>CM077575.1:22409166-27409166 GCA_039657325.1 Stephania cephalantha
CGTACCATAGCCTGAACCTGCTGCATATTCTCATACAGAAACTGACTGTCCGGTGATCATCCCTGTGATCTCTGCCTTATATATCTTCCTTCTGACCCTTGTCCAAATGATCCCGCTATCTCTTTATCCTTCTATCCGGCCAAGAACTCTGAACCATCTGTACCTCAGTCCCAGAATTACGCTGGCCCTCTCTCTATGAAAAATGTCTCGTATAATGATGTTCTGTCATAGATTTCCTGTAGAGTAGGAGCCCAAGATGACACCACTACCTCTGCAATCCTCTTATCCATACCTAAAATAAAGTGAAGTAATAGATGTGTATTCGCTCTATTCCCACCACATCCATTGAAAACTATAACAAGTACCGGTAATGCTTCATGTACTATATCAGTGAGCGGTTACCTTGTCGCAGTGCTAGAAACTCCTCTTTCAACCTCAAGCTCACCTCTATGGGAATATACTGATCATAAATTAACTATCTGAACTCTGCCCATGTCGTCGGCTATTAGTGTGTATCTTAATTCATGGTCTATCACACTGTTGCTTGGCCTCTCAAACATGCTCTAGATAGATGTGCCTATACCCTGTCGTCGTTCATCATCAGCTTATGGAACCGTTGAGGAAAAACTATCCATTTTCGTGTCGCCTCAGGGTCACCACCTCCGTGGAAGAAACCAAGCCAAAACTTGATAAACTCTCTTAAAAGCTTTGCCTCTGTGCCAAAATGAATCCTGATGTAGCTGCAACTGTAGTGGTAGTCAACTGCTTAGTAGTCATGGGTGGGGGCGTAGGAGTCAGAGTCTCTAGTGGAATGATAACTCGTGTAGCTCCCTCTTCTCGTTTCTCCGTAGTCACTCCATCAATCGGTGTCTGTGGGACGGTTGGAGTGATGGCTATCCCTACGGGTGCTACGACTAGGTCTCGGGGTGCTACAACAAGTGCTGTAAGTGCGATGGCCTAATCCCGTAACAGTCTGAGTACCCCACCCATTTGAATCTCTTGGGCAGCAAGTCGATCCTCCACACTCACTGTGATAAGGGGATCCCTAGCTGCATCACTAGTTTGTCCAGTCTCTCAAGGCGTAGTCGATTGTTTGTCCATGATCTGCATCGAGAAGCATGTGTTAGATCAGCTTCAGTATACATATCTATATATCAAATATATATAATGAGAATATAACACGTATATGAACTTTAATTTTACCCATCTCACAACAATTTCCAACTAAGGTTCCAGGGCAATATCATGGGGTTTTCACATCTAAGGTTTGTTTATTAAGTTTTATGCTCCTTATTAAGTTTCCCAAGTTCTCGAAGTCGGCTCTGACACCAACTTTGAGGACCCCATGCCTCGAGGCCACTCCGAGGTGTTATCGTGTCATTTGCTCCTCGCTTGTTGGGCCTAAGTACACATGACCAGGACCTGCTCGTCTATCTTATGTCTCGATACTTGTGTCCACTTATGTGTTATTAGTTTAATTAATCGGTTATTCATATTTTTCTTAAGTTATTTCCTTAAGTCTTTCATTTCCTTAAGCTCAAATATTTGTAGCTTATTCAAGTCTTAGTCGTGCTAGAGGTTTATGTTTTACAAGTTAACAGTTAATCACATTTAACAATAAAGCAGTGGAAGTCTTAATTAGATTAAGTAAAGCATAAAGTTCTTTATACTATATAGCATCATTCATATGAGTATGTCCTACTATGGAAAACCCGAAAAAGGACTCTATATGTAGGCGACAGTACTTTAAGAATGTTTATATATACATGTATAGTGTCACTCTAGTTTCCCAAATACCCAAAATAAAGCTAAAATATCAAAATAAACATGTACTGGTCCTCAATAGCAGGAAATCAGATATAGTAGCCTTGGATCCCCTTACCCCTACTAGTACTAAGATCTGCTCTCGATATCATAAAAGGCAGATGATGAGTCAAAAGAGTAATATCCTAAAGAAATCCACTAAGAATTTAAGCAAATATGAAGACAAAGAAATGAAAAATAAACATGAGGAAATATAAACAAGAAACTTTAAATGGATCATCGCATGCATACATGACAAGTGGATAAACAAAGTTTATACTCATCTCGGTAAGACTAAACTGTACTTCGGATCCCCAGGATCCCTTTAGTTGGTGCCCCCATTACTCTTTCATCTAGTTCCCCGTGGTGAATTTCCTAAACCTACGGTTCATTGACACGTGCACCAGTCAATAGCCCGGGTTGCAATTCACTGAGGGTTTGGTTACACGTGCTACAGCCTAGCGTGCCTTAAACACAAAACGAATACCTTTGGGAGTAACCTCAACCAACTGTCAAAAATAGTGTGGAATAGAATGGTAAGCAAGAATGGACAGAAGAAATATAAAACAATAATTAAATACTTAAGTGATGTCCTTATGGATTTTACAAACTTCAAACACACTTTTTGACTTCCCTGAACTCCCAAATTCGACCAGCCTAGTTCCTCGGTACATGAGCTATTGTCCCCTAAGTCCCTATGGTTTAGTTTATGAGTTTAAACTAGTTACAAAAGTTTAAGTATGTATTAATTTAAAAATTACCCAAAACAACCCTTAAATTAGTTTTCATCTATCAGTTGCGTGGTAGAGGATCTGTTTAGCATGCTAGATGTGTATAGCGCGCTAGGGAGGCACCTAGCTCGCTACTATTCTTCATTTCGAATAACATTTGAGCATCCAAATTGGATAGCACGCTAGCATATCGGTGCTAGGTGAAATAATTCTTAACTCAAGGATTCTATCCCTAACAACCTAAATCACTATCCCAGCCTCGCGACATATTTTCCACTAAATGAGGACTCCAAAACACTATTAACAACAATTAAAACAACAATAACTCGACTACAATTATCAAATTCATGCATTCACTAGTTTTCCCAATTTTGCCAAAAGCCCAATCTCCATCAAAATCAGTTTACAAATCATAATTGCAGTGTTAATTAGAAATGTAAATCATCAAAAATTCATCAAAAATAGTGATCTAGTCCTCAAGTTCAAATTGACACCAAAACATCCCAAATTGAGCTCATTCTGATTAATTTAGTGAGATAGAGATGATTATCTTGTGTTTGATCTCCTAAGTTGGCCTCCAAATACTAAAATCTAGCTCCAAGATCTTCTACTTCCTCTCTTGTTTCCCCAGATTTGCATGAATTTGTGACATTAAAGATGAGAAAATCCCACTAAGTCAAGTTTTTATATGTTGTGTTGTAATATATTGTGCTTTGCATATCTCAAGGACAATCTTGTGGTCCTAATTAGTGTTGTCACATACAAATTAATGACTCCATTCAGTCACTAAACAACCAGTATCACTCAAACTGGGATCATGTTTATGTTCATCAATGGCTTAGAATATTTCCATCTAACTATAGAAAAATTAAATTAAATTATTTAAATAGTTAACTTAGGCATATAATTAATTATGGTAAGTGTACTTAGACTCCTTTCTTAACAAATTGGTGGTCTCACCAACCCTCGGTTACCCAGTACCCGATGCCTCACGTCTTGGCACGCATCTCGAAGTGAAAACCTCAACAATACCAAAAATAAATTCCATTAAACTAGATCTACAAAAAGTAATCCATACCTTAATTTGTGATTTCCTTCTTTGATAATTTGATTTCCAAGACATTCAAGTGCGCTTCCTCTATCCGAGATTCACACATGACAACAATTTGGAGTGTCAGCCCCAAGAGAAATTGAAAATGTTTTTCTTTCTCTCCCAAAATCCTGAGAACTCAAAATTTGTAAAAATGAAAAACTTATTTCATTTTAGGGTTTCATCCTATATTTTTATTTGTAGATAAGCTCTAACTTAAAATCCTATTCGTAATACAACTATTTTATTTAGGCAGTTTAAGGAAATTACACGTACGCCCTTATTAATAAGTTATCATATAAAAAATTGTAGGATTTTTGTATCATGAATTTTATCATATAAAAATTCATTACTCAGGACTAATTTAACTTGCACAAAACCATTCTTTGTGTGCGACCCAATAGGTTCATGCGACGTTGGCTGTGAACCAAAACCATTTTGGTACATAAGTCATAAGTGGTCTTTAACAAGGCATTATGACTACCCAAGCAATAGCATCCAAACACAAGGCTCATGCCATCATCACTAAACATTACTCTATATGGCCAGTGCATGCTTTTAGGGGGATAACCTATAGTTATTTAGACCAATAAAATTTGTCTAATTGTATTTTTAGACCAATAAAGTGACGAACACTCACCCGTTTATTGTAAAACCCTTTTGGTTCTTGAGTATACAACAATTGAATCTAAGTTAAACCGAAAGCGGACGCAATTCAGTTATTTAGGATTAGTATTCACACGTAACCAAATTACTGCGATTAGTGTGTTAAACCCACTTGGCGGATTTCTAGGGTTATACATTAATTAGAGAAGTAGTTAGTGGCGAACGTCCTGACTATCGAGATTAGGGGAATTAGGAATTTCTGGCGAACGTCAATTTTCCATAGCAAATCCAGGAGAAATCGAATTAATAACTTTTTGGAATGATTGAGGACCATTACATGCCATTGAATCTTGATTCTTGCTTGTGGAACCGTAGACTTAGGTGATTTCTCTCATTGATATTAAATTTTTTTTTTTGGAAATTTTTTTTTTCTAGTTTAGTTAATTGTTTCCTTGAACTTTCTGAAAACCCCCATTTTTAGTTAACTTAGAGTAAAACTCAAGTCCTGTGAATTCGACCCCGTATTTACCACTACTACACCTTTGTGGTTGGTAACTCAATTGCGGGTTATATTTGGCATGCATGACACGTGACCACTTTTCCATCGTCCCAACGCCCTTTCACCAACTTCTTGAGAGGCTAAACTACCTCCAAAAACAATAGACATTCACATCAACTAATGGGAATATTATGAAACATATGGAAACATACTTGTACAATGCATATATTTTAGTTTCGATATTAGGCACCCTAAAGAATTATGTTGTGCGGTGGCTCAAACATGGCTCACAAGTTAGAAAGTGATTTAATTAGTAATAGGCTCTGTTTGGCATGCACAAACTAGCTTATCTGCTAGCTTATCAACTAGATTATAAATCTACTTAGACAAATAAGATTTGTTTAGTTAGTAGCTTATTTTCTATATGATCAGCTATAATCATAGACGCTATCCCTCCTAGCGTTTCATTTTTAAGACGTATAGTGTCATTTTAGTTTTTCGTTCCAATTTTCCCATTTTTTTTCTTTTTGCCCATATAAATAACCGATTCTTGACAAAACAATATCAGATGTAATTTATTCTTTTGGAAATAAAATAGCAAATATATATAATAAAAAAACTTGTGTAATGTGCTAGTGCAACGGTGCAATGATAATAACACAATAGTAACAATACTCTATATGCAACGTAACATGATAAATACATTTACACAATTAACATCACTTAGCATTATTATGGTTTACAATATTATTAGTAATAAATATTTTATTGATCAAAATAGTTTATAAATACTTATTCAAGTAACATCACTTAATATTACTAATTTATTACATATGAAATTTGAAACATTATTATTAAAAAAAAACATGTTTAATATAAACATATGGGACATGACATGTTATAATTACTATCTAAAAACATTAATATTATGTTATTCTACGTACATATGAAACATAAAGTATAAATATTACTAATTCTTTTGTCACTTACCGTTATTAATTTTTTTGAGGCTATTAGGACTAATTTAGAATGGTCTGGAAAGCTCACCATCAATTGCACTTAATCGAGCACAATGGAAAAGTTTGATCCATTTAGCTGACCCCAATTAAGTTGGGACTGAGGCTATGTTGTTGTTGTTGTTGTTGTATTATGACTAATTTTGATATATATGTATATATATACTCTAAAGTAGTAAGATGTTAAATATTATAAATCAGTTATAATAATAAATTTATTTGTATATGTAATGTAAATAATAGTTTATATAAATATGTCTTTTTTTATGAATTAAAAAGAAAGTCTTTTTATGTCAATTTGCATTTATCAACTAATTGATCAGCTATTTCTTTCAAATAATTTTAATTGATCAGCTAGATTATCAGCTATCAGTTACTAGCTTTTCAGCTTTCGGCTAGACTATTAGCTTTCAACTAGATTATCAGCTAAAACTGTCAAATATAGCCATAATCTAATTCTAATTGTAGCTAAGGCACATATATATATATACATTATATGTTGTAGTGTGGAGACAGGCAGTTGACACGTACATGGCACAATATAGTAAGATTGGTTTCAAGTATGTGCTACGCACGATCATGCTCGCTTGCTATGATCAAGAGAATCAATTTCTAACAATTTACAATTAAAAGTCAAAATTATAATTTGAATGCTTTGACAAAAAAAAATTATTTGAATGTATTTTTGTTTTCAGAAAAATGAACAAGTTAACTTTCAAATGAATGCAAGTATAATACGCATATATTTATAAACATCTTAAGGTGACGAGTACAAAGTAAAAAGGGAGTGAGTGTGAGTTGGGCGATCAAGTTTGGGTGAGAGCACACATGTAGTTACATTAATGGATCTTGAAAGATGACGAAACTAATCTACTTGATACCATTAATGTAAGATGAAACTCCCAAGCCTTTGTTCAAGAGGGAGTGAATGTGAGTGGGCCGATCTAAGTTTGTTTGGGAGAGAGCACACATGCATTGACATTAAAGGAACTTGAAAGATCGTGAAATTAACAGCTAATTATTATTTAGTTTGCATATAGTGTCAAAAGGGCAAGTTCAATATGAACAAAATCAGTAGAACTACTCCAAAAGCTTGTGCACATGTTGCACTGACATTTTCCTACGTTGAAAATATTCCAAAAAGCTAAATAACTGAAATCCAAAACTCAAAAAAAAAAGATTCTAAATGATACTATCGTCTCTAAGTTCCTAACCACTATATAAAAAGGTAACATCATGTTACTACATTATCAAACTCAAAGGTTCCTTTGTCCATTTTACAAAGGAAAAAAAAATGAAGATGAATTTGTCCATGTAGCTAAACCAAAAAGAAACAAACCTACCATTAAACCCACCAAACATAAAAAACCAATGATACTAAATAATATAGTTGGAACTCAATTCGAATAGGTCATGAAAACCAAAAAGAAATAAAGAGTAATAGAAAAGCATCGTCCGCTTCACCTTTGGTGACTTCCAAGAAAAGAGAAGAATGTTAGAAAACTTTATGACTGTATGAAGATATGGATGCAACTTCCTCTACAATGCCAATTACAACTTTCTAACTGAAAGCGTTACTGTTGACTAAGCCCTTGTTTCTTTGTCCCACTCTACAAAAATTACGATAGTTATATGATGTAGAAAGATCGCAACCATCAATTATCTACAAAATGCCTTTGCATACTCATTATCTTCCTTGATTGCAATAAGAGTTCTTTTAAACCTCACCCTCTAAAAACATAGCTCATAGTCCTCTTCTATTACTGTATGTACTAAAAAGAACAGACAAAAAAAAAAACTCACATAGAAAGAAAAGGATAATCCGCAAAACATATATAAGATTAAAACACGCTACATCTACTCTAAAAGAAGTACAAATTTAGCATTCCTAAGGGCTTTCTATACAATGAACAATTATGAGTAATCATTAGAAAATAAGATCACTTTGTGCTTGTCAGGATTGGAGAAGAAGACACCTTCAATGGATTTAAACTTTAGGGTAAAAAAACAACTGATAACTTTTTGCTTTATACTTTTAAAACATTTTAAATTGATATCTCATAAAAACTAGTAAAATACGATTTAATTTACAGTTTTTAAATCAGGCCATAAAATTCTTGAAGTGAAGAGTTCCAAAAAACTTATATATCTAGAGTATTATGACCTTGGACCATTGTGACAATTTCATTAGAGCGCTTCAACAAAAATGACCAAGACAACAAACATGTCAATTCTCCAAGATTTGGTTAATCTTGTGAAAACTCTACTTTTCTAGTGTTTGGCAACAACAACAACAACAACATAAACATAGCCTTAGTCCCAAATAAATTAGGGTCTTCTATCGTGCTCGATTAAGTGCAATTCATGGTGAGCTTTCCAAACCACTTTTCTAGTGTTCCAAAAGGCCATAAAATTATTTGCGACGCAATCATCTCAACGAAATGCTAAATTTAACTCAGATACCTCTACGAGAATTACATTAAACCTTGGCAATTTACCTTTTCTAAATTGAACATATCATGGCTGATGCAACCAAATTCCTCCACCTTCTTTTCAAGAGCCTCTTTAGCATTTTAAAGCAAGCCACATTTAACTCAAAATGAAACAAACAACTGAATAAATGGAAGCTCACGATGGAAAATAAGTTGTTCTTCGTAAATGATATCTTGCCTCAAATCATACAGATTCCATTCTTGCAAAGCATGAAGATATGGAACATGTCATGAGCTCCAAACAGATAAGGCGATAAAACGACCTTATAAACAACTTTTTCAATCTTGAAGAACTAACATACTTATGAGAAAGTTTCTATTTCTATCGAAACCCGCAAATGCCTTTCTGAAGGGAAATTTGTAAGTAAACCCAATCATCTTCATTGTAATTAACAACTCGATAACATAGAGCATTAACGTTTCAACGTTTCATCTTCTGTTTTTTATTGGATGAAGAATTATAACAATTTTTTTGCCAATCCTAGTAATCGTGAGTTTTTAAAGAAATAAATATGTAATTCTAGATAATTATTCCAAAACCCATTAATAATTCCCTTGAATCCCGATTGGCCCAACTACACGTGTCCGGTACATGCCCGTCCATACTAGTGAATTATTCGTATTTTCTGAACTTATTCTCTTTGGGTATTTAAATATTTCTTATGTTCCTTAATTTGTAGTTTATTCTAATGCCTAACCATACTAGTAGGTTGTACCTTACAAGTTAGCATAAATCAGCGGAAGCCTTAATTGATACAATTTGGTAAGGTAAGCTAGCATGGTAACCATTATTCATAAGAGCAACTCCTACTGTGAAAAACCTAGAAAAGTACTATGTATATAAGCGACAATACCATAAACAAGGTATATATACATGTATCGTGTCATCTCAAGTCCCCCAATACCCAAAATAATATAAAATATCAAAATAATCACGTACTAGTAGGTCCTCGACGGCGGGCAATCATATGTAGTCGCCTAGGATCCCTTCGCTCCTACTGGTACAAGGATCTACACTCAATCATCACAAAAAGACAGATGACGAGTCTAGTAAGTAAAATCCCAAGGAACCCCTCTGAGCATTCGAGTAAATAAAGTAAGGAAATGCAAGAAGTATTTTCAAATAAACATGCGAAATGTAAAGACAAACAACTGTAACTGGCTCATCGCATGAATAGATAACATATAAGCTAACAAATGTGTGTGTTCGCTCCAGATGGACTAGACTATACTTAGGGTCACCAAGTTCCCACTGGTGGTTACGCCTAACTGGCCCGACACTTGGTCCCTCACGGTGCTGGCCAAATCCGATGAGTCACCGATCTGTGAACCAAGGGCAAGCTTAGGTTAAGGTTCACTAAGGGGTCGGGTACACGTGCTACAGTCTAGTGCATCATGAGCACACAACCAGGAAATCTAGGGGAGTAACCTAGACCTACGTCCAAGTAACATAATATATATTAAAATCAACCAGGAAATGATAGGAATGAAAGTTAATACATAATCAAATACTCTGAGTTTTTGAGTTAGGTTTTATAAACCTTAAATCGCTCTTCGACTTTCCCGGACTCCCGTATCCGACCCGACAAACTCTCCCACACCGAGCTACGGTCCAGTAAGTCCTTGAATTCCGATTTTATAAGTTTAGGTTGTTTACTATTGTTTAGACATGTATTAAGTTGAAAATCACCAAAATAGCCCTTAAATTCATATTTTATCTGTCATTAGTGCGCTAATGGATCTACCTTGCGTGCTAGGTGGAGTTACCGCGCTAGGTGATATGTCTAGTGCGCTATTGTTCTTCATTTTCAAAAATAGTTGGAAACCCAGAATGATTAGCGTGCTTACCATTCCTGGTAACGTTCTATCTCTCATCTGAGACAGAATTCTCAAGTCGAGAACTCTGTCATTTCCTTAACAATTAGCTACCTTACATGTTTTAACATGCTCTCCATACATTATTAACTCCAAAACAACAACTAGAACACTCCGGAACATCAAATTAACCAAAATTCTCTAACTTTCAGGCATTCACCAAGCTTTCTAATTTCATCAAAAATTTCAATTCTAGTTAAACCAATTGTAAATTCTCTATGAAAATGATCTAATAACATGTGATTCATCAAGTTTTCACAAAAAATCAGAGGTTTAATCATCAAACTCGAATTTCACTAAATCATACAAAAAATTGGTTCATTGAAGAGTATAGAAGATGATGATTACCCTGGTTTGATCTTTTAAATTAGTTTCTAATGTGTTGAATTCCCGCTTGAAATCCTTCTTCTTCTTTGGTCATTGAATTTCATGAATGGTTTGAGTTGTTAAATCAGCACTCCACTAACTTCCTATATATATGTTTGATTAAGATCAAGTGTGCGTACGTATCTAGAGGATTATGTGGCTCATAAACATGCTGTCCCATACCACTAGATGACTCCATTGATAACTCTAATAGCACACTCCCTTCCTCGTTTCTCCCATTATGATCATTTAAATGCCCATCTTATGGTTCTCTTTATATAGTACAAACTATAGGTTTTTCTTAATTTAATTAACTCACATTATATTTAGCCTTATCAAACCATATGATTAGTGTTTATTTATCAAAATTAACTAAATCATGGTCCCACTAACCTTCGGTTACCCAATATATGGTGCCCCGCGTCTTGACACGCATTATGAGGCATGCCATAGCCTATTGTTTAAATTTAATCTACTTAGCCTAAGGTTACATTACTCATTTCAATTGAATTACTTAGTTATATTTACGTGAGTTTGTTGAGTTTCTCTAGTGTACCCGTACTTCGCCTCTGGTTATCCGCGTTGACACGCACTTCGCCGCGACTACCCGTCACACAACCCCGCCCTATATCGCTATTCAACATACACACATGCGATGTATTTACAGGTAAATTCATAAAGTGCATCGTAATTTGAACAACATAACACACAATTTACTAATATAGCTAGGTCAACGTTTGTCCTAGCCTACTCGCGGCGTCCACGTGGATCTAAGCTGGCATCCATGTCTGAAATTACGAAATAAATAACGGCACTAATAAAACGGGCCGTTACAGTTCTTCCTAACTAAATAAAATTTCGTCTCGAAATTTAACATAACCAAATGTTGTACTGTGAAATAACTGAGGGTATCGTTCTCGCATCGTCGTCTCGAGCTCCCAGGTGTCCCATGATGCTGCCAACGAACTAGGACTTTAGATAACTCCCTGTTCTTGAGAACTTGAACTCTGTGGTTAACGATCTCTATCGACTTTTCTTCATAAGTCACATTAAGTTGAACCTCAATCTGCCCCAAATCAATCATTGTTCTCAATCCGGACCTAGCTAGTCTCAACATCAAAATGTGAAATGTCGAATGAACCCCAACTAACTCAGCAGGTAACTCTAAGCAATATGTGACACTACCCACTCTCTCTGCGATCCTGAATGGTTCAATAAATCTCGGTGCCAGTTTCCCCTTAATAGCAAACCTCTGCAGGCCAAGGGGAAACCTTCAAGTATACCATGTCGCCCTCCTCATAGTTCAGGCCCACATGATACCAATCCGGGTATTTTTTCTATGTATCTTGTGCGGCTCATAACCTCTGACGGATCTGTCTGATCTTCTCTATGTGATCAACAACTATCTCAGGCCCAATGGTTACTATATCTTCTGGCTCCGCCCAACACGCAGGTGATATAAAAGGCCTCCCATATAGTGCCTCAAACAGTGGCATACCAATAGTCACCCGATAGCTGTTATTATATGCAAACTCACACAGAGGCAAATAATCCTCCCACGGACCCCCAAATTGCAATGTACAAGCCTTGAGCATATCCTCCAAAATCTGTATCAATCGCTCTGATTGTCCGTCAGTCTGAGGATGATAAGCCGTACTAAACAGCAACCTGGTGCCAAACTATTCCTGCATAACCTCCTAAAGCCTCGAAGTCAACTTAGGATTTATGTCCGATACAATAGAAACTGACACCCCATGCAATCTAATTATCTCTCGCTAAAACAATATGCTCAACTATGGGAAAATGTATCTCATAAACACCAGAATGAAATGAGCCGATTTCGTTAGTCTGTCAATCATAACCCAAACTGCATCGTGACGCCTCGATGTCTGCAGTAGCCCACTGACAAAATCCATGGTGATACGCTCTTATTTCCACTATGAAATGGGTAATGGCTGTAATAGTCCACCGGGTCTCCTATGCTCAGCTTTCACCTACTGGCAGATGTGACAACTCCTTACGTATGCTGGTACGTCAGCTTTCATCCCTGGCCACCATAATAATCACCACAAGTCATGGTATATCATGGTCCGACCAGGATGAAATATGTAGCTAGACCGGTGTGCATCCTCCAGAATCCCGTCCCGTATCTCTTGATCCGCGAGTATCCATAATCTCCCTCGGTGTCTCAAACACAGATCCGTGGTCTTTACCCAATCAATGCACTTTAGTTCCCAAGCCATACCACTAAACCACTCATAAAGCCCATCAACCATCTGACACTCGGTAACTCGCTCAATCGATACGATCAAAACTCTCATCTTACAAAAAATGTACTGCTCAGCCGTAGTCGATGCCTTTGTCATGCATATAATTGTTGCAGCCTATAATAAGCCATGCTCGTGTGTCATATGTTGAAAAATAGTATGACTATCAATCACGCTCCTGCTCAATGCATCCGGTACGGCGTTTGCTTTTCGAGGGTGATACTCAATAGCAAAGTCGTAATCCTTCAGCAACTTAAGCCATATCTTCTGACGCATATTCAGATCCCTCTGAGTGAAGATATATCATAACTTCTAGTGATCTGTATATAATATGAACCTTTCTCCATCGAGATAGTGCCCCCAAGCCTTCTGTGCAAAGACGACTGCTGCAAGATCCAAGTCATGCACTTGATAATTCCCCTCATGTGGTCTCAATCATCTTGAGAAATACACAACTGGTCTACCCTCATGCGTCAACACACATCAAAGACCAATGATCGAAACATCTGTATAAACTGTTAAAGTCTTGCCCGACTCTTGTAATGTCAACACTAGTGGAGAAGTCAACCTCCTCTTCAGCTCACAAAAAGCCTGCTCACACTCTTCTGACCAATCAAATCTAATATCTTTCTTGGTCAGTCTCGTCATCGGTGCTGCAATCGAGGAAGAGTCCTGCACAAATCGCCGGAAGTATCCTACCAGTCCGAGAAAACTCCAAATATCAACAACAACTTAGGTGTCCTCCAGTCAATGATAGCCCGAATCTTCTTTGCATCCACAAAGATACCCTGATCACTAATAACATGTCCCAAAAATCTCACCGCTCTCAGCCAGAAGTCACACTTACTGAACTTGGCGTACAATATGTGCTCCCTTAGTGTCGTACAAACTGCCATGAGGTGTCTCTCGTGATACTCACATGTTCTGCTATAGATCAAGATGTCGTTGATGAAAACTATGACAAATCTGTCCAAATATTATCTCAAAACTTTATGCATCAAATCCATGAAAATCGCTAGGGCGGTAGTAAGCCCAAACGACATGACTGTGAACTCAAATATCTCGTACCTCATGCTGAAAGTGGTCTTCTAGATATCCACCTCTCGAATCCTCAACTGATGATAACCTGAGTGAAGATCAATCTTCAAGAATAATCTGGCGCATGTCAACTGATCAAACATATCATCTATCCTAAGAAGTGGGTAACAGTTCCTAACCATCACTTGATTTAGCTTCCTATAGTCTATGCACATCCTCATTGAACCATTTTTCTTCTTCACAAACAACACTGGAGCTCCCCAAAGTGACATACTAGGGTGAATAAAACCTTTCTCCAACAACTCATCTAGTAGTCGTCTAACATCCCCCTACTTCGATGGTGACATCATATAAGGTCTACTAGCGATCGGCTGCATCCTTGGTATCAACTCAATGATAAACTTAATAGCACGTGGCGGTGGAAATCCTAGTAGATCATCCGAAAATACATCGATAAAATCTCTAACTACCGAAACATCCTCAATCCTGTCATTTATCCTAATCTTCGGCTCAACTATAGCTGTAAATGCCTCTATCTCCTACGCTGTAGTTAGTCGGCCTTTAGTGATAGGTAAGTCAGTCGCGGATCCAACTAGTGAGAACTCTGGTATCCCAGGAATATGAAACTGAATCCTCTTACCATAACAATCTATCCGTGCATGATAAGGTGTCAACCAATCCATCCCGAGAAGAGCGTCAAACTCTAAGTACTCTAATACTCGAAGATCTGCCAGTAACTGATATCCCTCAACCTCTATTATCACGTCTCTACATATCCAGTTAAGGTATATCTTGTCCCCCAGCGGTCGTACTGAGGACAAGGTGCGTGTCTAGTGTCTGTTTATCTAACCCTAACTCTCCAACAATACGCGCAACGATAAATGATAAAATGCTACCAGAATCAAATATAACATGCATAAGTCTACAAAACATATCTAACGTACCCTCGACGAGTTGTCTAGTCGCCCCGACATTCGGCTGCGCTACTGCATGGGCTCTCTTTGGCATGCTTTGGCTTTCGTCGTGGTGACGGTAGTGTCCTACAGTCTATCCTCAAATGTCCCTCTGACTACCAGCCTATTCTTCACCAGATCTCGAACCGTAACCCGAGTCTCTCTGACCCCTATCGTGTCCCCCTTGATCTCGAACCTAATGGTACATTTATGGCGGTGTCCTATGTTGATATGTCGGTGCAGGTACGATGGCATGAACCGGCTGTCTCTCATCATACTGGAATTGACTGCCCTGGTGATCATCCCTATAGCCCCTGTTCCGCCTCTCATATTTCCAACCTCTATCAAGATGATCCCTCTATCTCTTCGGCCTTCGATCTGGCAGAGCACTCTGCTCTATCTGTACCTCAGTCCCAGTCACACATCTGCCATCTCTTTACATCAGTTAGGTCTCATGCGCGAAAGCTCTATCAAATATGTCCTACAGAGTGGGTGGCCTAGATAATACCACTGCCAAAACAATCCTATTCTTAACACCTCTGGTGAAATAGTATATCTACAGAACCTTCATCCTAGCTACGTCCATCGAGAAATGGAGTAAGTACCGGAATCTCTCCATATACTGCAGCAAAGTCCGATTACTCAGGGTCAGAAACTCCTCTCTCATTCTCAATCTCACCTCCATGGGTATGTCCTGATCATAGAACAACTCCCTAAACTCAACCCATGTCATTGGCTCTGGATGGATATCCTGATATGTGGTACACCATATTGCTGTGTGGCGTCTCAAGCACGCCTCAGATAACTATGCTTGAACAATCTCATCATTACTCATCAGCTCATGGAAACGCTGATGAGACATAATCCACTTCCGTGCAACCCCGGGGTCACTACCTCCGTAAAAGAAGTCTGACTAAAACTTCAGAAACTCTCTCAACATCTTCGCCTCTAGAACCAAGACTAATCCCGATGTAGTAGAGGTAATAGCAGTCATCTGGTTCGTGGTTGTAGGTGGAGGCATACGAGTTGGCATCTCCAGTTGAACAACAACTTCGGTGGCTCTCTTTGTCTGTGTCTCTGCTACTACCCTATCAATGGGCGTTTGGGGAACAACCAGGGCGATGACGGTCCCCATAGGCACAATAACTACTACTGGCTTTCTAGGTGCTGCAACCGCTATAGCAAGTGTCGTTAGTGCGGCGGTCTGATCTAGTAACAAATGTAGTACCTCGGCCATCTAAGTCTCCTAAGCCGAGAGTCAATCCTCCATACTAGCTAAAATTAGGGAATCCCTAGCTGCATCACTAGTATGACTAGTCTCATGAGGTGTAGTCGACTGTCCATCCATAATCTGCATCAAGAAGCGTGCTCCGGATCAGCCTCGGAGTATATACGTATATCATATATATAATGAAAATATAACAATATATTAACCCTATCTCTACCCGCCTCACATCACTTCCCAACAAAGTTCTAAGGCAATAACTTCGGGTTTCCACAACTAAAGTTTATTTATTGAATTTTATGCTCTTTCATTTTACATTCCCAGGTTCCTAAAACTCTTGCTCTGATACCAACGGTGGCGGCCCTGCCGCCCCAGGGTAACGTGTCTCCACATACTCCTTGCCCGGTAGGCCTAATTACACATGTTCGACACTTGCCCGTCCACTTCTTATCTCAAAACTTTTGTACACGTGCGTTTTATCAAATTAGTTAGTGTATTATCCGTATTTTCTTAACTTATTCTCTTTGGGTATTTATATATTTCTTATGTTCCTTAATTTGTAGTTTATTCTAATGATTAACCATACTAGTGACTTGTATCTTACAAGTTAGCATAAATCAGCGGAAGCCTTAATTGATACAATTCGGTGAGGTAAGTTAGCATGGTAAACATTATTCATAAGAGTATTTCCTACTGTGGAAAACCCAAAAAAGTACTTTGTATATAAGCGACAGTACCATAAACAAGGTATATATACATGTATTGTGTCTTCTCAAGTCACCCAATACCCAAAATAATACAAAAGATCAAAATAAGCACGTATTAGTAGGTCCTCGACGACAGGCAATAATAAGTAGTATCCTAGGATCCCCTTGCCCTTACTGGTACTAGGATCTACACTCAATCATAACAAAAACACAAATGACAAGTCTAGTAAGTAAAATCCCAAGGAACCCCTCTGAGCATTCACGTAAATAAAGTAAGAAAATGCTAGAAGCACTTTTAAATATTAATGTGGAATGTAAAGACATACAACTATAACTGGGTCATCGCATGAATAGATAACAGCTAAGTTAACAAATGTGTGTGCTCACTCCAAATGGATTAGATTGTACTTCGGGTCACCAAGTTCCCACCAATGGTCAGGCCCAACTGGCCCGACACTTGTTCTATCGCGGTGCTGGCCAAATTCGTGGAGTCAGCGACCCATGCACCATGGACAAGCTCAGGTTAACGTTCACTGAGGGTTGGGTCACACGTGGTAAAGTCCAGTGCATCATGAGCACACAACCAGGAAATCAGGGGGAGTAACCTCAACCCACGTCAACTCAACAAAATGTAATATTAAAATCAGCAACGAAATGATAGGAATGAAATTTAAAACAGAATCAAATACTTAGAGTTTTTTCAGTTAGGTTTTACAAACCTCAAATCGCACTTCGACTTCCCTGCACTCCCGTCTCCGCCCCGACAAACTCCTCGACACCGAGCTATGGTCCACTAAGTCGTTGAAGTCCAATTTTATAAGTTTAGGTTGTTTACTAGTGTTTAGACATGTATTAAGTTAAAAATCACCGAAATAGCCCTTAAATTCATATTTTATCTTTCAATAGCACTCTAATGGATCTACCTAGCGTGTTCGGCACTGTTACCGCGCCAGGGGATATGTCTAGCGCGCTATTATTCTTCATTTTGAAAAATAGTTGGAAACCTAGAATGATTAGTGCGTTAACCATTCCAGGTAGCGCGTTATCTGTCCTTTGGGACAAAATTCTTAAGTCAAGAATTTTGTCCTTTCCCTTACAATTAGCTACCTTACTTGTTTTAACATGCTCTCCATACATTATTAACTCCAAAACAACAACTAGAACACTCCAGAACATCAAATTAACCCAAATTCTCTTACTTTCATGCATTCATCGAACTTTCCAATTTCATCAAGAATTTCAATTCTAGTTAAACCAGTTGTAAATTCTTTATGAAAATGATCTAATAACATGTAATTCATAAATTTTTCACCAAAAATCAGAGTTTTAATCATCAAACTCAAATTTCACTAAATCATACCAAAAATGGATTCATTGAAGAGTATGTAAGATGAAGATGATGATTACCTTTGTTTGATAAAATGAATTGGTCTCTAATGTGATGAATTCCTAGCTTGAAGTCCTTCTTCTTCTTCTTCTTCTCTGGTTTTCACTGAATTGCATGAAATGTTTGAGTGGTTTGAACAACTTTCCGCTAACTTCCTACATATATGTTTGATTAAAATCAAGTGTGCGTACGTATCTCGAGGATTATCTTGTGGCTCATAAATTTGATGTCCCATACCACCTAATGACTCCATTCATAACTCCAATAGCACATTCCCTTCCTTGTTTCTCCCATTATGATCATCTAAATGCCCATTTTATGGTCGTTTTTATATAGTACAAACTATAGGCTTTTCTTAATTTAATTAACTCACATTATATTTAGCCTTATCAAACCATATGGTTAGTGTTTTATTTATTAAAATTAACTAACTCATGGTCCCACTAACCTTTGGCTACCCAATATCTGGTGCCGCATGTCTCGACAAGCATTTTGAGGCGCGTCATAGCCTATTGTTTAAATTTAATTTACCTAGCCTATGGTTACATTACTCATTTTAATTGAATTACTTAGTCATATTTACGTGAGTTTGTCGAGTTTCTCTAGTGTACCTATACTTCACCTCTCAATATCCGCATTGACGCGCACTTCGCGGCGATTACCCATCACGCAACCTCGCACCATATTGCTATTCAACATACACACATGCGATGTGTTTACAAGTAAATTCATACAGTGCATCGCAATTTATTCAACATAACACACAATTTACTAGTGTACCTAGGTGATGTGTGTCCTAGTCTATCCGCGGTGTCTACATGGATCTGAGCTAGCGTCCATATATGAAATTATGAAATAAATAATGGCGTTATGAAATGGGCCATTAGAGCTTTATATGTTTACTTAGAGATTTACAAAGTATTTGGGTGTTTGTGTGGTAATTTGACAAATCCAAAAGCAAAGTCAAAATTTAGCTGACTCGACGCCACTAGGATACATTCACGATGCCATGGAGAAGTTATAGCACTAAGCTGGGCGTCAAGATAGAAAATAGACAACGTCATCAATGAACAGACGTCGATAAGTCCTACAACGTACGACGTCACTCATGGTGCCAGGTTCAGAAATAGAAGTTTTAGACTGACTTGCTGCCCAATACATTCTATATATTGCCATGCTGCCACTCGACGTCGTACCCATATAACCACGCCGCCATGGATGGCGCCAACTTTGCATAATAGAAGTTTTATGACTTTTTAGAAGGTTCTTATTCCTAGGAGTTGCTATTCTGGTACCCAAGTATACCTATATAAAAGAGGCACCCTAATGAACAAAAATACATTGTATTCAGAGTGATTTCGGAGTAGAGCAAGGTATAGTATCCATGTCCCGCTAGGTTCTTTAATAACTAAGTAGGGGATGAAGCCCTCGAGCCAGTAGCAGGTCATTTTCTATGTCTTGTTGGGATTTTCTATAATAATAGTGTTTTGTTTCAGTTCTTGATCTTTGTGTTGTTATTTTTAACGATGTCTCAATGGTAGTCTAGAGTTTGTATATTTATTGCAAAATCTATAGGCATAAAACCCATTGACCTGCTATTAATCAGGTTGAGTCAGTGATACCAATGACACGTGTCGAACGTGCACAATAGGTTTCCGTATTTTTCTATTATTTGTAGTAGTTGTAAATGGGATATCATCTCCACATAGATTTTTTAAATCTCAAAGGAAAGAAATTTTTCATGTTTTTATTAATTTAATTAATCTAACTAAACGAGAATTAAAATATTAAATAACTGAAATCTATAAATACTAGCTTAATTAATCAAACTAACTATCTTAATCTAAACAATTCAATGCAAACTAAATTAAACAAAACTCAAATTCAATGTAATTCAAACATCTTAATCAAACATCTTAACAAACCCCCACTAAACAATGTAATATACTTGGATTGCTTTCAAACACTTCAACATAACTTAACTTCATACTATAGTTATAATCATAACATATGGAATCTTGGACTCATTAAATCCTGCTTCATAATAGGATGATAGCCATTAGCCAGCCACTGATTTTCTTAAATTCAATGGAAATGTCATATTCTTATCATTGCAAATCTACCCATTGGTTAAAACGCAACACCGTAGAAATGCGATAGCATTACACTCAATGAAAATTATGCCTAATCTAGTCCAATATTAACTGAAGCCACATAATAAACAACTTAGAATACAATCACCTAGAACATCCGCTCGGGAAAGCCCTATAGTTTAATCCTAGTTACTACTTCTATAATTGTTGTCAATAACTATAGACATAAATTCATAATCATAATATCGCATAACACATTTGCACCTATGAATGCAATACTGATCTCCTTTAGTTGTAATATGCAAAAACAACTTATTAAATCCGTGATTGGCGTGTATGAATAGATTTAAAGCATTAAGTTTATGATTCCTTAATTATAACTATCTAGCAATCCAAAGTATATACATGTCTACGGTTTTCTTAGATTGATAGACTACTCACTCATGCTAGAAATAAACAATGCAAAAATATAGTTAAAAGACATAATGAATAAATAAATACCTTAAAATAAATCAAAGCTCCAATGTATCTTCAAACATTAACTAGAAATATAGAATAGACAATAAAAATAATGTAGAGCAAAAAGAAGAGAAAGTTATTTCGAAGCTCTCTTGTCTTTTTTATAGTCTCCATAATACATATCCTAGATAAACTCAAATTCTTCATATTAATCTAAAAAACTTGTAACTTGCATCAGCAATTTGTTAGTGATTCCTAAGTTGTACACAAATTTCTAAGTCAATCCTTGGAAATGGCTCTCAATGCTCCACCGATTCAGTCGGTGATTTCTAGTTCATTCTCCAATTCACTATGGATACGCTGGCATTTTCATGCTGCCGATTTAGGTTGTAATTCCTAGTGTAATTACAAATCGCTGGCTAATCATCAGACTTCTTCTCCAATTGACTATTTTGCTTTTCTTTCTCTTTTCTACCATTTCTTCATTTTCCTATTTAAATCCTAAAATTAAAAAAACAAGAGAATACCTAGTGTAGTATCATCATATCTATACATAAAATCAACCTAAATTACACTATAGAATGTGTCTAATAATTTACTTGTCAAATACCCCCAAACTCAGCTCTTTGCTGTCCCGATAAAAGGAATACTATTAATCATATTCTCTTTTCATTCTTTATAAACCGATTTCAATCTAATTCACTTTAACTTTAAATAATATAAATTTTAAAATAGACATGATTTCCAAATGAAAACATATTACTCGCAAGTAAATGAAAATTATGATAGAATAAAATGATTTAGACATAATAAAACATCCCTTAATAATAACTCAACCAACCAACATAACACCCTTTAGAACTTAAAGTTCATTACCAAGGCCAATATATAATATAGGTTTTCTCAATCTCCACTGACAAGCATCAAGCTTAGGATAACTAGTATAGAATCTCAAGAAACAAAAACCACTAGATTAATTTTAGTTTTAGAAAATACTTTATAATAGTACCACAATCAAAATCAATAGGACTTTTGTCTAGATACCAATGAATATATCATTTAAAACATGTTAGATGAAGTAATACTTTATTCAACTCTAGCTTCAAGTACTCGAGTTAAATCTTTTCTTTTAAGAGTTGCTGAACATCCATCTTTTTCATCTCAGTTTCTTTTCTATTTCATCCTAATTATTTCTTTTTAACATATTTATTTTACTTTTGCTTTTGAGCACCTACTCCATTTCCTTTGGATATTCTCATATTTTTCCTACTATAGATTTTCTGCTCCATTTCCTTTGGAATCTATAGGACTATCTCTATATATATTTGTAAACTTTTATAAACACTTCTCACTATCCACTAAAGTTGAAGAAAATACTCTTTCTAAAATATAGAATTTCATTAGTTTCTAACCCATTTCTTCTTTCAATTGTGACATTATAACTTTTTACATATATACTATAAAAATACATATTCAATAGCTTTGTATCACAAGATTCTTTGAAATCTGTCTTATTCATCTTGCACTATTATTTCGATCTTCTACCCATTATCATGACTGTATTCAATTTAATGCATACATCAACTAGTAAAGTTAATAAAAAAGAGCATAAAAATTGATTCCTTGTATCATAAAATTCAATTGGGTAATAAAAATATCGCTTCCATTTAAAAATATATTCTATATTCATTTTCAATCTTTTCCTAGCTCAAAATAAAGTAAAATGAAATTCATATGTACTTGAATTCGGAAGAAATTTGAAAAATTTTCGTCAACTTACTTGAATATCGTTTGAACTTTTTGGATAAATTCTGAATTTATCTTCTACCTTTCGTCCTTTCTTTTCTTTCATTGCCATCAAGTCATACTTCAACTAAAATACCCCAAACTCATTCCAAGCCTTATCCTTAAGGTTTAAAAATGAAGTCCAATTTCTAAAATATCAAACATACCACATGAAGTATAAAAGAACTAATATAATCATAAATTTGACAATCAATTAATGAGTAAATTTAATTTAGAATTATAATAAGACAGAGTGTATAAAAACTAAATGAATAAAAATCACCATTATATATCAAATATATCAAATTTCACATTAAAACACTAAATAAAATTTATCACATAATATATCACCACCATAAACAAAAGTATCACCTTTAAGCATAAAGTATATCACTAAGATCGGAATTACATAAGAGAGCTCACACAATATCAATAAGAGACAGAAAATAAAGTGAATAAGGAAATTAATGTCGTCATTCAAAAGTTGCATCATCATCTTTATCCACTAGATCAATCGTTTAGGAGTGGTAACTGGTAGCGAGGTCGTAGAGGTAGTATTCTCGACCTGGTAGTACAGGAACATCAAGATTACTGCTAAGTGGTAACGTCATCTATGTAGATGGTACAGGAACCTCTGCGACTCCTCGACGTTTGTTTCTCTTGGACATTGTATGCTCTATCCTATGGATGCTCCTTGTTAAGGCTCTCTAGTTCTCAAACACCAGTTCTTGACTACTAGAGTGGTCATTTGATTGCGCAAAATTGCACCCATGAACTTCGACTCCTCCATATATAATGCGTCATAATCCCTAGCAAGAAGCTCCATGTTCGGATCATTTCGTGCTTTTGACATATCTTCTAGAATTATCTTCGTGCCAACTCTGATTTTCCTTCTCTCCTCAGTTTCTCTTCTGGCTATCTCAGCCCTTTCTCTCTCATCCTTTATGTCTTCAAAACCATTCACTCTTCCATATCTCTCTGTAACCTCATCAGTGATGGTCTTCTCCGGTAAAACATCCATGTCAAGCCTAGCCATATTCACGTGTTCCTCTCTACAAAAAACTGTAATCATTTAAGTGAAAAATAGTCCATCATTTTTCTTAGTGGTGATGGCACTCATAATCAATTCATAAATAATATTACCAATATCCAAGTATTCTAATCCCATGACGATGTGGTAAAGTAGAGCAACATTATAGTTCACTATCTCATAAAATTGTAGGCTCGACTATAACTTGGCGTTGATGAAATAACACCAAGCTTTAGTGATTTTCCTAAAAATGGTTATATGCTTGGGATACCCCTCCATATAAAAAAAAATCCATCTTCATGGATTTCCTCTAAACCTTCCCTAATTGTTTCGGTGAGGTAGTGATACTTAATGCCATAGTCAAGTTTAGGGTACTCATCATTTTACTTTTGGTGAAAATAAAGTAATCCAAAATACAGGTTTAATCTTGCAGTGGAATAATCCACTGTTATCCCTCGAACTCAGGATTCGGTCTTGCTCTCACTTCTATTGGGGAATGTGACCTAAGTCAATCTATAAACATTATTTATCTTATAATTTTAGTAAATAAAGTAGAAGTTTTCATTTGCTATTTTATTATAAGTGATTGCATGTGTTACCTTATAGTAAAATCCATGGGTATTCATTGAAATATCTTAAATGTCCCTAGTCAGTCATCATACTCAGAACTATAATGATTTAAGATTAGTGTAAATCTTGATTGATGGTCATGTGATGAACATGCGTATAGGAATACGAATCAAGATCATGAGCACTTGTTAAGGAACAAGGTACTGGACTGACCCGCTATGAGAACACCACATGAATTAAGTCATAGGTTTTACTCATGATACGTATATAAGGTTGGCAATTTGTGTTAGCGAGTCGTAAACGAGTGACGACCTAATTATCCTAAACACGGACACGACACATTTATTAAATGAGTCCCTATTTGCAAACACGATACACGACACGTTTAATAAATAGGTAACCTATTTACGACACGTTTAACACATTTATTAAACAAGTCAAGTTTAACCTTTTTAACTCGACTCGTTTATGTACCTGTTTATCAACCTGTTGAACATACTACAATATTAATGATATCTCACTACAAAATCAATACAAACAACATAAAATATAAATCCACCTACTAAGTTATATCAATGTTATCACATAGAAATGGGCAAAATCCAAGTTTAATAAAGAAAAATAAAGTTCTCAATAGTCAAGTTCAAGTTTAATAACTCAACTACAAGGTTCTATGAAGTTAACATAGAAGTAAAAGATAGATTTAAGTTTAATGAGCCAAAAAGGCTTCGAGCTCTCTAGTTTCCAATAGAATTTGATCAAGTGGTTGACCGTAGAACATCACTCACGGTCAAGTTATCATCATCATTAGCATGTTCAAGTTTAACATCATTAATAGTGTTGGTGTTGAACTCATCATCATTAATCTCATCAAGAATGTTGTCCACCTATAGCACATCAAAATTAACAACACAAACACAATATTTATAAAAATCAGTCAAATTTAAATTTTTTATACTTAAAAAAGAAATCTTGTGCAAGTTAACTACTTAGCTACATCCCTTGTTTTGAATTAGACCAAGCAATTTATGTCTTAACCCCAATTCAACCAATAAGTTTATCCATTTATTTTTTGCATATATTTCTCTCTAGCTCCCTCTCATCAATTTTACAACATTTACACCACAAACATCAGTGGATCGATAAAAGATTCAAAATGACTCCAAAATTAAAAAAATCTCAAACTCCCTTTATAAATCCATCTCTCAAAATATGAACAATAAAAAAGCCCTAACAACACAAATTTATCTTCAAAATAGACTCATGAGAAGCGCAATCACGATACACTATCGAAATTCGCCTATTTTTTTTTTCAATGACTAACACAAACACCTTAACTAAGATAAAATCAACAACAAAAGAATCAAATCAATAACTAATATAATCAGTAACCAAAAACCCAAAAAAGTTAAAACAACAAAACCCAAAATAAGCCGCAGCAAGGTTGGGGAAGAGGTCGAAGGCGCCGGTGAGTAGGGGGTTAGGGAAAAAGGACAAAGGCAGTGGCAGCGACGAGGTTGGAGAAGAGGGGGCAAAGGCGAGAGATGGGTGGGGGACCGGGGCGGATCGGTGTGCTATTGGAGGCCGAGATGGGTGGGGGAGGGACCAGTGGAGAGATGGTCGGGGGGGAGAGATGGGTGGGGGACTAGAGACGAAAATGGGTGGACGACCAAAGGCAGAGGTGGGTGAGGCAGTGAGAGAGAGAGAAGGGGCCGTTTGTGAGAGAGAGGGGATCGTCTGTGAGAGACAGTAAGAGTGAGTGAGAGAGGAACGCTAGCAATGATGAGAGGGTTGGCTCTGCTCGCCAGAGCTCGAGCCATGGCGTCCAAAACCCAAACCCTAAGAGAGAGAGAGATAGAGAGAGATAGAGAGATAGAGAGGTAGAGAGAGATAGAGAGAGATAGATTGTTACCTGAGGTTGAGGTAATCTCCTTCTTCCTTGTTGAGTGTGAGAAGTAATAGTGGAGCTCTTGTTGCTCTTCCTTGTCGTCATCGAATTGAGAAAATGAGAGAGAAAGAGTTACAATGGTATTGTTGTGTTAGGGTTTTGAAAAAGAGTTAAGACAAGTAAAAGATTGTATTATATTTATATAATTAAGCGAGTCATAAATGAGTCACACAGGTTAACATGTTAATGACTCGTTTATTAATCATGTATAAACAGGTTAACCTATTTATGACCCAGACCCACTTATGCCAAACCCACGACATGTTTATTATGTGTCATGTCGTGTCGTGTTAAACATTTCATGACCCAAATTGCCAGCCCTATATGTATATCATTTAGTCATTCGACTTGAGATTACTATAGACTTCAATATTAGGAGCTGGTAATTTGACACAGTCAAATGTTGTCTTTAATAGCACGATTATTAAGATTGTGATTGGTTACCATATGAATAATATGTAAAGGTGTGTAATCAAGATATAATTTTTCATTCTCGTATAGAAAGAGATATTAGTGGGTCCCTCGATATGAAAGAATGATAATGGCCAAGTCCATGTGAATTGATATAATCAATGTCACTTGGATGTTTTCAGTTTACCTAAAGATCGAGACTAGTATGATTGAACATTAATGGTGAATTTCCATAACTTTATGTTAAATCAAAGGATATCGCATGACAAAAGGATATGATATATGTTATTCATTAGGTTATATCAATTTTGATATTCATGCTAATTGGGTAGTCATAATGCCTTGCTAGAGATCGTTTATGACTTGTGTACCAAAATGGTTTTGGTTCACCGCTAACGTCGTATGAACCTATTGGATTGCACATAAAGAATGGCTTTGCGCAATTTCTATTGTTCCAGAGTAATGAATTTTTATATGATAAAATTCATGACATAAAAGCCCTTACAATTTGTTGTATAATAACTTACTAATAAGGGCATGTGTGTAATTTGCTTAAACTGCCTAAATACAATAGTTGTATTACAAATAGGATTTTAAGTGAGGGCTTATCTACAGTTATAAATAAATGCTGAAACCCTAAAATGAAATAAAATTTTTTCTTTTTGCAAATTTTGAGTTCTCTGGATTTCGAGAGAGCAAGAAAAATATTTTCATTCTCTCTTAGGGCTAGCACTCTAAATTATGGTCACCGTTCTTGTGTGGATTTCTAATAAAGGACGCGCACTTGAACGTTTAGGAAATCGAACAATCATATAAGAAAATCGCCGATTAAGGTATGGTTGTATTTTTTGTAGATCTAGTTTAATAGAACTTATTTTTGATCATGTTGGGGTTTTTCAAAAATTATTTTGAATTTTCCACTGCATATCAGAGCCTTACGCTTGGTTTTATTAAATGTTTTAATGTTTTCTTTGATGTATATATGAAATATGTGTGAAAATAGGATCTCTATCAATATATATATGATGCACATATAGGTTTTGTGATAATTGTTATCAAGAATTGATTTTAAAGCATGTTGTTAATTCATGTATTTGATACATATGCATGATTTGGTTCAATTATAGAATTCATGTTTAGAATATTCTGATTAACATATGTTTTAATATTAAACAATGCAAATTTTGTATGTTCACATTGTAGAAGTCATGTTTAGGTCAGTGTGATTCTTGTATTGGATACATAGTTTGTTTTGTTCGATAATTATGTATGTCTCCATGATAGAAATCATGATTAGGTGAATATGATTAATTTAATATGATTTTGGTGTCGAATGCATGATTCATATTTTGTTTCTTGATTCAATTGCTTGTTTCGTATGAATAAGAATCGAAATTGATTTTGATCATATATCTCATTGTGGTTATCTGTTAGTATATTTCTATTAGATAGGTGATAAACTTATAATCAGATAAGAATTACAAATCCTATAAGATATGTGAGTTATATAGCAAATTCTAATTGGATAAGGATTCAAAGTATCTTCAATTCTAATGGATTAGGATAAGATATTAAGTATGATATTTATCTTGTTTAATTTATGATCACTAAAACAAATAAAAAAATCCCTCTTCCAAAACGTTTTCAAATTGTTAGACTTGATAAATCTATTAAAATGGTTTTGGGCTTTAGGCACTAGATGAAATAAAACATGCTAAGACATACAATGTCATAATCTCATAAAAAAACTAAAAGTTACATATAATGTTATTGGTAATTGGTACCTACCTAAAAAACCCAATTCAAAGTGTCATGCCTTAGCTTTGTTGGAATTAGGCGAAACATGGACTTTAGTCCCTTAAATTAATATAGTGTTTTAAGGAGGGTTGTTAATTTAGTGGGAGTCTATTCCTCTAAACTAAAATGAACTTTTGCATAATATTTGTTATAGATCTATGGCCTATTGAAATCATACTAATCCCTCCACTGCGATCTATCATTAAGAACGATAAGTTGTATGGGAGAAACTTTCTTGACTGGTTCAGAAACTTGATAATTGTTCTTAAGCATGAACGCAAGTTGAATGTTCTGGATAATCCTATTCCTGAGGAACCACTAGCCAATGCTTTAAGAGCCGGGAAGGATGCGCATACTGAGCATATTAACGACTCAAATGATGTTGCATGGATTAAGTTGGCAACATGGTTCCTGAACTTCAGAAGGACATGAAATACTTGTAAGCTAACGACATGGCTACGATGCTGAAGGAAATTGTTAGGGCATGTGCCCTAGGTTAATCTACAAACATTATTTATCTTATAATTTTAGTAAATAAAATGGAGGTTTTCATTTGTTGTTTTATTATAAGTGAATGCATGTTTACCTTATAGTAAGATCCATGTGTATTTGTTGAAATATCCAAAATGTCCCTAGTCGATCATTATATTGGGAACTATAATGAATTAATAATAGTGTAAATCTTGATTGATGGTCATGTGATGATCATGCGTATAGGGATACGAATCAACATCATGAGTACTTGTTAGGGAATAAGGTACTGGACCGACCCGTTATGAGAACACCCATGGATTAAGTCATTGGTGTTACTCATGATAGGTATATCATTTAGTCCTTCGACTTGAGATTACAATAAACTTCAATATTAGGAGCATGGTAATTGGACATAATCAAACGTTGTCTTTAACCGGACAATTGTAAAGACTATGGGTGTGTTTGATAGCAAAGAAAATGAAAAAAATCATTGAAAATTGTCTACTTTTTTTATGTAACCATTTTTTCCACTGTTTGATAACTTTGTAACTGCACTGAGAAAAAAAACCACATTCCCCTATTTTCCTCATTTATTTTCTCATCTTTTAGCGTGGAAAATTGAAAATCTCTCAATCTCTCTCACGATCTGATCATTTCTTCCACCCAAACAAACTTGGCCTCTGCTACTCTTTCGTGGATACACACTCTTTCTTTCTCTCTTCGTCTCCGGCTTCGTCACCAACATCATCGTCGAGCCGCCCGACATCGAAGATGATTTAGATGCACACACGGATTGAACCATAAAAGAAAATTCTTTCTCGTGCAATCAAACAACAATGAGAAAATTTTCTTTATAAAATTCTCTTGAGAAGATTTGCTAAAAAAAAGTTTTTTCTCATTGAAGATTCTTTTTGCTATCAAACACACCCTATGATTGGTTACCATGTGGATAATAAGTAAAACTGTGTAATTAAGATAGAATTTATCACTCTCATATAGAGAGAGATATCAGTGGGTCCCTATATATGATAGACTGATAATGGCCAAGTCCATGTGAATTGATATGATCTATGTCACTTGGATGTTTTCAGTTTACTTAAAGATTTAGACTTTTACGATTGAACATTAAGGATGAATTTCCATGCTTTATGTTTAGTCAAATGATATCGCACGATAAAAGGATATGATATATGTTATTCATTATGTAGTTTCAATTTTGATATTCATGGTACTTGGGAAGTCATAGTGACTTGCTAGAGACCGATTATGACTTGTGTACCAAAATGGTTTTGGTTCACTGCCAATGTCGCATAAACCTATTGGGTTACACACAAAGAATGACTTTACGCAATCTCAATTGATCCAGAGTAATAAATTTCATACGATAAAATTCATGACATAAATACCTTAAAATTTGTTATATGATAACTTATTAATAGGGGTGTTTATGTAATTTGCTTAATTTGCCTAAATACAATAGTTGTATTACGAATAAGATTTTAAGTGAGGGCTTATCTACACATATAAATAACTGGTGAAACCCTAAAATGACATAAGATTTTTATTTTTGCAAATTTTGAGTTCTCTGAATTACGGGAGAGAAAGAAAAACGTTTTCAATCTTTCTTGGGGCTATCACATCAAATTGTGGTCACCATTCGTGTGTGGATTTTCGATAGAGGACGCGCGCTTGAACGTCTTAGAGATCAAACAATCACAGAAGAAAATCATAGATTAAGGTTTGGTTTACTTTTTAGATCTAGTTTAATGGAATCTATTTTTGATCTGGTTCAGGTTTTTCAAAATTGTTTTGAATTTTTTGCTATTTATGAACCCAAACAATCTAACCAAAACGTTCCAACAGCAGGGTAGGTAGGAAAGGTTCGAGATAGTCAAAAACCTTCATTCTTGTAAAATGGCTGTAGGTGCGTCAGTTAATCCTCATGTTCTGAAAATGAACGGCTATATTGACCCTCTTGACCAACTTGGATTTCCCCTAAGCCAAGAGTTGACTATGGATTTGATCCTGCATTCATTGCCTAAGAGTTGTTCACAATTTGTGATGAACTATAACATGAATAACATGGAGAAGTCTATCTCAAAGTTTCATTTGATGCTTAAAACTGCTTAGCAGAATATCAAGAAACCCATTGCTAATTTGTGGATGGTTTATAAAGGAAAGGCTATGAAGAAGAAGGCCAAAGGCAAGGCTAAAGTTGATAAGGCTATTGTGATTTCCACAAAGCTTTTAGAATAAGCTGAGCCTAACGTTGGTTCTACTTCACAGTCCTAAAAGGAAAATGGAAAAAGAGGAAAATTTTTATTTCTGCCATGCGTCTGGGCATTGGTTCAGAAATCGCAAGCTCTATCTTAAAGATCTAAAGAAAAAGAAGAGTAGTGCGACCACTACTTCACGTATTTATGTTATTAAATTTAACTTATCTACTAGTGACTCCTAGGTATTGGATACCGAATGCAGATCTTAGAGTTGTATTAATGTTCAGGGTCTCACCAAAAGTAGAAAGATAAAGAAAGGAAAAGTCATCTTACAAGTTGGAAATGGAGCAAAGGTTGTTGCGTTGGTTGTAGGATTCTATAAGTTAATTTTACATAGTGGACTTATTTTAGTTTTAAATAATTGTTATTATGTCCTTACCTTGAGCAGAAAATCATTTCAGTTTCATGTTTGGATTTGGATGGTTTTAATTTCATTATTACGAATAATAAATGCTCCTTTTAATGTAAAGACGTTTTCTATGCGAATGCTGATTTGCGTGATGGTCTTTATATTCTGATCCTGAAAAGGTCTACAAATACTCCTATTCTTAACGTAAATACTTTACGTGAAATGATTTGAGTCAAACCTATCTTTGACATTATCGTCTTGGCCACATAAATGAGAAACACATTTTTAAATTCTATAAAGAGGGACTTTTAGATTCATTTGATTTTGATTCATATGAAACATGTGTATTTTGTTTACTAGGCAAATTGAAAAAAAACGTCCCTTTATTAGACATAATGAAAGGGCAAATGATTTATTGGGTCTAATACATACTGATGTATGTGGTCCTATAAACACAATGGCTAGAGGTGGTTATAAGCACTTCATTACATTCACTGATGATTTCAACATATATGGTTACGTGTATCTCATGAAACATAAAGGTGAGTCTTTTGAGATGTTTCAAACATTTTAGAATGAAGTGCAAAATCAACTTGGTGAAACTATTAAAACACTTCGATTAGATCGACGTGGTGAATATTTGAGCCAATAGTCTGATGATCATCTTAAAAACTATGAGATTGTCTCACAGTTAACTCCTCAAGCAACTCTTCAATGGAATAGTGTTTCAGAGAGGAGAAACCAGACTTTATTGGATATGGTTCAATCAATGATGAGTCATGTAGATCTTTCTATTTCCATTTGAAGTTATGCCTGAAAAATTGCTACGTTTACATTGAATCATGTTTCTTTTAAAGTAGTTGATAAAGCACCATATGAGATGTGGTTTGGCAAAAGACCAAGTTTGTCTTTCCTCAAGATTTGAGGCTGTGAGGTTTTCATACAATGACAAATCTCAGAAAAATGATCAACCAAATCTATCAAGTGTGTATATATTGGTTATTCTAAAGAAACTAGAGGATACTACTTTTATAATCCCATTGAAAACAAAATGTTTGTTGCTCGGAATGGTGTCTTTATGGAAAATGAGTTTATTTCCAAAAACAACAATGGGAATAAAGTAAGTCTTGAAGAAGTTCAAGAACCATAAATAAAAACTCAACCGCCAGTGGGAGATCAACAAAGTCTTAAGCTAGTTGAACATCCACAAGTATCATAAGACTCGCGTAGGTCAGATAGGGTAAGACATCAGACTGATAGATTTGGAGTTATTATTACTGATAGTAGTGACGTGTTGCTTATGGATCAAAATGAGCCTACTACTTATTGGGAGGCTGTGTCTAGCCCTGATGCAAATAAATAACATAGTGCCATGAATTCTGAGATGCAATCCATGTATGATAACCAAGTTTGGAACTTGGTTGATTTACCTGAAGGTGGTAAGGCTATTGGATGTAAATGGGTTTTCAAGAAGAAATATTACATGGATGGCAATGTGCATACTTATAAAGCACGGTTAGTAGCAACAGGTCTCCGATATACTCAAGGTTTTAATTATGATGAGACTTTTGCTCCTATAGCCATGCTTAAATACATTAGAATTCTAATTGCCATATCCGCATATTATGACTATGAGATATGAAAAATGGATGTCAAAATAGCTTTCCTAAATGGAAAGTTACTTGAGGACATGTATATGATACAACCTAAAGTTTCATCTTGAGAATTCTAGGAAGGTGTGCCAGTTTCAAAGATCCTTTTTATGGATTAAAGAAACTTTCTTGGAGTTGGAATTTTCGTTTTGATGAAGCAATTAAGGAATTTGATTTTATTAAAAATGAAGATGAGCCTAGTATATACAAGAAGGTCAATGGGAGCGTGGTTGTTTTCTTGGTACTGTATGTTGATGATATATTACTCATTGGAAACGACATCTCAATCATGTAGAGTGTCAAGTTTTAGTTAGGGAAGTGTTTCTCAGTGAAGGAATTAGGAAATGCAGCATATATACTTGGGATTAAGATATATAGGGATAGATCTATAAGGCTGATCAGTCTAAGTCAGAGTGCTTATATTGACAAGATACTGAATAGGTTTATTATGCAATACTCTAAAAAAAGGTCATTGCCAATGTCTCATGGTATAAGTTTTAGCAAGACTCAATGTCCAAAGACTAATAATGAGCAAAAGCGCATGAATACGATTCCATATGCATCGGCTATTGGATCTATCATGTATGCCATGTTATGCACCTAACGTGATGCATCGTATGCTTTGAGCGCCACAAGCAGATATCAGTTTGATCCTAGTAAGAGTCACTAGATAGCACTAAAGAACATTCTTAAGTACTTAAAAAGGACTAAAGAAGTGTTCTTGGTCTGTGGAAGTTTGGAAGAAGAGCATGTTGTAAATGGTTACACGTGTTCAAATTTTCAAACTAATATGATGACTTCAGATTGCAGTATGGGTATGTGTTTACTTTTAATGGAGGAGTAGTGAGCCAGAAAAGTTCAAAGCAAGACATTGTGGCAGATTCTACAACACAAGCTGAGCATATTGCAGCGTCCGATGCAGCTAATGATGAAGTTTAAATCAAAAAGTTCATATCTGAACTTGGTGTGGTTCCTAGTATAGGTAACTCAGTTTCTTGTATTGTGACAACAACGGGGTGATATCACGGGCTAAGGAACCAAGATCATGCAAATTTCAAGTTTTATGGATTTTTGGTGAGAAACATTTTCAATCTCCCTTTGGGCTAGCACTCCAAATTATGGTCACTGTTCGTGTGTAGATTTTTGATAGAGGATGGGTAGTTAAACGTCTTGGAAATCGAACAATCAGAGAATGAAATCACGAATTAAAGTATGGTTTACTTTTTGTAGATCTAGTTTAATGGAACTTATTTTTGGTCCTGTTGGTGTTTTTTCAAAAAATTGATTTGAATTTTCCATTGCGTATGAACCCCAAAACCCAACAACTTCCATATGCATTGGTGTAAAACTCTCTCACCAAGATATCACAACCTCTCTCACTAGGAACATCCTCTAAAACTAGGTGATTATAGTCCCTAGTTAATAATCCCCTATCTGGGATCAATGATATCTTGGATCCTAGGCCTGTACTTCAATTTGTTATTCGAATTAAATCCCCTATTTGGGATCAACTTCCTAACCTTCACTATATCATTCCTGAATCTTCACAGGCCTTCTCATTGACAAAAATATTTTTCCTAAGAACATAATTTCTCTCCCCCGTCGTTATCTCTTCTTCAACTTCCTTTCCTCCTCCTCTTCAACATAATCATCCTCAATATTGAAACTAAATGAAGAAGGTGGAGTAGGTTCTCTTTATGGTCTAATCCTAGGTGTGTTAAAGGAGATTGACGTTGGTTGGATTTGGGAAACTTTGGGTTTGGTCTTTGTCTTCTATACTAACTTTCCCTTCCTTTTCTTCTCTCTATAACCTCTACCTTTTCCACCTCCGACCATTTTGATTAGTATAAGTAAGAGAATAAACCTGTAAAACCATTTTAAAACAAATTTGTCACAAAAATGTTCGATAAAATTCAACTTATCTATCAAAAAGGAAGAAAATACATCGAAAAATTCATTTATAAATTGAGAGTTTGAAATTTATATGAAATTTATTGATAAAACATCATCGAGAAAAATGATCGATTGTATATAAATCAAATTAGTCGATATACACACATAAAAACACCTAAACTCATTTGAAACTTAGTCTCAAATTAGCTTGCGTATAAAACTCGATCCATTAGCCATATACGAAAATGGTTCAAAAATTTGATAGTACTAAACAAATCATCATATCAATACCATATTATTATTACAAAAGAAATCATTCTATATCAAAATCATTTTAGAGTAAAAATTTCAAAATTGAGCTCATAACCTAATAACAATCCAAAATCGAACAAAAACCAAAAATTTAATAAATAAGAGGTTAAGGATTTTGTTGATTACCTTCTTGAAAGTGATTCTTTCAAGCATGGAACTCAAAAATCTTCTCTAGAATACTTTTCCAAACCCCAATTGAAACTCCCTTGCTCAAGCCCTAGGTGGCTCTACACTTTCAAAACTCACCAAATTTTGGGTTGAATGTGTGAGGACTGAGGTGAGAATCACTTAAATACACTAAATTAAGCTTTGGAAGGTTTAATCTAATCAAAATTTGGTTTCTTAATTGAAAGGTTGTAATGGTTTATGAGTGTTAAGGGTTTAAATGTGGTTTTTGGGGTTTCTACTTTTAAAAAATCGAGTTCGTTCTAAGTGAACTAGGGTTTATGTGGATTCATTGAGAAATCGCTGAAAATAAGACTCAGTGGCTCAACGATTTCTCCAGTGAATTCTAGTTATAATGTCAAATCAGTGAGAAATCCTCCCTTCAAAATTACAATGAAAACTCTGCACATTGCTATCGATTCCTTTAGCGATTTCAGTGCAAATTAGAATTGTTGGGAAATCGCCAACCTATTTTTACTTTTCAAATTAAATTGATTTTCAATTTAATTATCATATATATTCAATAAAGGTAGAATTGTTCAAAATTCGCATAATTTAAGTATTATATGTATCAAATAATATATTTCAATACCATAAATAGCTAATTAACATAAAACTAATGCGTTAAACAATATAATACATAAATAAATTGGTTCGATCAACCCCATTATAAGAGTCAAAAGTTGAGAGAATATAAAAATAACTAACTAATTCTAATACTAAAACCAAAAATAAAGATAGAGTATGGACTGCCTCCCACAAAGCACCTTTGTTTATTATCATTAGCTCGGCTGAACCACGCAGTTATAAATTGATGATATAAACTTAAGTGTAGGATTGTCCACTCTTGTGCCATTCCAGAAAGTGATTGCTCGGCCATGCACTCGAAAAGTGATCGTCTTCTTTAGAGTATCCATGACAGCTTGTGAAGTGGTTAAGAAAGGTCATCCATAAATTAATGGTAGATCTTCGTTGATGAAGTGTGGCATAACCAAAAATTTTGTGGGAATAATGTACTTGTCGATTTGAGCTGGTACATTAACACCTATTGATTTTACTAAATAATTGTTTGATAGAGTAACTTTTTTTGGAAGCAAGTACATCTAATTCCAGCTGAGTGTTAAGAAAAAAAATGAATTGGCATGTAGGTTGCTCTAGAACTCGTATCACAAATAGCTTTAAAGTACAAAGTCCATTTGATATTTATGTTTATATATATATATATATATATATCCTGGATCCTTGAGCTTGACAATTGTTGGATTCTTCTTTCTCTTCTTCTTATTCTTCTTAGTTTTAATTTCCTCTATATTATTATGTTCAACATTGTTTGATTGCTTAACCCACCATTCTCGGGTTATTGTCTTTTGATATGAAATATCTTCAACTTGCTTGTTCTTAGTCATAGCATTTTCATCTTCCATTGTTACTGTATTAATAACATATGCTTTAGCTTCATGATGATTTAATTCTAAAGATTCATTATCATCAGTTTTTTCATTATCAAATTAATCAGGATTTTGCATAGATAGCTTCATCAATGAAACAGAAAGTGACAATCATGTTTTCAAATTCTATAAACATTGTTCCTTCAAAGATATCTAACTTTGTTTTAGTTGTTTTAATAAATGGACTACATAAACGTATAGGTGGGGACTTAGATGATATTGAGTCTCCCATTTCCATGACATAGAAGTCAGCTGGAAATACTAAGTCATTCACTTTGATTAAGACATCTTCTAGTAAATCATAAGGTTTAATAATGGTGTTATCAGCTAAGGTAAGATTATTAGGTTTATTAGTCAGTGAACCTATTTTCAATGACTCATATAGTTTAAGTGACATAATATTTGATGCTCCAAGACCACATATAGCAAAATCTATTAAAGAAGTCCTTATTGTAATAGGAATTCCAAACATTCCTAGATCAGAACATTTCTCAGGTATTTTCTTTTTAATTAAAGTAGATACTTTTGTCATAAGTTTTATTTAGATTCTTCTAAAAATTTATCCTTTGATTCATATAATTCTTTCAAAACTTCATCATAATTAGGAAATTGCATAATTGATTCTATTAATGGCTTATTGATTTCTATTTTCCTAAATGTTTCACGAATGTCTTCAATGTTTTCTTCATCCCTAGCATCAGCTAAACGTTATGGAACGGTACAATATGAACACATATCTTCATTCAAATTATTAGAAATCTTATCATTTTTATCTTTATCATATAATTCAGGCTTTTATAAACATTTTTTACATGCTTCAACTCCGACAAAATACCATAGTTAGTCTTTTAGGAAAATGTGTATATTTCAACTATACAGCCATCCACTCTCTAGTAGAAATGAAATTAGCCATCATTTCTTCTTTTTCTTCTTTTTCTTCAATAGTGTTTTGAACCTTCTTTTTATTATTCTATTTAAGTATCGTCCCAATTATAAGTGTGTCTTTCTTGCCCCTGAATATAACATTAACTTGTGCTTAATTAGTGGGAGCAACATTAGCTTGAGTAGGTGATTTTGCTTAAGTACTCTATTGAGTACTTAACCTATTTATTTGGAAATTCATTTGACTTAACTAATTTTTCAGTTCATTGATAGTAGTATCGGTCTTAATCTGATTTTGAGAAAACTGTGTAAAGTTTCGATGGATGTGACTCATAAAGTTAAGTAAAATTTGCTCTAAATTTGGATTCATAGGTTGAATATTTTGTTGAGGCTGCTGATTAGGTGCATATTGTATCTAGCTCTTGGTCTATAAGTATGATAATCTGATTTTGAGGACCATAACAAAGATTTGGATTTTTTTTTCCAGGTTAAAAAGTATTATTATTATTATTATTATATTGGTTTTTTGGGGGACCAGAAAATTGATTCATCATTGCATTAACCTCTTTAGTATTATATTCATGTAGAGTAGAACACGCATCCGTAGGATGTGTAACCTCATTACTGAATCCACAATCCTTAACTTAATTAGATATATCATTAACTAATATCTTAATCATCTTAGATAATTCATTAATTTTATCATCAGACATATTATTTCTTTTTTTATCTACTACATAGATTTTCTTTCTTGAGGATTCAACTTTTTCACCATATTGCTTAGATTGTTTTGCCATTTTATTAATTGCTTTTTTTTGCTAAAATAGGTGTTGTCTCAAATAAAGATCCACCACATATTGTATCTAGTAGTCTTTGTTCAAAGTGATTGACTCATTCACAAAGATTTTCTATTAAAGCTCTTTGAGTATATCCAAGTTGTGGGCAAAAAAAATTAGTCTTTGGAATTTATCCCAAAATTCATTAAAGTTTTCATTTTCTTGCATCTTTGCAACTATGATTTACTTTCTATAGGAACTAATTTTCTAGCAGGCATATATTCATCTAGGAAAACTTCTAGCATTTGAGTTCATGTAGTTATTGAATCTTGTGGGAGATAGAACAACCAATCTTGTGCTTAATGTTTCAATGCAAAAAGGAAAGCTTTATGTTTGACTTATTTTAAAGTACCTTCTTTCAGTTTCATCCCATTAAATTTATGTTGATACTCACTTATGAATTTCTGTAGGTCTTCATTTTCTTTGCCATAGAAGTTAAGTAAGGAACTAATAAATCCAGATCTAAGTTCAAATTTAGGAAATCCATCGGGTATGCTATGCACATAGGCTCGTACGTTGTAATATTTTGATTCGCTGTCTAAAAGTGAGTTCTCTATTACTGTTGTTATTATTGATAACTCAGTTACCAATATTATTATTAATGACATTTTCATTAATATCATTGTTGTTGTCTTCCATCCTATTAGTTAAATTTTCGCTAAGTTGTTGTTGTCTTAAAATCCGATTAAAAGTTCTATCTATTTAAGGATCAAACGGATGGCAGGATCCTGTTGAATTAACACGAAGAAGTGTGTAGATCATACACCGTCTAAAATCCTTAAAAATTATTTAAATATCCCCGACAATGGCGCCAAAAAATTGACACGTGTTGAGCGTGCATGATAGTTTCCTGTATTTTCCTATTATTTGTAGTAGTAGTAAATGAGATATCGTCTCCACGGGGATTTTTCAAATCTCATTAGAAAGTAATTTTTTCTTTTTTTATTAATTTAGTTAATATTATTTAATTTGAATTAAAATATTAAATAAATGAAATCTATAAATACTAACTTAATTAATCAAACTAACTATTTAAATCTAAACAATTCAATGGAAACTAAATTGGACAATACTCAAATTCAATATAATTGAAATATCTTAAACAAACATCTAAACAACCCCAACTAAATAATGTAATAAACTTGGATTGCTTTCAAAACACTAGAACATAACATAACTTTATACTATAGTTATAATCATAATACATAAAATCTTGGAATAATTAAAGTCTACTTCATGATAGGTTGACAGCCTTTAGCCAGCCACCGATTTTCTTAAATTCAATGGAAATGTCACATTCTTATCATTGTAAATCTACCTATTGGATAAAACGTAACACCGTAGAAATACGATAGCATTAAACTCAATGAAAATCATGCCTAATCTAAGCCAATATTAACTAAAGCCGCATAATAAACAACTTAGAACATAATCACCGAGAACATCCACTCAGGAAAAGCCTTATAGATTGATCCAAGTTACTATTTCTATAATTGTTATCTGTAACTATAGACATAGAATCATAATCAAAATACCACATAATAGATTTGCAGCTATGCATGCAATATTAATCTTCTTTAGTTGTAATACAAAAAAAATAATTTATTAATTCTGTGATTGACGTGTATGAATAGATTTAAAGCATTAAGTTCATAATTTCTTAATTATAACTATCTAGCAATCCGCCGTATATACATGTCCAACGTTTGTTTAGATTGATAGACTACTCACTCATGATGGAAGTAAAAAATGCAAATATATAATTAAAATACATAATGAATAAATAAATACCTTAAAATAAATCAAAGCTCCAATGTATCTTCTAATATCAACTAGAAATATAGAATCGACAATAGAAATAATGTAGAGCAAAAAGTAGAGAAAGTTAATTCGAAGATCTTTGGTCTTTTTTATAGTCTCCCTATGTATACATATCTTAGATAAACTCAAATTCTTCATATTAACCTAAAAAACACGTAACCGATCTTAGCGATTCCTAAGTTGTAAACAAATCGCTGAGTCAATCATTGGAAATGGTTCTTAGCGCTTCATCGATTTAGTTAGAGATTTCTAGTTCATTCTCCAATTAGAAGTAGATTCACTGACATTTTTTCTGCTGCCTATTTAGGTAGCAATTCTTAGTGTAATTATAAATCGATGGCTAATCGCTGGGCTTCTTATCTAGTTGACTATTTTGCTATTCTTTCTATTTTTTCCATTTCTTCATTTTCCTATCTAAAATCACAAAAATAAGAGAATACCTTGTAAAATATCAGATATATATATAATCAAACTAAATTACACTATAAAATGTGTCTAATAATTAACTTGTCAACTAACCGGGTTGAGAAGTTTTAATCACCTAAAGCAAGATACTTGACACACTTTTTATTCTAGGTGAGTAACACCGAGAACTAGGCTAAATCTTAAGAGCGTTTACCTAAGGTTGTCTAGGGGTAGGTGTTCCCACAGAGATGTTAATGCTGGTCATGTGCTAAATCTTGAAAGCGGTTGCCCAAATATATATAGTGGAGTAAGATAAGTACATAGAGAGCGGTTGCCCTATCTATCGAGACCAGGGTGTTTATGACCCCAACACCTATAGCCTATCTAGGGAAACTTATTTTAAAACATATCTTTTAAAGTTAATGATATAAGGCATGGAAACATCATAGGGCTAGATTATGGATTCTTAGACTTATGTGTGTCTTGATTCTCTATTTTACAACTTATTTATTTTCTTGCTTTGTAGGCTTTTGACTCGAGCCGCAAGTATAACGAGTCGCTTGTAGTAATAGTGTAATCAACTTACGTTGACTACAGATATCGTCCTCAAAGAAAGGTTTTTGCACTAGTTGAATACCTATTTAAATTTGAACTATTGCTAAGGAAATCCCTTTTTTAATGATTTTATACTAAACTACTCTACCTAAAAAAACAATTTAAACTTTACTTTAAACTCTTATATTATGGGTATCTTAGTTCACAACTTCACCAAGGGAATGAAATACTATGCTTTTCAATCACTTTTACATCTTAATATGTTGTGTGCAATGCCTAATTAGAATAAATAGATTTCTTTCAAACCCACTGTCGTGATGGAAAAGATTCTAATGTGCAAACTAAAACTCCACCTATCGGTGTGAATAACGTAAGCTCCATATTACTTTAATGTTCCAAATCTTTTGATTCATAACCAATTAATTTTACTATCGGTGCCTCCCTAATCAACAACTATCTATCGATGTTTTGTATTTTATGGCTGTACCATTCATATCCGACTTAAACGCTTCAATGGCCATGATAACTTCTAAAATCTAATATAATTAAACAAGTGATCAAGATGTCTAAAACATTACGCTCAGAATCAATACAAATTCTAACCATTGCACTTTTTATATTCACTTTTTACTCATGTTTATAGCATAACATTCATACCATAGGATTCATTGATCTCTATAATTAAAAGACTACTCACGCTTCATTGAAACACACATATTACAATTTATGATTGAAATAATTGAAAATCGAAGATGAATATAAACATATTACTTTCAATTTAACCAATAAAACCAAACTTGAATTGCAAAATAGGAGTCTTCAATGTTTTCTTCAAACAAACTTCCTCAATACTCAAAATCAAAGTAAACCTATGCTAAAATATAATAATAGTGGCTAATGGTTGATATGTGGTGTGTTTGTCATGTCCTAACATCTATTTATACTTCTTACTAACAATTAGAAACATACTTTAAAATTTAACTCGAAATAAAACTCTAACTTTCTAATTTCTTCACATATGGCGTTGTCACTCATATCCCAACCTTGCCACCGCACCGCCTCATGTGTGCAATTTTTCATCTCCCGTGACCTCAGCGCTGTCCTTAGGACCTCCGGTGCCATCCATTACTCTCCATAGTGCCAAGCCTCTAGCCTTAATTTCTCCAATTTGCCTTCTCTCCCACGTCGTGCCATATGTACCCATAGTGTCACCTTGTGTAACGATGACGCCAACAACACTTTTTGTGGTTTTTTGCTCCGTTCTTCTCGTTTTTGCTCATTTCCTTCCTTTAAACCTTAATTACCTGAAATACATAAACACCATTAATTAGTGTTCATTTAGGGATATTTATAATACAACAACAACAACAACAACATAGCCTCAGTCGCAAATTAACTGGGGTCGGCTACATGGATCGAACTTTTCCATTGTGCTCGATTAAGTGCAATTGATGGTGAGCTTTTCAAACCATTCAAATCCCTCTTAATTAATGCATCCCATGTTAATTTGGTCTGCCGTACCTCGTCGAATTTCTACAGTTTCTATTAAGTCAAGTTTTCTAGTTGGGGCATTTGTAGGCCGTCGTTGCAGGTGACCAAACCACCGCAACCGCCCTTCCTTAATCTTTGTATCAATTGGTGCTACTCCTACTTGTCTTTGAATTTTTATATTTCTTATTCTATCTTTACGAGTTTTACCACACATCCACCCAAGCATCCTCATTTCTGCTACGTTCATTTTATGTAATTGTTGTTGCTTTACCGCCCAACATTCATTTCCATAGAGCATAGCTAGCCTAATTGCGGTCCTATAAAATTTTTCTTTTAACTTAGTAGGAACATTTCGATCACAAATCACCCCTGTTGCACTCCGCCATTTCTTCCATCCAGCTTGAATTCTATGTGACATCATTCTTAATGTTACCATCATTTTGTATGATTGATCCTAGGTATCTGAAGTGGTTTACCTTAGGAACTTCTACTTCCCCTAATTTTACCATTTCGTCATCTCGATGTCTAGTGTTTCTAAAATCACAGTGCATGTATTCGGTTTTCGTCCTACTCAACTTAAAGCCTTTAGATTCTAATGTATTCCTCCAGAGTTCAAATTTCCTATTCACTCCATCTTTAGCTTCATCCACTAAGACAATATCATCTACAAATAGCATACACCATGGTATATCCTCTTGAATATGTCTAGTTAGTTCATCTATAACTAAAGTAAAAAGATATGGGCTTAAAGCCGATCCTTGATGTTGTCCTATCGTAATGAAAAATTCATTTGTAGCTCCTCCAAATGTCTTTATACTCGTTACTACTCCATCATACATATCCATAATAGTGTCTATGTATCTAGCATGCACTCTTTTTCTTTCTAGAACCCACCAAAAAACATCTCTAGGGACCCTATCATATGCTTTTTATAAATCTACGAATACCATATGAAGATTTTTTTTCTTTTCTCTATATTTTTCTAACAATCGTCTTACAAGGAAAATCGCCTCCATAGTTGACCTCCCAGGCATGAAACCAAATTGGTTCTCTGATATTGTTGTTTCTCTCCTTAGCCTATTGTCAATTATCATCTCCCAAAGTTTCATAGTGTGACTTATAAGTTTAATTCCCCAATAGTTTGAGCAACTTTGGGACAAGCGTGCTTCTTCTCCAATCCATTGGCATCATTTAGGACTATTTATACTAAATATAATTTTAAATTAACCCTATATATAAGTCTAAATAATCACTTATTAGCTTTCAGATAAAACTCTTTAAAAAACCCCTCATATATTCTTTTTGTTTGTTGAACTCAGTTTGACTGAATCATGTTGATTCAACCCCGTTCTTGCTTCTACTACATTCAAGTAGGATTGGTAACCTATACGGCTTATATTAGACACGCACGACACGTGATCAAATTATAGCGCCTTTGGCGGGGACTCGATTCCAAATTGAGTTTGACTTTTGTTTTCTTTTTGTTTTGATTTTTGAGTCTACTAGTTTATGCATTGTAGGATAACTCAATCTAAATCGACTATTTCAATGTTACCTTTCGATTCTGCACCGATAGATCCCATCAGATGTTGGCTAGGGAAGCTTAAAATAAAAATTCAAGTTTTCCCCAACCTACTATGGCTAACGACGATCATTATGTTGGTGGTGATTGCCATATTACCATTGGGCACATCAATGAAGATCTGCAAAATATTCTTGCTCAGCATCCCCTATGCATAAACGTTCCACCGAATGGTGAAGCTTTCGAGGTTAAGTCCAGCTTTATTCACCTCTTGGCCACTTTGCATCACATGGCGAATGAAGACCCGGTGGCATGCTTAAAGGAGTTTCAGATAAGTTGCCGGTCTATGAAACCTTCCCGAGTGAATGAGAATGCGGTAAAGCTAAAGGCTTTGCTATTCTACTTCAATGATAAGGTCAAACAATGGCGTTTCTATTTCTGCCCTGGCGACATTAAATCATGGCATGACATGATGGATGAGTTCCTCAGGGAAGATTTCTTTGAGGATAAGGTAGCCCAACTCATCTCTGAGATATGGGGTATTGAGATGAAGACCGATGAGTCTTTTGGTGATTATTGGAACCACTATAACCGCCTAATTGCCAATTGCCCACAACATAGCCAATCCGATAGGGCCATTTTTCGGTACTTCTATGTCGACATATCCCCTCTAGAGCGACATATGATTGATAGTGCTTGTGATGGTCACATTTCTGACAAAACCCCTGCACAAATGAAGTAAATCTATGAGGACATAGTGCAACAATCCCGATTATACAAGGATATTGGTGTTGACGCGTGCTAAAATCTGTTAGTTGGAGCAACTACTAGCTCTACTAATAAGAAAATTGATTATTTGACTTCCCTGGTGAAACGTCTCCTGAGTAATGGCCAAACGCATGTTAAAGCTATGGATTCTACTCAGCCACAAGCCATGTGACTGATGAATGTCCTACTCTATTTAAGGACTATCAGGAGGTCAATGTCATAGGTAACCAATTCCAAGGGCAAATCCAAGTGCCTTTCAGAAATATCTACTATCAAGTAATGACAAGCAACAACCCGAACTTCAGTTATGGATTTCGAAACCTGAACTACTCATCCTTTATCCATAGTGGACAACTGTTACCTGAACCACTGACTAGTCATTCCTTACTAGAGGACATGATTAAAACTCTAGCGGCCCAACAAAGCCAATTTGCTAAAAACATCAACTACTTCCAAGTGAAAAGCTCTCAATGACACAAATGCTGCGACTCGAGACCTAGAGGTTCAGGTTAGCTAAACTGCACAACAATTGGGAAGATTTGAGGAAAGAGGGAAATTGCCTTTACAACCTTACCCTAATCTAAATATGGGTATTAATCTACCAGGCGTGCAAGTAAATGCTATTATTTGCTATATCGTTGCATCAGGGAATTAGGTTTGTAAAACCATTGCCCTAGGAGAAACCAAATTAGATGACCAACCAAAACCCCAGGGAAAAGTCCCAATGATATCCCATTTTAATGTGCCAATTCAGGAGGTAGTGGGTATCCCTTGCGTAATAGGGGGAATCTATTTAGAAAATGTAATGCTTGATTTGGGAGCATCAATTAATGTGATGTCCTCATATTTTCATAATTCTATACATATTAGTTGGTTGATCATGACAAAGACTCAAATTTTTGCCATTAATGGCAAGGAGATCTTTTCAAAAGGAGTAATCCAAGACTTAATGGTCCATGTAGGGGATTTGAAATTCCCTGCAAACTTTCACATCATCGACATGACAGAGTCATCCATGTCCAAGCCATTCTCGGCTCTTTTTGGTTGGCCATTTATACGAACGTGCAGAGCCAATATTAACTTAGTCAAAGGATCTATGTTCGTTGATCATAAAGGAAGACTAGTCAGTTTTAAATTCCGCATCTTTGAATTTTTCGAATGACACTTTGTTTGCTTGTTCCACTATTGTTTTGGACATGATTTATGGATACGTATTCGTGGATCAGGGAAGCTCCGGAGGAGATCGAGCCAAAGATAGCCCTAGAACAAAAACCTCTAGAAAGAGGCGCACGGATGAGTACCACGCCTCCACAAAACTTGCAACTGGCTAAACGAGGAACTAAACATGTAAGGATGGATGATAGCAAGGAGAAAAGGACTGTACCCCCTGACATACTGCATTACCAGTTCTAGTCTAACAAGAACCCTATGAAGATTTGCTTCGATGTAATATTGGATATAAGAGGTTCTCTATGGTGCTATGTAACACGAGTGCCACAGTCAACGTCATGTCATCCAAAATATTCAAACTTTATGGATTATGTATCACCGGTGATGTAGACACCAATGTGAGATATCTAAATGGGGCGGGGGCGAAACCCAGAGGAATGGCCGAGAATGTATCATTTTCGCATAGGAGACTTAATATTCATCATGGACTTTTATATGGATAATGGAAGTTATAGCCATTGTAGAACACTTTTATTGGGAATACCATCTTAAGCGATAGCTGTAGAACTGATCGATGTGCAGTTCGGGTACGAAATAGGATGAAGCTTTTCCAGGATGGGAGTTAAATCATACATGAGAAAGAACAAGTCTTCGCATGATTCTCCATATAGGCAATTGAGTTCATTGATATGGACCCTGATTATGGGAGAGGTAAATTTGTCGACCCAACGACGTTAAAAAAAAAGCACTACTGGGAAGCAGCCCATGAACAATTTTGTTGTTAGTAATCGATTTAAATTTTTGTCCTTTTATTTCCTTAAGCATGCATGAAGTATTATACTAAATTCTATATATATCCATCAATTTCCACCATTTTTTTACGTTTGGTATGCGCAGCTTATTTTGAACCTTGAGGACAAGGATCGAAATAAGTTAAGGGGTGTTTAGGTGAGTGGATCGTTAGACATAATCATTAGTTGAAGACCCCCAGGTATTAGCTCTACATTTTTTTCAAACTACTTGCTACTTCAGTGGAATCGCGGTGGTTATTCTTTATTTTCATCCCATTTCTTATCTTCCACTTCTTGTCAGACCCCATCTAATTAAAGAATCTGACCGACCTAGATTACCTTAATTCCTTGATAATCTAGTAGCCTTAACCTCTCCATTAATAAATTATTAAAATTATCTTCGAAGTAATCATCAATTATAATACTTTATCAACTTTGAAGGATTCTAAAAGTAAATCTCAAACCTCAAAGCTCATTTAGATTGATAAAATTATTCTCAAAATTCAGTAATAAATTTTCAACAGCACCTTCTGTATTTCTAAGACTAGACCAAAAAACTTGACCTTCAAAAGTCTTCAACAAATCTGCTCAGCATATGAAAATGTCGAAGGACTCACAATCCACCCACAACAATATATATTACATTAACAAAAATTATTTATTCATTCTAACCTGTTTCAGGTTTTCAAAATCCTTAAACAATTATTACCTTACCTCTACGACATTCCAATCCATCCCAAAACCTTTACAACAATTCTAAAAGAGATCCTAACCGCACACGAACCCAAAAGCCTATTTATAATATATATTATATTAAAAAATTATACATACATAGAAAGAAAAGAACTGAGCAAGTCACAAATAGTTAGAAAGCTTTCTCTTTCCCTTGTCGCTACAAGAACCTGTCATTACCCAATTATAAGAATTTGATAATGTCAAATAAGTAAATCCAACACTACCAGTACATCTGTAATAACTAAATGCATAATAATCCAAGAGATTAAAGGAAGAATATAATCTAAGGAATTTAAATACAACCATGAATCCATCCTTTTTTGTTATTCGACCACAATTAGATAATGTTCTCCGAAATTGGTAAGTAAATAATAGTAAGGACTCATGCACAGAGAGAATAACCAAATGAATCTTATTCCTCTAGACTATGGGAGTATGATTTGGTTCAACGTGATCTCATGATAATCATGTGATGCAAAGTATCAATGACTCCAACCTCTCAAGCATAATATAATTATACCTTGTACATACAGTCAGCTAGCATAATATAGTTCTTCCATGTACACACAGTTAAGTAGACAATATAAGGAGACTCAAATCGACCTTATCCTACCCACCCATTTATGCATGCATAATAAAAATGCAATATCAAGGATCAATGCAATTTAAATGAAATTTATAATCATATAATGTAAAGGTTACTATGGGATTTACTTAACCTTACAAACGCTATATTGTCACGTCTTGCACTTCGTGTCAGTAAAATAGTTTACACAAGGTTCCAATTGTAGTCATACAATTCATTTACAAGTTCGGTAAGATTCCACAATCGATCCACAATTTTTTCAATTTATTATATTTTAATTAGTCCGACTTCGACTTAAAACCCCGTAATTAGTCCAAATCAAATCCATGGACGTTCGAATTTTGATTTTGATTGCAAATTGTTGTCCGAAATTGAAAATTGACCTAGATTAGACTTTAAAACGATTTTCCCAATTTTGAGCATTTTCGGTGTCGTAACACGAAGTATGATGCAAGATCCTCGATACGAATTCTCAAGAAAATCCCAAAATTCTTAATTTTCATAAAAATCTTGAATTTCCATTAATTTGTCCAACAATCCCCTTTTACAATTTTTCCCTGATTTTAAGGGTCTTTATTTAATTTTTTTTTCTAAATTAAAACCATATTTTTTATTAGGGGGAAGATTTGATCCATGAACCGGGTCCGATTCGCCTCAACTAAATCGGACTCGGTCAGCGGTCATCCCCTATCTCTCTTTATGGAGATCGAAACAGAGAAACTTTCTGTTTCGATCTTTTTTACTGGGGTGCCCAACCCCATAAAGGTTGGGCAAGGGAGCTTGAAGCTCACCCTATCGTCTTCCTTGAGAAGCAAGCTCTGTTTTGTTCTCAATCAATCGATCTTTCTTTCCGCTTCTTGCTATTGATTTTATAGTTCCTCTATTTTTTTATTTGAATCACACTTCCTCCTCACCTATATATCCCTTCTGACACAATTAACGACAACTTCACCAACTTGAACTTGAACCTAAAAACCAGTCCCTTACCTTAATCAACACAGTCCAAAAAATCAAAAATTCTAAACTTAAACTTGTTGGGTTTTGGGGATCAACCAAAATGGAAGTTTTTGAAACCATTTCAAACATACCCAAACCAAAGATCCAATGGATTCCATTAAACTAATGTACTAATAAACAAAAACTATACCTTAATAAGAATAACTACATGTCTCCCTTGTTAGTTCCTTCAAGACGCTGCCAAAAATGAACATCCTCTATAAGAAATCTACATACAAACGGATGATTACGATCCGGAGTGCTAGCCCCAAAAATTCTAGGACAAAAATTCTCATAAAAAATCTCTACAACAACTATGACCCTAATGTCTTATTTATAGAACAATAGGTCGATTTGTAAAAGAACTCCATCTCCTAGTCATACTCCAAATAGATTCTTAGATAAAGTCCAACTCTAAAAAAGATAAGTCATATATAATATACAATTACTAATCCAACATGAGTCGTAATTTATCTAAAACTCAAATAATAATTAAGGTCATACAATAATTCCAATTAGAGTCCTATTCAAAATAGAATTTACTAAGAGAAAATTTCTAGTCATACTAGAAATGTAGGAGAATTTTGAATTCTTGTCAAACTAGGACACTTAATTAGAATCTTCAAAATGAATTTTATCAAAATAAAATTTATTAACCTAGACAATGTTAAATCGTGCAAATCCATTCTTTGCGTGCGACCCAATATGTTTATACAACGTTGGTAGTGAACCGAAACCCTATTTTTGGCGCACAAATCATAAGCGACCTCTAGCAAGACATGACGACTACCCAAATTGCACGAAGATCATTAAATCGATAGAACCTAATAGAAAATGTATATCATATCCCTTTGTGATGCGATATTTTTGATTGAACAAATAACATGGAATGTCAACCATGTAGTTCAATCTACTAGTCTGGATCTCTGAGTAGACTGAAATGTCAAGTGACATTGGTCCAATCAATTCACTAGAAATGGCCATTTGTTAGTCTACCATATCGAGGGGACTAATAGATATCTCTCTAAAAGAGAGGGACAAATCCTATCTTGATCACACAACTTCCACACATTAGTCGAAAATAACCAATCACAATCTTTATAATCATCTGGTTAAAGACAACGTATGATTGTGTCAAATCATTATGCTCCTAATGTAGGAGTCTCATGTGATCTCGAGTCAAAGGACTAAATGATATAATTCTCATAAAAATCACTTATGACATTTACCATGCAGTGTTCTTATAGCGGGTCGGTCCAACATTTGTTTCTAATAGATACCCATGATCTTGATCCGTATCCATATTCGCATAATCATCACATGACTATCAAGAATCATACTAGTTTTAATTTATGATTGTTCCCACAATATTAACCAACATATTCGACTTTCACTAGGTTCAGTCCTACACGTATCCAATAGTGCTTGACCTTAATGTGTTCTTAGTGTAAGAAGTTTGTTTATGTATCTGCTACATTGCTTAATATTGATATTCTTTAAGTTTTCACGTTCTTTCTCTAATAAAACAAAAAAATTCTAGTGATTGTTTACATCTATAGTGTTATTTAGGTTCCATAACGTAAATTTGTCCATTAGTTTTACAATAAAAGCAAAGGTTGTTTTCAACACTTAGAATCACGACATCTTCCTACGAGGTTAACACATATCCATATTGCGATCATTAATTATTTATATTAGCTTGAAAGTTTGCATTTGTAACCATTTACAAGACTCATATCTTTTAAACATCTGCAAATCCAATAACATTTCTCAAGGGCTTCTGAAGTACTTAAGAATGTTATCAATAAATATCTAGTGACCTTCACTAGAATCTTTATGTATGCTTTGCCCGAAGCATATGACATATCAGGTTGAATACAAAGTATAACATATGTTATGATTCTTATAGCTAATGCATATAGAATCATATTCACATTGTCCCGCTCATCATTTGTCTTATGACTTTGAGTCTTACAGAGACTTATGTTATAAGCCATAAGTACAAATTCTTTTAAGAATCTCGCACACTAAAACCTTTTTCAATTATTTATCTATATAAGCATTCTAATTTAGACCAATTAGCCTCTTAGATCTGTCTCTATAGATCTATATCTCAAGGATATGGGCCTAAATGTGTAAGAACTTCATTGATAAACTTTTCCTTCATCTAGACTTGACATTCTGCAAGGTTAGGTCATCGTTTCTAATGAACATTACATCAATAACATACAGATTAAGATAATTGCTCTTCTACCAACCTTTGCGTATATAGAAGAATTATCTTCGATTCAATGAACATAATTCATTTATTATTTCATCAAAACAAAGACCACAACTCTGATAAACTTACTATAATCCACAAATGGATTCTTTAAGCTTGCATACCTTTCTAAAATTCTAAAGATAATCAAAACCAGAAGTTGTGTCATATACATCTTTAAGAAGCAAAGTGCAATGCTATTTTGACATTCGTTTATTATCTCTTATAGTCAAACTATAAAGTAATGATAATTAGAATTCTAGAACTTGAGCTTAGCTATCGCTGAAAAATCTTATCATAATCAACACCTTGATTTAGGTTGAAATTTTTCGATAAGCTGTACTTTTAAGTATGCACCCTTTTTGTTTTTCAAGTCATTTTAAATTATTTACATCAAATTGTCATACAAATTTCAAGTAAATAAATCAAGTTCAAAACTTGAATAACATACATAAATTAAAATTTAGAGTTCATTAACACTTAGTATCTTTATCCAATCTAGATGAGATATGTCTCCTGATAAGTAGTAATTCATTAAGACCCAGTATCAAAAATATATCACAACTATCAATAATAATAAATTCCAAATTTCTCTGGCCAATTTCTTATTATTCTAGATTTTAAAAAGACATGTTACTTGTGTATACTTAACTAGTTCAAAACTTCGTTGAGCAACCTAAATTGGTTCAGTTCTAATTTGTAGCTCTTGAAAATTTCAAGATTTATTTTATTCCTAATAATGTCTTTGAAATAAACTCTTTATTTAGAAAGACATCATTTTGATCAACAAATAATTTGATCTCTATTGTATAAAATAGTATCATAATGTTCAATCACAATTATGATAACAAATAACCTAGACATCAAACATTATGTGACTTAGCATCTTACGCAAGTCTCGCTGCCTCAAATTTTAAGAAAAGACAAACTAGGTCTTTTATTCCATATCGTATATATAGTTTTATCTTGTACAAACATCAATGTGAATATGCTTTATGTGTAATAAACCCTGACATATAGTCCGTCACTGTCCTCGAAATCCAAATAGTGTTCAACCTCACCCTAGTCAGCTACCAGGGCAATGACAAAATAGCCAACCAGCCAAGAACTTTGATCGAATTAATGCCACCTCCGTAGAAGTATTACCACCATATGCAGTAGTCGAAGGTACATTTCCTCTTTTTTATACACAAATTAAAGTATTGTTTGACTCTGGTGCTACTCACTCTATTATCTCTAAAGAAATTGCAAAAAACTTGGAGTTACCACTAGGAAATTAGAAGATAGTCTTATAATTCAAACCTTAATTGGAAGTACTATAACAATAGACAAATTATGCAATTCATGTGAACTTATAGTAGATGTTAAAATATTTTTAGTTGACCCTATAGTTATGAATATAATAGGATATGACCTAATTTTAGGAATGGATTAGTTAGCTCAATATCGTGCCCAAATTGTTGTGTCAAGAAAAAGGTATATCTAACACTTCCAACTAGACAAACTCTTTTAATAAATGGTCAAAGCCAAAAAACCCATATAAATATGATGGTTGCTCATAAAGATTTCCCCGAGGATAAGAAAAACCAAGATATATTTCTCTACTCTATTGTTGAAAATGCTAACCTTAGCACAACTTATATTTCTGTTGTAAGAGAATTTGCAAAGGTCTTTCTTGATGAGTTACTGGGAATTCCTCTAGTTAGAGAAATTGACTTCCAAATTGACCTTATACCTAGAGCTAATCCCATCGCCATTACATCATACCAAATGTCGTACAACGAACTGCATGAATTAGATAAACAACATCGAGAATTAGGAGAGAAAGGGTTTTTTTAAAAAGTACAACTTTTTGGGGCACTCCTATCTTATATGTCGAAAAGAATTATGGAGCCTTAAGACTTTGTGTAAATTATAGTAAATTGAATGCTTTGACCATAAAGAATCGTTACCCACTTCCAAGAATCAATGACCTTTTGAGCAATTAAAAGATTCAAATACTTTTTAAAAATTGATCTTAGATCAGGATATCACCAATTAATGATCGAACCCTAAGATGTACCTAAGACTACTTTCAGAACTCCTTACGGACACTGTGAGTTTTTAGTAATGCCCTTTGGATTAGGCAATGCACCACCGACATTCATGGATCTAATTACTCCTATTTTTTAAGATTATCATGATAAACTCATAGTCATATTTGTAGATGATATCCTAATTTAGTCATCCACTTATGAGGACCATGAGAAAAAAATTCAAATCACTCTCCAAACTCTTATCAATCACCTACCGTATGCAAATTTGAGCAAATGTGTGTTTTGGATGAAAAAGGTCTAGTTTTTAGGTCATGTGATTTTTGAAAAAAGAATTGAGGTAGACCAAGAAAAAGTAGAATCAATTCTCAAATGGAAACAACCTAACTCAATCAAGAAATTAGAAGTTTCTTAGGGCTAGCAGGATATTACCGAAGATTTCTTTAGGATTTTTCTAAACTAGCTGAACCCATGACTTGATTGACCAGGAAAAATGTCACGTTTTTGTGGGACAGAAATTGCAAGAACGCTTTTAGAGAACACAAAAAATGACTTACAATCTTAGCTGTAATGATCACCCCTGTAAGTGGTGTTGAATTTTTCATTCATACAGATGCATCTCATGATGGACTATAAGCTATTTTAATGCAACTTGAATAAGTTGTTGCATATGCATCTAGATAATTAAAATTCCAAGAAAAGAATTATCTAACCTATGACCTAGAGTTAACAGCAGTAGTCTTTGCTCTAAGAATTTGGAGACATTACCTTTATTGACAAAAAATTATTATTTACTCATATCATAAAAGTTTACAATACATATATACTCAACGGGATTTAAATCTTAGGCAAAGAAGATGGTTAGAACTCCTAAAAGATTACGACTTTGCCTTCCAATATGACCCAAGAAAAGCTGACGTAGTAGTGGATGCCCTAAGTAGATCAAATCCTCGGTAAAATCAGATCAAGCTTCACAAACATAGTTTTATTCTTACAAACATAGTGTTAGATTCTGCCACTTCACTACTAATAAAACTCGCTCAATAAATCGACCAAAAACTAACACAAAATAAGGATCAATTACAAATTGGAAAAACTTTAACAGAGTGGTTTATATCTCCTGATGATACTTTGCTCTTCAAAAATTGAATAGTAGTACCTGAAGAACCTGCTATTAAAACTCTATTGTTGGAAGAAGCACATGAATCAAAGTTCTCGATACATTTGGGGTATGATTAAATGTATCATGACCATAAACTACAATATTGGTTCAAGGGTATGAAACGAGAAATAGCCAAGTATGTTTCAAAGTGCTTTAATTGTCAACAAGTTAAAGTTTAATATAGTCGACCAGCCGGATTATTAGAACCTTTACCAATAGGAACATGGAAATGGGATGGTATAACAATGAATTTCTTCATTGGACTTTCAAAAAATTACAAAGGAAAAGACATAGTATAGGTAATAGTTGATTGACTTAAAAAAAAACTAGATTCTTACCCATAAAATCCTTTGATACACCCTTCTAGCTCGCACAATTGTACGAAAAAGAAATTGTTCGACTTCATTGTATTCCTCTAACTATTGTCCCATATAGGAATCCTAGTTTCACCTCAAAAATTTGGAAATCTTTTCAAAAACATAAGGGAACAAAACTAGGCATGAGCTCCGCCTACCATCCACAAACAGATGGACAAAGTGAACGAAATATTGAAATTTTAGAAAACATGCTCCGAGCTTGCATAATTGAATTTTAGGATGGCTGTAGTAAATATCTGCATTTAGCCAAGTTTGCATATAATAATAGATACCAAACTATCATTGGAATGGCCCCATACAAAGCTTTATACAGTAGGGTGTGTCGATCCCCAACTTGTTCATTAGATAAAGAAGATAATGTACCATTAGGACCTAAAATAATTACAAAAAATAATGAAAAATATTCAAATAATACATAATCAACTAAAAATAGCTCAGAGTTGTCAAAAGACTTATGCAGATTCAGGTCGAAAGTCATCAGAATTCCTAGTTGACGAGCTCAGCCTCTTAAAAGTAAGTCCTATGAAAGGAATTCAACATTTTGGAAAAAAGGGAAAGTTAGCTACTCTATTCATAGGTCCTTTCCCCGTCGCAGAATGTATTGGAGAAACACCCTATAGGTTAGATCTTCTTTTAGCCTTGGAAAAAATACATGATGTTTTCCAAATGTCCATGTTGAAAAATATAAACCCGACTCCTCACACATTATTTGATGGAATGATATTTAACTTGAACTAAATTCTTCCTAACAAGAATAACATACTCGCATCTTAGACAATAAGATTCAACAAATATGTAACTGTGAAACAGAGTTGTTAAAAGTTTTCTGGCAACATCATACAATAAAGGAGGCAACCTGGAAGTCGAAGTCTAAAATGCAAAAAATCATACACATACCTATTCATCTAGGCATTCGTACCATCTCATATACATGAATGTTTTGATAAATAAAGTATATGTACAAGTATCATAAAATGGGCATGGATGAGAATGAAAAAAAAAGTAATCTCTTGGTCAGAAAGACTTTTCTGTAGGAAGGCCAAGTAAGGCTGCTCTAGGACGGCAAAATTCATTGGAACCCATCTAAATTACTGATGATGAAGAACAATACGACAGCGCGTCCGCCAACAACAGGACTTAATCCAATGCACGTGCACCATAAGCGCTAGTTGGTCAAATGTCATCCTATGACTTGCGTACTTGCTTAAATTATGGTACATATCCAAGAGCCAGAACAGATGAATCAACCATAGAACCCCATTATATGGGGGCTCAAGCAGAAATACCTTATGTGACCTCGCCTCAAGGTTGGATTAATCAGCAAGTAACGTCTGCACATGTTCTCTAATTCAGCAGTATAAAGAAATATGTTCTTCTCGAAAGATTGGGATGAAGACACTATTACCTTTTCTTGCTCATATGATGATCCGATGGCAGAGATATTTTCGCCTATGCCACTTGAACCTACTATGGATAAAAGTACTGAGAACTGGGAAGAATTTTGTCTAGATAAATCCTCAAATTTTCATGAATCAATATTTTCATGTGACGATGCAGACAACAAGTTCGAAGAGGACGACACATTCATTGGTGGAAGTTCAAGCACCGGTAGTAACAATTCGACATTTATTGGTATTCTCACTGATTTCGATGACGAAATTTTATTTTACAATTGGAGAATGTGACACCCTAAATGTTTTAAACCTCAAAAAACATAAACAAAACCTTCATAAGCTTAATAAACTATTAAATAACGAATAGGGAATAAGAAACTTCTTTAACATTAAGATTGATAGTGCCCCGTACCGTCTTAAATTCTTCATTAAGAAAAAAATAGAATGTTCTTCAAAGCTTATCTTATAATTTATGCATGAAAACAATGTTTAAATCATTATACTTATCCGATCATTATGATTGCTAACGACATTTACTATATTGGACGTTATTTTATTCTGTCATTATGACAGAAAATGATTTTAAGATTATTTTAATCATTCTCTACATTAAAAATAGGAGGATCAATTCAACATTAATGCATCCTTATAATCTTTATTTCATTCATTATTAAGTAGATAAGGAACCCTACAGAATTCTTATTTAGAGACCTCAAAAGGTGATTTTCTTATTACATGTTGTTAATTCTTTATATATGTCTCAACACTAACACTCTTATTAACTTGCTATTGTCCTAACTATCCACATATGAGATTCAAGCCGACGGGCTACAATTGTCCACCAGTGTGGTAGTTGTGGTCCGCCAAATTTGGTCATGTGTTGACAAACACTTTATATGATATTAATAACCTTGGTGTGGTTTTGGCCTTAAGGAAACATTATGAGTTCCACCGGTGTAGGTACTAACTAATATTGTTTGCAATTTGTAATATATATTGTTTTTATTGTTTTGCTATATATTTTGCATTAATAGGGAGTAATTAGGGAATTATTGAGCACTGGCTCATTAAATCTAACAATTTCAAGTACCGCCCAAGCAAGTCGAGAATGATGAATCCTAACAAGCAAATTATGTTAGATAAATAATGTATAATGGTCAAGGATGACCTTGTTGGATAAATAATGTAAAATACCAGTAATGATATGGAGAGCGCAAGCGTGCTATATAATATTAAGAAACTGTGTAAACTCATTATAAAAATAAATAAATAATTTTTTTGGTGTATTTCCCAATTTTCAGTTGTACTTGGTATTGGCCCTATCGGCAGTCCATCTTGGTCTTGTGAGTATGTAGAAATTGGGGTATGACAATGAGGGTACGATTTCTATTTGTGGTAGAGATTTATATGTCTTGTTTGATAAAGGTTCTATAGTATCTTTCATTTCTGGTTGCATTATAGGCATCCTATGGATGACACCAGTTAGAGTTAATGTACACTTGACTTTAAGTACTGTAACCAGGGATGGGGTCTACCCTAATTGTCTTACGGAGGGATGTCCTATAGAGATAGGTGGGGTAGAGTTACCTGCATACTTCAGAGTGCTAAAGGATTTAGATTTTGACGCGTTGTTTGGGGTAGATTGGTTAGTAGCATATCACCCTCTTATCGATTTATTCAGCAAGACAATAATATTTGAGATCCTAGGGCATCCAATGTTCACATATAGTGGTAGTACACATAGAGCCGACGACACGATTGGTCGACTTGTAACTAGTGGTGGAAAAGAGACTCTGGCATCATTGTATACAATAGCAAAGAGTCAGTGTAGTGGCCTCGCGCCTCGAGGCCGCCCCAGTATGTCGTCGAGTCATGTAATCCTCGCTAAGTGGGCCCAGTTATACGTGTCTGGTGCTTGCCAATCTTTCTCAAGTCTCGATATTTGTGGCCACTCTTGTTATTAGTTTAATTAATCAGTTTTTCATATTTTTCTTAAGTAATTCCTCAAGTCTTTTTGTTCTTTCAAATCAAGTATTAGTAGCTTATTCAAGTCCTAGCCATACTAGTGGTTAATGTAATACAAGTTAACAGTTAGTCACATTTACCTCTAAATCAGTGGAAGTCTTCATTAAAGTAAGTAAGCTTAAAGTTGATAATTCATATGAGCATGTCCTATTGTTTAAAACCCGAAAAAGTTCTCTGCATATAGCCAACAGTATCATAAGATAGTATATATACATGTACGGTGTCATTCTAGTCTCCAAAATACCCAAAATAAAACAAAATATTAAAATAAACACGTACGAGTAGTTCCTCCACAACGGGCAATTAGATATAGTCGCCTAGGATCCACTTTCCCCTATTGGAACTAGGATCTACACTCAATGTCACAAAAGACAAATGATGAGTCTAGTAAGTAAATTCCCATGGAAATTCACTATCTTTCATATAATAAAGTAAAGAGAATCAAATAAATACTGTTAATAAGCATGTCAAATGTAAATAGGCAACTGTAAATGGATCATCGCATGCATAAATAACAATAAAGCACAATTGTGTATGCCCATCCCGGTCAGACTAGACCATACTTCAAGTACCCTTCTCACTATCCCACCAGTGGGTGCACCCAACTGACCCCATCATGTAGTATTCTCGGTGGTTGGTAAAAACCCACGTTGCACCGACACGTGTACCAAAAAAGTAGCTCAGGTCGTTATTCATCAAGGACTCCTGATACACATGCTATGGTCTAGCATGTCGTAAACACATAAGGGAATACCCAGCCAGAGTAAACTCAAACAACCGTTCAAAATAGTGTGGAAAAGAATGATAGGTAAGGATAAAAAGAAACAATAGAAAAACAATAACTAAATACTCAAGTGATGTCCCTATAGGTTTTACAAACCTCAAACACACTCTACGACTTCCACGAACTCCCAAATCCAACCTGCCTTGGTCCCCGGTACGCAAGTTACTGTCCCTTAAGTCCCTGAAGTCCAATTTATGAGTTTAAATTTGTTACAAGTGTTTAAGTATGTATTAATTTGAAAGTTACTTAAAACAACCCTTAAATTTTTTTTTCATCAATCATTAGGTGCTAGTGGGTCTACTTAGTACGCTAGGTGTTTATAATGCGCTAGGGAGTCTTTCTACCGCGCTATTGTTCTACTTTTCGAAGAATAGTTGAGCACCAAAACTGGATAACGCACTTGTCTTTCTGGATAGCAAGCTATCCGTGCTAGGTGTCTCAATTCTTAACTCGAGAATTCTATCCTTGATACCCCCATTTGGCTATCCTAACTTTCTCAACCCTTTCTCCACTCCATGCGGACTCCATAACACCATTACCATCAATAAAAACAACAATTATTCAATCATAATCATCAAATTCATACATTCAATAGTTTTACCTAATTTCGCCAAAAATCTAATTTCCATTAAAATCAATTTACAATTCTTAATTGTAGTGTTAATTAGACTAGTAAAGCATTATTGATTCATCAAAAATAGTGATATAGTCATCAAATTTGAAGTGATACCAAAACATACGAATTTGAGCTCATTTTCATGAATTTAGTAAGATAGAGATGATTAACTTGTGTTTGATCTCTTAATTTGTCCTCTAAATGTCGAAATCCAGCTCAAAGATCAATCATTTCCCCTATTTCTCCTCAAATTTGCATGTAATTATGTTAGTGGAGATGAGTAAATCACACTCATTTGCTATATATATGTTTAGTTATGATGAAATGTGCTATGCATATCTTAAGGACCATATTGTGGTCCTTATTAATGCTATCACACATAGATTAATGACTCAATCGAACCACTTAAAAGCCTTGTATTACTCAACAAGGATCATCTCAATGTCCATTCATGGCTTAAAATATATCCTCCTAACTGTAGAAAATTTAGATTCAACTATTTAAATAGTTACCTTAGCCATATAAATAATTATGGTTGGCGTTCCTAGACTCCTTCATAGAAAATTTGTGGTCTTACTAACCATCGGCTACACAGTACCCGATGCCTCGCTTTTCGGCATGCATCCCGAGGCGTGCAATAGCCTATTGTTCCAATTACATTGACTTAGTTTATGATTATATTACCTATTTTAATTGACCAACTAGTCATGTTAATGTGAATTAGTCATGTTTTCTAGTGTATCAGAAGTTCAGCTACTCAATACCCGCATTGACACACATTATCAAGCGAATACCTTTCATACAATCTCGCACAATATAACAATACGAAACAAAAACATGAGATGTATCATTGAATAAACTCATCAATATGCATTGAAATAAGCAATTAATAGACAACTAGCTAGTGTATCTGGGTTGACGTGTGTCCTAACCTACCCATGGCGTCAATGTGGATTTGTGCTGGCGTACCAATCTGAAAATACAAAATAAATAATGACGTTAATAAAATAGGCCATTGCAGTCAAGGACTTATACTTGAGGAGATTCGCGTAGTGTGTGAGTTTCCAGACATGTTTTTGGGGGACTTAGCTTTTTTACAACTGTCCAGAAAGATAGACTTCATCATTAAGTAAGAACTACCCACTTAGCCTATTTCCATAATGTTGTACAACATGGCTCCTAGAGAGTTATAAAAGGTAAGGAGTTAGCTATAAGATTTATGATAGAAGGATCATCAAAGCTTCTATGTTTCCATGAAGAGAACCCGTTTTGTTTGTGAAGAAGAAGAATGGCACCTTAAGACTGTGTATCGATTACTGACAGTTGAAGAAGCTCACTGTTAGAAACAAGTATCCACTATCGCATATTGATGACTTGTTCGATCAACTGAGAAGTGCATAGTTTTCTACAAAATAGACCAGTGATCAGCGTATCAGTAGCCTAAGACCAAGGATAAGGTTAGGTCCAAAACAACATTCAGCATGAGATATGGACACTATCAGTTTACGGTCATGTCGTTTAGGTAGACCAATGCCCCCATGATGTTTACGAATTTTATGCATCTGGTGATGAGATTGTTTCTTGATTGTTTCATGATAGTTTTTATCAATGATATTGATGTTGTCGAGGACTTGAGAGGATCATGAGCAGCACCTTCGGGAGACGCTGCAAACTTTGAGGGAGCATAGACTCTACATCAAGTTTATTAAGTATGAATGTTATTTTTTCGAGGTCATGTTTTTTGGCAACACTAACGTCAGTTAACAAGATTAGGAGTTTTTGGGGACTAGCAAGGTATTACTGTAGATTCATGAAGGATTTCTCAAATAACGCTTCACCGATTACTTGATTGGCTTTGAAGAATGTTGTATTGGATTTTTCAGATGAGTGTGAACAGGGATTTTCTTAGCTGAAGAGGTTGTTGACTACCACACCAGTATTGATATTGCCAAAGCCTGGACACGGATCCCTAGCGTAGTTAATTTTTATACAAATTTAAGTTGTGTATTGATGCATGATAAAGGCACAATAGCTTATGCATCCAGATAGTTGAAGAAAAATGAGAATAACTATCCAATGTATGATTTGGAGTTTGCAGTGGTGGTGTTTGCTCTGAAGATTTAGAGACATGATCTATTTAGAGAGAGATTCATACTCCACACTGATCACTAATGTATAAAGTATCTATTCATACAGAGAGAGATGAACGTGAGACAAAGCTGATGGTTGGGCTTTATGAAAAACTACGACTTTTCCTTGGAGTATCACTCATGAAAAAGCTAATGTAGTTGCAGATGCGTTGAGTAAGATAGTGACTGGAGATGCCGAGGTTGTTAAAAGCCATATGATGCATGAGTATGGATTACTCGAGGCAGTGATGATGATTAGTTAATCGATTATTCTTACGGACACTCGGATGATGATATTTGTAGAGATAAAGTTACATATAGTGTTTACAGAGAGAGTGTCAGAGGGCCATAGAGCCGATATCTTGGACCCGAGATTCTATAAGTTAGCCTAGAGTGACGATTTTGCAAATTTGATAGAGGCAACGGATTAATGTATGAGATTTAGAGGCGATTATGGATACCATTAGTGGCAGAGCTGAGAGATGAGATTATATAAGATTCACACCGTTTTTAATTCACTGTTTATCCTAGAAGGAACAAGATGTACCATGACATGAGGAGATATTTTTGGTGGTTTGGGATAAAGGCATATGTATTATAGTTAATTATGAACTGTGGGATTTGCCAACAGGTGAAAGCTGAGCATCGTATGCCTAAATGGTTGTTACAACTGCTTCCCATTCCGCGATGGAAGTGGAAAGACATAGCCATGGGTCTTATCGGAAGAGTGTTGAGGACAGCCTGATGACATAATTCTATCAAGGTAATTTTGGATAGATTGATGAAATCTGTTGATTTCTTACTAGTCGTAGCTCATTACACATTTGATCAGTTGAGTGTATTATTCGAGAGAAAGATTATCAGGCAACATGGGGTACATTTAACTATTGCATTAGATAGAGATGTTATGTATTCATCAAGGATGCGGCGGAGTATGCAAAAGTAGTTTGGTACGTTCCAATAGTTCAACATACCTTGTCAACCTAAAACTGATGGGCAGACTTAGAGGTTGATTCAGGTTTTTGAGAATATGATGAGGGCTTGGGTATTGGAGCATGACGGATCATGGCAGGAGTACCTACTAATGTATGAGTTTGCATATAACCATAATTAATGAGCTAGTACTGAGATGCCACCATTTTAGGCTTTATATGGCAGACCGTGTCGCTCGTCATCATGTTGGGCTGAGCCAAGGGGCACGAGAGTTAGAAGGACTTAAAATTGTTGTTGATCACATAGAAAAGGTACGAAAGATTTGGCAGAGTCTTAAAAGGCCCAGGAGAGGATGAAAAAGTATGCATATACGTATAGCATCGATCTTGCATACACCGAGGGAGCCTTTGTGTATTATAAGGTTTCTCCTCGGAATGGTGTTCACAAATTTAGTTTGGAAGGCCAGTTCGCAGCGAGCTTCATCAGGCCATTCAAAATCAAGAGATGGATTGGGAAGGTTTCTTATGAGCTTTAGTTACCTCCAGTTATATCACGGATTCATCAAATCTTCCATATTTAAATTCTTCGACTGGCTAAGTAAAAGAAAGGCGCACGACCGATGATTGACCTGTGCCATATTAACTTTAGTTAGGATGTTACTTACGAGGAGCAGCCAGTACAGATCCTATACCATAAAGTACAACAGTTAAGAAGTAAGTCTATCCTTAAGGTGTTAGTCAAGTGGCAGTTCTATAGTAACTCAAAATTCACTTGAGAGCGGGATGACTATATGCGTGATAGGTTTTCGTACCTTTTCTGGTAAATTATTATTTTAAGTTAAATTTTAATATTAAGAACGTAACTTTCATCCGCTTTCACGACCCAAATTTCTAATCCTAGTTGAATTCCATAATTAGGATCATTGACCAGTGACGTGGGACTCTCATCGAGATACGTGCACTGACTAATGCGTGTGGGTGAGGAATATGTTTGATTTGTTTTGATGTATGCCGAGGTTATTTTATAGGTGTGGACTACTAAGTAAATCCTACTTATGAATAAATGTCAAGACGTAAACAGGGATGCGCCTCGAGATTTGTTCCATCATGGGAGCAAGGTAGAGATTGATGTGGTAAGTTTAAATTATGTTAATGTGGCTTAGATAACCAATTTGATAATGGCTATAGTTTGATTTACATAAATGTTACATAAGTTAAAAAATAAATAAAACATTAGTCATAAATGTTCCTCGATATAAGTCTGAACACAACACGGGACCAATTGTGTTACATTATGTGTTATCAAGAAATATTAGTGGAAAGTTAATGGATTGTGGAATCACAACATTAGATTGATCTAAAGATAGGTGATGTACATAAGATAAAGGGCTAAAAATCTAACTTAACTTAAAATATATAAGATTGAATGGGATAAACATGCAAACATTTTATTTTATGTAAAAGGAGAGAAGAAGACCAAGAGAAGGAAATCAAAGACTTGTGAGGAGATTTTGGTGAATTTGAGAGGAATTGATCAAGTTTGTGATGTTCTACAACTAGGTAAGCTAGTGTACACTTTCGTTTTGTAAAAGTTTGTTCGAAAAATTTGAGTTTTATCCAGTTCTATTTTTTACATAATTTCAGAAGACAAATGAGATTGTTTGCAAAATTGGTATATAGATTTGAATTCCTCGCGAAAAGCCACTAAATTTGCTATCAAGAAAATTAGGATTTCGATTTGAATTGACAAAGTGATGGGGTTTTGAAGTAGTAGGTGTTCTTGAAGAGTTTTTTGTTGCAAAAGCTATAAGTTTTGGGTTTTTCTAAATACTTTAATTCAACTCTGATAGTTTTTGTAATACTTAAAACACCCTAATTAAACTCAGGATTCTATGAAGAGTCTCGAGAGGTTATTAGCGAGATACGGGGTATTGGGAGATCGAATTAGCCTATGAGCTTTGCATGGACTGTAAGTGAACTGATTGAGATATTTATTTTCATTTCTTTCCTATTATTCTTTTCATTTACAATCGTTTGTATTGATTTACCTATTGTACTCTAGATGCCTTACTTGGTTTTTCTATCTCATTTTCGTGAGTTCGTTATCATGGCATTGTTTAATGTTTTATGGTTTCATTTATTCTAAATCACGTGCTATGTCATTCTAGGTTGTTGAGGAATTTCAGTCAATTGAAATAGCATGTTATTAGGTAGTTGATTTATGGTATTAAAATCCATTGTATTTGTGCATAATTTATACATTGTTGGATTACTAAACTGTGTCATTCATTGAATTATGAAAGTAGTTCTTGTATCTAGGACCATGATATGATAGAGATAAACTTGTGCAGCACACGGGGTATGGGACTCGGGGTTGTTGGCAAGTATAGTACACATTTGAGGGCATTTGTAAGTATTTATACATGTGTAATGGGCAATTGTAATAATGTTAGGGCATGTATAGAATAGATTACGCCCTTAATAGTTGAATAAGGTTGACGTGATGTAACTCAGAGCCGCTATGCCCTAGATCATTACTGCTTAGCCTATTCTTAGTTTCATATTGTTTAACTGAAGTATCTTATAGCAAGATTGTTTTTCAATATAGTTGCTATTGTTATGCTTTAAGATACTTGTCTATATTTCAAAATGTGGATAAATGTCTTTTAATCCTACTTTCTACTTCCTCGTACTCACCATCTTTTTTATGACAGTGGATATAGAACCATCAAGTTGTAGACCATGCAAAAAAAATGATCGGCGACTTCCTCTGAGCCATTAGAGGGTTGCTACCTCTTATATGGTAGGTTTTTGGTTTTATTGAATGACTTATATATATATATATATATAACTTTTATATACTTTTATGGTTGTATATATGGGTTAAGAGATTGTTTTCTTGACCAGAGACATGTTTATATATTTTTATCATCATTCTGTTATATATATGCTTCTCTGTTTCCTCGTTTTGCAAATATTTCAGATTTACGTTAATGGCTTTCGCTAATTTGTTAAGAATTTCTTTGAATTAGGTTAAATTATAACGATTTTAAATAACTCTAAAAAATTGAATTAAAAGATAACAATAGGTTGTTTTTTTTTAAGTTAGCTAGTTCTTAGAAAAGATTGGAAACACTGACTAATACATTGTTAAGTCCTACATGGTGAAGATTAGGACTTAATGACGGGATTAAGCAGAGCGGTGCCTTAATTTGAGAAAGGGTCCTCACAACCATCTGCACTAATGCAACAACCTCAATGAGCTTTTCAACCTATGCAACCAAATCTAAAACAAATATTACGTAACTCTACGACCTAAAGTCATAAAAACTTTAGGTAAATTTCTCAAAATTAAATTGAAATCGATACATCTATTAATGATCCAAAATATCAATTAAGTCGAAGGGCTCTACAAATCAACAAGTTAAGCAATCAAACCAAAGCAACTACTCAACCAACAAACACTATTAATCATGCACAAGTTAATGCTTTATTTTATGGAAATGAAAAAGAAAGGAATACACAACAAAAGACACCAAAAATAGGTAAGAAGAAAACTAAAGTACCTAAGACAACAGAACAAAAAGAAGAGGAGATGATGGCAAATTTCATTCGCATTAGGGAATGGATGGTCAAGCAATTGAAAAATACACATTTTCTAGAAATGTTATACTCATGGTATTTAGCCAAAGTAGAAGCCTATGAAAAATCTTTACAAAATTATGAATTAATTAACCAAGAAAAAGTAAACAATATTTATATGTTAAATGAAGATATGCATTCCAATTCTATCGTTCCATAATGATTAATAAATGCTAGGGACGTAAAACCCAAAGAAGACATGTTTGAACCATTTAGGAAATTTGGAATTAATTAAAACTCAAAACAAAATATTTCACCTTTAACAAGAATGCCAGAGAGATGTTCCTGCCTAGGTATGTTTGTCATACCCATCACAATAGGTAATTTTTCTATTGAATTTGCTATGTGTGATATCGGACCATCAATTAATGTCATGTCACTTAAAGTTTTTGAATCATTGAGAATAGGGTTGTTAACCACTACACTTATTAATCTGAATTTAGCAGACAATTCCATTACTAAACCATATGGATTATTAGAAGACATCCTAGTAGTATTTATAGCTAATTTTTATGTCATGAAAATGGGAGATTCAACACTACCCAATCTCTTACTTATACTATGTGGTTGACTTTTTCTAAAGACAACTAGGACTAAGTTAGATATTTCTCAAGGAACAATGTCTATCGAGTTTAAAGATAAGATTGTAAAATTCAAGATTAATAATGAACATAACTATGACAAATATGAAGAATATGTTGAGTTATTTGATGATAAAATAGATGATAATGACTTTTTAGACTAACACTATTATGATAATAAAAACGTCGAAATTCATGCAATCATTGCAGTAATAATGGAAAATGATATGTGGAATTTGAAGAAAGGATCATTTGAAGACACATCAATAGAAAAGAAAGTAACCCAAGAATGAAGAGTTAAGGAACTGGAGAATGGTAAAATCATTAACCAGACAGAAGTCGCTAGAACCAAATACAATAAGAAAAAGAAAAAGCAAAACTTGAACACTATAAAGCTTAGTGGTCATAGAGGCATACCCTTATATAATAAAATGAAATGGGTTTTGCACTACAAAGCTAAGTTTGATAAGAACTCTAGTGGAAATATCATGCCCATACATTTCTTTCTTCACACTTTATTGGTGTTGATTTCACTTGCTTATGAAGGATTCTCTTTACGAGTTGGAACTTCAATTCAACCAATAGGAGTGGCATATATGTGTCAGTATAAGTGGCATATACGCCTTAACATCTCCCACTTGCACTAGGGCCAATCGTTCATGTATCTAATACCTAATGACCTAACATGACCATCATGTTTCGCTTGTGGAAGAGTCTTCGTCAAAGTATCTGCAACATTGTCTTCTGTAGGAACTCTGCAAATCTTCACGTCTCCCCTCTCAATGATTTCTCGAATGAGATGAAAATGTCTAAGTATATGTTTGGATTGGTGGTGTGATATTGGTTCCTTGGCCTGTGTTATCGCCCCGTTGTTGTCACAATACAAGCAAATGGGGTTAGCTATACTCGTAACCAAACCAAGTTCAGAGATGAACTTTTTCATCCAAACTACCTCCTTAGCTGCATCGGACGCTGCAATATATTCAGCTTATGTTATAGAATCTGCGACAGTTTCTTGCTTCGAGCTATTCCAGCTCACTGCACCTCCATTCAAAGTAAACACATATTCAGATTGCGATCTAAAGTCATCTATATTAGTTTGAAAACTTGCATCTGTGTAACCACTTATAACGAGCTCGTCTTCCAAACTTCCATAGACTAAAAACACTTCTTTAGTCCTTCTCAAGTACTTTAGAATGCTCTTTACTGCTATCCAGTGACTCTCATCGGGATTGGACTTATATCTGCTTGTTGCGCTCAAAGCATATGATACATCGGGTCGAGTGCATAACATGGCATACATGATAGATCCAATAGCTGATGAATATGGAATCGTATTCATGCGCTCTTGCTCATCATTAGACTTGGGACATTGAGTCTTGCTGAGATTTATACCATGAGACAATGGCAATGACCCTCTTTTAGAGTCTTGCATATTGAACCTATTCAGTACCTTATCAATACAAGCACTCCGACTTACAACACCAGGAAAACAACCATGCTCATACTGACCTTCTTGTATACACAAGGCTCATTTTCATTTTTAATGGAACCAAATTCCTTAATTGCTTCATCAAAACGAAGATTCCAACTCCGAGAAGCGTGCTTTAATCCATAAATAGATCTTTGAAGCTTTCACACCTTCCTCGAAGTCTCAGGATGAACAAACCTTTCAGGCTATATCATATACACGTCCTCAAGTAACTTTCCATTTAGAAAAGTTGTTTTGACATTCATTTTCCATATCTCATCGTCATAATATGCGGCTATGGCAATTAGAATTCTAATGGATTTAAGCATGGCTATAGGAGAAAAAGTTTCTTCATAATCAACACCTTGAGTTTGTTTGAAACCTTTTGCTACTAGCCGTGCTTTATAAGTATGCACATTGCCATCCATGTCAGTTTTCTTCTTGAAAACCCATTTACATCCAATGGTCTTACCATCTTCAGGCAAATCAACCAAGTTCCAACCTTTGTTATCATACATGGATTGCATCTTAGAATTCATGGCACTAAGCCATTTATCTGCCTCAGGGCTAGAAACAACCTCCTGATAAGTAGTAGGTCCATTTTGATCTATAAGCAATACCTCACTACTATCATTAATAAGAAATCCAAATCTCTCAGGCTGATGTCTTACCCTATCAGACCTACGAGGGCCTTGTGATACATGTGAAGGATTAATTAGTTCAAAACTTTGTTGATCTCCCACTAGCGGTTGAGTGTTTATTTGTGGTTCTTGAATTTCTTCAAGACTTACTTTATTCCCACTATTTTCTTTTGAAATAAACTCTTTTTCCATAAAACACCATTCCGAGCAAAAAACACTTTGTTTTCAGCGTGATTATAAAAATAGTATCCTTTAGTTTCTTTAGGATAACAAACGAATACACACTGGGTAGATTCGGCTGATAATATTTTTGAGATTTATCGTCGTACGAAAACCTCACAGCCCCAAATCTTAAGGAAAGAAAAACTTGGTCTTTTCCCATACCACATCTCATGTGGTGTTTTATCAACTTCTTTAGAAGGAACATGATTTAGTGTAAACACAATAGTTTTTAAGGTATAACCCCAAAAGGAAATAGGAAGATCTGCGTAACTCATCATAGATCGAACCATATATATTAAAGTCTGATTTCTCCTCTCAGAAACACCATTCCATTGTGGAGTTGTTGGGCGGAGTTATCCGTGAGACAATCCCACAGTTTCTAAGATGATCATCAAACTCTTGGCTCAAATATTCACCACCTCGATCTGATCGAAGTGCTTTAATAGTTTTACCAAGTTTATTTTGCACTTCGTTCTGAAATGTTCAAAACATCTGAAAAGATTCACCTTTAGAAGTAACCATATCTATTGAAATCATCACTGAATGTAATGATGTACTGATAACCTCTAGCCATTGTGTTTATAGGATAGCATACATCAGTATGTATTAGTCCCAACAAATCACTTACCCTTTTACTGTGTCCAGTAAAGGGACTCTTTGTCATCTTGCCTAGTAAACAAGATACACATGTTTCATATGATGCAAATCAAATGAATCTAAAAGTCCATCTTTACGAAGTTTAGAAATGCGTTTCTCATTAATGTGGCCAAGGGGACAATGCCAAAGGTAGGTTTGATTCAAATCATTTGACTTTAATCTCTTTATATTTACGTTAAGAACGGGAGTATCAGTGGACCTTTTCATGTTTAGAATATTAAGACCATCATACAAATCAATATTCACATAAAAAATGTCTTTACAAGAAATTGAGCATTTTTTATTCACAATAATTAAATTAAAACCATCCAAATCAAAACATGAAAGTGAAATGATGTTTCTGCTCAAGGCAGGGACATAATAACAATTATTTAAAACTAAAATAAGTCCACTAGGTAAAATTAACTCATAGCATTCTACAGCCAACGCAACAACCTTTGCTCCATTTCCAACTCATAGGATGACTTCTCCTTTCTTCAGCTTTCTACTTTTTTTGAGACCCTGCACATTAATACAAATGTAAAATCCACATCTGGTATCTAATACCCAGGAATCACTAGTAGACAAGTTGACTTCAATAATGTAAATACCTGAAGCAGTAGTCACACTACTCTTTTTTTTTCTTTAGATCTTCAAGATAAAGCATGCAATTTCTGAACTAATGTATAGTTGCATGGCAGAAATGACAATTTCCTTCTTTTTCCTTTTCCTTCTGTGATTGTAAACTAGAAGTAGCATGCGGTTTTACTTGTTCCATAGGCTTTGTGACAGTCACAAGATCTTGGTAACTTTAGCCTTGCCTTTACCCTTTTTCTTCAAAGCCTTTCCTTTCTGAACCATCAACACACTAGCAATGGGTTTCTTGACATTATGCTTAGCAATTTTAAGCATCAAATGCAACTCTGAGATAAACTTCTCAATGTTATTCATGTTATAGTTCATCACAAATTGTGAATAACTATCAGGCAATAAATTCAGGTTAAAATCCATAGCCAATTCTTTGATTTATGGAAAATCTAAGTCTGTCAAGATGGTCAATATAGACGCACCCTTAGCCATTTTGCAAGAATGAAGATTTTTGATTGTCTCAAACCTTTCTTGCCTATCCTGCAATTGGAACATTTCCTTCAGCGTCGTAGCCATATCGTAAGCTTCCATGTGTTCCATGTCCTTCTGAAGTTCAGGAACCATGGTTGCCAACATAATGCATGCAACATCAGTTGAGTCGTTGACATGCTTAGTATGTGCATCCTTCACAGCTATTAAGGCATTGGCTTGTGGTTCCTCAGGAATAGGATCGTCTAGAACATACAACTTTTCTTATTGCTTAAGAACAATTCTCAAGTTTCTAAACCAGTCAAATTTTTTTTGTCCCAGACAACTTATCCTTCTCAAGGATGGATCACAGTGACAAGGGAGTAGTATGATTTGAAGAGGCCATAGATCTACAACAAAGATTATGCAAAAGTTCATTTTAATATAGAGGAATAAACTTCCACTAAATTAACAACCCTCCTTAAAAATACTACGTTAATTTTAAGGACTAAAATCCATGTTTCACCTAATTCCAAGATAGCTAATGCATGACACTTCGAATTAGGTTATTTAGGTAGGTACCAATTTCCAATTACATCATATGTAACTTCTAGTTATTTTATGAGATTATGACATCTTATGTCGTAGCATGTTTTATCTGTTCTAGTGCCTAAAGCCCAAAACTATTTTGATAGCTTTATCAAGTCTAACCATTTCAAACAATAGAGTAACCATTACTCAACTTGCCTTACCTAAATAACACAATACACTATGCGAAGGCAGACCCATATTGATGTGATCGAAGCCTTGACAAGTGTTTAAGAATGGATGACACTTGACTTAAAATTTTAAAAAATGATTTTTGATTGTTTTAGTGATCATAATTAAATAAGATAAATATCATATATTTCAATGCGTTAATAATCACTAAAAAGTTAGGAAATCATACAAATATTGACTATTGTACGAATTTTGGAAGCTACGAACAGTTTACGGAGGTCCCGCTGGCCGGTCAGCGGGCGGTGGTTCCGCAGTCACGTAGTGACTCCTGTTGGGTTTTAGGGGTTCATACGCAGCAGAAAATTCAAAACAAATTTTGAAAAACACCAACAGGATCGAAAATAAGTTCTATTAAACTAAATCTACGAAAGTAAATCATACCTTATTCCGTGATTTCTTTTTTATTGTTCGATTTTCAAGACATTCAAGTGCGCGTCCTCTATAGGAAATCCACACACGAACGGTGACCACAATTTGGAGTGCTAGCCCCAAGAGAGATTGAAAAATGATTTTTCTTTCTCTCCCTAAATCCAGAGAACTAAAAAAATTGTAAAATAAAATCTTATTACGTTTTTTAGGGATCTACCCTTTATTTATGTGTAGATAAGACCTCACTTAAAATCCTATTCGTAATACAACTATTGTAGTTACGCAGTATAAGCAAATTACACATACGCCCCTATTAATAAGTTATCATAGAACAAAGTATAAGGGCTTTTATGTCATGAATTTTATCATATAAAATTCATTACTTTGGACCAATTGAAATTGTGCAAAGCAATTTTTGTGTGCAACCCAATAAGTTCATGCGACGTTGGCAGTGAACTAAAAACCATTTTGGTACACAAGTCATAAGCGGTCTATAGCAAGACAATCTGACTACCCAAGTAGCATGAATATCAACATCGATACAACCTAGTTAATAATGTATATCATATCCTTTTGTCGTGCAATATCCTTTGATTAAACATAAGACATGGAAAGTCACCCTTAATGTTCAATCATACTAGTCTCGATGTTTATGTAAACTGAAAAAACATCTAAGTGACATTGATCATATCAATTCACATGGACTTAGCCATTATCAGTCTATCTTATCGAGGGATCCACTGATATCTCTCTTTATACGAGAGTGACAAATTTTATCCTGATTACACACCTTTACATATTTTTCACACGGTAACCAAATATTTATAATTGTCCAGTTGAAGACAACATTTGATTGTATCAAATTATCATGCTCCTAATGTTGAATTCTTTGGTAATCTCAAGTGGAAGGACTAAATGATATACCTATCATGAGTAACACCTATGACTTAATCTATGTGGTGTTCTCATTGCGGGACGGTCCAATATCTTATTCTGTAATAAGTACTCTTGATCTTGATTCGTATCGTTATACGCATGATCATCACATGACCATCAATCAAGATTCACACTAGTCTTAATTCATTATAGTTCCCAGTATAATGATTGACTATGGACACTTTGGATATTTCAACAAATACCCATACATCTTTCTATAAGGTAAACATGCAATCACTTAAAATAAAAACATCAAATAAAACCTCTATTTTATTAACTAAAATTATAAGATAAATAATGTTTGTAGATTGACCAAGGGCACATCCCCTAACAGGAGACCTCCCTACTTTGCTTTTTATTCTCCTCATACCTAAAAACAAAATAAATGGTGCTCAATTTAGTCCTACTACAACAACACTATAAGCATGCCTAATAATTGTAACAAAAATGTAAATTTCATGAGGTTCAGAGCAGCAGGGCTGATATTATTAGCATGGGTTTGGTCGAATGAAATCAAAACCTCCAACTAGTTACGGTTATGGATGTCCGAAACCATGTATTGATTACAGACAATTAGTATCGAAAGTAAGGGAACACACTCGGTTTAAAGGCCCATTTTCTAAATGGACCGCCACGGGGGCCAATGCAGGCCCACGACCTGGCCTACCAGCTCCAGTTGTGTCCCACATGCTATCTCATCTACCATTTGACCATTATTAACCTCGATAAACAATAATTTACTAATTAAATTGTTAATGAACTCTAGTCATCTGTTAAGTTCATTTTAAACCATAATAAATCACCACAACAGAAGTCTTTTATCATGACAATCAAAATAGTAAACATTATAGTCATGCATTTAACTCTAATACCTAGTGTGAAAAACCCATATATCATCATAGACCAAAACTACACCTCAATGTATCAAAATATCAAAAGTATAGAGTCATGAGGTATCTCACAATCCTAAATCCTTAAAATAAAAGACAAAGTATATATAATACAAACGCACAAACCTGACTCAAAATCTCTGAATCTAAGGTACTATGAAAGCATGCCTTTGCCACGACTTGTACTAGGATCTGCACTCAAGCCATCACAAAAAGGCAAATGACGAGTCCAAAGTGAGTATTCCTAAGGAAATTAAGTGAGCAATACAGAAAGTAAATACCGGATTTTAAACAAAACTATTAAATAAACATGCGAAAATAAACACAGGCAACTGTGCTCATCTCATGCATAAGTAATAGTGAAAGCTCAGAGTGTGTTCCTAGAGCCTAGGGTCAGACTAGCGTCATACTTCGGACTCCCCACAGACTATTATCGCTTAGTAGCACTTAAGCAAGGCCAGTATCTGGATCCGCTAGGTGGTCGGCGTAGAACCAACGATGCACCCTCACGTGCCCCGACGTGACTCTCGCGTCGACCTATTCACCGAGATCCCTAGCACACGTGTTATGGCCTAGTGGACATATACACAGAAATGGCATGGAGAGATAGCCTCAACGTCCGTCCATTAAATCAAACAAAGAATAGAGTATTGAAAGACAGAATATGAACTCAAAAGCAAAATAAAGTACTGCTCAAGAAATTTCAATTGGGATACTACACACCTCAAACCATACTCCGTGTCCCGTAAATAACCCCCGGTCCAGCTCCGCCTAAACCCAAATATCCAAATTACCTCCCGAAATGATCTATTTCCATTTATAATCATTTTTTAGTCAATTAGATGTGTTTTATGTCACTTAGCAAAAATAATGTCAAAACTGCAATATCTAGCGCGCGGGATCTAGGGATTAGCGCACTAGATTCCCAGGCAACTATACGTTCTTCATCAGGAAGAATATTAGCGAGCTATATTTTTGCCTAGCGTGCTAATTTTCATCTAGGGCGCTAGATGATTTCATTAGCGCTCTAATAGCATTCTGGACAACAGTTTTGCTGAAAATTATGGGTTTTAAACCCCTCCACCACCACCACCACCACCAACAACAACAGCACAAACCACTGAACCTCATAACACTTAAAACCTACCAAAACAACTACTCAACAACCACTTAACAATCCCTATTGGATTCACAACAACACCTCAAAAATTTAGATAAAAAGATAAAGAAAGTTGAGGTGTTTGTGAATCTCACCTTGCTTTGATGATTCCACCACTCCAAGCTCCTCTAATGATCAAATTGAAACCCCAAACCCTTGTTTCTTCTTTTTTAATTTTCGGATATGTGATAAGGAGGGAGAAAAGGTGGTGGAATAAGTCAATTTTTGACTTTTTATAGTCTGAATGGCATCTCACCACATTTGTGCATCTCAAGGCAATCCAATAAACTCCATTTGCTCCATTTCCAACCTCTAATGACTCCGAAAAACGACACAAATGGCACACTTGCCTTTGTCTTTAACCCAAAAAGTGGCATTTCGGGTGTTCCGACGCCCGATTTCGCGTCCTGAAACGCGACATTCGCGTACTACCATGTCCCTAACCACCAAATATACATTACAAATTATTATTTAACTCATTTTTATTCCTTTTATGTGTGCATTATTTTCCCCGACTTATTATTTAGTCTTTTAGACTATCCAGTACCCACGTCGACACGCATATCAAGGCGAATACTTATCACACAATCTTACACGTCAAATGTAATATAATCACACACATTACGATGTCGTTTAATCTATTTCAACATAAACATCATAAATTAAACAATTCAGCACACAAAATAACACTATATCTAGCTCTAGGTGCGCACTAGCCTAGCTGCGGGTACTACGAGCGTCTGAGCTATCTACCACGTTTGTAACCACGTCATTAATAACGACAAATTAAATTCAGGCCATTACAGTTCTTCCCAACTAGGTGAAATTTCGTCTTGAAATTTAAATTAAACTTAAACACTTACCAACAAATAAGTGGGGATACTGTTGTCGCATAGTAAACTCAAGCTCCAAGGTGAGACCCTAGGTCCCCTGATGCTGCCATCATACCAAAACCTTCGGGATCTCCTTATTCCTTAAAATCTGAGTCCTCCTATCCATATTTTCCACAAGCTGCTCCTCGTATGATACGTCAGGTCGCACCTCAATCTGCCGTATATAAACCATAGGCCTCGGTCCCGACCTAGCCAACCTCAACATGGAAAGATGAAACACTGGATATACCCCTACTAACTTTGATGGAAACTCTAGACGGATGCCACTCTGCTGACGCGTTCCTCATCTCTAAACGGTCTAATGAACCTTGGTGTCAGTTTCCCTTTAATGCCAAACCTCTGATGACCTTTCCAGGGCAAGACTTTCAAATACATCAAGTCTCCAACCTCGTAGCTCATACCCTCAAGATACTTGTCCGCATATTTCTTCTGCCTATCCTAAGCCGCCTGAAGCCTCTGCCTGATATGGTTAACAACAACCATAGGTCCTATAACCACTGTATCCTTCGGTGCCGCCCAAATTGCTGTTGACCTATAGGGCCAACCATAAAGTGCCTCAAACGGTGGCATCCCGATACTCGCCTGATAGCTATTATTGTAGGCAAACTCACATATAGGTAAGTAATCCTCCCATGTTCCAACAAACTGTAATATACATGCCCTGAGTTTATCTTCGAGAATCTGAATCAATCGCTCTAACTGCCCCTCAGTTTGAGGATGGTATGCAATGGTGAACCGTAAACGAGGGCAAAACTGCTCCAGCATACTCTCCCAAAGTCACGATGTAATCCTCAGATCTCCGTCACAAATAATAGAGACTGGTACACCGTGCAATCTGACAATATCTCTCTCAAAGATAATACTCAGCTGTGTAACTAAATATCTCATGGCAATCGATATAAAATGTGGCAACTTCGTCAATCTATTGATAACTACCCAAAACACGTCGTGTCTCCTCGTAGTCAGGGGTAGGCCACTGACGAAGTCCATTGTCACGTGTTCCCACTTCCACTGAAGAATGGGTAGCGGCTGCCTCAAGCAACCCGTGATACATCTTGGTCCGACCAGGATGAACTGTATATCGCGATCGGTGTGCATCCTAGAGAATGCTGTCCCTAAGCTCCGATACCCTGGTACCCACAAACACCCTGTATCTTAAGCACCTGTTTGAACCCTTAGACCACTCAGTGCAACCCAGATCCTGAGCCAGGCCACTGATCTATAAATATCGACCATCAGCTCTCTCAACTTAGCAACTCGGTCAATAGACACCGTTGGAACTCACATCTGACAACAAATCTGTAGCTCAGTAATAGCCTCTGTCACACACAACACCAACGCTGCCTAAAGCAACTCGTGTTCATGTGTCATATGCCACAGTACCATCTGGCTCTTGATGCCGCTTCTACCTAGCGCATCAGCTATTACATTCGCCTTACCCAAATGATACTGAGATGGGAAGTTAAAGTCCTTCAATAACTCGAGTCATCGCCACAGTCGCATGTTCAACTCCCTCTGAGTGAATAGGTACCTCAAACTCTGGTGGTCTATGAACAACATAAACTTCTCACCATACAAATAGTGCCTCCAGGCCTTCAGTGCAAACACGACCGCTCCAAGCTTCAAGTCATGCACTGGATAGTTTACCTCATTAGGTCTCAACCATCGAGATAAATATGCCACTGGTGTCCATCATGCATCAACATGCCACCCAACCCAGTGCTTGATGCATCAGTATAAATTGAAAAACCTTTACCTGCTATAGGTAATGCCAAAACTGGTGCTGAAGTCAACATCCTCTTCAGCTCCCAAAAAAGCATCCTCACACTCTTGTGACCTTTCAAATCTAACATCTTTCTTAGTCAGCCTTATCAATGGTACTGCAACCATCGAGAAATCCTGCACGAAGCGCCTATAATATCCTGCCAAACTTAGGAAACTCTGGATGTCAGATACAAACTCGGGCATATTTCAGTCAATAATTGGCCGAATCTTATCGCCATCAACAGATATGCCCTGATCAATGATGAAATGCCCTAAGAATTCCACCTCACTCAGCCAGAATGCACACTTGCTGAACTTGGCATAATGTATGTGCTCTCTCAGACTCATCAAAACATTTATTAGTTGCCTCTCGTGCTCCACACGACTCTTACTATAAATTGGGATGTTGTTAACAAACACAATGACGTATCGATCAAGAAATGGCTTCAACACCTTGTGCATCAAATCCATGAAGATCGTTGGTGTGTTAGTCAACCCAAACAGCATGACTCTAAACTCAAATAGTCCATAACACGTACTAAAAGCGGTTTTCTCCATATCCTCCTCTCGAATCCTCAACTGATGGTATCCTGATTGTAAGTCGATCTTTCAGAAGAACTTGGCTCTAGCCAATTGATCGAATAAGTCATCAATTCTTGAAAGTGGGTAACGATTTCGAATCGTCACCGGATTTAACTTCCGATTGTCCACACGCATTCGCATCGAGTTGTCCTTCTTCTTCACAAATAGAACTAGAGCTCCCCAAGGTGACGTGCTCGGGTGAATGAAACCTTTTTCCAATAAGTCCTATAATTGGGTCCTCAACTCCTTGTGCTTTGATGCTGACATCCTATACGGCATACTATAGATTGGCTGAGTTCCCAAAATCAGCTCAATAATGAACTTAACAGCTCTCGGTGGTGGCAATCCTGGAAAATCATCAGGGATCACGTCTGGAAACTCGCAGACAATAGGGACATCCTCAACCTTAGCCACCGTCATAAGCTCTGGCTCAACTATAGCCGCATATGCCTCCATTTCCTACGATGTAGCTAATCTGCCTCGGGTGATAGGTAATGCAGTCACAACTCTGGCAAATGTAAACTTTGGAATCCCCTCGATGTTAAACGTCACAGTCTTGCTGAAACAATCGATCTATGTGTGATAGGATGACAACCAATCCATACCGAACATCGCATGGAATATCAGGTACTCTAACACTCTCAAATCAGCCGATAGCTGATGTTCCTCAATCTCCATAATACAATTTTGGCATATCCAGTTAGGGTAAGTCTTATCCCCAGCTGCCGTAATGAGAACAAGATATGTATCTAAGGCTTGTGCAGGTAAGGCTTGTGCATGTAACCCTAACTCTCCTACCATGTGTCAAGAAATAAAAGACAGCATGCTACTAGAATCCATCATAATATGCATGGAAATACCACAAATGGATAATGTACAATCAACAAGCTGTCTGGTCGCCTTCCGGTCCAGCTGTGCGACCGCAAAAGCTGCAGTGTAGGCATTATCTCTAGCTTGCTCTATTTGTAGTGGTAGCGGCACTGGTCTAGTACAATCTACCACAATATGTCCAACTTAACCGCATCGGTAACACGTACGAGTCTTTGACCTGCATGAACTCCTCTAAATCTGTACCTGACCCTGGCCTCTCTGACCTCTATCCTGCCTATACTGCTATCTAGGCTGATCAACTGGTGTAGAAGCCATGGAATATGCTGCCTGGCGATCATCATGTCTATCCTGATCATCACGATGATCTCTATCACCTTTCTGACCTTGATGACACTGTCAATAACCTTGACGAGGTCTATCTCTGTCGATCCTAGTCTCTCCTCTGTCTTTTCGGCCTCGGATCAGACCGAAAACTCGAAGCTGGCTCACCTTGCTGACTCTACAGTGCAGCCTAGACCGTTAATCAATTGGCCCTCTGAACCAGATATGTCTCGTGTGCTAGGGACCTATCGTAAATCTCTGCCAGAGTACGAGCTCCACTAGATACAACTGTGCTCACAATCTTCTAATCCAAACCTTGGACAAAATAATATATTTGCAGTCGATCAGTACCAGCTATGTGCATAGAATACGATAGTAGATATCGGTACCTCTCGATGTACACTGTGACAGACATATCACCATGAACTAATGAAAAAAAATCCTCCTCAATCCGACCCTAACCTTCATAGGTATGTACTCGTCCATAAACAATGCTCGGAACTCTACCCAAGTAGTTACAGCAGGATGAGTCGCGATATAAGTAGTCCACCAAACTGCTGCATCAGCACTTAAGCAAAAACTTGATAGTCTCGGCCGATCAATCTCCTCAACCCGAAGTAACTCATGTAGACGCTCATGAGATAACAACCACCTCCAAGCTAGCTATAGGTCCCCGACTCTATAGAAGTATCTTGGCGAGAACTTAATGAAGTCCCTCATGTTCTTAGCCTCTAATGTCATCAGACTCCCTAAAGTAGACGCCACTAGTGGCTGCTCAGTAGTCGTAGGTGTAAGAACCACTGCAGTATCCGCTGGTACTACTACTGGCACAGGCCTCTCGACAATTGTCTCAGATACTGCTGCCTGCACATGAGTCTCAGCTGCAGTAGGAGCTACACTTGCCCCGAGTCGTAATCATTGGTGCAACCATAATGGTAGTAGGAGATGTAGAAGTCTCTCCAGCATCCCGTGCTCTCATTATGTATATCAGTAACGCGACTCTCTCATCCATAGTCCGCGCCAATGACTCCAACATCAAAGTCGGCCTAGTCGAATCACTGGTGTCTCCGACCTTAGGATGAGTAGTATGTGAAAGCTGTTCGTCCATCGGTATCAGCATCGAAGAATGTGCGTCTAATTAGCCTCAGTGTATATACATATATCGTATATAATATACAACAAAAAATATAACACATATATCCCTGATTTCTACCCATCTTACCTCACTTCTTAACTAGGACTCTAGGCAATTCCTTTGGGTTTCCATATTTAAAGTTTATTCAACAGGTTTATCCTCAAATTATACCACAAATGTAATCGTATCAGAGTTAAATTTCAATTCCTCGACGTTCACCAACCTGCTTTGATACCAAAATGTAACGGTCCATTTGGAAATGGGACGTTATACTCGGTCATATAATTTTGAAAGTAAAAAAGCTAACTCGATTGGATAAGGTTGTGGAGGATTCACAAATCTTGGCCCTGTGTGGCCGTTGGTCATGAATCATACAACATAAGAAAATCCACACTCGCATCAACCAAAATCGACAAAAATAGAACCAAAAGATGCAAAATCTCATTATGATCATAACCCCTAACGTTTTAATACTAAAAACTTACCCAATCGATCAAGAAAATGCAACGACTCCTCTAAAGCTTTCCCTTCCTCGTCGACCTCTGCCAAGCACATATCAGGTAGGGTTCGATCACAATGAGCCTTCCTCGTGCATCCTCAACCTCAATATAGTGCTCGGATTCACCCAACTAGCGACAAAAATGAGCATTGATGGATTTAAATTTTGGGGTTTAAATGGAATGGCTGGGAGAGGTGAGAAGGGTTTGTTTTGTTGAAGGTAGGGGTGATTTAGGAATAAAGTCAAAAAAGTGGTGTCCATTTAGTAAAACAAATTCAAAATTTGGGTACAGTAAAGTGTAGTAATGGGGTTATTTTAGTTAAAATTGGGGTCCTTCTAGCCGTCGCCTTTTGCAAATTCTTTAAGAAAAGAAATTTATTTTTTATTTTTCATTTTTAATTTAATTTAATAAAAACCAGAATTTAAATTAATGTTTTCTAAATAAAAACCAATTAAACTAACTAAACTTACTTAAGTAACACAAATCAATGTAACTAAATTAAAAGCAATTCTATTCAACGGAACACAATAATAAATAAACATATAAACAATCCTCCTAAACATTGAAACTTTAATATGTTTTGCATCCAAACATGTTACTTCAAGTGATGAACGTACTTTATAAAGTATCCTAGATCATTAAACCTCAATCATAAGTAAGTAAACAACCTTTAACCATCCATTTGTTCTCCTTATACCGGTGGAAAAGACCACGTTCCAATTTTATTGAGCTAACTCCTTTGAATACACAAATACATTATTTTCACTTAATAAGACTGCATTACACTTTATGAAAACTTTGAACTACTAAATCTAACATTTTCTAAAAGTCATTTAACCATCAGATTTAGATCTCAAATTCACCTAGGATATCTAAACGGCCATACCTCTCAAACAATCCTAGTTAATACATTTAATAAATAATGAATCAAAACATCACATACATATTGGCCACTTTGCACATAACACTTAAATCCATGATCGTAATCCATAAATAACAATCTATAAAAATAACGAATCAAATAATATGATTGGTTTAAAGCATTAAGTACACATTCATTTCATCATGACTACATTGTAAAATGGATCTAGTTCATGTTTGAAGTTTTGTTTAGATTAGCAAACTACTCACTCACGATAATAAATAACATCATAACATTAGAATTAAAAGACATAATCAAAATACCGTAATGAAAACTTGAATCTTCAATCTTCTCTAAAAGCGAATAGAAACAATATAGAATGGCCTCCTACTAAAGCAAAAAGTGTAAAACTATCTAAAGGCCCTTAATTTCGTAGTCTAGGGTTTATATTTATAATGTATTAGGTAATACTAGGTATGTGCAGTGGTCTTTATAAAATTGGCAAAACCATCCAAACCGCATAGTTTGGTTTGGTTTTTTAAATTAGCAGTTTGGGGTGATTTAGAAAATTTGAAAATCGTGATTCTGAGGTTTGGCGATGGTTTTCATTTATTGAAAATCGCGGTTCACTAAACCATAAAACCACCCCCAAACTTGGAATGAAATGGAATAGAGTTTAAGCATTTTCATTTTGTTTAAACTTTTGAAATAAACTTAGACTCATAATTTTGATTGATTTTGTGTTTTTCATTATGTTTTTGATGGATGGTCATGTATGTACATAAGTTTTGTTGATGGACATGTATGAAATGTGTGGCTTTTCTCTTAAAAACGTGTCGTAGGAAAATCGCAAAACCAAGCTGATCAAATCGTGTAAACAAGGTTGGTTTGGTTGCAGTTTTAAAGGTTCGTGGTTTGGTAGTGGTTTGCAAAATGCCTAAATCGTGAACCCCGGGTTTGGTGGCGGTTTGATGGTTTTCACGACCTAATCGCGGTTTGCCCACCCCTAGGTAATACATATCATAAACCGACTCAAAATCCTCATTGTAATCTAAAATCCCAAAAATCCTAACCAATGATTCCTATGTAAGTGGAATCGCAAGGTAAATTCGTAATTATGAAGTCCGTATTTCAATCGATTTGTGTTACGATTTAAGGTGCATAGGAATCGCTAGGTATAAAATCCAGTTTTTCTTTAATTCCATAGTGAATTTTTGTGCAATCTTTTCACTCGGTCAATTCTTTCATTTTCTTCCCTTTTCCTTTCATTCCTTCAAATATTCCAATTATCACCTGAAATATCAAAAATAAGAGAAAACCCCGTGTAATATTATCTTTTACATCTAAAATCGTCCTAAATGTACTATAAAGCATGTCTAATTATTGACTTGTCAATTACGGTGTAAGTGGTCTATACATATCGAAATTATAAATACACATTAGTGGATAGGTAAAACTAGTAGAAATATGGGGTATAACATGCATTAAATACCTCCATAATCGAAAGTTCCTGACCTATTGTGGTATAATTGATCCAATACTATTTTGTAAACAACCAAGTAGTTTTCAAATGAGGTTATGACCAGTACAAAGGTGGGGTATATTCAACAAACCAGTGTTTAAGGTCCGAGAAGTCCCTAAGTGTCAGTCGCTTGTAACCAAAACTATTTTATTGGCATATTCAATTAGTTTATGTGTGGTTTATTTGGTGTTTGGATGAGGTATATATGTTGGGTTTTGGGTTTCATAAGCAGCGAGAAATTCATAAAATTTTTTGAAAAACCCTAATAGAATCGAAATAAGTTCTATTAAACTAGAACCATAAAAGTAAATTGTACCTTAATTTATGATTTCCCTCTCTGATTGTTCGATTTCCAAGACGTTGAAATGCACTTCCTCTATCAGAAATCTACACACAAATAATGACCACAATTTGGTGTGCTTGCCCCAAGAAAGATAGAAAACGTTTTTCTTTCTTTCCCAAAATCCAGAGAACTCGAGAATAGCAAAAAAAAATATTCTTTCGTTTTAGGGTTTCAACCTCTATTTATATGTGTAGATAAGTTTATTTAAAAACATATTCATAATACAACTATAGTATTTAGGTAATTCAAGCAAATTACACAAACGCCCCTAGTAATAAGTTATCATACATCAAATCGTAAGGGTTTTTATGTCATGGATTTTATCATAATAAATTTATTAATTTGGACCAATTGAATTTGAGCAAAACCATTCTTTGTGTGCGACCCAATAGCTTCATGCAACGTTGGCAGTGAACCAAAACTATTTTGGTACACAAGTCATAAGCGGTCTCTAGCAAGGCATTGTGACTACCCAAGTAGCATGAATATCAAAATCGATACAACCTAATAAATAACATATATCATATCCTTTTGTCATGTGATATCCTTTGATTAAACATAAGGCATGGAAAGTCACCTTTAATATTCAATCGTACTAGTCTCGATCTTTAGTTTGACTGAAAAAAACAAAGTGACATTGATCATATAAATTCACTTGGACTTGGCCATTTAACAGTCTAACATATCGAGGGATCTACTGATATCTCTCTATACGAGAGGGATAAATTCTATGATGATTACACACCTTCACATATTATTCACATGGTAACCAATCACAATATTTATAATCATCTGGTAAAAGAAAACATTTGATTATGTCAAATTACCATGCTCTTAATATTAAAGTCTATGATAATCTCAAATCGAAGGACTAAATGATATAGCTATCATGAGTAACACCAATGACTTAGTCTATGTGGTGTTCTCATAGCGGTAGTCTAGTACCCTGTTCCCTAATAAGTATTGATGATCTCGATTCGTATTCCTATACACATAATCATCACATAACCATCAATTAAGATTCACACTAGCCGTAATTAATTATAGTTCCTAATATAATGACCGACTATGGACATCTAGGATATTTCAGCAAATACCTATAGATCTTATTATAAGGTAAACATGTAATCACTCATGATAAAATAACAAATGAAAATATCTATTTTATTAACTAAAATTTATAATATAAACAATGTTAGTAGATTAACCTTGGGAACATGCCCCAACAATGAATATAATAACAATGCAAAATGTCACAATTAATTTTGAAGACCCAAGTAATGGTTATAAAGAATTGTCACTATGAACTGCCAAGTAGGAGTAGCACCAATTGATATAAAGATTAGGGAAGGGTGGATGCGGTGGTTTGGTCACTTGCAAAGACGGGCTACAAATGCGGTGGTTAACATGGGATGCATTAATTAGGAGAGATTTGAATGATTTGGAAAGCTCAGCATCAATTGCACTTAATCGAACACAATGGAAAAGTTTGATCCATGTAGCCGACCCCAATTAATTTGGGACTGAGGCTATATTGTTGTTGTTGTTGTGCCACTATGAACTGCCAAAAATATATACACAAATGTGCATGTAACACATTCTTTGAATAATATCAATAACAAAACTTAAGAAAACAAAGTTCACAAATGAGATACAATTTGAGACAGCAAGGTATATAAATTTCTATTCAAAAAAAGTCTGCTTCATGCAAAATAAGAGTTCAGATCATGACCCGAAAAATACAACCAATGTAATAACAGTTTAACAAAGCAACCAATGTATCCAAAAAACATTGAAACTAAGTTTACCAATCTCAAATGCCCTCATGTACACCCGTGTATAATGTATATATGAGTAGATGATGTTGCACATTGACTCTAAAAATGGATGTATGCTACATCCTAATTAGAGGTGAAAATTTTGTATCCTCACCCACGGACCCAATTTTGTCAGGCACGAAATAAAAAAGGTTCGGACAATGTCTTCACAAATTCGGGCCGAGTTTGGACAAAAACTTCTTGTTCGAATTTAAAAATGGACCGAGTCAAAACAAGGCCTTGGAACTCCATACCTGGCCTGGACCAGGTTCGAGTTTTAAGTAAAGTTAATTTTTTTTTGATAAAAAGGTATATTAAACAGTTAGTACTTATAAAATAGATTAACAAACATCAATCTATTTTAATACACATAGAAATTAATGTACTAAAGATATCTATCATTTTAAAATGAATTAGATTTTAGTATTTTATACTTGAGCATTTTTTTGACATTTAATTTTCAATTACATGAATTATTTATGGTAATGTTACAATGATTTATAGTTTGTAATATTTGCCGACTTTGAATACATGCACTGTGAGTTTAGAAACACTAGACATCGAGATGATGGAGTGATAAAATTAGGGGAAATAGAAGTTCCTAAGATGAACTACTTTAGATACCTAGGATCAATTATACAAAATGATGGTATTATTGAGAATTATGTCACACATAGAATTCAAGTTGGATGGAAGAAATGGCAGAGTGCGACAGGGGTGATTTGTGATCAAAATGTTCTTACTAAGTTTAAAGGAAAATTTTATAGGACCGAAAATAGGCCAGCTATGCTTTATGGTAGTGAATGTTGGGGGTAAAACAACAACCATTGCATAAAATGAACGTAGCGGAAATGAGAATTCTTAGGTGGATGTGTGGTAAAAATCGTAAAGATAGAATAAGAAATATAGAAATTCAAAGACAAGTAGGAGTAGCACCAATTGATACAAAGATTAGGGAAGGGCGGTTGCGGTGGTTTGGTCACTAGCAAAGACAGCCTACAATTGCTTCCACTAGAAAAATTGACTTAATAGAAATTGTAGAAATTCGACGAGGTTGGGGTAGACCAAAGTTAACATGAGATGCATTAATTAGGAGGGATTTGAATGGTTTGGAAAGCTCAGCATCAAAAGCACTTAATCGAACACAATGGAAAAGTTTGATCCATGTAGCCGACCCCAATTAATTTGGGACTGAGGCTATGTTGTTGTTGTTGTTGTTGTTTGAAGTTACTTTTTCTAATTACATCATATGAGATTATAATATATGTGTATTTTAACATTTGAAGAGGCTTTTAAAATAAGAAGTTAGTTTTTGAAATTGCGACAAATAAGGAAAATCAGACAACCCGAAATTTAAACAAAACGAGCATGGACAAGCTAGTCTCATCCGAATTTAAAATCGGGTCGGGTCTGGACAATAAATATACTTCTTTATAGTAGGGTTGTCTAGACTCAAACCCATCAAGACCCGAATTAATTCCACTTCAAATCATAATCAAGTGAAATAACGTCTGCGGGACCACTTAATTGTGGTCGCGGTAGAATGTTGAGTTCGACCTCACATTCTCTACGTTGTGGCTCAACAAACACCTCACACTTTTACGTAGTTGGTGGTAAAGGAGTGTCATCTCTCAGTACAAGCTGCAAAGGAAAACAAAGTATGGGTTACTAGTGGACAACGATAATCATTATAAAATCGAAATGAAATTTGCACAATATGAAGTAACTCACTCTAACAAAATGTTTTTTATTGACAAAGTACAACCATAGTAGTCTTCTTTCTGATAAGGTAGGGTCGAATTTTTTATGGGGAACCAAAGACCGAACCTTTGCTTGGCCACAACGCAAAACCTATCTAATAACGTGTCGCAATGACTAGCTCATATCTGGTAATGTAAGCTCATAAGTTCCCAAGGCAGGGCTCTCTAGACATAAATGACAGCTCTGATTTTTCATACTCAACGTCTTGAAACACGAGTTTGTAAATGGCCTTGTTGCTTACCATCTTCTCAATCATTTCGCGCCGAACCCGAGTTCATCTTTCATCACCTTCATAGCCAATAACATTGGCTATCACTTAAAACCTACAATTTCCATAAGGATGAACATTCACAGTGTTAATATGGTATATGCTCCATATTTGAGGTATATCATCAATGTACTCCTCGACAACCTGATTTCGGGTCCTGTAATGCCTAGGTATGGCATATGGGATTACCCTTCCCTTTCCATGACCATTTCCTCATTCACATGTTGAAAAAAGTCCTTCACTTGGTCCCTCGCTTGGCAGACTTGGCTTACTCGATTGATTTGGCTGACTAGGCTGAATTGGCTGAAAATGTTGACTTGCATAACTTGCTTGAGTTGGTTGTCTTAGCTGGCCTTGCTAACTTTTCTGATTTGGCTTGCTTGTTATAGAAGCATGCGTTACAGACTTCCGTGTTGTGTTGGCCTCTGCATACTTGAAAATAGAAGGAGTACTCTTAGTGGACTTGTTAACTCAGGCCTCTTTCTCTTGGACTTCCTCTTGCTAAGATGCATCTTGCTATTTTTTGGCCGACCCTTTATTGTTATTTTCTCTTCAGATATAGAAATGATAGTTTATGCAGGGCAAGTGATTTCCCTTAACTTCTGGACAATCTTTGCCCTCATGTCAGGGCTGCTACTTTTTTACTTAGCCTCAACTTCGTCCATTTGAACTTAGTAAAGGTAGTCAAACTCCCAAATCAATGGGGCCTCAACACGGGTCATGTTCAAGTTCTTCCAATGCGGGTGGACATCATCAATAGTGATAGAGCTACCGTCAAACAAATGTACATCGATCTCATATGCACATGGCATGCCATGAGTGGCCTATAGAAAACATCCAAAAATGGTCTTATCAAGGCTAATACCCTCATTAAGTGTTTTTTCCTCCCTATTGATTACATCCAATGCATGTCGGGCCATAAAGCCTATGATGTTACTGTACAAGTGGTGCTTATACTCGTGTGCCACTAAGTGGATGGATTATTTGAATGACGACTCTAAGTTACGTTGTTGGTGGATAAGAACTTCGTGTATTAACTTGAAAGCATCTCCAAAATGTCCATGTGATGTTCCAAGTTCTCTCATAAGTATATTACGGGCACCCTCAGCCCGATTAGTAGTTGCATTACCAAAGTGCAATATATTGTTTGTCCACGCATACACAAACTTCTCATTTCGACACAACCATCTGTCTTTAACATAGTCCAACAACCCCAGGACTCCAACATATTTTGCTTCTAGTTCCACAAGGCGACCTATAACGGCTCATTTTATTAACGCCATTGTTTATTTCATAATTTCTGACATGGAAGCCAGCTCAGATGCATGTGGACACCGTGGGTAGGCTAGGACACACGTCGACCTAAGTACACTAGTTAATTGTGTGTTGTATTGCTTATTTGAGATGCATTTTATGAATTTAATTGCTAATGCATTGTATGTGTGTATGTTGTATGGTTATATCGGGCGAGGTTGTGTGATGGGTAGTCACCTCCAAATGCATGCCAACGCTGGTATCTAAGAAGTGGATTAGGGGTACATTAGAAAACTCGACTAATTCACATTAGTATGGATAAGTAATTAAATGAAATAGGTAATGTTACCATTAGCTAAGCTTATTAAATTAGAACACTAGGCTATAGTGTGCCTCGAAATGCGTGTCTAGACGTGGGGTGCCAAGTACGGGTAGCCGAAAGTTAGTGGGACCATAAGTTTGTTAATTTTGGTCAATAGAAATACGAACCATATGGTTTAATAATGCTTAATGTAATGTAATTAAATCAAATAATGATAAGCCTATAGTTTGATTAAATCAAATTGAACCCTAGATGGACATCTAGATGATCCTAGTTAAGTGGAACTAGGATAGCTGGAGTCTTATAATTTTGTCAACAAGATATGGACAACATGTTTAAGGACCATAAGAGAATCCTCGAGATACGCGTAGCACACTTGATCGTAGCCAAACATATAAATAACATGATAGTGGAATTCTTGTCCACTTAGCCATTTCATGCAAATCAGAGAGAGCTTGAGAAAGAGAGGTTATTAAGGAGCTGAAATCTAGCAATTGGAGTGCAAACAAGGGATCAAAACTTAGGTAATCTTCATCTCCATCTTCTACCCTTTCAAATGAACCCTATTTTATGTGTTTTTAATGAAATTTGAATTTGAGGGTTAGATCCCTGTTTTTTTATGAAAAATTGATGAATTATATGTTTAATGATCATTTTAATTGAGGATTTATCTGTCAAATCCCAATTTTTTTAATTCAATAATTACAACTAATCTGAGATTGACGAATTCAAATTATGGTTTACGCCACGAGTTAGGAGCTAAGGATCGGTGAAATGAGATTTACAGGTAATTTTACTTTTGTGTGATGTTTACCTAGTGTTGTGTATTACATATTATTTTATTTTGCAAAATTTGAGTTGATTGAGTAAATTTGAGATTCGCGAGGGTTTTGTCTTGAGATATGTGTCAAAACGAGTTCCGACGAAGTTTAAATGTCGACCCGAGCAACTGTTTAGAGTTTCGCAAAATATAATGGTTTTAAATTTGAAAATTCAAATTTTAGACTTTAAATGGACTTAACGAGTCTACGTGGGTCCTACACCTTGATTTGCATGCGAAAATGGGTTGTCCGAGAGTTTCAGAACATTTTGATAAATTCTCAAATTTTTGGCGGAATTGGGGTATTTTTTGAGGTTTAATTCGGATGCAAAATGAAGAGATAATTATGAAAATAAAAGATAAACATGGCAAATTACCTATAAGGGTATTGATGCTATAAAGTAAAGGATAACAAGTGAGGGGTAGTTCGATCATTTAACCCCCTACAACAAAAACAACAACATAGCCTCAGTCCCAACTTAATTAGGGTCGCCTACATGGATCAAAATTTTCCATTGTGCTCGATAAGTGCAATAGATGGTGCTACTCCAACTTGTATTTAAATTTTTATATTTCTTATTCTATCTTTACGAATTTTACCACACATCAACCTAAGCATCGTCATTTCTACTACATTCATTTTATGAAATTGTTGTTGCTTTACTGCCCAACATTCACTTCAATAGAGAGCATAGCTGGCCTAATTACGGTCCTATGAAATTTTCCTTTTAACTTAGTAGGAACATTTCGATCACAAATCACTCATGTTGCACTCCGCCGTTTCTTCCATCCAGCTTGAATTCTATGTGTGACATCATTCTCAATATTACCATCGTTTTGTATAACTGATCTAAGGTATCTAAAGTGATTCACCTTAGGAACTTATGCTTCCCTTAATTTTACCACTTCATCATCTAAAATGACTCACCTTAGAAGTTCCTAAAGTGATCATTTAACCCCCCTAAATAATCAAAAATGAAACTAAGCAGGGGAGAGTCCTACTGTTTATCATCGACTTATTTGTTTTTCATCTTCTCCATCACCATATCTCTCTCTCTCTCTCTCTTTCTCTCTCTCTCTCTCTTTTTCTTTTCTCTGTTTCTCTCTACTTCTCATCTATTTCATTCGAACCTATATGTCCCTCTTTGAATCAAATTGAGAAGCACCGTAGCTGTTAGAGTGGGTTGTAGTGGTGGTTTGAAGTTGAAGGTGAGGTAATAAAATCTTGAAAATTTTTACTGTAAATTTGTTTTATGGTCTAGTTTTCGATGATTCGGGTTTGGGAGAAGTCGTTGTTGAAGGTTATTATTTGTAATTGAATTGAGGGACACAAAGGAGGAGGTTAGTTTCAAAATGAATAAAAAAAGAAAAAAAAAGGAATGTAAAAATCATGAGAAAGAAGAAGAAGAAGAAACTATAAGTTGTTGAAGAAGGGAGGGAGGAGACGATGGAGGGGAACCATGAGTTTCCCTTGCCCAGAAAAGTAAATAAATATATATATCGAGGGAGAGGAACGAAAGATATATCTATGTTTCGTTCCTATGGGGGTGAGGGGTTAGGGATGACCCTAGAACTGGGCTTGAACCGGGTCGGTTCAGGGATCAAACCCTTCCCCCTAAAAAAATTGTTTAAAAATCCCTGGAAATTAGAGAAATTATAAAAAATGGGATTTTTGGACAAATTGATGAAAATTAAGGGTTTTTATGAAAAATGATGATTTTTGTATTTGATAAAGGCTTTATACGAGACATTTTTCTCGTAATGCGTGTTAAGATACTCGAAATGTTCAAAATTTAGAAAATTATTTTAAAGCTTAGTATAGGTTAATTTTTGATTCTGAACAATAATTTGTAGTCAAAATTAGGATCCGAACATCTGAGGATATAGTTTGGACCGATTTTGAGGTTTTTGAGTCGAGACGAGACTAATTAAAATAAATAAATTGGAGAAAAATTGTGGAACGATTGTGGATCTTATCGAACGTGTTAATGAATTGTAGGACTGCAACTTGAACCCCGTGTTGACTATTTTACGGACACGGTGCGTAAAAAATGACGGAATTATGTTTATAACGTTCAGTAAATCCCATAGTAACATTTTACAGTATATGATTATAATTTCATATAAATTGCTTTAATCCTAGATATTGTATGTTTGTTATACGTGCATACATGGTTTGGGAAGATAAGGCGTTATGAGTCTCTTTATAGTGTTGATTATATCGGGGTTATAGAACATTATGTTATGCTTGAGGAGCTGGAGTCACAGATACTTTGCATCACGCGGTCATCGTGAGATTACGTTGAACTAGATCATACTCCTAGAGTTTGGAAGAATGAGACTCATTTGGTTACACTCCCCTAACATGATTCCTTATTATTATTTACTTACCACTTTCGGAGGATATCAACTGATTATGGTCGGATAACAAAAGGGGATGGATTCACGACTGTATTTAAATTCCTTAGATTATATTTCTTGTTTAATCTCTTCGATTATTATTCATTTGACTATTACAGGTGTATTGAATAGTGTGGGATTTACTTATTAGACATTATCGAATTTTATAATCGGGTACGGACAAGTTTGAGCAACGATAAGGGAAAAAGGGAAATTATCAAATTTTATGTGACGCCATTGGTTTTTCTCTCTATGTATGTATTGTTTTGAAATATTATATATTGTAAAAATGGGTATTTGCGTTCATGTGCGGTTAAGAGCTCTTTTGAAATTGTTGAAATGGTTTTGGGACAAAATGGAAGGTTGTAGAGTTAAGGTAAATAGTTTAAGAATTTTGAAAACTTGACATAGGTTAGAATGAATATATATTTTTTGATATTGCAATATATATTGTTATGGGTGGATTGTGCGTCCTTCGGCATTCCAACCAAGCTGAGCAGGGTTTGTTGAAGATTGTTGAAGGTCGGGTTTTCCTGGTGTAGGCTTGAAAATACAGGAAGTGGTGTCGAAAATTTTTTACAAAATTTTAACTATAAATTAATCAAGTTAAATGAATTTATGAACTTTGAAGTTAAGATTTCCTTTTAGAATCCATTGTGGTTGATAATATTTTATATGTGGTGATTTAAAAAAACTGATTTCGTTAATTTATGGAAGTTCGATATTAAGGCTACTAGATTATAATTGAAGAATCATGAACAAACCAAAGTTGTGTATATACTTTGAATTGTAATATAGTTATAATTGAATAATCATGAACATAATGCTTTAAATGTATTCATACATAACAATTACGGTTTTAATAAGATATTTTAGCATATTACAACTAATGAGAATTGATATTCTATGCATAGTTGCAAATATGTATTGTAATATTTGATTTTTTGAATCTATGTCTATTATTACTGACAACAATTACAAAAGTAGTAATTAGGATTAATTTATGGCACTATATTACCTGAGTGGATGTTCAAGGTGATTGTGTCCTAAGTTTTTTATTGATTAAGCATATTCAGATTAGCATTTTTGATTTCGATTATGTATGATTTTCATTGAGTGTTAATGCAATCATAATTTCTATTATATTGCATTTGATCAAATAGATAGATTAACAATGATAACAATATGGCTTATTTTCCATTGAATTTAGGAAAATCGATGGTTTGCTAAAGGCTATTAACCTATTATGAATTAGTATTTAATGATTCCAAGATTCAATGTGATATGATTATAACTAGATTATGAGGTGATGTTATGTTTTAATGTTTAAATGCAATTTAAGTATATTACAATGTTTAGTGGGGATTTGTTAAGATCTTTGTTTAGATATTTATATTTTATTGAATTTGAATTTTGTTTAATTAAGTATGCATTGAATTGTTTGAATTAATTTAGTTTATTTTGTTAATTAAGTTTGTAGTTATAGTTTATAATTATTTAGTATTTTAAATCTCGTTTAATTACATTAACTAAATTAAGAAAAATAAGAAAAATAATAGTTTCTTTAGCAGTTTGCAAAATCCATGTAGAGACAATATCTTATATTCAACTACTACAAATAATTGAAAAATACAAGAAACTATTGTGCATGCTTGGTACATGTGGATTTTTGGCACCGTCGTTGGGGATTTTTAAATTATTTCTTAGGATTTAAGACGTTGTATGGTTTACACACTTCATCGCTCAAATTCTACAAGATCTTTACATCCGTTGATCATGATAGATTGAACTTTTGATCAAAGTTTGAGACAACAACTTAAATAAAATTTAGCTAATAGGATGGAACCTAAAAACAATAATAATAATGATGATGTCATTAATAATAATAATAAACGATGATAAGAAATTTATCAATAATAATAACAATAATAATTGAGAACTTACTTTTAGACAAGCAAATCAAAATCTTACAATATATTAGCCTATGTTCCCCGACATATTTCTTGAATTCGATTTTAGGTTTGGATTTATTAGTGCATTCCTAAATTCTATTGGTAAAACAATGATGACCCTATAGAAATTCAATAAAGAGTATCAACATAAAATTAAAAGGATGAAAACAAAAGAAGGTACACAAGAACAAGTCAAACTTAAAGCTTTCATTTTGTATTGAAAGATAAAGCACAAGATTGGTTGTTGTATCTCCTCTAAGATTCAATAACTATATGGACTAAAATTTTAGAAGCTTTCCTAAATGAATATATGCTTGCTAAAAAATTAAGTTCCTATAGAAAGCAAATCACAGTTGCGAAGTTGAACGGTAATGAAAATCTTAATTAATTGTAGGATAGATTCCAAAGATTAATTTATTCTTGTCCACAATATGGATATACTTAAAAAGCTTTATTAGAATATTCTTATGAAGGACTCAATCATTTTGAACAAAGGTTATTAGACATAGTATGTGGTGGCTCTTTATTTGAAACAACAAGTACTTTAACAAAAGAAGTAATTAATAAAATGATAAAACAATCAAAGCAATACCGTGAAAAGATTCAATCCTCAAAAATTAACTTTATGAAGTTGATAATAGAAGAAATAATACGTCTGATGAGAAAATTATGAAATTATGTAAAATGGTTAAGCTGTTAATTAATGGTAGATCTAATCCAGGTAAAGCCTCTGGATTTTGTAATAAGTTTACACATCCTACTAATACGTGTCATACACTACATGAAGAGAATAGTTAAAAAGTTAACGCAATGATGAACCAATTTTTTGGTCCTCAAAGAAATCAATATAATGGCAAAACTTATTATCTCAGAAGACCACACCCAAATCTTAGTTATGGTCCTCAAAATAAAAATTATAATACTTGTAGACCAAAAGCTCTAATGAAATCTGCACCTAATTAGCAACCCTAACAAAATGCTCAATCTACGTGTCCAAATTTAGAGCAAATTGTCCATAATTTTTTGAACCAAAGTAATTAAGACTTTCCATAGATTTCTTAAAATTAGACTAAGACTAAAACTACTATTAATGAACTGAAAAGTCGGTTAAGTCAAATGCATTTACAAATAAATAGGTTAAGTACTACACAGGGTAATCAAGTTAAAGCAACTACTTAAGCTGCTACTGCTTCTACTAATGAAGCATAAGTTAATGCTTTATTCTATGATTATAAAGACACACCTGTAACTGGAAGGATACTTTAACACAGTAATAAAAAAGCACATAAAACTATTGAAGAAGAAAAAGAAGAAATGATGGCTAACGTCATCCTACTAGAGAATGGATGGTTGTACAATTGAAATATACATCTTTTTCCATAAAAGGTTGTACCTATGGTATTTATCCAAAGAATGGATGGCTGAAGAATTGAAATATATACCTTTTTCATGAAAGGCTATACTTATGGTATTTATCCACAGTTGAGGCATATGAGAAATCTTTACATAATTATGAAATAATTGATAACGATGAAAATGATAAGATTTCTGATAATTTCAATATAGATATGTATTCATAATCTACAGTTCTACAACATGCTAGGAAGGAAGAAAACAATGAAGACATTCTTTAAGCATTTGGAAAAATGGAAACCAATAAACCATTGATGGAATCAATTATACAAGTTTTTAATTATAATGATGTTTTGAAAGAATTTTCTGAATCTAAGAATAAATTTTTATTAGCACATAGAGAAAACTTAGGAAAAAAAGGTGTCTGCTTTAATTAAAAAGAAAATACCTAAGAAATGTTCCGATCAAGGAATTTTTTGAATACCTATTACATTAGGAAATTCTTTTATAGATTTTGCTATGTGTGTTCTTGGAGCATCAACTAATGTTATGTCACTTAAAATATATGACTCATTGAAAATAGGTTCATTAACCAATACACTTATTAATATTACCTTAGCTGATAATACAATTGATAAACCTCATGGTTTACTAGAAGATGTCTAAGTAATAGTAAGTGACTTGGTATTTCTAGCTGACTTATTTGCCATGGAAATGGCAGGCTCAGTATCATCTAAATCATCGCATATACTTTAAGAAGACATTTCTTAAAACACCTGAAATAAAGTTGGATATCTTTGAAGGAAGAACGTCTATGAAATTTCAAAAGAAAGTTATCACTTTTCATTTTAATGATAAAGATTTGTATGATAATTTTGATGAATCTAATAATGAACAAACAAATGATAATGAATCTTTAGAATTGAATCATCATAATTTAAAAACTGAAGAGTATGTTTTTAATGAACTAAAAATGGAAAACAAAAATGTTATGACAAAGAATAAGTGAGTTCAAGATACTTCAAATTAAAAGACAATAACTCAAGAATGATCTTAAAATGGAGGAGTTTAAAGCAATGAAGAATTAGAAGATGAAAAAAAAATCTAGCAATCGTCAAGCTTGATGATCCGGGAGATATATACTTTATAATAAAAGTCAAATGGGCTTTGTATTTTAAAGCTCTTAGTGATACAGGTTTTAAAGCAAACTACATTCCAATTCACTTATTTCTTCATATTCAACTTGAGTTGGATGTACTAGCTTTTGAAAACGTTACTTTACCAAATGGTTATTCAGTAAAACTAATAGGAGTGGTAATTAATGTAACAGTTCAAATTGACGATTACGTTATTCCCAAACACTTTTTGGTTATGACACACTTCATCTATAAATATCCCCCATTAATCTTAGAACGACTTTTTCCAGCTACTTCGCAGGCAGTCACGGATACTCTGAACAAGACAATCACTTTTAGGGTGCATGGCCGAGCAATTCTTATCTGGAATGGACCTAGAGCGGACAACCCTACACCTATAATTATAGAACAAGACAATCACTTTTAGGTGCTTTATAGGAGGAATCCCATACTCTATCTTTACTTTAAGTTTTAGTATTATGATTAGTTAGTTGTTTTTTATATTCTTTAAGATTTTGACTTTTATAATGAGGATACTTTAGGAATTGAATTCCAGAATAATTTCATGTAACGGGAGTTGATCCAGCCAATTTCGTTCCACAACATAATGTATTTATGCATTAATTTTTATGTTTATTGGTTATTTATATTAATAAAGTTATTGTTTAGTACAAAGCATAGTTAAATATTATAATTTTGATTCATTTTACCTTTTTATGTGATATTTATGTGATAAATTAATGGGAAAATCAATTAAATTGAAAAACAAATAAAATAGGCTGGCCATTTCCCAGTGATTCAAGTTTGTACTGGGATTCGTTGAGCAAATCAGCAGTAGTATGTAGAAACTTTAGTGTAATTTTAGATCAGCGCTTTGTCACCATTTGGAACTTATAACTAGGATTCACTAAACTAGTTGCTCAGCCATAGAGGCTCATTTTCAGTGATTTAGGTAACAACTTCCTAACGAATCCGCTTAAACCTTGATTCGCTAAGAATGAATACATGTTTTTAAATATAAGAACCCAAAATTGCCACATTTATCCATTTCACACTAACAAACTATTGCAACTTTTCGACCAAGAGACATATTTTCTACTACATTCAACCTTCGAAAGCTTGATTTTAGTGTATTTCAGTGATTCTCACCTCAATCTTCACATATTAAACCCAAAATTTGGTAAGTTTTATGAGTGTAAAGACAACTAGGGCTTATGCTAGAGGAATTCGAAATTAGAGGTTAGAGGAGTGTTCTAGAATAGTTTAGAGTTCCAATCTTGAAAGATTCATTTTTAAGAAGGTAATTAATGAAAACCCAAGTTTTTATCGATTATATATTAGGTTTTTTATCGATTTTCTTATTCTTATTTTGGCTAGATGCTAAATTTCAAAACTTTTACTCTAATTTGTTAAGATTTCAAATGTTTTCAATTATAATACTTGTATAGTAGTGGTGTGATAATTTGTTTATTGCTATCGATTTTTTGAACTATCCTTATCATATGCCGAATGAATTGAATTTTTTGTGCAAACTAATTTCAGACTAATTTTTAAATTTGCTTCAAGTCTTTTGTGTTTGGTTATCGCATGATTTTAATTACTTAAGAACGATTATTTTTATCAAATGATATTTATCAATAAATTTTATATGAATTTCAAGCTCTCGATTTATAAATGAATTTTTCCAATTAATTTTCCTTATTAGATAATTAAGTTGAACTTTATCAAACACTTTTTCAAAAATTTTGTTTTAAATAGTTTTACAGGTTCATTCTTTTACTTGTACTTATTCCAATATCCGAAAGTGGAAATGGTAGAAATTCGAGGGAGGATAAAGAAAAGGATAATTTAGTAGAGAAAACAAAGAATAAATCCAAAGTTTCCCAGATCCGACCCACGTTAATTTCTTTCAACACACCTAGGACTAGATGACGTGCATGCCGCAAGTATAACGATTGTATATTAACTACTTAACTTGAATTATTGCTAAGGGATTCACTTTTAATATCTTTTGTACTAATCTAAAATAATCAAAAAATTACTTTAAACTTTAGCTGACTTCTTATATTAAAGATATCTTAGTTCTCAACTTCACATAGGTAATTTAACATTATGCTTTGTTTTCATGTTTACATCTAAACATGTTTTTTGTACTGCCTAATTAGAATAGACTTATTTCCGTCAAATCCACTTCAACCAACTGTCGTGACGAAAAAGATTCTAATTCCTAAACTAAAACTCCACCTATTGGTGTGAATAACGTAAGTTTCACATTGCTTTAAGTCTCAAATCATTGAATTCATAACCAACTAAGTTTACTATCGGTGCCTCCCTAATCAACAACTATCTCTCCATGTTATGTATTTTACTACTGTACAGTTCATATCTAGATTAAAAGCTTCAATGGCCATGATAACTTCTAAAGCTTAATTTCATGAAACACGTGATCAAGATGTCTAAAGTAGTACACTTAGAATCAATACAAATTCTAACCATTGCGCTTTTTATCATGACTTTTCATTCATATTCAAAGTATAGCATTCAAACCATATGATTCATTGATCCCTAATTTAAATGGACTACTCACACATCATTGAAAGAGACACATCACAATTCTATATAGAAATCATTGCAAATCAGAAATGAATCTAAATATTACCTTAAATTAATTAACAAAAGCTAATATTGACTGCAAACCTATAGTCTTCAATGTTTCTCCAACAAAACGCCTTAATATTAAAATTTAATGCCAAATTACTCTAATGGAGGATAATGTCCTTCTATGTGGGGGTGCACTCTTATTTTACCACGTCCGAATAACAATTAGAAACCCTAAATTACAACTTAACCTGAATTAAAGCTTTACTTTCTAATTTTGTGAGTTTGGCGCTATCACTTACTGCCCCAACGGGGTGTGTGTAAAGCCACGACACTATAACTACGCCAATGCTCCATGATGTGTTTTGAGCTCCCGGAGTTTTGGCGTCGTCCCATGTGTGTCTTGGCATTGTCCCTTATGTGCCACAGCGCTGCCACTACGACGGAACTCCATAGTTTATTTTCTTCATTTCTTCTTCTCTCCCACACCTTGCATTTCATCACCTTGTCGTGCCTTGTCTCCCTAAAGGGTCAATACATGCTCCCAAGAGGCCAACTTTGACTTCATAGGTTTTGCTTTATTTCTTTTCATTTTTCCTTGATTCCTTCTAATACACCTTAACTCCCTAAAAATGATTACCATGAATTAGCACTCATTTGAAAATATTCATACTAAATATACCACTAAACAAACTCTATATATGTATAAATAATCATTTATCATTAGACCACAAAAAAGCCTACTCCACCTTTATCGTTTAGCTATAACTCTAAGGAAAAATATAAGAATAAGGAGGAGAAAGTAGAACAATCGATACAGACTGGGGGAAAAAATTATGTTCTTAGAAATAAAAATTTCATCAATGAGAAAACCTTTTCCAAAATTAAGAATGATTTAGTAAAATATAGGAAATATATCCTGGAGAGGGGATTCAATGAGAATAATGATTTGAAATACATGACTAGGATTCTAGATATCATTGAGGCAAAAAAGGGATTATAGACTAAGGAGTATAACTATTTAGACCTAGATGATATTCCTAGTAAGAAAGGGTGTGATATTTAGGTGCAAGCATTTTACGCAATGCCTATGAAAGTAATATTAAATAGAGTCATGAGTTCGAGGAGGAAGAGTGGATTATTTCAAGACGAGAATAAACTGATATTTTACTTTACCGAAAGTTCACCCAAAGTGGAAACGATGAGTAATCAAAGTACATAACTACCAATTTTTTTAAGATCATTAAGGTTTGTTATTATTTCTTCAATGCCAACACCAAACCAAATCAGCAATATTATGACATCGTGAATTACAAAGTCGCCTTACTTTACAACATTGGCATGGGATTGGGATATCTTAATGTTAGCAAGATTATCTATGAATTAATAAGGAGTTCCATCACGACAAAGAACATTGAAGAACTATCTTTTCCTTTGATGATAACAATTTTTTGTAAAGCAGATCAAGTAAATATGAAATGAGTTGAGATGGATGTTTTACATGAGAAGACCATCACCTATGAAGTCATAAAAAGATATGGAAAAATTGATGGTTCCGAAGACTTTAAATATAAGAGAGAAAATAGAGATAGCCAGAATAAAAACATAGCAAAAAAGAAAAATCTGAGATAACTCGAGGAGAGTTTTGGAAGAAATGACGAGAGCTAGAAATGATCCGACTATGGAGTAACCTACTAGGAACTATGATGGACTATACATGGAGGTGTCAGAGTTGGCATTTATGGGTATAATTCTACGCAATCGAATGACAACTCTAAGGAATCAAGAACAGGTGTTCGAGGATGAAAGGGCCTTAACAACAAGGATTCACATGATGGAGAGAACAACGTCTAAAAGACATAGAAGACAAAGAGGTGCAGAGGTTCCTGTACCATCTACACATATGAGGCTATCGATTAGTAGTAGTCTTAATTTTCCAATATTGATCGGTCATGATTACTAACTCTAACCCCGCTATGAATTACGTGTCCCTAATAATTGTTCTAGTGGAGGATGATGATGATGTGAATTCGAGTGACGATATTGATTTATTTACTCTATTTTATCTTCTTTATTTCTGAGTTATATTGTTTGAGGTCTTAATTGTATTTCTAGTGATATACTATGTGATATGTTGTGATATATTATATGTAATATGTGCTTGGTGATGTGACACATTTGATAAAGTGCTTTAGTAATTCATTTGATGCTACATGTGTTGCATTGGAGATGGTTTGGTCATATATCATATTTTTTATGCACTCTATTTGATGAAATTTATATATCTAATTTATGATTATATCAATTCATTTACACTTGATGAGGTATATTTGTTTTATAAGAAACCCGACTAAATGTTTAAACCTTGGGGATATGGTTTGGAATTAGTTGGGGGTATTTTAGGTCAACTATGATGATGATAGCAATCAAAGCAAGGAAAAAGAAAGAAGGATAGAAGATAAGTTCAAGAATTGATCCATAAAATTTTGACATTCAAGTAAGTTTGAATCTCATTTTACTTTGTTTTTACCTAGGAAAAGAATGATAATGAATACGAATGTATAATAGATTTTAAATGGAAATGATATTTTTATTATCGAAATGAGTTTTACGATAAAAGGAATCTATCTTTAAACTATTTTTTACAACTTTACTAGGTGATGTATACACCGGATTTATTGCCTTATTTTAGCCATGAGAATGGGTAGAGGATAGAAACAATAGTGCAAGATGAACAAGATAAATTTCTAAGAATCTTGTGATACAAAAGTTATTGATTAAATATTTTATATTATGTATACAAATATAGAAGTTATTATGCAACAAATTGGTTGGAAACCGATTAATTTCTATAAGTTAGAAAAAATGCTTTCTTCAACTTTAGTGAATAGTGAGAAGTGATAACAAGAGTTTACAAATATATAGAGTCCTATAGATTCCACAGGAAATGGAGTAGGGAATCTTTAGCGGGAAAAATGTGATAATGTCCATAGTAAATGGAGTATGGACTCAAAAGTAAATGAAAATATATATAAGAAAAGAAAGAAGAAATAATTAGGATAAAGTAGGGAAAATGAGAAATAAAAAGGTGGATATTCTTAAACTTTTCAAAGAAAAAATGTAACTCGAGTGCTTGATGCTAGGGCTGAGTGAAGTATTTCATAATCTAACCTATTTTAAATGAAAAATTCATTTGCATCTTGGGATAATTCTTATTGATTTTTATTATGGTACTCTCTATAAAGTTTTTTCTAAGGCTAAGATTAATCTAGTCATTTTTATGTTATGAGATTCCATACTAATCATCATAAGCTTAATGCTTGTCAGTGGAGATTGAGAAAACCTATATTATGTACTAACCTTGGTATTGAACTATAAGTTCTAAAGGGTGTTGCATTGCATTGTTGAGTTATCATTAAGGGATGTGTTGTTTTGTCTAAATCATTCTATTCTATCATAACTTCTATTGACTTGTGGGTAATATATTTCCATTTGAAAATCACTTCTATTTTAAAATTTCTACTTTTTATCGTTAAGATGAATTAGATAGAAATCAATTTATGAAGAGTAGGAAGATAATATGATTAAGAGTGTTCCTTTGCTCGGGACACTAAAGTGCAGAGTTTGGAGGTATTTGATAATGCAATAATTAGACATGATTTATATTTTAATTTAGGTTGATTTTAAATAAAAATGATGATATTACACTAGGTATTCTCTTGTTTTTTATTTTAGAACTTAATTAGGAAAAGTGATGAAATGGAAGAAAGAGGAAGAATAGAAAAATAGTAAACTGAAGATCAGTGCTAGCAGCATTACAAGAATATACTAAGAATCACTGTCTAAATCTAAAGCTGGGGAAGATCCCTCGAATAATCAGAATTAGGAAATATACTAGAAATCACCAACAAAATCGATAGAGCATAGAAACTAATTTCCAGTGATTAGCTCAACGATTTATGAACATAACGGAATCGTAGACAAATAGTTGAGGTCGGTTATAAGTTTTATAGATTACTTGGAAGGATTTGAGTTTCTCTATGAAAAGTATAATATAGGAGACTATAAATAGGACCTTGAGCTTCGAGATTAAGCTCTCTCCTACCCTCCTAGATATTCTTTTAGCCTTTTATTAGTACTAAGTTAGTTTATGGTTTAAGCTACATTAGAGCTTTGTTTCATTTAGTAAATGGTATGTATTTAAATATTTCATTCAATTATATTATTATGTTGTTTATTTCTAGCTTGAGTGAGTATTTATTAATTTAAACAAACCCTAGACATGTATATACTTTGGATTTGTATATAGTTATAAATAAGGAATCATGAATTTAATCCTTTAAATCTACTCATACACAATAATCACGAGTTTAATAAGTTGTTTTTGCATATTTAAAATAATGAGGATTGATATTGCATTCATAGTTGCAAATATGTATTGTGTTATTTGATTTTTTGACTCTATGTCTATGATTATTGACAATTTATGTGGCAATAGAAAGTATGATTAATCTATAGGGCTATATTACCAAAGTGGATGTTATAGGTGGTTGTGTTCTAAGTTTTTATCCATTAGCATATTCTGATTTATATTTGGTTTATACTAAGTATGATTTTCATTGAGTGCCAATGCAATCATAATTTCTATTTTATTCCGTTTTATCCAATAGATAGATTTATAATGATAAGAATATGATTTATTTTCCATTGAATTTAGGGAAATCGATGATTTACTAAAGGCTATCATCATATTATGAATTTGTATTTAATGATTCCAAGATTCCATTTGATATGAATGTAATTTAGTTATGCAGTGATGTTATATTTTAATGTTTGAATGCAATCCAATTATATTACAATGTTTAGTGGTGGTTTGTTTAGATATTTATATTATATTGAATTTGACTTTTTTTTATTATGTTTGTAATGAATTGTTTGAATTAGTTTAGTTATTTTGGTTAAGTTAGTAGTTATAGTTTTTAGTTATTCGGTATTTTTATTCCCATTTAGTTAGTTTAACTAAATTAAGAAAAAATAAGAAAAAAAAGCTTTCCTTTAAAGTTTACAAAATCCCTATAGAGGCGATATCCCATTTACCGCTTCTACAAATAATAGGTAAATACAAAAAATAGTTGTGCACGCTCCACACGTATCAATTCTCAACTATCTCTGTAAAGATTGTACAAGTGAGAAGGAGTTTAAGTTGTAAAGATATGGTACGTAGGCAAATAATAGTGTTTTTCATGTTTTAGGCTTATTTTTAAACCTTGAGAACAAGATTTGTTTAAGTTTGGGGGCATCAACACTACACTATGGAAAGTGGTAAGAAAGGATGAAATAAAGATAAACACTGCATATATGATCGTAAAATTTTATTTTTGAAGAACTTAATGAGGAAAGCAAGGTATTGTATTATTTTTTTCCTATTTACTTCTTATTTGAAGATGTTGAAGTAGTATAGATTAGGTTATATAGTACTATGTAACTAATAAGTAGTTCATTTGAAAAATTCATGCCTTTAATTGAGGATGAGTAAGAGTACGAGTGTCTTGTATATACAAAACTCAAGATAGTCTTATTAAATTATTTAAGAAAAGAGAAATGTAGCAAATACTGGTATAAGTTCATGATTAGAAACTTAGAGTTAGGGAAGACCATGAACTTGAAAAAAAAAAACAAGGAGAATATTTGAACAGTTCTTATGGAAAAAAGTTAGATCTCTAAGGAATTCTATAATAAATATGAATCTTACTTAAGAATATGAAAAGCATATAAAGACTTAGTGCTAAGAGGGAAAAAAATAGGCACCATGTTTAATAAAAAGATTGGAGTTTAAACTTGCTTGATAGAGTAAAAGTGGGAAGTGCTAAAAAGAGTTTTAAAAGAGAATATAGAGAGTCCTGGATGTTCTACAGGAAAAGGAGAAGAAAATTTGATGGTTGGAAAAAGTGATAAAAAAATGAAGTCCATAGGAACAGGTGCAGGCACCGTGCAATTAACATATATAGGGAGAAAAGAAAAAAGAGATAAAAATAACGAAAGAAATGTGTATGTTAGATCATAACTCTTCAAATAAAAGATTTAGCTCGAGTACAATTACCTCAGTTGTGTTAAGTTTTTTTCCAACTATATTAAGTCCTCTGGACTCTTGAATTGTCATAGTCTACAAAATTAGTATGATATATGCTTATTTGTATTTCTAAGCTTAATGAGATATCATGAGATTGTAGACTTGCTATTTGAGTGTCAAGGTAAAACAAACTTATGAGTAGAAATGGTTTTGTTTGTGTACTACTTTGGTGTTTCGAAAGTGAATTGTATTTGTTGTTAAAGCTACATGTTTTGAAAAATATAAGTTTTTGCAAAGAAAAGCACTTGATTGGATTATTAACTTACTTATTTGGATTAAAGGGTACTCCATGGATGATTTGAAATGATTATGAACATAATTAGTAATAGTTGTTAGAACACCCATTAAAATAAACTTTTTCTCTGGACGTGCAAAATCCTAAGTTTTAAGGTATTTGATAAGTGATTATTTAGACCTATATATAATATTATTTTATTAGTATATTTATGTCACTGCCCCTATTCCCACAAACTGGTCTTCACCTGGTTTGGACCTATGAGGCTTGGTGAAGCCACGCAAGGTCAATGCAAGCCTAGTCTGCCTTTTTACTCCATTTTATCGTTAAATTGGTGTTTTAATATTGAGTTATTAATTTAGCGAGATTATATAAATAACCAGCGAAAAGAAAAAAAATGAAGCAATTTAAAAAATTGGACAACCTATGTGTGGAACCCTATAATATATACCATATATAATTACGGTGGCAAAAAAGAGCATATACATGTATCAAAGTGTCTCTCAACCCAATATCTCAAAATCCTACAAAACATCAAAATAGAAAAATATAATACAAAAACATATAGTGTCGCAAAAGCATGAGCTCCCCCAAGAGTCCTTAAAGGTAATCGCTATTCACTGGCTTTTTGCTATTGCTAGACGAGGGGCATGGAATTCTCACGGCGAAAGGAGACAATTCAAGTGAGTAAATCGAGAGGAGTCTGAATTGTACATCAACAATTTAAATAAATAGTCGACAAATCTTGCAGGAACACAAAAGAACTTGAAATAAAGTAGGTGCATGATAAATAGACAGGAAATAAATGTAGTGAATGGAGAATGTCATTGAAAAAAAAAAAAAGGGAAGCCAAGTTGTCTCAAATCCATCGAGTTGCAACTATACATCCACAAGCTCGACTTCCTAGAATCGCGGCAGCACAAACATGTTTAAAATTGTTTTGAGTGTAGGGGTATCAACGGCGCTTTGAATACCTCACCTACCGTCCACGACCCAAATCTAGTAACTCGAGGTATGGTTCCAGTTGGGAGTCGGTCGCCTTACCCGGACGATTACTTTTCTGACTCACTTAGTCTTTAGACACTAACTAGGAGTGGAATTTCATAAAGAGGTACAATTCGAGAAATTAAATTTCAAGAAGTAGAAAAGAACCACTGATAATACTCCTACCGGCTTACTTACAACACAATCGAAAATTTCCAAGTTTAAGGTTAGGCGATTTAGCCCAAGTCGAGGTTCCCAACCCATTAATACACGACAATAAATCTTCGGCTCAATTTTCAAAAATGATTAATTTCCTACTTGGTCTCAATTGATTCTATCATCATCTAAAAAGCAATAATATACTATATACATAGTATCAAGGCTCAAGACTAGCATAAATATGTTCCATGTAAAATAGCATTCTTGCTTCACGACATATTATACCAATATCGTCTGCTCAATATTATTGTTAAAAATATTTTCCAAGGCTCTTTTAAGGGACTGTTCATAAACTTTATGGAATTTCTATAATTTTTAAGTTGTCCTCCTCAAATAACCCTTAAACATTATGCTCCAAGTTACACAAACACCCCCGAGTGAATATTTAGTTTTCTAACGAAAATAATTATGTAGTGCAACCAACTACATATATCCACATTCAAAATTTTTTATAGATTTGTTTAATCCTAAGATTTTTAATTACCTGTCCATTTTTTTTATCTTGCATTTGTAGCTCATAATATAAGGTGATAACTCATGCATATATAAAGAATATACTCATGGGACGGACCCCATTTCCTTGATTTGATTTCCTCATTTCTTATTGATTATTAATTTAAATTAAGTTAAAATATGTTACACTTGGACATATCAATATAATGAAGTTAATAAGTCTTACCAATTTGAACAAGTAGCTAGACCAATTGATGGCCTCTTTGTACCACGTAGCACTAGCATGATCTCCATCTTCTTGATCATAAATTGTGGTCATCATAGGGGCTTATATAGGGAGTGTGTTATGAGCCTTTAGTGCCTTTAACTAGCTCCCTTCACAAAATGAGATTATTCAAACAAGCAACAAAGTAGCTCTCCCTTTCTCCAACGTTTTTCTTACATGAGAATGAACAACCTAACAAGCTACATTATTCTCCAATGATCATTCTCTCTAATCTATTTAAATTATCATTGTAAGACTCAATCCACACCCCATGTTTTTCAACCATTTTTATATAATCAAACTGTTTAACTTTATCTATTCTAACCCCACCCATATAGTGACACCTCATGAATTTTAAGTTTTAAAATTTCTAAGTTTTAGGATATGAAATATTTATTACACCCTTTAATTAATTTCATAGACTTGGCCAACTTTTTTCACTTTAGTAATTGTGTTAAATTGGTTAAGATCATTGTAGACTAAAATTCTCCAATTCTATAGTTCAATCATAATTAACTATTTATTTAGTCTTTATTATAAACTTATTTATGTACGTTAGTTTAGTTTATGAACTTAGGCTAATTCAATCAGTTAATTATCCTCTTTCTCAAAACATAGGCATTCTAATGAATTTAATTAAGATTTTGGTTATATAAATTATAGATCACATTAATTTAATTCATACAAACTTAGGCATTCTAATGAATTTAATTATGATTTTGGCTTTATTAATTATGGATCAGATTAATTGAATTCATACTTTATAGTTTTCAAACTACATAGCTATTTTAAGGTGTGGCATTACTACACCTCGGTCTTAATGTTCGATATTTAACAGAGTGTTTTGCGTTAATCGTTAAAATGTTTAAATTAGCCTGTAACTAGGATTTTAATTTATTATTTTTAGGGTCATTACACTCTTCCCAACTAATAAGAATTTTGTCCTCAAAATTGAGTAAACTAATAAGAAAATTTACAGCCATCAAAAGGTCCAAGAATTTATTGTCAACTTGTTTCTTCTCATCGATTCATCTAATTGCGACTAAGTGAACTTCGATATACTCCTAACTAGGGACTGACAACTACTTCAAAATAGTTTAGAGTTTTCTCATTGATTTAAGAACTTAACAAAAATATTTTAGATAGTTTGTCTTGTCAAATAAACTACAAACTCACACAGAGTCGTTTCATATGGTTCAATTTCTTAATGCATCAAACTTAAGGTCTCAAGTATAATTTGACTTCCATATTGGGCTGTAGACTTAGCTTAATTACTTCAAACAACGTGAGAATAGGTCCATTAATTGTAGCAGGCCGCAACCATCACTAATATTGAAACTATTGCATCTTGAATGATGAAAGTGACTAAGTTGACACTAACAACTCAATGTAGTTTCATGGCATTGACGACCAAAAAATAATGTCTGACACGAGTATAAATAACAACTCAAACCATCTTTACTTGCATAATATGAAAGTAAATCAAAACCATACCATCTATACGGTCGTACGTCACCTTCAGATCTGGCTCTCCAACGGCTTGAACTCTATCTAGCTTTTGACTGATCCTTTCCTTGCAATGGACACATATCCCTAAAGTGCCCTGGTTTTCTGTACTTGAAATAAGCCCTTTAAAGCAATAGTTCTAAAGGAATCGGTCTTTGCGCGTATCCCTGTCCGTATTTATGTCCATGTTCGCCACTGTTTGTATCCTTTTATCTGTCGTCGATACCACGCTGCTGGTGTGGTACTGACTTAGTTGACTGAGGTGGTCAGCTAACGTTACTCAGTGCTAGAGGAGGTGGAGCTACGGTACATGCAAGTTGTGTAGGTAGTGCCACTAACCCTACACTCTAATTCATAAAGTGTCTTGGCATAAAATGTATGTTCTTCCTTTTCCTATCAGACTTAAATATGAGCCCTGATTGTAGGTTAATAAATGTAGTATTCTCCTCCTCTAAGTGTGTATAAAGATAAGTCTCTCTAGCCAAACTTCGCTCATAAGTTCTCTTTAAAGTACCTGGCTCGATAGTAACCACGATGCCTCCAATTTCACGTAGCAAACCATCCATGAAGTAATGTATCTGATCTACATCCGTGTGTGCTATACCAGTGCCGTACGGTAACAATTATAAATATCTGCCCACATACTTCTTCACACTCTTGTCATAAAATTGTCTCAAATTCAAAAACTCAGACCTCATTTACCTTATGACTAAAAATAAAAAAATACTTCAAATCGAATTGCCTTTTGAACTTGCACATTCCTTGGGTGCTTCTCTAGCTTCTACCATGTTACACCACCAATCATCTGCCTCCCCTAATAGTGACTTTGAAGATATGGTCCCTCTCATATACTCTGCAGTAGCCAAAATGGTATGGATCTTGTCAAGACTATTCATAAATTTCCCTGCTATCTCAATATTGGTGCCCCCAAAAAACTCTACTGGTCTATGTCTCTGAAACTCATCAGACTTCCTAGCCTCGGTTGTCGCCTAAATATTTGTGTCTATAGGCGGGGTGGCACTACCTCTACTAGTATTGATAGTAATGTTATCAGCATAGTCAATGCAACTAGAGTGGCCTATATAATAGGATCATTTACATCCTGAGCAACAAGCATTGTTAATGAAGATGGTGGTCATGAAGGTGTAGTCTGTGCCCTCAGTATCTTAAAGCTCTCCTCAAGCTGACTTCTATGTGATATGGACACCTCATCGAATCTTGTAGCACCGACGTATCCTTGATCAAGATCTCCACTCTCATTACCGGTCTCCGTTTGATCGACCATCGCGATCTACTATATAGATTACGAGTTCTGATTCAACTCTGTAACTACTGGTCTATAATATATTCAACAATTAACAAGTATAGTTCAAATTAATTATTTTCCAACTCACCACACTTACTAACTAAGACTTTAAGTAAGGATCATAAGGACTCTACACTAAGTTCATTGTCATTGTAACTCTAAAGTCTTGTTCGTACTCTAGTTGAATTATAGGCTTAACGAGAGTTGATGTGTCAACCTTGCTCTTTGATACAAACTATGACAGGCCTAGTTCCCAGAAATAGGGCCCCGCCCGACCCAGACTTACGAGGACCCCTGGTCAACCCTCGCAAGGTCATCACAAGCTTAGTCAGCCTTTTTTATACTATTTTATTTGTTAGTTTGGTGTTTTAATATTGAGTTCTTAATTTTGCAAGATTTAAATTAGTAAGCAGTGAAAACAAAATAAATGAAGCAATTTTACTAACTCTAAAACACATAAAATGGGACAACCTATGTGTAGAACTTTCTAATATATACAATGTAAAAGTATAGTGGCCAATGTGAGCATATACATGTATCAAAGTTCCCTAATGTCCTGAAGTTCTACCGAACATCAAAATAGAAAAATATTATACAAAAACCTACTCTATCGCAAAAGTAAGAGCTAATCCAAGAGTCCTCAAAGGTAGTCACCAATTACTGGCTCTTTGCCCTTGCTACATTAGGGGCCTGCAATTGTCACCACGAAAGGAGACAATTCCAATGAGTAAATCCAGAGGAGTCTTAACTATACTTTCTGAATTTAAATAAATAATAGATAAATCATCCTGTAATATAAAAGAACATGAAATAAAGTATGTTCATGATGCAAAGACTTTAAAGTAAACGCACTGGAAAGAGAGTGTCGTGGAAACAAAAGAAAGGAGCCAAGTGATCTTGAATCCATTGAGTTGTGACTATACAGCTAAAAGCTCGACTTCCTAAAATCACAGCAGTGGCAACAGATTAAAAATTTCCATGAATGTAGGGGTATCAATGGTGCCCTGAATACCTCGCCTCCTGTCCACGACTTGAATCTAGCAACTAGGGGTATGGTTCTAGTTGCGAGTCTATCGCCATACCCAGAAGATTACCTTTCTGACTCACTTAGTCCTCAAACACTCTAACTTGGAGTGGAATTCCATAAATAGGGACAATTAAGGAAATTTAATTTCAAGAAGTAGAAAAGAACTACTAATAATCCTCCAACTAGTTTACTTACAACACAATCAAAAATTTTCAAGTTTATGGTAAGGTCATTCAATCCAAGTCGAGGTTCCCAACCCACCAATACACGACAATAATTTTTCGGCTCAATCTTCGAAAACCATTGATTTCTTACTAGGTCTCAATTGGTTCCATCATGACCTAACAACAATAATGTAGTATATACATAGCATCAAGGTTCAATACTAGCATATAAATGTTCCATGCATAAAAACATTCTTGCTTTAGGACATCTTACACTAACATTGTCTCCTCAATATTAGTGTTAAGAACATTTTCCAAGGCTCTTTTAAGGGATCGCTTATTAACTTTATGGAATTTCTATTTTTTTAATTTATTATCCACAAATAACCCTTAAACATTATGTGCCAAGTTATGTACACACCCACTAAGTGAATATTTAATTATCTCAAGATAATAATTATGTAGTGCAACCAACTACATACCCACATTCATCATTTTTATAGATATGTTTAATCTTAACGTTTTTAATTACCTTTCCATTTTTTATCTTGCGTGTCTGGACTTTAGGTGAGTTTTATGAGTGTGCACTCTCTCACGACATTGCAGAGTATAGTTAGTAGACCTCATTTGCCACCACCAATCAAACATGCATTGCCAGCTCCTACTACTTTGCCCACTCGTATAGCACGACATATATCACGTCAGCCGTAGTAGGGTGGTAGAGGCGGAAGCCGATGTAAAGGTAGATGTAGTGGATGAAATACTTCCTGAGTAGGATAGAGAAAAGGACAGGCCCATGATCATACACAGAATCAGTGTAGGCCGATTACTTGTCAAAGATGTGGTCAAGTAGGGCGTATGTTGAGAGATTGTCTACAATTGGCAGCTGCGTTCCTACAATAGAGTCGTGAGGGGGTACATATGATAACATGGCCAGATGTCGACTCTATACGAGGACTTATAGTGGGTATAATTTCTATCTATAATAGAAATTTATATGTTTTATTTTATTTAGGTTCTACAGTATCTTTCTCTTTTGGTTGCATGATAGCCATTTTAGGGTTAAACTGTTTACAGTTAGCGTACATTTGATTTTGAGTACAGCAGGCAGGGATAGGGTTTACCATAATTGTCATGTTAAGGGGTGTCCAGTAGAGATAGGCGGAGTATAGTTATCTATAAACTTTAGAGTTCTCGAGTTCATATAGTTCGACGTGTTGTAAGGGATTGATTGGCTAGCAGCGTATCAAGCTTATATCGACTGTTTTTATAAGATAGTGATGTTTGAAATACTACGCTGTGTGATGTTTACATACAGTGGTAGTATACCGAGAGCTGAGGGCATTATAGGTCAAGTTGCGACTAGTGGAGAGATGGAGACTCTTGTATCAATATATAAGTGGCTGAGAGTCAAAGACCCAGACTTGAGAAGATTCCAGTAGTGTCCAAGTTTTTTATGTATTTTTAGAGGACTTACCTAATTTACCACTACTGAATGAGATATAGTTCATTATTGAGTTGGTACTAGGCACTATACCTATTTCTATATCGTCATACTGTATGGATCCGAGAAAGTTGGTGGAGTTGAGGAGTCAGCTCCTAGATTTAGGACAAAGGATTCATCACACATTCCATATCGCCATGTGGAGCACCTGTCCTGTATGTGAAAAAGAAAGATGGTACTTTGAGACTATGTATTGACTACAAATAGTTAAATAAGGTAATTAGGAACAAATACCCACTATCGCGTATTGTTGACTTTTTCATTAGCTGAGTGGAGCACATTTTTCTCTAAGATAGACCTGAGATCAAGGTATCATCAACTTAAGATCAGGGATAAGGATAAGCCCAAGACAGCATTTAATACAAGATAAGGACACTATTAGTTTACAGTCGTGCCGTTTGGTATGACCAATGCTCCAGCAATGTTTATGGATTTAATTCATCAGGTGATGAGGCCATTTTTTTATCGGTTAATGATAGTTTGTATTACCACATATTCATGAAGGATTTCTCGAAGATCGCTTCACTGATTACTAGATCGACCAAGAAAGATGTTAGATTTATTGGTCTTAGGAATGTGAGTAAGCATTTACTCAGCTAAAGAAATAGTTGACCACCGCACTAGTGTTGACTTTACTAGAGGCTAGACAGAGCTTCCTGATACATATATATGTTTTTCATACAGTTTTAGGGTGTATGTTGATGCAAGACAGATGTACGGTGGCTTATGGATTTGACAGCTAAAAAATACGTGAGAAGGATTATCCCACTCATGACTTATAGTTGGTAGTAGTGGTGTTTGCTCTAGAGATATGAAAATATCTTATGTATGGAGAGAGGTTCATATTCTACACAGATCAGAAGATTTTAAAATACCTCTTCACATAGAAGAGTTGAACATGAGACAACATAAAAGGTTGGAGATCAAGGGACTACGACTTTTCTTTGGAGTATCAACGTGGAAAAGCTAACGTCGTTGCTAATGTGCTGAGTAGGATACAGGTTGGAGACCCCGATTATGAACCATCAAAGAAATGATTAAAAGTTGCATACATAGGTTTAATTCATCTTGGGGACGAGGATGCTCCACCGAAAACTTTTAAACCATTTTCTTTTGCTTCCAATTTAAAACCCTAACAACTTCTTCTTCTTTCTCTAGCTTTCTTCTTCAAATAATCTCTTTGAGCATTTTTGGGAACTAAAGGACTCTAAGTGTCCTATATATACAAGTATCCAACTTTTTATCCTCGCCTTTCGTCTACATATGTAACTGATAAGTAATTAGTTACACTTACATATAAGGTTTGTTTAGTAGTATATTTGGTATAAATATCTCGAAATGAGCTCTATTTGATGGAATTTATGTATTTTCAGGCTTAAGAGTATAAATGAGACAAAAAGTGATTTCATGATTAAATGAGGAGAAAATGCACAAAACCATACTTGACACTGTGGCTAGTACACTTGAAGTCATGGGAAAAGTGCACAAGGTGTGGTCAAGGCGTGGAGAAGGAGAAAGGACGAGAGAAGTAGTGTTGTAGAGGTGGCGCGGTTGTGACGTCTTGCAGTTGTACACACGGCACCTAGAAGGGAAACGCCGGGCACCGAGCTTATTATGTGAAGAAGGTTCACACAAAAAGGCCGAAGTTGTAGTGGCCTCGTGGCTTAATACACATAGCGTGAGATCACTTTGAAAATAGCAGTCGGACATAAAAAATGAAAACGTTTAGAATTCTAGTTCATTTGGAACTGTTAATTATGGTTTCTTATTGTTTTCTAATGAATCTTATAGGTTTAAATACGTATTAGAACATAGTAAACATATAGTTTATGAGCCACCAATATAGAACAACTTAGCTTATATTGTTGTTGAGTATTAATAAGAGTTTTGTGGCTGAAGACATTGACAACTTCACTTGTGATTATTTAGTATTATTTCTTTGACATAATTGAAGTTATAAATTCAATCTTTGATTGCAATGAATACCATAGTGTGTATGTTGATTTTAATAATGAGTGAGTAATTTGTTAATCTGAAGGAAAAATGCATTCTATAATATAAATGCTATGCCAAAGGAAGTATGAATGGATTATAAAGTTAAAAAGTGCAATGGTTAGAATTTGTAATGGTTTTATACGTAATGCTATGAACGACCTGATCAAGTGTTTTTTTATTAGAGGTTTTAGGAGTAACCATGGTCGTTGGATCTTTTTAGCTGGAGATGGATGATACAACCATAAAATATAAAACATTAATAGATAGTTATTGACTAGAGAGGTATGGATAGTAAAATTAAGTGGTTATGAATCTAAACATTCTGAACTTAAAGCAATGTGGAACTTACGTTATTCACACCGATTGATGGAGTTCTAGTTTGCACATTATGATTTTTTCCAACATGACAGTGGGTTGAAGTGAAATTTAAGGAAATTTTTCTATTCTAATTAAGCATTGCACACACTTGGTAAAAACATGATTTAAGAACAAAAGTATCTTTATGAAAAAAACGTGGAGTAATCTTCAAGGAGTTTTGTAAGAATAAATATGAAGCTTAATGTTCAATTATTTTTCGAATTACTAACTCCTTAGTCAAAGTTAGTATTTATACAAGCCTAAAGATACAAAGGACACATGTGGCGAAAACAATAACCTTTTAGATTGGAATGGCTCATAATTAAAGATATAAAAGCAAAATAATAAGACGTACTATCGGGGAAAGATAGTCCAACTGACGTACATATATTATTAAAGCAAAAGAAAAAGAAGGTGCATCATCTTGACAAAGAAGATTCGAGACAAATAAAGCATAACTTGGAGTCCTACTAGCCCTAGGCGTGAAGGATCATCCACAACACGATGCATCTACTTTAATAAAGTAGATTCGAAACAAACTTATTTACAAAAAGAAAGAAAAATAAAAATCAAAGTCATAGTGATGGAGGGACAGTTGTATGACTTGATTTGACAAATTGATGAATTGACGATCACTTGTAAGAATTGAATTGGTTGTATGTGATACTTTAACTGTTGATAGAATAATGGATTTGTCGGTAGAATAATTGATGCTTACTTAGAGGTTGAATGCTTATTTGGTGACTGAATGGTAAACAACATAAACAGCTGTATATTGATGTGATTTTGAAATTGTTGAGTTGCATGAGTAATCAAAGAGGCAGGCTATTAGGAAAGGAGGCATAGGCATGAAATTGATGTATGGCATGGGCCTGAAGGCAGGCATAAGCCCAGAGGCATGGGTCTGAATTATTGAATTTGGCATGAGCTAGAATAGTTGAGGGATTGTAGACGGCATGGATCTGAATTAGTGATTATGGCATGGGCCTGACTTAAAGTTCAAAAAAATTAGGAGTTTCTGAACTAGCTCCTCCTTAAGAAAGATTTTGAGACGACGCTGAATAAAGTTCTTCAATTTGTTTTATTTTTACATCCATTTTTGCTTCAATTCGTTCTTCCATTTGTTGAAGTTGTTGAATTATTGTTGTTGCTATATCTGGAGAGAGTTGATTGGAAAAAAATGGCTTCTTTGATTTTTCAGTTATTCCATCTTTAGAAAGACTTGCTTCTTTATAGGTTTTGGGTGGAAAAGGTGGTTTAAGGACCAAATTGATTGGTGATATAGGGATTGGTTTATCTTGGAATCTTGGATGGGAGTAAAAGATCATTCTTTGCTTAAATCAATATCAAATTTATCCCACCATTTTAAATGAATTTCTTGAACTAGGTAATGAGCAGTTCGGTTATTAGGTTGACTGATTTTATGTGTGACATAATTCCATTTCAAGATCTAAGGGAAGGTATATTTTTGGATAAATTGGAAAAAGGAGAGCTTTTCTTTTTCATAGATGGTTTTGACTTTAGTAGGCAGGATTTGTTCAATTGGGCCAAACTTTGGCCACCATTCTTAAAGAAACCAGGTAGGAAGAGTGATACGTAATGATTTTTTAAATGTGATATACCATGAATGGCCTTCTGCAGGTCTTTATAAAAAAGAATAACCTTCAAAGCTTCAATGTATTCTTTATAACTAACATGCATGGGTGGATGTGTGGATAAGATTGTCATTGATTGATGTTAGAATGGTTATTGCTTGACGAGACTTTGTTGAGTCCATTCTTCTAGAGTAAGTACTTTTTGAATCTTCATTTTAGAATACGCTATTTTTTTGGAGCTGAATTTTTTGAAATGCTCGAAAATGACGCATTGCGTTTGATAGAGTAAAGCTTCATAAAACTTCATTAAAACATGAGGTCGGTTTGGAATAAAATGGTAGGAATGAGGCGTGATAATTTTAACTTTATTCTCAAAGGACTAATCAAGAAGAGAATTCTCAATAAGGATGACTATATTGTGATTGAATGGTCATCAGGTTTATTATATGAATTAAAAATAGGAGAAAATTTATTGGTATAACAAGACTTATGTTAGGTGAGGGGAGTTTTACGCTTATCAGCCATGATCTATATAGAGTGAATTTGAGGGGTGAGGAGAAATTCTTGGGATAAGAAATCTGGAAGATAATTATTTCTCCCTTTATAAATTCGATATCAAAATAAAAAATACTTAATAGAGCTTGCCAACGAGCAAATATTTGTTTTGAAACTAAATTTTTAATATCTTTCAAAGTATTACTTTTGCAGATTCGCAATCAACTTGAATCAAAAACTTTTGATTTAAAACATTAGATTGAAATTTTTGAACACATAAAACTATTGGTAATATTTCCTTTTTTACTGTCGCATAGTTTTTCTGGGTGTCATTCCATAATTTTAAAATATAACATACTAATTGTTCATTTCTTGTAGGGGTTTTTGTAACAAGACACCACCGTATCCTAAGTCAGAGGCATCAATTTCAATAATTTTTGGATACTCGGGATTTGCTAAATGAAGACATGAGAGTGATTTTACTTTAGACTTAATAAGTCGGACAGCGTTCATATGACAAGATGTCCAATGGAATTTGGCATCTTTTTTTAGAAGATCTTGTAGAACTTTTCGATCTTTAGCAGCATTTTTGTAAAAATCTATCAAATAGTTAAGGCATCCTAAAAATCTTTGTAATTATTTTTTATCAGTGAGTTGATCTAGGAATTTATCAAAAAATTCAATTACTCGATTGATATGTGTTATAGTTTGATTTACAATTTTAAAACCTAAGAAATTGATTGATGTTTGAAAAAGCTTTATTTTTCGTTGCGATAGTACTAAACCATTGGTTATAACAACTTGTTGAAAATTATTTAAGTGTTTCCAATGTGGATCTAAGGATTTTAAAAAAAAAAAATGTCATCAATGTAAACAAGAATATATTCATTATAGGGATGAAAGATTTCATTCATCATTTTTTGAAATTCAGATGGTGCATTCTTTAATCCAAATGGCATAACATTCCATTGGTATTGGCCAAATGGAGTATTAAATGTAGTTTTATACCTGTCTTCTTTTTTAATCTTTATTTGCCGAAAACCCGATTTAAGATCAAATTTAGAAAAAATAATAGAATTGGCATTTTGTTTTATTAAATCATTTTTACTTGGTAATGGATATCTAAAGGTTTTTATATTTTATTTAATGGTTTATAGTTTATTACTAATATGGGAGATCCCCGTTCTAATTCTGCAACATTTTCTACATAAAAAGCCGTACAACTCTAAGGAGATCGAGATGGAGTTATCAACTATTTGTATAACATATCTTTTATTTCTTGATCGAATAGCTTTAATAATCTTTCATTCATTTGAGATGGATTGGCTTTTGTTGGAATGTGAGTTTCATGAAATTCATCTACATAAGGTAATACTACTTGATATTTTTGGCGTTCCCAAAATACAGATGGGATCTCATAACAACATTTGTTAATTAAATTTTCTTGATAAGTAATTAGTTTTGACTGAAAAAAGGGGGTATTAATTATTTGATCGATTTTTAGATTTTTAATTTCTGATTTTAAAAATCCTATATATGTTTGTTTATTTTCTATTTGATTTATTATTTTATTTAGATACCTAGTTTTGGGTAAGTGAATAAAAGGGAAGTTAATTTCATTATTGTCTAGCATTGTCTTTATGCCTTCGGTAATGTCAGAAAAGGGTTAAATTTTTCGTAGAAATGGTGTTCCTAATAACATATCATGCTGGAGATCTTCAACGACAATAAATGAAATCGGAATGCATATATTATGTTTGCTGATACGTGCTTGAGGAATTTTAAGTTTGATAATAGATTTATTTCCTTCTGCTTTAGAAATTCGACTATCAGTTTTTTGACAATAATGAAAAAGGATTAGGCCTTCTCGTATGCAATTTATATCTGCTCCAGAATCAATCAAGGCATGACGAGTATATTTGAAATCTTTTATTTTTAGAGTAATTGAGGTAAACTATTGTGAGTATAATGGGTAAGTGTTTTGATAAACACATTATTGTCATAAACTGAGAAATTCTCAGAATTGACGTTATCGTCTTATAATTTTGTCATTCGATCTTTTAAAATTTAGAATTTTGATTTTAATTGATTTATTTTTACTTGTAAAGAATGAATGGTTCATTATGTAGAAACATGTCATTTTTTATTGATTGCTTGCAAAACAGCTCGCACTGTGTGAGAGCTATCATGTAATTTCATTTGATTTTGAAAATTTAAGTTAGATTTTGGCTTCGGAGATGTTGATTCGTCATTGGAGGCTTTACTCAAGATTTCGATTATAATTATATTTTAAGGTAGGGTCTGCTATTTGTTGTCCTATCTCGAGGATTAACTCTTCATGTGTTGTTAATACATTTATTTCAGTATCTGTGTCTATATTAGAGGTAAAAGTACAAGTATTTTTAATTGTTTGAATTAAATATCCATAGGTAAAATTTATTTAGTTTCTGATTCCACCACCTTTTTCACGTAATAGTATTTTAACCTTTTCAGCAAAAAATGCGGGTAACCCCGCTATGAATCGTTCTTTCCTAAATAAGGCATCTGTTGTTGTTAATGTATATACTTTAGCTAAGAAAGTATCTTTATACCATCTAAAGTCAGTTAAGGTTCTACATCGGAGACTTTGTAATTGATCTCTGATTTTTTCATCCATAGTAAATAATGTTCCTAAGAAATGCCAAATTATATTTGTGGTAAGACATAAAACATCGTTTTATTGTTGTTGTCCTTAAGCATCTAGAACTGGATTATTGTTATCATCTCGTACAATTGAATTTATAATTTCTTGTTGTTGTATGTTACTTAAAGCATAATTCCACCGGCCATGTAATTGGCCAGTAAACCGACTTCTATGGTAGCAGTTGAATGATTTTCTAGATGACAATTCATTTTACAAGCTTTGGCATATACTAACATATGTTGGATTACTTCGATTGTTCTATATTCGGATAAGTCATCAATATTCCATTGATAAACATAATTGCCATCAAATTTAATACGTTTAGATTTATGTTCTTCTAATATCTTATCAACTGGTGACGGTCTTTAATAATAATGCTTAGTTTTTTTGAAAATTATTGGTTGGATGTCGATTTGGCTTATGATTTCCTTGTATTTACAAATCAGATTGCTCAATGTCATTATGGACTACATCTAGAGGATTTAATTCTATAGACTCACTCAATTGATCGGTTTGAGATATTATGGATTGATTTTCTACATTATCCAAATTAGTTATTAATGGTGACTTATCCTTTTTAGTTGTGATGTAGAATTAGACTTGTAATACTTCTAATTTGGATGCTATTGCTTGGAGTAATTCATCTGAATATTTAGGTTTGATACAAGGTAAATGATCTAATGAACCTTTAATCATAGGTATTTTCAAAATTAATCATTATTGGTTGGTTTACTAGTAGAAGCTAATGTTTTAGAATGGTTTGACAAACTCATAGATAAACATTAGTAAAATTATTTTGTTCTGGATATAGGTTATTCTTCATCAAAAACTTTTGATTTAAAACATCAGCTTGAAATTTTTGAACACATAAAACTATTGCTAATATTTCCTATTTGACTGTCGCATAGTTTTTCTGGATGTCATTCCATTATTTTGAGGTATAACATACTAATTGTTCATTTCTGACTGAAAAGAGGGGGTGTTAACTATTTGATCAGTTATTAGATTTTTTATTTCTGATTTTGAAAATCCTATATAAGTTTGTTTATTTTCTATTTGGTTTATTATTTGATTTAGATACCTAGTTTTGGGTTCGTGAATAAAAGGAAGTTAATTTCGTTATTGTCTAATATTGTCTTTATGTCTTCCCTAGTGACAGAAAACGCTTGGATTTATTTGTAGAAATGTATTGAGGGAACAAGCGTGGAATAAGAGAAATGTATTGAGGGAACAAGTGTGGAATAAGAGAAATGAATGTGAAATGAGAAAAAACGTGGAGTAATCTTCGAGGAGTTTTGTAAGAAGGGATATGAAGATTAACTTTCAATTATTTTTCGAGTGACTAACTCCTTAGTCGAAGCTACCATTAATACAAGCCTAAAGAAACTAAGGACACTTGTGGTCAGAACAACACCCTTTTAGAAAGAAATGGCTCACAATTAAAGGTACAAAAGCAAAAATAATAGGATGCACTATCGTGGAAAGATAGTCTAACTGATGTACAAATATTATCAAAGCAAATAAAAAGAAGACGCATCATCTTTACAAAGATGATTCGAGACAAATAAAGCATAATCGTGGTGTCCTACTAGCCCTAGGCGTGAAGGATCATCCACAACACCACGCATCTACTTTAATAAAGTAGATTCATAATAAACTTCTTTACAAAAAGAAAAAAAAAACAACAAAGTCATAGTGATGGAGGGACAGCTAGAGCGACATCAGTATGACTTGATTTGACGAATTGATGAATTGATGATCACTTATAGGAATTGAATTGGTTGTATGTGATGCTTTAACTGTTGGTAGAATAATTGATTTTTCGGTAGAGTAATTTATGCTTATCTGGTGACTAAAAGGTAAACAACATATGGCAGTTGTATACTAATGTGATAGAGAAATTATCGAATGAACAAAGTAAAAGACGGTTACCTCAATTCTGAGAATTTTTTAGTTTACGACAATAATGTGTTTATCAAAACACTTACCCATTATATTCATCAACGATGGTTTGCCCCATTTAATTTAAGAATAAAAGATTTCAAATATATTGGTCATGCCTTGATTGATTCTGGAGCAGATCGAAATTGCATACAAGAAGGCCTAATCCTAATTCATTATTTTGAAAAAGCTAATAGTCGAATTTCTACGGTAGAAGGAAATAAATCTATTATCAAACTTAAGATTCCTCTGGTACATATCTGCAAACATAATATATGCATTCCAACTTCATTTATTGTCGTTAAATACCTCCAGCATGATATGTTATTAGAAACACCATTTTGACAAAAAATCCAACCCTTTTCTATTACTACAGAAGGCATAAAGACAATACAAGACAATAACGAAATTAACTTCCCTTTTATTCACTTACGGAAAACCTGGTATCTAAATCAAATAACAAACCAAATAGAAAATAAACAAACTTATATAGGATTTTCAAAATTAGAAATTAAAAATCTAAAAACTGATCAAATAGTTAACACCCCTTATTTCCAGTCAAAACTAATTACTTTTCATGAAAATTTAATTAACAAATGTTGTTCTGACATCCCATCAGCATTTTGGGAAAGCAAAAAACATCTAGTAGCATTACCTTATGTATAACTTTCATGAAAATCATATTCCAACAAAAGCCAATCCATCCCAAATGAATGACAAATTATTAAAGGTACGCGATCAAGAAATAAAAGATTTGTTATACAAACAGTTGATAACTCCATCTCGATCTCCTTAGAGTTGTATAGTTTTTTATGTAGAAAATGTCGTATAATTAGAACCGAGATCTCCCAGATTAGTAATAAATTGTAAACCATTAAATAAAGTATTAAAACCATTAGATATCCATTACCAAATAAAAATGATTTAATGAAACGAATCACCAATTCTATTATTTTTTCTAAATTTGATCTTAAATTAGGTTTTTGCCAAATACAGATTAATAAAGAAGACTAGTATAAAAATGCATTTAATAATCCATTTGGCCAATACCAATGGAATGTTATGCCATTTTGATTAAAGGGTGCACCATCCGAATTTCAAAAAATAATGAATGTAATCTTTCATCCATATCATGAATATATTCTTGTTTACATTGATGACATACTTATTTTTTCTAAATCCTTAGATCAACATTGGAAACACCTGAATACTTTTCAACTAGTTGTTATAACCAATAGTTTAGTACTATCGCAACGAAAAATAAAGCTTTTTCAAACATCAATCAATTTCTTAGGTTTTAAAATTGCAAATTAAACTATAACACCTATCAATCGAGTTATAGAATTTTTCGATAAATCCCTAGATCAACTCACTGATAAATATCAATTACAAAGATTTTTAGGATGCCTTAACTATTTGACAGATTGTTACAAAATTGCTTATAAAGATCGAAAAGTTCTAAAAGATCTTCTAAAAAAAGATGCCAAATTCCATTGAACATCTAGTCATACGAAAGCTATCTAACTTATTAAGTCTAAAGTAAAATCACTCCAATATCTTCATTTAGCAAATCCCGAGTATACAAAAATTATTGAAATCGATGCCTCTGACTTAGGATACGGTGGTGTCTTGTTACAAAAACTCTTATAGAAAATGAACAATTAGTATTTTATACCTCAAAGTTATGGAATGACACCCTGAAAAACTATGTGGCAGTCAAAAATGAAATATTAGCAATAGTTTTATGTGTTCAAAAATTTCAATCTGATGTTTTAAATCAATAGTTTTTTATTCGAGTTGATTGCAAATCTGCAAAAGAAATACTTTTGAAAGATGTTAAAAATTTAGTTTTAAAACAAATATTTGCTCGTTGGCAAGCTCTTTTAAGTATTTTTTATTTTGATATCAAATATATAAAAGGAGAAAATAATTCTCTTCCTGATTTCTTATCCCGAGAATTCCTCCTAACCCCTAAAATTCACTTTTTACAAATTATGGCTGATAAGGGTAAAACTCTCCTCACCTACCAAAAGTCTTCTTGTACCAATAAATTCTCTCCTCTTTCTAATTCATATAATAAACCTTATCACCATTCAATATATTTCCGTTGTAATCAGAATATAGTCATCCTTATTGAAAATTCTCTTTTTGACCAATTCTTTAAGAATCGAGTTAAAAGTATCACGCCTCATTCCTACCATTTAATTCCAAACCGACCTCATGTTTCAATGAAGTTTTATGAAGCTTTACTTTCTCAAATGCAATCTGTCATTTTTGAACATTTCAAAAAATCCGGTTTTGAAGAAATAACGTATTCTAAAATGAAAATTCAGAAAGTACTTACTCTAAAAGAATGGACTCAACAGAGTCTCGTAAAGCAATCACCATTCTCACATCAATCAATGACAATCTTATCTACACATCGTCCCATGCATGGTAGTTATAAAGATTACATTGAAGCTGGGAAGGTTATTTTTTTTATCTGCAGAAGGCCATTCATGGTATATCACGTTTAAAAAATCATTACTTATCACTCTTCCAACCTTGTTTCTTCTGGAATAGAGGCCAAAGTTTGGCCCAATTGAACAAATCCTGCCTACTAAAGTCAAAACAATCTATGAAAAAGATAATCTCTCTTTTTTGCAATTTATCTAAAAATATTCCATCCCTTGGATCCGAAAATGGAATTATGCCATATATAAAATCACTCAACCTAGTAATCGAACTGCTCATTACGTAGTTCAAGAAATTCATGTCAAATGGTGGGATAAATTTTATATTGATTCAATCCAAGAAGGATCTTTTACTCCTATCCAAGATAAACCAATCCCTATATCACCAATTGATTTGGTCCTTTAACCACCTTTTACACCCAAAACCTATAAAGAAGTCAATCTTCTTAAAGACGAAATAACTGAAAAATCAAAGCAGCCATCTTCTTCCACTCAACTCTCTCAAGGATATAGCAACATTAATTCTACAACAACTTCAACAAATGGTAGAACGAATAGAAGCAAAAATGGATGCAAAAATAAAATAAATTGAAGAACTCTATTCAGCGTCATCCCAAACTCGTTCTGAAGGAGGAGCTAGTTCAACAACTCATGATTTCTTTGAACTTTAAGTCAGGCCCATGACATCATCACTAATTCAGGCTCATGCCGTTTACAATTCCTTAACAAGTCTGGCCCACGCCAAATTTAATAATTCAGGCCCATGCCTCCAGGCTTATGCCTGCCTTCAGGCCCATGCCATACATCATATTCAGGCCCATGCCTCCAGGCCTATTAGCCTGCCTCTTTGATTCCTCACGCAGCTCAATAATTTCTCTATAACATCAGTATACAGCTGTTCATGTTGTTTACCATTCAGTCACCAGATAAGTATTCAACCTCTAAATAAGCATCAATTATTCTACCGACAAATCAATTATTCTGCCAATAGTTAAAGCATCACTTACAGCTAATTCAATTCCTACAGATGATCAGCATTTCATCAATTCATCAAATAAAGTCATATAGTTGTCCCTCTAGCTGTCCCTCTATCACTATGACTTTTCTGTTTATTTATCTTTCTTTTTGTAAAGAAGTTTGTTGTGAATCTACTTTATTAAAGTAGATGCGTCGTGTTGTGAATGATCCTTCACGCCTAGCGCTAGTAGGACTCCAAGTTATGCTTTATTTATCTCGAATCATCTTTGTAAAGATGATGTGTCTTCTTTTTCTTTTGCTTGAATAATATATGTACATCAGTTGGACTATTTTTCCACGATAGGTGTCTTATTATTTTGCTTTAGTATGTTTAATTATGAGCCATTCTTTTGTAAAAGGGTGTTGTTTTGGCCGCAAGTGTCCTTAGAATCTTTAGGCTTGTATAAATGCTAGCTTCGACTAAGGAGTTAGTAATTCGAAAATTAATTGAAAGTTAAGCTTCATATTTCCTCTTACAAAACTCCTTGAAGATTAATCCACATTTTTTTTTCATTTCTCTCATTCCACGCTTGTTCCCTCAATATGGTATCAGAGCCATCTTCCACATCCGACTTCTTCAACTAAGACACTAGATCTACCACTTCTCCCAGTTGTACGTATATTATATAATTATCAAATTTCAAAAAGGATTTTAAATCAAGCTTTTAAGTTTGTGATTTTTCTTTGAAAATAGTTCTTTCATTTTTGAATTATTTCATCTCTTGTTTAATCTTAGACTTTTAAGTGCAAAACTTTTCTAGTCGCGTCGTAAGTCTAGCAGCAAGATGAGAGCAAGTCTAGCAGTAAACCATCACTAAGTTACCTTTTAAGTCCTAAGATATAAACATGAGTGAGTTAATTAAGAAAATGAAAGGTGTTCTTTCATTCAAAAATCCACCTGTAAAGTCAAGACTTGAGAAAATACAGTCTAAAATAGATTTACAAAATATTAGTGAAATTTCTTATAACGATATAGAACAATCCCTTCAAAATTGGGATATGCCAATCATCGATCCTAAACAAATCTATACACAAGGATCTTTCTAACAAAATCAAGATTATATAGTTAAACTAGAAGAAGATACCAAATCCATTGATGAAGAAGGTCAAGAACTATTGTCAATTTCTCTTGAAAAAATTAGATTATAAAAAGAAAAATATAAATATTTGCACATAGGACTCACCTAAGTTGCAATAAAGCCACTAAACACATTAGGACTAAATACAACAATTTTATCCTTAGTTAGAGATAAAAGATATCTCGATTTCAATGACTCTCTCCCAGGAATAATTGAAGGAAGTTTGACAGAAGGTCTCATCTTTTTTAATTGTTTTCCTAACTTCACATTAAGTCTCCATGATCAATTTTCTCATGAAGCATCCACATTAACTCTTTAGACTCAAGTATTCAAGATGAAAAGAGTGTGTTCAAATGTTGCTATTGTATATAGAATTTACTATAAATTAATGCATACAATAGTTCCCGCTGTTGCATATACAAATTTGTAAAAAGGAACATCTACATTATTTCAAACAAATATACAAAATAAACTTATTACCAAAACATTGTTAAATTGGAAAGATATTAATATACCTAAAACATGGTTAATTCAAGACAAAAATAAAAAAGAAAATCATTCAGATAACATAAATGACCTAGTACATAATATCATAACTCATAATGATGGGTTAGTAGAAATAAAATTTGCTGCTCGCAAATCCTTTTCTACAATACCAGCAACAAATAACACTTATACAACTAAAACTCAATCAACAAGAAAGTCAACTTCAGTCATTCCCATTCATGTAGCATATCCAGTTAAACCCTCAAAAGATAACGCTAGTATAAATGATTTTACAGATTACCAAAGATATATGATTCATAACGACCAAGAAGAAGAAATATTTAAAATGGATTGTGACTCTTTAAATGAACAATTTCTTAAACATCCTTTAACCCCAATTTTCTGTAAAATCTGTTCTAAAGCACAACATCGATTATTAGATAAAAATATTTTGCTCATATATGAAATACAAAATAGAATATTCATTTTTTTAATTATTTAGCTCAATCTTGTCCTAAAATAATAAATAAAATTAATACTATATAGGAATGATCTAAAGGAGAAAAATACGTTCAGTCTCACCCTCCATTAGGTCCTATTAAAATAACAGAAAATATAAAAGTTGTCCCATTAAAAAGAAGATTTAATGAAGAAAAACCTATATCCAGAAAAGATTTAAATCATCTTATAGAACAAAATAAATTTATTAATGTTTATCTATCGACTTTGTCAAACCATTCTAAAACATTAGCTTCTACTAGTAAACCAACAAACAATGAATTAATTTTGAAAAAACCTATGATTAAAGATTCATAAGGTCCTTTACCTAGTATCAAACCTAAATATTCAGATGAATTACTTTAAGCAATAACATCCAAATTAAGAGTATTACAAGTCTATTCTGACAGCACAACTAAAAAGGGTAAATCGCCCTCAATAGCTAATTTGGATAATGCAGAAAATCAATCCATTATATCTCAAACTGATCCATTAAGCGAGTCTGTACAATTAAATCCTCTAGACGTAACCTATAATGACATTGAGCAGTCTGATTTAGAAATACAAAGAATTCATAAGCCAAGGCGACATCCAACCTATAATTTTCAAAAAACTAAACACTATTATTCAAGACCGTCACCAGTTGATATGATATTAGAAGAAGATCAATCTAAACGTATTAAACTTGATGGAAATTCTATTTAGGAATGGAATATTGACAACTTATTTGAATATAGAACAATTGAAGTAATCCAACATATGTTAGTATATGTCAAAGCATGTAAAATGCATCGTCATCTAGAAAATCATACAACTGGTGCCATAGCAGTCAGTTTTACTGGCCAATTACATGGCTGGTGGAATTATCCTTTAAGTAACATACAACAACAAGAAATTATAAATTCAATTGTATGAGATGATAACAATAATTCAGTTCTAGATGCTCAAGGACAACAACAGTAAAACGGTATTTTATGTCTTATCACAAATATAATTTGGCATTTCTTAGGAACATTATCTACTATGGATGAAAAAATCAGAGATCAATTACAAAGTCTCTGATGTAGAACCTTAACTGACTTTTGATGGTATAAAGATACTTTCTTAGCTAAAGTATATACATTAACAACAACAGATGCCTTATTTAGGAAATAACCATTCATAGCGGGGTTACCCGCATTTTTTGTTGAAATGGTTAAAATATTATTACTTGAAAAATATGGTGGAACCATATATTATAATAATTTTACCTATGGAGATTTAATTCAAATGATTGACTTAGCTATTTGTAATGATATAAAACTCAAGAAATAGTTAAATAAAGAAAATAAGTCTAAACATAATGATTTAGGTGAGCTCTCATATAATTCCATTTGATTTTGAAAATTAAAGTTAGATTTTTGCCTCGGAGATGTTGATTCGTCATTGGAGGCTTTATTCAAGATTTCGGTAAAATATTTATATTTAAGGTAAGGTCTACTATTTGTTCTCCGATCTCGAGGATTAACTCTTCATGTGATGTTAATATATTTATTTTAGTATCTATATCTGTATTAGAGGTAGAGGTACAAGTATTTTGAATATTATCTAAACATTAACATGTTTCGAAAAAACTATTATCTTCTTTGTTGACTTCATTTACTTTTCTTTTATACTTTTTTAAATGACATTTATTTGCATAATGCCCTGGCTTTCCACGATTATAACACGTATTTGATTTATTTTTATTTTTGTTATTCTTAGTATATTTCTTTTTGTAGTTGCGGTGTTTATTAGTCTTATAGTAATCGTCCGAATTGTTATTTTTAGAAAACTGATGAAGTTTTCATCAGTTTTTAGAGTTTCTACTGGATGTTCAATCTTTAGTATCATGGCCAAAATGATAACAAAAATCTCCTAAATTTTTATGTTTCAACTTATTTTCTTTATTAATTGTTTCTTGAGTTTTATATCATTACAAATAGCTAAGCCAAACATTTGAATTGTTTGAATTAAATCTCCATAGGTAAAATTATTATAGTTTATGGTTCCACCACCTTTTTCACGTAATAATATTTTAACCTTTTCACCAAAAAATGCAAGTAACCAAGCTATGAATCGTTCTTTACAAAATAAGGCATCTGTTGTTGTTAATGTATATACTTTAGATAAGAAATTATCTTTATACCATCTAAAATTATTTGAGGTTCTACATCGGAGGCTTTGTAATTGATCTCTAGTTTTTTCATCCATAGTAGATAATGTTCCTAAGAAATGCCAAATTATATTTGTGGTAAGACATAAAAAAACGTTTTGTTGTTGTTTTCCTTGACCATCTAGAACCAGATTGTTGTTATCATCTCATACAATTGAATTTATAATTTCTTGTCGTTGCGTGTTACTTAAAGCGTAATTCCACCAGCAATGCAATTTGTCAGTAAAACCAACTACTATGGCACCAATTACAGGGTTTTCTGGATGACGATGCATTTTACAAGGTTTGGCGTATACTAACATATGTTGGATTACTTCAATTGTTCTATATTCAGATAAGCAGTCAATATTTCATTCATAAACATAATTGGCATCAAATTTAATACGTTTGGATTTATCTTTTTCTAATATCTAATCAATTTGTGATGGTCTTGAATAATAGTGCTTAGTTTTTTGAAAACTATAGGTTCGATGTCGCATTGGCTAATAAATTAGTATATTTCTAAATCTGACTACTCAATTTCATTATAAGTTACATCTAATGGATTTAATTCTACAAACTAACTTAATTGATCGGTTTGAGATATAATGGATTGATTTTCTACATTATCCAAATTAGTTATTTATGGCGATTTATTCTTTTTAGTTGTGCTGTCAGAATCGACTTGTAATACTTCTAATTTGGATAATATTGCTTGGAGTAATTCATCTGTATATTTAGGTTTGATACTACGTAAAAGACCTAATGAATCTTTAATCATAAGTTTTTTCAAAATTAATTCATTGTTGGTTGGCTTATTGGTAGAAGCTGATGTTTTAGAATGGTTTGACAAAGTCAATAGATAAACATTTGTAAAATTATTATTTTTCTATAAGATGCTTTAAATCTTTTCTAGATATAGGTTTTTCTTCATCAAAACTTCTTTTTAATGGGATTGCTTTTATATTTTCTATTATTTTAATAGGAGCTAATGGAGGTTGAGACTGGACATATTTTTCTCCTTTAGATCCTTCCCAAATAGTATTAATTTTATTTATTATTTTAGGACAAGATCGAGCTAAATAATCGAAAAATTGAATATTTTGTTTCGTATTTGATAGCAAAATATTTTCTCAAATAATCGTTTGTTGTGCTTTAGAACTGATTTTACAGAAAATATGAGTTAAAGGATGTTTAAGAATTTGTTCATTTAAAGAGTTATAATTCATTTCAAATATTTCTTCTTCATGGTCATTATAAATCGTATGTATTTGGTAATCAGTAAAATCATTTATATTAGCGTTATCTTCTGAGGGTGTAACTGGATATGCTATATGAATGGGAATGCCTGAAGTTAACTTTCTTACTGATTGAGTTTCAGTTGTATAAGTGTTATTTGTTGTTCGTATCGTAGAACAGGACTTGCGAGCGACAAAATTTACTTGTACTAACCCATCATTTTTACTTATGATAATATGTACTAGGTCATTTGTGTTATCTGAAAGATGTTCTTCTTTATTTTTGTCTTGAATTAACCATGTTTTAGGTATATTAATATCTTTCCAATTTAACTATTTTCTGGTAATAAGTTTATTTTGTATATTAGTTAGAAATAATGTAGATGTTCCTTTTTGCAAATTTGTATATATAACAGCGAGAACTATTGTACGCATTAATTTATAGTAAATTCTATATACAATAGCAACATTTGAACACACTCCTTTCATCTTGAATCCTTAAGTGTATAGACGTAATGTGGATGCTTCATAAGCAAATTGATCATTGAGACTTAATGTGAAGTTAGAAAAATAATTAAAAAAGATGGGACCTTCTATCAAACTTCCTTAAATTATTCCTACGTGTGAGTCAATGAAATCGAGATGTATTTATCTTTAACCAAGGCTAAACTGTTGTATTTAGTCCTAATGTGGTTAGTGGCTTTATTGCAACTTGATTGAGTCCTATGTGCGAATATTTATATTTTTCTTTATGTAATCTAATTTTTTTAGGAGAAATTAACAATATTTCTAGACCTTCTTCATCAATGGATTTGGTATATTCTTCTAGTTTAACTATATAATCTTGATTTTTTGAGAAAGATCCTTATGTATAGATTTGTTTTGGATGGATGATTGGCATATCCCAATTTTGAAAGGAATGTTCTATATCGTTATAAGAAGTTTCACTAATATTTCGTAAATCTATTTTAGACTATATTTTCTCATGTCTTGATTTATGATCATGTAGGATTTCAGAAGAGGATGATGACCCAAACTTTACAGGTTGATTTTGGAATGAAAGAACACCTTTCATTTTCTTAATTAATTCACTCATGTTTAGATCTTAGAACTTAAAAGGTAACTTGGTCAACAGTTTACTGCTTGACTTACTCTCATCTTGCTGCTAGACTTAGGACGCAACTAGGAAAGTTTTGCAATTAAAAGTCTAAGATTAAACAAGAGATGAAATAACTAAAAAATGAAAGAACTAGTTTCAAATAAAAATCACAAACTTAAAAGCTTGATTTTAAATCCTTTTTGAAATCTGATAATTGTATAATATATTTACAACTGGGAGAAGTGGTAGATCTTATGGCTTAGTTGAAGAAGATGGAGGTGGAAGAATGCTCTGATACCATATTGAGGGAAGCGAGAATATGAGAAATGAACATGGATTTAAGGATTAAGATTTATGCCATAAATAAACGTAGAGAAGAGTTGACAGAAGTTTGTAGAAGAAATATGAAGCTTAACTTTCAATTATTTTTCGAATGATTAACTCTTTAGTCGAAACTAGCATTTATACAAGCCTAAAGATACTAAGGACACTTGCAGCCAAAACAACACCCTTTGAGAAAGGAATGGCTCACAATTAAAGATATAAAAGCAAAATAATAAGACGCACTATCGGGGAAAAATAGTCCAACTGACATACAAATATTATTAAAGCAAAAGAAAAAGAAGACGAATCATCTTTACAAAGATGATTTGAGACAAATAAAGCATAACATGGAGTCCTACAAGCCCTAGGCGTGAAGGATCATCCACAACAGGACCCATTTACTTTAATAAAGTAGATTTGCAACAAAATTCTTTACAAAAAGAAAGAAAAATAAATAGAAAAGTTATAGCGATGGAGGGACAGCTAAAGGGACAACTATATGACTTTATTTGAAGAATTGATGAATTCATGATCACCTGTAGGAATTTAATTGGTTGTATGTGATGCTTTAACTATTGGCAAAAAAATTGATTTGTCGCTAAAATAATTGATGTTTATATGGAGGCTAAAAGCTTATCTGGTGACTGAATGGTAAACAACATGAATAGATGTATATTGATATGATAGAGAAATTATTGAGTTGCATGAGAAATCAAAAAAGTTTCCTAATAGGCCTGAAGGCATGGGCCTGAATTGTTGTGGAATTGTAGACAGCTTGGGACTGAATTAGTGATGATGGCATGGGTATGACTTGAAGTTCAAAGAAATTAGGAGCTACTGAACTAGCTCCTCCTTTAGAATGAGTTTGAGATGACGCTGAATAAAGTTCTTCAATTTTTTTGATTTTTGCATCCGTTTTTGCTTCTATTCATTCTTCCATTTATTGAAGATGTTGTAGAATTATTGTTGCTATATCTGGAGAGAGTTGAGTGGAAGAAGATGGCTGCCTTGATTTTTTAATTATTTTGTATTTAGGAAGACTGGATTCTATATAAGTTTTGGGTATAGAAGGTGGTTTAAGGACCAAATCGATTGGTGATATAAGGATTGGTTTATCTTGGATGGGAGTAAAAGATTCTTCTTTGATTGAATAAATATCAAATTTATCCCACCATTTAACAAGAATTTCTTGAACATGGTAATGAGCACTTTGGTAATTAGGTTGACTTATTTTAGGTGTGGCATAATTCCATTTCAGGATCTATGGGATGGTACATTTTTGGATAAATTGGAAAAAAGGAGAGCATTTATTTTTCATAGATGATTTTGACTTTAGTAGGCAGGATTTGTTCAATTAGGCCAAACTTTTTCCACCATTCCAGAAGAAACCAGGTAGGAAGAGTCATACGTAATGAATTTTTAAATGTGATATACCTCGAATGGCTTTCTGCAGGGTCTTTATAAAAAAGAATAACCTTCCAAGCTTTAATGTATTCTTTATAACTAACATGTATGGGAGGATGTGTGGATAAGATTGTCATTGATTGATGTGAGAATGGTGATTGCTTGATGAGACTCTATTGAGTCCATTCTTCTAGAGTAGGTACTTTCTGAATCTTCATTTTATAAAAAGCTATTTCTAGGGAGCCAAATTTTTTGAAATGTTCATAAATGACGGATTATATTTGATAGAGTAAAGCTACATAAAACTTCATTGAAACATGAGGATGATTAGGAATGAAATGATAGGTATGGGGCATAATAATTTTAACTTGATTCTCAAAGGACTGGTCAAAAAGAGAATTTTCAATAAGGATGACTATATTGTGATTACTGCAGAAATAGATTGAAAAGTCATTAGGTTTATTATATGAATTAAAAAGAGGAGAGAATTTATTTGTATAAGAAGACTTTTGGTGGGTGAGTATCAACCATGATTTGTATAGAGTAAATTTGAGTTAGGAGGAATTCTCGGGATAAGAAAATTGGAATATAATTATTTTCTCCCTTTATATTTCGATATCAAAATAAAAAATACTTAAAAGAGCTTTCCAACGAGCAAGTATTTGTTTTGAAACTAGATTTTTAATAACTTTCAAAAGTATTTCTTTAGCAGATTTGCAATCAACACGAATCAAAAACTTTTGATTTAAAACATCAGAATGAAATTTTTGAACACATAAAACTATTGCTAATATTTCCTTTTCGACTATCGCATGTTTCTCTAGGTGTCATTCATAATTTTGAGGTATAACATACTAATTGTTCATTTCCTTTAGGGGTTTTCTATAAATTTCCAGATCAACTCACTGATACAAAAAAATTACAAAGATTTTTAGAATGCCTTAACTATTTGATAGAATTTTACAAAAATGCTGCTAAAGATTGAAAAGTTCTAAAATATTAGAGGTAGAGGTACAAATATTTTGAATATTATCAAAACATTGACATGTTTCGGAAGAACTACTATCTTTGTTGTTGACTTCATTTACTTTTCTTTTATAATTTTTTAAATGACATTTATTTGCATAATGCCCTGGCTTTCCACAATTATAACATGTATTTGATTTATTTTTATTTTTGTTATTCTTAGTATATTTCATTTTGTAGTTGCGGCGTTTATTAGTCTTATAGTAATCGTTTGGATTGTTATTTTTAGAAAATCGATGAAGTTTTCGTCTATTTTTAGAGTTTCTATAGCATACTAATTGTTCATTTCCTATAGGGTTTTTGTAACAAGACACCACCGTATCCAAAGTCAAATGCATCGGTTTGAATAATTTTTAGATACATAGGATTTGCTAAATGAAGACATGGGAGTAATTTTACTTTAGACTTAATAAGTTGGACAACTTTCATACGACTGGATGTCCAATGGAATTTCGCATCTTTTTTGAGAATATCTTGTTGAACTCTTCTATTTTTAGTATCATGGCCAAATCGATAACAAGAATCTCCTAAATCTTTAAGTTTCAACTTACTTTCTTTATTTAACAGTTTCTTATGTTTTATATCACTACAAATAGCTAAGCTAGTCATTTGAATTGTTTGAATTAAATTTCCATAGGTAAAATAATTATAGTCTATGGTTCCACCACCTTTTTCACGTAATAATATTTTAACCTTTTTCAGCAAAAAATGTGGGTAACCCAGCTATGAATCGCTCTTTCGAAAATAAGGCATATGTTGTTGTTATTGTATATACTTTAGATAAGAGAGTATCTTTATACCATCTAAAATTAGTTAAGGTTCTATATCGGAGACTTTGTAATTGATCTCTGGTTTTTTCATCCATAGTAGATAATGTTCCTAAGAAATGCCAAATTATATTTGTAGGAAGTGATAAAACACCGTTTTGTTGTTGTCCTTTAGCATCTAGAATTGGATTGTTGTTATCATCTCGTACAATTGAATTTATAATTTCTTTTCGTTGTGTGTTAGTTGAGCATAATTCCACTAGCCATGTAATTGGCCAGTAAAACCGACTGCTATGGCACTAGTTGAATGGTTTTTTGGATGACGATGCATTTTACAAGCTTCTGCATATACTAACATATGTTGGATTACTTCAATTGTTTTATATTCAGATAAGCCATCAATATTCCATTCATAAAAAGAATTTTCATCAAATTTAATACGTTTAGATTTATCTTCTTCTAATATCATATCAACTGGTGATGGTCTTGAATGATAATGCTTAATTTTTTGAAAATTATAGGTTGGATTTGCCTTGGCTTATAAATTCGTTGTATTTCTAAATCAGACTGCTCAATGTCATTATGGGTTACATCTAGAGGATTTAATTCTACAGACTCACTTAATTAATCGGTTTGAGATATAATGGATTGATTTTTTAAATTATCCAAATTAGCTATTAGTGGCGATTTAACCTTTTTAGTTGTGCTGTCAGAATAGACTTGTAATACTTCTAATTTGGATGCTATTGCTTGGAGTAATTCGTCTGAATATTTAGATTTGATACTAGGTAAAGTACCTAATGAATCTTTAATCATAGGTTTTTTCAAAATTAATTCATTGTTTGTTGGTTTACTAGAAGAAGCTGATGCTTTAGAATGGTTTGACAAAGTCGATAGATAAACATTCGTAAAATTATTTTGTTCTATAAGATGATTTAAATATTTTCTGGATATAGGTTTTTCTTCATCAAAACTTCCATTTAATGGGACTACTTTCATATTTTCTGTTATTTTAATAGGAGCTAATGGATGGTGAGACTGAACGTATTTTTCTCCTTTAGATATTTCCTATATAGTATTAATTTTATTTATTATTTTAGGACAAGATTGAGATAAATAATCAAAAAATTGAATATTCTTATTTTATTTCTTACATGATCAAAGTATTTTTCTCATTTCTCGTTCATTTCTTTTATTCCACGTTCACGTTCATTTCTTTTATTCCATGCTCGTCCCCTAAATATGGTATCAGAGCCATCTTCCACCTCCGTCTTCTTCAACTAAGCCACCAGATCTAGCAGAAAATATGAAGCTTAACTTTCTATTATTGACTTTAGATAGTAAAATAAGGTCACGGTTAGGAATAAATATCCACTATCGCGTATTGTTGACTTTTTTATTAGCAGAGTAGAGCACATTTTTTCTCTAAGATAGACCTGAGATCAAGGTATCATCAGTTTAAGATCAGGGATAAGAATAGGCCCAATACAGCGTTCGATACAAAATATGAACACTATTAGTTTACAATCGTGCCGTTTGGTATGACCAATGCTCCTGTCATGTTTATGGATTTAATTCATCAGGTGATGAGGCAATTTCTTGATTGGTTAGTGAAAGTTTTCATAGATAATGCATTGATATATTAAAGGATTCAGGAGAATCACAGGCATCGAGACATTGTAGACTTTAATGGAGCACCATTTATGAGCCAAATTTAGCAAATGAGAATTTTCACTATCAAAGGATAAGTTTTTGGGGATTGTTGTTAGCAAAGTGGGTATTACTGTATATCACGCCTGGATTTAGCCTATTATGGATTAGCCTACACCGACGTCAGTATCGGAGATAAGAAGTTTTCTGGGGTTAGCAAGGTATTACCGCATATTCCTGAATGATTTCTTAAAGATCGCTTCACCGATTACTAGATCGACCTTGAAAGATGTCAGATTTATTGGTCTAAGGAATGTGAGCAAGCAATTACTCAGCTAAAGAAATAGTTGACCACCGCACTAGTGTTGACTTTACCAGAGGCTGGACTGGGCTTCCTGGTACATACATATGTTTTTCATACATGTTTAGGCTGTGTGTGATGCAAGACAGATGTACGGTGGCTTATCCATCTTGACAGCTAAAAATACGTGAGAAAAGTTATCCCATTCATTACTTATAGTTGGTAGTAGTGGTGTTTACTCTAGAGATATGAAACAATCTTCTATATGGAGAGAGGCTCATATTCTACACAAATAAAAAGATTTTGAAATACCTCTTCACATAGAAGAGCTGAACATGAGACAACGCAAATGGTTGGAGTTTCAAAGGGACTACGAATTTTCTTTGGAGTATCACCAAGGAAAAGCTAACGTCTTTACTGATGTGTTGAGTAGGATACAGGTTGGAGACCCCGATTATGAACCATCAAAGAAATGATTTAAAGTTGCATACTTAGGTTTACTTCAACTTGGGGACTTGGATGCTCCATCAAAAACTCTTACACCATTTTCTTTTGCTTCCAATTTAAAACCCTAGCAACTTGTTCTTCTTTCTCTAGCTTTCTTTTTCAAATAATCTCCTTGAGCATTTTTGGGACTTAAAGGACTCTAAATGTTGTATATATACAAGCATCCAACTTTTTATCCTGGCCTTTCGTCTAAATGTGTAACTGATAAGTAATTAGTTACACTATTATATAAGGTTAGTTTAGTAGTATATTTGGTATAAATATCTCGAAATGGGCTCTAATTGATCGTAATTATGTATTTTCAGGCTTACAACGTATTAATGAGACAAAAAAGTGATTTCGTGATGAAATAAGGAGAAAATGCACAAAACCATACTTGACGTTGTGGTTAGTACGCTTAAAGTCATGGGAAGAGTGTACATGGCGTGGTCAAGGCGTGGAGAAGGAGAGAGGACGAGAGAAGTGATGTCGTAGATGTGGCGCAGTTGCGACGCTGTGCAGTTGTATACACGGCATCAGGATGGGAAACGCAGGGCACCGAGCTTACTATGCAAGGAAGATTTAAACAAAAAGGTCGAAACTGTAATGGCCCCATGGCTTAACACACATAGCGTGAGACCACTTTGAAAACAGCAGCAAGACATAACAAATAAAAAATTTTAGAATTCTAGTTCATTTGGAACTGTTAATTATGGTTTCTTATTGTATTTTAATGAGTCTTATAGGTATAAATAGGTATTAGAACATAGTAAACGTATAGTTTATGAGCCACAAATATAGAACAACTTAGTTTATATTGTTCTTCAGTATTAATAAGAGTTTTGGGGCAGAAGACATTGACGACTTCACTTGTGATTTTTTGGTATTGTTTCTTTGACATATGTGAAGTTATTAATTCAATCTTTGATTGCAATGAATACCATAGTGTGTATGTTGATTTTAATGATGAGTGAGTAGTTTGTTAATCTGAAGGAACAATGCATTCTATAATATGAATGTTATGCTAAAGGAAGAATGAATGGATTATAAAGTTAAAAAGTGCAATGGTTAGAATTTGTATTGATTTTATACGTAATGCTATGAACAACCTCATCAAGTTTATTTTTTTATTAGAGGTTTTAGGAGTAACCATGGCTATTGGATCGTTTTAGCTGGATATGGACGATACAACCATAAAATATAAAACATCGATAGATAGTTATTAACTAGGGAGGTATGGATAGTAAACTTAAGTGGTTATGAATCTAAAGATTTGGAACTTAAAGCAATGTGGAACATATGTTACTCACACCGATTGGTGGAGTTCTAGTTTGCACATTAGGATTTTTTCCACCACGACAGTGGGTTGAAGTGAATCTTAAGGAAATTTTCTATTCTAATTGAGCATTGCACACACGTAATGAAGATGAAGGAAATGAGATGTGAAAGCATAGTAATTCATTATCTATTTGTAGTTATGAACTAAGATGTTCTTAATATAAGATCACGAGTTATTTTAAATTGTTTTTTATAATAGGGTAGCTTAGTTAAAACTAATTTAAAAGGGATCATCCTAGTAATAGAGTGAATTCAACTAAGCGAACCTTATGCAATACATATTTCTCGGAGGACGATATTCATAATCTACATTAGTTGATTACATTATTACTACAATTGAGCCATCATACTTACGGCCACGATCAAGTCTTTGGCGTTGTTGTCGGGGATATGTATCCAGACTTAATTTAGTTTAGTTTACATAATTGTTAACGATCTAAATTTTCTATAATTTTTTATTTTTAATTTTAATTTTATTGACCCTTTCGCAGTTGATCTACTTTTTTTGACTTTAGGGTTTCAGGGATGTAAATAATATATAACTATCATGTTAAAGAATCAAACAGTGAAATCCTTGATAAAATATCTAGGTTGTGTTATCAAGGTAAAGCTGTTAGAGATAATACTACATACCAAGCATAACCAATCATGAGTGGCTTGGCATGGACATGATATAAACAACCATATTATAACTCGTATAGATTTAAAGGACTTGTCGGAAGTCAAGGGCATTACAACCACACATAAGGAAAACATTAATGGCATAATCATCAAAGTTTCTACGAACCTCACATTGAAAATGTCTATGAATCATCATTGAGTTCTTATGACCTAGTAATCATGAGAAGATCAAGAGATGGATGAACAATCGTCTCTTACTTCACTAGAGTAAATGACAAAAAAATGGCTGAGCAAAGTAAGAATGATCTCAACAAGCATGTAGAAAGATTTAAGATTTATGAATGGTCATTTAATTTAAAAGTGGAATAAGATGATCAAGCATTCTTGAATTTGAAAAAGAATTTACAGCAAATTGCAATATTCATAAATTCAAGACAAGAAGTTGTGATTGAGCCTAAGGAAAACAAAATGGAGGAGTTGTAACTAAGTGAAGAAACATGTAATGAAGCATATGAAGAAGTAGAAAAGCCCAACAAAGAAGATTGCAATGTTGTTGATGTTCTAGGGCAATATGATTCACTTCACCATGTTAGAGATGAGAGACATATTGAGGATATTATGCAACATGATTGTTGTGTTGATCTAGAAAAGTTTGAAATAATAATGAGTAACAAAAGCAAGGAAAACTTGATACCATATTATATATAGTATGTGCAAGGGATAATCAATTTTGATATATCACATACGCCATTTTAGGAAGAACTACAAGATCAATAGAGTGGTGAGAAAATTAGGATTTGTGCTTTGATATATGAGAAGATTTATAAGTTCTTTTTTATCAAAGAAAGACAAGGTATTGTAAATTACATGAAGTCTATAAGTGATAGGGTAGCATGCCAAAAAAAGATTAGAGGATATAAGGAACTTCGCGAAGATACATTATTGAAGTAACCTTGGTACATAATATTGATCAATTCAGAAATGTGGTGCAGGTGTTAGGATAATGACGTTAAATGAAGCACTATTTGGAAGCAGTCTAAGGATTTTTAGTTTCAGTTTCTAAATTTTAGTTATTTATTTGATTTAGTTTGCAGAATCATAACGTTTTAGTAATAATGTAACTTTTGAAAGTTTTATGCTTAATGTGTAGAGAAAAGACCATTTGCAGGATGAAATTTCATTAGAATGGAAAAGTGTCAACTAATTTTTAAATACTAATATATATATAAATGAATAAGTAATTAATTTTCAAAGTTCATGCCTTTAATTGAGGATGAGTAAGAATAAAAGTATCTTGTTCATATGAAACTCAAGAGAGTGTGGTCAAATTTTTTAAGAAAATAAGAAATGTAACAAACAACTGTATAATTTCATGATTAGAACCAAGAATTAACGAAGACCATGAACTTGAAACAATAGCAAGATCAATACTAGAACACTTCTTGTGGAAAAAGTTAGATTTCTAAAGAATTCTATAATAAGTATTAATCTTACTTGAGTATAAATTAAATAAAGACCAACTACTAAAAGCGGAAAAGATAGATATGGTGTTTAATAAAAATTTGGCGTTAAAACTTGCTTGATGAGTGAAAGTGAGAAGTGATAACAAGAGTTTTAAATAAGAGATAGAGATCAAGTTCGATAGGAAAAGCAGCAGAGAACTTGATGGTTAGAAAAAGAGAGAAAAACGGAATCCATAGGAAAATGAGCAGGGACCGTGCAACTTGAAAATATCACGAGGAAAGAAAAAAAATATATAAATAGAAAAAAGATAGAAGTTACATTAAAACTCTTCAAATGAAAACATTTAGCTCGAGTCCAAGTAACTTAGTAAGGTTAAGTTTTTTTCCCAACTATATGAAGTCCTATGAACTCTTAGAGTACTAAAGTCTACTAAACTAGTATGATATATGCTTATTTATGAGTTTTTTAGCTTAATGAGAAATCGTGAGATTGTACACTTGCTACTTGAGTGTCGAAGTGATATAAACTTGTGAGTTGTGATGGTTTTGATTGTAAACTTCTTGTGAGTTTTGAAAGTGAATTATGTGTTGTTAAAACTACATGTTTTTGAAAATATTAGTTTTTGCAAAGAAAAACTCTTTATTTGATTATTAACATGAACTTATTTGTATTGAATGATAATCCATGAATGATGTAAAATGAGTATGGACTTAAGTAATAGTAGTAAGAATACTTAGTCGAAAACACTTTTGCTTGGAACGTGCAAAATCCTAAATTTATGGTTGTTTGATAAGTGATTTATTAGACTTATATATAGGATTAGTTTAGTAGTATATTTGGTACAAATATCCCGGAATAAGCTCTTATTGAAGGTATTGATGTGTTTTCATGCATACATGTTATAAAGGAAACAAAGGAGTGATTTCAAGATGAAATGAGGAGAAGATGCACAAAACCATACTTGATGCCTTGGCTAGTACACTCGACGTCGTGGGAAGAGTGCACAAGGCGTGGGCAAGGTATGGAAAAGGAGAGAAGATAAGGGAAGTGGTGTAGTAAATGTGGCACAGTGGTGGTGCTATGGAGTTGTACGCACGACACTAGGATGGAAAATGCATAGTGCCGAGCCTACTGTATGAAGAAGATTTACAAAGAAGGCCGAAGATATAGCGTTACCGTTGCTTAACATACACAACATGTGATCACTTACCGATAGCACTTAAAGATAAAAAATAGAAATTTAGAATTCTAGATTGTTTGGAATTGTTAATTATGGTTTTTAATTGTATTTAAATGAGTCTTAGGGGTATCAATAGTTAATAGAATGCGGTAAAAATGTATTTTAAGAGCTGCTAACATAGAATATTTACATTGTTCTTGAGTATTAAGAAGATTTATAGAGGTCAAGACATTGAACACTCTACTTGTAGTTATTCGATATTTTTTCCTTGATTTAATTGAAGTAATTTAATTCAATCCTTGATTGCAATAAATACCATGATGTGTATGTTGATCATGTGTTTGGTGATCGGAGGATTTAGGAGTTACCTTTGCCATTTGAACTTTTAAGTTAGACATGGATGATTCAATCGTAAAATATATAACATCGATATATAGTTATTGATTAAGGAGTCACGGATAATGTATTTAAGTGGTTATGAGACTAAAGATCTGGAACTTAAAGAATTGTTGAAATTACATTATTCACACTTATAGGTGGAGTTCTAGTTTGCATATTAGGATCTCTTCTACCCCAACCGTGGGTTGAAGTGAATATTAAGGAAATCTATTTATTCTAATTGAGCATTGCATACACATAATGAAAAAGAAGGATGTGTGGTGCAAAAGCAAAGTAATTCATTATATAGGTAAAGTTGTGAACTACGATCTCCTTAATATAAGAGTACAAGTTATTTTACATTGTTTTCTAGAATTTATTAGTTTAGTTCAAACCAATTAAAAAGGGATCTTCTTAGCAATAGAGTGAATTTAACTAAGTGAACTGTGTGCAATACACCTTTCCTTGAGGACGATTAGTTGATCAATATTATTACAACAATCGAGTCGACATACTTTTGGCCACGATCAGTAACCATCTCTATGCCAATCCATGGCTCGTTCTTCATCTAATACATGAAACCATGAATCTTCAATGCATCATCCTAGAGTTTCTCATTTATCACATCTCTAGGTGTATCATTGTGTTATTAAGTAATCTAGAGACTTAGGTTGTATAAACGAAATAATATCTTAGACTTATCCTCATTTACTTTATTTAGGTCATGCCCATTTAAATTATTATACCAAATACTTTTAGTCTCCTACTATGACATTTAATTACTTCAGGGATTAGCAAAATAATGAGATTCCATAACTTAGGCTATTAAGAACAATGAGATTAATTTTAGTCTTACTCCATAATTAAATTAATGTCTAATTTGGATATTTTATGCATCACATAGTTTCCCATAGCTTAAGATTAGACTATATGTATTATCTGACTTAGATATCTTATTAATTTTCTAAACTTAGGCTATTAACTGAATAGTTTATCCGACCTTTTACTCTTAGCCAAAACAAAGGGAATTCATAACATAAAATATGAATCGACAATTGTGATTCACATTAGCTTAGGTTCTATTAATGTATTACTTGCCATATACTCATCGAACACGCCTGCCTAGGCAAAACTCACTTGTAAACCGACAATTCGGATAAATAAATTATTTGAATTTATTAAATTGAGCAATTTATATTTAGCTAGAAACTACAATCACCAAAGAAAAAATAATATACATTGGTGTCGACTCCCGATGGTTGATCGAGTATGCTACATTAAGCTAGGTCCAGGTCATGGTCCGAAAAAGAAACGTAGCAAAGGTTACAATTTTAGGGTCATTTCAGCCATCCCAACTAATTAGAATTTCGTCCTCGAAGTTGAAATAACTTTAACTAAGACTTACTGGAATCTAGAATAGGTATGGGAAATGCTCGCACATATAGGACTACATATCCCTAGTCAACTCCCCATCCCCGTAATGTTGCCATTTGACGAGGAGTGACGAGACGTCCTTGTTCCTCAATCTCTTCACTTCATGATCCAATATTAAAATAGGCTGCTCTTAGATGATGTTTTCTCTTAAGTCTATTTCACTTAAATCTACGAATGGTCTCCTGCCTCTTTAAAACCTATCTAGTGGAAGAATCGAAATATGAAACACTAGGTGGATCCTGGATAATTGTAGTAGCAAATCCAAATCATACGCAGCCTTGCCTATTCTCTTCTTTACTTTAAATGGACCAATAAAGCTTAACGCGAACTTTCTTTAATTCTAAATCTCTTGCAATCCTTCAGTGGGGAGACCTTGAAATATACATAGGCTCCCTCATCAAAGTTTAACCTGTCGTGGTACTTGTAGTTGTATTTCTACTGCCCTTCTGATATAGTCTAATATGTCGTATCTTCTCTTTATGATCGACAAAAATCTATGGCCCAATAATTTCCACATTCTTGATCTCTGCCCCGTACGATGGAGCTCAACACGCCTGTTATAAAGTTCCTTAAACGACGCCATCTCAATACTAGCCCGATAACTATTATTGTAAGTAAACTATACAAATGAAGATACTCCTCCCAAGATCCACTGTACTCAATCGAAACACAACATTAACATATCCTCAAGCACTTAGATCAGTTGCTCTGATTGTTCGTTTGTCTGTAGATGATACGATATTCTCATATCCAATTTAGTGTCAAACTATGTCTACATGATTTGCCATATATGCGATTTAAACTACGGCCCTCTTTCTGACACAATCGATAATGGAACACCATGGAGTTGAACTATCTCTCGCTCATACAAACAAGCGAGCATATCCTCTCGGTGTGTAGTAAAGATCCGTAGGAAGTGGTCGGACATTGTCAACCTATCCACAATTACCCATATACTGTCATGTTTGCTTTGAGATCGAGGTCATCCCATGACGAAGTCTATGGAAATATGCTCCCGCTTCTACCGACGAATGGGAAGTGGTTTTAGTAGTCCTCCAGGCCTCCGATTCCTAGCCTTAACTAGTTAGTAAATCTTGCATGCTTTAACGTAATTAGAAACATCAGTCATCATCACCGACTACCAAAAAAGACGTCGCATGTCATCATACATCTTAGTTCAACCCGATTGAACCATAAAACATAAGCAGTGAGCGTCTTGAACTATATCCTTTTTAATTTATACCACTTATGGAATCCATATGCATCTTTAAAATCTCGGGCATGAGACTGTCGACTGACTCAACTCTGACTGATCAGGAATTAATGCCATCTCACTGAATCTCTAATAGAGCTTGTTAGCCTAGAGCCCTTTAGATACACTCTCAAGTGACATTATTAGAGTTGTCATCTAACCGTAAATCATTGCCTTCATAGCTATTGGAATATCTACTACAAAAAGTTTGTCAGTTACCATGAGTAACGTGTACTCATATATCATATGACATCTTACAATCTCTGCATCCAAACCTATCTTACTCTAAGCATTCGCCACTACTTTATCCTTCCCTGGTTGGTACTCTAATAAGAAATTGTAATAGTTCAAGAACTCCAACCATCAGCTATATCTCATGTTCAGTTACTTCAGGGGTGAAGAGGTATTTTAGACTCTTATAATCCATGTATAGAGTAAACCTCCTGTCGTACAAGTAATGCTGCCTAATCTTTAGTGCAAATACTACAACTGCTAGCTCTAAGTCATGTCTCGGGTAGTTCTTCTCATGAGTGTTGAGATTTCGTGGTGCATAAGCTATCACTCTATCTTCGACATCAAAACATAGCCCAGATCGACCGTAGAAGAATCGATGTTCAAATTGAAGCCTTCCCCATATTTGGTAGCACTAATACTGGTGCAGTAGTCAGCCACTCCTTCAAAGTCCTGAAGCGTTGCTCATAACTATAATTCCACAAGAAACTGACTTCCTTCTTTGTCAACTGTCATTAGCGCAACAATCTTGGAGAAATCGGTGTAGGCAAATCAATCACTGCTCTAACCTTAGTGTGGTTCATTGGCACCTCGCTTGCTCCGACAATATGTCCTAAAAAATTTTCAACTTTAAGCTAAAATGCACACTTACTAAATTTGACATACAGTCTATGCTCCCTCATAGTTTGTAGTGTCGTCCTGAGGTGCCCCTCCTGATCCTCACGATTCATATAATAGATGAGAAATGTTGTCAATTACTACTATCACGAATATGTCCAAATACTCCTTCCTTACTCGGTGCATCAGATGCATGAACATCGCTAAGGCATTCGTCAGCCTAAAAGGCATGACGTTGAATTTAAACTATCCATGACATATGTGGAAAGAAGTTTTCTCCCTATGTTCATCTCTAATCAAGATCTGGTGATAGCCGGATCTCAAGTAGATCTTAGAAAAGCGGTGTGCCCATCTTAGCTGATCAAACAAGTTGTCGTTGCGAGGAAGCGGGTACTTATTCCTAACAATGACATTATTTAGCCGTCTCCAGTTTATGCAAAGTCGTAAGATGTCATCCTTTTTCTTGATGACAAGTCAATAATAACACAAGTTTTATTGTACATTTTATAATATTTTTGGGTACGAAATACTAAATTAGAATGGGTTTTCTCTTGTTTTTTATATTTTAGGTGATAAAAAGAATATTTGAAGAAAATCAAGAATGGAAGAAAATCAAGAATTTAGCAGGTGAAAAAGTTGCATGAAGATTCAACACCGATGAAACAAGGAAGAACTAGTGTGTTGACTAGCCATTCCAAATGATTCACATGACACCTTAATCGTTGGCTTAATCGGTAGACACACGAAAAGACTAGAGAGCTTCAAATCATTGATTTCCAAGCGATTCCACTTACATATTGAATCGCTAGGATTCGCTGGCTACGAATTCACGGATTTTCGATTAAGACAAGGATTATGAGTTGGTTTAAGATTTGTACGAATATACTATAAATATATGGTCACGCTATGTGCACCCCAGTCACTACTTGGGGCATCCTATTATTTTTCCAAATGTATGTGTAATGACTTAAATACCCTCTTACACAACCTAACTGCAAAATCATTTTTTTTGGGCACCCCACTCGTTTTGGTGAACAACCAACCGAACCCTACCCCCTATCTCCTAACCTATTTTCGTTATCTTCGTCGGTGATCAGACACGACATTCATTGATAGAGGAATGCAAATAGGTTGGTGTATAACCTATGTTCTTGGTTTTTAATGTATATGGCATGGGTTTTAATGTGTGTTGGTGAGTTGACAATGGTGATTTGATTAGTTGGTTATCTATGATTTATAGGTTTTGGCATGAATCATGAGTGTTTTAGTATGCAATGGATGAATAAGATGCATATTTGATTGAATCGAGACAGTGGCAGGTGAGTTTTGGAGCTTCTAAGTGTTTGGGGTTTCACATTTTTATAAATAACACGATGCATGATTATATCAGTTAGGCAAGACCGAGACGCGTCTACAAGCCTCAAAGAACTATAACCAAAACATAAAAACCACTCTCGATCGTCTATGACATAGACATATTCATGAGGTTTCAATCGTTTATAATCGAAACATATTGAAATAGTCTCGGTCATACTGTACCGAGACTATACCTCATGTTTGGACCTGTGCACTCGAAACTTATTTTTTTAAGAATTTTTGAGTTGTCATTCTGAATGCTTATGATGTTGGACTTTTTTTTGCTGGGGGTACCATCGCTAAGTGTATCCTCGCAAAGTGTGCAATCAATAGGTGTAACATTGGCAAGTTCCTTTGAAGACTTCTCTCATTTTTCACCCTAAAAGTACCATTTGAAACCTAATTTGAGGTTGTTGCTGGGGTTTAAGTCACAAGTCATGCTAGGATTTTTGTCTTAATTATGAAGAAGTTTGATGCTAGAGGGAATGGCTGTAAAGGATGGTTTGCAATTGCATGTGAGAGATCCGGGATATAGGGGTAGTTCCCAAAGAGTTGGTATTGTTAAAAATGAACTACTTGTGAAGAAACAACGAAATGTCACAAGCGAAGAGCAAGAGGATGAGAACACAAGACCGAACAGTACAAAGAAATGTCGATGCCCTTTTCTTATCGAGATCAAGTAATCCTTGGACTCATTTGGGTATGTACGGGCGGTATGTGGGAAAGCACAACCACGGCACTGTGAAATACTTGGAAGGTCACTCATTTGTAGGATGATTGACTTCAAAAGAGGCTATTATTTTTGATAAGATGAGTAAGGGTAATGTTAAGCTATTAAAGATCCTGAATACTTTGTGGCAAAAGGACGAGAACAATGCTTCAACATTGCGTACAATATACAATGCAGGACAGAGTAATCAGATTAAAAAAGCCGGCAGGAGAAGTCAAATGCAATAACTCTTACACATATTGGAGAACTATATGTATTTTTCGTGGCATAGGAGGGACCCAAAATTGAATGTAGTGACGACTTATTTTGGGCGCATCTGGACTCTATAAAGTTGTTGAGTTGTTCTCTGTTTGTTATTCTCAAGGATTGCACATATAAGACAAATAACCGCATGCCATTATTGGAGATTGTTTGTGTCACTTCCACAGACATGACATCCTCGGTTGGGTTTTGTTTCATATCATTCGAGATTAAAGCCTAATACACTTGGCCATTGGATATTTTGAGAGGTTTGTTGGATGCGTGCTCTACAACTAGAGTTTTTTAAATAGTTAGAGAATTGGACGTTATAAATGCAATTGAATATGTTTTTCCACAATCTTCTCATCTTCTTTGCACGTGCCACATCGACAAAATGGTATTGACCAACCATAAAAAGTTGTTTGGAGAAATGAAGGCTTCAAACTTTTCAGTGATAGGTGGACAGCTTTGATGTATGCTAAGACCGAAACATCATTCGAGCGTAGGTTGGCTATCATGCGTGATGAGCACTAAAATGTTAAAGGATTGCCCAATCATTTAGAGAATACTTGGTTGCGGGATTACAAGGAAAGATTTTTAGGTGCATGGATAAATTCAGTTTTTCATCCGAGAGAAACAACAGCGTAGAAGGTTGAGTCTGCCCATTCCACTCTCAAACAATATATCTGCACTTATACTGCAAATTTTCAGTCGCTTTAGGTAGTAATTCATGGAATGCTTGACATACAACATAACAAGATCAAAGCATCATTTGAGGTTAGTTTGAATGTCGTATATCATGAATATATGGATGGCTTGCATCACCAATTACAGGGTTATATCTCGTAGAAAGCGCTTAAGTTAATTCGTGATGAGGTGCACATTGATCTCGGGGCAAACCTGATATTATGTGGTTATGAGCTACGTACCACTCGTAACCTTCATTGCATACACGAGCTTAGCGTACATAATTTGGTCATATCAGCTATATCACCTGATGACATTCATGTGTTCTAATAGAAGTTGAGTATGATACCCGAGAAATTTTTTAATCGGACTGGCTATAACTTCAATGACAAGATATAAGGAGTTATGGCTAATTTTAAATCATACATTAATGATGATGTGTGTCTTAAGGTTATTCTACAAGTAAGAGAGATTTGTTGTCTTTCATCGACAGAAGGGATTGAACTAATAGCAAAGGTGAGGACAAGGGGCGACTAACACTCGATATTGCTGGCTGTCCTATTATAGGGAGCAAGAAAGGGAAAAAATGGAAGAAAGGAAAGAAAGAAAAGAAAGACTCACAAAAGACAAAAGCCGAAAAAGATGACACATCTATAATAAGATATCCTAGCGGCTTTAAGTTTGTACTCATGAGTGAAGAGACGGCCAGTGCGCGAACGAAAGGAAAGGAAGTTCGGTGTAAGGTGCATCGAACACGAGGGGCATCTATGGGAACATCTAAGATTGAGTTCATTCATACTATTTAGCCAAATTGGGTTCCACTCATTAAGACTACGGTTATTGTGGATAGCAATGGTCATTGCAGCTTACGTTGTCGATCCACTTCCCTTACTCTAACTATTCTCCAATCGTTGTTGTGAAAGTAACTATTTATTTCCTCAATCATGTGTAGTAAAAGGGGCAGGGGTGCAAGTAGTCCTCGCTGAATTGTGTTGTACCTTTGGCGCCACGATGTCTATTCGCCAATTAAATCGTTGAAAATTAGTCTTGATGGTCTACTAATTTGTCTAGAAATTCTTAGTGTAAAACCCTAATCGCAGACAAATCACTAAGTCATTTTTACGCTCTAAATTTTGCAAACTGCTGCCGAATTACCCAGCGAATCTGAGTGTTATTGGGTATCGCTAATGAATTGCTAGTTTATTTTCTTAGATATTTTTGAAAAAGGTTTCTGAACTTTCACTTTAAAAAACATTAAGAACATAAAAAAATAAGAGTACAAAGCAATAAATCACAGAGTTAAGTTAAAAAAATTTAAACCAAATTTAGCAAGCCTGAAATTTTACAATTAAGGGTAAAATAAACAAAATAGTGAAAATAGAATCTAGTGTTTCAGGTTCTACTAAAAGATTTGCCACTAATGCATCGACTTAAGTTGGTATTTAAATTTCCAACCAAGTCTCAAAAAACAAAAATCCTAATAAGTAGTCAACTTCCTAAAAAATTGCTCAAATCATGCTAATTCAAATTTAATTGAAAGTCAAAACTGATACAAACATATTGTACATTCTTCTTTCTTCTCCTCGAGACTTTTCTTAACCAATTAAAAATAAATACATGGAGTTTTTGGATTAGCTAAAAAGGTTGAATAACTAAAATAAAGGTAGTTAAAGTAAACTAAACTAAACAAAACTAAACTAGAAAAACATAAATGAATGAAAATTAATAATATAATGATGGGTTGCATCCCAACATGCGCCTTTATTTTAAGTTATCGGCTAGACTAAAACCTTCAAAATCATGTAACACCCACTACTTGAGAGTATTCACGAACAAACAAATTCACCATAGCCTTGGGCAATGAATTAAGCATACCCTCCTTCTGAATTTTGACTACATCTTTGACTTCTAACACATAAGTATCCCTATAGTCATAACCGTCTAACATATAGTTGTCAACACTATATTAAATTTCCAGTGCCTTTTTTGTTCCATCTCCATTTCAATTTCCACAAGTATGCGTGAAACAGGAGGTGGATTCATCATCACTAGAGGTTAATCTCCTTGTTCTCTTCATATGGTTCATGTGACCTTTCTTGATGTGTACTATTTTGAATTCCTTTTCGGTTTCTTCTCCATTAATTATGCAATCATGGAGATCTGACATGTTATTTGGTTCAAGTTCCTCTTATGTTTCCTTTTTTCTTCACTTAGGTAATCATCTATTAATGGCGGCTCAACCATCTTTTCACATGAAGCTTCACTCGAGGACTCCTCATTGAATAATTCATCAATCTCTCCTTGTATTTCTATCTCCAATAATCGAGCATTAAAACTTTCTTTTCGAGTCTCACAATGTTGTGAAGTCTCCTAAAGCAATTTTAACTCATTTTGAAGTGATAGTAAATGTTCTTAATGAGGAGGAACTTGTGGACTTGGCTCAAAACTACCAAAATCATCTTTTCCCAGATAGTTTAGGATAAACATCAATAAGATTAGAATAAGTTTCATAAAACTATAAGGTTTAACCTGTTGCACATTAAAACACCGAGTAGAAAATTTTGTTCAACATCAGAATTACCTACCTCTTTCACACTTTTATAGTGTGAGTTCATATTGATCATGATAGTTAGAGTAGGAGGTCATGATGTAATTCTGAAAAATGAAATCTAGAGACAAGGATCTAGATAAAAATAAAATAAAATAAAAACCAAAAAAATTAAACTCAATTCCCAGCAATGGCGAAAAAAACTGACACGTGTCGAGCCTGCACAATAATAATACGAAATTATTTATTTTACTTTAAATTTGTTGTAGCGGTTAGTGGGATTGTCTTCACGGGGATTTTGTAACTTTCTTAGTTTGAAAATGATTTTTGTCACGTTTTAATAATTAATAATTGATTATATTAGTTAAAAAGAAATATATAAATTAAATAAACACAAAGATAATAATTAAAGAATGCAATGCAAATAATAAAAACACATGAAAAATATTTGATAAGGAAATCAATGAGAATAATAGAATCTAGACCAAATGTAATTAGTAACTAAGTTTTAGCAATCCCTTGGTCTAGAAAATAAACAATCTAATAACTATGAAAAACTCTGTAAAAACTAAGAAGGAAACAAATGATGACTTCAATAAGCGAAACGATCAATCTCGTTCACTCGATCTTCAACAACTATTCAGCATGTAACTTGAGGAAGATCCGACACACTTCTTTAAGGATGCATATTAACTATCTTACACCTTACAACATTCGAGCACTTCTAGCTCATCACCTTTGCATGGGCCATGCAAACAGCATAGAACATATCACTCCACAACACATCCAACTTACTACTGCCACATCATCATCACGTCACATTAGCCTTTTGGGCCCCGATTTACTACCTTAGGATCCGCACAACACGTTTTTTAAGGTAAATCCAACATAGGACTATTATATATGCATTTCACACCATTTTTCGCAACGATTTAAATTATAATCCTTAAAAACCTGAAATAGACAAATATAAGCTATTAGGACCATATTTACGAGACTTTACCTTATAAAGCATACTAAATTGCACTAAATAATAGGTATAATTTATGACTTGTCACACACTTATCAAACACCCCCAAACTTAGACATTGCATATCTCGAGCAATTACAACCTAATAACACATTATTTAGTGCAATTTTAGGTAAAAAACACCTAACCCACCTTATCAAACATCACCACTCTCCTTACAACTAAAAGTACTAGACTCCTAATAACATCATTAGTTAAATAACAACTAACCTACCATATACCCAATTCCAAGTTTAGCGAAGTTTTCTTTGGTTCCAAGACAATTGAATCAACCATCCCCTCATTGGGGTTCGGAGTTAAGATTTGTCTAGAAACAGAGTCTAAACATCAATAGAAATCACACATCAATGAACTAGACTTGGTTAAGACAAAGGTCTTCTATTACTCAAGAGTTTTCTGGGCCTATACACCCAAGCACATAACTTTACAATTTCTAAAAGAAAATTAGTGCTTCAACACTCAAAAGGTACCAAAGGAGAGAATTGCAACCACGCACTCTACTAAAGTAGATTTAACATAATTTGGGGTCAATATGTCTTGAAAGTAAGTTGTAATGGGGCCAAGGAAGAGTGCCAAGGAAAGAATATAAGGAAAATGCAAATGTTGGAAAAGATCAAATTGCCCTCAACATAAGCACTAAGTTAACATGTATAAACATAATATTCTTAATTTGTATTCCTTCCCATTTTCTAACCACCGCTTCTTCAAATTGGATTTTTTTTAGTTCTTTGTCTCAAAATGATGAATTTTTCATTGAATTCAAACCCTAATTCATATTTATTTTCTTTGAAGTTAGTGAGAATTTATTTCACTCAAAAATACCCACGAAAATGGATTTTTGTACATTTCACTCCAAAACTTGCTCTTTCACACTTTCGCTATGTTTAACCAAACTTTCCATTTATGTAAAAGGATGTAAGGCTAACGGTTATGGGTTTAATGATAGGTATTCAAGAAAGTAATGTTGAATTCAGCTCAAATGGGCTAACTAGTGGTAAAATGATGGGTAGGCCTTAGGCTAAGGGTATAAATCTAAAGATGACCTATTTACTCCCCCTAAAAGTGTTTCAATCAAAGGATTTTGCCTGAAATGGGTTACACCTTCGTTCTAGCACCCTAGAAATCTGACTTTTTCCACTTGCACAGTTATGAACACCTGCTCTTTTTAGTACCTAGCACAAATTCTCAACCTCATAGTAGCTCCCAAAACATGTAATCCCAACAATGCCAAAAAACACTCTAGATTAAATGTTTGTCATAATTTTCAACAAAGTTTAAGTATTATAAGTGGCTTAAGTAATTCATCCACAACCAACACAACACTTAACAAGGTTTCATGTTACTCTACATGCGACTTATGATACCATGTAAGTTTTAATGCAAGACACAAACATAGATGAAAATATGTTAAATAAACAAGTAAAAAATAATAAAATGTATACATGCATGAAATTGTATCAACTCCTAAAAAATGAAAAGTCAAAACATCAATAGAAAAGAAATGGAAGATGAGGGAAACGAGAGGATTAGGGATATAAAACACTACAATTACCATCCATCAACCACATAAAACCTCATACAATTGAAAATTTTGAGCAATCTCACCTGCGGTCTTTTGCAAAAACATCCATCCAAACTTATTCAAAACCTTGTCCTCAAGGTTCAAAACAAATGAGGAAATTCATGAAATAAAAAGAAAAAAAGGTGAAAGAGAACATGGATAAATAAATAAGAAGATGATACAAAGGCATGCATTTAAAAAAAAACAAACTAAAAAGTCCCTATATCTAAGCATACAAAAGTAAGCAAAATGCAAAGCAAGTAAATGAAATAAAAGTGGGTAAGCTTTACAAATCCTAATTTGACTAACCGTGGATATAGGACCATGTGATGAGCAACAAAGTGATATTAGGCTCCCTAAATCTGGTGCGCCATCTGGAGATCGCATCGGCATAAAAAGTCACCAAAGGGATAATGATTAGAATACCACAAGAATATTGAAATAGGCAATCAAATATACAAGTGATAGAAGCTTGCGGTGCCTCCCAAAAGTGCCATTGTTTGAAGTCGTTGGCTCGAATTTTGCGAACTCTCTTAGTCAGAGTACACTACAAGTGCTAAGATTTCATTCTTGATCTCATAACGTGGGAAGTTCTTATAGAATGGCTTCAGTCGGTGCCTATTCACTTTGAGAAATTTCCCTGAATCCATGATCCAATTCTTAATTGCACCATCTCCAAAAATGCTAGTAAAAACAAAAGGTCCGAGCCATCGTGACATTCATTTCCATGGATGGAGAGTTAATCTAAAATTATAAAACAAGATGTTTTGACTGATAGCGAAAGATTTGCAAGATAGATTACGATCATGAAATATCTTAATTTTATCTTTGTAAATTTAATCAGACATGTACGCATTGTTACAGATCTCCTCCAACTCTTGGACATCAACTTTTTTTTTCCTTACCGGTTGTGTCGAGTTCCATATTAAGCTGTTTTACAACCCTTAATGAGTTTTGCTTTAACTCGAACATCAAATGGCAAGATTTATGGAAGACCAAATGTTATGGTGACATTCCGATTGACATTTTATACATCGTTCGATAAATGCATATTGCGTCTTCAAGGTGCATACTCTAGTCCATCCATGACAGATTTACGATCTTTTCCAAAATAGATTTAATCTCTCTATTTGACACCTCCACTTAGCCACTCTACTGAGGATAATAGACCTTAGAAGTAAGGTTTGTAACGTTATACTCGCGCAAGAGATTTTCAACTATACGGTGGCAGAAGTGGGGTACCTAGATCACTAATCAAAACACGTGGTGCTCTAATGTTAGAAAAAAAATTATAATTTTTAGAAATTGCATACCATTAATGAATCATTAGTTCGGGTGGCTTTAACTTCTAACTATTTGGACATGTAGTCCACGAACAATAAGATATAGAGAAAGCCATGTGACAATGGAAATGGCCCCATGAAGTCGATCCCCCTAACGTTAAAAATCTCACATAATTGGTTAGAGGTTAGTGGCATTTGATCCTGTTGACTAAAGGTACCGGTCGGTTGACATCTTGCATAGGTGTTGGCTTATAGGTAGGAATCATAAAATAGTAGGCCAATAGAATCCACTTTCCAAGATCTTCATACCTGTCACATAAACCTAAATGGTTGTCGCAGTCTTATGAGTGACAAAATGTCAAATAGATGTGACTCAGTCTGCGAGACACATCGACCGATTACCAGATAGGAGCAAAACTTCCACAAGTATGAGTAATTCTAAACATAGTGTTTAGAGTTGCTATGCATTTTTTTCCTTTTGGGCTCGTGTAAGGTGAGGTGAATACTCTCACGTAACAAGTTAATTAACTAAATTCAAAAAACAAAGTTGTTCGTCAGAAAAGGCTTAGAGATGTTCATCAAGGAAATCATCTAGAAGGGGGACATGTGCTTCTCTATTCTTGATGCGGCTGAGATGGTCAGCAACTAAATTTTCATCGACACTTTTATCATTAAGTTTGATACTAAAGTCTTTTAACAAGTTTATCCATCGAATGAGACAGGATTTAGCTTCCTTTTTTGTAATTATATACTTTAAGGCTGCATGGTGGAATAGACCTCCTGAGTACCTAATAGATAATGCCAAAATTTCTCTAAAGAGAAGAGGACATCTACAAGCTCCTTCTAGGTAGTGGTGTAATTCAAATGGGTAGGATCAAGAGTTGGAAGGCATATTATATGACATGTGAAGCATTTCAGACTATTACCTAAGCACAGGCCCACCAACATGGTTCCTAGGATTGCACATGATCTCAAAAGGTAGCTCCCAGTAGGGAGCTCGGATTATGGGAATAGAGATCAGAGAGTCTTTGAGTGCATTGAATGCACTCTTACATACCTTGTCCAAATCGAAAGGAACGTCTATTTAAAGAAAATGATATTATGGTTATGCAATTTTTGAGAAATCCTTCATGAATTACTTCAATTTTTGTCGGGTCTACCTCCATACCTTAATAATAAATGATGTGACCCAAGCTAAGACCTTTGTCTACCATGAAGTGACATTTCTCATAATTGAGGACCAAATTCTTCTCAAATACATTTGTAAAGAACCTTAGTGAGGTGAGTGAGGTGACTAACGTAAAGTTCAAATGAGTGGTTGTATATAGTGAAATCATCGATGAAGAGTTCGATGAAGTGCTCAACGAGTCCGAGAAGATGCCCATCATACATCCCTTAAAGGTAATAAGTGCATTACACAGCCCAATGGGCATGCACTTGTAAACAAAGGCATTAAAAGTACTGATTAATGTGTTTTTCTCTTAATCCTCATGTGCAACGGGAATCAAATGAAAACCAAAGTATCTATCCAAATAGCAGTAATGCGACATGCCTGCTAATCGCTCTAACATCTGATCAATTAAAGGTAATGGGAAGTGGTCTTTACGAGTGGAAGCATTAAGCGATCGATAATCGATGTAGACCCACCATCCATTTTGGATGCGAGTTGGGATTGACTCACCCCATGAGTTTGTGACCACTATGATCTCGATTTTCTCAGGAACTACCTGAACGGGACTGACCCACTTGGTGTTGAAGATTAGGAAGATCATCCAAGCATTAAAGAGCTGTAAAATCTCTTTTATAACTACATTCATCAACGGTTGGTTCAGTCACGGTTGTGCTTCTCATGAAGGTTCCTTCTTCCATAAATATCTTTTTAATGCTTGTGGAAGGGCTAATACATTAGATATCAGCAATGGTCCACCCTAAATCCTCTTCAAACTTTAAATGAACATTTACTAGCTTTTCTTCCGTTGGTAATGTTAGTTTAGTTGAGATGGTCACAAGTAAACTTTCAGTTTCCCTAAAAACACATATTAGAGATCACTAGGCAGTAGTTTAAGCTCCAGTATGGTGGCTACCTCCTAAGAAGGGAGAAGGGTATAGTTTGAAGCAGGTAAGTCAAGATATGATAGGGTGGGGAAATAGAGTGTAGTAGAGTCCAACTCATTGATCAGCTCCTCGTTCTCAATATCAAGGGTAAAGGATTACTTTCACAAAAAGTCTATATCAAGATGATTCTCAAACACCACCTTATATCATTGCCTTTCACAAGAAATGGCTCCTTGATAAGTGAGTCCACAATATCCAAGGCAAGCACCACATACGAGGAATTGCTAGGATTGGGCATCGCATAATAGATGTTTACCATAATAAGTTCACCATTAAACTCCATTATATGAGAACCACTATGAACCTCATTCTTAGTCTGGCTAGTATTAAGGAAAGGCCTACCATGTAAGGCCGAGGAGAAATGGGGGCAAGGTGGATTCTTAATATGAATGATTTAGAAGTCAGCACGGAACACGAGCTCACTAACTTTCACAAGAATTACTTCCAATACACCCATGGGATGAACGATGGACCAGTCGGCTAAATTTATGACAAGTCCAGTATCTTTTTGATGGCCAACCTTCAATGTTTCATATATGCCTAATGGCATGACATTAATGCAGGCACCGAGTTCGCACATAACTTTTGGATATCAACTTCACTAATAGTGCAAGAGACAATGAACATGCCCGAATACTCACGCTTGGTGGGCAACTTTTTGCGTAGGATAGCAAAAACATTTTTCATTTATAGTGATTTTCTAGTTACCTTTGAGTCGACCTATGTTAGTACATAGGTCTTTGAATAGCGCGGCATATTTTCTAAGGTGTCAAGAAGTTGAATATTTATCGCAACTTTACCTGAGATTTATAAAATTTCCTTCTATTTTCTTACCTTTTTTTTCTTAATGGCGCGTTCAAGGAACGAGGGCTCGATTTTGAGAAAGGGTTATGCTTTTTTATCCTAGATTACCATTTCATTAGGAGACTATTGAACTTCGAGCTCTTGCTCGACTTTGTAAAGTTTAAAGGCGACCTCTTTAAGCTTGGGTTGTTAGGGAGTTTCCTCTAACTGTTCGCCCCTACGAAGTTTGATGGCATTGATATTGGCATTACGATTCGAATGTGGTTGGAAAGGCAACTTGCCTTTCTCATCCATGCGCCCTAACCTTAGGCTAGTTGCGCTACTTGAACCTCGAGGTTTTTAATGCTTGCGGCATGACTTGTGGTTGACTCAATTTTAAATTGGGTTAATTCTTTAGAGATTCTATCTTGTCTAGCGATGAGTGTCCCCTCATCTCTTCTAAACACTCCAAATTCTAAGTGGGTTGGGATCGTTGAAAAGGACATTGTTCTATTTGAACATATTGGAGATAATTCTGCTTTTGAGATCCATAACTATGATAGGGGCTTTTAATGACATTATTATAAGTGTTATTGAATTTTTTGCCGTATTGATTCCTTGGTGGTCCTTAGAATCCGCCACCTATAGCGTTTGCTTGTGCATCATCGAAAAAAGTGGGACATGAATCAATAGAATGGTCTATGGCCAGCAGAAATCGTAAGCATTAACTCGTGCTTTTTCGAAGGTAAGGAAATGCTCCATGAGGTTAGTGACTTTTTCAAGCTTGCTATTGGTAAGATTTGACCCAACGCCATCAAAAGAATTTTTTGAAGGTCCTTGTCCTCGTCGACAATTTAACGACGTGACTCACTCTCTATAGATTCATACAAATCAAACGTATCTTGAGTTTTCCTACATCTATAATCGCCTTCACAAGCATTGTCAATCATGGAGAGGTGACTTTGGCCATGTTGGGGGCATTGCGCTAGTATACGCTTATAACGACCCCTATAGTTTCCAAATGATTCTCCCTATTTTATTTTGATACTATATATCTCCCTAGTGAGTTGGGAAGATCTAGATTCATGGAAAACAAATTTAGGAATGCATAAATCATATCGTTCTAATTTGTGATGGAACTAGGAAGGAGGTAGAAAAGCAAGCCTTAGGCTTTATCTTAAAGGCAAAAAAGAAAAGTAAAAAGTTTGATTTCATCTTCATTGACTCTCAGGGGAATCACGGTCCTATATTTAATGTGGAATTCTTTGATTAAGGTTACAATCCATTCCATAGAATACAGGGAGAAAGTTTATGAAATCGAATATATGCTCGACATTGCCCGTATGAGTAGAGAATGAGATGTAGTATGGTTGATTAGCTAGGAGATATTGCATCTCATCATTCGCTATCCCTATGGTGATGTGATGGTCCGCCTGAGGTTGAGCCCAAGGGTGAGCTTGTGGTCGCTAAAAAGCAGGGTCAACCATTTTCATATTGAGTTATTGGTAACGAGGTACCATAGGCCTTTGTTGTGCCACTAGTGCATGTGTCGCTTTGGGTGCTCCAAACTTTTAGGGTGGAACAACTTGGTGATCCTCATTTCTCTGAAGTGGTGGATTTCTATTTTGATCATCCATTTGAGGTGATTTCTCGATCTCCATATCAAAAGGAAGTAGAGATTCGGTAGACTTTGATCTATAACGACTTTTGGGCATAAAGGTCAACACACAAAAAAGAAAAAAAAACCTAAATAAAAAAGGACATGGTCCTCGATAACGGCGCCACAATTTGATGCTTTTCAAATGCGTTAAAATATATAATCCTAATGAGATTACTAAGTACCACAAGAACTGCAGCTGTGGCAAGCACGGGGTCGATCTACGAAGACCAACGTTTCTAACTTAGGCTAGCAAACAAGAAAGTAATTCCGGAGGGTTTGAAATGGTTGTTTTCAAGAGTTCACAAAAAACAGTGAATAAAAGTACTTTGTAAGTAAATCAATCGAGAAGAGTAACCTAAACCCTCGGTTTCTCAAACTTCCTCAATTGGCACAAACTAACCTATAGTCATCGATTTATATAAAACATGCAATTAAAGGTATTTTAGAGTAGTTATAGACCCAATAACTTACGCGGTTCCTTGCACTTACTATTATTAGTAATCAAGATATGACAATGACTACTTCCCTAGCCAAACACGCAACCCTAGACTCACGCAAATCGCGTTTAATACGTTGATTGCATAAGGCTATATACAGGCACTAAACCTAGACAACTGGATCGCTAGTGCATCCGATTTAGCGTATATCCCTAAGGTAATTGATTGGTCCCAAAAAGGTCAAATTAATCGCTATGGTCAATTGCCACTTATGTGGTATTCTAGCATAAGTACGAATGCTAACGACTTAGTAGCAATAAATCAAGGTTTAAATCAAAGTTTGACCCTATTTAATCAAGCAATACCAAAGAGAGTAAAATACCAAAAAAAAGAAATTAAATTATATAAAATAAGATCTCACAAAGATATGATGGAAAAAGAGTTGTTGCATCCACCTCCGGTGTAGATTGATGGAGATTATCCTGACTGGATGATGGAAAACCTCAAAATCTTCAAGTTCTTTCGTAAATAAAGAATTGGAACAATTATTTCTTGAGTTGCTATTTATAGAAAACCTAAAAAATCTATTACAAAACAAAATTCCTATTAATTCATACTAGAATTGGGTTTCCCATTCTAGGCCGCGAGTCATCTCCTCAGGCAGAAATCTTACATCTTGAGCTACGACTTAAAATTATGGTGCCAGTTGGTGTGCGTGCAACGGGGCCGTGAAGGCTTGGATTCCAAGACATGGCCATTGCATTAAAATATGAGTGTTGGCTTCTCGGGGCATGTGCCCTAAGTCAATCTATAAATATTTTTATCTTATGATTTTAGTTAATAAAATAGAGGTTTTGTTTGTTGTTTTATTATAAGTTATAGCATTTTACCTTATAATAAGATCCATGGGTATTTGCTGAAATATCTTAAATGTCCCTAGTCGGTCATTATACTAGGAACAATAATGAGTTAAGACTAGTGTGAGTCTTTATTGAAGTTCATGTGATGATCATGCGTATAAGGATACGAATTGAGATCATTGGTACTTGTTAGGGTATAAGGTAATAAACCGACCAGCTATGAGAACACCACATGAATTAAGTCATAGGTGTTACTCATGAGAGGTATATCATTTAGTCCATCGACTTAAAAGTACTAAAGACTTCAATATTAGGACCATGGTAATTTGAAACAATCAAACATTGTATTTAATCAGACGATTATTAAGATTGTGATTGGTTACCATGTGAATAATATGTCAACGTGTGTAATCGAGATAGAAATTATCCCTCTCGTATATAGAGTGATATTAGCGGATCCCTCGATATGTTACACTATTAAATGGCCAAGTCCAAGTGAATTGATATGATGAATGTCACTTGGATGTTTTCTGTTTACCTAAAGATTGAGACTAGTATGATTGAAAGTTACGGGTGGTTTTCCATGCCTTATGTTTAATATAAATATATCGCACGAAAAAAAGGTTTTGGTTCACTACCAATGTTGCATGAACCAATTTTGTCGCACACAAAGAATACTTTCACAATTTCAGTTGGTCCAGAATAACGAATTTTATATGATTAAATTCATGACATAAAAGCCCTTATGATTTGTTTTACGATAACTTATTAATAGGGGCATATGTATAAATTCCTTGAATTGCCTAAATATAATAGTTGTATAATGAATAGGTTTTTTATGATAGCATATTTACACATATAAATAGAGGTTGAAACCTTACAACGACATAAGATTTTCATTTTTAAAATTTTTTAGTTCATTGAATTTTTGGAGAGAAAGAAAAATGTTTTCAATCTTTCTTGGGGCTAGCACTCCAAATTCTGGTCACGTTGGTTTATGGATTTCTGATTGAGGACGCACACTTGAATGTCTTGGAAATCAAAAAATCAGAGAAGGAAATCATGGATTAAGGTATGGTTTATTTTTGTAGATCTACTTTAATGGAAGTTATTTTTGATCTTTTTGGAGTTTTTCAAAAATTGTTTTGAATTTTTTGTTGCGTATGAACCCCAAAAACCAACATGACCTGGATCGCTGGTCCATTTGATAATGCTCGATGGAGCATGATTCCATGTTATGGCCTTTTATATAAAACATGAATGGTGACACGGATCATTGTTTTCTTCTTTCCTTTGATTTCCTTAACCAATTCTTCTAATAATCACACCAATTGTTCATTTTGAGTCATAAGAACTACAAATCACACAAATGAGAGATTGTTACCATTAAATAAAGATTTATGGTTAAGAATCACATTAAACACTATATATTATATTGTCTAATTGTACACTTAACAGTTACATTGATTTTGCGAGTTCATTTATGATTCAATTAGGAATGTCATGCCCACAAATAAAAATGAAGGGTTACCTTTTCCTTTAATGATCTCATAATTCTATAAACAATGACTAGTTCCTATGATAGGTCTTAGGTTAGATGTTTACCTAGACAGGACCATTACTAATGAAATCATAGAAAGCACGAAACATGTACCTAGCTATATAGATTTTTAAGAGGAGCGAGAAAGAAATGAGGTACTTAGAAGAGAGACCATGGAGAGAAGATGAATAAGGGCAGAAAAAATAAGAGTCTTGGAAGAAATGTAATTTATTGCGTATAATGAGAGGATGAACCAGAGCTTAGAGCCAATTATAGAAGATTTTACTGGCATGTATAGTGAAGAGATGGAGATGGCCATGAAAATGTCAATCTTGCGAAACCAAATGCAGACTTTGAGAAATCAAGAGTTAATTTTTTAGAACCAACACAAAATTTCAAGGAGTTTGAATGAGTCTGAAAGTCATATGAACAGGAGATTGCAATGCTGGGAAATTGATATTCCGACACCATCCACCAAATTGAGAATGCCTAATAAGGGAGTCTTTTCATAAAATACTGCAGTAGCGGGAGTGAATACATGATCTTTGATCCTGTTGTGATCTATTAATCTTAACATCTAGACGAAAAGGATGGTGGTGACAATGTGATTTTTTGATGGTGGTTCTGATCTACTTTCTTCTTTGATTAGTTTATATTTGAGTGATTTTATGTGAGGTGTTGGTTTGTAATATGATACAATGATATGTGTGATATGTGTGATATGGTGTGTTACCGTGCTATCATTTATATGGCTTATGGGTTATATTATACATTGGTTTGATGTGTTATCCTCTATTAATATGATGTTTGGAAAATCATGAATTTTCAAGTTTTCATTAATTATGCAATTCATTCTTGTGATTATTTATTTGTTCATTATTTAATTATTTAGTTTACAAAGTTTTTTATGCTTCAAGGGGTATTTTTGATTTGTTGAAAACCTGAATTAATTTTCAAACCTTGAGGACAATGTAAGGAATGATTTTGGGGGTATTTGGGTGAAGTAGAGTATCAAGTAGCGAAGTATGGAAAACTTAAGAGGTGGAATCATTTTTTTTTAATGTTCAAGTTGGTTAAAAATTTCAAATTTTTTAAGGTACAAGTAATATTTTTTTTATTTTACTATATTCAATTTTTTTGTAATAAATGAATTTGATATGAATTTTTCAAGGTCATGAAGTTCATGAAAACAAACACTAGAATTTTGCATGTTTATATTCTTAACCAGTCGGGATAATTTTCTCGTACTCAATTAAAACTCAAATTGATTCATTCTAGTGGCATTGTAAAGCCTAGCCTTAATGTTAAAACTTTTATCTCAAGCACAATTTAATGATTTGGACTCCTTCCTATCTAAAAACGCTCTACAACTTTGATGTTAAGTATGAAATTTCAGGACATCACAATTTTGATAATTCCCTAATGTTTTGAGAAAAAACTCACTCATTTCTTATTGGATTGAGCATACATTTATGTACGATGTTCTTGGGTATGTCTTTAGTCTACTGTAAAAAATTTGAAGGTATAATGTAGGAGAAATACATTTTTAAAATTTGTTGGTCAAAATTTAAAATTATTTTGAGTGATTGTTATAAACCTTCCCTATCTCCCTCATTTCTTATCAAATTGTGCATACGTTATATTTTCGAAAGTTAAGATGTAGCCTTAATATCCCTCTTTTGACTGTAATACTAAATTTAAATGTTTTGATAATTGAAATAAACTTATATGTTGTTGTACCAAAACTGTCTGTATTTTAATAAAGTGGATTTTTACATAAACAAATTAATGAGGGGGCTTCTATTAAAAATTGAATTTCAAAATCACCAAACTGACCTAAAACACGTTAAATCCAATTTGTAATTAATAAGTCAATAATTAGAAAGTGTTTTATACTATAATTTAGAGTTACTTTATATGTAAAAGGCTATATTACACTAGGTTTTCTCTTTTATTTTTGATTTCTTGTTATATTTAGATTACATGAATAAATGAAAGAAAAAAGGAAGAAAAGAAAAAAATATAGCCAAGTGAAGATATTTACAACGATTCCACTACGATTCAAGAAATACACTAAGATTCGCTACATAAATTGGCAGAAGACTAGTCTAGCGATTTAACAGTGATTCAAGAAAAGAACTATGATTCACTATAAAAATCGATAAACTAAAAAGACGTATTTCCATTGATTTTCCAAGTGATTTATTTGAGAAGGAAGATTTGGTCAGGATTTGCTGATGTCGACCACGAGAATAATGGATTAAAGCAGGGAATTTCAGTTTGGTTGGGATATGTACTACTTAAAAAATTATACATATGACCTAACGGCTTCGAGAATAAGTGTCTCTTAATTACCTTGGAGAGCCTTAGGACAATTTGAGTTCCCTTGGAAGCCGTTGATTACTCTATAGTGCAATTAATTCTTTTTATTGAGTTTAGTTTAATTTTATTGTTCTTGCTTTTGAAGGTTATTTATAGATTCAAGTATTCAATAAGAGGTATATTCAATAATGTTTTTTATTTATTTTATTTTAATTTTTAGGTTAAGTATGTGTAAGTAGTTTATTAATCCAAATAATGTCCGAACATGAATATAAATCATTTTGAAATATAGCCATAATAAAGAAAACATTTTGCTTAATTCTTTAAACTTAATAGTATACGTCGATTCACAGTTTCAATAAACATTGTATTGCATGCACAGTTTAGAATGTCTAGAATGTGTATTGTGTTATTTAGGTTCTATATCTATTATAAAGTAGCAACTAGGATTAATTTAAAAAGGTCTTTTATCGTTTAAATGTCTTAGGTGACTTGTGTTCTAAATTTGATATTGATATGGGAAAATTCTGATAATATTTCTTTAGTAGTAAGAAGTTTTCATAGAGTGTAATGTTCTTTTCTTTCTATTAGTTATCTTTGAGCTTTTGAAGAACTTATGTTGATAAGATTACAATAAGGCTTTTCCATTGATATAAGGAAATCCATGGCTTGATAAAGGCCATCAATTTGGCTTATGATTTAGGTTTAATGATTAAAGAATAATTTTATAATATGTTGTTATTATTTGTGAGTTATTATTTATGCATTTTTTCATAGGTGTTTTGCTATGTAAATAAAGTCCAAAGTTTGTCTACCGCTCTATATGTTAACTTTGAAGATTTATAGGGTATTTTGAATGTATGTACATGAATTAGACAAATCAGGGAAAAAGTTCAAGATTGGTCAAAGGACACAGATATGACGCCCTCATAATGAATTGATTGCACCATGGAGAATCCACGCAAGGTGTCAGGGCAGATGAACATACAACATCCAAACAAAATGGACTACGCCAGGTTTTATAACAAACGACATAACCCATGGTGCCAAGATTAGAAATAGAAATTCTAGACTGACTTGTTGTTCAACACTTACTATATTATGCCACGTCATGACTTGGCGCCGTTCCTACATAATAGAAATGCCATTGACGATGCAAGACACGCAAAATAAAAGTTTTCCAATTTTTATTACTGGGTTTTCCTATTTTTGACCAAGGCTCACCTATATAAAGGAGAGACCTCTATGGATGAAATCGCATTGTATTTAGAGTGATTTAGGATTGAGAAAGGTAAAGTAGCCATGTCCGGCTAGGTTCTTCAATACCTAGGTTGGGGATGAAGCTCTCTAGCTAGTCATAGGTTTGTTTTCATGTCTTGTTGATGTTTTCTTTGATAAACGTTTTTGTTTCAATTCTCTATCTTTATATTATTGTTTTTAAAGATGTCTCAATGGTACTTTAAAGTTTGTAAATTTGTTGCAAATCTCTAACCTTAAATCCATTGACTTGCTATCTATAAGGTCGAGTCCGTGATACCAACTAGGTTGAGGAGTGGCAATCACCTAGAATGAGAAACATGACACACTTATTGTTCTAAGCGAATATCATGAGAGCAAGTTTATGTCTTAAGAGCGGTTCCTAAAGGTTATCCAGGGGTAGGTGTTTCCACACATCTTTTAATGTAGGTTACATGCTAAATCTTGAAAGCGGTTGCTCATGGTTATACGGTTTAGTAAGAGAAGATTTTAGAAAATGGTTGCCCTATGTGACGACCCCAACTACTAAATAGGGCATCACCCAGCCTAATCCCGTAATCAAGCCTTAATCATAACCACATAAGACTTAATTACGAATTAGTCAGCCTTTCTTCCCTATATTCTTTAATACACGTGTTCAGATATTATTAGATTTCAAAGTTAATTGAATTTTTTTATCATTTTAATATTATTACATAATTTAAAGGCTATGCAAAAGCTTATATTATTTAAAATCCTAAATGTGGAAAACCAGGAAAATACCGCATCACATGCATGTATATATATGAGTCTAAAAAATGGGGAACTATACACTCAACCTAATGTACAACCCAAAATGTACAGTAAAGACATAAACCGACAAAAGTCGAGTCATACAAAATGAGATAGGAGAGTTGCAGAAATGCTCAAAGAAAGTCGCCAATTTTCTCCTTCCCTGGCCTACTGCTGCTCGATGGACCTAAACCCACCGTTACAAACTAGATGGTGAGTATAGTAGTATTTAAGTAATAACAGGAGAATTATATGCCACATTTCCAAAATATAAGATAGGTATTTAAAAACATAAAGTAGGGAAAGAATTGTTGAATAAAGTAATGCAAGTAAATATCATAATTAAAGATGTATAAACTGACACAGGTTAAGTCGAGATGATCTACGTCCGGTCGATGGTGAGAACTATCACCTAACCTTTCCCACTACTATATGGAGATGTGCTCAACATATTCCACACAAAAAGCGGAGCTGTGCTCTACGCATACAAATCATCTATCTCATTCTTGTTGATCACCTCGAGTCTCATAACTCGTGTGCTTCGCAAGTGTAATGGTGAGTGCTCCCGATAGACCCATGTCCCCTTGAACCGCGCATCTCTCGTGTAATGGATACTAGATAATCCCTAATTTAGTTCTCAAAGAAAAATAATTCCAAATTTCTAGGATTCCAAAACTAGATAAGCTACAAAGCTCAATGAAATAAAATATAAGTCTAATCCATTCCAACTTATCTCAATAGCATGTTTTTCATTAATTATCTATCAAAAATGACATCAACAGTAGGAATTGGAATCAATGAAACATGTCACAAGGCATTTGTCATAATATTCAATCATGAATAGACACCAGAACAACATGATGTGAGATTTCAAATAGGAATGTCTACCAATGGACCATAAACTAGTAAAACCGAATGAAATGAAATATAGAATTCTCACAGCTTTACTTACAATTCACACGCTTGTCCTAGCCTATCCGACCTTTCGACGCTCCAAAATGTGTTCCCAAACTCCTGAGATCTCCCCTTAGTTCCCTGGAGTTGTTTCATAGGTTTTAGAATGAGTTTAGACCCTTTTATAGTTTTTAAACCAAGTTTGGACTTTGCTGATTTTTGTACCAACAAAAGCAAATTAGCACGCTATTTTACACCTCTAGCGCGCTAATCAAGATTAGCGCGTTAAATGAACATTAGCGCGCTACTTCACATATCTTGTGCACTAATTAACATCAGCGAGCTAGGTTATCAACTTAGCGTGCTATATGCAGTAGAACCCAGAATTCTACGTTTCAAATTCTGGGTTTTTACTACACATAGGCCTTGTTATCACCTTAGGGACCCTCATACACATTATAAGAGGTCCCTAACACCCATCCAAATGTAAAATAGCAACAACATTCTATTCATGAATTCACAAAGTTATGGTGTGGAGAAGTTACATCACTTGATGAACTCCTTCTTCCTGACCAATGCTTCAATGGGTTCCCTCCTCTTCTCACCAAATCACTCCAGAAACTCTCTCTTCCTTCTCTTCTCCTCTCCTACCAATTTGATGAAGATAAGAAACCAAAATTGTTGACTATATGTTCAATTTGACCATATATATTGATATGTTTGAACCTTAGCCCTAGATCATTATGTGCACAAGTATCTCGAGGTTTATCTCATGGACCACCTTGTCCCACTTGTCCCTCAAGTCACCATTAAGTGACTCAACATGTTGACACCTTGTCCTTTAATGAGTTAATGCGTGTCTCGATGCACATCTAATGCCTATTGTTTAATTGCACTAACTTTAGGCACATTAATGTTTATGCTTAAATGTGACCACATTAGCCACTTATAAAACCAACATAAATTCATATTTAACCACAAATTAATTAAGCTTACTGTGACGGCCCCAACTTCTAAATAGGGCACCGGCCGGCCTAATCTCGTAATCAAGCCTTAATCCTAACCCCGTAAGACTTAATTACGTATTAGTCAGCCTTTCGTCCCTATATTTTAATTTAAAGTGAATTCAAATTCCATTATCATGTTAAGCGGAAGCTTTCATTCTCCAAAATTCCTAAGTGTGGAAAAACCAAGAAAATACAGCATCACATGCACGTATATATATATGAAACTATTCACTCAACCCAATGTACAACCCAAAATGACATAAACAATAATAATACAACAAAATTCAAGACATACAAAATGATTGAGGAGAGTCGCCGAACTGCTCAGAGGAAGTCGCCAATCTTCTCCTTCCCTGGTCTGCTATTGCTCGATGGACCTACACCCACCGTCACAAACTAGACGATGAGTACAGTGATATTTAAGTACTAACTGAAGAATTCTATGCCACATTTCCAAAATAAATAAATGGTATTTAAAAGCATAAAGTAGCGAAATAAATTGCTGAAACAAGTAGTGCACGTAAATACCACAGTTAAAGATATAGAGACAGACACAGGCTAAGTCGAGATGATCTACGTCCGGTCGGCGGTGAGAACTATCACCTAACTTTTCCCACTACTATATGGAGTTGTGCTCAACATATCTCACCCAAATAGCGGAGCTGCGCTCTACGCTTATACAACATCAATCTCATGCTTACCGACTACCCCGAGTCCCATAACTCGTGCGTCGCGCAAGTGTAGTGGTGAGTGACGAAACCCCGGTAGACTCATGTCCCCGTGAACCGCACATCTCTCGTGCAATGGACACTAGATAATCCCTACTGTAATTTCAAAGACAAATAATTCCAAAAACTCTAGGATTCCAAAACAAGTTAGGCTACAAAGCCCAAAGGAAATCGAATACCAGTCCAATTACTTCCAAAGTATCCCATTAGCATATTTTTCATCAATTCTTTTCAAAAATGACATTAAGTGTAGGAATCAGAGTCAATGAAACAATTCACAAGGCATCATGTCACAATATTCACTCATGAATAGATACAAGAACAAAATGATGTGAGATTGCAAGTAGTAATGTCTACTAATAGACCAATCAATCAATAAAGGTGAATGAAATGAAATATAAAATTCTTTAGTTGTACTTACAATTCACACGCTTGTCCTAGTCTATCCAATCCCTCGACAATTCGAAATGCGTGCCAAACTCCTGAGTTTTCCCCTTAGTTCCCTTACATTTAATAATGTATCACTTTAGGCCAAATCGTAATCGAGATAAATTTCTAAATTTTATTTTTTATTTTAGGTCGATCCGTCCATTTCGCACTTTTCGAGGTAAAACCCCCGTAAAATGCTCGTCCGAAATTCTAAATATTTTATTTTTCCTAGAAATTCATTACTTTCTATTTATTTTGTCGAAATATAATTTTTTGAAATTTTTCCCTAATTTTCTGGATTTTTTTCCATTTTTTCTCCATTTTTTTCTTTTTTTTTCTTTTTTGTTTATTTTGGGTCAAGTTGACCCGACCCTGGCCAGGGAGCTCCCGAGACCCTTAGCCAAACCAACCTACAACACCACATCAATTGAACAACACACACCTTGGTCTTTTCTGGGTCTCTCCTTCTCCTTCTCCTCCACCTCCACCAGCGATTCTTCTCTCTTTTCTCTCCCGGTTTCGTTTGTTTTGTGAGGATAAGGAGATGGAGATGTTGACTTGTATATAGTGGTCATGTTAAACAATAGCCTTAGATTTTGGTGTGCACACGTATCCCAAGGCTCATCACATGGAGCACATTGTCCCACTTGTCCCCCAAGTCACTTGTGAGTAACTCAAAAAAGTCACACCTTGCCTCATAATGGGTTAACGCGTGTCTCGGTACACATCCAATGCCTAATGTTTTATTTTCCTAACTATAGGCCATTTAATGCTTTAGCTCCATGTGGCCGCATTAAAACCACTCATTACCCGATAAATTCACATTTTATTCACATAAATTAAACTTACCCCAATATGCCGCTACTTCGGTCCCACGTCGACACGCGACTCGAGGTACGTCCACTCTCGTCTCGATACCTACACACACGTAGAAAATTAACTTAATAGTCTACACATATACAATACACTAGGCATACATCACAACAAATACAATACACTACACCTCGGCCCTTGCCTCGGTAATCGGACATATCACGATGTGGGTCCTACAATACGAGTCGTTGAGCCTGTTTCAAGACGTAAACATGGTTATAAATTTTGGGTGCACTTACCCTGTAAGCAACTACCTCAATCCCACGTTGACACGCGACTCGAGGTACGTCCCCGCTCGTCTTGATACCTATATACCCGTATAAATTGACTTAATAGTCTACACATAAACAATACACTAGGCATACATCACAACAAATATAAAATATACCTCGGTCCTTGCCTCGGTAAATGGACATATCACGGTGTGGGTCCCACAATACGGGTCGTTAATCCTGTATAAGGAATTAAACACGGTTAGCGATTTTGGGCCATTACACCTTATCTATCGAGAATAGGGGGACTAAGGTGTTGGTAACCCCCCACATCCATAGCCTATCCAAGGAAACTATTTTAAGACCCATCTTTTAAAATCGACTATACAAGACATGGAAACAACATAGAGGTAGGATGTGGATTCGTAGACTTTGGTATGTTTTTCTATTTATGAGTTCCATTTAATTACTCTGTCGCTCATTCATTTTTAGTTAATAGAACTCTTTTACAAACCCCCTATTCTATTTTTCTATATGTTAAACCCAGTTTGACCTATTCTTATGGATTCAACCTCGTGTTTACCACTAGTACATTATTATGGGATCGATAACCCATACACGGGTTATATTTGACACTCGTAACACGTGATCAAAAACTCGGCGCCGTTGTCGAGGATTCAGATCCAAATCGAGTTTAACTTTTCTTTTTCTTTTGTTGTTCTTGTATCAATTTTTGTATTCATACCCTTCTTAACTTTACAAAGGCCTTTTGGTCCCCAATTATGGTTATTACGAAAACTCATACTTTTATAGTATAAAAGGGGGAAGTACATCAATTTCTAAGCATGAAATTTCAAATTTGCCTTTTATTAAGTAACAGGGTAATGTGGAAGCTAATGGAGTTTATGCAACTGTCTCTAATCCCATTAATTCTTGTATTTACTACCCGTAATATGAAATTATCCCGAATGGAGCTATGCATTACCACAACCCAATTTCTACAATTTTATGCAAAGTCTACATATTCCTCGACAAGAAGAGCATTCTATTAAAGAAATTTTGAAGGATCTAGTCTTAGTCAATGAACGGTTCCCTCAGCCTTTTCTGTAAGGACCAATAACCTTTGACCTATATATATATTTGGACAGTAACCGTTGTATAACATGATTCTTAATAATCTGTATTGGTTATCTTATATTATTGTTTCGATCTCCTGCATGTTAAATATCTAACACAAAGCAATCGATTCCTTCCAAACTCCTCTAGTGTATACACAATCAAGATTAAGTTAAGTAGAGTATAAAAATTCATTTCCATCATAAAATTTCTATTTTCATGGGTAACAATTGTCAGCCCCCTCATCAATAAGATGAATGACCCGCCTAGATTACCTTAATCCTTTGATAATCTAGTCAGCCTAATCTATTCTTTCAACTCTAATTTGAAAGTAATAATTATTTCAATCCTTTGTAAGGCCCTGAAACTAAATTTATATCCTCAATGAAACTCAATTCATGATTTGTTCAATTGGAGCAAATTAGGGAATTATGTCCATATTTAAAAAAAAAATTGGCAGCACCTCCCCTAAAAGTGGCGTGCCATAAAATTCACCTAATAGATAGCAGAATTAGGGAGAGGCCTATAATGGCTCACAATTCCCCGCAGTTCACAATATATATCAAGTTCGCATTTATAAACAAACTTAGTCTCCGATAGCTTAGTTATAACTTTACGAATCCAAAATAACCAAAATTGAAACAAAAACCTCATAAACTTATTTTAACTAAATTGGGAGACTCTCACAATCCTTCAATCAAACTTCACATCCTACGCTCACCCCAAAAATCCAATACAATATATGTAAACAACTTAAAACGAGAATTTACTTTAAAGTTTGAAAACAATCACCATAATCTTCGAGTCTTGTCCCTTATTCTTTTGTTTTCATATACAATCCGACATCATCTAAAACAACTTGAAGATGTTAGGCAAGTAAATTTCTATATTGATCTGTACTTTCGCAATTGTTAGTCTGATACATGGGGACATGTTATTGCATTTTCAAATAATCAATAAAGTATATGGATCAACTTGACATGCAATCTACTTTGTCGTTGTCTCCTAACTATAATCCCACGTCAACTTCCAAAAATAGTATAGAGACAGTATTAAGAGATCATGAAATGCAGAGATAACTTGTCAGCGTTAGACATTGTTAGTCTCATTAAACGACATAGAGGCAGGACTGAAACAAAAACTAGACTCTGAAACAAACGTATCCTTCACACTCACTCTATTTATGCATGACCATGAATGGTAAAATGCAATGCAGACTATGATACAATTACAGGTGCAAAAAAAATTAATCAATAGTAAAGATCATCGTATGGTTTAATAACAACCAATCTATTTTGAGCTTAATTTCGGGGTTCTCTTATCATCGGATCACCTTGAGAATGGATCCAATAACTTCCCTGCATACCCAAATACATAATGGGTCAAGCTTCAAGTAAAACCAAATCATAAAACCTAATGGAAACTGCGGCCAAAATACGGTTGAGAACAATTTCCATAAATATTAATTTATATAATTGTTTCAAGTTGTTTTCAACTAGTCAAATTGAGGTAAACTTTTAACTTTGAAAACCTCAATATTTGTCATGATGACCTAAAACTTGTAGTACTCATGACATATTTTCCATTCAAGAACACTTATATCGGATCAACAATGAAGAAGTTATGAATTTTCTAATATGGCCTTTCAACTAGGCAAAATTTATTTATTTTGAACATAAAAATTCTCTAAATCAATATTTTCGCAATGAAATTTTCAAGGCTCGACAAATAACACCACAAAACTACTCGATACCAACGTCAAAATTTTTCTACGACTTGTGGAGTCAAATTGGATTAAAACCAATAAAAGCATCTCCTAAATTGTTATCAATTGAATCACATTAGTTCAATTAATACAAACCCTAACCTAGGTCGATGGGATTTATTTCAAATCGGTGCACATTAAGCCAATCGTTGGGCATAGATTGCCATAGAAGCTATGTTAGATCCCTTGCAATGTTCATTCTTGGGTTGCGATCAATTTCTATCAAAACCCAGCAAATGAAATCGAGAAATCCTGAGAATTCAAATTGAATTTTGAAAGTTTCCCTGATTTGAGTATTTACAAAATTGCTGGCCAAATTCCTCTTTTCCACCGCAGAAACTTGGCTCGAATTGACCATCTTGAAATGATCTACAATTTTGGGAAAAGAAATCGGGCAAAAATCGAACGTCAGGAGCTCGTGAAGCGAGAGAACGATCTGAGTGGGTTAGCAATGAACGTTCTATTCATTCATTCAATCGAGATCAAATGTTTTGATTTGTTTTTTATTTTTTTATATAAACCCCTTAGCTGCTTGTCAACTGCTTAATTTCTTTTCATTTATTAGTTCCTGAAATCTCTATTTTGACTTGTATTCGCTTTTGGCACTCATTTCCGATTTTTTCTAAATTGAACCAAACTCTTGACAAAATAGTCCATCTTCATAAAATGTCCATAACACTAGTTTGGTCATGCCAAAACCTCGAAAATCTTAATTTTTTCCGCGACGGACTAAAATTTTTTTAGACCAATTCTCTTGCCATACTTGGCCATCCTTCATTTTTCTTGGAGGTCATGGCATCCCTAATCAAATCATAAATTATCTTGCCAACATCAATACAGTCGATCCCTTGCCCTATGTTGTATAAAAGAGTTGCCCTATAGTTTAGTGTGATAGTGTTGTAAAAAGGATGTAGACTCGTGTTTAAGAAGAAGCTCCAAGCTTTGGTGGTTTTTCTCAAATATTTGGCTTGGAATTGTTTTGGGTACCCGTCTCTATGAAATAGAAACCATCCCTTAGAATAGGTTCTAAATCGTTTCTAATGGTCTCGTGGGGACATCATTGTGTATACCCATACTTGGGTTTTGGGTATTCATTATTATGTCTCATGTTTATTTCCGACAAACCATAATACCGATTTATTCTTTTAGGTGAGAAATTGACTTGTCTTTCTTATACTATCGCTACTGTTTTGTTCCCATTTTGTGCATGTTTGCATAAAACTCTCCCACTATAATTTCACAACTCATTTAAGCCAAGCACCTCACGTCATTATTTGCTTTGTAATCCATGATCAACAATACCCAGTTCCTCTTTCTTATTATGTTCAAGATCATTGTCCTATACATAGCTTAATTTTTCACATTGAAACCTCTCTCTTGTATCATTTCTTCTATTAATACTAATGTCTCTCTACATTCTAACAAAAGCTTTGACATTAATTAGGTGCCAGTGTACGAATTGGATTCTAGGTGTCTCCTCTATTTCTTCCTCTCCCTCCAACTCATCAGCAAAACTTAAAGGTGGAGTAGCTTCTCTAGGTGCTTTAGTTTGGGGGTTATTAGTCAATGTCCCCTTTGGACTAATTTGTGCAGGTGGTGCTTTGGATTTTTTGTTTGGTTTCTTTACAAAAGGTGCCTTCCCCTTCTCATCTCGAGGGCTTCTACCTCTACAACTACTGACCATTGTCTCAAACATAAGGTAAATTAAATTAAAATAAAACCATAACTAAATCCCCGAACTCATTTTAAACTTGTCTTTTTTAAACCATTTTCAAATATGTGTAAATACAATAAAATTTTGAAATTGTCAAATTTGTAAATCAGTGGTCAATGTATTAATCATTCTTAATCAAGTGGAATCAATGAAACCTTTTGTTAAGGTAATTGAATAAATTCCATGAAAACTATTTCGAAAACATTTAAAAATTTGAGAAATTCTTTCAAATCAACAATTTGTAGAAGTAAGGAGCTAGGGTCTATGTAATTACCTTGTTGAGAGTGAATCTCTCAAAATTTAAGCTCTTGAACTCCTCTAGACCGTCTTTCAAGCTCAAAGTTGAGATTTTTTAAGACCATAGTTTTGTTGAAAACCCCCAAAATCAAAACTTTTGATTTGAATGAGACTAGGTTGATTTGAAAATTACTTAAATATTATGAGATTAAGCTTAGGATGGTCGAGTATAGGCAAAAAATTGGGATTTTTGTGAGAGGGTGCAACAGTTTGTTGGTGTGATGAGTCGGTTTCTGTGGCGATTTTAGGTTTTTTGTTTTTAAAACATAAAATTATGCCTAGCAATTTCTTTGTTAATGGAATCGCTGGGAATCAGTATGTGAATTGGAATTAAGGGACGGTCTGTGAGACACACTAACCCATCGATCTGAGAAACGAGTCATTTTATAAGGCCAATCGCTGAGGATTCGTCAGACTCCAAATTTGCACTAAACTTCCAGATTTTGGCTACCGATTTTTCCATCGATTCTCAGTGTTATTCAAAATTGCAGGGGAATTGATAGGCCTAATTCATTGTTTTTGCAATTTATCTCATAACTAACTTAAATATCATTCATTAAAACCCATATTAAATTAGAATTTAATAAAATATTGAAAGTTTTAGTGGGACATATAACTAACTAAATACTTTTATTAATTAAATAAATAAACATATAAACAAGCAATGAAATAATCCAACTTGCATAACGTACATATAAGCAAAAATAACTCGATCACTAAACTTAACTAAACTAAATTACACTAAATTCTTAATAAAATTAAATAAACATAAAATTTGGGCTCCTTCTCATATAGCGCTTTTGTTTATCGTTGTTGGCTCGACTTAGGCCTTATTGAATTAGGTTGGATCTCTATATTTTATTTTAGATTATCCTCTCTAGTTCCATTCCAGAAAGTTGGTGCTCGGCCATTAATTGTCATAGTGATTGTTTCGTTCAAAATATCCACATTAGCTTCACTAGTAGTTAAGCAAGGTTGTCCTAATGTTAAAGAAGGATCTTCATTGATAAAGTGTGGCATTACCAAAGAGTTTATGGGTACGGTGTTATCGTTGACTTAAACTGCCACATCCGTGACCACTCCTTTTGGTTGAGTCGAAGTTCCATACGGTAAAGAGAATCATTCAGAAGCTAGTGAATTCAACTTTAATTGAGTGATTATGTAGAAAGAAATGTATGGGCATGAGATTTACATTAGAGTTCGCATCAAACTGAGCTCTGAGGTACTAAGTCCATTTGGTTTTAATGTGCAAGGATATGCCTCCAGGATTATTAAGCTTTACAAGACTCAAGTCCATCTTTTTCTTTTTCTTATTGTACTAAACTTCCATCTTGTTAATGCTTTACCATTCTCCAGTTGCATGAACCTTCATTCTTGAGTTACTTTCTTATCTTTTGAAGTGTTTTCAACTTTTTCTTTCTTAGGAATCCTTTTACCAATTTCCATTGTTACTACATTAATTGCATAAATTCAAGCATTAAAGTTATCATAAAAGTTTAATTCTAAACATTCATTATCATTTATTTCATTATCAAATAAATCATCATATTCTTCATAAGTATCATAGTTTTGTTCGTTATTAATATTGAATTTGACAATCTTATTTTGAAACTCCATAGACATTGTTCTTTCATAAATATTTAACTTAGTTCTAACCGTTTTATAGAATATCTACCTAATAATATATACAAAGGATTGGGTGATGTTAAATCTCCTATTTCCATGACATAAAAGTTAGCTATAAATACTAAGTCATATACTTGTACTAAAACTTTATCTTATAATCCATACAGTTAATAATGGTATTGTTCGCTAAAATAAGATTCATAGGTGTAGTAGTGAAAAATAATATTTTCAATGATTTATTAAGTTTAAGTGACATGACATTAATTGATGTTTCGAGATCAAAAATAGTAAATTCAATTGAAAATTTTCCTATTGTGATGGGTATGATAAATATTATTGCGTCGCAACATTTCTCAGGCACTCTCTTTACAGATGAAATCTTTTGTCTTAAATTTTCATTAGTTTCTAATTTCTTAAATGATTCAAATACCTCTTCTTTAGTTTCTTCCTCCTTAGCATTTCCTAATTGTTGTGGAACAGTAGAATTAGAATGCATATTTTTATTTGACTTATAAGTATCATTTTCTTTGTCGTGTTTAGCTAATTAGAAATTTTTAGAGATTATTCGTAGGCTTCAACTTTAGCTAAATACCATGAGTATAGCCTTTTAGGAAAAGTTGAGTATTTCAATTTTTCGGCCATCCATTCCCTAGTAAGAAATACATTGGCTATCATCTCTTCTTTTTCTTAGGTAATTTAATATTCTTTTTACCTTTTTTGGTTTCTTTTTTTGCGTATTTGTTTCTTTTTCGTTTTCATAAAATAAAGCGTTAACTTTTGCTTAATTTCTATTGTTCAAACTTTGAGTAGTTACTTTAGTTTGATTACTTTACTTTTTGATTTGATTTTTCAACTCATGAATACATTTATCAATTTTAATTTGATTTTGAGAAATGCAAGTAAAGTTTTGGTGACTCTAGGTCATAAAATTATGTAATATTTGTTCTAAACTTGGTTGCTTAGGTTGAATAGTATGTTGAGGTTGTTGCATTGATTTTGGTTGTGTAGGTGCTCTAGGCCTATAACTGGTATTGTTTTTATTTTGTAGACCATAGCTAAGATTTGAGTTTGGTTTTTCAGTGTAATAATTGTTATTATTATATTGGTTTCTAGGAGGACCAGAATATTAGCTCATAACCGTATTGACTTCTTCATTGTTATCTTCTCGCAAAGTTGAAGAATTATCTAATATGGTTAAACTACTACTAAAAAATAGATCAAATCAAGTTAAACAATTTGGATTTTGTAATGAACTTACATATCATACGGATGTGTGTCGATTTTTTCACCATATTGTTTAGATTGCTTGCCCATCTTATTAATAGCTTCTTTTTTAAAGTTGGTGTAACATCGAATAATGATCCACTACATACGATATCTAATAGTCTTTCCTCAAAAAGATTTAGTCCTTCATAGAAGTATTCTATTAAAGCTCTTTGGTTATATCCATGTTGTTGACAAGATGAAATAAGTCTTTGAAATATGTCCAAAAATTCATTAAAATTTTAATCATTTTCATGACTTTGATTTGTCTTCTATAAGTATTAATTTTTCTTGCCCGCACATTATGATCTAGGAAAGCTTCTAACATTTGAGCTCATGTGGTTATCGAATCATTAGGACAATAAAACAACTAATCATGTGCTCAATCTTTTAATATAAAATGAAAAGTTTTACGTTAGATTTGTTCTAACGTGCAATCTTTAGGTTTTTTCGAATTGACTTTTTATTGGTATTCCCTTTTAAGTTTTTATGGGTCTTCATTGTCTTTACCGTAAAAATTAGGTAGAGCACTAATGAATCCAAATCTAAGTTCATTTTTGGAAAATCCCTCAGGATAAGCAATGCACATTGGTTCATAAGCATTGACATTTTGATTAGCTTGCCTAAAAGTAAGTTCTCTTTTATTATTATTGTAATTAATATTCAAGTTAGTATTGGCTTCTATTATGGCAGGTTGGTGTTCTCTACGTTGTTATCTTAAATTACGATTAAATGTCCTATCTACCTTAATATCAAATGGATATAAGGATCTTATGGAATTAGAATGAATAAGTGGATAGAACATATAACATATAAAACAACAAAGAAATTGTGTTTAAATCCACGACAATGGCACAAAAAATCAACACGTGTCAAGCATGTACAATAAATTTCCCTCTTATATTATACTTTTAATGTTTTATAGTAGTAGTAAGTGGGAATCATCTTTATAAGGATTTATTAAACTTCCTTTGGAAAATAGACTTTTAATAGTTTTTATTATTATTTTTTACTTTAATTTTATTAATTAATTAAAACAGTAATTAAACTTACTAATTCAATATGTACTATAATAATACTTAACTAATTAGAGTAACTTAACTAAGACAATTCCAATTCTCTATTAATCAAATAATTTCAATTCAATGATAAATAAATATCTTAACAAACATCAAGAATAGTGAAACATCAATCTGTTTCGCATCTTAACATATTACTTCAATCATATAGTTATTAATATACTTTATAATGTACTACAAATCATTAAACACTAATCAAAAGTAAGTAAATAGCCTTTAGCTAGCCATTAGTTCTCCATATACCAGTGGAAAAGACACGTTTTAATTTTATTGAGCTAACCCGTTTGAATACATAAAGACATTTACTTCACGCAATAAAATTGCATTAAATTTTATAAGAACTTCCAACTACTAAATCTAACATATTTGAAAAGCTACTTCAACATTAGATTTAGATCTCAAATTCAGTAAGGACATTTAAACAGTCATACCTTTCAAATAATCCTAGTTGCTACTTTAATTAGATAATGATTCCTAATATCACAATACACATTGTAGACTATGCATCCAATACTAAAATCATGATTAAAATCAAATGATAATAACCTATTAAATCAGTTAATCAAACAATACAATGGATTTAAAGCATTAAGCACAAAGTCATCTCATCATAACTACTTAGCAAAACGGATCTAGTTCATGTTCGGACTTTGTTTAGATTGATAAATACTCACTCATAATCATAAATAACATTGCAATAATATTAATAAAAGATATAAATTAATACCTCTAAAATAAATAATTTAAATCTTCTAGTATTTTTCAAAAGCAATGAACAATTAAGCAATAAACTAAACAATAAAGAATGGCTCCTAGAGCAATGAAATATTGATTTAAGTACTCAAGAGCAACTAATATCGTAACCCTAGGTACATATTTATAGTATTATACGTAGTAAACATTCTGAACGAACTCAAACTAATTGATGTTATCTAAAATCCTTGAAATGTGCCCAAACGATTCCTCAACGATTCAGGGTTAAGTGGAATCGCTAGGTAAATCCTTGGAATTGAAGTCCATGTTTACACTGATCTAACTTGCAATTTTGGGTACATATGAATCGCTAGGAAATCACTGGTATGGAATCCAGTTCTTCCTTGATTCTTAGTTAATTTTTTGCATACTCTTTCCACTTGATTAATTCCTTCATAATCATCCATTTTTACTCCATTTTCTTTTTTACCTAAAATAACAAAAACAAGAAAAACCCGTATGATATAGTAATTTATATTTAAAATCATCCTCAAATGTACTATAAAACAAGTTTAATTATTGACTTTTCAGGTTTAAACCCCTATATTAAGGCCTCAAAATAGGATAACATCGTAAAAGATGAACTATTTTGCTGCGGTGATAAGTGAATAATTATACATATTTTATAGTTCATTTTAAGGTGATCTTAGATGTAAAATATTATATTACATGTAATTTTCTCTTCTTTTTGACATTTAATGTAATAAATGGAGAATATGAAGAAAATAACAAAAAAGGGAAGATTATGAAGGAATTAATCAAATGAAAAAAATATATAAAGAATTATCACAAAGTAGCAAAGAAGAACTAGACTTTTATACCAGTGATTCTCAGTGATTCCTAGATGCACTTGACATAAGAAAAGAACAGAAAGCTCATTTCTTCGAGTTTTCCCATCGATTCCTCACTCAAACAATTTGCTAGGAATCTCGAGGCACGATTTCTTGAATGTTAAATTAGTACGAGTTGTTTAAGTTGGTTTGGGATATTTACTACTTTGAATACTATAAATATTAGCCTATGGTTCAAATTTAGTTGACCTTGAGTACCTAGATCAAAATTATATTGCTCTTGGGGCCATTATTTATTATTTTCATATTTTATTGATTTTGGAGAAGATTAAAGATTTCAAGTATTTTAATTCAGAGGTATTTTCAATTTTGTCTTTATTTATATTATTCCAATGTTATTTATGATTATCAGTGAGTAGTTTGTTTGATCTAAATGAATTCCGAATGTGAACTAGATCCATTTTATAATGCAGTTATGATGAGATGAATATGTGCTTAATTGTTAACACCAATTGTATTGTTTGATTCACTTATTTTATAAGTTATTATCCATTGATTTTACAAATGATCTTTGTATTGCATGTGTAGTCTAGATTGGGTATTGTGATATATGGTTTCATTATTTATTTGAAGTTGTAACTAGGATTGCGTGAAAAACAAACACGGTTTACATGTCCTAGGTGAATTTCTATGATCTAAATTTACCGTTTAAGTGCATTTCCGAAAATGTTAGATTTAGTAGTTCGAAGTTCTGATAAAGTTTAATGTGGTTCTATTGCGTAAAGTTAATTTATTTGTGTAAAGAAAGTGGTTAGCTCAATAGAATTAGAATGTAGATTTTCCACTAGTATAAAGGGAACAAATGTCTGGATAAAGGTTGTTTACTTACTTATGATTAGAGTTTAATGATATATCTTACTTTATAAGTGTTCTCATGACTATATAGATTGGGAATACATGTGTGGATTGCAAAACGGGTTTATGTCTCATTGTTCTGGATATTTGTTTATGTATTTTTATTATCGAATTTAATCTATTTGACTGATTGTGAATCTAGATTGTGTTAGTTAATTAAGATAATATAGTTAGCGGGGAATTATTATATTATAGTTATTTACTAGTTAGTTAAATTATTATAGTAAATAAAATAACAATAAAAATAATAAAAACCTTCAAAAGTCCTTTTTCCCATAGAAATTTGATAAATCCTTGTTGAGACAATTCCCAATTGTCATTACTACAAATATGTAAAGTATAATATTAAAGGGAAATTATCATATACGCTCGACACGTGTCGATTTTTAGCGTCGTTGCTTGGGACTTAAACACAATTTCGTAGGAGTTTTAGACATTATGTTGTCTACCCAATTCGACATTTTCATTCTATAGGATCCTTGCATCCATTTGATCCGGAGGTAGATAGGACATTTAATTGTAATTTAAAACAACAACAATGTAGAAAACACCAACCTACCATAACGGAAGCCAATAAAAACTTTAATCTTAATAATAATTATTATTATTGTAATAATAATAGTAATAATAGAGAAGTTACTTTAATGCAAGCTAATCAAAACGTAACTTCTTATGAACCAATGTCCATTGCCTATCCTAAGGGATTTCCTTAGATTTCCCGAAGTTGAATTTAGATTTAGATTCATTAGTGCTCTACCTAACTTCTATAGTAACGAAAATGTAGACCCACGAAAATTTATAAAAGAATATCAATTCAAAGTTAATTGGAGACAACACTTTGGAACAAGACAAACTTAAAGCTTTTTCTTTGGAATTGAAAGATCAAGCAAAATATTGGTTGTTTTATCTTCCATAAGATTCAATAACCACATGGTCTCAAATGTGGATGGGAGCCTTATTAGAATATTTCTACGACGGATTAAATCATATTCGACAAATACAGTTAGATATTGTATGTTGTGGATCATTATTCGATGTTATGCAAACTATAAGAAAATAAGCTATTAAGAAGATGGCTAAACAATCTAACGAATATGGTGAAAAGACATACATCAAGAGAGAAATCTTATAAGGTTAATGATAAAACAAGTAATAAATTTGATGAAAGAATTGAAGAATCATCTAACATGGTTAAACTACTATTAAAAGATAGATCAAAACGAGTTAAACCATTGGGATATTGTAATGTAGTTATTCCTCCTACGGATGCGTGTCCTATTTTACAAGAAGAAAACATTGAAGAAGTCAACGCCGTTATGAACCAATATTAAGGTCCCCCTTGAAATTAAGATAATAACATTAATTATTACATTGGAAATCAAATTCAAATCTTATCTACGGTTGATAAATTCAACACTATACCACCTTTAGACCGAGAGCAGCTACACCAATGTCACGACCAAATTCTTAATCCTAGTTTAATTTCTTAATTAGGGTCATTGACTTGGGTCAGACCGAGGTAGAGAGGGATGTGGTATGTTTAATTTAAGTTAATGTGTCTTAGATAACGAATTTGATAATGGTTATAGTTTGATCAAGTTTGTGATGTTCTACAACTAGGTTAGCTATTTACACTTTCATTTTATAAAAGTTTGTTAAAAAAATTTGAGTTTAAATTTTGTTCTAGTTTTTGCATAATTTCAAAGGTTAAATCAAATCTTTCTCAAAATTGGTTAATAGAATTGGATTACTTCTGAAAAAATCAATAAATTTGCTAACAAGAAAATCTAGATTTCGATTTGAATTGACAAAGTTATGGGGTTTTTGAAGTTGTAAGTGTTGTTGGAAGGATTTTTTGTAGCGAAAGCTATGAGTTTTGGGCTTTTCTAAATACTTTAATCTAACTTTGATAGTTTGTATAAATCATAAGACACCCTAATTACACTCGGGAATCTAGGAAGAGTCTCGAGAGGTTGTTTGCGAGATACAGGGTGACGGGAGTCCAAATTAGCCTAAGAGCTTTGTATGGACTATAAGTAAAAAAATTGAGAAATTTATTATTTTTCTTTCCTTTTATGCTTTTCCTTTACAGTCATTTGTACAGAATTACCTATTGTACTCTAGGTACCATGACTTTGTTTTTCTCTCTCATTTTCATGAGTTTGTTATCATGACATTGTTTAATGTTTTATTGTTTCATTGATTCTAAATCATATGCTCTTTCATTCTTAGTTGTTGAAAAATTTTAGTCAAATGAAAAGCATGTTATTTGGTAGTTGATTTATGGTATTCAAAACCCATTTTATTTATACATTAGTTATGCAATTAAATTGTTTGATACCTAAACTATGTCACTCCTTGAATGATGAAATAAGTTCGTGTATCTAGGACTTTGATATGAAAGAGATGAGCGTAGCACACGGGGTCACTAGATTTCTAGGAGTATCAGGATCTCACCACTAGCTTGCGCAGCACATGGAGTATGGGACCTAGGGTTTATGAAAAGTATGCTACACATTTGTGGGGCATTTGTGAGTATTTATACATGTGTGATGGGCATTTGTAATGATGTGAAGGCATCTACGAGATAGATTACGCTCTAAATAGTTGAATAGGGCCGATGTGATGTAACTTACAGCCAATAGGCCCTAAATCATTACTGCTTATCCTAGTGCAAGTTTCATATTGTTTAATGGAAGTATCTTATAGCATGATTCTTTTTCAGCATATTTGCTATTGTTGTGCTTTTAGATACTTGTTGTATATTTTGAAATGTGGATAAATGTCTCTCAGTGTTACTCTCTACTTCCCTGTACTCATCATCCTTTTTATGACGGTGGGTGCAGGTCCATCGAGTAGCAGACTAGGCAAAGAGAAGATCAGTGACTACCTACGAGCTACAAAAAGGACTACTACCTATAATATTGTAGGTTTGTTGTTTTGTTATAAGACTTTTATATATCTTATATATTCTTTTAGGGTTTTATATATGGGTTGAGAGAAAGTTTTCTCGACCACAGATATGTTAATATATTATTATTTTCGTTATGTTATATATATGCTTGGGATCTCTATTTCCGGGTTATTCACATAATTAGGATTTATGTTAATGGCTTCCACTAATTTGTTAAGACATTCAATGAATTAGGTTAAGTTATAAAAATTTTAACTAACTCCCAAAAACTTAATTTACAACATAACAATATGTTGCTTATTTTAAAGTTTGCTAGTTTGGAGAAAAGATTAGAAAAGCAAACGAATATGTTGTTAAGTATTAAATGGTCGAGATTAAGGCTTAATGGTAAGATTGGGCTGAGCGGTGCCCTAATTTGAAAAGGGGATGTCGTTATTGGTACCGTAGCAAACTTTAAAAATAATCAACCAATGAATTTCCATAAAACACAAATTTTATTTTAGGAAACAAGATGATCCTTACCTAGAAACCATTAGTTAGAAAGTGAGTAAAAGTTACATGGGGATTTTATATGTACATGTTAGTTTCTATATGTGTATGTAAATAAGTATACATATATATACATATATATGTGATATTGACGTAGTGGCTGATTCGCGTTTGCAATAAACCTACAAACACTGATGGCTTTATTTACGCGATGGTAGAGATGCAGGTGCTAATGGCAGCTAGCCTCTTATCTCAGTATCTAGTCAGGGATAGTAGTTAGGTGATTTTATTGCCATGACGATAGCTTATTTCGTAACATCAGCACAGACACCAGCCCCCACTACTACCTCTCATATTCCTACCTTATAGGCGTTGCGGCTTTCTACTGTGACACCACTAGCTCCGAAGCTACAAATTATTCCAAGTGTGATAGTACCAATCGCAGAGACACTTGATACAGTGTCATCTCCCACTCCTATATATTCTAGTTCTTCAGCTAAGGTTTAATGGTAAAGGATTTCATCAGACTGAAGCCAATTTATTTTAACGGACAACAAGACAGTAAGGAGGTAGAGAAGTTGATATTGTCTCATAAGGTTTTGAGGATTGAGGATAGACTTTTGGCTATGATTTTATCATATAAACTAATGAGAGACACCGATGTTTGGTAGCGTGCGACGATAGCTTATGATGGAGATTTTAAGTCATGGGATGCATTGAAGAAGAAGTTCTATTACTTCCCACCTGCAGTGATGAAGAGGTTGAGGAAGGCGTTTATGAGCATCAGACAAGGAACAGATGTGGTTGTGGTGAGCTACATAGAAAGACACGACTATCCTAGGTAGTTTATAGATATCAAGTAAAAGATGAGTCCGAGGATGTATGTCACTTTGGAGATGGACTGATGCTCGATATAGGATTTTATGTGATCCATTCAAGTGTCAGGACCTTGGATAAGATATATGAGCATCAACTTTCTCCTGAGACTTTTTATTTGAGTAGAGTTGCAGATGGGATGTCGTTGGGACCAGCGTTATCATCTAATCAGTTCGTATAGTTTGAAGTAAACAAAGAGGAAACGGACACGGGATATTGGAGAGAGGTTCTTAGGGATCAAGGGCCACTACATCTGCAATGGCATACGCATCATATCCTACTCCACTGTAGAATATAGTTTGTAGAACCGCTTGCCACCTCTAGTAAGACATGCATAATTCTTGTTTGGAGATCTGATAAGGTGATTTTCTTATTCCATGTTGTAATTCTTTATAAATGTCTTAACATTGACACTTATATTACCTTGCTATTGTCCTAACTATCCACATGTGAGATTCAAGCCAATAGGCTACAATTATCAACTGGTGTGGTTGTTGTGGTCCACCAAATTTGGTCATGTATCGACGGACACTTTATATAATATAAATGACTATGGTGTGGTTTTGGCCTTTAGGTAAAATTATGAGGTCCACCAGTGCGGTTAGTAACTAATATTTTTTGCAATTGTTGATATATGATATTGTTATTGTTTTGCTATATATTTTGCATTAACAGTGTTTAATTAGAGAATTACTAGGAACAAGCTCATTGAATCTAATAATTTCTGGTACCACCCAAGCCAGTCAACAATGATGAATCCCCACTAAGTCAGAAGCCGACTATGTTAGATAAATAATGTATAATGGTTAAGGATGACCTTGTTGGATAAATAATATAAAATACCAGTAATGATGTGGCGAGCGTGAGTGTGTTGTGTAATATTAAGAAAAAATGTACACTCATTTTAAAAAATAAATAAGTTTCATAGTGTATTTCCCAATATTCAATTATACTCAGTACTGGCCCTATGGGCAGTCCATCTTGGTATTGTGAGTATCTCGAGATCGGGATGTGACTAATTTGTTATCAAAACACTATATAACTCAGGAAAATAAATAACGAAAGAAGAAAAAAGTCCTAATAATAATAATCGACAAAAAAAAGAAAAGAAAAATTGCATATTCTCAAAACCAGTTTTAGGTAGAGTTGCTAGGAAACATCACCAGAGATAAGTTTAAACCATACTTACTATAGAAATAAAAGATTGAGGATAAGACAAAATATTGGTATCTTGAGTTGTTAGTCGAAAGGCAAGTTTAAGGCCACCACAATGTTCTAGAATTTTTTGATTTGAAAGCAATAATGACAAATGAATAGCTTGGAAGGAATCTAGTGTTTAAATAGTTGGCAGCTGATTTAACAAGAAACTGTGTGTGTCACTTTCTTAACAAAAAATTGTAGAAACACAATACACATGTTAACAAAAAAATGAGGTTCATCAATCCTAGATTCTCTAATTCTTAGGTTCTATAAGTTGCATGCTAGAATGGAAGGTTCCATGTAAGTGAGTTGTAACAAGATAAATGCAAGTTTATCCTCACATTTATCGTGAAGAAAATGGACATTATTACACTAGAAGTCTACAATCTTAGGGTAATGCATATCCTCTTGTAGATGCAAAGATTTGTGTTAGTATAAATACCCTACCAACGGAGTTGTATGCTATCAAAAAAAAAGGAAAGAAAGAGATAACTCAGTTAGCTTAGACACCTTGTTCTTTTCTGACCTATATTAATGTTTTAATGAACTAGCTTAACTTACTTTTCCAGCCAAGCTTTGGGAAGCATACCTCATGTAAATCATGTTTATGATATCTTATTTCAATTAATGATTTGCATCAGTAGGTCATGAAATTTTCTGCACTACTTTTCTCCGTAGCCAAATACGTACCACCTTTCATCATTGCATATCTATGCAAAGCATACCAATTAAGTCATTTTCACTCCAGTTATTGTTACACCATATATTTAAATCTTACATACTATATTCATACATTTTTTTATTTTGTTAATTAGCATTCAACCCAACTCATATAGAGTAGTCACCATGTCCACTTTTTTGACAAGATCATATACACATTTAAGCGTCGAATCAAGCAATCATTGGATTCCTTATCATCTAGCTATCCACTCTCTTGTCCTTATTTTGTCCTTACCAATAAAAGTATAAAATTCATCATAATAGTATTGGAAAAACTTAAATTAGGGGACAACGTCAAATTAGTATGAACGTTTAATTAGTTTTCTTTATGTCACAATCAGTGTTATACGTTTGAAAAAATATATATAGTTAGCAACCTCAAATTGATACTATGAGTTGGTTAATCTTGCTAAATATCATATATTATTGAACAAAAGTATAACTAGCTAAACCTACCATGTCTTGAGCCGTGACAACTATAAATTATACTAGCAATAATAAAATAGTTTTCTAGGTAACATATTTTATAATAAAAAGGAAAAGAGTCGAAAATATAATTTTTTATAGATAAGCAATAAAAAGTTTAATTAATTTACTTTAGTGAAACTGTTGCTTGATGTCGCACTACGTGGTGAGGATATAAGAAGTATATATATGCATAAATAAAAATCTATAAAATTAAGTTCAACGCAGTAGAAATAGTAATGTATGTGTATTATACTAATTATTATGGCCTTAGTGGGACGGATAATCAGAACCAAATATAAAAATAGTATTGGTACATTTAGATGAGATGGGGTGACTAAATTTGCAAAAGGTTATGGTTATATACGGAGGAAGAGAATCTGTAGACAACAATGTATGGGTAGAAAAATTAAACTTGACTGTAACTTTATCATTGAATTAAGACACTATGGGACGTTTTAACTCAATGGATATGAGGGAAGTACTTGTTGCGATTTTTCCACCATGAAATGAAATAAAGTGGAAACTAATAAAACACCAACTCTAATAGCCTAGATAATATAGTTACAGTACCTATGAAACAAATGACTAAGTAAAAAACATATATATATATATATACTAAGATAACTTTTATTTATGCAGAGTTCGCCACCTACGATATCTACTGAAAATCAAGTTGTGAGTGGAATCCTACTATAATTGACAACCTAATTGAGGACACCCATATGAATAATTGACATTCAAAAGCTGAACCCGCAGAACAAACGCGAGAACCAACTATGGACCAATTATTCCAAATTTTCCTAAGATATATAAATTAGCAGCAGGAAACTAGAAAATTACCTGAAGACTAGCCAGTAGTGCTTTGTCAAAACACTATCAATGAAGCTACAATCCTAATGACCTTAAACTGAGACTATAAGTGATTAAGCTCAAACACTTATGGTGGGGCACTCGATGTCAAATTTACTGATAAATGGTTGAAGGAAATAAAAAAATGGAATTAAATTTCATGAGAATGCCTGAGAAAATTAGGTTCTCAATAGCCTCTTATCAACTGATTAGTCAGGCAACCAATTGGTGGAAAATGATAAAAAATTATCCTAGTATTGATACGAAACAATGATATGGGAAGATTTTGAGGCTTTTTGTGTCCAACGATATTTTCCTGAAATCTTGAGGGCACAATTCAAAGCTGACCTTTCTTAGTCAATTCCAAAGGGAATGACAGTACAAGAATACGAGGCCAAGTTCACCGAGTTAGCTCGACCTGCGCCAGCTTTGGTTTCCAATGAGCAAGATTGGGGAGAAAAGTCTTTCTTTAGGCTAATGTATGACATTCGACAAGCATTAGCAACATTTTAGCATACGAATTATAGAGTAATGGTTTAGGGAGCTTTAGCAGTCCATGTAGAATTCCAGCAAGATGAAAAATTTTAAATAAGAAGTTCAGAAGAAATGGGAAGGAAAATTGGAACCAAATAAACTCCAAAAGAAAATATCCATTGGGTGAACAGTCATACGCCAGAATAGAACAAAAAACGAAACTCAAAATAAGTTTGGTAGGCAAGAAAAAACAAACTTTAACAGTTTTTATGATGGGAAAAGCCAAGAATTAACTTACCCAACATTTGCGATCCAACAAGGGCAACTTGTACAACCACTTTAAAGAAAATAAGGTTTAGTGCGAAGTGCAGTGGTTTCTAAAGTATAACCATAATAGGAGATCATAGGAAAGTCAATGTGACTCATCATAAATTCAATTATATCCTATATAGTTCGATTTCTCCTCTTAAAACTTCATTTCTCTAGTGATGTTCCTAGTGAAGTTAATTGCAAAATAGTCCCACAATTTCAAAAATGGTCATCTAAACTCTTGGCTCTAATATTATCCCCCATGATCTCATCAAAGTATGTAAATAGTTTGCCAATTGATTTTTTTAAATACTCATTTTTGAAATGCTTGCAACAAGTCAAAATTATGTATTCCTGATTAGATTTGTTATTCAATATAAAATTAACAATTCCATTCTATGAATAACTAAATTCGTTCTTTAAGGCTTATCTTTAGAAATGGGCAAAGTCGAACTCACAACTAAGGTTTTTGTGTCCGACACAAGCACATGTGGTAGCTTTTACCTTCGCTTTATCTTTCTTTATTAAGTTCTTTTATCTTGCGAACCATCAAATATTTGTGAAGGCCCCCTTTTTATATTTTTTCTTACATTTTAAAACATCATATGCAATTGTAAACATATTTCTCCATATCATTTATACTATATAGTTCAAAACTAATTTCATGAATTATAGATCAAATCTACTGCCAACTTTTGGCACATGAAGATTCAAGCCGTTTGAGATAATTAATATATTCCTTTAATGTTCCAAACATAAAGACATAATAATAGTTTCTCAATCTTTTTCAAGAATTGAGGAATTTTGTAATCTTATACCTTTCTTGTGTGAGTTATTGTCGGAACATTTCCTTTAGTGTCACTGTCATTTCATTAGCTTCTATGTTCGAGAATCTTTCATAAAGTCTGGTTTTATATTTGCTGACATGACATATAATTCTTGTAGTAATAGATAGTAGTTTAAAAGGAACCATTAATCTAAGACATACATTCTTATTTTTTTATGGTTGATAACATGTATCAATTTCTTAAATCAAATCAGGGAAATTAGTCTTGGACATTATTTTATCATTCTCAAGGATTGATCGCAAATACTCTGGATTAGTGTTACAAGGATTCTAATATCTACACTTAGAAGATTATGCACAATAATTTATTATTAAGTTATTAAACTCTAATTAAATCAATAACCGTCGTAAATATTAATTTAGTGGTCTAAGATCCAAATTTCACTTAATTTTGAGACAGTTAGGGCATGACACTCAAAATCAAGTTATTTAGGTAGGTAACCTTTACAAATTGCATAACATGCAACTCTTAGGTTCTTTATGAGGCCTAGACATCATATGTCACAACACGTTATGTCTCATCTATGCCTAAAGCTCAAAACCATTTTGATAGCTTTATTAAGTCAAAACAATTTAAAACATCTAAGTAACCGTTAAACAACTTGCCTTACCAAGATAACATAATACAACTTGCGGAATTAATGTAATCGAGGCCTTGACAAGTGTTTATAAATTGGGTGGAATTAACTTAAAATTTTAATCACTACAAAAAAACAGCAGATCAGAAACGGAAATTTCCGTCTCTGATTTGCATAAATTATGTCTCTAATTCAATTCTGCAACGGAACAGAGACGAAATCTATTCCGTCTCTAAAATCGTCGTCGCTTATTCAATCAGCAACGGAAATGTGTTTCCGTTTCTGATTAGAGACGGATTAGAGACGAAATTTAGAAACGGAACAGAGACGGAACAGAAATGGAAATTCTTCTAAATGGTACAATTGTTATTATATTTCGTCTCTGATCCGTCTCTGATTAGCAATGGATCAGAGACGGAATTATTGTATTCCGTCTCTGATCCGTCTCTGATTAGCAACTGATCAGAGACGGAATTATTGTATTTCGTCGGATCAGAGACGGAATACAATAATTCCGTCTCTGATCCGTTGTTGATTCATGCATCTATTCCTCGAAAATTAGAGACGGAATAGCAACGGAATATCTGAATTTTGTTGCTAATCCGTCTCAATTCCGCTTTGTTTAGTTTTTCAACCTAAGCTTAATCCAATTTGGTTCTCCATAACATCTAAACCTGAAAATACAACCATAGGACCTGCTCCATCGCCTGCACCCCCTCCAACAACTCCTTGGGGGTGCTAACATCCCCCGAAAAAGCAGAATTTGACATACATACACAAATCAACAATATATATATCAACAACAAAGATTCAAATGACAAAAAACATAAAATTCGATATTAAAAAAGATTTATATATTCACGAAACGTAGTCAAGTATAATAAATTTTTAAGATACCTAAGTATCCATAAAAAAACTACAATTCTCATTGTTCTACAACAACCATAAAAATACATAAGTATCATAAAGTTGCCTATCCCTCGTTGTGCTAGCACCTGGGATGTGCTAGCATCCGGATCTACGTATCTTCTCTTCTTTCTCCATAACGACCTGAGATTGTAGACACATCCTTTGGGACAGTCACCCGCCACCTTGTAGTACACCACCTCATCATCCACTGGCTGGTCCGGTGTAGTCTGGGTCAGCTCCTAACGTCTCTTTTGGAGCTTATCCTGCATGGATCAACAATAAGAGATAAATGATTAAAAAAAGCAATTGTGAGGGAGACATAAATGACATTTTATAAATAGATATTGAAGAAATGTGTTCAATCTGCCAAGAAATGGAACAAACACAAACCATTACTAAATCCAACAATGACGAAGAGTATACTCCGAAGAGTCTACGCAGCAAAAAATCGCTTACGTTGATAACAATTGTGCACAAAGATCATGTTTCATAAGAAGCACAAACATGGATTCATGGAAGAAAATATGAAATCTCAGACTGGGAATCAAGCAATTCACCTAAAACGTCTTAAAAAAAAAAAAAAAAAAAAACCACATAAAATATGTGCATTTGCGACGTTCTTGACCGAAGCGCTTCGACAGAAAGAGAGAAACAAAACCAAAACAATTGATAAAACCAAATTATCCACAACACCCAAAACAGCAAAACAACCCAAATGAGCAAACAAGAGCAATCAACCAACAAGGTATCATATAAGATCCAGTAATAGAAATCAAACAACATCACAGTAGCAATTTCTCAAAAATTAGATGGGCAACTTAATCAGCCCAACAAGAACAAAAATCCAAATTGAAAATCACCAATAAGGGAAGAAACAACGCAGGTCAAGAACAAACTCACCACAAATCCTACCTTCCGATTGCCAGTGTATAAATAATTTCCATCTCTGGAGAATTGCACCTGCAACCACATGAATCTCATATTTCACCTCAAAATGCATTATGAAATTATATCATGTTTATAACTTTAAGCAGATCTATAGCACTCTCGTACATGTGTGATTCCGCCTTCTTGACAGTGTAAAACATATAAAAGCTCCATATTGACTTCCCAGTAAATTGCGTAGTCCGATTTGTAAGATCCAGCAGCTAGCATACCACTATGGGCAGGACAAAAGGCAAGGGCGGAAATAATACCTACAGTATACAAATAGGCAAAATGGCCAGACTGGTAGTGAGATGTTTAGACAGCCACAATTATCAATTCAGACTTGGACAAACTTCCAAGGAAAACATTATGCAACAGGGTAATACAAGAGGTTACCATCTGGATCCATGAGTTTGCACTTCAACATATGGAAGTCAGGGGACTACACAAAAGGTTCAGGAAATCCTGAGCTAACTCCCACAATAAAAAAAGACTAAATAACAACTTGGATATTTTGCTGATTATTGAGTGACAACGAAAATACTAGTAGAAGTATTGAACCTAACGTAAAGCTAGGGGCGATCAAATTTAAAACTAATTTTCTTGAAGAATTCAACAACTTGCCACTGGCCCTTAGCAAATGAGATTAGCAACCCTGAAGTGCATCTTGGAAAACACTTATAGATCACTAACCTCGTATCCTTCAACAAAGATAACCCCGAGACCTTTATCAAGTAGCTTTGAAATTTGAAACAAATTGTTCATACATTCTTTGGTGATTCCTAACGATCAATCGTCTATTCTTGTGCACCTTCACTAGACCTTGTGTTTGTCTTAGACTCTTACAGTCTTACTTCCTCTCGACCTATTTTTCCACAAATTCCAGTTTCAAATAAGAATCCTACTAATCTCTATTGGGACATTATTGTAATATAATGGCGTAGTAAACCATTTATTACCGCAAAGATGGTAAGATTCCATTAACAAAGCAAGTTCCACTAGATATATTGCATATAACAATGAATTTATGATGGAAATTTAGAGAACTTAATCAAGCGATCAGATAAGTCTATACCCGATTGCCCTTCTTTATTGCCTTGGATTGTTGAATACTTGTTCAAAATCCCGACCAGGCGATGTAAGTCAAAAACTCGATAGATTTATTGTATCCTGCAAAAAGCCTACGAATATGATCTATGACATGAAAGATGAATTGTTCTATGACAAAGAAGAGGAGAAACCAATAATAAGCTTCAAACCATAAGCAAGGAAATCAACAAAACTAGCAAAGACAATATACCATCGAAAAATAAAGGTTGCCAATCATAATCAAAGAACAGATTCAGGATTTATGAAAAACAATTACAACTCAGTAGCACCTTCTCGCAAAGACCGATGAAGATGGATGACCAAGTCTAGCATGCCAAAGATTACAATTATGAGTAATAGCAACAGTTAAGTTTGTAACACCAGTTTGAGAAAATCAGCGAGAGAGATAGTAGAGAGATTCTCACCGAGTTTGAAAAAGCGAGATGAGATAGCGACTATAAGCCAATAAAAGAGCCTCGCTTAGCCTCCAAATATCGTATGCCTCCTTTGACAGTGTCCTTGTTGTTCTCTTTCACCTTCAAAAAAATGATAACACATTTAGAAAAGCTAAATATATCAACCACATGCAGTGCTTTCCGCAAATCAATGCATGGACATGCGAAGCAAGTAGGAAGTCGACAAATTAAATTCACTATAAAAAAACAGCCAATCAGAAACGGAATTAAAGGAATCATAGATAGTAATACACAATGCATGACATTACTAATATAAGATCGGTGGTAAAATAATCCAAATGATTTAATGTCAACTCAAAAATGGAAATGAAATAAAGAGAATTGCCTCCAAGGTTACCTTAAATATTGTTTGCTTTGCTTCTGGGGATTTAGATTCAGATACTCCTCAAAATTGATTTGCATATTCTCTGCTAATGTCAAAACAACTTTCTGAACGAAAAAAGTAAAAAAACAAAGAATAAGGAAACAAGGGAAGCTAATCGACCAAGCCAATGACTATTAAAAAAGTAATTCACAACCGACGGTCCTAAACCACTAACCATATTCTCCATCCTTGCTCAAAAAGAATACCATAATGCGAACTCAATTCTCAATCATATTTTTTCTCGAATCATTGTCTCGATTTCATGATATATAGCGACCTATGAGCATACCACATCCCGCAAAAAATCAATTAATCCCAAGTTAGTACGGCACTGAACAAAATACATTTCGTCACTACGACCTTCATATGGAAAAGGAAAACATGAATGTCAACCAAATTCTTCTTGAGATAGACTCATTGGAAACTTTATCACTTGTTACTAAAACAGTAAAACCAGGTCTGGTAACAACACTCAAGCACATAAACCTTCCAGTTACGTAATCTCTATATTTGGTCTTGTGATTGTCTATTTACCCAAAAAAAAAAACAAAAAACTTTAGCGATATGCATCCTCAAAGGCATCCTTGTTTTTTATATACCAAAGTACCGTCGACACCTGTTTGATTTAAAAATTAAAATATTATATTAAATCATAATATATATAACAACTTCGAAATGCTTGCCTTCTTGAGAGTTTTCTCCACAATTTCTATGACCAATTCTTCTCTTCCCCTCTTCAGAATATCATGGCAGTAAGTAGCTAGCATCTTAGCACTTGAGATATTACCCACATTTTCGTTGCAAAAACATTAAAGGCCCCATCAAGTGCCTGGAAAGATAAGATAACAGACATGAGGAATCCGATAGAATAACCAATACAGTTTAATCAGATCGTCTTCCTACAAAATTAAAAAATAAAAAAAAATAAAAAAATGAAGAAAGATATAATAGTAATATCATGATTGAGAACTAGAAACTGATATTCAAGCAAGATACATGTTGCTATGGTACCTTCTTATCTCTGAGCAAAGCATGCAATCCAGGGTGCTCATTTTCATAAAGTTGGGTTGCATATACCAACAAAGAATCGCTCGCATTGTCGAAGGACCACGATGAAGATTCAAATGTTTTCGCTTTTCGAACTTTCAAAAAAACCACACTATATATGATTTTAAATAAGTATTAAAAGCCATATAAATAATGGACAAATGACAAACCCCCAATAACTTTTCTTCGCTGCTTGAATGCAGGTACTGATAGACCCGTTCCTTCTCTTTTTCCAAGCAGTCTTCAGCCTAAGAATAATCACAAGAAAAAATTGGTTACATGAGATGAGACATCAATCTATAAATATATTTCAATAGGTAACAACCAACAATACATACCAGGGAGATTAGTGTATCTCTGACTTTAATTCTTACGAATTCTTGGTAAATCTGATAAGGCGGCAACGAGCACAAAAAAATAAATAAAAATACATGATGTAGAATAAAGCGCATTTCTCTAAGGGGAAAAGTACTCAGTGCGATTTTTTGGATCTTAAGTGGTTATTAATCCCATTTTTTGGATCTTAAGGGGAAAAATACATGATGTAGAATAAAAATACACGAAAACTCTTTGGATAAATAAGAAAGATGAAATGTCATATATAAAAAGTACCTGGTTTCTAAAACATGCGAATCCAACTTTCTCAAGTGAGAGAAGTTTAGAATTCTCTACAAAAAAGTGATCTAGGTAGGAGAACCACCTCGAAAGCCGCCATACCATTTTTTTGTGATTACTCCATCTCTGTAACGTATCTCTCAGAAGGGGTTCCTTTTCCTTCTCCAACATCAATGGCAAGACCTGAATCCGATGATTAAAAAAAATGAACAGATAAAGAGGGGAAAAAGAAAGACATCATAACACAGTCAAAACCTTACCTCCCAATCCAAGTATTTTTTAAATATATCCTTGAACGGCGGCGGGGGCTGCACAGCCAGAGGCGGCAGACGCCCTAAGCAGACGCGATGAAGAGTGGCGAACGGCGCGCGGGTCGCACACACGGCGGCAGCGGCACAACAACGGCGAGAGGGCCGAGGCAGCGACGATCGAAGAGCGTTCCACGGCAGCGACGAAGAGCGGCGAACGGCGGCGGGGGCTGCACAGCCACCGGCGGTAGAGGGCCAAGGCAGACGACCTTGGTTTCCAACGCGGCAACGAACAGCGGCGACCAATGGCGGGGGCTGCACAGGCAGGGATGGCAGTTGGCACCACCTCCGGCAGACGCGACGTCCACTCGCAGTGACGGCAGAGGCCCCAAATCCGGCAGACGGCAGTGATTTTAGGGTTTGGGAGGCAGATTTCGGGGAGAGAGAGACTCAGCGTTGAGGGAGAATCGGTCGAGAGAGAGATAGAGAGTTGACGGTCGCGAGAGAGAGAAACAGAGGAGGGAGAGAGTGGTGAGAATGGCGGGTTGAGCGAGAGAGGCGAGACATCCGTCCCCTCTTTACAAATCTTCGCATCCAAGCACGCACGAATCTCGAGACGTAACGGACGGTTACAATAAATTTAACTTTTGGTGGGAACCTTGGCGCAATTATTTTGAGACGGAATTTAATTTCGTCTCTATTCTGTGTCTATTTCTGTCTCTGATCTCTCTCTATTCCGTCTCTGAATGATTCCGCCTCAAATCCGTATCTAATTATTTATTCGTAGCAACGGAAATAAATTCCGTTGCTAATTCCGTTTCTAATTACCCATTTTTTGTAGTAAATTAAGGGATGTTTTTTTTTTAAGTTTTATGATCCTTTTATATTTTTATGATGATTAATTCTAGTATTTTTTAATTATGGAATATCCTATATACCTATTATGCATGGAATAAAGATCATAAAATAAAAACAAGAAATAATTTCATGTACAAAAGCATCATAAAATCAAAATTCAAGAAATTTAAATACTATTTATTAATAGAAAAGTTTCTATGCATAGTTGGATTAGCCTACGAGTGTAGGCGGGGTCAAAAAGGCGTTAATCTATGCTTAGAAATTTAATTATCGAATAATAAAATCCCATTATATCAATCTTATTAGTAAAATGAATTAACTAATCCCATTCAATGGGTGCCACCTTGGCCTATATGCGAGGCAACGTGAGTCAAGGTAGTGTGTGAATTAGTAATCAAATTCTGATTTGAGTAACCATGCCTTCTAAATATCCTATTAAGGATATACTTTGTACATATCTAATAATGGAATTAGTTTCAACAAATAAAGAACATGCACCAGATGTCTTGGTACCACATGATTGATCTAAAAACAACCATCAATTATGATCATATCACAATTCGTAAGGTTACACACGTAACATGAATGCCTACAACCTTGATCAACGTGTTGGACTAAAACACGCATAATCGTTCTCGCTCTCTCCTAACATAACTAATTACTATAGCATTAAATAAGGTGTTACTAGTTATCTATATTTAAGCATAAGGATCATAAGATCAAGACCTACATAACCCGGGTCTACATGACCATCATGTGACATCGGTAGGAGGGCCACCATGATGAGTACTCAAAAGTGTTTAGGTAATTTAAAAAGCAAATTGTCTTTTAATCGATTAAACACAAGGTAAAAAATTCCAAGAAATTGAACTATCATTCAATCAACAGTTAATTTACCCAAGCTATATGGTACGTTTGTTTACACCTCCGATAACCAGTCATATGTTAGGCTATAAGACAATGATACAAACTTACCAATGTACCATGATTAAAATACTAATTAAAATAATAAAGTCACATAGATAAGATTAACATACATTTGTTGACAATCAAAGAACATATCGCCTCTAACGTGCCAACAAATCAAAACTAATCACGTTACTCGACATGCTTTATTTCACATTCATATCGTATATAACAAGAAATAAAACTCGCAACAAATTTAATAGAACCAAATCAACATGGCTCCGATACCACTATTAGGTTTTGGGGATCAAGCGCGGTAGAAGTTTTTGAAACCTTTTCGAACATCCCCAAACCAGAGATCCTATGGATTCCATTAAACTAATGTACCAATAGAAAAAAAAAAAATTATACCTTAATAAGAACAACTCCATGTCTCCCTTGTTTGGTGTTGATCAATTTCTTCAAGACGCTGCCAAAAACGAACATCCTATATCAGTAATCTACATACTAACGGACGATTACGATCCGGAGTGCAAGCCCCAAAAATTCTAGGACGAAAATTCCCATAAAAATTCTCTAAAAAAATCTCAACAACAACTATGGGCCTAATGTCTTATTTATAGTACAACAAGTCGAGTTGTGAAAGAACTCTATCTCCTAGTCTCACTCCAAATAGAGTCTTAGATAAAGTCCAACTCTAAAAAGGATAGATTAATAGATAATCTGCAATTATTAATCCAACATGAGTTGTAACTTATCTAAAACTCAAATAAGAATTAAAGTCATACACTAATCTCAATTAGAGTCCTATTCAAAATAGGATTTACCAAGAGATAAAATCTCTAGTCACACTAGAAATATAGGAGAGTTTTGAATCCTAGTCAAACTAGGACACCTAATTAGAATCTTTAAAATGAATTTTAGCAAAATAAAATTCATCAACCTGGACAATATTAAATCTCGCAAATCCGTTCTTGTGTATGGCCCAATAGGTTCATACAACATTGGCAATAAACGAAACCCTTTTTTTGTCATACAAGAAGATCAATAAATCGGTACAACCTAATAAAAAGTGTATATCATATCCCTCTGTCACGCAATATCTTTTGATTGAACATTAGACATGGAATGTCACCCTTATAGTTCAATCTACCAGTCCTAATTTCTGAGTGGACTGAAAATGTCAAGTGACATTGATCCAATCAATTCACTTGACATGGCCATTTATCAGTCTTACATATTAAGGGGCCCAATAGATATCTCTCTAAAAGAGAGGGACAAATCATATCTTTATCACATAACTTCCACACATTAGTCGAACAATGACCAATCAAAATCTTTATGATCATCCGGTTAAAGACAACATTTGATTGTGTCAAATCATTGTGCTCCTAATGTTGGAGTCTCATGTGATCTCAAGTCAAATGACTAAATGATATAACTCTCATAAGAATCACTTATGACATTGACCATGTAGTGTTCTCATAGCGGCTCGGTCCAACAACTGTTTCCAATAGATACCCATGATCTTGATCCGTATTCGTACACGCATAATCGTCACATGACTATCAATCAAGACTTATACTAGTCTTAATTTATGATTGTTCCCACAATATTAACTAACTAGGATGTTTAGAATAATAAAATAATTATTCATGGATAGTATTATAAAAGAAACATGCACATCCTTATAATTGTTAAACAATGCTTATAGAATTGGTCTAGGGCACATACCCTAACAAAACTCACCTTTAACGCCACAACTTTCAAAATAGTGATGAGATGAGGAAAAAGTGAATCAAAAAACGTGGGAGAGAAGAACAACGATGGATACGGTGGAGTGTTGATCAACTGTTAAAGACGATGGAGGAGATGATGAACACATAATAAATGGGACGAATTGAGGAAACAACGAACAGTGGGTAAAACCCTTGTTTTGATTTCGATTTCAACTAAAGAAGATGGCCAAATGACCAGTATGCTTTTTAATATTTATCCTTATCTTTATAATACCACTACCTTTTTTGGTCTTTTGCTATTTTTCTATTTAATTACATGTTTATCTCCTTAATTTTTTGTTCAAATTAAACGTCAAAAAATACCCTAATTCCACCAAAAATTGGAGAATTTACCAAAGTGCTCTGAAACTCCCGAGCAACTCATCTTGCATGCAATTCGAGGTGTGTGACCCATGTCGACTCGTTAAGTCCATTTAAAGTCCAAAATTTGAATTTTCAAACTTAATTACAATTATTTCTCACAAAACTCGAAACAATAGGTTGTGTCAAGATTTTAACTTTCACGTAACTCATTTTGACACGTATATCGAGGCAAACCTTGCGAATTTTAAATTTACTCAATCAACTTGAATTTCTCAAAATAAAATAATATATAATACACAACACTAGGCAACTATCACATAAAAATAGAATTACCTGTAAATCTCATTTCACCAATCCTCAGCTCTCGACTCGCGGCCTAAACCAAAATTAGGACTCGTTAATCCCGTATTAATCGTAATTATTGAATTAAAAATTTTGGGACTTGACAATTCTTTCATCACTTGGAAACTAGTACAATAATGTATGCATGTTTTATGTAGTTTACTATATTTACTATTTTATAAACTCTTACCTACGAGCGAAACTTTGCTTTCAATTTTTGGAATAAAAACTTGGTTAAATCATTTGCCTTCAGACTAGGAAGAAGTTGAAAAGCTTTTACACCTACTAGATAACATAAATAGAAATTTGGAGTAGGGATGAGTCATAACCTAAAACCAAAGTAGGTAGGTGGCTAAATTAACTTTGTGGGAAAATCCAAAAACTCTAGGATTCTAAAACTAGAACTAATCCACATGTAGTATAATTTTTAAAGATTTAGCTCTTGAAAGAGGAAGAAATTGGCTTATTTACAATAAAAACTTGGGCTTGATGATTCTACATTGGAAAACTAACTTAACTTTAGCGAAAGTGAGAAGTGATAACAAGAGATTCCTTAGAAAGACTATAGAATCCCACAAGTTTTACGGGCAATGGAGTAGAGAACTTGATGGTTTAAAAAATAATGAAAAATTCGTATCTATAGGAAATGGAGAAGGGACCGTATAATAGAAAACCATATAAAGTGGGAAGTGAAGTAATAATAGTCTACCTTTAAATAAGCCATATGGACTCTTAAAGTGTGAAGGTTTGCAAATAAGCGAAAGGTGGTGATAAAGTCTATTTACAAGAATCTATCTAATAAAGGTATCAATTTGGATCTCCTGCTTTAATGAATAGACCTAGGACACCTATAAGTAAGTTGAAGGTTATGGTTTTTAAAAGCTTTGAGTTTTAAAAAGTGTTGTCTCGAAAGGTGACCATGTTTGATTAGCCTTCGAAAATTCCAAGTCACTTGTTAAATAGATTGACCAAGTTATGATTGTATGGACTCCATTATTTTACCAAGTAGGTATATGGCTTTAGGAAAGCATCACTTGAATTTGTCACAATGAACTTAGTCGTTGTAGTCAGATAGCCTTTTGTTTGGGACGTGCAAAGTTCTAAGTTTGGGGGTATTTGATGAGTCTTTATTTATGCACTTTTTATAGGTGTTTTCCTTTTGTCAATCAAGTCCGAAGTCAGGTTTTATGGTTCTATGTGTTTACTTTGGAGATTTATAGGGTATTTGAGCATTTATGCATTATTCGAGAAAAAATCGAGAAAGAAGTCAAACATCTGTCAAAGTCCACCAGGCTTGAGGACACCAGAGTGGATAGACGACGTCAGTAATGACCAATGGCACAAAAAAGGGCATCACGGCAAGTCAACACCTGATGCCATATTTGAACAAACAACGCCAAGACTTGAATGGAAGGCGTCACCAATTGCCCTAGACTCATAAATAGAAGTTTTACACTGACTTGCTGCCCAGGACTTTCCATATATCTTCACATCACCACCTTACACCTTACCCACATGACCACGGTGCCAACATCGCATAATAGAAGTTTTGGGATGTTTTATAAGGTTTTTATTGCCAGAAGATGTTATTCTTGTACCTACGCACTTCTATATAAAGGATGCACCTCTATGAACGAAAATATATTGTATTCAGAGTGATTTAGGAGTAGAGCAAGGTAGAGTAGCCATGTACAGCTAGGTTCTTTAATACCTAGGTCGGGGATGAAGCTCTCTAGCCAATAATAGGTTATTTTCTATGTCTTGTTGAGATTTTCTATAATAATAGTGTTTTATTTTTATACTTTATCTTTGTGTTGCTATTTTTAATGATGTCTTAATGGTAGTTAAGAGTTTGTATATTCTTGCAAATCTTTGGGCGTAAAACTAATTGAGTTGCTATCAATTACGTTGATAAGTAGGTAATATTAATATATTTAACAATTTATTTCATATGTTTTTAGATCTCAAAGCTTTGTAATATTAACTAATTATCTGTTATTTATATTTTTAATGGTTTAGAGACAATTTGATGAAAATGATATAATTTGAGGTCTTATGAAGTGTTCTTGGTGTTTGGCATTGAAAAGCGAGCTTGCACGTACTTTGAGATAGATTGGTGGGACTCATATTGGCCCGTGTTGATGCTATGGTGGTTTAGAAGAAGTTTAGTGGTGCATTAGTTGAAAAAAGTCATTAAAGATGACTAAGTATAAATTCATTCTTATAATGATTCATCAACTGTCTGATTAGCTTCAATACACGCATAATATAATAAATCAAGAAAGAGGATAAACAGAGTGATGTAGCAAGGAACACGGTTCTCACATAGTGTGTCAGCTTTCGTTAGATCAAGCCTCGGGATCAGCATGCCAGATCGAAAAAGATGAGTAGATAAAGGTCTCGATCTACCTCAAGATGCGTTCCATACTGTCTCCCACATCTTCGTTGAGTCTTCGACGAGTTTCTCTTCCCTCTATACCGCCTGATTTGTCTTAAGATGAGCATCATGCAGACTCCCAGAAATTCACCGATTCATTCAACGTGTTCTCCTCATTCCAGCAATGTTTGATCTTCCTCAAGATTCGCATCAGCACACACTTCTAGATTGACATCGAGACACCCATGTGAGATTTTCTCAGTTCATAGCCTTAATTTTCCTTGAGATGTGTGATAGTACAAATTCCTACAAGTTCGCATGATTATCCTGTGCGTTTTCTCTCTAGTCGAGCAGACACTTGTCACATCCCTGTAGGTCTAGACCACGTCTTCAGCTCCTCTTCCAATCAGACACTACCACATTAACCACAATACAAATAGCCAATAAACACCTGCAACATGTCCGAGACTCCAACAGCAAATCAAAAACATCCATCAGATTTTCCTAGGCAGATGAGACACTAAAAAAACCTATGAATTCTACTTTTTTATCTTCTAAAGACTAAAATTAAGGGTTTTATTTATATAGACTTTAGGTTTTTTTTAGTTTTTTTTTATTCTATCGAACTAATCAATTTCTCTTTTCTTTTATTATTTTTGATGTTTGTTAAGATGATGTCTCGCTAAGCAATCTTGGCCTAGGTTGGTGGCGAAGCAATTTTAAATTCATGGTTTATAGCGTGTTCATGTGAGATCTATTTATTTATAATTTAATTTATTTTAATTCCTTCTATTTTATTTATTGTTGCTTTCATGATTATGGTGCAAACTTTGGGTATGTATATAGGCATTGCATGCTTTTAGGTGGAAGTCCTATAGTTAATTGGGTCAATCGTATATGTAATCATACGATTGGACTAATACAAATGACGATCACTCACCCATTTGCCGTCAAAACCTTTCGTATCTATCGAGACTAAGGGAAAACTATTTTCTCAAGGATAAAATTGCTCAGCTCATTAAGGACATATGCAACATCAAAATGAAAACGGGAGAATCATTTGTTGCATATTGGGATCACTTTAAGTGATTGATTACCAGTTGCCTGAAATATGGCCAAACTGAGAAGGCCATAGTCCATTTTTTCTATGTTGGCATGATTCCCATAAAGAAGCGCATGATTGAAGACGTGTGTAAAGGTCACATTCAAGATAAGACACAGCTTAGAAAAAGCAGTTATACGAGGACATTGCAAATAATCACACCTTTATCGAGATCTTGACGATACTGCATACTGAAGTCTCACGGCAGGTGCAAACTCAAATTCTACTAATCGTAAGATTGACCAACTAATCTCCATGATGGAGCGACTCCTTATTTCTGGCAAAGTGCAAGTCCAGGCTTGTGGTTTATGTGCAGCCACAACTCATGCAACTGATGAATGTCCTACTCTCTTTAAGAATAATTAACAAGCTAATGCCATGGGTAATCAATTCTAGGGACCACCTAGATCCCCATTTGGTAACACCTATAACCATGTAACGGCGAGTAACAACTCGAACTTCAGTTACGGGCCTTAAAATCAAAACGGGCCTCAAAATCAAAACTACCGGACCTTTATCTCCAAAGGTCAACTGTTGCCTACACCCTCTAATAACTCATCCTCACTTAAGTATATGATGAAAACTCTTATGGCTCAGTAGAGCAAATTTTCTAAAATAATTGTTCATTTTAAGGCTAACATTGATAAATCCATCCATGATATCAATGCGACAGTCTGCAAACTTAAAATTCGAATGGGCCAAATGGCACAACAATTAAGACATCTCGACGATAAGGGAATGTTACCTTCACAATCTTACCTGAATCTTAACGCGAGTGCTAAGGCAGTTACACTCAGAAGCGAAAAAGAGCTAGAGGGACCCAAAATGACCATCGGGCCATATAATGCTAAAGATCAGGCAAATAATGAAGAGCGTAAGTTAGTAGCGACCTCGTCTACTCCTAAACAAATGGTAACTACTCAAAGGAAGCATTGCCTACTTTCATGGTCAAACCTCCTTTTTTCCATAACGACTTATCCTAGACAAAAAAAGGAAGAGAAAGAAATTCTCGAGACTTTCCGTGAGTGGAAAGAAATATTCCACTCATCGACGCTCTAAAGCAAGTCCCTAGGTATGCAAAGTTTCTTTAGGAACTATGCACTAACAAATGGAAACTAAAAGGCAACAAAAACGTCTAAATGGGAGAAAACGTCTCAGCTATCCTACAAAAGAAGTTGCCCCCTAAATGCAATGATCCTGGGATGTTCTCGATGCCTATTTTATAGATGATGTAAATATTCAAATAGATATGTGTGATTGTGGCGCTTCCATTAACGTCATGCCAATGTCTATTTATGAGACATTGAATACAGCCCACTATAGGAAATTGATATTGTCATTCAGTTGGCAGATCGTTCAGTTGTTAGACCCATTGGTATTCTTGAAGACGTTCTAGTCCGAGTAAATGAATTAATGTTTCTTGATGAATTCTAAATGGTGGATACCAAGGAGGAACCATTCCCCAATGCTTCATCAGTGCTAGTTGGACGCCCATTCCTAAAGACGACGAAGATGAAGATAGATGTGGATGATGGAACTCTTTCCATGGAATTCAATGGTAAAGTCATTAATTTCAATATCTACGACGCAATGTGATACCTTAGTGATGTGTCTTTCATAGTCTGTACCATGGAAAGTATGGATCCACTCATTGAGCAGATTTTGTGATGATGTAATTCAAGTAGTGTTAGAGAATCATCTTGACACTACTCATATCCATAAAAGTGTTCTAGCCCTTGATATTGATGTCGAGGATACTATTTGTAAGTTAGATTCATTCCAACCCCTCCCCTATAATGTTTATTATTTGGATTGCCAACTACTGACTCTAAACTTTCCCTCTTCCTGGTCAAAGCTCCACACTTGAGCTGAAGCCACTACTTGAGCACCTAAAGTACATGTTTTTGGGTAAGAATGATACACTCCATGTGATCATCTTAACCAAACTCACATAATTGGAGGAGAAACTCTTGCAAGTACTGTGGGAGTTAAAAAAACTATTGGTTAGACCATAGTGAATATCAAAGGTTTTAGCCCTTCCACTTGCATGCATCATATACATATGGAAGAAGGGTCAAAATTGAATATAGAAGCCCAAAGGAGGCTCGATCCCCCTACGATGGATGTCATAAAGAAAGAGATACAAAAGCTCCTTGATGCTGGCATGATTTACCCAATCTTTGATAGTAAAAGGGTAAGTCATGTCCAAGTGGTTCCTAAAAAAATGGGAGTCACAGTAGACACCAATTCACATGGTGAGTTGGTTCCAACCCCTATTTCGAATGGATGGCGTGGTGCATTGACTAGAAAAAGCTAAATGCTTCCACCAAAAAATACGATACCTATTGTTCCATCATATGTATATCATAATCCTTTCTCGAGCACGACCTGTAGACCATTTGGAATGACACAGACAGGTTTAGGACATACTTGATCATAGTTTTCTCACCCCTCAGGTCGTAGTGGTGCACCTCAATCACAGAGGAGTGTGGGTAAGGGTTGAGGATCTTTAAGACAAGGTGCGAGTCAAAGATCAGCACCTAGTCAAGCATCATCGGCAGGTAGTAAATTTATGATTACTTGTTTTAGCATTGGTCAACAAAGTCATTATAGTCGAGAATTTCTAAAGTATTTGAGCTCGATTAGTTGTTATGAATGTGTGAAGAAGGGACATATTCAGAAAGATTTTCCATAACTTTTGGGGTCGTCCTCTAGCATGTCACAATCTCAGCAGCAGACCATGGAATGTGTACATGTGATAGCAGAACCAGATTCTAAGGCTAACCATAATCTTATTGATGGTATTATTTCTATTTGTGGTCATCTTATGCATGTTTTAATTGATTTTAATTCTAAGACTTCTTTTACATCAGTCGTGTTGTGATTGAGTGAGGGTTAACTCTAGTGCGAGTCCTTATTTATTTTTTCCTCAACACAGTAATTGGGGATAAGTTTTATCCTTACTTTATGTGTGAGAAACATGTTGTTGACATCTCCGAACACAAGAAAGCTATTGATCTACGTGTGTTGGAGTTTCTAGAGTTTGACGTATTGTTAGAAAGGTATTGGCTAGCGGCTTATCATGCATATTTGGATTGTTTCCATAAGGCAATGTTCTTTTTTATTCCTAGTTGTTTAGTATTTATGTACACCAAAACATCATCTAGATTGCCTTTGATGAGATGTAGGATAGCTACTAAGGGTGAAATGGTGATTCATGGTGATTCTTGCATGAATTATTAGTACAGAGGCAAAACCTCAAATTACACTAGAGGAAATACTTGTTGTTTGTAAATTTCCTGATGTGTTTCCTGACGATTTACCTTGAGTACCACCTCCGAGATAGATTGATTTTGTTATTGATTTAGTTCTTAGAACAAAACAAATATCTATTCATCCTTACAGAATGGCTCCAAAGGAGTTGCAGGAGTTGCATAAATAGTTGGAATAGTTGTTTAATGAAGGTTTACTTATCAGAGTATGTTGCCATGAAGCCCACCAACCCTTTTTGTGAAAAAGAAGGATGATAGTCTAAGGATCTACATTAATTATACATAGTTAAACATGGTCACTATTTGGACCAAATATCCATTTCCTTGAATTAATGATTTATTTGATTAACTGAACGATGCCGATTTTTTTTCTCAGATTGATCTTCGTTCTGATTACCAATAGTTTTGAGTTTTAACAGATGATGTAAGGAAAACTACTTTTAGTACTATATATGGTCACCTTGTGGTAATGCAATTTGGATTAATAAATGCCCCAGTCCTAAAATAAGACCTTGATCCACCATAAAATGACATTTTTTGTAGTTTAGAACCAAGTTCTTCTCGATACACCTAATGAGCACCTTAGTCAAATTCATGAGAAAACTATCATATGAATCACCATAAACGATAAATTCATCCATAAATACTTTTATGAAATGCTCAATGAAATCTGAAATGATACTTACCATGCACCTTTGAAAGGTGGTGGGTGCATTGCATAACCCAAAGGGCATACGTAGATAGGCAAAAGTGACAAAACGGACAAGTAAAGGTTATTTTTTACTTGTCTTCAGGCACTATAGATATATAGTGAAAATCAGAGTAACCGTTAAGACGAAAGCAATGAGGATGATCAGACAGTCTTTCCAACATTTGATCAATGAATGAAAGTGGGACACATTGTCTCAGCTAGAGGTGTAGAGGTCGATCAACCTAAAATTGATGCTATTAAGAAACTACCCTACCTTATGAATGTGGTGGAGATTAGATCTTTCATTGGACATGCCGATTTTTATCGACGTTTCATCAAAAAAAATTTAAAGATCACACAACCCCTACGCCATCTACTCCAAAAAAAAGTGCCTTTTGAGTTTTACAAGGCATGTAAAAGTGCATTTTATTCCCTCAAAGACTCACTTACTAGCACACCAGTGATTCAAGCCCCCAAATGGGAGCTTCCATTTGAAATTATGTGTGATGCTAGTAATCATGTAGTGGGTGCAGTCTTAGGTCAAAGAGTAGGGAGAGCTTCATATGTGATTTACTATGCTTCTCGCACTTTAAATGCTGCTCAGATAAACTACACCACTACTGAGAACCAAGATGATTATCTACTCTAATCAAGCAGCCTTGAAGTACCTTATGAGCAAAAAGGATATTAAACCTAGGCTAATTCGATGGATGCTCCTATTATAAGAGTTTGACATCCTAATTAAAGATAAAAGTGGTGCAGAGAAACGAGTTGCGGACCATTTTAGCAGGATTGAGAATGGTGAATGTTTTACCCCTCTTAAGTATGACTTCCCTGACGAGCACATTTACGCTATTATGGAAGATCTTCATTGGTACGTAGATTAGGTGAACTACATTACATTTGACGAACTTTCCCCTCACCTCTTTAAATCTTAAAAGAATAAAGTTAGGAGCGATGCTAACTATTATATATTGGATGACCTATACTTACGAAAAATTTACTCTGATCAGGTTATCAGGTGTTGTGTTTCTTACACTAAAAGTCACTCCATATTTGCATTAAGCCACTCTTACGACTGTGGTGGCCATTTTGGTCCTCGTAGAATAGCTATGAAAGTTCTTGAGAGTGGATTTTACTGGCCTATTATCTTCCATGATTCGTATATGTTCACCAACGCTTGTGCTAACTGTAAGAAAATTGGCAACCTTGGTCATCAGGACCTAATGCCACTTACTCTGATCCATATCTGTGGAATATTCGATGCATAGGGTATTGATTTCATGGGACTGTTTAAAACTTCATTTGTTAATTTTTACATACTATTAGCGGTGGACTAAGTGTTTACAATTTGGTATCCCACCTGCCCTAATCAGTGATAGAGGCACTAACTTCTATAACCGTATGGTTGAAAGTCTTATGAGGAAGTATACTGTTACTCATAGTATGTCTAAAGTGTATCATCCCCAAACGAGTGTTCAAGTAGAGATCTCTAATAGGGAAATCAAATCTATCTTGTAAAAGGTGGTGAGTCCCACTTGGAAAGATTGGAGTTTACGTCTTGGTGATGCAGTTCGGGATTATCGAACGATGTTTAAAATCCCAATTGGAATGTCACCCTACCGCCTTATCTTTGGAAAATTGTGCCACCTGCCAGTTAAGCTTGAACATAAATCCTACTGGGGCATGAAACAGCTTAATATGAAGCTTGATGAAGCAGGAAAAAAAGAAAACTTAATATCTAAGAATTTGAGGTAATCAGGAACGACGCAAATGAAAATTCACGGATTTATAAAGAAAATACTAAATTGTTCAATGATCGCATTATCTTTAGGAAATCTTTTTTGTGTTGGTTGAAAAGTGCTTTTATTTCAATATCATCTTAAGTTTTTTGCAGGTAAGCTGAGATCAATGTGAACAAGACCGTATGTGGTGATTGTGGTATATGATCAAGGTGCGGTGGAGATTCAGAGTTTGCATATTGGTAATGCTTTCGAAGTGAATGACCACATATTGAAGAATTCTTATGAAGACTTCCCGAGTTATACCATTGAGGATGTCACTTGCAGAACCAATCTATACTAATTAATAGACTTAGACTAAGATGAGCTAAAGATAGTATACAAAGGCGATATTAGGAGGCAGCCTAAATTTTGGTTTGTTTTACTTTGTTTCTTGTTTTAGTACTCCTACTACCATGCATGAACTCGTATCATTTCCTTAATTCTATATCTATCATGTTCTTTCACCCTCTTGTTTGTTTCTATGTGTAAGCCTTCTGACTTGTTTTGAACCTTGCGGACAAGGTTCAGATTAGGTTTGGAGGTGTTTTAGCGATTTTGGATTATTTTAGATTGATCTTTTTGCTAAAGACCGCATGTATGATCATTAGATTTTTTTAATTATACGGTTGAAGGATGGTAATGGTGGTGTTATTATTTTCATTTTATTCTCTTTCCATTTTTTTCCTTTTCATTCATACTTCTATCTTCCATCTAGGAAATGATACATTTTCATGAATGTATTTAGTATAGTTTCTTTTATTATTATTATTATGAGTCACCGAGACTTTGCTTCATGCCTTTTGTTGTGGATGAGTGAACTATGGTTGCTTTTCTGAATTGAGACTTAGGAAAAATTAGGAGAAACACTCACTCTAGCCCATATATCGACATTTTTATGATTTCATATTAGGGACTTAGTATGAGGTTTGAGCCTTGTGCTAGATAGCAAATGGAGCAGATAGTCAGAACTTTGCAAGTGGAAAAAAGTCAGATTTCTAGGGTCTAGAATGAGGATGTAACCCACTCGAGGCTGTATCTCTATGACTAAACCAATTTTGGGGAAATAATTTAGGCCATTTTAGAATGAAAGCCCTTAGCCTTAAGCCTATCTAAAGTAATTTCCTTAGTTAACTCATTTTGAGCTAACCCAACCTATAATTCTTTCGTACCTAATGTTAAACCCATAGCCTTAGCCTGATATAAACCTTTACCTAATTGAAAGCTAGTCTTAAACTTGAAATCATTAAAAAAAGACATGAAAAGAAAGAATAAAAGATTAGAGAGAAAAATCTTTATATACCCAAAATAAGGGGAAATTAATTATGATGAAAAAAATGAAGTCATGATTAGAGAGTCCCACATAAAATGGTATCCGTAGGAAATGGAGCAGGGATCCAGGTGGTTGGAAAATAGTGAGGATTGCATATATTATAAGAAAAATGAAGTTAAGTGTAGTATAAACCACTTTCATGTCCTCTGAAAGTCTTTAGAGAGTCTAAGTTTTAAGTTCTCCAATGTTTTGTATTACTTTTATATGATTTCCTTGTTACCTTACCTTAGTCATGTTAAAACTTACTAAAAGTCCTATTAATCCCCATTGGTGCTAAGTCTAAAATAGTGGAGAGCGTGGTTGCACTTATCGCTTAAGGTATCTTCTAAGTGTTGATGCGTTATTTTTACAACGATGAACTTGCGCTTGATTGTATAGACCAAGATAACTAGTGAGTAGTTGATAGCCTTTGTCTTAACCAAGTCTTTGTCTTCAAAGTGTGATCTTAATTGTGTTTGGATTGTGGTTCTAAATATATCATATCATAACTCTGAAATTTCTTGAGTGGATTGTTGACTTGGCGACTATGTAAACCAAAGGAACTCCATGAACATGGAATCGGTTACATGATTAGTTTAGTTAGGTTCATAATTATATCAAAGTGTCTAGTTTACTATTATTTTGTCAATTATACCTTTGCTCGAGACATGCAAATTCCTAAGTTTAGTGGTATTTGATAAGTAGGTAATATTAATATATTTAAGTGTTTATTTATATGTTTTTAGATCTCAATGCTTCATAATATTAACTAATTATCTTTTATTTATATTTTCAGTGGTTTTGAGACAATTTGATGAAAATGATATAATTCGAGGTCTTATGAAGTGTTCTTGGTGTTTGGTATTGAAAAGCGAGCTTTCACATACTTAGAGAGCTTGGTGCGACCCACATTGGTTTGTATTGATGCTTTGGTGGTTTAGAAGAAGTTCGGTGGTGCATTAGTTGAGAAAATTCATTAAAAATGACTTAAGTATAAATTCATACTTGCAGTGATTCATCAACCATCTTATTTGCCCTGAGACATGCACAATAGAATTAATCAAGAAATAAGAGAAACAGAGTGACACAACAAAGGACATAATTATCACACAGTGTGTCAGCAGCTGTTGGATCAAGCTTTGGGATCAGCACGCCAGATCGAAAAAGATGAGTAATGAAAGGTCTCGATATACCACGAGATGCGTTCCTCACTATTTCCCACATCTTTGCTTAGTCTTCAATGAATTTCCCTTAACTTCATACCATTTGATTTGATTCGAGATGTGCATCGTGCAGACTCCCTAAAATTCGCCAATTCATTCAACGTGTTCTCTTCATTCTAGTAATGTTTGATTTTCCTCGTGATTCGCATTAACACACACGCCTAGATTGATGTCGAGTCTCCCATTTGAGTTCTTCTCAGACTAGAGCATTTATTTTCCTTGAGATGTGTGCTAGTTCAAACTTCCATAAGTTTGCAAAACTATCTTGTGCATTTTCTCTCCAGACGAGCAACCATATGTCACCTCCTTGTTGGTCTAGCTATGTCTTGAGCTTCTCTTCTAATCAAACATTGCCACGTTAACTAGAACATCAAACTAGCCAATAAACGCCTGCCACGTGTTTGAGACTCCAACAGCAAATCAACAACATCCATCAAACATTTTTAGGAAAATGAGACACTAAAAAACCGGTTTTATTTATAGACACTTTAGGTTTTTGTTTAATTTTTCTCTTCTATCGAACTAATCAATTTCTATTTTCTTTTATTATTTTTTATGTTCGTCAAGATGATGTTTGGCTAAGTAATCTTGGCCTAGGTCGGAGGTGAAGCAAGTCTAGATTCATGGTTTATAGAGTGTTCATGTGAGATCAATTTATTGGTAATTTAATTTATTTTAATTCTCTCAATTTTATTTGTTGTTCATTTCATGATTATGGTGCAAACTTAGGGTATTTATATGACCATTAGATGCTTTTAGGAGAAAGACCTATAGTTAATTAGGACAATCGTATACGTAATTGTACTTTTGGATTGATACAAGTGACAATCACTCACCCATTTAATGTCAAAACCTTTTGGTTCTTAAGTGCACAACAAATAAATCAAGGTTAAATCGGAAGTGGACGCGATCCGATTATTTAGGATTAGTATTCTCACAGAAATTTACGTGGTTAATGCATTAAACTTGATTGGTGGATGTCTAGGGTTATGTGTTAATTAAGGAAGTAGTTTGTGGCAGATGTCTTATTTATCGAGACTTGGGGAATTAAGGATTTCTGGTGCATGTCAATTTCCTATAGCTAATCAAGGAGGAAGTGATTTAATAATCTGTTGGAAATATTGAAGACCATGACATGTTATTATACTTTGATTTGAATTTGGGAAACCGTAGACCTAGGCATTTTTTCATATTGAATTAATATTTACAAACTTTAATTTCCAAGTAGTTTTCATTAGTTAATTAATTATTTTCTTAAAATCTACATAAACCCCTGAATTTCCCTTTTTAGTTAACTCAGAGTAAAACCTACGTCCTATGGATTCAACCACGTATTTACCACTACTACAGTCCTGTGGGATTGGTAACTTGAATACGAGTTATATTTGGCATGAACGACACGTGAACATAGGTTGAGTCCATGATACTAATCGAGTTGAGAAGTGGCAATCACCTAGAGCAAGAAACCCGACACACTCATTGTTCTAGGTGAGTAACATCGAGAAGTAGGCTAAATTTTTATAGCGTTTGCCCAAGTTAGTGTAGGGGTAGGTGTTCCCATAGAACTACTAATGCTACTCATTTGCTAAATCTTGAGAGCAGTTGCCCAAGGTTATACGATGGAATACGAGAAGTATTTAGAGAGCGGTTGCCCTGCCTATCGAGAATAGGGGGACTAGGTGTTGGTGACCCCAACACCTATAGCCTATCTAGGGAAAACTGTTTTAAAACCCATCTTTCAAAGTCAATGATACAAGACATGGAAACAACATAGGGCTAGAATATGGCTTCCTAGACTTACGTATGTTTTTATTCACTGTTTTACAACTTATTTATTTTCATGCTTAGTAGGCTTTCTGATAAAACTCTTACAAAACCCCTCAGATTTGCTTTTCTGTTTACTGAACTCAGTTTGACTGAATCATGTGGATTCGACCTCGTTATTGCCTCTACTACATTCCAGTAGGATTGGTAACCTATTACGGGTTATATTTGAAATGCATGACACATGATCATTAGTCTTCTTCCAAGTAAGCTAATGCTTAGGGCTTATTGGATTATGGTTTAATAATAGGTATCAAAGAAACTCAAGTTGATTTGGCTCAAACTGCCTAACTAAGGAATATAATAGGTAAGATATAAGGGTATTGTTCAAACAATACCTATTTCTTCCCTTAATTTTGGTATTAGGCTTAGTTTATTCTTTCATTTCAATTGACTAGTAATCTTGTCTTAAGATTTTTAGAGATATGTCTAGTTATCTTACTCTTGTTTCAATTTTCTACCCATTTTCATGTCTAATACAATGCAATCAGTCCCTCCTAACTCTTCTAGTGCATACACAATCTAGGTAAGTCAATCAATAGAGTATAATAATTGATTAATTTCATCTTATATATTTTTATTCCTCATAAGTAATTATAAAAATATCACTTCTATTTAATTCAATTATGTCTAAATCACAACTTAAAAATATAAATATTTTACTATTTCTATCTTATAAAGTAAAATGAAATAAATATTATTTGTTTCCTTAACAATTTGAAATAATTTGCATAAACTCTTGTAAATTCTTTCTCAAATCTTTTAGACTTTGGTTTCAAATGCTTTACATATCCTAAATATTCTCAAACTTATTCCAAACCTTATTCTCAAGGTTTAGAAATTAAGTCGGGTTCCACCAAATAAAACAATAATACATCGTGAAGCATAAAAATAGACGATGAAATATATAAATAAAAACTAAATTCTGCATATCATATAGCAATCATAAAATTTATACTTTCATGAATATTCCATTAAGAATAAAATATAACAACATTTCATTACATTAATGAAAAAATTCTTAAATTCATACACGAAGAAAACTATATATTACGATGCCTAAAGTTTATATCATCAACCATTTCTCCAGCTCTTCAGTCTTCCAAATCTGTAGTAGCTTGTGAAACATAGCTATGAGCTGAGTCATTGATACTCATTGGAACTGACAACTATAACAATGGAATATCAATACTTCTCCTTGAATCTTGGATTCGATCAACAAATCGCCTCTCCGTAGTGGAATGGTGAAGTGCTGAAATTTGGTCATTCTCTATCATCATCTCTTAATTTTTCAAGATTGTTTTCTCAATATTCATCAACTGAAAGAATAAAGATCAAAAGAATCCCCTTTTCTCAATTGTCCTTTGAGAGGTAGAAATACCTTTTCAGATTCAGAACATAAACTTGAGCCATCATTCGTGTTACTACATCTTCCTTAACATTCTTTTGCAATTCCTTCCATCTTCGCACTTCTTCTACTCTTGATATTTTAGATTCATTGATTTTTCATTCGTCTTACGAATCTAAATACCCCTGTGCAAGCTTTCATCTTCTTTACTTTGGCATTATTGATAGTAGGTTGAGGTTATACGTCAGATACAAGTTTGTTTAGACCAACTCTGACTTTTATGCAGAGTTTAGTAACAAGAATTGGGAAAGGCATACCATCATGCTTTTTAGTGGTTATTGCTTGTCTTATGGTATCGTGATGTATTTATTTCAACATCGATATAACCATTTTTAGTAATAATATGATAAAGTAATGCTTCCCTTGGATTAATAACTTCAAAATGTTGGGTACTCGAGTAAAAGAAAGAAATTATAATGTAGTTCCAACACTTAGTAATCTTTCTAAAATTCATAGTCTTGATGAGCTTCGGGTACCACTCTGCATCAAGGATAAATCATTTTCCCGGTATCACTTTTAATGCATCATGGATCATTTCATATAGGTAAGATTCCTTTTATATATACACCATGTTTGGTTAATCGCCTTCTCCTATCCTTTGTTTGGTTAATCACCTTCTCCTATCCTTCAGTTTTTCAACAATTCATATTGTCATTTCAATTGTTCAGGAGAAATATCGATCTTCGTCGCCATGAAAACAACGTCATTCTCTTGGTGCTCACAAACCCATTTGCATAAAATTTTCTCACAACATAGACATCCTCGTTCCTCTTTTTGCTCATAATCTCTTGTAAGTTTTTCCTAACTTATTTTTCTTATTTTGCTCAAATTGTTATCCACATATTTATGCGCATTCTGAATATTCAATCTTTTCCTTGGGAGAATCACCCTTTTGTTTTTTCAAATCATCATAATAGCTATTTTGCGCTTTAGGACTTACAAAACGTAAAGGATAATATGGTACTACTTTACTAGGATAAGGATATTGAAAATATCTCTCATTATCTAAATGGGGTGGGGAAGGGGGAACTTAACTAGTCTCTTCAAGGTCTACTTTCTTAAATACTAACCCTTGTAAGTTGAACATTTTCTGATAGAGCCTTAGAATTTTTTTTGGAATCCTCTATCAAAATTTTTCACCCTTTCACCTCTCTACTACTCCTAATTTTATCTTTTCCTGTCATTTGGAATCACTTGAGTTCAAGAATTTTGTAACAAGTTCAAAAGACTGTAGTGAATACCAAAATGATTTTAAAATGAATCGTTCCAAAATAATTATTGAGGTATTCAAAGAATTTATATGTAAAAGAGATTTTGTAAGAAAATGAAATGGTTTTTCAAGGTACAATCGAAAAACTCAAGATAATCCTAACTTTATGCAGAACAATTTGATTCGAAAAAATCCCCTAAACTCAATTTTCACAATCATCAAACCATTTGCATATTTAAACTTTAATTTAACAATGCAAAACAAAAATTTCCTAATAAAACTAGACAAACAAACCAAGATTCCTTTTAAATTAACTCGTATTCTATCTAATTGAAAAAACTAAAATCATTTTTCTATAAGTCTCAAATCAATTTCAATGAAAAATGTATATTTGAATCTAAAAAACTTTCAAAAACTCAAAAATTTTAACGAAAACCTAGTTTGTTAATCAAAATTCTTGAATTTGAAAGGATTTTGAGTGATTACCTTTTTGGGAGTGAATATGTCAAGTAAAAGATTTTTCAAAATCTCCTAAAGCTCCTCCTCCATGCTTCTATTTGAAATCCCTAATTTAAACCATAAATAAGTTTTTTTACTTTTAATCTAGTTATCTCTTTCATATGAATAGGTCAAGATTGGGCGTTAATCACTTAAATAAGTTAAATTCCAAATTTTAAAGGGTGAATCTAGTCAATAATATGGTTTAGCTCCAAAAGGTTGCAAAGGTTTCTTAAATGGTGTGAACTTTTGTGTACTGATTTGAGGTTATGTGTTAAAAACTAGAAATTATGGCTAGTGGTTTGGGGTTTTAGTTAAATCTCTGATTAAATCAGTAGTAGGGTGTAAAAATATGTCTCTGTGAACCATCGATCTCTCTGTTGATTTGGAGTTTGTAGCAAATCGCTAACAATTCACTAAACATATGACCAACGATTTATGCAGTGATTTTTGGTATAAGGTAACACGCTAACAAATTGTTGAAACTTGAAAACTTAAAATTTTCGCAATCTATGAATGATTTGGTAAATGATTTACTCTTGATTTTGGGTCACTTGGAAATTGCTAGGCATGAATTTGAATTTTTTTCATTTTTTCATGTTCACCATATTTCTTGAACAAGTCATATGTAGAACTCATCATAAATTTGAAGATTTGAGTAGGATATGTGACTAAATAAATAAATAAATAATTAAATTGTAATAATCTAAATTGCATAAATTAAATTGCCAACTCGATCATCCCTTGATGAGTCTTTATTTATGCACTTTTTCATAGGTGTTTTGCTATGTAAATCAAGTCAAAAGTCGAGTTTTATGGATCTATATGTTTACTTTAGAGATTTATAGGGTATTTGGGCATTTATGCATGATTCGAGAAAAATCAGGAAATAAGTCAAACATCTATCAAAGTCCAGCAGGCTTAACGCCGTCAAAGTTGATAGACGGTGCCAATGGAAACCCAAAAAACTAAGGAAGGCATCGCGGTAGGTAACCATGCATCGCTAGATTTGAATAAGCGACGCCAAGACTTGAATGGATGGCGTCGCCAACGACACCTGACTCAGAAATAGAAGTCTTAGACCTACTTACTTCTCAAAACTTTCCATATATCTCCACTACGACACCTGGCGCTATACCCACATAACCACGGCACCAAGGACGACGCCAACATCATAGAATAGAAGTTTTAGAAAACTTTAGAGGGTTTTTATTTCCAGGAGTTCCTATTCTTGTGTCCATGCATACCTATATAAAGGAGGCACCTCTATGAATGAAGATATATTGTATTTAGAGTGATTTATGAGTAGAGCAAGGTCGAGTAGCCAAGTTCGGCTAGGTTCCTTAATACCTAGGTCGAGGATGAAGCTCTCTAATCAATAGTAGGTTGTTTTCTCTGTCTTGTTGAGATTTTCAATAATAATAATAATAGTATTTTATTTTAGTTCTCTATCTTTGTGTTTCTGTTTTTAATGATGTCTCAATGGTAGTTTAGAGTTTGTATATTAATTGAAAATCTATAGGCGAAAACCCATTGACGTACTATCATTCAGATTGAGTCCGTGATACCAATCGGGTTGAGAAGTGACAATCACCTAGAGCGAAAATCTAACACACTTGTTGTTTTGGGTGAGTAACATCGAGGACTAGGCTAAATTTTTAGAGTGGTTTCCCAAGTTTGTATGAAGGTAGGTGTTTCTATAGTGCTATTATTCACGTGCTAAATCTTGAGAGCGGTTGCCCAAGGTTATGCGGTGGAGTAAGAGAAGTATTTAGAGAGCGGTTACCCTATCTATCAAGAATAGGGGGACTAGGATTTTTGTGACCCTAACACCTATAGCCTATATAAGGAAAACTATTTAAAAACCCTCTTTTAAAGTCAACGATACATGACATGGAAACAACACGGAGCTAGATTGTGGATTCCTAGACTAAAGTATGTCTTTATTTTTTATTTAACAAAATATTTTACTTTTTTGTTTAGTAGGCTTTTAGATAAAACTCGTTGAAAAACCCCCAAGCTCTACATTTATATTTGTTGAACTGAATTTGACTGAATTATGTGGACTTAACCCCATTCTGGCCTCTACTACATTCCAATACGATTAGTAACCTATTACAGGTTATATTTTACACACATAGCACTTGATATGATTTTGGCACCGTTACGGGGGATCTGTTTCCAAATTAAGTTTGACTTTTCTTTTCTTTTCATGTTTGTTTTGATCTTTGAGTCTACTAGTTTATGCACGGTCAGATAACTCGATCTAAATCAATTGGTTCACTATTACCTTTTGATTTAGAAATTGAAAGAACCCACTAGAGGTTGGCTCAAGAAGCTCTAAATAGAGAGTTCGATTTCCCGCAACCTACTATGGTTGATGACGTTCTCCATGCTGGCAGTGATGACAAGATTACCATGGGGCTCATCAATGAATATCTCCAAAAATCTTCTTGCTTGGCAGGCCCTGTACATAAACTTTGAACCTAATGGCAATGCTTTCGAGCTTAAGTTCTGCTTTATTCACCTCCTGCCCACCTTCTATGGCATTGAGAGTGAAGACACGGTGGCATTCTTGAAAAAGTTTCGGACAAGTCGCCAGTCTATGAAACCTCCTTAAGCGAAAGAAAATGAGTTAAAGCTTAATGCTTTCTCGTTCAACATAAAAAATAAAGCCAAGCAATGGCTCTTTCATTTTCGCCCTGGCTGCATTAACTCATGGCGCGACATGATAGATAAGTTCCTTATGGAATATTTCCCTGGGGATTAGGTAGCCAACTCATCTTCGAGATATGTAGCATTAAGATGAAGATTGGCGAGTCTTTTGGTGATTATTGGGAATGCTATAAGCGCCTATTTGGCAATTGCTCACTGCGTGGCCATTCCATAGGGCCATTGTCTGGTTCTTCTATGTCAGCATGTCCTTTTTAGAGAGGTGTATAAATGATAGCGCTTGTGGTGGTCACATTCGTTACAAAAACCTTGCTTAGATGAAGCAACTCTACGAGGACATAACGTAATTGTCCCGAATATAAAGGGATATTGGTGTTTATATGCGTCGGAGTCCATCGGTTGGAGCTACTACTAGCTCAACTGACAAGAAAATTGATCAGTTGACTACCCTTGTGGAATGTCTTCTGAATAATGGCCAAGGGCATGTTAAAACTTGTGGATTCTGCTTAATCTCAAGCCTTGCGATTAATGAATGTCCTACTCTTTTTTAGGACCATTATCATGACAATATTGTAGGTAACCAATTCTAAGGGCAATCCCGAACGCCTTTCAAAAATACCTATAACCAAGCAACGACGAAGACACCCTTACTTCAGTTATGGGCCTTGAAATAAAAACCACCAACCTTTCATCCTTAGAGGACAACCGTTGCCTAAACTAGTGACTAACCATTCGTCACTAGAGGACATGATTAAATCTTTAGCACCTCAATAGAGCCAATTTGCTAGAACATCAACTAGTTATAGGTAAACATTAAGAATTCTTTTAGTGATACAAATGTCGCTGTTTGAAACCAAGAAATCTAGGAGGGCCAAGTTACACAACAACTGGAAGAATTAGCAGGGAAGGGAAAGTCGCCTATGCAGACTTGCCCAAACCCAAACGTGAGTGCCAGTGTCATTACATTTCGTAGTAGTAAAGGATACGAAGGACCCAAAAACCTAGACAGACCACTGACCTCAAAGGAGTTGTCCAACGAGGAGGAAAAAAAATTTGAGATCTTAGGACTAGCCCCAAACGGATGGATGGTCCCCAAAAGGAAACTCCACCTGTTTATAAGGTCAAAGCTCCATTTCCCCAACACTTGATGATAGATAGAAAAAGGGAGGAAGAGAAAGAGATTCTCGAGACCTATAGGAGTGTAGAAATTAATATTCCACTTCACGATGCATTAAAACAGGCTCCCAAGTATGCAAATTTATCAAGAAGCTCCGCACCAACAAAGGGAGATTGAATGGCAAAGAAGAAATTCAAGTAGGAGAATCTATCATGGCCATCCTGCAAAAAAAAACTTCCTCTTAAATGTAAAGACCTCAGGATGTTCTCGGTACATTACATTATAGGGGATGTCAATATCTCAAGGGCTATGTGCAACCTCGGTGCCTCCATAAATGTGATGCCTTTATCCATTTATGAGAAACTTAACACGAGACCTTTAGAAGAAACATAGATCATGATTCAATTAGCAGATCGGTCGGTGATCAGGTTGATCGGTGTATTAGAAGATGTACTATTAAGAGTAAATGAATTCATGATTTTTGCAGATTTCTACATAGTAGACATAATGATGTTAAACAATTTACAAACTCCTCGTCTACGATTCTTGGAAAACCTTTCTTAAAAATAGTAAGGACGAAAATCAACATTTTTTAGGGTACCCTCACCATGGAATTCGATAGTGAGATAATCAAGTTCAACATCAATGACACTATACAATTCCCAAGTGACGTATATTTAGTTGAATCAGTATAAAATAAGGAAAAATCATCACCAGAGCATAGGGAGGAGGCCGAAACAAAGGAAGCATCAAGACAACAGACCTATTCAGGTACTGGTGAAGATAAAGAACCTCATATACGAGCATGCATTAATTGACACTGGATCCACCACTAATGTAATGCCAGAATCCTTTTACCAAAAAACTAAACTTAAGTTTAATGATCCAAGAGAATATTCGGTGATAATAGGAGAAGGTAGCTGGGTCAGAGCAGCGGGACAAGTAAAAGATGTTCTTATACAAATTTGTAAGTTTTTTTATAAGACTAATTTTACGATCTTTACAAATTTACATGAAACCAACCCCCCACTTATATAAGGGTGACCCTTCTTTGAAAGTTATGGTAGATTAATCAACATACCTAAAAAATAGTTATGCTTAGACGATTCAATGAATACATGATGTTACAGGAAGGAAAAAAGATAAAAATCCCGAAGGAGTGTGATACGATGACTACACCAAGTTGCCCTTATTTTGATTGTTTAAAGTTCCCTGCTTTGGTAATAGGGGAAGAAGGGTAAGATCTGCACTAATAAAATTTGGGATAGTCGAGCCATTAACTATAACCAATGGCCCTACTGGGAGGCAGCCCAGATTTAAATTTTGCTTTAGTATTTATATTCGTTTGTTTAATAACTCTATCTCTCAATCTTAACTCATAACTATTTGAAATGTCCTCGTAAGGAAATTCGCTCGGACTTCCCAATCTAGTGAACCTAGAACCCTGAATCAGTAAAATCCTATTTTGATCATAATTCCATGTCCCATGCTGTGTGATAAAGCTTACAGCGCCAGCCAGATGAAATCGATGGGTTGATGTCATTGGTATGGACAGAATGGTGTGGACGGTATGGACAGAGTGGTGTTATGATACACAAATGTGGTGTTGTTTTATGTATACTAATACCTATGTATTGAATCATATATTCAAGATAATGTACTATAGGTTTATGTTAGTTAGTTCTATCAGTTGTAACAAATGGGTACAATGTACACCATGTAGATTTTATATATAAGCAAGAGTGTAATATACTGCTTTGATTTTGATGAAATAAAAGAACAAATTACATAGTTCATCACGCATGTAATGTACAGAATGTCTTGTTACATTGATCAATGATCAACAAAGATCATTGATCTCATTTATTGATTTGAATTTGTTCATGGTATCGAAAGCGAGTTCTTCTATTCTTGATTTGTGTTGTTTGTTGATTGAATTGAAGGATTGTACATGGCATCCGTTCATGGTTCTCGAGTTCTTTCGAAATGTTCATGGAGCAGGAAGAGTTCAAACAAAACGGTGATCTTGGAGTGAGAATCCTTTACTTCTTCAAGGATCTGATCATCCTGGTATGATACTTGTCTCTAATTCTCTTACTTGGTTCAAATTACACGTCATGGAGTAGAGCTATGATGATTGCATTGGGAGCAAAAACAAAGATTGGTTTTATTGATGGTAGATGTGTAAAACCGTAAACTATCGATCCTAATCTTGATCGATGGATCAAGGTGGATTATATGGTCACTTCTTGGATTTTGAATTCTATTTCAAAAGAGATTGTTGAAGCTTTTCTCTATACAACCTCTTCTTTTGATCTATGGAATGAATTAAAAGAAAGGTTTGGAGAATGTAATGGTCCTCTTCTATACCAAATTGAAACGTGACATTGCTTCTATAACTCAAGGAGATCTGTCTCTTTCACAATACTATACCAAACATTTAAATTTTATTTAGTATTTATATTCGTTTGTTTAATAACTCTATCTCTCAATCTTAACTCATAACTATTTGAAATGTCCTCGTAAGGAAATTCGCTCGGACTTCCCAATCTAGTGAACCTAGAACCCTGAATCAGTAAAATCCTATTTTGATCATAATTCCATGTCCCATGCTGTGTGATAAAGCTTACAGCGCCAGGATGAAATCGATGGCGCTACAGGGAGGCCCTTGCAAAATTGCTCTAATTTACCCACGCCATCAGTGACGCCGCACAAATACATATATGGTGCCATAAATGACGTCAAGAACATTTCATGGGCAGAACCTTTCCTCATCACATCATTCATGATGCAAACCCACGACGCCTACATCGGGACTACAAAAATAGTGGGTCATTTTTAAAAATGAAACCCACTAAATTTTGAAGCCTTCTCCTCCTGCTAAGCCCTAGACCAATCTCAAGTACGTACCCAATCAAATTTCGGTCTCTTCCAAGCTCGAATGAGTGTCAACAACCACAACCCTAGCTCAATGCAACAAATTTAGGAATATAAGAATTAGTTTGAATTGATTAGGGTTTAATAAGATTGTTGATGAATTTTGGCAAATCAACCATCAATAGATAATCCGAGCATAGCGCCATTAGACATTTAAAAGCTGAAAACTCTCCTAGTCAAGGTAAATCTTCTCTAGTTGGTTTAGCTCTGATAAACTTGAATGAGTAGATATGAATGTCAATCTTGGATTGATTAAACTATTATGATAAGGATTTTGAAATTAATTGTGTTTAGGACTTGGTAAGTCGAATCTTTGGTACAATCGGAATGTCATTATTGTCAAATTGGAAAGAGTAGGGGTGGCATAAGCACCTCGGTTGAGAGTAGTTCGGGCAACACGGAAGGGGCATCAATCTTCAAGGGACCTCTTAGACCATTCAAATCTAAGAAGTTTTTCGACAAGTAAGCCAATGAGAAATATGAGAGTGACTTGCCAAAAAGAGGATTTGTGGAAGTGAGGGGAATCAACTTGGGTCGAAAATACAATAAAAGGGTAAACAACCCCATTTGAGAGACAAATTGGCAACTCCTCACTAGAGATTATGTGAGAGAAGGAATCCGGTGGGTGATCGAAAGTGTGTTAGGAAGTTTACGCACTGGACAGAGGAGGGAGTACCAATAAAGGTCCAAGGAGTCATGGTGCACTATGACAAGAACACCACCAATGAGTTATTTGACTAATTCGTGAACGAGGAATATAGGCCAAGGTACCCCCATTGAATATATGATCACCCCTTTACCGGATCGCCGAAGTCTAAGTCATCCCAGGGTTACGAATGTGAAAGAGAAATGAGAGCAACGTCCACCTCGAGCTCACCAGGGAGACCTTCCAGATGGTTTTCAAAATAAGGAACTACTTCATCTGCTCCTCTCTCATTTTGAGCAAGCAAGAGAATGTTGTTTAGCGCCTTCAAATGAGACACATGTATGAGATTGTCACTGGAGAATACAGTGACGTCAGACAGGTCATCTTCCACCGGATCCAATAAGCTATGATGACTGGTAGGAATACTAGATTCCTTTTCCCCTGCTTACCACAACATTATGCATACTAGCTGGGCCACCACTCTAGGGTGATGACATGGACATTAGTCCCCAAAGAACTTTTGATGTGCCTTTCTTTGATACATTAGGACCAATAAAAGGGGGATATGTGTATTCAAAAGATAAAAGGGAGATGGTCAAAGTACAATAGATGTAGCAGGGATAGCAGTCGACACAACAAGCGATTGATCTAGAATCTTTAGCTGCATGGTTGAGTAAAAAGAGGAAATTGAGCTGAGGAGACAACGATGCATAACCTGGATTTACAGCAGGGTACGAGTTTGATGGACCCACTTTCTATTACGAGGAGCTCAGTAGTTCCCTCATACCACCACCAATTCTTCTAAAACTATAACCTCCACCACCAGGGTCAGATTCTTAGAGGTATGATAAGTACGACCATCAGTATCAGGCTGGCAGGGCTTAATATCAAGCTATTAGGGTCCAATAATAGCAGGAGAGGATAAGGGACCAAAGGAATCTTATTATTGTGGTGCGACATCAGAGGGAGTTGGCAAAATATCAGCGCAGCCTACACCTATGCCCTGCTGACAAGACTATTTACTTCCCAATCGGCCCTACTATTTTTACAAATGATGGCGAGGTCGCTAGGAGTACCTTGGAGAGACCGTTCACACCTTCTTTTGACAGAGCTTCATGATCGGGCAACGTCGGTGTCAATGCCCATTTGATTTAGAGAGATAAAGGATTCCACAAACTATCTTTAATGTTTTTATTATTTTGAAGATGAATTTGTTTAAATTTGGTTTATTTAATTTTTAATGATACCTCTCATGCATGTTATATTGTGTTTTACCACATTTCTTTCATTCAATATTCTCCGCTTGATTTTGAACCTTGAGGAGAAGGTTCAGAATAAGTTTGGGGGTTTGAAATACGCTGAAAAAGTACTTGATGAAAGCCTTGCAGTTATAGGCTTAGCTTAAATTTTTCTTCTTGTGAATTTAAAGGTATTATCTTGTCTTCATTTCCATTTAGAATATGATACAATAATGTATGCGTGATTAGGCAGTCTAATAGATTTATTTATAGAGTCATACTTACAAGTGAAATTTTGCTTTCAGTTATAAGGAGTAAAACTTGGTCAAATTGTCTACCTTCAGACTTAGAAGAATTGAAAGAGCTTTTTCAACCTCCTTGGCAACATAAATAGAAACATGGAGTTGGGATGAATTGTAACTTGAGACCAAAATAGGTAGAAAGTCAAATTATCCTTGCAAGAAAGTTCAAATCTCTAGAATTCTTAAACTAGGACTAATCCACTTGGAGTATAATTGTTAAGGATCTAATACTTGTAAGGGGAAGAAGTGGACTTATTTAGTAAAAATCCTTTTTTGGGGCTTGATAAATTGTACATTACAAGGCTACATTAATTCTAGTAAAGCAATAAGTGCTAACACGAGTTTTAATAAAAAAAGTAGATAGTCCCACAAGTTCCGCAGGAAATGGAGCAAGGAACTTGATGGTTGGAATATTATAAAGAAATCGATATCCATAGGAAATGGAGCAGAGACTGCACAGAGAACCAACATTGATGAAGCAAAAGTGAGGATCTTTAGTGAAAAAGTAAGGCGGAAGTGCATAAAAACTCCTCTCAAAATATTTAAGCACAAGTTTTTGTAAGCTAGGATTAAGTGAATTTTTTCCAATATGTTTAATATTTATAATTAGATAACCCTTTTGCAAAAGACGTGCAAAGATCTATATTTGGGGGTATTTGAAGAGTCTTTATTTATGCACATTTTCATAGGTGTTTTGCTATGTAAATCAAGTCCAAAGTCGACTTTTTTGCTTCTATATGTTTACTTTGGAGATTTACATGGTACTTGAGCATTTATGCATGATTCAGGAAAAATCAGGAAAGAAGTCAAAAATCAGTCAAATTCTAGTAGGCTTGACACTCCCAGAGTGGATAGGCAGTGCACGGTAGAGTAGCCTTGTCCGACTAGGTTTTTTAATACCTAGGTCGGGGATGAAGCTTTCTAGCCAGTAGTTGGTTGTTTTCTATGTCTCGTTGACATTTTCTATAAGAATAGTGTTTTATTTCAGTTATATATCTTTGGGTTGCTATTTTTAACGATGTCTCAATGGTGTTTTAGAGCTTGTATATTCATTGCAAGTCTTTATGCGTAAAATCAATTGACTTGCTATCAATCAGTTTAAGTCTGTGATACTAACCGGGTGGAGAAGTGTCAATCACCTAGAGCTAGAAACCTAACACACTTCTTGTTATACGTGAGTAACATCGAGAACTAGGCTAAATCTTAAGAGTGGTTGCCCAAGGTTTTGTAGAGGTAGGTATTCCCACAGAGCTAATAATGTTACTTACATGCTAAATCTTAAGAGCGGTTGCACAAGGTTGTATGGTCGAGTAAGAGAAGTATTTAGAGAGCGGTTGCCCTATCTATCGATAATAAGGGGACTAGGGTGTTGTTGACCCCAAAGCCTATATCCTATCTAGGGAAAACTATTTTGAAACCTACCTGTTAATGTCAATGATACATGACATGGAAACAACGCAGGGTTAGATTGTGGATTCCTAGACTTAGGTATGTATTTATTTTTCATTTTGCAAATATTTTACATTCTGGTTTTGTAGGCTTTTAGATAAAACTCTTTTAAAAATCATTAGTTCTATTTTTCTATTTGTTGAACTCAATTTGACTTAATCCTACAGATTCGACCCTGTTCTTCCCTCTACTACATTCCAATAGGATTAGTAACCTATTACGAGTTATATTTGACATGTAAAACACGTGTAACGATCCGTTACTTTAAGCTGGTAATTAGTAGTAATCCAAATCCTAATTAACCCAAGTTAGGCTTGTGGTTAAGTTCGGCGTACCTCAATTAGCGTGTGTCTGTTTGCATGACATATGGTGCTTGTTTTAATTGTTAAATCAATTTATATATAGGTTGTTGTATGATATGGAAATTACACACAAGCCTATAAAACAAAAAATGCACAATAAACAATGAGTTACCAGGACACCAAGTGTGACGAGGGGGTCCTGGCATGAATGTGCACGATTAACGACTCTTGTAGGCGCGTTCCGTGAGTTTATTGGTGAATAATACACTAGATATATATATTTATATGTTTTTAGATATATAAATATATGTTGGAAAATAAAAGAATAATAGAAATATATTGATTGTTTGATCATCTCGAACGGAGCGTAAGTGCTTGAAGTGTCAAATTTTGTGTCACTTTAAGAAGTGTTACTTTAACACCTCGATCACTTGATCGGCTTCGAGATAGCGCGACGCGTATCTCAAGAAAAATTCACATGTAAAAATAGAAACACAAGCTTATCTCGTTCAATTCGATCGAACATTCGAGAGAGAGGAGGCTCGGGTTTTATTTGATTCAAAGGGGTTGTTTCAGGGAGCTGAATTAACACGAATCAAAGAACTTAAACGGATCAAAAGCAAGTGATCATCACTTTGGTATGTTTGATTTTCAAGTTAGTTGAAGTTTAAATTTATGGTGATGATCCAATCGTTGTGAATTGGTGTTTTTGTTGATAGTAATAGGTTTATAACCTCATCAGAGCTCCTCCCTGGTGATTACGGAGTGTTTTGGATGTTGGAATGATTTGGTGGATTTTGGAGTGAAACAATGGCTTTTGCCACGTGTTCTGTCGAGACAGCATAGGGTGGAGCGCACTCCACCTCACAGAGGAGCGCGTTCCCTTCATCAGTGACGATGAATCCAGCAGCAGGAGCGCACCCCATGAAATAAGGAAATGCACTCCCACCCCTTAAAACAACAATAATGTTGTATTTTACTAAGGATTTCTGAGGGACTTACAGATTGGTCTAGGTTCTTAATAGAGTATATTGGACCCATATTGAGTACAAATGATTGGCGATAGGTTCAGGAACACCAGGAAAGTGTGAGATGATCGGATATTTGGTAGTTTGGGAAACGGAGACTTAACCCGAGGTAAGTTTGGTTTTGCTTATTTATCAATATTGCCTGACTATTTCAGTATATCTAGGTCATATAGTTGTTGGACTAGAATGGGGGATTATGTACACTGTGATGGTTTTTCAATAAATGGGAAAAACGGTGTCTAATGTGATCCAAGAGAGTAACTCTTGAGGTCTGAGACTAGGTTGTATATGACTAGGGGTTCATCTCTCGATCTATACAAAACTCCTACTAAGTTTATAGGTTGCATGGCTTACATATTCAATAGAGGGTTTTGGATAGAACCATTGGGCATTAATAGACTAGCTAAACATCACATATGCGCAATGTGTTGGTTTAGCATTCACATTAATGGCGCTGGTGGGTAATCGACCCTAGTTCTATAAAAAATAAAATGGAGTTCACAGTGTAATAGTCCAAAACATTTCCTTTGCATATGTTAAATATTGAATTATATGCATTCCATATTCTTGTTAGTTAACATTGGTGCATATCGTTATTGCATAATGTTCTTGATTATTATATGGAATGTTGATGGTTATGTTAATTCCTACTTACTGAGCAAGTTTGAGCACTCACCCCAATAAACATTACAGGATAACCGACGAGTGCTACGACTACGGGATATAGGAGATATAGGAGTTTTGATCTTCTCTTTGATGTACTAAATCTCTATGTCTTATATATATGTATTGCATTACAGTTTTGTAATATCACAAGGGAAATGTGATTTTATATAACCAAGGGTTATTCCTGTTCGTTTTAATATTGTATATCATTGTTTGAATTATCGAAAAAGTTTTTAAGTTTCTGCTGCATTTATTAATTGTTTTATTTCATTATTTAATATATAGTAGTGCTTATCAAGTAAAGGTGGTAAGGCTCCTAGTTGTACTTAAGTCCGGTAAGGGTAATCTAGGCTTAATTAGGGTTTTAGGTCGAGTATCGCCCTAATCGATTAAGAGAATGTTACAGCTTGGTATCAGAGAGCAGGCTCGAGGTTAAAGCCTAGGTCAAAGCTCGGTTTGCAGCTTTGGTTTAGAGACAAGTTTTAAGAGCTTTGTTACATTGGATAACTCTAATACAGTTAGGTGTTCGAATCTAAGGATTATCACTTTTAGGGATAAAGTGGTAACAATCATACAGTTTGATTTCATTAATAAGGCTCTGACCCTAATTCATTTTTGAATGGTTTTTAAAGTGAATGTTAGCATACTTTAAAGTGTAAGGTGTATCAAAATACTTAATAACGAAACCTAAGTTTAATAGACTCTGAGAGTTGTCTCGAGCTATGAATAAGCTTAAGGTTTGATGCACGGTTTTTATGGTGATTTGGGGGGTAACTAAAAGATAAAAGATTGAAATATGTTATTTGTTGTTTATATTATATCTACGTGGTAGATATGAGAGTATGTTTTTCCTGAACGATAATAAGATGGTTGAAGTCCATTGATTTCTCATGATATGAGAAAGTGTTGGAGGCAAGAGCTCAGGAAAGTCTTAACCTTGGGGAGACAAAAAGGAAAAACATAAGAAAAGTTATAAAGATAAAAAAATTATTCTCCAAGTAACATCTTCAATGGTGTTTGTTCTTACAGATATTATTAGACAAATAAAAGTCAGTAGAGAAGTATCTATTGGATCAAGACCTTGAGACATTTATTAGGAGAATGGAAATTATGAAACAATAGAATATTGAGTAACTTTAAAATGAAACTCAAAAGTGGTGGACCACTTTCAGAAAATATTTAATACTAGTATTAAGACTAGTTGAGTAGTAATGAAACTTATTCACTAAACAAATTAGTGGTTAATGATAAAAAACCTAATGGAGGTTAGGAAACCACTAATGCAGTTATACTTCATAAGTCGTTATGAAGTAGAAATTCCAGTTATGGTATGAATCCATATTGGAATAAAAAGTGATTTGTCAGATAATAAAAGATAGATTAATTCATAATATAACAGTAAGTTGATAAGATATCCTAGTATGATCTATTAGACTGGTATAGTCTAAATTGGGAAGAATGAGTGGTTAACGAATCTGAGGATTTCTCAAGACCAAAAAGTAGTAATAAGAATGGGTATTCATTACCCTGGACTGAAAACTCATTCTAAAAAATCAAGTGGATGGTTGAAACCACTAGAACTTACTAGAACTCATGCTATGTTCATGAATAAAGGGTATTAATGTTTAAAACCTATTGTAATCAAGTTGTTATTGTCTTATCAATAATAACAAGGAATATTTTAAGACTTAGAGAATGCATGCACAATTACCGTACAGAATTGTAATTGGTAACGGTAAATTGGTTCAGACTAAATTTTGCAAAATGCTAGTGCTAAGTTTCAGAGATTAATTAACTACATGGGTGTTGAATATTAGCATCGAAATTGGGGGATTTGATTGTGATTGAGACAATATGAGGTTGTCATATATTTAACACAAAGGTAAAAGAGAAAAGTAAGCTTGAAATAATTGAATATTACAAACGATTGATTCAAGGATTTGTGATATTGTTGTGTAATTTATTCAGTTAACTTTAGTATGCGATGGTTATAAGTTGAAATCAAAATGCAAGGATTCCTTGGAGTATAGAGGAAGTATAGTTTGACTACAATGTTTGCTTGCCGATACCTAAACTGTGGAAAAAGTTAGAGGTTCATCCTAAGACTTCTTATTTAGGTAAGGATATGTGATGACTCATGAAACCAAAAATTATAGCTATTACTTCTACATATATAGTTCTAGATTTGGGTGAATAACTATTAGAGATTGATAATCTCGAGAAAACTTTTGGTAGTGGTACCAAATGTGGAAAGGCATCACTTGTAAGTAAGAAGAAAGGTTGTTGATGGTCTTTTAATTATTCTTTGAGATTAATGAGAATCTTAAGGGAATCATTAAAAGATAACCTAGAAATATAACACCAGTGGATTGGTGTAAGATTGAAGAATTGAATTTCAAACTGTGGAAGTTTCAAAAGTGAGATTGTAAGAGTGATAGTAATAGAAGATAAGATAGTTGCCTTGAGATTTTCTAGGTTTTAGGAATTCACTATGAACCGTCACTCATCAAGGTGATTGAATAGACAATGCCTTGAATAAAATAAAGGACAAAGGGTATAGTTATGATAAAAGTTGCTTAGTAATATCTCTTTAGTGAGATGTTTATTAGTGACCAATGGAATTCATGTGCAGGCACATCATCATCTGAGTTGTCTTGATTGATAACAATAAGTCTGTCTTTAAGCTTAGACTAAAGCCGAGCTAATGACAATTGAATGAGTGATGAATTATTAAAGAAATTGATTGAGATTATCAAGTAGGTCAAGGATGGCTACTAATTATTAACATTTGGAAATGATAATCTCATATCAAAATATTGAGCTTGTAAGGAAAGTTCTTAGAACATGAGACAAGAGCGAGGCATGAGAAAGCTAAGTAATATTAATCGGGAGGGTTGTATTAATTTTGCTTATATGAATGACAATTCATGCTTATAAATTCATGATGGATTAACCTAAGTTGTGGTGACAACTAAAGGTTATTGATGTTATAATTATAAAACGGACAAAGTTTGAAAATTTTTGCCAATATTGTGATTTGAAATCTCATGGAAAAGAAAATGGGATATATGTGTGTAGAAGAATTGAAGGTTATAGAGAACTAGGATTATTATTTCGGTAATGAACCAGAAGCCTACTTCTCAAGGGGGAAGAGATGTATAATTGCTAGGAGGGGACTCTCTCAATCTTAACACAATATATCTAAAGTTGGTTTTAGTTTCCAGAGAATGTAAACTTTTGAGCTTGTGACTTGGAAGCTATTAGTTACTGGAATAAATATTTACTGTGTGAGTTCTCTAGTGTTGATGTTATCAGGCTAGATATAATATTAATGTATTTTACTTAAAAATTTGTATGCTTTACTTCGTCGCCAACTGGTAGGAAGAAGAGGAAATGATGCAAGTTTATTAGAGTCTGAGAAATTTAGAACTATATAGAAAGATGTTATCAAAATGTCAGTATACAATTGCAACTCAGGTATATGGAGAAAATGTAGCTATTGGTAGAGCTTCTCAATTTAGACTTCATGAAGAAGTGACGGTGATGATGATTTGTGTAAGTTTAACTGACATGTCATCAACTGAGAGAGCCAATTTTAGAGCTACTAATATGATCTTTTGAATTAGAAATATTTCAGTGGTGATTGGTTGTAGAGAGCTAATTAGGATTATATAAAATGTTAGAGATTAATGGCTAGTTTAGATTTTCTTCATTAGTCGAGTTTTGATAATGATGCATTACGATTTAGGGATATATTATGGATTCTAACTCAGGATTAGTGACGCAGGAAGTGCTACTGAATTTTCATTGATCTCTTTATTATATTCATCTAGATAACAATAAGAAATATCATGAAATGAGGTGTCTTTATTTATTGTTGATCTGGGATGAAGATTGATGTTGTTAAGTTTGTAAAGAAAAATGTGAATAATATGTGAAGGTGTGTAATCAAGATAGAATTTTTCACTCTCATATAGAAAGATAGATATCAGTGGATCCCTCGATAAGATAGACTGATAATGGTCAAGCCCATGTGAATTGATATGATCAATGTCACTTGGATGTTTTTTCAGTTTACCTAAAGATCGAGATTAGCACGATTGAACATTAAGGGTGACTTTCCATGTCTTATGTTTAATCAAAGGATATCGTACTACAAAAGGATATGATATATATTATTAATTAGGCTGTATCGATGTTGATATTCATGCTACTTGGGTAGTCATAATGCCTTGCTAGAGATCGCTTATGACTTGTGTACCAAAATGGTTTTTGGTTCACTGCCAACGTTGCATGAGCTTATTGGGTCGCACACAAAGAATGGCTTTGCATAATTTCAATTGGTCCAAAGTAATGAATTTTATATGATAAAATTCATGACATAAAAGCCATTACGATTTGTATATGATAACTATTTAATAGGGGCATATGTGTAATTTATTTAAACTGCGTAAATATGATAGTTGTATTACGAATAGGATTTTAAGTGAGGGCTTATCTACACATATAAATAAAGGGTGAATCCCTAAAAAATGTAATAAGATTTTGTTTTACAATTTTTCTAGTTCTCTAGATTTAGGGAGAGAAAGAAAAATCGTTTTTCAATCTCTCTTGAGGCTAGCACTCCAAATTGTGGTCACCGTTCTTGTGTGGATTTCTGATAGAGGACGTGCACTTGAACGTCTTGAAAATCGAACAATCAAAGGGAAATCAAGGAATAAGGTATGATTTACTTTCGTAGATTTAATTTAATGGAACTTATTTTTGATCCTGTTGGGGTTTTTCAAAATTTGTTTTGAATTTTCCGCTGCGTATGAACATTAAAAACCCAACATCTTCGACTATTGGGTGGGGTGGGAGGGGTAGCAAGGCTGGTGATGGCAGTATCGCAACGTCCTAAGTGGAGGTTGCTCTTCCTGAAATGAAGTGCCTAACTTCATCGAACCGGAAGAAGAAAGTGGATCTTAATAATCATATCCCCAAACGCAAACTAGTAAAGCGAGACATTAAGAGTTAGGTGCACCCGATGGAGACTGGTGTCAAGGATAGGGGTGCAACTTCTTCCATTAGGGATAGAGGTGTATTCACTGTTGAGGCTGGGAATAGGGAAGATACTGAGATTAGTCATATACCATCGGGTGATGCTGCAGCTACTAAGGATAATGTAGCGGATGTTAAAGGTGCAGATGACTCCTCTAGTACATCAACACATGCGAAAGACGAAACGACCACTTCATTTCCTTGCTGGCGCGGTCAATTTATCGCTCTTACCCTCATTTTAACACCATGTCTTGCTAGACATTTGGAGGAACAAAGTACATATTTTTATGCCTTCATTAATTTGTGAAATATTTTGGTTCATTGTTAGCTAACTTTGGTACAATTTGTTTTGTAGGCTCAAGGATTACTAAAGTGCATCAACCATAGTTCTCTAGTTTCAATTTGGGAGACTATCTAGGAACATCCGAAGAAGGAAAAGGTGAAGAAGTTGATTGAGAACTTTGACTTGGAACCTTAAGGTCATATCTCATATGATGAAAGTAACCAGGTGTTAATCTTTGGCATTATTGAGATATGGAAGCCCAAGACCAACACGTTCGACATGCCATTTGGCAAGATGACTATCATATTATATGACGTGCGGGTTCTTCTTGAGATTCATGTCACCAAATAAATATTTGTTGTCAAGTCGAAGGAGCGCATTGAGGTCACTTCGATGGTAAGTCGTTTGTTGGGGATTTCAATCAGTGAAGTCGATGAAGAGATTAGGACTAAGCCTGGCCTCACCGTGAGGTTGGCATAGTTGAATGGTTTGTAGTCCCAAATAAAAGACTTTTAAAGGAAGAGGAAAGTGGTCTGATGGGAAAATGGGAGGCTATGTATACCCTCCCGTTGAGTGCTTAGTCATAGCCTACATCCTATACCTACTCGGAGCCACCCTTTTTCGAATAAGTTTGGTACAAGAGTCCCGCTTACTCTCATTTAGCTTTTGGAAGATGTCGACAAGATTGGTGAGTATGCATGGGGTGGTGCAACACTTGCTTACATGTAATGTCAGCTTAGCATTGCAAGTCGCGCCGGGGTCACTCAAATTTGCAGAAACATGACATTGTTATAGATAAACTATTGAATCATTTTATTTTGATTATTTATTGCTTTGTTCGTAACATTTGTTTTGTGTAGGGCTGGACGTACTATCGCATTCCATTCATCAAGGCGCGTCTGCGTAATGACTACAAGGTGGGAATGCCCCGAGTGATGAAGTGGCACCATAAGAAAGAGTCGAAGCTAACATTGGATCTTCTCATAGAATTTAGGAGGCAACTAGATACACTACACTACAACCATAAAAATATCTTAATTTAATATACTAGATTTTTATAAATATTTTTTTCCTATGTATTATGGTATACCACAAATAAGAGTGCACCTCCGGTCCACGAAATGGCCTTCTTTTTAGGTTCGATGAGGTTTTTGGATGTCATTGTATCATGTAATCCTGTAAGGGTGTTGAGGAAAATTGGATATGTTCAAGGCATTCCAAAAGAACCATACCGATCCAGTTTTATCCCATACGTGCTCAGTGAAATACAGTTACTAATTTTAGGAAGATTAGGAGGACCATCTCATTGTTAAAGAACGGCGCGGTGAAAGGGCGAACCATCCATGGCAAGCTGCACCAGGATACCTTGAATGATTTCACTCCATGAGTCACCCATTTGCTAAGAATCCTGAACATGTATATAGGGTGGATGAGGAAGACGAGTTAACTTTGGTAGGGATTTTATTTATGTTACATTCTATTTTATTTTATGTCGATTAGGTGTATGTTATCAATTACTTACTTTATTTTATTAACTGCATAACAGTTAAGCATTTGATATTGCATTGCGGTTCAGATCCATGCCGAAGGCTAACATTATAGGCAAAATGCAATTGCAATGGTGGAGGGGTAATCACATTCTTATCTGGTATTGAAGATGAAGAAGATGAGATGATGACAACTACGACCACCCATTGCGATGGAGCTACAACATCCACTACCACGGTTATGCCTCCTTAGACGAACGTTAGACATGGGTCAGAATTGGGGGAAGAGCTTTAGTTGTTGGTCATCCTCCATTGAATTATGTTCTTTTCTAAAATTATGGACAAATTTGGATTCTTTTTTCTTCAATATTGTTGTTGAGTTAAGTTTTTCAATTCGAATTGTTCGCTATTTTTGAATTTGTAGTTAATTTCCCTGCGGGAACCTGCTGGATTCTATTTTATAATGTTTGGAATGTTGTTCCTTATTGTGTGTATGTCTTTTGTTGCACAAAATATTGTTTACAGACTTGCAGGACTGATAAGTGTTGAAAAGTAACGAACCAGAACATTCGAAAGTTATTTTACAGTATCAGCAGGCATCAGCCAATAGTTGGTCATGATTATCGTCTCTACATCTCCGAGCCCTACTAAAAATTTAATTCAAGTTTTTTATGTGGTGTATGCATAGTAGATTTATGGGGTATGCCCAAAATTTAGGGGGTATCCAAAAAGGTACTGCCATGTATAGCTGATAGTATGTATAGCCTCTCGGACTACACTCTCTAAAGCTTCGTATACGTTAGTTTAGTTATCAAATTGGGGGTATGCGTAGTAATATAATGGGGTATGCTCAATGGTACGGACTTTTAAGTCCGTCCTTTTTAGATAAGTTATAGTCTACTATTGTTGATAGTCAAGAAAACCTTTCATACTACTTGTTCTGAACGGTAATACAATTAGTTAAGTTCTCAAATGTGGGGTATGCTCAGTAATACAGTGTTCTTTGTCTATTTTTCATAATTAAGTTACTGCGCCATATTGCTGAGGGTTTATAAAGCGTTTCAGACTTCTATCTCTGAACATTCATATAATTTAGTGAAGTTCTTGCATCATATTATAATGGGGTATGCCTAGTAAGACGGGGTTCTTTGTCCATTAATTGTTTGTAAATTAACAATGGTTAACCGAAAGTCATCCATACCTATTGGTTTAACATCTTCGAACATATAAAATATGTTACAAATTTATATGTGGGGTGTGTTTCAAAATTTTACAGGGCATCTGTAGCAGTGCGGTTGTATGTGGTCGAAGTCTATTGTAGCATGCCTTCTTTAATATCCATAGGACATGTTATTAAAACATGATGGGGTATGGATAGAGAAATAGTGGGGTACGAATAAGAGAATAGTTATAAGTGACCGCTCTCTTGGTATCTATTACGGTTACATATGGTCATAATAAACAGGGTGTCACAACCCTGCACAACCCAAACATCATAAGATCAAGTTACAAATTTATTTGCGGGTACGTTAACAATTTGGTGGGGTATGCGTAGTAAAGCAATGGTATGTGGCCGGTGGAGGACATGCACTCTCGGACATGCAGTACCGTGACCTAAGAAGAGATACGGTCCTGTCAGACCGATAGCACGCAGAACCTGCAAAAAAGACTTCATTTCTCAATAAAGCCAACAACAACAAACATAACATTTAATGGACATCAAATTGAACTTATGGATACCATTTGTAAAGCATTTCAAATGCAAATAAACAAAATTAAATACTTAATTTCTTAAAAAAGATACATTACTTTCAATATGTGAAAGTAACCACAAAAGGTGGCATGTTTCAAGTTTCAACCAAAATAAATAGCAACTACACATCGTGTAACTCTAAAGAGCAACTACACTAGTCCATCATTGCTATACCCATCCATTTACACCCATATATACCCGTATGTACAAAAAATACATGACACATACATGCAAGAAAATGTGCATGTTCCATTTTTCAATCATTCAATCAATTCTAAAAAAATAAGAGTCAAGACAAAGTATCAATCTAGACAAAATCATTCGGTGGGTCTAGTTGCTTGTGACGACCCACAAATCAAAAAACCAATCCCAGGGGTGATTAAGTAATTTCATAAACCCTAAACTAAATTAGTCCCACTATATAAATTAAATTGTAAACCCTAGCCTCCTTTTGTTCACATACAAAAATTGAGAGAGAAAAGGATAGGAGACTTGTTTGGGGAATTGTGGTGGTGCGAAGCCTAGGGGAAATCCGTTGAAGGTAAACCACCCTCTATACCCTTTCTTTTCTTGTATAAACGAATTTGCAAGCTTGTGTTTGATTCAATAATGGTGGAAAACATATTTTTCTCCTTTTTATTTTAACTTTGTAAAATTTTGGTGGAGAACCCCAAGGGGCGGCACCGTCGACACTGCCGGAGAAGTGCGGCGGCCTCGCCACCACCACTGTTAGTTAGGGCGATGGACCCACCGTCGCCGGAGTTGAGTGGCGGCGGTGGTGCACCGCCATTAAAAGAGAAGGGGCCTGTGACGGCCCCAGTTCCACAACCCAAACTGGGCCCCGCCTGGCCTAGACTTACGTGGACCCCGAGTCAATCATCGCGACGTCAACACAAGCCTAGTCAGCCTTCCTAACCATATTTCATTATGTATCGCGAGTTATTCAAATTTGTAAGTTAACAAATTTTATGCGGAAGCGATTTCAACTTAAAAAAATCTAAACAACTCTACACAAATCAGTCAGGACAACCTAGAGTGTGGAAAACCCCGCATATACTCCATGCCTTAAAATATCTCACAAAACCCATATGTCTCATGTGACAAAAATAATATATATAAGTAATACAAAACCTACAAGAATGTGAGAAAGAAGGCCACTCCAAAGTCCTCACAATAGATCTCCTAGTACTGGCCCCTTTCCCTTACTCGATTGCGGATCTGCACTCAATTAAACTCGAGAATAACGAGTCCAGGTAAGTAACGCCAGTAGGATACTAAACAGCATTTCAAAATAAATAAATCAGTCCATATTCATGCAGATATCAAGAAAGATATAAGGACGCATGAATAAATAAAAGACTGTAAATAAATTAAAAGCAATCGATACATGAGTGTCCAAAGATGTAAACAGAGAGGCGCAAGTAGTCCCGACTAATAAGTCATTGAGTCTTGGCAAAAAATCAAGACTCAGGTTCTAGGACTCGATACACTTACAAGTCCTAAACACACCAGTTAGTGAGACTTCCTTGAACAACCACACTAAGAACTCACACCCCGTCAAAATCAGTATCCAGTGCAGTGCATCCCAAGGTCATGACTTTGGTATGTTACCTCAGCCAGCAACTCCTTCCAAGGATCACCGTTGACTCACTTGCCCTCAGACAACTCAATTACAATTAGAATGGAATTTCCAAAGATAGATATCAAAGCAATGAACAACAATATTCAATAGCTTAAAATGAAATAGCTATCGCAATCTCGAACCAGTATCACTGATCTCGGGCAGATTGGCCATCGCAATCTACAAAGAATGTGATTTCTCGATCATGATATAGCTATCAATAGTAATAATATACAACACACCAAATAGCTCATATAGTCAAATTTTAAAAATCTTAACTTCGTCCATGACATACCCAACTCTCACAAACCAATTCTCTTGCCATATTTAACCAAGCTTACACCAAATTAAACTCAATCTCAACCTCGACTACTGCCAACTGCACGAAACTCGATGTAAGATCTTACCTACACATTTTTGAAATTAATTATTTTAAATTGTTCAATCGTTTGTATAATAAATAATATAAGCATCACACAAAAATAGCATACCTCGGTGTCTACACCCGAGATTTGGACATACGGATCACGACGAGTGGATCCCACATACGACCCTAACATGGCACGTGGCACGAGTTAGATTTTTAGACAGGGCCTCCATTAGGAAGCCCTCATGTGAGGGGGAGGGGGAGGTCAGGGGTCATTTGACCCCCGGCCACCCCCAACCAGGGGCCAATTTTGGCCCCTAGATCAAATAAAAAATAAAAAATATATATAATAAAATAAAAATAAACTGAAATATTATATGTATAATAGAAATGGATAGAATAAAATAAAAAGAAACAAAATTCGTTGAATTCGAGTCGCATTACTACACCCAAACGAAGGTTCTCGACGACGCGAAACCCGCGGGACCCACACTAGTGGACCCAAAGTAATTTGCTAATAAATTGGGAATTGAGTAACTTTGAAATGAGATTTGTGATTAATGAGAATGAATCTTAAATTTTATAGATTCGCGAAACGGTTTACATAGAACCACGTGCGCGCAAGGATCTAGAATGGATATCGTGACGAATCGAGGTAAGTGGAATCGACGTAAGTGGGGAGCTTCGCTCAAGTATCTAATATGGCATGTTATAACATAATTAAGATTCATGATTTGAACTCAAGACTTGGGAATGAGTTGCATTATGCTATTGACTTGATTTACTTATCTATGGTTGTATATGTGTTGCACCACAAAAAATAGGATTACCTTCTCTTTGGCAAGGAGATGGAAATACATACTCCCGAGTAAGGAGTTGGATGACCCTCTCATGGGTAAAGAGTTGGGATTACCCCTCCTGGCTAAGGAGATGAGGTTAAATTATTAAGGACGTAAGCGGTAGTAAACTTTTCATGAAAACTTTAAGTGATCTTGGTGCACATATCAGTAACGGCTTCGACGAACTTATTGTTGGTTTGATGGGGCCATTGAGGGGACACAACAGCCATTGTGCTCTCTAGTGATCTTCATCACCTTAAGAGTAGGGGAATCGGTGACCAAAATCAAGTCAATAACTAGTATGCATTGAATGGAACAATGACTTATAAATATTATTATTCTTTTATGATATATCTCTTGTGGGCCCCTATGCATGAATGTTTTAATTTCATTTATGATTTGCAAACCTCTTGCTATATGGTTTAATGAATCTTGGAAATTTTCTTAAATGAATAAAATGGATGGTTTACATTTAATTATATATATAAATCTTATTTCCATGCTTTCTACTAAATGCATGATGATTTTATTTCAACTCCATGTAAGATCTTGCATCTTTATTAAGTAGTGCTTGCGTGTTTGATGTTTGATCGAGGTTTTCCTCTTATTGAGCTCCGTTACCCCTTTTAGCTCACCTCACTTACTCTCTAGGTACATCCACATCTGCTTTAGTCCGCGGCAAGGGAAAAGAGATAGCTTGAAGTCTTCCCTTGCATTATGAGCCTCGTGTGCTCCTAATATCTAGTTATTGTATTTTGAGAACTTATGAATTTGGGTTGTAACTTAAGACTTGTTGGGTAGTTTGAACCATTCGTTGTCATAATTAGAACTTATTGAAGCATTTCTTTTGGGATATCGTGAGTTGAATAGACTTTTGAAAACCTAGTTCGTGGATCTTACTCTAATAGCTTTATGGATATTTTATTTCTTTAATTCCTCATTTATTATCCATTGATATAGCTATTTTCTATTTGCAGGTTTTGTTTAGGCGAGCCAAGTCGTTGCTCGGGTCCGGTTCAAGTACTTGGGCTTGGGTAATGGTTTGGGTCGGGCAACTTGACCCAAGGTTGGGGGAGGATCGTCTTAGTTGGTATCAGAGCATAGGGATTAGAACCTAGGGAAATGTTAGGTTGATGAAACCTACGTATGTAGATCCTTTAAGAGTAAAGGTCAAGTTTAAGTCGAACAAATCAATGGTACGGGATATTGGTTCAAGTCGACTTAATGTGCACAAGCGACCAATCCTAAGATAAGAAGGGATTGAAAACATGAAATAAAACATTGGTACGATATTATTTGCTTTGTGATGTAATATTTATAGCGTTTAGATATTATTGCCTACTTTCCAATTTTGTAGGACTAGTCATTCTCCGTTGCTCCACAGTGCACCATGAGTAACCACAGAGGGACATCCTACATCTTGAGGGAAACTCAAGAAATAGAAGAAAGGCAATGTCGCAGACAGATAGAACAACGCATATCTGCTATGACTGAGACACACCAAAAGGCCATTCATGACTTGACTTCTGCACATGACCAGAGGTTGGTTGAGCTAGCCCAATCTCAAGAAAGAAACATGGCACGTATTCTGGAATTATTACATCATCAAAGGAATACTAGACCAGTTGAGCAGGCACCCTTGGGATCAAGGCCAAATCCTCCACTAGCACCCGTGCATGAGGACCATCACGTATAGGAGGGAGCTGATTTTATGACTGCCACAACTGCAGTGACCGTACCTATAGTCGATAGAGATAATGAGGCGTGCTGAAGGGGCATGATACAAAAGGAATTCATGAAATACGATGTGCTACACTTCTATGGGGCCCTGATCCTATTGAGGCAGAAGCTTGGATTTTGAACAAGGAAAAGAGGAAAGATAACATAGGCATTGACGAGAGGACTATGGTACCGTTGGTAGCCTTTTTGCTAGACCACAAAGTGCTTAAGTGCTGGTTGTCTATCTCAAGAACTCGGGGGCCAAATATGAGTAAGCCGCAATTCAAACACTTGTTCTACGATGAGTGGTTCTCGGAGACCATCAAGGCAGATAAGATTAGGGAGTTCCTTGCGTTAGTACAAGGCAACATGACCGTGGCTGAATATGCATCTAGGTTCAATGAGCTAGCAGAGTTCGCGTACAAGTATGTCCCATCCGGAACGACACGTAGGAGCGATTTATCCAGGGACTGAGGAAAGAAATACGTGATACAGTGGTGGCATCGGGATAGAGACTTACCGGTAAGCCTACATCGGGCACTCGAATGTGAGTCACCACTTCATGAAGAGGATGTTATACAGTTTCAGGCGGGATCCGATTTAGAGGATCATTGGGTAGTCATTCTCCCTTTAGAATAGATTTAGGTACCACCCCACCTTCACGTGTCCTCGCGCCTTCTGCTACTCAGAGTGTGACATTTGGACCACCACGTCCATTGCAGTACCTGCAGCAGAGCGAAGGCAGGGGGCCGAGACCGAGTGCATCCGTGAGTGTTACGCAGCTACCTTCGAATTACTAGAAGTCACACATAATATGTTTCCAGTGTAGGGAAGCAGGACATTATAAGAGCAGATGCCCAAACCCACCACCATCCGAGAGGGGTTTGGCTCCAATTGCCCAAAGAGGAGTCCATGTAGTAGCTGAGCATGACCAAGAGACCCCGCGATGGGTAGTTGCAAGTATGGGCTCTGGTTCTGGTAATGAAACCAACATGCATTATTTAATTTGAAATCTATCATTTTACTGTTAATGAGAAACCAAAATTTGGTACTTTTGGGTTAGATAGACCAGAGCAAAACTCGACAAAAATAATAATAATAATACTATCATTGATGGAATTGCATGATCTCATAGATAGTGGGTATAATACTAAAATTGGGGATCCCACAAATTAAGAATACATTAAAATTATCATTAAGTACATGGCGTACGGAATAACGATTGAAAAGTTAGATAATACTTTAAAAGAATTCAATAAGTAGACCTAGTGGTTTTTATTTAAAAGAGATGCACATCTTGGAGGGCGGTGCATCGAGGAAAACAAGTTACTAAAATTGGGGATACCAAAGCGTTACAACATTCTTTTGAATTAAGTGTAGTGTACTTGACTGTAGTACAAAAAAATAAATGAACCAAGTTAGTATGACTTGGAGAACATACCTTACGGCTAGTAATACTATAATGAGTCAAATGATAATGAACTCAATGATAGACATATTTTAAAAATTAAGGATACCCAGTTAAAATTATAGTATGTCTTGATATGATTGTTTGGTGTTAGACATGTGGATTGACAACCGTTAGGTCAAGTGGAAACTAATCAGGTCATAAAAGGTCAGTTGAAAATAAAAATAAAGTTGAGAAATAAATAATGTAACTAGTACCACCTAATCTAAGTCATGATGACAGAATCCTTAAAATTGAGGATCTTAATATAGGATTGATTTTTGAAAATGAAGAATAAGTAAATAAGTGGAATAATGGATTGCAAATCCAAAAGAGACAGTGAACACTACGATAGCCTTTCGTAGCCATCAGACTTGCAAAGGGAGTAACACACTCGAAAGCCCAAATTTTTAATAATATTGGTAACATTACAAGAAATCTTGAAAATCGCTGGAAGTAAGTGGCTTGAAATTTCTCGACGGGAGTGACCGTTACTTTCAAACGTAACATATAAAAGTTAAGACATTTTATTTCTCAATGGAGAAAGTCTTAACAATTTGTAAGAGTTAATAGTTAGCTCAAAAAGGTGACAAGAGGCACTTGTTCACCAAATGTAAACATGAATAAGCCAAATGAATTTAAAACAGTTGCCCCAGGATCGTGAGAGTTGACTCAAAATATAAAACCTATAATAATAAATGCTGATAAATGTATGTTAACATTGATGTTAAGGTATTATTCTCGAGATGAATGCTTGACATGCTCATTTGTAGACTCCACAGATGAGTCGCAAGGACATGAAAGGTCGTTCATTGATATGTAACCGAGATAACGATATAGTTAGTATGCTAGTGCTCATACTATAGCGGGTAGCTATCCTCGTTCCTACTGCTAGTTGGCAGTATGGTTTTATTGTCAGATAGGTAGAGATATTTATGACACAGATAGGCACCAAATCACATCTCAGTAGGTTTTAACATACTTTCTGGTTGAATGACTTAGGCGTCCATTGAGATTTCGATGGACCGTACAAGGGAATACCTAGATACGCGTGATGATATGAAGACTTGGCGGGTAGCTAAAGTTTAATGACTATAATAAGACCTATACGAGATAAGCCTCGCAAATTCCCGCCTGGTAGGATGGAAAATAAAAATGTTGGGATGTTGGAGTCAAGGGTTAATTTTATTTCACATAGGGTACAAGTACATTTTATAATTGCGGATTTGCATCAATATAAAAAACAGACGTAAAAAAAATCTTTACGAATGGACATCCGTCGGGCTACATGTATACTTCACTTTTACTTTCGAGGACAAAAGTTCTTAAAATTGGAGATGTTGTGACGACCCACAAATCAAAAACACCCATCCAGGGGAATTTAGTAATTTCATAAACTTTAAACTAAATTGGTCCCACTACATAAATTAAATTGTAAACCATAACCTCCTTTTGTTCACATACGAAAATTGAGAGAGAAAATGAGAGGAGACTTGTTTGGGGAATCGTGGTGGTGCGAAGCCAAGGGGACATTCGTTGAAGGTAAACCACCCTCTATACCCTTTCTTTTCCTGTCTAAACAAATTTGCAAGCTTGTGTTTTCTTTAATAATTGTGGAAAACATATTTTTCTCTGTTTGATTTTAAGTTTGTAGAATTTTAGTGGAGAGCCCCAAGGGGCGGCGTCGTGGCACCGCCAGAGAAGGGAGATGGGGGACTTGTCAGTTAGAGCGGCGGACTCACCGCCGTCGGAGTTGAGTGGCGGCGGTAGGGCGTCACCATCAAAGGAGATGGGGCCTTCTAATGGAGGCCCCATATGAGCCGTGCTCACTGCCGAATGACAGTGAGCACGTGAGGTGGGGGGAGGTCACTGGCCACCCCCAACCAAGGGCCATTGGTATAGCTATTGTCTTTCCGCAGGATTTGTTTAGGCGAGCCAAATCGTTGCTCAGGTCTGGTTCAGGTACTTGTGCTTTGGTAATGATTCGAGTAGGGCGACTCGACCTTAGGTCGGGGGAGGGTCGTCTCAAGTTGCTTGTGGTCGAGGTAGAATGTTCAACCCATCAGGCCATGCCCTACTTTCTTCCAAGGCATATACATCGCATTGCCTCAAGACGGGTGGTAAAGGTGCGTCGCCCATCATTCTTAACTACAATTTAAAAATAGTGAAATTCAATTATAAATGAACAACTAACATTATAAAAACATTAAAGAGATATACAAAAGACTCACCATAATAAATTGAGAAGTGTTAACTAAGCACCACCATATTATTCGTCTCTTATATATGAAAGGGGGGAACCAGTGGTAGGAAACCAAGTCACGAACTCGCCATGAGATAAAGAAACAAAATCATCCTATAATAATTGGCAACAATTAATCTCATGTCCGATAATGTAAGCCAAGAAGAACCTGATGCAAACTCGGTCTCCAAAGTGTTAATGCATTTCTAATTGTCTTAAAGTAGGCTGGCAATTGGAATAAATAGATATAGAAATCCTTGTTACTATCAAGCTTCTGCACTAGTTCCCTCCTCACCCTCATCCGGCCATACATAGGTTCATATCCTAATGCCTCATCTATCGCTCTATACCCACAATTGTCATCAGACTCGACATGCCTCGTCTCGAGCATGTATGGTATCCACATATCTGATACCTGATCAACACACCCAGCTAAGACTTGAGATCGAGTTTTTGATTGCCTAGGTGGCACAAATGAGATTGAAATAGTAATTCGAGTGCGTCCCTTTCCCCTTCCTCTCCCCCTCCCCCTTCCCCCGCCCCCATTGTTTGAATAATGGGTTGGTTCAATGGAATTGGAATCACTAACAACAGACACTTAGGTTGCTCAAGCCTCAGCATCAAGCTGAACCTCATCGGCAACAGACCGAGCTTCCTTAGCAACAAGCCGAGTGTAACGACCCCTTCTTAAGTTAGGGCACTGCCCGGCCTAATCCCGTCACTAAGCCCTAACCTCCACCACATAAGACTTAACAACATCTTAGTCAGCCTTCCCAATACACGCAACTCATTAGCTACATTTCTAATAAACATTACACCATTCTCATACTTAATAGTATTTCATAATTAATTAAAATTTTACAAAATTTAAATATTATTCAATGAAATTATTGACTAATCAGCGGAAGTCATTCATATAAAATCTAAAAATGTGGAAAACTAGGTAACAAAGATCACATGCATATATATAATAAAACAACGATAACAATATATCAACACGTGTCTGGTCGGGTTTATCTCTCAACCTTTATATACAACCCCAAAATATACAAAAGAAATATATAAGTCATACAACAAAACCAAAAACTTACAATATCAAAGGTAGCACTCCAGTGGCTCAGAGGTAGTCGCCAATCTTCTCCTTGCATGATCTGCTACTCGATGGATCTGCACCCACCGTCATAAAAAGAACGATGAGTATAGGAAAGTAGAAATTAACACTAAGAGACATTTATCAACATTTCCAAATATATAATCAAGTATCTAAAAGCATAATAATAGCAATTATGCTTAAAAAGAATCATGTTATAAGATACTTCAGTTAAGTAATATGAAACTGACACTCGACTAAGTAGTAATGATCTAGAGCTGGTCGACTGTGAGTTACATCACTTCTGCAAATTTCTACTACAGAGGGTGTAAACAATTTTATAGGTGCCTTCACATCCTCATAGATGCCCTTCACATATATAAATACTCACTAGTGCCCTTCAATATGATGTATACTTACCAACAACCCCAGAACCCATACCCCATGTGCTGCACAATCTAATGGTAAGATCCCGACAACCCCGAAAATCTAATGACCCCGTGTGTTGCGCACATCTTTATAATGTAATGGTTTTAGATACCAAAACTACTTTCATATATTCAAGGAATGACATAGTTTAGAAATCCAACAATGATAATTACATAACTAATGCACAAAGGAAATGGATTTGCAATACCATAAATCATCTAACTAATAGCATGCTATTTCATTTGATTAATTACTCAACAAATAAGAATGGTACAGTGTATGATTTAGAGTCAATGAAATCATCTTACCAACAACCAATGCCATGATCAACAAACTCATGAAATGAGATGAAAAATCAAGTCATGACACATAGAGTACAAAAGATAATTCAGTCCAAATGACTGAGAACAAATAGTAAAACCGTAATGAAAAGTAAATAAATGTCTCAATCAGTTTACTTACAATCCACGCAAATCTCCTAGCAAGTACAGCCTCCCGGCACCTTAAAACGCATACGAACCCTCAATATTCTTCCTAGGCTCCTGGTATCATTTAATATGCTTTAAAGTATGTTTAGACCCTTAATTGAAGTATTAGACTTTGTTTAAAGTGTTTAAGTTTAAGTTAAGAAATGCAAGATTTGTGTTGTCACAGCACCTAGCGCGCTTGGTAAAATGACTAGCACACTAGTAACCTTATTAGCGCACTACCTGCATCTATTAGCACGCTACGCGCAAGTAGCGCGCTAGCTAGTATGTCTAGCGCGTTATGTGTAGGAAAATCCAAAATTTTGCACTTTGAATTCTGAGTTTTCACTCCACATGGTTAACCCCAAAGCCTTTGGATCCTTATTGTCCCCCACTAGAGACCCAAAACATCCACCACAACATCAACAACAGCTCAAACTTCATAATTTCAACTAATTCAATAATTAATCACAAAGCTAATAGTGTAAGTAAAATTACTTAATAGTACACCACCTTTGGTTTGATCTTCCACCAAGATTTCACAACAACTTGCATATCTTCTCTCCAATTCTTCCTTCTCCAAATTTCTTCTCTACTAAGTTATGAATGAGAGAATGATTATATATAAGGTTGATTAATAGCCGTTGATCTTAATGTACATACGCATCTCGAGATTAATCTAATGGCCCGCATCTTAATTCACATTCCACTAACTCTCCACTAACTCCTGCTTAATAACACCAATTGCAACTCAATTGGTCTTGTGATGTGTCCACACGTATCTCGAAGAATATCAAATGGCTATTGTTTTATTTTTTAACTTAGGTTTCATTAATGTAAATCAAACTATAACCATTTTAATTCAACTAAATAAGCCATAGTAAACTTAAATTAAACTTACCACATTACTTTCTACCTCGGTCGGACATCGACACGGATCTTGAAGCGTGTCCTCGCTCACGTCTCAACATCTATATACAAGTAAGAGTGACTTAGTGGTCTACACATATACAATACATTAGGCATACATCACAACAAGTCTAACATTTACCTTGGCCACATCGCTTCAGTCAATACACGTCTCGATGCGGGTCCTCCGTTACGAGTCAATGATCCTAGTTAAGGAATTAAACTAGGATTAGGAATTTGGGTCACAAAAAGTCTTCCCAACTAATGAAAATTTAATCCTCAAAATTAAAATCTTAGTTAAAGTTATACCTAACTCGAAAAGGTATGGAAATCTATCTCGCATATAGTCTTCCCGCTCCTAAGTGAGTTCCGAGTCACCATGAAACTGCCACTTAAGTAACACCTTAAGGATAGAATTGCCCATTAACTATTGTACATTTAAGTCTAAAATCTGTATTGGTTACTCCCCAGAAGATATATTCTCACTCGGATCAATCTGGCTCGAATCCACCATCAGTCGTACACCTGCCTTTGACTTAGCCAGTTGAAGCATAGAAATATGGAAGACTGGATAAATCCCTGACATTTGTGGAGGTAACTCAAGCTCCTAAGCAATTTTCCCAACCCGTCTTTTAATCTTGAAAAGCCCGATGAATCTCGATGCTAACTTGCCCTTCAAACAGAATCATTGAAGATCCTTCCGAGGAGAAACCTTCAAATACACAAAGACTCCCTCAGCATATATGAGATCATTGTGATACGTGTCTGCATAATTCTTCTACCTCTCTTAGGCCCCTTTAAGACTTTGACTAATTTGTCGTACCTTTTCTGTGTGATCAACAACAATCTCAGACCCCACTGGCTCCTGGTCCTCTGACTCAGCCCAACATGAAGGTGAGTGACACAGCCTATCGTATAAAGCCTCAAATGGCGCCATCTTCATGCTAGCCTGATAATTGTTGTTGTATGCAAACTCACACAATGGTAGGTACTTCTCCTAAGATTTGCCAAACTCAGTACACAAGCCCTGTGTTGGGGCATATGCCTTAGGTCAATCTACAAACATTGTTTATCTTATACTTTTAGTTAATAAAATAGAGATTTTATTTGTTGTTTTATTATAAGTGTTTGCATGTGTACCTTATAGTAAGGTTCATGGGTATTTGTTGAAATATCTTAAATGTCCCTAGTCGGTCATTATACTGGGAACTATAATGAGTTAAGACTAGTGTGAATCTTGATTGATGGTTATGTGATGATCATGCGTATAGGGATACGAATCAAGGTCATGAGTACTTTTTAGGGAATATGATACTGGACCGACCCGCTATGAGAACACCACATGGATTAAGTCATAAGTGTTACTCATGATAGATATATCATTTAATTCTTCGACTTGAGATTACCAAAGACTTCAATATTAGGAGCATGATAATTTGACACAATCAAATGTTGTCTTTAACCGGACAATTATAAAGATTGTGATTGGTTACCGTGTGAATAATATGTGAAGGTGTGTAATCAAGATAGAATTTGTCACTCTCGTATAGAGAGAGATATCAGTGGATCCCTCGATAAGATAGACTGATAATGGCCAAGTCCATGTGAATTTATATGATCAATGTCACTTGAATGTTTTTCAGTTTACCTAAAGATCGAGACTAGTATGATTGAACATTAAGGGTGACTTTCCATGCCTTATGTTTAATCAAAAGATATCGCACGACAAAAGGATATGATATACATTATTAATTAGGTTGTATCGATATTGATATTCATGCTACTTGGGTAGTCATAACGCCTTGCTAGAGACCGCTTCTAACTTGTGTACCAAAATGGATTTTGGTTCACTGCCAACGTCGCATGACCCTATTGGGTCGCACACATATAATGGTTTTGCACAATTTCAATTGGTCCAGAGTAATAAATTTTATAAGATAAAATTCATGACATAAAAGCCCTTACGATTTGTTATATGATAACTTATTAATACAGGCGTATGTGTAATTTGCTTAAACTAAGTAAATACAATAGTTGTATTACGAATATGATTTTAAGTGGGGGCTTATCTACACATATAAATAAAAGGGTGGATCCCTAAGAAACAAAATAAGATCTCGTTTTACAATTTTTGAGTTCTCTGGATTTAGGGAGAGAAAGAAAAAAATGTTTTCAATCTCTCTAGAGGCTAGCACTCCAAATTGTGGTCACCGTTCGTGTGTGCATTTCTGATAGAGGACGCGCACTTGAACGTCTTGAAAATCGAACAATCAAAAGGAAATCACGAAATAAGGTATAATTTACTTTCGTAGATTTAGTTTAATGGAACTTATTTTCGATATTGTTAGGGTTTTTCAAAATTTGTTTTGAATTTTCCGCTAACCCCAAAAACCCAACAGTGGTATCAGAGCATTAGGCTCGGTTTTATTAAACGTTTGCATGTTTTCATTGATGTATATATGATATATGTGTGAAAACATAATCTTGATTAATGTATATATGATATACATATAGATTTTGTGGTAATTGTTTTCAAGAATTGGTTTTAAAGCATGTTGTTAGTTCATGTATATTGAGACATCGCATGATATGATTCAATGATAGTATTCATGTTTAGAATATTTCGATTAACATATATTTTATATTGAGTGATGTGAATTTTGTATGTTCATGGTAGAATTCATGTTTAGGTTAATATGATTTTGACCTTGAACACATATTTCATTTTGTTCAATAATTATGAATGTCTCCGTGATAGAGATCATGATTAGGTTAATATGATTAATTTAATATGATTCTGATGTTGAATGCGTGATTAATATCTCGAAACTGATTTTGACCATATATCTCATTGTAGTAATCCGTTAGTATATTCCTATAAGATAGGAGATAGACTTGTAATTGGATTAGAATTACAAATCCTATAAGATAGGTGAGATATAAAACAAATCCTAATTGGACAAAGATTCAAAGTATCTTAAATTATAATTGGATTAGGATAAGATAATAAGTTAATAGTGGGCCCGAGATAATTTAAAATGTTTTAATTAATATTTTCATAATTAAAATAAGGGGAAGTTTTGGTTGATTGGATTGACTAAAATTATAAGGAATTTTAGGCAATTTTCAATTTTCGCAATTGAAATTTGTTTGTCTAAAAAAAAATGGGGGCGCTGCCCCTATACCCTCATACCGGTCAGTGAAACCACCACCCACTGATCGGCCAGCGGGACCGCCGTTAACTGTTCGTAGCGTCCAAAATTCGTACAATAATCAATATTTGTATGATTTCCTAACTTTTTAGTGATTATTCACGCATTGAAATATATGATATTTATCTTATTTAATTATGATCACTAAAACAAACAAAAATCTTTCTTTCAAATTTTAAGTCAAGTGTCATCCATTCTTAAACACTTGTCAAGGCTTTGATCGCATCAATATAGGTCTGCCTTCGCAGAGTTTATTGTGTTATCTTGGTGAGGCAAGTTGAGTAACGGTTACTCTATTGCTTGAAATGGTTAGACTTGATAAAGCTATCAAAACGGTTTTGGGCTTTGGGCACTAAATGAGATAAAACATGCTAAGACATAGGATGTCATAATCTCATAAAATAACTAAAAGTTAGATATGATGTAATTGGTAACTGGTACCTACCTAAATACTAATTCGAAGTGTCATGCCTTAGCTATTTTGGAATTAGGTGAAACATGGGATTTAGTCCTTTAAATTGACATAGTATTTTTAAGGAGGGCTGTTAATTTAGTCGGAGTTTATTCCTCTATACTAAAATGAACTTTTGCATAATCTTTGTTATAGATCTATGGCCTCTTCAAATCACACTAATCCCTTGTCACTACGATCCATCCTTAAGAAGGATAAGTTGTTTGGGACAAACTTTCTTGACTGGTTCAGAAACATGAGAATTGTTCTTGAGCATGAATGCAAGTTGTATGTCATGGATGATCTTATTCCTGATGAACCACCAGCCAATACCTTAAGAGCCGTGAAGGATGCATATACTAAGCATGTCAACGACTCAACCGATGTTGCATGCATTATGTTGGCAACCATGGTTCCTAAATTTCAGAAGGACATGGAACCATGGAAGCTTACGACATGGCTACGACGCTGAAGGAAATGTTCTAACAGCAGGCTAGGTAAGAAAGGTTCGAGACAGTCAAGAACCTTCATTCTTGCAAAATGGCTGAGGGTGTGTCAGTTAGTCCTCATGTTCTGAAAATGAAGGGCTATATTGACCATCTTGACAGACTTAGATTTCCCATAAATCAACAATTGGCTATGGATTTGATCCTGAATTTATTGCCTGATAGTTATTCACAATTTGTGATGAACTATAACATGAATAACATGGAGAAGTTTTTCTCAGAGTTGCATTTGATGCTTAAAACTGCTAAGCAAAATGTCAAGAAACCCATTGCTAGTGTGTTGATGGTTCAGAAAGTAAAGGCTTTGAAGAAGAATGGCAAAGGCAAGGCTAAAGTTACCAAGCTGTTGTGACTGTCACAAAGCCTATGGAACAAGTCAAACCCCATGCTGCTTCTAGTTTACAATCACAGAAGGAAAAGGAAAAAGAAATAAATTGTCATTTCTGCCATGCACCTGGACATTAGTTCAGAAATTGCAAGCTCTATCTTGAATATCTAAAGAAAAAAAAGAGTAGTGTGACTACTGCTTTAGGTATTTACGTTATTGAAGTCAACTTGTCTACTAGTGATTCCTGGGTATTGGAAACTGGATGTGGATTTCACATTTGTATTAATGTGCAGGGTCTCACCAAAAGTTGAAAGTTGAAGAAATGAGAAGTCATCCTATGAGTTGGAAATGGAGCAAAGGTTGTTGCGTTGGATGTAGGATGCTATGAGTTAATTTTACCTAGTGGACTTATTTTAGTTTTAAATAATTGTTATTATGTCCTTGCCTTGAGCAGAAACATCATTTCAGTTTCATGTTTTGATTTAGATGGTTTTAATTTCATTATTGTGAATAATAAATGCGCAATTTCTTGTAAAGACATTTTCTATGCGAATGTTGATTTGTATGATGGTCATTATATTCTAAACATGAAAAGGTCCAGTGATACTCCCATTCTTATCGTAAATACAAAGAAATTCAAGTCAAATAATTTGAATCAAACCTACCTTTGGCATTGTCGCCTTGGCCACATTAATGAAGAACGCATTTTTAAACTCCATAAAGATGGACTTTTAGAATCATTTGATTTTGAATCATATGAAACATGTGTATCTTGTTTACTAGGCAATATGACAAAGAGTCCCTTTACTGGACACAGTAAAAGGGCAAGTGATTTATTGGGTCTAATACATACCGATGTATGCGGTCCTATAAACATATTGGCGATAGGTGGTTATCAGTACTTCATTACATTCATTGATGATTTAAGTAGATATGGTTACGTATATCTCATGAAACATGAAGGTGAATCTTTTGAGAAGTTTCGAACATTTCAGAACGAAGTGCAAAACCAACTTGGTAAAACTATTAAAGCACTTCGATCAGATCGAGGTGGTGAATATTTGAGCTAAGAGTTTGATGATCATCTTAGAAACTGTGGGATTGTCTCACAGTTAACTTCCCAAGCAACTCCACAATGGAATGGTGTTTCTGAGATGAGAAATCGGACTTTATTAGATATGGTTTGATCTATGACGAGTCGTGTAGATCTTCCTATTTCCTTTTGGGATTATGCCTTAGAAACTATTACGTTTACACTAAATCGTGTTCCTTCTAAAGTGGTACATAAAACACCACATAAGATGTGCTTTGGGAAAAGACCAAGTTTGTTTTTCCTTAAGATTTGGGGCTATGAGGTTTTCGTATGACGACAAATCTCAAAAAATTTATCAGCCAAATCTATCAAGTGTTTATTCGTTGGTTATCCTACATAAACTAAAGGATACTACTTTTATAATCCCGCTGAGAATAAAGTGTTTGTTGCTCGGAATGGTGTCTTTATGGTAAAAGAGTTTATTTCAAAAGACAATAGTGGGAATAAAGAAAGTCTTGAAGAAATTCAAGAACCACAAATAAACACTCAACCGCCAGTGGTAGATCAACTAAGTCTTGAACTAATTGATCTTCCACAGGTATCACAAGGCCCTCGTAGGTCTTATAGGGTAAGACATCAGCCTGAGAGATTTGAATTTTTTATTACTGATAGTAGTGGGGTATTGATCATGGATCAAAATGAACCTACTACTTATGAGGCTGTTTCTAACCCTGATGCAGATAAATGGCTTAGTGCCATGAGTTCTGAGAGGCAATCCATGTATGATAACCAAGTTTGGAACTTGGTTGATTTACCTAAAGATGGTAAAACCATTGAATGTAAATGGGTTTTCAAGAAGAAAACTGACATTGATGGCAATGTGCATACTTATAAAGCATGGCTAGTAGCAAAAGGTTTCAAACAGACTCAAGGTGTTGATTATGATGAAACTTTTTCTCCTGTAGCCATGCTTAAATCTCTTAGAATTTTAATTGTCATAGCCGCATATTATGACTATGAGATATGGCAAATGGATGTCAAAATAGCTTTTCTAAATGGAAAGTTACTTGAGGACGTGTATATGATACAGCCTGAAGGGTTTGCTCATCTTGAGACTTCTAGGAAGGTGTGCAAGCTTCAAAGATCTATTTTTGGATTAAAGCATGCTTCTCAGAGTTGGAATCCTCATTTTGATGAAGCAATTAAGGAATTTGGTTTCATTAAAAACGAAGATTAGCCTTTTGTATAAAAGAAGGTAAGTAGGAGCGTGATTATTTTTCTGGTGCCGTACGTTGATGATATATTACTCATTGGAAATGACATCCCAACCATGTAATGTGTCAAGTCTTGGTTAGGAAAGTGTTTCTCAATGAAGGACTTAGGAGATTTGGCCTACATCCTTGGGATTAAGATCTATAGGGATAAATCTAAAAAGTTGATAGGTCAAAGTCATAGTGCTTATATTGATAAGGTATTGAATAGGTTCAATATGCAAGACTCTAAAATAGGGTCATCGCCAATATCTCATGGTATAAATCTCAGCAAGAATCAATGTCCGAAGACTAATGACGAGCGAGAGAGCATGAATACGATTCAATATGCATCAGCTATTGGATCTATCATGTATGTCATGTTGTCCACTCGACCTGATGTATCATATGTTTTAAGCGCAACAAGAAGATATCAGTCCGATCCTGGTGAGAGTCACTAGATAGCAGTAAAGAACATTTCTAAGTACTTGAGAAGGATTAAAGAAGTGTTCTTAGTCTATGGAAGTTTGGAAGATGAGCTTGTTGTAAGTGGTTACACATATGCGAGTTTTCAAACTGATATAGATGACTTCAGATCGCATTCTGAATATATGTTTACTTTGAATGGAGGCGCAGTGAGCTGGAAAAGTTTGAAGCAAGAAACTATCGCAGATTCTACAACAGAAGCTGAATATATTGCAGCGTCCGATGCAGCTAAGGAGGCAGTTTGGATCAAAAAGTTCATCTTAGAACTTGGTGTGGTTTCGAGTATAGCTAACCCCATTTGCTTGTATTGTGACAACAACGGGGCGATAGCACAGGCCAAGGAACCAAGATCACACCACCGATCCAAACATATACATAGACGTTTTTACCTCATTCGAGAAATCAGTGAGATAGGAGACGTGAAGATTTGCAAAGTTCCTACAAAAGATAATGTTGTAGATCCTTTGACGAATACTCTTCCACAAACGAAACAAGATGGTCATGTTAGGTCATTAGGTATTAGATACATGAATGATTGGCCCTTATGCAAGTGGGAGATGTTAGGGCATGTGCCCAAAGTCAATCTACAAACATTGTTTATCTTATAATTTTAGTTAATAAAATAGAGATTTTATTTGTTGTTTTATTATATATGTTTGCATGTTTACCTTATAGTAAGATCCACAGGTATTTGTTGAAATATCCAAAAGGTCCCTAGTCGGTCATTATACTAGGAACTATAATGAATTAAGACTAGTGTGAATCTTGATTGATGGTCATGTGATGATCATGCGTATAGGGATACGAATCAAGATCATGAGTACTTATTAGGGAATATGATATTGGACCAACCCGCTATGAGAACACCACATGCATTAAGTCATAAGTGTTACTCATGATAGGTATATCATTTAATCATTCGACTTGAGATTACCATAGACTTCTATATTATGAGCATGATAATTTGACACAATCAAATGTTGTCTTTAACCGGACAATTATAAAAATTGTGATTGGTTACCGTGTGAATAATATGTGAAGGTGTGTAATCAAGATAGAATTTTTCACTCTCGTATAAAGAGAGATATCAGTAGATCCCTTGATAAGATAGACTGATAATGGCAAAGTCCATGTGAATTGATATGATCAATGTCACTTGGGTGTTTTTCGGTTTACCTAAAGATCGAGACTAGTACGATTGAACATTAAGGGTGACTTTCCATGCCTTATGTTTAATCAAAAGATATCGCACGACAAAAGGATATGATATACGTTATTAATTAGGTTGTATCGATGTTGATATTCATGCTGGGTAGTCATAATGCCTTGCTAGAGACCGCTTATGACTTGTGTACCAAAATGGATTTTTGTTCACTGCCAACGTCGCATGGGTCGCACACAAAGAATGGTTTTGCACAGTTTCAATTAGTCCAGAGTAATGAATTTTATATGATAAAATTCATGACATAAAAGCCCTTACGATTTGTTATATGATGACTTATTAATAGGGGTGTATGTGTAATTTGCTTAAACTAAGTAAATACAATAGTTGTATTACGAATAGGATTTTAAGTGAGGGTTTATCTACACATAAATAAAAGGTGGATCCCTAAAAAACAAAATAAGATTTCGTTTTACAATTTTCGAGTTCTCTGGATTTAGGGAGAGAAATAAAAAATGTTTTCAATCTCTCTTGGGGCTAGCACTCCAAATTGTGGTCATCGTTCGTGTGTGGATTTCTGATAGAGGACGCGCACTTGAACGTCTTGAAAATCGAACAATCAAAAGGAAATCACGGAATAAGGTATGATTTACTTTCATAGATTTAGTTTAATGGAACTTATTTTCGATCCTGTTAGGGTTTTTCAAATTTTGTTTTGAATTTTCCGCTGCGTTTGAACCCGAAAAACCCAACACCCTGAGCATATCCCCGAGAACCCTAAATTAACCTCTCAGTCTGCCCATCAGTCTGAGGGTGAATGGTTGTGCTGAACTGCAAGAATGTACCATACTACTCCTGCATACTCTGCTACGTCATGGATGTATACATAGCATCTTTGTTTGACGTGATAGTCAATGGTACCTCATGCAGCCTGATAATCTTCCTCTTGAACAATATGCTCAGCTGGCCAAAAGTGTAGTGAGCTGCAACTGGTAAGAAATGGGCAGATTTTGTCAATCTTTCCACAATCACCTAGATAGAATCGTGTCGTTTGGCAATCCTTAGCAATCCTCTGACAAAGTCCATGGCAATGTCTTCTCACTTCCATCGTGAAATATGAAGCGGCTGTAGCAATCCTCAAGGTTTAGAATGCTCAGCCTTCATCTACTGACAAATCGCACAGTTCCTTATGAACTCCGATATGTCCACTTCATCCCAGGACACCAAAATGTATTATTATGTCATGATACATCTTGATCCTGCCTGGATGAGTAGTGAAATAGGAACAGTGTGAATCTTTAAGAATCTTGTCTTTTAGCTCTGCCATTGATGCCATCCTCAATATGCCTCTAAATATCAGACATTAATCCGTCATCTTTGTCCAATCGTTACAATCATTACTCTAGGCTAACTCACTAAATCTCAGGTACAAAATGTCTACTCTCTGACCCTTTGATACTCTATTTATTTAGACATTATATGTAGCCTCATCTATGCATTAATCATCACCCGAATGTCGGTAGGAATATCTGACTGAGTCATCATAGTCGTTGCCTTAAGTAATCCATATTCATGTGTCATACGGCATCTAATAACCTCGGCATCTCCAGTCGGTATCCTACTCAGCACATCTGTAACTACGTTAGCTTCGCATGTGTGATATTCCAAAAATATTATAGTCCTTCAGAAACTCCAACCATCTGCGTTGTCTCATATTTAGCTCTTTCTATGTGAAGAGATTTCAGACTCTTATGATCAGTATAGAGTGTGAATCTCTATCCATATAAATGATGTCTCCTTATTTTCTGAGCAAACACCACCGTTGTCAACTCTAAATCATGAGTAAGATAGTTCTTCTCATGTATCTTCAGCTGTCTAAAAGAACGAGCCATTGTTCCTTTGTCCTGCATCAATACACAGCTTGTTGGGGCATATCCCTTGGTCAATCTACAAACACTATTTATCTTATAATTTTAGTTAGTAAAATTGAGGTTTTCATTTACTGTTTTATTATAAGTGATAGCATGTTTACTTTATAGTAAGATCCATGGGTATTTGTTGAAATATCATAAATGTACCTAGTCGGTCATTATACTGGGAACTATAATGAATTAAGACTACTGTGAATCTTAATTGATGATCATATGATGATTATATGTATAGAGATATGAATCGAGATCATTAGTACTTGTTAGGGAACAAGGTATTGGACCGGCCCGCTATGAAAACACCACTTGGATTAAGTTATTGGTCTTACTCATGATAGCTATATCATTTAGTCCTTCGACTTAAGATTACCATAGACTTCAATATTAGGAGCATAGTAATTAACACAATCAAATGTTGTCTTTAACTGGACGATTATAAAGATTGTGATTGGTTACCATTTGAATAATATGTGAAGGTGTATAATCATGATAGAATTTGTCATTCTCATATAGAGAGATATCAGTGGATCCCTCGATATGATAGACTGATAATGGCCAAGTCCATGTGAATTGATATGATCAATGTCACTTGGATGTTTTCAGTTTACCTAAAGATTGAGACTAGTATGAATGAACATTAAGGGTGACTTTCTTTGCCTTATGCTTAATCAAAGGATATTACACGACAAAAGGATATGATATATGTTATTCATTAGGTTGTATTGATTTTGATATTCATGCTACTTGGGTGGTCATAATGCCTTATTACAGACTGCTTATGACTTGTGTTCCAAAATGATTTTGGTTCACTGCCAATGTCGCATGAACTTATTAGGTCGTGCACAAAGAATGGCTTTGCGCAATTTCAATTAGTCCATAGTAATGAATTTCATATGATAAAATTCATGACAAAAAACCATTTCAATTTTGATGATAACTTATTAATAGGGGCGTATGTGTAATTTGCTTAAACTGCCTAATTACAATAGTTGTATTACGAATAGGATTTTAATTGAGGGCTTATCTACACATAAATAGAGGTTGAAACCCTAAAACGAAATAAGATTTTCATTTTTGCAAATTTCCAGTTCCCTGGATTTTGGGAGATAAAGAAAAACATTTTCAATCTCTCGTGGGGCTAGCACTCCAAATTTCGATCACCGTTCTTGTGTAGATTTGTGATAGAGGACGGCACTTGAACATCTTGGAAATCAAACAATCAGAGAAGAAAGTAACGGATTAAGGTATGGTTCACTTTTATAGATCTAGTTTAATGGAACTTATTTTCGATCTTATTTGGGTTTCAAATTTTGTTTTAAATTTTTCGCTGCGTTTGAACCCCTAAAACCCAACATAGCCTAAACTTTAATGAAAAGCATCAGTATGTATCAGGAATCCCTGTCCAGCTTCTGGTAACACCAACATTGGTGCGGTGGTCAACACCCTCTTCAGCTGAGTAAATGCTTGCTCGCATTCCTCAGACCAATCTAATGCAACGTCCTTTTGGGTCAATCTCGTAATTAGTGAAGCAATTTTTGAGAAATCCTTCACGAATCTGGGGTAATACCCTGCTAACCCCAGAAAACTCTTGATCCCCGTGACTGACATTGATGTCGGCCTATCCATAATAGCCTGAATTTTGGTCAAATCCACTGCAATACCTATTGCTCCAACAACATGACTTAAAAACATAACCTCTAACAACCAAAATTCACACTTGCTGAACTTAGCGTAAAGTTTGCGCTCCCTCCAAGTCTGCAACGTCTCCCTGAGGTGCTACTCGTGATCCTCTCTAGTCCTCAAGTATATCAATCTATCGTCGATGAAAACTATCACAAAGCGATCAAGAAACGGTCTTATCACCTGATACATCAAATCTGTAAACATGCGGGGGCATCGGTCAACCCGAACGACATAACCGTAAACTGATATTGTCCATATCTTGTGCGGAAAGCTATTTTAGACCTATCCTTATCCCTGAACCTAAGGTGATGATACCCTGATCGCATGTCTATCTTGGAGAAAAACTATGCTCTTTTCAGCTAATCGAATAAGTCATCAATACGTAATAGTGAATATTTGTTTCTAACTGTGACCTTATTCAACTATCTGTAGTTGATACACATTCTCAAAGTGTCATCCTTCTTCTTAACAAACAGGATGAGTACTCCCCAGGGTCACATAGAAGGTGTGACGAATCCCTTATGTCCCAAGTCCTAGAGCTGACTCCTCTAATCCTCTAACTCTCTCGGAGCCATATGGTACGGCAGTATAGAAATCGGCCTGGTGCTTGGTACCAACTCAATGATGAATTTTATCTCTCTCGACGGTGGTAAACCAAGTAAGTCATCCGAAAACACATCTGGAAACTCGCATACTACTGACATGTCCTCAAGTTTAGGTCCCTTACTCTCTGCCACTATATATAATAATACCAGAGTCTCCATCTCTCCACTAGTCGAAAGTTGACCTCTAACGCCCTTAGCTCTTGGTATATTTCCACTGTATGTGAACATCAGATGCCCTAGGATCTCAAATATCATTATCATTATCATTATCTTGCTAAAATCTAAATACTCGAGCATTCTAAAAGTCTATAGGTAACTCTACCCCGCTTATCTCTACTAGACATCCCTCAACAAGAAAATTAGGGTAAACCCTATCCCCGGCTGCGATACTCAAATGGAATTGAAATAGTAACTTGAGCGTGTCCCTTTCCCCTCCCTCCTCTTTCCCTTGCCACCACTGTTTGAATATTGGGTTGGCTCGATAGAATTGGAATCACCAACAATAGACTCTTTGGTTGCTCGAGCCTCGGCAATAGACCGAGCTTCCTCGGCAACAGGCCGAGTGTGACGACCACTTTTAAATTAGGGCACCGCCCAACCTAATCCCTTTATTAAGCCCTAACCTCCCCCTCGTAAAACTTAACAACATATTAGTCAGCCTTTCTAATACACGCAACTCATTAGCTACTTTTCTAATAAATATTACACCATTCTCATACTTAATAGTAATTTAGAATTAATTAAGATTTTATACAATTTATAGATTTTTCAATGGAAGTATTGACAAATTAGCGGAATCCATTCATATACAATCTAATTATGTGGAAACAAGGTAACAAAGATCGTATGCATATATATAATAAAACGGCGAATAACTATATATCAACACGTGTCTGGTCAGGTAAATATCTCTTAACCCATATATACAACCCCAAAGATATACAAAAGACATAAGTCATACAACAAAACCAAAAACCAACAATATCAAAGGTATCAGCACTCTAGTGGCCCAGAGGTAGTCGCTGATCTTCTCCATGCTTGGTTTGCTACTCGATAGATCTGCACCCATCGTCATAAAAAGGACAACGAGTACAGGAAAGTAGAAAGTAACACTGAGAGACAAGCATAATAATAGCAACTATGCTGAACAAGAATGTTTGAAACTAAAACAAGGCTAAGTAGTAATGTTACATCACTTCAGCAACTATACAATAAAATGTTTGAAAGCGTAATAATAGCAACTATGCTGAACAAGAATCATGATATGAGATACTTTAGTTAAGCAATATGAAACTGACACAAGGCTAAGTAGTAATGTTACATCACTTCAACATATTTCCACTACATAGGGCGTAAACAATTTCATAGATGCCTTCACATCCTCACAAATGCCCTTCACATATATAAATACTCACAAGTACCCCTCACATGTGATGTATAATTGCCAACAATCCCATGTCTCATACCCCTGTACTGCACAAGCAAGTAGTGAGATCCCAACGAGCCTGAAAATCTAGCGACCCCGTGTGCGCGCACATCTCGATCATTTAATGGTCCTAAATACCAAAACTACTTTAAAATATTCAATGAATGGCATAGTTTAGGAATCCAACAATCATAATTGCATAACTAATAAACAAAGGAAATAGATTTGCCATACCATAAATCATCTACCAATAGCATGCTATTTCATTTGACTAACTACTTCAACAAACAAGAATGACACAGCATAAGATTTAGAGTCAATGAAATCATCAAATCAACAACCAATGCCATGATCAATAAACTAAAGAAATGAGATGAAACATCAAGTCATGACACATAGATTATAAAAGATAATTCGTTCCAAATGACTAAGAATAAATAGCAAAATTGGAATGAAATGTTAATAAATATCTCAATCAGTTTACTTACAATCCACGCAAATTTCCTAGCTAGTCCGACCTCTCGACACATCAAAACACGTATCCGAACCCTCGATATTATTCCCTAGGATCCTGGTATTATTTGATATGTTTTAAAGTATGTTTAGACCCTTAATTGAAGTATTAGACTTTGTTTAAAGTGTTTAAGTTTAAGTTAGGAAATGTAGAATTTGCGCTATCAGAGCACCTAGCGCGCTAGGTAATATAACTAGCACACTAGTTACCTCATTAGCGCATTTCCCACATCCATTAGCGTGCTAGCTAGCATGTCTAGCGCTCTATGTGTAGGAAAACCTATAATTTTGCACTTTGAATTCTGAGTTTTCTCTCCACGTGGCCAACCCCAAAGCCTTTGGATCCCTGTTCTCCCCCACCAGAGACCCAAAACATCCACCATAACATTAACAACAGCTCACATTTCATAATTTCATCAAGTTCATTAATTAACACAAAGCAAATGGTGTAAGTAGAATAACTTAGTAGTACACCACCTTTAGTTTGATCTTCTACCAAGATTTCACAATAACTTGCTGATCTTCTCTTCAATTCTTCATTCTCCATATTTTTTCTCTACCAAGTTATGAATGAGAGAATGATTTACATGAGATTAGCATTCATTTATATATATATATATATATATATATATATATATATATATATATATATATATTGATAAGGTTGATTAATAGCCATTGATCTCATTGTACACACACATCTTTAGGCTAATCTAATGGCCCACATCTTAATTCACATTGCACTTACTCTCCACTAACTCCATCTTAATAACACCAATTACAACTCAATTGGTCTTGTGATGTATCCACACGTATCTCGAGGAATATCAAATGGCTATTGTTTTATTTTTCTAACTTAGGCTTCATTAATGTAAATCTAATTATAGCCACTTTAATTCAACTAAATAAGCCATATTAAACTCAAATTAAATTTATTGCATTACTTTCTACCCCGGTCTCATGTCAGCACGCATCTCGATGCGCGTCTCCGCTCACGTCATGACATCAATATACAAGTAGAAATGACTTAGTAGTCTACACATATACAATACACTAGGTATACATCATAATAAGTCTAACAAAGACCTCGGTCATATAGCCTCGGCCAATGCATGTATCTCGATGCGAGTCCCACGTCATGGGTCAATGATCCCGATTAAGGAATTAAACTAGGATTAGGAATTTAGGCAATGACACCGAGCTTCCTCGATAATAGGCCAAAACTCCTCGGCAACAGACCGAGCCTTCTTAGCCGCAGACCGAACCTCCTCAGCAGCAGACCAAACCTCATCGGCAAACTTAGCTCGAGCTTCGGCAAACTCAAACCCAGATGGATTCCTCAATGTAGATTCCTCGAGTTTCTTCATTTTTCTCTCTTTTCAGAACTTCTTCTTTGGGCCCAAGGGACCATTAGGCAGTCGACCCCTAGTCTTCATTTTCTTTTTGGGTATGGAAATTAAGGTTAAAATTGGGCATCTTATTTCACTTAACTTTTGGACAATTTTCGCTCTTAAATCAGGATCGTCGCCTCGAAACTTAGCCTTAATTGCTTCCATTTTAGCATGATATTCAAAGTCAACACCTCTTCAAGAGTAATAAGGCTACCGTCTAACACATGTAATGCAATCTCATAGGCACACGGCAACCCATAAGTGGCCCCCAGTACACAACTACAAATGGATCTATCGAGCCAACACCATTGTTAACCCTATTCAATTCCTTGCTGATCTCATCTAATGCATATCGAGAAACAAACCTAATGATTGAGTTGTAAATGTGGTGTTCATACTGATGTGTGACGAGATGCATCTACTGGTTGAATGAAGCCTCTACAGCTTATTGCTGGTGGTCAAGAACTAGGTGTATGGACCTCCACGCATCCCTAAAGTGTCCCTGCGAGGTCCCCAACTCTTTTTTCAATACAAAATGCGCACCCTCCGCCTGATTAGTAATGGCATTCCCAAAATGCATTGCCTTATCCATCCACGCGGCAACAAGTTTCTCCTTATGACACAACCACGTGTCCCGAACGTAATCTACCAAACCAGGCACTCCTCCATATTCATCTTCAAGCTCTTTTACCCTAACCCTATGTGCTAACTCTATTTGAGCATGTACCACATCCATCCATCTCTCATACCATCGGTCGTAGTCCTCCTCCTTAGAGAATAATTCTCTTTTCTTGGAATGGACATTCCTATTTACGTGCAAACCACAAAGTAAGTGCATACAACTTTGGAATATTTCCTCTACGACTCCTATGAGAGCTTAATCTCTATCGATCAATATGACCACGAGGAGTGTCCACCAATCTAACAAATCCATCAACTGCCTCCATGGTCAGGCATCGTCTCATTAGCTAAGAAAGCATGCGCCGTAATGAAAGTAATGCTAGTGGAAGTGACGTCGACAATCTCGAGCAATGGGTACTTGAGCTTTTAGTCTTGTAGGTGCAGTCCATAATCAATATTTGAGGAAAACAACGAATAAGCAATAACGAAGTAGGGTGAGCAAAGACGGCCCCTGACAATGTTTGATCCCTCCCAAGACACATCATGCTCAACATATATATGTTCTTCCAAGTTCTAAAATAACATCTGCATCTTTGTCTTACCTTCTGCTTCAATCCTTCTCAATCAGACTCTCTCATTGTAGATTGTTTTCATGATAGTCACATCAGTCGGATTCTTGTCTTTAATGTTGGCTAAAATGCGTCGAGGTTTTGCATTAGTCTTGCTCAAATCTTCAAGAATCACCTTCTAAGTGTTTGATAAGCCTTCCGAGATATGCATGGTCAATCAAGTTGTTTGAAAACTAGTGGTTGTGCACCTCACATATAACACGCACATGCCATTTCTCATCAGCCTCATGTTTTATATTCATCTTGAATTGACAGCCACACTTATTCGAGGCAGTCTCTTTAGGCTTGTCCTCAGCCTCATCTTCATCCTTTTCTTTACACTTTTTTTTGCCACCAACTTCAACTTCTTCACCTTTAAAATCTTCATAGCCAAATAACCAAACCTTTTGCAGCCAATGGACAACCTATCTCGTCGACCAATGGGAGCATCTGATTTCAATATAATAACGATAAATCCACACTATTTTGATGTAGCCTGTGTTCAACTAACTATTTCCTCTCTACTATCGAATGGCATGGCCAATGTAAAGGTATTGGTGAAGTCCGGGAAGGGATCGCTCGATGTACACCCTGCGTCATGCATAGGAACCTGTAAAGACGAAAAGAACCACTAATTAAACACATGACAATGGAAAAAAAGTCAGATTTAATTATTTTTTAATTGTGCGGAGTAGCAGGTCCAAGACATACAATATGAGTTTCGATCTAGCCTAACTGATATCTATAGTGTAAGTCTCAGACACATGGATTCGAAAGGTATAGATGGATAACATAGCACAATAGCCAAAAGCTGAAGAATCATATTGGTTTTAATTGGCCGAGTAGTGTCTCCTACTTATGGCGTAGTAGGGCCAATATGCATGTTAGACATCTCGGCCCTGTGAGTTCGTTTAACATGGGCAACATGAAACATTCAAAATCTATGTGTAAATTGATGAAAAAATTGAGCACTTACCTCATTCAACTCTGCTTCGCTTTGGTTTGGCACTTCCTCTGTGTTTTCCATCTTCAATGTCTCGATTTGTCCCAAAACTTGAAGCCCTAAAAAACTCGAAAATGAAAACATTGTGAGCACTCAAAACAACACGAAACAGGCTAGTACAACAACAAAAATGAGAAGAAAATGGACTTACTTGGTCGATTTCGTGAGGATTCACCCTTGTTTGGCTAAAAAATGAGATTGGAGGGAATTGGGGTCAGAGAAGGTTTTGAGAATAGAGGAGCGACGCAGATTTTTGATTCCCCTTATATATCAGGGGCAATAAGGACATTTCGCTTATATGTTCTAAAAAATCAGTTAAAATTTGAAAATTGGGGTCCTTTTAGTAAAAATTGGGGTCTCTTTAACCACTGCCTTTTCAAAATCCCTGTGGAGACAATTCCCACTTATCACTACTACAAAATATTAATAGTATAATAAAGGTGGGAAATTTATTATACACGCTAGACACGTGTCAGTGATAAGTCTGGAACTTTTGTTTAGGATGATCTGTAATGCCTGGTATACCCCACATTTCTCCTACTCGTACCCAACCCAACAATGTGTGATTAGAAATTTTAATAAGTTTCGGACCGTTTACTTCATAATATTACTTGAATTTTCAATTAAGCAGAGTTGTAATGCCTTATATACTTCACCTGTATATTGGTTGTACCCTACCCAAAAATGTAGGATTAGCAATTTTGAAAAGTGTCGGACACCTTACTCCGTCATATAACTGGAAATTTCAACTACTATATTCCGTAAAAATATTGTTGTTCTCGAACCTGCAAGTCCATTAGTCATAGGAAAAACACCAAAATAAACAGAATGTGGATATCAAGTTGTGGCCAAGAAAAACATACAATTGAAAAATGCACAAAGAAATTTTGTTCACGAAAAGTAAAGAATACAATCCAAAGTTAACAAAACACATAATAATTGTACATGAAAAGGATAAATTATTGTTTGCAAAGAATTTTAATTGTTTCAAATTCCACTACTAACTCAAGTTTCATTGCTTGCAAAGAACTAAAGCTTCAACACTGGCTGCTTTTCGTTCCGGCCATATTGACGAACAGTCCTGATGGATGTTGTTCCTCCCTCGCTTTAAGTGGCAGTCTTAGTGGTTTGGTATGTATCCTCAACACTCGAAAGGAATACGATGACTTGATCAGCCATGTCAAACGCATCAGTCACTGTAACATTGTCCCTAGGCATGCACTAGAACCGTAATGCCGCATCAGGCGCCCGACGGTTGCGTTGTTTACATATAAGTCAAATAAGTGTTAATATACGACCAATAAAATCATGAATACCATATGATAGGGGATAGGAGAAAAAAATAAACTACATAGAAATTTTTACGAAAAAGTTCTCATCCTCATAGACTGCCCCCGTAACGCGTTCAGGATTCACCGCAAAAGGATGGTTAACTCTGTCAAACCATTCCATATAGTCGAGTGTTGTTTGATAAGGATAGTCCGCCTTCTCACCGCATCAGTTAACAAATTCAAGATGCCCTTCCCAATCCTTCCAAAATTGTGCCTCATACAAGTACTTAACGGAGTACAAATTAGCTACGATCCTCCTATCAATGTCGATTGGTCAGTAATGTTATTGTTGGGTTTTAGGGTTCATACGCAGCGAAAAATTCAAAAAAAATTGAAAAGCCCTAACAGGATCAAAAATAAGTTCCATTAAACTAGATCTACAAAAGTAAAACCATACCTTAATCCGTTTTTCCTTCTCTGATTCTTCAATCTCCAAGACGTTCAAGCGTCATTCCTCTATTAGAAATCCATATACAAATGGTGACCATAATTTGGAGTGCCGACCCCAAGAGAGATAGAAAATGTTTTTCTTTCTCTCCCAAAATCCAAAGAACCCGAAAATAGCAAAAAAAAGAAAATCTTGTTTTATTTTAGGGTTTCAACCATATTTATATGTGTAGATAAGCCCTTATTTAAAATCATATTCGTAATACAACTATTGTATTTAGGTAGTTTAAGTAAATTACATATATCCTCCTATGTATAAGTTATCATATAATAAATTGTAAGGGCTTTTATGTCATGAATTTTATTATATAAAAATTCATTACTCTGGACCAATTGAAATTGGGCAAAGTCATTCGCTATGTGCGACCGAATAGGTTCATGCAACGTTGGCAGTGAACCAAAATCATTTTGGTACACAACTCATAAGCAGTCTCTAGCAAGGCATTATGACTACCCAAGTAGCATGAATATCAGAATCAATACAACCTAATGAATAACATATATCATATCCTTTTATCGTGCGATATCCTTTGATAAAACATATGGCATATAAAGTCACCCTTAATGTTCAATGTTACTAGTCTTGATCGTAGGTAGACTAAAAACATCCAAATGACATTGATCATATCAATTCACTTAACTTGGCCATTTAACAATCTAATATATCGTGGGATCCACTGATATCTCTCTATACGAGAAAGACAAATTTTATCTTGATTACACACCTTCACATATTATTCACATGGTAACCAATCACAATCTTTATAATTGTCTGGTTAAAGACAACGTTTGATTATGTCAAATTATTATGCTCCTAATATTGAACTCTATGGTAATCTCAAGTTGAAGGACTAATGATATACCTATCATGAGTAACACATATGACTTAATCCATGTTGTTTTCTCATAGCGGGTTAGTCCAGTACCTTGTTCCCATAACAAGTGCTAATGATCTTGATTCATATCCCTATACGCATAATCATTACATAACCATCAATCAAGATTCATAGTAGCCTTAATTCATTATAGTTCCTAGTATAATGATCGACCAGAGACATTTAGGATATTTCAACAAATACCCATGGATCTTACTATAAGGTAAACATGCAATCACTTATAATAAAACAACAAATGAAAACCTCAATTTTATTAACTAAAATTATAAGATAAATAATGTTTGTAGATTGACGTAGGGCATATGGCCCAACAGTTATCTCGGAATATCTTGAATGTGTTCCATTTGTCGTAGCACCCTTATGAGATTGTGAGGTTCCACGATATCCATAAACCGCATGAGGCAAAAGTAGAAGGCAATATCATGGACAAGTGGTGCACCCTTCAAAGTAGTATTCCAAATCATCTATCAAAAATAAAAATATTTGTCAATAAACATAAGGGTATATGGGTGAATAAACCAATTCGATTCTCATATCATGTGATCTCGACTTGTCAAAGCGGCGCCTGAAAGATACATGATGATCTAATGACAAACTATTGTCCTTCTTGTAGAGCCTCGACTCCTTCTTAGGTGCCACTTCATAACACAGGGCTTATCGGAGGAGTAGTTGTTATGTAATGTGGGCTCAACGAATGGAATGCGGTCTTACATCCACCCCCGCACAAAACAATCTTATGGATGACATGTGGAAATTAATTTAAATGTAGTAGTAAGGAAATGAAGTTAAATACAATACTATACCTCTAACAATGTCATATACCCATAAATTTGGGTGACTTTGACTCGACTGGAAATTCTGAGTTGACGGTACATGTATGCAAGTGTTGTAGCTCCCCAGGCGTAAAAACCATCTTTTCCACATGTTCCAAAAGTTGGAGGAGGAAAAGGGAGACTTTTGTACCTGACTTGTTTGAAAAAAATGTCGCTCCAAGAAGGTACAAGAGGTAGGCTTGGACTAAGCAATCAGGACTAAGATATACATTGCGACCTTTTTTCCCATCATGTTGTCCCTTTCACTTATTTGGTACAAAGAACTGATCCTTTAACCATGAAAAACTAACGGTCAGCTTAGGCATGGTCATAATCTCCTCATTAGCATCACTCACCAATACCCCCACAACCTACTAACCATCGACGTTACCACTTTACGGTCCTTGTAAGGTGTAACACAGTCATGCCGGTGAACGAAATACCAAGAAACACGTCTTCAATTGTGATCATCATTTTGCCAAAGGATAAGTGAAACATGTTGATTTCGAGCTGCCATCTCTCGACAATGGCTGAAACATAGACCCAATTACCTTCATCGTATGAAATGTAGCCCAGTGATGCTAAACTAGAGTCGTTAATCAGCTTTTCCACCCTTTACTTCTCGGGATGTTGAGTGATTATTTTCTAAACAAAGATCTGATAACCTTGTTTATCCACCTCAAAAACCACTGAGCCTATAAAACATATAGTATTGATTTAAACACAATATAATCAATAAGATAATGAAATTAACCATTCCAAATGTAAGTTACTTTATTCCTCCAAATATCCAAAAGCACGTGGTGCTAGAATGAGGGTTGGAGATTTAAATATGAGGGACCACCAGGAAATGAAGTGGCATCTACATCTGCCAGATTGGTCGATGTATCAAAACAGTCATCTACATCCCCACTTATAGTAGAACCACCACTTAATGGTGTACAACTCTCTTTAGTACCCTCCGTGGACCCACTCCCAGCAGTTTTCACTAGCAGGGTATATCTTTTACCTACAAATGATGTACCAATGCTCTCAATATCAACCTATCTTAAATCCAACTGACCTTGCTTGGACTTCTTAACTCAACGCCTTTTGGCGTCAAGGTTCTTTTCCTTCCTATAAGGGGAAGTCAGTAGCTTCCTTTCAGCCACATCCTCCGCAACTTGGGACCCCTGCGATACTGGTAGTCCGCCTATCATGACCACCCAACTTAGCCCGCGTAGCCCCCTTACAGTGAGGAGGTCTCTACGCTCTTATTTTCGGTCTCACTATTTTTTAAGACAAAATAAATTTTGGTATAGTCCCACAAAAATAATTGTTCAGTGGACAGTTCAAATAAGGAGAAGAACAATTTAATTACAAAATTTTTTGTTTTATTTGATCGACACCAATAGGAATAACGTACTCTTCATTAATGTCAATGTGTTTCGACCAAAACCAAATAAGATATTACAGCTTAACTAATCTGACACTTTCTAAAGCCTATCGGTTCAACATGACGGGCACCTTTCACATGGTATTAGCTCTGAGCGATCATTCAATACAGGATACCCAAAACCTAAACCCATATACCATAACCTCACTACACCCAACCAATTGCCAAAAAACAGATCCAAACGATGCATATCATCATGAAAAAACTACAAGCTTAGAGTGTCAAAAACTTACCTAATCTGCCGCGATAAGCCAAATAATGCAGCGGTAGTCCTTCCTTCTTAGTACTCGGTCGATGGTGGATTTGCTGCGATTCAAGTTGAATACAACCTTCTATGACCTCAGTGACCGTTATAGACGATGAATATGTGGTTCTTTTTTAGGTTTTGGGCAGATTTAATTTGGGGTATGAATGTGAGAAATGACTTGGGGAGATTTTTTCTTGGTTGAAGACATTGGTATTCTAGGGATTTCGAAAAAAAAAGTTAAGGTTTGTTTGGTAAAAAAAATTCAAAAATGGGGTACGTTGAAGTAATGGGGTATGTTTAGCCGATCCCTTATTTAATGTGTTTTTTAACCAAAAAACCCTATATGAAATTTCCCACCTAACCTTATCATTCAAATCATTCCCATCCATGCCTTTTTCCTATTCCTTCAATTTTTCCTCTCTACACCCTATCTCCTTAAATTCAACCGAAAAATTTATTTTAATCTTTCATTGTTCCCATTTCTTTCACATTCCACATCTTGAGTTTTTTCCCATGTTGATCAGTCCAATTGCACCTGATTTAATTTGACCATATATAGAAGTGCTTTAATGGCTAAGTTAGTTGTTCTTTTTATTAAAATAAGAGTTTCTACAAGTAGGATATGAGGACTGGAGAGAATGTGTTGAATCTTATTAATATGGTGATTGGGATCATTTGGAGAGATCTCAACTTTGTGAAAATGAAGTTGATGCATAGTACATGTTTCTACATTATCAAGGTGTGAAGACTTCATGTATTTTTTACGACAAGTTCATGTACTTCAAAGTCGCTCATGTTTGCACGCAAGTAAAGCTTGATTAAGGCTTGGGTAAGGAGATGAACTGGAGGGCAAGTAGGTGAAGTGGGTGAGTGGTGATGGCGCTAGATGAAGATGGCGGAGAAAGGGCAGAGAGGATCTAGTTTTAGTTAGGGTAGGGTGGGGGCAAATATATGATATATAAAGGTATGTTGGGAAGGTTACTGATATTTAAGGGGGGTAGTTAGTGTATTTACTAATTTAATGGGGTTTATTTATATCATACAAATAAAAGGAGGGCTGATATAACATATAGGGGGCCAATAGTTGCTCGCAAGATAAATCATTTTCTAATATAGGGGAGTTTTTGCTTGATTAACACATTTGAAGAAAATATTTACTAATTTAACACTCCAAAAAAAGTTTACCAATCTAACTCATTCAAAGTCATGTCACTGCCACATCACCGCCATGTATGTGCCCTTCGCAAAGACGTGATCTTTTCTTTTTAAATTTTTTTACTTTACATATTGAAAAAAAAAACAAGTCGTGACTCGCTGTCACGACTTCCTTTCAAAAGGATTTTTTTCAGTTTTTTCTAGTTTTGTTTTCTTTTTTGTTTTTTGTTTTTTTTTCCTTCTATTAATAAACACAAAAAACTTCTAAGTTTATTTTGACTTCAATTTTTTTAAGTTTGATTTTTTCTTTTTTTCTTTTTTTTTCAATTTTTTTTCTTTTGCTTCTGGTAATAAACATAAACGACTTCTAAATTGATTTATACTTCAATTTTTTCAAATCTGATTTTTTTCATTAAAACAAAAGTAAACCTCACAAGCTTGTAGTTTGTAAAACGAAAATGGATCTTGACAAAGTTTAATCCATCAATTTTCATAAACTCGAGTAATTTGCAGAATTCACGCTAGTTGTGCACGAAATTTCATTTGCAACTATAAATAAGGAGCTTGCAAGTCGATCACATGCTATACTTATCCCTAAGTTTATAAACAAGAGTTTCACAATATACTTTAATAAGCTTGGAAATACATTGTTAATTAAGTAACAAGTCCGCAAAAATACCACGTTGTTCTCCATTGAGCATTACCACAATAGGAATGCAATAACCAACTACAAAGCATTAATATAAACAAAAAGATGTCATGTTATACTTCAAAAAAAATGTCTTAGTCTGACTCCATATAATGACTTCCAGTCCCATAATGTGTTTTCTTTATGACTCGCACATCATGATCTAAAGCCAATGGCAACGAATTTTGAGCATTTTCTTATTGAATTTCATGTATATCATGTCTCCCACCATCATCACTACTTGTAGTCCCAAATAAATTCATCATTATTGGACTTGCATAAAAATGACGTGAAAATGTATGTATCGTGTCAAAACGAAAGGCTTCTGTAGTCTCGAATCTAATGTTAAGAGGTATCGATGGAGTATGTGGAGTCTCGAACTCGTTGTTGAGAGGTACTGATGGAGTATATGTAGTCTCAAACTCATTGTTAAGAGGTACGGATGGAGTATAAACTGGAGTATCATGCCTCGAACATATATCTTCATGAGAAGATTGATGTAATTCTTCAAAAAAATGGGCATATTATGGATGCGATAATATGCTTGTATTGTAGTCAAAGTTGATGTAGCTACATATCTAATACGTAGAATAGACACATCATCACCCAATGTCAACTGATGAATTGATTTTATTCCATGAGCCTACATATAAAATATTTATGAAGTTGCATGCAAAAAATAAAATAAAAAACCAAAACAACTATTAAGAAGACTTCACGACTGAATAATAAAAATTCGTACTTACCAATGCCTCAATAATAGCTCCACAAGGAGACATGAATCATCGTGTAATGCGACGATACCATACCATGTACACGTCCTGAATTCCCAATGGCTCCTCCAATAATTCATCATTCGCAATATCAGAAGCACGTTCAGTCGACATGGAGACATAATCACTATGTTCTGCACTCCAATTTTTGTATGTTTTCCCTCGCAAGTCAATATTATGTAGTTCCATACTTGTGCTATTTAAAGGTGGTATTTTTTGTTTCAAATCAAATTTTTGAATGACTCTATCAGGATTATGCAATTCAACAACACGAAAGAAAAGTAGAGGTGCCCTCGTTCGCTAAATAACACGATCACTACTACAATACGCAGGCAAGTCCCTTAGCACTGTCTTAGGATAGGCTTCAAAATTACCTGAACTCATGAAAATAAAACATGAAATGAATGAAAATTCTCATTTCACCATTTTATAAAAGGGAATTTGAAGAAATTAATTAAGTGTATTCCTTACTTCATCGGGTGTTTGCATGTCAATCATTTCTCTATATTTTGTTAGCACATATATTGATGTTCCACTGGTCTCTAAGGCATGTCTCCATTTATACAAACATGAAAAACAACACAATGCATGCATGAATTTACATGTAGATAAATAAACTCAATTGCTTTTTACTTTGTTAAAAAATTATAATTACCTATGACTAAATGGAGGACGCATGAATAAATCTTCATTTGGTATGATGTCGTTTGAAGAACATTTCTCATTATTGGTGCAAGAAAAGGCAACATGTCCTACGCCCATAGTTGTAATAATATTACTGGACCCGCAATCTTTACTCCATCAATATTAGCAGCAAGACAAGATTTTCTATATAGGTGGGCCAAAGTTGCACTACCCCAATTGTATTTTCCCGCCTCCTCAAAATCCTCCAAAAATTGTAAATATGTTATGTGTACAAGATTGTTAGACTTGTATGCAAATAAGGTTCCTCCAAGAAGTTGTAATATGTAAGCTCTTGTATAGTGTTGCACTTCCACATCACCAACATTATTTGGAAGGTTTGGAAACCATTTTGAAAGTTGTCGAATTTGGATCCGACCTCCGATTTTGTTATTTTCAGGGAGTGAGAAGCCTAGTAGTCTCGAGCATAAGGCATCATAATCTTTCTATACAATTCCAGTGACTGGTAATCCATCAACAGGTAACCCTAAAAGTATTTGTACATCTTGTAGGGTAATAGTCATCTTGCCTATTGGAAAATGAAATGTGTGAGTTTCTTGCCTCCACCTCTCAACAAGTGCAGTAATGAGATGACAATCGAATCATATGAAACCTATTCGCACTATTTTATAGAACCCAACTTCCTATAGGTACCCAACTATGCTTTCGTCAAGTGGGACCAATTGATGTAATACTGCTGAATTACGCCTAATAGTCAATATATCAGGATCCTCTTATGCAAACAACAAATAAGTTACAGTAGTTCAAATTTAGCTACAAATCTTAAAAAAATAAAAATAGGAAAACAGAAGTACTACCGGTCCATTCCAAACTCGAGTATATCTATATAGAGCCTGCATAGTCAACACAAAATCGTCTATAGGCCCAAGATCCATATCACGCTTGAACCCCAAAACATTAATAATGTTGTTATTAATACAAGAAGCCAATGATGAAAATGTCAATGATAAAGTTCATTCAAGAAATAATAAAATTAATACAAAAGTACCTAATTAAACTTCAACAACTTCAATTAAAATAAGAACATGGTTTAACTGAAATAAAGTACATCGACCACATAGTCATAATTAAATGAATTAATATCACAAGAAAATGAGTGAATACGAATGATAAGACTTGACACGCCTTTCACTATGAACAATTAGGTGGTTATTCTTGCTGACGACGAGAGCAAGTGCACCTATTGTGTCCATCCTGCTTACACTTATTGCATTGCAACGTTGTTGGTGCTTCTATCCATTCCTTCTCTCGCTGCATATGACGTGCTTGTTTCTAATTGCCTCTCTAATCCTTCTTAGTTTGCAAATGTCTTGTTTGAGGACGACCTCTTTTGACTCTTTTTTTAGAAGGATCAGGCAGTAAGGTGTATGGAACTCTAGAGTTGTTGGAAATTCGTAGCATAGCATTGACTATACACAAACAATCTATAATACGACTCAATGTACTGATAGTGATCCATGGCAACACTGGCGAAAACTGCTTGGACATGGGAACATGGAATGCCAAAACACTGCCACTTTATACAAGTGCATCTACGAGCCTCCAACTTCACCACTTGCTTATTAGACCCTTTTCTCAAATCATACTCGTGTGTTGTAGTGATTACTTCAAATGTGCCATATTCACGATTCACTAATTTAACATTGTGCCCTCCTGCTACCTTTTCCCAATGTGACAACTTATCAAGTGTGTACTTGGTATATCTTTCACCCCTTCTTAAGGTTGCACCTATTTCGTCATGTCTTTTATTAAAGTAAGCCATGATATGATAAAACGTAGTGACAGGGTAAAACCGTGCCCCTTTAAGGACACCATTAAAGCATTCTACATTTGTGAAAAGAAACCATGTAACTATTTGCTTGTAAACGTGACATAAATATAACACATTAAATAAATAATAGTATAAACATATAAATACAATCAATACCGGCTAGATGTGTAGTCATCCATTCGTATCGATGTCCATATCAATATCCATTGTCGTATGCATTGGTCCATTGTGCTCGATCAAAATCATTAAACCACACAATACTTTCTGCATTAATTTGTTGAAGTTCTTGCGTGTATGCCTTAAATTTTAGAGTTTGATATTCTGCATCAGCTAAGTACACCATATCCTTCAATTCCTTGCTCCCAAATCTCATGTTGAAATTACTGCATATGTGACGAAGACAAAATCTGTGTTGAGCTTTTTCATAGACATATCCATTTTGAGGATTATTTATTGCCAATAATATACCAGGGTGTCAATCAAAAATGACACATATACCATCTCGATTAGTCACATGATGTCGCAAACAATCCATAAACCATCCCAAATTATCTTGGATTTCCTCATCAATAATTGCAAATGCTAAAAGAAATATATGACTATTACTATCTACAATGGTGGCTATTAAGAGCTTTTGTTTGTATTTCCCATACAAGAATGTGCTATCGATTTATATAATTGGTCTGCATTGTCTAAAACCTACAATAGAAAATGCAAATGCCCAAAAAACTCATTTGAATGAAACCTCATTGTTGGCATTAGGTTCGTCGTGCCTCCAATCTACTCGTGTCCCTAAATTGCTTTCTTGAAGAGCGGTCATCTACTGCGACAACATTTTATATGATTCTTTCCAATCTCCCAAGATTTTAGCAATTACCTTTTTTTTTGTAAACCGAACTTTCTTGTAATGAACATCATAACTAAATTTGTCCTTGATAATTTGATGAAGAACTGGAACTGCAATAGACGGGTCTTTTCTCACCACATTTTCAATTTCACAATATATAACGGTGGAGTTTAAATGAGCATGATCTTTCAATAGCTTTACATTGACACATATATGCGATCCCACATATTTACTTATCTCAAACATTCCATGTGCTTTTCTTTTTGAACACTGCAACCTCCAAGCACATCCATCTGAATGTGTCTTACAATGGATAACCCACACATTGAGTGTTGAATGAGTTGACACGAATTGCATGTGTCATTTAATGTTGTCCAATTTCACGGCATGTTGGATATCTACCTTAGAAAGAAATTGCATACCTACATGAAATTATGGCGCCTCATTCCATAAAGTCTTATAAAGAATCATTGCATTCTCATGGATGGGTTTCATTGCCTCACTACTCAATTCCATAAATACGTATAAAGGTATGACAAATTCACCTACATCCACAGGCACATCATCAATTCCAGCAGCCTCTTGATTGAAGAAATCATAGTTTCCAACTTTATTAAAATTGAAGGACAAGATAATGAGCCATCCTTGGTTATGACTCGGTTTAATGTATCTCAAATTATGTTATCACGAGCATGATAAGCATCAATTCCTACATCATCGACATTATCATCGCTACTATGTTCAGTAGATTCCCATCACTACCACAATAGTCATCATCTTCATCACTGTTCACACCATCACATGCATGAGCTTCCTCGTCGACATCGGGATTTGAACTCATTAAAAGTGATGCACAATGATTATGTTTAAATAGAGGTTGAGTACTAGGCCCTTCCGCACTTACCACTATGTTACAATTGGAACTAGTATATGATTGTCTCGGAACTAAATCTAAAAATAACTCAATACAATTTGGTGGTGGAAATTCTACCACAATGTCCCAAACATCTTTAAGAGTCAATTCATCAACTATTTGCAAGGGACATAGTTGTACGTTCCAGTTCTAATTTATACAGGATATCGATATATCATATTTAATATCATTTTTTTAATGTCTATCTCTAAAGAACTACAAATAAAACTCATAAGTTCCTCGTACTCTAAACTCAACTTGGATCTGAGATGTCGAATAGGTGGTGTTGTGTATGAAATCTCAAATGGTCTATCAACAATGGCACCATTCATATAGCATACCAAAGTCACTCTTCGGTTAACCATTATGGAATCTATATAATATATAAAATATAATTGTTAGTTAATAGAAGTGATGATAATTAATACATTCACCTAGTACATATAAAATTAGAGTCAGGTTATGTGCACCCGGCATAATGATCAGGGCACCCAGCAAAACTTTTGTAAAAATCGGATTTGGAAGGAAATGTAAAAAATGCCCTCCCAAACCCAACAATTCACTAACGATCCAAACTACTCCTTCACGCGCACCTCACCTTCATACAAGCACTAAAATTCTATCAAGTGCAATCATTCCCTCGTCATCTGGTGTGGTCGTTTCTCAATTTAAGGGGCTTCTAGACATTGTAAGCATGTTGTTTTTGGTTTTTTGTGGTTTTATGAATTCGTTGAGTTGTTTCGGAAAAAAAAATAAAGTGGGTTTTGTAGCGTAGGGTTTATTAAATTCGGCGTGTTTACATCACGATTAACGTGTAATGGGTGAAGAGAATGAGTGGGATGCAAACTTAAAAGAAGATAAGGTTTGTTTTCTCCATTTTTATGTATTTTTTTGCATTTTTAAAACTGTAATGAAGATGCGAAGTGCTCGGTCACACAGGACCCATACAATATATATGGTCTCGGTTGTATGTAGCCGACACTCTAGGATTAGTTTTGGACTAATACAACCGAAACCATGTACTTACTATGTCGATAGTTATGGAGGGTAGGTACCGAGACTTGATGCATAGTCTCAGACTTGTGTAACCAAAACTTATTGATGTTTCTCGAACCTGAAGGATCGAGACAGTATGTTTTAACTGTTTTTCTATTTTTTCATTTTCAAATATTACGATACACATAACTTGTTGCAGGAAAATCCATCTACATCATCCACATCTCAATTTGAAGACTACACAAGTGTTTTTAGTCGTGAAGAACCATTCGAGTCTAGGAAGGAGGCTGTTGAGTGAGTTCAAAACTTGGGATGGGAAAGAATATTTGTGTTGGTTTTGAAGAAGTTAGATGCTGGAGGGAATGGCTGTAGGGGTAAGGTGAAGCTTGCTTATGATAGGCCTAGTACATATAGGGGTATTTTTCAAAGAATATGGATATCTAAAACGGTGAAACTTAAGAAAAAACCACTAAAGTTGAACATAGGAGAGGAAGAGGAGGATAAGACAAAGCCTTGTCGTGGCACCAAGAAATGCAAGTGCCCTTCTCTTATTTACATCAAGGAAGAGCCGGACTCTTTATGGTATTTGAATGTGCTATGTGGGGCATCACAACTATGAGACCGCAAAGCACTTGGAAGGGCACTCATATACCGATCGGTTGACTTCGAATGAGAAGATTGTAGTGGGGCAAATGACTAAGGGTAATGTGATGCCAAGATAGATCCTCAACACATTGAAGCAAAGGGATAAAAATAATGCTTCCACTCTTCGTACAATGCACGACAAAGACAACGAGACCGAGAAGCCGGTGTGATAATGCAAATGCAACAACTGTTGCACTTATTGGAGTAAAATAATTATTTCTCGTAGCATAGGAAAGATAATGAAATGATAAGAATGTCATGACTGACATATTCTGGGCACATCCTGACTCTACCAATTTGGTGCGGTGTTTCCTTTTGGTGCTTATCATAGACTGCACATAAAAGACCAATAGGTACCGCATGCCGCTGTTAGAGATTATTGGGGTGACTTCAACTGCGGTCACTTTCTCAGTTGGGTTTCCTTTCATGTCATCGGAGACCAAGGACAACTACTTATGGCCTTTGGAGATTTTGGAGCAAATATTGGAGGGTTGGTCTTCACCATGTGTTTTTGTCACTGATAGAGAGTTGGGACTTATCACTGCAATCCAACAAGTATTTCCCCAATCTTCTCACCAACTTTGCATGTGGCACATAAATCGAAATGTCTTGACCATCACCAATAAAATGTTTGCAAAAAATTAGGACTTCACTCTTTTTAATGATAAGTGGATGGTATCGATGTATGCGAAGTCCGAGGCATCGTTTAACCCTAAGTATAATGACATACGATATGATTATGGTAATATGAAAGGGTTGGTCGAATACTTGGAGAAGACTTTGGTTAAGGAGTTCACAAAAAGATTAGTTTCTGCTTGGATGGATAAGATTATGCATTTGGGGGAGATAACGACGCAAAGAGTTGAGTTCGCGCATTCAACTCTCTAGAAACATATTGGGCATTGTCAAGCAAACTTTGAGGTGCTATGGGGTGTCATTGATTGTATGATAGACAACCAACACAATATGATAAAGGCATCATTTGAACAGAGTTCGAATGTGGTGCAACACGGCTTCATGGGCCCTTTGTATCGTCATTTGCAGGGTTATGTATCCCAAGCGGCACTCAAGTTGATTTGTGAAGAAGTAGAGCATGTAGAGAATGTCGGGACCGACCAATTTCTTTGTAGTTATGACATATGCTCTACACATGGTCTTCCTTGTGTACATGAGCTTAATGTACTTCTTTTGGTCGGTTCACCTATACCACTTGAGGACATATACCTGAGCAGTCTGTGGGTCGGGCTGACTATAATTTCAATGACGAAATTCAGACGGTCATTGATAAGTTTGGAAGTTGCGTTGATGAGGATGCCCGTTTGAGGATCATTCAACAATTGAGAGAGATTAGTAATCCTTCATCCATATCGGTGATTCCACCTCCAGCAAAGGTGAAGACAAAAGGGAGACCGAACATCAAAAAAGGAAGTAAAAAGTCAGAGAAAGCTCGATGAAGACAATACATCTACGACAAGACTTCCTAGTGGTTTTGAATATGTGCTCAATCACGAGGTGTTTGCGTGTTTACAAAAGAAGCAAAGGCCATCTATTGCTAAAATATACCGAGCCCGTAGAGCTTTAATGGATGTGTCTAAGGTTGGGTTCATCTCTAGTTTTCAATCTGATTGGGTTCTATATATTTATAGTACCTTCGGCGTGGCTAGCGATGGTCATTGTGGTTTTCGGAGTATTACCGCCGGCCTCGGTCTACCCGATAGAGATGGTTGGAGGACATTTAGATAAGGCCTCTACGTAAATTGGATGAACAAGTTCTATGGGGTGAAATTATAGGAGACGGCTATGAAACCATAAGGAATTGCGTGGATTGCAATGACATTGAGGAGGTTGGATGGGAAAAGTGGATGACTCCTCGATATGGGTTTTTTAATTGCAATCACTTTTAATATCATGTTAGTGAATGTTTCAAGTGGCAATTGCTTGACCTACCTTCCTTTGCGTAGCTCACCGCTGTCAACCTTTAGGGAGAGGGTTGTCATTGGCGTCGCAAACGTCAACAATATTCATTGGGTTAGGGTAAGTTTCATATAATTCCACTTAATTGATATTTCTTGTTATTTTTTCCTTAAAAGTCCCTAATGTTAACAAATGATTATTTACGTGATTTTGCAATTGATAGGTGAAATTCAAAAATGATGCACTCTTTCCTCCCGTTTTCCCATTATGGAACACCTTTTGTGGAGAGTGATGTTAAGGGGTGGGGTACCGGATTCCACATCCGAGATCGCATTCCAGTCATGCATTCTCAGCAAGGCACGACTAATGTGATAGGCTTAGGTGAACCTTAGCTTTTGTAACAACTTTGATAGAATTTTTTGGAATGACTTGTATACTTGTGCATTTGGGAAAACACTACATAGTATTACATGTTATACTTGTTCAATTTGGAACATTTTATTTTGTATACTTGTTCATTTTGTATCTATCCACAGTACATTATGTTACGTATGTCATTACTCGTATTACAATTTTGCACCTTTGATTATGCTATTTTTTTTTCAGGAAAATCACTATTTCGGTCAAACAGGTCTGACACATGTTCACTCGTGTCTGACATGCTTGACCGAGATAGAGACCATGGTCTCGGTTATAGATGACTGAAACGTTCATGTACAGGACGGTTTTGCATTACCGACCAGTTAGATACCTTACTTTTTGTATTAGGTGCCCTGATAGGTGATGGGGTGCCCTAATAGTTGTTGGGGTGCCCTTAGAGGATATTGGGTGCCTTGGTAAACTTTGGGAGTCTATATGTCTCGGTGTCTTGTTCAACGATAGGGTACAGGTAGTCTCAGCCAACGCCTACCGAGTTTGTTATGTATTGTCTCGGTATATTGTGGCAGAGAATAGACAATGGCTTACAATATTAAATGGTTAACATGATCACCATATTTTGAATGCAAATCTGTGCGGACATAGGTAGCCGAGACAAGTAACTGTCCATCTCGGTCTTGCTGGTCCGAGGCGAATAGTGTGGTCTCAGACCTGGGGGACCGAGACAATTCCTGTTTTCAAAGTTCAAAGTTTTTTAGGCCAAGCAATGTCATTCACAATAATGCCACTCACGACAGACTCAAATCAAATAAAATCCACAACATAAACATTCACACACATCATAGAAATACACTAACATAATGGGTACAACACACTTTATTCATAAAATCCCCAAACAATACAAACAACATCCAAAACAGTCTCAATTGAAGTAGACATGAAAAATGGAGTTTAGAATAGTGCATTTTGAGTTCATACAACTGAACTCTTGATTTTCTTCCCCTTCCGGGACTGGTATGTGTTCCCGTGCATGCACTTGGTCTTTGGGGGGCTGTGAGGCACTTGGAACAGATGCAGTTGGGCACTGTCGTGTTTGGGAATCTCTTGTTGGTGCACTTGGGGACATCGTGGTGGTGTTTGTGGCGGTCGTGGTGGTGGTGGTGGTGGTAGCAGTGCCAAGACCCCTCCCCGTAAAAAATTCCACCACTTCATTCGCCATTTTTCGTTCAGCCTCCATTTTAACCGTCCCCTCCGATAAGTCTACCCATACCAACACGGTGCCCATTGTTCGCCTGTTACGCTGTTGACAACAACATAAACACAATAAAATATTAGAACACGATAATATTTTTTTTTCAAACCCGAAACTCAAATATAAGCTTAAAATTTACCTTCATAAGCTCATAGTTTGCAACAATGTCGGTCGTGCCTTCGGTGTGGGATGGGTTCTCGATGGCAGGATGTGAAACTCGTACAAATTAGGGTAGGTAATATGGTGTAGCCATGAACTCGAACCGGGCTTTCTCACCACGGCTTTCAAGGGAGAGTAAGTGGTTACGCCACCTTTCCCAATTCTCCGATTGGAAACCGTACTTAACCAAATACTTTTGTGCAAAAGGGCCTCGGACAGCTTTGAGAGGACAATAAGGAGGGTCAGGTATGTGTTGGACATGGCCAAGCTGTCTTAGGAACCGCTCCAGATGGTACGACCCCACAATCTCCATGTACTTAACTGTGCCAGAATAGAAGGCCACCAGTTGAACGATACACCCAGATCTAACCTCCACGTACGGATCCCAAGTCACCTACACCAATGAAAGGAACAAGTTATAATGAAAACATGAATTTTGAAAGTGAATAACTAATGATAGCAACACACCTCACTAGGCCGCAACCTATCTAGTGTCCTGCGAATAAAAGCTAGCTTATCAACGTTCGCAAACGGTCTCGTGTTTTCGTTTCCACTTAGAAACACGAGGTTGGATGTGGTCAATGTATTTCGCATTCGGTGCGGCGAGTTGGAGTTTAAAGAGCTCGTACACCTATCCATATAGAGCAAAAACAAGAATCACAACAAGTAAGCATTACTAGTACACAATTCGACAACAACATTTAAAAAATATAAACAAAAGCGAATTGAGTTTGTACCTCATGCAAGGTCAAATACCCTGCGATCTGTAAAACCTCCACCCTAGTTACCGACCCAAGATGTCGGTAAAGGTACGCCAATGTAGCTGCACCCCATGCATAGCTTCCAACCTCGTCCAGATTCTCCAAAAACTTGAGCATGGCAATGGAGACTCGTGATCCACTCTTATTAGCAAAAAGAGTGCACGATAAGAGGTAAAACAAATATCCAAGTGTTGTGCATTCCACCTTCGGGTAAGAGCTCGGCTTCGATTTAGGACACCATCTACTCTTTAACCAACACTTCCTAACCATGAGCCTTTTGTGATGTTCACCTCTTCCTATGCGTCATAAACAATAGTCCCGATGACCTTGGAAACTAAGTTGATCGCCTCCATGCGAGACTCCTCGATGTACCTCGCAAAGTTTTCCACCGCTACCACCTTGTCGGTAATCAGGATATTCAAAAACATACTCACATCCTCCAAGGTAATGGGCATTTCACCGAATGGCAGATGAAATGTATTCGTCTCTGGCTGCCACCTCTCAACAAATGCAGAAATGAGTTCCTTATTGCCTTTCGTATAGGAGCAATCTATGAGTAGCATCAACTCGGACCTCTGAATGATCCTCTGTAGGCCCTCGGTGTCGAGATGGCAAAACTGCAAGTCCCACTCAAGTAATTGGGACCCGTGGTTAATGCACTAAAGTAATGAGCGATGCTGCAAAAACCAAACAAACGTCAGAATAAATTGTCAAAACTTAGAATGATGTGTAGCATGCATGATTCTTTTGTAGGAAATTGATCTTGGAAATATATATATACCTCAATATTCCAAATCACCACCACAAAATGATTTTAGAAGCTCTTTAGCAATGACTGGTTGATGGGACCACCAGGTAAAGGAGTGGATGGGTCATTTTCGCTCTCCTCTACTTTTCCACCAGTTTCACCACTAATACTCTCTGGAACGGGGCATTGGGCTATTGTACTCCTATTTTCTTGTTCACTTAGGCCCATGCCGCTAGACTCAGATGATTCAGATGTGTCCCTCCATTCTCATCATGGCTAATACGTAGGTCCCACTCATGGACCTGTGATGCCTTTTTTTGTACACCATCTCCCCTAGGAGAGCGTGCATGTGCAACCTTCTTCTCTGTAGCCTTTTGTTTCTCCTTCCTATATGAGGTAGTTTTTGGTTTCCTCCCACCACGAGTATCTGAAGTACCCACCGCTCGTTTCGTTCTCGAAGACTTCCCGTAAACTCGTTCCCTAGAAACACAAGTATTACTCCGAGTCGTATATGTGAACCAATGACATAAATAGTGTATTAGAATCATGTCAAAAAACACAAAAAATATGACCTTTAACAGAATTTCACTCCAACAGGTCCGAAAACTCACAACACGTCTCGGTGACTCACAAACGAGAACATGGGGGCTTGTCTCAGTTATTCCCCTCAAAGACTCCTCAACATGTCTCAGTCACTAACAACCGTGACAAACCACAATACGAAATATCTACTATAGTTGGTAGGGTAATACCGAAACAACATGTACTATTACGGCTCCCTGGTTCCTAGACCATATGCCCTATATTGGTTATACTCTACCAACTGGGTTCGAGATCCCTCAATTCATAGTTTTGTTTGGGTTTCAACGACACATTAGCTATTGTCTCGGCAGTGTAAGACCGCAATAACACAACATGTCACTAACCTGTGTGACCGACACTTACGGGTTTGGAAAACAAACCCTACATTCTTACAACAAGCCAAATATCTATGCAAAACAACCAAATGACATCCAAATTCATGAAAAATATACACTAACATTCTTTTGATCTCCGAAATAACACCACCACCTCCAGTACCTTCTCCAACGACCTTCATACAATGAGCCCTTGGCTGCAAACGGACTCAATGAACGCAAGGAACCTACCAAACAACAACTTTGACCTCCAAATTGAAAGGAGCGTGTGGATTGTTGGCTATGTAGACGAAACAAGGGGTTGGGGCAAGATTTTGGAATTCGGGTTTTGGTTTTTTGGAGTGGAGTGCTCGTTTTTCAACCTAGGGGCAATTTGTTAAACCTCACGGGGTGCCCTAAGACATTGTTTGGGTGCCCTGATAATCGGGGTGCCTGAGAAAGAGATGGGGTGGACATAGCCGCACTCTAAAATTAACAAGCTCCAACGTGGTTTTGAACATTATTTTATGTAAGTCCCTTATTTTATTCACAAAACGAAATCAATTTGGATTAAATAAGAAATGACACAATTGATGCAAACAATAGAACAAGGGGGGCAAAGAATTATCTTTTGGTATCTTTACAATCACTATAAATCCACAAAAGTTCATGAAATCCATTAAAATCCATGACAAAAGAAAGTCAATTAAAATACATAGATTTCTCAAATTGAATACACCCCCTTTTAGTTTTTTGTCTATTAATCATTGAAGAGGCTTTAATTTCATTCTTTAAAAAATTAGTGACAAAATTACTTAATTGCTCAACGTAACCCCACATGTATATGCAAGCTAATCCGACTAAAATTTAAATCCAAAAAAAAATGATCAATGGCCACACAACATTTGTTTTTCTTTTTTTTTTCTTCTTTTCAAAGAACAAGGACAACGACAAAAGCGCATATATACACTTTCTTTATTCACTTTGAAACAAGGAAAACCAAGGAAATCAAAACACTGACACAAGAATGAAGACTAATGAAAATCAAAGCATGATGGACGTTGATGTGACAAACTATTTCTAGTACGAGATTCAGGTAATTCATCAATTCTAGAACAGGAGCATATGACCCAATGAGACCAATGCACACAATTAATTCATTAATTAACAAAATTTGGGGAAAATATTTACCAATCTAACAGCGGGTGGCAGGAGGCAGGAGTGAAAGCAGTGACCGGCGGGGTGCAAGCAGCGGTCAGCGGGAGGCGAGAGTACCTATAGCGACCGGCGGGAGTTCTTTTGTGCAAGTAGCGTGAGTGCAAACAGCTACATGGAGGCGGGAGTGCAAGCAACGGTCGGCGTGAGGCGTCCCTACGTTGGACAACAACAGCGGGGTTGCCTGCGATGTAGAGGGAGGCCGAAGTGCGGTGAAGAGGGAGCTCGGCGATGTATAGAGGAATTTGTAAAACAATAAAAAATAACCCTAGTCACGACTTCCATGTTTTTAATTTTTTTTTGTTTTTTAATGTTTTTTAAATAGGTTGAAATAGTTCTTTAAATAGGTTAAAATATATTAAAGAAAGTCGTGACTCGCAGTTACGACTTCCACTTGAAAGTTCTATTCAGAAATAAAAACAAAAAAACGTGATCTTGTGCAAAAGGGCACATATGGCAGTGATGTGGCGGTGGTGTGACATTGAATGAGTTAGGCCTCATTTGGTACGAGGTGGAGATATCTCCGACGAGATAACTCACAGGGAGTTGGGAACTAATCTTGTTTGGTTGCCCAACTTACCTGTAAGTTATCTCCCAACTTACACCATAAGGTGTAAGATATCTCCCCACCACCTCCTTTATGGAGTTATCTCCCGGGAGTTGTGGACAAAATTACCCCATCATTGATGACCTTTTTATTACTCATATATCTCTTGTTTGAAGACTATTTTTGTCAATTCATAATTTTTATTGTTTAAAAACTTGAAACTTACCTGCAAGTTTAAAGTTGAACCAAACATGAAAATATTAACTCCAATGAGATAACTCTCAACTAACACTGTAAGTTATCAAAATTAAACCAAATGAGCCCTTAGATTGGTAAATATTTTCAGTGTGTTATATTGGTTAGTATTTTTTATCCAAATGTGCTAATCAAGCAAAAAAATAAGAGTCATGTGTTGCTTTGAGTGTTAGTTAAGACTTGTATTACCAAAGCACACAATCTCATGCTTACCAAAAGACACCTCCCCATGTCTTTATGTAAGCCTAACTTAAGTGACCAATAATTACAAATTTACCCTCATCTTTAATGCCCCAATCTTCTCCAACTTCCCGACAAGAATCTTCCTTCCCTTGTTTTCAAATGTCCCAAGCTCCTTGCTCTTCACATACACCACCAAATCCTCCCAACCACACAGTACTGCTTGCTTGCCTTGGCCTAAAAACCCGCTTACCTCACTTCAGCTATAACCAAGTATCTCTAGTGAGATACTTATGCTGAAGTCACCAAATTGGGTAAGATCTTGCTGCTCAATCCGCGCCTCATCAGCTATGGTATTGACTCCGAATTTAGACTAGACGTTTATTTTCTTGCTAGTATTGGCCTCAACAAGGATGGTATGATCAGAGCCGTTCTTCTTAGGAATCCCTTTATCATGGGTTACAGTGTAAAGCAAAGGTTTCATCCAACTTTAGACTTTCTCAAGTCCATTGGTCTTACTGATTTCGACATTGCGCTAAACTTTTCCCAAGTTTTGTGGATGTGGTGAAGATTCTCGGACCCAATTTTGCTTTGCTCAAGGAATGTGGGTTTGGAGATGCACAATCTAGAAGGGTATAACTGTCCAATAAAAATTTAACCTAAGACAATGAAGTGTGTGAATAGACACAAAATTTGCTAATATATGACTTGTATTAAGTAAGCAAATGTGAATTGTTTTTCTGACTCATGAACCAAACAGGCAGGGTACAGTAATTTTGTGGCCGATAAACTCTACAGTTTGGATCCTAATCGATTAATGGTGCCGACTTTGGAGCAACATCTTGGACGAAACGCTAATCGGTCACCTTATTGATATAATAGTCCTCTCGCTCATTCAAAACCCTCACTGCTTAAACCCTAATTGAATCAGATCTTGCTGTTGATCGAGCTTGAGATGGAAGATTCATGGCGGTTTCGACCGATTCAAGGTACAATCTGCCCCACCTGTTCGATTTCTCACTTCCCTTTCTGCCATCAAAACCACCAATTCAATCGGTTTCCAAACGATCCCCAATTCCATCGACCAGTTCTAGATCAATTTTCGGAAAATCTGGGAACACCTCGTCCTCCAATGAGACCTTTTTCTGGCAATTCTGGCAATTCTGGCGATGCGTATGGGATGCCTCAATCTCTTAACAGAAATCAGACTCTTGAGAGAGATTTTTCATGGCAAATGCCGCTGCCTAGTTTTGGCTACGGTGGCGGCGAGGGTTTTGCGAGAGGGGAATTTTTCGAGAGAGATGGATGGCACAAGAGGATGAGAGTTGGCGAGACGGGTTCGGGTTCGGGTTTGGTCGCGCAAATGCCACCCCCAAATGCTGGTTATAATGTTAATCCTGGAAGAATGTCCTCGGATGATGAGCGAAGATTGAACTTAGTTCGTGATCACGGGGCGAGTGTAAGTCAAGCTAATGGTTATCTGAATGAAAGATTACATGGACAGCATTTTACTGAGTCGAGTAGAGGCGATTGGCAGCCAAGATTTCCGGGCAACGCTATGATGAGTAGTTTTATTGATCCGAGTTTTGGATCTGCTGACAGAATGGGACCGGCATTGAGTCGTGTGCATGGTTTTGATCCTCAGCAGTATGCAATGCAAAACAACATATCTGATGAAAAGAAGGAATTTCAAAGAGGGGGGCATGAGTTAGGATTTGGCCATTACCAGATGAGAGCAAATGTACGGACGGATGCAGATTCTACAGTTCAGTATAAGGGGGATGGAGCTGGTAATGTCGGTCCTGGTCAATTGATTCATGATTCATTGGTGGTTCGTGGAGAAGGTGAACATCAAGACTATGCATCAGAGAGAGAGAATCTCAAACAGTACTCAGGTCAGCAACAGATTCAGCCACAAAATTTGGAACAAGCAAATGAGCACCGATGTCATGTGAGGCAGCCATTTGAGGTTAAACACCGGTTCGTGGATGGCAATATGGCAGCTGTTGGACCTCGTAATTTAGCTGTATCAGATCAGTATGGTGTATTGGCAATGGATAATATGTTTTATGCAAGGCAAAGACATATGCTGCCTTCTCAGCCAAATGGTGTTCATCCTCTTTTGCCTCCTTTGCCGCTGCATCCTGCTCCATTGGACCCGCCTGGGGCACCTCCATCTCACCTGCAACCTAGACCTTCACCTGCAAAAATTTCTTCAGTTTATCGTGTACCACCTATTATGAGGTTTAATTCATCAGCTAATGAGGACCAGCCTTTTCTCATGAAGCGTCCATCCCCAGATAAACCTAAGGTCGTGGATGCTTCTAACTTGTTTCTGCCACCAAATCGAGCTACTCGTCCGGATCATATTGTAATCATTCTACGTGGGCTTCCAGGTTTCTTCATTCTCCTCTACTGATTGGTTTAATTTTAATTTAAAAGTACAAGTAGGAGTCTCAAATCATTTTTGTTTCAGCATACTGAACGAAATAGCCCTTTTATGTTTCATCAAATTGTTTTTTTTTTTTTTTTTTTTTTTTTTTTTTTTTTAGATCTCTTATGTCTCGCACTTCTTCTCTGTATGTATGAAGTTATCTCTGTTTCATGCAACAAACAATAATGTGAAATTGTTAATTGGCTCTTGCGTCAGGATTGGTTGATTTATTTTTACTTTTGATGTAGTCGTTGATCTTTTCTGATTGATTTTTTTTGTTACAGATTGAAATGCAAGTTCTATAACCTCCAGTTCTATGCGTCTGTGAAAGTTGGATTTTCATTTTAATTATTTCAGAAACTAATAGTGCTTAATTCCTCATATGTTTGTTGTCGAGAATAGCTTAGCGCAAAACTGCAAATTGCAAAATCTATGGTTGAGATTCGAATATCAGGTGACTGTCAAAAGCTATTTCAACATGTTAAGAATTAAGATCAAAGACTTGAACATGATAGTTTAAGTTTGGGAGAGAATGCTTTGAGCTTTATTAAATTAAATGAATGCTTTCTGCATGAATAGAAATTAGAAAGCTTTTGGCTAAAGATTAAGGAAGATCCGGATTCCTTTATATTCACCTGTATGGTAACTTGTATGAGATTCATTGATCTAGACATCATTTTATCGCATGATAACTATCTTGTTGATCTCGTGACCTTTCTGTATCTTCTACTTTGAAACATATTTTTAATAGATGATATTAGCCAACTAAGTTATTCTTTTTCCTGGAAATACTTTCACGCCAACTTTGAAAGCTATGCATGTTACTTGAATAGAGTAAAAATAAAAGTTGTATGTGTAACTATACATCTTTTTGTGAATCAATGGGATATTGATGGTGAATCTATTTATGATAGGTAGTGGAAAGAGCTACTTGGCAAAGATGTTACGTGATCTTGAGGTTGAGAATGGGGGTAGTGCACCTCGAATACATTCTATGGATGATTATTTCATTACTGAAGTTGAAAAGGTGAGCCACTGTTCATTTGATATTGATTTTCAAACATTGAATCGATCGTTGAAATTCATTTTAATCATTATTTCCTAAATTCTTTTGTTCTTTTTTGTGCTCCTTTTTCTTTGGTAAGTTCATATCTAAAGTTTCTGTTCTATATTATAGGTTGAGGAGGTTGACAATTCAAAGTCATCTAGTGTGGTCAAAGGTAATAAAAGATTCACAAAGAAGGTGATGGAGTACTGTTATGAACCGGAAATGGAAGAGGTAATCTTGCCCATCATACCAAACTATTTTATAGTATATTCATTTGAGTTCTTCAACCATTGTTATTTTTGTTGTCCTAAGAAGTAACTAGTGTATCACTTTTGCAATCAAATTGCATAAGCAATATTGAAGGGGACAATGGGTCTCATTATTTTCAAATAAATAAATAAAACTCAAACTGGTTGGATCACAATGTATTTAAGTACTATTTCCTTAACCTCTAATTTTAAGTCGTTTGTTTTGAGGACATAAAATACACTCATACCCTAAATAAATCGTTGGATGGCACATAATACAAACACGAACCTAAGGAAGAAAACCAAATTGCATATGCAATAGTCTTTGTTATCCAAGGAAACCTACAAGACACACACACCCATAACCATAAAACTTAAACTCCGAACTTGAGGTTGTTATTAGGTCTTTAAAGGAAGGGGATAACTAACACTTACCGTTGTGGGATTTGAACTTTTATTTAGTCATATGCAACCGGTATGAGATTGATCTATGTTTTATTTTAAATTTGATAAGTTTAATATACTTTATTTCTCATTGTTTAATTGAACTGTTTATATGTTTGGTTATATTATGATAGAGGCTAGAGGGACCACCACAATACTATAGGTGCGAGTCCAAGTTAGTTACAAGGGTAGTTAAGTAAGTTTGAAGTTGCAGTCTAAATAGAGGTTGTATGGGAGAGAAAGACATCTTGTTGTCTAGATTGTAATTGGGAACTCTTTTGCGTTTGGGCTTAAATTGTTTTAAGACTCTTCTATGGGGATACTTTTGTGTTCTTGTTCGTTATTGAATTCTCAAATCAATCTATCAATATCGGTGTTCTATCAGTGGTATCAGAGCATACTTTAAAGATGAAAGCTCGATTCGATGGAATAGAAGCTCGAATGGATCAAATCGAAGAGGAGGTGAAGAGGATTTCATCCATTGAGGCGTCGATTGAGGAGCTCAGATCTGAAGTGAGGTCTGCATTTAGAAGTTTGAATCCATGGTTGACGAACTCATCCTTCGCCATTGCGTGATTAAGTTTACTGGCACAGGGAACTAGCAAATTGAAGAGTCATGCGACACAAAAGCACCAGATCCGGTAGATTTGGTGGAGTCGGAGTTGACTTGGATCATCGGTGATCCAGATCCAATGGTGTCTGGGTGTTTTCCACTGTTGTAAACCTAAACCCAGTGAAGAAATAGTCGCTTAACATTGAATCTGAGGCGAAATCAGAGATTCGAGTCCTGGCGGTGAAGATTGAAAAGCCTTTCCTTCGACCTTGCGCTACGTCGTTGAAGGTCTCGATTGTTCGACACAACAAAGGAGGCCAATGAAGTTAAACTTTCTGATCCGCCATATCAGATGTTCATGGTGGACAATTCGAGCGCCTTTTGGATAGATTCAGATCCTCCACCACCATTGCGACCGCAACATCTGTCTACAACCAAGAGTTACCTCCCAGATCCATCACATTTGGCCTTGCTCAAGGATGGTTCAACCGATGCCTCTCTTGATCTACCTCCTTGGCTACCGCCATGGTCTTACTCTATGTTAGCAATACCGCCAATCCCAACACGAACTCCCTTTCGTGGTCATCGATCCGTTCAAAACAGATCCAATCACTCCCTTCCGTTCATTGCAGATTTTGTGATCGACAACACGATCCATGGATTTTTGCAACATTTCAATGGAGTTCGTCGTTATCCCTCTACTGCCATGGCCACCTCCACTTTCTCCTCGCTCAACAAGTGCATCCATTGATGGCGTGACTTATATCTCTAGTTTAGGTTTTCGCTCAAATGAGTCAGTTGTGTTAGGGAAGATGACTCATTGGGTAAAAGTGTCATTCGAGGTCATCAAATGATGGGACGTTTGCCATTGTTGTGTTTGGTACGTCACTTCTTTCTTGTTCAAGCCGGCCTTATGGGACTATTTGAATATTGTCAATGGCCGCTAGATTCTCCTTGCCATCTATCTTGATGGGCCACTCAAGTTATGCCTTATTCAAGAAGCATCACATGGAATTATTGTTATCTTCAACTTTTGGGCCCTACAACTCTAATGGCCCGTTCGCTTCATGGTCTTAGGGTGGATTAACCTCACTAGACTGGCTAAGCCAGTGTTCGCTTCGCAGATTAACTAAGCCACGGGATTAAGTAATACTCAGTAGAGGTGACTAAAGTAAACCACCAATTTTGGTGGGACTAACTAGTCCCAATGCTTGGCCATTACAGATGACCAAATTGCCCCTCCTCTTTACACATTTTTTTCAACCTTTAGAATGAGTTTCGTTCTTAACGCTTTTTTTTTTTTTTTTTTTTTTTTTTTTTTTCTTTTTTTTTAATTTCTCGATAATCTGGGGTTGAGCTCATGGCGGAATACACATAAGAGATGACAACCCTTTGTGTCATCTTCTTCCTCAAATCCGAGCCTCAACTGTGTGTTGTTTTGTTTTTGTTTTTTTTTAAACAGTCGATCCCTCGCCTCCTCCTTTCTCCCTCAATCAACACAACCAACAACAACAATGAAACCTTCAATCATACCCTCAACGTCTCTTTTGATTACACACATACACAGTTCACCAAAATCGAAACTAAAATTCAATTTATTTTCCATTACTTACACCAACAATTTACAGTGACGGGTAGAAATGTATTAGAACCAGAGACGAGAGAGATTGAGAGACAGTGAGGAAGGAAATCGTGAAGAGGGTGAATAGGGGGAAAGAAACAATGAAGGCATGAACGAGGGAGATGATGAACAGGGGGAAGGAAATCGACTTTGATGATTTTGTTGGAGATGTATGTTAAATAGAGGGGTAATTTGGTAATTTAGAACCACATTTATTCTCAAGCTTAAAACTCCCAACCGAACAAGTCCCATAAAAGGGACTAATACATAAACCCATGTGTTAGTCCCATTACAAACTAATCCCATGGCCTTGGGTCTTGTTAAAATTTGAACCGAACAGGCCATAAGGGTGGACGTGTATGGAGTTGTTGCATTCACATTGGAGCAGGTTTCTTTTCTTGCTCATTCCTTTAGAATGATTTGGTATTATGTAGGGGCGGTTGAGGAGCAAGGTGCGACTACTCATTTCGACACATGTCAATGTTATGTAGGGGCGGTTGAGGAGCAAGTTGCGACTACTCATTCGGCACATGTCAATGTTATGTAGGGGCGGTTGAGGAGCAAGTTGCGACTACTCATTCGGCACATGTCAGTGTTTCATTGTGCAACGGCCAACAAGAGTTGTCAACCCTTTATATGATGTTATTTTTATGAATTTGCTGCAGATCCATTTCGATTTCATCTCTTTTGAGTACAACATATTGATTTTGGTGGTTGTGACTTCCATAAAGCCCATAACTGATATGGCCTTGATGAACACCTTGTTTGCGATTGAAGTTAGGTTGTCATGAGTGGTGGATGTTGTCTCACCTTCCATTCCAAGGTTCATCTGGATCGTGGCTTGGTTGTATTCTCCATGGTGCATTCATACTTCGGTTATCATATGGGTCCATGATTCGAGCATACTCCTATCTTTTGTGGTTTAGATTTTTGTTCGCCACCTTGAGGACAAGGTGAAATTTTAAAGGAGGTTGGGGGGGGGATGATAGAGGCTAGAGGGACCACCACAATTGGTGAAGATTGAGTTTCGTTGGTTTTGGGTGTTATGTAATTTCAGTTGTGTTTAATTGGTTTAGGATATTATTTATTTCACTAGAGTTAGGAATGTTGATGTGGATCAGTTTAGTTGGAAAGATAAACATAGAGTTGTAGTTGTTTTACGAGTCTTTTAAGTTTGGTTGTAATCTAGATAGAACTTATCTTTAGGTGATTAAGTTGTAGTCTGTTTAGGAGTCTAATTAAGTACATTATTAAAGTTGCTGGAATGTAATAGAAAAGGGAGGATTAATCAATCAAAAGTTTTAGTTTTGTAAGTGTTCCTTATATCAATTTCGGTTCTTCCAAGTTTGGGAAAACCTGACTAGATTTGTCTAAAATCTGATCGTTGAATTGTTTTGCTGAGTCAGGTGGTATTAGAGCATGGCAACGCTGGGCGGTAGTAGTGGTCCTCAAGATTGTGTTCAGAGGACTGAAACTCCTACTCAAGGAGACGAAGTGTTGCAACGATTGGAGCAACGTTTAGAACAACGGATGGATTTCAAATACCAACATTTCGAGGAACATTTAGAGGAGATTGTAGAACATCTAGATGTTGTTGGGTTGGAAGCATGTGGGAGGCAGAATGTCCATGGAAGGCCAAGAGCAGAGGGAGATCTTGGTGCCCATCGTGACAGACCTATCCCCAACCTCAGGCCTATCATATATGCAGACAGTGAGGGTTTGATGATTCAAAAGAGGAGGACGACTATGAACCAAACCAGTACGGTAGTTACCCATTGGGCGAGGGGATTAAGGGAAGAGATGGAGGCTTCAATAGAGGTTTTGGAGACTTCAGGCTGAAGGTATACATTCTCCAATTCAATGGCAGCGCAAACATAGAAGAATTCATGGACTAGATAGAGGAAGTCGATTGGTTCTTTGACTACTTAGAGACCCTTCCTGAGATGCGGGTTCGATTGGTGGCTTGTCGGCTCAAAGGGGAAGTGTCCACATGGATAAAACGACTTCAAGCTCGGCGAGAGAAGGAAGGAAAGGGTCCTGTTCGGACTTGGTATAAGATGAAACACGTGTTGCAGCGAGAGTTCTTTTCGCCAGATTACGAGCAGATCTTGTTTCAACATTATCAACGTTGCCAACAAGGAAATCGAACAGTGTATGAATGCACGACTGAATTTATGAGGCTAGAAGAACGAAACAACCTTCTTGAGTCTGAAGGGCAACAGGTTGCTCATTACGTTGATGGATTGAAACAATACTTTAGGGACATAATAGGTGTGCAAATCATTCGCACCCTTTCTGAAGCAAAGAACATGGCGCTAATGGCAAAGTTAATGCAACAAGAGTGATGTAGAAAGAGTTATGATGACTATGGACCTGCTAGAGCTTATGATGGGGGAAGAGACACCAACGTACGAGGCAACATCAGTGGAAGAGGTCGGCAACCGGATGATAAGGTGACCTACAAACGAGTCCAGTCAGCTACAACAGAATTCAAGAAGCCGGAAAATCCATATGCTAGACCCTCCATTAATAAGTGTTTCAAACGCAATCAACAGGCCAGAAAATCTAATGAATGTCCTCTGCGGAAGACTGCCTACATTGTGGAATGGAAAAATGACAACGATGGTGTTCCGTGCGAAGCGGATGGTGAGGATGAGGAGGAAGACGAGGATGTCATCACAACTTGCGTGGTGCTGAGTTTAATGCTATCCCCTAAGCAAGCGACCGACAACCAACGCCACCAGTTGTTCAGAACAAGATGCACCATCAATGATAAGGTGTTCGGTGTCATAATTGATAGTGGGAGTTGCAAAAACATAATTGGGAAAGAGGCAGTACGACAACTCGATTTACTGATAGAAAACACCCTAATCCTTATACGTAGGGTGGATCAAGACAACGACAACAAAGGTGGAGGTAACTGAACGTTGTAAGGTTCCCTTTTCAATTGGTAAATACGCCGGTACAGTTTATTGTGATGTAGTTGACATGGATTGGTTGCCCTTGGCAATGTGATGTCGATGCTCAACACTCGAGTAGGAATAATTTGTACACGCTCGAAAAGGAGGGGGGTGAAGTATACGTTGTTGCCTGTGAGGAGTAAGGTACAAAGCATTGGGAACAAAGACAACCTTTTCTCCATTTCCCGAAATTCTGAGGTTGAGATCAAGGAGACTAGGCAGATTCATGCTTTAGTAGTCAAGCCCGAGTTGATGGTGGAAGGTGAGTTGACAGTGGAGGAGCACCCAACATTAGTGCATCCTTTATTGCTGGAATTCCGGGATTTGATGGCAGAGGAGATACTGATAGATCCCTAGGTAAAGAGGGGGTCGCCTGAACAATTTTATTGATAATCAAGAAGAGGAATACACACTCAAGAGTGGGAAATCCCTAACCCAAAGAAGGAGAGACTCTCTCCTCTCAAACCCAATAACAGACTCATATATACAATTTCGATGCCTTGGTAAAGAAGATAGTACTCTACTTATACCCCCCAACTAACTCCCACTCATTGAGCTAGATGGACACGTTCCTATTCACACACATACACACACACATCATGCCTAAGCCTAATTATTCCACTGCAGCTGGCCCCAGTTGGGCTGAGTCAGACTCACACTGGGCACGTCCCTTATGCTTCTTTCGGTTGTATACGTTGTAAATGGGTGGACGCCCCCGGGATGCTATCAGTACTCCCCCCATGGACAACCACCTTGTCCTCAAGGTGGAATGCAGGAAATGACTTCCTCACATGACGACTAACTCCCAAGATGCTTCCAAAGGAGGAAGATGTAGCCATTTGACCAAAACTTCAGGCCCAGTAGATGAAGAACGATATGCTAGTACAATTTCGGGTTCCATAGGGGCAGTGAGGGAGTCGGGCAAGAAGGATGGAAGAGTAGGTGCTACCGGTGAAGTGCCAATAACACAGCGTAGCTGTGAAACATGAAAAACAGGCTGCACCGTGGATGAAGAAGGAAGCTCCAATTTATAAGCCACAACACCGATTCGAGCTAAGACCTTAAAGGTTCCATAAAACAACGGACTAAGCTTCATGTTGGAATGACGAGCCACAGTCATCTGACGATTACGGCGTAGTTTAAGATAAAATAATTCACCAACAACAAACACGACATCTCGACGACCTTGATCAGCTTGTTGTTTCATTCTATTTTAAGCAAGTAGCAATTGGGCTCGTAACTCTTGCAAAACTTGATCACGGGCTCGCATCATTGAGGCCAAATCACTTGGAACTGGAGACGCGGTGATGCCATAACAGATGAGTGGAGGAGGATCACAGCCATATAGTACCTCGAAAGGAGAGCACCGTGAGGAAGAATGGAAAAGGTATTGTAATTCGGCCCAATGAAGCCAATCCGACCATTGTTTGGGTCGCTGACCGATGAAACAACGAAGGTAGGTTTCAAGGCATCGGTTCACTACTTCGGTCCGGTCGTTTCTTTGTGGGTGATAGGCAGTGCTGTGATTGAGTTGAGTGTGATGAATGGGAAACAATTCCTTCCAAAAGTGGCTCAAGAAGACCTTATCTCGGTCGGAGACTATTGAATGAGGAAACCCATGGAGACGTACTATGTCTCGGATGAATAACTCAGCTACCGTTTTGGCAGAAAAACGATGTTTGAATGGTAGAAAATGTGCATATTTGCTCAGGCGATCAACTGTCACCAAAATCGAATTGAACCCCTTTAAAGTTGGCAGCCTTTCGATGAAATCGAGAGATATATCTTCCCACACAGCAGTAGGGATAGGCAGAGGTTGAAGAAGACCCCCCAGAGCTAAGGTCTCGTATTTGTTTGGTTGGCACACATCACAAGTCGACACAAAGTTCTTAATATTTTTCTTCATTCCAAACCAAAATAACTCAGAGGCGATGCGTTGATAGGTCTTCAAGAATCCCCAATGGCCCCCCATTGGACTTGAATGAAACTCAGCCAGTATTTTTGGTTTGAGAGTGGAGGCAGTATGGATGACAAGCCTATTTTTGTTGAGAAGGCTATCATGGAAAAGAACCCATCCGGGCTTAGACTCAGCATCAGTGGGGAGGGAGGCACAGATGGAGGAAAGGATGGGATTAGCGAGCACTTCGGATTGAATAAGCCCTTTGTTCGCACAAGACCTAATTGAAAGTGAACAAAGTTCAAGTTCCATAGATTCACCAACAGCTATAGGGTATCGGGATAACACATCTGCTACCACATTTGACGATCCTGGCTTGTATTGGATATCAAATTGAAGTCCGAGTAGTTTAACCAACCACCTTTGATATTCGGGGGCAACCTCCTACTGTTCCAACAAGTATTTAAGACTTCGTTGGTCGATTCGGACTAAGAATTTGCGGCCTAACAGATACTTTCTCCACTTCTGAATGGCCAATACTATGGCCATCAATTCTCGCTCCTAAGCTGACCGTGCTCGAGCCCGTGGTGATAAAGCCTGACTAAGGAAAGCAATGGGTCGATCCGACTAGGATAAAATAGCCCATACGCCCACACCGGATGCATCAGTTTCAATGATAAAGAGATTGTCAAAATTGGGCAGGGCAAGTATGGGAACATCCTTCATTGCTACTTTCAACTGGCGAATGCGAATGTGGCCTCATCAGACCATTGGAAAGCCTCCTTCTTCAACAGTTGTGTGAGTGGTGCCGCTATCTTCCCATAGTCTCTAACAAACTTTCATTAATAGCCCGTCAACCCGAGGAAACCCTTAAGCTCTTTTGGGGATGAAGGAGGTGGCCAAGCATCCATAGCCTTGACCTTCACAGGATCGGCAGAAATCCCTGTATTAGAGATAATGTGGCCGAGATACTCGAGAGAGGATTAAGCAAAATAACATTTCTTAAGATTGATGAATAGAGAGTTGGACTGCAGGATGGACAATACTTCAGTGAGATGATGACAATGATTAGTGAGGTACTTGCTGTACACAAATATATCATCGAAAAATACCAACACAAAGCGGCGGATCAACTCTTTATAGATTGTATTCATCAGTGATTGGAATGTAGCGGGGGCGTTAGATAATCCAAACGGCATGACCAGGAACTCATAGTGTCCTTCATGAGTTTGAAACGCTGTTTTGGGGACATCTCCGGGCTTGACTCGAATTTGATGGTAGCCCGAGCGTAAATCAAGTTTGGAAAAAACACATGCCCTGTGAGCTCATCGAGTAATTCATCTATGTTGGGAATGGGAAAGCGATCCGATACTGTGGTCTTATTTAGGGCCTTGTAATCCACCCAAAATCTCCAGCTCCCATCTTTTTTCTTTACCAACAAAACTGGGCTTGAAAAAGGGTTGTTGCTGATCTGAATAATCCCGACTGCCAACATCTCCGAGACCATCTTTTCAATTTTTGATTTTGAATTTGTGAATATCTATATGGTCTGACCTGAACAGTTTCTGAGCCCTTTTTGAGGATGATGACATGATCACAATCCCGCGGCGGAGGTAAGGATGTGGGAAGCCAAATAGAGGCTCAAAAGATGCCTAAATGTTTGGGATAAATGGTTCATCAACAACGGAAAGAGGATCCGAATTAGTTGATTCCACACCAGCACACTCAATTTAAAAACAACCAACAAGAGAGTCAAAGGATCGTTGGATAGACTTACACGAAACCAAGGCACGGTGCAGGGAATGATCCTTTTTTATGGACACCCATTTGTCGTCGTATCAGAAGTACATCGTAAGATTAGGCCAGTCATCCACGGTCATGCCCAATGACATTAGCCATTGCATTCCCAAAATTGGGTCAAAACCTCCCATGGAAATAAGGAAGAAATTTTTCGTCACTGGCAACCCCTGAAATTCCACTCGCACGTTCTTGCACACTCTAGAGCTAGGTATCCGCGCACCCCCACCCACTAGTACGCCGTAGTCCGCTGTGGTTGCGATTGGTAATTTGAGCTTCTCCACCAAAACTGGGGATATGAAATTATGGGATGCCCCACTATCAATCAGAATTACAACTTCAGTATTTTCTTCCAAGCCTTTAATCTTGATGGTGCGCGGTGAAGGACGACCATCGACTGCGTGAGTCGTTAATTCCATTGTCACCAGCTCTGGGGACTCAGTTGGACTCTTAAGAGGGGTGGAGAAGCTCTCCTCTTCATCATCGTCGACTAACATCACACGAAGCTCTTTCCGTTGGCAGCGATGACCCGCGAACCATTTTGCATCACATCGATAGCAGAGTCCCTGCTTTCTACGGAGCTCAGTATCTGCCTCTGACAACCTCTTGAATTTAGGTGGAGAAGTGGTTGGAGTGGTAGCTTCCGAGACTGCTGGACTGGATGAGTTGGAGGATACGGTCCTGGATTTTGGTGATGTGCCTCCTGGATTTGGCCCTTTTGGAAGGCTCGATCCCAACTCACGTAATGGGCTTGCAATGGTGTGAGTCACCCAGCCCGTGGACTTAGACTCATGTCTAATAGGTGCCCCATGGATCGATTAGGCCTTTGAACCCCTTGATAAGCCCAAGCCGATTGCATCGCCTTGTCTATTTTTCTTCTCCACCTGAGCCGCACGCTCAAAAACACCATGGAGTGTCTGCGGTGGCTCCACTATCACCTCCAAACGTATTCAGTGAAACCATTGATGAATACTGCTATGGCATGAGTCTCTGTGAGACCTTCCAATTGCAAATAAAGGAGCTCAAATCGCTCTCTATACTCGGCTAATGAGGAATCCTGCTTAAGCGAAAAAAATTGTTGTGATAAACTTAACATATCTGCATCCATAAAGCGCCTTGTAAGCTAATTCTTCAGTTCTCTCCAACTGGTGAAAGGCTTCGTCTTCTCTTCCATCTGCAGCCATACCTGTGCCGGCCCCATTAGGCAAATATGCGCTGCTCTGAGCTTCGACTGCTCCGGCATCTCGTGCGGGGCGAAGTAATGCCCTTACAAGTTCTCTCCACTCCTATTTATAATGTTCCCCTCTAACTAATTCTAGAACACTCTATGTGGGATCCTACCATTACAATTCATTTTCATCACATGTGGGCATCTTAATTTTTCTTACCTCTGGCCCAGATCTGTACGGTGCAACGATCAGATCTGATCGATCGACCACCTGGGTCACCACTGGGGTACTTGGATCTGGCGGGTCTGGTGGGTCTCCAGCTGATCTAGAGCTACCCTCACCGACCTGACTGATTTTCGAGATTGGAGTGTTTGAATGATGGTGCATGGCCTTGATTTGCTGGACCAACAATCGAATATCCGATTTGAGCTCACTAACTGAAATTTCCAGCCTCTCCCACTGTGGACTCCAGCGCTGGAATTCATTGCAACTCTTCCGGGATCTACCTCAGTTGTTCCTCCAAGAGCTCCACACGCGATTCCATATTCGAAGGCATGGTAATGCTCTGATACCAGTTGATAGATCCCTAGGTAAAAAGGGTGGCTGCCTCGACAATTTTATTGATAATCAAGAAGAGGAATACACACTCAAGAGTGGGAAATCCCTAACCCATAAAAGGAGAGACTGTCTCCTCTCAAACCCAATACCAGACTCACATATACAATTTCGATGCCTTGGTAAAGAAGGCAATACTCTACTTATACCCCAAACTAACTCCCACTCATTGAGCCAGATGGACACGTTCCTATTCACACACATACACACACATCATGCCTAAGCCTAATTATTCCACTGCAGCTGGCCCCAGTTGGGCTGAGTCAGACTCACGCTGGGCACGCTCCTTATGCTTATTTCGGTTGTATATGTTGTAAATGGGTGGGCGCCGCGGGATGCTATCAGATAACTGACTGGTTACCACCTATGCGGGACATCCAACACCACATTGATCTTATCCTTAGAGCGAGTCTGCCCAACTTACCACACTACATGATGAATCCAAAGGAAAGTGAGGTTTTGAGGAAGAAAGTAGAAGAACTACTATGCAAAGGGCATATTCAGGAGAGCATGGGTCCTTGCACAATACCCGCATTGTTAAATCCTAAAAAAGATGTGAGTTGGAGGATGGCTCACTTACTTCCTTGTAGGAAGATTTCAGATACAGTGGGTATTGCTCATTTGTTTTTCAAGAAAGTGGTTCGTTTACAAGTAGTTCCAAAGTTGATTACTTCTGATCGGTACAACAAGTTTCTTAGTCATTTGGCGTTTTCTATGAAAATTATTTGATTCATGTCTCAAGTTTAATAGCACTGCTCATCCTCAAAATGATGGGCAAGTTGAGGATGTTAGTAGAACTTTAGGAAATTCGATTCAAAGTATTTGTGGTGATAAACTGAAGCAATGGGATCTAGCACTTCCCCAAGCTGAATTTGCCTACAACAGTGCAGTTCATAGTGCTACTGGTCGATCTCCTTTCTCCATAGTTTATACTAAGGTTCCACAACATACCCTTGATCTAATTTGCCTACCAAAGGGCGATGGAACTAGTGTTCCTGCAAAGCATATGGCGGAGCAGGTTATTAAAGTTCATAAGGAGGTGAAACAGAGTTTAGAATCAGCCAATAAAAAGTACAAGACTGCAGCTGATAAACATACGCGCCATGAGGTTTTCAGTGTTGGTGATCAAGTAATGGTGTTTCAACGTAGGGAGCGTTTTTCGGCGGGTACCTATAATAAGCTACAGCCTAAGAAGTATGGTCCATATGCTATTTTGTAGAAGATCAATGACAATGCATACGTGGTAGATTTACCAGCCACCATGACTATTTCAAACACCTTCAATGTGGCAGATTTGTCTCACTTTCATGATCCTAAGATTCCACTATATTCAAACTTGAGGTCAAGTTTTTCTCCAAGTGGAGGAGATGGATGATGATTGAGTTTCGTTGGTTTTGGGTGTTAAGTAATTTCAGTTGTGTTTAATTAGTTTAGGATATTATTTATTTCGATAGAGATAGGAATGCTGATGTGGATCAGTTTAGTTGGAAAGATGAAAATAGAGTTGTAATTGTTTTAGGAGTCTTTTAAGTTTGGTTGTTATCTGGATAGAACTTATCTTTAGGTGATTAAGTTGTAGTATGTTTAAGAGTCTAATTCACTTAATCGAGCACAATGGAAAAGTTTGATCCATGTAGCCGACCCCAGTTAATTTGGGACTGAGGCTATGTTGTTGTTGTTGTTGTTGTTGTATGTTTAAGAGTCTAATTAAGTACATTATTAAAGCTGCTGGAATGTAACAGAAAAGGGAGGATTTATCTATATCAATTTCGGTTCTTCCAAGTTTGGGAAAAACTGACCAGATTTGTCTAAGATCTTATCATCGAATTGCTACGCTGCATTAACAATACTATTGGTGCGAGTCCAAGTTAGTTACAAGGGTTGTTAAGTAAGTTTGAAGTTGCAGTATAAATAGAGGTTGTAAGGGAGAGAAAGACATCTTGTTGTCTTGATTGTAATTGGGAACTCTTTTGAGTTTTAAGACTCTTCTGTGGGGATTCTTTGGTGTTCTTGTTCGTTGTTGAATTCTCAAATCAATCAATCAATATCAGTGTTCTATCATATTATGTCTTGCTTTTGTTTGATTTTCTTTTTACAATTTATTAGAAGTTATAATCGCACTTCGACACTTGACCAAATTTTTATTTTTTCATTATTTAATATGTTTCTATCTGAAGACTACCTTTTTAAAAATTAACTCTAATTCTATTCTTATTCTTACAAGTTAGGATTGAAATTTGCAAATTTTATACCTTTCCTAACTTCAATAGAAGTTTTCATAAATTATGTTTCTATCATAAATTTTTAATTAGATGTTTGAAAAGATCTAATTAATTCTAATTTCGGTTTTTTATACTATATCGCTAAGTCAACACTTTGACAAAGGTATAAAATTAGGGGAAGTAAAAGAAAGGTTCGAAACTTCGACTTTGCCTATGACTTCGCTCACTTAAAATTCGGGATTAATTCGAGTAAGTTAACTTCGACAATGCAATTTTGACAAAAATTTACGGAATTTTACTTTATCATACAACAATGCATAAAACTCATGTCACCGGAATTTTACGGAATTTCACTTTAAATGCTAGAAAACTCAAGTTTCTTCATAGTGATGCTAGAAATGTACTTAATCATACAACAATGCATAAAACTCATGTCACCGGATGATATTTCGAATTTTAATTATATTTCTAGCATAGTCGAAGTTTTAGACTTTTAGTTGAAGTTTGCTGAACTTCGACGAAACATAACAATTTTACTTCATGTTTTATTAGCTTCCATCGATGTTTTCGAAGTTTGGTGAGTAGGAAATTAGAACTTTGGAGGAGTACATTAGAATTTAAAGGATTTAAGGTTAGTAGGGCGTAGACCGAATACATGCATTGCGAGTTTAGAAGTACTAGATATCGGGATGATGAAGTGATAAAATTAGGGGAAGTAGAAGTTCCTAAGGTGAACCACTTTAGATATCTAGGTTCAATCATATTAAACAATGGTAATATTGAGAACAACTTTACGCATAGAATTCAAGCTGGATGGAAGAGATGTAGGAGTGCAGCAAGTGTGATATGTGATCAAAATATCCCTACCAAGCTAAAAAGAAAATTTTATTGAATTGCAATTGGACTTGTTGTGCTATATGGAAATGAATGTTGGGCGATAATGAAACAACAAGTACATAGAATGAATGTAGCGCAAATGAGGATGCTTAGGTGGTTGTGTGGTAGAACTCGTAAGGATAGAATAAGAAATACTGAAATCCAAAGAAAAGTACGACTTGACGCAAAGATTAGGGAAGGGCGGTTGTGGTGGTCTAGACACCTCCAAAGACGGGCTACAAATGACCCCGTTAGAAAACTCGACTCAATAAAAGTTGAGGAAATTCAATGATGTAGGGGTAGACTGATGCTACCTTGGGACGCATTAATTAGGAATGATTTAAAGAATTTGGAAAGCTCACCATCGATTGCACTAAATCGAAAGCAATAGAAGAGTTTGATCCATGTACTCGACCCCAACTAATTTGGGATTGAGGCTTTGTTGTGACCTTTGTTGATGCTTAAAATGTTAACTAGTATTTCAAGAAGTTTTAAAAATTTGGTCCCTTGCGATATATTGAAATTCAAATTTAAAAGCATTTTTGTTTAGGACGATAATATAGGATTAGCAAATAGAATTCTCATTTCTAAAGTCTTGTGAGTTCCTAAAAAGGGAAATTGGAAAAAAGGAAAGAAAAAATTAAAAGAAAATGGAAAAATGGTGCGAGAATAACTAATAAGGAACTAAATTAGTTAGTGCTTATTTCCACCCTTAACTTGGTAACATTGAACTCTAAAATTCCCAAAGTTATTATTTGCATCCATACGTCTTGTCTCTAGCAAGACACACTCTGTCAAATGTCACTTGTCAGTAAATTGTGGTAACCTTGTTGAATCTAGTACAAGGATTTCTTCTGAGATGAAGTGTTGACAGTTGGATGGAATTTTTTAATCATGGGCAGGTTCAAGTTTAGTGAAAATGTGCATAGTTTTTTTTTTTTTTTTTTCATAGAGAAAGATACTTTCGGGGGCCTATATGTTTTCTTTGTTTAACTTTTTACAGACGTCATTCTTTTTTGCAAATTTTCTAACTCCATAAAGATAATGATGTTATGCTTACTCTGCTGGCCTAAAGCTCCTGACGAGTTTCACAGTCACCTTGTGATTTTATTGTTTTCTTTGGTTCTTATGACCTTGTGATTTTATTTTTTTGAAATATGGAAATGATGATTTGTATTGCAGGCTTATCGTTCAAGCATGTTGAAATCATTCAAGAAGACGTTGGAGGAAGGCAATTTCACCTTTGTTATTGGTATGAATCTCACGAGTAATTGCACATTTTCCATCGACAACCACCACCCAAAAAGGAGAAAAACTAATGGAAAAAGGAAAAATCCTTGTTTCGTTTTAAAATATCTTAAAATGTGGTTTTATGGTTACTTATTTTATGACCTGTGATTCGTCCAATTTAATTCTTATTTGCAAAATTTCTTACTCTCCTGCTTGACCTCAAACCTATATTAATTCTTAATTTAACTCTTTCCATCCGTTTATATTGCTGAAGTTAAGAATAAAAATACATTCGTTTGGGGTGTATGTCTGAGGTTAGCTCTAACTTCAGTAAACATAATATTTGTCTGGATTACTTTGTGATGGATGTCATTTTCCATGTATTCTTTTTTGAGCCAAATACTCATAAAAAATCTCATACATGGGAAATAATTAGAACAACTGTGTAGAAAGGAAATAGTTAGATGGTTCTTGTGGCTGTCTGCAATTGCATTAATTAGCAAATTCAATGATATAGTGTGGTGGTAGATCGAGTGGTGAAAGTGGTGCCTGTGCACTGCTTTCATTTTCACTAACTACAGATGCAGTTTTGATTGGCAATTGACCCATTTGTTGCTGGTATGTGTGCCTCGTTAGTGGATGACCGCAATCTGCGGGTAGCTGATTTTGCTCAATTTTGGGCAAGTGCAAAGGTATACCCTCAGTTCTTTCATTGAGCATATATGTGAGTATTCTATTGTCTAGACTGTGTACCATAGTTCTAGGTCATCTCAGTATTTTACTCATGAGTTAGTCAAATCTTCTTTATGGAAATATGCTTGCTGCTTTTTTGTGAAAATGTTTGAGTTTTTATTTTTTTTATTTTTTTATTTTTATTTTTTATTTTTGCTTGTGAACCATAGTTAAATTTTATTGTTTTAAGGCATTGATTAAGTTTCTCTAAGCAATGTCATCCAAATTTTTGGATTTTATTGGGTTGCGTGTCGTTTACCATAGAAAAACTTTTTTTCTTATATCATGTCTTGAAAGTGGAGAAATTGGAAAATAAATCAATGTTGTTCTTAAGATTTCAACCTGCTTGTCATCTCATTTTGGCTTTAATTTGGTAACGGTTTTCAACTAGTGTTCTACCAAATGCAAATCCCTAGGTTTTTTTTTTTTTCTGGGTTTTTGGGAGTTTGATAAGCAAAAGCATGTTTTAAAATCATGAACCAAATGCATCCTTACATTTCTTCTTTCGGTAGTTTAATTCTAACGGTGCTGGCATTTTTGTAGTTTTATATGACTTAAGATGCAATTTTCAAAGATATACTTTTTTTCTATTTCTTTGCATATTCATATTGCTTTGAAGAGTTGAACATCAGTGCATGCATCGTGATGTGGTACGGTTGTAGATTTAAGTGGTTGCTGGATAAAAAAATACAATGGTGCGGTTTACTGAGAAGATGTTTTTCTTTTGTTCTCTTTGAAAAAATTATCTTATGATAAAAGTTGATATTATGTTTGGGAAGGTCTCTAATGACAAACATTAATTGATGTGAAGTATTTTGCAAGCTCTCTTTAATTAATATATTTGCTCTCCTGTTCAAATACTTGTTAATATGAAAGAAATGACAAAGACACATTTTCATATGCATATCATTATAAATGCAATTCAGCTTTTCCATTGTTGTGTTGAATTCATGCAAGAATTGAGTATTTAGGTTGCTCATCTCAACATTGAACCCATCATTCAAGCTGTTGCTTGTGTATTTGGAGAAGCTCATTATTTGCTTGATATTGATTTACCTGATTGTCATTATTGCAATGACGAAGCTTATTGTTTGTTTATTCTATTTTCAGCGGTCAGGTTATGAAGTGTACTTGCTTGAAGCTATGTACAAGGATCCTGTGGTGAGTATTGTTATTTCTCCTGCTCCAATTTTTCCTTTTTATCTTTATATTGCTTACATTGTTTTGGAGAAGAAAATGTTTTTGTGGGAAATCTGTGTTTGAAAGTGAAGAGCATTCATAGATGCATGTACTGAACTTGACTTTAGAGGTGATTATGAGACTTTGGCATACCCAACCCAAGATGTGCTCTGACTCACCCAACAGGATGTAAGATTGTAGTGGCTGAAACTGCTCAACAATTTTGACTTGGGATTTATTGTCTGACCCAGCTCGAGTTTCATTGGGCTTGGAGTTGGGAAGAAAACGGTAAAATATTATTAAAAAGGATCGACAAAATACTGAAAAAAAAAAAGAAACTGGGGAAAAGCCTGTAAGAACTTGAAATAATTTGAGTAAAAAGGCAACCAAAAAAAATTTGTTAATTATTAAAACTTGTTGTAAACCGGTAAAAGAACACTGTAAAGATGTGCAAAAATAGAAATTTAAAAAGAAAACAACTGTAAATGAAAACGAGTGCAAGCCCAAATGAAACTTTCATAACATTGAATACAACAACTATTCTTTAAAAAAAATTCGAAATTGTTTTAGTACATCAACCATCAAGTCTGTTTGACCATCCGACTTTACAGTTTTTCGATACCCGGTGATATTGGGTTTCCTTGAGCCAGATCGATTATACATGTTTTGTTGATCTGGAGCTATCCGACACATAAGCTGGGTGGGGTTCTCATGTACACAGCTCACCCGTATACTTAATATAGTTGAGCTGTATTTTGAACTGGTGACTGATTAATTTAATTTGACTTTTTTTAGCCACTTTGTTAAGTGTTGAATCACCAGCTTCAGTAAGAAGATGAGGTTTTGCAAATATTGTTCTCTTTTCTTGATATTCTAGTTTACTGATCGAGATGCTTGAAAGTGTGATTGATGTTTTATTTTGGTTATTATTTGGAGAATGGGTGTCATATTTCATCTATCCATTTGGACATTGGTTAATGTCATGGGTTGTAAGGCGTCGCCTAGGCGGTTTAGGCAAAAAACGCCTAGACGTTCACTAAGGCGGGTGGTGGGTGTTTTTGAACACATTTTAAGCCTTTAGGGAGGTCTATGTAAATTTTATAAATAAACTAAACCCTAATAGAATCCCCATTCTCTACCCCACCGCAACGGCTGCCTCACCACCTTATCCACTCCACAATTCCTTCCAACAACTTTCCAATCTCTGGCGGGACTTCCGACAAGGTTCCGGAGCGTCTTTGACAAGGTTCTGGTGCGTCTCCGACAAGGTTCCGGCGTGTTTCCGACAAGTTGAGGAAAGGTCAATTATCGCTTTTTGGTCTAGTTTATGTACTTTCGGCGACTCCTCCAACCTCCGACGACTCAACCCCGCCACATTTTGAGGTAACAGAGGCTATTATTGGCCTCCGCAGCCTCTATGGAGGTCGCAGAGGTCAGGAATGACCCTGCGACTTAAATGCAGAGGTCGCAGAGGCCATTTTTGGCCCTATGCAACTGTTCATCGTCTTCACAAAGAAGATGAGGAACAATGACTTTTTTTAAAAAAAAAAATATTTAGAAATAAAATTCTTTTTGAGTTGTTTTAATGTATATTAAAATCCTTTAGTGTCTTTAATTTTTTTTTTTTTAATTTAACTTAATTTTGTTGAAGTATTGAATTTTTTTTTAACTTACAAGTACGAAGCTTCAGTATTAATTATTATTATTAATGTAATAAACATCTATTGAGTAGTAGTACTAGTAAACAGACGAGTTAAAAATAAACAATTAATTTTTCAGGGGCTTCTAAATCAATATTTTTTTTATCGCCTAGGCGTCGCCACGCCTCGCCTTTGACAAGAAAACGCTTAGGCATCGCCTTAACGCCTTGCAACCACTGGTTACTGATTGTGCATGAAATGATGCTGCTCAACTCCCAGGCATCTGATATTTGATCCACTTGCATTTTTGAGTTGCTTTTGTTAGATTTTATTATTTGTCTATGCTTCCTTTTTGTTTCTTTTAGAGTTCTTTGATTTCGATCCCTTTATGGTCGGCAGGGTTGTGCTGCCAGGAATTTACATGGCTTCACCGTCAATGATATAAAGAAGATGGCTCAACTGTGGGAAGAAGCTCCATCTCTCTACCTGCAACTCGATGTCCAGGTTTGTGACACTTTTCACCTATGGAAGATTTCAGTTCAACTGCAAAAAAAAAAAAACTTAAATTGAGCAAACTCAGATGTATAATTTTTTTGGGCTATGTATTTCTATTTTCATTTAAATCGAGTTGAGTGGAAGCATTTGATCCATGAAAGATTTGACAGTCTTTATTTCTGTCATGACATGGTTTTTCATAACTTGACAGTCATTCTTTCGTGGAGATAACTTGAAAGAATCTGAGATCCAGGAGGTAAGTAAATGTTACTTGGCACTCTGTTGTTGTCGACCGTTCATGTTTTATTCAATTAGCTTAGTCATTTGGTCGTAACTTGACCCTCTCATATATCTTGGATATGTTGCCACTGACAAAATTTGCAATTTTAGGCCTCCTCTCCCTTCTCATTTCACGATCCTTTATCCTTTGTAGTGTGTCCTTCCTTTTATGTCCATTTGTAATGCTGGATATGCTTTACTATTTTCCTTACTTCCACAGGCATAAAACACCTATGTTTTAGGTGGATGCGTGGAAGAACTCATAAATAATGAAATAAGAAATATAGAGATTCGAAGAAATGTAATAGCGCAAATAGAGAAAAATTAGGCAGTGGCGGTTGCGGTGCTTTAGACACATCCAAAGGCAACCTACATATGGGTCAACATAAGATAATGGGAGCTGTGATGCATCAATCATGAAGGATTTAAAATACTATCGATGCACACCATCAACAAACCCACTGTTGTATTTATCTCATCAATGTTGCAGCCTGTGTCAAAGATGCAGAATGTGTGAATGGTTTGTTTGTTAGGTTTACTGTTGTTAGACAGGTGTGGAACATTGGGTGCTGCTCACAGGATTGAAACTGTCTTTTTCTCAAGATTTCTAGTTGTTTAGGTTCTCTTCAGCCACTATGACAAAGAGACATAAAGACGGCTCCAAAATGGTCTTCTTTGCCAAAACATGGACAATTTGGCTCAAAAGGAATCAAAGGCTTTTGAAAATAAAACTCAAGAATGGTTTAGCATATGGGAGCGAGCAAAGGAGTTAGCTTCATTTTGGATTGCAAATTATAAATGGTGCAAGGCCATCTTACTCTCAAATCTCATTAAGAGATTGTAGTATTCTTTGGGTGGGATGAGTGTTGGGTTATAAAGTACTTGTTATTTTGACATAAAAAGGAGGATAGCACAGTTTTAACAGACTGACATGTAGACTACTTGTTCTTCGCGCAATTTGTATTGCTTTTACTTCATAAATACACATACTACGTAGTTTCCTTCTAAAAATATACATTAAATCGAATTGGATGGAAGTGTTTGATCCATGTAGCCAACTCTGGCTAACTTTGGTCTGAGGCTTTGTTGTTGTTTTTGGCTACCGATTTTGATACTTACCTTTCAGGTTGACATGGACATGGAAGATGATGTGACTTGTATTGAAGATTCTTCAGAGTTGAGCCACACCAACTCTCCAAAGATCAAGGAATCACTTGTAGAAGATAGTACAGCTGATGGTAGGCATTGATCAATTTGTCTGCTTGCTTTGAACTAGCGCAATTTTTTTAATTAATTCTTTGCTACTGCATGAACTTGAATGTCATTGTTGCCAAAGGGTAACTTCTACAATTTACATCTAGGGCACAAATGACTGATAAGAGTTCTTTTCTTAGAAATTTAATTTTGTTAAATATCTAGTTTGCTGATTAAAGTAATATTTCAGTTTCCATAATCTATTTGGACTTCATTAGTTATTTTTGGTTTTGTATTGACAAAAAATATCTTCTATTAAGTAAATTGTATTTTATTTACGTGCAATGATTTGTTAGTTAATAATGATTTAAGCAATGGTTTCTTCAAACTAATATTCTGTTAAACTTGTTTTTATTCATGGCTAGAAATGGATTTCTAAGACAATTAAATTGACAAATGTTCTCTTGTACATATGTAAATTGCATGCATTTATGGATAGAGGACCCCTACGTGCCTCATCGCTGGTGTGCGTGTAAACATGCAGATAGAGTATTGCATCAGATTGTTGTTGTATCTTATTTTTTGACAAATACTTAATCTGCTTTTTGCCGAAAAGGCTCTTTCAAGGATGAAAGGTGGGTCGCTGAAGGAGATGATCCAGATATGGTAAAAGAACTAGGGAGGAGTAAATGGTCACGTGAAGAGGATGAAGAGGTTTTTAAAAGACCCAAAAGTGATATCGGGAATCCAAATTCTCTTTCTAGTTTGATTCAAGCATATAGCAAGGAAAAGAAGTCTGTACACTGGGGTGATCAGGTATGACATTGGATACAGTGCAATATTATATATATATATATATATATATATATATATACCAAGAAGTTATATTATTCAATGGTCAAAAATAAAAATCACAATGTAAGGTGATTTTCCCCAATCACCATGTAGTTGTGGTGATCAGGCTCCATGGATCAAACTCTTCCATTGTGCTCGATTAAGTGTAATTGATGGTGAACTTTTCAAACCATTTAGATCCCTCCTAATTATTGGGTCCCAACTTAACTTCGGTCTACCTCTACCTTGTCAAATTTCTTCAGTTTCTATTGAGTCAAGTTTTTTAGTGGGGGCATTTTTGGGCCATCTTTGGAGGTGTACAAATCATCGCAACTATCCTTCCCTAATCATTGTGTCAACTGGTGCAACTCTTACTTTTCTTTGAATTTTTGTATTTTTTATTCTGTCTTTACGAGTCTTACCATACATCCACCTAAGCATCCTCATTTTCTCTACATTGATTTTATGTACTTATTGTTTCTTTACCGCCCAACATTTACTTCCATAGAGAATAGCTGGCCTAATTGTGGTCCTATAAAAATTTCCTTTTAACTTGGTGGGAATATTTTGATCACCGATCACACCTGTTGCACTCCTCCATTTCTTACATCCAGCTTGAATTATATGTGTGACATCATTTTGAATATTACCATCATTATAGTGTAATTCTATATATATATACCCTATATATAGGGAAATTCTACAATGGAATCCAAATATATACCCATGCCTTGGGAACCCCTCAAAATGTGTTGTGCATTAAATAATTTGTGCATTTATAACGCCTCGATTAATGTGTTGGATTAGAATCCAATGGTTGTAAATGATGTACCCATGACATGAGTATATATTTGGTTCCCATGATAGTAGTACCCATATTTATATGGGTAATTATACAATGGAGTTAAAATATATACTCATGCTCTCGAACTTCAGTTTATTTTCTTACGTTATTATTGTCCAGATACTTCTCATGCTCGTTTTGTCTCTATCCTGGAAAGGGTTACAGTTGTATCATTTTGCCTGCTAGTAGTTTTGATATTTATTTTGTGATGCCATCAAATAATCATCAGTTATTTTCATTATTTCAGGTTGGCAAAACTGGATTTTCGATAAGTGCTGCAAAAAAGGCGAGTTCTTTATCATTAGTAATTGGGCCTGGCGCTGGCTACAACTTGGTTAGTGATGTATTTTTTTACAACGCTGGTAGTGATGTATTTTTTTCATAACGATGTTGATGATACTTTTTCTTTTTTGCTATGGATGTTATAGATTCTTCCACAGCTAGTAACATAATCAACCAAACAATAATGTGGGAGTACTTTGTGCGCTTGCTTGTCATCTTCTTGGCCAATGTGATCTTTGGGTGTTTTTCTGTCCATGCCCTAATGGGATGTAGCAGGACGGAAGAACTTGATAACAACATTTAAAAGGAGTTCTTATTCTCACTCGTATTATATATACAGAGAATTACATGATAATGCGAGCTGCCCTTTATGGACAAATAAAGATGTTTTTGACTCACTGACATTATTGAGCTTGGGTTTTATCTCCAATCCATATGTAGTGTAAAAAAATAGTGCAAAAGAAAAGCAGTTTGATACTTCCAATATTTTTGCAGAAGTCTAATCCACTACCAGAAGAGGCAAATGCAGTTACAATTGAACATGGTTGGGGATCTAAAAAACGAAGTGTGTTTGAAGAGCAACTTCGTGCAGAGCGCGAATCCTTCAGAGCCGTGTTTGACAGACGGCGTCATCGAATTGGTGGCCTTGAGACGGAGGAGGAATAAAATGGGTATAATGAAATCCTCGACCACCCCTTTCAAATATTTCTTTATTTTTGTATTCTTTTTGGTTTTATTCAAAGAAAGAGAAAAGCATCTATCTTGGTCTTTTCTTGTAACTGTACAGCCTTTGTGCGGTTAGAGCTGTTGTAAGAGAAGTCGAAACAACTCATTTTCTAATGTTATTTCCCTCATCATGTAATATCATATCCTAAAATATCAGTGAATTCTCCAAAAAAAAAATATCCACATGTAAGAATGTGTAAGTGTTTTCATTTTTAGATATAATTCTTGCTGGGAAATGAAATTCTTTCTTTGAACATTCTAGCAGTGTAATGTTGTCCAATTGATTACCATGAAGCTATGCTATTTATTGTTACATTTGGTGACAAAGTTAACGATAGCATTATGCCCTAATTCACTCATAAATGAAACTGTCATAGCGTTGAAAAGTCAGTCATTGGAATGTCTTGGGATTATTGAGATGTGCACATATTCATTTCTGATATGTTTTGCAGGTTTTCAGATATGTTGGAGATCTTATAGTGTAATTCAGAAAAACAATGGCAATTGTTCTTTTCTTTTATGACAGTCGCTTTAGCATTGGATTCCTTGGAAGATGAGATTTATCATTTATGAATGCCTCTTAAACTCATTCTAATGTGTTAATTGACTTTATGATGTTCATCTATCAATTCCTGATGCAGCTTAATTACCTTCCCCAATTAGAACACTTTTAGGGTTTTAAGAACAAAAACATAACTTCTTTTTTTTTTGGATCAGACCACGGGGTGTAAGGACTCAACCGGCCCCGCTAGTCAATCAAAAAACTGTACTGGAGATATTTTTGTTTTTGTTGTAAATGTAATCAGATGTGGATGACTCTTCCTATCCAACTCTTTATAGCTACTCACTTCATGTAACATTCACTTACTTTACGTAAGTTATGTTGAACTTTGGAGTTTAAATTTTGTATTGTAAAGTAACTAAACCTTTAGTCTCACATATGAGAGAAAGGTTTGATTTCACACTTAAAATATGATCCAACACACTTCACTATTGTTTAAGTAAGAAGTGGGTTGGAGTGAGTGAACCATGGGGTTTCACTTGGTTTGTTCAAGACTTAGCCATTCATAGACATAGTTTTTCTTTTTTCGTTTTTTATTTTCGTTTTTGAATAAATCAAAAAAGCACCAACAGTTGCTGAGAGCGAATTAAGAAGTTAATTAACTATAAATTAGTGGCACACTAATTAAGACCACTAATTAGATAGTTATTGGAAAAACTGTCAACGAATTAGATAGTTAGATAATTATCTATAAGAGAAGAGTCTATTGACATAGAAAAACAAGTTTTTTCGAAATCAAAATTTTATGTTATTTGTGTTTTTGAGAGAGTCGATTTTGCAGTTTGAAGGTTCTTTGATTGGTGCTTTGATCAAAGAGCAAACCAGTTATATCCTGGGGACAGAACTCCTAGTTGAATTCAGCACCGAGTTGGAGGAAATTTTCTGTCTTAAGTCATTGCACTGCAAGCCTCTGGTACATTTTGTTTATTAATTTTCTTAAATGTTTAATCAACATGTTTAGTTGCTTGTGATAACAGTGGCATGTTCAGATTTATGCTTAAATTAGATTGCTTGGTCTAACAAGTTATTATTAGAATTATATATAAAAATGCAACTTGTGCCCTTTGGTTTTACCAAGGGCTTATATAAAGAGGTCATACCCATGTAAAGAGACACACCATGTTATAATAAAAGTTCTCCTATTTTTCCCCATCTCTTCTCTTGTCTATTTTCTAGTTTTTTGTTTACTTTCTTAGCTTACTTGCTAGTTATTATACAACACGTTATCAACACGAATTCGCTCTCACGAAGGAAGTTTTGAAGATCAAGAAACTGCTTTAAAGTAATAAGCTTTAAAGTTATATGTTCTTTCATTTGATACATGAGCTTTTAATTGTAAATCTTTTTGTGTTTACCTCGAAGCAAAACGGTCATTGTTTGCGGTTTTGTTTTCATGTTATTCACTGTTATCTTGTTTTTCTTTTTTTGATGAGTTGATATCTTCTGATTTTAGAATTTATAAAGTAGGTATTTTCTTATGATAAATCATATGTCCCATCCCAAGGTTTTGTTTGTGTAGAGTAACAATTGATGCATGTGCTCAAGCAAAGTATGTATTGTAATTGACATACCTCTTGTGCCTTACGGTCTTTACCCATCACACAAGGCTAAATGATGAAGCTTTAATTTTAGCTATATTCTGTAAAGATCTAAGAAAAATTAGGCGGCATACTACTATCTATTTATTCACATGTTCTGTAGCTATGTTTTATTTTATTTTATTTTTTAATTTGTTTGAAGGACGTCTATTACATCGAGCTTATGCATCAAGATTAGACATAAATTTTGAGTTGCATATGAATATCTATTTTTCATTTCATAAGTACGTCATAATTTATTTATTTTTATGAAGATGGAGGTAATACTCCTATATTATATCTATAAGGTATCTACAAAAAAAAATATATATATATATTTACAAGTAAGTGAGCGTGCTGTACAAAAAGTGGTATAAAAAATGGGTCATATACTAGTGGCGGATCCGGGGTGGGGGAACCTGGGATCTCTTATAGTACCCCTACGGTCGATACACGATCCCTATGTAATTTTCTCTTTCCCGTCTTCTATGGTCGACACACGCTCCTTATATTAAAGTTCGCCCCCTAACAAAATTTTCTGGTTTCGCCACTGTCATATACTCCCTACTATTCCCACACTCAGCCACACCAACTGGACCAAAATAAAACATCCTCTCAAGCAACTTCAAAAGCATCATCCTCCTACCGTGACATCTTATAAGTACGTCATACTTTGCCTAACATGGTTTTAGCAAAGTAGATTTATGGGCAGCTAAATTTATCTGTCTAATTTGAAGGACCAAGTTTTTTTGGTTGGTTAGTATTCAATTTTTTTTTTAATTTGAAATGCATTTTCCTTATTTAACAAAAATGATTGTAAAAACACTAAAGATTTTGAGTCTTGACTGACATATTTTCAATACGCACATTTGTTTGAGGTACCCACCTATTCATCTGATGTATTAATAAACTAAATCAATGGGATATAGTTATATTGCTTTGTTATGTATGAAAAGTATGAAACTATAAATTTGAATTGTTGCATATATAGTGGTGATACAAAAAATAGTAGTGAAAAATTATTACATTCATGTTGCATGACCTATTCTTTGCCTTAATTAAATATCATTTTTTTATAATCCCATGAATTTCTATGTGTCAACTGTGCTCGTGAATAATAATTTGATAATGATTGATCCAACTCTTTCGATATCTACTAAAAAAAAAGAGTTTCCTTTTAATTAAAACGATGAAATACGAATGATCTCTCATTTATATTATTTAGATAGTTACATAATTAATATTAAATTTTAATGAATTTTAGTAATTTAATTACTAATTTGTTTTACTAATTAATTGTCTTGAATATGCAAGTTAAACTTTGGATTACTTATGTACATAATTTTACTTATACATACGATTAATTGATTGATTTAGGATACAGGAGGTCTATTCTTTGTATATTTTCTAAATCTAAAAGATATAAATATCACCATGTCCTCTTTTGTTAGCTAACCTTTGCATTACTGCTCACAAAAATAATTATTTTTAGTTGTTTAATAACTGATAAACCCTTTGATATGCCTAATTAATGTATATGCATACTCTATATATTTTTATGCAAAATTTAATATGATTCAAAATTATGAGCTAATATCTTAATTGATTAGTTAATTATGAAGTCAAGTAAAAATTAGTTTGAGTACGTTCATCAAACAATATTATCATATATCTTAACCATGTTGTTTGTTTAATTTATCCATTTTCATATATAAATGTTTTATATTAGGCATTCATGTTAAATAAAAAATACATTAACATATATAGACTGGAAACCAAAAGATGCGGGGCTACTTACTCTAAATTGTGTATGGACAAATTCATTTAGTGGTAACATCACTGCGTATTGTTAAATATTTTATTAAATATCAAGTATATATTATCTATGTACGGTGCATGATATGTTACACCGATTGCGAAAGTATGTTTTGTAGTTGCATATTTATACGATCTTCTACACCAAAAATCAATAATTAATGCATAGTTTTTCTTATAAAATTATTAACGACTAATTATGTTCTATTCTTGATTTTAATAATACAAACAATACTATAAGTCTGAGTTGATAGTGGGTAAGCCTTGTCCCCGGTAAAGCTAAACATTGAAAGGGAGACGGGTTATCCCGTTCGAGGAGGTATGGTTGTTAAGTAGACTTTCGTCTCGCCACCCAACTTGGAGGTTGTCCCACCAACTCTAACAGTAGTAGTATATTTTGTATCCAAAATAATCAAGTCGTGAACATGTGTTTTATCGCATATTATATATTTTACATAAAAAACGAGAAAACTATTTACGTCGTATTTGTTTTTCAAACATATTATACTTGATCGAATTTGTTGCCACAATATTATTAACAAGAATTACTTGTTATGACAACTAAATGTTAACATTATGAATAAATTAAGCATTTATGACAGGATGCATTAATATTCAATCACCAATATCTTTATAGAGATTTGAAAAGTGAATATTTCACTTCATGCAACTATGAATATAAAACTAAAATTGGTGATGCTCCAAAAAGCTCTAAATGAGTGGTTGGGTCTCAAACTACATTCTTTATATTGGTCGAATATGAATTATAATTCTGCAACTTTAATTACCTCTTGGTTGAGGTTATGCGGAAATATGACTGATGAGGCAATGAGAAATCCACGTGTTACACCTCGATATATTATCGCAACAAACTATCGAGCGCGTCTATCAATTCAATAGGAATATTATGAATTGATTTATTGTCAAATGATAACTAAGTAAAATTATGAGATATTATACATATAATATCACTCCAGTCCAATTGGTCTAGCTTCATGAAACATTTGTTATAAAATGACCATGGTCGCAATGATAAAATTATGGACTTGGAAAAGAGAAAAGGAATTGGTAAGGTCGTATTAATAATTCCACCTAAATTGGAATAAAAGTGGTGCACTACATAAATATAAAGGGAAAAATTATTGACAAATGAGCATGCTCAAATCGCGACAAGTAGTGACACATATGAAAGGCCATTAAGTCATACTAATTATATATTGTCATATACACCAAAATATTTTGATGACATTTACTATGCCAATCAAAGGCAAAATTATAAATTTTATGAGTCATAAAATTGACACATTGATATGTGTTCAAATCATGAGTTAAATAAAGGTGATGAATTTATGTCTTGATATAAAAGAGTGTGTTTCTCAAACTTGAACTTAGCTGAGGCTAATGTTCAGACAATATCTGGTACAAAAGGCGAATCAATGAGAGATTTATATTGATTTAACTCTCAATTCATTATCTTATAAAATGTTTTAAGATCTTATAAGATGTTTTAAGCTCCTAATATAAGATTTTTTATAGCAAGTTTTGTTGATGTCACTATGATGAAGCAATTTGCCTATAATTAAGGGGAAATATAAAACCAATTCAAAAGGAATGATGTGAAATTGCATGAAACACATCACATTTGTTGCGTTATGATTTATGCATAAATTAATATGAACTTGAAAGTTCAAACGATCATTCATTAGCAACAAGTTATTAATCAATCATTTGACGCAATTACTAATATGAAAGAATGACAAAATCATATGTTCCAGCATTAAAGGTTCATATAAGAAATGATGTCCATGTGCAACAAAATGCATGCACCAACTAAACGCTTAAGACGTAAAAGATCAGATAGTGCATTTTTAAGCTACTTGCAAGATATAGCTCTTCATCTACTCGAAGAAATTGAAATGATGTTATATAAATTTTTTTGTCATCTTCGAATTAATCATAAGTGACATGAGTTTGTTTTACTCAAAAAGGTAAAACTAAGTTTTGTAAAGATTTGTTGCAAAACATTATAAGATGTCTCACCCATGTGAACATGAGGGGAGAATCAAAAGGAGTTATTGGTTAGTGCATTGCACTCTTTTTCCCTTAGCTATGGTTTTATCACACTGTGTTTTCTATGCAAGGTTTTTAACGAGGCAATCATAACAATATTAATGCTCCATTATCAAAATTGATTAGTGTATTGTACTATTTTTCCCTTAGCTATGGTTTTATCCCACTGGGTTTCTGTCATGGCCCAAATAGCTAATCTTAGTTTAATGTGTTAATCAGGATCAAATGACCCGTAACGTGGGACCCACAGCGAGATTCGTGTCATTACCGAGGCTAGGTGGCCGAGGTAAATGTTATATTTGTGGTGATGTGTGCTTAGTGTATTCTATATGTGTAGACTACTAAGTCATGCTTACGTGTTGATAGGTTCGAGACGTGAGTAGGGACTTGTCTCGATAAGCGTGCCTACGTGGGACCGAGGTAGAGAGTGATAATGTAAGTTGGTACAAGCATTATATGATTTTATTAAGTCAGTTATATGGATTATGGTTGATTAGGTGTGATACACATAAGTTAGTAAGTTAAAACATAAGCCACTTGATATGTCTCGAGACACGAGTTGACATGATTCAACACCAATGGAGTTATGGTTTGGTGTCACTTAAGCATGAACTTGTGGACATGTGTGTGTAGGAGATCCACTTGTTAAGTCTCGAGATACGTGTGCACAAATGATCAAGGGCTATCATTCAACTATATAAAGCTTATGATCAACAAAAACACCTCACACTCTCTCGTTCAATTTCTTAGTTGAGAAGCAAACTTGCTGGAGAAGTGAAGAGCTGTTGGGGAAGAAGAAGATCAGCAAACCAGTAGAGTTGGTGAAGAAAAGATCAAGTTCAACTAGTATTCATCAAGCTAGATAACTTCTCTACTCCATTAACATAGCTCAAATCCATGAATTCATGTATTTGATATTGTGGGTTGTTGATTTATGTTGTAAATGGTGTCTTAGAACTCTAGAGGTGTGTATGAGGAGGGTTCCCAAAGCATCAGCATAGCCTATGGTTGATAAAATTCAGAATTCAGATTGCAGAATTTTGAGTTTTACAGCACATAGCGCACTAGGTATGAGATCTAGCGCGCTAGATAAGGCTGAATAGAACGCTAATTTGAAAATTAGCTCGCTAATTGTTGTTACAACACAAAAATCAGCAATTTTCAAAAATGGCTTAAACACTATAAATGGTTCTAAAACACTAAGTAGAGGTCCAAGCACACTAAAAAACATCTAATGTGATGTCGAGAACCTAAGGAATTGTTTAGGGAGCTCAAACACGAGTTTCAAGGCATTGGGAGGCCGGAGTAGCATAGGAAGTTGCGTGTGTATGTAAGTAAACTGAGTGAGATATTTCTTTACATTTCATTCCTATTGGATTATTCATTCTCAGTCATTTGGACTGAATTGCATTTGTACTCCGTATGCCATGACTTGTTTTCATTTCTCATTACATGAGGTTGTTTCATGGCATAGTTTGTTGATAAAATGATTTCATTGACTCCAATTCATTTGCCATGTCATTATTGACTGTTATTACTAGTAGTCAGTGAAATAACATGCTATTAGGTAGTTTTTACATAATGTTGTGAATCCATATCCTTTGTGCATTAGTTATGCAATTGTAGTTGTTGGATTCCAATGTCGTGTTGTTCTTGAATATGAAAGTGGTTCTTGTATCTATGGTTCTTTTATGATAGAAATCCGTCTGACATACGGGGGTTACTAGACTTTCCAGGATGATCAGGATTTCTCCACTATCTTGCGCAACACGGGGTATGGGACTCGGGGTTGTTGGCAAGCATAACTTGAGTGACTTCACGAGTTGTAAGACTCGGGGTTGTTGACAATTATACATCCCAATGACTGACATTTGGGATAATTATAAAGGCGTATTGTACCGTGTAAGTACGACCTTCAAAAGAGATGTAGAGCACAAGTCCGTCCATATATAATGGAAATGCTGATGTGATGAAGATCACGACCTACCGACCCTAGATCATTACTACTTAGCCTATTGTCAATTTCATTCTGTTTAACTAAAGTATCTCTTTGCATGATAATCTTCCAGCGTAGTTGCTATTATTATTATGCTTTTTTATACTTGTTGCATAATTGGGAATGTGAACAAATGTCTCTCGGTATTACTTTCTATTTTCAAGTACTCACCGTCTAGTTTGTGACGGTGGGTGCAAATCTATCGAGTAGCAAGCTAGGCAAAGAGAAGATCGGCGACTACCTCTGAGCAAGTGGAGTGTTGCTACACCAGATTTTGTAGGTTTTGTTTTGATGCATTACTTTCATTTGTATAAGATATTCTTTTCTGGGTTGTATATTTTGGGATGAGTGATATGTACCTTGACCAGATACATGTTGTTATATATCACCGTTTCATTATATATACGCATGTGATCTCTATTTCCAGATGTTTCCACAAAGGTTAGGCTATATGTTATAAGTTGTCGCAAATCAAATTGTTAAGACTTCCGCTGAATAACTTTTTAGTTAGAAAATTTTAATTAAATCTGATTTATGAATTTACATAGGATAGGTATATGTTTCTATCTATTTAAACAATGAATAATTGATAGGTAATAAGGTTTTGAAGAGGCTAACTAATTCTTAGTTAGGCCCTAAATGGTGAGGTTAGGTCTTAATAAAGGGATTAGGCTGGGCGGTGCCCTAATTTGAGAAAGGGTCATCTCAGTTGGTATCAAAGCCTATGTTTATAAAAACTTAGGTTACAAAACCTAAGTTTATCAACATTAAGATTGTGGAAAATAGTCATTCCACAAGGTGATACCAAAGCTACAGTGTGTAGCCAAAGACTCAGCTTTCCAATAAGTAACAAATAAAAAAATTAAAATTAGAAAAAATCAAAATCTTAGTTGTGGAAAACCAGATGATCCTTGCCTAGAAACCATTAGTTGGGAAGTGAGTGAAAGCGAGATGGGGATTTCTTAAACATACATGTTAATTTTCTATTTGTATATATGCGTTATCTACGTCGTACATCGATGGTGGACTCACACGATAGCGGGAACGCAGGTACGAGTAGCAGCCAACCTTCTATACCATCAACTGATGATTTTCAGAGGCTATCAGATCGAGTAGCTGCTTAGGGTCAGCAGTTAGCAGAGTTTGTCGCCATGATGACTACACATTTCGCTCCACCAGCATAAACACCAGCCCCTACTACTACGACTACATCCACATTACCGGCAGTAGTGTCGATGGTGCAGACTGTACTAGTGATAGCAGCTCCAGCCGTAGAGACAGTCTTTACAGCGTCTTTTACCCCTCTATCTTCTAGCTCGTCGGCAAATGTTCAGTTGGTGAAAGATTTCATCAGATTGAAACCAATTTATTTTGATGGCCAGAGAGACTTTGAGAAGATCGAGAAGTGGGTTTTGTCTAAGGAGAAGTTACATCGAGTCTTGAGGATTGAGGACAGTCTCCGAGCTGAGATTTCTTCGTACACTCTACAGCGAGGCGTCGATGTTTGGTGGCGTGCAACAATAGCTTCCGAGGGAGAGTTTAAGTCTTGGGATGCCTTCAAGAGGAAATTTTTATCAGTAGTACTTCCCACCTGCAGTGATGAAGCGGTTGAGGAAGGAGTTTATGAATCTGAGACAAGGAACTGACGAGTCACTTATGAGCTATAGAGACAAATACGACTATTTGAGGCAGTTCACTGAAGACTTAGCGAGAGAGGGTTCTGATGATGTATATCATTTCGGAGATGGACTGAGGCCTGACATTGGATATTATGTGGTAAGTTCAGGTGCTAGGACATTGGGGGAGATTTATGAGCGTGCACTCTTTCACGAGACCTATTATTCAGGTTTTAATATAGTCATTAAAATTTAATATTAATAACCAATTTTTATCTTGCATGAACTTTTAACTTCTCTACAACTGGAGTTGCCAACAAGCTAACTGTGTTCCTCCCTGCTTGCAGACTCAGCGAATAGTTTCCCTCATCTCAGTCTTACAATCCATATGTGAGATATGGTGATGCTCTTGCGAGTTGGTATCTCTGTGCCGTCTTGGTCTAAGTGAGGCCATATCATTGTTGGAGCCTCTGACATCAGATGTTGTTGATTTTGTTCGGCAAGGAGCTCTTATTTCAATGGCTATGGTTATGGTTCATACTAGTGAGGCTAGTGATTCTCGTTTCGGAACATTTAGGTATGCCTCTTTGCCATGAATATCTGTTTATTAACAATATTTTGATTCACTTAAAGTCACACACCCGTTTGAAAGCCACGAGATGTATTTCCAGATGTGTGCACACTTATTTGAAATCACATTGCACATATCGAAGTACATCACACACTTACTAAGTATGTATGTGTCAATTACTCAAAAATAGCATTATCCATGTAATTATTATACCAATAGTCTCCTTATTTTCTCTAACTCCCATTTGTTGTTTTTATGATTCATTAAAGGCGTCAACTGGAGAAAATAATTCTTGATAAGCTTGAGGATACTATGAGTAAGATGGGTGCAATATTGGCTTCGGGTATTCTTGATGCTGGTGGGAGGAATGTGACCATCAAACTGCTTTCTAAGACTAAGCACGATAAGGTCACTTTGCGCAGCTCGTCGGACCGGGTAGTGTTTACTCGGTTCCGGTATTGGTACCGTTGATTTACTTCATCGATCTAGCATTCTCACCCACTGCGTTCATCGGCCTCAACAATGACTTGAAGGTCCCTAAATTTGACTTCTTGTCTCATGCCAAGCCTTCACTCTTTGTATATCCTCGACCTACAACTCCACCTTTGCTACATCTACTTGTGAAGCTTCCAACTGCAGATTCTTTCTACATCTCTGCTAAAGTAAAAGCAAGAGCTAAGAAAGAAGCTGAGAAGGCGGCCATTGCTAAAAAAATGTCATCGGAGGAGACTTATTCTATGGCTGCGGCTAGTTCAGGAAAAGGAAAAGCAGTAGCAGAGAAAGAAGGGTATTCTATGCAGGTATTGTCATTACTCTCCGTTGCCAATTATTGGTCTGTTTGTGAACGGCTTTCTATCCCCCTCCCTTGTCTTGTGTTTTTTTTTTTAATTCTCATTTCTGGTATGCTTATGCAATGTGTTTCACATATTTTTTTTTTTTTTCATTTATTCATTATGTTTCTCATTAGTTCAGGAAATATACATTAGCATTTGTTTAGGGAGTTACTATTAGCACCCCTATATGTTATATCAGCCCTCATTTAATTTAATGTTATTTCTAGCCCCCAATAAGTTAGTACATGCTCTATCCAACCCCCTTAATTGTTAGTAAACTCTCAATTATACCCCTAGTTTATATTTGACCCCCTCTCTCTCTAAAGAAAGACCTCTTTTCATCTTTGTGATGTTCATCCTCCAACCCCTTGTTGCACATCATCTTTTTATCTCCCTTAATTCCATTTGCTTCATATGGATTCCATGATTGATTATTTGATCCTTAAAAACTAAGATTCAATACAAATAAAGATTTTAACCATTCAAGAATATTATGAAGCAAATCTCAACCAAATACTATAATTAAGATGTTGTATTTGATGGTGAATTGTTGAGTGTATGGACAAAAAGATGAGAAGGGGTATAAAGATTAGAAAGTAGAAGAGAAAATGAGTAGAGTCTATGGTTTAATTTAGCTGAGATATAAAAAGTGAAAATTAAGTAGAAGAGGAAAAGGTGAGTGTAGTGAGTGAGATATGAGTTTGGGATAAGTTTAAGGTTTCATTTAGGGAAGGTGTAGAGAGTGAAAAGGAAAGTTGAGGAGGGTTGTAGAGAGTGGAAAGTAGAAAGGGAAAAGAAATGAAATAGGTTTATAATTTAGAGTGAGGTTATTTATGTAATTTTGCCTAAAGACATTTTAGTTTAAAAATGTATTAAATTAAATGGGGGGCTGTTATAGGGTAGTTTGAATCTCTCCTTTCTTTTGCCTAAAGACATTTTAGTTTAAAAATGCATTGGTTTAAAAATTGCAAGCTCTATCTTGAAGATCTAAAGAAAAATAAGAGTAGTGTGACCTACTGCTTCATGTATTTACGTTATTGAAGTTAACTTGTTTACTAGTGATTCCTGGGTATTGGATACCGGATGTAGATATCACATTTGTATTAATGTGCAGGGTCTTACCAATAGTAGAAAGCTAAAGAAAGGAGAAGTCATCCCACGAGTTGAAAATGGAGCAAATGTTGTTGTGTTGGCTGTAAGATGCTTTGAATTAATTTTCTCAAGTGGATTTGTTTTAGTTTTAAATAATTGTTATTATGTCTCTGCCATGAGCAAAAACATCATTTCAGTTTCATGTTTGGATTTGGATGGTTTTAATTTCATTATTGAGAATAATAAATGTTCCGTTTCTCGTAAAGATGTTTTCTATGTGAATGCTAATTTGTGTGATGGTCTTTATATTCTAAACATGAAAAGGTCCATAGAAACTCATATTCTTTACCTAAATACAAAGTGATTCAAGTCAAATGATTTGAGTCAAACCTACTTTTGGCATTGTCGTCTTGGCCACGTAAATGAGAAATAAGTTTCTAAACTCCATAAAGATGGACTCTTAGATTCATTTGATTTTGAATCATATGAAACATGCGTATTTTGTTTATTAGGAAAGATGAAAAAGAGTCTCTTTACTGGACATAGTGAAAGGGCAAGTGATTTATTTGGTCTAATAAATATTTATGTATACGGTCCTATAAACACAATGGCTAGAGGTGGTTATCAGTACTTCATTACTTTCACTGATGATTTCAGTAGATATGGTTGTATTTCATGAAACATAAAGGTGAATCTTTTAAGACTTTTCGAACATTTTAGAATGAAGTGGAAAATCAACTTGATAAAAACTATTAAAGCACTTCAATTAGATCAAGGCGGTGAATATTTGAGTCAAGAATTTGATGATCATCTTAGAAACTGTGGGATTGTCTCACAGTTAACTCCTCCAGCAACTCCACAATTGAATGGTGTTTCTGAGAGGAGAAATCGAACTTTATTGGATATGGTTCAATCTATGATAAGTCATGCAGATCATCCTATTTCCTTTTGGGGTTATGCCTTAGAAACTGCTGCGTTTACACTGAATTGTGTTCCTTCTAAAGTGGTTGATAAAACAACATATGAGATGTGGTTTAGGAAAAGACCAAGTTTGTCTTTCCTCAAGATTTGGGGCTATGAGATTTTTGTACAACGACAAATCTTAGAAAAATTATAAGCCAAATCTACCAAGAGTGAATTTGTTGGTTATCCTAAAGAAACTAGAGGATACTATTTTATAATCCCATTAAGAAAAAAAAAATGCTTGTTGCGCAGAATGGTGTCTTTATGGAAAAAAGTTTATTTCAAAAGACAACAATAGAAATAAAGTAAGTCTTGAAGAAGTTCAAGAACCATAAATAAACATTCAACCGCTAGTAGGAGATCAACAAATTCTTGAATTAGTTGAACCTCCACAGGTATCATAAGGCCTGCATAGGTCTGATAGGGTAAGACATTAGCCTGAGATATTTAGATTTTTTTTATTACTAATAATAGTGAGGTGTTGCTTATAGATCAAAATAAGCATACTACTTATCAGGAGGCTGTGTCTAGCCCTGATGCAGATAAATGGCTTAGTGCCACGAATTCTTAATACAACCTATATATGATAACTAAGTTTAGAACCTGGTTGATTTACTTGAAGGTGATAAGACCATTGGATATTAATGGGTTTTCAAGAAAAAAAACTGACTTGGATGGTAATGTGCATACTTATAAAGTACAACTAGTAGCAAAAAACTTCAGACAGACTTAAGGTGTTGATTATGATGAGACTTTTCTCCTGTAGCCATGCTTAAATCCATTAGAATCTAATTGACATAACCGCATATTATGATTATGAGATATGACAAATGGATGTCAAAATACAGTCTGAAGGGTTTGTTTATCTTGAGAATTCTATGAAGGTGTCCAAGCTTCAAAGATCCATTTATAGATTAAAGCAAGTTTCTCAGAGTTGGAATCTTTGTTTTGATGAAGCAATTAAGGAATTTGGTTTCATTAAAAATGAAGATGAGCCTTGTGTATACAAGAAGGTCAGTGGGGGGCGTGGTTGTTTTCCTGGTACTATATGTTGATGATATATTAGTCATTGGAAATGACAACCAAACCTTATAGAGTGTCAAGTCTCGGTTAAGGAAATGTTTCTTAATGAAGGACTTAGGAGATGCAGGCTACATCCTTGCAATTAATATCTATAGGGATACATCTGAAAGGTTGATCGGTCTAAGTCAGAGTGCTTATATTGACAAGGTGTTGAATAGGTTCGGTATGCAAGACTCTAAAAGAAGGTCATTGCCAATGTTTTATGGTATAAGTCTCAGCAAGACTCAATGTCCGAAGACTAACGATGAGCGAGAGCGCATGAATACGATTCCATATGCATCAACTATTGGATCTATCATATATTTCATGTTATGCACCCGACCTATTGTATCATATGCTTTAAGCGCAACAAGCAGATATCAGCCTGATCCCGGTGAGAGTCACTAGATAGCAATAAAGAATATTTTTAAGTACTTGAGAAGGACTAAAGAAGTGTTCTTGGTCTATGGAAGTTTGGAGGACGAGTTTGTTGTAAATGGTTACACAGATGCAAGTTTTAAAACTGATATAGATGACTTTAGATCGCAGTCTGGATATGTGTTTACTTTGAATAGATTCGCAATGAGCCAAAAAGGTTCGAAGCAAGAAAATGTGGCAGATTCTACAACAAAAGCTGAGTATATTGTAGCGTCCGATGCAGCTAAGGAGACAATTTGGATCGAAAAGTTCATCTCTGAACTTGGTGTGGTTCCTAGCATAGCTAACCCCGTTTGCTTGTATTGTGACAACAACGAGGCGATAACGCATGCCAAGGAACCAAGATCACACTACTGATCCAAACATATACTTATACGTTTTTATCTCATTCGAGAAATCATTGAGAGGGGAGACCTGAAACTTTGTAGAGTTCCTACAAAAGACAATGTTGTAGATCCTTTGACGCTAGCTCTTCCACAAGCAAATCGTGATGGTCATGTTAGGTCATTAGGTTTTAGATACATGAATGAGTGGCCCTAGTGCAAGTGGGAGATGTTGGGAAATGTGTCATAGGTCAATCTACAAACATTTTTTATCTTATGATTTTAGTTAGTAAAATAGAAGTTTTCATTTGCGGTTTTATTATAAGTGATTGCATGTTTACCTTATAATAAGATCAATGGGTACTTGTCGAAATATCATTAATATCCCTAGTCGGTTATTATACTGGGAACTATAATAAATTAAGACTAGTGTGAATCTTGATTGATGGTCATGTGATGATCATGCGTATTGGGATACGAATTGAGATCACAAGTACTTGTAAGGGAACAAAGTACTGGACCGACCCACTATAAGAACACCATATGGGTTAAGTCATAATTGTTACTCATGATAGGTATATCATTAGTCATTCGACTTTAGATTATCATAGACTTCAATATTAGGAGTATAGTAATTTGACACAATCAAACGATGTCTTTAACCAGATGATTATAAAGATTGTGATTGGTTATAATATGTGAAGGTATGTAATTAAGATAAAATTTGTCCCTCTCATATAGAGAGAGTCATCAATGGATTCATCGACATGTTAGACTGTTAAATGACCAAGTCCAAATGAATTGATATGATCAATGTCATTTGGATGTTTCTAGTCTACCTAAAGATCGAGACTAGTACGATTGAACATTAAATGTAACTTTTCATGTCTTATGTTTAATCAAAAGATATCACACGACAAAAAGAAATGATATATGTTATTCATTAGGTTGTATCGATTTTGATATTCATGCTACTTAGGTAGTCATAATGTCTTGCTAGAGACCATTTATGACTTGTGTACCAAAATGATTTTGGTTTATTGCAAACATCGCATGAACCTATTGGGTCGAACACAAAGACTGACTTTGCACAATTTCAATTGGTCCAGAGTTACGAATTTTATATGATAAAATCCATGACATAAAAACCCTTACAATTTGTTATATGATAACTTATTAATAAGGGCGTATGTGTAATTTGCTTAAACTGCATAAATAAAATAATTGTATTATAAATATGATTTTAAGTGAGAGCTTATTTATACATATAAATAAAGGTTGAAACCCTAAAATGAAATTAAATTTTTCATTTTTGCAATTTTCTAGTTATTTGGATTTTGGGAGAGAAAAAATATTTTATCTCTCTCTTGGGGCTAGCACTCCAAATTGTGGTCACCATTCGTGTGTGAATTTTCAATAGAGAACGGGTGCTTGAACGTCTTGAAGATCAAACAATCAAAGAAGGAAATCACGGATTAAAGTATGGTTTACTTTTGTAGATCTAGTTGTTCGGTTTTAGGGTTCATACGAAGCAGAAAACTCATAACGACTTTTGAAAAACCTCAAGATGATCGAAAATAGGTTCCATTGAACTAAAATCTAAAAAGTAAACCACTACAAAAAACACGATTAGTGACGGGAGAACCCGTCGCTAATCTTGTACGTCCCGTCGCTATTTCGCAATAATGACGGGTGTCAAATTTAGCGACGGATTAACAACGGGACTCTGTCGCTAAATCTCGTCGCTACTTTTTTACCGATTGACAAAAAAAATTGTTTTAAAAAAATAGTATTATTTTTAAATTAAAAATTGTAATTTTTTCAAACAACTTAAAAAAATAATTCAACAAAACAAGAACACATAAAAAACAACAACACACTCTAAAAACTATAAACAAATTTATTCAAATATAACAAATACAACGAAAAACAAGAACAAATCAAACCCTAAATAAAATCTAAAATAATAAATATGAAATTTATAAAAAAAAGAAGACTAACATCACGAGGAGATCCGGCCGTGAGGGATGCGGCTGGAGAGAGGCGAGAGGAGGAGGGGGCGGCTGGAGTGAGGGGAGAGGAGGCGGGGTGGGCTGGAGTTAGGCGAGAGGAGGCGGGGGCGGTTAGAGTGAGGCGAGAGGGGGCGGGGGACGGGTTGGAGTGAGGTGAGAGGAGGCAGAGGCGAGCTGGAACAGATGAGAGAGGTGCGCAGCTGGAACAGATGAGAGAGGTGCGCAGCTGGAACAGATGAGAGAGGTGCGCAGGGCAGCGGAGAGAGTCGCGAGGGGCGGCCGGAGTGAGGCAGTGGCTAGAGGGGCGGCCGGAGTGAGGCAGTGGCTAGAGGGGCGGCCGGAGTGAGGTAAGAGAAACGAGAGAGAAGGAGAGGCGGCTGGAGACCGAGAATGAAATAAGGGAGAGAGGTGAGAGAAGGGAATTTAAATGTAGGAGATTAGGGTTTTATTGTCGGATGAAAGAGAGTGTGGGCCCCACTGTGTGAAATAATTATTGGGCGTGAATTTTCCTGCCCAAACAATTAGCGACGGGGTTAGACGGGGGCCATCGCTAACCCCGTTGCAAAATTGGTCAGCGATTCAACGAGGCACCGTCGCTATTTACATCTTTTTTTTGTAGTGAACCATACCTTAATCCGTGACTTTCTTATGTGATTGTTCGATCTCAAGACGTTGAAGCGCGCGTCCTCTATAAAAAATTCAGCACACTAATGGTGACCGCAATTTGGAGTGCTAGTCCCAAAAAAGATTGAAAACGTTTTTCTTTCTCTCACAAAATCTAGAGAACTCGATATTTGTGAAAACAAAAATCTTATTTCGTTTTAGGTTTTCTCTCTTTATTTATATGTGTAGATAAGCCTTCACTTAAAACCATATTCGTAAGACAACTATTGTATATATGCAGTTTAAGCAAATTTATACATACGCCCCTATTAATAAGTTATCTTATAACAAATCGTAACGACTTTTATATCATGAATTTTACCATATAAAATTCATTACTCTAGATCAATTGAAATTGCGCAAAGCTCTTCTTTGTGTGCGACCCAATAGGTTCATGCGACGTTGGCAGTGAACCAAAACCATTTTAGTACACGAGTTATAAATGGTTTCTAGCAAGAAATTTTAACTACCCAAATAGCATAAGTATCAAAAATAGATACAAACTAATGCATAACATATATCATATCATATTGTCGTGCGATATCCTTTGATTAAACATAAGGCAAGAAAAAGTCATCCTTAATGTTCAATCGTACTAGTCTCGATCTTTAAGTAAACTGAAAACATCCAATAGACATTGATCATACCCATTTACATGGACTTGGCCATTATCAGTTTATCGTATCGAGGGATCCACTGATATCTCTCTATATGAGAGTGACAAATTATATCTTAATTACACACCTTCACATAATATTCATATAGTAACCAATCGTAATCTTTATAATCGTCCGGTTAAAAATAACGTTTAATTGTGCCTAATTACCATGCTTTTAATATTGAAGTATATGGTAATCTCAAGTCAAAGGACTAAATGATATACCTATCATGAGTAACACCTATGACTTAATCCATGTAGTGTTCTCATAGTGGGTCGGTCCAGTACCTTGTTCCCTAACAAGTACTCATGGTCTCGATTCGTATCCCTATACGCAAGATCATCACATGACCATCAATCAAGACTCACACTAATCTTAATTCACTACAGTTCCCAGTATAATGATCGACTAGGGACATTTATGATATTTCAACAAATACTCATGGATCTTACTATAAGGTAAACATGCAATCACTTATAATAAAACAATAAATAAAAACCTCAATTTTATTAACTAAAATTATAAGATAAACAATATTTATAGATTTACCTAGGGCACATGCCCCAACACTAGTTTAATGGAACTTATTTTCGATCTTGTTAGGGTTTTGCAAAAAATTGTTTTGAATTTTTCGCTGCATATGAAAACAAAACCTAAAAAATAACGACCTCAATTCCTACAACAAGGGCTGCCCAGCCTAAAACATCGCCAAACCCCTCGAGATGACCAAACAAGTTGGGAGATGATTGGTCATAACTGCAAGTATAACAGTTCAATTGTAGTAATAATGTGATCAACAAAGGTTGATTCCATATATTGTTCATCTGGGAAAGGTTTATATGGACACGTGTCACTTATTCGAGTTCACTATATTGTTAAGAAGATCTATTTTTACTTGATGTAAACTAAACTACTCTATTGTATAAAACAATGTAAATTAACTTGTATTCTTATATTGAGAAAACTCTTAATTCACAACTTCACTTAGATAACAAATTATTATGCTTCCCATATCATATTTCCTTCATCTTTCGTATGTGTGTGCAATGCTTAATTAGATAGACAGATTTCATTTATATTCACTTCAACCCACTGCCGTGATGGAAAAGATCCTAATGTGCAAACTAGAACTCTACCTATTGATGTGAATAACGTAAGTCTCACATAACATTAAGTACCAAATCTTTAGACTCATAAAACTTAAGTTTACTATCTATGCCTCCCTAATCAACAACTATATATCGATGTTAAACATTTTACGGTTGTGTTGTCCATATCTGGCTTAAAAGCTCCAATGACCATGGTAACTATTAAAACTCCTTATCAACAAACATGTGATTAAGATTTTCATAGCATTACGCATAGAATCAAACAAAAATCTTAACCATTGCACTTCTAAACATTATAATCAATTCATAGTTGTTTTGCATAGTATTCACACCATAAGATCCATTGATCCCTAAGATAAATAAACTACTCACTCATCATTGAAATCAACATCATAAAAATCATAAACATCATTGAAATCAAAGATTAAATTAAATAATACATTTAATTAAATCAATGAAATAAAGATTGAATTGCAAATAGGAGTTTATGCTAACTCCTTCGGAGATTCGGAGATTCGGAACTCACTTGGGAATGGGAATACTATATGCGTGATAGATTTTCGTACCTCTTTGAGTCAGGTATAGTTTTAAGTTAATTTTAATTTCGAGGACGAGATTTTCATTAGTTGGGAAGTGTTGTCACGGCCTAAATAACTAATCTTAGTTTACTGTGTTAATCAGGATCAAATGACCCGTGACGTGGGACCCGCAGCGAGATTCGTGTCATTACTGAGGCTAGTGGCCGAGGTAAATGTTATATCTGTGGTGATGTGTACTTAGTGTATTGTATATTTGTAGACTACTAAGTCATGCTAACGTGTTGAAAGGTGTTGAAACATGAGTAGGGACTTGTCTCGATAAGCGTGTCGCCGTGGGGCTGAGGTAGAGAGTGATAAGGTATGTTGGTACAAGCTTTATATAGTTTTATTAAGTGAGTTATATGGATTATGGTTGATTAGGTGTGATATACCTAAGTTAGTAAGTTAAAACATAAGCCACTTGATATGTCTCGAGACACGAGTTGACATGCTTCAACACTAATAGAGTTATGATTTGGTGTCACTTAAGCATGAACTTGTGGGACATGTGTGTAGGAGGTACACTTGTTATGTCTCGAGACACGTATGCACAAATGATCAAGGGCTATCATTCAACCATATCCAATTCAACTATATAAAGCTTATGATCAACAAAAGCACCTCACACTCTCTCGTTCAATTTCTTAGTTGAGAAGCAAACTTGCTGGAGAAGTGAAGAGCTACTGGGGAATAAGAGGATAAGCAAACCAGTGGAGTTGGTGAAGAAAAGATCAAGTTCAGCTAGTATTCATCAAGCTAGGTAACTTTTCTACTCCATTAACATAGCTTAAATCCATGAATTCATGTATTTGATGTTGTGGGTTGTTGATTTATGTTGTAAATTGTGTCTTGGAACTCTAGAGGTGTGTATGAGGGTTCCCAAGGCATCAACATAGCATATGTGTTGATAAAATTCAGAATTTAGATTGCATAATTTTAGGTTTTACTGCTCATAGCACGTTAGGTATGAGATTTAGCGCGCTAGATAAGGCTGGATAACGCGCTAAGTTGAAAATTAGCGCGCTAATTGTTGGTACAACACAAAAATCAGCAATTTTAAAAAATGGCTTAAACACTATAAATGGTTCTAAAACACTAAGTAGAGGCCCAAACACACTCAAAAACATCTAATGTGATGTCAGGAACCTAAGGAATTGTTTTGGGAGCTCAAACACGAGTTTCGAGGCGTTAGGAGGCCGAAGTAGCATAGGAAATTGTGTATGTATGTAAGTAAACTGAGTGAGATATTTCTTTACATTTCATTCCTATTAGATTATTCATTCTCAGTCATTTGGACTGAATTGCATTTGTACTCCGTATGCCATGACTTGTTTTCATTTCTCATTACATGAGGTTGTTTCATGGCATAGTTTGTTGATAAAATGATTTCATTGACTCCAATTCATGTGATATGTCATTATTGAATGTTATTACTAGTAGTCAGTGAAATAGCATGCTATTAGGTAGTTTTTACATAGTGTTGTGAATCTATATCCTTTGTGCATTAGTTATGCAATTGTATTTGTTGGATTCCAATGCCATGTTGTTCTTGAATATGAAAATGGTTCTTGTATCTATGGTCCTTTTATGATAGAAACCCGTCTGACATACGGTGGTCACTAGACTTTTCAGGTTGATCAGGAATCTCCACTATCTTGCGCAACACACGGGGTATGAGACTCGAGGTTATTGACAAGCATAACTTGAGTGACTTCACGAGTTGTAAGACTCGGGGTTGTTGGCAATTATACATCCCAATGACTGACATTTGGGATAATTATAAAGGCGTATTGTACCGTATAAGTACGACCTTCAAAAGAGATGTAGAGCACAACTCCATCCATATATAGTGGAAATGCTGATGTGATGAATATCACATCCGACCGACCCTAGATCATTACTACTTAGCGTAGTGTCAGTTTCATTATGTTTAACTAAAGCATCTCTTTGCATGATAATCTTTCAGCATAATTGCTATTATTATTATGTTTTTTATACTTATTGCATAATTGAGAATGTGAACAAATGTCTCTCAGTATTACTTTTTATTTTCAAGTACGCACCGTCTAGTTTGTGACGGTGGGTGCAGATCCATCGAGTAGTAGGCCATGCAAAGAAAAGATTGGCGACTACCTCTGAGCCAGTGGAGTGCCGCTACACCAGATTTTGTAGGTTTTGTTTTGATGTATTACTTTCATATGTATATGATATTCTTTTGGGGGTTGTATATTATGGGATGAGTGATAGGTACCTTGACCATATACATATTGTCATATATCACCGTTTCATTATATATACGCATGTGATGTCTATTTCCTGATTTTTCCACAAAGATTAGGCTATATGTTATAAGTTGTCGCTAATTAAATTTTTAAGAGTTCCGCTGAATAACTTATAAGTTAGAAAATTTTAATTAACTCTGATTTATGAATTTACATAGGATAGGTGTATGTTTCTTTCTATTTGAACAATGAATAATTGATAGGTAATAAGGTTTTGAAGAGGCTGACTAATTATTTGTTAGACCCTATATGGTGAGGTTAGGTCTTAATAAAGGGATTAGGCCGGGCGGTGCCCTAATTTGAGAAGGGATTATCACAGTTTCCCAAGCAAAGCTTTTAATAAGACAGTCCTATCAATATCATACTCCATATCAAGATTGATTAGAACAATGTAGACTTTTTCCTCTTTAGATTTTTTTCCCACTGGGTTTTTTCTAGTAAAGGTTTAAACGAGGCATACATATATATTCTCTTAGCAAGTGTCATCCAAGGGAGAATGTTGTAAATGTAATTAGATGTGAATGACTCATCCTATCCAACTCTTTATATTCCACTCACTTCACGTAACACCCACTTACTTTATGTAAGTTATTATTACAATTATGTATGGAAATGTTACTCGTGTCCATTGGTCTTACCAAGGGCCTATATAATGGTCACACCTATGTAATGAGATACACCATGTTATAATGAAAGTTCTCATATTTCTCCCCCATCTCTTCTCTTGTTCTATTTTTTATTTCTTTGTTTACTTTCCCAGCTTACTTGCTAGTTATTTTACAACAATAATCTAATTCTCTCTCATTTTGTACTCCTTCCAATAATTATAATCTCATGAAAACAATTACAAACATGACATTATCAACAACCTACTCACCACTCATCAGCTCCCTTGATTTCATTTTTTCACTGATCTAATAATTTCGTTCTCATTTCTGTCCCACTCTCTTCCCTTCATGCATGGGCTCTCTTTTGTGATCAACATCATTATACATTAACATGATTTAGGCTTTTAATTTTGTAGTAGGTGAGAAACTCATTAAATTAGCATGGCTTTGCAGATGTGCAAACAAGGGCACCGGAATAACGCGAGAGCCTTCCCGCATAGACTCCAGATTTTGCAGATATCACTTCCCTCTTTGAGAATGGCACCTTATAATTCTTCGACTGGTCTCCTGATGGAATGAATATTGCTCCATTCAAAAATAAATCTCCCTGTGATCTCCATGTCCATGACTGCCACTCATTCGGGAACGCATACTCCCTCTTCGTCACCTACACATATTATAGCATCGACATAAATATGAATCTCATCATCGATCCTATCAACGGACGATGCATGCTTTAAAGACACCTTTCAAACATTGTGGCAACCTTTTCTAGCATATCAGGAAATTGAGATTTTAGAAACAACCAAAAACTCTCTCTAAAATTATAATTTTATTGCTAATTCTAATTAGCAACAAAAGAAATTCCCCTCTGCTTTGTCGCTTCATCACCGTCACAAGTAATAGGACGTGTTTACCAACAAAAATAGGATTTATTTTGCTCTAAGTAAATCATCATCAGACGAGCTACTTAAATTATTAATTTTTGTTGTGATTAATTCAGTGTACACTGCCAAAATATCTCTAGTGAGATGGATGATGCATCACTTGTCAAAGGACAATGTTTATGGAGGTCATGGTTACAACTTTCGACTCCTGTTGAAGTCTAGGAAATAACTTTGGAGTCCACTTGATATATATTAACTATTGTACAAAGTATATATGCACAATTACCTCTTTGGATGACAATGTTGGAGGAGCTACAAAACGGTTGCCCTGGCTGATGATGGTGGGATTTGAACTACCTCCAATTGCATACATTGTCCACATTGTGTAATCGTTGTTCACAACATGGAAGAAACCAAACCTGCACCTCGGCAGCCTCTGTGTTAGTCCTCTTCCAAAATGATTGAAGGCAACTGTGATTTGCATCACCTTATCCCCTGTTTGAGTCTCACTTGCACCCAACAACATCACCTATATGTGCATATAACAAAACTTTTTTTAACACTAAATTAACTAAGTACATAGCTTATATACAGCGGTACAGAATAGTTACCATTTTACTGTAGACATTCATTTACTTAATTTCTACTAATGTCTGATCTATAACGAGCTTCAAAGGTCTCTAAGGTAAAATTATTAGAAGTTACCTTATTTTGAGAAGTGTTAGAATGTCAGACAAAGACATGTCACACCACAAGACACATTCACTCACAAGGGCCTCCACGCACGCATCGGGATACGTGTACACACAGATCCTGATGCATGACATGCGGGTCGAGGTCGCATGGAAGACACTTGTAAGCCAATGTGTGTTGTGGTATGACATTGTTGTTGTCATTCTATTATTTTCCCTTTTTATAACCATGAGGAAGGCCTACATTAGACTTTGGTAGAAAGTCCATAATTTTTACTATAGGCAAAATGAGGATGAAAAAAAAAAAAAAAAAACTTTCTTGTAACAACGACCACGTCACTAAATAAAACAAAAGAAAGTAACAACTTAAATTAGAAATTACGTCGTCGTGGTGGGTCATGTGATTGTTCGAGATGGTGATCGCAGCAGACTTCTCGACGACGTCGATGAGACCGTCCTTGGCCGTCGACAGGGAGTTATGGTCGATCCATATATTGACAGAGCCAAAAATGGAGATGGCATCCCCATCACTCACTGTCCTAAACCCATAATGCTTCACCGAGTCCCTAATCATCCCACCACTCCCAGCACGTATGTCATGGATGTGGAGTCCATGGACTATTACGTTCTTCACAAACTGGAGTGTGAGGCCGCATCCATGCGCAATGTGGATGTTCTTCCCTCGCCCATCTATGGTCTTGTGGCTGGTCATGATGAGCTCTTGGGTCAGTGATATCACCATGCTCCGGCCGAATATGATCCATAGCGGCCCCTCCTGTATTACAGCGTGCCGCAACGTGCCTGGCTTTGGTTTCATCATGTCGTCATCAGAGGGGTCGGTGACGACATAGTATCCGCCAAACTTTCCGCCGACGGTCTTGCGGCCGAAGCCGAGGACACAGCTGGCTAGCCGCTTTCGGTTCCTGGCCCAATCCTTCTTGCACCTCCAGCACCTGTCTATTGGGTTCGTGGCCTTGCACGGGCCGCTCATCACGAAGCCGTTGCCCAAGCCCCTTCTTGTGCCGTTTGTTCCGGCTAAGGCCCTGCATCATCACCACCACCGTATAAACTCAACTCTTGTATGCAATAAATGATATACAAATTTCACATTGTAATGAGGGTTTTCATTAGTGGTCATTAGTTGTAATTAGTCTTAAAAAGATTTTATGGACGTAAGAGAATATTTTTCAGAGAAATGCTAAAAATAGCACCCTCTGAAAACAAACACATAACACAACGCACCCCCCACGTGTCTTCCATATTCAGCTCAAGATGCGAGTTTACCTATCCTGAGATGCCTAAGGCTAACACGTGGGATGTGGTGGTGTGCCTGTTGTGCTGTCGAGGGGTCTTATTCTAGAGTTTTTCTATTTTTTATCTTCCTATCCAATATTCACACAATAAAACAACCTCCCCAACTGTATATGATGGTGAATGAACCTTACGTAGGCTCCAAAGAAAAAAAAAATCTCTTATCGAGGCTTTCAATGATTAATCCTAAAGACTTAAACTTGAAATTAACTTCGTACTAAAAGGTATTATGTCTCATACATGCAAATTCTAATTGAGATATATCATAAATTGATCCCTGCAATAATACTAAAATTGTATCAAATGGTCAAGTATCTCTAATGAGATGGATAAGATATCACTTGTCAAAAATAAAGTTGGGTCCCACTCGTGTAGCATCAAAGGTTTTTAATTAAGTTGGTTTCTTATAAAAAAAAAGGTTGTATCAAATGGTGCTGGCCTAGATAATTATAATTTATTGAAATGTATATGTATGCAATTTGGTTATAGTCGACGTACATACATATGAACATGGTGGTTCAAGTGGCTGTTCACTTGCTCTGGATCAGGATGATAGGCTTCTTGGGCGGCTTTCCAAGCTTCATTGGCTCGTTTCTTCCATACTTCATCGAATTCAGCAATGTTCGCGTCTAACGCCGGCGCCAACACCACCAAAACAAACAAACCAAACAAGATGAAGAGCGCACCCCTGACCTTCTTCATGACAATTTCTTTCTCAACTCGAAACAACTTTCCTCTTCTTTTTCACTTATTTTTAACAAAATTTATCGATTTTTGTTTTTTTTTGAAATAAAAAACTTGTTCTTATCGATGTACATTAATGTAAGCAAAGGCCCACCGAGCACACATCATATGCATTCTTTTGTTGGGGTGGGAACTTGGGAACCGAAATAAAGGAGTGTTTAAATACAGAGTTGCAAGGCTAGGAGAACAAAAAGGAAGGAGAAAGCTCGAAAGGCGAAGAGAGAGGAGCGCCGCTCGAGATCAACGGTTAGCTTAGTTATTTGACGGTTGTGACCCACATGCGCCTAATGTACACAAAACAAAATCTCCTTTTTTTTTCTTTTTTTTTTTTTTTTTTTTTTGGATAATCAATCCTGAGTGTCACAACTTTACGAGCGGAGCACCTCAACCTTATGACATGGGCCAAACCATAATTAATTAAGAGTTAGGCTACGTGCATCCCGTACAATAATCATGGCACCCAGTAAAAAATTTGTAAAAATTAGATTTATGAAGAAATGTCAAAACTGCCCCCGCACAATGATCAGGGCACCCAAACAAATTTTTAAAAAATTGGATTTAGGGAAAAATGTCAAAACTGTCATCCCAACCCAACCAATTCACTCACGTTCCGAACTCTTCATTCCCGCGCACCCCACCTTCGATTTTCCAAATTTCTCACAAGCGCAATCGATCCCTCGCCGGTTGGAGTGTGCGTTTGTCGATCAAAGGGGGCTTCTGGACATTATAGTTATTTTCTAGTTTTTTGGTGGTTGAATAAACTGGGTTGATCGACTTTGGACGAGAAAATAATGTGGGTTTTGTGGGGTTTATTAGATTCGGTGTGTTTGCATCACTATTAATGAATAATGGGTGAAGAGAATGAGTGGGAGGACACAATAATGTGGGTTTTGTATTGCATTTTTTTCATTTTTCAAACTGTACGGGGGACGCGAAGTGATCGACCACACAAGACCGAGACACTACATAGGGCCTCGGTTGTATCTAGCCGACACTCTTACATGAGTCTCGGACTAAAGCAACCGAAACGTACCATATGTATGTACTATGTGGTACTAGTCACTGTCATTGGGTATCGAGACTTGAGAAATAGTCTCGAACATGTGCGACCGAGACTGCATGTTGTTTCTCGAACTTATGGTACCGAGACAGTCGGGGTGCCTTGAGAAACAACCGGGGTGCCCTGATCAGGCGGGGTGCTTGTTTTTTAACAAAGGGGCAGTTTGGGAAATTTGACGGTGTGCCCTGAGAAATTGATTAGGTGCCCTGATCATCGGGGTGCCTTGAGAAACAACCGGGGTGCACATAGCCGCACTCTTAATTAATTATTCCTGATGCACAATAGCAATTCAAACTCTTTTTTTCTTAGACGTTAGAAAGCAATTCTTTTTTTTTTTTTTTTTTTTTTTTTTTTTTTATTCAGGAGAAAGCAATCCTCATTGAATGTTTAAGATGCATATGTCACATGTGATATGGTTAATTCGTACGTATTTTGTATATAAACATTATTTTCTCTTTTTTATTGGAAGCATTTCCTTTATTTTTCTAATTCACGGACATTAATAATTCAATATTGTAATAATTCAACTAATTAATACTTCGTCTTCCTTTTTTATTTATGAAATTTTAAGAAAATTTAGTCATTAATTCACATAAATATCTCATTTCACTTTTTTCAGCTCCGATTGCTTCAATTCTTTAATTTCCTTGGGTTTTAACATTTGTTTTGTTTTCTTTACTCTTTTGTCACTCATGAATCCTTTTCTCAAAATTGCATTTTAAAACAATTATTATTATTATTATTATTATTATTATTATTTTTGATATATATGAACCATCTAGTATCCAAAAGCCTAGACTACTCCAGCACAAACTAGGTTAGCCCACAAAGGGGCTCTCCCAAGCGAAAGTGACTATTTCCGTAGAGCTCGAACTTACGACCAATTATTCTTACGGAGACTGTCAACTCACTCGGACCAAACATCTGTTGGTATTATATATCTATTATTTAAATGTGTGAGCTATACTAGGTGTCTTGTATGGTACAAATCATTGTGTTGGGACAATATATTGTACTGTATGATGTATTGTATATGACATCCAATCGTAATAGTGTGAGACCCACATGTTTAGTGGAGTTAGTTAGAGGGACAATTAGGTCACTATGCTCACCTCCTCTGCACATCGTGTGCGTGTGTATACACTGAGCAACGAACTATTTCAAAAAGTAATGTGGGTTTTCTCTTTTATTCAACAAATAGGTATAGTTTCTTTAAAATTACAAAAATAATGTATTCCTCATTTTGGGAAGGTGTCATTGAAGCTGATATGGATTCCATTATAAGAATGACGCATTGTCAAAAGGAGTAATCAATTTTTTTTTTTCACCAAACAAATATATATATTCAAAATGTCCAGAAACAGATCTGGAGGGGGTAATCCTAAAGACATGTCTTATGCACCCGTAAAGCAATCTTAGCTAGGATATATGCATACACGTTGCAACTCCTTAGAATGAATCAAAAGGCGAAAGGATTCCAATCGCAAACAACTTTCCTAACATCAACAAGGATTGGATCTAAATCACAGTTCCCCGAGCCGATATTGTTGAGGGCGTCGATTACCATGAGTTGACTCTCTTCATGTTCTTGAACTCCTTGCAATTCTGGACTCCATTTAGAACTACCCAGTTCTCTGCTATGGACACCGTCGTTGCTGGGCCAGCCGAGGATGTCCCCGCTGGGATGATAGTAGAGACTTTCCCAGAAATTAAATCCCATCCTAGTCCTGTGTGAGTAGATAACAGATCCCTTGCCGCATCAATGTATAGCTCATAACTTTCATTATCCTGGGGCTCAGTTTGAACCTCACGAAGTGGCTGACAGTATTCCTCCGACGCTTCGGGAGCTCTCGTTGCTTGGAAATTCGATCGAAAATACCAACATTCTACCTTGGAATATCTTTTCATTCCTATACTTCCACAAGAACCAAATTCCTAAAACACACCACTGTAGTGTGTCCACCCCATTACTCTGTTTGTCCGCGCTGGCTGTTAATACCTCTCAAATGTCTCGAATGCTAGATTTTGTAGCCCCGAAACCTTAAGTCCTAAAGGAAATGAGAACTAAAAGGCCTTAGGTAAATCACAGTAGAACAACATATAACTGATAGTTTCAGCACACTTTACACATAGTGGAAACAATGGATCTGGGACAAGCTTCCTCTTCTACAATGCCTCTTTTGTGGGAAGCAAATTTTGTAAACACTTCCATATGAATTACTTCACCTTGCTCGGAACCTTAATCTTCCAAATCTAAGCCCAGAAGGATTCATGTTATCGACTTGCACTTGATTCTCTAGCTGTGCCTCTTTCCCGGTACCCTTCCCTATCCATCTTTGTTGTTGTTGAAGTCTATCATATCCTCTGATGTTCTCTGTTTCTGATTTATACTAATCAGTTAGTTGCAGCTGATCTTAGGATATATACATATTTCATTCCTATCGTTGCTGTCATATCTATCTTATCTCCTAAGTATTAGCAATTTAGTATCAACATAGTTAGCTTGTATTTCTAGTAGTTATCTTGTAATCAGTTAGTTGATTGTCAATCTTGATCTTGTATATAAATTAGCAAATCATCAATGAGAAAAGTTAGTCCAATTCATCTAAATTGTGTTCATAATCTACATGGTATCAAAGCTATGGCGAAATATGGAAATAAGATCCATGGACTCACCTCTTCTTCCTCCAATGAAGTCTCCTCATCCTCACAACCACCTTCATCTTCTCCCATTCCCGATCCTTTTTCTGCTCACATTACAAACCATAAGCTCAATGGCCAAAACTATTTGCAGTGGTCCCAATCAGTCCTTATGTTCATCTGTGGGAAGAGCAAAGATGATCTTCTCTCAGAATCAGCAATTGCTCCTAAGGAAGATGACCCTGCTTTCAAATCTTGGAAGGCCAACAACAATATGGTAATGTCGTGGCTCATCAACTCCATGACTCCTGAAATTGGTGAGAATTTCCTGCTCTATGCTACAGCTTCTGAAATCTGGGAAGCTGCCAAGATCACATTCTCCAATTCTGAGAATACATCAGAGATCTTTGAAACTGAAAGTGTTCTTCATGAATTGAAACAAGGTGATCTTTCAGTCACACAATATTATAGCTTGCTAACCCGACAATGGCAGAAAATTGATCGTATTGACACTCACAAGTGGAAGTGTCCGGAGGATGAAAAAATCTACAAATCCATTGTTGAGACTAAGAGGGTATTCAAATTCTTGTCTGGACTCAACAAAGACCTTGATGAAGCTCGGGGTAGAGTCCTTAGCACCAAGCCATTGCCTTCAATCAGGGAGGCCTTCTCAGTGATCAGATACGAAGAGAGTCGGCGGAAGATCATGTTGGGAGACTCTACAACACCAAGTGCAAATTCTGATAGCTCTGCACTCTCCATCTCCAGTGACAATCATGCCGCTAAAGTCTCCACTACTAGGAAGCCCAGTAAACGGCCTTATTGCGATCACTGCAACAAACCAGGGCACACTCGTGACACTTGTTGGCAAATCCATGGGAAACCAGTTGATTGGAAGCCTCGCAAAGCCTCTGCCGATCAAGAATCTAGGGGAAATCTCGTCTCTGCTCCATTGTTCAGCAAGGATCAATTAGAGCTACTACAAAGTCTGATAAACCAGTCTCAACAAGCTTATCAGAATTCTCCTACAAATGGAAATGCTCACATGATCAAAGGAGGTACTATCCCTATGGTTTTTCTCTCTCAAACGACCTACACATCTTCTTGGATTGTAGATTCAGGAGCCACTGATCATATGAGTGGAAATCGTGACTTGTTTACCTCCTACTCACCATGTACCAAGTCTATATCAGTTATTATAGCCGATGGTTCCACCTCATCTGTCGTAGGCATTGGAACAGTGACAATCTCATCTACCTTACAACTCAACTCTGTGCTCTATGTTCCCAAGTTGGATTGCAATTTACTGTCAGTTCATAAGCTAAATAAAGATTTGAAATGCCTCACTCAATTCACAGATGATTCTTGTGTTTTTCAGGACAGGGACTCGGGGAAGATGATTGGCAGTGCTGAATTAAAGTCTGGCTTGTATCTTCTCCACCAGTCATCCCCTTCACAATCCTTGCTGGTCTCACAATCAAATAAGTCAGATAGAGAAATCATGTTGTTACATTCTCAACTTGGTCATCCTAACTTCATGTATCTCTCTAAACTGTTTCCTTCATTATTTAAAAATAAAGATATCCATTCTTTGAGTTGTGATGTGTGTCAATTGTCTAAGCATACTAGACATTCATATGCGCCGAGTTCTTATAAACCATCTAAACCATTTACAATGATTCATAGTGATATTTGGGGTCCTTCAAACATCTCAACTATTACAAATGCAAAATGGTTTCTCTTATTTGTCGATGATCACACTAGGCTCACTTGGGTTTTTCTCATGAAACATAAATCAGAGGCTTGCAACCTAGTAAAACAGTTTCATGTCATGATTCAAACTCAATTCCAAACCGATATTCAAATTTTTCACTTTGATAATGGACGTGAATATTTCAACTCCATATTGGGTGATTACTTCAGCACCCATGGCATTGTACACACTAGCTCCTGTGTCAACACACCGCAACAAAATGGCATCTCTGAAAGGAAAAACAGACACCTCCTAGAAGTTGCTCGCTCCTCATGTTCACCACACATGTTCCACAACAATATTGGGGTGAAGTCGTCCTCACCGCTTTACCTCATCAATCGATTACCTTCCCGAGTTCGAAGCTTGCAACACCTTGTCAAACTCTACTACACAGTTTTCCTCATTCACAACTTCTTTCAAACATCCCTCTAAAATTATTTGGTTGCACTGCGTTTGTCCATCTTTATGATCAAAGCAAGTTAGCACCTCGATCCTTAAAATGCATCTTCTTAGGCTATTCTCCAACTAAGAAAGGATATAAATGTTATTCTCCATCCTTGCGGAAATTTTTTCACACTATGGATGTAACATTTATGGAAAACAAGCCTTTCTATCCTAATTCTTCGATTCAGGGGGAGAATTTACTGTTAGAATCTCAAAATCAGTATCTATGTGAGGGGGAGAACAATAGTGTCACATACTTTCCTACAAATATCCAAATTGGTCATATCAGTCCTCATATCAGTCCTTTGCAATCAACTCCACCAGATTCCTCTCAGACTCCAGATACATCACAGACTCAACCTCATGACTGTCAATCATCTGCCTCAACTCCACTGTCAAATGAAAACCATGAACAAGGTATGTCTGATTCAAATCCCTCTCAGAATTATCAGAATATACATGTTGATGAGATGCCTATTGCCTTGAGAAGAACTGAGAGAGCTCATATACCATATCAGATGAAAGATTTCATTTATTATGGCAAGCTTTCCTCAACATATAGAGCTTATGTTTCTAACATTGATAAAATCAGCATTCCTAGAACAGTTCATGAAGCTCTAGCATCACCGAGTGGAAGAAGGCAACCTATGAGGAGATCGGGGCTTTGGAAAAGAACAATACGTGGGAGATCACCACTCTACCACCTGGGAAAAGAACAGTTGGATGTAAATGGCTGTTCAATGTGAAACACAATGCAGATGGTTCAGTTGAGAGACTAAAGGCTCGGTTAGTTGCAAGAGGCTATACTCAGACTTATGGGATCGACTACCAGGAGACATTTGCTCCAGTTGCCAAGCAGAACACAATTCGAGTGCTACTCTCACTAGCTGCAAACTTAGACTGGCCTCTTCATCAGCTTGATGTGAAGAATGCATTCTTAAATGGAGATCTCTCAGAGGAGGTTTACATGGACATTCCCCCAGGTTTTGAGGATCGACACTCAAAAGGGAAAGTCTGCAAGCTTAAGAAATCTTTGTATGGATTAAAACAAAGTCCTCGAGCTTGGTTCAGTCGGTTCTCAACAGTATTAAGAGGAATTGGTTATTCTCAAAGTCAAGCTGATCATACTTTATTCTCTAAACATGACACTGATGGAAAGATCACAATCCTAAGTGTATATGTTGATGATATTGTTATAACTGGTGACAATGGCAGAGAGATTATCAGGTTGAAACAATTGTTAGCTATGGAATTTGAAGTGAAAGATCTTGGACAGTTGAAATACTTCTTGGGAATGGAAGTCTCAAGATCTCATAAAGGAATTTCAGTGTCTCAACGTAAGTATACTCGGATCTCTTGGAAGAGGCGGCATGATCGAGTGCAAACCATCAGAGACTCCCATGGAGCCTAATTTAAAGCTTGATGCCAAGGAAGAGGAAGCTGATGTGGACAAAGGACGCTATCAACGACTTGTGGGAAAACTGATTTACTTAGCAAATACCAGACCCGATATTGGTTTTGCTGTAAGTTTAATCAGTAGGTTCATGAGTCATCCCAAAGAATCTCATATGGAAGCTGTTCTTAAAATTCTGCGATATCTCAAGGGAAGTCCAGGGAAAGGATTGTTCTTCACGAAAAATCAGAGTAGAAGTATTGAGGTTTACACGACTCGATTATCTTTGGATCTCAAACAGATAGAAGATCTACCTCTGTTATTGTTCATATGTTTGGGGCAATTTGGTTACTTGGAGGAGCAAGAAACAATCGGTTGTTTCAAGGAGTAGTGCGAAGCGAGAATATCGAGCTCTAGCTCATGGAATTTGTGAGGGTCTCTCGTTAAAAGGGTCCTAAACAGATCTTAACAGATCATGTAACGACCCTGTTCATCTACATTCGATAATGAAGCGACCTTGAGTATTGCGATTAACCACATGTCCATCATGATCGCACAAAACATATTGAGGTGGATCGTCATTTCATCAGTGAGAAGATTGACAGCAAGCTTGTCGATCTACACTATGTTCCTTCTAAACATCAAGTAGCCGATATCCTCACAAAGGCTCTTCCGAAGATATCATTCCAGTCATTATGCAGCAAGCTCAACCTCATAAACATTTATGCTGGTTAGCTTGAGGGGGAGTGTTGAAGTCTATCATATCCTCTGATGTTCTCTGTTTCTGATTTATACTAATCAGTTAGTTGCAGCTGATCTTAGGATATATACATATTTCATTCCTATCGTTGCTGTCATATCTATCTTATCTCCTAAGTATTAGCAATTTAGTATCAACATAGTTAGCTTGTATTTCTAGTAGTTATCTTGTAATCAGTTAGTTGATTGTCAATCTTGATCTTGTATATAAATTAGCAAATCATCAATGAGAAAAGTTAGTCCAATTCATCTAAATTGTGTTCATAATCTACAGTTGCCAACCTATATGCTGATTTCACCATGAAGATCCCCGACTTCTCGTAATGCCAGACTTGATGATCAGAGCAACCAGTTCTACTCAAAGGGGTGCCTAGAATACTTTCAGCTTTAGGCCTGCTAAAAATCTGATATATGAGGTTCCTATTCCATGTTTTTGTTTGCTGGGATATTAAATCAGCAACCCAATTCAAACCCTCCACCTTAGAGGACAAGAGTTTGATTTTGTCTGACTTAGAAACCCAAAAGTCCTCCCAAATTCTTGTGCTCTTTCCATCCCCAATCCTCCATCTAATACCCTGTTGCAATACTCCCCTTCCCTTTAGTAAGCTTCTTCACACCCATGAAGGTCATTCCTTAACCCTGTTGTGAGGAATTCTCCATTCACAAAAAAAATTACTTTTAAGAAACTGACACAAGAGAGGATAATCACCCTTCCATACTCTCCATACTTGTTTGGACTGAAAACTGTAATTGAATAATTCTAGATCACAGAACCCCAGTCCTCTTGCTACTTTTACTCTAGCTAGCTTCCTCCATTCACACCAGTGCACACGCTTATCTTTCATAGCATTGCTCCACAAGAAATGTGCAATTATTTGGATTATAGTTTGTGAGACCCCTTTTGGAAGTAGAAACATCAACATATGGTAGTTGGGGATGGCTTGAGCAACCGCCTTTAATACTACTTCCTTTCCTGATGCAGATAACAACTCTTCTCTCCACGTAAGTATCCTCTGCTGTAACCTCTCAATAATCCCATTACATCTGCTTCCTTGTTTGCCCCTCCACCAATTCAACACCTAAGTATCTTCCTAACCCTTTGGTGCTCTGATATCTGATGATTTCCTTTAGATGCCTTTGAAAGATACTCAAAATATTTTTGCTGAAATGTATAGAGCTTTTTGTTTCATTGACTTGCTATCCTAAAATCTTTTCATAGTCCTGCAAAATATCCTTAATGGAATTCAGATTCTGATCATTAGCTTGGTAAAAAATAGGGTATTGTAACGACCCAAATTAATTAAACTATGATTAGCATTAATCTCGGGGATTAATGGTCGTAATTCGGGCATTACGTGGACAACTCAGATGACTCAGACACGAGAAATAAGGAAATATGTTATTTATGGATGGTGGTTGTATATATGTGGTGCTTAAATTATTATTATTATATTGCACCACATGTGTGTATGTTGATATCGAGCGAGTTTGTGTGACAGGTGTTCGCCTCGAAGGGCGTGTCAATGCAGGTATTGAGTAGGCAAAACTACGGGTACACTCGGAAACTCGACTAATTCACGTTAGGATGACTAGTTAATCAATTAAAATGGGTAGTGTAACCCTAGGCCAAGTAAATCCAAATTAAAACAATAGGCTATAGCGTGCCTCGAAATACGTGTCGAGGTGCAGGGAACCGGGTAGTCAAAGGTCAGTAGGACCACAAGTTGGTTAATTTCGATAAATAAAACACTAACCATATGTATTAAAATGGACCTAAGTTAGTGCAATTAAATTAAAATAAATCTAGGCCTATAGTTTAGTTAAATTAAATGGGAACTATAAGATTTGTCTAGAGATGTGGATGGAAACATCAAGGAACCAGATGAGTAAAAAATTGATGTCACATGGACTAGATGAGTGGGAGTGAGTGGGCTAAATGGCTAAAGGTGGACCACAAAATAATCCTCAGGATACGTATACACATTTGATTCCAACCAAACATATATAAACCAAAGTTAGTGGAATTTTTATTTAAACCACATACAACATCATGCAAGATCAGAGAAAACGAGATTTGGAGGAGAATTCAAGCTGGAATTCAACTACCTTGGAGGTCAATTTGAGGATTCAAACCTAGGTAATCATCATCTCCATCTTCTACTCTTTTCAATAAACCCAGTTTTGAGTGTTTTTGTTCAAATTCAAATTGGAAGGGTTTGTCTCTGGTTTTAGGTGTTATTCTGATTAAATTCATGTGGAGAGTGTGTTAGATAGGTTTCGATAGCTAAATTTGAAGGGAAAAACAGAATTCTTGACTTGAAAATTTTGTTCCGGAGGATAGGTAACGCGCTACCTGGAACGATTAGCGCATTAATCGTTTTGGGTTTCCAACTGTTCTTCAGGATGAAGAACAGTAGCGCGCTACATCCTGTCCATAGCGCACTACCGGCACATAGCGCGCTACGCTATTTACATAGCGCGCTAACATTAGACAAAAACTAAACATAAAGGGTTATTTTGGAATTTTTGACTTAATACATATCCCAAACACCTACAAACATACTAAACATGTAAAATTGGACTTCAGGGACTCATGGGACCGTAGCTCGGGTATTATGGAGCTAGTCGGATCGGATATGGGAGTCCAAGGAAGTTGGAGCGCGGATTGAGGTGCGTAAACCCATTGGAATGCCTCACAAAATTCATGGTTTTGGTTTTATCGATATTGCATTTAATGTGTTATTGCTGGTGGGCACACATTGGGTTTCTCTCCTATTTCAGTTTGCGCATATATTGGTTGTGGCTAAATCTCTTGCACGGGTTACTTGTATTTAGTGCTTGTGACGATAATAGGATATACATACGACCTTTGGAAGGGATTTAGGGTGTTCCCTTGACTTGAAATAGCGTATGGAGGGGTTCATCCGATAACCGTAGTTGGGGTTTAGTCATTGTAAGCTTGTAAGTATATAGTGGTTCCTACTTGATTTATTGATTACTGGCTGGTGTAGGTCAGGGTTTTCTCGTGATTATACGTATGCTTAGTGATTAATGATTTATTTCTGAGCTGGTTTAGTTGGTACATGTTGTTTATTTATTTCACGCTACTGTTTTTGCTTGTCATATGTTGCCTACATTTATAGGAATATGACGTACTGTTGCCAGGTGTTATATTCGCATATCTCGTAGTTTATCATTTTTAATTCATGAATATTATGTGGACATCTCTTAGGAATTTACTCACTAGAATCGTCACTGTATTTGTTAGGTGACTGAGTGCAGATCCTTTGACGAACAAGGGCAAGGGCAAGGAGGTACTGAGTGGCTACCTCTGAGATTGTAGAGCCAACTTGTGTGTGATATCAATATGTATTTATTTTACTTTTGTTGGGTTTTGGGGACCATAGAACACAGATTACATGTATATGGGACTTTTGTTATACTTATCTCGCCTTGATATATTCATGGTATCTTTTGCCAGGTTTTCCACTACTTAGGATTGTTTAGTATTGCATAAGTTAATTATTAAAAGACTTCTATTGTAAAATTATAATATAACTAGATAAATTAAGTAACTGACTAACTGAATTATTAATACTTATGTAAAGATTAATTAGCGTAACTAGGCTTATATGGAAAAGTGTAAGCAGCTCGTTAGGTTGCGAGGCGTTAAGGAGAAGTGGGCAATGACGTGGCAAGGCTAGTTTGAGTGGGATGCGACGTGGCGGGTAGCAAGGCGGCCTAGAATTTGCTGCCGCCACAATTTGGAATCAGAGCGAGGTTTCGAGGAAGCCTTGGGAGTAGTTAAAGCAATTGAATAAAACTTAATAAACAAACCTTAGATGTGGAAACCCGAAGATCTTGACTTAGAATCCTAGTTGGGAAGCAACTTGAGTCGGGTAGCGATAAGGTTTATATACATGTTATGTTTTGATTGTATATATTATATACACGTATACGAAAGGTGATTCGGCGCACGCTTTTCGATGCAGATCATGAGGATGGCCAGCCGATTCCACCTACTACAGATGTTGGACAGACGTGCGACCAGACTAGAGATGGGGGTTTAGATTCGACAGTAGCCGCATGATTTGCAGCTCACGATAGATAGTTTGATCTATTGATGGATATGATGCACGTACAGACATCAACAGTTGCATCACTCACCGCTGCCTGGGTACAGAGCATGTCTAAGACGACAGTTGCTCCGACGACGGTTCCATCGACTATTTAGGCTATACCAACGAATGCAGTAGTACATGAGACTCCGGTAGTGGTTGCTACACCGACCGTAGCGTCGATTGAGATGCTGACTGCTATACCAACACAGGCAGACATGTTTGAGACTTTGATGATGACATAGGTCAAGTTGATGAAGGAGTTCATCAAATTTGATCCGGATACTTTCATGGAGGAGGAGACCCAGAGGCAGCTGGAAAGTGGTTGATTGCACATAAGAGGTTACATAAACTTCTGCTGATTTAGGAGAGCATACAGGCTAGGATATCAGGGCATATCTGAGAGGGGCTGCTGCTGCGTGGTGGACAGTGTATACTGATACTCACACGGAGCATACGACATGGGAATAGTTCAAAGAGTTGTTTTATGATCAGTATATACCCAAGGAGGTGAGGTTGAGGTTGAAAGAGGAGTTTCTAGCGTTGAGACAACGTAGCCAGTCAGTGTCACAGTACATGGATAGATACCGGTACTTGATACAGTTTGCCACGGATGTCACAGCATCGAGAGACTGCAGATTTATTGCTTCATTCGAGGGTTTGATTGAGGACATAGCCATCTCCATAGTTTCATTCGGAGCGTAAACACTGCAGGAGATGTATGATAGAGCGCTTACTTCTAAGACACATCTGATGCAGAGGAACAACAAATGTTCATCTACTGAGTTGGAGGAATAGACTGGACAGAGTTCTGGGCAGAAGAGACCGAGAGATCGAGATGATAAATAGGATAGATGGTACGATCGTGGCCGTAGGGATGATGATTAGGCGACCGAGCCTATCTTTGTACTCGTTACCAGCGCGGCCATGAGAGATAGACTAAAGACCAAAGAGGCAGATACTGGAGATCACATGGTCAGGGCCAGAGGTCAAGGAGTTAACGAGCAGGACCAGGATAGAGGATCATATGTTGGCGATATGGACAGGAAGGTCATGTCAGGAGGGACTGTTCACAGAGATCAGCGACTCTAGTAGTGGTGACACCGGTGCAGACTCGAGAGCCGGTGCATGTGGTGACTGAGCCAGGCCAGGAGACGTCCCAGCAGCAGGTTCAAGGTACGTGAACTGGGGTTAGCTGGAAAATTGTAAGCAACTCGTTAGGTCGTGAGGCATCAAAGAGAAGTCGGCCATGACGTGGCACGACAAGTTGGCGTGGGATGCGACGTGGTGGGTAGCAAGGCGGCCTTGAATTTGGGGCCGCCACTGGTATCGTCTGTGAACATTAAATGTGATATTGTTTGGGAGGAATTGTTCAGTCTAAAGACTAGGAATCTGCATTCTCTTTCCCCTTTAGATAGAAGGAATGAGAAGGCCTTTAAGCATATCACAAATAAAAAGGTAGAAAGCGGGTCGCTTTGTCGAATTCACCGTGTGGGGGTAATCCTCTTGGAAAGTTCACCACTAACTACCACCTCGTAGGAGACTGTTGATATGCATCTCATAATCCAGTCACACCACCTACTTGAGAACCCCAACTTTCACAATATCTCTATCACCAGATGCCATTCCAGCTTATCATAGGCCTTTGCGATGTTCAGTTTTAGAATCACATCCTCCCTCTTCCTGCTAGCATTGCTCATTGAGTAAATTACCTCATGAGCTAGAATGATATTATCCGTGATTTATCTTCCTGCAATAAAAGCATTGCGAAAGGGAGAGATTAGTTGATTTAAAACGTGGTTTAACCAGTTTGAAAGTACCTTAATAAGGAGCTTATATGAGGAGTTGCATAAACTAATAGGCCTATAATCCTGGAGAGATTGTGGGAAACTTTTCTTAGGAATCAAGACTATATGTGCTTCATTGAGTCCACGTTCGAAATGGCCAGAGGAATGAAATTTCCGAAACACTTGCATGGTGTCATTTTTCATCACTTTCCATTTCTGCTGAATTAGTCTGATAGTAGTACCATTTACTCTTGGGCTCCTCACTAAAAAGTCAATCCAACTTTTGGCGATCCTCATCTGAAATTCTCTTTTCCATTCCATCCAACACCGAGAAATCAGTGCGCACGATTAGATGTAAACACATAAGTAAAGTAATCCTTCACCATATTCACCGTGCCAGTTTGCCTATAGATCATCCTGCCACCTTCATTATAAGCCCAGTTATCCCATTAGCTTTTCTTCTACCTTTCACCACTGAGTGAAAGTATGCAGTATTTCTATTGTCCCCTTTAAGCCAGTCTATGTGTGCCTTCGTCCTCCAATACACTTCCTCATTTCTTCTTGCATCCCTGAGTTTGAGTTTCAATTCCTTAATCTTCTCCATGTAGCTTCCTTGTGCATCATAGAGCTCATTGAGCTCGTTTTGTAAGACTTCTATAAACTTCTTTGAATTTTCCTGAGGAGTTCTTCTCCACTGTAAGACCCATGTCTTCATCTTCTTAATTTTTCCCCCAATGTCATGTTATGCCTATAACCATCAGCTTTCCAAACCTTATCAATCATGTCCAAACATTCCTCATTGTTAAGCCATCTATTATCAAACCTGAAAATTTCGCCTTTGCCCTTTTGTTGTTCCCTATTCAAATCCAAGATAAGCGCCACATGATTCGATCCTAGCAGGCATAAATGCCTGATTGTCGTACTCGGAAACTGATCTACCCACATCTGGTTGGCAATACCCCTATCCAGCAGTGCCATAATATGTTAATCACATATCCTTTTGTCGGACCATGTGAATTTTGGGACTTCGAAGCCTAAGTTCGTACATTGTATGCCTTATATGAAATCTAATAATTCTGTGTTCTCATCCATTTGCCATTATAGCTTCATTTCTTTTCACTTTGAGATATAATAGCATTAAATTCACCTATAGTTACACGCGATTCAACATACCCTATTATTCTCCCCTCCAAAATATCTAGTTATCCGTATTTCTCTAAGCGATTAGTGCTCCGGTAGACTCCAAAAAATCTCAAAAAATTCCCCCTAGCTTGTCTTGAGCTAAAGTTCAATAAAGAATGAACCATACTTGACAACTTACACTCTTGCCTTTGCATTCCATAATACTGCTATACCACCAGACAACCCACGAGGATTAACTGCCAGCACAATTTCAAACCCTAGGTTTCTACGAACTTCCTCCACCATTCTTTCTTGGTTTTTTGTTTCACTGAGAATTAGAACTTCTATGGGGTGAATTTTCATTGTCTCCTTGATACTAGCCACTGTTAGAGACCCCTCGATTCCCTTACAATTCCATACTAAGATTTTCATCATGATTGTTAACCTTAGGTCCCGTTTTGGCCAGATGCCTTCGCCTCTAAGAGTGATAATTTGAGTTTTTTCGCCATGACTCCTCGATTCTTGTTTTCCTTGCCCTATGGATGCTTTCTCCTCACTAGGAGCCCTGGAAGACATAATGAAGTAGATTCCCCATCTGATGATTTTTGGAGGCCATTCCTCCCCCTCTCTAGCCTTTGCTTTGAGAATTCTGCCTCGACCGATTTTGATCTGAAAATGAGGGTGATCATTTGTTTAGGGAGAGGGGTGAAGGCTCAGCATGTATGGGGGACTTGGATTGGTGTGAGGACTTGGCTGGTGAGGCTGTCATTTGAACAAGGGAATAGGTAGGGCTTGCAGGTTCAGTGAGGCTGTCAATCGGCTTGGTTACGGTTTGGATAATAATGGGGGTAAAATTATTGGGCTGGGTTATGCGTAAAGGAGATTTTTCTCGGTAGTTAGGCGGTCTATTGGATTAGAGAAGTCTAGATGGAGTTGGTTGGCAATGAATTCGGGTTTATAATTGGTGGACCTAGATGAGGAATAGGTTGAGGGTGGTTTAAGATTTTGGGTTGGGTTAGATTGGTCCCGAATTGGTCTGTGCATCGTTGCATACCAATTTAGTTTTTCCTTCCTGGGGTGATGAGGCGTGACGCAAAGAGTTCAAATTCAAATTACCCCTCTATACATTTATAATAATTCCCGCCTGGTTTGGTGAATCTGGTACAATCTCTATTAAATGCTCCATTAAATGTTCATTCTCTTTTCCAGCTGGCCTATCTTTATGTGTTTCTAGATCGTTTGTATGGACTTCCTCTCTCAACATTAACTCCCTTGATTTCTGGACAGCAGAACATTCATTCACTCCTCGAGATGGGGCGTAGTTTCTGAGCCTTCTGATTCTCCTTTAGATGACTCACCTCCTGACGTAGGGAAGTCCTGCAAACTAGCGCTCTTATTTTTCCTCAGACCCTGTGAATGTGCTAACATTGAACTAATGTACTGGATCTCCGATTGCCCCTCCACATAACGATCATAGAAATGAGATTTGTTGGTCACCTTCCCACAGAAAGCGCAAACAAACTTAAAACATTCATAAATAAAAGTGATCCAATACCCCTCATTTCTACTTTTGATCTTTCTGCCCCGGAACAACGGCTTATCAACATCAATTTCGATTTAGACTCGCTTATACTTATTCAGAACCATTCAGTCGACTTCAAGTCATCATCCATATGTATATATTTTCCAACATATTTAACCACCTCTTGTACTGAATTAACAATTCGATAGTCTACTTGCAAATCATGGAGTTGAACCCAGATTTCTCAGTGGTGGATCCTCAAAGACGGGAGGTGGAGAGATGGGGACCAGGGAGTTATAAGTTGGATATGCTCCTCAATGAACCAAGGGCCAAACTCCAAGGCATAGTTAATGAAGTTTAGAGACTCAAAAATGATCTAGTATAAGTTATTTACAACTTCTAAAAATGTAGCATCCCTATTTTTTAATTTCCAGGCTAAAGCATAGCTTCTTTCAACCCTCATTTGTTAAAATTCTGATGAGAAGCTAAGATCCTGAATATACTTCTTTTACATAGATTAGCTTGATCTCCTTTAAGCTTATCTATAATCTTGACCTCCTCCTCTTCTTCTCTGCTCATGGTACATCGATTCAAGAGTCCGAGAATATCCTCCTCTAATGCCATTTCTAGCCTGAAGCTCACCTATCTGCACCTCTGATAGTACCACATGACAAAAACAAAACTAACCAGAATGTCACTACATAAAGACATGTTAAAACTGTTACAGAGTGGTTTAAAAAAGCTATAAGAGTAAAATGTCCTTAGTGCACTGCAAGAGCGTACTGAAATCTAACTCACACCCCTACTTAACTGCTACCTACATTAATGAATTTTTGAGAAATATTGATGAACAATAAAGATTCCCATCTACCCTAGAAGACGATGATCTACCCAATGTTTACACAATCAATGCAAACTAAAGTCAAGATAAATGTAGGACCCTAGACAACAACCTCTTTTAACTCCCGCCAAGAGACCTCAAACTTGAGAAAACCCACCGAATGTTCCATGCTGCAGGTGGCCTCTAAGTCTCAAGATCCTAAGCTTGCTTGAGAAGGGGTCGAGGAAAACAATCATGAGCAAACCATCAACCTCAACTAAGAGGACAACAACCTTAACTAAGAGAACAACTATTTGTCCGAGTAATTAGTTTACATAGACATTTTGTATGAATTACTCCTTTTGAGAAGGAGTTATTTTTTCAACCCCAAAAAGTGTATGAATTACTCATTTTGAGGAGTTATTTGTTCATGCCATGATCTAAGTGGATACAAGTTTTAGTCCAAACATATCTCAAGTCGGTGGATACAAGTTTCGGTCCAAACATATCTTGAGGTGGATATGGACGACTCGCATACCAATTGCAAATTGTAAACCCCTGTAACCCATGCAAACCTATGCAACCCCATGCAAACCTCATGCGACCCCATGCAAACTATACAAATTGGGAACACTGAGATAGAGATAGAGAGACCGATGATAGGAGGATTAATAAAAACTAAAATAATAATAAACTTTTGAAAAATATGTTCATTCCATGAAAAAAACACCATGCATCAAAGAAACTCATATAGGCCTATCGACGATTATGGTGAAGTTGACGTTAATGCTCTGTAATGCAAACCGGATGTACTCTATTCTGAGTTGGACGTTGTGTTGTACGCCTGGTTGAGTTTGTTGAGGTTCGTGATCTCTCCTTAAATTTCATTGAGTCAACTGATCTTCTTCTTCTAGTTCACTCGACTCACATCTGGTACCAATGTTATCAAAGATAGGAGGTCGAACCATTCCAAAATATTGACATCCTGAATGTGGTTGGCCGAAAGGAACATGAGGCGGTGGCATGCTTAAGAGGTTCATGAGTGAGCCATCTCCACTATATGACATACTGTAATTATAAAATGGTGGAGTAAATGGACTCGACATGTACTGGGCTGATAAACCGTACATTGAATGTCTAGGCATTTCATGGTCCATATATGAAGACGACGGCCCGGATGCATAAGGATCAAAATGGTAAGGATGAAGACTCATAGTCAGTGCCCTAGGTATAAAGATATGAGCTTCGCTTGCATTGCGGGCGATGTAGGAATGTACATATGAGAAGAAGTACGTGGTGGGGATGAGCGTTGATAACTCTCACCAATAGTTTCTATCTTTCTCAGTCTTGGATGAGATGGATGTGGTGGAGGAGAATGCTTGCTACTCTTAGCAACAATCTCTATCTGATGAGATTGGTGGAGGAGAACGTCTGCTGCTCTCACCCATAGTCGATCCTCTTATTCATCTTCTTGTTCAAATGTCTCATCATGTATTTTTAGGTCGAAATCATTTCCATCATTCCACAGAGTAGACCTCGGCCGTTCATCTTCATCTAAGATTTTAATGCCTTCATCAAGCGCGACAAGACCTTGCGCGTACCCATCCTCAATGAACACTCGCCGTAGTCGATGCACGAAGTTACACCAATATAAAAGAAATTAGGTGTTAATACACTTAATTTAAGATATAACTCGTGAGGAAAATAAACTAATAGTTTCAAGCTTACCGAATAGTCATGTAGAGCCCCGTCGTGTCCGACAAATTGTTTGGTGACTGATTGATACCACATCATGCAGTCTTCTCGATTGTGTCCTCCTTCTTGTTTCGTTGTGACTATGCTATCACAATGATTTTCTTGCATGATGAATGTACAACCTAAATTCTATAAAGACCCGACTCAAGGGGCAATTGAGGCAATTAAATATTTTATTTGTGTCTTGACGTGTTATTGTATGTAATATATTTTATTTCAACTTGACAGGACTTAATTTGACCAAGTGCGCGCACATGACGACGATACCTCGGACTACTAAGTTAGTGAGAAAGAAATCAAGTTGAACACAATTAAGGTTTGTGAGTAGTTTGAAGTGGTTCAAGTGAGTGAGATAATTGGAACCAAATAAAAAAAGAACAAACCCTAATATCTCTTAAGCCAATATAAGGGATCAAACCCTAAATGCATTTCCTACAACACAAAAAGAACCCTTAGAGAGGGTGGCAGCTCTAAGAAGAATGGAGGAAGAGAGAGATATCTAGAGAGAGAAAGCTTGAGGGAGAAAAAGGTAGTCAAGAGCAAACGAACAAGTGGAGGCCGACTTCGGAGACCAGCAGCGGTGGAAGGTGCAGACTGGTGAGCGCACAGGTGGGCAGAGCAGCGGCGGCGACCAGCAGGGACGACTCCTACACTGCGGCAACGTGGCTCCGGCGAGGCTAACGCCGGCGACGTGGATCAACAAGATGGGCGCCATTGACTTCGACAAGATTTGAAGGTAGAGTGGCGAGGCATCGACAAGAGTGAGAGTTTTAGGGTGAGATTCCTAACACTTTCAACTTCACGAATTGGTTGGATTTAGTGTGGAATAATCTTGAATGGATTGTTGTTATTGAACTTGGAGTTATCATCTAAAATAAGAACACACCTAGTTGAGGTGTAAGTCATACACACCAAATGTATGATGAAATGCCACGATTGAGTTTTTCTTGTTTCTTTAAGTTTGATAATATAAATGGTGACGTTAAAATGGGCTATTTGACATTCCTTTTATTATAAGAACTTTATAAAGTAGGATTCCATCGATTTTAAGTCGTGAATGCATTTTGAACTTGATTTGCCTAATTTTGGGCTAAGTTATGTAAGTTAGAGTAGAATATCATTTCTTGCATAAAATGTGTTTCATAAAATGCCCTAAAGAAAGCTTATGTATCATTTTCTATGTTTTGCAAATGATTTTAAAAGGGGTTGAACTCTAATTTTGGTTCAATCACATGGTTTGATCTATCTTAACTTTGAAGAGGCCTTATATTGACAAAATTTATTAATCACGAACATGGTCGACGCGTTGGTTTATTCATTATGGTTTTGTGTCGATTCATTTAATGGTTTTAGTCCTAATGAAGGACTCAAATTGGTTTTTGAAATGAACTTATTGCTATCAAGTTATGGATTTTTGACTAAATAATATAATTTGGAGTTTTGAGTCGAACTCGACTCTTTCGTGATGATTTATACCCTTTTGTTTTTCATAAATCGATTGATTTCAATTTAAGTTAAAGAATCAAGTTTTATGGGACTTTCCTTATCATGTTCCACCGCATGCTTGTTTTATTCGAATCATTAGTTTTGATTGATGGAATGGTTTTTAAGTCAAGAATGACTTAATAATTTGATCTGAATAAGGATGAGCCCTTACTGATTTAGTTACTCTAAACAAGTTACGAATGAGTTTAGACAAAGTGTGTTGTACTTAAGCAATTAAGGATACTAAAGTAATTAATGTTTCAAATTGATTAGATTCGTGATATGGCTTACATCGGGCCTCGAATGCGTGAGGATCGAGATTAGGATTCGCAGCTAGTCTAGGTAAGTGGGGAGCTTCGCTCATGCATTAAATGTGTCTTGAATATTAGATAAATAGAAATTTCATATTTTTGTCGAAAGACTTGGGATTAGGTCGCATGTAGTTAATGATATGAATATGCTCATCTATGGAATGCATGTGACATGAACAAATTTGTTATTTGATCCAAAAGTGGTGATGGAGCTATATACTCATCAAAAGAGTGTGGTCCGCGCCAAGAGTAACAGTGGTGTGGCAGTGTGCCTACCAACAAAGAGTGGTCCGCATTACGAGTAGTGGTGCTGTGGCAGTTTGCCTACAAACAGAGAGTGGTCCGCACCACTAATTGTAGTGGTGAGGCTATGACCCCACAAAAAAGAGAGTGGTCTGCACCACAAAGTATCAAGTTCACAAGTAGTCGCAATCGGTGACGGCTTGTAAACACACATTGTTGGTTTGATGGAACTAGATGGAGATCACAATAGCCATTGTGACCACCAATAGTTCACATCATCTCAAGGATGAGTGTTTCAGTCACTGGGTTCATACTATTAACTAGTATGCATTGAATGGAACCATGACTCATATTTATTACTAGTTCTTATGGTAATTCTCTTGTTGAACCCAGTTGCATGAATGAATGATATTTATTTATAATTTGTGAATTTCCCTTTTTATGATGTAATTTCAAAAGAATGCTCATTTTTCTAGTTTGTTGAATAATGAATCTTACGTTTATGATTTACTTGATATGGAACTTGTTTACATCCCTTTATGAATAAGGATCATATCTTTATTTCTTTCCCTTAAATGCTTTACAATTCGGCTTACTTGTAGTATATAATTGTTTTGCTTTTTAGGTAATACTTGCATGTTTAGTGTTTGAGCGAGTCTTTTCTTTTATCGAGCTCCACTGGTTTTTTTTAGCTCACCCCATTATTTTCTAGGTCCCTCAACAATGGAGAACTGAACCAAGAATTCTCTTTCTTCATCATCAATCAAATCACTATTCGCGACCCAAGATTCGATTTTATCATCGATCCAATCACCGTTCATGTCTTTTCTTTTTCTTATAAATGAATAGATCTCTTTACTTGTACGACTTAGATGTCTCATATTTCTCGAAAAAGTGATTCTCAACAATGACACTAGAATGAGACAAGGGAGAGGTGATGCTTGAAACCTTCTCTTGATGTGAGCCTTATGTTGTATTATGTATGTATTCAATTTTGAACTATTAAGCTTGGGTTGTAATTAAAATAGGTCTTTGGGTAGTTTGAAACCAACTCACCTTTAGTTGATTCACTTGAGAGTTTTTTTAATAGACCCTTTTTAGTTAAATGAATGTGAACCCATGTATAGTTTCATAGATGTTCATATGAACTTTATTTTATTGGCTTAAGGATAACTTTTATATTTATTCTGTTGCTATTATCCTTTCGTATAGCCATTATGTTATTCCGCAGGTTGTTTGAGAGATGTGCCAGATCGTTGTTTGGGCATGGTTTAGGTATTAGGCTTGAGTAACGGTTTGGGTCGGGTGAACCGACCTTAGGTCGGGGTTGGGTCGTCACAATAAACCACCCAATTTCTTGAGTGTGTCCTTGAAATTCGATGCGGTGCAGTCAGGTGTTGTATTCACAGTTTGGTGGCATGACCTATATCATTCCGAATTGTCTCATTACCCTTTCTAGTCGATGCCACTCGACTATGTAGAAACAAACTAGAGGATACATCGATAGCCAACTCCCGTGACCTTCAGTACAATATTGGAGAAGACACTCGATGACATCAGCATAAGGTTGCCACACCACAACATCCTCCTTCTACGAGTCGAATGCATCACGAAAAGCTGATAAGACATGTGTCGCAGTCCGAGTAACCAAAAATGCATCGATCCAATTTATATACAAAACAATAAATTAGTTAAAAATAAAATGGAATCAATATTATAGAAATTATGAAAAATATTTTTATTATCTATGTGCCAATGGAACGCCAATAGGCATGTAATCTCCATCCACTGTTGAAGACCGAACTCTAGAAACACCTAGGTGCCTTGGTGCTATAAATAGAAACCTATCCCATGCCTACGGCTATATAAGAATCGAAGCGCCTGCAACCTCCTGCGCACCCGAGCGAGATCTGTGACGCAAGTCTTTGTACAAATAAGCTAAACACGCACTTCTCTAACTATACTGTCCAGCTGTTTGTAGATCCTCGAGCGATGGAAGAAACATCAAATGTACAAATTGATTTGACTTGTCGGCGAATAAACAACCACATATAAGTTGTAGTATATACGACCAGACACAATGTTGCACCGTTTCCTCATCACTGTCGTCCTGTATAGCTGGTACATTACATTGAAGCTATTCGAATTTAAGTCGATTCCTTATAATGTCATCTCCAACAGGAATTCTACTAAGTAGCCTCTCACACACCTCAATATAGTTAGTATCGGTGGTTCTTGTCACATGCATACCTTTAATAGGTAAGCCAAGTAGTACCTCCACATCTTAGAGTGTAATTGTACAGTTGCCATATTGCATATGAAATATATGTGTCTCTGGGCGCCATCTCTCAATGAAGGTAGTAATCAAAGCCCAATTAAGATTGAAAAATGATACGCGTGAAATCTTGTAGAAGCTACTGGAACGTAGATTTGGGATCATTCGAGAATGCTACTTCACCTTTCGATAACGACACTTTGTTTTCACCGCACGCGCATTGTTTCGTACACTTTATAATTGAAAACATTTTAGTCGATATATATGTATTGTAAGTTTGTGCATAAAAATTATACGTATACATCTTAAAAAGTTTACCTGACCTCTCCAGGCTTGCGAGGATCTGTGCGTAAATTGGAGAAGTAAAAGTGAAGGATCTAATAGACCTGAATCCATTGGTGTACAAACTACAATTGGTTGATTTAAGAAAATTAGTGGTGTTGTTCGGAAAGTCACAAAGAATCATTAATATAGGTTAAGACATTAATGAATACCTAAAAATTTCATGACGTAACATTTTAGGACACTTAAAAAATATCAATGTAATGAAATTACCAAGTCACGCCAATTACAAACAAAATACAAAATCGACTATTAGTTTGGATTGAAAGGTTGAGCTTTGGTTGTACAAATCTTATTGTTATGACCCTCTGCAGGACAAATACCGCATCAATTCTTCCTAATAAGGACTCGAGCACGGTCTCTATTAGGACATGTTGTTCATCTATGTCTTTCTTAATGACATATTCCACATCGCAAGGCCCTTGAAACATTAGGAAGATCCATCTTGTTTTGCCTTTGTGTTCCCTTGGGTCTCCTTCGACATGTCTACAAATTAGATATGGTAGGATCTTCGTCGCAAAAGTCAACCAATGCTTCTCATGTGGGATGGCTTTGAAATTAGAAGAGTAACATTGCACGTACACATCAATCATGTAGTATGGCATAATGAGTTGCAAGGAGTTCACTCGAATAAAGGCACATGCAGCTGACGCGTGTGAGCAAGGGAAACCAAACGATTGCCATTTATTGCAATTGCGCACCTGATCCTTTAGGACAATGACTTGGGTATTGTTGCCTTTATGCATGCGATCTCCATGTCATCTAGTCAGCATCTTAAACTCACCTGTCTCGATTTATCAAATTGACTCGATGCCATCTTGCAGATTGTTCATAATGTATGAGTTTATTCCTGACATATTTTATGTAGGAGAGGCCGTTAGAGATTGCTTCATTGATCTCCTGTCTGCTTCAATCGTGGTATATCGCCAATCTGTAGTAAATCTTTTGAGCTATCGCTGTTATTGGCAAGAATCGTGCCCCTTCAATACACTGTTAAAACACTTTACAATTGAAAAATAATTTCGAGTAAGTAATATTAGGTCAGCGATAACTAAATCGTAAGAAATAAAAGGAACTTGCATTTCGTACATACCAATATCATTAGAATTCATCCATCCGTACATCATGCCTTTGTCATGTGATTGAGTCCATAGTTCTTTGGGGATGACATTGACGTATTGCACACATTGGGAAGTTTGTGATGATAAGTATGCAAAACGCTCCATGCACATATTAAATTTTCATTCTTGATGTTGAGCAGGAGCTCGAGAAAAGCGGTTTTTCAAGGGTTCACTTTTGGGTGTTGAAATTACTGACCAAGTGTTGCAGGCAATAACGGTGGTATTCGTTTGGGGGATAAAAACCATTAGTCAGTGTATTGACCACCTCCAGAATGCTAGGTTGATGATCAGAAATAAGACAAATACCATCTTTATCCATCATGTGTTTGCGCAACATCTTAAAAAACCATCCTCACGAATCCGTAGACTCAATTTTTGCAACTGCAAATGCAACCGGTAGTATGTGTCCATTACCATCAATAGAGATGACAATCATTAGCTTACCACTATACTTGCCATACAAAAAAGTCGTGTCGATCTGTAGAAGAGGCCTGTAATACTTGGAAGCTTCAATCGATACTTCGAATGCAAAGAACGCACGGCGAAAATGAGGATGCTCTGTCCATATCACATCCCCAGTGTCTATGTGACCACTCGATTTTTATCCCTGGACTTTTAAACTTTATAGTCGCCAACAATCTTGGCAATCTAGCATATGACACGTCCTAATTTCCAAATGCATTTGCAACTACTTACTTTTGGAATCCCATATTCACTTATAGTTTATTTCGTGTCTATATTTTCCCTTGATTATTTGTACTAAGGCCTTGATAGCTATTGCCCGATCTATCAGGACAATGCTTTGGATCTCTCGCGCAAGCATGTTGGCATCGAGTTGGGCATGATCGCATTATACGCTATGATTTATATAGTTGTGCGGTTCATCTAATTGCATGATCTCTCATAATTGTATTTTCTTTTGCAAACAAGCATAGAGACGCCACATGCACCTATCTTGCAAACTCTTGCACTTGATCGTCCACAAAGTTATAGTCGACTTCATCACAATGTTTGTTAACATGCCACACTTTGACGTCATGTTGTAAGACTTTTTTATTTTCAAAGCACATTCCTTTTTCCAACTCAAAATTAGACATGTCTTACCCAGTCTATTGATGAGAATGTTGGGTCACAGTGGAGTTAGTCACATTCCAATTGATTTCATTAAACACTGGCAGCAGTTGGTGAACTTCATCATCATTTGCTTCCTCCATGAAATTCTCTTTGTCGATAGCAAATTGCTCATCATCTTGAACGTTTTCCACTTTTGGAGACTCATACCTTGGATAATCCATAATAGCATTTAAGTTTTTCAAATCAACAGATGGTGCAACACCCTCGGAGGGACGTACATCCTCGTCCATGTCATTATCGCCATCGTTGTTGGGGTTATCATCACTAAAGGCATTAATATCATCATCTACTGGACTAACAAATCCATCTTGTATGACATCACCAAAAGGTGATTGTATATGCAGCCTTTCCATCATCCATCTAGTGTCTGACATGCCGACATCTTCATCTACCAGTTGTGAATGAACTATAGAATCTTGGAAAGATTCAATTGCCTCAAATTTTAAATAAATATCTACCCTTGCTGATAATGGTAGATTGGATACTATTGACTACATCAAGTCGAAGTGCGTCGCGTCTTGCAACAACACGAGGACGAAATACTTCGAACCTTTTTAAAGAATTATCACGTGATTATAAGTCATCCTAACTAGAGTCTCCGTGGATGAGATACTGAATGCATTACACATGCGATCCATCAATTGATGTCTAATTGTCCCAAACTTAAGCATCAATACTGCTAATGGTGGTGCATTGTACTCGATGCCATTCAAACTGTTTACAATTTCACCGTACGCATAAAATAGAAATGGGATATTCCTATGTTTCATGACCTACATAATTTATTGGACAATGATGATGTAAAAAAAAATTCCATATATATCAATCCAAAAAGTAGATCAAATTGGGGATTTAAAGCGCAATCGAACTTTCTGATGTAGATGATCGTCTTACTAGTGTGATTACAAAACATACTCATTCGTCTGCATGAAATACCAATTAATAACTCATACTTACATCGGTACTACTAAATTAATTAAAAGGAGCAAGTATTTCATCAAAGTTATATATCTTCTTAATTTATGTCTCATATTTAGCACCATATATATACAAATCAAAGACAAAATCTATCTCTAGATGAGGTTCATCAAGCAAGTACACAAGAAAAAATATTTAAGTGCAGTAAGTCGCTACTTTCTATTCTTCTAAAAGAGATTAAACTTAATTATATATATCGTGAAATCCATTTTTTTAAAGTTTATAACATGATAACTATATATTAAGATTCATATGATATATTTGTTTGATCCACAATTGGCTCTTCCATATATGTAGGTATGTAAAAACTTTTAAATACACAACTTTTTGGATATTTTCAATAAAAAACTCTATAATATACTTATAATCCATTAGGTGTTTGAAAATCATGTGTTAAATGTACACTTCAACATCATGCATCTTAATTATTTTTTATTCAAGAAAGATCAAGTTGAAAAAAATATAAAAATTTTAAGATCCAACGTGCATGCAATTATATTTTCCTACAGTTTGCTTGCAATTTAAAATAAGAGACAACAATTAATCTAGCTAAAGCCTTCCTAGAGCTTATATTTTAATCTTTACATGAACATTACTACTGAATATAAATATATATCTATATATATATCTAGCTAACAAGTTCTAGGTTTATTTCTAATTCCATTTAATTTAATTAGAGAAAAACATATGAGCACTTTTTATATGTATACCTAGCCATATTTATATATCTGATAATAATTAATCAAAGTTTGAGAAATCTCGATGAAATTAACTAGTTGATTGATCATATATACAAAGTCTGAGAATTTATAATGTAACATGATTACATATATATAAAGCCAAAAAGTTGATCAAATTAGGGATTTGAAGCACAATCAAACTTTCTGATGTAGATGATCGTCTTAATAGCGCAACTATAGAGCATATTCATTCATTTGCTTGAAGTACCAACTAATAACTCATATTTACATTCTAAATAATGATATAAAAAATTACGCATGAAGTCAAAATGAAAAATAAAATGAAGATTAAACTTTTGGATAAAAATATATTCCTGGTGCAACCATTTTATTTGTTATCGGTGTTCATTTATATATTTTTTTATCATATAATTATTATCTCTATTTTCTGAAAAAATATTTTACAACAACCAATAAGCTATGCCAATTCTAATATTTCTTTATTAAAAAGCTTTTTTAAGCACAAAGAATTTAAAACGCAGTTAAACTACACATAACGTGCATTGAACACATGTTATTTAACCACTTTTTTTCTTAAAAAATACGTGACTACATAATATGAATTTAATAACAAATTAAATAAAAACTTAAAGAAAAAAACAAATTCTTTTATTTACTGGTTTCCTCATCTTATGCTCTTCAATTTAATATTCATTCAAATATTGTCTTTTTTTTTCGAAATTTAAATAAGAAAAACAAAAATTATTAAAACTTAGTTGTTTATGCTACGTTTTTTTCAATTCATACCTAATAACTAACATTTATCTACATCATTCATTTATGATAAAATGCTATCACTATAAAATATTTATTATTCTTACGGTTTAATTATAGTGGTGCTCTCTTTTGATCCTCAAGTCCCTTTCCCAGTAAAATAAATATAAGAAAACTTAGAAAATGAAAAATCTAAACACACACAAACACACTATAAAATGGCAAAAACACACATTATGGAAATAACACACATTATGGATCTTCAAAAAAAAACAAGCACACACACACACACTATCGAAAGTAAACATTCGCACCTACATACACTGTCTAAATTGGACACACACACACACACACTTTTTTGGATGAAGAAAAATGGACACGCACACACACTGTCGAACATAGATACATACATAGAGATACACTCTTTTTGGGATGAAAGACACCTCGCACACATACATAAATACACACTGTCGAACACATAGTTAGGTCCATTTCTCAAGGAAGAAACACAGAGTTAGGGGCTTATCTCTCTTACACACACATGACCGTGACCTACACACACAAACATATATATACACAAGCTAAACACACACAAGCTAAAGACACACAGAAACACACATACACACCGTGGCCTCTTTTAAACTCGATTTCGACCCTCCTGGCTCTCTCACCTTATTTTCTCACAGTGGCAACCTTTTCCTCTCTCATCTCCTACCTTTATCTACTACCTCTCTCTCGACCCTCCCAACCTTTTCTCAATCTTGCAATACCCTCTCTCCCTTCTATCAAAAACTTGTTGGCTCTCTCTCTCTCTCTTTCTATATCTCTCTCCCTTTTTCTTTGTCTTCGACTACACCCTCACTAACTCGCCACCCTATTAAATAGACACCCAACTCTCACCCACCTCATCGAAAATTTGACCTAGCTACCATAAACCAGAAACCAGTACCCTTTATGTTCCTAGACCCAATTCTTCGAAATGTAGATAAAATATTCTCTGCATTCTGGATTTTGGAGATGAAAAACAAATTACAAGAATATAGCATTCGAAGAATGCACGATTCTTATAATCTGGGGTGGATCAATCCACGTGGATCCACGTAGATTGATCCAAAACAAATATATAAGAATGGCGCATTTTTCTAATGCGCCACTCTTATAAGGCGCAGTGGGTCAAGCACCACGTGGCCTGATCCCAAACATAAGAACAAGAATGGCGCATTTGGAGAAAGCACCATTCTTGTAAGGCTTATAGATCAGTCCACGTGGATCTTTGCGCACTAATCCAAAAAATATTGCATTAATGGCGCATTTGGAGAATGCACCATTTGTGTTGTACGAAATGGCAGTCCACGTGGATTTCACGTGGACTTATCCATTTAGATAACAAGAATAGCAAATTTGAAGAATGCACCATTCGTGTTGTACAAGTGTCAATTTACGTTCACATAAATAGCCTATTCTCCGAATGCACTATTAAAGTAAAGTGACATAGTACACAATTTTTCTATGTTTTACGCATTTTCAAAAGTTAGAATAACTTATTGAGCGAATAAAAAAACCTATCCTATTTTAATAATTACTAAAAATATATGTGTTGTACGGTTGTAATAGCATTGTAAAATTATGAGTTTGGGAATAAGAAAGAATCACGCATATTATGTATTTTTGGAATGGTGTGTAAATGGTAGCAGAGCGGGATTAATTTCAAACCTTAATATCCCAAACCCTAATTTCCATATTTGTGATTTAGAGATTAGATTGGGTTGGATAGCTAGATCGAAGATCTGGTTTATCATTTGATTTCGACTGAACTTTTTTTATTGATTATCGGTGATTCGACTTATTCTTGAAAATGTTCAAGGAATGGCCAATTCTTTGATTGGAAATGTGACGACCCGAAAACTTAAAATATCGCATCAGATGTATTTTAGTAATTTCACAATTTTATGTTGTTGGCATGGTAAATGCGAGTATCACTACAAGAAAAAAGTAAACAACAACAAACTAATCTGTTGTTGAATTGGTACGGATTTTTTGCTAAGGGACTCAAGACAGATCAAGAATGAGATCGAGAGTGTTGCTAAACTCTTTGTCGCAGATTGAAGTTAGCAACAGATTTTGGTTCTTTCTTTGTTCAAAGCAATTTTGAATGACATGTTCTGAGCAATGAAAAAAAAATATGTTGCAGATTGAAAAAAGAGGTTCTGTTGCAAATCTGTTGCAAATCAATGATAAACAAAAAGTCTGTTCTTGATTTACACAATCAACAAATGCATTCTTTTTTCTTGATCTGTTGCAAATCAGCGATAGACCAAGTCTGTCGCTGATTTGCACAGTCAGCAAAACTACCCTCTGTCGCTGATCTGTTGCAAAATAGCGACAGATCAGCAACATATACCTTTTTGATGACTGTGCAAATCAGCAACATACCAAGTCTTCTTGATTTGCACAATCAAGAAATCATTATCTGTCATGATCTGTGATCTGTTGCAAAAAATGACAGATCAAGAACATACAACTTTTTGCTTGATCAGGTGCATCAGCGATTTAGAATGGTAATTTTTTTAAAAAATTACAGTTCACTGTAAATAGTAAATGGAATTCCTGAAATAAAAAATCTGAAAAAAAAAATAATTTTTTCTTCTGCAATTAAAACTAAAATTGAAAAATTGTTTGTATATTATCAAAATTTGACAAAAAATATCTACAAAATGTGGAGATTAACATTTCATAATTAACTAGTAGTATACTATATACTACTAGATGAACATTATCCAACAAAATACAAAATACTACACAAATTAAGATGGCAACACAAATTAATTTACATATATATCTACAATGTCAATCCCACACCCTTACCCAATTGTGTCACCGATACAAGATAGACACTATACGATTTCTGGGGCTAGGAGTGCGTGTCCCATCCAAATCCTGAAAATGAAAAGGAATAACTTGAACAATATTCGAAATGCAATCAAAATATTCAAACGCAAATGAAAAAATCATAAAATTAAGCCTTGCTCATCGACCTCATACATAAAAGATCGTCCACAGTGGCACACACAAAAATTTCCAACTCAAAAGGGAATGAAAGAACTTCCATACATGACATTCCATGCATTTTTTCAATTTCTTTCCTCTTGTACATTCATTCATATATATAAGAAGTTAAAAACATAAAAGAAGACACCATGAAGCCCACAAATGAACCATTCTAAAAACTCAAAACAGTAAAAAATGAAAAAATTCAATGACATGAGAACAAATCTAAGATAATTGAGCAAATATCAAAATATGTAACTATTAATTGAAAAAAGTCAATGACATGAAAAAATTCATATTCTTCTTTTATAATACAAATCGAATTCATATTTTCTAATTCACCACTCTATTGCAATGGATATATACTCTGAAAGAAATTAATTAAGTGGACAACAATATATTATATATGGTTCCAATTTCTTTTGTTCTTGTAGTGTTTACGCAAATATACTCGAATGAGATCGTTATACCTTGCAAGACAAAGTTAATCTTATTATACAAACATTTTACCTCCTATTAAATATATTATATATGGTTCCAATTTAGACTTCAATATTTTCATCCACCAACTAACATGCATTTAGACACCTAATGGTTATAAACAAACATTTTACCTCCTATTAAAGCAAATGAGTAGGAAGAAATTAGATCAATGTTTAAACATAGACAACAACAACAGAAAAATCAAGCCAAGTTAATTTATATTATGTATATAGAAGCATGAGAACAAATCCCAAAATATGTCACTAGGTTATGTGTTGGGTTGCATGGAGACACTTAATTTGTTAATAAAAGGGTTGCTAAGTAGAGATTAGTGGGTAAAATATAGGGATGACAAATCTCTTAATTTATGCATGTAAGGGAATTTGACAAAAAATTGAAAATACATGCATGTATACATATCGTATAAAAGTCACTCGATAATCCATATAGCTCATGTATGTGATTGTAACTCTGAAAATTATGAAACTATAATCATCAGGGATGATTCAAAGTCAAGGTATATTTGAAAAAGTTATTTTATTTTAATAATAATATCCAACCTTCCGAGGCCTAGTCAGCCTTTTAGAAATAATATATTACATAGAAAACATACTTAATATATAATTAGACAAAGATTTCTATAGTCTAGTTGCAATTACAACTTTATTTTTGAAATCCATTGCAATTACAACTTAACTAATTACTTATTGACTTATTGACCATAAAAGATATTACTTAATCAACCAACTAATCACAAACAAATGACGAAGATCGTGTACTTAGAAAACATGGCGTACTACGGTGTCTTGAAGGCACCGTTAACTTACCCCATAATACTAAATAAATCTATTTTTTTTCCATAAGAGACGTCCAACTTTTTTAATTCAATGAATCACATATAATACTAAATAAATATTCAAAATAGGGAATGGACTTTTGAATATAATCCTAAGTAAATTTTGAAAAGTCCTCTTTTATAACAATAGTGCCAACAAGAAATTGTCTTAAACAATATATAAAGCATTTGTTGCTAACAATTATGGCAGAAATATCTTAACAAGGATGATTAATTGTTGCACTGAATCTCGGGCTTGCTTGGTTGCACAAGGGTTTCCTAATAGAAGAAGCTACTAACATCATATAGAGTTGACTCGCAGAACAATATATATTTGGTAGATAATCTTATATTGTTATGTTTGTTGTGAGGTGTCCGCTTACTCTAACAAACATTGAATCCCATGCCAAGTATTTTCTCATTTTTTCAACAGAATCAGAGATACTTATTAACATGTTATATGTGGGCATTGACGATACCAAATCTAGGGATATATATGTGTACGTGGAGTGTTCACTTGATATTCTAAGTTAAGTATCACTATAATGCCAATATTAAACTATGTATGCCATGCACATTTATTTAAGGTACGTACAATAGTTTATGGAAAACATAACAAACTAAGCTTACAATATTAAACTATATAAGATAACTTAAATATGCACGTTACAAGGAAATAAAAATTTTAGAGAACAAAATATAAAAACATACAAAGGCACAAAATGCACAAGTTAAAACGTCGTTACCCACTCGTCGTCACTGCGCGGACTCTAAACAGAGTAGATAGGCGTTTTGGATGCTTTTAGAGAACGTCGTTACATTGTGGCTTGTGTGAAGTTTGTTAGGCTCTCGCTTTGCTTACTATCATGGATACAATTAAGGGTCTACTAATCAATGTGTGGGCACATTGACATATATATGGCTAGAGAATGATAAAAACAAGTTCTTAAATTAATGGATGGTTGGTTTGATAGAAGGAAGATAATTTGATGTAATGGCACATGGGGCATAGTGCATGCATTTTAGGAATGCATGTCTGCATACATGTATAGAACATGTAGATATGCTAATTATAATGTGATAGTCGCTCTGTACCATCTTTGTTACTTTAGTTCTACTATAGGGTAATGATAATTAGAATTGTATGAATTTATAGTTAAAGTGAGAACAACATTAATTTAAAATTTGTGTTCATATAAGGTCTATAATAGTTAAGTCGTTTAATTTTTTCTATACATGTTCATTTTACTTATTGATTTTCAAAAATCAAACCATAGATATATAAATTTCGGTAGTCATATAAAATAGCAAAATAGATTTTCAAGAAAATGCAAACCGCAATGATATCCGAAACTCAGTCAAGGAGGAACCGAGGGCGACCAGCGGCTGCGGAGGAGTCGGGCCGAGCAGCGGCGGCGGCGGAGGCGGCCCCAACCAGCGACGGGAAGATTACGGAGGCGACAAAGGCGGCGGCGCAGAATCCGAGCTGCGACGCGCGAAGTCCGAGCTTCAGCGCGCGGTTACGAGCAGCAGCGCGCGAGGGACGAGCAATGCGCGGCGCGGGTCCGACCAAATGGCGACAAAGGGTCCGGCAATGGCGGCGCGGGGGTCCAAGCAACGGCGGCCGGTGCACGCGAGGCTACCAGCGCATGACGGTGCGGCGACGGCTAGCCTCGCTTAGCGGATCCCGGCGTCACGCGAGGGAGCGGCGATCTGGAGAAGGGGAAGCCACGGCGGCGGATCTAGAGAAGGGGGAAGCGGCGGCGACGAACAACGCGCGACGGTGGTGGCGCGCGCTCACGATCGATCGGGCAAAGGCGTCGTTGAGCGCGGCGACGGTGCGGCGACGACTCACGGTGACGAGCGGCGCGGTGGTGGCGGCGATGACGACGGCGACGGTGGTGGCGGCGGGTCTCCCGCGACGGTGCGGCGAGAAATTATTTTGCATGGAGTGACGATCGAAATGGGTTTGCAGGGAGGAGGAGGAGAGAAAATGGTTTGTTAAAACCATTTAGAAATTAGTGACAAATCAGCAACAAATTAGTATGTTGCTGATTTTTTGTTGCTATTTTGTTGCTAATCAGCAACATATCAAAATCTGTTGCTGATCAGCCTACGTGGACAGCCTACGTGGCATTTGTTGCTATTTTGTTGCTGATCAGCAACATATCAAAATCTGTCGCTGATCAGCCTACGTGGACACTGACAGTCTGTTGCTAATTTGTCGCTGTTCAGTGACAGATCAACAACAAACTATATGTATATAATGCATTTGACTTGCATTTGCATTATATTTCGTCACTCCCACACGCCGCCACCACCGCTCGCCATCATTCATCCATGATCATGACATGTCGCCGCCACCACTCGCTAGCTCGGTCCATTGGGTGGGCTCATACAGGGTCTATTTTTAAAATTCTTTTAAGGTAATCTTAGCTGTGAGACCTCGACAAAAAAAAAAAATTAAGACAAACTTGGAGATTTGGTAAGGTTAATTAATTAAGACAACTTCGACAAAAAAAATATATCAAGACAAACTTAATTAGAGGGAAATTAGCTTCATTTGAAAATTAATTGATTGGAGAAGAAATAATTATATATGCGTTAAAAAACCCTTGAAAATTCACGATTTAATCAAAATCATGATTTTTCAACTTTATTTAAGGGAAACACATTGTTTCCCGCTTTGCACATATTACTTTTGCTGGCTATATAAAATAAAATCTCATTCATATCAAAACTAAAACAAAACAAAAAAAAATTCTTCGAGTGCTCTTAGAATTCGCACAAACGCGCAATATGATGAAGTCAATATATCAATTGAAATTGAGAGATATCTTCAAATTAATTCAAACTATACACTATATATATATATATATTTATTTATGAGAATTGAAACTGCTATACTTACCTCTAGCCGCAACAACAATACTAATGATCATGAAGAGATTTAAAAGGAAACCTCACAGCAAAACGTCCTCCGGACCCTTTAAGCCTGAAAGTTGCCATGTATATGCGTGATGATATGATATATACGTGCAGCAAGGTACTTTTGATATCCACTCTATTTCTTCGTTAATTACTAATTAATTAATGGAATCTATATATATTTTGTATAAATGTTAGACATACATATATGTAAGATAATTAAGTGGACATCATGTTTTAATTAGTTCCCTGCGTTGCATTGTCTTAACGCTATCTAATTAAAAATGAGTAAGTCTCACAGCTAAGATTACCTTAAATACTCCTAATAAAAGATTAACTTAAATACGATATATACGTTCATTATATTCCATAAGAAAGGTAATTTCTAAAATCAAATTAATAATCATTTCTTGACTTAAATAAAGTAATCTTTTTTGAAGAAGTTTGATATGACTGATTGATTGAGACAAAATTAATATCTCTCAAAATACCTTGAAGTTAAAGGGTGTCAATTTTTTTGTTTGGCTCATTGGCTCGATTTATCCCGCCCAAAAAACTTATTTTGAATAGTAATTTTTAAAATTCAAATTGAAACTGGGCAAGACTATGATATTCAAATTGAAGTTCGCGCCGGATCTAAACAAGACCCTCTGAGCCAAATACCTAGCCCAGATTTCAAAATATTTTACTTTGAAAATATGTCGTTATACATTGTATAATTTATATAAAAAAAACAACAATAAAAATAATAAACTAGATAGCACATATAGAAATGTACTATATGTGAGTTAATTATTTTTTGCGAGTTAATTATTTCTTGGTCACTACATACAATATATATATTATGGTTGTAAGCGTTAAAATAACTGAGACTTCTTTAATGAATCTCTTAATTAAACTTGTTGCTTCATTTTACCACCCCGCTGAGTGACAAGCTCGTTTTTGTTCTCTCACATTTGCAAGTAAACAAGTCGGATAAAACAATGATTACATTCAGAGTACGTGCAAATTTTAAGGAAAAAATCTTTTATTATGTTATGTCAATTTTTTTTTAATTTTCAAATTTTTTTAGAAGTTGAAAATTCATGACAATATTTTACTTTGAATAAGAGGCAAATACCGCGCAGCGGCGGCGGCGCCTCGCGGTCGATCGTGACGACGGTGGTGGCGGCGAATACGACGGCGACGGTGGTGGCGGCGGATTTTCGGCGACGATGCGGTGGAAAATGGAGTTTGCAGGGACGAGGAGGAGAGCCCCTGGTTTGAAAATACCATCTAGAAATTAGTGACATATCAGCAACATACTAGTCTGTTGCTGATTTGTTTGTTGCTAATTTGTCGTGATCAGCGACAGATCAGCGACAGACTATGTCTATGTCTGATCTGCGATCCAGAGTAGATCCGTCTCATTTTAGCTACGATCAGCGACAAACTAGGTTCTGTTACTGATCTGTCGCAGATCTGTCACAAAATGGGCGGGAAATTAATGGCGGGAGAAATCAGCGACAGATCAGTGACAAAATACAATTTGTCACAATTTTTGTCACAAATCAGTCACTGATTTGTTGCTCTTTGGTCAACCGAGTCAAACGCTCTATCTGATGCATAACTGTTGCTGATTTGTTGTTGTTTAGCAACAGATTCAGTCTGTTGCAATGTTTTGATGCTATTCCACATTTTTCTTGTAGTGTATTATATGCAAATAAACCAAGTTAATGAAAAACTGGCCTTAAGTTTGGGGTACTAACTTAATTAAAACATGAAATCGGCCTTAACACCCTTGGGGACATTCTTGTAATTTAAGGAATCACTTGGAAATCCTATTCCCTAAAACCATACCTATATAAAATAGTTATAAGTTGTGTGGCCTCCTTTGCTCAAACACAAACCAAAGTGATGAGAGTGGAAATAAATAGTTAAAGATAGTGGATTGAAGGTGGAGGAGAGCACACAACAACACAAAGACTTCAAGTTAGGTAATATCTCGACCTTCATTACGTCTAACTACTCCATCTTTTGTTATTTGATGTTTTGGTAAAATTTGGGTGTGTTGGACTAAAAACTGGTGGATAGGGTACTCCAAAAAGGGGGAGTGGGTGGCGGCGCCGCCAGAGAGGATGTGTCACGGCTCAAATTTCTAATCGTGTTTTAAACCTTAATCAAAATCGACCCGTGACGTGGGACCTACAACGTGATACACACATTGATCGAGGCACGTGGCCGAGGTTTATGTTATGTTTACGTGATGATTTCCTAGTGTATCGTACATGTGCAGACTACTAAGTCAACTATATTTGTAATTTATAGGTGTCGATACGTAAGCAAGAACATGCCTCGATATGCATGCAGTCGTGGGACTGGGTAGAGAGTGACATAAGTGAGTCATTTATTTAATTGGATGTACTAATGTTGCTTCATTAATTAAATTTGATGTGGCTATAGTTGATTTATAAGAAATGTAGCCTAAGTTAGTAAAAGAAAACAATAGCAATTTGATGTCTCTAGAGATACGTGTGGACACATCAAGAGACCAATGAAGTATGATTTGCTGTTAGTATGGGCGAGTTAGTGGATTTGAAACAAAATGAAAGCCATTAGATTAGTCTCCAACCGCGGTACCAAGTATATTCATTCGACGTATATCAATTCCACATGCATCCAAGATATTGAGTAACAAAAAGGGACATGATAAGCAACATATCAATGAAAGATATAAAGCAGATTCCAAGTAATTCATAGACCAAATAAAATCCTAGCATATCTACTAGCATGGCATGATTGATAATAGAGTAAACCACACTTAACTCAATCTGCTAAATCCTAATTCTGAACCTTCTCTAAGTTCCCATAGTGTTCCTTAAGTATCTACATTTTATACACACTTTATTAGGTTCACAACACTCTTGGATAAGTTTTTTAAGAATTCTGGACTATGGGTAGGCTTGTACTCGGAGTTTGTACTTGAACTCGCATTTAAAACCTTAATGGTGCTCTTAACTTCCAACATATTTTCGAATAAGTTAAAAACTCATTTTGAGTGGTTTATCAATCTCATGTTGTTATGCTTTCCATAAGCTTTCCAACGATGTTCGAAATGTCAAAATCTGAGCTAAAACGAAGAATTATGGCTGTTTGAAGTCGAGGTAAAAATTGGGATTTTTCTGAATTTTGCAAGGACGGTAGCCGCGGTGCTGTGCAGGCTGTTTGCCCTCTGATTCTTCGATTGAGTCCTGACGAACCCTGAGACTCCGCGGGACCTTCTTCGATGTTCCCTTGGCTCGAGATTTAGTAAATATTGTCCAAAAACATATTTTCTAACAACAAAACCATCGATTTGATATCAAAACATCAAGGCTTGAATCTATTAATTGTTCTTGTTGAAAACTTGAAAAAAACTTTACTAAACCATCAAGGATTTGTCAAATCCGGAAATCAAAGTACTCTGCAATCAAAACCAAAGCCACAATCACCACCAATCTCAGATTCAACACATACCCATCATGAAAATCCATTTGTTCCTCACATATTTGCATCAATTCCTCAAGGAAGGCTCCCAATCCACATATAAAACCATTGGGAATGTAAAGAACAACATTTGAACATTAACACCCTTGTAAATCCAATTGAAAACATTGGATACAACACAAATCCGAGAATACATACTCAAAACCAACATTTTCTTTTGAGATTTATGATTTTGGTTGTAAGATTTACCTTAGATTGTGCTCTCTAAGCTTTAAAGAGTTTCCAACTTCTCTTTCTCACATTAAGCCTTAGCCTCCACTTGTGTTTTTGACCAAATAGCTACAACATAAGTTTGTAGCTACTATTTATTTGTACAACCCATCTAGGGTTCGAGGTGACTAATCTCAACCCTAGATTTAAATCTTGTGCCCACTAGTTCTAGGATTATCAAGCGTCTCTCATTTAAGCCATCCCATATGGATTTTAACAATTTTACCCTTACTTGCTCTACAAGTAATTTCTTAGTAATAAATACTAATACACATATTTAGGCACATATACACGTCAAATCATATTTAATAGTTTTCAATCACCTCTATAATCTGTTAACTAGATTTAAGAAATTTGGGGTGTTTCAGCCCAAATATTAAGGAAAGACAAACTTAGTCTTTTCCCAAACCACATCTCTTATGGTTTTTATCAACAGCTTTAAAATGAACACAACTCAATGTAAACGCATCAATTTCTAAGCTATAACCTCAAAAAGAAATATGAAGATCCACAAGACTCATAATAGATTGAACCATATCCAATAAAGTTAAATTTCTCTTCTTTGAAACATCATTCCATGGTGGAGTTACTTTAAGAGTTACAATCCCATAGTTTTTAAGATGATCATCAAACTCTATGCTCAAATATTTACCACCTCATCTGATTGAAGTTCTTTAATAGTTTTAGCAAATTGATTTTGCACTTTATTTTGAAATATTCGAAACATCTCAAAAGATTCACCTTCTTATTTCATGAGATACACGTAACCATATTTGCTGAAATCATTACTTAAGGTAATGAAGTACTGATAACCACCTCTAGCCATTATGTTTATTAGACTGCATACACCAGTATGTATTAAACTTAATAAATCACTTGTCCTTTCAATGTGTCCAGTAAATGGATTTTTTGTCATCTTTCCTAGTAAATAAGATACACATGTTTCATATGATTCAAAATCAAATGAATATAAAATTTCATCTTTCTGAGTTTAGAAATGCGTTTCTCATTTATGTGGCCAAGACAACAATGCCAAAGATAAATTTGATTTAAATCATTTAACTTGAATCTCTTTGAATTTACTTTAAGAATATGAGTATCTGTGAACTTTATCATATTTAAAATATAAAGACCATCTCACAAATTAGCATTCGCATAGAAAATGTCTTTATGAGAAATAAAGCATTTATTATTCGCAATAATGAAATTAAAACTACCCGAATCCAAATATGAAACTGAAATGATGCTTATGTTCAAGGCAGGGACATAATGAAAATTATTTGAAACTAAAACAAGTACACTAGAAAAAATTAACTCATAGCATCATATAGGCAACGCAATAACCTTTGCTCCATTTCGAACTCCTAGGATGACTTCATGTTTCTTTAGCTTTCTACTTTTTGTGAGACCCTACACATTATTACAAAAGTGAGATCCACATCCAGTAACCAATATCCAAGAATCACTATTAGACAATTTAACTTCAACAACGTAAATACGTGAAGTCGTAGTCACAATACTTTTCTTTTTCTTTAGATCTTCAAGATAGAGTTTGCAATTTCTGAACCAATGGTCAAGTGCATGGCGAAAATGACAATTTCCTTCTATTTTCTCTTTTTTCTTGAACTTTGAAGTAGAAGCAACCATTGACTTGACTTGTTCCACAGGCTTTATGATAGTCACAACAACCTTGGCAACTTTAGCCTTGCCTTTGCTCTTTTTTTTCAGAGCCTTTTCTTTCTGAACCATCAACAAAATAACAAAGGGTTTTTAACATTAAGCATCAAATGCAACTCTAAGATATACTTCTCCATATTATTCACGTTATAGTTCATCATAAATTTTAAATAACTATCAGGAAATGAATTCATGATCAAATTTGTAGCATACTCTTGGCTTATGAGAAATCCTAGTCTGTCAAGATTGTCAATATAGCCATTCATTTTAAGAACATGAGGACTAACTGACGCACTCTCAACCTTTTGTAAGAATGAAGGTTTTTGCCTGTCTTCAACCTTTCTTAGCCTAACTTGTGGTTAGAACATTTCCCTTAGCATCGTAGCCATGTCGTAAGATTCCATTTATTCCATGTCCTTCTCAAGTTTAGGAACCATGCTTGCCAATGTAATGCATGCAACATTAGTTGATTTGTTGACATAATCCGTATGTGCATCCTTCATGGCTTTTAAAGCATTGGCTAGTGGTTCATTAGGAATAAGATCATCCAGGACATACAACTTGCGTTCATGCTTAAAAACAATTCTCAATTTCTGAAACAATCAAGAAATTTTTTTCCAAACAACTTATCCTTCTAAAGGATGGATTACAGTAATAAGGAATAAATGTGATTTGAAAAGGCCATAAATCTATAATAAAGATTACATAAAAGTTCATTTTTGTATAAGGGAGTATGCTCATACTAAATTAACAACCCTCCTAAAAGCACTATGTTAATTTAAGGGACTAAAATCAATGTTTCACCTAATTCTAAGACGGCTAAGGCACAACACTCTGAATTAGGTTATTTAGGAGGGTACATTTTTCCAATTATATCATATGAAACTTTAAGTTGTTTTTATGAGATTATGACATCTTATGTTTGAGCATGTTCTTATTTCATCTTGTGTCTAAAATCCAAAACCATTTTGATAGCTTCATCAATGTTAACCATTTCAAACAATAGAGTAATCGTTACTCAACTTGCTTGTTCACGTGTCATTCGTGTCAAATATAACCTGTATTAGAGTTACTAATCACATAGGGGTGCAGCAGTGGTAAATACTTGGTCGAATCTACAAGACTTAGGTTTTACTCTGAGTTAACTAAAAATGGAAAATTTTGGGTTTTTTTATAGATTCTAAGAAAACAATGGATTATAATTACTAGAAACTAAAACTTTGCAAATGTGAATTCAATATGAGAAGATTCCTAGGTCGGCAATTCCATAAATCCAAATCAAGTTTAATAACATATCATGATCCTCTCTCCTTCCAAAAGATTACTAATTTCATTCCTCTTAAATTAGCTATAGGAAATTGATAACCGCAAGAAATCCCAAAATTACATAGTCTCGGTACCTAGGATGTACGCTACTAATGACTTCTCTAATTAACATACAACCCTAGACATCGACCAATAGGGTTTAATGCATTAACCAAATAAAGTTATGTGGGAATACTAATCATAAATAAGCGTATTATGTCCCCTTCTGATTTAACCTAGATTTATTTGTTGCATACTTAAAAATCGATAGGTTTTTACTACAAATGAGTGAATTATTGTCACTTGTATAAGTCTAATCATATAATTACGGATATAAAAGTTCTAATTAACTATAGGATTCCACCTAAAATCATGCATTGGCTAGAGTACGTACCCTAAGTTTGGACCATAATCATGCAATCAACAACAAATAAAATTGAAGGAATTAAAATAAATTATATTAGAAATAAGTAGATCTCACAGACACCACTATAAAACCATGAATCTAGACTTGCTTCACCTTTTACATACGCCAGGATTGCTTAACTAAGCATCATCTTCTCAAAATCCATTAAAAAAATAAAAGAAAATAGAGGTTGATTAGTCGAGAGAAGAGAAGATAATAAACTAAAATCCAAAGTTTATATTAATAAAACCTTTAATTTTTGTTTCTATAAGAGAGAGAAAGTGGAAATTGTGGGTTAGTTGGTGTCTCATACACCTAGAATAATTTGATGAATGTAGTGAGTTTGTTGTTTGGGTCTTGGACACGTGATAACATTTGATTGGAAGAAACGCTGTCGTTTGCTGAGTTGGTGTGCTTTTATTGGTTGTTGTTGTTGTGAAGATGTGGTTGAGCTAATCAAGAGGACACATGACATATGTGATATGGGAATAGGTGAACCTAGTAGTCATGCAAAAATACTGGAACTTGAGCAGCTCGCATCTCAGGGAAGATCAATGCATTTGTGATAAAGGAGAAATGTTTCAAGAATCGGCGAGCTTGTCGTAGACAGTGAGGAACGCATCTCGAGGTAAGATTAACAGCTCCTGTGAGGAAAAGAATATGTGGGAGGCATGGTGAAGATCTGGAAGTGTGTGTGCATACGAATCTTGAGGCAACATCAAGTTCCTTTATTTCTCATCTAATGTTTTTGTCATTCTGATCTCGAAGCTTGAATGAAGGGCTCTGAAGACGTGTGATAAATGTATCCCAATTGTACGTCACTCGACTACTGTCCCTTTCTTCAACAATTGTGCAATGTGTGTCTCGAGGCAGATCTAATGGTAACTATTCACACTTTAGGAATGACTTATACTTAGTCATTTTTTAGACTTTTATCAAGCAATGCAACACCATACTTCTTATAAATCATCATAGCATCGACACAGACTAATGTGGGTCCTACCTAGCTATCTTAAACTATAAAACAAAGATAACTCATTAATAATAATAGACATTGAGATATTAAAACGTACAAAATAAACACTTAAATATATTATTATTATCGACATATCAAATACCCCAAACTTACGACTCTTCATGTCCTGAACAACGGTATAATTAACAAAAAAAAGTAAACTAGAGTTCTAATATAGTTATGAACCTAACTAAACTAATCCTATACCTGATTCCAAATTCATGGATTTCCTTTGCATTACATAGTCACCAATACAATAATCCACTTAAGAAATTTTTGAGTTATGATGTTTCATGTCTAGAATCGTAATCCAAACACAATTAAGATCACACTTTAAAGACAAAGACTAGGTCAAGACAAAGGCTATCAACTACTCACGAGTGTTCTTGGTCTATACATTTAAGCACGAAAGTTTATATTCTCTATAAAAATAGCGCATCAATACTTAAAAAGTACAATAGGAGCGAAGTGCATCCACATTCTCAACTATTGTAGACTTCGCACTAATGAGGATCAATAGGAATTTTAATAGGTTATAACATGGCTAGGGTAAGGTAACAATGAAATGATATAAAGGTAATGCAATCTTTTTTAAAAAACTAAAACTAAGACTGTCAAAATATTTTTTCTGAGAACATGAAAGTGGCTTATACAACACTTAACTTCATTTTTCTTTTTATATGTGCAGTCGTCACCTTTTTCAAACCACCCGGCTCCTTGCCCCATTTCCTGCGGATACCGTTTTAAGTAGGACTTTCTAATTATGACTTGATTTTTTTTAGCATAATTAATTTCCCCTTATTTTAGGTATATAACAATTTTTCTTTTCTCTTTAATATTTTCTTATTCTATTTTGATGTCTCTTTTTTAAGATTTCAAATCCTATTATGTCAAAATTATTTTTTCCTACAAGTCAAAAGAAAAATTTTATAGGATCGCAACGAGAGCAACTATGCTCTATGGAAGTGAATATTGGAAGATAAAGCAACGACAATTATATAAAATGAACGTAATAAAAATGAGGCTGCTTAGGTGAATGAATGTTAAAACTCGTAAAGATAGAATAAGAAATGTAGAAATTCAAAAAAAAGTATGAGTAGCACCAATTGATACAAAGATTAAGGAAGGGCGGTTGCATTGGTTTCATTACCCGTAAAAACGGCTTACAAATGCCCCCTCTAGAAGACTTTGCTCATTAGAAACCATAGAAACTCGACAAGGTAAGGGTAGACCAAAGTTATGATGGCATACATTAATACAGAGGAATTTGAATGGCCTGAAAAGCTCACCATCAATTGCACTTAATCGAGCATAATGGAAAAGTTCGTACCATATAGCCAACCCCAATTAATTTAGGATTGAAGCTATGTTGATGTTGTTATTGTTGTTTTGAAAGATTTCAAATCTACAATTAGCTTCCAACTAGGTAAAGGATCACATCAGGCTATGGTTATGGGCTTAACATTAGGTATGAATGAATTAAAGGTTGGGTTGGCACCCAATGGGTTAACTAGGGAAATTACTTTAAGTAGGCTTAAGGCTAAAGGTTTTCATTCAAAAATGGCCTAAATCATTTCCCCAAAAGGGTTTAGTCATAGGAATTCATCCTTATGTGGTTTACATCCTCGTTCTAGCAGCTAAGAAATCTGACTTTTTTTCCATTTATACTGCTCTGACTGTCGGCCCCTTTTGTATCTAGCACAAGGTTTAACCCTCATACTAAGTCCCTAATATATATCACAAAAATGTTGGGCTACAGGCTAGAGTGAGTATTTCTCCTAATTTTCCCTGAGTTTCAGGTAAAAAAAAAAGAAGCAAAATTTACTCATCCACAACTAAAGGCATGAAGCAAAGTTTTGAGTTACTTTAAACAATATAATAAAACTATACTAAATACAAGCATGAAAATGTATCATATCTTAGTGAAATTGAAGATAGAAGTATGAATGGAAAGGAAAGAAATGGGAAAACAAGAAAATGGAAGAAATAACACCACAATTACCATTCTTCAAGCATATAATTTAAAGTTTTAATGATTATACATGCGATCTTTAGAAAAAAGATCCACCCAAAATAATCCATAATCCTTAAAATAATCACAAACTTATTTTGAACCTTATGCTCGAGGTTTAAAACAAGTCAAGAGGTTCGCGCATAAAAACAAATAAGAGGGAAAAAGAACATGATAGATATAAAATTAAGTTAATGATACGAGTTCATGCATAATAATAAGAGTACTAAAACAAAAAATAAAGCAAGATAAACATAAATTTGGGCTGCCTCCCAATAGCGTCTTTGTTTTCAGTCTATGGCAAAACTTAGAAATGCACATCCTAAGTGATTTTGCCCCACTCGATTTGGTCATGAGTTGTTTCACCAGCACAACTCCATGGGGAGAGTAATTAACCCTTGATTTTATAATCATTGGTGAAGGAATCTCATTTACTTTCGACACTTGACGACCGTCCTCCTTTTCTAACCTAATCTCATCCTATAATACAAAGTTAGAAACATGCGTGGCAAAAAAGCAAGATATATTAGTAGGAACTTTCATGGTGTCAAAAAAATATTAAATTGAGCAATCTCACCATAAAAGTCCATTGACAAAATACCCTCACAAATGTAAAATCTAGTTCGAGAAGTCCGAAGAAAGTGTCGACCTAACAAAGTGGAAGCTAAGCAATGGAAAGGTTCGTCCCCATGTCCATCACAAAAGACTCTATAGGAAAGACCAATTCATGAACCTTTATCAAGACGTCCTTAATACCCCTATAGGGCATACAATCGACCTATCAGCAAGGTGGATAGCAACCTTTATGTCAAAAAGTGGACCTACATGCAATGATTTATATAAAGAGAGAGACATGCCATTAATAAATACACCTAAATCACATATGGCACTCTCAATGACAATATTACCTATTTTGGATGGAATAACAAAAATACCATGGTCTTTACACTTATGAGGAATTTTCTTTTGAATAATAGTTGAGACACACTCCCCCAAACTTCTTTTTTCGATTCCTACAAACTTTGCGTAATACTTGTAGAACTCTTTCAGTAGTTTAGCATAATGAAGCTCCTAGTTAATCGCATCTAGTAACGTAATTTTGATGTCTACCATTTGAAAAATTTCCAAGATCTCATTCTCATCCTCTACCTCTTTGACTTTCACTAAGCGTTGTTGAAACGGAGGTGGAAGTATTCGTTCTTGAGTTGGATAATTCTTAATCTCCTTGGGTTTTAGCACTTCTGATTACACCCTACTTCTACTTTTGCTTCTACTCTTGAGTCTTGAATTCTTTATCTTTAGGTTGATCTTGAGGGGTATCTACCACCTTCTCAATTCCTTTCAAATGCTTGTACTTCTTCGAATAGAGCCTTTGTAGGAAAGGAGGCCTAATTTTTATCTCATACTGCCATCCTTTTGATGAGGTACCATCTACTTTGTAAGCCTTGGGCTCTTTCACCATGATTTTGCTCCTTAAAGATATAGCATTCATATGAGCCCTTGGGTTTGGGATTAGCTATGATGGCAACTTCCTTTGATCTTCAAGACGTCCAGATTGCTGTGCTATAAAGCCCACTTGAATTTCAAGGCTGTGGACCGTCGCATTGGTATCATGGATGGATTTATTAGTATTAGCTTTATATTGTGCAATATCTCCCATAAACTATCTCTGCCGAACCATAAGAGCTTTCATTATATCTTTAAGTGAAAAGGAGTTATTGGAATAAAGGTTTAGTAGTTCTGATTTTAAGGCATGTAATTGAAGTTCGAGTTGTTCCTCGTCGTTGCATTATTATAGGTGTTACTGAATGAGGCTTTTGGCAGTCCCTAAAATTGATTTACCATGGCATTGGCTTATTGATTGTCCCCAAAAAGAGTAGGGCATTCATCTATTGTGAGATTTATGGCTGCACTAAAGGCACAAGGCTGGACTTGCATTTTGCCAGACGTGTGGAGACGTTCCATCATGGTGGTTAGTTGCTCAATTTTACTTTAGTAGAATTTGAAACTGCTCCGGTATTGAGACTTAGGTACGCAATATCGTCAAGATCTCCATAAATTTGTTATTGTTGTGCGATGTCCTCGTATAACTACTTCATCAGAGCTGGTGTCTTATGTCGAATGTGACATCCCAAATGTTGTCAATCATATGTGTCTCTATGGGTGTCATGCTAACATAAAAGAAATGGACTATGGCCATCTCAGTCTAGCTATGTAGCGGGCAAATGGTATTCAATCGCTTAAAGTTATCCCTATATGCATCCAATGGTTCTCTCGCTTTCATTTTGATTCTACATATGTCCTTGATGAGCTGAGCAACTCTATCCTCTAGAAAATTTTCTTTTCAAAACTTATTTTTCAAATTATTCTAGGAGTTAATACAACGAGGCGAGAGATAGAAAAGCCATTCCTTGTTTTTTTCTTTTATTCAAAATGGAAAAGACCGATGTTTAATCATGTCCTCATCCATTCTAGACAGTTTCATGTTCTTGTAGTTAGTTTGAAATTCTTTCAGAAAAATGACTGGGGTCCTCATTCTCCCTTCCAAGAAATGAAGGTAGGAGATGGATAAACCTAGACCTCGAATTCTTCGGCTTTCTTTGGATAATTGTTGCAGAGGAGTTGTTGTACAAAAAGAACTTAAAGTTTTTCATTGACGTGCCCCTTAGTGACTTGGAGATTTTCAGCTTGCACCATGTCTAGAGGGTTTTGCCTTTGTTGTTGCCATAACTGGAGTTCTCTTTTCAACCTTTGGAATGTTATTTTGGGTAAAGGATCGAATGGCACCAATAAACCAACCGATTTTAACCGAGTGAGTCTTGGGATCATAAAACAAAGTAAATGAAAAGTAAAGTAAACTATACTAAAAATAAAGAACTAGGTCCCTGACAACGATGCAAAAATTTATTTATGTGTCATTCGTACCCAGTATAACCCATATTCGAGTTACCAATCCCATAGGGGTGTAATAGTGATAAATAAAGGGTTGAATCCACTTGACTCAGGTTTTTCTTTGAGTTAACCAAAAATGAAAATTTTTGGGGTTTTTTTTTATAAATTTTAAGAAAACAATTAATTATAATTACTAGAAATCTAAACTTTGCAAAAGTGAATTCAATATGAGAAAATTCCTAGGTCTACGGTTCCACATATCCAAATCAAGGTTCCTTAACATATAATGATCCTCAATCCTTCCAAATGATTATTAATTTAATTCCTCCAAGATTAGTTATAGGAAATCGACATCCACCAGAAATCCCTAATTCCCTTAGTGTCGATAGCCAGGATGTTTGCCACTAATTACTTATCTAATTAACATAAAAACTCGGACATTCGCCAATAGAGTTCAATGCATTAATCGCATAAAGTTCCATGAGAATACTAATCCTAAATAAGCGGATCGCGTCCGCTTCAGATTTAACCTAGATTTATTTGTCACACACTCAAGAACTGAAATGTTTTGACGGCAAATGGGTGAGTGATTGTCATTTGTATGAGTTCTATCTTACAATCATGGATACATAACTCTCGATTAACTATAAGTCTTCCACCAAAAACATGCACTAGCCGAAATACATACACTAAGTTTTCACCATAATAATGAAATAAACAACAAATAAAATAGAAGGAATTAAAATAAATTATATTAGAAATAAATAGATCTGACATGACATCGATGTAAAACCATGAATCTAGACTAGCTTCACCTCCGACCTAGGCCAACATTGCTAAGTCGGACATCGTCTTGACAAACTCTATTAAAATAAATAAAAGTAAAGAGAGGTTGATTGGTCGAGAAAAGAGAAGATAATAAAAATAACCTTAAAGTCTATATAAATAAAACCTTTTTGTCTATATAAGAGAGAGAAAGTGGAAATTATGGGTTAATTGGGGTCTCATTCGCTTAGGACAATCTGATGGTTGTGATGAGTTTGTTGTTTGGGTCTCGGACATGTAGCAACGTCTGATTGTTAGAAACGATGTAATTTGTTGAGTTGGCATGCTCTGATTGGGTGTTGTTGCGGTGAAGAAGTTGCTGAACAAATCAAGAGGCGGCACGTGGTATCTGTTGTGTGGGAATAAGCTGACCAAGGAGTCATGCAAAGTTATGGGAGTTTGCGCAATGTAAATGTGTCTGTATTGTGCGTCACTCAACTATTGTCCCTTTTTTCATAAAATGTGCAATGCGTGTCTCGAGGCAGATCTGATGGTTACTATTCACACTAGAAGAACGACTTGCACTTGGTTATTTTTTAGACTTTTCTCAACTAATGCAACACAATACATCTTCTAAACCATCATAGCATTGACGCGAACAAATGTGGATCCCACCAAGCTATCTCGAAATGAGTGCTAGGTCAATTTTTAATGTAAAATGGCAAGAACATTTCAAAAGACCTTGAATTATCTCTATTTTACCGAATTGCCACTGTAACACTGAAAATATAAGTAAAAAAAAATTTATTAATAATAATAGACATTGAGATCTTAAAATGTACTCATTTATTTAAGTATTTTAAGATAAGGACACATGAATTAAGGCAACCTTAATTACGAGTGTAATTGACTTATATGTCTTTTGACGTTAAATGAATCGAAGAATTAAAGAATCGTAAATATTTGAATTTTGTACGGTTAAAATGGGTAAAAATTGAATAAATACACTCTTGAATTTCAAAAATGAAATACAATTTTTAACAATGACTTTTTGCGTGAACGACTTGTATAAATAACTGGGGGATTATAAACTAAACACTTAAATACATTATCATTACTGAATTATCATTGCCTCACCAAGATAAGACAACACACTCTGCGGAGGCAGATGCATATTGATGTGATCAAAGCTGTAACAAGTGTTTGAAAATGGATGGCACTTGACTTAAAATTTAAAAGAAAGATATTTATTTGTTTTAGTGATCATAATTTAAAGAAGATAAACATCATATATTACTTTGCATTTACAATCACTAAACAAGTTAGGAAGTTTTACTAACGTTGACTATTATACAAATTTCCTTGCGTTACGAACATTAAGAGGCAGTCTCGCTGGCCGGGAAGCAGACGAGGGTACAGGGGCACCTCTAACTTAATATCTTATCCTAATCCAATTAGAATCTAAAATACTTTCAATCCTTATCCAATAATAATTTTTTATATATCTCACTTATCTTATAGGATTTGTAATTCTTATCAGATTACAGGTTTATCTCCTATCTAATAGGAATATACTAATAGATAACCTCATTGAGATATATGATCAAAACCAATTTTGACTCCTATTCATACAAAACAAGCAATTTAATTAAGAATAGAAATATTAATCATGCATTTAACATCGTAATCGTATTAACCTAATAATGATTTCCATCATGGAGACATACAAAATTACTGAACTAAAACGAAATATGTATTCAACACCAAAATGACATTAACCTAAACATGACTTCTATCATGTGAACACATAAAATTTGCATTGTTGAATAGTAAAAGATATGTTAATTGAAATATTTTAAACATGAATTATGTCATTGAATCAAATCATGCATTTCTATCAAATACATGAATTAATAACATGCTTTAAAACCGATTTTCGGTACAATTATCATAGAACCTACATGTACATCATATATAGATTAATCAAGATCATGTTTTCACACATATTTCATATATACATTAGATAAAACATGCAAACACTTAATATAACCGAGCCTAAGGCTCTGATCCCACTATTAGGTTTTGGGGTTCATAAGTAGCAAAAAATTCAAAACAATTTTTGAAAAAACCCCGACAAGATTGAAAATAAGTTCTATTAAACTAGATCGATGAAAGTAAATGATACCTTAATCTGTGATTTCCTTCTCTAGTTGTTCGATATCTAAGATGTCTAAGCACATGTCCTTTATCAGAAATTACACATGAACAATGACCACAATTTGGAGTGCTAGCTCTAAGAGATATTAAAAACGTTTTTCTTTCTCTCCGAAAATCCAGAGAACTCAAAAATAGTTAAAATGAAAATCTTATTTCGTTTTGAGATTTCAACCTCTATTTATAGATGTAGAAAAGCTAGCTAAAATAACATATTCTTAATACAACTATTGTATTTAGGCAGTTTAATTAAATTACATATCCACCCCTATTAATAATTTATCATATGACAAATCGTAAGGGCTTTTATGTCATGAATCTTATCATATAAATTTCATTACTTTGGACCAATTGAAGTTGCGCAAAGCCATTTTTTATATAAGACCCAAGCTCATGCGATGTTGGTGGTACATCAAAACCATTTTGGTACACAAAGTCAAAAGTTGTCTCTAGCAAGACATTATGACTACCCTAGTAGCATGAATATCAAAATCGATAGAACCTAATGAAAAACATATATCATATCCTTTTTTCATGCGATATCCTTTTATTAATCATAAGGCATGAAAAATCACCCATAATGTTCAATTGTACTATTGTCGATCTTTAAGTAGACTAAAAACATCCAAGTGACATTTATCACATCAATTCACTTATATTTGGCCATTTAACAGTCTAAAATTTCGAGAGAAAATTGATAACTCTCTCTATATGAGAGGGACAAATTCTATCTTTATTACACACCTTTAACATTATTCGCATGGTAATTAATTACAATCTTTATAATCGTCCCATTAGAAAAAATGATTGATTGTGTCAAATTACCATGCTCCTTCTATTGAAGTCTATGGTAATCTCAAGTCGAAGGACTAAATGATATACCTATCATTAGTAACACCTATGACTTAATCCATTTGGTGTTCTCATAGAAGATCTGTCCAGTTCCTAGTTCCTTAAAAAGTACTCATAATCTCGATTTCGTATCCCTATACGCATGATCAACACATGACCATCAATCAAGATTCACACTAGTCTTAATTCATTATAGATCCCAAAATAATTATCGATTAGGGACATTAATGATATTTCAATAAATACCTATGAATCTTATTATAAGGTAAACATGCAATAACTTATAATAAACTAGAAAATGAAAACTTCTATTTTATTAACAAGAATTATAAGATAAACAAAATTTGTAGATTGACCTAGGGCACATACCCTAAGAATAGGTTTTCTCAATCTCCACTGACAAGCATCAAGCTTATAATAACTAATATAGAATCTCATAATAAAAAAATCACTTAATCAATCTCATTTTCAAACACTATTAAAAATATCAACACAATCAATGTCGATAAGAAATTTTATTCACAATAATCCATCATTTCATATTCTTTTGTTGGAATGATGGAACTAGAGATACCTCAATTAACTTAGCTATGAGCACTAAAGCTAAATCTTTTAGTTAGAAAGGTGTTCATAAATATCCTTCCATTTTTCTTTATATCATTTTTTTTCTTCATATGAATATATTCTTTTTCTTCCTATTGTATTCCTACGGTTCTCTACTCTATTTCCTTTGAATATCGTTATTTTTTTATAGGAATTATTCCTCTCGTTTTTCCCACTACTAGATTCCCTACTACATTTCCTTTACATTATGTGGGTCTTTCTATTTTCTATTTAAAAACTCTTGTTGGCTTCTCTCACTTTAACTATAGTTAAGGAAGTACACTTTCCAACTTACTGAAATTTATTGTCTATTTCCTTTTTTTCTCCTCAATTGTGGCATGAGATTTTTTAAATATAAATATATATATACAAACTTGATCAATAATCTTTGTATAACAAGATTCTTAGAAATCTATCTTGTTTATCTTGCACTATCATTTCTTTCATCTACCCATTATAATATCTAGGACAAAGAAATCAATCCCCTTTAAACTCCTATAGTGCATAAACAATCTTGGTGAAGTCAAATAGGGTATAGCAATTCCTTTCCATTATAAAACGTCTATTTTCATAGGTAATACTAATATATTATTTCCATTTAAATTTAAATCATATTCATTTCCTAACTAAATAAATGAGATTGCAGAAATGCTACCTGAATTGTGGAAATTTTGAAAGTTTTTTTTTTCAAATAAATAATACCTCTCGAGTCTTCCATATTGGGTTTTTTTATAGTTGACTTCACCTACATACCCCTAAACGCATTCTAAAAGTTGTCTTTAATGTTTAAAAATTAAGTCGGGTGTTCAACAAAATAAGTATACCTCATGAAGCATAAAAGAATTGAATATGAAAAATAAATGTTTTTTTTTAAATTAAACCAATACACAATGGAGTAAAGCATTTATTTCTTATTAATGTTCGAAGTGATTTAACATTCCATACGTACACACAAATACTTCAAAGGAAATTACAGTGTACTCTGTGCAGAAGTAAATTCATTATTGCTCTATTCAGCTTCATATTCATTAACGTTGAAGTGTAGTTATCGGTAATGTTATAAGCTCCCGATAGTTATTTCGACAGAATCGAACGAATATCAATGCTCTTCCTAGGATCAAGTAAACATTCCATATTTTTCTTTCTACCATGGAATGTTGGCGCGCCATAGTACATTCATTCTGTTATAAATCTAGCTATTCCTCAAGATTTGCTTTTATGGCACCGAAAAATAGAAAATAAGGATTTGAAAAATCATTTCCTATAAGTCTTTGGTTAAGATGGACTGGCCTGTTCCCTTAGAACATGTACTTGAGCCATCTAACTCATTGCTCACCTTGCTTTTTCTTGTGTGTTTGTGTGAAGTCTCTGCCTAATAGTCCAGTCTTCAATTTTGGACCACTTCATCTCGTTGATCTCCCTCTATTCTTCTGAATCGTTTTATACATTGACTTATCTCATCATCTTAATTTTGGCATTTGTGATAATCCTCTGAGGTAGTAGATAGAATTCCATCTCATGGAAATCAACCTTGGCTTTTACACAAAGCTAAGTGATTAAAATTTTGAACAGTAGGCCATCATGCTTCATAGTCATCATTGCTTGTCTCATTGCATCGTGAATTACATATCCAATATTGATATACCTAGTCTTTGTAATAGTATTGTAGAGCATAACGACTTTATGGTTCTTCACTTTTAAATTTTTCTTAGTACGGTATAGGTAGGAGTCTATGATCTAGCTCCATAATTTGGTGGTTTCGGTGAACCCTGTTGACCGTGTAGATCAAAAGCAAATCCCCATCTGGGAATTAGCTCTAAATCTTCCTAAGTTTGTGTAGAAGGGTAAATTTCCTTAAGGAGGTATTGCATGCTGGGATAATCGATATAATCATGTCTAACTCTAAAAACTTTGAAAGTTCATAATGTTTGTTCAGTGCCTTTAGTGAAATATCAATATTCTTTCGTTGAACTATAATTTCTTTATGATTTTCACTTACATATCCATTGGCGTAGAATTGGCGAATTAATTTTGAATATCCTCTCTCTAATCTTCTTTTGTAATCCCTTAGAAGTTGTTCCCACTCTATTTCCAGTATGATGCACAAAACTTCATATTTGTTCATATTTTGGATTTAATGTCCTCTCTCAGATATGATAACTCTTTTTAATATCTTAAAAGTATCTATTTAGTGAATTTGGACTTATAAATCTCATTGGGTCATAGCAGACTTATGTGTTTGGGTCTAGGTAGTCAGAATCCTAAACGGAGCTAGGTGGAGTGGGTGTTCTCTATTCATCCATTTTGGTTCTTGATTCACTAATACTAACACCCATAGGATGAATAGACATTTGTTGACTCGGATGGCTTTTCTTGGATTTTATACAATAACCCCTTTTCCTTTATGTTGTGCATTACTCTTACCTATTCCAATGCCTCGGCTCATCATACTGAACAAATTACTAATCTAAATTGGTAAATCAAAATCATGTATTTGATATGAAACTGGACTTAAGGCGGGTAATTTATTGATAGTCAAATTGATATCAAGAAATTCGATGAGATTATGAATAAAGAATATACTTGTATCAAAACTTCTTTGAAAATTACCGAGTCAAAAGTATAAGTACAATTTATCGAATGCTCTTTAAAAAACTTATGAAGTACGCCTTTATTTTGTGGAAAGTTCAATCTCAAATATTTTTCAAATACTATTCAAAAATTCAATCTCTATAATTTTCAAAATCAGGAAATTTCTAAACATACACTCATACTATAGTAGTACCCATTCCAAAACAATTCGTTCGATGTATCAAAATAGAGTTTGACAAAATTTTTTGAAATCAATTGAAGAGTTTTCACAGATCCAACAAAAATGAAGATCTTCATCAAAATAGAGTGATAGGGTTGTGATGTTTACCTTTTTAAGAATTAATATCTCAAGATATGCGCTCTTGAACTCTTCTCACCTGGTATTCCATGCTACAAATCCAAATCCCCTAAAACCTAGCTTGGCTCTACTCTCTCAATTTTGATGTTTTTAGTGTTGAATGAAGCTAGGTAGAGGTGGGAATCAGTTAAATAGACTAAGATTAAGCTTAAGAGGGTTGAATTTTGAATAGGAATTGAGACTTTTTGAAACTGTGCGATGGTTTGATTATATGAATGGGGTGGTGTGTGTGTGGCGATTTTGTGTTTTGGTTTTAAAAACCAAAAATTATGCCTAACAATTCTTGTGTTAGTGAATCACTGGGAATCGCTATGTGAATCGGTATTAAATGAGTTGCTTGAAATTGCGATGACCTACTGATTTTACCAACGATTTTTGTGTAAGTGGAATCACTGACATTCACCAAACTCCAAATTTTGCATTAATTTTTTTTTGTTTTGCTACCGATTTTGACAGTAATTCCTAGTGTTATTTGGAATCGTTGGGATTCTCTAGGCCTTAATTTTACAGTTTTTGCAATTTTATTTCATATTTAACTCATATATCCTTCCTAAAGGTGAATGTACGGTAAGATTGACTAAAAAAAACTAAAAAATCTCATTATTTTATTGGGATATGTACCAAACTAATAATTTTAGGCAACAACTAAAAATCAGTTTCTACTAAATGTACCCCAATTTACAAAAATTATTCATGTGTGTAATGAATCAACTACCCCTCCATATAAATAAGTGTTTGCTTACCCACACCCTGCTCATACCTACTCACTCATATCCCAGTAACCGCACTCTCGAATCACGATCTCACTTTTGGCCCTAATCTGACGAAATTCGAGCGAAACAAGTCCGATTCAGCGTCGTTATTTTATTCACTACTAATTTATATGTCGATTTAAGGGTTTTCTTTGGTTTCTTCTTTGTGTTTTTTAAGTCAGTAGTGGTGTTTGTGGTTTTGTTGTTAGATTTAGGGCTTTTGATTTGGAGGTCGAATCTAGCATTTTTGACACAAAATATCAATGGAATTGAGAATCTCTGGCGATTCCGAGCAAAACCAACAAATTTTTTGGTCACTTTAATTTTTTTTTGTAGTTTTAAAGTTTTTCGTTCGTTCATGTCGCCCAGGAGATTCGAACACGCATGGCCGAGATCGTTTTGGAAGTCTCGATCAAATAAGTCCAAGATCGCTTTGGAAGTCTCAGTTACACAAGTTCGAGACCTCTTCAGAGATTTTTGTCAATTTGCACTGAGACCAACACAAGACCGAGACCTCTTCAAAGGTTTCGGTGGCAGTCGGCCGAGACTTTTAAAGATGTCTTGTTGTAAGACGACCGAGACCTCTAAAGAGGTCTCGGCCGTGTGTGACCAAAACCCACAGGCGACACTTCCTCACTTCTAGGGCATGGAGTAATTAAGGGTATTTCTAGAATTTATAAAAATAAAGGAGGGGTATGCTTATGAAAATCAGTGTATTCTTGAATAATGGTCATTTAGCAAAAATTGGGGTCCATATAGTCGTTGCCTTATTTTATTAATAAAATAGATTATAATGTAAACTCACAAAAGGCAATAAAAATAAAAACAACTTGGTCATTCCCCCTTTTATTTGAACCTACTATAGAGCTTGTCCTCCGAAAGTAAATCCAAAAACGAGTCTAAATGAAAGAAAATAAAAATAAACTATACTAAAGGTAGGTATCCTACTAAAAATTGAAATAACTTAAAGAAATAACAAATATGGGCTGCCTCCCTTGAAGCACTGTTGTTTATAGTCATTTGCTCGACTAATAGAGGAATCAATCTTCATTGAGTGTGAGCAAATCAATCTTCGCATCAAGTAGTTCCTCATCGATGATGTCTTCATAAGGTTCTGAAAGACGTACATATTCATTGATTTCATCACCAACATTAAATTGCCCTTCTTGCATAGCATCACAAAGTCTTCTCCCATTTTTGAATGATATTACTTCATCACCTACCCATAGCTTAACTACGCACTTACGTATGTCAGTGTTAGCTCAGTCAATTGATAAGAATGGTATACCTAATAATTTATGATCACCCGAATTGGGTGTTGGCCTGATTATGAAACGTGTTATGATCGTGGACCTATCCACTCATATGTGCGCATTCATTAATAATCCTAAGGTGACAGTATGCGTGTCATTTGGCTTTGACAAAGTAATAGGAGGTTTCTAATGAATCCTAAATTTTGTTTAATAGAAATCAATGTTCAATCATAAGATTCATATCGATAACCATTTCGAGTTGAACTCCGTAAAGGGACATCTAATTAATTAGTATGTTAAGGTAGGTTTGCCTTAGATAATTTGCAATGAATTCGACAAAATTACCATTCTCACCAAACTCCTTATAATTTGAGTCGTACTCGTTGCACTTGTATGGGTCTCTAGCGGGTACTTTATTCTTTTGTGATTTTTTATTATTTTTATTTCTTGGTATTTTATCCATCCATAGCTTGATTTTTTCAGTAGAATTAATGATTATAATATGATCGTCCATAGTGCTCAATTCATCCTTTTAGTTATCAACTGGGTTAAGGTTAATGATCTCCATATCCTGTTAGACAAAATTTATATGACAAGGTTTTAGTCTATGACCATCAACTTAAAAGATTCTCCATGTTTCTCTACTTTCTATCTCTATAGCACCATAGGGAAATACATGTGTAACTACAAAAGGTCCCATCCATCTTGAACGAAGTTTTCCAAGAAAAAATTTAAGAGGTGAACAAAACAGTAAAACTTTTTTGTCCTACTTCAAAATTCTTTTAACATTCAATTTATTGTCGTGCAGTGCTTTAGTTTTAATTTTATTAATAAAAGCACTTTCATATGCATCAATTCTCAATTTCTTTAACTATTGGATACTAAGTTTATGTTGTTTACCTGCATTATCATAATTCATATTACATGTCTTGATTTCCTACTATGCATTATGTTCTTGTTCGACTGGTAAATGACATGCATTACAAAAAACTAGCCTTTCAAGTTTCATACTTATGGGTGTCTTAAATGTTGTTCTATATGCCCATAATGTGTCTTTGAAACGAAAGCTCCAGTCTTTACGTGTTGGACATACTATTTTTTCTAAAATTGATTTAATTTCTTTATTAAAGGTTTTAGTTTGTCCACTAGTTTGTCAGTGATATGCAGTAGATGTTCTATAGCTAACGTTATATTTTTGTAATAGATTGGCTATGATTCTATTGCAAAAGTATGAACCTCTATCGCTAATCGATGTTCTGGGTGCTCCAAAAATAGTAAAAATCCTTGATTTTAGAAACTTAACTACTATTTTAGAATCATTCTATTTTGTTGCTATAGCTTCAACCCATTTAGACACATGGTCTACGGCTAATAAAATGTAAATATTTCCATTAGATGGTGGAAAAGGTCCCATAAAATCTATCCCCCAAACATCAAATACTTTGCAAAATAGAATAGGACACAAGGGCATTTGGTTCCTACGTCCTAAGTTTTCGATTATTTGACAATTTGGACAAGCATTCATGTAAACATAACAATCATGGAATAAGATAGGCCGAAAAAACCCTGATTCAAATATTTTTCGGGTTGTACAACGTAGACCAAAATGTCATCCACAAGTATAAGTATGGCTATAATCCATGATGGATTGTATTTCCATTTGTGGAATACATCTTTGAATGGTTTGGTCGATAAAGAATTTGCATAAATAAGGAACATCCCATAAATAATGTTTAGAATCAGGTTTTATCGTATTCTTTTGGATACTTGTTAAATGAGGTGATAGCCAATTAGTAGTAAGGTAGTTGATGATATCGACATACCATCGACTTGTAATAGCTATCTTATATTATTGTTCATCTAGAAATTCATCTTTCAATGGTATATGGGGTTCACCATTTTCTAGTCTACTTAGATGTTTTACTACTTAGTTTTCAGCACCTTTCTTGTCTCTTATAGTGAGATCGAATTCTTGTGACAATAAGATCCATCTTATCAATCTTGGTTTTGCATCTTTCTTTGCCATCAAATATCTTAATGCGGCATGACTTGAGAATATTATTACTTTAGTTCCTAGTGAATATTTTCTAAACTTTTCTATTTCAAACAAAACTACCAGAAGTTATTTTTCTGTATTGGTATAGTTTAGTTGGGTGGGATCCAAAGTTCTTGATGCATAATTTATGACATGAGAATCCTTTCCTAAACTTTGACTAAAAAATAGCTCCTAATGCGTAGTTACTTGCATCGCACATTATCTCAAAAGGTTGTGACGAATCTGGTGACTTCATCACTAGCATGATAATCAAAGCGTCTTTTAGTTTATTAAAAGCTATCTTCCATTCAGGTGTGATATCGAATGTAACATCTTTTTGTAAGAGTTTGCACAAGGGTTGTGTTATTTTGCTTGACTGTGAGTCCTAATATAAGTTCCTAATTTACCATAAAATGACATTTCATAGATTAATACTAGTTTTTTCTCTATACATTTTTTAAGTACTTTAGTTAAGTGAATTAAGCATTGTCATCCATAAAAACTTCAATAAAATGTTCAACGTAGATTGAGAAAATCTAATCATACATCTTTTGAATGTAGGAAGTGTGCTACATAAGCCAAAAGACATATGCCAGCAAGCAAATGTACCGAAAGGCCAAGTAAAAGTTGTCTTTTTTTATCTTCTGGAGCTACAGGAATTTGATGAAATCCTGAGTATCCATCTAAACAAAAAGTAAGTTGTTCATCCCACTAGTCATTCTTTCAATTTATCTATAAACGGAGGTAGCTAGTAGTGTTTCCTAGTTGCGGCGTTTAGCTTTCTATAATTTGTACATACTCTCCAACCATTTTTTGATTCTAGTGAGTACTTGTTCTCCATGCTCGCTTGTTATAATTGTGCTCACTGTCTTTTTTATGACTAATTTTCCTGGGCTTGAAACGACCTGTTACCTTAAGCTAGTGATTAGTGTTAATCTAAATCTTAATTAACCCGAGTTAGGCTCGTGGTTAAGTTCGGCGTACCTTGATTAGCTTGTGTATGTGTTTGCATGATGATTTGTTTTTGTTTGGAATGCGTAATAAGTTTTATAGATTGTAGTGTAAAAGAGAATTTATATACAAGACTATTGTTCGATGATAAGTAAGTAAACAATAAAGAGTCGATACACCAACTGCAACGAGGGGGTCGTAAAATGAATGTGCACACCCAAGAACACTCATAGGCATGTCTGGTGAATTTATTGGTGAGAAAATACGCAAAGTATATATATTTATATATAATTGATATATATAAATATATATAATAAAATTATAAGTTGGATTTGAGTTATATGGATTGTTTGTTCAGCCATGAGATGAGCGTAAGTGTTGATAGTATCAAAATGTTTGTCACTTTAAAGAGTGTTATTTTAATACATTAATCACTTGATCAATTTTGAGATTGCATGATGCGTATCTTGAGATAAATCCATATATATAAATCTAAAATCATCAAACCTATCCTCAATTCAATTCGATCTTTCGAGATAGTGCAAGAAAAACAGGATAAGGGTTTTGTATCTTAAGGGATTGATCCAAAGAGCTGTTTCAGCATGAATTGGGGAGCTTAAACATTTGTAGATTGGACAGTGGCTGCTGCCCTACATACTGTCGAGACACTACAACGTAGAGTACGCCCTACCTTGCAAAGTAGCACGCTCCCTTCATCATTTGGGATGAACTTAACTAATGGAGCGTTCCCCACCAAGTGAGGGAGCGCGCTCCCAGCCCATAAAGCAACAATTGTGTTGTGTATCTCTTAGAGTTTCATAAGGTATTCGAGATGAAATTAGAGGTTCTAAACATAGGGAATTAGGTCCATATTAATCACAAATGGTTTATGAAAGGTTGTGGAACATAGGGAAAGGATGAGTGACCCAGAACCCTAAGAAGTAGGGAAACGAAAACCTGAATCGAGGTAAATATGGATTCGCTTATTTATCAATGTTGCTTAGTTATTTTAGTATATGTAGTTCATGAAGTTTATGGACTGATTGAGGGGGACTATTTACACTGTGATGTTTTTAATAAACAAAAAATGGTGTCTAATATGTTCTACGAGAGTAACTACTGAGACTAAGACCAACTTGTATAAAATGCGGGGTTTATCTCTCTATTTATACGTAATCCCTACTCAGTTAGATAGGTTTCATGGGTTATATATTCACTAGAGTATGGATAGAACCATTGGGCATTGATGGTTTGACTAGACAACAAATCGTCCAATGTGTTGGTTTAACAAAACCATTAACGACGTCAAAGGGTTATCGACCCTAATTTTATAAATAAAATGGGAATCATAGTGTAATAGTCATTGACAATTTGGCCTGCATCCTTTATTAATTAGATTATATGTTATTTATAATCTCGTTAGCTATCTATGATGCATATTGTTATTGCGTATCATTCTTGATTATTATGTGGAATGTTGATGGCTATTGAATCCTTACTTACTGAGCAAGTTGGAGCGCTCAACCCAATTAATATTACAGGAAAACCGACAATAGTCTTGATCTTCTCTTCGATGTAATGAATCTCCCTTATCTTATATATATTTATATTTAATTATAGTTTTGTAATATCACAAGGGATATGAGTTTATTTTAAAAAAGAGGTTTATTTTTGTTTGATTTGGTACTGTAAATCATATTTTTTGTCAAATTTTTTTTCATTTTCACTTCGTTTATTATTTCTTTCACATCAATATTCTATATACATTTTTGTTTATCAGGAGATAAAAAGAGAGGTTGTTGGCTCTAGTTAAGTCTAGCAGGATTAACGAGGCTTCATTAGGGTTTAAGGTCAAGTATTGTCCTAATTGGGTTAGGGGATGCTACAGCTTGGTATCAGAGCCTAAGGTTTATCGCTCCTAAGGTTTATCACTTTAGAATTAAGTGGTAACTCCAATATAGTTTGGTATCGAAGACTGAGTTTGAAGGCTTTGTTATATTTAATAACTCTGATATAGTTTGGTATCAGAGACTCATCAGAGCCTACTCCAAAGTTTAAAGTAATTAACTTTAATACCGTGTGGTATTAGGTTTTACTTCGGATAATTACCTTATTTATTGGAAACAAGTGATAATTCGGATATAGTTGGGTATCGAAGTTTAAGGTAATTTATTCTGATATACCTTGGTACCATACCTTAAGTTTATTAACATTTTGAGTTTTCTCGAGTTACAAAAAAGCTTAGGAAGTAATAAATTGTATTATCGTGATTTTAGGGGTAACCAAAAGATAACATATTAAGATATGTTATTTGCTATGTTATATTATATCTACATGGTAGATATAAGAGTTATGTATTTCCTAAATTGTGATAAGATTGTTGAGTTCCATTGATTTCTCATGATATGAGAAAGCATTGAAGGTAAAAGTTTAGGAGAACCTTAACCTTGAGGAGTTTGAAAAAAGAAAGACATAAGGAAAATCCACAAAGATAAAAACTATATTCATTCTTCGGGTAACTGTCTTCAGTGGTCTTTTTTCTCACTGATATTATTAGATAAATAAGAGTCAGTGAAAAAGTTCGATTAGATCAAGACCCTTAGACATGTGTTAACATAATGAAATTTATGAAGAAATGGAAAATTGAATGACTTTACGTGGAACTCAAAGATGGTTGACTACTTTGAGGTATGATTTAATACTAGTATTGAGACTAATAAAGAAGTAATGGAAGTTATTCAGTAAATAAATTAGTGGTTAATTTTAAAAGCCTATTTAAGGATAGGAAACCACTAATTTAGTTATTCTTCATAAGTTCTTATGAAGTAGAGAAATTCTAGATATGGTTTGAATCCTTATTGGAATGACGAAAAAAATTTCGGGTAATGAAAGATGAAATTGAGAATATTAAAATGGTAAAGTTTGTAGATAGTTTAGTCCAGAACATAGCAGTGAGTTGATAAGATATCATAGTCTGATGTTTTAGACTTGTATAATCTAAATAAAGGAGAATGAGTGGTCAATATAATTTGAGAAATCCAAAGAATAATATGTTATAGTGGGAACGAATATTCATTCCAAGGAATGACAACTCAATTTGATAGTAAGTTAAAATCAGTTGTTCTCAAGAGTTATTTGAGATCTGGTTGTCACAATGTTATAATCAGAATTAAGGATATAATTAAAGATTATTTCAATCAGTTACTAAATCCTTTTAAATAGATGATAGAAACTATTAGAACTTACTAGAACTCATGCTATATTCATAAATAAAGGGTGTCAAGTACAAAAACCCTATTGTAATCAAGTTGTTATTATGTTATCAATAATAACAAGAATGGAATCTTTGAAGACTTTGAAGATGCATGAGTACTACCATAAAGAGTTACAAACATGATGGTAAATTGGTTCATGCTAGATGTGTAAAAGGGAATTTATATACAAGCCTATAATGGATAATAAGTAAAAAAATAATAAATAGCCGGTACACCAAGTGCAACAAGGGGGTCGTGAATAGCCAAGAACACTCGTAGGCATGTCTAGTGAGTTTATTGGTGAGAAAATACGCAAAGTGTATATATATTTTTATACAATGATATATAAATATATATACAACAACAACAACATAGCCTCAGTCCCAAATTAACTGGGGTCGGCTACATGGATCAAACTTTTCAATTGTGCTCGATTAATATATAAATATATATAATAAAACTATAAGTTTAGTTTGAATTACATGGATTGTTTGATCAGCCTCAAGATAAGCATGAGTGTTGAAGGTATCAAAATGCATGTCATTTTAAGGAGTGTCATTTTAACACATCAATCACTTGATGAATCTTGAGATGGCATGACGCGTTTTTAGAGGAAAACCCATATATATTCCAAAATAATCAAACTTATCCTCAGTTCAATTTGATCTTTCGAGACAGTGAGAGATAAGCAACTGAGGGTTTTAGATCTTAAGGGATTTATCTATATAGTTGTTGCAGCATGAATTAAGGAGCTTAAACAGTTGTAGATAAGATATCTTCACTATTAGTGAGTTTCATTTTTGAGTTTTTAAGTTAAATTTCTTGGTAGGTGAAGATTTCTCTGTGAATTGTTGTTGTTGATTGGAAATTGTATATTACCTCTCTAGAGGTCCTTCTTGATAATTCAGGTGAGTAGTTGATGATTTTATGATGGTTTGTAGATTGGATAGTGGCTGCTGGCTTGTTTACTATCAAGATGGTACAGGCTGGAGCCATCTAAACTGAGCAGAGGAGCATGCTCCCTTCATCAGTTGGGATGAACTCAGATGATTGAACATGCTCCAATAAGTGAAGGAGTGCACTTCCACCCATGAAAAGAACAACTATATTGTGTTATGCTTAGAATTTAATGATGTCTTAGGGACTCACTTACGGGTTATAAACACAGGGATTTATGTCTATATTAATCACAAATGGTTTGTGATAGGTTCTGGAACACAGGGAAAGCGTGAGGTACCCAAAAAACTACGAATTTGGGAAACGAAACCTAAACCGAGGTAAGTATGGTTTCACTTATTTATCAGTGTTGTCTGGTTATTTTAGTATATTTAGTTCATGTAGATTATGGACTGAATGTGGGGAACTATGTACAATGTGTCTAATGCGATCTAAGAGAGTAACTCATTAGACTAAGACTAGGATATATAGGATGTGGGGTTGATATCTCGGTTTATATGTAACCCCTACTCAATTAGATATGTTACGTGGGTTACATACTAACTAGAGAGTTTTGGATAGAACCATTGGGCATTGATGCTTTTACTAGAGAACACATCTACCAATGCGTTGGTCTAGCTATCGCCGCATTAATGGCGTCAACGAGTAAATCAACCTTAATTTTAAAATTAAATGAGAATGACAATGTAATAGTCATTGACAATTTGACCTGCATCCGTTATTTATTAGATTATATGTTGTTCATAATCCCTTTATTTATTTATGATGTGTATTGTTATTGCATATCATTCTTGATTATTATATGGACTATTGATGGCTATGTGAATCCCTACTTACTAAGTAAGTTGGCGCGCTCATCCCAATTAATATTTCAGAAAAATCGATGAGCGCTACGACTATGGTATAGAGAAGATTTAGGAGTCTTGATCTTCTCTTTGATGTATGAATCTTCCTTGTCTTATATATGTTTGTATTGAATTATAGTTTTGTAATATCATAAGGGATGAGAGTTTTTGTATAACCAAGGTTTATTCCGATTTTATTCGATACTATATATCAAATTTATTATCGAAAAAGTTTTTAATTTCTGTTGCGTTTATTATTATTTTTTCATCAATATTCGATGTACAGTGGTGTTTATCAGAAGATAAAATGAGAGGTTGCTAGCTCTAGTTAAGTCTAGTTGGATTAACTGGGCTTAATTATGGTTTCAAGCCGACTATTGCCCTAATTAGGTAAGGGGATGCTTCAAGGCTGACCAATGTACTATCTACTATTGGGAATATCATTCTTACGTCTAGTAATTTTAATATTTATTTATTGACTACTTAAATCATGGGTATATTCAATCTACGATGAGCTAGTCTAGAGGGTTTTGTGCTGCTTCAAGATTAATTCTATGCATGCATGTGGCTGGACTTATTCCTTAATTTTGGCTACTGTCCATCCTATTTCTTTCTTGAATTCTTTATGGAAATTTATTAATGTATCCTTTTCTAGATTTGATAGTTTATTAGAGATTATAACTTGTAAGGTGTTGTTACTTTCTTAGTACACTTATTTTAAATGATCTAGTAGAAATCTTAAGTCTAAATCAAGCATTTTTAGTATATAGGGTAAAAATCTTGAATGGTTTATTGGGAGATCCATATAGTAAGAGAGTTCATGGAGTGCATTATAAGACTCTAAGGTGTTGATTATCTCTCCTGTCTTTTCATCTATATTATCATCACCATTTAAATCCTCTATTACTTTTTCATGTTAATCTGACTTATTGTTTCAAAAAGTTTAATTTATTATAGGATCTAACAAATCGACAATGCATACTAATGAAACATCTATAAGATATTTCACAGTATCGTGGATGTTAAAATTTACTATTTCCTTAAAAACTTACATTGTTAGAGTTCCATTTGAAACATTTATTTTGGCTTTTACCGTTTTTAAGAATAGGCGTCCCAGGATAAGAGAAGTTTTACTAGAGAAGTTATTTTCTTTCATTTTTATGACATAAAAGTTGGCTAGGAAAACTAAATCATTAACCATTACTAGCATATCCTCTAATACTCGTACATGTTACATGATTAATCTATCTGCTAATTGTATTACTATACTAATTTCTTTCAAAGTAATGTTTGTCATTTGAAAGTATATTGACAAAGGCATAACGTTGATTTAGACTCCTAGATGACATAATGCTTTAGATATCCCTTTATTTTCTATTGTGCATAGAACGAAAAACATTATAGGGTAAGAACATTTATGAGGTAATTTCTTTTGAATTATTGCTGACACATGTTCTCCTATGCTTAGTTTTTCATTAGGTTTAATTTTATAAGTGCATAAGCCTTTTATAAATCTTTTTACATTTAGGTATATTTTGTATGACTTTGAATAAAGGCATGTTTACTACAACTTTTATAGTCTTTGATACTTCTTTTTCTTCTTGTTGTTTCTTGACATTTTTATTGTTTTCCAAACGATGGGGAAATGGTGGTCTTACTATGCTTGGTTTATTATTTTCGAAATCACAATCATTTTCCTTTTGAATTTACATATTTTAATTACTATTTCCTTTTCTAATTCAGCCTTTAATTCTTTTCGAGGAACTAACTTTTCTAGCATCTTTGGTTCTTCCATTTGTTTACCGCTTCTCAAAGTTATCACTTTTACGTACGAACTTGGGCAAGGTTGAGACGGTAATTTGTCTTGTTTAACCCATTGACTCATTTACATTGTCATTTGACTTAGTTGATTTTTAGTTCAACTATATCATCTTGTAAGGCTTGAATCTTTTGATGTTTTGCTTTGATTGCATTTTCTAGTGCTATTGTTCTATCAGTTACTGCGAGTCATCAATATCTTTAAAATTTTCGATTGTCTACACCATTACCTATATTGGTAGGTAATTAGCATTGTTCATAGAAATGTAAGTAGGTTGATTAGGACTATTGTAATGATTCATCATAGTGTTAGCCTCTTTAATTTGATTTTTTTGCACTAACGGACACTCATCATATAGATGATTGATGACATTGCAAAAAGCATTAATTTTAGTTTGGACTAACCTATCTTTTAATAGTAATTAAACCATACTTTTTAGTTCATCAAATTTATCATCCGATGTATTGATTGTATTCCTATTAATTTCATAAGAATGATTTTTCATGAATTTTTTTTCTCACAATCTTGTTTTGATTGTTTAGCCATTTTGATAATAGTGTCTATTAGTAATGTTGGTATAATGTCCAATGAAGATTCTCCACATACTATGTCTATGATATTAATCTTTGGTATCTATCCCAAGATTCAACAAAAGTCTCCTCGGTCTCCAACCTAGCATTGCTAATTCATTTCCTTTTCAAACTAATTTGACAAGCTGGAACGTATGGATGAAAAAAGGTTTCTAACAATTCGGATCATGAGTTTATGGAATTTTGTGGGAGATAGAATAGCCAATCTTGAGCTTGACCTTTTAAAAATGAATGGAAATCTTTTACTTTTACGTACACTAACTCTACAATTTTAGGTTTTATCACACTTATTATATGCATGTATTTCCTAATAAATTGTTGAGGATTTTCATCAACTTCACTTTGAAAGTTAGGTAAAGAATTGATAAATCTCAGTTTTCACTAAAAATCAAGAAAATGTACGGGAATTTGTAAGCTGTGATATTCTTATTGGCTTGCCTAAAAGAAAGCTCATAATCAATGTCTTTCATAATGTATGACGTACAACAAAAACGATTCTTAAGAAATTATTTTAAAATTCCCGACAATGGTGCCTAAAATTGACACATGTAGAGCATGTACAATAATTTTCCTTTTATTTTATACTTTAAATATTTTGAAGTAGTGACAAGTGGGAATCGTCTCCACAAGTATTTTTCAAATTCTTTATGAAAAAAAGTTTTACTATCTTTATTTTTAAGTTTAATTTAATAAAAACCAATTAGCCTAATAATTTATAAATAAAACTCAAATAAACTAACTAAACTTACTTAAAAAACACAAATCAAAGTAAGTAAATTAAAAACAATTTAATTAAATGAAACATAATATAGATATACATCGAAACAATCCTTCTAAATAATGAAACTTCAATATGTTTTACATTCCAAACATATTATTTCAGTCATATAATCACGAATATATTTTCTAAAATATCTTTGATCATTGAACCCTAATCATAAGTAAGTAAATAGCCTTTAGCTAGCCATTTGTTCTCCTTCTACTGATGGAAAAGCTACTTTCTAATTTTATTGAGCTAACTCATTTAAATACACAAAGACATTAACTCCACGCAATTAAACCGCATTAAGTTCTATGAAAACTTCGAACTACTAAATCTAAAATCTTCGAAAAGCCACTTCATTATTAAGACTTAGATCTTAACTTTACCTAGGACATCCTAATGGTATCTGCCTTTTAAACAATCATAGTTGCTACTTTAATTAGTCAATGAATCAAAACATCGCATACATATTGGTCACTATGCACATAACACTTAAATCCATGATTGCAATCCATAAATAACAATCCATAAAAACACTAAATCAAAGAACATGATTAGTTTAAAGCATTAATTACACATTCATCTCATCATGACTATATTGCAAAACTATTCTAGGTCATGTTTAGAGTTTTGTTTAAGCTAACAAACTTCTCACCCATGATAATAAATAACATCATAATTTTGGAATTAGAAGACATAATTAAAAATCTCTTGATAGAAACTTGAATCTTCAATCTTTAAAAGCAAAACAATAATGAATGGCCGTTAAACAAAAAAAAAAGAAAAACTATCAAAAGTCTTTGAATTCATAGTGTAGGGTTTTTATTTATAGTATATTAGGTATTACATATCCTAAACCGACTCAAAAATCCTTGGTGTAATTTAAAATCCTCAAATTCGTAACTTGTAATTCCTAGTGTTTCTTCTGTAAGTGGAATTGCTAGATAAATCCATAAATATGAGCTCTCTATTTTTTCTTATCCACTAATCTGTGCAGCGATTCTTAGTGTATTGGAATAACTTGAGATCCCTAGCATAAAAATTCAATTTTTCTCCTATATTCCTTGGTGATCCTTCATGCTATCTTTTCACTCAGTTAACTCCTTCATTTTCTTTCCTTTTTCCTTCATTTCTTTGTATATATTAATTATCAGTTACAATATTAAAAACAAGAAAAAACCTCGTGTAATATAGTCATTTCCTTCTAAAAACATCCTAAAAAAACTATAAAATGTGTCTAATTGACTTGCTAGTGCCCGAAAAAGGACATCTTTGCCTACATATTATGTTTGTACCCACAAGGACTGCCTCTGTCCACAGGGGACGTTTGTGCCCAAAAGGGGTTTTGGTCAAGATCATAAGTCTTACTAACACAAGGGTTGTGGTGGCAAGTTTTGTGACCACAAATGATGTAGCAACAAGGTGTTAGGGCATCTGCCCCAGGACATTCTTATGAAAATTATTATTTTGATTAATAAAAATAGAGGATTTCATTTTTTTTCATTATTATAATTAATTTTCATGTTTAAATTATAATAGGATTGATGAATGTTTACTAAAACATCGTAAATGTCCCTAGTCGATTATTATAGTAGGAACTATAATGAATTAAGACTAGTGTAAGTCTTCATTAATGGTCTTGTGATGATCATATGTATAAGGATATGACTGAAGATCTTGAGTAACTATTAAGAAACAAGGTACTCAACTGACCCGCAATGAAAACACTACATGGAATAAGTCATAGATGTTACTCATATTAGGTATATTATTTAGTCCTCTAAGTCGAGATTACCTTTGACTTCTACATTAGGATTAAAGTAATTTGACAAAATGGTGTGATATACATTATTAACTAGGTTGTATCAATTTTGATCTTCTTGCAAATTGGGTAGTCATAATGCATTGCTAGAAATTGCTTTTTGCCTCATGTACCAAAAATAGTTTTGGTTCATTGCTAATGTTGCATGAACCCATTAGGTCGCACACGAAAAACAGTTTTGATGTACTTTAAATGACTCATTACGATGAATTTTATATGATAAAATATAAAAAGTTCTTATGATGTGTCATATTAATACCACTTTAAGTAGGGGTATAATTGTAATTCCATTACCCGACTTTATGCGAAATTTTTATAAATAGGCGAGTTAAGTGAATTCACATTACGGGAGTAGTTAGCGTTGGAATCTAATTTTTTTTTTAGAAAATGAGTTAGGTTTCTCAGTCATTCAAGGGCTTTTAGGGAAAACTTCAATATCTTTTCGAGTTTTTTTTTTAGAAGAGCATTCAAATTCTCAGACGCCGCTTGTGTGTGGATTTTTGATAGAAGATGTTCGTCTTTGGCAGCCTATTAAACATCGATCAATACGAATGAACAAACTAGCATTTGAGGTACGATTTCCTTTTGATAATCAGTTTAATAGAATTCGAATCTGATCTTGTTGGGGTTTTGAAATGAAAAATTTTAAATTCTCGTTGCGTTTTGAACCCAAAAAACTCGATAGTAATATCAATGCCTTTGAGTTCATTTTAATTAGATCTGGTGCTTGTTTTCTTGAGTTATATTTAATATATATTGATGAAAGCATGTTTTTAGTATATGTATATGTGATATACATGATTTGAGTTATTACTTACATGTTCTTGAACAATGTATTCGATACATATATTCATGATTTGTGTGCAAATAGATTTATTGACACACTAGTGATCATGCTTAGGTGAATTGGATTAACATATTTTATTTTTTATTGAATTTTATTTTCTATGATTCATGGTGCAATTAGGTAGAATTTTTACTTTTAGTATAATGAATCCGTTTATGAAATCTCTATTTTTTGGTATACATGTTTAGGTTAAATTATTTTGGAATTTCTTATACTATGTAGATTAAGTTCGATGAGATTCGTGATTCATAATTCAACTTAATATTTTGTATTATTTTCTTATATTCCTACTATATAGGAGATAAAAATCTAAGCAAATAATACTTGTAATTCCTATAAGATAGGGAGTTATATAACAAATTCGAAATTGATAAGAATCCCATTGGATAAAGTTTCAATAGTAATTGAGATAGGTAAAGATTCTTTAATATCTTAAATTCTAATAAGATTATGATAAGATATTGAGTTAGAAGTAAGCCCAAGTTAATTAAAAATGTCTTAATTAATTTAACTAAACATAAGGGGTTACTTTGGTTAATTGAATTGACAAAAATAATGATATATTTTAGACGGATTTCAATTTTCGAAACTATAATCGATCATCTAACTAATCCTCAGGTGGGATTGTTCGTCTCTTGGTGAATGGTATTTAGATTTCCTAACATGTTTAATGAGTCTACAAACATGAAAGTATATGATATTTACGTGTTTAACTCAAATTACAGGAATCACAAAACATAATATAAAATCCATCTTCAAAATTGTTAGATAAAAGTCATCCGCTTTTAAACACTTGTGAAGGCCTTGATCTCATCAATATTAGTCTCCCTCCACAGGGTGTATTGTGTTATCTTAATAAGGCAAGCTAGGTAACGATTACGCTATTGTTTGAAATTGTAAGACTTAATGAAACTATCAAAAATCAGTTTTGGGCTTTAGGCTTAATATGAGATAAAACACACTAAGACATAAGATGTCACAATCTCATAAAAACAACCAAAAGTTACATAGGATATAATTGGTAACATGTACCGATCTAAATAACCTAGTTCAAAGTGTCATGCCTTAGTGATATTGGAATTAGGTCAAATACGAATTTTAGGCCCCTAAATTAACATTGTGTTTTAGGAGGGTTATTGATTTAGTAGGAGTCCATTAATTTATAGTAAAATAAATTTGCGTAATCTTTGTTGTAGATTTATGGCCTCTTCAAATCACACCAGTCCCTTATCACTGCGATCCATCCTTGAAAAGGATAAGTTGCCTAGGACAAATTTTCTTAACTACTTCAAAATCTTGAGAATTTTTCATAACCATGAATGCAAATTGTACATTTTGGATTATATTATTCTTGAGGAACCACCAGTCAATGCCTCGAAAGGAGTAAAGGATGCACATAGTAAGCATGTCAATGATTTAACTAATGTTTCATGCATTATGTTAGCTACCACGATTCCTGAACTTCCGAATGACAAGGAACACGTGGATGCCTACGACATAGCTGCGATAATGAAGGAAATGTAGTGATAACGGAAAAAGTAAGAAATGTTTGAGACAATCAATAATCTATATTCTTGTAAGATAGCTGAGAGTGCGTCAATTAGTCGTCATGTTTTGATAATGAAGGGCCATATTGACCATTTTGATAGACTTAGATTTCCCATTAGCTAAGAGTTGGCTACATATTTGATCATGAATTTATCGTCAGATAGTTACTCGCAATATATGATAGACTGTAATATGAATAACATGGAAAGAGATCTATCTCATAATGACATTAAATGCTTAAGACTGCTGATCCGAATTTTAAAAAGCCTTTTACCAATATGTTGATAGTTCAGAAATGAAAGGCTAAAAAGAAGAAACGCATTTTTAAACTCCATAAAGATGGAATTTAAGATTCATTTGATTTAGAATCTTATGAACTATGTGTATCTTATTTATTCGACAAAATGACTAATAGTCACTTTATTTGAAATAGTGAAAAGGCAAGTGAGTTATTTTGTGTAATACATAACGAGGTATACGTTCCTATAAACATAATGGCTAGAGGAGGTTATTAGTACATAATTAAATTCACTGATGGTTTCAGAAAATATGGTTATGTGTTACTCATGAAATATGAAGCCGATTTATTTGGGATGTTTCAAATGTTTCAAATGAAGTGCAAAATAACCTTGGCAAAACCATAAAAGCACATTGTTCAGATTAAGGCGGTAAATATTTTAGCCAATACTTTGATGGTCATCTTAGAAACTGTGGGATTATCTCACAGTTAACTCAACCGGCAAGTCCAGAATTGAATGGTGTTTTTGATAAGAAAAATTAAGCTTCATTAGATATGAATTGATATATGATGAGTCAAGCAAATCTACCAATTCCCTTTTGGGCTATGCCTTAGAAATCGTTGCGTTAACACTGAATCGTGTCCCTTCTAAAGTGGTTGATAAAACATCATGGGAGATATGGTTTAGGAAGAGACCAAGTTTGCCTTTCCTAAAGATTTCGTGCTGCGAGGTTTTGGTACAATGACAAATCTTAAGAAAATTAGCACTTAAATCTAGCAAGTGCCTTTTTATGGGTTATCTTAAAGAAACTATAGAATACTACTTTCATTATCCCACTAATAACAAAGTGTTTATTACTCTGAATGGTGCCTTTTTATGGGTTATCTTAAAGAACCATAAATAAGCACGGAACCACTAGCAGGAGATTAACAAAGTCTTAAACTAGTTGAGCCTCCATATGTGTCATAGGGCCCACATAGATTTGATAAAGTAAGATGTGAACATGATAGATATGGATTTGTCATTACTGATAGTTTTAATATATTGCTTATGGATCAAATGAGCCTACTTCTTATAAGGATGCCATGTCTGGCCCTAAGTCAGATAAATTGCTTAGTGCCATGAACTCTAAGATGCAATGCATGTATTATAAGTAACTTTGGAACCTAGTCGATTTACCTGAAGGTGGTAAGACCATTAGATGTGAATGGGTATGGAAGAAGAAAATTGATATAGATGGCAAAGTGCATACTTATAAAGCACGACTAGTAGCAAAAAGTTTCAAACATACTCATGTTGTTTATCATGATGAGACTTTTTCTCCTGTACCGATTCATAAATCCATTAAAATTCTAATTTTCGTATTGGCATATCATTACTATAAATATGTCAAATTGATGTCGAAACAACTTTTCTTAATGGAAAGCTAATTGAGGATGTGTATATGATACGACCTGAAGTGTTTGTCCCTCTTTAGAATTCTAAGAAGGTGTGCATGCTCCAAAGACATCCCAACCTTCTCGATGTTCGAATTATTTTTTAATAAAGCAAGCTTCTCAAAGTTCAAATTTTTTTAATAGAGCAATTAAGGAATTTGGTTTCATTAAGAATGAAGATGAGCTTTGCATAAACTAGAAGGTCAGTAGGAGTATAGTTGTTTTCTCGTAGTGTATGTTGATGTATATTACTCATTGGCAATGACATCTCAACCATGCAAAATTCAAAGTCTTGGTTAGAGAAGTGTTTCTCAAATAAATACTTAGGAGATGCAGCCTATATCTTAAGGATTGAGATTTATAGGGTTAGATATAAGGGGTTGATTGGTCTAAGTTCGAGTGCTTATATAGATGAGGTGTTGAATATGTTTAGTACTCAAGACTTTTAAAGATCATTCCAATGTCTCATGGCATGCTTCTCAGCAAGACTTAAAGTCCAAATACTAATGATGTGTGAGAAAGCTTGAGCACGATTCCATATGCATCCGCTATTAGATACATTATGTATGCCATGTTATGCACTTAACTTGATGTATCATATGCTTTGAGCACAACAAGCATTTATCGATCAAATCTCAGTGAGAATTACTGGATAGCGGTAAAGAACATTCTTAAGTACTTAAGAAAGACTAAAGAAGAATTCTCGATCTATGGAAGTTTGGAAGACAAGCTTGTTGCAAATGGTTACATAGATGCAAGTTTAAAAACTGAGATAAATGACCTCAGATCGCAGTTTGGATGTATATTTATTTTGAATGGAGGCACAGCGAGTTGGAAATGTTTGAAGCAAGAGATTATGGCAGATTCTACAACAGAAGCTCAATACATTGCAGCGTCTGATTTAGTTAAAGAGGCAGTTTGGATAATAGGTGTGATTCCAATATTTCTAACCCCATTTTCTTGTATTAGGACCATAATGGGGCAATAGCCCAGGCCAAGGAACCAAGGTCACACCATGGATCCAAAAATATACTCAGACATTTTTATCTTATTAGAGAAATCTCTGAGACAAGAGACGTGAAAATTTGTTAGGTTTTCATAAAAGAAAATGTTGCAGATCCATTGATGAAGGCTATTGCACAATTAAAACATCATGGAAATATTAGGTCATTAGGTATTAGATACAAGAATGATTAGCCCTAGTGCAAGTGGGACATGTTGTGGCATGTGCCCTATGTCAATCTTATGAACATTGTTATTTTGGCTAATAAAATAGAGGATTTATTTTTTGTTCATTATTTTAATTGGTTTTGATGTATACATTATAATAGGATCAATGGATGTGTACTGAAACATCATAAATGTGCATAGTCAATCAATATACAAGGAACTACAATGAATTAAGACTAGCGTGGTTCTTGATTGATGGTCACGTAATGATAATTTGTATAAGGATATGAATCAAGATCATGAGTACATATTAGGGAACAAGGTACTGGACCGACTCGTTATGAAAATACCACATGAATTAAGTCATAGATGTTACTAATGATAGGTATATCAATTAGTCCTCTGACTTTATAATATTTGACACTTCGACATTACGATCATAGTGAGTTGACAAAATCAAACATTGCCTTTAACCAGACAATTATAAAGGTTGTGATTAGTTATTGTATAAAAATGTTTTAAGGTATGTAATAGAGATATAATTAGTCCCTCTCGTATAGAAAGACATATAAGTGGATCCTTCGATATGTTGGACTAAAAATAGCCATGTCCAAGCGAATTGATATGATCAATCTATACTGGACGTTTTAAGTCTACCTAGATATCAAGATTAGTATGATTGATCGTTAAGGGCAACTTTTTCATGCCATATATTTAATCAAAAAATATTGTATGACAAAAGGATATGATATACCATATTGATTTGGTTGTATTGATTTTGATCTTCGCTTAATTTAAGTAGTGATAAAGCCTTGCGAGGAAAGCTAAAGATTCATAAATGAAATAAATGTTTTGGTTCAATGTCATTTTAGAGAACGAGTATAAATAGGCATGTTAAGTGACTTCTCAATACGGGAGAAATTAGGGTTGGAATCTAATTTTTGTTTTGGAAAAAAAGTTAGGTTTCTCTATCATTCTAGAGCTTTTAAGGAGAATAGAAAACTCTTTTCATATTCTCTATCGGGCTAGCACTCGGACTCTTGAGCGTCGTTCGTGTGTAGATTTCTTGTAGAGGATTTTCGTCTTTGGTAGCGCCAAAAACATCGATCAACATAAAGAAGTAAAATACGTTTGAGGTACGATTTACTTTTGTTAATCATTTAAATGGAATTCAAGCTTGATCATTTTGGGGTTTTAAAACAAAAATTTAAAATTTTTGATGTGTTTTGAACCACAAACTCCAACTATAAGGTTATTTTAATAATTCATTATAAGGGTCTCTAACAAACCAAAATTCACTAAATTGACACCATGCACTTAGGGATACATAATCGACCTTCATGTGCAAGTATTGAGGTGTGTGGGAGCCGCGTTTGGATCTTTTTGTGTTAGAACCCACCTAATTAGGGCATCTAACTAGCCTAGATTACATTAATCCCCTAATAATCAAGTAGCCTTAACCTTTCCATCCTATAATTTAAGCAAAACCTAAGCCTCGTACATCTGATATAAAATTCTTCAAGCTTATAAGATCAAAAAAGTTAATTTGAACCTCAAAGTTCATTTAGATTGATTAAATAATCCTCAAAAGTTTGAAAAAAACTTCTAAAGCGCTTTTTCTATTTTTTAATCCTAAACCGAAAAACCCAACTTTTAAAAGTCTTGAAACAAAACCTGCTCAGCTTGGAAATGACGAATGACTCATAATCCACCCCATAACAATATATATTTCATAAACATAATATATGTATTCATTTTAACCTAATTTAAAAGATCAAAACCAGTTTCATCTTTAAACCAATGCAAACTTATCTTCGTTAAATATCCCAATTCATCTTAAGACTGTCGTAATAGTTTAGAAGAGATCCTAACAACCCCCGAACCTAAAAACCTATTTATAAATCATATTATACCAAAAACAATACATACGTAAATAAAAGTTACTGAGCAAGTTACATGAAGTTAGAAAGCTTTCCCTTTCCTTTTTCGTCGCTCGAACCTGTAATAGCTAACCATAAAGTAAAAGAATTTCATATAATTAAATCCCACACTGTTAAATATATCTGTAAGAATTACATGCATGATAAAAAAAGAGATTAAATGAACAATATGTTCCAAGGAATTTATATACAATATTCAATCCATCCCATTTCTTTTATCCGACCACAATCTGTTGATATCCTTTAAAAGTAGTACGTAAACTGTAATAAGGACTCATGTCTAGAGAGGATAACCAAATGAGTCTCATTCCTCTAGACTATGGGAGTATGATCTAGTTCGACAAGATCTCATGATAGCCATGTGAGGCAAAGTATCAATGACTCTAGCCCCTCTAACATAATATAGTATTCTTCCTTATAACCCTGGTATAATAAAAACTATAAGGAGACTTGAATAGACCTTATCCTTTCCCCCTCCCCGTGTATGCATGTACAATTCACAATGCAATATAAATGATTAATGAAATTTATGCGAAATTTATAATAATACAATATAAAGGTTACTATAGGATTTACTTACTGTACAAACGCAACACCGCAAATAAATTGCGTGCCAGGTCAGTAAGCTAATCTATATAGAGGTTCCAATTGTGGTCATACAATTCATTTATATGTTCATTAAGTTTCCACGATAATTCAACAATTATTTTCAATTTATTTTATTTTAATAGAGCAACTAAACGAACTGCAGTTTTTGCTTAGAGGAACCCACCTTAATGAAATTACCTAACTACCCCTTCATATAAAAGGACTTTTACTTACCATACCCCACTCACCCGTACCCTAGTAACCTTCTCTTAAATTGCATTCTCACCACCAACCTAAATCTGACGAAATCTGAGTAAAACCAAATCGATTCAATGTCGTATGTGCATTACCTATTTTAGTGTTGATTTTGAGGTTTTTCTAAGGTTTAATTACTTTTTTGGGTCAGAGTATTATTTTTGGGATTATTATTGGGTTAAGGGATTACATTTAGGGGTTAAATCTTGCATTTGATGTCCAAAGTTTTGATGGAATCGAAAATATTAAGCAATTCCGAGCAAAACCAACTATTATTTTTGGTCATTTTCAAGTATTTGTTTTTTAAGATTTTGAAAATCGTTTTTGTTCATTCTAGTTGCTCCGCAAGTGTCGAATACATAGAGTCGACAATTCAGAAAAGGTCTCGGACCCATAAGACCGACACCTTTAAAGAGATTTTTGATACACAGGGTTGACACCTTTTAAGAGGTCTCGGCTACATCCCTCTATTAACCACTAAGACTTAATTCACTTTGCAGCCTCAGTCAGAATTGGTAGTTACCTCTTTATTGGTGTCAACCCTGTGTCTCTGACACCTCTTCAGAGGTGTCGGCTCTGTGTGTATGACACCTGCGGGTGACACTTCTTCACATTTAAGACATGACGCGACTACACCAAACCTTGTTCAGTGAAAAAATACTCCTAAGTACAAGTTCTCTACATTGACTAAACTAAGAAATGGAAATGATTGAGGGGTGTTGGGTTAAAGTGAGGGTAATAGGTATGAGACAGGGTATTTTTGGAGTCTTAAGAAAAAAAGTGTGGTCAACTAAGTACAAATTCATAAATGGGATCCACTAAGCAAAAATCGGGATTTGTATAGCCTCTCCCTATTTTAATTTTCTTGTTGCGACCTGAAAACCCCGGAATCACTCCAAAATAAATTCTAGGATGTCCAAATCCCAAATTTGACTTCAAATTATTGTTCGCCATTGAAACTTAATCTTTACTAGGCTTTTTAATAATTTTCCAATTTTTGCACATTTTCAATTCTCGTAGCACGCATTAGGATGCAAAACCTCGATATGAATTCTCGAGAAGTTAAAAAAATCATTATTTTTCATTGAAATCTACAATTTTATTTATTATTCAAAAAATCCTATTTTTCAAAATTCTACTTAATCTTCCAAGGATTTTCTTTTTAATTTTCAATTTTAAAACATTTCTTTTTATTTAAAAATGATGGGTTTGATCCCTGGACCGGGCCCAGTTTAGCTAAATTGAGCTGAACACGGTTCGACCTTGGTCTGGGGAACACCTATCGTCTTCATTAGTTGAAAATGAAATAGAGCCTCTGTTTTGTTCTCAACTTTTTTTATGTAAATCAATTAGGGTTTTGGGCGGGGGAACCCTATGGTTTTCCCTCCCTCCATCGTCTTCCTCAATCCCCCCATCATATTACTCCCTCCCTCAATGCTTCCACACCTCATAATTTTTGTTTTTTATTCCATCTATTGATCCTTCTCCTCATCTCTCTTTCTCATAACCATCATTCACTGTTACAATCTCAACATCTCCCCCTACAAATTCGAAACCAAAAACACTCTCATTTTCTATATGATCACACACCTTCTCTACGCTAAAAATCTCAATTTGAGCTAAAACCATTAAACCACATCTTTCAACTACCACCACAGTCACCAACAATAGAAATGATCCCCATAATTTTTTGAAATATCAAATACATAACAGAGAAAGGGAGATTTTACACCAGAGGAAAAGAAAGAAAGTGAGAATGATAAGAGAGATGAAGAAAATAGTGAAGGGGACTGACCCATGTCAGGCATGTACAATAATATCCCCTTTTTATTATACTTCAATTATTTTGCAGTAATGGCAAGTGAAAATCATCTCCACAGGGATTTATCAAACCTCTCTACGAAAAATGACTTCTAAACCTTGTCCTCTCTATATTGTCTCATCAACTTAGCAATTCATAGTATCTACTGCAGTGGAGTCAAGTCCTCTGGTGGTCCTAGTGCTTGTGGTGGAGGAGGTGTTGGAAAAATATCAAGACCATCGAAATCCCACTTTCCTATAAGTGGGTCTACAAATTCGTAGCCCTTAGCAAATCATTGTTGGTGATCCTCATCCTATCCATCTCATTCATCCTCTAATTTTGGGCTAACTTCGTTGCTATTATTGATGTTGTTGTGTTGCCTCTTGCGCTTTGGCCAACAACTCGGCTCCCTCTCTGACATCCTTGGAGTCTTGGTAACTAGTAGGTGATTTCAATGGTAGCGTAAACTCCCGATCTAAGGTTGCTTTGTCCTCAATATCAAACTCCTTTTCTCGAATCAATTGAACTCTAGCTTTCAAGTACATTTGGGTAATCAAAGTTGGAAACAACAATTTGTTGTCTCTTTCAGACATGATAGACTCCCTAAGGTTCTTGTATATGACCTCCCCTACATTTATTTCCCCGTTCATTGTAATCTCAAACAAATAAGCCGCATTTCGCTTGTTGATGTTGCCCTGGTGAGTGGTCTTGTATAATGAAGCAGCCAAAATGTGTTGCCAAATTCTATAAACTTTTCTCATGTTTCCCTTCTTAATATGCTTCAACACAATCTCAGCTCCCATTACCTATCCTTGTTGTCCTTGGACAACCAATGTTCTCTATATGGCTATAAAAGGGTATAGATTATAGGTTCTCTCATATAAATAATTTAGGAAACTCAGTGGTGCTTCAATAATACTCATATGCTCTAATCCATAAATGTTATTAATAGAGCACTCATTAAAGGAAACCCACACCCCACCCACCTTCACTAGCCCATCTTTCTTTGTAAACTTTGCATTGTCACGAAATTTATACACAATTCACTTACTCTTCTAACATTGTTCTCTCTATAGTCTTGAGTGAATTGCTCCAAACCTTGTTGCGTAACGAGATTTTTAATCTCTTCTCATACTTAACCGATAAGTTAATTCTTCTTTGGCAAATGAATTTTCTTTGCTCAATGACGTCGTATCTCTTTATAGCCTTTCTACTAATGTAGTACATAGACTTAAATGGCCTAAGTTCCTTTTCCCTAGGATCTCTTAAGGATGATGACTCAAAATCATTTACTGTCACTTCACTAACTTGACCTATTTGCCTTATTATTCTTGGCATTTTCTCAAAATCTCACACAATACACAACTCACAACACGTGTCTTCAAATCACTTAAAATCAAAATTTTCATTCACAAGCATCATTCATATACCATATAGTGCAAAAGACGTATATTAGGTCTCCATATGCCACATTAATGCTCTAAATCCAGGAAAACCAAAATTCCAATCTAATAACCACATGTCCACAATTCATGCAATTTCTTCTATAATTTCAAAAATTTAAAAGCATAACTAATGAAATTATAAATTTATGTATAGGCTACCTTTTAGTAGCACTTCTTTTAATGTCATTAGCCCGACATATGCATCATGACTCTCAAATAATCATCATGATACATCAAGGTTACTTCAATGATGTATCCTCGTGAAGTTCCTCACATCCTCTTATCTTTTTTAAGGCATGTGAGCATATCCTTCATAATCTTCAGATTATTGGACTCGCCTTTCCATGCTTTGACAAAAAGGATCTTCTTGAAAAATTTCTCATATATAATCGCACAATCCCCAATTGTCTCACCAAACCATTGTTCTTGCAATTCTTGCTGAAATGGTGTTTATGATACAACAAGATTGATTATCCCATGTACAAACTCTATATTGTATGATTTCAAGTTTTCCTTGCTTTTGTTACATATTATTGTTTTTAACTTTCCTTGATCGACACCACTATCATGTTGCTTATTGTCCTTATTATGAATCTCCAATCAAACATGGTCAAGTAAATCATCTGGTTCTAAAACATCAATACTGTTGCAATCCTCCGAACTGGGCTTCTCTACCTGTTCATATGTTTCATGGTATGTTTCCTCAATTAGTAACAACTTCTTAACTTGGTTCTCCTTATACTTAACCACAACCTCTTGTCTTGAATTTAAAAAATTTGCAACTTCCTCTACATTCTTTTCCTAATTCAAGAACACTTGATCATCTTCGTCCTCCTTTATGTTTAATTATTCCGCAAAAATTTCCAATATTTCCTCATACTTCTTGAAATCATTCTCGCTCTGCTCAGCCATTTTACTTATTATTTGATCTAAATAAGTAATATATGATTGTTCATCCACCTCTTAATCTTGTCATGATTGCCTGTTGTCAGGAGAACTCCATGATGTTGATAAAATTTAGAATGTGAGGGTCGTAAAAGCTTTGATAATCATTCCATGAATTCTTCTCTTCTGTTTAGTAGCAATGCTCTTGACTTCCCACAAATCTTTTAAATCCATACAGGTTATAATATGGTTGTTTATATCCCGTCCATACCAAACCACTCGCGATCGGTTGTGCTTGATATGTGGTATTGTCTCGAATAGGTTTTCTTTGATAAACTATTATATATATTTTTCAACGATTTCACTATTTAATACCTTAACATGATAGCCATACATTCGTTACATCCCTGAAAAACCAAAAACAAAATAGAGTAGATCAAGTGCAATTGGGTCAAGCAAATTCAAACTAAAAATTAAAAAAATACAAAAAATTATAAATTCTTAACGTCTTTGTAAACTAACTAATTGAGGCTCCATTCTCCTGCTATGGCACTAAAAACTTGATTGTGGCTCCTATATGCCGTCTCGATTGTAGTAATAATGTGATCAACCTACATTGATTACAAATATCATTCCAAAGGAAAGGTGTAATGCACTTGGTGTTCTTAGTAAAATTTCTTCTATTGCTAAGGAAATCTCTTTTGTAAGTTTTAAACTAACTATTCTATTCTATCAAAATAATGTCGGTTACTTTTAAAATATTATATTAAGAATATCTTAGCTCACAACTTTGCCTAGGTAATAATTAGATATGCTTTTCTACGCACTTCTTCAACTTTATTATGTGTGAGCAATGCCTGATTAGAATATATAGATTTACTTCAAATCCGCTTCAACCTACTCTCAGGACAGAAAATATTCTAATGTGCAAACTATAACTCCACCTATCAGTGTGAATAACGTAAGCTCCACGTTGCCTTAAATTCCAAATCTATAGATTCATAACAAATTAATTTACTATCCATGCCTCCCTAATCAATAACTACATGTCGATGTTATGTATTTTACAGTTGTACAATACATATCCGGCTTAAAAGCTTCAATGGCCATTATAACATCTAAAACCTAATATCAACAAAAATGTGATTAAGATATTCATAGCATTACGCCCAGAATCAATAAAATTTCTTACCATTGCACTTTTTATATTTAAAATCCTTTCATAACTACTTTAGCATAGTATTAATACCATAGGATCCATTGATCTCTAAGATTAATGAACTATTCACACTTCATTGAAATAAACATGCACAAAATGGTCTTTCTTGAAATCAAAGATATAATCAAATAACTTCAATTAAATCAAAGAAAATAATATCGAACAACCATACGTGAGTCTTTAAAGTCTTCCCTTCCATAGTTTTTCTTAAGACTCAAGAATAGAGTAAAACAATGTTGTTTTTCGATAATTGGTTGCTTTCTATCAAAATTGTTTAGTTTACCATGTTATAATACGTATATATACTTGTAAGATACTTTACAAAACAATTACAAACCTTAGTAGACAATTCAACCTGAAATAAAACTATTACTTTCTATTTTTTTGTTCTCGGCTGTCTTTAAGTGATTTGACGCTTTATCTATAATGCCACGGTGACGTGACAACTTCAACCACTTTGTGTCCAATTTTCCTCAATCAGTAGACTCGACGCCTTGTGTTAACCTTTCCACCATCGTCCCTTATGACCCATGGCGCCGCCATTTTGTCGGCTATCCTTTACACCATTTCTACTCTTCTTGGTCTATCCCACGGTGCCAACGCTTTGTAGCCTTCTTCCTACAACTTCAAGCTTTTGTTCAATGTCGTCAAAACTACTTTTGTGTATTTTAGCCTCTTTTCTTCACAAATTCACTTCTTCACGAATTCACTCGATTGTGAGCTTCATGCCTTGTATACCTTAAAATACATAAATACCATCAATTTAAGCTCATTTCCAGATATTTACTTTATATACGCTACTAGACTAATATTATATATAAGTCTCAATAATTACTTATCAAAGGTAACCATGAACCAATCTATTTAAATCGAGTTATCCTACCATGCATAAACTAGTAGACTCGAAAAACAAACAACAACAACAACATAGCCTCAGTCCCAAATTAACTGGGGTCGTCTACATGGATCAAACTTTTCCATTGTGCTCGATTAAGTGCAATTGATGGTGAGCTTTTCAAACCATTCAAATCCCTCATAATTAATGCATCCCATGTTAACTTTTGTCTGCCCCAACCTCGTCGAATTTCTACAGTTTCTATTGAGTCAAGTTTTCTAGTTGGGGCATTTGTAGGCTGTCTTTACAAGTGACCAAACCACCGCAACCACCCTTCCCTAATTTTTGTATCAACTGGTGCGACTCCTACTTGTCTTTGAATTTCTATATTCTATCTTTACGAGTTTTACCACACATCCACCTAAGCATCCACATAACAAAAATAAAATATAATTAAAGCTAAACTCAATTTGGAACCGAATCCCCAGCAAAGGCACCGAAATTTGATCACGATTCACACCTATCAAATATAAATTGTAGAAAGATACCAATCATACTGGAATGTATTAGTGGCAAACGCGGGGTTGAATCCACAGGGTTCAGTCAAATAGAGTTTAGTGAGCAGAAAATCTAATCTAGGGTTTTTTTAAAATATTTTTATCATAAATGTCTACTAAACAAGAAATTAAATAAGTTGCATATTAGAAAGTAGAAATATACTTAAGTCTAGGATTCCACATTCTAGCCCTATATTGTCTCCATGTTTTGTATCATCGATTTTAAGAAGATGGGTTTTAAAACAACTACCCAAAATCAAATATAGGTGTTGGGCACTATTGCCCTAGTTCCCCTATTTTCGATAGATAAGGAAACCGCCCTCTAAATACTTCCCTTACTTACTGTACGACCTTGGGTAACCGCTCTTAAGATTTAGCATGTGAGCATCACATACCGCTCTATGGTAACACCGACCCCTAAATAACCTTAGCTAACCGCTTTCGAGATTTAACCTAGTTCTCAATGTTACTCACTTAAAACGATGGGTGTGTCAGGTCTCTTACTCTAAGTGATCACCACTTCTCAAATTGGCTTGTATCACAGGCTCAACCTTATTAATATCAAGTCAATGGTTTTATGCCAAGAGATTTAAAATGAATATATAATTTTTAAACTACAATTAAGAAATCGTTAAAAACAATAACATAAAGATAAAAACAATAACATAAAGATAAAAACTTCAATCAGAACACTATTATAATAGGAAATATCAACAAGACATAGAAAACGACTAACTAAATGATAGAAAGCTTCATCCCCGACCTATGTATGAGAGAACCTAGCAGGACATGGCTACTACACTTTTCTCTACTCTTAAATCACTTCAAATACAATGTGTTTTCGTCAATAGAGGTCATTCCTTTATATAAGTGAGCCTAGGTACAAGAATAGGGAAGCCCGAGAAATAAGAACCTTCTAAAAATTGCAAAACTTCTATTCTATGAGTCTGGCACTGTCGGTGACACTGCCATTATGAAGGAATGATGCTAAATCACGGAGTGGAAAAATATAATTATTTTGGCATAGCATCTCAATCTAGTATTTCTATTTCTTAACTCGGCACCTTAGGTAACACCGTCTGTTGTAAATCTTACATCTTATGTTCTATTCTGACGTCGTTCCTTGTTCTACATTGATGCCTTGCTTGGCATGCATGGTTTGTTCATGGCACAATCAGCTCAATCTAGGGGTATGAAGCCTACTGGTTTTTGACTGAACTTTAACTTCTTCCTCAGATTTGTCTAATTTACCCACAAACACTAATACCATGTAAATCTTCAAAGTAAACACATTGAACCATAAAATAAGACTTTAGACTCGATTTACATAGCTAAAAACCTATATAAAAGAGCATAATTAATGACTAATCAGGAATCACTGAGAATCATGGTGTAAAAAAATTAAATGAGACTTACTATTTTCACCATTTTTTAGCAATTCACATGTATTGAGGAATCACTGGGAATCACCGAACCCCAATTTTGTTCTAAAATTTCCATTCTAATTCTATCGATCTTCCCAGCAATTCATAGTGTTAATCCATATCGTTGGGATTCGCTAGGCCTATCTTTACTATTTTTTTAATTTATCTTAAAATCACTTATTCATTATTCACAATAACAAATATCAAGGTACAATTGACTAAACTCAAAAAGCTTGAATGTGACATGTAAGTAACTAAATATTTTTATTAATCAAATAAATAAATAAACATATAAGAAAGTAAGAAAGTAAGTAATGCAACTTGCATAAAGGTCATATAAGAAAAATAACTTGTTCACTCCACCTCAATTGAAGTTACCTCAGAGTATATTTCAAAAAATATTTTCAATACAAGATTCAAAAATTAAGAGAATAAAAACATGCTAAACTAAACTAAACTCATAATAAAATTAAATAAATATAAAATAAATATAAAATAAGGGCTTCCTTCTAAAGAGTGCTTTTGTTTATTGTCGTTGGCTTGACTTAACCATTCTAAAATTAAGTTGGATCTCTAAATTAGAATTTAGGATTTCCCACTCTAGTGCCATTCTAGAAAGTGAGCACTCAGCCTATAATCATCAGAGTGATTGTTTTGTACAGAATATCCATAATACCAGAAGTAGTAGGTAAGAAAAGCCATCCAAAAATTAAAGGATGATTTTCATTGATAAAGTGTGGCATTATCCAAAAGTTAGTGGGTATGCTGCTATTGTCCACTTGAACTGCCACATTCGGGAACATTCCTATTGGTTTATGTGAAGTTCAATTTGGTAAAGAGAATCATTCTGAAGCAAGTGAGTTTAACTCCAATTAAGTATATAGAAAGAATTGTACTGGCATGAGACTTGCATTAGATTTCGTATCACACTGAGCTCTATAAAACCAAGCCAATTTGATTTTATTGTGCAAGTGTATGCCTCTAGGTGATAAGTGTTTATTTAGACTTATATAGTTTTAATTTAGTAGTATATTTAGTACAAATAACTCTAAATGAGCTCTATTTAATGGTGTTTATGCATTTTCAAGTGATTAAGGTGTAAAGGAAGGACATGAGCATAAAACGAAAAGAAATGGAGCAAAAACCCATGAAAGTAAAGAAATCAGGGGTGGAAGGTTTGGCACTGTGCGCTGTGGGTGTATAGGGCACAGTGTGGAGGACTTAGGAACGACATAGGAGTGAGGGCAAAGTAAAGAAATTGGGGGTAAAGGCTTGGCCTTATTGCAGTTCCATGGAAAGTATAGGACATCACCAAGTACTATACATAGGGTGTGGAGGTCACTGGAGATGAAGAAATGCATGCAGGATATAATATTGTGGTAGCGCCACACATGACTCCATGGGATAAGTGACAGCGCTGCATTGGAAGGAATTAGGGTTTCTAATTGTTATTAGTAAGTATAAATAGGTATTAGGATGTAGTAAACACATCACATATTAACCATTAGCCACCATAAGAGTATTTTATTATAGGTTTATTTTTATTATCTCTATGAAGAAGACTTGTATAGAGAGAATATTGAAGACTCCACTTTTGCAGTTCAAGCTGGGTTTCATTGGTTTAATTATAGGTAATATATTTATATTCATCTCTAATTTTCAATGATTCCAATGATGAATTGTATTACGTGTGTTTCAATGAAGTGTGAGTAATTTATTAATCTTAAGGATCAATGGATCCTATGCTATGAATGTTATGCTATTAACATGATTAGAAAGTGAATAAGTGCAATTCTCAGAATTTGTAATTATTCTAAGATTAATGCTATAGACATCTCACTCACGTATTTACTGACATTAGGTTTTGGAAAGTGAATAAGTGTAATGGGTAGAATTTTATGATACAGCCGTAAACTACACAACATCGATAAATAGTTGTTGATTAGGGAGGCACGAATAGTTAACTTAGTTGGTTATGAATCTAAATATTTGGAGCATTAAAAAATGTGGATCTTTCGTTATTCAAACTGATGGGTGGAGTTCAAGTTTGCAAATTAGAATCTTTTTTGTTACGACACTGGGTTAAAGTGGATTTGAATGAAATTTGTCTACTCTTGTAAGTCATTGCACACAACATATCTAGATGTAAAAGTGGTTGAAAAGCATAATATTTCATTACCTAGGTGAAGTTAAGATTTTCTTTATATAAGAGTTAAAGTAAATTTTATATTGTTTTATTGGATATAGTAATTTAGTATAAAACAATTTAAAAAGGGATTTTCTTAGCGATAATTCAAAGTTAAATAGATAACCAACTTGTGCAAAAATCTTTCCCTGAGGATGATATTTGTAGTTAATGTTAGTTGATTACACAATATTACTACAAGTGAGCCGTTATACTTACGACGCGCACATCATGTTTTTCACATCGTTGTCGGGGATAGGTAGCCATTTAGTATTACTTAGTTAATTTGAAAAGTTGCTAAGTTTTATTTTAAGTACTTTATTTTCAAGTTTATAAAACCAATAATAAAAAATAAAGGCTTAAGTTTCATGTTTGACTTTATGCACTTTACTTTTTGTGTTTTCTTTTCAAGGATAACTAGTGCGTGCTACGCAAATTAGAGAAGGACCTAGTGCCTTACAACACTGAGATTAACAAAACCAAAAAAGGTAAGAAAAATAAGAGAATCAAGATGGCTGAGGAGCAAGCAATAAACAAATAATAGGGTCGTGAGAATAACTAACCCATAGGTGATCTGCATGATAAAGTGCAAGATAAAAGACACCTTTGTTACTACTTTAAGCCATAAGTTCAGGAGACTTACAAGGGATTGATAAGGCTTCTAGCCAACACCACCAAGTTCAAATCGAGACTGTTTCTGATAAACATAGTGCAAAATAGCCTTTTCAACAGGCTATCCAATGAAAATCCAGTTGCACAGGTTAAGAATTTATTGGAGAAGTGCAACACCGTGTACATAACCAGAGTTACAAATAAGGTGATTGGGATGAGACTTCTCCCATTCTCATTGGGTGGAAAAGGCAAATCTTGGGTCCAAAGATTGAATGCAAGGGGTATGACCTCATGGGAGAAAATCAATGAAAGATTTCTAAACAAGTTCTTTCGTCGAGTGAAGGTTAGCGAAAGGAAACTAGAGATTAATCAGTTCAACTAGGAAGACACTGAGTCACTTGGCGAGGCTTGGGAAAGATTTAAATAGATGCTGATAAGTACATAAAATGGGCAGAACTCAAGATTTTCTACTATGGGATGAACCACAACCGGAGAACACTACTTGATGCCGCAATAGGTGGCTCTCTACATACCAAGGATGAGGATGGTGCATTGGATCTAGTTGTTCTTATATCTCAAAATTGTACAGTCAGTACTCATTCCACAGTAAGGAAACTTGGAGGGGTATATGAGATTGACTCGGAAGCAACAATTATGGCACATCTATCAAATATGAGTAGTCAAATGGCAAAACTTTAGATGGGACATGAAGTTCCACAAGTAGTACAGTTACCCGTTAATCACCGAGCTATAGTGGTTAACCAAATGGACATACAACAAGGAATGGAGTGTGAAGACATCAACTTCATGAACAACCATGGCTACGGGGACAACTTCAGGCTAAGAGGAATGGCTCCTCAACGGTTTTATCAAGGATACAACAACAACAACAACAACTAGAACTTCTCTGACAAAAATCATGATAATGCACTAAAGTTACCTCAAGGCTTTGATTAATTAGTCCAGTAGGGGAAGCTAGGGTAGTGTGAAGAGATGACTTCATTAAAGTCAATTGAGAATTGCTTGCAAACTATGGACATGAGCAATAAGGAGCGCCATGAGAAGCACATGAAAGAGATGGAAAAAGTAAGCAAGCCATGAAGAGGATGGATTATGAGCGATCATGATCCATCAAGAATCTTGACAGACAGATTGGTCAGCTCGCTATAACCTTAAACTCAAGGAAAAAATGATAGTTTCCTAGCAACACCATCACCAATTAGAAGGAAAATGTGAGTGCCATTCACATGATAAGCACTACGACAACAAAGGAGCCAAGACAAGAGCAAGTGATGCATAAGTCAGAAAAAGTCAATACTTTGGTTATGAGGAAGCATGAAGAGATGTATGAGCACAACATGGAAGTGAGGAAAAATGAACTTGATGGTTTCAAGAAACAAATAAACAATCTTGGAAGAAAAAAGAAAGGCATTGTCATTAAGATGGTTCCAAAAAAGTATGCACCAAATTTCAAGTTCATTTTGAGACTTTCACGTATCAAAATAAGAGATCCTAGAAAGATATCCATACCAATAAACACCAACGTGCATCGATTTAGAAATGTGCTATGTGTTACGAGAGCCTCAATCAATGTAATGCCACTAATATACATGTTGCAGGTAAATTTGAAGATCAATTGTCATGATACAACGAATTGGCATGAAGTAAATTGAAACTCGATACCAACTTTAGGGAGAGTCTTGAATATGCATGTGAAAGTAGCTAAATTCACATTCGTCGCAAATTTTGAGGTTATGAATAACAATATGGACCATGATGTGTCTATAATACTTGCACGACTATTCTTGAGCACCGCTAATACAAATTTGTACATAAGTGAGATGAAGATCACAATGACCATCGATGATGGCTATAATGCTTAGAAAGATGTATTTTTCAATGGTGATGAAGTACATCAGTACATGAATGACATCATAATCTCCAATCTATAGATAGAAATTCTCGATTTAGACTCGGACTAAATTAGCGAAAAGGTGTCAGGCTAATGACGTTAAATTAAGTGTTGCTTGGAGGCATCCCAGGGTTTTTTAAATTTCATGTATTTAAACTTAAGTTAGTAGTTAGTTTTTTAGTTAAATAAGTACAATAAACATGTTTTAGTTCTAATTTTTAAAAATTTGTGTTGATTGTGAAAGAAAGACCATTTGTCGAGCGATGATTCATTGGAATGTAATTGTCTTGCTAACTCATTAAGGTACGAAAAAAAGTGACTGAGTGCAAAGCGGTTAAGGTATGGTACATGGGAAAAACAAAATTAAAATTTATTAATTTTTATATTTACATGGATTTCACGTGGATACGAGATCTTATGTGAGTGATACACAAAGTTGGAGGAGCGCAGAAGAGGAATTAATAAGAAACAAATATGAAGCACATGGAAATATTACTCGAAACCGTGGCCATGAGCTACGGCGCTGTGGGTACTAGTCACAACGCCACGAGGGAAACAGTGCAAGGATAGAACAAAACCCCGCAGCATCTTCGACGTAGTGGTCACGCTCTCATGGCACCTACCCGATAAGGCACAGTACCAGTGTCATTATAAAGGTTTTAAACCCTTGTTTACCCTATTCTTCACACATGGAACCAAAACCCCAACATAACCACAAACCATAAATCCCTTTAAAGCCAAATCTTGATCATTTCTAAGTGAGATAAGAGAGTTCCTAGTGATTAAGAGCAAAAAAGGCAAGTGCCTTGTGGATTTGCACAAGTTGAAAAGTGAAGGCATGATTTTTGGATTCTGATTTCAAAGAGAGCTAAGGTTCCAATTTGTAAGAAAGTGAGAGGGCTTGGATTGATAAAATCTTAGAGGAGCGTTCGACAATAGTAATTAATCCGTTATAAGGTAAAAGTTACAATTTCATTAGTAATGCTTTGAGTTTTGAAATTTTTTATGAAATTGTATAAATTATAGATTAGAGGTTGTCGAATAGGTTTTGCAAGATTGTGTGAATGATGAATATTAATGATAACCATGTAGATTTAGTCTATGTTTTTGAATTATTTAGTTTACGTGTGATCTTGTGATATAAATTTTTATTTTTAGGGGATTTGAAGATCCAAGTTGCTAGTTTCATTGTTGTTGTGTTATGTTGTGTGAAATTTGAAAAAATGAAAGAATAAGGAAACTAGTTAGCCATGCTAGAGCAAATGTCTTTGAGGCATGTACCTCAAAAGATCCCACAGAGGAGCCTAGGCCATTTAAAAACAAATTTTGTTGGGGTTTTTGCACTAGGCCAATTTGGTAAAACGTGTGATTGGTCATTGTTCAACTAATGCGTGGAAGTTATGTGGTCAAGATGGAATTTTTCCCTATCTTTTAGAGAGAGAAATCTATTCGGCCCCTCGATATGTTAGACTGATAAATGGCGATGTCTAGTGAATTGATTTGACCATTATTACTTGACAATTTTAGTCTAATCTAATATTGAGACTAATTGATTGAACTATAAGGGTGACATTCCATGCTTATATTCAGTCAAAACATATCACGTGAAAAAGTGATATGATATACATTGTTTATTAGGTTTTATCGATTTATTGATCTTCGTGCAACTTGGGTAGTCATAATGCGTTGCTAGAGGCCACTGATGATTTATGTGTCGAAAAGTTTCACTACCAACATTGTATGAACCTATTGGCTCGCACACAAAGAACAAATTTGCACGATTTAATATCTTCAGGGTTGATGAATTTTATTTGATAAAATTAATATTGAAGATTCTCATTAGGTGTCCTCGTTTGACTAGGACTCAAAATTCTTCTCCATTTTCAATATGATTTGAAATTTTGTCACTTCGTAAATCCTATTAATAATAAGACTCTAATTGGAATTATATTATGACTCTAATTCTTATTTGATTTTTATATAAATTATAACTCTTGTTGGATTATTAACAGTAGATTCTCTTTAACTATATCCTTTTTAAAGTTGAACTTTATCTAACACTCTATTTGGAGTGTGACTAGGAGATGGAGTTCTTTTACAACTGGAAATATTATACTATGAACAAGACATTAGGGTTATAATTGTTTTATAGAGATTTTTCTAAAGAGTATTCGTGAGGATTATTGCCTTAGAATTTTTTGTGCTAGCACTCCAGATCATGATCGTCTAATCGTGTGTGGGTATCTAATAAATGACGTTCATTTTTGGTAACATCTTGAAGGAATCGTTCAACACCAAACAAGGCAGACATGGAGTTGTTCTTGTTAATGTATGGCTTTTCTCTATTGGTACATCAATTTAATTGAATTGATATGATCTTGGTTCGGCGATATTTGAAAAGGTTTCTAAAACTTCCATTATGCTTGATCCTCAAAATCCAACAAATTCTTCATCAGTACAAAGGCCAAGGATATATACGCTGATATCAAATATAGGGAGTTCATTTGTAAAAGAGGAATAAATTTTTTGGCCAAGTATGATAAACAAGGGAAAACTCCATTAGGCAACAAAATTGGGAGCAACTCACTCAAGACTATAGAAATAGTGAAGTTAATGGAGTAAATGAGATTGTGTATGAATTTTATGTTAATGCAAAGCTAACTATGAAGGATGAGCCAGTAAAGATGAGGGATTTTTGTTCCCTTTCTTAGATGTGAAATTAATAGTATCTAAGGATCGGAGCACTTAACTCTATATGGAGCCGAACTGCATTGCCCGGATAAGATATATGAGAGACCCTACGACTTACACCCTTTTAGAGCCATAGAGAGTGCATTAGTTGTCTAAGGACAATAAGGCAGGGTCATGGGAGCTGAGAATATGTCGAAGCACATAAAGAAGAGGAGTTTTAGGAAAGTCCACCGAATGTAACGACATTTCCTTGTGGCTTCATAATACCTCACATCTCAACTAGGTGAGATGAATAAGCCAAAAACGACTTCTCTTTTTGAAATTATAAAGAACGGGGATATCAAAATTGGCGAGATCATCATATATAACAGTCTGAGGAAGTCCATCATGTCGGAAAGAGACAACAAATTGTTGCTTCCTTTTTTCATCACTCACATGTGCTTGAAGGCCAGAGTGAGATTGAGAAATGAAAAAGAATTCGATATTGAGGCCTAACCAACCATGGATTAAGTATTCATGCTTAAACTGAAATCATCAACTAGTTATCAAAACTATGAGGAGGAAAGAGAGAAAGAGAGCCGAGGAAGCTAGACATGAGGTCTAGTTGTTAGCCAAATAGCAAAAGGATCAGGAAGCCGCAGATGCAGCAACGGAACTAGCCCAGAGCTAGAAAATGAAGGATATGGAGGAGAGGAGGAGCAACAACAACAGGATTCGCAGAGGTCTAAGAGTTTATAGACCTACAAGTTGGAGAATAGGACTAGGATGGTCTTGAGGTCTTTCCACCACCTCCTCCTCTACAGGCAGCAGTACCACCATCATAAAACTTGAATCCCCGACAGCGGAGGGTATGGATAGCCGAGACGAGAAGACAATATTGAGAGGACAGTGCATAGTATCAGGTAGCCATGTTATGATATGAATAGTATATGGCGAGGAGAGAACAATACTGACAGAATGGGTAGCATAATTTCATGTTGGTTGTCGATCAATAGAGGGACATAACAATATATCATAGGAGCACACGAATGAGACTTACAATCAGCTCATTATGCTTTCCAACAACACCAGACGATATGTTTGATAAGGATTTGGTGCAGAGTAGGAGAGTGGAGCGTCCTTTGACTCTATCCTATGTTGGAGCTAATGATGCAAATGATGATGATGATGCATAGTCCTGATGTCAATGTATTAGGAGTCATTTAGACCTGGGAGATGAAAGATACCTTAGTACCAATTATGTATAAATTTGGGATATTTTGTTAACTATTTAGTTGTTTAGGTTCTATGTTTAGTTTAGTTTATATATACTTATGTTATTATATATGTTTTTGTAGTTTAGTGTTTTTAATGTGTGAAGCTTATTTTTAAACCTTGAGGAGAAGGTTTGGTTTAAGTTTGGGGTATCAACATTGCACTACACTATGGGAAGTGGTAAGATAGGATAAGAAATAAGGATAAAAAATGCAGGTATAATTGTTTAAATTTTATTTTGAAGCAATGAAAAAAGAAAGCATGGTAGTGTATAAAATTTTCTATTTACTTACTAATTAAATGTTTAAGTAGTTTAGATTAGGTTATACATACTATTAAGTAATGAATAAGTTGCTCATTCACATATTCATGCTTTTAATTAAGAGGAGGTGATAACAAATGTGTTACTGATATGAACCTCAAGAGAGTGTTTTTAAATTTTTTAAGAAAATATTGAAATGTAGCAAGCAAAGCTATGATTTCAAGATTAGAAAATGAGAGTAAGGGAAGACCTAGATCTTGAAAGAAAAGCAAGAAATTAATAGAATATTTGTTGTGGAAAAAGTTAGATCTCTATGGATTTTATAATAATTGTGAATTGTACTTGATAATATAAAGCAAATAAATACTTTGTGCAAAAAGGGGAAGAAATAGGCATTGTAAATGAAAAGTTGGAGTTAACTTACTTGGTTAACTAAAAGTGAGAAGTGCTAACAAGTGTTTTAATGATAGAGAGACCCACAAGTTCTATGGGAAATAGAGTAGAGAACTTGATGGTTGGAAAAATTCAGGAAAAACGTAGTCCATATGAAAATGAGTAGGGACCATAAAATAAAAAATGAAAAAGAGAAGAAAAAATTAAATATGAGAAGAAGAAAATAAAGAAAAGAACGCATAAGTAAAATAAAACTTTTAAAATAAAAGATTTAGCTCGAGTACGAGTAGCTAATTGAGATAAGTTTCCTTTACAACTATATGAAGTCCTATAGACTCTTGAAGTGCTAAAGTCTACCAAAGATGAGAATGATCTAAGCTTATTTGTGAATTCTTGAGCTTAATGAGAAATCATGAGATTGCATACTTGCTCTTTGAGTGTCGAGGTGAAACAAACTTGTGAGTAATGATGGTTTATGATGTGTTCTACTTTCGTATTTCAAAAGTGAAGTTATATGTGTTGTTAAAGCTACATGTCTTAAAATATTGGTATTTGCCAAAAAACACTCTTAAGTGGATAATTAACTTAAAAGTTAGTGAATTAAAGGATACTCCATGAACATTGTAAAATGAACAAGACCTAGTTATTAGGAGACTTAATAAATTCAATTTTACTCGGGACGTGCATAATCCTATGTTTGGGGGTATTTGATAAATGTTTATTTAAACTTATATATAGGTTTATTTTAGTAGTATAATAAGTATAAATATCAATAAATGAGCTCTAATTAATGGTGTTTATGCATTTTTCAAGTAATTAAAGTATACAGGAAGGAAATGAGAAAAAACTCATAAAAGTGCAGTTGGCACCGTGGCTAAACATGGTGGTGTTGTGGGTGTATAAGGCACAGCATGGAGGACTTAGGCGCAGCTTGGGAGAGAAGGGAAAATGAAGAAATCAAGGATAGAGGCTATGCGCTATCGCGACGCTGTGGAGAGTAAGGCATGGCGATGGGTGCTCTAGGCAGGGCGCAGAGGTTACAGGAAATAAAGAAATGCACAAAGAAGATGGCGCAGTGGCTGCGCCATGACACAACCCACATGGGTCCGACGGATAAGTGACAACGCCGGATTGGAAGAATTTAGAAAGTTAGTGTTTTATTTCGAGTTAAATTATAAATTATCATTTATAATTGTTACTATGGAGTATAAATAGGTGTTATGATGTGGTAAACACAACACATACCAACCATTAGCCACCATTAAAGTATTTTAGTATAGGTTTACTTTGATTTTAAGTATTAAGAAGATTTGTATGGAGAAAACATTGAAAACTACACTTTTGCAATTCAAGTTTAGTTTCATTGGTTTAATTGAAAGTAATAGATTTTTATTCATTTCTTATTTTCAATGATTTCAATTATTAATTGTAATATTTATGTTTCGTTGAAGTGTGAGTAGTTTATTAATCTTAAGGATCAATGGATCTTATGGTATGGATGCTATTATATAAAACATGATTAGAAAGTGAATATAAAAGTGCAATGGTTAGAATTTGCGTTAATTCTGAGTTTAAAGCAATAGACATCTTGATTATGTGTTTATTGATATTAGGTTTTAGAAGTTATCATGGTCATTGGAGCTTCTAAGCCAAATATGAATTGTACAACCGTAAAATATACAACATCGATAGGTAGTTGTTGATTAGGGAGACACATATAGTAAACTTAGTTAGTTATGAATCTAAAGATTTAGAGCATTTAAAATTAATAGTCAATTGTGTTAAATCCAATATTTCACTATTTATTTTTTCGCACTTTAACCCAACAAATACATTTTTTAAGCGGTTATGAATATTTTTTTCCTGTATTTATCTCTAACTCATCACTTATCTAACTTCCGCGTGCACCCGCTCCCCCACTTCGGCACTTCCCTTCTAATCGTTAAAACAACTGTCCAATTATAAATATTCCTTCTATATTTGATCTTCAATTATTGAAAACTCTACCACCACGGACGGTGATTGGGCGGCTGTCGGGCATGCTTGAAAATTGAACATGGACTTACACTATAGCCATGACCGCTATTCAGGAGAATGCACACCAAAAGATATCTCGGTTTCGACAAATAGGGATTTCATTTCCACTGATTTACTTAGCGATTCCACTAAAACGAGAATTGCTAAAGAATCGATGGCTACGAATTCAGGGATTTTAGATTACAATAAGGATATTGAGTCACATTAGAATATGTAATACTTAATATACTTTAAATATAAGGCCACACTATGAAATTAAGAGCCTTTTGATAGTTTTACACATTTTGCTTTAGTTTGTTGCCATTCATGAGTGTTTTTATATCTTTTGGAGAAGATTGAAGATTCAAGTTATTATTATGGTATTTTCGTTATGTCTTTTAATTTTGATGTTATAGTGTTATTTTTTTTCATGAGTGAGTAGTTTGTTAATCTAAATAAAACTCCAAACACGCTTCGAAACTCTTAAACACTTCGTATACACTTCGACTTGACTCTATTTCGCATTGAATAGAGTATAATACATCAATTAATCACGCAGCACGTAAAAATATTGTTTAGACTTATGATGTCTAGTATGTAATGCGTGAGTCTCTCCTCGAATACATAAATCCCAAATTAAATCCGAAAATACTTAATTTGCATCCTTATCAAGTTTAAGAAATTCTCTAATGTTACAATAAATAAAACAAATGTAGCAAAAACATGTCAAACATAATCAATTACAAACCATAATAATGCAAAATCACATCACATATCATAGATCCCAATATCATATTACAAAAAGACCCCATACAAGATCAAACAGATATAGTAAAAAAAAAAAAATCAAAACCCTATCTAGATGTCGCATCATCACCACCATCCCCTTGTTCATTTTGATGAGATTAATAGCCCACTATAGGATTATAGAGTTTGTAGTCCACTCCAATATCTGGAGTTCTATCTGAAAATACTTTTTAATTTGGTAATCTAACTTGGGTAGATGGTACGAGAAGGTCAGCTACTCGTCATTGCATTTTTATGGTCATTATTCTTTCAGACACGTGCAGGTTCCTTGTAATTTCAAGTTTGTTTCGAAACATATACTCTTGATTCCTTAGAGTTCTTATCTAATTACCCAAAATTGACACCATCATGGCCATCTATGTCTCTTTAGTGTACATGTAGTGTAATCTTCTGCATGTTGTTCTAAACTCTAATTCATCCTCTCATTATACATAACAGTTTGCATTTTTTAGAAACTCATCTATTTTTTGCTCGCATGTCTTATCTCTACAGTCTCTCTTATGAGTATCTTATTTCTCTCTCTTCTCCTCTGAATCTACATAACCTTGCACTTGTTTAGTGCTCTCTATGTATTCATCAATGATAGTCTTGTCAGGACGAAAATTCAATTAAAAACTTCTCATATGAACTTGATTTTGTTTATAAAATTCTATTATCGTAAAGGGAAAAGGTAATCCTTCATTCTAGTTTGTAGCAATGACATTTCTAATTGAATCATAAATCACTTTGCATACATCAACTTAACATAACCCTTGAACAATGTGATACAATAAGTATTGAAAACTTGGCTGCAGGCTTGTATTGACAAAATAGTTCCATACTATTATAGTTTTTCTAAAATTCTTTGTTTGAATGTGCTTTGGATGCCTGTCCTTATTTGAAGTGAATCCATATCCCGAAATTTCTTCTAATCCATTCTTGATGGTTTCATGAAGAAATCCATGTTTGAATCCATACTTTCTGGTTTTGGGGAGTCATTATTTTCATTTCTATGAAAATTAGGCAATACGTAGTACTAATTTATTTTTTTAGTTGAATAATCCACTAGTCTTCCTCTAACTATGGATAGACTTTTATTATTACTCCCTTGCGTAATAGCATAAAATTCTCTAACTAGAATTTCAAAACCCATCTCTATAGATATTTTTATCATCATCAACATTATAATCCCTAGTCAACAATCCCCAGTTCCTCTCCCTTATATGTTTAAAATCATAGGCACGTACTTTATTTCATTCTTGACATTAAAACCCCTCTCCGAGGTTATTTTTCTATTTTTGTTAATGTCGCCCTTCAATATAGCTAGAGCCTTGCCATTTATCAAATTATCCACATTAAAATGAATTTGTAGATTTTCCTCAACTTCTCTCCTTCTAAATTACCATTATAATCTATTGGTGAATAGGTTTTCTTCGTGTTCTAATTCTAGGATTATTGATTGAAATTCCCATAGGCCTAAAAAGTGTAGGTGGAACTTTGGATTTTGTTTTGGGTTTCTCTATTATCACATCCTTTCCTTTCTCTTATCTTGAACTTCTACCTTTTCCACTTCCGACCAATTTTATCAAATCAAATGATCACAAGTCCAAATTGAATTTAAACTTGTGATTCATTTAAAACCAATTATCAAAAATAATTTGATAGAATTTACAATTCCACTTAAAAGGAGAAATTCATTTTAAAGCTAGTTTGAAAATCAATCAAAAATTTAAATAAAATTGGCATCAAAGTTTTTACTCAATATAAACTCCAAATTAGTTCATCTGAAGCTTTTATGATATAAATAAATTTGATGATAAATTCAAGTATTAAAATAAAACACTCCCCTAAACTCATTTGAAACTCAATTTCAAACAAATTGCATATAAGGATAATTGAATCATTAAAAATACCTTCAAAAATTTTGATTTGTAAACCAAGAATCATTGTAACCATTACATTTTCTGAAATCAATAAACTCATTTATCAATTGTAACAAGATTAATTCAAATAAGTAATTTTGAAATAAATTAAAAATTTCAAAAGATTCATCAAAAATAAAAAAAAAATCTTCAATATAAAAACTAGGGTTGTTTTGTTATTACCTACTTGAGAGTGCACCTTCAAGATATTAGCTCGTGAACTCCTCTAAATCACTTTTTTGAGCTTTAACTCAAAATTCCCATAAGGCCTATCTTGGTTCTACTCTCTCAAATTTTCTCTATTTCGGGTTCAAAGAAACTAGACTGAGGTGATAACTAATAAATACATTAAAATCTAGCTTAGGAAGGTTGAATCTAGGCAAAAATTTGGTGTTTGGATCGAATGGGTGCAATGTTTGGAGTATGTGAAATGATTTATGGTGTGGCAAATTGGGGTTTTATTTTAGAAACTCAAATTCAGTCCTAGCAAATCTAGTCTAGGTTTAAATGGAATCGTTGGTGATATGCTACGTAAATCGGTGGGTTTTAGGCTATGTGCTTCACTGATTTTTCCAGCAATTCGGCTATTAAGGCCAATTCATTGCTGAAACGCCTGACTTGAATTTTTAATAAACTTTCTAACTTACTATCATTAATTTTCTCAATGACTTCAAGTTTTAAAACAAATCAGTAAGATTTGCTTGAAATAATGTACTATTTTCCAAATTTAATTGAAAATCACAATATACATCATTCAAAAATAATCAATATAAAGTTAGAATTGACAAGAAATTCGAAAAATTGAATAGGATATGTAACGAACTAATAATTTTATTTTATGAATTAAATAAATAAAGAAATACTGCAAAATTTGCAAAAAGGCCAAAGAAATACAACAACTCGATCACCCCCCTCATTTGAAAGTACTTTGGAGTTTAAATTCTCAAAATATTTCCAATACAAGAGTCAAAAAGTCAGAGAATAAAAACCTATTATACTAATGGAAAATTTTGACACGTGTCGAGCATTTACAATAAATTTTTCACTTTTATTATATTTTTAAATTTGTAGTAGTGGTAGTGGGATCGTCTCCACAGGGATTTTGTAACTTTCTTTAGTCAAAAAGAGATTTTTGTTTTTGTCTCTAATTACTAAATGCTAATTAAGTTAAATATTAAGAAATAAATGAATAAGCACCATATAATAATTAAAATAATTAATGCGAATAAAAATTATCTAGATACAAATAGTAATTAAGAGAATCATTGCATATAAAATTAACCTAGAAAAAATTTAATTACTAACTCGGTTATAGTCAATTAGTCATCGATCATGAAAGATAAGTTTAAATGATTCAATAAGTAAGTAGATAGTCCTTATAAAGCCATAATTATCCTTATATCAATGTAAAAGCTACATCTTGATTTTATAAAGTTTCCTTCAAAAGTGCAAAGAAATTAATTAGACAATAAAACATCATTAAGTTCCATGAAAACTTCAAACTATTAAGCCTAATACCTTCGAAAAGAAACTTCAATATTAAACTTACTAGTCACCAAGGGCACGTGCTCTGCACCTGAGGCAAATATATTATTGTTCTCGTAATATATTAATATAAAATTAAACGTTTTCCTTCCTGCTTTTTCCGGGATTGGGACCGGCATTAAATGTTGCTTTTCATTGACAGAGTTCAAAAGGGATGTTAGTAATTTCTTAACATACCGATAAAATATATTAAAAAACACAACAACATAGATGTAGCAAAAACAAATGAAAAATCATAAAAGTAGAGTAAGTGAAAAATGTAACATCTTGTACTAATTTAACAAAAGTTAGACATGCTAATTTGTAGGACGTCTTTATAAACTACATTCTTAGTGTGTGTGTGTGTGTGTGTGTGTGTGTGTTTATGGTTCTATTTAATTTTCCATTTTTTAATTAAGATCTTTGTTGACCTCGTCGATACTCCTCTAGATAAGGCCACATATAATTAGCCATGACTAAAAACATGTTCCAGTAAGTATTTTCCAACATTAAGAATGGTTTGGCCTTGTGATTTATTTATGGTCGAATAAAATGAAAATCTAATTGGAAAATTTTTCCATATTAGAGTGAAAGGAAATTTTATATTCTCAGACAGTTTAAGTGATAGTGGTGGTATAAATACTCGGGTACCTAAAAACTGACTACTTGCAATCTTGACATAAATTTACATTTCTATGGAACACATTGCGTATCAAACGGGTGCTGTTACATAACCTTACATTTGGATCTATGTTTCTTAGAAGCATTATAGGTGATCCTATTTTTAAAGTTAATTTATGAGGTGGTAATTCAACGAGAGCTATTGAGTTTAAAATTTTTTGTTGGTATAAATGCAATGTATCCTCTTCGACATGAATAATAAGTTGTTGGCTCCCCTGGAAACATGTTTATTATTTCATTATTAATTTCATCTACAACTTCATTCGTTGGTGCTAAGATTGCACTACTAATAATCGTATCCTCCATGACATTAGTATCAATTTTGAAAGTGTTAAATATTGACATAATCAAATCCCTTATCGATTGTTCACCACGCCAACGTATCACTAATTGATTTGGTAACCTAATCATGGCACCAATAATAAAAGTTTTGTTTCCATTCCATATACATAAAAGAAAGTTTAAAAAAGTTGGATAAGTTATTTGAATGAATATTTTTTTTAAGATGTATTTTTTCTTCTAAAGGCTAAAATGAAGATTTAACTAACGAAGTATTTACAGTCCCAGCTCTAGTACCATTAGTAACTACAGGAAGTACTTGACAAAAATATCTACCAAAAATCATGATTTTACCCCAAATAAATCATCAATGTCCATAATATTATGCAATGTCCTATCTAAAACCTCAAATGCATGTCTATGTGCCATTGTAGCTTCATCCCAAATATCAATTGTCAATTTGCGTAATAACTATTCAAAATATGATTGCTTACTAATATAACATGTCGATGTTGAATATAAGCAAATCGGGATTATAAACTTCGAATGCCTAGTATGACCTCTGGGTAAACCCATAGCAACTATGTCTCCTATCTCGTAAGTAAGCTAAATTTGCTTTTTATAAAAACATCGTCTTTTATATTAGTAATAGAAAAAACATCGTCTTTTCCATAGTATTTATACACAATAATTCTTTGAAATGAAATTTTTTTCTCTACATTTAATGTTGTAATGGAATTCAAATCGTTGGCTGAAATCGTAATTTTCATTTCATCAATAATTAGACTTGACAAACTACTATTAGACACATATGCAAATGGTTAGGGGAGGCCATAATCAGAAAATATTTTAATATGTTGTCTTAAAATTCTACTAAAATCTATTAGGCAACGATCAATTTGGATAGAAATTTCTACGTATGAATTAATGCTATCGCCACATGTCAAATCCTCTATCAAATAAGGATGGAGCTCTTTCCATAGTTCCCTTAACATAATCGGCTCACAAAGAACTAATAAAGTACCAAATAAACTTCTCAAAGATGAAGGCATATGTGTGTTTGCCATTTCTCCTAAGCAATCTTGTATACTATTATCATTATAAAAAAGAACTCGTCTTTCAGCAGATTCCTTAAATGAGTTGAGTAAAACTCCATTAACGGTTTTCAAATCGTCAAACGATAATGAGACTTAAAGATGTTTTAACAACAATCTTAAGTAAAACCTTTCACCTTCAGTTTGGGCTACTGTGTAAATTCTCCCAATTACCCTTCTACAATTTCTATTTCAGACCCATTCTTTACTACTATTATTCCACCAATACCGTTTTGGAAACTCACTGTCCAAACATTTTTGGGCATTAATATCTATTGTATTTTTTACGAAGTATTATGTAAGCATTGTCTTTGACCTATTTTCATCTTTTACTATGTTGTTAAGATTTTCATTTATCCTAAACTATATATATTGTTCATTTGATAAGTGAATTTGTAATCCTAAAACAGATGGTGAAATTCCATTTAAAGAAAATTTAGATATTCTCCAAAATCACTCAGAGGCACAAATCCACCTAGCGCTCACAAAGCACGATATTTCATATTCTCTACCTTGATTGTTTGTTAATGCTAACAAAACACGATCATGCCCTTTGTAAACATTTTTATATAAGTATTTGACTGACATAATAATCGAGCATATCTCAATTTTAATATGAGAACCATAATGTAAGAATAGATATGGATTATATGGAATTGCCCACCTATTATCTAAAGTATACCTACCTATAGCTACTCGAACACCATTGTCTTGTCTTTGATAATTAAGATAGAAATTGTATCATTGAATAGTGAATGGAGAAAATGATAGTGGGAATCCTTTTTGCATTTATTATTTCTCATGCATACTACATTTGGGTTTATAGTGCCACATGGGTTATTCATCATATGAGTCCCGACGACATTGTATAAATTGGGTCATGTCTTTAAGCATGGGATTTCTGCTCAAACTAAAGAGTCATAATCATCAGGGCCATTTATCCTATTATTTTCAGTTAGAATAATCAAAATATGCAAGTGTGGTTAGCCATTTTTTTTTTCTGAAAGACAATTACATGCACATGTGCACTAACTTTACCTAATACACCTTTGACAAAAATATCACTTTTCAACTCTTCTAATGTGGTACGAAATATTCTAATCACTAAATTTGGTATATCTTGTGCATTTTTTTGAGGAAGCAGCTCATTAGTAATTTCAGACCAACCTGCATTGCATGCCATTGTAATAAATAAATTAGGTTTTCCATAACTTTGTACCAAAGCCATGGCATCTTGATATCAATGGTCCATATCCCTTGGACTCCTAACATGTGACGATGGTAGAATTGTTCTTCTAACATTTACTACAATTATAAAAGGTAGTAATTAAAACTAATAAAGATTTATATATGATTTATTTGTAAAAAAAATTATAGTAGAAATATTTGTGGTGTATTTACCTATATCCATATGTCCGACCTATACCATCTTATAGCCCTTGATATAGTTCTCATCTAGTAGTTTCTTGGTTGTTTTTAAGAAATCACAATCGCATACTTTCATTCTTCACATACATCTCCACTAAGTACTGTTGAAGTAACCTACCTCTAAGTAATATAAACGATAATTTTGAAGGACGAATCTGAAAGTTAGGTTTCTAATATCAGCAATTAAAAATATTATGATATGTTCAAGAACAATTCGACCATTTGAATAATAATTTGTTGTTAAAAATACCATTAAAATGTATGAGTAGTATGATCGACAACTAACCCTCCCTCGATTGTTGATTGTGTATATATTTCCGTCTCATCCTTATTGTCCAAATGGTAAAAGCAATGGACAACCCTTCTAGAACCCTAGTTTAAGTGATTTTTAAGAGAGATATGAGTGTTCTTAGTAATTTAGAGTGAAGAGTAATCCTAAATTGTTGTTTTGCACAAGTTTGGAGAGCCAGGGCATCAAACTTTGGATTAGTGAACAAGAAAGCAATAGGGTAGAAGTTTGCGAGCAAAGCAATAAGGCTTAGATTAAGTCAAGCTTATAGAAGTATTTTACACAGGAAAGTAATCTGGCATCGACGTAAAATTTAATTGTATCAGATTTTTCCTTCACAATTTTGATTTTGAAAGAAATTTGAATTAATTGTGGATATTTAGTGTTTTTTGTGTGTTTTTTTAGGATTGTGTATGAATTATATGACAATGCCAAGTTTACAAAGAAAATAAAACTTGTGTGGGTAAGAGGACTATCAAAGCCATTTAATGCAAAGGCAATTAATAATTTTATAGGTTGGATTACTTGTATAGGAATGGAGACCATTACCTTTATAGGAGACACCATACAACCTACATCCCACAAGAGCTATAGAGAGAGCATTAGTAGTCCCAAGACAAAAGGGATGGATTATTGGAGCTAAGAATATGCCCAATACTAGTTTGAAGGGGAGTGTAAGAAAGATCTATATAATGTGGATTTATTTCATGATTGCTTCATTATATTCCACTGCTCAACAAGGTGAAATAAACAAACCCAAGACGACTTGCTTATATGAAATGATGAAGAATGGGAAAATCAATATGGGGGGGAAATAATCTACAAGAGATTAAGGGAATCAATTATGATTGAAAGAGAAAATATCTTTATGTTTCCTATCCTAATAACCTAAATGTGCATGGGAGAAATGTTTCTAGAAGAAAGTTTTAATATAAAGGCTCAAGTAGTGATGGCTGTGAAGTTTATGTCTACTTTGTGCATACCTACTAGTTACAAAGACTTAGAAGATGTGAGGGAGAACATAAAATTGGCCATGCAAGCACAAGAAGCAATAGACAGGGAAGCTGAGATAGACGTAGAAATGCAAAGAGAACAACATGGGTTGCCAAAGAGTTAGAAAAAGAAGGATATGGAGTTAAGGAGGAGAGCTGGCAAGGTTTTGTTGCATGCTACGAGTTTGTAAATCCTATAATTGGAAAGCAGGACTTAGAGAGGATAGAGAATAGTATAGGCAAAATCTTTTGAGATATGAGCAAGATAGGCACATAATAATGCAAGACATACATAATGGACTGTGGAATTTTATGATATTTGCATATCAACAGAGAGATGTAGCGAGATTTTAGAGGACTATAGGCAGGAGGCCTACTGACTTGTCTATCAAATTTCCAAAGGCACTGAACAATGTGTTTGATCTTTAAGTGGTGCAGAACAAAAGGGTAGACCATTGAAACCATCTTTTACTTGAGCTGATGATGATAAAAACGCTAATGATGCGCAGTCTTAGAGTCTGAGTCTTTGGATTTCTATAGATCTTGGGGAGATGAGAGTTAGATTTTGATATTTTAATTTTGGATATTTGATGATTGAGTAATTAGTTATGCTTTATTTTCTATGCACTGTTAAGTTTATTAGCATGAGTTTATCATAGTATATTCCATATGTTTGTGTTGTTTAGTGTTGTTACATTTCAGCCTTATTTTAATCTGGTGGACATGGTTTGATTTAAGTTTTGGGGCATTAAAACTATGTATAGTGGTAGGAAAGGTTTAATTAAGGATACACACTTGTAGGTATGATCGTAAAATTTTCTTTTTTGTAGCAGTTAAAGAGCAAGCATGGTTGTGTATTTCATTTACTAATTATTTAATTGCATTACATATCATTCATCGCATATATAGTGATATATAGAACCCATGCATATAGGCAGTATAAATTAGGTTATATAGAATAGAATATATAATGAATAAAATATCACTTGCAAAGCTAATGCCTTTGATTAAGGATGAGTAAGAATACAAGTATCTTGTTTATATGAAACTCATGAAAATGTTATTATTTTTGAAAAAAAATAAGAATTGTAGCAAACAATAGCATAATTTCATGATTAGAAACATAGAATTAAGGAAGACCATGAACTTGAAACCAAAGCAAGAAGAATACCATAACATTTCTTGTGGAAAAAGTTAGATCTCTAAAGAATTATGTAATAAGTATGAATGTTACTTGAGTATAAAGTAAAGAAAGACTTAGAACTTAAAAGGGAAGCGATAGGCATGATGTTTAACGAAAAGTTGGAAATAAAACTTGCTTAATAAAAGTGAAAGTGAGAAGTGCTAACAAGAGTTTTTTAATAAAAAATAAAATTAGAAGTCCTAAAAGTTCTACAGGAAAAGGAGTAGAGAACTTGATGGTTGGTAAAAGTAAGAAAAGCGAAATCCAAAGGAAAAGGAACAGGGACTGTACAACTAAAATACTATAAGGAAAAAATAAAAGATATATATGCATAAAGAAAGAAAGGCATAAGTAAAATAAAAACTATTCAAATTTTAAGATTTCGCTCGAGTACAAATAACTTAGTTGAGTTAAGTTTTCCTTTAAACTCTATAAAACTCCTATGGACTCTTGAAATATTAAAGTCTACAAAAATAGTATAATCTATATTTATTTGTGAATTCTCGAGCTTAATGAAAAATTATGAATTTTTACACTTGCTGCTTGAGTGTCGAGGTAAAGTAAACTTGTAAGTAGTAATTGTCTTGGTTGTGAACTACTTTTGAGTTTTGAAATAGAATTATATTTGTTGTTAAAGCTACGTTTTTTAAAACTATTATTTTTATGAAGAAAAACTCTTGAGTGAATTATTAACTTGATACTAATTTGAATTGAAGGATACTCTATATATGATGTAAAATGAGTAATGTACTATAAGTAGTAGTAGTAGTAGTAGTAGTAGTAGTAGTAGTAGTAGTAGTAGTAGTAGTAGTAGTAGTAGTAGTATGCATTATTCATAAAATACAATTTTGCTCGGGCTGTGCAAAATCTTAAGTTTGAGGGTATTTGATATATACTTAATTGGACTAGTGCATAGGGTTAGTGTAGTTCCATAATAGGTCAACAAGGCATAAAAGACACAAAGGAAGGATTCCATGAAGAAACTAGAAGAAAAAAGCTCAAAAATACAGTTGATGACGTGGGAGAAGAAGCCGACGCCGTGGATAACATGGACTTTGCCAAGAAGGATGAACAGATGGTATGGGATTAATGAAAAATAATGCAGTGATGGTGACGTAGTCATAGCACTGTGAACCACAACAGATGACACCAGAGAATAACACGGGCGGTGTAAAGTGCACTGAGAAGAAAAAATGCGGAGAAGACACGGCGCTATGGTGGCACATTCATATAACACAGATGGTGTGGATCAATTACAGATAGCTTCAAGACTAAAAATAGAAAAGTTTCGACTTATATTACGTTTGTGATTGTTATTTAGGGTTTGTAATTGTATTTTTAGTAGGTGTAGGAGTATAAATAAGGGATAAGACGGGGTAAACTTAGACATTAGCATATACACCACCATACATTTACATGAGACTACCATAGTTTACATAAATTTTTGAGTTTTAGAGAGTCTCATTTGAATATTGAAAAAAGCTTTTGAAGGAGAAGACATTGAAGACTCCTATTTCCAATTCAATCTTTCTTCATTGATTTAATAAAATTTGTTATTTAGTTTAGTCTATGATTTTAATGATGTTTATTAATTGTATAATGTTGATTTCAATGATGAGTGAGTAGTCTATTTATCATAGGGATCAATGGATCCTATGGTATAAATACTATGCAATGTTAAGAATTATTTTATTATGCTTTTGATGTGCAATGATTGGAATTTTTGTTTGATTCTATTATTAATGCTATAAACATGTTGATCATATGTTTCTTGAGTAGGGGTTTAAAAGTTACCATGGCCTTAGAGCTTTTTAGCCGAATATGAACAACTCGACTGTAAAATATATGACATCGATAGATAATTGTTGATTAGGGAGACCTGGGTATTAAAATTAATTGTTTATGAGTCTTACAATTTCGTACATAATGCTTTATGAGACTTATATTATTCACACTAATGGGTGAAGTCTAGTTTTAATGTTAGGATCTTTTCCACCACGATAATGGGTTGAAGTGAATATTAAGGAAATCTGTCAATTCTAATTATGCATTGTACGCATATAAGGAAGATGAAGGCAGTTAGATATAGGAAGTATAGAATTTATTACCTAGGTTAAGTTGTGAACTAAGAATTTTCTCAATATAAGAATACCACTTGATTTACATCGCTTTCATATAATAGATTAGTTTTGTTTAAATCAAACAAAAAGTGACCTTTTTAACAATATAATAAACTTGACTAAGTGATTGTGTCCATATACACTTTTCCCAAAGGAACGATATTCGTAATCAACCTTTGTTGATCACATTATAACTATAATTGAACGTTATACTTGTGGGTACGATCAATTGCCTCATATAGAGCGCCGATATTTAATGTCAATGGCGTGATGTTACCATAATCTTTGACTAATCTAGCCCGATTCAGTTATTTCAATTCACGATTTTTTCTCATCATTGCTTGGCAGCTTAAGCATCTTCCGTTGCATAACGACTTTTGGTTTAAACACACCTTGCCTTGACTGTAAATACCTTCCTTGTTTTTAATCATGAATATGATAGTACCGTAGTAGACATCAATGCATGCCCTTGCTGTGTAAAGGAACGACATTCTAAGCAACATGGTTTTAAGGTCACAAAGTCCTTCATCTATGATTGAATAATTTATTTGAAACTCTACTCCTTCAAGCAATATAGGCATTTTTGTCGCGATTCCATAAATTATGGTCGTCAAATCATTTGCAAGAAATGGAAACTTGTCATGTGTTAGCTTTATGACATCTGAGTTACCCATATTCAGGAGCTTTCTAAAGGTAACATTCTCAAATACCCCAGTAACAACAATTACTCATTTCACTTTTAGACCTACTTCACCAAACCTGCATTATACAAGGATCTTCTTTGATGGTTCTGACTTTTGCATCTTAGAATATATCTTCTCATGCTTGTTGTCCTCCAATAATACCCAATTATTGGGTATTATTTTTTTTTCTTTTCCTATTTTTTCTTTTTCTTTTCTAGTTCCTTTTCGCCCATCTTCTTTAAGTTGTTTAGAATGTATTCTATAAAATCTTGTGAATCACTATAAAAAGGAGACAATTTTGCGTATATAGTGGAAAAATTAATAGGTAAGTCCAAATAATCAGGAATGGAAAAATTAATGACCCTATCTTCATGCTCTAGTTATATGGAACCAACAAATATGTCTATTTTGGCTTTGGCCATTTTCATGAATGACTAGCATAGCACAATACAAGTGTAATTGGACACATGTCTATCCTTCATGTCAATGACATATAATTCAGCAAGAAAGTCCTAAAGAATTTTTTGACATGGGCATTTACGGCTTCCAACATCCCGATTTGTCAAACTAAAGATTCGTTTGCTAAATGAACGATGATGCTGGAATTCTTTAAAACTTGGTCATGCATAGATAAGAAAACTGATGAAAAATGATGTTAAAGGACGCTCCTAGGTCAAACGTAGTGTTATCTATATGTGTATCTCCTAGAATGTAAGAAACACTAAAAATACATGGATTCTTACATTTTTTTGCACATATATGTTACTTTTATAAAATTGTACCTCTTCTTCTTTAAAAAATCTTGCTATTTCAAATGGTTCACAATAGACTACAAATTCTGGCTTCACTTTCTCAACTTTCTTGAACTCTTCCATTAGCGTTCATAACTTCCACAGATTGGTCCTCGAATTGTTTGCAATCCTTGAACACGTTCACAAAACTTTTCAGGATACAACCTTAAATGAAATGGTACCATGTGCTTGATGGTATTCAATCGTCCCTTAATGGAGTTAATCCTTTCATCTCTATCCTTTTTCTAACTTTTCTTGTTCTTTCACTTGGGCAATTCCAATCACAGACTCTGTTGTAGTTTCAGCTATTAAAATGGCATTGATATGTGAAGACGCATTCACATGTGCACTAAGGTTTGAAACAGGGTGTGATGGCATCTTCCTTTGATTGTTGGTTTCACCTATATGAGCTGACATATCTAACAACCTAGCCGCAACTCTTTAATTGAAGTCTATTTCTTACATTCATATTGTTGTTGAGATAAAATCAACTATTTCATCATTCCTTCCAGAGTAGGACCATATGAATGGGGTTGCTTATTTTGAGGAGGTATTGGCAATGACTATCCTTCAAGCAAAAAGTTATGATAAATAGGGTTCCTGACTGCATACTTAAAGTTAAGATTCCTATCTTTCTATTGATAATAGTTACTATGCTGCCTGTACTGTCTTTTACTTAGCTATGGAAATTGACCAATAAGACCCCACCTTATTAGGGCATCTGACTAGCCTAGATTACCTTAATCACAAAATAATATACTCAGCCTTAACCTCTTCATTAATAAATTACCAAAACCTCATCCCCGAACAATCAAATATAAACTTTATTAACTTGATAGAATCTTAAAATTTATTTGGAACCTCAAAATTAAAATTGAAACAAATTTACCTAGAGTACTGGAGATCCAAAAAATGTACTTTTAAATATGCCTCTCTTTTCCGTGTTAAGTCAGAATCACCAAGAAATTTTCACTTAAGCAAGACAAGTGGAATGTCTTTAATTCAAGGCTTTTAGACTTTCCTATCCACAATAAAAATATGTTGCTTTCATTATAGATATTGCACTACAAACCAAACTGATTCCATTCAACTTTGTAATGAAAATATATCATGAAGTTTGAAAAAGGTGGTGGTAATGCAAAATTCTATAAGCTATCTACCTAATGTGTTTCATGATCTAGAAAGGTCTTATAAATCTAGGAGAAAGCTTTCAATTCAGTCCAAATATTCAATGGCCTTTGCGAGAGGAGGCTTTCTAATAAACTCAATTTGTTTAACTACATTCCAAGACTCGGTGATAGAGCTAATAATAATGTTTATGTCTTTTCGAAGCCGCTTTCAATCTTATACGAATCTGCTAGAAAACGTCAGTGTGATCTCTTACCATATATGGCTCCAACTCCACCAAATTCATTGGTTCCTACCAGCAAGCAGGAAGCGCGTCAGCACTGTCTCCCAAAAATTTGCACAAGTTCGTACGATTCTGTTCACCGGTCCATCCGCCACGTGTCGCACTCTAACCCCACACCAAGCACATCACTCATTGTTCTCGACCAATCCCGTCCTGCCATGTGTCACATCTTCCACAAACAGCGTCACCAGCTGCAAATCCAGCCTATCAGCTTGCCCACATATGCGCACAGTAGGAAAATGGACCAATCAGGCGCTGCCACATGTACGAAACCCATTTTCACCCTAAAAATAGTTCCTAGATGCTTATCGGTGCACGAGTTACGAGACAAACCCCCAAAATTAGTTTCTCTCATCCAAAGAGCAACTTTGAGTGGTTTTTCATATAAGGAACTAGGGTATTCATACGAGGAGACTACATTAGAGCCACCACACACTACTTTTCATATTTGGAGATTGTAAAGATGATGTCCGGCTAAACCAATCATCGCCTATGTTGAAGGGGAAACAAGTGGGATTCATGATTCATGACATAAACTATGTGAGATCTATGATTTTTATTTAATTTGATTTAATTTCTCCTATATCATTGTTGTTGATTTTAAAGTATATGGTTTAGATCTAGAGTATGGAAGTGGCCAGTGCATTTTTATAGGTGGACAACCTATAGTTATTTGGACCATTAGTATCCGTGTAATTGTGCTGTTGACCAATACCGTGACAAACACTCACCCGTTTCTTATCAAACTATTCTTGAGTTTGCAACAATTGAATATAGGTTAAATCAGAAGCGAATTCGATCCGGTTATTTAGGATTAGTGTTACCAAAGACCCAAATTACTGCGGTTAGTGTGTTAAACCCGATTGGCAGATGTCTAGGGTTATACATTGATTAGGGAAATAGTTAGTGGCGGACGTTCTAGCTATCGAGATTAGGGGAACTAGGAATTTCTGGCGGACGTCGATTTTTCATAGCTAATCTAGGAGAAATTGAATTAATAAATTTTTGGAATGATCGAGGACCATTAAATGTCATTGAATCTTGATTCTTGCTTTTGGAACCATAGACTTAGGTGATTTCTTCTCATTGATATTATTTTTGCGAACTTTTTTTTGTGCTAGTCTAGTTAATTTTTTCATTGAACTTTATGAAAACCCTCCATTTTTAGTTTACTTGGAGTAAAACTCAAGTCCTGTCCCGTATGTACCACTACTACACCCTTATGGTTGGTAACTCGAGTGCGGGTTATATTTGGTATGCACAACACGTTACCAAATTTTGGCACCGTTGCCAGGGACTTAGTCCTTACTCTGAGTTTAGGTTTCTTTTCTTTTCTTTTTCTTAGTTTTATGCTACCACACCTCACTCGGTCAAAATCGGCTGGTTCATTGTTACCTTTCGATCCTGAACCAGAGAGAACATTTCATAGGTGGATTAGAGAGACCCAACTTAGGCAACAAGAAGGCCAAAATCCTCTGAACATGGCCGTAAATTGCAAAATCACCTTGGGTCACGCCAATCAAAAGCTTCAAGCTCTTTCGGCGAAACAACCCCTCTATATCAACTATCCGGATAATGCCAGAGACTTTGAGTTGAGGTCTGGGTTCATTATTCTCCTACCATCCTTCCATAGTGGCGAGAATGAAGATTCTGTCACTTTCTTGAAGAGGTTTCATACTATCTGCAAGTCAATGAAACCTTCCAATGTGGACGAGGAAACGGTTAAGCTCAAATTTTTTTCATTTTGCCTTAAAGACAAAGCCAAGGAATGTCTTTTTTACCTTCTGCATGGCTACATTAACTCCCGGAATGAAATGGCAACTGCGTTTTTGAATGAATACTTCCCTGAGGATAGAGTTGCTCAACTCATCAAGGATATACGCAGCATTAAAATTAGGTCGGGCGAATCATTTAGCGCATATTGGGATTGCTATAAGCGATCGATTGCTAGTTGCCCGCAGCATGGCCAGTCTGAGAAGGCCATAGCTCGATTCTTCTATATTGGCATGTCAGCCATAGAACGACGCATGATTGATAATGCGTGTGGGGGTCACATTCGAGACAAAATCCAGCCCAAATGAAGCAATTGTATGAGGACATTGCATAGCCGTCACGCCTTTATGGTGATCTAAATGTTATTGCTTAGCGAAGTTTGACTGTAGGGAGTGTCTCGAGTTCCACTGACCAGAAAATTGACCAACTAACCTCCATGATGGAACATCTCCTCTCTTCAGGCAAAGTGCAAGTCAAAGCTTGTGGCTTCTGTACTGCCACAAATCATGCAACTGATGAATGTCCTACTCTCTTTGAGGACAATCAACACGCCAATGCTATGGGGTAATCAGTTTCAGGGACCATCTAGAGTCTCATTTGGGAATACATATGATCATGCAACGGTGAGGAACAACCCGAACTTCATTTACATGCCTAAAAATAAGAACTATCAGTCCTTCATCCCTAGAGGTCAACCATTGCCTACACCCTCCATTAATTCCACTTCACTTGAGGATATGTTGAATGCCTTTATAGGTCAACAAAGCCAATTTATGAGTGAAATGGCCCAATTCAAGGCTACCACCGAGAAATCCATCAGCGAAACCAAATTGGCGATCTAAACTCTTCAAGTTCAAATGGACCAAATGACACAGCAGAATGGACGTCTCGAAGATAAGGGAAAGTTGCCTTCGCAACCTTACCCGAATCCTAATGTGAGTGCTAATGCAGTTACACTCTAAAGTGGTAAAGAGCTAGAGGGACCCAAAAGGAACAATGGGTCATCTGATGCCAAAGACCAGGCAAATAAGGAAGAACACGTGTTATTAGTGACTGTGTTTGTCCCTAAACAGATGGTAACTGGTCAAAAGTAAGCACCACCCACATTTAAGTTCGAACCTCATTTTTCTCAATGACTCATCTTAGATAAGAAAAAAAGGAAGAGAGAAGTTCTCGAGACCTTTCGGCGAGTGGAAATCAATATTCCACTCCTCGATGCTCTAAATCAATTCCTTAGGTATGCAAAGTTTCTTAAGGAACTATGCACTAATAAAAGGAAACTCAAAGGCAACGAAAAAGTACAAATTGGAGAAACCGTCACGGCTATCCTACAAAAGAAGTTGCCTCTTAAATGCAAGGATCTTGGGATGTTCTCAGTACCATGTGTTATAGGTAATGTAAGCATTCAGAGGGCTATGTACAACCTTGGCGCTTCCATTAATGTCATGCCATTGTCTATTTATGACACATTGCATGCAGGCCCATTAGAGGAGACTGGCATTGTCATTTAGTTGGCATATCATTCAATTGTCAGACCCGTTGGTGTTCTTGCGAACGTTCTAGTCTGAGTGAACAAGTTTGTGTTTCCTGCTGACTTCTATGTGGTAGATACGAAGGAAGAGCCATTCCCCAATGCTTCATCAATACTCTTTTGACGTTCATTTTTGAAAATGGGGAAGACGAATATAGATGTTGATCATGGATCTTTTACCATGGATTTTGACGATGAAGTCATCAAGTTTAATATCTATGACGCGATGCGATACCCTATTGATGTGTCGTCTGTGGTGTGTACCATGGACAGTGTGGATCCACTCGATGAGCAAACCTTGCTTAAGAGTGGCGATGATGAAGTTAAAGTAATGTTAGAGCATCATCTCGACACTACTCATATCCACGAGAGTGTTCTGACCTTCGATACTGACGTCGAGGATGTTGTTTTCAAGTTGGATTCATTCCAACCCTGCCCCTAAGTGTCTATCATTTGGATTTGCCTACTTCTGACTCCGAACTTTCTCCCTCCTTGGTTAAAGCTCCCACACTCGAGCTGAAGCCATTACCTGAGCACCTAAAGTATATGTTTTTGGGTGAGAATGACACATTCTCTATGATCATCTCAGCTAAACTTACACATTTGGAGGAAGAGAGGCTCCTTCGAGTACTCCGCGAGTTTAAACTGGCTATTGGGTGGACCATAGCGGATATCAAAGGTTTGAGCCCTTCCACTTGCATGTATCATATATATATGGAAGTGGGGTCAAAACCTACGAGAGAAGCCTAAAGGAGGCACAATCCGCTTATGATGGATGTCATGAAGAAGGAGATACTTAAGCTCCTTGATGCTAGCATGATTTACCCCATCTCTGATAGTAAATGGGTATGCCCTATCAAGGTGGTCCCTAATAAAATGGGAGTCACGGTAGTAACCAATTCACATGGTGAGTTGGTTCCAACCCGCATTCAAAATGGATGGCTGGTATGCATTGACTACAGGAAGTTAAACACTTCCACCAGGAAGGATCGTTTCCCTTACCATTCATTGATTAGATGTTGGAGAGACTAGCTGGTTATTCTGGTTTTCAACAAATACCGGTAGCGCGTGAAGACCAAGAAAATACGACCTTACCTTGTCTGTTTAGCACTTTTGCCTATCAGTGCATGCCCTTCGTTTTATGCAATACACCTGCCACCTTTCAAAGGTGCATGGTGAGTATCTTCTCATATTTTGTCGAGCATTTCATTAAGGTCTTCATGGATGACTTTACTATTTACGGTGATTCATTCGATAGTTGTCTCATTAATTTGACATAGGTACTAGCAGCTGTATCGAGAAGAACCTAGTTCTGAACTATGAAAAGTGTCATTTTATGGTGGACCAAGGTCTTATTTTGGGACACATTGGCTCAGCTAGGGGCGTAGTGGTAGACCAAGCTTAAGTTGACATTATCAAGAAACTTCCCTATCCTACAAATGTGCGAGAGATTAGATCTTTCCTAGGACATGTCGATTTTTACCATCATTTCATTAAGGACTTTTCAAAGATCACACAACCCCTATGCCATCTACTTCAAAAAGACGTACCTTTTTAGATTGATAAGGCATGTAAGAGTTCATTTGATGCACTGAAAGACTCACTTAATAGCACACCAGTGATTCAGGCCCCTAATTGGGAGTTTCCATTTGAAATTATGTATGATGCTAGTAATTATGCAGTGGGTGCAGTCTCAGGACAGAGAGTCAGGAGAGCTTCACATGTCATTTACCTTGCTTCTCGTACTCTAGACGCGGCTCAGGTGAACTACACCACTATTGAGAAGGAGCTCCTTGTCGTTATCTTCGCACTTGAGAAGTGTCGGCCTTATCTCTTGTGAACCAAGGTTATCATTTACTATGATCATGCTGCCTTGAAGTACCTAATGAGTAAAAAGGATGCCAAACCTAGGCTTATTAGATGGATACTCCTACTACAGGAGTTTGACATCACAATCAAAGTTAAAAGTGGTGCAGAGAATCTAGTCACAGACAATCTCAGCAGAATTGAGAATGGTGAGAGTCCTACCCCTCTTATGGATGATTTCCATGACAAGTAATTCTATGCCGTTATTGAAGATCTCCCTGGTACGCCAATTTGGCGAACTATATCACCTCAGGCGAGCTATCTCCTCACCTTTTGAAGGCTTAGAAGAATAAAGTAAGGAGCGATGCTAAGTACTACGTACGGGATGACCTGTACTTATGGAAATTCTGCTCCGACCAGGTTATCAGGCGTTGCGTTCCTCAAACTGAGAGTCACTCCATATTGGCTTTTTTTCATACTTACACCTGCGGTGGCCACTTCGGTCCCCATCGGACAGCTAGGAAAGTTCTTGAGAGTGGGTTTTACCGTCCCACCCTTTTTCACTATTCGTACATGTTTACCAAGACTTGTCCTAACTGTTAGAAAACTGGTAACCTTAGTAATCTGGACCAAATGCCAGTTTCCCTGATTCATATTTGTAAGATATTTGACGTATGAGGTATAGACTTCATTGGACCATTTCCAGTGTCATTTGGTAATGTTTACATACTCTTAGTAGTGGACTACGTGTCTAAGTGGGTGGAAGCTAAGGCTACACGCACTAACGACTCTAAAGTGGTATGTGAATTCCTCAAATCGAGGATTTTCACAACATTTGGTACCCCACATGCCCTGATAAGTGATAGAGGCACTCACTTCTGCAACCGTACGGTTAAAAGTCTTCTAAGGTAGTACAATGTCACTCATCGAATGTCTACAACGTATCATCCCCAAACGAGTGGCCATGCAGAGGTCTCTAATAGGGAGATCAAATCCATTTTAGAAAAGATGGTGAATCCTACTCGTAAAGATTGGAGTTCACATCTTGACGATGCGGTTTGGGCTTACCGAACGACATTTAAAACGCCAATTGGGATGTCCCCATATCGCCTTGTGTTTGGTAAAGCTTGCCACTTGTTAGTCGAGCTCGAGCATAAATCCTACTGGGCTGTGAAACAACTTAATATGAAGCTCAATGAGGCTGGAAAAGAGAGAAAGCTCACTCTCAAAGAAATGGCGGAATTCAGGAATGACGCGTATGAAATGCGCGGATTTAGTTATATGATAGCAATCTCTATATGAAATATTTTCGTGTTGGTCAGAAAGTGCTTTTATTTTAGTCACGTCTTAAGATTATTGGAGGAAAGCTAAGATCGAGGTGGACAGGACCATATGTTGTGACTACGGAGTATGATCACAGAGCAGTGGAGTTTCAGAGTTTGGAAACTGGTAATGTCTTTTAGGTGAACGACCACATATTGAAGATCTTCTATGAAGACTTCTATAGCCATAATGTGGAGGTCGTCTCACTTGCAATACCAGTTTATACTGATTGACAAACTCAGACCAAGTCGAGCCAACGACTTTAACCAAAAGCGCTATTGGGAGGCAGCCCAAACATTGATAAGTAACATTTAGTTTCTTTATTTTTGTATTTTTTATAATTTTTCATGAATTTGTATCATTTCCTTCATCTTATATCTATCATGTTTTTTCACCAAATTGTTTGTTTTTTATGTGTGGACCTCTCGACTTGCTTTGAACCTTGAGGACAAGGTTCATAATAAGTTTGGGGGTGTTTTAGGGATTGTGGATTATTTTGGATGGATTCTTTTGCGAAAGACCGCATGTGAGATCGTTTATTTTTGTTATGCGGTTATATGCGAATATCAGATGGTAATGGTGGTGTTTTATATCATTTCTTCCATTTCTTTCATTTCTTGTCCATTCATATTCCTTTCTCATTTCATTAGGATTTGATACACTTTCATGGATATATGTATTTAGTATATTTTTATTTTTTATTAGTTATTTAGAGTCACCCGAAACTTTTTTCATGCTTTTGGTTGTGGATGAGTAAATTTCAGTTGCCTTTTTTACTTGAGACTTAGAGAAAACTAGGAGAAACTCAATCGAGTCCGTAGCTCAACATTTTCATTATTTCATGATTAGGGACTTAGTTGATGGTTGGATTTTGTGCTAGATAACGAAAGGGAGTAGACGATCAGACTTACGCGTGTATTCATATTTTGACCCACATTAGGGGATTTGCTTGATTATAGTGAAAGTGAGAAGGGCTAACATGAGTTTTGCTAAAAAATAGAGAGTCCCACAGGTTTCCACAGGAAATGGAGCAGGGAATCTTGTGGTGGAAAAAGTGAGAAAAATGGTCTACAGGAAATTTAGCAGGGATCGAACTACTTGAAAGAAAAATTTGAGGAAAATAGCGAAAATAAGATAAATAAAGGAGGAAGTTGTGAAAACTCCTCAAATAAAAGACTTAGCTTGAGTGCTTTCACTTGATTAAGTGAGATTTTAAACTTGCGTGCTTGAATGTATATACCAAGAAAACTCATGAGTAGTTGATGGCCTTTGTCTTGACCGGATCTATGTCTTTAAAGTGTGATCTTAATTGTGTTTGAGTTGCGAGTCTTGACATATCATAACTCTGAAATTTTCTTAGTTATTTGTTAATTTGGTGACTATGTAAATCAAAGGGACTCCATGAATTTTGAATTGGGTGTAGGTATAGGTATAGGCATATGTTAGTTTAGTATGTCTTGTCATTTACACCTTTGCTTGGGACGTGCAAAGTCTTAAGTTTGGGGGTATTTGATAAGTTTGTTTTTATATGCTTTTAGTAGGCTATTTTAGTATATTTAATGTGGAAAGTTTCCAAAATATAAATTTAATTATATTAATTGGTCATTTTTAGGTGAAACGGAGTGCGCGGTTGAATTTGTGGCAAAAAATACTCAAAATGGAGTATTTACAAGCAGTGATCGGACACCAGACCGTTTGCCTCGAGTTAAGCGTTGCGCGGTGGGTAGAATAAGAGACAGTAGAACAAATGACGTAGGGATTGACACAGTTTGGTCACTTGAGTTGAGTTGCTATTGGATTGCCTCGAGATCTGCATTACACACTCTCCCTTACATTCGCACAATGCGTGCGATTTCCAGCTCACTGCCATGGGGCAACAGTCGATTCGTCCAGCTCGCCGCCATGTCACAAACCAACAGCATTCCATGCGTTTAAGCCTCCATCAGTTTCCTCGGGATGCGCATTAGCATTGTTTACCTGAAATTCGCACGAGTTTGTGCGATTCTCTTCACGGTCCATCCGCCACGTGTCGCACTCTCACCCCACGTTAAGCATATCACTCATTGTTCTCGGCCATTCCCGTCCTGCCTTGTGTCACGACTTCCACACATTGTGTCACCAGCACCAAATCCAGCCTATCAGCTCGCGCCACGTAAATGCACGACTACAAAATGGACCAATCAGGCGTTGCCATATGTACGAAACCCATTTTCACCCGAAAACAGTCCCTAGATGCTCCTCGGCGCACGTGTTACGATACCAACACCCAAAATTAGTTTCTCTAACCTCCAAAGAGCAATTTTGAGTGGTTTTTCATATGAGGAACTAGGGTATTAATACGAGGAGATCGCATTGGAGCCGCCACACACAACTTTTCATATTTGGAGATTGTAAAGATGATGTTTGCCTAGACCAATCTTCGCCTAGGTTGAAGGGGAAACAAGTGAGATTCATGATTCGTGGCATAAACTATGTGAGATCTATGATTTTTATTTATTTTGATTGAATTTCTCATATTTCATTGTTATTGATTTTAAAGTATATGGTTTAGATCTAGGGTATGTAAGTGGCGAGTACATGCTTTTAGGTGGAGAACCTATAGTTATTTGGACCATTAGTATCCGTGTAATTGTTCTGTTGGACCAATAAAGTGACAAACACTCACCGGTTTGCCGTCAAACTTTTTCGGTGTTTGAGTGTGCAACAATTGAATCTAGGTTAAATCGAAAATGGATGCGATCCGATTATTTAGGATTAGTATTTCCCACAGACCCAATTATTGCGATTAGTATGTTAAACCAGATTGGCGGATGTCTAGGGTTATACATTGATTAGGGAAATAGTTAGTGGCGGACATCCTAGCTATCGAGATTAGGGGAACTAGAAATTTCGGGTGGACGTCGATTATTCATAGCTAATCTAGGAGAAATTGAATTAATAACTTTTTGGAATGATTGAGGACCATTAAATGCCGTTGAATCTTAATTCTTGCATGTGGAACTGTAGACTTAGTTGATTTCTTCTCATTGATATTATTTTTGCGAACTTTTTATTTGTGCTAGTCTAGTTAATTATTTCATTAAACTTTCTGAAAACCCCCCATTTTTAGTTAACTTGGAATAAAACTCAAGTCCTATGGATTCGACCCTGTATTTACCACTACTACACCCTTGTGGTTGGTAACTCGATTGCGGTTTATATTTGGCACGCACGACACGTGACCAGTATTATAAAGTGACAAAGGAATAAAATGAATAGACTTTGTCAGTCGATCAACAATAACCCAGAGTAAAGCATTTTTTCTCTATGAAGTGGATAAATGAGTGAGATATCCATCGCAATATGTTCCCATTTCCTTTGAGGTATGGGAAGTGGATGCAATATACTTTTATGGTTTTGACGATCGGCCTTAACCTATTGGCAAATCTCACACCTCACATAATCACTTACATCTGCTTTCATCGCTAGCCACCAATACAATCATTTCACATCATTACACATTTTGGTCATGCTAGGATGAATGATATATCTGAACCGATGAGATTCTCTCAATATCTCATCCTGAACCACAGCTACCGATGAATCTAAAGTATGTCTTTAAATCTCAAACTATGATCTGCTGAGTTAGCCTAATCTGGATTATTGTTGCCAAGGGCAAACTATTTAAACTTCATATACTCCACATCAGCTTGATGAAAACTCAGATAAAGTTATCACAATGGCCATTTCAAACTGCCCATACTCATAAGTCAATCGCCTTTTATACTCCCAAAATGGATTAACTCATCCTTTATAACCATATAAATTCAAAATTAATTTAGTGATTGGCGCAACTATCTTAGAAAAGTCTTTTACAAATCTACAATAATATCCCGCTAAACACAGAAAAACCTATAATATGACTCAATTTTGTAGGTTTAGACCAGCAAAGGATAGCGTCAATCTTGGTTGGAGTAATCGAAAATCTTTCTGTATTAACCACATGACCTTAAAATTTCATCTCAAATAACCAAAACTCGCATTTGCTAAATTTTGCATAAAACCTATGATTTCGCAAAGTTTGGGGAATAACTCTGAGTTGTTGTTCATGATCTGAATAGCGACTTTATTTAGTTTTTTGTATTCAATGCAAAGTCTCAAGCTATTGTCTTTCATTTTCATAAGGACTAGCAAGCCCCATGACGAGAAACTAGGGTGAATAACCCCTTTTTCAGCCAAGTTCTAAAGCTATTTTTTGTAACTCTTGCAACTCCTTTTGAGCCATTCTTTAAAGAAGAAATAAAAATATGTTTCATGTCGGGAATTAATTTGTGAATGAAATCGATTTCCCTAGGAGGTGGAACTCCAAGTAAGTAATTAGGAAAACATCAAGAAATTCACAAACAACTAAAATTTCCTCTAGTTAAATCTTGATTCTAATCTAAGTAGTAATGGTTCTGGCAAGAGTGTCCATTTCTTAATTAATGGCAATCCTACCCTTTGTTGAAGGCAACTCAGATGATGTTCCAGTGTAAGTAAACAATGTACAACCTGGAATATAAAAGAACACCGTCTTATGGAAACAATCCATGTGCATGATTAGTCGTTAGCTAATACCTAATAACACATCAAACTCTATAAAGTCCAACACACGTAGACCAGCTGCCATCTCGTGATGAAATATCTCGACAATACATTTCTCACATACGAAATTAAGTCACAGCTTATCCATAGTTACTAAGTTGAGAACTATATGAATAGGCACTCGTAAAGGAGTTAACTCTCACTCAATTATCATACACGCAGATATAAACGAAATCATTTATCCATAATCAATTTGAGCATGCTGTAATGAGCTGAATTTTTCATTCGTTAATTAATCACTAGTCACGAATTATTAGTGGTCCAATACCCAATTGAGAGTCGTGGTAAGTCGAAGTGCTCAAATAGCTATAGAAAAAAAATAAATAGACTAATTTTAATTTTCTTTTGGAATGCTACTGCGTTTAGTATATGGTATCGTGAATGGTTTGAGCTAATCAAATTAAATTTGAACGACAATGAGGCCTTAGACTATTAATTATTGAAAATTAGTTAAGTCAAGGTCTTGACAAATTCTGTTTGTGCTAAGCATGTCAATTTTGGGATCACAAAGTGATCGGGACGAGTCTCAACCTTTAGATCTAGCAATAATGGAGTGATACAAACTCAAGATCTAAGTGTTGCTTCAATCAAGTAAGAAATGGAGAGATGAGATTATTATCAAATAACAAAATAAAACGAAAAAAAAACATACACACTCACGTACAAACAAGGGAGAAAGGGGTTTCAAACCCTATCTCCATGATAACCTAAATGCACAAGGAGAAGAGCACGACTCCATCAGCGGCGGCGGGGAGCTCGAGATAGCACAACGAGACTCCGGCGAGGACGGCACGCTCGGAGACTCGACGGCATCGACTTCGTCACTCAGAGGAGGAACACTAACAGCCCTGGTGTGGAGGCATGGACAAGTAGTGGCATAGCAGCGCGGCTCAAAGAGGATGGACAGCAACTCAGGCCATGGAGGAGCTCACGACAATGAGAAATGGCGGTGAACAGCGACGACAAAACTTGTCGTGTTTGCTCATTAAGAAGATGGAATATAGAAGAGAAATAGGGGAAGGAGGCCTTGTCTCTGTTGATGGCAGATCTCACTTGAAGAAGTTTAGGTCTTGTTTAATCTTTTAGATTGAAAAGGATTTAGTGTAGAAGACTCCATTGAAGGCTATGGTGAGATTTTATCATACTCTACTCTTGTCTTAAATATGGTCTTGTCGATAAGAGCAAGTCGATTCTTAAGGTTTTGCTCGAATTTCTTGGTCTAGCTTCAAAATGGATTTCCCATTTGTAAATTTGCATAATAATGAGTCTAATCGACAAATTTTATCTAGTTGTTATGGTTTGATGAAATCCATGAAAGGGCTTTTCCATGTTGTTGATGTTTCAAGTTCGCCTTTGAAGGATTCATACCTTGAAAATGGTTTTAGAAAATTTAAGTACTCTTAGTGTTTAAACCAATAATGGTTTGGCAGAATCTCTGATCAAACGCATTAAATTAATTGCTAGGCCTTTAATCATAATAACTAAATTACCAACTACAATTTGGGGACATGGAGTCCTTTATGCAACATTTATCATTCATTATACGCCTACTTCATACAATGAACATTCTTTTAAGCAACTCATTTTAGGACAACAACCAAATATCTCACATTTGAGAATTTTTTGTTCTGGTGTATGTTCCTAAACCGCCTCTTAAAGAACTAAGATGGGTCCACAACGAGAACGTGTGATTTATATTGGATTTAACTCATCGTCCATTATAAAATAACTTAAGGCCCTAATTTGGGATTTATTTACCGCACGCTTTGCTGATTGTTACTTTGAAAAAGCAATTTTTCCACCATTAGGAAGAGATAAGAAGCCAATTCAAAAATAATGGTGCAAAATTACTTGGAATGCCTCACTTTTTTCACATTATGATCCACGCACAAATCAGTGAGAAATTTAAGTTCAAAGGATCATTCATTTGTAACAAATTGCAAATCAATTACCTAATGCATTTAATGATGCAAAACGAGTGACAAAATCACATATTCCAGCTATAAATGCTCCTACAAGAATTGATGTCTCTATTCAACAAAATGCACAAGAACCAAAGAAATGCTTAAAGCTTGGAGGACTAGTTGGTTCAAAAGATACAGTTCCTTGATAAAGGAAAATGGGAGTAAAAATAAATGCAAATCAAAATACTCCAGAGAAAGCACAAGAATCTTTTGATAAGAATTTGTCAGAACAAGTTGATTCTAATAAGAAACAACTACCTCTAAAAAAAAAGGAAAAATATGAAAATAATGAGATCTCAATAAATTATTTAAACTCTGGTAAGATTTTGCATCGAAATAATATTGTTCTTGATGATATATTTACTTTAAATGTGTCCTTCTAAATATGTGAAAATGATGATGATCTAGAACCACGATCAGTGGATGAATTTCGAAAAAGACCTAATTGGCAAAAATGGCAAGAGGTTATCCAAGTAGTGCTAGACTTGTTGAAGAAATGAGAAGTTTTTGGACCGATTGTTCAAGTGTCAGATGGCATGAAGCCTGTTGGATATAAATGGATATTTTCACAAAAGTGAAACTAAAAAAATGACATTACAGGGTACAATGCAAGACTTATAGCTCAAGATTTCTCACAAAGACCTAGCAGTGATTATGAGGAAAAATACTCTCTTTTTATAGATGCAATTACATTTTGATTTTTTATAAGTCTTGCAATTTTTGAAGAGCTTGATATTCATCTAATGGATGTCGCTACAAAATATCTGTACGAATTCCTGGCAGTGAGATATATATGAGAATCCCTGAATGATTTGAAATATCTGAAGAAATGAAATCAGAACCTCATAACAGGCATTCTATAAAATTACAAAGGTCTTTGTATGGATTGAAATAATTCAAACGAATGTGGTACAAATGCCTTAGTAATTATTTACTTAAAAAAAGATATGCAAATAATCTAATTTGCCCATGTGTCTTTATTGAAAGATCATCAACATGATTTGTGATAATTATTGTATATGTTGATGATTTGAAAATAGTGGAAAACCACAATGACATCGTTAAAATATCCGAATACTTGAAAAAGGAATAGAACTTGGAGAAACAAAGCATTGTCTTAGTTTGCAAATTGAACATTTTCCTAGTGTAGTACTTGTCCATCAATCAACTGATATTGAAAAAATATTAAAAAACATTTTATATGAAGAACGCAAATCCATTTAGCTCTCGAATGGTTATCAGATCACTTGAAGTGGATAAGGATCCATTTTGACCTCATGAAAATGATGGATAACTACTTGGTCTGGAGGTACCATATTTAAGTGCAATTGGTGCATTTATATATCTTGCAAGTTGTATAAGACCTAAGATTACTGTTGTTGTCAACCTACTTGCAAGATAGAGCTCTTCACCAACTCGAAGACATTGCTATGGTGTTAAACATGTTTTCCGATATTTTCGATGAACAAGTGACATGGGTTTGTTTTACTTGAGAAGAGTTAAATTGAATCTCCAAAGTTATGCTAATGTTAGATATCTGTTTGATATGCACAAGGCTCATTCTCAAAAGGGGTATGTATTCACCTGTGGTAATACTGTTGTATCATGTAAGTCACTAAAGCAAACTATGGTTGCAACTTCTTTCAATCATTTTGAAGTACTTGCAATTCAGGAAGCAAGTCGTGAATGTGTATGGTTGAGATACATGATTGAAGATATTCAAGAATCATGTGGATTGCCTTCAATAAAAGATTCTACAACGATATTATATGAAGATAATGCAGCATGTAACACACAATTAAGTGAAGGACTCATAAAAAGGAACAACACAAAACATATTTCACCAAAATTCTTTTATGCACATGAGCTTCAAAATAATGGTGAAACCGATATCAAGCAAATCTAGTTGAGTGATAATCTTGCAAATTTATTCACAAGAGCCTTCCCAACTACAACATTTAAAAGGCTTACATATGGTATTGGCTTGTGTAAACTTAAGGATATTGCAAGCAAAGAAACGGAACAAGTTTCACCCATGTTCACATGAAGCAGAGTATTGATTAATGTATTGCACTCTTTTTCCCTTAGCTATAGTTTTATCCCACTGAGTTTTTTAACATGGTTTTTAATGAGGCAATCCTAACAATATTATACTCATCTTAAAATTTACAACAACAATGTACTCTTTTTCTTTTACTATAATTTCCCATAAGGTTTTTCCTAATAGAAGTCTTAACGAGGCACAATATCCAAGCAAGTGTCATCCAAAGGGGAGTGTTGTGAAGTATGGACGACCATGCATGTTATGTAGTCATGTAACTTGTATTCCTCACTTCTGGTACCTTTAGTTGTCTATGTATTGTCATGTTACTTGTAACCATTTCCAATGTACACCAACTCTTCTATGTATTGTCAAATTACTTGTAATGTGTTATATGACATGTGGTGTATATGTTACTTGTACACATTGTCTAAGTACATTTATCATCATCAACAAAGGACCTATTTAAAAGGTGCCAACCTCATTGTAAAGTCACACGAAGTTGAATGAAGAACTTCTTATTATAACTCTTTCATTTATTCTGTAATCTTTTATAGTAGTAGTTTGTAGTAGAAGTTCTTAATCTTCTACTTTCCTTCTCTGGTTTATAGCAAAGTCTCAACTTAGTTTACAACATATTTATTCATTCTAACCTAATTAAGGTTTTCAAAATCCTTAAAGCATCGTTACCTTATCTCTAAAGTATTCCAATCCGTCCTAAAATGATTACAACCTTTCCAAAAGAAATCTTAACTGCATACGAACCCAAAAACCCATTTATACAATATATTTAAAAAAACAATGCATACATAGAGAGAAAGGAACTGAGGAAGTCACAAATAGTCAGAAAGCTTTCCCTTTCCCTTTTCGCCGCTAGAACCTGTCATTATCCAATTATAAATTTTTTATAATGTAATAGAAGTTAATCCCACACTATGCAGTACACCTGTTATAATCAAATGCATAATAATCCAATAGATTAAACGAACAATATAATCCAACGAATTTAAATACAATTGTGAATCCATCCTAATTCTGTCATCCGACCACAATCGTTTTATATCATTCGAAAGTGGTAAGTAAAAAGTAATAAAGGCTCATGCATAGAGACGATAACGAAATGGGTCTCATTCTTCAAGTCTATTAGAGTAGAATCTGGTTCAACATGATCTCATACTAACCACGTCATGCAAAGTATCAATGACTGTAGCCCATTAAGCATAATATAATGTAATGAACACTATAAGGAGACTCAAATAAACCTTATCCTCCCCACTCATGTATGCATGTACAACAAATAATGTAATATGAAGGATCATTGCAATATATATGAAATTATAATTATACAATGTAAAGGTCAATATGCAATTTCCTTAATCTTACAACGCAATACCATAACTTCTCGCACTCTGTGTTAGTGAAATAGTCCACACAGGTTCCAATTGCGGTACGATAATTCATTTATATGTTTGGTATGATTCCACAACAATTCAACAATTTTTCCAATTTATTATATTTCAATTAGTCCTGCCTCGACTAAAAAACTCAGGAATCGCTCCTAATCGATTCCTTGGCCGTCCGAAACCCAATTTTGACTGGAAATTGTTGTCGAAATTGGAGATTAACCAAGATTAGACTTTAAAATGATTTTCTCAATTTTGAAAATTTTTGGTGTCATAATACGCATTATGAGAAATCATGGTTTAATTCTTGGAGTAGGCCTAGTTTGGCTCAACTAAGCCGAACCTAGTTTGACTTCGGTCTATAGATCTAACCATCATCTTCTATTTTAGCCGAACTGTGATTTTTGTGTGTGCATTTTTCTTCATTCGTTAGGGGTTTCCAACCCTATTGGGGATGGGCAGGGGAGCTCATGGTTCCTCCCCCCACTGTCTTCCACCCTCCTCCTTCTTTCTCCTTCTCACTACCTTCTCTCTGTTCAATTTTTCAAAATAGTATTTTTTTTCTTTCTTAATTTAATCGATTGATTTATCACCTCCTCTGTCCATGAATACGATCACCACTATCCTCTCTCTTCAATTTGAAATCATTCACATACACACACGATAGTCCCCTAAAACTAAAAATTTGAATTTCCATTAAAGCTTACCTCAAACCGCTACTATAGTCCCTTCAATTTGATTCCCAATTCGATCCAAACATAGTGACAAGGGAGAGAGAAAGAGTGAGGAGATAAGAGATAGTGAGAACCTTGAGGGAGCAACCCAGTGAAAACAGTAGGGGTGATGAAAAATTAACAAAGAAGAAGGAACAAAGATTGAAGATGATGAAAAGTGGGGTACATACGCTTTGTTTGATTTCGAGATTTAGATTAAAAAGCGGTCAAATGACCAAAATTTTCCTCTATTTTTATCTTTAACTTAATAAATCCAATGCCCCTAATGGCAATTTGTCATTTTCCTAATTATTTTCATATTTATTACCTTTCAATTTTTTTTTCGAATTAAACCCCGAAAAATATCTCAATTCTACCATAAAGAGAATTAACCAATGTGCTTTGAAACTCCCGTATAACTCATCTCGCACGCAAATTGAGGTGTAAGACCCACATTAGCTCGAAAAATCCATTTAACGTTCAAAATTTTGATTTTTAAACTTAAATACCATTATTTTCTGTGAAATTTGAAACAAAAGTTCAATTCAACATTTTAACTCTCTCGCGACTCATTTTGACACATATTTTTTGATAAAAACCCATAAAATCTTGAATTTACTCATTTAACTTGAATTTCACAAAATAAAATAATAATAGTACACAACAATAGGAACACATCACACAATAATAAAATTACCTGTAAATCACAATAATTAACCACAATTAAGAGCCATTAATCCCTAATTAGAAGTAATTATTGGTTTTGAGAATTTAGAGATCTGACATGGAGAGAATGAGGGAAATAACCTTGTTTAAGAGTCTGGTTTGATTGAAATTAGATCTTAATCCTACCTCAAACACCGGTTAATGAGACTAATTCCGGAGTCTAGTTTAATGGAAATGCAATAACATATCTCCATGTATTAGACTAAAAATTGCACGAGTGTAGATCAGTGTAGATATTTACTTACCTGACATCTTCGATTTATTTTTGATGATGTCAAATTCTATATGAAGATAGGAGATGAATGGACAAGACTCGAAGATTATGGTGATTGTTTTTAAAAAGTAAGTACGTTCTTGTTTTTAATTGTTTTTGTATATTGTTTGGGGTGAGTGTAGGACGTGAAGTTTTGTTAATTAGTTATGAGATTCTCTAAAGTTAGTTTAAATTAAATTGAGAAGGTTTAAATTTTAGTTTTGGTATATTTTGGGATCGTAAAGTTATAGTGAAGCTATCAAAGACTTTAAGTTAGGTTATAAATTTGAATTTGTTAAATATTACGAACCAGCGGGGAGTTGTAAGTCCTTCTAGGCTTCTCCCTAATTTTGTTGTCTTTTAGGTGGGAGTTTTCCGGTAGACCACATTTAGTAAAGTTGCTGCAGAAAATTTAACAAAAACGGATACAATTTCATAATCTGTCCCAATTGAATAAATCATGAATTAAGTTTCATTGAGGATATAAATTTAGTTTTGGAGTATTATTAAGGATTTAAATGAAAAGTATTTTATGGTCAAAGTTATAAGAATAGATTAGGATAAATATATTTTAAGGGGATTAAGGTAATCTATGTGGTAAGTTGTTTTTATGACGAGGGGGTTGAGACTAATAATGCTTGGTACTTATTATATGTCACATTTTCTTTGCTTATGATAATTAATTCATATGATAACTTATTTATTAATTGTTTTTATTATATTTAGTTCGTTTATACTTCACGAGGTATATTTGTTTTGTTGAAAACCCGACTTAATTTTTAAACCTCGAGGACAATGATTGGAATGAGTTTTGGGGTATTTAAGTGAATCAAACTATAATGAAGCAAAGTATAGATGATTCGAGAGGTAGAATCTATTTATTCAATGTTCAAAGGCGACTGAAATTTTTCAATTTTTGAAGATACAAGTAATATTTTTCATTTTACTTTATTTGGTTAGGAATATATGAATGGATTATATTTTGGATTTAAATAGAAGTGATATTTTTACCACCCATTAAAATATAAAAGTTTATGATAGAAAGGAATTGTTATACTTTATTTGACTTACCTTGATTGTGTGTACACTAGAGGAGTTTAGAGGGATTGATTGCTTTGTTTTAGACATTATAATGTGTAGAAGATCGAAACAAACATGCAAGATAAAATAGATAGATATCCAAGAATCTTGTCATAGAAAGATTATAGATCAAGTACTTTATATTTATATAATCATATAATAAAACGAATTTATGCCACAATTGAGCAAAGAAATAGGAAATTAGCTAATTAGTTAGTTGAAAAGAATAATTTCCTCAATATAGTGAAAGTGAGAAGAGCTGACCATAGTTTTTATTTGAAAAAAATAGAAAGACCCATAGATTCCAAAGGAAATAGAGCAGGGAATGTAGTGGTGGGAAAAATGTGAGAAATGAGTCCTAAAAAAGTGATGATATCCAAAGGAAATGGAACATGTGTTCGTAGGAAAATAGAGAAGAAAAAAAAATATATATAAAAGAAAGAAAGCCGGAAATGAATGGAAGGATGTTTACGAAAACTCTCGAAACAAAAGACTTAGCTCAAGTGCTTATAGATAAGTTTAGTGAAGTATAATATTTTTTCCAAATTCCAACAATTACACATGATAATGATATTTATTGGGGATTAAAAAACTCCTATCGAATTTTATTGTGGTGGTATTTTTTAAATATTGTTTGAAATTGAGGATTGATTCAGTGATTTTTTTATCTAAAGATTATATATTAGTCATCGTAAGCTTGACGCTTGTCATTGGAGATTGAGAAAACCTATATAGTGGTCCAGCCTTTGTAATTGATTGAACTTTGAATTCTGAGGTGTATTACAAAAATTAAAGGTTGAGTTATCAAATAAAGGGTTCTTATTTAAATCTTTCTATTTTATCATAATTTTTTATGAGGTTAACATGCTTTTATTTAATGATCACTTCTATTTAAGGATAAGAGTAAACAAATATGAAATCAGAACAATGAATGAAAATAGAATATATTTGAGAGTATTCCTTTCCTCGGGATGGCAAAGTACTGAGTTTAGAGGTAATTGATTAGTCAATAAGCACTCTGGGTTTTGAAAACACTTTCCTAGTCGCGTTGTAAGTCTAGCAGACAGAGCGTAAGTCTAGCAACAAACCGTTGACCAAGTGTGTAAACCTATTGCAAAATCATGAGTAACCTCATTAAAAGGGTAACGCGAGTTCTATCAAAGAAATCCCCTCCGATAAACTTTGAGTCTGCTTCCTCTTATAAATCTCAACCTAAGCCTATCACAAAACCAATGACAACCATTGATTTAAAAAATATACATGAAGTCTCTTTTTCTCAAATAGAACAATCTCTTCGCAATTGGGACATGCCAATCATCAAACCTTCTGATATTTATAATAAAGGCTCTTTCTCTAAAAAATAAGACTTCATAATAAAATTAAAAGAAGACACCAAATCTGTTGATGAAGAAGGTCAAGAAATACTACTTATTCCTCCTGAAAAAATAATTAAATATAAAGAAACTCATAAGTATTTACACATAAGACTTATACAAGTTGCTATCAAACCATTAATATCATTAGGCCTTAATACTTCTATCTTAGTATCTGTATGCGATATATGTCCTCGAGAATTTAATGATTCATTATTAGGAATGATAGAAGGTAGTTTAGCACAAGGACCCATTCATTTTAATTATTTTCCAAATATCACATTAAGCCTACATGATGAATTTGCATATGAAGCTGCTGTTTTAGGTATTTATACTCAAGGTTTTAAGATGAAAGGTATATGTTCAAATGTTGCCGTCGTCTATCGAATTTATTACAAATTAATGCATACAATTATACCTGATGTAGCTTATACCAACCTTCAAAAAGGAACTTCTACTCTATTTTTAACAAATATTCAAAATAAAACTGATGATAGAAAACAATTAAATTGGAAAGATATAGAAATTCCAAAAGTATGGACTATACATGATACTAATAAAGAAGAATGCCAAAAAAGACAAATATCCGATGAAATTCGTAAAATCATAACGCATGATGATGGTAAGGTAGAAATAGTGTTTGCTGCTAGGTCTTCTACTTCGTCTCGACAAGAAAATTCTTTTTCAAAAAATTCTATCCAAACTCCTCCACCGATATCTCCAAACATACCTGCATCCGGAATAGCATACCCTATTTATACTACCACCTCCACATAAAGAAGATACAGTCAGTATTAATGATTTTGCTGAATATCAAATTCATACACTTACTATTGATTCTAATTGTCTCTTTTAAAACAACAATTTTTACAACATCCATTAAAACCTATATTTTGCAAATTAATTACCAAAAATGAACAAGCTATTTTACGAGAAAAATATTTTACTTATATTAATCAAATAAAATATAATATTCCATTTTTTGACTTTAGCTCGACATTGTCCAAAAATAGTTCACAAAATAAATACAATTTGGGAAGGTTCTAATGGTGAAAAATATATTCAAACTCATCCTCCTTTAGACCCTTTAAAAATAAAAGAGCATATTAGGGCTACGCCTTTAAAAACTAATTTCGATGACGAATTACCTATTACAAAAAGGGATTTAAATCATTTGATCGAACAAAATAATTTTACTAATATCTATTTATCTACACTATCAAAAAAATCTTCTGTTAAAGAGCAAGCAACAACTTCTACTTCTCATCAAATACAACATAAAATAGAACATAAATATGAATCTTCAGTCCCTTTAGTTACACAATCTTTTCTTCCGCCCATTGCTCCCTATCCTATAATTAAACCAAAATCCACCTATTCTGATGAACTCTTCGAAAAAATTACAGCTCAATTAGCCAAACTTGATCCACACTATGACAAGAAGGATAATGACATGAAGGATAAAGCTCCTGTAATTGCCAATCTCAATAAATTATCAGATCAATCAGATGCACCAATAGCTAATCTAGATCTTCAATCTAATTCTAATGCATCATCTTCTAGTCCTAATCCCGTAACTGATATACCTGTAAGTGATACAGATACAGCTTCTAGTATTGCAATTCAACGAATTTTCCAAAAAAAGAAACCTGCTTATCAAACTCGCTATCCTAAACAAAAACAATTCTATTCAAAACCCTCTCCTGCAGATCTTATCAAGAAGAACATTCTAAACCTCATCAAAAATTTGATGGCAATGCCATATATGATTGGAATATTGATGGATTATCAGAATATCATATTCTCAAGGTTGTATATCAAGTTCAAATCTATGCTAAAGCATGTTCCTTAGCACATCATGCCGAAGGTAACATCGCTGGCGCTATTGCTGCTGGATTCACAAGACAACTATATGGTTGGTGGAATTATGCTTTTAATGATACAACTCGATTATAAATTCTAATTTCTGTTAAAAAGATGACCAAGGAAATCCCTTATTAGATCCCCAAGGAAGACAACAACATAATGGGGTATATTGCCTCTTGTCCAATATTATTTGGTATTTTATAGGAACCATATCTTCTCTCGATGAAAAAATTCGTGATCAATTACAAAGTCTGCGATGCAAAACAATGAATGACTATAGATGGTATAAGGATACATTCTTTTCTAGGGTTTATCAATTAACTACTCATGATGCTCAATTCTGGAAAGAAAGATTTATCGCTGGATTACCACCTTATTTTGCTGAAAAGGTCAAAGAGTATATTAAATCCAAAAATAATGGTGCCTTAAATTGGAACTCTACTTCCTATGGAGATCTCACACAAGCCATCCAAACATGTGGACTAGCTATTTGCAATGATATGCGTATAAAACACCTACTAGCAAAAGAAAAGAAAACCCTAAACCAAGCCTTAGGAAATTTCTGTTACGAATTTGGTCATGATTTAGATATTACTCCCATTACTAATCCAGGAAGGAGACATAAGCGATATTCTCGCTCTTTTGTTTTTCCCAAAACATCGTATTACAATAAATCTACTTCCAAAAAACCATTTCGTAGGTCTAATAAATCCTCTAAACCCCCAGGCAATAAGAAAAATGTTTGCTATCATTGTGGCAAACCTGGCCATTATGGCAATAAATGTCATTTGAAAAATCATGAAAAGAAAATTCATCAAATTCATGAAGCTTCTTCCTCTTCTTCCTCTTATTCCTCAGATAATTTTCACTGTACCACTAATCTGTTGAATACATCATCCTCTTCTACTGAAATTAATGTGTTAACTGCTCAAGAAGAACTCATACTTGAAATAGGTGAACAAATTTCAGATCCCTTATTAAAATTTAAATATTTTACCGAAATAATACAAAACAATAAAGAGGACGAATCATCTTCAGAAAAAGAAAAAGATTTTGATAAAAAATTTCATAAATTTCAATGACAGCTTGCACTTGATCCAACTAAATATACACTATCTAGCCTCCTCCAAGAAGTAAGTAAAAGACCTCAACATGCAACCATACAAACATCACAAGCTGAAATTAATACATTAAAGTTCAAAATAAAGATATTAAAAGAAAGATTAACACAATTAGAAACATCACATACAGATTCTCTTGATGAATTTGACAATGTTTTTATTGAATCTCTTACTCAATATGTTCATCAAAGATGGTTTACTCCTATTACCCGTACTATTAAAGATTTTACACATAAATGTTCAGCCTTGATAGATTCAGGTGCCGATTTAAATTGTATCCGTGAAGGTCTTATCCCTCTACGATATTGTGAATAGATAAATAGTAAAGTTTCTATAGCCAATGATAATAAATCATCCGTTAAATATAAAATTCCTATAGCACATATCTGTCATCACTCTGTTTGCATACCAACCTCTTTTATTATTGTAAAAGGTCTTCAACATGATATCTTGTTAGGTACTCCATTTCTTCAGCATATACAGCCTTTCACAGTTTCTACAAATGGTATAACAACAATATTAAATAATCGCAAAATATTATTCCCTTTTGCCCAGCTTCCAAAAGTTAAATATTTAAACCAAATTACAAATCAAATTGATCATAAACGAACCCATATAAATTTCTTATGTTCTGAAATCAATTTTCTAAAAATCGATCAGGTTCTTCAAACTCATACATTCAAAACTAAACTTCAGACATTCCAAGAAAAATTACAGAAACTTTGCTGTTCAGACATTCCCTCTGCCTTTTGGGATCGCAAAAAACACATAGTTACTCTGCCATATATACCAGAATTTACTGAAGACCACATTCCCATAAAAGCTAATCCATCTCAAATGAATCGTAGGCTACTCAATCTCTGTGAGAAAGAAATAAAAGATATAGTTACTAAAAAAATTAATTACACCCTCTAAATCTCCATGGAGTTGCACAACTTTTTATGTTGAAAATGCTCCAGAGCTAGAAAGAGGTGCCCCTCGCTTAGTAATCAATTACAAACCCCTTAATAAAGTTTTAAAAACAATCCGTTATCCTTTACCAAATAAATATGATTTAATTAAAAACACTACTACCGCTTTAGTTTTCTCGAACTTTGATCTTAAATCTATGTTTTAGCAAATTCAAATACATCCTAGTGATCGTTATAAAATTGCCTTTAATACTCCATTTGGTCAATACCAATGGAATGTCATGCCATTTGGATTAAAAAATGCACCTTCTGAATTTCAAAAAATTATGAATGATATTTTCAATCCCTAAAGAGATTTTATACTTGTTTATATTGATGATATTTTAGTATTCTCCAAAACAATAGATCAACATTGGAAACATTTATATACATTTCAAGCAATTATTATCAAAAATGGTCTTGTTTTATCACAAAAGAAAATGCATATTTTTCAAACCTCAACTACCTTCTTAGGTTTTAAAATATCCAATCAAACAATTACTCCAGTCAATCGTGTTATTGATTTCGCAGATAAATTCCCTGATCAACTTACTGATAAAACTCAACTACAACGATTTCTTGGTTGTCTAAATTATCTCTCTGATTTCTATAAACAAGCAGCTTTAGACCGTAAACCTTTGCAAGAACTTCTAAAAAAAGATGTTAAATTTTAATGGACCTCTGCCCATACTTCTGCCATACATAACATTAAACAAAAAGTTAAATCTTTTCCTTGTCTACACTTGGCAAATTTATCCTATCCAAAAATTACACAAACAGATGCATCTGACTTAGGATATGGTGGCATCCTTTTACAAAAACATCCTTCTAGCCAATAACAATTAGTTTGTTAAACATCCAAACTTTGGAATACCACACAACAAAATTATGCTACTGTGAAAAATGAAGTTTTAGGAATTGTATTATGTGTTCGAAAATTTCAATCAGATGTTTTAAATCAAAAAAAATTAATTCGTGTTGATTGCAAAGTCGCTAAAGAAATTCTTTTGAAATATGTCAAAAATATGGTTTCAAAACAAATATTTGCTCGATGGCAAGCAATATTAAGCGTTTTTTATTTTGATATCGAATATATTAAAGGTAAAGATAATTCTCTACCTGAATTCTTATCTCGTGAATTTCTTATATCTCCTCAAATTCATTGCCTACAGATCATTATGACTGACAAAGGCAAATCTCCAGCATCCTCAAATAGATTTTCTCCTCTATTCAATACCTATAATCAAGCTGATGTCAATAAATCTCTTTAGAAATTCAGTAATCGTCATCTTGTCATCCTTCTTGATCATCATCATATTGATAAATCTTTAGATACACAAGTCAAATTAGTCATGCTTCCTTCTTTGCATTTCATCCCTAATCGACCTAACGTTACGATCAAGTTTTATGAAACTCTATTGACCAAAACTTAATATGTTCTTATTGAACATTTTACAAGACCTAACTCTGAAGAAATTGCTTATTCGAAATTCAAAATTCAAAAGGTTCTTTCAAGTGCAGAATGGTCTCAAAGAACACTCTATTCAAAGAAAGCCCATTCATTTATCAACCGATGACACCTTTGTCAGCGATCGATCGACATCCTGTTCAAGTAAATTATAAAGATTACATTGATGCTCGGCGTAACATACTTTTTTATAAAGACCCTGTTTCTGGACATTCATGGTATATTACTTTCAAAAAATCATTAAAGGTTAACCTCCCATCATGGTTCATGGCCGAATGGTGGACAAAATTTGGACCTCATATTGGGTTCTTTCCAAATGATGTTTTCAAGAAATATGAAGCCGAAAAACTATCCCTATTCCAATTTATGCATAAACATTCCATCCCATGGATCCTCAAATGGCAATATGGAACTCATAAAGTCACCACTGTTCATAATATCACCTATACCTACCTCTCTCAAGAAATTCTCTCTAACTGGTGGGACAAATTTGACATTGATTCTATTGAAACATCCAGTATCTCTCCCATAAAAGCTCCAACAAAACCTACCAAATTTCCTCCACTTGCAAAATCCTATAAAGATGTTAGTTTGGCCTCCCCTACACAAAAACATCAAGTTGCAGAATCTAGTTCATCAATGACTCCTGACTTTGCTCAAAATATAATTCAACAACTGCAAGAAGGATTTCAATAGAATTTTCAGCAAGGACTTCAGAATATAACACAACATTTTGAAGACAGATTCAAACAATTTAAATCCAAATATTATGCTTCCTCTCAGACTCATTCAGACGATAATAATCATTCCACTCATTCTGCAGATTCTATTGATTTATAAATGAAGACATTCGTCCGTGCTTTGCAACATCCAGCCATACAATAGCCATTAATTGATCATCTACATGAAGAATTAATTCCGAATGGTGTTGATATTGAATGGAATTCAATTATGAATACTTATCAAATAAGAGTTTTTGTCATTCATGCATTAAATTGGACTCCTGAAGAAGGCAATCTGCTTCTCTCATTATGGTATCTATTGAAGAAACCTCTGATTCGAGTTTATATTGATTATCCAGACGTATATCGTTTTTCTGATTATGTACACCATCACTTATGGAGAATTCTTCGCTTTTCTCCAATGCGTTACTATTGTGAATACTATAACGTCTGAAAGCGTCTGAAAATAATCAGGCGCATGCCATATTTTAAAGATCAAGCCCATGCTTCCTGAGTTTATCAGCCATCTCATCAATCAATCATACAAGACATTCAACATCTTATCTTTACAAAAAATTAAATCTAATCACAATCTAGAATCTTATCTCTCCAGCATAAAGCAAGTCACTTTTGTCAAATCAACTTATCAAGTTGTTTGCTTTTGTCATGTCAGGTTTGTCGTTTGTAGGACTACCTTTCCACGGTAGTGCGTCTGTAAATTATTAGTTTACTTTTACTTTTCCATGTCTATAAGTAGGAAGGAATGCGATTGTAAGATAATCGAGTAAGCAATCCTTCTAAGTTTAATCTTGTTCAGTGTTCGTAAGTCCTAAGTTGTGTTCTATAGTTGTACTACTTGTTTGCAATAATAGATCTATTTTCTTATTATCATCCTTTGCCTTCCGACTTTCAACTAGCTCAATATCCTTCTCATTTTGTTCCTAACAAATTTTCTGCATAACTTTGTCTTCGGGCGCTCAATTGGTATCAGAGCCATTGATCATCATAAACCCACTGTAAGTCATCTTTATGCCTTGCTTTATCATTTTAATCTTATGCATATTAATTCTCCTCATCTGTGCATATGCTAGTTTTTCTTTATATACAAGATATCATCATCATTATTAAATTTACCTTACATATCTTCGATATCAAAAGAAAAGTTCTTTTTATTTGCTTAGCCAAAGTTTCTGATTTGGAATTCTACTCTTGATTTATCGAATTTGGTTTTCTTTGATTTCTCAAGTTTCATTTTAACCTGAGTTTTCCTTTGATTTTTCCTTTTGGGTTTTGAAAACACTTTCTTAGTCGCGTTGTAAGTCTAGCAGACATAGCGTAAGTCTAGCAACAAACCGTTGACCAAGTGTGTAAACCTATTGCAAAATCATGAGTAACCTCGTTAAAAGGGTAATGCGAGTTCTATCAAAGAAATCCCCTCCGATAAACTTTGAGTCTGCTTCCTCTTCTGAATCTCAACCTAAGCCTATCACAAAACCAATGACAACCATTGATTTAAAAAATATACATGAAGTCTCTTTTTCTCAAATAGAACAATCTCTTCGCAATTGGGACATGCCAATCATCAAACCTTCTGATATTTATAATAAAGGCTCTTTCTCTAAAAAATAAGACTTCATAATAAAATTAGAAGAAGACACCAAATCTGTTGATGAAGAAGGTCAAGAAATACTACTTATTCCTCTTGAAAAAATATTGGCCAGGTTTGCCACAATGATAAACTTATTGTTTTGTATTATTGCAAAATGAGAAGGATATTGAGCTAGTTGAAAGTCAGAAGGCAAAGGATGATAATAAGAAAATAGATCTATTATTGCAAACTGGTAGTACAACTATAGAACACAACTTAGGACTTACTAACACTGAACAAGATTAAACTTAGAAGGATTGCTTACTCGATTTTCAAAATTCAAAAGGTTCTTTCAAGTGCAGAATGGTCTCAGCAACACTCTATTCAACAAAGCCCATTCATTTATCAACCGATGACACTGGTCACGATCGACATCCTGTTCAAGTAAATTATAAAGATTACATTGATGCTTGGCGTAACATACTTTTTTATAAAGACCCTACTTCTGGACATTCATGGTATATTACTTTCAAAAAATCATTAAAGGTTAACCTCCCATCATGGTTCATGGCCGAATGGTGGACAAAATTTGGTCCTCATATTGGGTTCTTTCCAAATGATGTTTTCAAGAAATATGAAGCCGAAAAACTATCCCTATTCCAATTTATGCATAAACATTCCATCCCATGGATCCTCAAATGGCAATATGGAACTCATAAAGTCACCACTGTTCAGAATATCACCTATACCTATCTCTCTCAAGAAATTCTCTATAAATGGTGGGATAAATTTGACATTGATTCTATTGAAACATCCAGTATCTCTCCCATAAAAACTCCAACAAAACCTACCGAATTTCCTGCACTTGCAAAATCCTATAAAGATGTTAGTTTAGCCTCCCCTACACAAAAACCTTAAGTTGCAGAATCTAGTTCATCAATGACTCCTGACTTTGCTCAAAATATAATTCAACGACTGCAAGAAGGATTTCAACAAAATTTTCAGCAAGGATTTCAGAATATAGCACCACATTTTGAAGACAAATTCAACCAATTTGAATCCAAATATTCTGCTTCCTCTCAGAATCATTCAAACGACAATACTCATTCCACTCATTCTGCAGATTCTATTGATTTATAAATGAAGACATTCGCCCGTGTTTTGCAACATCCAGCCATACAACAGTCATTAATTGATCATCTACATGAAGAATTAATTCTGAATGGTGTTGATATTGAATGGAATTCAGTTATGAATACTTATCAAATAAGATTTTTGTCATTCACGCATTAAATTGGACTCCTGAAGAAGTCAATCTGCTTCTCTCATTATTGTATCTATTGAAGAAACCTCCGATTCGAGTTTATATTGATTATCCAGACGTATATCATTTTGCTTATTATGTACACCATCACTTATGGAGAATTCTTCGCTTTTCTCCAATGCGTTACTATTGTGAATACTATAACGTCTGAAATCGTATGAAAACAATCAGGCCCATACCATATTTTGAAGATCAAGCCCATGCTTCCTGAGTTTATCAGCCATTTCATCAATCAATCATACAAGACATTCAACATCTTATCTTTCAAAATTCTAATTTCGAATAATCAATTTCTTCAGAGTTAGGTTTTGTAAAATGTTCAATAAGAACAGATTGAGTTGTGGTCTATTGAGTTTCATAAAACTTGATGGTAACATTAGGTCGATTAGGGATGAAATGCAAAGAAGGAGGCATGACTAATTTGACCTGTGTATCTAAAGATTTATCAATATGATGATGATCAAGAAGGATGACAAGATGACGGTTACTGAATTTATAAAGAGATTTATTGACATCAGCTTGATTATAGGTATTGAATAGAGGAGAAAATCTATTTGAGGATGCTGGAGATTTGCCTTTGTCAGTAATAATGATCTCTAGGCAATGAATTTGAGGAGATATAAGAAATTCACAAGATAAGAAGTTAGGTAGAGAATTATCTTTACCTTTAATATATTCGATATCAAAATAAAAAACGCTTAATATTGCATGCCATCGAGCAAATATTTGTTTTGAAACCATATTTTTGACATCTTTCAAAGGAATTTCTTTAGCGGCTTTGCAATCAACACTAATTAAATTTTTTGATTTAAAACATCTGATTGAAATTTTTGATCACATAATACAATTGCTAAAACTTCATTTTTCACAATAGCATAATTTTGTTGTGTGGTATTCCAAAGTTTGGATGTATAACAAACTAATTGTTCTTGGCCTGAAGGATGTTTTTGTAAAAGGATGCCACCATATCCTAAGTCAGATGCATCTGTTTGTATAATTTTTGGATAGGCTAAATTTGCCAAGTGTAGACAAGGAAGAGATTTAACTTTTTGTTTAATATTCTGTATGGCAAAAGTATGGGCAGAGGTCCATTGAAATTTAACATATTTTTTTACAAGTTCTTGCAAAGGTTTACAGTCTAAAGCTGCTTGTTTATAGAAATCAGAGAGATAATTTAGACAACCAAGAAATCATTGTAGTTGAGTTTTATCAGTAAGTTGATCAGGGAATTTATCTATGAAATCAATAACACGATTGACTGGAGTAATTGTTTGATTGGATATTTTAAAACCTAAGAAGGTAGTTGAGGTTTGAAAAATATGCATTTTCTTTTGTGATAAAACAAGGCCATTTTTGATAATAATTGCTTGAAATGTATATAAGTGTTTCCAATGTTGATCTATTGTTCTGGAGAATACTAAAATATCATTAATATAAACAAGTATAAAATCTCTGTAGGGATTGAAAATATCATTCATAAATTTTTGAAATTCAGAAGGTGCATTTTTTAATCCGAATGGCATGACATTCCATTGGTATTGACCAAATGGAGTATTAAAGGCGGTTTTATAACGATCACTAGGATGTATTTGAATTTGCTAAAACATAGATTTAAGATCAAAGTTTGAGAAAACTAAAGCGGTAGTAGTGCTTTTAATTAAATCATATTTATTTGGTAAAGGATAACATATTGTTTTTAAAACTTTATTAAGGGGTTTGTAATTGATTACTAGGCGAGGGGCACCTCTTTCTAGCTCTGGAGCATTTTCAACATAAAAAGCTGTGCAACTCCATGGAGATTTAGAGGGTGTAATTAATTTTTTAGTAACTAGATCTTCTTTTTCTTTCTCACAGAGATTGAGTAGCCTAGGATTCATTTGAGATGGATTAGCTTTTGTGGGAATGTGTTCTTCAGTAAATTATGGTATATATGGGAGAGTAACTATGTGTTTTTTGCGATCCCAAAAGGCAAAGGGAATGTCTGAACAACAAAGTTTATGTAATTTTTCTTGGAATGTCTAAAGTTTAGTTTTGTATGTAGGAGTTTGAAGAACCATATCGGTTTTTAGAAAATTGATTTCAGAACGTACGAAATTTATATGGGTCTGTTTATGATCAATTTCATTTGTAATTTGATTTAAATATTTAACTTTTGGAAGCTGGGCAAAAGGGAATAATATTTTGTGATTATTTAATATTGTTGTTATACCATTTGTAGGAACTGTGAAAGGTTGTATATGCTGAAGAAATGGAGTACCTAACAAGATATCATGTTGAAGACCTTTTACAATAATAAAAGAGGTTGGTATGCAAATAGAGTGATGACAGATATGTGCTATGGGAATTTTATATTTAACGGATGATTTATTACCATTGGCTGTAAAATTTTTACTATTTGTCTGTTCATAATATCGTAGAGGGATAAGACCTTCATGGATACAATTTAAATCGGCACCTGAATCTATCAAGGCTGAACATTTATGTGTAAAATCTTTAATAGTAAGGGTAATAGGAGTAAACCATTTTTGATGAACATATTGAGTAAGAGATTCAATAAAAACATTGTCAAATTCATCAAGATAATCTGTATGTGTTGTTTCTAATTGTGTTAATCTTTCTTTTAATATCTTTATTTCAGACTTTAATGTATTAATTTCAGCTTGTAATGTTTGTATGGTTGCAGGTTGAGGTCTTTTACTTACTTCTTGGAGGAGGCTAGATAGTGTATATTTAGTTGGATCAAGCGCAAGCAGTCGTTGAAATTTATGACGTTTTTTATCAAAATCTTTTTTTCGTTCTGAAGATGATTTGGCCTCTTTATTGTTTTGTATTATTTCGGTAAAATATTTGAATTTTAATAAGGGATCTGTAATTTGTTCACTTATTTCAAGTATGAGTTCTTCTTGAGCAGTTAACACATTAATTTCAGTAGAAGAGGATGATGTATTCAACAGATTGGTGGTACAGTGACAATTATCTAAGGAAGAAGGGAAGAAGCTTCATGAATTTGATGAATTTTCTTTTTATGATTTTTCAAATGACATTTATTGGCATAATGTCCAGGTTTGCCACAATGATAGCAAACATTTTGCTTATTGCCTGGGGGTTTAAAAGATTTAGTAGACCTACGAAATGGTTTTTTGGAAGTAGATTTATTGTAATAGGATGTTTTGGGGAAAACAGAAGAGCGAGAATATCGCTTATGTCTCCTTCCTGGATTAGTAATGGGAGTAATATCTAAATCATTGGTAACAAATTAGTAACAAAAATTTCTTAAGGCTTGGTTTAGGGTTTTCTTTTCTTTTGCTAGTTGGCGTTTTATACGTATATCATTGCAAATAGCTAATCCACATGTTTGGATGGCTTGTGTGAGATCTCCATAGGAAGTATAGTTCCAATTTCACGCACCATTATTTTTGGATTTAATATACTCTTTGACCTTTTCAACAAAATAAGGTGGTAATCCAACGATAAATCTTTCTTTCCAGAATTGAGCATCATGAATAGTTAATTGATAAACCTTAGAAAAGAATGTATCCTTATACCATCTATAGTCATTCATTGTTTTGCATCGCAGACTTTGTAATTGATCACGAATTTTTTCATCGAGAGAAGATATGGTTCCTATAAAATGCCAAATAATATTGGACAAGAGGCAATCTACCCCATTATGTTGTTGTCTTCCTTGAGGATCTAATAAGGGATTTCCTTGGTCATCTTTTTTGACATAATTTAGAATTTCTAATCGAGTTGTATCATTAAAAGCATAATTCCACCAACCATATAGCTATCATGTGAATCCAACAGCAATAGCGCCAGCGATGTTACCTTCGGGATGATGTGCTAATGAACACGCTTTAGCATAGATTTGAACTTGATATACAACCTTGAGAATATGATATTCTGATAATCCATCAATATTCCATTCATATATGGCATTGCCATCAAATTTTTGATGAAGTTTAGAATGTTCTTCTATGATAAGATCTATAGGAGAGGGTTTTGAATAAAATTGTTTTTGTTTAGGATAGCGAGTTTGATAAGCAGGTTTCTTTTTTTGGAAAATCCGTTGAATAGCAATACTAGAAGCTGTATCTGTATCAATTACAGGTATATCAGTTACGGGATTAGGACTAGAAGAGGATGCATTAGAATTAGATTGAAGATCTAGATTAGCTATTGGTGCATCTGATTGATCTGATAATTTATCGAGATTGGCGATTACAGGAGCTTTATCCTTCTTGTCATTATCCTTCTTGTCATAATGTGGATCAAGTTTGGCTAATTGAGCTGTAATTTTTTTCGAAGAGTTCATCAAAATAGGTGGATTTTGGTTTAATTATAGGATAGGGAGCTATGGGCGGAAGAAACGATTGTGTAACTAAAGGGACTGAAGATTCAGATTTATGTTGTATTTTATGTTGTATTTGATGAGAAGTAGAAGTTGTTGCTTGCTCTTTAACAGAAGATTTTTTTGATAGTGTAGATAAATAAATATTAGTAAAATTATTTTGTTCGATCAAATGATTTAAATCCCTTTTTGTAATAGGTAATTCGTCATCGAAATTAGTTTTTAAAGGCGTAGCCCTAATATGCTCTTTTATTTTTAAAGGGTCTAAAGGAGGATGAGTTTGAATATATTTTCACCATTAGAACCTTCCCAAATTGTATTTATTTTGTGAACTATTTTTGGACAATGTCGAGCTAAAGTCAAAAAACGGAATATTATATTTCATTTGATTAATATAAGTAAAATATTTTTCTCGTAAAATAGCTTGTTGATTTTTGGTAATTAATTTGCAAAATATAGGTTTTAATGGATGTTGTAAAAATTGTTGTTTTAAAAGAGAATAATCAAGAATAAAATCATCACAATTAGAATCAATAGTAAGTGTATGAATTTGATATTCAACAAAATCATTAATACTGACTGTATCTTCTTTAGGTGGAGAGGTGGTAGTATAAATAGGGTATGCTATTCCGAATGCAGGTATGTTTGGAGATATCGGTGGAGGAGTTTGGATATAATTTTTTGAAAAAGAATTTTCTTGTCGAGACGAAGTAGAAGACTGAGCAGCAAACACTATTTCTACCTTACCATCATCATGCGTTATGATTTTATGAATTTCATCGGATATTTGTCTTTTTTGGCATTCTTCTTTATTAGCATCATGTATAGTCCATACTTTAGGAATTTCTATTATCTTTCCAATTTAATTGTTTTCTATCAACAGTTTTATTTTGAATATTTGTTAAAAATAAAGTAGAAGTTCCTTTTTGAAGGTTGGTATATGCTACATCAGGTATAATTGTATGCATTAATTTGTAATGAATACGATTGACGACGACAACATTTGAACATATACCTTTCATCTTAAAACCTTGAGTATAAATACCTAAAACAACAGCTTCATGTGCAAATTCATCATGTAGGCTTAATGTGAAATTTGGAAAACAATTAAAATGAATGGGTCCTTGTGCTAAACTACCTTCTATCATTCCTAATAATGAATCATTAAATTTTTGATGACGTTTATCGCGTACAGATACTAAGATAGAAGTATTAAGGCCTAATGATATTAATGGTTTGATAGCAACTTGTATAAGTCCTATGAGTAAATACTTATGAGTTTCTTTATATTTATTTATTTTTTCAGGAGTAATAAGTAGTATTTCTTGACCTTCTTCATCAACAGATTTGGTGTCTTCTTCTAATTTTATTATGAAGTTTTATTTTTTAGAGAAAGAGCTTTTATTATAAATATCAGAAGGTTTGATGATTGGAATGTCCCAATTGCGAAGAGATTGTTCTATTTGAGAAAAAAGACTTCATGTATATTTTTTAAATCAATGGTTGTCATTGGTTTTGTAATAGGCTTAGGTTGAGATTCAGAAAAGGAAGCAGACTCAAAGTTTATCGGAGGGGATTTCTTTGATAGAACTCGCGTTACCCTTTTAACGAGGTTACTCATGATTTTGCAATAGGTTTACACACTTGGTCAACGGTTTGTTGCTAGACTTACGCTCTGTCTGCTAGACTTACAACGCGACTAGGAAAGTGTTTTCAAAACCCAGAAGGCAAAATCAAAATAAAACTTAGGTTAAAATGAAACTTGAGAAATCAAAGAAAACCTAATTCGATAAATCAAGAAGAGAATTCCAAATCAGAAACTTTGGCTAAGCAAATAAAAAGAACTTTTCTTTTGATATCAAAGATATGTAAGGTAAATTTAATAATGATGATGATATCTTGTATATAAAGAGAAACTAGCATATGCACAGATAAGGATAATCAATATGCATAAGATTAAAATGATAAAGCAAGGCATAGAGATGTCCTACAAACGACAAATCTGACATGACAAAAGCAAACAACTTGATAAGTTGATTACAACCTTTCCAAAAGAAATCTTAACTGCATACGAACCCAAAAACCCATTTATACAATATATTTAAAAAAACAATGCATACATAGAGAGAAAGGAACTGAGGAAGTCACAAATAGTCAGAAAGCTTTCCCTTTCCCTTCTCGCCGCTAGAACCTGTCATTATCCAATTATAAATTTTTTATAATGTAATAGAAGTTAATTCCACACTATGCAGTACACCTGTTATAATGAAATGCATAATAATCCAATAGATTAAACGAACAATATAATCCAACGAATTTAAATACAATTGTGAATCCATCCTAATTCTGTCATCCGACCACAATCGTTTTATATCTTTCGAAAGTGGTAAGTAAAAAGTAATAAAGGCTCATGCACTGAGACGATAACGAAATGGGTCTCATTCTTCAAGTCTATCAGAGTAGAATCTGGTTCAACATGATCTCATACTAACCACGTCATGCAAAGTATCAGTGACTCTAGCCCATTAAGCATAATATAATGTAATGAACACTATAAGGAGACTCAAATAAACCTTATCCTCCCCACTCATGTATGCATGTACAACAAATAATGTAATATGAAGGATCATTGCAATATATATGAAATTATAATTATACAATGTAAAGGTCACTATGCAATTTCCTTAATCTTACAACGCAATACCATAACTTCTCGCACTCTGTGTTAGTGAAATAGTCCACACAGGTTCCAATTGCGGTACTATAATTCATTTATATGTTTGGTATGATTCCACAGCAATTCCACAATTTTTTCAATTTATTATATTTCAATTAGTCCTGCCTCGACTAAAAAACTCAGGAATCGCTCCTAATCGATTCCTTGGACGTCTGAATCCCAATTTTGACTGGAAATTGTTGTTGAAATTGGATATTAACCAAGATTAGACTTTAAAATGATTTTCTCAATTTTGAAAATTTTTGGTGTCATAATACGCATTATGAGAAATCATGGTTTAATTCTTGGAGTAGGCCTGGTTTGGCTCAGCTAAGCCGAACCTAGTTTGACTTCGATCTATAGATCTAACCATCATCTTCTGTTTTAGAACTGTGATTTTTGTGTGTGCATTTTTCTTCATTCGTTAGGGGTTTCCAACCCTATTGGGGCTGGGCAGGGGAGCTCATGGTTCCTCCCCCCACTGTCTTCCACCCTCCTCCTTCTTTCTCCTTCTCACTACTTTCTCTCTATTTCAATTTTTCAAAATAGTGTTTTTTTTCTTTCTTAATTTAATCGATTGATTTATCACCTCCTCTGTCCATGAATATGATCACCACTATCCTCTCTCTTCAATTTGAAATCATTCACATACACACACAACAGTCCCCTAAAACTAAAAATTTGAATTTCCATTAAAGCTTACCTCAAACCGCTACTATAGTCCCTTCAATTTGATTCCCAATTCGATCCAAACATAGTGACAAGGGAGAGAGAGAGTGAGGAGATATGAGACAGTGAGAACGTTGAGGGAGCAACCCAGTGAAGACAGTAGGGGTGATGAAAAATTAACAAAGAAGAAGGAACAAAGATTGAAGATGATGAAAAGTGGGGTACATACGCTTTGTTTGATTTCAAGATTTAGATTAAAAAGCGGTCAAATGACCAAAATTTTCCTCTATTTTTATCTTTAACTTAATAAATCCAATGCCCCTAATGGCAATTTGTCATTTTCCTAATTCTTTTCATATTTATTTCCTTTCAATTTTTTTTTGAATTAAACCCCGAAAAATATCTCAATTCTACCATAAAGAGAATTAACCAATGTGCTTTGAAACTCCCGTATAACTCATCTCGCAAGCAAATTGAGGTGTAAGACCCACATTAGCTCGGAAAATCCATTTAACGTTCAAAATTTGGATTTTTAAACTTAAATACCATTATTTTCTGTGAAATTTGAAACAATAGTTCAATTCAACATTTTAACTCTCTCGCGACTCATTTTGACACATATTTCTTGATAAAAACCCATAAAATCTTGAATTTACTCATTTAACTCGAATTTCACAAAATAAAATAATAATAGTACACAACAATAGGAACACATCACACAATAATAAAATTACCTATAAATCTCAATTCATCAGTCCTTAGCTCTCGACTCGCGGCCTAAACCACAATTAAGAGCCATTAATCCCTGATTAGAAGTAATTATTGGTTTTGAGAATTTAGAGATCTGACATGGAGAGAATGAGGGAAATAACCTTGTTTCAGAGTCTGGTTTGATTGAAATTAGATATTTACTTACCTGACATCTTCGATTTATTTTTGATGATGTCAAATTCCATATGAAGATACGAGATGAATGGACAAGACTCGAAGATTATGGTGATTGTTTTCAAAAAGTAAAGTACGTTCTTGTTTTTAATTGTTTATGTATATTGTTTGGGGTGAGTGTAGGACGTGAGGTTTTGTTAATTAGTTATGAGATTCTCTAAAGTTAGTTTAAATTAATTTGAGAAGGTTTAAATTTTAGTTTTGGTATATTTTGGGATCGTAAAGTTATAGTGAAGCTATCAGAGACTTTAAGTTAGGTTATAAATTTGAATTTGTTAAATATTACGAACCTGCGGGGAGTTGTGAGTCCTTCTAGGCTTCTCCCTAATTTTGTTGTCTTTTAGGTAGGAGTTTTTCGGTAGACCACATTTAGTACAGTTGCTGCAGAAAATTTAACAAAATATGGATACAATTTCATAATCTGTCCCAATTGAATAAATCATGAATTAAGTTTCATTGATGATATAAATTTAGTTTTGGAGTATTATTAAGGATCTAAATGAAAAGTATTTTATGGTCAAAATTATAAGAATAGATTAGGATAAGTATATTTTAAGGGGATTAAGGTAATCTATGCGGTAAGTTGTTTTTATGACGAGGGGGCTGAGACTAATGATGCTTGGTACTTATTATATGTCACATTTGCTTTGCTTATGATAATTAATTCATATGATAACTTCTTTATTAATTGTTTTTACTATATTTAGTTCGTTTATACTTCACGAGGTATATTTGTTTTGTTGAAAACCCAACTTAATTTTTAAACCTCGAGGACAATGATTGGAATGAGTTTTGGGGTATTTAAGTGAAACATACTATAATGAAGCAAAGTATAGATGATTCGAGAGGCATAATCTATTTATTCAATGTTCAAAGCTGACTGAAATTTTCCAATTTTTGAAGATACAAGTAATATTTTTCATTTTACTTTATTTGGTTAGGAATATATGAATGGATTATATTTTGGATTTAAATAGAAGTGATATTTTTACCACCCATTAAAATATAAAAGTTTATGATAGAAATGAATTGTTATACTTTATTTGACTTACCTTGATTGTGTGTACACTAGAGGAGTTTTGAGGGATTGATTGCTTTGTTTTAGACAGTATAATGTGTAGAAGATTGAAACAAACATGCAAGATAAAATAGATAGATATCCAAGAATCTTGTCATAGAAAGATTATAGATCAAGTACTTTATATTTATATAATCATATAATAAAATGAATTTATGCCACAATTGAGCAAAGAAATAGGAAATTAGCTAATTACATAGTTGAAAAGAATAATTTCCTCAATATAGTGAAAGTGAGAAAAGCTGACAATAGTTTTTATATGAAAAAAATAGAAAGACCCATAGATTCCAAAGGAAATAGAGCAGGGAATCTAGTGGTGGGAAAAATGTGAGAAATGAGTCCTAAAAAAGTGATGATATCTAAAGGAGATGGAACATGTGTTCGTAGGAAAATAGAGAAGAAAAAAATATATATATAAAAGAAAGAAAGCTGGAAATAAATGGAAGGATGTTTACGAAAACTCTCGAAACAAAAGATTTAGCTAGAGTGCTTATAGATAAGTTTAGTGAAGTATAATATTTTTTCAAAATTCCTACAATTACACATGATAATGATATTGGGGATTAAAAAACTCCTATCGAATTTGATTATGGTGGTATTTTTTAAATATTGTTTGAAATTGAGGATTGATTCAATGATTTTTTTATCTAAAGATTATATATTAGTCATCGTAAGCTTCACGCTTGTCATTGGAGATTGAGAAAACCTATATAGTGGTCCAGCCTTTGTAATTGATTAAACTTTGAATTCTGAGGTGTATTACAAAAATTGAAGGTTGAGTTATCAAATAAAGGGTTCTTATTTAAATCTTTCTATTTTATCATAATTTTTTATGAGGTTAACATGCTTTTATTTAATGATCACTTCTAATTAAGGATAAGAGTAAATAAATATGAAATCAGAACAAGGAATGAAAATAGAATATATTTGAGAGTATTCTTTTCCTCGGGATGGCAAAGTACTGAGTTTAAAAGTATTTGATTAGTCAATAATTCGATAGTATTGTATAGTATATGTTAAGGTGATTTTAGATTAAAAATCTATATTACGCTGAGTTTTCTCTTGTTTTTATGAGTTCAGGTTATATTAAGATTATGTGAAGAAATGGAAGACAAATTGAAGAAAATTATGAATTTAGTCAATTAGGAAAAAATGCTAGCAATTCAGTAATGAATAAAGTGTGATACAAGATTCGCCAGACAAATCAGTTTAAGGACAAGGACAGATTTTTACTGATGTGCATTGCGAATCGAGATCAATTGGAGATTCAATGATGATTTATTATGGTTAGTTTCAAGTTTTTTGGAGCAAATCAAGGATTTTCGTTTTCATTAGATATATACTACTTATATTCTAACTATATATATGAACCTTGGGCTCCAAAATCAATTGCCCTTGATTGAGTATCCTAGATCATATTTCAATACTCTTAGAGCAATTTTTAATAGGTTAATTAAGTTATAGTATAGTTTTATTGTTCATTGCTTTTGGAGATGATTTGAAGATTCAAAGTATTCAATAAGAGGTATTTGTTACTGTCTTTTGTTTACTTAATTGCGATGTTTATTAAGAATATGTGTGAGTAGTTTATTAATATAAACAAAGTCCAAACATGAACTTGATCCGTTTTGTAATGTAGTCATAATGAAGATTAATTTGTACTTAATGCTTTAAACTTAATCATACTCGTAAATTCACTAATTTAATAGGATGTTATTCACGAATTACAATCATGAAACTTTGTATTGCATGCATAGTCTAGAATGTGAATTATGATAGTTGGATTCTATATTTACTTTAAAGTAGTAACTAGGATTGTTTAAATAGGTATTTTACAATTTAAAAGTCCTATATGAGTTGAGATCTAAGGTTAATATTGAAGTGGCTTTCTAAATCTATTAGGCTTAGGAGTTCAAAGTTTTCACGAAACTTAATTTTGTTTTATCGTCTAATTAATTTCTTTGAGCTTTCGAATGATTAATTTAATAAAATAAGGACATGATTTTTCCATTTCTATAAGGAAAACTAGTGGCTTGATAAGGGCTATCAACTTACTTATGATTCAAGTTTAACGATATGAAAATACTTTATAATATAATGAAAGTATGATTATGACTATGATTTAATGATATAAATGGACACAAAATGGGTAATGTCTTATTGTTCTAGATATTTTTTTAGATGTTCATTTCATATTAAATTAAATTGAATTTATTTTAATTTAGTAAATTTGAATTATGTTAGGTAATTTAGTTTAATTAGTTTAGTTTATTGCTATAGTATGATTAGGTAATCTTAATTCTCATTTTAATTAAATTAATTAAATTAAAGTAAAAATAATAAAAAAAACCATTGAAATCCTTTTTCCTAAAGAAGTTTGCAAAATCTCTATGGAGATGATCCTATTATTCACTACTACAAATAATAAGGATATACAAGAAACTTATTGTACACGCTCGACGCGTGTCACAAGCCATGACACTTCACACTTAAAATGGGTAAAATAGTCCAATTAACTCCATTTAAAAGATAAAATGAAATGGAATAATTACCCGACAAGTTTAATAACCTCAAACGTACGCAAATCATATCCTAAATTTTCTCCCGACCACTCCAAACTCACGTCTCACACCATGATGCCGACTATTTAGGTTTATGAAGTGTTTAGGTACTATTTAGAGTGTGTTTAAAAAGTTAATGTGATGCCCCTACTCCCTAATCTAGTAATTTGTCCCACTATCGAGGTGAATTTAGCAGATATGTTTGGTTTTTTTGTGTACTGGTGAGAATAAAATGTGTATTATATTCTATTTAGTTGACTTAGGAGGGAGTATAGTGATAAGTCATTAATTATACATATTTATGGGACATTTTGGTATGTTTTTTAAGGTAGACTCCAAAATGTGGTCCTATTAGCTTATATTTGTTTATTTCAAGTTTTTAAGGTGTATAATTGAAACTGGGACAAAAATGGTGTAAATTATATGTATGATAGTCCTATATTGGATTAACATCAAAAAACATATTGCACGGATCCCGAGGCGGTGAAGCGGGGCCCACAAGGCTAATGTGACGTGTAATGGCGTGATGGTCTGTAATTGGAATATATGAATAAATGGAGTATAAAAGGAAGAAAATGAAGAATTCGATCTAGTGGTAGTGGTACACAAATAATTATGAACGAATTAAGGAAGAACTTGGAACCACTGCCAGATATTCCTTGGTGATTCCAGATAACATTATGAATCGCTAGCTGAATTCGTGGAAAAATGAGATTACTTTTCCAAAGATTTTCCCAACAATTCCAATAAAACCCAAATGGTTGCAGAATCGTTGGACCAGATTTCGCCGATTTTAGATAACAATGAATAGTTTTAGTTAGTTTGATATATTTATGACTTTGAATACTATATATATCAACCCCATGCTTCGATATCAATGGCGTTTAATTGCTCTTAGAGTCATATTTACTAGTTTTATTTAGTATTAGTTGAGATTTATTGTTCATTGCTTTTGATTTCTTTTGGAAATTCAAGTATTCAATTAAAAGGTATTTTTATTTTATGTCTTGTATTTACTTAATTGCAATGTTATTTATAATCATGAGTTAGTAGTTTATTAATCTAAACAAACTATGAATATTAACTTGATCCGTTTTGCAATGTAGTCATAATTAGAGGATTTTGTACTTAATGCATTAACCTAATCGTATTCTTTGATTAACTGATTTAATAGATTGTTATTTAAAGATTGCAATCATGAATCTAAGTGTTATGTGCACAATGGTCAATTTGTATTATGATGTTTCTATTCATTGTCTAGTTTAAAGTAGTAACTAGGGTTATTTGAAAGGTATTACCGTTTAGATTTCCTAGGTGAATTTGATATCTAAATCTAATATTGAAGTGGCTTTCCGAAGATGTTAGTTTTAGTAGCTTGAAGTTTTCATAAGTGTAATGTGATTTTATTGCTTGAAGTTAATGTCTTTGTGTATTCATGACAAGTCAATAATTAGACATGTTTTATAGTAAATTTTAGGATGATTTTAGATGTAAGTGACTATAGAAAAAAAGGTTTTCTTTTATTTGATATTTCAGGTGAAAAAAGGAATATCGGAAGAAATGAAGAAAAAAGGGAAAAAAATGAAGGAATTGATCAAGTGAAAAGATTGCAAAAAGATTCATTAAGGAACTAAGGAAAGAACTGGGATTTATACCGAGAGATTCCAAGAACCTTGAATCGCTATCCAAATCGGTGAAACCAAAGAACTCAAAATTAAGGATATTTGTAGCGATTCCACTTACACAAGAATCGCTAGGAATCGATGGCTACAAATTCATGGATTCTTTATTACGACAAAGATTTTAAGTTTTTTTAGGATATGTATTACTTAATATACTTTAAATATAAACCCTAGATTGCAAAATTAACAGCCTTTTGACAGTTTTACATTTTTTGCTTTAATTTAGAGATCATTCCATATTATTTCTATTTGCCTTAAAAGAATATTGAAGATTTTTTGTTGTCATTAAGGTATTTTTAATTATGTCTTGTAATTCCCTTATTATGGTGTTATTTATTATCATGAGTGAGTAGTTTGTAAATCTTAAAAAAAAAACTCTAAACATGAGCTAGATCCATTTTGCAATGTATTCATGATGAGATGAATGTGTACTCAATGCTTTAAACCAATCATATTCTTTGATTCATGTTATTTATAGATTTTTATTTATGGATTGCAATCATGGATTTGAATATTCAGTGTTGCTCGTCGTAAAATAAGCCTTCCCGGAGATCAAATTCATTCCAATCAATCCTTGGAGTGAACTGAATCTCCATTTTGCGAAGCATAGACATATGGAAGACATTATGAACTCCTGCTAGCTGAGGAGGTAACTCAAACCTATAAGCAACAAGACCAATCCTTTTCTATACTTTGAAAGGCCCAATATACCTTGAAACTAGCTTACCTCGCAATCCAGACTTATATAATCCCCTCATAGGTGAGACTTTAAACAGGACAAGATCGTCCTTTGAAAACTCTAACAACCTATGATATTTATCAGTGTATATATTTTCTCTTAGCCGTTCTATAGTCAAATGTTAGCAAATATGCTAAATTCCCTTTTTGTAGTTCTGAATCAACTCACACAGAGTAATGTATTTCTTCCAGTTACAGCCAAACTCCAAGACATAATCTCGAAGCATATCCTCTAGCACCAATATCAACTGCTCAGTTTATCCGTTAGTCCGATGATGTTATGTTGTACTGAGGTTAAGAATAGTTCCCAACCATTTCTGCAATTCACTCCACAGTCAAGACGTGAATTTCGGATCACTATCCCAAGTAATTGACACTGGAACTCCACGAAATCTCAACACCTCACAGAATCAGTCAAAAGGTTCTCGCATGGAAACTTACAAGAAATGCGTAGATTTCATCAACCTATCTAATACATCCCATACCGTATCATGCTTATGCTGACATAGAAGTAAACCAAAAATAAAATCCATCGATATATATATTCCCATTTCCACTCAGGAATATGCAGCGAATGCAATAACTCTCTAGGTTTTCTATGCTCAGCCTTAACTTGCTAACATATCTCACATCTCTTCACTAACTCAATAACATCAGTTTTCGTCCCAGACCACCAATAAATATGCCTCATTTTGCGATACATCTTATTGTTACTGGGATGAATAGAGTAAAGAGATCTACGAGATTCACATAGCAACTCTTGCCTAAAAAAAGCCTAAGCTGGAATCCACAATCTATCTCTAGACCGTAACACACCATTGTTAAAAATTAACCAATCAGGATTATTTACACTACTCGCTAATCTCTAACGCACTATATAATCCTGATTAGCTTTCTAATAACCAATCACTCGCTGAGTCATCTCCGATTCTGTTTGAGTCTGAGCTTAGAAGAACATATTAGTAGCTCTAAAACTAGTTCTTTCAGTTGATGATATATTAACTAAACTTACACAAATCATCATCATAGATGCTTCCTTAAGAAGTCCAAACTGGGAAGCATTAGCAATACCTACATTTTCTCCATATATCTGAGTTTTAATTGCATACTAATAGTCTGTTAACACTATTCTTTGTAGTTCTAAAATACTCATTCTCTAATCAACTTGTATCTTGACTTCTCATCCACCAATTGACAAAAAATTAAATCATTCAAAATTTTTAAGAAAATAATTTAACATCATTTATGGCCTAATAATATCAATATCAAAGAACTCACACAAGAAACTATTCCTTCCAGTTACTGACCTCTTCCAAGTCACAAGCTAAGAAATTACATTCTCTGTAACAAAAATTAGATACATATATATTGTGTTAAGATTGAGAAGGTCCCTCCCAGCTATTATACATCTCTTCCCCGCAGGAAAGCATACTTTTGGTTCCTTACCGAAATAATAATTCGGGTCCTCCATAAACTCTCAACTCTCTCTATACATATATCTCGCTTACTCTTCAATAAGAATTTAAACCGTGATACTGGCAAGAAATTTACAAACTCTATTCGTCCTACAATTACAACATCAATAACCTTCAGTTGTCATTACAACATAGGTTAATCAATTATGAATTTCGGAACATGAAATTTCATTCATATAGGGAAAAAATAATATAACATTCCAGGTTAATAACTTTCAGCTTCTACCTATTGATATATCCCATATTTCTTTATAAAATTGACAACGTTAATTTTCATTCCAGGTCATGAACTATTCATTCTCATCATAATAACTTTGGATTTCGCCTGAATGAATATTTTAAAGAAATGCATAAGATTCTCACAACATTCTTGCCATACCTTTTATTCGATTTCAAAAAACTTTCCTTACATGCTCAACGTTCTAATCTAAGATTTACCATACCAATTGTCAATAACTAATAGTCAACCTTGACCTACTAGATAATTTTAATCAATTTCTCTAATAATACATCACTCAATTAATCATCATTAGCTCATCTCCAATATGAGATCTAAAGAACAGACTTGTAGTAATCAATCCAAACAACTCAGTTGATGATGTGTCTACTCAGGGGTTTAATTGGTCACCAGTAAACATCTCACTCAAGAGATATTACTGAGTTGTTTTTATTATGACAACAGCCTCTGTTTATTTCCTATTCAAGCCATTGTCAACAGAATTACTTTGATGAGTGATGTTTCAGAGAGAATTCCTAATCATTTAGGAAATTCAAGGTATCAAGTTTACCTTCTACTTCTATCACTCTGACAATTCCACTTTTCAAACCTCTAGTTTGAAATTCACTGCATATACCAATCCATTGGTATCTATACCTCTTAATTTTCTTTTAATTATTATTCTAATATTCTCAATAATCTGTAAGAATGATTAAAATATTCTCAACAAAATTTCCTCTTATATATAAGCGATGCCTTCTATATTTGGTACAATTACCAAAATAGTTACTCGAGATTATCAATCTCCAATAGTTTTCTCAAAAATCTGGAACTATATATAGAAGTATAAGCTACAATTTTACTTTATTGTGTCAACACACATTCCTACCTTAATAAGAAGTTCTAGGATGAACCTCTAACGTCTTCTATAATTCAAGTATCATTAAGCAAACATTATTGTCAAACTATACTTCAGATTTTCTCCAAGGTGTCCTCGTATTTGATTTCAATTCACAACAATCCTCATGCTTGAGTTAACTGAATAAATTACACATTGATATCAAAGATCCTTCGATCAATCATTTGTAATATTCAATTATTTAAAGCTTACTTTCCTCTTTTACCTTTGTGTTGAATATTTGACAATCCCAAATTGTCTCAATCGCAGTCAAATCCTCTGATTTGCTATTAACATTCATCACTCATACAATTAATTAACCTTTGAAACTTAGTACTTGCATTTGCAAAATCTGGTTTGAACCAATTTACCGTCACAATTTATAATTATGTATGGTAATGCTCTTGCATTCTCTAAGTCTTCAAAGATTCTATGTTATTATTGATAACAAGATAACAACTTAATTAATATTGGGTCTTAAAGCTTGACACCTTTCATTTACGAAGATAGCATCAATAATAGTAAGGTATAAAGGTTTCCACCATCCATTTAGATTTATTCAGCAATTGCCTAAAATCATCTTTAAATATATCATTAACTCTTATTATACCACTGTGATAACCAAATCTCAACTAACTTTTGAGAACAACTGATTTCACCTAATTGTCAGAATGAGTTGTCAATCTTAGGCAATGAATATTCATTCCCATTATCATGCATTATTCCTTGGATTCTTCAAATCTTAAGATTCATTGACCACTGATTCTGCCCAATTTAGACAATGCTAGTCTAAAACATCAGACTATGATATCTTACTAACTTATTCCTATATTTTGGATTGAATTGTCTTTTAGTTTTCACCAGTTTAAATTCTCAATTTTTCCTTTCGTTGACCAACCAATTACTTGTCATTACAATATGGATTCACACCATAACCGAAATTTCTACTTCATAACAACTTATGAAATATTAATTACATTAGTGGTTTCATAACCTCAATTAGGCTTTTATCATAAACCACTAATTTATTTACTGAATAACTTCCTTTGTTTCCCAACTAGTCTTAATAATAGTATTAAATCAACTCTCAAAGTGGTATACCATCATTGAGTCCCATCCAAAGTCATTCAGTATTCCATTGCTTCGTAAATTCAATTCTCTTAATACACGTCTCAAGGTCTAGATCCAATAGATACTTGTTCACTGACTATTATTTGTCTAATAATATTAGCGAAAACAAAGACCACTGAAGACAATTATTTGGAGTTTGAATTTAATTTTATCTTTGTAAGTTGTCCTTATATCTTTTCTTTTTCCTATCCCTTGAGGTTAAGAATCTTTTGAGCTCTTACCTTTAATGCTTTCTCTTATCGTGAGAAATTGATGGACTTCAACCATATGATTGTCATTCCTGAAAGATATAACTCTTATATCTATCAAGTAGATATAATAAAGCACAAAAAATAACATATCTCAGTCTTTTATATTTTAGCTACCCCCCAAAATCACGATAAAAACCATTTATCATACCTTTAGTTCATTCAAAACTCAAGATAACTCTCAAAGTCAATAAACTTAGGTTGTGGAACCAAGTTATCTTAGAGCCTATAACCTTAAACTTTGATACCAAACTGTATTCGTATTATCACTTGTTTCCAAGTAATAAAGTTAATCTATTAAGCCAACATTAATACCAAACTATATCAGAGTTATCAAATGTAACAAAGCCCTTAAACCTAAGCTCTGATATGAAGGTGTAGCATCCCCTAATTTGATTAGAGCGATACCTGGGCTAAAACCCTAATTAAGCCCCGATAATCCCGCTAGACTAAACTAGAGCCAGCAACTTATCTTTCTACACCTAATAAACACCACTGTATTTCGAATATCGATATGAAACAAATATCAAGTGCATCGGAAGTTAAATTTTTTTTTCGATAATCAAACACAATATACAATATTTAATCTAATCGGAATAAACCTCGGTTATACAAACCACCCAACCCTTGTGATATTACAAAACTGTAGTTCTATACAAATATATAAGACGAGGGAAGTTTCAATACACTGAAGAGAAGACCAAGACTCCAATATCTTCTTTATCTCATTGTCGTAATGCTCGTCGTATTTTCTTGAAAAGTTAATTGTGGTGAGAGCTCCAACTTGCTCAGTAAGTAGGGATTCACAAAGCCATCAACATTCCATATAATAATCAAGAATATGCAATAACAATATCACAAATGTTAACTAACCAAAATATGGAAAACGTAAAAATCAATACATATTAGATGCAAATCAAATTATCACTGGCTATTATACTGTGGTTCACATTTAAGTTATAAAACTAGGGTTGATTACCCAGCAATGCCATTAATACGATTGATAGACCAACATATTGGCCTATATATTGTATAGCCAATCTATTAATACCCAATGGTTCTATTCAAAACCCTCTAGTGAGTATGTAATCTACGCAACCTATAAACTGAGTAGGAAGTTACATATAGGCCGAGTAGATAATCCATCTCCTATATAACCTGGTCTTAGTTCCAGTAAACTTACTCTTGTGAATAACATTAAACACCATTTTACGCTTATTGAAAACCATCACAGTGTACATAGTCCTCCAATTCAGTCCATAAACTACATGAACTACTTATACTAGGATAGCTTGCCAATATTGATAAATAAGCGAATCCGTACTTACCTCGAGTTAAGTCTCCGTTACCAAATTTCGTAACTTACTGATTATCTCACACCTTCCTGGTGTTCCTCAAACTATCAACAATCATTTGTAATCAATATAGATCTATTACCTTATGTTTATAACCAACTATGCTAATCTTTCAGACCTCAATAAATTTTAAATAAAATACAACACATTTTTTGTTTTCAAGGGTAGGAGCGCACTCCCTTAGTGGGGGGCGCTCTCCACTAACTGGGTTCATCCTAATTGACGAAGGGAGCGCGTTCCTCTGCTCAATGGAGCGCGCTCCACCCCGCAATGCCTCGATAGTGAATAGGGCAGTAGCCACTAATCTATTACCAAATAATCACCACAGCCTCCAAAACTCTTCCAAATCATATAAAAGGACCTCTAGTGAGGTAACAAACCATTTCCAATCATAAACAACCACAATAAACAAAGAAATCATCACTAAATTATGAATTTAGCTTCAAACTCAAAAACTAAACTCACCAAGATGTCCCAATTTCGATAGGAAATCGATCCTAATCCTCTCCTCGTGATCAAAACCCTTAGATGTCCCTTCTCTCCCATTTTGTCGAAGGATTGAATGAGATAACCATGAGGGTTTTGATTTATATATATGTATTTTTCTCGAGATACAAAACACATTATCATGAGATTGATATAGTGATTGATGTGTTGAAATGACACTCCTTAAAGTTATACAAAATTTAACAACATCAAACACTTACGTTCATCTCGAGGCTAATCGAAAGATCCATATATTTTAAACCAATCTTTTAATTACTAATATGTATTTATATATCTAATATATATAAATATATATATCTCGTGCATTTTCTCACCAATTAATTCACCAAACATTAATTCCACGACCCCCTCATCGCACTAGGTGTGCCATTAATTCATTGTTTATTATGTATTTTCCAATTACGGGTCTGTATTAATCTCCTATTAATACCACTACCTATAAAATTGATTAACCATTGTTCGAACTTAACTACGAGCCTAACTCGGGTTGAGTAAGATTTGGATTAACACTAATCACCAGCTTAAGATATCAAGTCGTTACACTTAGAATCTCTGATAGCTTAATTACAATTATATAATCCCAAATAGACAAAAATTGACATATAAACCTCTCAATTCATTTTAATCTAACTCAGGTGACTCTCTTAACCATTTAACAAAATTTCACATCCTACATTTACCCCAAGAATCCCAAATCAATGAATATAAATAATTTAAAACAAGAATTTGCTTTAAATTTAAAATGAACACCACAATCTTTTAGTCTTGTCCATTCATCTCGTGTGTTTGTATAGAATCTGACACCCTAAAAAACAACTTAAAGATGTCAGAAAAGTAAATTCCTACATTGATTTGTACTAGTGCAATTGTTTGTCCGATACATAGAGACATGTAATTGCATTTCCAAAAATAAGATATATGCGTCAACATGAAATGCAATCCATTTTGTTGCTGTCTCCTAACTATAATCAGATGTCAACTTCCAAAAATAATAAAAAGATAATATTAAGAGATACTGAAATGCAAAGATAACTTGTTGGCGTTTCACTCCGCTAGTCTCACTAAACGACGTTGATGCGGGATTGAAACCTAGTTTCAATCAAACCAGACTCGGAAACAAGTTTATTCCATTCTCTCTTTATATATATTTAGACAACATTTCCCTGGCTTTCACGTACTTTGAACATGTTCCCTGAGCTTGATTCTGAATGTTTTCGAGATCCACGACTTTACCTAAACTAATTGAGAAATTCAGATAAATTCGATATTCGAATTTCTAAAGTTTTTGACAAATTTTTGAGTTATTTAGTAATTTCCAAATACTAAAACCCGGAATCACTCCAAAATCAACCATTTTGATATCTGGATGTCAATTTTAACTGCAAATTGTTGTTCAAAATAGAAAATTAGCCTTCACTAGGCTTTTAAATAATTTTTCAAATTTCAGACATTTTCGATTATTGTAACATGTTTTAAGAGAAAAACCCTCGGTTTAAATCTTCAAGAAAATTCTAAATTCCTCATTTTTCATAGAATTCCCTATTTCTAAATATTTATCCATAAATTTAATTTTCATGATATTTTTTATAATTTTCTGCATTTTCCAAATATTCCAACATATTTTTTTTCTTTTTATTTAAGAAAAGGTTGTTTGACCCCCTAAACCGCACCCGGTTCGGTCTGGTCTGGGGGATCAAACCACCTCTTCTTCCTCATCTCCTCTATGTTTCAACAGCAAGCGCTCTCGTTAAACAATTTCGATTGGGGTTGGGTTAAGCCCAACTACGAATCACGTTTGGGCATGGGAGACAATTCCCATCCTCCTTTAATGAACCAAACCTCCATCCCAACTCATCCCAACCTCCATTAACAACATCACAACAACCTACAACAACCCAATAACAACGAAAAAAATGCATACACACATAATCACCTTGGTCTCGATCCCTCTCTCCCTCGTTCGATCTCTCTCTCTTTCTCTCCCTTTTTGGTCTCACCTTCTAACCTTCTCCAAATTTTGATATCTCTGTCTGTGTGTTGTAAAAAAAATGGGTGTGGAGGTTTTGTTGATTTGGAGATATATATAAATATTAAGATTTCCTAGATATTTGCATGGCATGAATCTTGAGACAAATTTAATGGTTCCAATTTTATTGTACAATTTGATTTTTCTCGAGATACTTGTTGTGTTTCTCGAGATCGATCTTGTACCTATTAACAAGATAATCACCACCTCTAACCGACTTAAATGGAATAAATTATATGGATCTCCTCAAGATACATATCACGTATCTCGAGGTGGATAAAATTATTTTATCATTAATCATACACCACTTGATTTTCTTTGAGATGGATGACATGCATCTCAAGGCATAGACACACCTATTCCACAAGCAAAGTTCATCTCATTTACGTCCTAGATGCTCACCCTACGCGTATTTCGGGGCAAATTCAATGTATACTTTTATTTAAGTCAAATTATAGGATTCATTTATATATATTTATATATAAATTATATTATATATAAAAATATATATACACCTATGCATTTTCGCGACTATGATTTCGCCACGCATTCCAACGTCTACCATCGGGCGTGAACAATATTGTACATCCCATCCTTGTCACCCTCGACCCCCTGCCACTAAGTGCCCACCAATTTATTAATTATTTTATTTAATCTCATGGTTATCTATTCAATTTTTTGTCTAAATTAAATTCAGAAAAATACCCCAAAGTCGTCAAAAATTGAAAAATATTCCCAACGTGTTTCAAAACTTACTAACACCGCCTATACACTTCAACTTGACCCTATTTCATGTCGAATAAACTTTAATACACCAATTAGTCGCCGCATACAAAAAAAAATCTAAACTTATAATTTATGGTCCATAACATGTGGGTCCCACTTCGGATACTTAAATTCCAAATTAAATTCAAAAATACTTAATTAGCATCCTAATGAAGTTTACAAAATTCTCAAATGTCACAATCTTCCTTACTATTTAAAAATTTGGTCCTCAACATTTAAATTTACAGGTTACTGAACCAAAAGAGATGCAAAAATGATTTTTCATACATAACTTTTTTAATCTAAACGTGTAAAATTATTTTCAAGGTGGACCGTTAAGTGGACCCAAACAATTTCGTTGTATTTAAAAACTCGGTGGTAGAGATCATAACTAGTTAAACTTTTCATTTCCAACAACTTGGTTTAATGAAAAGTTATAACTTATTTGCCAACATGGCATTTTGTGAATTTCTAACGAATTAAACGACAACTTTGTGGAATATCCAACAACTTTTACTGTAATACACATTCACAACTTGAAAATAGCAAGATCTAGTTTATCTTACTTTTCGTTAGACAATATTCATTCGTAACTGAACAACTGTTACACAAATCATTGATAATTCTTTCCATATCCACTCAAACTCTGGTACACATCCCAGTTTACTTTCTCATAACTAATCATCCCTTATTAGAATTGTTCGCCGTTCCGCTCTTAGATTATCATTAGTCTAAAATTACATAATGATGCAAATAATATTTGAGCACAACATTAGATCAAAAGTAGAGTTGTGTGGCTATAAGATCCATCATCATTCCAATGTCTCTAAACTGAAACCTAAAATTACACAAGTAATCCCATGACTATAGATCTTGAATTACATCTATCATCCTATGACAAGAGATCTTAGATTTTAATCTGATCAGAAAATGAAACTTGACACATTGTGCAACTCTTAATCATTCTGTAAATGTCTACACCCAATACCATTTAGGTTGTGGACTAGAAAGCAATTACCAATTCCAACTCGTCAGCCTATTCACTTAACTTTTTCTTCGACTGGTTAGAAAAATATCAACTTTTCTAACTTCGTCAAATCATTCTCTAACCATGCCTTCATCATGAACCTCATTCTTTTTACTTATTCAACAATATCAATTATTTTTGTTCACTATACTTCACTCATTACCTGAATAGAGACAGTTATCCTTAACTTGAGTAAATATGCGTTTCTAAACTAAGATATCAACATATTTCTGGATTATACTCTCATAGTATAACTTCTTAACTTGTATGACATACAAGTTTATAAATATGTTATATATTTTCCTTTGCTCAATACATTTCTTACTTCCCTTACTTACAGTGGAAGAATATTCAGTTCTTCGAACATATTAAGTCAGGTATAATGTCTTCTATTCAATATTTCAAACCAATAGGGATACTACTGACTCATTGAGCTGTAAGTTATGCTTCACATTTCATTTTTATCTTTACCGTCATTCAAGTATCTTACATCAACTCCAATTTAAAATAACTTCTTACTTTTAAAACTTCACCACTGACTATTCACGTGGTGTTGCGCTACATTTGAACCAATGTACAACATATTCATTGATATTAGTTGTATAATGCTTTGATTCAAAAACTTTCAAAATTTGCAGTTTGATTCATGGTAAGATCATTATGAAGATATGTTATATTCCATCAAACTAATAGTTTGACATTCTAATTTGACTGGGACTCGTTCACCTAAAATTTCCCTTTTCATAATAATGTGAGAATGTCTTGACCATTTCTTTGTCTATAATTAAGCCTCCACACGAGTCTAACAAAACCTCATAGACTTTTTATTTCGACTATCATCAATTCATTCTATTATTCATAGATGGTGGATGTCACACCTATCTTCTACGCTTGTGAATGTATCATAATTTTGAAATCGAGTTACTTAGACTTTTGGTCATGCACGACTACTCCAGTGTCAGTCCTTGACTAAAGGAGTCCATTTGTGTCACTTCCAATAATTACAAGTTATCTCAACGTCTCATTATATTTTATGCAGAGAGTCTATTCCATTTGATTTTCATTAATCTTAGCTATTCTAACATTGATCTTAATCTTGGTCCCCTTATAAACATACCACAACTTTCGCACGATAACTAGGCCACTTAGAGCTCTTTAATATTGATTTAAAAAGGCAATTTATATCTCTTCTCTTTTCAAAAACTTGCTAAGGATAATACAGCTTCTTATGGTCATTCAATCAATTGAAGTCTTCCTTAGATAGCCTTTATTCAAAATAGAGAAATTTTGAGACTCAAACAGTTTTACTATTTGTTATTGCCTCATTTTGTTTCCATTAGTCTCGGATTTCTAGACTTCTCTTTTTCTCAAAAGGAAATTCGGTATTTCTCAAGAGACTATGTAGGATAACTAAATATCTTACTAATCATTAATTCACTTTTGATGATTTCACTTATCCATTGTTATTCAACTGAAGATATATAGGAATTTGAATTTTCAAACTTTGATTAACTTAATGACTAATGAAACTCTTAAAGGATGCTATTTCAATCATTTAATTCCTATCAATGGAAATTCTAGCAATATAGGAGGTGTCAGTCCTATACAAATCACTTGCTGATTCTCAATCAGTACGTCTATCTCTTCCTTAATTATATTTATGTTAAAGTGATAAGCATCATTACTTAATTTGATTAGAAGTGACTATTGGGTACTATGAATCTCAGAGCACAATCACTTGTGTCGATAGCTAATAGCTAATCCAAGCTATTATTCGACCACTTCCCCAATATCTTAACTTCTTACACATTAATCTTATCACTACAATTTTATTTTTTAAGTTAGAAATTTCGTTGATCTTTGTTCTATAACAACACCTAATCTGGTGTTAACAAATATTTTTTCTAACTCGTATATTCCCATTTTATCATTTCTTTATTCTACTCATAGAACCACTATACTTAACATCACTTATGAATAAGCAACTTGAGTGATAAATAATCAAGATTTTTAGTACTTCTTTTAGAACTCGTTTGATTGTTTTAAACCATGGTTCTATTTCAATTTTATTTTTTTTGGAAATGAGACAATACATTGCTTCAATGTATTTTATTTTCGTAAAAATTGTCTGAGACAACTTGACTGATCCAATCACAATCTCATTGTGATTTTCAAGTCAAATTCAGTTGATCTAATCAATTTCTATTTTTGATAACCACCTGTCTCCTTTTTTTCTTGTTGAGACTATTTTAACATTTTCTTGAGTGTTTTATAATTGTAATAGTTTGATACTTTCGATTTTAAAGGAATTCATGTTCAGTACCTACGTACCTGAATCATTTGGACTTCCTTTCCACAATTTTTTCTTTTGGTTTCATAATTGATAACTTTCATTAGTTATATTTGAACCAAACTACTCACAATATCTGTTGAATTCAGACTTCACAAGTCTATTTCACATCCGTTTACGCCCCAGCTTCGTTTCATAAGCCTATTCTCTCTTTTAATTATCCGTTTCTAATCTTACTCGTAGTATCTTACGAGTAAAGTGTCAAACGGATAAGGAGAATAAACTTCATATCGCCTATCTAACGATAATACATAAATACACATCACAAATAAAAACAATAACAAAGCGTCCCAGCTCACAGTCACTTGCCAACTAATTGCGCTCAATCCTACTTTGGTTGCCAACTAAAGATTATCCTCAATTGAGCCAGTCCTAGGCTCTGATACAGAGTTTGTCAGCCCCCTCATCATTAAGACGAAAGACTGGTTAAGATTATCTAAATCCTCTGATAATCTAGTCAGCCTAAACTATTATTTCAACTTTGACCTCAAAGTAATAATTATTTCAATCTTTAATAAGGCTCCAAAATTAAAATATATCCTCAATGAAACTCAATTCATGATTTGTTCTATTAGAGCAATTTAAAATAATCTTATTCATATTTAATAAAGATTTCGGTGGCACCTCCATTAAAATTGGCCTACCAGGAAACTCCCACCTAATGGACATCTGAATTAGAGAAAGGCCTCGAAGGACTCAAATCTTCCTGCAGTTTACAATATATCTAAATCAAATTAATGAATTAACTTAGAGTCTCTGATCGCTTAATTACAATTATATAATCACATACCAAAATTAAAATATAAACCTCTCAATTAATTTTAATCTAACTCATGAGACTCCTTTAACCATTCAAAAAAATTTCACGTCCTGCACTAACCCCAAGAATCACAAAACAATGAATATAAATAATATAAAACAAGAATTTACTTTAAATTTAAAATAATCACCATAATCTTTGAGTATTTTCCATTCACCCCTTGTCTTCATATAGAATTTGACACCATAAAAAATAACTCGAAGATGTTAGGTAAGTAAATTCTTACATTGATCTGTACTACTGGAATTGTTAGTCTTATAAATGGACACATGTAATCGTATTTCTGAATAAAAAATAAGATATATTTGTCAACATGACATGCCATCTACTTTGTTGTTGTCTCCTAACTATAATCAAATGTTGACTTTGAAAAATAGTACAGAGACAGATTTAAGAGATCAGGAAATGCAAAGATGACATGACGGCGTTAAACTCCGCTAGTCTCACTAGACAGCGTAGAGGCAGATTGAAACATACTTTCAATCAAACTAGACTCTGAAATAAGTTTATCCCTTCACTCTCTATATGTATGCACCAAAAATGACAAAATGCAATGCATACTATGATACAATTACAAGTACAAAGATAGTCAATCAATACTAAAGATCATTGTAAGATTTACTTACCACCAAACCAACTCAAAGTTGCTTACAAAGCCAAAAATAACTTTTCCCCGATTTTCACCTATTTTGAACATATTCCCGACCTTCGTTCTGAGTAGTTTCGAGATCCTTAACATTACTTAAAAAAATTGAGAAATCTTGATAAATTCCTTAGTCGAATTTCTAATGTTTTAGACTAATTTCTGAGTTATTTAGCTATTTTGAAGTCCAAAAAATTCGGAATCAGTCCAAAATAAATTTCTCAAAATTTTGATTCCTAATTTTGACTGCAAATAGTGGTTTAAAATCAAAAATTACTCATGATTAGGCTTTTAAATTTTTTTTTGAATTTTGAATATTTTAAGGTATCATAACACGTCTTACGAGAAATCACTCGGCTTGGGTGGCGGAGTGGCACAAGTACTACATGGGGGTTTCTTCAATGGTAGGAGGTCGTGTGTTTGAGTCCTGACATCGACAATGAAATCATTTCTTGGCGGTTTCTCCCGGTCAATGGGTTTAGTAGGACCGACTTGACCTTATGGGACTAGTCGTACCCAAAGAGTGTAGATACCCATACTCATAAAAAAAACACGTATTACGAGAAAAACCCTTAGTATAAATCATCAAAAAAATTCTAAATTTCTCATTTTTCATAAAAATTCCCTATTTATATATATTTATCCAAAAATAATTTTTTTTTTATTTTTTACAATTTTCTCGAAATTTTTCAAAAATTCCAACACACTTTTTTTTCTTTTTATTTAAAAAGGTGGTTTAATGCCCTAAATCGAACTGGTCTAGCTCAGCTTAACCAGACTCGATTTGGTTCGATCTGGGGGATAAAACCTCCTCTTATTTCTCATTTCCTCAGCATTTCAACTGCAAGCATTCACTTTTTAAGAAAAAAAAATTTGATCAACCCGGAATCACATTTGGGAAAGGGAGACAATTCCCCTGCCATCACCCTCCCCGAATGAACAAAACTATAACGACCCAAATTAATAAAAACTAGGATTAGCTTTAATCTCGAGGATTAATGGTCATAATTGTGGTGTTACGTGGACAACTCTGTTGACTCATACACGAGAATCGATTATGGTGTGATGTGTGTATGTTTCTAATGGGTGAGTTGGTGTGATGGGTACGTGCCTAGGGATGCGTACCAAAGTATGGGCACCTGGTGCTGTGTTGTTGGGGGTTAGTGGGACCACAAATGGGTCAATTAGGAAACCTATTACACTAACCATATGATAATTGTACGTAAGTCAGGTTAATTAAATTAATTTGAAAATATATGCCTTTGGATTGATGGTAAATATAGTGAGATCAAAGGGCGATTATAAAATGGAAGTAAACTTGCATGTAATTCTTTTAAAATATCATCTGTTTTCCTTGTGTATGTGGACCAATTGGAGACTAGGTGCATGCTAAGTGTCACATTTAAAAATGATAAGTGGTTGCTAGAAGAGATGTAGTAGGTTATGGGTTGGAAATATATTACCTTTAGATGTGTCTTTGTTGGGGCATGTTCCCTAGGTCAATCCAGAAACATTGTTTATCTCATAATTTTAGTCAATAAAATAGAGGTTTTTATTTCCTGTTTTATTATATGTGATTTCATGTTTATGACATAATAAGATCTATGGGTATTTGTTGAAATATCTGAAATGTCCATAATCGGTCATTATACGGGGAACTATAATGAATTAAGACTTATGTGAATCTTGATTAATGGCCATATGATGATCATGCGCATACGGATACAAATCAAGATCATGATTACTTGTTAAGGAACAAAATACTGGACCGACCCGCTATGAGAACACCACATGGATTAAGTCATAGGTGTTACTCATGATAGGTAAATAATTTAGTCCTTTGACTTAAGATTACCATAGACTTTAATATTAGGAGTATGGTAATTTGACACAATCAAACGTTGTCTTTAACCGAACGATTATAAATATTATAATTGGTTACCATGTGAATAATATGTGAAGGTGTGTAATCAATATAAAATTTGTCACTCCCATATATAGAGAGATATCAATGGATCCCTCGAAATGATAAACTGATAATGGCCAAGTCCATGTGAATTGATATGATCAATATCACTTGGATGTTTTTCAGTTTATTTAATGTTTAAGACTAGTACGATTGAACACTAAGGGTGACTTTTCATGATTTATGTTTAATCAAAGGATATCGCACGACAAAAGGATATGATATATGTTATTCATTAGGTTGTATCGATTTTGATATTCATGCTATTTGAGAAGTCATAATGTCTTTCTAGAGACCGCTTGTGATTGCTGTACCAAAATGATTTTGATTCACTGCCAACGTCGCATGAACTTATTTGATCGTACACAAAGAATGGCTCTGTGCAATTTCAATTAGTCCAGAGGAATGAATTTTATATGATAAAATTTGTGACATAAAATCTCTTATGATTTGTTATATGATAACTTTTTAATAGGGGCTTATATGTAATTTGCTTAAACTGCTTAAATACAATAGTTGTATTACAAATAGAATTTTAAATGAGAGCTTATCTACACTTATAAATAAAAGGTAAAACCATAAAATGAATTTAGATTTTTGTTTTGCTATTTTCGTGTTCTCTGGATTTTGGGAAAGAGAAGAAAAAACGTTTTCTATCTCTCTTTGGGCTAGCACCCCATATTGTGGTCATTATTCATGTGAATTTCTTATAGAGGACGCGCACTTGAACGTCTTAGAAATCGAACGATCAATGAAGGAAATTACGAATTAAGGTATGGTTTAATTTAGTAGATTTAGTTTAATGAAATTTATTTTTGATCCTGTTGGGGTTTTGCAAAAAAATTGTTTTGAATTTTCTGCTGCATATGAACCCTAAAACCCAACAGTGGTATCAGAGCCTTAGGCTCGGTTCTATTAAACATTTGCATGTTTTCTCTTATGTATATATGATATATATGTGAAAACATGATCTTGATTAATGTATATATTATGTACATATAGATTCTATGATAATTGTTATCAAGAATTGGTAGAAAGCATGTTGTTGTTAATTCATGTATATTGATACATACGTATGATTTGATTCAATGTATTCATGTTTAGAATATTTTCATTAACATATATTTTAATATTGAACGATGTGAATTATGTATGTTCATGGTAGGATTCATGTTTAGGTTCGATGTTGAATACATACTTTGTTTTGTTCAATAATTATGTATATCTCCATGATAGAAATCATGATTAGGTTAATACGATTAGAATTACAAATCTTATAAGATAGGAGATAGACTTGTAATCGGATTAGAATTACAAATCTTATAAGATAGGAGAGATATATAACAAATCCTAATCGGATAAGGATTCAAAGCATCTTAAATTCTAATTGGAATAGGATAAGATATTAAGTAAAGGCGGGCTCGAGTTAATTAAAAACATTTTACTAAATATTTTTGGAATTAAAACAAGGGCCAGTTCTGGTTATTTAGATTGACTAAAATTATGAGAAATTTCAGGCGATTTTAATTTTTGGAATTGAAATTCATTGTCTACAACAAAAAAAAAATCCCTCTTAAAAATTTTAAGTCAAGTGTCATCCATTCTCAAACACTTGTCAATGCTTCGATTACATCAATATGGGTCTGCCTCTACAGAGTGTATTATGTTATTTTGGTGAGGCAAGTTGATTAACAATTACTCTATTGTTTGAAATGGTTAAACTTGATAAAGCCATAAAAACAGTTTTGGGCTTTAAGCACTAGACGAGATAAAATATGCTAAGCATAACATGTCATAATATTATAAAATAACTAAAAGTTACATATGATGTAATTGGAAATTGGTACCTACCTAAATAACCTAATTCAAAGTGTCTGTCCTTAGCCGTCTTGGAATTAGGTGAAACATGAATTTTAGTCCCTTAAATTAACATAGCGTTTTATGGAGGGTTGTTAATTTAGTGGGAGTTTATTCCTCTATACTAAAATGAACTTTTTGCATAATCTTTGTTATAGATCGATGGCATCTTCAAATCACGCGAATTCCTTGTCACTGCGATCCATCTTTGAGAAGGATAAGTTGACCGGGACAAACTTTCTTAACTGGTTTAGAAACTTGAGAATTGTTCTTAAGCATGAACGCAAGTTGTATGTCCTGGATACTCCTATTCCTGAGGAACCATCAGCCAATAATTTAAGAGTCGTGAAGGATGTACATACTAGGCATGTCAATGACTCAACAAATGTTGCATATATTATGTTAGCAACTATGGTTCCTGAACTTCAGAATGACATGAAACACATGAAAACTTACGACATGGCTACGATGCTGAAGGAAATGTTCCAACAGTATGCTAAGCGAGAAAGGTTCAAGATAGTCAAGAACCTACATTCATGAAAAATGGCTGAGGGTGCGTCCATTAGTCCTCATGTTTTGAAAATGAAGGGCTATATTGACCATCTTGACATACTTGGATTTCGTAGAAGAGAAGAGTTGGCTACGAATTTGATCCTGAATTAATTGGCTGATAGTTATTCATAATTTGTAATGAACTATAACATGAATATCATGGAGAAGTCTATCTCAGAGTTACATTTATTGCTTAAAACTGCTGAGCAGAATGTTAAGAAACCCATTGCTAATGTGCTGATGGTTAAGAAAGGAAAGGACTTTAAGAAAAAAGGCAAAGGTAAGCCTAAAGTCGCCAAAGCTGTTGTGATTGTCAGAAAGCCTATGGAAAAAGTCAAGCCTCATGCTGCTTCTACTTCATAGTCCCATAAGGAAAAAGAAAAAGAAGGAAATTTTCATTTCTGCCATGCACGTGGCCATTGGTTTAGAAATTGCAAGCTCTATCTTGAAGATCTAAGGAAAAAGAAGAGTAGTGCAACTACTGCTTTAGGTATTTATGCAAGCTCTATCTTAAAGATTTAAACAAAGTATTGGACTGACACGCTATGAGGACACCACACGGATTAAGTCATAGGTGTTACTCATGATAGGTATATCATTTAGTCCTTCGACTTGAGATTACCATAGACTTAAATATTAGGAGCACGATAATTTAACCAAATTAAACATTGTCTTTAACCGGACTATTATAAATATTGTGATTGGTTACCATGTGAATAATATGTGAAAGTGTGTAATCAATATAGAATTTGTCACTCTCGTATAGAGAGAGATATTAGTGGATCCCTCGAAATGATAAACTGATAATTGTCAAGTCCATGAGAATTAATATGATCAATGTAACTTGGATGTTAGTTAGTTTACTTAAAGTTCAAGACTAGTACGATTAAACATTAAGGGTGACATTCCATGCCTTATGTTTATTCAAAGGATATCACACGACAGAAGAATATGATATATATTATTCATTAGGTTATATCGATTTTGATATTCCTACTACTTGGGTAGTCATAATGCTTTGCAAGAGACCGCTTATGATTGGTGTACCAAAATGGTTTTTGTTCACTATTAATGTCGCATGAACCTATTGGGTCGCACACAAAGAATGTCTTTCGCAATTTCAATTAGTCCAGATGAATGAATTTTTTATGATAAAATTCATGACATAAAAGACCTTACGATTTGTTATATGATAAATTATTAATAGGGGCATATGTGTAATTTGCTTAAACATCCTAAATATAATAGTTTTATTATGAATATGATTTTAAGTGAGAGCTTATCTACACATAAATAAAGGGTGAAACCCTAAAACGAACTCAAATTCTCATTTTGCTATTTTCTTGTTCTTTGGATTTTGGGAGAGAGAAGAAAAAAAAATTTTTGTCTCTCTTGGGCTAGCAAATAAAATTGTGGTCACCATTCGTGTGTGGATTTCTGATAGAGGACGCGCATTTGAATGTCTTTGAAATCGAAGGATCAGAGAAGGAAATCACGGATTAAGGTATGGTTTAAATTAGTAGATCTAGTTTAATGGAACTTATTTTTTATCCTTTTGGGTTTTTCAAAAAAATTGTTTTGTATTTTCCGCTATGTATGAACCCTAAAACCCAACAGTCATAAGATACCAACTTGAGGATCCAAATAATGGATAATTACTTAAATCCCAAGTTTCCCATTTCTCTCTCATTTGAACAAAAACAAAGTAGAGAAGAGAGAGAAAGTGACGCTAGGAGGAGAAAGAGAAGAACGGTAAAGGATTTTATGACTTTGTGAGTGAAATTGGTGGAATTTTTAGGGATCTAAGAGAGGTATAACAAGAGTGACGATTCCATTAAGGCTATAGGTATATTCTTCACCAAATTTTGATAATGCATTTTCTAAGATTGTTGTTCTTCATTTCATTTGGTGTATGGAGGGTTCATAATAGTAGATCAACTCCCAATGGGTAAGAATCCCTTGTTGGGAATCATTTTTATGGTTATTACTATTGTTAGGTAGTGATTATGTGAGGAAGAAAATAAATAGTAACTTTGTTGGAAAGTTGATTTGGTGTATTTTGCTTATGTTTTAGCCCATTTTATTGCATGATAATGAAAAGTGAGGTGCAAACTAATTTTAGGAGGATTGTATAAGTATGAAGGCCGAAAGGGTCGAGACTTAAAAATGAACAATGATATTTTTTGAGTTTTGACCATATAGAGCGTTCTGCCCAGAAAGCGTGCTCAAAGTTAAGAGCATATGCTCGAACTTTGAGTAAGCCTATACTTTTAGCAAGCTTAAATGTTTCATTTCTTATTCACTACAATTATCTTTGAGTATTTATCTAACTTCAATGTTTTTTTACACTATCTAGTTTAATATATTCATGTTTCATTTCTTATTCACTACTGTTATCTTTGTCTGTATTGTTGTTTGGGACGAAAGGTTGACTTTACTTCATTCGGGTATTCCATTGAGTGTATATGGCACGTTATACGATAGCATGTGTATCAGAGGTCCTTGGTGATTAACGACCTTAGCTACTTTGTTGGTACATGTGTCATTGTGTTGCAGGTCTACGCCAGCCACCAAGAGGACAAAGTGATGAGCCAGTTGGGTGACCCAACTGGTGGGATCCTGAGGAGGGTATTCAAAGTATAGTCTAATCTGACTGAGGCAGGTACACACATTTGCACTTTATTTTTATATACGCATGCGATGTTCCATTTATAGTTGTCGGTTTATAGTCCGCATATGTTTTTAACAATATTTATTGGATTTTCGTTACTTTATCATATGAATGCTTACTAAATTTCCTTGTGATTTTACTTAATGGACTAGTCATCTATTTTGTTGTGATGGTTGAGTGCAGATCCTTCTATGAGTAAGGGTTTGGAGATTTTTGGTGACTAACTCTGAGCTCGCCCACTGTTCGACACGCTACTCATAAGTGTTTATTTTGGTATATTGATATATTTTGGTTTTATAGGAGACTGGTGAGACGTGTGTAGTTGCATATATTTACTTTTGTCACCTTATATATATAGTACGTGTACTCTATTCTGGGTTTTTCCACAATAGGACTAATGCTCTATAAAACCTAAGAGTTAAGGAAAATACATGTTTATGTTTAATTTAAGACTTCCGCTATAAAATACTGATTATCTACTGGAAACTCTGTAAAATACAAACAACTAGCACGGCTAGGATTTGAATAATCTACAGACAGTTGAACTTATGATATTTAACGACCTAAAAATATTTGAATAAGATATTAGCTAAACTAATATCACATAAGTAAACATGAATAACGTGACATGAGATGGACGGGTAGGTGTCGGACACGTGTAAGTATGCCCACTAGGCGAGAAGCGAACGACGCGATGACACCTCATGGCAGTCTTGGGGTGCAGGGCCGCCGCAGTTGGTTTTAAAGAGAGGTTGATGGTGCCTAAAAGATGAAGCATAATTTGTTCTTTAATCTGATAAAAACACCATAGTTGGTATCATAGCAGGGTCAATGGAGCCTATAAGATTAATCGTAGTTTATAATTCAACCTAATACCAAAGCCACAGTTGGTGTCAGAGCAAGGTCGAAGGAGCCTCGGGAAAAAGTTAAAAGAAAATTGGGTAAAATTTAGTAAATGAACTTTAGATGTGGAAACTCGATTATATAGCCTTACAACCTTAGTTGGGAAGTGATGTGAGGCGGGTAGAGTAAGGGTTTATATATGTGTTATATTTGTTATATCATATATATGATATGCATATATATATATATATTAAGGTTGATCCAACACACGCTTCTCGATGCAAATTACGATGGACGGATAGCCTACTACTCCGTTAGAGATTGGTTCGACTAGTAATCCAGCTAAGACCATTATCACCACTCTTACTACTACTCAAAGTGTCGACGATTGTCTCTTGGCACATGACGCTCAATTGACAAAGATTCTATAATTACTTAGAGCAGGCAGTAACAACCATTGTAGTAGGAGTAACTCGAACGATACCTACGATACCGACTATTACTGCTCAGGCGGTCATCACCCTGATGATAGCACAAACATTTATTTAGGCCACTACTACAATACTTCCCGAGATACCAGTCTGAGAAGGACCATAGGGATGACGAGGACCGCAGAGACCACTATCAATAAGATTAGTATGGATATGATGATCGACAGATTGACGGAGCTCACGCCGTGATACACACACCTGTAAGTGGTGGAATAGATAGTCCAACTATTTTGAAACATATGACAAACGAGCATGGCTTACTATAGGCGACGTCAGTGACGTGAATGACAGAGGTATTTACTATAGTTAAGCCAAAATTTTGTTGTTAGATGAGAGTTCCGACTATGTCGATTGAGCAGGTTGTCGAGTGTCAAAAGACTAATGGGCTCTATGAAGGGTTCAATTGTAGTGTCCCCAAATTTTAAGCTGCCTTGGGACCCTCCATGTCACATATTCCACGTCACCAAGCCCTACCACGTCATGGCCCGCTTATACTTGACGCCTCGCCTCCTAACTGGTTGCTTACACTTTTCCATTTGACCCTAACTTAGCTAATTAATCTCCATATAAATATTAATGATTTCAATAGCCAGTTAATCAATTTATCAAGTTATAATGAAATTTATAGCAAAAGTCTTAAAATAAGTAAATTATGCAACATTTAATAATCCTAAGTAGTGGAAAACCCGGCAAAAGATACTATGTATATATCAAGGCAAGATAAGTATAACAAAAGATTCATATACATGTAATCAGTGTTTTATGGTCCCCAAAACCCAACAAAAGTAAAATAAATATACACTGATATCACACACGAGCTGGCTCCAGAATCTCAGAGGTACTCGCTAAGTACCTTTTTGCCTTTGGCATTGCTTGTCGAAGGATCTACACTTAGTCTCCCAATAAATACAGGGACGAGTACAGTGAGTATAATTCCAAGAGAAGTCTACACAATATTCATGAAATAAACCTATTAAATAACGAAACATGCAAATATAACACCTGACAATAGTACATCATATTCTCGTGAATGTAGGCAACACACGACAAGCAAAATTAGTAGCGTGGAATAAATAAACAACATGTACCAACTAAACATGCTCGAAAATAAAGCATTAATAAGTACACAGACGTATAATCACGAGAACACAGTTACCTAAACCAGCCAGTAATCGATAAAATCGAATAAGAACAACCTATATACTTGTAGGCTTACGGTGACTAAATCCCAACTTTAGTTACTGGATGAACCCCTCCAGACGCTATTTCAAGTCAAGGGAACATCCTAAATCCCTTCCGACGTTCGTTACTATATCCTACTACCATCAACACGAGCACTAAACACAAGTAACCCGTGTAAGTGATTTAGCCACAACCAATGTATAAGCAAACCAGAATAGGAGTGAAACCCCATATGTGCCCACCAGCAGTCACACTTGTAATCCGATATCGATAAAACCAATCATGAATTCAAATGGGTTAACTCACCTCAATCCGCGCTCCAATTTCCTCAGACTCCAGAAATCTTACCAGACTAGCTCCCTGATACCTGAGCTACGATCCCCTTAGTCCTTGAAGGTTTACATATTTGGTATGATTATAGGTGTTTGGGTATGTATTTAAGTCATAAATCTCAAAACCAAAATAGGAGTGAAACCCCATATGTGCCCACCAACAGTCATTAGCGCTCTAATGGGTCTACCTAGCGTACGAGGTGAAGTTGGCGTGCTAGGGGATTTGTCTGGCACACTACTATTCTTCATTTTGAAAAAAACACTTAAGTGCCCACAATCATTAGCGCACTAATCAGTCTAGTTAGCGCGCTAATTACCCTTTTGAAAAAATTCTCAACTCGAGAATTTTATCTCAAACTCCCCAATTCGCTACCTATACCCTACAATTGCATTTCAGCACTCCATGGTTTTACTAAAACATCATTTACAATAACAAAAACAATATCAATTAACTTAGAACCATCAAATCCATGCATTTCACTAGTTTTTCCAAATTTACCCAAAACCCTGATTCATCAGAATCGGTTGTAATTTCTCACTTGGAATGTTAATAATACTTTCATCAAGATTTCTTCAAAATCAATAGCCTAATCCTCCATCATCAATATACATCAATTTCCCATTAAAACAAAAAAATTAGCAATGCTAGTAATGTAGAATTGTTATGTGACGACCCGCCTAATTTAAAGATTATTTAAATATCTAATTTCAGACTAGGACCTAGCTCAGACCCACGTGGACATCACAGATTTGTCTAGGGCGAGTACAATGAATAGTATCTCGAGATGCGTGCGATGCGCGTACGAGAAGGTGATAGCTTAGACACATAAATTATCAATATCCAACAAAATCCTAAGCTAAGTACTAATTGACTTGAACTAGGATGAATAAATCATCATAATAGGTCGAGAATGGACCCGGTACCCCTCGAGTTGCGAAATAGCACTGGGTACCCGAGTAAATAATGCATAGTCCAATTATCATGTGAAAATTATTAATCAACCATAAGACCAAGCTAGTTAATTTGATTAATGTGTCTATGGTGGGGAAGTATTGGTCAAGTCATTACGAAAGCAAAATCTAAGATAATGTAACTTAAAATGACATTAAGTGGACATAAAGGCTTTGATGGACATAACTAGGACCATAGATGGACCTCGAGACGAGTGTGTGTAACTTGATCAAGGGCTAAGACTATAGGCCAACTAGTATAAATACAAGACTTAGTGCATTTGCTCAACATGCAAGTTGGAGAGTTTTTTGAGCTTTCAAGAGTACAAACCCCAACTTGTTTGCTGGAAATTCAAAGTATAGGGAGCTTAACAAGGGGATTTGGAGCCAAATTTGTCAAAGATTCAAGGTTTCAAGCTTAGGTAACTCAAACTCTTAGCTATTTTCTTCACGTTTATGCCAATGGTGTATTGAGATATTTTTACAAAACAAACTTTTGTGAAATTTCTTTGATGATTTCCAAGGTTATTAGACTTAATATGATATAAGATGCTTGGAAAATCTTGGCTTTGAACTAATATTTGGGTATTTTAATGTTCTTGATGAATTTGATGGATTGCATGTTGATGGTGGTGATGATTTGATGAATTTGTTGAAATTATTGTGGTTGAATTGTTGTTGAAGGAGAGAAAAATAAGAAAAAAAGGTTCTCTGCAGAGACGAAATCGTCTCTACAGAGACGATTTAGGGAGAAGGGGGTAGCCAGTTGGGCCTGGCTACCCCCTCCCTAGCAGGCTGGACCTGCTGGCCAGGTCCATGTGGGCCTAGCAGCCCAGGCCCGGTTCAGGTCGAGCCGGCCAAAACCTAGGCGGGTTGGGCCAAGCCGGCTCGGACTCGATGGCCCTAGTTGGGTCGAATCGGATCCAACCGAACCGGGCCCTGTTCTAGCCTAACCCACCTCAAATTAAATTTAATTAATTAAAAATTACTTAAAATAAATAAAATATATTTTTAAATCAAATAAATATCAAAAAAATATGAAAAATAGCTAGAAAATTATGGAAAAATCCAAAAAATCATAAAATATAATAAAATGGGAAAAATATAGAAAAGTAGGTTTTGATGCTTTTTGGGGGCACCGGCACCCCGGAATAACTCAAAAAGTATGCCGAAATTAAACTTTTTGAGTATAGAATCTCAATTTTTTTGTCACACATTGTAATTTCACTTCAGGTGACTCTAAAATATCAAAAGTGGTATAATTGGACACCAGGGACTTAGGAGACTATAGTCGGGTATCGAGCGTACATCTCGAGGCGTGAGCGGGACATTTTAGAGCGATTTTTACGATGGCTTGAGGTAAGTAAACCCCACCAGAAAAACAAGTAACATTTATTTACTGCTCTATTTCATTATACCACTGTATTATGCCCGTTTGAGTTGTTTGACTACTCCACTCCCGCGTGTGTCTGTATATGGTTGACGGGACGGTATGACCCCTCACCGGCTCCCTCGTTATTAGCGATCCGATTGTTGCTACGGTTTCAGTCATACCTTAGGTTATACGTGAGAATTTCTCCGTAAGTTAATGATTCAATAGATGGTGTCGTGAGGAGTTAACTTCGACAAAGATTCATCTTCTTTAGGGCAGTTGACCGGGACTTGTAAACTCCCGACCAACAGAGTTCCTCATTGACCTTGGAGCGGTGGCGAGGTGTTACTTTCTAACTAGAGTCTCCTCGGTCCAGTGTTATTGGTCCCAAAGTTTGGCAGATATATACCACACTCGCGTCCAACATTTATTGGTTTCCTAGTGACTTATCTTCATGCTTATTATCGCTTTTCAGTGTATTTCTTATTGACTAAGATGATTTGTAGCCGCTTTATTTACATTCTTATTAAATGCAACTTGAGTCTCTTCTAGGGATTTACTCACTGGACTCATCATCTATTTTTGCATGGATGATTGAGTGCAGATCCTACGACGAGCCATGGGAAGGCCATACTGGGCGACTTCATCTGATTCATCGAGAGCCTCCACTAGCCCATCTCCTAGGTGTTTGTATACATTATGTTACTTCTTTTGGGTATATTTTGGGAGACTTAATACACTGATACATGTATATTGACCATATTGTACATTTTCTTGCCCTATATATACATGATATCTTTTTGATAGGTTTTCCACTGCTTAGGTTTGTTAATGAAGTAAATTTCTGATACTTATCATTTGCTTTAACTAGAATGAAAGTCTTCCGCTATTATTGTTAACTTACACATTTAGTTAAAAATGCCAAGGAACAAGTAAATAACTTACCATATAAGCTAAGTGAGATAAATGGATATGCTAACTAAATTAAATTTAGGACATGCTTTCATAAAATGCATGATAAATTAAATAGTTAGGCTAAATGAAAAGGTTGAGCACTTGTCGCGGGCCGTCATGGATAGGTAGGCAAATGATGTGGCATAACTTGGTGATGTGTCTGGCGGCATGCGGGGCTCAGATTGCCTTGGGATTTGTGGTCGACACAGTTGGTATCAGAGCCTAGGTTCAGGTGAGCCTAGGGAAAAATTTAACGAAAGTGAATAAAACTTAACAAAAAACTTAGAATGTGGAAACCCTTTAACTTGACTTAGAACTTTAGTTGGGAAGTACAGTGAGACGGGCAGTTTAAGGTTTTATACTTGTATGTTTTGACTTGTAATATGTATAAACACACGTATACGACACTGACTGGAATTCATTTGCGATTGCAGATTCGAGATGAACGGATAGCCGATTCCACCTAATATGGCTGATGGAGGCCAGACGAGCGACCTTGCGAGAGTTGACTCGGATCAGAGTCTACGCAACACCGTCACACTTCATGACGCGCAGCTCGAAGAGATCTTGAGACTGCTTCGATCACAGGCAGTGGCCACACAATCGACTGCGACACTTGCCACTACTACTGCTACTGTTGAGACTGTCGTCGCCCCAACAAGTCAGGATACGCCGCTCGTGGAAGGTAGAGTTGAGATTCCGGCTGAGTTGATTACCGGCATAGCTACACTAGCGATTACCCCAATGGCTATTCCTGCACTTACAGCAGTGCAGTAGACAACGTTTGAGACGACCTTGACAGCTGAGGCTATGTTGGTCAAGGAGTTTTCTAGATTGCAGCCAGGACACTTTTACAGAGGTGGAGACCCAAAGGCAGTTGGGAGATGGGTTCTCTCTCATGAAAGGCTTTATGCATTATTGAGGATTCACGACAGTATACGAGCTAGAGTCTCGACTTACATGATGAAGGGAGACACCGCGATATGATGGACCGCACACACAGCCGCCCTTTGAGAGCTGACCACTTGGGCCGAGTTTCACCGAGTCTTCTATGATCAGTACATTTTGATTGAGGTCCCGCTACGACTCTGATAGGAGTTCTTGACATTAAGGTAGGGCTCTTGCACCGTGGTTCAGTACATGGAAAAGTTTAAATAACAACTATTGTTCACTAAAGCCATTGCTGGGACCGAGCAACTTCAGGTCCACTACTTTATTCAGGGGCTTCGACCAGAGATCGGGAGTGCCATCTTTTCGAGAGGGGCCAGGACTGTACAGGAGGTCTAGGAGCTGGCATTGGCTTATGAGACATATGACATGAAGAGTGACGATGCCCCTGCTTCCGATATCAGGAGGGTCAGAGCAGCCAAGTCAGATCAGATAGGAAGGGTAAGAGGAACCGCCAGCCGAGATATCAGCGGGGACAAAGGTGTAGGCATTATGATAGGCAGACGATTGGTGCTTATGTAGTAGTACCTGCTCAGTAGCATCAAGTCATGGCAGTCTAGCCCCCAAGGGGGAAGACTCAAGGACAGGGTCAGATGGGCGGAGATAGGGGCAAGGTCAGCAGTGGCAGGGGCAGGGTTAGAGGTAGGGTGGACATGGTTAAGGCCAGAGGGCCATTGGTCAGCAGGGTCAGGGATCTGGGAGTAAGGAACACATCGTTTGTTTCCAATGTAGACAGAGGGGGCACTACCAGAGTAATGCACCAGTGAGTTTGTGCCACCAGTTGCACCTCCACCTGTACAGGCCAAGAGCAGGTTCATGCAGTGGCAGAGCTCTACCGTGACCTTTCACGACATCTAGTCGAGAGTATGTTAATTATTTACGGTTGTAACATGCATTCATTGATTGATTCAGGTTTTACATTATCGTTTATTTTGGAACGCATAGTAGGAGAGTTGGAGTTCATATCAGAAGTTTTAGGCACACACCTTGTCCTTAGCACAGCTACTGGGGATAAGATTTACATTAATCGAATCTATAGAAACTGTCTAGTTAAGGTTAGCAGTCACCAGTTACCAAAAGATTTTTGATTACTTGAGTACCTATAGTTTGATGCGCTCTTAGGCATGGATTGGTTGGCGCCTTACCATGCTCAATTGGATTGTTTTAATAAGACCTTCACCTTCTCGATACCAGGGATTCCCGAATTCTCATTCACCAGAGTCGCGGCCGCGCTTCCGATCACCAGGGGTAGATTAGCCACCTCCCAGGAGATTTACATTCTTTTAGGGACTATAGAGCTAGTTGAAAGGCAAGCAGTCATGTTTGAGGACGTCCTAGTCGTGTGTGAGTTTCTGGACGTCTTTCCTTAGGATTTACCTAGATTACCTCCTCATACACAAATAGAGTTTATGATAGAGGTAGCGCTAGGCACCCAGCCTATAGCGAGTCGATCGTATCGTAAGTCGTGATTAGAGCATGACGAGTAGAGGGCTCAGTTGGAGGACTTGTCGGAGAAGGGTTTCATACATCCGAGTATGTCTCCCTTTGGAGCACTCGTCTTTTTTGTGAAGAAAAATGACAATAGCATGAGGATGTGCATCAATTACAAGAGACTCAATCAAGTGATTGTCAGAAATCGATACCCACTACCCAAGATCAGCGATTTGTTCGACCAGCTAGTCGGAGTGCAGTTCTTCTCCAAAATTGATCTTAGGTCAGGTTATCACCAATTAAGGATTAGGGAGGAGGATATACCCAAGACGGCATTCAACACACGTTACGGGTTGTTTGAGTTTACCGTTATGCCGTTAATATTGACGAACGCGCCGAAAGTGTTCAAGGATTTGATGCACCGAGTATTGAGGCCATTTTTAGATCAATTCGTGATAGTCTTCATTGAGGATATCTTGACCTATTCCAAGACTCGTGAGGATCACGAGAGGCATCTCAAAGAGACACTAAAAACTCAGAGAGAGCACCAGTTATACGCCAAATTCTGTAAGTGTGAGTTTTGGCTTTCTGAGTAAAGTTTTTAGGGCACGTGATCAGTGACTGAGGCATATCGGTGGACTCGAGTAAGGTTCATGCTATCATTGATTGGTGTACACGAGAGAGTGTGACAGATGTCAGGAGCTTCTTTGGACTAGCAGGCTATTACCGATGCATTGTATCAAATTTTTCTAGGATTTCGACACCTATGACTAGATTGACCAAGAAAAACGTCGATTTTATGTGGTCTGATGCATGCGAGGCAACCTTTGTAGAACTAAAGAAGAGGTTGACCTCCGTACTGATGTTAGTATTACCAGGGCCGGGCAAGGAGTTGACAGTTCATACAGATGCGTGTGGCACCAGGTTGGGATGTGTACTGATGCAACATGACAAAGTTATTGCTTATTTGTCACGTCAGTTGAGGACCCATGAGAGAAACAATCTAGTGCATGATTTGGAGCTTGCAGCGATCGTGTTTGCACTGAATACGTGGAGACACTACCTTTTTAGTGAGAGGTTCACCCTATACACAGATCATCAGAGTTTGAAATATCTCTTCACTCATAAGGATCTAAATATGAGACAGCGATGATGGTTGGAGTTTCTGAAAGACTACGACATTTCTGTTGAGTACCAACCCTAGGAAGGGAATGTCGTAGCATATGCCCTTAGTAGGAGAGGACCGGACAGAGAGGTGATGAATCACCAATATAGCATACTCGAGGCAATAGTTACCATGATTTTGTCAGAAGTCCTAGAGATAGCAGGGGCGCACATTTGCGGACAGATGCGAGTTCCGACAGTTTCCATTCCACGAGTCCTAGAGGGTCAGCGAGCCGATACGATGTATCAGAGGTTCAGATACATGGCATAGAGTTCTGACTTCCCAAATTTGAGAGAGTCAGTGGATGGTTATTTACGACATATAGGTAGACTATGAATTCCGGCAGTAGCAGAATTGCGAGATGGCATTCTTCAGGAGGCTCAATGATCCAGATACACAGTTAACCCTGGCTGGAACAAGATGTATCAAGACATGAAGCGCTTGTTCTGGTGGCTAGGGATGAAGACAGATGTTGGCCAGTATATGAGGGGGATGTGAGGTGTGCCATCTGGTGAAGGCTGAGCACCGGAGGCCCTGAAGACTTCTACAGCCGCAACCGATCCCTCAGTGGAAGTGGGAACACATTACTATGGACTTTGTTAGTGCGTTACCGCAGACTCCACGCAACCATGATGTTGTATGGGTTGTCGTGGATAGATTAACAAAATTAGCCCATTTGATTCCAGTTTCCATGAGATAAACCTTTCTAAAATAAAAAAAAGTGGTATAATTGGACACCAGGGACTTAGGAGACTATAGTCGAGTATCGAGCGTACATCTCGAGGAGTGAACGGGACATTTTAGAGCGATTTTTACGATGGCTTGAGGTAAGTAAACCCCACCAGAAAAACAAGTAGCATTTATTTACTGCTCTATTTCATTATACCACTGTATTATGCCCGTTTGGGTTGTTTGACTACTCCACTCTCGCGTGTGTCTGTATATGGTCGACGGGACGGTATGACCCCTCAACGTCTCCTTCGTGATTAGCGATCCGATTGTTGCTACGGTTTCGGTCATACCTTAGGCTATGAGTGACAATTTCTCGGTAAGTCGATGATTCGAGTGATGGTTTCGTGAGGAGTTAACTCCGAAATAGATTCATCTTTTTTGGGGCAGTTGATCGGGAGTTGTAAACTCCCGACCAACAGTTCCTCATTGACCTTGGAGCGGTGGCGCGGAGTTAATTTGTCACTAGAGTCTCCTCGGTCCAGTGATATTGGTCCCAAAGGTCGTCAGATATATACCACACCGCATACAACATTTATTGCTTTCCTAATGACTTATCCTCATGCTTATTATCCCTTTTCAGTGTATTTCTTATTTACTAGCATGATTTGTAGCCACTTTATTTACATTCTTATTAAATGCAACTTGCGTTTCTTCTAGGGATTTACTCAATGGAGTCGTCATCTATTTTTGCATGGATGACTGAGTGCATATCCTACGATGAGCCAGAAGAAGGCCATATTGATCGACTTCATCTGATTCATCGAGAGCCTCCACTAGCCCATCTCATAGGTGTTTGTATATGTTATGTTACTGTTTTTGGGTATATTTTGGGAGACTTAATACACTGATACATGTTTATTGACCATATTGTACATTTTGTTGCCCTATATATACATGGTATTCTTTTGATGAGTTTTCCACTGCTTAGGGTTTGTTAATGAAGTAAATTTCTAATACTTATCATTTGTTTTAACTAGAATGAAAGACTTACGGTATTATTGATAACTCACACATTTAGTTGAAAAGACCAAGGAACAACTAAATATTTTACCATAAAAGTTAAGTGAGAAAAATGGATAGGCTAACTAAATTATATTTAGGACATGTTTTGATAAAATGCATGATAATTGAAATAGTTAGGCTAAATGAAAAGGTTGAGCACTTGTCGCGGGCCGTCAGGGACAGACAGGCAGATGATGTGGCATAACCTGGTGATGTGTCTGACAACATGGTGGGGCCTAGAGTGCCTTGGGATTTGGGGTCGCCACATCTTACCTAATTAATGTACCCCTTATCTTGATCAATTGCTCACCAATCTTCCATGAATTCCCCCTCTCCCCAGCAACTCTTTCTTCTCCAGGAAGTTTAGAAATTAAAATGGTTTCATTTGCATGTGTTTGATTAACACATTATATATATAAAAATAGGATTTGTTTCTAGCCATTGATCTCTATGCATTTATGTATTCTGAGGTTTATCTAATGGCTCTACTCTAGCTACTTAGCCCACTTACACTCCTCTAATTGTCGTCTAGTGACACCAATTTAACACTCACATAGTTCCTAGATGTGCCAATACAAATCTCTAGGATAATCCTATAGTTTCCAATTTTATTATCCAAACTGTAGGCCTTGATTTATTTGATTTAATTACTTATGCTTTGGCCCATTATAATTAATTTGGTTAGTATTTTTATTCATAAAAATAATCAAACTTATGATCCCACTAACCTTCGATTACCCAGCACTCGATGCCCGCAGTTTGACACGCATTTCCAGGGATGCCATAGCCTATTGTTTTTAATTTAATCAACTTTGACTATGGTTACATTACCCATTTGAATTGTTTACTAATCAAGTTAACGTGAATAAGTAAAGTTTCCTAGTGTACCCATAGTTCGCCTACTTGATACCCGCGTTGCCATGCCTTTCGAGGAGAACTCCCGTCACACAAACTCGCCCTATAGCAACATACACACATGCGGTGCAATAAAATAATAATAATTTGAAACACCATATATGCATAACCACTATTCATAAATAACATATTTCCTCAGTTCTCATGTCGAAGTCAACTGAGTTGTCCACGTAATGCCCAAATTACGATCGTTAATCCATAAGATTAAAGCTAATAAAAGTTTAATTAAATTTGGGCCGTGACATCAGTGGTTTGGCTTGCGATTCGTAGTGTACTGATTGGGCATAGTCGATGGATCATTGTTTGAGACACCGAGGGAGGTTGTGGATAACTCTAGATCAGGTGTTACAGGATGAGATTCGAGAGGATGCACACAGGTCTTGCTATACAGTTTTTTGGTCGGACCAAAATGTATCACGACTTTGGGGGACCAAACATCATGCCTAGGGTAAGTTGTATCACACATCTTATCAGTTAGTTATTTAAATTATGCGCATACGTATGTTGATACCTAGATTTGCATATGAAGACTCATTGTTATGCTATACACTAGGCCATAGCACGTGGCACCGGCAGCCTCACTGAATTGCGATCTGAGTTTTATGTCTTTTGTGCCCATGTCAGTAGGTCGTGGGTCCATGTCGACCACCGCGAGGGCTATTCAGTGATGGGCCAGTAGAGCGGGTTAGAGAAGCTCACCGGTGGGTTCCCAATGTATTGAAGTATGGTTTAGTATGGTTCAATCATGAGTTGGCGATGTCAATTATTCCGCCACAATTTGAGTTTCATGGAGAGGTGCACCAGAAACTCAAAGAGATCTAAATTTTGGGGATGAAATTTTCTCTTGTTCGGATGAATTGCAACGGCTGAAATTTATTAAAACAAAGATTAACCATAATTTTTGCGACTAATGGTTGTAATTCGGGCGTTACGTGGAAAACTACGTTGACTAGGACAAGAGAATCGAAGGAATATATTATATTTTGATGATGGTTGTTTATGTGTGATGTTTAAAGTATTATATTATTGTAACATCGTATGTGTATACATTGCTATCAGTTGAGTTTGGGTGAAAGGTATGTGCCTAAGGATTTGTGCTAGAGCATGGGCACTAGATGTTGGGTAGTTAGGGGTTAGTGGGACTACAAATGGGTCAATTATGTTACCAATTACACTAACCATATGATAATTGTATCTAAAATTAAATTAATTTGAAAACATATGCCTATATTTTGATTATAAATATAGTGATATCAAAGGGCAATTGTATAGTGGGTGAAATTAGACTTGCATGTAATTATTTTAAAAGATCTTGTGCAAAATGGAAAATGTATTATGACTTGTGTATGTGGACCAATTGGAGACTAGGCGCATGCTAAGTGTCACATTTAGAAATGAAAAATGGTTGCTAGTAGAGATGTAGTGGGTTATGTGTTGGAAAGATATGAACCTTAGATGTGTCTTGAGATAACCACTTAATGATCCAAATAATGGATAATTACTTAAGTCCCAAGTTTCCATTTATCTCTCATTTAAACAAAAACAAAGTAGATAGGAGAGTTAACATGGTTTCAGGAGGACAAATAGAACAAAGGCGTAGGATTTACTGACTTTGTGAGTGAAATTGTTGGAATTTTTGGGGATCCAATAGAGGTAGAGCAAGAGTGAAAACTTCATTAAGGCTATAAGTATGTTCTTCACCAAATATTGGTAATGCATGTTCTAAGATTGTTTTTCTTATTGCTTTTGGTGAATGGAGGGTCCATAAGAGTAGATCAACCCTCAATGAGTAAGCATCCCTTCTTAGGGAATCATTTTTAAGGTTATTGTTATTGTTTGATAGTGATTACTTGAGGAAGATGATGAATAGTAACTTTTAGGAAAGTTGATTTGGTATCTTTTGCTTACGTGTTAGCCCATTTTATTGCATGATAATGAAAAATGAGGTGCAAAATAATTTTGGGAGGATTGTATAAGTACGAAGGCCGAAAGGGTAGAGACTTAAAGATGAACAATGATATTTTTTTAGTTTTTATCATATTAAGTGTTCTGCCTAGAAAGCATACTCAAAGTTATGAGCATACTCAAAGTTTCAAGTATGCTCGAACTTTGAGTAAGCCCAAACTTTTAGTAAGCTCAAACATTCATTAGACTCAACTTTTAGCTTGCTCAAACCTTCAGCATGCTCAAATCTTGAGCCTACTCAACTCTTACTGATTAAGTTAAATAACTTGACCTAGCTTGCAACTAAATCTAAATCACACTATAAACACCATTTAATGACCCTTGGGGGCTAAGGGACCGTAGTACGAGGGTCTAAACGAGTAGGGGACGCATTCGAGGTATGTTCGGGAGAGTCGGAGCGAGTGTTTAAGCTATGTAAAATCCAATGGAACGTCAGTTTGAGTATTTATCTAACTTCATTGTTGTTTTTCTATATCTAGTTTAGTATATTCATGTTCTATTTGTTGTTATGAACGAAATGTTGAGTTTACTCCCTCCGGGTATTTTGTTGAATGTCTGTGTCATGATGGACCATGGCATATGTATCAAGAGTCCTCGGTGAATAACGGCAAGAGCTACATTGTCGATATGTGTCGGTGCATCGTGGGTCTATGCCGACCATTGAGAGGACCAGGTGATGGCCAATTAGGTGCGCCAACTGGTAGGATCCTAGAGAGGGTATTCGAAGTATGGTCTAGTATGATCGGGATGAGCACATATGTTTGCGATTTAATATTATTATTATTTATGCATGCGATGATCTTTTTGCGGTTGCCTATTTACATTCTGCTTGTTTATTTAACAGTATTTATTGGATTTCCTTTAGTTTATCATATTAATGGTTAGTGAATTTCTTAGGGATTTTACTCATTGGAATCGTCATCTATTTTTTGTGATGGTTGAGTGCAGATCCATCTATGAGTGAAGGTAAGGAGATTCTTGGCGACTATCTCTGAACTCGCCCACTGTTCGAACCATTACTCGTAGGTGTTTATTTTGGTATATTGTTATATTTTTGGTTTATGGGAAACTGGTGAGATGTGTGTACTTGTATATATCTACTTTTGTCGCCTTATATATACAGTGTACTTTATTCTGAGTTTTCCATAATAGGACTAATGCTCTATAAAACATAAGGGTTAAGGAAAAGACATTTTAATGTTAAATTTAAGACTTCCGCTGTAAAATACTAATTATCTACTTGCAACTCTGTAAAATACAAACCACTAGCACAGCTATAACTTTAATAATCTATAGACAGTTGAAATTACAATATTTAAAGACTTAAGAAATCTATGAATAAAAGATTAGTTAAACTAATATCACACAAGTGGACACAAACAACAAGACATGAGAAGGATAGGCAAGTGTCAGACACGAGTAGCCCACCGGGCGTGGAACGCAAGATACGAGGACACCCTGTGGCGGCCTCGGGGCGCGGGGCTTCTGCACAAACCTCTACCCCAACTCATCTCAATCTCCATGAAAAACATTACAACAACCTACAAAAAAGCCAACAACAATGAACAATACACTCACCTTGGTCTCACTTCTCCATCTCTCCTTCGTTTGATCTCTCTCTCTCTTTCTCACCCTCTCGATCCCACCTTCTCAAAAACTTGATATCTCGAAGTGAGTGGAAACAAAAAATGGATGAGGAGGTTTTATTTATTTGGAGATATATATTAAGATATCCTTGAGAATCGCATTGCATAAATCTCCAAACAAATCTAATGGTACCATTTTCATTATAAAATTTGATATTTCTAGAGATACGTGTTGCATATCTCGAGGTCAATCTTGTGTCTGTTGACAAGATAATCACCACCTCTAACCGACTTAGATGGAATAAATTATATTGATCTCCTCGAGATATGTGATTATATTGATCTCCTTGAGATATGTATCACATATCTCAAGGTGGATCGAACAATTTTATCACTAACCATACACCACTTGATTTTGCTTGAGATGGATGGCATGAATCTTGAGGCATGCACCTCTTCAACAGCCAACGTTCAAGTAATTTACCTCATCAATGATCACGCTACGCTTATCTCGAGAAAAATATAATGTATACTTTTATTTAAATTAAACTATAGGATTCATTTATATATTTATATATATAAACTTTATTACATATATAAAAATATATATACCCCTATATATTTTCGCGGTTATAATTTTGCAACATTATCTCTTAAATTTATGTCCAAACTGAATATCTAAAAATACCCCAATTTCGTCAAAAATTGTAAAATATTCCCAACGCACTCCAAAACTCACTAACACCACATATACACTTCAACTTGTATTTCATGTTGAATATAGTATAATACACTAATTAGTCCATGAGAAAAAATTATATTTTAAGCTTATAATCTCCGATCCATAACATTTGGGTCCCTCTTCGAATACTGGAATCCAAAATTAAATTTGAAAATACTTAATCAGCATCCTAATCAAGTTTACAAAATTCTCGGATGTCATAGGATCAAACTCTAATATTTATTAATCCACCTCTTGTTTCATGCATACTTGTTGAATTTAAAATGGGAGTGGAACCAAAGGGCACTTCAAAATTTTATGTAGTGTTCACAACTATGTGTTAGATGGTCAAGACTATATGGATACTTATGTGTTAGAATTCCAAGATGAACTCAAAACTCTAAAGGAAAGCATGCCCATTTTATTGCCCAAGGCTATGGTGAACCCATTTGTTTGTGACTACTCCAAAGTAGTAGGCGTTACGTGGTCTTTCAGGCTAAATCTAGTCGATGACTTAAAATAAAGGTGCTTGTTGGGAGGCAATCCAACTTTTTTTATTTATTTCATGCATTTATTTCTAGTTTAGTTTAGTGTAGTTTACTTTAGTTTAGTTTATTTCAGTTATTCAACCATTTTATTAAATCTTGAACTCAATTTGTTTATTTTTATATATTAAAGAAGTCTTGAGATGAAAGAATGAGAGAATACCTTTTGTTTGGTGTCAGGGTTGACTTTCAATTAAATTTTAATTAGCATGATTTGAGTTCTTATTTTTTAATAAGTTCATTACTTGCTAGGATTCATCGTTTTTGAGACTTGGTTAGAAATCAAAAGTTTTACTTAAGTCATTGCATTAGTGGCAGGCCTTTAGGAAGAACCCAAAAGACTAGATTATATTTTCACAATTTTATTGATTTTACTCTTAGTTGAAAAACTTCGAACTCACAAAATTTGGTTGAAATCTTCAAGTTCATTCATTGATTTATCAGTTCATAATCTTATTGCGTTATGGTATCAAAGTTTTTAATGCCAAAGTTCATAAACAAATATTTTATTCTCTCACTTTTGACTCCTATATTGAAAATATTTCTCGGGGTAAAAAATACGAGGTGATTTCAATTAAGGGCGAGTGATCGAGTTGTTTTTGTTTATATGGCCTTTATTCAAGTTTGCATTATTCACTTGCATGTTTGTTTATTTATTTATTTAAAATTTTTATTAGTTAGTTACATATCTGAATCAAACTTTCGTGTTTTAAGTAAATTCTACCTCTACATTAATTTTTATGGATGGCATATATGTTAATTATGAAATAAATTGGAAAAACGGTGAAATAGGCCTAGCAATTCCTGAACGATTTCAAATAACACTAGGAACCGCTGGCCGAATCCATGACATAAACTAATAAATTAAGTGAAATTATCAATCTCGCGAATCCTCAACGATTCACCATTTCAAAGGAATTGCTACTCAGATCGGTGGGTCACTACACCTATCAACTCATCGATTCTCCTCGTTATTTCCCAACGATTCCACTTTACACATGAATCGCTAGGCATGAATAGGAGTTTTTAAAATATAACCCCCAAATTGGTCGAAATAACTCAATTCAAACTACAAACCCCTGCACCTCTTCGACAAGGAAATTAAATTAGTGTCTAATTCAACCATCTAAAGCCTTATTATAGCTTATTTATGTAATTCCCACCTCAATTAGAATTACTATATGATTTAGATGGTTTGATTTTTGATAAATTTTCAATTTTGAATGAATTTCAAATTATTCATGGTTTCTAAATGTTTGACTTATGAATGATTACTATATGGTTAATTGAATGGTTGGTGATTAAAATTGATCACTCAATATTGGGATTATTTGGCGAATTACTTGATATTTTTACCCGAAGTATGATTTTAATGGAATTTAGATAACGAAGGATGTTTTTGAATTAGTAGTGTTAAAAAATAAGTTTGGGTGTGTTTTGTTTTAAAAAGACTTGAATTTATCGCAATATGTTTTCCTTTTACGAGATGATGATGGTTGGACATTTATATTTGTCATGTTTCTTTAATTATGGAAATTCATTCCTATGATATGTTGTTCATTCAATAATCATTAGTTATTTCATTACTTTGTTCATTTATGATTCATGAGGTATATTTGTTTTTTTGAAAACCCGACTTAGTTTTCAAACCTTGAGGAAAAGGTTTGGAATAGGTTTAGCAGTATTTAGGTGAAGTGGAGTATAAATCTCGAAAGTATGGAACACTCGAGATGTAGAATCCATTTATTTATTCAAAGTTGACTGAAATTTAAGATTTTGGAAGATACATGCAATATTTCTTCATTTTATTTTATTTAGTTGGAACTATGGAATTGAATATAATTTGGATTTAAGTAAAAGTGATATTTTCATTACCCATGAAAATAGAAAGCTTATAATAGAAAAGAATTGTTATACCCTATTTCACTTGACCTAGATTGTGTATATACTAGAGGAGTTTAGAGGGAATTGATTGCTTTGTTGTAGACATTATAATGGGTAGAAGATCGAAACGATAGTGCAAGATAAACAAGATAGATTTCTAGGAATCTATTTATACAAAGATTATTGATCAAGTATTTTATATTTATATTTATGTAATGAAAATAGCTTATGCCACAATTGAAGAGAAAAATAGGAATTAGAAAAAAAAACATTATTTAGTTTGAAAATGTATTTCTTTAACTAGAGTGAAAGTGAGAAGAGCTAGTAAGAGTATTTAAAAGAAAAAAATAGAGAGACCCACATATTCCAAAAGAAATAATGTAGGAAATCTAGTGGTGGAAAAAATGTGAGGAAGAGTTCCTATAAAAAGAATAACAGTATCCAAAGGAAATGGAATAGGGAACCGTATGAATATAATACAAAAGAAAATAATTGAATATATAGAAGAAAGAAAAAAGAAAAAAAAAGAGAAATACAAAGAATGGAAGGAAGTTTGCAAAAAACTCTTCAAATAAAAGATTTAAATCGAGTGCTTATAGCTAGTTTGAGTGAAATATATTTTTTTTTCAATAAATGAATATAATTGATGATTATTGGCGATTAAAAATTACTATCAACTTTAATTGTGGTAATATTTTAAATATTGTTTGAAATGAGATTGATTTAATATTTTTGTATCTTAAGATTCTATGTTAGTTATGGTAAGCTTGATGCTTGTCAGTGGAAATCAAGAAAACCTATATTATGCCTTCACCTTGGTGATTGATTTAATTTTGAATTATGAGGTGTATTGCATAATTAGAAGGTTGAATTGTCAAATAAAGAGGTTGTTCTATAAATATTTTTATTCTATTATATTTTTTAGAAGGATAATATGTTTTTTTTAATGATCTCTTCTATTTAAGAAAAAAAACTAAATAGTTATGAAATTAGAATAACGAAAGAAAAAAGAATATAATTGTGAATATTCCTTTGCTTTGGATAGCAAAGTCCTAAGTTTGGGATTTAATAAGTCATAAATTATACACATTTAATGAGATATTTTAGTATGTTTAGTAAGGTAATGTCTCTAAAATATGGTCCTATTAGCTTTTATTTGTTTATTTGAAGTTTTTAAGGTATAAAATTAAAACTAGGGGGAAAATCGTGTAAAATGTATAAATGATAGTCCTATATTAAATTTACATTGAAGAACATGTTCCAAAGATCCCGAGGCAATAAATAAAGGCTCACAAGGATGATGTGATGTGTGATGGTGTGTAATTGTAATATATGAAGAAATAGAGTAAAAAATGAAGAAAGTGAAAGGTTTGTTCGAGTGGAAGTGTACGCAAAGAATCATCAACGAATCAAGGAAGAACTTGGAATAACTGCCGGAGATTCCTTAGCGATTCTTGGTAACATAGGAATTGCTGGCTAAATTCGTGGGACATTGAGACTACTTTTCCAACGATATTCCCAACAATTTCACCTAAACCCATATTGCTGAGGAATGGCTAGATCAAATTTTGTGGATTTTAGATAACAACAAATAGTTTGAGCTAGTTTTGGATATTTACTACTTAGAATACTTTACATATATGAGCCCTAGGCTTCGAAATGAATGGCCCTTGATTTCTCTTGGAGCCATATTGACTAGTTTTATTTATTTTTAGTTGAGATTTGTTGTTTAATGCTTTTGATTACTTTTAAAGATTCAAGTATTCAATTAAGATGTATTTTTATTTAATTCTTATATTTACTTTATTGCAATGTTATTTATGATTAAGAGTGAGTAGTTTATTAATCAAAACAAATTCAAAATGTGTACTTGATCCATTTTGCAATATAGTCATAATGAGATGATTTTGTACTTTGAACCAATCATATTCTTTAATAGAATTATTTAAGTGATTGTTATTTATGGATTGCAATAATGAATTTAACTTTTATGTTCATAATGGCCAATGTGTGTTGTGATATTTTGATTCATTATGCAGTTTAAAGTAGTAACTAGGATTGTTTGAAAGGTATTACCGTTTAGATGTTCTATCTAAATTTGATATCTAAATCTAATATTGCAGTGGCTTTCCAAAGTTGTTAGATTTAGTAGTTCAAAGTTTTAACAAAGTTTAATGTAGTTTTATTGCATGCAGTTAATGTTTTTGTGTATTCAAAGATGTTAGCTCAATAAAATTAGAATGTGGCTTTTTCACCGGTATAAGGATAACTAATGGCTAGCTAAAGGATGTTTACTTACTTATGATTAGAGTTTAATGTTCTATGGTACCTTTTAATGTATGCCTATGACTATATGAATTGAGTAACATGTTTGAATGCAAAATGGATTGATTTTTTTTGTTCCTGATGTTTGTTTAAATATTTATTTATTATTAAATTGCAATTATTTGAATATTATTGACTTTGATTTTTGTTAATTAAGTTAATTATTAATTAGTAATTAGTGAGAAAAAGAAAAATAAAAAAAAGCTTATGACTGAAGAAAGTTACACAATCCCTGTGGAGATGATGCCTCTTACAACTACTACAAATTTGTAAGTATAATAAAGGTGGAAAATTTATTGTACACGGTTAATATATGTCATATAGGCCTATGTAAATAAAATGGGCTTAAATGCCTTGTGAAACAAATAAAATAATGAAAAAGGGCTATTTTGGTAAATACAACATTAAAGATGAATTTAATGAAGACCTTAGGGTTGTCCATGAACTTAAAGACAGTAAGATGAGATGTGTGGTTGGATTTGGTCAGCTCAACCCTAATGCCATTAACTTAATATTTAAACTACATTAAGGGCTTCAAGCCACTTTTGCTTTGAATTACCTACGGAGAAGATTTGAAGAGAAAACTAAGAAGACTAGTGTTGTGGATTGTTGGAGGAGAGGGACCAACATCAAATATACTATGATTAGATAATAATCTTCCCCCATCTTTTCTAATTTCATCACCTTATTTGGTCCCTCATGTGATTTTAGGGTATGAGATAAGTTCGCCCTTCTTGAACTTGATTAGGATCATCTCCACCTTGAATATTTGGATTTACAATGTCATTGGTGTTTCAAAATAGGTGTTTAATAATATTTTGGTAAGATTTTTACCCTTGGGGGTTGGCATGGGTCAATGAAGGTAACAAATTTAGGGTTATGTTATGGGAATTGTGAATTCCAAGCCAACGTCACGCCTCACTTACACGCAGTATAACGGTAGCTATGGAGTTGCCTGGTAAATAATATAAGTGATCTAGCGATTTCTAACGTCGTGGCCTGTAATGTACTGCACTAGAAAATCGCTAAGATAAATTCCTAGTTTTGTCGACTAGGAGCCCGCGATGTCGCCTTGTAGGTAAACCCAAGGCGCTTGGAGGGCGTTGAGGGGTTTATTGGAATTAAATTGGATGTTCGATTTTCAAAAACTCACTGAGCTTATCAAAGTATATCGTTACGACAAGGGTTAGGGTAGTGAGAACTAACCTGAAAAACATAAGGCGTGATATTGATTCGAAATGGGTTTTATATCATTTCAAAAAATTAATGCGAATTGAGTAAACTTACCTCAAACAAAACATATTAATAATACATATATGAACCTATACCAATGTAGACACGAAGAGAACCGCATAGGAGCTTTCCAGCAAGGATAGGATATGATAACAATTCTTCAGGGTAATGGGTTTTGCTTTATTCTCAATCATTCATTGATAATAGATACGTTGGGCTTACGTATCGACTTTGTGGAATGTGTTGGAATCTATTTGTGAAATCTTATTGATCTTTCTTGCTATATCAGTTGGATTCTCTTAAAATGAATGTCATGTTGAGCTGGTATATTGATATTGATGAACGCATGCTTGTGCCTTAGGTCGGAGGGTCAGTGGCCACCGATACCTTCTTTTATGGTTGTTGTGAGATCTTCATGTATATAACTGTTCAGATTTTATTAGTGTAGCTTTGATGCCCTTCATAACATTTTAGGGTTTTCCTTTGACAAGTCACGTAGGTGTTCGAGCATAAGCGCAGCTTTGATGTCCTTCTAAGCAGTTTGCTTATCCCTTAATGAGCTACATAGGTGTTCGGGTCCATGATGATTGCAATATCAAGTTTCCACTTCTCTAAATTCAATGGCATTCATGTATCATTGCATACTTGTTGGATTATCATTGTTGGGCACTTCTTATTTTATTTTGCACTTCTTAGTACTTTTGCTTATGTACTTGTTCTTGCCTAAAATGATAATTGGTTTCTTAAGATCCGTTTGTTACATGTTAGTTATAGTTGCATTAGGTATTACTTTGATGATTGAGGGTAGAGCAAACTTTTGCTTTACTGACCCCGTTGAGTCTTTTGCTCACCCTTCTACTACCCCACATCCCCTTCCCTTTGATACCTCAGATGTTGTTCTAAAAGAGAAGGTTGTAGCATAGTAGATCTCTTTCCTATGTGTTGGTTTGAATACTATTTATCTATTTGACTTTTGAGATATTTTATGTAATAAACAGGGGATTTCACACATGTAGATTTTTAAACCTATAGAACTTGGTTTTATTTTATGCTTCAAGTTGTTTATCAGATTTCTATGATAATTATGAAACTTGTTAGACTTTAAAGGATTTTTATTTCTGCACCTATTAGCCTTAATTTGTCTTTTATCGAATGTCTTGGATTATTTTCCGCAAATTTGGGCTGACTAGATCATCACCCGACTCATTTAAGTCGGGCGATCTAGGCCCATGGGGTTTGGTCGTCATAATTTGTACCAAAGCATTAGGTTCTGGAAAATAAAAGGACGGTGTATAGGGTTATCCGAATTCGTGGTACCAACATCAAAGTTGATATAAGGACCTAGATGTCAGAACCCATGGAATGTTGCTTTGGGTAACCAATAAGGAAGGTCACATTTAGTATCACAGTTGGTGATATAACCTAAAGTAATAGAGCATATAGAGAAAAGTGGAGTTCAATCCTCAGATAAGGAATTGGGCATAGTTGAAAATCATAGTTACTGTCAAATTAGTACCTAATTTAAGTCACCTAAAATACTAGTAAGATGTTAAACTTCTGAAAGGTTGGCCCATTTTAAGTAATGAAATCATATGCATAGGCTTATGGTTTGCATTGACTTATTATGTACAAGTGACCAAACTTAAAGTGGGAAACATATTTAAAATTAACAAGTACATGTTATGATGCTATTTTCTTATGTATATAACATTTATGTTGTTATATATGTTGTTCGTTTATTATGTCTCCTACGTTAATATTTTGAAGTAACTCATTGAACTACTCACACTGCATATTGAATGCTCAAAGTCGAAGCTCCTATGGCTTGAGGAACAACAAGGGTGTACTATTAAAATTGGGAATCATGTCTTACCATATGATTCACGGGTATTAGAGTATTTATAGTATGATGCCTTGTTAGGGATGTATTAGTTATCAGCTTATCGTGCAAATATTGATAGTTTTTGCCAGACAGTTACCTTTTGGATCCCTAATATTCAATTGTTTTGATATAAAGGTCGTGCACCTAATTTAGTTGCCACTCGTAGGAAAGTAGCAACCATAATTGAGTTGGAAACTCTCTTGATTTTGATCACTATTAAGTAAGAGGCACGAAGTTCAACTTGAACAAATATAAATGGTTAGAGAACTCTCAGAAGTCTTTCCCTTCGATTTGCCTCGGTCCCTCTGCCTCGGGATGTTGACTTTGTCAATGACCTTGTTCCTGGCATGAAACATATATTTATACCACTATATAATATGTCACCCAAAAAATTGGCCGAGTTGAAGACTCGGTTTGATGACTTGATAAAGAAAGGTTTTAATCACCGAATTATGTTACCTTAAGGAGCACCAGAGTTTTCTGTGAAGAAAAATTATTGTAGTTTGCGAATGTGCATTGACTATCAATAGTTAAATAAGGTGACCATTAGGAACAAATATCCATTCCCTATGATCGATGACCTATTTGACCAATTGCTGAAATGAAATTCTTTCCGAATATAGACGAGATTGAAGTATCATCAAGAGGAAGATATAAAGAAGACAATTTTTAGAACAAGATATGGACATCAGGAGTTCACGGTGATGGCACTTGGAGTTACAAATGCACTGATAATGTTTATAAATCTTATGTGTAGAGTCTTCAGGCCTTACCTAAACAAGTTCATATTTGTCTTCATTGACGATATCATGATCTATTCCAAGACCCATAAAGAGTATGAGAGACATCTTATAGTGACCTTGCAGACTTTTAAGGATCACCGATTGTATGCTAAGTTTAGCAAGTGCTAGTTTTGGTTTTCAGAGTTGAGATTTTTTGTTCATGTGGTGAATCCAAAGGGAATTTTAGTAGATCCTGCTAAAGTCGATGTCATCACAAAATGGCCATAACTTTCCACGGTGACGGAGATTAGAAGTTTTTAGGTTTTAGCAAGTTACTACCAAGGGTTCGTGAAGGACTTCTTGAAGATCGCAGCTCCAATGACAAGCCTAACTCAGAAAAGTGTAAAATTTGAGTTGACAAAAAAATGCAAGGATTATTTCATAGAACTATGAGACAAGCTAACTTTGACACCTATACTGGTATTTCCAAAAATAGGGAATGAATTAGTTCTTTGTTCTGATGCTTCATATTTCGGGGTGGGATGTGTGTTGATGCAAGAATGGAAAGTTATAACTTATGCTTATAGGCAATAGAAAGTGCATAAAAAGAACTATCCAACTCATGATTTGGAGTTAGAAGAAGTTGGTTTTGCTTTAAAGTTATGGAGGCATTACTTGTATTACAAGAAGTTCCTGGTGTTCTCGAGTCATAAAATTTTTAGGTATTTGTTTACCCAAAATGAGTTGAATATGCGACAAAGGTATTGGTTCGAATTCTCGAAAGACTTTGACTTCATTCTTCATTACTATCAAGAAAAGGAAAATGTTATGATTAATGCTTTAAGTCGTGTGAGGAATGAAATAGGGGATGCAGGCATAATAATGAGAAAGAAATATGAATTACTCAAGGAAGCCTCAGTTGTGTGTATTCATGACATTCATGAGAATGAGTCTGACATTTCAGGTTCCTTAACACGAGTTCAGATGAAAGCAGAACCAAAGGCTATTTTAAGAATTACAGAATGTCAATAACTTGATTCAAAGTATGGAAAGTGCAAATAATTGGCTTATAGTAAGGAATTTCCATATTGGAAGCTTTCGGTAGATGGAGCATTAAAGTTGAAGTCTACTATGGATTCAATTGCATTTACAGTTCCAAAAAGATTTACTTCGGGATACTCATCAATAGCGCTATACAATTCATCCAGGGAGCACCGATATGTACAATGAGATGAAATGAATGTATTTATGGCCAGGGTTGAAATCGAATATTGCAAGGTATATCTAGTATTGTGCGACTTGCAAGTATGTGAAAATGAATCATCATAAATACGGATAGATGATGCAACCTTTACGTATTCCTTAATAAAAGTCAGAACACATAGCCATAGACTTTGTTACAAAATTGGTGACGACGAGGAAGAAATATGATGTTGTTTGGGTTATCGTATATATTTTGATTAAGTTTGCTCATTTCATTCCAATTTCCATGGGGGATCCAGTGGACAAGTTGAGCGGGAAAAATCTTGATGAGATCTTGAGGCTACATGGCTTCTAGTGTATGTTGTGTCGGATTAAGATCCACATTTTACTTTCAAGTTTTTGAAATGTTAACATGTAATGACCCTTTCCTCATTAAGGAATCATTCAGCCTTAAACCCTAATTATGCTAGGTACACCGGCCAGACTTAACTAGACCTAGCAGCCTCACCTTCAACACCTGATAAATACAGTTGTATATCGAGTATCAAAAATAAAACAAATAATAAACACATCGGAAATTAAAAACTTTTCGCCATATTAAACACGATATACAAAACCAAATCAAACCGTAATAAACCTCAGTTATGCAAAACCTCCCAACCATTGTAATATTAAAAAATTGTAGTTCAATCCGAATATATAAACAAGGGAAGAATCATTACATCGAAGAAAAGATCAAGACTCCTAAACCTTCTCTATCCCAATATTCGTAGTGCTCGTTTGTATTTATAAAATATTAAATAGGGTGAGCGCTCTAACTTGCTAATTAAGTACGAATTCACATAACTATTATCAATCCATATAATAATCAAAAATAAATGCAATAGAAAAATGAACCAAAAACATATTTAAACAGGGTATTGAGATTCATATAAACAATACTTAAGCAAAAAGCAAATCCAATAGTTTCCATGGCGTGTGATACTGTGACATTTTCATTTTTGTTTTTCAAAACGAGGGTAGAATCTACTATTTCTCAAGTATACCAAATGACTCAGTCAATACTCTGGTAAAGTATTGTTTGTTCATATGTATACTCGCTCCAATAGCTCTATCCAAAGCCCATGAATAAAAATATAATTGTTCCACCAATTTATTGAGTTCAGATTTACAAATAGTCTAGGGTGCTACCTCTAACCCTATACTCGATCTCGGGTTTACACACACGATATATCGCAATTAGTATAGCCTCCGATATCACCAAGTACTACACGTACATTTAACAAGATTTTAAATCAAATATTTTTCGTCACAGTAAACAACTCTCCATTCTTGGTCCATAAACTATATTAACTAAAATATAATATATAGCAAGCCAAAGTTGATAATTGAACAAATCCATACTTACCTCTGTTAGGTTACATTTTTTATTCCTTTACTTTTCGGGTCTCTTAACTTTTTTTAGTATTCGAAAACCTATCACAAATCATATGAGTTCATTATATGTCTAATACCTCAAATTTAAAACCCCTAAATTGGTCCCAATTGAATCCGAAACCATTTTGCTAATTTGTGGGATTAATACAGTCTTTATACATTTTTCGAAGTAAACACCTCGGAATAAAGTCCCGAAGGAATCCCGAATTCTCCACTATCGATTGAAATCCACGATTTCTCTCGATTTAGTCCAAAAATATAGTTTTCTTATTTTTTCAATTTTTTTGGGATTTTCTCGAAATTCAGGCATTTTCCATTTTATTGTTTTTGAGAAGAGGGGTTCGACCTCCGAACCAGACCCAGTTCAGGACGCTTGGGGGAATCAAACACCCTTATTCGTCTTCTCGACCATTTGTTCAACAAAACCAATCCTTTTTTTTCGAATCTTTAATTAGGGTTTTGTCAAGCCCAGCCCCAAACCACGTATGGCTAGGGGAGACGACTCCCCTGCCATCATATTCCTCAGAGAAACTGTTGAGTAGTTTGTCTGACAACCCTCAACTGTCGTACAAAACAACAACCTACATAACGCAACAACATCAACCACCTTACCTTTCTCCATCCCCTTAGTTTCGAGATCTCCTTGGCTCTTCGTTTCTCCTTCTCTTTCTATTTGATCTCTCCCTTTCTCGCTATTTTGATTCCTCTTTAAATCAATATGAGATTGGGATAAATATTAAGATTTCTTCGAGATTTGTATCGCATAAATCTCGAGGCTGATTCAAAAGTTTTATTTATATTTTTTTTCTCGAGATACGTGTTACATATCTCGAGCTCAATCTTTGTGACTATTAAGCAAGCACATTTCTTTTTGACCGACTTACCTTTGATTAAAATACAAACATTGCTCGAAATTCATTTGCATGAATCTCGAGGCCAATCCAAGGATACATGAACCAAAATGACATTTTCATGTCACACACACATTTATTGTTATGGAGATTGGGTTGCATACATCTCGCGGCATGAATAAACTCACTAACATACAACGATCAACACCATTCGTCTTGTCGACGCTCATGTTATGAGTATCTCGAGGCGAATCCAATGGTTTAAACAATTCAAATTACACTTTAGGTTATCTATATTTAAATTTATATATCAATTATATATAAATATTTATACCTATGTATTTTCTTATCTATAAATTCACCACACACGCCAACGACCACCCTCAGGCGCACTATTGTATATCCAATGAGTGTCACCCTCGACCCCTCGTGTCGCTAAGCACCCATCAATTTATTAAATATATTGAATATATATGTATTTATATATATAATATATATACATATCTATGCCCAAATTCATTCGTTTATAATTTCATCGCGCGCGCCAACGAGTACACTCAGACGTGCACACTACCCCATCACCCATATGCATCCCATAAACTTTCAATTATTTTTTTTCAAACTGTAGGTTTTATATATATTTTTAAATATATAAATTTGCCTATATGTTTTTACAACTTATCCATTTGTCACGTTTGCCAAAAAATACACCCAAGCCTACATATTACTTCCACGTCTCTCAATGTGGTCCCCCCATGATTCACATGTGTCACACTAGGCATACAGTCAATTTATTTATCATTTATTTTCCAACTATCGGCTTTATCTTAATTCGCATTAATCACCAATAGTTACATTAATTATCTCTCACACCAATCAAACATAATGCATCACTACAATCGCACTCACATTCTAATCGAGACAAGCTGGGCTTAACCACGAGTCTAATTTAAGTTAATTAACTTTCGGATTAACGTTAATCATCAGGTTAAGGACATGAGTCGTTAAATTCACCCCAACTAAAGCAATTTTGTTCTCGAAATTAAAGTTTATCAACTAATTGTAACTTCGAAGATATAGGGAAATTATTTCTATATTTTCCAAATTAGTTCCTTGACCAATAAATCTTCCTTAACCTTAAAATCTTCAAATCTATATTGCATTTTCATAGGTTATAAGTTCAAAAGAATACATACAGCTTTTGAATATCTCAACCCCCTATGATGTTTCTCAATATAATCTTTCCATTTTATTGAGTTGTAGTTCCATACTGACAGTCATCTAACACCCATCATTGTAGTTCTAAATTATTCAGGGTTCAATTATTTTGTATCTTTACTTCTCGTTCCACATCACTTAATGAAAAATCTAAGCATACAAACTTTTAAGGGAAACACCCAATCATTTATAGCCTGAAAATATCAATACCAGAGAACTCACACAGCGAAAATACTTCTTCCAGTAACTACCACATTCCAAGTCACAAGCTCATAAATTATATTATCTACAACTAAGATTAGCTGCAAATATTTTGTGTTAAGATTGAGCAAGGTCCCTCCCAGCTATTATACATCTCTTCCCAACTAGAAAGTAGATTTTCGATTCCACACCGAAATGATAATCCTAGCTCTCCATAAACTCTCAACTCTTTGTACGCACATATATCTCGCTTACTTTTCAATAGGAGTTAAACCACGATACTGGCAAGAAATATGCAGACTCTATCAGCCTACAACCGCAACATCGACAACCTTCAATTATCATTAAAACTTAGGTTAATCTATCATAAATTTTTTAGCATGAAATCTCATTCATAATAGGATAGAAAATATATCCCTCCAAGTTAATAACTATCGACTTCTACTTGCTGATATATCTCATATTTCTTTATAAAATTTACACTGTCTATCTTCATTTCAGGTCACCAATAGCTTATTCTTATCCCAATGATTTTGGATTTCGCCTAAATAAATATTTTACAAAAATCTATGAGATTCCCCTAACATTCTTGCCTTACTTTCTTATTCGAGTTTCGATTTACGTGCTCAATATTATGATCTGAGATTATCTATACAAAATACCAATAGTTAATAATGACCTTTGACCTACTAGATAATCTCAATCAATTTCTCTGATAATACACCACTCACCTAATCATCATTAGCTTAGCTCTAATCTGATCTCCAAATAACAGACTTATAGTTACCAATCAAGACAACTCAACTGATGATGTGCCTGCGTATGACTTTAATGGATCACCATTACAAATCTCATTCAACAGATATTATCGAGTAGCTTTAATTGTAACTACGTCCCCTATCCTTTTCTTATTAAAGGTATTATCAACACAATCACTTTAATAAGTGACGTTTCAGAGTAAATTCCTAATATTCTAAGAAATACAAGTTTATCTATCTCTATTTCCATTTTGGTTACCCTGATAATTACATTTTTTCAAACTTACATAGTTTGAAATTCTCTACTTTAACCTTGCACCAGCCCACTGGTTTATATGCTTCCAAGTTGTGTTTTAATCATTCTTTTAAAAGACTCTCAATAATGTCTAAGAATAATCAAAAGATCTTCAATAGTTCTTCTCAAATGTCTAGATCTATATAAATAGGTAGAAGTATAAGCTAAAATTTTGCTTTACTATGTCAACACACATTCTTACCTCATAAAGAAATCTTAGGATAAACCTCCAACTTTTTCTTCAATTCAGGTACAATCAAGTAAACATTGTAGTTAGACTATATTTCAACTTTCCTCCAAGGCATTCTTGTATCTACTTTTAACATACACCAATCTCATACTTTAATTAACTAAATAAATTACACATTGATATTAGAGATCACTAGACCAATTGTTTGAATCATTAAATCATTTCAAGATTACTTTTCTCTTTTGCCTTTGTGCTAAATATAAGACAATCCCAAATTGTTTCAATTCCAGTCAAATCCTTTGATTTGCATTTAATATTCAACACTCATACAAGTAGTTTACATTTGAAATATAGTATTTGACTTGCAAAATCTCGCATGAAGGAATTTACCTTCACGACTTGTAACTTTTACCGGTAATGCTTGTGCACCTCCTAAGTCTTCAAAGATTTCATCTTGTTATCGATAACACAGTAAAAACTTGATTAAGATAAAGTTCAAAAACTTTACACCCTTCATTCGCAAACATAGCACAAGTTCTAGTATGTTCTAATGGTTTCTCGCCATCCACTTAAAGTGATCCAGTAATCACCTAAAATCAGCTTTATATATCCTTAACTTTGATCATATTACAATGAAAACCAAATCTCAAATAACTCTTGAACACAGCTAGTATCATCTTATTATCAGAACAAGTTGTCAATCATGAGCAATGAATATTCATTCCCATTATCGTATATTATTCTTTGAACTCCTTGAATCCTCAAATTTATTGACCACTCATTCTCCTCATCTTAGACTACACCAATCTAAAACATCAAATTAGGATACCTTACTAGCACATTGCTATGTTTGATATTGAACTATCTTTAAACTTTCTTAGTTTTGAATTTTCAATTTCATCCTTCATTTTCCAATAAATTGCTTGTCATTGCAATATGAATTTATACCTTATCTGGAATTTCTACTTCATAACAACTTATTAAGTATAAATACATTAGTAGTTTTCTAACCTCCAATAGGCTCTTATAATTAACCACTAATTTGTTTTTTGAATAACTTTCATTATTGTTCTACTAGTCATAATACTAGTATCAAATCTCATCTCGAAGTGATTCACCATCTTGGAGTTCCATCTAAAGTCATTCGGTTTTTCATTATTTTATAAATTCAATTCTCCTAATACACGTCTCAAGGTCTAGATCCAATAGATACTTCTTCACTTACTATTATTAGTGAAATAATTTTAGCAAGAATAAAGTCCACTAAAAATAGTTAATAGGATAATGAATTTAATTTCATCTTCGTAAGTTTTCTTAATGTCTTTCTTTTTTCAAGTTCCTCGAGATTAAGATTTCTCTTGAGCTTTTAGCTTCTGAACCTTACATTCAATTTTCTCTAATATCGTGGGAGATTGTGGACCTCAACAATCTTACTATCATTAGCTAAGATATCACTCTTACATCTAACGAGTAGATAAAATAAAACATAACAAATAACATATATCAATCTTTTATCTTTTGGCTACATCATAAAATCACGATAAAACTATTTATTATGTCTTAAGTTTCTTCGTAACTCAAGAAAATCTCTCAGAGTTAGTAAACTTAGGTTATGACACCAAGGTACATCAGAACCAATAACCTTAAACTTTGATACCAAACAATATCCGAGTTATTACTCATTTCAAAAACAATTCAAAAGTAAAAACGAGGCTCTGACTAGGCTCTAATATAAACTGTATCATAATTATTTAAATGTAGCAAAACCATTAAACTCAGGCTCTGATACTCACTGTAACGACCCTTATCCTCATTAAAGAATCGTTCGGCCTGAAACCCTAATTAAGCATCGATACACCAGCTAAACTTAAATAGAGCAAGCAGCCTCACCTTCAACACCTGATTAATATAGTTGTATATCGAATATTGACAGTAAAACAAATAATAAAGGCAGCGGAAATTTAAAACTTTTCACGAAATTAAGCGCGATAAATAAAGCCAAATCAAATCGGAATAAACTTCAGTTATACAAAACCACCCAACCCTTGTGATATTACAAAACTATAGTTCAATAGAAATATATAAACAAGAGAAGAATCATTACATCAAAAAGAAGATGAAGACTCCTAAACCTTCTCTATCCCAATAGTCGTAGTGCTTGTTGATATTCCTAAAATATTAATCAGGGTGAGCACTCATACTTGCTTAGTAAGTACGAATTCACAGAACTATAAATAATTCATAAAATAATCAAAAAGAAATGATAGAAAAATGAACCAACAACATATTTAAACAGGGTATTGAAATTCATATAAATAATATATAAGCAGCATGCAAATCCAATAGTTTCCATGGCATGTGATATTGTGATGTTTTAATTTTCGTTTATCAAAATAAAGGTCGAATCAACTATTCCCCTAGTATAACAACTGACTGAATCAATACTATGGCAAATTATTATTCATTCATTTGTATACTCGTTCCAATAGCTCAGTCAAAAACCCTAAATAAAGATATAACTATGCCACTACTTTATCAAGTTCAGAATTACAAATAGTCTAGGGTGCCGCCCCTAAACTATTCCTCCAACATTCTCGATCTCGGGTTTACACAAAAGATATATCGCCATTAGTATAGCCTCGGATATCAACAAGTATTACACTTCCATTTAACAAGATTTTAAATCAAATACTTTTCGTCACAGTACACACTTCTCCATTCCTGGTCAATAAAATATATGAAACTAAAATATATACTACATAGCTAGGTAAAGTTAAACGAATCCATAATTACCTAAGTTAGGTTACAGTTCCAATTCTCTTACTTTTCGGGTCACTTGACCTTTTCGGCTATTCGAGAACTTATCACAAATCACTTGAGGTCATTATATGTTTAAAACCTCACATTTAAAACCTTTAAATCGGTACTAATTGAATCTAGGACCATTTTCCTAATTTTTAGGATTAATACAATCTTTACATGTTTTTTGAGGTAAAAAAATTTGATATTATGTCCCGAAGGAATCCAAAATTCTCTACTTTTTTATTGAAATCCACAATTTATATCGATTCAGGACACAAATATAATTGTTTTTAAGTTTTTTGTATTTTTAATTTAGAAGAGGGGTTAAACCCCTAAACCAAACCATTCCGGTTCTGGGGATCAAACCCCCTTCTTCCTTTTTTGAACCTCCTGTTCAACAAAACTAATCTTTTTTTAAAAAAAAATTATTAGGTCTAGGTCAAGCCCAACCCTAAACCATGTTTGGTAGGGGAGACGACTCCCCTGCCACCACCTTCCTCCGTCGAACTGCTAAGAAGTTTGTCTGACGGTCCTGTATTCTCATACACCGCAACAGCAACATACATAACGCAACAATAACAAACACCTTACCTTTCTCCATCTCCCTTAGTTTTGAGATCTCCTTAGCTCTTCGTTTCTCTTTCTCTATCTCTGTTCGACCTGTCCCTCTCTTTATTTCGATTCCTTTAAAAATCAAAATAAGTTTAAGATAAATATAAAGATTTTCTCGAGATTCACATCGCATGAATCTAGAGGCAGATATAAAGGTTTCATTATATTTTAATTTCTTGAGATACGTGTTGCGTATCTCGAAGTCAATCTTTTTAGCTATTAACCAATCAGATTTCCTTTCGACCGACTTACCTTTGATTAAAATACAAACATTTCTTGATATTCATTTGCACGAATCACGAGGCTAATCCAAAAATACATGAACCGAAATGACATTTTCCTATCACATGCCCATTGATTGTTCTTGAGATTGAGTTGAACACATCTCGAGGCCTATAAAACCTCTCTAACATTTAACGATCAACACCATTCTTTTTCTCGCTGATCACGCTACGCATATCTCGACGAAAATCTAATGGTTTAAACAACTCAAATCAAACTATAGGTTATACATTTATATATATATATATATTATATATAAATATATATACCTAAGTATTTTCACATCTATAAGTTCACCACGCACGCCAACGTCCTCCCTTGGGCGTGCACACTATTGTTTGACCCACGCGTGTTGCCCTAGACCCCGCTTGTCATTAGGGCCCCATCAATTTATTAATAATTTGATATATATATATATATATATATATATTTATACATACAATATATAAAAATATATATATATATATATTCCTATATTCATTGATTTATAATTTCATCGTGTGCGCCTACGAGTACACTCGGGTGTGCACACTACCCTACGACCCATGTGCATCACCCTTGACCCACAAACGATATTAGGCGTCTTATAATTTTTTGATTATTTTTTTTCAAACTATAGGTTTTATTTATATATATTTATATATCAATATATATACACATATTTATTTTTTCAACTCATCCATTTGCCAAGTACGCCAATGAATACACCTCAACATACACATTACTACATTACTTCCAGTAATGTCCGTGTGGTCCCTTACGATTCACATGTGTCACACTAGGTGTACAATAAATCTATTTATCATTTATTTCCCAACTATTGGTTTTATATTAATTCCCAATAATAACCTATAGTTACATAAATTATTTCTCACACCAATCAAACATAATACATCACTACAATTGCTTTCACACGTTAATCGAGACAAGCTATGCTAAACCACGAGTCTAACTCGAGGTAATTAACTTTTTGGTTAATGTTAATTACCAAGTTAAGGGCATGAGTTGTTACATTACAGATAAGGATGGGAACCTAGCTAAATCTTAGCACTGCATTTCATCCTCAGTCAGATTAGTAGACTAAAAGACTTATCGAAATACTTAATGATATTCTTAGGCTTGTTTGTTGGATTTCAGCGAGAATTGAGAGGATTATCTGCTAATATGTGAGTTTGCGCACAATAACAACTTTCAAGCAAGTATTGGTGTGACACCATTTGAGGCACTTTATGGGAGACCTTGTAGCTCTCTGGTATGTTGGGAAGAGTTTGGTGACATGGTGTTGATAGGACTAAAGATCTTACAAGATCACAACGAGAGGATTAACCTAATTAGGAAAAAACTATGCACCGCACAGGATAGAAAAAACAAAGTATGCTGATAAGGGTCGAGAGATGTGCGCATCGGGAAGAATGATCATGTGGTTCTTAAGGTTTCACTGATGAAACAATACAAAATAAGGTAGAATGGGAAGCTTGCTCCAAGGTATATTCGACCATTTGTAGTGACCAAACAAGTGGGTCCATTTGCTATAAATTAGCTTTGCCATCTCAATTAGTAGGAGTTCATGACGTATTCCAAATATTGATGTTGTAAAAGACATCGACAAAGCTTACCCTAGCCATTGATTTGAGTCAGTTGGAATTAAAGGTGGATATGTCTTTATTATCGTGCTCGCAAGTATAACAGCTCGATTATAGTGCTAATCTAATGAATTTACGTTGATTACGAATATCGTCCTAAGGGAAAGGTGCATTTCACTCAACATACTTAGTCAGAGTTACTCTATTGCTAAGGAAATCTCTTTTTAATTAGTTTTAAAATTAAACTATTCTATTCTAATAAAATAATGTAAATAATATGTACTCTTATATTAAGGAGATCTTAGTTCACAACTTCACCTAGGTAGTGAATAACAATGCTTTTAAACTCACTTCCTTCATCTTCCATATGTATGTGCAATGCTCAATTAGAATAGACAGATTTCATTCAAATCCACTTCAATCCATTGTCATGATGGAAAAGAATTTAATGTGCAAACTAAAACTCCACCTATCGGTGTGAATAATGTAAGTTCTACATTACTTTAAGTTTCAAATCTTTAGATTCATAACCATTTAAGCTTACTGTCTGTGCCTCCCTAATCAATAACTATTTATCGATGTGATATGTTTTACGGTTGTATTATCCATATCCAGCTTAAAAGCTCCAATGGCCATGGTAACTCCTAGAACCTCTAATCAACAAACACTTGATCAAGATGTTTGTAGCATTACATCTATAATCAATATAAATTCTAACCATTGCACATTTTAACTTCATACTCCATTCATAACTACTTTAGCATAACATTCATATGATTGAATCAATTGATCCCTAAGATTAATGAAGTACTCACACCTCATTGAAATAAACACACACATCATGGTATTTATTGGAATTAAGGATTAAACAAAATAACTTCAATTAATTAAAGAAAATAATATTGAATTACTACACGTAAGTCTTTAATGTCTTTTCCTCCAAACTCTTCTTAATACTTAAGAACAAAGTTAACTAGGTTAAACTATGATAATTGGATGCTCTTAATGAAAATTGGTGACCTTACAACATTCTAATACCTATTCATACTGCTATGACACTTTAGAAAACAATTACAAACCCTAATAGACAACTCCAAACGAAATATAACTCTAAACTTTCTATTTTACACGTCTCGACACTGTCCATCAGTGATCCGGCGCTATGTATGTAAAGCCACATCGCAGCCACAACTTTGGCCTTTTTGTATGTATATTTCCTCACTCAGCATATTCGGTGCCCAGTGTAGACCACCCCGATGTCGTCCCTTTCTGCCCACAGCGTCGCAACTGCACTAGCACTACCATCACTTTTTTCTTCTCTTATTGGTTCTCCATGTCTTGCCCATGTTGTCTAGTCATCTTCCATGGCATCAAGCATTCTTGCCACTGTGCCAATCATATTTTGTGCATTTTATCATCGTTTCATCCTGAACTTACTCTATTGTCTCCTTTATATCTTGTATACCTAAAAAATACATAAATACTATCAACTAGAGCTCATTCCGAGATATTTATACGAAATATACTACTAAATTTGTGCATATATAAGTCTAAAAGATCACTTATCAAATACCCTCAAACTTAGGATTTTACACATCCCAAGACAAAACATATTTTACTAAGTATCCTAACTACTTCTATTACTTAGTTGACATTCATTTTACATTGTATATAAAGTATCCTTTAATTCATTAAGTCTCAAGTTAATAATCCACTCAAGAGTCTTTATTTTAAAAAATTCATAACTTTCAAGATATGTTGCTTTAACAGCATATACAACTCACTTTCAAAACACCAAAATAGATCATAAACAAAACCATCAATACTCACAAGTTTGTTGCACCTCGACACTCTAGTATCAAGTGTACAATCTCATTATCTCGTATTAAGTTCAAGAATTCACAAATAAGCATAGATCAAACTAATTTTTGTAGACATTAGCACTTTAAGAGTCAATAGGACTTAACGTGGTTTGAACGAAACCTAACTCGATCAAGCTACTAGCTCTCGAGCTAAATCTTTTATTTGAAGAGTTTTAATTTAACTTCTACCTTATTTCCTTTATTTTTATCTCTCTTTTATTTTCTTTGTCTCCTTTATCCTTATATTTTTTTATTTCACGGTTCCTGCTCCTTTTTCCTACGGATTCTATTTTTTCTCACTTTTCCAACCATCAAGTTCTCTGCACCATTTCCTGTAGAATTTGTCGGACATGCTATTTTTTTTATTTCTAAAATTCCTCTTAGCATTTCGCACTTTCACTTTATCAAGCAAGTTAATTCCAGCCTTTCATTCAAAATGCCTATTTATTCCCCTTTTTGCACTAAGTCCTTATTTGCCTTTTATATTCAAGTAAGATTCACAATTATTATAAAATCCTTAGAGATCTAACTTTTTCAAAAGATGTGTTCAATTATTCTCTTTGCTTTTTTTCAATTCATGATTTTCCCTAACTCTAGCTTTCTAATCATGAAATAAAACCTTTGCTTGCTTACATTTCATATTTTCTTCAAAAATTTATTAACACTATATTTAGTTTCATATCAATAAGACACTTGTATTCTTACTCATCCTCAATTAAAAGGATGAATACGCAAATAAATTACTTATTCATTACATATTACTATATATAACCTAATATGTAGTACCTAAACATTCAAATAATGAGTGAATGAAATAATAAAAAAAGTAATATACTACCATACTTTTCTCTTTAACTACTTCAAAAATAAAATTTAAATGATCATATCTGCAGGGGTCATCCTTATTTAAGCCTTTCTTACCATTTTTCATAGTGTAGTGTAGTGTTGATGCCCCTAAAGGTGAGCCAAACCTTGTCCTTAAGGATTAAAAATAAGCCTGAAACATGGAAACACTAAAACGCACAAACATATATAATAACACAATATATAAAATCATAAACTAAACATAGAATATAAATGACTAAATAAGTAACAAAATTTCCCAAACTTTAAATGAAATGGTATTAATGTATCTCGCATTTCCCCAGGTCTAAAGAAATCCTAAGACACTAACATCAGGACTACGCATCATTATCATCATCAGCATCATCAGCTCTAGTATAGGATGGTGTCAATGGATGCTCCACCTTCTTGCTCTGCACCATATCTAGATCAAATAAATAATCTAGAGCTATTGGAAAGCCATACCACCTATTACTAGGTCTCATCCGTCTGCTCATCTCATATCTAGCTACGTCCCTCTGATAATCTAAGAACATCATGAAGTTATGCGGCCCATTATGTCTATCTTGCTCATATCTCCTTAAATCTTCATGATACTGAACCTTGTCCTCTTGGTATTGTCTCCTCATCTCAGCAATCTACAGCCTTTCTTGTCATGGAGTCAATTCCTCTAGTGGTTGTACTGATGGCAGTAGTGGCGGAGGTGAGGAAAAAACCTCAGGACAGTCCAGTGCTATTTTATTATAAGTGAGTGTACGAAATCGTAGCCCTCAGCAAGTCCCTACTTTTGCTCCTCCTCTTCTCCATATCCTTCATGCTGTAGTTCCTGGGCTAACTTTGTTGTTAATGTTGCTGTGTTATCCCCTTGTTTTTTAACCAATAATTCACCCTTAAGTCGGTCTCCATCGGCTCATTCCCTCTCCTCCTCGGAGTCTTAATAACCATGCGGTGATTTCAGTGTGAGCATAAAAGTCTCATCAATGGTTGCTTGAACCTCAATATCAAATTCTTCATCTCTAAGCAGTCTCACATCGGCCTTTAAGGACAATTGGGTTATCAAAATTGGAAATGACAATATGTTGTCTCGCTCCGACGTAATGGACTCCCTTTTGATTATTATAGATGATCTCACAGAGATTGATTTCCTCGCTTTATTTAATCTCAAATGAACAAGCCATTTTGGCTTTTTGATCTTGCCCTGCTGAGTGGTGGGGTATAGAGAAGCAATAAGGAAATGTTGCCACATTCTATAAACTTTTCGCACATTCTACTTCTTACTCTACTTCGACACATTCTCAGCTCCCATTAACCAGCCTTGTTGTCCTTAGACAACCAATGCTCGCTCTATGGCTCTAAAAGGGTATAGGTTTTAAGGTTTCCCATATCCAGGAAACTTTATTCAGCTCTAACCATACTCAAATGCTCTAATCCACATATGCTATTAATTTCAATCACATTAAAGGGGACAAACACCCTTCTCATCTTCACTGTCTCATTCCTCCTAGTAAACATTGCATTGGCATAAAATTTGTACATAATTTCACTCACTCCTCTAACTTCATTATTTTTATAATTTTGAGTGAAATGCTCCAAATTTTATTGCCTAATGAAGTTGTTTACTAGTTTGTCAAAGTTGGCCAGCAAGTTAATGCCTCCCACATAAATGAATTCCCTATGCTCAATCACCTCATATCTAACCTTGGTCTCTCTACTAATGAAGTATTTCGACTTAAATGGCCTAGGTTCCTCCTTATTATGATCTAATGACGTTGATACCTCAAAATCATTTGCACTTAGTAGATTCACTTGCCTCCTTGTTCTCAGCATTTTCTCAAATTCATACAACATAACAATTTGACTAGCAATTCGGGTCTTGAAATGAGCTAAAATAAAAATTTCTATTATACGGATTATTCACATGCCAAATAATGTAAAAAATATAAACTAGGTCTCCATATTTCACATTGATGGTCAATATTCAGAAAACTTGAAAATCCTATCCAACAACCTCATATCCACTATTCATGCAATTTCATCAAAAATTTCTCAAAACTTTCAAGCATAACTAATGAAATTGTAAATTTAGCTTAATACAGGACTACTTTCCGATGTAGAACACTCCTCCAAGTCTCTATCAATCCAAGCCCTCACTTCACTAGCAACTTAGAACCATGGTGCTCCTCAAAATCAAATTCCCAACTCAAAGCCCTAGCTTTCCACTTTATGCAAATCTGCAATGCACTTTCTCATTTCACTCTCAATCACTAGAAATTCTCTTTCATCATATAGAAATGATCAATCTTGGGTTTTAGAGGGATGTATGCTTAGTTTATTGTAGTTGGGTTTGGATGTAAGTGTGAATGACTTGGTGAAAATAGGGTTTAAAACCCACTCCACAACACTGGCGTTTTGCCTTCTAAGGCACTACGTTGTGATAGCGCTACGAAGACGTTGACACCAATGCGTGGTGTTCTTATGTGCACTGTATAGCGCCTATGCTGGTGTCGTGCTTAGTACCCACGGCGTCGTGTGTCACACACATGGCGTCAACATCTCAGTCCGTATTTTTCTCATATATTTTTCATTAGACTCTTATTCGATGCTTCCCCAACTTTGTTTATTACAACACAAGATGTCGTGACCATGTGAAATTCATGTAAATATAAGAATTCCATAAAAACTTACATATTGTTTGTTTAAGTACCTCACCTTTGCCGCTCGAACTCCTTCACTTTTTTACGTTCTTTAATGAATTTGTCGAGACATTTTCATTCCAATGAATTGTCACCTGACAAATGGCCTTACCTACACATTTAACAAAAAATTTTGAAAGTTACAAACTATTAAGTATGAATTGTCCTTAACTAAACTAACTAACTGACTAATAAACTGAAATTCAAAACTTAAAATCAAAAACCTCTGGGCAGCCTCCCAATAGCGCTTAGTTTAACGTCATTAGCCCGACGCCTGTTCGCTCATTTACTCCGAGTCTAAATCAAGATACTCCAATTAGAGATTGAAGATAATTATGTCATTCTCGTTTGGATGTACTTCTTCACCATCAACAAAGACTATCTTTTTTGCATCATCGTTCTCATCGATACACATTGTGATCTTTTTCATCCTTGTGTACAAACTTGGATTGCCAGCGTTCAAGAATGGCTTTCCTAGTATCATAGATACATCAACATTCATATTGTGATCCATAACCTCAAAATTCGTGATGAATGTGAATCTACCTCTTTCTAATGCACATTTAAGACTCTTCCTATAGTTGGTATCAAATTTCTTCAACAACTTGCAAATTTAATGTATCAGGACAATTGATCTTCAAATCGGTGTGCAATATGTCCATACTCTTTTTCGAGCAATTCTACAACTATTTAATCATTGGTAGAGACAAAGTGAACCAACAGAACCTTCAAGTAGGCATGGTTGGTTCTTTCCAGTAAAGGCAGTCTAGTTATCGATACCCTTAAATCCTTCACTAGTTCGCTGTCATAACAACTTATCAATCAATCCCACGGCGATAAAACTCTCCAGAACCTCACTCTTCTATGGTTGTAGAAATAACATAGTGACAAAGCTCTAATACAAAAGTTAAAGATTTGGAAACCAGATGAACTGGGGAGATTAATGAATCAGTGATGAACTAATAAACACACTTAAAAAATAAAAACAAAACTGATATCATAGTAAGACTTGAATATCTTCCTTTGCATAGGCTCAGCCTAAACAATCAATTGATCAAATTGATAATGTGCACAACAACTATAATGACCTCGTGTATTCAAAGAAGTCAAGTAAAAAAATGATGATCCACATAATGGCGATCTTGAGTATTTATAAACTTAGTCTATCTATCCTATTTGGGAAATCAGTCCAAAATATAATATCACTGGGAAAACCTCCTTGGTATCCAATTGTAATTCTTATTGGAATCATTTAATGTTAAACAACTAAGTCTTCTATTCCTTCAAGAATCTTGAATTATCGTTTCCATATGTCCTTCAGTCCTTTATGTGTCTTTCTCTAAGATTTTGTATTTGTAATCCATCTCGAAGTTCTTTGCTTGCAGTATCGAACTTCTTCACTGTTATAGACTAATACTGACAGTTTCTCATTTTTAGTATCCAACTCGTATTCTATTCCTATTTTGAATTCATATTTGTTTTCGTCTTTTACTTTTACATTGATACTGTAATGTTCATTTGAATTTGCATTATATTCTTTCTCTGAGTTGTATCTACTCTCGAACATCTTACCTAGTCAGGTTTAACATCTTGATTGCAACATCTACTTAACTAACTTAACTTCTATTTTGACAACATGCTATCGACAAGGATAGACTGATCCAAACGTTGTAATCTAGGGTCTTACACATGGGACCCATCCTTACCAAGAATAAGTCCATCCCTTGTGATTGGTTCTAATCCACTTCTAATTATTTCTTGGGGAAATCATGCTTAAATCATATTCTGGTTTTAAGTAATCATTATTTTCTCTTCTATGTAATTTTGGCAATTTGAAATATCGATTTATTCTATTATTAGAATAACGCATTGATGTTCCTATAACCATGGATATGGTTTAATTTTCACATTCATGCCCATTAGCATAAAATTATGTGTCCACGCTTTCACAACCCATCTCCGTTTGAATATCCACACAACCATCATTTATAATCCCTAGTAAACAATCTCATGTTCTTTTCCCTTATTATGTTTAAAATCCTTGGGCAATACTTCAATTCATACTTTGCAATGAATCCGCTATTAGGGATCATTTTTCTATATTTCCTTATATCGCACTTCATTCTAGTAAGAGCTTTAGCATTAATTAAATTATCCATATTATAAGTAACTTGTGGATTCCCCTAAACATCCTCTGCTTCCGAATCATCACTATAATCTATTGGTGGAGTAGGTTCTCGTTATGGTCTAATGTTAGGATTATTAATTGAAACTCTCGTTCGCCTAATTGATGTGGGTGCAACTTTGAATTTTATTTTTGGTGTTTCTACCATCACTGCCTTTCTTTTCTCTTCTTTCAAACTTCTACATCTTCTACTAATGACCATTTTTTCCAAGTCAAATAATCACAAGTGTAAAAAGAAATTTAAACCTATAACGCATTAAAATCGAATATCGAAAATCATTTTCTACAATTTAAAATAACTCTACTTAATTAAATAGAGAAAATCTAGTTTGAAAATCATTCAAAAAATTAAATAAAATAATTGGCATCGAAGTTCTTACTTAATATAAACTTATATTTGGTTTTTTTCATAAACTTGTATAATAGGTAAACAATCTTGCGATAAATTCAAGTATTTTTAAATGCCAAATTTTTTCTTTGTAAACCAAAAATCATCGAATTGATTGTTTCTATTCTATTGAAATCAATGGAATCATTTATTACTGGTAGTAAAACAATTTCGAAATCAATTCTTCATCAAAAATTTCTAAAGATTCATCTAAAACCAAAAAATTTCAATTTTAAAAATCTAGGGTTTCACCCTGATTACCTTCTTGAGAGTGAATCCTTATAGATAAAAATTCTTGTATGCCTATAAATCTCTCTTCTAAGCTTCTACTTCAAATTCTCTTACTTAAGCCTTAGTATGGGCCTACACTCTCATACTCGCTCTATTTTTGGTTGAACGAAATAAGATTAATGTGAGAATTAATTAAATACACTAAAATTTAACTTAGGAAGGTTGAATCCAAGCAAATATTTGAGTGGGTATATTGGTTGGTGTGCAAGAATTGAATTATGGTGTGGCTAATTAGGGTTTTGTTTTTCAAAACTCAAATTTGAGCGCCGTGAATCATGGTTATAAGAGGATTCAGTGGCAATTTTCTACTTTAATCAATGAAAATTACACCCTTTGCCTTACCGATTTTCCTAGTGATTTGCGTTATAAGGCAGATTCACTGCTGAATCACTACATTTGAATTTTGAAAAGTCAATAATTTTACATATTTTATAGTACATTCTAGGGTGATTTTGGATGTAAAACACTATATTACACGAGGTTTCCTCTTATTTTTGTTATTTCCTGTAATAAATCAAGAATATGAAGAAATGAACGAAAAGGGAAGATTTAGAAGGAAATAATCAAATGGAAAGAGCACAAAAAAAGTCATCACCAAGGAATCTATGAAGAATTAGGTTTTAACACTAGTGATTTCTAGCAATTCTCAAGGACCCAGAATCGCTAGCTAAATTTGTGAAACCATGGACTCCAGAATTATGGATTTACCTAGCGATTCCACCCACACATGAATCGCTAGAGAAATTTTGGAGAATTTAGGATAACTACGAGTTGTTTGAGTTGGTTTGAATTGTTTACAACTTAGAATATTATAAATACAACCCCAGGGTTACAAAATTATTTTCCCTTGAGTACTTAGATCAATATCCCACTGCTCTAGGATCCATTAATTATTGTTTTGGTTTATTGCATTATTGTTCTTTACTTTTAGAGAAGATTTGAACATTTAAAGTATTTATTCTAGAGGTATTTATCAATGTCTTTAATTTATATTATTGCAATGTTATGTATGATTAAGAATGAGTAGTTAATTGATCTAAACAAAGTTCGAACTTCAACTTGATACATTTGGCTATGTAGTTATGATGAGAAGATTATGTGCTTAATGCTTTAAGCTAATCATATTCTTTGATTCAATGATTTAATAGTTTATTATCTATTAATTTTAATCATGATCATTGTATTGCATGCATAGTCTAGAATGTGTATTGTGATATTTAGATTCATTATCTATTTAAAGCAGTAACTAGGATTTTTTTGCAAGGAACACACCATTTAGATGTCTTAAGTAAATTTGAGATCTAAATCTAATGTTGAAGTGGCTTTTTCGAAGGTGTTAGATTTAGTAATTCGAAGTTTTCTTAAAGTGTAATGAGGTTTTATTGCGTGAAGTTAATGACTTTGTGTATTCAAAAGGGTTAGCTCAATAAATTTAAAACGTGGATTTTCCACTGGTATAAGGAGAACAAATGGCTTGTTAAAGGGTGTTTACTTATAATTAGAGTTTAATGATCTATGATACTTTATAAAGTATGCTCGTTACTATATGGTAGAAGTTACATGTTTTGGAATGTAAAACAGGTTTATTTTTCATCGTTCTGGATGTTTGGTTAGATATTTATTTATTATAAAATTGAATCTATTCGATTGATTGTGAGTTTGAATTGTGTTAGTTAAAATAATATAGTTAGTTTATAATTATTATATTATAGTTAATTATTAGTTAGATTAATTACCATTTTAATTAATTTATTGAAGTAAATTAAAAAAAAAACCTTTAAATGTCTTTTTCCTAGAGAAGATTGATAAATCCCTATCGAAACGATTCTCACTTATAACTACTACAAAATATTAAAAGTATAATATATAAAGGAGTTTATTGTATACACCCAAAATGTGTCAATTTTTGGTGCAATTGTCGGCGATTTAAATATGATTTTTCAGGAATTTTAAACCTTGTGTGGTTTATCCACTTCGTCATTCTAATTCCATAGGATCCCTACATCCGTTTGATCCTGACGTAGATATCATATTTAATCATAATTTAAGATAACAAAAACGTAGAGAAAACAAACCTACTACAATGGAAACCAATAATAACTTTAATATTAATAATAATGATAATATGGAACTTACTTTTAGGAAAGCTAATCAAAATTTCACTGCTCATGAACGAATGTGTACTGCCTATCATGAGGGATTTCTCGAATTTGAACTTAGATCTGGATTCATTAGTGCTATACCTAACTTCTATGGTAAGGAAAATGAAAACCCACAAAAATTCATAAGGGAATATCAACATAAAGTCAATGTGATGAAACATAAAGACTGCATGTTAGAACAAGTCAAACTTAATGCTTTTCATTTCAATTGGAAGATCAAGTACAAGATTAGTTGTTTTATCTTCCTCAAGACTCGATAACCACATGGACTCAAATGTTAGAAGCTTTCCTAGATTAATATATGCCTATAAGAAAAATTAGTACTTATAGAAGACAAATCATAGTTGTGAAAAATGAAAGATGATGAAAATTTTAATGAGTTTTAGGATATATTTCTAAGATTAATTTCATCTTGTGCACGTCATTGATACACCAAAAGAGCTTTATTAGAATACTTCTATAAAGGACTAAATCATTTTGAACAAAGACTATTAGATATCGTATGTAGTGGATTATTATTCGATGTTACACTAACTCTAGCAAAAGAAGCTATTAACAAGATGACCAAAAAATCTAAAAAATATGGTGAAAAGACCATTATATCAAGAAAGAAAGTTTATGAGGTTAATAATAAAACAGGTAATAAATTTGACAAAAAAGTCAGAGAATTGTTTAACATGGTTAAACTATTATTAATAGATAAATTAAATCAAGTTAAACCATGTTTTGAATGAAGTTCCACATCCTATGGATGCGTGTCCTACTTTACAAGAAGGTAACAATGAATAAGTCAATGCGGTTATAAACCAATATTTTGGTCCTCCTAGAAACCAATATAATTGCAACAATTATAACAATGTGAAACCAAATTCAAACTAAGCTACGGTCCACAAAATCAAAATTATACCACTTATAGACTGAGAGTACTAAAACACTCAACACCAATGCAATAACCTCAACAAACTATTCAACTTACGCAACCAAATTTAGAACAAATATTACACATTTTTATGACCCAAATTCATTAAAACTTTAAGAAAATTTATCAAAATCAAATTAAAACAAATACGTCTATTAATGAGCTGAAAATTTAATTAAGTCAAATGACTCTACAAATCAATAAGTTACGCAATCAAACTAAAGTAACTACTCAACCTAAAAGCAGTAATAATGAAGCACAAGTTAACGCTTTTGTTGTGAAAATGAAAAAGAAATGAATGCGCAAGTAAAGACATAAAAAAATAAAAAGAAAACTAAAATACCTAAGTTAATATAACAAGAAGAAGAAGAGGTGATGACAAATGTCATTTCCTCTAGGGAATGGATAGCTGAGCAACTAAAATACACCTTTTCCCGAAAGGATATACTCATGGTATTTAGCCAAAGTGGAAACCTACAAAAAATTTGTACGAAACCCTGAATTAATTAGCTAAGAGAAAGTAAATAATGTTTATGAATCGAATGAAGATATGCATTCTAATTCTACTGTTTCACAGTGATTAGCAAATGCTATGGAGCAAGAACCTGAATAAGACATATCTAAACAATTAAAGAAATAAAAAATTAATGAAAATCTAATTGAATTAGTTTAAGAAGAGAATGCTTAAGAAATGTCTCAACCTAAGAATGTTTATCATACCCATTAACATAGACAATTAATCTATTGAATTCGCTATGTGTCATCTCGAAGCTTCAATTAATGTTATGTCACTTAAACTTTATGTATCACAAGATATAGAATCATTAACTAATATGCCTATTAATCTCACTTTAGAAAATAATATTATTATCAAACCGTATGGATTATTAGAAGACATTCTCGTACAAGTAAATGATTTAGTATTTCCAACTGATTTTTATGTAATGGAAACAGGAGATTGAACGTCACCCAGTCTTTAGCCTATACTATTAAGTAGATCTTTTCTAAAGACAGATAGATTAAGTTAGATATTTATGATGGAACAATGTCTATGGAGTTTGAAGTTAAGATTTTTAAATTGAATATTAATAATAAACATAACTATGACGCTTGTAAAGAATATGATGAATGATTTGACAATTAAATAGACGATAATGAATTTTTAGGCTTAAATTATTATGATAACTTTAACACCAAAATGTATGCAATTAATTCAGTAATAATAGAAACTGATAAAGGGATTCCAAAGAAAGAACAAGTTGAAGATCCTTCAAAAGAAAAGAAAGTAACTCAAGAATGGAGAGTTAAGCAACCTGAGAATGGGAAAATCATTAACAAGACGGAAGTTTAAGAAAAAGCTAGACTTGAGTCCTATAAAGCTTAATGATCTTGGAGGCAAAAACTTGCACATTAAAATCAAATGGGTTCGGTACTTCAGAGCTCAATGTAGTATAAACTCTAATGTAAATCTTATGCCCATACATTTCTTTCTTCATACTCATTTGGAGTTGAATTCACTTGCTTCTGAACAATTCTCTTTACTAGATGGAACTTCAATTCATGCAATAGGAGTGGTCACGAATGTGTCAGTTCAAGTAGACAACAACACCGTACTCATGGGTTTCTTGGTAATGTCACAGTTTATCAATGAATATCCTTCTTTAATATTAGGACGACCTTTCTTAGCCACTTCTTAAGCTATAATGGATATTCTAAACATAATAATTTCTCTGATAATTAATAGCCTAGCACTCACTTTTTGGAATGACACTAAATTGAAAAATCCTTAATTGAAGTTTAGAGGTCCAACATACTATCTCGAAGTGCTAAGTTGAGCCAACTACAGTAAACAATAGCGATCTATAAGAGGCATCCCATATTCTATGTTTATTTTAAGTTTATTTAACTTTGTTAGGAATTTAGTTTAATTTAATTTAATTTAGTTTAGTATGTTTTTATTCTCTCACTTTTTGACTCTAGTATTGGAAATATTTTTGAAATTTAAATTTCGAGTTAATTTCAATTGAGAGAGAAAGTGATTGAGTTGTTTTTAGTTATATGTCCTTTATGCAAGTTGCATTATTTACTTCCTTATATGTTTGTTTGTTTATTTATTTAATAAAAGTATTTAGTTAGTTACACGTCCCACTCAAACATTCAGATTTTTAGTCAATTCTACCTTAATATGAGTTTTTATGAATGATGTATAAGTTAATTATAAGATAAATTGGACAAATAGTAAACATAGGCATGGCGATTCCTATTGACTTGGATTAACACTAGGAATTGCTGGCAAAATCAGTAGCAATACATAGGAGAACTTAATGTAAATTTGGAGTCTGGCAAATCCTAGTGATTTCCCAATACATGAGAATCATTGCTTAAATCGGTAGAAATAACATCTTCACTTCCTAATTCATATAGAAATTCCAAGCGATTCCACTTACACAAGAATCGCTAGACATGATTTTTAGTTTTTAAAAGCAAAACCCCAATTCGCCACACACACTAAACCTTCTAAACTAGCAAACCATTGTACCTATTCACAATAATTAGCAATTTCTTGCTTAAGTTCTACCATTCTAAGCTCAATCACATAGTATTTAAGTGATTCCCACCTCAACCTAGTCTCATTTAAACTAAGAACTTTGATTTTGGGGGTGTTGCGCCAAACAAGGGTTTTAGAAAACTTCAACCTAGAGCTTGTATGGACTATATAGAGGTGTTCAAGAGCTTCAATCTTTAAAGATTCACTCTTAAGAAGGTAATTACATCAACCCTAGCTCTTTACTTCAACAAATTTTTGATTCGAGGGACTTTGCAAATTTCTCAATATTTTTTGAAATTGTTTTGTCGAAATTTATGCAATTGTCTTACATAAATTGTTTTATTGATTCCAATAGACTAGGAATAGTGATCACATTGATTTTTTGTATACAAATTCAAAATTTTTGAAATTTTTTCAATATTTGAACATATTTGCAAATGGTTTATAAAACTACGTTAAAATAAGTTTTGGGGTTTCATCGTGGTTTTGTGTTGCAATATTTTCAAAGAGAATTACCATTTGTCACCTAATTGCTTTTCGATATTTGAAAATTTGATTTTCAAGTTTATATTTTAGTTATCACTTCGATGCCAAGTTTATTTTACATTTAAGACAAATTTCAAACTAACTTTCCAAATAAATTTCTACTTTTAAAGTAAAGTCTTGAATTTTACCGAACTATTTTCGACAATGTTGTTTCTATCATTTACATGTTTCCTTAGTTTTTGAACTTGTGAGTTTCTAAAGTTGAAACAATGACTAGAGGTAGAGGTAGAAACCCTCGAGAGGAGAAATGAAAGGCACAACTAGTAAAGAAACTCAAACAAGGCAGAAACCCTCGAGAGGAGAAAGGAAAGGCACAACTAGTAGAGAAACTCAAACAAAAACCCAAAGCTTCACCCAAACCAACTAGGCCAACGAGTATTTCAGTGAATAACCCCCAAAGTAAAGCACCTAGAGAACCTTTTTCAACCTTAAGTTTTACTAATAATCCGGAGAGAGAGGAAGAGATTGATGAGATAACCACTATTCATTTCGATGCCCATAACCTCATCAATGTCAAAGCTATTGCTATGATGAATAAAGACATGAGCCAGAATAGAAAGATTATACCGAAGAGGGGTTTCAATGTGAAAAATAAAGTTAAGTACACGCCTAGGATCTTGAACATAATAAGGGAAAGGAACTGGGGATTATTAACTAGGGATTACTACGCCGATAATGATGCAGTGTTCTCGATTTAAATGGTGTGTGAAATTCTAGTATGATAGTTCTATGCAAGCGGGAATGAGATGAAAATAAAACATTAGCAATAGTGCGAGGGAGACTAGTGGACTACTCACTCAAAAGAATAAACTAGTATTATGGTTTACCAAAATTTTATTTGAGACAGAAAAACGAGTACCATAAATATGAATATATATATATATATAAATATGTATTTCCCCATGAGACAATTAAGAATTGTGTAGAAGCTATTCAGGGGGATGGTTTCTATTTTGATTTAAATAAGTACCCGAATGACATCCAATCCAAATACTTTAGGAAAACAACCAAAGCTTAAAGCCTTTTCTTAAACACGAGCCTATAACCTAGTTTACTACATTACAACATAGTGATCTATAGGGCGGCTATTTTATACCACATAGTCTAAAAGATCGACTTTATTAATGTTGGCAAAATAATTTATGACTTGATTAAAAATGCCATGACCACTAAAAAAATGAAGGACAACCATTTCCTTTTATGATTATTAAATCTTGCAAGCAAGACTGAGTTTCAATAAGAGAACTAGAGTTAGATATTTTCTCGAATAAGACCATCATTGACAAATGACATTGAGAAAAGCAAAAAAGTGTCGAAATATATTGACTCAAATGAGGAACTGAAGAGAAATACCACACAAAGGGGAGAGACCATAAAGAGAAGAAAAGTACGGGTAGAAAACCAATGAAATCTATAAAGAATGTAGACTTTCACACATAATGAGCAGACAAACCAATGCCCAAAGCCACCGACATAAGACTTTAATGGCATGTATTTGGAGGAAAGAGAAATGACCATTATAGGGCAATCAGATTAAAACTCTACGACATCCTGAGTTCATGTTCCAAAACCAACATGAGATTGCCAAAAACATCAATGGATCACAACGACTCAGGACCAAGAGGATGTAAGGCGAGGGAGTGAACATTTACGTTCCATCACTCCAATTGAGAATGCTCAACTAGAAAGTCTTAATTGAAGATAACCCAGCGACAAGAGTAGACTATATCTTATATGATCCTTTAGTGAGCTATCTGTCTTAACAGACTGATCATAGGGATGATGGTGATGATGCAATGTCTAGACAGCGATTATGAGATTTTTTAGTATTCATTTTTTAATATTTTGCTGAGTGTTATTCTTGAGAGGTCTATATTTGTAATCCTATATTTTGAATGATGTGGTATGTGCTATTTTGAAGTAATTGCTTTGGTGTGTTAACAATTGATAATTTGGTTTCATGTGCTCAATTTTATTCAATGATGCTTGGAAATGTTTAAATTTATCAAACTTGTCTTTACTTATGCAATTCATTCTTATGTTAGTTATTTAATTATTTAATTTATTCGATTATGCTTCACGAGGTATATTGTTTTGTTGGAAGCCCGACATAATTTTTAAACCTTCAAGACAAGGTTTATAATAAGTTAGGGGGTATTAGGTGAAGTGAAGTATGAAGATGCGAACTGTAGAAGAAATGATAGGTAGAATCTAGTTGAACATTGTGAATATTTTAAAAAATTTCACAATACAAGTAATATTTTCCCATTTTATTTTGTATAGTTGGGAATATGAAAGTGAATACAATTTGAAGAGAAATGGAAGTGATATATTATTATTACCAATGAAAATATAAATTTAATAAGGGGAAGGAATTGTTATACCCTAGTAAGCTTCACCTAGATTGTGTATAAATTAGAAGAGTTTAAAAGGGATTGATTACTTTGTATTTTACATTATAATGGGAAGAAGATAAAAATGATAGTGTAAGATAAACAAAGCAGATTTCTAAGAATCTTGCTATACAAATATTATTGATTAAGTTTTTATATATATGTATTGAAAATAGCTTATGCCACAATTGAGGAGAAAAATAGGAAATAGAAAATAAACTTTACTTAGGTGGAAGTAATACTTCCTTGACTATACTGAAAGTGAGAAGGGCTAACAAGAGTTTTTTCTAAAGAAGAAATAGATAGACCCAAAGAATCAAAAGGAAATGGCGCCAGGAATCTAGCAGTGGGAAAAATGAAAGAAATAATTCCTATAAAAAGAATAGCGGATTCCAAAGAAAATGGAGCAGGAAACCATAGGAATACAATGCAAAAAAAAAATGAATCTATATAGAAGAAAGAAAAAGATATATACAGAAAATGAATGAAGTTTATAAAAAACTCTTCAAATAAAAGATTTAGCTCATATACTTGTAGCTAAGTTAAGTGAAATATATCTTTTTTATTCCAACAATGGAATATGAAATGATGATTATTGGTGAATAAAAGTTCCTATCGCTTTTGATTATGGTGATATTTTAAGTATTGTTTGAAAATGAGATTGATTAAGTGAATTTTGTATCTTGAGATTCTATACTACTTATCATAAGCTTGATGCATGGTAGTGGAGATTGAGAAAACCTATGTAGTAGCTTGACCTTGGTGATTGGTTTAACTTAGAATTCTGAGGTGTATTGCACAATTAGAAGGTTTAGTTGTCAAATAAAGGAATTGTTCTTTAATTCCTTTTATTCTATTTTGATTCTTATTTTTGCGAAGGTAATATGTTTCTAATTGAAAGATCATATCTGTTTAAGGATAAAAGTATACATTTATGAAACCAAAATGAGGGAAGAAAAAAAAATATAAATAAGAGTCTTCTTTTGCTCAGGACGGCAAAGTGTTGAGTTTGGGGTATTTGACAAGTCTATAATTAGACATGTTTTATAGTGCATTTAAGGATGGTTTTAGATGTAAAAGACTATATTGCATGGATTTTTCTCTTGTTTTTATTTTTTAAAGTAATAAATTGAGAATATGTAGAAATGAACAAAAAAAGGAAGCTTACGAAGGAATTAAATAAGTGGAAATATAATATAAAGAATCATCACCAATGAATCAATGGAGAAACAGGTTTTAACACCAGCGATTTCCTGCAATTCCCTCGACCCAGAATCGCCAGCTAAATTAATGAAACCAGGGAATCCATGATTATGGATTAACCTAGTGATTCCACTCACACATGAATCGCTAAGGCTTGCTAGAGAAGATTTCAAAAATTTAAGATAACTACAAGTTGTTTGAGTTGGTTTGGGATGTTTACTACCCAGAATTGCTAGGGTTACAAAAATGATTGCCCTTGAGTACTTAAATCAATATTCCATTGCTCTCGGAGCCCTTCTTTATTGTTTATGTTTATTGCTTTATTTTTTTGTACTTTTGGAGAAGATTTAAAGATTTAAAGTATTTATTCTAGAATTGTTTATCTATGTCTTTTATTTATATTCTTGCAATATAATTAATGATTATGAATGAGTAGTTAGTTGATCAAAACAAAGTCTGAACCTGAACTAGATCCATTTTGCTATGTAGTTATGATGAGAAGATTATGCGCTTAATGCTTTATTACAATTCTATTATTTGATTCAATGATTTAATAGGTTATTATCTATTGATTTTACTCATGTTATTTCTATTTCATGCATAGTGTAGAATGTATATTGTGATATTTAGATTCACTATCTATTTAATGTAGTAACTATGATTGTTTGAAAGGCAAACACCATTTTCATGTCCTAGGTGAATTTGAGATCCAAATCTAATGTTGAAGCGGCTTTCCCAAGGTGTTAAATTTAGTAGTTTGAAGTTTTCAAAAAATGTACTGCGATTTTATTGCGTAAAGTTAATGTCTTTAGGTATTCAAAGGAGTTAGCTCAATAAAATTAGAACGTGACTTTTTCACCTTTATAGGAAGAACAAATAGCTGGCTAAAAGCCGTTTAATTACTTATAATTAGAGTTTAATGATCAATGATACTTTATAAAGTATGCTCATAACTATATGGTAGAAATTACATGTTTGGAATACAAAATGGGTTTATGTTTCATTGTTCTAGATGTTTATTTTGATATTTTTTATTATTGAATTGAATCTATTTGATTGATCATGAATTTGAATTGTGTTAGTCAAGATAAAATAGTTAGCCTATAATTATTATGTTATAGTTAATTATTAGTTAGATTAATTCCTATTTTAAAATTTTTTTAATATAACGTAAAAAAATAAAAACTTTTAAAAGTCCTTTTTCCTAGAGAAATTTGATAAATCCATGTGGAGATGATTCCTACTTATCATTACTACAAAATATTAAAAGTATAGTATAAAGGGGAAATTTAATGTACACACCTGACACATGACAAATTTCACTTAAAGTTTCAGTTAACTGTCACCGATTTTCCCATCAATTTGTAGTTTAAACTCACTTCACTACGAATTACTTGGTCATTAAATATAAATTTCCAAATTTTAATTCATAATTTTTATATAAATAATTCATAATAATCAATATTAAGGTAGAATTGACGAGAAATTTGAAATTTGAGTAGGATATGTAACTAACTAATACTTTATTACTTATTAATGAAATAAATAGTCAAATAATGTGAATTTGCATAAAGGCCATAATCTATTTGCAAAAAGAACTTAACGATTCGATAACCCCCCTTCATTAGCTATTTCAGAGTTTAAACAAAAATATTTCCAGAGTGAGAGTTAAAATGTGAGAGAATAAAAACATACTATACTAATAAAATAGAAACAAAGATAGAATATAGGCTGCTCCCATAGAGCGCATTTGTTTACTGTCATTGACTTAACTAAACCATTCCAATACTAAATCGGATTTTTAAATTTGAGTATAGGGTTGCCCACTCTAGTGCAATTCTAAAAAGTAATTGATTGACCATTCACTAGTACAGTGATTGTTTTATTCAAAATATCCATAATAGCTTGGGAAGTGATTAAGAAAAGGCATCCTAAAATTAAATGAGGATTTTCATTAACAAAGTGTGGTATAACCAAAAAGTTAGTGAGTAAAATTTATATGTCTACTTGAACTGGTACATTTGTAACCACCCTTATTGGTTTAATTGAATAACTATTTGTTAAAGAAACTCGTTCAGAAGCAAGTTCATCCAACTCCAATTGAGTTTGTATAAAGAAGTGTATCGACATGAAATTTGCATTAGAACCTGTATCACACTGAGCTCTAATGTACTATGCCAATTTGATTTTTATATTCAATTGTATATCTCCAGGATCATTCAGCTTCTTAAGACCTAACCTCAGCTTTTTCTTTTTCTCATTCTTCTTAACTTTAAAATCTTTCAGTTTTTTAATACTCTTCCCATTCTCCAGCTACTTAATTCTCCATTTCTGAGTTGCTTTCTTTTCATTTGGACTGTCTTCAACATGTTCTTTTTTTTGAAACATCATTTTCAGTTTCCATTGTTACTGCATTAATTGCATATATTTTAGAGTTTAGAATATCATAATAATATAATCATAAAGAATCATTATAATTTATTTCATTATCAAGTAATTCATTAGAATCATCATAATTATGTTCATCATTGATTTTGAACGTAACATTTTTATCTTCAAATTCTATAGATATTGTCCCTTAAAAAATACCTAACTTAGTTTTAGTTGTTTTAAGAAAATGTCTACCGAATAATTATAGGTGGAGAATTAGGTGATATTGAATCACCCATTTCCATGACTCATAAGTCAGCTGGAAATACTTAGTCATTTATTTTCACTTAAACATCTTCCAATAATCTATATGGTTTAGTAACTTTATTATCACCTAAAGTTAGATAAATAGGTGTATTAGTCAATAATCATATTTTCAATGATTCATATAATTTAAGTGACATTATATTAATTGATGCTCGAATATCACACCTAGCAAATTTAATAGAAGTTCCTATTGTGATAGGTATTTCAAACTTTCTTGGATCATAACATTTTTCAAGTATTTTCTTTTTTATTGAAGCTGATACCTTTTGCCATAAGTTTTTCTTAGATTCCTCTAAAAATTTATCTTTAGATTTAGAGAATTGTTTAAGAAATTCATCATAATTCAATAACTGCATAATCGATTGCATTGAAGGTTTATTAATTTATATTTTCCTAAATGCTTCTAAAATGTATTCATTAATTTCATCATTCATAGAATCCGCTAATCATTATGGAATGGGAGAAATAGAATACATATCTTCATTAAAATGACCAAGAATCTTATCATCGTTTTCTTTATGTACTATTTCAGTGCTTTGTAAAGACTTTTCATAAGCTTCAACTCTGGCTAAATACCATAGTACAACCCTTTGCGAAAAGGTGTATATTTCAATTATTTAGCCATTCATTCTCTAGTAGGAATGTCATTGGCCATCACTTCTTCTTTTTCTTCTTCTTCTTCTTCTTCTTCTTTTTCTAGTGTTTCATCCATTTTCTTTTTATTTATACCCCTCTTAGGTATCATTTCTTGTATATGCGTCTCTTTTACTTTATCATAAAATCAAACATTAACTTATGGTTGGTTTGTAGGAGTAGTAGTCCAAGTATATGCTTTAGTTTAATGACTTAGTTTATTACTTTGTAGGTTCATCTGGTTTAATTAATTTTTCAACTCATCAATAAATATATCAATTTTAACTTAATCTTTGAAATCTGTGTAAAGTTTTGATGACTTTGAGTCATAAAATTAGGCAAGATTTGCTCTAAATTTAGTTACATAGGTTGAATCATTCATTCAGATTGTAAATTGATGCAAATTGTATTTGTGCTCTTCGTCTATAAGTGTAATAATTTTTATTTTGTTGACCATAGCTAAGATTTGAATTTAGTTTTCTAGTACTGTAATTTATTACTATATTGATTCCTAAGAGGACCAGACAATTGGTTCATTACTGAATTAACCTCTTCAGTATTATTTTCATATAAAGTAAGGCACGCATCGGTACGATGACACATGTCGAGCTTGTACAATACGTTTCCCAAATAACTTTATAATTTATAGAAGTGATAAATGGGATCGTCTTCACAAGGATTTTGCAATTTTTTATAGGAAGAAAGATTGCAATGGTTTTTCTTAGTTTACTTTAATTAATTTAAAACAAGAATCAAAATTACCTAATCAAACTATAGCGATCAATTAAATAATTAAACTAATTAAAATAATAATTGACTAATTAAACTAACTTAAACTAACTTAAGTAACATAATTCAAATTCACTAAATCTAAATCATATCAAATTAATTCTATTCAATATAATATAAAACAAACATCTAAACCAATAACCAGAATAATGAAACATTAATCCGTTTTGTGTCCAAACATATTACTTAAATTATAGTCATAAATTTACTTTAATTGTGTTGTAAAGTTTTCTTAGATCATTAAACTTAAATTGTAAGTAAGTTGAAAGCCTTTATCAAGCCACCAGTTTTCTTATATCAATGAAAAAGCCACATCCTAATTTTATTAAATTAATACTTTGAAAGCTCAAAGATAATTAATTGTACATTAAAACAACACTAATTTTCATGAAAACTTCAAATTACTAAGCATAATGTATTCGGAGAAACTGCATTAATATCAAACTTATAACTCAATTCATCTAGGACATCTAAACAGTAAAAGTCCCTTTAAACAATCTCAGCTACTACTTTAGATTAGATATAGAATCTAATTATCACAATATAATTTTAGATTATGCATGCAATACAAAGCTTCCTAATTGTAATCTACAAATAACAATCTATTAAATTATTGAATTGACAAATACTATTAAGTTTATAGCATCAAGTATAAATCATTCTTTAATATAACTACATTATAAAATGGATTAGTTTCATGTTCAAAATTTGTTTAGATTAACAAACTACTCAGACATATTCGTAATAAACATATCAATAAAGTAAAAAATGACATTAATAAATATCTCTTATTGAATATTTTGAATCTTCAAATCGTCTCCAAAAGCAATAAACAATAAAACTAAACTAAAACTTAATAAAACTAATTAATATGGCTCTAAGATCAATGAAATATAATCTAGGATACTCGAGAAGACTTAATTTCAAAGCCAAGGTTCATATATATAGTATTCAAGTAGTACATATGCAATTAAGATGAAATTCTTTGATTTACTCTAAACTTCTCGAAACCGCCTCCAGCGAATCATCACTGAATGCTCTATCAATCCTGATTCTAACAAGACCCATCTCTCTAAGTCCCGACTTAGCCTAATCCCCCCAATTAAGCATTTAACCCATTCAATTAAATTTGACCTTGAATTACTTTCCATTTCAATCCTTATAATTCTCCAAAACTAAATTTTAGATCCTTAATGAAACTCGATTCTTATTTTACATTATTGGAGAAAATTAAAAAATCATATAGATTATCTTCTCCATTTTATAAAAATCTCGACAATACCTCCCCTAAAAATTGCTACCCGAAAATTCACCTTATAGATAGCAGAATGGGGAAAGGCCTATGAGGACTCACAACTCCCCGCAGTTCATAATATGTATCAAATTCAAGCTTTTAAATTAATTTAAGAGTTTCTGATACCTTAATTACAAATTTACAAACCCAAAATAAATGAAAACTAAACATAAACCTCTTAACATACTTTTAAAAAAAAATTGGAGACTTTCATAACCTTATTAACATTGTTTCACGACCAACACTCAACTTGGAACCCAAAACAATAATATATAACATGATTACAACAAGAATTAAGCTTTTAAACCTAAAACATATCACAAAGATCTTCGAGTCTTGTCTATTCTTCCTTTTCTTCACAAAGAACCTGACATCGAAGATGTAAAGTAAGCAAACTACTACATTATTCTATACTCTTGCAAATATTAGTCGAAATACATGGAGACAAGTAATTGTATTTCCAAATAACAAAAAATTTATATAACAAAGTGAAACCCTTTCATAACTATTTAAGGTTCACAAACATGTTGGTCGACCTAAGAATGAACCTAAAAAAGTAATAAAAGTCTAATTCATGCTATCTAAAATAAAAATTGCCAGCTGACAGTTTTACTCGCATCTAATCTTTTTCACCTGAACGGGATACCTAGTGTCTACTAGATTTACTCACACCTAGACGTTTTTTACCTAGGCAAGATACCTCATCGAGACCAAACATGACAATGTGACCCGTATGTCATAAAAGCATGACCAAGAACGATGCCATGAATGCATGACCACGAACGATGCAAAATGCAATGCAGACTAAAGATAAATTCATGTATAAAGATGAATTATATAAATAGTAAAGATCATTGTTAAGTTTATTACAATCAAACAAACTCTGATTTTGTTGTGAAGCCTTGCATAGCGTTCCCCCCGACTTTCACATACTTTCAAAAGTGCCATTACATCATAAAGTTAGCATTTTAGAGTTATAATTTTATTCTAAAACTTCAAATTCATTTTCAAGTTGCAACAAGATTAAAATCCACTTTCAAAATCACAAGGGAGTTTAAGTTTCTTAAAAATTTTGGCATCTATTTCAAAATCCCTGTAAAACCTTTCTTACCCTTTTAACATGTTTTGTATACTACCAATTGGATCCCATATTACTTATTTAACTAGAAAATAAGTTGCAAGTTTCCTATGAATTCCAAATTGAGGTTTCAACTCAATTGACAACTCTAGGCTATTCCGCTTCCCTATCCTTGACTAGGAACCTTAATGAGTCTATTTGAACAAAAATTCAAAAGACAATAACAATCACCTTCATTTGATTCAAATCATATGTTTCATTTCATTTCATCAACAACCAATGTTATATATAAGCTCATTTAATCAATCAAACTCAAATCATCATCTCATTTGAACAACAAACTCATTATTTACTTGATTTATTAATAATTAAATCAATTCATAGGTTATTGGCTAAATTCTACAACTAATTTCCATATCACTCACCAACTATGCTAATCACACTTCCATTTAGTTCATCAAATCATATACTTCACTATCTCAATTCATTTGGTTGTTGTTCAGTTTTCATTTATTTCACTAGTTTTATTCTCGTGTTTAGGTCAAGATTTTCTTCTCTAAGTGATATGGCGTCGGTCGAGGAAAGTCTCTGCATCACCATTTACTCAAATATTATCTTAGGGTGACCTTGATCAAACCTCCAAGCACCACAGGGATTGGCCTGAGGCATTGCCTAGGACATCATAGGGTTTAGCAGGGTCATGTTTTGCCCTTACATAGGCACAGTGGCAATGGCTCTCTTACTCCTCAAACATCCATAAACAACCACGACAACAATTATGTCCCTTCATTATCAACCATCTCTTTTCTCCTTTACTCAACCATGACCAAGCATAGATTGATCGAACAACGACAATTAAAATACTCACATACAATAGTTCATTGTCACCAATCATCTCCTCTAACCCCTCTTAACTAAACCATCAACAACAAGTCTAATCAACAATTAAACAAACTGAATTGATAGAATTAAACATAAATCTCAATCAAAAGCTCACCATAATTCAGTGTTTCAACTTATCTTTATCGTTCACTTCGTTGGGTTTTTGGGGTTCATGCGTAGTGAAAGATTCAAAACAATTTTTGAAAAACCCCAACAGGACCGAAAATAGGTTCCATTAAACTAAATCTAAAAGTGAACCATACTTTAGTCCGTGGTTTTTTCTGTGATTGTTTAATCTCCAAGACGTTCAAGCGCACATCCTCTATTGAAAATCCACACACGAATGGTGACCATAATCTAGGGTGCTACCCCCAGAGAGAGAAAATGTTTTCTTTTCCTTCCCAAAATCCAGAGAACTCGAAATTCAAAAAAATGAAAATCTTCTTTCGTCTTAAGGTTTCACCTTTTACTTATATGTGTACATAATTTATTAGGAGTTTTAGGCATTATATGGTCTATCTACTTTGTCGTTCAAATTCCACAGGATCTTTACATCTGTTTGATCTCGAGGAGATAGGACATTTAATCGTAATTTAAGACAACAAGAATGTAGAGAACACTAACCTATTACACTTTGAAGCCAATGATAACTTTAATATTAATAATGATAATGATAGATAACTTACTTTTAGGCAAGCTAATCAAAATATCACTACGTATGAACCAATGTGTATTGCCTATCTTGAGGGACTTCTCGAATTTGAAATTAGATCTGGATTCATTAGTGCTCTACCTAACTTATGGTAAAGACAATGTAGACCCACATAAAATTTATAAGGGAATATCATGACAATGTCAATGGGATGAAACCTAAATATTGCACGTTAGAACAAGTCTAACTTAGAGCTTTTCTTTTTGTATTGAAAGATCAAGCGCAAGATTGGTTGTTTATCTTCCTCATGATTTGATAACCACATGGGATCAAATTTTAGAAGTTTTTCTTGATCAATATATACCTACAAAAAAATTATTACTTATAGAAGATAAATCACAGTCGTGAAAATGAAAGATGATGAAAATTTTAATGAATTTAGGGATAAATGTCAAATATTAATTTCATCTTGTCTACAACACGAATATACTCAAAGATTTTTATTAAAATACTTCTATGAAGGACTAAATAACTTTGACCGAATACGATTAGATACCATATGTGGTGGATTATTATTCAATGTTACACCAATTCTAGCAAAAGAAGTTATTAACAAGATGGCCAAACAATCTAAACAATATGGTGAAAAGACTGATATACTAAGAAAAAAACTTTATGAGGCTAATAATAAAACGAGTAATAAGGTTGACAAAACGTTGAAGAATTATCCAACATGGTTAAGCTACTTTTAAAAGATATATCAAATAAAGTTAAACCATGCGAATTTTGAAATGAAGTTACACGTCCTATATATGAGTGTCCTACTGTACAAGAAGATAACAATGAAGAAGTCAACGTGATTGTGAACTAATATTCTTGTCCTCCTAGAAACTAATATAATAATAACAATTATTACATAGAAAAACCATATTTAAATCTTAGTTACAGTCCACAAAATCAATATCATACCTCTTATAGACCGAGAGCACCAACACAATCAAAGCCAATGCAACATCATCAACAAACTATTCAACCTACGCAACCAAATTTAGAATAAATATTTAACAACACTATGACCAAAAGTCATCAAAATTTTGCGCAAATTTCTCAAAACCAAATTAAAACTGATACGCCTATTAACGAGCTGAAAAATCAATTAAGTCAAATGACTCTACAAATAAACAAGTTAAGCAACAAAACTAAAAGTAACTACTCAACCTACAAACACTAATAACTAAGCACAAGTTAATACTTTATTTTGTGAAAATGAAAAATATATAAGAAAAATACACCAAAAAGAGGTAAAAGGAAAACTAAAATACCAAATATAATAGAACAAGAACAAGAAGAGATGATGACAAATGTCATTCCCACAAAGGAATGGTTGGCTGAGCAAATAAAATACACACGTTTTCCCTAACGGCTATACTCATTGTATTTAGCCAAATTGGAAGCCTACGATAAATCTCTAAAAATCATGAATTAGTTAACCAAGACAAAGTATATGACATTTATGAGTCAAACGAATATATGCATTCAAATTATGTCGCTCTACAATGATTAGCAAGTGTTAAGGAGAAAGAAGTTAAAGAAGACATATTTGAACAATTTAATAAATTAGAAATTAATGAAATTTTCACGGAATCAACTCATGATGAAGTTCCTAAAGAATTATCTGAGTTTAAAAAGAAAATGCCTACAAAATGTTCCAACCAAAGAATTTTTGTTGTACCCATCACCATAGGCAGTTCTTCTAATGAATTTGCTATGTGTGATCTCGAAGCATCAATTAGTGTTTTATGCCTTAAACTTTATGAATCATTTAAAATAGGATCGTCAACTAATATGCCTATTAATCTTACTTTAGCAAAAGATACTATTATTCAATCATATGGATTATTAAAAGACATCCTAGTACAAGTACACGATTTAATGTTTCCAGCTAATTTTTATGTCCTGAAAATGGGAGATTCAACGTCACTTAATCATTTGCCTACACTATTAGGTAAACCTTCTCTAAATATGGCTAGAACTAAGTCAGATATTTCTAAAGGAACAATGTCTATGGAGTTTGAAGATAATATTCTCAAATTCAAAATTAATAATGAACATAACTATGACACTTATGAAGAATATGATGAATTAATTGAAAATAAAAATATATGATAATGAATTTTTAGAATTAAATTATTATGATAATTTGAACGTTAAAACTTATGTAATAAATGCAGTAGTAATGAAAACTAATATAGGGATTCAAAAGAAAGAACAAGTTAAAGACACTTCAAAAAAAAAGAAAGTACCTCTATAATGGAAAATGAAGCAACCATAAAATGAAAAAATCATTAACAAGACGAAAGTTTCCAGATCTAAGTACAGTAAGAAAAAGAAAAAGATGGACTTGAGTCCAATAAAGATTAATGATACTAGAGACATACACTTGCACATTTAAATAAAATGGGCTTGGTACTTTAGAGCTTAATGTGATACAAACTCTAATACAAATCTTATGCCCATAAATTTCTTTCTATATACTCAATTGGAGTTGATTTGACTTGCTTCTAAACGATTCTCTTTACTAGATAGAACTTCAATTCATCTAATAGGAGTGCTCACGGATGTGCCAAATCAAGTGGCCAAAAATACAGTACCCACATATTTTTTGGTAATGCCATACTTTTATTACTAAAGATCCTCATTCAATTTTAGGATGGCCTTTCTTAGCCACTACTCAAGCTTTTATGAAAATTCTAAATAAAATAATTACTCTAACAATTAATGGACGAGCACTCACTTTCTAGGATGGCAGTAGAATGGAAAATCCTAAATACAATTTTAGAAATCTAACCTAATTCTAGAGGGTTAGCTAGAGCCAACAACAATAAACAAAAGCGCTCTATATGAAGCAGCTCATATTCAATGTTTATTTAATTTAATTAGGAATTTAGTTTAATTTAGTTTAGTATGTTTTTATTGTCTCACTTTTTGACTCTTGTATTGGAAATATTTTTGGAATTTAAACTCCGAGGTAATTTCAATTTTTTTTTTTTTGGTGGAGAGTGATCGAGTTGTTTTGGCTTATATGGCCTTTATGCAAGTCTTATTATTTACTTTCTTATATGTTCATTTTTTTTTTAATTAAGAAAGTATTTAGTTAGTTACATGTCCTACTTAAGCTTTCAGATTTTTAGTAAATTTTACCTTTTTACGTGTTTTTATGAATGATGTATGAGTTAATTAAAAGATAAATTGCAAAAATAGTAAAATAGCCTTAATGATTCCTCAATGATTTGGATTAATAATGGGAATCGCTGGCAAAATCGATAGCATTACATAGGAAAATTTAGTATAAATTTTGAGTCTGGTTATTCCCATTGATTCTCCAACAAAAGAGAATTGTTGTTTAAATTGGTGGAAACAAAAACTTCACTTCCAACAGTTCACATAGGGATTGCCAGCCATTCCACTTACACAAGAATTGTTGGGCATATCCAAATCGGCACCCACAACAAATCATTCACACTAGCAAACCATTGAACCCTTTCACAAAAATCCCAATTTCTTGCCTATATTCAACTATTCTAAAGCTCAATCTCATAGTATTTAAGTGATTCCCACCTCAACCTAGTCCCATTCAAACCAAAAAATTTGATTTTGGGGGTGTTGAGCCAAACTAGGATCTTACAAAATTTCGAGGGCTTTAAACCACTTTTGCTTGAATTAACTATAGAGAGAAATTGAGTAGGGAACCTTAGAACACTTGCTATATGAATTTGGTGGAGGAGAGGGAACTATCATCAAAATCTCACAAATCATGGTAATAACTTGTCTCATTTTTCCTAAATTTCTCTATTCGATTGGAGTTTTAAGATAGAAAATGAGCCCCTATGCCTTAATTTATGATTTGGGTTATCTCTATCTCATCCTCTTTGGTTTGCTTAAATGGATTTCTAAAAACTATGTTTTAATGGTCGATTTGTAGCTCGGATACATTATTTAATGGAATGAGAATGATCTTGTGGTTTCAAACGAGTTATTTATTACTGTTTTAATAGGTTTTAGACATTTAGGGGTCGACGTGAGTCGTTGGAGAATTTAGAATATTGGTTCAGTTCTATAATTCGAAATTCATGTCAAACGTCCCACCAGCGCATCGCTTACATGCGATATGGTAATGGCCACGGTGCTGCCTAAGGGATTCTAGAAGTCAATCCAACAATTTCCCAGTATTGTGGCGTGTAACGTACGATGCTGGTAAATCGTTGAGATAGATCTATGGTTCTTTTGACTCAAAGCTATTGATCTTGCCCCAGTGCCTTTTGGGTAAACCCACAGCACTGGGAGGGCGCTGAACATTTTTGCAAAATTAAATCAGATCTCATTCTTTTCTAAAATTACCAAGTTTTATCGAGATATAATGCTAGGACAAGAATTGGGGTAGTTATAACTAACCCAGAAACCTTTGTCGACGTGGCAACGACATTGATTCAAAAAGGGTTTTATATTGTTTTCAACATATTTAGGGGAATTGAGTAAACTTACCTTCAACAAAACATGTTAATAAGACATACATGAACCTATACCAATGTAGACATGAGGAGAAACAAATAGGAACTTCCAAGTTAGGATTGGATAAGATACAAGCACTTCGAGGTAAGGTTTGCTTTATTTTCAATCGTGCCATGCAATTAGTTATGGTAGGATTCAGGTAGTCAATGTTTCATAGCTTGCTTGGAATCAAATTGAATATATTTTGTTTTTCCGCTTTATCTTGTCCTTGAGCTCTTTATTTATGAATGTTGTAGAACTAATATGCTTGAAATAAATAATTGTATATGATACCTCAGACTGGAGGGTCGGCGACCACTGGTCATCTTATTCTGCTATTAAATGATACGTTGAAGGCCAATTTTTGGCAAGGAGAATCATAACGATGCTGAGACACCAATATATGAGGCATGGTCATATTATTAGAAACGTTGGGCTCTAGTACGAACTGTGATGTTAGTATCAGTTTATTAAAATAAACTATACTCTGATTGACTAAGCTCTATAAACCTAGGCTCGGATACCAACTATGATGACCCCTTCTCAAATTAGGGCACGGCATGGCCTAATCCCATCATAAAGCCCTTAACCTCACCCATGTAGGACTTAACAACAAATTAGTCAGCTTTTTAATACACTTACCACATTAGTTACTTTTCTAATAAACCTTACACCCTTCTTAAACTTAATAGTATTACAGGTTAAATTTAAAATTTTATATAATTTAAATATTATTCAACAAAAGTCTTGACAAATTAGTGGAAGCCATTCTTATAAAACCATAGTACGTGGAAAACCACGAAACAAAGATAACATGCATATATATAACAAACGGCGATAACTATATATCAACATATGTCTAGTCAGGGACATATCTCTCAACCTATAGTATACATCCCCAAGAGTATGTAAAGAAATATATAAAAGTCATACAACAAAATCAAAAACCCATAAAATCAGACGTAGCAGCACTCCACTGCCTTAGATATATTCGCCGAACTACTCCAAGGCCTGACCGCTACTTGATGGATCTGTACCCACCATCATAAAAAGGATGGTAAGTATAGGAAAGTAGAAACTAACACTGAGAGACATCTTTTCACATCAACATTTTTCCACCATTTAGGGCATAGTCAATTCTTTAAGGATGCCTTTACATCATTATTAATGCCCTTCATATATATATAAATAGTCACAAGTTCCCCTCACATGTGGTATATACTTGCCAACAACCCTAGGTCATATACCCCATGTACTGCACAAGATAGTGGCGAGATCCCGATAACCATGAAAGTCTAGTGAACCCGTGTGCTGCGTACATCTCTATCATGTCTTAGTCTTAGATAAAAACTACTTTCATAAGCCAATAAATAACATGATTTAAGAATCCAAAAAATGTAATTGCATATCTATTGGACAAAATAAATTAGATTACAATACCATTAGACACCTACCTATAAGCATGTTATTTCATTGGACAAGATATCTCTATAATCAAGAATGACATAGCACATGATTTAGAGTCAATGAAACCACTTAATCAAAAACCAATGCCATGATAGTAAACTCATAAAATGAGAAGAAACAACAATTCATGACAAGTAGAATTCGAAGGACAACTCAGTTGAAGTAATTAAATTGAATTACCAAAACAAGAATGAAATGTAAATAAATATCTTAATCATTTTACTCACAGTCTATGTAATATCATAGCTACTCCGGCCTCTCGACACCTCAACACTCATTCCTGAACCTCCGAGACTTTACCCTAGGTTCATGATATCATTTTATCATGTTTTTAAGGTTTTTTTAAACCTATAACTAGGGTATTAGGCTTATTTAAGGTTTTGAAGTTTGAATTTGAAAATGCAGATTTTGTTCTGAAAGAGCACTAAGCGTGCTATGTATGGTAGTCTCTGCCGCCCAAGGTGACGTGTCTCCGTGTACTCCTTACTAACTGGCCCAACTACACGTTTCCGGTATCTACCCGTCCTCTTCACGTCTCGCAAATCGTGTATTATCAAATAAATTTTTATTTTATTCTAATGTTTAACCATACTAGTGGGTTGTTTCTTACAAGTTAACATAAATCAGCGAAAGCCTCAATTGATAAGACTAGAATAGGTAATTTAGCATGGTAAACATTCTTTAAAAAAGCAAATCCTACTGTAGAAAACCCTTTAAAGTACTCTGTATATAAGCGACAATACCACAAACAAGGTATATATAAATGTACGGTGTCATCTCAAGTCTCCCAATACCCAAAATATACAAAATCACAAAAATAAACATGTACGAGAAGGTCCTCGACAGTAGGCAATCAAATGTAGTCGCCTAGGATGCCCTTGCCCCAACTGGTACTAGGATATGCACTTAATCATCATAAAAAGATAGATAACGAGTCCAGTAAGTAAAATCCCAAGGAACTCCTATGGCATTCGTATAATAAAGTAAAGGAATTGCAAGAAATACTGTCAAGTAAACATGTAGAATATAAAAATAGACAACTGTAAATGGCTCATCGCAATAATAGATAACAGACAAGCTAACAAATGTGGGTGCTTACTTCAGATGGACTAGACTATACTTTGGGTCACTAAGTTCCCACCAATGGTCGTGCCCAACTGGCCCGACACTTGGTCCCTCGCGGCACTAGCCAAACTCGCTGAGTCACCGACACATGCACCAAGGGCAAGCTCAAGTCGCCATTCACTGAAGGTCGGGTCACACGTGCTACAGTCCAATTCAACATGAACACACAACCAGGAAATCTGGAGGAGTAACCTCTACCCACGTCTAAGTAACTGAATAGAGTAATGAACAACAAGGAATTACAAAAATCAAATGTAAAAAAAAATTCAAATACTTAGTCTTTCAGTTGGGTTTTACAAACCTCACATCGCTTTCCGACCTCCCTGGACTCCCGTATCCGACCCGATAAGCTCCCCAACACCGAGCTATCGTCCACTAAGTCCCTGAAGTCCAATTCTGATAAGTTATGGTTGTTTATAAGTGTTTAGACATGTATCAAGTTGAAAATCACCAAAACAACCCTTAAATTCATAGTTCATCTGTCATTAGCGCACTAATAGGTCTACCTAGCGCGTTAGGTGGAGTTAGCGTTCTAATCGATCTACCTAGTGCGATATATAAAGTTAGCACGCTATGGAATCTTTCTAGCGCACTACTGTTATTCATTTTGAAAAAAAGTTGGAAACCGAGAACGATTAGCGCGCTAACCAACCCAATTAGCGCGCTAATTGCCCTCTTGTGACAGAATTCTTAAGTTGAGAATTATGTCCTACTCTAACCTGATTTTTCTTCCTCTCCATAAATTATTAACTCCAAAGCAACAACTAGAACACTCCAGAACATCAATTAACCTAATTTCCTCAAAATTCATGCATTCACACAACTTCCTAATTTTCCTTAATATCATCAAATCTAGTTAAAACGGTGGCAAATCCTCTATGAATATGATCGAATAACAAGTAATTCATCAAGATAACCCAAGAATTCATTGACCCAAACCTCAAATTCGAATTACATCAGAAACTCCCAAAAATGGGTTCATTAGAAAGTGTGTTAGATGAAGAAGATGGTTACCTTACTTGTTTCCCTTAATTTAGCCTTTAAGGTGACGCATCTCTAGCTCAAATCCTCTTCTCTTCACTGAATTTCTCTGGTTTTGCATGTAACATGTGAGTGGTTTGATAGGAATCCCACTAACTTCTATATATATGTTTGGTCATGATCAAGTGTGCGTACGTACCTTGAGGATTATCTTGTGGTTCTCAAGCATGCTATCCTACACCTTCCGACGACTCCAATAGCACACTCCCTTCCTAGAGTAACTCAAAGTGATGATCTAGATATCCATCTCAAGGCCCATTTTTATCCCATATAACTATAGGCTTATTTATTCTATTAATTTCATGTTACCTTAAGCCTTTTTAAAACCATGTGGTTAGTATTTTATTTATCAATTTTAACCAACTCATGGTTCCAGTAACCTTCGGCTACCCGATACTCGGTTCCCCGCGTCTCGACACGCATTTCGAGGCGTGCTATAGCCTACTGTTCAAATTTAATCTAATTAGCCTATAGTTACATTACCCATTTCAATTTGATTTCATATTCATATTTCATGAATTTGTCGAGTTTCTCTAGTGTACACATATTTAGCCTCTCGATACCCACATTGACACGCATTTCAAGGCAACTACATGTCACACAACCTCGCACGATATCGTTATTCAACATACACACACGAGATATATTTACCAAATAATTTTATAAATTGCATGGCAAATAAGCAATCCAACACACAATCAACTAATGTACCTAAGCCGACTTATGCCCTAGCCTACCAGCGGTGTCCACGTCGATCTGAGCTGGCATCCATGTCTGCAATTATGATATAAATAACGGCGTTAATAAAATGGGCCGTTACAGTTCTTCCTAAATAAAGTTTTGTCCCAAAATTCAACTGTAACATAAATGTCGTACCAGGAAATAGCTGAGGATAACGCTCTTTCATCATCGACTTGAGCTCCTAAGTAAGTCCCTCTGTCATATGATGCTGCCAACGAACTAGGACCTTAGAGGGCTCCCTGTTCATGAAAATATGCACTCTATGGTCAACGATCTCTATCGGCCTCTCCTCGTAAGTCACGTCAGACTGAATCTCAATCTGTCCTAACTCAACATCGAAAGTAGGTAACTCTAAGCGATATGCAACACTGCCCACTCGCAGCGCAATCCTTAATGGCCTAATGAATCTCGGTGCTAGTTTCCTCTTAATACCAAATCTTTGCTGATCCTTCTAAGGGGAAACCTTCAAGTATACCATGTCGCCCTCCTTATAGCTCAGTCCCTCGTGATATTGATCAGTGTATTTCTTATGTCTATCATGTGCGGCTCGTAACCTCAAACAAATCTATTTGATATTCTCTGTGTGATCAACAACAACCTCAGGCCCCACTGTCACTGTTTATTTCAGCTCCGCCCAACACGCTGGTGATCTACATGGCCTCCCATACAGTGCCTCAAACGGTGGCATGCCAATGCTTCCTTGATAGATATTATTGTGTACAAACTCACCCAAAGGCAGATAATCCTCCCACGAACCCCCAAACTGCAATATGCAAGCTCTAAGCATATCCTCTAAGATTTGCATCAGTCGCTCTGACTGTCCATTGGTCTGAAGATGGTAAGATGTATTAAACTGCAACCTGGTGCTAAACTGCTCCTGCATAGCCTCCCATAGTCTCGAAGTCAATCTGGGATCTATGTCTGACACAATGGAAATCGGTACCCCATGTAGTCTAATAATGTCCCGCTCAAACAATATGCTCAACTGGGGAAACTTGTATCTCATAGAAATCGAAATGAAATAAGCCGAATTGCATCATGACGCCTCGAGGTCTGTCGTAGTCCACTGACAAAATCTATGGTGATGTGTTCCCATTTCCACTGCGGAATGGGCAACGGCTGTAACAATCGACCAGGTCTCATGTGTTCAGCCTTCATCTTCTGGCAAATGTGACAACTCCTAACGTACGCGCCTATGTCAGCCTTCATCCCTGGCCACCAGAATAGTCGCTTCGATTCATGTTACATCATGGTCTGACCAGGATGAACTGTTTAGCGAGATCGGTGTGCATCCTCTAGAATCCCATCTCGTATCTCCCGATCCGGAGGTATCCACAATCTCCCTCAATGTCTCAAACACCGATTCATGGTCTATGCCCAATCAGTGTACTCCGGATCCCGAGCTAGACAATTGAACTGTTCATAAAGCCTATCAGCCCGCTTACACTCAACAACCCTCTCAATCAATACGGTCGGAACCCTCATCTGTCAACAATTTTTTTTTTCAGCCGTAGTAGATACCTCTGTCATGCACATAACATATGCAGCCTGTAACAAACCATGCTCGTATGTCATAGGTTGCAGAATAGTCTGACTGTCAATCTCGCTCCTACTCAATGCGTCCACTATGACGTTCGCTTTCCTATAGTGATACTCAATAGCGGAGTCATACTCATTCAGCAGCTTAAGCCATCTCCTCTGGCGCATGTTTAGATCATTCTGAGTGAAGACGTAGCATAATCTCTGGTGATCTGTATACAATATGAACCTCTCTCCATAGCGATAATGCCTCCAAGCCTTCAGTGCAAAGGCGACCGCTGCCAGCTCCAAGTTGTGCACTGGATAATTTCCCTCATGTGGTTTCAATCGCCTAGAAAAATAGGCAACTGGTCTACCCTCCTGCATCAACATGCATCCTAGTCCAATGCCTAATGCATATGTATAAACTGTCAAAGTCTTACCCTGCTTCGGCAATGTCAATACTGGCGCAGAAATCAACCTCCTCTTCAACTCACATAAAGATTGTTCACACTCCTCTGACCAATCAAACGTAACATCCTTCTTGGTCAGTCTCGTTATCAGCGCTGTAATTGAAGAAAAATCATGCACAAATCGCTAGTAGTATCCTGTCAGGCCAAGAAAACTCCGTATATCGGCAACAGACTCAGGCGTCCCCCACTCAATGATAGTCTGAATCTTATTTGAATCCACAGAGATACCTTGGTTACTAATGACATGTCCTAAAAATCTCACCGCACTCAGCCAGAAGTAACACTTACTAAACTTCGCGTATAATTTGTGCTCTTTAAATATCATCAAAACTACCCAGAGATGTCCCTCGTGATCCTCATGAGTCCTACTGTAGATCAAAATGTCGTCGCTGAAGACTATGACAAATCTGTCTAGATATGGTCTCAAGACCCTGTGCATCAAATCCATGAAAATCGATGGGGCATTAGTCAGCTGAAACGGCATGACTGTGAACTCAAATAGCATGTATCTTGTGCTAAAAGTGATTTTCTGGATATCCTCCTCTCAAATCCTCAACTGATGATAACCCGAACGAAGGTCAATCCTCGAGAAGAATCTGGCACCCGTCAACTGATCGAACAGTTCATATATCTTAGGAAGTGGGCAACGGTTCCTAATTGTCACCTGATTCAGCTTCCAATAGTCTATGCACATCGTCGTTGAACCATCCTTCTTTTTCACAAACAACGCTGGAGCTCCTCAAGGTGACATATTAGGGTGAATAAAACCCTTCTCTAACAAATCATCCAACTGTCGTCTAACATCCTCTTGCTCCGATGGTGACATCCTATAAGGTCTACTAGCAATTGGCTATGTCCCTGATATCCACTCAATGATAAACTCAACAGTTCGTTGTGGTTGCAATCCCGGTAGGTCACCCTAAAATATATTAAAAAAATCTATAACTACCAGTACGTCCTCAATCCTGACCTCCGTCATAACCTCCGGCTCAACTATTATTGTAAATGCCTCCAACTCCTGCACCATAGCTAGTCGAGCTCTAGTGATAGGTAAATCAGTCGTGGGTCCAACTAGTGAGAACCCTGGTATCCCAAGAATATGAAACTCTATCCTCTTACCATAACAAATTATCCGTGCATGATAGGGTGATAACCAATCCATCCCGATAAGCGCGTCAAAATCTAAGTACTCTAATACTCGAAGATCAGCTGGTAACTAATATCCCTCAACCTCTATCATCATGTCTCTACATATCGGATTATAGTATATCTTATCCTCAACAGTCGTATTGAGGACACGGTGCATGTCTAGTGTCTGTTTATCTAACCCTAACACTCCAACAACACGTCTAGCAATAAACTATAACGTACTACCAGAGTCAAACATATCATGCGTAGGTCGACCAAAAATATGTAACGTACCCTTGACGAGCTGTCTAGTCACTTTGTCATCCAGCTGTGCTACCAAATGAGTTCACTCTCTGGCTCTCGACATAGTGACGGTGGTGTCCTGTAGTCCACCCTCGAGAGTCCCCTCTGACCACACCTGTGGCATATGCTGTTATCCTGCCTCCCACTTAGTCCATCTCCAAATCTTAGACCCTCACCCCGGTCTCTTTAACCCCTGTCATGTCTCTCCTGACCTCGACCCTGACTGTACATCTGTGGTTGTGGCTTATGCCGATCTACCGGTGCTGATGTGATGGCATGAACCAGCTGTCTCTCCTCATATAGGAACTGACTGCCCCGATGATCATCCCTACGGCCCCTATCCTATCCCGAAGATCCCTCTGTCTCTTCAGCTTCTAGTCCGGCCAAGAACTCTATCATGTCTGTACCTCAGTACCAGTCACATGCTTGCCATATCTCTGTATCAAATATGTCTTATGTGTCAATGCTCTGTCAAAGATATCCTGTAGAGTGAGTGCCCTAGAGGATACCACTGCCGAAGTAATCTTGTCATCAACTCTTCTGGTGAAATAGTAGATCTATAGACGCTCTATCCCAGCTACGTCCGTTGAAAACTGGAGTACGTACCAGAATCTCTCCATATACTGCATTAATGTCCAGTTACCCTGCCTTAAGGTCAATAAATCCTCCCTCAGTCTTAGTTTCACCTCCATAGGTATGTACTGATCATAGAACAGCTCCTTGAACTCAGCCCATGTCGTCAGCTCTGGATGGGTATCCTGATATGTGGTCTACCATACTGCGGCGTGACCTCTCAAGCATGCTCCCGACAGTCGTGCCTGAACGATCTCACCATTCCTCATCAGCTTATGAAACTTTTGATGTGATGCAATCCACTTCCCTGTAGCCTCGGGGTCATAACCTCCATAAAATAAGGCTAGTTGAAACTTCAAAAACTCCCTTAACATCTTCGCTTCTAAAGCTAAGACAAATCCTGATGTAGTAGCAGTAGTAGTGGTAGTAGTCGTTTGATCCGTAGTCGTGGGTGGGGGCATAGGAGTCGGTGTCTCCAAGGGAACAACAACTGCAGTGTCTCTCTCTGTCTATGTATCTGCTACTACTCTCTCAACAGGTGTTTGTGAGCAACCGTGGCGACGGTGGTCCCTGTAGGTACCATAACTGCTGCTGGCTATCTATATGTACCAACTGTTGTAGCAAGTGCCGTCAGTGTGGTGGTCTGCTTTCGTAGCAACCGTAACACCTTGGCCATTTACTTCTCCTGAGCTAAGAGTCCATCCTCCATACTAGGTGCAACAAGGGAGTCTCTAGTTGTACCACTAGGCTGACCAATCTCCTGAGGCGTCATCGACTATCCGTCCGTGATCTGCATCAAGAAGTGTGCTTCGGATTAGTCTCGGTGTATATACGTATATCATATATATATAATCAAAATATAACAAGTATGTAAACTCTAACTCTACCTGCCTCACATCACTTCCCAATTAAAGTTCCAAGGCAATAACATATGGTTTCCATAACTAAGGTTTATTTATTAAGTCTTATGCTTTTTCATTTTAAATTTTATCAAATTGCTCGAACCTGTCTCTAATACGAACTGTGGCATTGGTATCAGGTTAAAGACACCTACGCTTCCTCCCATGGGCTCGACCTCGCTCTGATACCAATTATGGTGACCTCTGCCACCTCGGGGTTACGTGTCTCCGTATATTCCTTGCCAGCTGGCCCAACTACACGTTTCCGGTACCTGCACATCCTCTTCATTTCTCGCAAATGGTGTATTATCAAACAAATTTTTATTTTATTCTAATGATTAACCATACTAGTAGGTTGTTTCTTACAAGTTAACATAAATCAGCGAAAGCCTCAATTGATACGACTAGTATAGGTAATTTACCATGGTAAACATTCTTCAAAAGAGTAAATCCTACTATGGAAAACCATGTAAAGTACTTTGTATATAAGCGACAATACCACAAACAAGGTATGTATACATGTACGGTGTCATTTCAAGTCTCCCAATACCAAAAATATACAGAATTTTAAAAATAATCACGTACGAGTAGGTCCTCGACAGCGGGCAATCAGATGTAGTCGCCTAGTCGCCTAAGATCCCCTTGCCCCTACTTGTACTAGGATCTGCACTCAATCATCACAAAAAGACAGATGATGAGTCCGGTAAGTAAAATCCCAAAGAACTCCTCTGAGCATTCGTATAATAAAGTAAAGGAAATGCAAGGAATATTATCAAGTAAACATGCGAAATATAAAAATAAACAACTGTAAATGGCTCATCGCATGAATAGATAACAGGCAAGCTAACAAATGTGTATGCTCGCTCCAGATGGACTAGACTGTGCTTCGGGTCACCAAGTTCCCGCCAATGGTCGCGCCCACCTAGCCCTATACTTGGTCCCTCGCGGCGCTGGACAAATCCGGTAAGTCACCAACACGTGCACCAAGGGCAAGCTCAGGTCGCCATACACTGAGGGCCAGGTCACACGTGCTACAATCTAGGGCATCATGAACACACAACCAAGAAATACGAGGGATTAAACTCAACCCACGTCCAAGTAACGGAATAGAGTAATGAACAACAAGGAATTACATAAATGAAATGTAAAAAAAATAGAATGAAATACTAAGAGTCTTTCAGTTAGGTTTTACAAATCTCACACTTCTCTTCGACCTCTCTAAACACCCTTATCCGACCCGACAAGCTCTCCAACACCGAGCTACGGTCCACTAAGTCCTTGAAGTCCAATTTTAATAAGTTTAGGTTGTTTATAAGTGTTTAGACATGTATTAAGTTGAGAATCACCAAAACAACCCTTAAATTCATAGTTCATCTATCATTAGCGTGCTAATAGGTCTACCTGGCATGCTAGGTGGAGTTAGCACGCTAATCAATCTACCTAGCACCCTATATAAAGTTAGCGCGCTATGGAATCTGTCTAGTGCGCTATTGTTCTTCATTTTGAAAAACAGTTGGAAACCCAAAACGATTAGCGCGCTAACCAACCCATTTAGCGCACTAATTTTCCTCTGTGACAGAATTCTCATATGTCCTACCCCTCTCGATTAGCTACTCTAACCTTATTTGCATCCTCTCCATACATTATTAACTCAAAAGCAACAACTAGAACACTCAAGAAAATCAAATTAACCCGGTTTTCTCCAAATTCATGCATTCACATAACTTCCTAATTTTCCTTAATATCATCAAATCTAGTTAAAACAGTGGCAAATCATCTATGAATATGATCCAATAACATGTAATTCATCAAGATAACCCAAGAATTCATTGACCCAAACCTCATATTCGAATTACATCATAAACTCCCCAAAATGGGTTCATTGGAAAGTGATTTAGATGAAGAAGATGGTTACCTTACTTTCTTACCTTAATTTGGTCTCTAAGGTGATGAATCTCTAGCTCAAATCCTCTTCTCTTCACTGAATTTCTTTGGTTTTGCATGTAACATGTGAGTGGTTTGATAGGAATCCCACTAACTTATATATATATATATATATATATATATGTATATGTTTGATCTTGATCAAGTGTGTGTACGTATCTCGAGGATTATCTTGTGGTTCACAAGCATGCTATGTCCTACACCTTTTGATGACTTCAATGGCACACTCCCTTCCTAAAGTAACTCAAAGTGATGATCTAGATATCCATCTTAAGGTCCATTTTTATCCCATACAAGTATAGGCTTATTTATTTTATTAATGTCACATTACCTTAAGCCTTTTTAAAAACTATATGGTTAGTATTTTATTTATCAATTTTAACCAACTCATGGTCCCACTACCCTTCGGCTACCTGATACCCGGTGCCCTGCGTCTCGACATGCATTTCGAGGTGCGACATAGCCTATTGTTTGAATTTTATTTAATTAGCCTATGGTTACATTACCCATTTCAATTTGATTTCATAATCATATTTCATGAATTTGTCGAGTTTCTATAATGTACACGTACTTAGCCTCTCGATACCCGCGTTGACATGCACTTCAAGGCAACTACCCGTTACATAACCTCGCACGATATCGTTATTCAACATACACACATGCGATGTATTTACAAATAATTTAATAAATTGCATTGTAAATAAGCAATCCAACACACAATCAACTAATGTACCTAAGACGACTTGTGTCCTAGCCTACCCGCGGCGTCCACGTAGATCTGAGCTAGCATCCATGTCTGCAATTACGATATCAATAACGGCGTTAATAAAATGGGCCATTACATTGGGTGTTCTGTCTAGTGCGCTAGTGACCTAATTAGCGCCCTACAAACAAGTAGCATGCTAGCTAGCTAATCTAGCATGCTACGTGCAGGAAAAACTTGAATTTTGCACTTATAATTCTGACTTCTCTCTACACATTGACAATTCAACACCATAGGATCTCTTACCTCACCTACTAAAGACCCAAAGACACCCAATACCACTACAAGATCTGCACCTAATATATTTTATAAATTCATCCAATTAAATTAAACTAATGGTGTAAGTATGATTACCTAGTTGATGAACACCAACAACTTCATCAATTAACTCCTAAATCAACAAGAATCCCTCCATAGCTATTGATATTCTCTGATCTTTCTTCTCTAGCAACCTTAGCTTCTAAGTTAATGAAATGAGAATGAAATCGTTGCATGAGTTGATTAAATCAATCTTATATACATATAGATAAGATTGATTAGTAGCCATTTATCTTTATGCACACACGTATCTTGAGACTAATCTAATGGCCTTCATCTTGACACAATTCTACTAGCTCTCCAGTAACTTCCTCTAACTAACACCAATTGAACACTTAATTGGTCTCTTCATGTGTCAATACGTATCTCAAGAAGTATCAATGACTAATGTTTTAACATTGATAACTTAAGTTACACTTAATATAAAATCATTATAGCCATATTAATGCTACAACTTAAGCTACATTAAGCTTAAATTAGCTTATCACATCACTCTCTACCTCGGTCCCACGCCAGCACGGATATTGAGGCGCGTCCTCATTCACGCTCGACACCTAAACACAAGTAGGAGTGACTTAATAGCCTACACATATACAATACACATATATTACAATAAGTCTAACATATTCCTTAGCCACATCGCCTCGGTCAGTGCACGTATCTCAATGCAGATCCCATGTTACGAGTATATAATCTTTATTAAGGAATTAAATTAGGATAAAGAATTCAAGCAGTGATAGCATGCCTATTTCACTGCCCAAAGCTAAAGGAGAGATTATCATTCTTGAATAATCTTTATAGGAGGGCATCACGTGATGAATACTCCAAGTCTAGCCAATGACTTAAAATAAAGGTGCTTATTGGGAGACAACCTGACCTTATCTTTCAATTCACACATTTCCTTTTAGTTTAGTTCTTTTTTGTTCAATAAACTCTTTATATCACCTTTTTTATTTTTGCAGGAAATTATGATGTTTTGTGACTGCTGGAGACGAGAAAGACTACACCAATAAGTGATTAGAGCTTTTATAGATTGAAGAGAGCTTGGAAGAGAGCGAGGCTATCTAATTTCACATATGTCAGCTACACGTTTACATTGCATGCATGGTTCATTCCTATGGATCACTTTCCCTTGTTCCAACAAGATGAATAATGCCAATGATACTTTTCTTAAGCTTCAAGTTCTTGTACTAGACATTTTTGAATGATGCATCTAGGAGTTTAGGGAGTTTTAGTAGATCTGTTGCCTATGTGAGTGGGATTTAATGTTTCTTCTTCAGAATAACATGCGTAGAAGCTTTTCTTAAGCTTTAATTTCTTGTACTAGATGTGATTGTAACACTTGTAGTCTTTTGTGGCTATTTTCCTTGGTTGTGTTTGATGCAATTACTTTTCAACTTGATTTGAGCATTCTTTTTGAGAAATTGACTAATTCTTTTAGGATTCTTGATGTTTTGAGATTTGGTTGGAACATTTTAAGTCAATTTCTTTGTTCATTAATTCTTGCTCTTATCATGTGATGATTTTAGTTTATCCTAGAAGTCCCCTATATAGTTGAAAAAGAAAAAAAACAAAAAACAAAAAACAAAACAAAAAAATCACTTAAATAAGACTTGTTTTTGTTTTGGAGTCGTTGTTGCATTTCAATTAGTTTGTTTCATTTTTATATTTGTTCCATCATATATCACTTGTTCTCGTTCACCCTATTTTGTTGTCTATGTATTTTTCTTAACCCAACTTTATTTTTAACCTTGAGGACATGGTTTGGACTAAGTTTGGGGGATATGTAGGTTTGTGGAAGGATGGTTTGGAACATATGATTTGACAGGTATACTTACTTTAATTTTTTTATGAGACAATCTTTCTATAAATGGTAATGGTGCGATAGTTTTCTTCCATCTTTTTCATTTTCACCTCTTAATCTATCACTTTCTTCTTGTCTGTCTATCACTCCATCTCATCATCTCATTCATTTATGAATTCATTTATTTTGTTCATAAAATGTTTACATGTAGTTTTTTAATTCTGAAAATACAAGTTCTTGAGAATAAATATGTTTTGTAGACCACTTAGACGCCTTCCCTTGACTCCTAGTCAATCTTTTATCGTTTTTATCGATTTCCAGTCTATTTATCATGCTTTTTTTATTTACTTTTTTGTCTTTTAAATTCTCGCATGATACTTACACTTATTTATTTACATTCATAAATTGTGATTGACACTCTACTGCCTTTACTCACTAGAAATGTCACCTTCGGTGACAGTTGTTGATCCTGTAGATGAGTAAAGGCAAGGAGCTGGTGATTGGTGACTTTCTCTGATGACTCTCATAGCGGCTTCTCCTCTTGCTTACTTGTAGTTTTTGCACTTTTTATAACATTAGAGCGGCTTTTGGGATTTAAGTGATACTGATACATGTACGTATTCATGATTTCTCTTTTACTATCTCCCTATATATGCATGCTATTAGTTTTCTATAGGGTTCCACACCTTAGGGTGTCAAGCTTTATTAGTTCGGGTTATTAAATTTCTTAAGTTTTCAATTTTCCTTACTCTCATATTCAAACTTTCATAACTTGATAACTCTAACTTTAAAATACTAAGTTTATAAAATAATGAAAAGAGGCTTACTAAACATTCATTGACCTTGCGAGCACTAACTCGAAGATGCATATTGGTCTAGGTCGGGTGGGGCCTAGTGCTTAGGAACCGGGCATCAAAGTTAGTATCAGAGCCTAAGGTTTATTACTTAGCTCCCAGTAAACCCACAATCTACTAAAGTTTTAAATCTTTATTAGAGTTAGGCCACAGTTGGAACATAGAGTGGAACCTTGTGATCTTTACTTAGAATCTTAATTGCGAGGTGAAAAAAGTAAGGAAATTAAGAAACTGATCATATATATTATATTTATCGTATTATAATATACTATATCGGTTGTTATACAACGATAAGAGATCTATTTTTTTTATCATAATGGCATATCAATATAGGCCATGTGATCAGAGTGGGGTCGCATCCCCGTGATTCGTGTTTATAGAGGAGTTGTAGACCTTGATTCAAAGAGTCAAATCCTTAGATTAGCGACTAGATGTAACCCTGGGGATACTAAAATCATAAACTACAACTACACAATATTCATTGAGAGTGCCTACTGTTGAGGAGATGAGTGCGCCTACAGTACAGGCCACTCCAACGACTAACACCATTGCAGCTGTATCGATAACGGCTGCCTAGCACCGGTACGGGTAGAGACAGTACCACGTACATCGCCCACTCTATCGGAGATTGTGCCATATACACCAATTGAGATGAACACTAGTGCGACGTCCAAGGCTAAGCAGTTGCATAAGTTTTACAGACACTCTTCGATGGAGTTTCACGAAGGTACTAACTTAAAGACAATGAAGAGGCTCATGAAGAGTTATGAGAAGATTTATGGCATTATGGCTACCAAGGAGCACCTGAGAGCTTCTATCACCTCATCATTACTTTTCATAGAAACAGAGGATTGGTGGACAAGATTGGTAGCAACCAAAGGAGTGCCTAATTATTGGAAAAATTTTAAGAGGAAGTTCAATCTGAAGTATTTTCTACCACAATGCTGAGAGAGAAGAGGAATAAGTTCATGACGTTTAGACTGTTCTTCGACAGGTCTGTCATGCTGTATACACGACAGTAGTTGCAGCTATTATAGTATTCTAGAGGTGTAATAGACACAGATACACATCTAGCTTATTATTTTATACAAGGTTTGTTACTCGAGATTCGTGACCTTATAGTTACCACCGAGCTAAGGACAGTACATAAAGCCTTTGAGAGGAGAGTAGCCAGAGAGGCATATTTATACACACATTCATAGGAGTTTAGGGTCGCTTAGGCAGAGGCACAGCCAGAGTGTAGATCGAGGCCAAACAAGAAAAAGAAGAAGCATAGACATCAATGTCCAAAGGACAGTAGGGCTTTGAGTGTTGGGTCAGTTGAACCACCGCTATTACCTGCTAAGTTCATGTATTTTTTACTTGTTAGGTTTTTCATGCTTAAAATGCAATGGAAATTTTGAATTTTTATTTCGAAAACCCAACAGGACCAAATCTGAATTCCATTATAATGATTAAAGAAAGTAAACCATACCTTAAATGCTAGTTTGCTTCTAAGTGTTAATCGATGTTTGAGGTTCTGCCAGAGTCTAATGTCCTCTATCAGAAATGCAAGCATGAATAGCGACCGAGAATCCGAGTGCTAGCCTAAAAAAGAACACGAAAATAAATTTTTCTTCCTAAAAACTCTAGAACGGTTGAAAAATGTAACTCATTTTCTAAAAATGAAAAATAGATTCCATCCCTAATTTCTCCCGTTGTATGAATTCACTTAGAACGCCTATTTATACAACCTTGTATAAAGCCAGGTAAGTGAATTACCACAATACCCCTTCTTAAAGTGGTATTAATATGACACATCATAAGGACTTTTATATTTTGAGTTTTATCATATAAATTTAATTTTTCGAGTCATTTAAAATCACATAAAGACATTCTTTGTGTGCAACCCAATCGGTTCATCAAACGTTGGCAGTGAACCAAAACCATTTTGGTACACGAGTCATAAGCAGTCTCTAGCAAGGCATTATGACTACCCAAGTTGAACGAAGATGAAAATCTATACAAACTAATCAATAGTTTATGTCGTATCCTTTGTCGTACGATGTCCTTTACTTAACGTAAGGCATGAAAAAGTAAACCTTAACATTCAATCGTACTAGTATTGATCTCAAGGTAGACTAAAAACATCCAAGTGATGAAACGTTTCGAGCGCTTACAATGATTTCCCCTTTATATAATTCTTTAAATATTTTATAGTAGTGATAAGTGGGAATTGTCTCTACAAGGATTTTGTAAATTACATAAGAAAAGAAGTTTATATTTTTCTATTTTTAAATTAATAAAAAACAAAATTTATACTAATTAAACTTACTTAAATAACACAAATCAAAGTCAAATAAATTAAAATCAATTCAATTCAATAAAACTCAATAATAAATAAACATATAAACAATCCACCTGAACAATGAAACTTATCAATTTTGCACCCCAAACATGTTATTCAAATCATAGTCATGAATAAGCTCCCTAAAGTATCCAAGATTATTAAAACTCAATCACAAGTAAGTAAATAGCCTTTAGCCCGTCATTTTTTCTCTTTATTTTGATGGAAAAGTCACATTCTAATTTTATTTAGCTAATCACTTTACTTACATAAATACATTGACTTTACTTTATAAAATTGCATTACGTTTTATGAAAACTTTGAACTACTAAATTTAATATCTTTGGAAAGCCACTTCAACACTAGATTTAGATCTCAAATTTACCTAAGATATTTAAACGATATTTTCCTTTCAAACAGCCCTAGTTACTACTTCAAACGGATAATAAATCAAAACATCACATACATAATGGCCACTGTGCACATAATCCTCAAATCCATGATTGCTATCCAAAAAAACAATATATTAAAATAGTGAATCAAAGAATATAATTAAGTTTAAAGCATTACGTACACATTCATCTCATCATGAGTACATCACAAAATGGATCTAGTTCATGTTTGGAGTTTTGTTTAGATTAACAAATTACTCGCTCATGATGATAAATAACAAAATAAATTCAGAAATAAAAGACAATTAAAACTACCTTGATAGAAACTTGAATCTTCAAAAAAAAGCAAAGCAATAAAGAATGGTCACCAAACTAAAGCAAAACATATAAAACTAACAAAAGCCATAATTTTGTAGTATAGGGTTTTTATTTATAGAATATTAGCTAATACATATCCTAAACTGACTTTAAACCGTTGTTGTAATCCAAGAACCCCGAATTTGTACCTAGCAATTCCTAGCGATTTATGTAAGTTAGGAATCATTAGGAATATTTAGAAAATCGAGCTCAATGGTCATTTCTTGTGTTATCCAATTTAGCCAGCGATTCGGGTTCCATGTGAATCACTGTGAATCACAAGTTCAAAAAGTCTAGTTATTCTCCTTGATTCCCTGGTAGTTCTTCATACAATCTTTTCACTCAGTAAATTCCTTTATTTTCATCATTTTTTCCTTCATTTCATCTTATTCTCTATTTATTACCTAGAATAACAAAAACAAGAGAAAACCTCATTTAATATAATCATTTACTTCTAAGACCATCCTAAAATGTACTATAGAAATATGTCTAATAATTGACTTGTCAAATACCTCCAAACTCAGCACTTTGCCAATCCAAGCAAAGGAATACTTTAAATCAAATCATATTTTCTTCCCTTGTTTTGATTACATAATTATATACTCATATTCTTAAATAGAAATGATCTTAAAATAAAAACATATTACCTTCATAAAAATAAAAATCTTGATAGAATATAAAGAACTAATGAACAACCCTTTATTTGATTTTCAACCTCCTAATTGTGTAATACATCTCAGACTTCAAACTTAAACCAATCACCAAGGTCAAGGCATTACATAGGTGTTCTCAATCTTTGCTGACAAGCATCAAGCTTACAATGACTAATATAGAATCTCAAGATACAAAAATCACTAAATCAATCTCGTTTTCAAATAATACTTAAAATGTCACCACAATCAAAGTCAATAGGGACTTTTATTCACCAATAATCATCATTTCATATTCATTTGTGAATGTTGGAACAAGAGATACCTTACTTAACTTAACTATAAGCACTCGAGCTAAATCTTTTATTTAGAGTTTTTCACAAACATCGTTCCATGTTTTCATTATATCGCTTTTTCTTTCTTCATATGAATATATTTCATTTCTTTTATATTGCATTCCTATGTTTCCCCGCTCTTTTTCCTTTGGAATCCATTATTTTTTATTGGAATTATTCATCTCATTTTTCCCAGCACTAGATTCCATGTTCCATTACCTTTGTAATCTATGGGTCTCTCTATTTTTTCATTTAAAAACTCTTGTTAGCTCTCCTAACTCTCACTAAAGTCAAGGAAGTATTATTTCCAACTAAGTAAATTTTATTGGCTAATTTCTTATTTTTCCTTTTAATTGTGGTATAAGTTCTTTTTCAATAAATGTATATATATAAACTTAATCAATAATTTTTGTATAACAAGATTCTTAGCAGTCTATCTTATTTATCTTACAATATTGTTTCGATCTTCTACCTATTACAATGTCTAACACAATGTAATCACTCCCCTTTAAACATCTCTAGTATATACACAGACTAGGTTAAGTCAAATTGGGTATAACAATTCCTTTCTATCATAAAATTTGTATTTTCATTAGTAATAATAATATCACTTTTATTTAAATCCAAATTATATTCAACTCACATATTTCCTAACTAAAATTAAATGAAAATGAATAAATGTTACTTGTATTTAAGGAAACACTTCAAGAATTTTTAGTCAAATAAATTCTACCTCTCAAGTCTTCTATATTTGGCTTCTTTATAATTCACTTCACCTTCAATACCCTCAAACAAATTCCAAACCTTGTCATTTAGATTTAAAAATAAAGTTGGGTTTTTCAATAAAACAAAACAGAAATACTTCATGAAGTATAAAAGAATTGAATATAAAATACAAATTATTTTTCAAAATTTAAATAATAAGCATCATATAAAAGAAATACATGATGGATAAAGTGTTCATTCTCATTAAAATTCAAAAAGATTTCTCATTTAACACATATAAACAAATACATCAAAATTATAAAGTATTATGTGCAGATGCAAATTACTCATCGTTCTCTTTAGCTCCGTTTTTATTCCTTGCTACAGTAGGTGGGGAAGTGTAGTTAACAGCCAGGTTATCAATTCCCGATCGAAATCTCATCTCCGGTGAAGGAACATCGTAGTTTCTCCTATGATCTTGTAAGTTTTCCATTTTCCTTTCGACATGGAATGGTTGCACGCCAGAGTTCTCTCATTAGTTTCTAGAATCTCATTATTACTTAAGATTTTTATTCACTTAGTTGAAAAGTAGCAAGTAAGCATTTGAAAAAATCTTTCATTCTAGCATTTGAAAAAAAATTTCATTCGAAACATGTGCTTGACTCGTAAAATCCGCTGCTCTCCTTGTTTCCTCCTTTGTGCTTACATGGAGTCTCTACCTATTATTCTGGTTTTGAAGTTTGTATCTCCTATCTCATTGGAATCCCTCTCTTCTTTGAATTATTGTATCCATTTACTGCTCTCATCGTTTAAATTGCAATGTCTACGATAGTCAATTGCATCTCATGGATACCAACCTTGGCCCTTATACATAGCTGAGTAATTAAAATTGGGAATGGTAGGACATTGTTCTTCCTAGAAGTCATTGCTTGTCTCATTGCATTGTGAATTACGTGTTTAATGTCGATATACCCGATTATTGCAACAATGTAGTAGAGCAGATCCACTTTATGGTTACCAACTTTTGAATGTTGATTAATGAGTATAGGCAGACATCTATGATGTAGCTCTAACACTTGGTGGTTCTCCTAAAATTGGTGGTTTCGATGAACCTCGAGTGACCTTTGATATCGACAACAAATCCCTATCCAGGAATTACCTCTAAGGCTTCTTGAATTCTTGTGTATGGGTAAACATCCTTTGTTTAGTAATGCTAGCTGGGATAGTTGATATACTCATGTCTAACTCCAAGCTCTGGAAGTTCATAATGTTTGTTTAGTGCCATTGGTGAATTATCAATCTTCTTTCTTTGAACTGTCACTTTGTTATGATTTCCACTAACATATCTATTAGCATAGGATTGGTGGACTAATTCTGAACATCCTCTCTAGGATTTTCCTTTGTAATCCCTAATAAGGTGTTCCCATTCTCTTTCATGTACTATGCTTACAACTTTATCTTCATATTTGTTCACATTTTAGAATTGAAGTCCTCACTATTGGGTTTTTGGGGTTCATACGCAGTGTAAAATTCAAAACATTTTTTGAAAAAAACCCTAACAGGATAGAAAATAGGTTCCATTAAACTAAGTCTATAAAAGTAAACCATACCTTAATTCGTGATTTCCTTCTTTAATTGTTCGATCTTCAAGACGTTCAAGCACCCGTCCTCTATTAGAAATCAACACACAAACGGTGACCACAATTTGGAGTGCTATACCCAACAGAGATAGAAAATGTTTTTCTTTCTCTCTTGAAATCCAGAGAACCCAAAAATAGCAAAAAAAATATTTTGTTTTAGGGTTTTACCTTCTATTCCTGTATAGATAAGCCCTCACTTAAAATCTTATCAGTCATACAACTATTGTATTTAGGCAGTTTAAGAAAATTACACATATGCCCCTATTAATAAGTTATCATATAGCAAATCATAAGGGCTTTTATGCTTGAATTTTATCATGTAAAATTCATTACTCTAGAGCAATTAAAATTGCACAAAGCCATTTTTTGTGTGTGACCCAAAACCATTTTGGTACACAAGACATAAGAAGTTTCTAGCAAGACATTATGACTACCTAAGTAGCATGAATATTGAAATCGATACAACCTAATGAATAACATATATCATATCCTTATTTCGTGCGATATCCTTTGATTAAACATAAGGCTTGAAAAGTCACCCTTAATGTTCAATCGTACTAATCTCGATCTTTAGGTAAATTGAAAACATTCAAGTGATACTGATCATATCAATTCACAAGGACTTAGCCATTATCAGTCTATCATATCGAGGGATCCACTGATATCTCTATCTATATGAGAGTGAAAAATTATATCTTAATTACACATCATCACATATTATTCACACTGTAACCAATCACAATCTTTATAATCGTCCGGTTAAAGACAACGTTTGATTGTGTCAAATTACCATGCTCCTAATCTTAAAGTCTATGGTAATATCAAGTCGAAGGAATGATATACCTATCATGAGTAACACCTATGACTTAATCCTGTGGTGTTCTGATAGCGGGTCGGTCCAGTACCTTGTTCCCTAATAAGTACTCATGATCTTGATTCATATCCCTATACGCATGATCATCACATGCCATCAATCAAAATTCACACTAGTTTTAATTCATTATAGTTCTCAGTATAATGATCAACTAGGGATATTTAGAATATTTCAATAAATACCTATGGATCTTACTATAAGGTACGCATGCAATCGCTTATAATTAAACAGCAATTAAAAACCTCATTTTAATTAACTAAAATTATAAGATAAAAATATTTGTAAATTGACCTAGGGCACATGCCCCAACACTCACATGGGAATGATAACTCTTTTCATATCTCAAATATATTTATTATGGGCTTTGGGCTAAAAAATCTTAAAAGGTCATAGGGGACTTATGTGTCTCAGTCTAGGTAGTCGAAATCCTCATTAGAGTAAGATGGAGTGGATGTTCTCAAATCAGCCCTTTTGGGTCCTGAGTTTCTAATAATAATACCCGTAGGTAGAATGTACGTTTGTTGACTTGGATGGTCTTTCTTGGATTTTTCTACCATAACCTCTTTTACTTTTTCTTGTTCACTACTCCTCCTCCTACCAATACCTCGCCTCACCATAGTGATCAAATTACTACTATGAATTGATAAACCAAAGTATGTATTTGATACAAAAATGGACTTAAGGTGGGAAAGTTATTGAAAATCAAATTTCTTATTGAGAAATTCAAAAAGATTGTGAATGAAGAGTAGATTTTTTAGAAAACTCACTTGTAAATCACGAGAGCAAAAATTATGACAAAAATTCTATCAAATGTTGTTTATTTCAAAAACTTATGAATTACACCTTTTTTGGAAAATTCAATCTCAATTATTTTCAAATACTCTTCCAAAATTCAATCTTTATATTTTTTCCAAAATCATGGAATTTGTAAACCAACGCTCATACTATTACAATACCTTATCCAACATAATTCATTCGGTGTATATGTATCGAATTGGAGTTCTACAAAGAGTTTCTGAAATTAATTGAAGAATTTTCATTAATCAAATAAAAATCAAAAATTTATTAAAATAAAGTGTTAGGGTTACGTTTACCTACTAGAGAGTGAATCTCTCAACATATACGTTCTCGAACTCCTTTCACCTGGAATTCCAAGCTCTTAATCTGAATTTCCCAAACGCTAGCTTAGTTATAATCTCACGTTTTTCTTATGTTTTGATGTTGAATGAAGCTTAGTGGAGGTGGGATTCACTTAAATAATCTAAGATTGAGCTTTGGGGGTTGAATATCGGTAAGAAATTATAATTTTCATAAAGGGTGCAATGGTTTGGTTGAGTGAATCAATTGTTATGTACGAAGATTTGGGTTTTTAGTTTTAAAAACCAAAAAACGTGCCCAGCGATTCCTATGTAAGTGATTGTAGGGAGTCGCTACTGGATTCGGAAATAAGTATGCTACTGGAAAATTTGATGCCCTACCGACTTTAGCCACTATTCCTGAGTAAGTGGAATCGCTATGAATCGTTAAAACTCCTAATTTTTCACTTTCTTATGTTCTGCTACAACCTTTTCCATCGATTGCTGGTGTTATTTGGAATCATTAGGAATCGCTGGACACCTATTTCTACTGTTTTACTATTTTATTTCATGACTAATGTATACATCCTTTGTAAAGGTAAATATAAAAGTAAGATTGGTTGGAACTTTTCAAAGAAAATCATAATTTGATCATTATATATATATATATATATATATCTTACTATTAATTTTATTTATAATGAATTATATAAATAAACAAATAAGCAAGTTTATAATGCGAACTTGTTAAAGGCCATGAAAATAAAGACAACTCAATCATCCCCCTATTTGAAGCTACTCCGGAGTGTGACTCCCGAAAGTAAATCTAAAAGAAAGTCAAAAGTACAGAGAATAAAAACAAACTTTACTAAAGCTAGGTATCCTATTCAAAATTGAAATAACATAACGAAATAATGAGTATGGGTTGCCTCCCATAGACTAATGTTTTTATAGACGTTTGCTCGACTAATAGAGGAATTAGTCATCGTTGAGTAGGAGCCAATCAATCTTCGCTTCAAGGGTTTCCTCTTCTTGAATGTCTTCACTAAGATTTGAAAAATGTTCGTCGTCATTGATCTCATCACCTTCATTAAATTGCTTCACTTCCATTTCGTAGTCAAGCTCTATTCTATTTCTGAATGATACTACTTCATCACGCGTCATTAGGGTAACAATGTGCTCACGTATGTTGATGATGCTCTAGCGTTTGGTAAAATTGGTCTACCTAATAATATTTGATCCTCAACGTCAGTTGATTGCATGATTAAGAAATGTGTAATAATGATGAGCCTACCCACTAGTACATGCACATTATTTGATATTCCTAAAGCTACTATACAGGTGCCATTTGGTTTTGACATCGTAACATGAGGTTTGTAATGAATCCTTAGTTTTGTTCGAAGGAACCATAGTTCAGTCATAAAATTCATATTTGCCCGCGTATCGAGTTGAACACCGTATAGTGACATCTTATTGATTTTTATGTTGAGGTATTTTTTTCCTAGATCCTTTGTAAAGATTTTGGCAGGTTTTCCATTCTCACCATGCTCCTCAAAATCTAGGTCATCCTTGTCGCATTTGTATCGGTCTTTAATGTGTTGTTTATCCTTCTGTGATTTCTTGTTCTTCTTCTTTCTTAGAATTTTAACCATCTATACTTGGAATGTTTTACTAGAATTAACTTTGACGATATGCTCCTCCATGGTGTTCACTTCATCCATTAAGTTATCAACTGGGTCAATGTTAATGATCTTCATATCTTGTGAGACAAAGCTTTCATTATTAGGTTTTAGTCCATGACCATTAACTTTAAAGATTCTCCTTGTTTCTCTACTTTCTATCTCTACAAAACCATAGGGAAATACATGAGTAACAATGAAAGTTCATGTCTATCTCGAGTGGAGTTTTCCAAAGAAATAGTTTAAGACATGAATAAAAGAGTAAAACTTTTTATCCCACTCCAAGATTCTTAATATTCAATTTGTTATCATGAAGTGCTTTAGTTTTGTTTTAATAAATAGAAGCACTCTCATATGCATCATTTCTCAATTCTTCTAACATTTAGATACTAAGTTTACATTGCTTTATTGCATTATCATAATTCATATTACATGTATTAATTGGCTAGTATGCTTTATGATCAAGTTCTACTGTTAAATGACATGCCCTACAGAAAACTAGTCTATAAGGTGTCATACCTATACGTGTTTTAAATGCAGTCCTATATGCCCATAATGCGTCTTCTAAATGAAGACTCCAATCTTTACATGTTGGACATACTGTCTTTTCTAATATTGGTTTAATTTCTCTATTTAAGGTTTCGGCTTGCCTCTAGTTTTCAAGTGATGTGTAGTATAAATTAAACTTATATATAAGACTAGTTTAGTTATATAATTTGTAGAAATATCTTAGAATGATCTCTAATTGATGTTAAATATGTGTTTTCTAGTCTACAAGGTATAAAAGAGACAAAGGAGTGATTTCATGATGAAAAGAGGAGAAAAAAGTACAAAACTACATGTGACGCCATGGCATACACAATTGATCCTGTGGGAAGTGAACACAATGTGCGAGCAAGGCGTTGAGAAGGCTTGGAGACCAAAGAAGAGATGTAGTACACTTGACGCAGTGGCAGCACTGTGGGATAACACATACGACATCTCGTAAGTACACAAGGGGAGCCGAGTCCACTGTATGGAGAAATTACACACACAATGTTGACGTTGTGGTGGCACTATGACTTTACACAAGAAGAGTGGATCACTTACAGACAGCGTCGGGAAGAAAAATAAAAAGTTTTGGAATTCCAATTCTTTTAGAATTGTTAATTAGGGTTTCCAATTATATTCTTAGAAGTCTTAGGAGTATAAATAGGTATTATAATGTGGTAAAATCATAGTTTATGAATTAATATCGAAGAATATCAGCACAAGAGACCAAATATCATAGTTTAATATTAGTTTTTAGTATTCCTAAGTGTTTAGAAAGAGAAGTTATTAGAGACTCCTGTTTTCCAATTCAATCTTTATTTCATTGATTCAATTAAAGGTAATATTTAGTTTAATCTCTGATTTCAATGATGTTTATGTATTGTTTGATGTTGATTTCAATGACAAGTGAGTAGCTTTTCTTATATGTAGGGATCAATGAATCTTATGGTATGAATACTATGAACAAGATGTATGAATGGATTATAATGTTTAGAAGTGCAATGATTAGAATTTGTGTTGATTCTATGTGTAATGTTATGAACATCTTGATCACATGTTTATTAGTTAAAGATTTTAGGAGTTACCAAGGCCATTGGAGCTTTTAAGCAGGATATGAAGAATACAACCATAAAATATATAACATCAATAGATAATTATTGATTAGGGAGGCACGGATAGTAAACTTAATTGTTTATGAATCTAAAGATTTGAAACTTTACGCCATGCGAGACTTACATTATTCACATAAATAGGTGGAGTTCTAAGTTGCACATTAGGATCTTTTTCACTGTGATAGTGTTGAAGTGAATATTAAGGATATCTATCTATTATAATTAAGCATTGCACACACATAATATAATTGAAAGAAGTATGAGATGGGAAGCATAGTAATTAATTACCTAGGTGAAGTTATGAATTAAGAGTTTTCTCAACATTAGAACACAAGCTAATTTACATTGTTTTACTAAAATGGTGTAGTTTAGTTTAAATCAATTAAAAAGAGGTTTTCATAACAATATAGTGAATTCAACTAAGTGAAATGTGTCCAAATACACCTTTCCTGTAGGAATGATATATGTAATCAACATTTATGGATCTTATTGTTACTACAATTGAACCGTTATACTTGCGGTTACGATCAAGTTTCTGGCCCCACTACTGGGGAATAGGTAGCCGCACATTATTTTAGTTTAGTTTACGCTATTGTTAATAATTTTATTTCAACAATTTACTTTTAAGTTTATAAAAAAAAAAAAAGTTTTAGTTTCTAGTTTTAAAATCTACACATGATCTTTTATGTTTTCTTCCTCAGGGAATAGGTAGTGCATGCGTAGCCAAGGTGATAAAGATTGAGTGCCTTACAATCCGAAAATCGATAGAACCGACAAGGAAAATAAGAAGAAAGGCAACAAGATGGCGGATGATCAAGTGAGAAATCGGAACCAAAATTAGGCCTGAGTAAACAATCAATCTGAAGGTGATCTAGTAGTATATGATAGAGCATGAGGACAAAGATGTCTTTAAGATTACCTCAACCGAAAGTGCAAAAGACATATAATGAAGTGATAAGGCTTCAAGCCAACACCACCTAATTTTAATTGAGACCATATCTCCTCTACATGGTGCAGAATAGCCTATTCAATGGGTTAGTAAATGAAGATCTAGTTAAACATGAGGAGAACTTTTAGGAGAAGTGTGATATTGTTCACATTATTGGAGTTACGAAGGAAGTAATCAGGATGAGAATTTTCTCATTCTCATTTGGTGTAAAAGCCAAATCCTGGTTCCAATGACTGAATGCATGGAGCATGACTTCATGGATAGATATCAAAGAAAGATTCTTAGACAAATTCTTTCCCCCACTGAAAGTCAGTGAAAGGAAATAAAAAATCAGCCAATTTAAGCAAGATGATACTAAGTCTCTTAGTGAGGCTACGGAAATATTCAAATTAATGTTTTGAAGTTGTCTAGGACATTGATATGTGAAATGAGCACAACTACAAATCTTCTATTATGGACTGAATTAGAACAAAAAGATATTAGTGTAGTACACAGCAGGTGGTTCTCTACTAACCAAGGATGAAGATAGAGTAGATCTTTAAGATTTTCTATCCAATGGAGTGTATAATATTGATTCACAAGCAGTGATCATGGAGCAATTATCCAACCTGAGTAGTCAGGTGATGATGATACAAATGGGACAATCAAGTCCACGAGTGAAAGCAATTCAGTAACCTATTAATCACCTAGCAATGGTGGTAAATCCATTTGACATGCAACAAGGAATGGAGTTTGAAGATGTCAACTTCATGAATAACCAAAACTATGGAAACAACTTCAGGCCAAGAGCAATGACTCCTTAAAGATTTTATTAAGAATATGACAACTTGAACTTTTCATATGGAATCCTAATAATGCACTGAACTTACCCCAAGGTTCTGATCAATAAGTCAAACAAGGGAAGTTAGGCCAAAGCGAAGAAATGACTTCATTAAAGTCAATTATGAAATTCATGCAAGCCATTGACATCAATAGTAGAAAACGTCATGAAAGGAATGAGAAAGAGATAGTGAATATGAAACAAATTCTAAAGCGGATGGATGATGAAAGAACACAATCCATTAGGAACTTGGAGAGACAAATTGGTCAACTAGACATTATTTTGAATTCAAGGAACGAAAGGCATTTTCCAAGAAACATAATCACAAATCTAAAGGAGAATGTTAGTGGTATTCACATGATGAGCATTATGGCAACTAATAAGCCAATGCAAGACCAAGTGATATACAAGCTAGAAAAGATAAATATGATGACAGTCAAGAAGATAGATAAATTGGATGAAGTGCAAAAGGCAAAGGTTCTGAAAGAAGCACCATGGCTCATAGAATATGTCAATTATTTGGCGTGCGGTGTGTTTCCACCAGATTTAATTAATGCAGCAAGAAATAAATTCCTAAAGGATGTAAAGTCATACTTTTAGGATGAGCCATACCAATTCAAAAGATGCAATGATGGGTTATTTCTACGATATGTAGCATAGGAAAAATTTGCAAGCATTCTATAAGGATGCCATTCATTACCATATGGAGGACATTTTGAAGCACAAAGAACTACAACAAGAGAGTTACAATGCGAGTTCTATTGGCTAAATCTATTTAAGGATTCATATATTTTGATGAAAACTTTCAATGAATGCCAAAGCATAGGAAATATTTCCAGAATACGAGAGTTTCCACAAACCACTTTTCAAGAAGTTTAACTATTCGACCTTTAGGGAATAAATTTCACGGAAATATTCCCTACTTCAAACAGGAAACAATATATATTGTTAGCAATGGATTATTTCTCCAAATGGGTGGAAGCCGTAGCAACCGCAACCAATGATGCAAAAGTAGTTATAGAATTCATTAAAAAAATAATTTATGCCAACTCGGAACTCCTAGAGCATTAGTCAGTGATAAGGGGTCATGTTTCTGTAATAGAGCCTTGGATAGATTTCTTAAAAAATATGGGGTTAGCCATAAAAACTTATTTGCATACCATCCTCAAACAAATGGACAAGTCAAAGTAATCAACGGAGAAGTGAAACAGATCTTGAAAAAAGCAATCAACCCCAAAAGAAAAGACTGGGCATTCCATCTTGAAAAACCACTATGGGTATATAGAATGACATTCAAAACACTAATTAGCACATTTTCGTATCGGTTAGTGTATGGAAAAGTATGTCATTTACCAGTGGAGTTAGAGCATAAATCATATTGGGCAATAAAAAAGATCAACATGAACCTTCAAATAGCAGGAAAAACTAGATTATTTCAAATGATGTAACTGGATGAGTTTAGAATAGATGTGTATGAAAATGCCAAGCTATACGAAGAGAAGTCAAGTTAATGACATGAAAAAGGATTGAATATTGATCGTTTGGACCAGGATAACTAGTTTTATTATACAATTCAAGATAAAATTGTTTTAAGGATAATTGAGGTCAAGATGGTCAGGACCATTCAAGGTCGTTGCTATGTGACCTTATGGAGTGGTAGAGTAAATGAATGATAGTGGTAAGACATTACTAACAAATGCTCAAAGGGTTAAGTTGTTTTATGCCATGGAAGTGAGACAAGATGAACTTGAAGGATTCAAGCAACAAAGGAACAATGCCATAAAGAATAACATGAAATGGAAGAAATAATGGAGAGTTAAGCAACCAAATGAAAGACTTTTTGAAGAGGCAGAAAAAGGAAATAGCATCAAGGTTGTTCCAAAAGGCTGGAACAAAAAATCATGTTCACACCGAGACCAAGAGGACAAATATATTAGGTATGTGCATACCATTAAACATTGATCGGCACCGATTTAGAAACATCTTGTGTGATATGGGAGCTACAGTTAATGTTATAGTTTTAAAAGACATGCTATGTGGCGGCCCCGCGCCCCAAAGCCATCCTTAGGTGTAGACGTGTCGTGCGCTACACGTGTCTATCACATGCCCTTCTATTTTATGTCTTGTTATTCGTGTCCATGTGTATGTTATTAGTTTAGTTAATTGTTTGTTCAGATTATTCTTAAGTTATTTCCATAAGTCTTTAAATTCCTTAAATTCAACTATATGTAGCTTATTCAAATCCTAGTCGTGCTATTGGCTTGTGTCTTATAAGTTAAAAAAATCAGCAGAAGTCTTAATTTGAGCAAGTAAACTATAAAGTTCATCATAATATAACATCATCCATATGAGCATGTCACCAAGGAAAACCCAAAAAAGTACTCCGTTTATAGGTGAAAATACCATAAAACGGTATATATGTACATGTAAAGTGTTACTCCAGTCTACTAATACCAAAAATAGAACAAGATGTCAAAATAAACATGTACTAGTAGGTCCTCAACAGCGGGCAATTAAGTGTAGTAGCCTAGTATCCCCTTGCTTCTACTAGTACTAGGATCTACACTCGACATCACAAAAGGTAGATGATGAGTCATGTGAGTAAAATCCCAAGGAACTCCTCTGAGCATTCACATTATAAAGTCAAGGAAAATTCAATAAATATTGTTAAATAGACATGCGAAATGTAAAAGACAGTCAACTGTAATTGGCTCATCTCATGAATAAATAACACATAAGCCAAACAAAGTGTATAGGCTCGTTTCATATGGACTAGATTTTTTTCGGGTCGCAGGATCCCTTTGTTGGGTGCCCCTAATACTCTTTCACCTGATCCTTCACAGTGCTGGCTAAATCTATTGAGTCATCGACACGTGCACCAAAAGCAAGCTTGGGTTGCCATTCACCGAGGACTGAGTCCAACTAACCTAATAGAGTAATGGAAACAAGCATGAATGATAAATATGGAAGTCAAAACATAATCAAATACTCTGAGCTATTCAATTGGGTTTTACAAATCTCAAAATACTCTCTTACTTCCCCGAAATCCTGAATTCGACCCGACTAGCTCCCCGATATCGAGCTACAATTCCCTAAGTCCCTGAAGTCCAATTTTATAAGTTTTAGTTGGTTACAAGTGTTTGAATATGTATTAAGCTGGAAATCACCATAAACAACCCTTAATTTGAGTTTTCATCTGTTATTAGCGCGTTAAAGGGTGCACTAGGTGTGATTATCGCCCAAGGGAACCTTTCTAGTGCACTACTGCTCTTCATTTTGAAAAACAATTGAGCACCCAGACTGGGTAGCGCTCTAACTGGTCTAGTTAGCGCGGTATATACACTGGGTGACATAATTCTCAATTCGAGAATTTTGTCCCCAACACCCCAATTAGCTAACTTAACCTTATAAACTCATTCTCCACTCAATGGGGATCTCAAAACATAATTCACAACAATAGAAACAACATTAGTTGAATCAAAATCATCAAATTCATACATTCACTAGTTTTTTTCAAATTCACCAAAACTTAAATTCCTTTAAAACCAGTATATAATCCTCGATTAAAATGTTACTTATACTTGTAATTCATCAAGAATTCACCCGAAAATAGTAATCCATTCATCAAATTCAAATTAACATCAAACACCCCAAATTGAGCTTATTTTCATATGTATAAGGTGAAAAAGATGATTACCTTGTGTTTGATCTCCAAACTTGAACTCTCAATTGTTGAATCCCAGCACCGAATCACCTCTTCTTCTCTCTGAATTCCAGAACTAAAAATGGTTTCATTGCATGTGTTGCTCAAGTCATCTTTATATATTAAGGTAGAATTGATTGATAACCTTTGATCTTAATGTATTTACGTTCCTTAGACTCAACTAATGGCATACAACTTGACATTTATCCCACTAACTTACCACTAACTTCTTCCAAATGACACCAATTCGAAACTCAATTGGTTCCTAAAGGTGCCAATACGTATCTCAAGGTTAATCTTACGGCTCCACATTAAATTAACTAAACTATAGGTCTTTATTTATTTGATTTAACTAAATCTACTTAGGCACATTCAATTATATGGTAAGTGTTTTTATTCACGAAAATTGAAAAAATTGTGGTCATACCAACCCTCGGCTACCCGATACCCAGTGCCTCGCATCTCGGTATGCGTCCCGAGGTACGCCATACCCTATTGTTTTGAATTAATCGACTTAGCCTATGGTTATATTACTCATTTTAATTGATCATTTAGTCAACTCAATGTGTAATTAATCATGTTTTCTAGTGTTTTCGTATTTCGCCTACCTGATACCCATATTGATACGCATTACGAAGCGAACAACCGTCACATAATCTCGCACGATACAAAAATACAAATGCATACATGCGATGTATTATCAATTAAATTCATAAATATGCATCGCAAATAAGCAAATCAACATATAAATATCTAGTGTACCTCGGTCAACGTGTGTCCTAGCCTACCTGCGGCGTCAACGTGGATCTGAGATGGCATCCTAATCTGAAATTACGAAATAAATAACGGCTTTAGTAAAATAGGTCGTTACAAGTCTTCCCAATTAAAGAAAATTTTGTGTCGATATTTAAGTAAATACCAATTGTCATACAGTGAAATAGCTAAGGGTATCACTCTCGCATAGTCGACTTGAGCTACCAGGTGAGTCCATCTATCCCATGATGCTGGCAACGAACTAGAACCTTGGAGAACTTCCTGCTCCTGAGCACCTGAATTCTGCAGCAAAATTTCGCTATCGGCCGCTCCTTGTAAGTTGCGTTAGGCTGAACATCAATCTTTCTCAAATCAACTATCGGTATCGGTCCTGACCAATCTAGTCTCTACATAGAGATGTGAAATATCGGATGAACCTTAGCGAACTCAGCAAGTAACTCGAAATGATATGCAACACTGCTAACTCGTGCTGTGACTTTCAATGATCCCATAAATCTCGTTGCGAGTTTCCCATTAATCTTAAATCTATGTTTTCCTTTCCAAGGGAAAACATTCAGATATACCATTTCGCCCTCTTCATGGCTCGGACCCACGTGATACTTATATACATATTTCTTCTATCTATCTTATGTAGCTCAAAGCCTCTATCGAATCTGTCTAATCTTCTTTGTGTGATCAACAACTATCTCTGGCCCAACACTCAGAGTATCTTGTGGCTCTGCCCCACAAGCAGGTGATCTACAGGGCCTCCCACCCAATGCCTCAAAAGGTGGCATCCTGATAATTTCCTGATAGTTGTTGTCGTATGTAAACTCACAGAGAGATAGATAATCCTCCCACGAACCCCCAAACTACAATATACAAGCCTTGAGAATATCCTCCAGGATCTGTATCAGTCTATCTAACGGTTTGTTGGTCTAAGGATGGTAAGCCATACTAAACTGCAACATGGTGCGAAATTGCTCTTGCATAGCCTCCTAGAATGTCGAAGTCAAATGGGATATGTGTCCGATATAATAGAGACTAACACTACTTGCAATCTAATAATTTCCTGCTCAAACAATATGCTCTGTTGTGGGAACGTATATCTATTCAAAATAGGAATAAAGTGAGCCAATTTCGTCAATCTGTCGATCATAACCCAAACAACAATGTGTCGCCTCGATGTATGGAATAGTACACCGAGAGAATTCATACTAATGTGCTCCCATTTCCACTATGTAATGGGCAACGGCTATAGTAGTAGACCAGGTCTCTTGTGCTAAGCCTTTACCTGTTGGCATATATGACAATTCCTGACATATGTTCTCTTGGCCACCAGAATAATTGCCTCAATTCATAATACATCTTGGTCTGGCCAGGATGAAATGTATAGCAAGACCTATGTACGTCCTCAAGAATCTCGTCCCAAAACTTTTGATCTGCAGTTATTTGCAACCTCCCTCGGTGTCTCAAACACCGATCTATTGACTCTACCCAATCAATACACTCTGAACCTCGAGCCAGACCACTAAATCGCTCATGGAACCCATCCATCCTCTAACACTCAGCAACTAGCTCAATTGATAAAATCGTAACTTTCATCTGAAAACAAATGTGTGGCTCAGTCGTAGTAAATACATTTATCATGCACATAACTGATGCCGCATGTAATAAGCGATGGTCGTGTGTCATACGTCACACAACTATTCGACTGTCAATCCCATTCCTACTAAATGCGTTAACTACAATGTTCGCTTTCCCAAGGTAATACATATCTGGAGGACAATCTTACAGCTCCAAATTAAATTAACAAAACTATAGGCCCTTATTTATTTGATTTTACTAGATCTACTTAGGCACATTCGATAATATGGTTAGTGTTTTTATTCACCAAAATTGACAAGTTTTTTATCACACCAATACTAGGCTACCCAGTAACTGGTGCCTCACATCTCGGTATGCATCCTGAGGCAGGCCATAGCCTATTGTTCTGAATTAATTGACTTAGCCTGTGGTTAAATTACCCATTTTAATTGATCAATTAGTCATCTTAATGTATAATTAATTGTGTTTTCTATTGTTTCTGTATTTTGCCTACCCGATACCCGCATTGACATGCATTACGAAATGAATACCCATCACACAATCTCGCACGATACAACAATCCAAATATACACATGCAATGAATTATCAATTAAATTCATAAATATGCATACCAAATAAGCAAATCAGCATACAAATATCCAATGTACCTTGGTCGACATGTGTCCGAGCCTACCCGCGGTGCCTACGTAGATCTGAGCTGCCATCCTAATCTGAAATTGCGAAATAAATAACGGCATTAATAAAATGGTCTGTTACATGTTACAAGAAGATTTAAAGATCAATTGCCCCAATACAATAGATTTGGAAGTATTTAATGGTAACTTGGTACCAACAAGAGGGAAAGTCTTAACTATGCATGTGAAAAAGGGAAGATTCACGTTTATGACTGATTTTGAGATTATGGATCATGATATAGATGATGGTGTGTCTCTGATGTTTGGGCAGCCATTCTTGAAAACTACCAATGCGGTTTTGCACGGGAGGAAGAAAATGATCACAATGAGTATTGAGGAGGATGAAGATAGCGAGAAGATTGCTTTTGTTGAAGGGAATATAGTACATCCGAACGAATGAGATGTCATTATCTCTTATCTACAATTGGAGTATCTCGATATAGACTTGGACTAAACGAGCAAAAAGGTATGCTAAGGACGTTAAACGAAGCGTTCTAGGAGGCAGACTAGGGTTCTTAAATCTCAGTTATTTTTTATTTAAATAGAGCAATCCAAACGTCTAATTTTCCAATTTTATGAAAAATTCTTATGCTAAATGTGTCCAAAAAGACTATTTGCTAGGTCAATTTTCATCGGAATGGAGGAATCTTAACATACTCAGCAAAGAGCATAAACGAGCAAAGGAGTTAAAGTGGTAAAGGTCAGGTAAATGGAAAAATCATAGGTAAGATCTTATGAAATTTATATATACAAGATATTTCACGTTGTCCCGATGCCTTATGTAGTAAAACACAGTTTGGAGATAATGCCAATAGGATGTTAATGAAAAAATTGAAAATTATGGAGAAGAACTATTTAACATTGTGTGTACAAACACACAGCGTTATGAGCTAAAACAGACAGCATTACGACAATGTCGACCTATGAGTATGAAATACTCACAAATTACTTAACGTCGTGCCTACGTTGTAACGGTGTCGTGCCTTATAAGAGAGGGCTTCAATGTCGAGGAGGGGTTTTTAAAAGCCTTTCAACCCAAAACTTACAAACTTGAACCGCATTTCAAACACCGCCAACAAAGCTTACATTCCCCTAGAACCCTAGTTTGAGCAAATTTCACTAAAAAAAAGTAAAATTACCAACGAAATTTAGTAACAGAATTAATTTTGTTGCTATTTAGCAAAGGAGTGGCAACGGATTAGTGATGCTTAGTAAATTTAGAGTTTAACGACAGATTAGCAATGAATTACCAACAAAATTTTAGCAACAGAAACCATTCCATAGCTATAACATTGCTAAAAATGGCGCAAAAATTTCCCCCAAAAATTTTTCATTGCTATTCCGTTGGTAAATTTAGCGCCCAATTTCCCCCCAAAACATTCCATTACTATTCTATTGGTAAAGTTGGCGCCAAATTTTCCGCCTAATATTTCGTTAGCTAATATGTCGCTAACGTGTTAGCGATGGATTAGCCGTAGATTTGGGTGCATACGCGGCAACATGATAAGCAATGGATTAGCGAGGAAATTGGTTATTCCGTTGCTAATTTGAATTAGCAATGGATTAGCAATGGAATTAATTTTGTTGCTCAATCCAAATAAAAATCCAAATCTCATATTCTTCCCCATTTGCTTAACCCTACTTCTCAACCATCACTACCACTACTCTGCAGCCTTCGCGCTTCCTCGCCATCTCTCTCTCTCTCTCTCTCTCTCTCTCTCTCTCTCTCTCTCTCTCTCTCTCTCTCACACACACACACACACACACACACACACATACACACATACACACACACACACACACACACACATACACACACGCACATACATACACACACACACACATACTCTTCTGCCCCTGTTGTCCAATGCCCTTTGCCTCTCCTTCTCTGATCTCACTCTCTCTAATCTCGCCCACTCTCTCTCTCTCAAGCCATTTTCCGCCACCATCGGTTTGGCACTTGACGTCGTTACTGTCATGGCAGTATTAGCATTGCTGCCACGATTGCCTCGTCATCGCTATTGCCGCTGCCTCACTATATAGCGTCGCAACTGCCTTGTCGTCTCTGCCTCGTCATTGATCATGGACGCAAGTGTAATGGCTCTATTGTAGTAATAGTGTGACCAATTTACGTTAGTTCCAGATATCGTCCTCAAGGAAAGGTGCATGCACTTAGTATTACCTAGTCAAGATTACTCTATTGCTAAGGAAATTCTTTTTAATTTGGTTTTATAACTAAGTTACTCTATTCTATCAAAACAATGTAAATTACTTTTGAATTATTGTATTAAGAAAATCTTAGTTCACAATATCACCTAGGTAATGAAATCCAATACTTTTTAACTCATTTTATTCATCTTTACTATGTGTGTGCAATGTCTAATTAAATAGATAGATTTCCTTTAAATCCACATCAACCCATTGACGTGATGGAAAAGATTCTAATGTGCAAACTAGTACTCCACCTATCAGTTTGAATAATGTAAGCTTTACATTGCTTTAAGTTCCAAATATTTAGATTCGTAACCAATTAAGTTTACTATTCGTGGCTCCCTAATCAATTACTATCTATAAATGTTATGTATTTTAAGGTTTTACTGTCCATATCCGGCTTAAAAGCTTTAATAACCACGATAACTTCTAAAACCTAATATAAACAAACACATGAACACAACGTTCATAGCATTACGCTCAAAATCAATACAAATTCTAACTACTGCACTGTTTAACTTTAAAATTTATTCATATTTATAGCATAACATTCACACCATGGGATCCTTGATCCCTAAGATTAATGAACTACTCATACTTCATTAAAGAATATGCACATAATGGTATTTTTTGTAATCAATGATTAAATGAATAACTTCAATTAAATCAATGAAAACAATACCCGAACAACCACACTTGAGTCTCTAATGCCTTCACTTCCATAAACCTTCTTAATACTCAATAATAAAGTAAAACTATGCTACTCTATAATAATGGTTTCTAATGGGTTGTATATTGTAAGATTACCACGTTCTAATACCAATTTATACTCCTAAGTATATTGTGAGTTTACCACGTTCTAATACCAATTTATACTCCTAAGACACTTTTGAAAAAAATTAGAAACCCTGATAGACAATTTCACCCTATATAGAACTCTAATTTTGTATTTTTTTCTTCCATCTTGGCGCTATCACTAATAATCTGGTGTTGTATGTGTAATGTTATGACGGCGTGACAGCTTTGGTACTTTGTGCACTTTTTCCTCATTCGGTAGACTCGGTGCCCTACAATCCTATCCCGGCGCCGTCCCTTATCACCCACGGCGTCAGCACTACACTGGTCATCCCGACTCATTTTTCTTCTTTCCTTAGTCTCCCACGCTGTGCCTTCATCTCCCACGGCGTCAAACCCACTTTTGTGTATTTTAGCCTTGTTTCTTCACTAATTCCCTCGTTTGTCTCCTTTATGCCTTGTATACTTGATAATACATAAATATAATCATTCCGAGCTCATTTCGGGATATTTAGACTAATTTTACTACTAAACTAATACTATATATAAGTCTAAATAATCACTTACCAAATACCCCCCTAAACTTAGGATTTTGTATGTTCTGAGCAAAAGTTTATTTTATTAAGTATTCTAACTACTCCTATCAATCTAGTTCATATTCATTTTATATCGTTTGTGGAGTATCCTTTAATCCAAATAATTTTAAGTTAATAATCCACTCAAGAGTTTTTTTCTTTTGTAAAAACTTATATTTTCAAGACTTGTAGCATTAACAACACATACAATTCACTTTCAAAACTCAAGAGTGGATCACAACCTAAACCGTCACTACTCACAAGTTTGTTACACCTCGACATTCAAGTAGCAAGTGTACAATCTCATGATTTTCATTAATCTCAAAAATTCACAAAGCTTCCTCTCTGGAACTCTCTACAAAATTATATATCGAGAACTCTTAGTCTCTGTTTTCGTTATAGGTCTCATGTATATAACAGGAATAAGACAGAACCATATATGAACCAAAATATTGAGAAACAATTGAATTAAAACCAATAATTTTTGGATCTTTCCATCATTGCATGTATAAAATGCTAAATAACTAGGAAATATCTACGACATCGTTGTGTTGCTCTATTTCTGCCTAGTTTTTATTCCGAATAGAGCCCGGTGATGTGCCACCGACCTACATAAATGCCCAAATCGCTATGAAAGCACTGGGGTCTTTCTCGAGATATGATATTCGTTTTTCTTCTAGTTCTTAACAAGTCATTTGTTGCAATGTTTCTATTGAGCTACCTTCAAACCAGTCACGTTTGGTCAAGTGATTCCTTTGTGATTTAGCCTTATGCTGAGATCTCTGCCAAGGCATTATGCCTATTTTTTGCTTTTTGATCGAATTTATATGGAAATTACTCTTTTTTTTACAAAAGCCTATTTTTATGTGAAAATAGAAAAATAAAGATTTAACAGTATAAATGATGATGAAAGTCATGAAATTAGTAGCAAAATCACCCTAAAATATAGCACAAATACTAACTTATCATTCAAACTAATTTTGGTACTCTATAGCATTTCAAGATTCTATAGAACTTAATATAGTTGGAAAGAAAACTTAATTCAATCAAGCTACTAGTACTCGAGCTAAATCTTTATTCTAACTTTCGCTTTTAGTTGTTTTATTTTTATCTCTCTTTTCTTTTCTTCTTCTCCTTATATTTTCTAATTGCACGGTCCCTGCTCCTTTCCTATGGATTCTTTTTTTCCTCTCTTTTTCCAACCATCAAGTTCTTTGCTCCATTTCTTGTAGAACTTGTTGGACACTCTCTTTTTTTTCTTTTTAAAAATCTTGTTAGCACTTCTCACTTTCACTTTATCAAGCAAGGTAACTCCAACTCTTTCATTAAACATGCTTATTTCTTCCCCTTTTAGCACTAAGTCTTTGTTTTCTTTTTTATTATCAAGTAAGATTCACACTTATTATAGAATTCCTTAGAGATCTAACTTTTTCCACAATAAGTGTTCTAGTATTCTCTCTGATTTTGTTTCAAGTTCATCGTCTTCCCTAGCTTTAGGTTTCTAACCATGAAATTATAACGTAGTTACTACATTTCATATTTTCTTCTGAAATTTAAAAACACTCTCTTAAGTTTCATATCAACAAGTTACTTGTTTTTTACTCATCATCCATTAAAGGCATAAACTTTTAAATGAATTACTTATACATTACATAGTAATATATATAATCTAATCTATTCTACCTAAAAACATTCAAATAGTAAGATAAATAGAAAAATAATACATTACCATGTTTTCCTCTTTAAGTGCTTCAAAAACAAAATTTTACAACCAACCTGGAGTGTTTATCATTATTTCATCCTTTTTTTCTACTTCCAATAGTGTAATGATGATGCCTCGAAACATAAACCAAACCTTGTCTTCACGGTTTAAAAATAAGCTTAAAACATGAAAACACTAACACAAAAATAGATAACAATAATACAAGATATATAAAATAGTAAACTAAACATAAAATGTAAACAACTAAATAAGTGGAAAAAAATATCCCAAATATAAAGATAATCAGTATCAATGTATCTCTCATCTTTCCAAGGTCTAAAGAAGTATTAAGACTCTGATATTAGGACTATGCATCATCATAATCATCAACATCATCAGCTCTAGCATAGAATGGTGTCAAAGGACAGTCCACCCTTCTGCTCTGCACCATTTATGGATCAAACACGTAGTTCAGTGCTGCTGGAAAGCAAAAAGTTCTATCAATAGGTCGCATATGTCTACTCCTCTCATATGTAGCTACGTCCCTTTGATGATCTATAAATAAAATAAAGTTTCGTTTCCCATTATGTTGATTTTGCATTCTCCTCTGCCTATCCAGCTTATAATGCAACAAGGCTTCTTAAAACTGAGCCCTGTCCTCTTTGTAGTGTCTCTTTATCTTAGTAATCCATAGCCTATGCTGCCACAGAGCCAAGTCTTCTAGTGGTTGTACTAGTGCTTATGGTGGAGGAGATGGTAAAAAAACTTTAAGACTAATGAAGTCATGCTTTCCTATAAGTGGGTCTAAAAACTCATAGCCCTTAGCAATTCCCTACTGGAGATCCTCCTCCTCTCCATATCTTTCGTCTTGCAACTGTTGGGCTAACTCCGCTACTGCTGTTGCTGCGTGATCTTCTTGCTGCTTAGCCAACAACTCGGCCTCAAATCTGTTTCCCTCGGTGCTCTTCCTTTCATCCACGGAGTCTTGGTAACCAGTTGGTGATTTTAGTTTGAGCATAAACTCCTCATCTATGATTGGCTGGGCCTTAATATCAAATTCCTTATCCTAAAGCAATCGCACTCCGACCTTCAAGCACATTTGAGTAATCGAGATTGGAAACAACAGTTTGTTGTCTCTCTCTGACTTAATAGATTCCTTGAGTTTCTTGTAGATGATCTTGCCCAAACTGATGTCCCAATAGTTTGTCATCTCAAACAAACAAGCTATTTTTGTCTTGTTGATCTTGCTATACTGAGTGGTCGGGTCTAATGAAGCAACAAGAAAGTGTTTCCATAATATGTGGACTGTCCTCCTGCTCCCCTTCTTAATATGCTTTGGCACATTCTCAGCTCCCATTATCCATCCTTGTTGTCCTCGGATAACCGATACTCACTTTGTGGCTCTAAAAGGGTATAGGTTATAGGGTTTCTCATATAGATTATCCAAGAAACTCTGTTCGGCATCAATCACACTCATATTATCTATCTTATATCTATCGAAAAGTACCAAATTTCTTTTCTAGGAAAAGAAAAGTTAGAAAATCTAATACTAATGGAAACAAAGTAAGGCAATAACAAATAGCAGAACTGTTTGACTCGCAAAATTTCTCTGTTTCGAACAAAAAATAGCTAAGGAAGAATTCAATTGACTGAGTGATCATAAGAAGTCACATGGTCTTTAGCTAAATTTTCGAAAAGAGAAAAGATATAAATTGCCTTTTTAAGTTATGATTAAGGAGCTATAAGTGGTCTAGTTATTGAACGAAAGTCACGGTAAGTTTATAAAGGGACCAAGAATGAGATCAATGTGATAATAGCTATGATTGAAAAAAAGTGAACGGAATAGACTTAATTTATAAAATAAAATGAGATGTCGAGATGACTTATGACTGCTGAAAGTGACACGGACAGACTCATTTAGTCAAGGTAAGGCAATGGAGTAGTTGTGCATGACCAAAAGTCTAAGTAACTCTGTTTCATAATCACAATTCATTCACAGCATAGAAGATCGGTGTGACGCGTCCATCCATCTTTGAATAATCAAATGAATTAGTGACAGTCAATATAAAAGAGTCAATGAAGTTTCGTCAAAGTCAATTGGAATTTGAAGTATAGGCAACTAAATGGTCAATATATTCTCACATTAGTATGAAAATGAAAATCTCAGGTTAACGAGACTCGATCAAATTAGAATATCAAACTATAAGTTCGATGGAACTTAATATATCTTCACAAGGATCTTACAAGGTGTCAAACTCCAAATGTTGAAAGTTTTGAACCAAAGTAATATACAATTAATATTAGAGGATATGTTGTACATTAGTTCAATTTTAGTGCTACACCACCTGATTAGAAAGTGGTGAAATTTGAAGCACTAGTTATTGTAAATTGAAATTGATGTAAGATATATGGATGATAGTGAAGATACAAATGAAGTAAAAAGCTACGTACAACTTACAGCTCAGTAGTAAGCTTTATCTCTATTATGTTAAAAATGCAGAATAGTGGACAGTATATCTGACTTTGTGTGTTTGAAGAATTGAATATTTTTCCATCGTATTAAGTAAAGGAAAAGATAAATAACATATTCACAACTTGTATGATATTCAAGTTAAAAGTTATACTATGATAATATAATAATCGAATATGTTGATATCTCTATTTAGAAACGTATGTCTATTCAAGTTAAGGATAATTGTCTCTATTCAGATAATGAGATAAGTTAGTGAACAGTAAGTATTAAAGACAAAAGTTTGTAGGAGATATCAGTAAAGTGAAAGGAATGATGTTCTTGAAGAACTCATCGTTAGCGAATGATTTGACGAAGTTAGAAAAGTCTATAACTTTCTAAGCAATCAAAGAAGAAGTTAAGTGAATTGGCTGAAGAGTTGGAATTGGTAATTACTTTCTAGTCCATAATCTAAATAACATTATGAGTTGACATTTAGAGAATGAGTGAGAGTTGCATGATGTGTTAGGTTTCTATATCTAATCGGATTGAAATTCGAGATCTCTTGTCATGGGGTGACAGATGTGTCTTGAGTTCTATAAACATGGGATAACTTTTGTAATTTCAGGTTTCTATTTGGGAACGCTGCTGGAATGGTGATGGATCAGACAGACACACAACTATACTTAGTATCCAATGTTGTGCTCAAATATTATTTGTATCGATATGTAATTTTAGATTGATGATAGTCTAAGAATTAATCGGCTGCTAATTCAAATAAAAAGGGATGCTTAGTTATGAGAAAGTAAACTGAGATGTGTACTAGATTTTGGGTAGATATGTAAAGAATTACCAACAGTTTATGGAATAGTATTCAGATTAGAATGAGAATTGTGTTATGAAAAGCAAGATAGGCTAGGTCTTGCTATGTATTAATACTTAAATGGGATTCAAGGTATGAGATGAGAAATGAAGTAAGGTTATTGGATATTCCATAAAGTTTATTATTTAACTCGTCAAAAATTCACAAATTGTCAAGATTGGCAAGGTAATGGAGATAAATTTTCATTAAGCCAAGGATTTGGAATGAAAAGTTGAAGTATTTATGATATCTACCACCGAGTTGTTGAATACAACGAAAGTGATTGGGTCTAATTAACGATTCACCTTGGAAATGGTTGTACAAGTTTGGATTAAAAGAGTTATATATGAAAAATCATCTTCTCATATTTCTTTTGGTTCAGTAACCTGTAAGTTTAAATTTCGAGGATGAAATTTTTAATTAGTTGGAAAGATTGTGACATCCAAAAATTTTATAAACTTGATTATGCGGCTAATTAAGTATTTTCGTATTTAATTTAGGATTTAGGTATCCAAGGTGAGACCCACGCGTTGCGAATCGGAGATCATAAATTTTAATATTATTTTTATATATCATGTGTCTATTTGATGTATTATACACTATTTCGATGCAAAATAGGGTCAAGTGGAGTGTAAAATAGCGTCCACGAATTTCTAAGCATGGTAGAAATATTTCTTCAATTTTGCTGAAATTAAGGTATTTTTGAAATTTAATATGTAGTTAAAAATAAGAGAGAAGCATGAAACTAAATAAAATAATAAATAAACTTGTAGGTGCCTAGTCACACGAGGGGTGGATTGTGACAGGCGCAAGATGTACAATAGTGTGCACGCCCGAGGGTGGTTATTGGTGCACACGGCGAATTTATAAGCACAAAAATACAAAGGTGCATATATATATAAATAAATCATATAGTTTGAGTTAAATAAATGAATACATTGAATTCTCCTCGAGATACCTGTAACTTGATCATCGAGGAAGAAAATGATGGACTGTTAACTGTCGATAAGGATTTGCCCATGCCTCGAGATGCGTGTTATCCAATCTCAAGAAAAATAAAGTGATTTGATGGTTGGTTATTAAACCATAAGATCTATCTCGAGATACACTTTAAGTATCTCAAGGAGATCAATATAATTAATCACCAGTAAGTCGATCAAGTGGTGGTGATGATCTTATTGATAGCCACAAGATTGACCTCGAGATGCAAAACAAGTATCTCGAGGAAAATGAAATTAAATAATGCAAATGAATCATTAGATTTGCAATGAGATTCGTGCAATGCAAATCTCGAAGAAATCAAATATATTTCTTCACACACAAGCAGAACATACATTGCCTCATTCAATTTTATTTTGAGACAAAGATTGACCTCGAGATACGTATATTACTTATATTGAGGAAGATCAAGATTTTATAATGAAAAATAACCATTAGATTTGTCTTTAGATTAATGTTATGCAAATCTTGAGGAAATCTTAACATTTATTAACAAATCAACATAATCGCTAGTTTCATTTCAACGCTAAGAGATTGAGATCAATCGAGGCAATGAAAGGAGTGAGACCGAAGTTGGGAAAAGGACACCGAGATAAAGAGATCTCGAGATCAAGGTGAGTGTGTTGTTGTGTTGACTGTCGTTGTTGTTGTGTGTTGTGGAATTGGGTGATGGAGGCTCGGACTAACTATCATGGCAGTTCGTCCGAGGAAGACGATGGTAGGGGAGGGTCTCCCCTACCCCGACCCAAACTCCAAACGAATTTAAAAAGAAACAAAAACCTCAAATGTTGAAATAGACCCGAAAAATGCAAGGAAGAAGATGGGGTTTCATCCACGGACTGGACCGAACCGGGTCCGATTCGATTGAGCCACACCGATCCGGTTCTGAGGTCAAACCCCATTTAAAAATAAAAGAAAATTAGAAATTTGCTAGAAAATGAAAAAAATCTAGAAAAATGAGAAATGTTCAAAAAAAAATATTTTAGCCAAATAAATTGAAATTGTTGATTTTTATGAAAAATGGGGATTTTGAAATTTTCTTGAGGATTTATACTAGAGATTTGCCTCGTCATGCATGCTACGATACCCAAAAATGTCTAAAATTTGGTAAATTATTTAAAATCCTAATCATGGGTAATTTTCAATTGTGAACCAGAATTTGCGGTCAAAATTGGGATTCAGACATCCGAAGATAAGATTTGGTAGTATTTTAGGGTTTTCAAATTGTAGAAGAACCAATAAATATATAATAAATTGGGAAATTTATATTTAAACCTAGACACCATAATTTTTGATGTCGAACAATAATTTTGAGTCAAAAATAAAATTTAGGCATCGAAGATTTTATTTTGGAAGTATTTTAGGGGTTTTGAGACGCGATTGGGTCAATTAAACTACAAATAATTGGACAAAATTTGTAGAATTGTTATGCAAAGTTATCGAACTTATAAATGAATTGTATGGCTATAATTGGAGCCCCATGTGGACTAATTTACTGACTCAGAGCGCAAAGAAATTTTGGTATCATTTTTGTAAGGTTAAGTAAATCTCATGGTAACCTTTACATTGTATGAGTATTTCTCGAATATATTGCATACATGGTTTATCGTTGCATATTTATTGATCATGCATTCACGGACATAAAGAGGAAGGTGGAATCTGGGCTCTTATTGTGTTTATTGGCTATATATGTGATAGGATAAACATCGTGGTCCTCTGCGACTTGAGTGATTGATCATTGTAGACACTTGTTTAGGATCGGTTATTTTTGTAATGCTGGCCAGGATCATACTCCACCAATAGTAGAAAGAATGGCTTCTCGAGGGACTTCCTCTCAAACTCATGAATCTTTATTACTGTTTACCCACCACTTTTGAAAGATGTCATCTGATTGTGGTCGATCAACAGAAACGGGATGGATTGTATATTTGTATATTTATGATTCCTTGTGATATTATTATTCGTTTAAATTCTTGAAATACAATGCATTTGATTATTACATGTGTACTAGATAGTGTGGGATTTATTTATCTGACATTATCGAATTTTTATAATTGGATAATGACAGGTTCTAGCGGCGAGAAGGGAAATGGAAAGTTTTCCGACTGTTTGTGACTGGCTTAGTATTTTTATCTATGTATTTATTGGTTTTTGAATATATTATGTTATACAAATGGGTTTTTGGGTTCTCTTGCGATTAGGATCTCTTTCAGAATTATGATAATGGGTTTATGACGGATTGGAATGTTGCGGAGCTAAGGTAATAATTATTTAAGGACTTTGGAAATCTGAGATAGGTTAGAATGAATAAGGTTAAAATAAATAAATAATTTTTGTGAATGTAATATATATTGTTATGGGTGGATTATGAGTCTTTTGGCATTTCCACCAAAGCTGAGCAGGTTTCGTTGAAGATTTTTTAGGCCGAGATTTTCGGTGTAGGCTTAGAAATAGAGGAGGTGTTATCGAAGAGATTTTAGGGAATTTTGAAGATTATTTAATTCATCTAAATGAACTTTGAGGTTTGTGATTCACTTTATAATCCTATGTGGTTAACAAAGTTTTGAAATTGATGATTACAAGATCTTAATCTTAATTTTTTATTGATAGAGAGGTGAAGGCTGCTAGATTATTAAGGGATGAAGGTAATCTAGGTCGGTCTGATGCTCTAATTAGATGTCTGACAGATAACGAAGCTGGAGATGTCAAGAATGATGAAGAATCGGTTGATGGTCAGTTTAACTCACTCAAGCTGAACGACGAGTGATCTTATCTATCAAGTCAAGTCATTGACTACAAATAAAAGTGCTCTATTGGATGCAGCTCATAATTTATCTTTACTTTCAGTTTTAGTATTACGATAGTTATAGTATTTATTTTCTCTCTCTTCCTTTAACTTTCATTTGGGATATTTCAAATTGAGAGAGGATGATCGAGTTGTCTTTCAGTTGAACTATATTTGTCTCTAATAGTATTCAGTAAAGAAAGTAGTTAGTTAGTAGTATAATGTTTACTAGATACAAATCAAAATTTCATTTTGAAATATTTCTTGTTTATTACTTATCAATTCTACCTTAAATATGATGAATATGTGTGAAAATTTAATAAAATATTTGATATATTGGAAAAATAGTAGAAATTGGTCAGTGATTTCTCAGCGATACCAAATAACATTGGGAATCGCTGAAAAAATCGGTAGCAGTATGCAAAACTTTTTCGTGTAAAATAAGTCATCAATTTGTCAGCGATTCACGTTTACACAAGGAATCGCTGACCTAGTCGGTGAGCCACTTAGGCTCATTTTCAGTGATTTAGGTAGCGAATCCCAGCGAATCCATTTAAACCCTAATTCGCTGAGAACGAATACTCATTTTTAAAAATAGACCCCCAAATTGCCATATCATAAACCCTTTCACACCCAAAACCTTTGCACTCATTCGATTGTCAATCAATTTTTATCTAGATTTAACCATTAAATGCTTGATTTATAGTTTATTTAAATGCATACCACCTTGTTTAGGAATGATTCAACCCTAGAATTTTCGAAATCAAGTTTATACGACCAAGTTAGGACTTAAGTGGATGTTTTTCGAATTGAAGTTTAGAGAGGGAGTGTAAGGAGCTAATATAGCATATTACTTAGGAGATTCACCCTAAAAAGGGTAATAAATCAATACTCTAGCATTCTTTTTTATTTCGGTGTTTTGAAAAAAAATGATTTTTCATGATATTTTCAACGAATGTGATCGATAAATTTTTAGATTGCAAAATTATTTTTTGAAAAATGTGTTTAGATAAAAACTTTCAATTAAGATCTGTGTTTTTGACTTTGGGGGTTTTTATGAGTTTTTTCAATATATATAATAGGAATATGTCGATATTCAACTCTTTCGTAATTCAATGAAAAAATATTTTCAAAATATTGTTTCCCATACCTTGATAGTTTGTGATTTTCAAATACGGGATTTCAATTTACATATTTCATCATAGTTGAGTAATTATATGGCGAGAAGAGGTAGAGGACGTGGTAGGAATTAAGCTAGATAAAAAAAAAGGGGTACTGCAACAAAAAACCCAAGCAGAATTATGCAGGCTACCTAATGAATATTATACCTAATGGGGTTAGCATTAGAAAACTTATACCTGGGAGGACTGAGCTTAGAGAACAATCTCCATTGTCATCTAATAAGAAAGAATATTTGTAGAATCCAAACCCTAGTCATTTAGTGCCTTATGACCTTTCATTGTTTGTGATACCTAAAGATCAGAGGAGGTATTATAGTGATAAAAAAATGGTAATAATTCCTGAAAGAGGGTTCAATATTTAGAATGTGAACAAGTATGAGGATAGGATTGTGAGCATCATTAGAGACCGAGGATGGGAGCACCTTTTTGAGAGACTATGAGGGTAGAGGAGAAAGAGGATGTTTGGAAATTGTGCGACAATTTTATGCAAATGGGCATGATAGTAATGAATGGGATAAGAATAATAGTGCAAGGGAAGAAAATTGATATTTCACCTAAGAGATTGAATAAATTTGTCGGTCTACCACAATACAATCAAAGGACGGAGGAGGATTACCCAAATGTCATTTATATAAATAAGGAATCATATCCCTATGAAATGATCCATGACGCATAGGAAATACTTCCAGTAAAGGGATTTGCACTTGATAGTGAAGGACACTCAAAGTTTATTTAAACCACTAATTTTAAAAAAATTATGAATAGCTGGAGTTATATTATAGACACATTTTTTTCCAACCAGGCAACACTTTGAAGTGAAGAACCCTAGAGCTGCTTTACTTTACCATATAGTAATGAATAAGGGTTATATCGATGTTGGGAAGATTATAAATGAATCTATGAAGTTTGCAATGAAAACTATGAAGAACAAAGTACTACCATTCCTAATTCTAATCACTCAATTGTGTAGGCAAGCAGGGGTGGGTTTCAATATTGATTTTGATGTATTGCCCGAGAAGACAATAAATGATGCGGGAGTACAAAGAATGAAGAAAGTAGTAGGATACAATGACTGAGGAGATGAAAGAGAATTATTTATCCGATAACTCTGAGAGAAGCAAGAAGGCAGAGCAGCAAAGAAAATAAAAGGAAGACAAAAGAAGACACACGAAAAGCGACAAGATTAATGGCCCGAGTGAATGTGCCAAGTGCTTATATGAGTTCGGCACCATCTTCATCATAGCCTAGAACGAGAGGATTTTTTCGGACCATATTTTCTTCAATTATGTGTAGCGAAACGAAAATCCTTGGAAATGAAGAAATGATATCAGTAAATGAGAGGACTTTACAGCTTTATCATTCTTATTAGAGAGAAGACATGACAGCTATTTGCAAGATCCGAGGAGAAGTGTCGACATTCCATCTTTTTAGTTGCAATTTCCAATTGGGACTTACAACCCAGCTAATAGTTATGTTTCACAACCTTTTGCAGGAATGGATGACGATGATGAAGATAACGATAAATTTACTTCTATACACCACCCTGTGTAGTTTATTTTCTTTTGCATGAAATGAATGAATGAATGATTAATTGTATTGCTCTTGCTTTAGTTTTTGCTTATGAATGAAATATGTTCTCTTTACATTCCATTTATTTGAAGTTTATATAATAAAATATTTGTCTATTTCATAACATTTTTATTACACATCAAATTGTTTTGGCTTCACGAGGTATATTTGTTTTGTTGGAAACCCAGCTTAATTTTTTAACCTTGAGGGTAAGGTTTGGGATGGTTTTTTGGGTATTTTAGGTGAAGCATAACAAAGAAAGCAAGGAAAGAAAAGAAAGGTAGAAGATAAGTTCATGATTGATCCAAAAAGTTTAAAACTTTTGATTCGATATTCAAGTGAGTTGATGAAATTTTTTAAATTTCTTCCGAATTCAAGTAAGTATGAATTTTATTTTTCTTTATTTTTAGTTAGGAATATAATATAATGAATATATAATATGTTTTGAATAGAAATTATATTTCTATTACTCAAGTGAATTCTATGATAGAATGAATCAATTTTTATACCCTTTTGATTAACTTTACTAGTTGATGTATGCATTTAATTACCTTGTGTTAGTCATGAAAATGGGTAGAAGATCGAACCAATAATGTAAGATGAATAAAATAGATTTTGAAGAATCTTGTGATACAAAGGCTATTGATTAAGTATCTTTATAGTATATATAGAAAGTTATTATTCCACAATTGAATGAAGAAATGAGTTAGAAACCGATGAATTTTTATAAGTTAGAAAGAATATTTTCTTCAACTTTAGTGAATAGTGAGAAGTGCTAACAAGAGTTACAAATATATAGAGAGTCATATAGATTTCAAAGGAAATGGAGCAAAGAATATCTAGTACAAAATATGTGAGAATATCCATAGGAATGGAGCAGGGAATTTATAGTGGAAAATATGTGAGAATGTCAAAAGGAAATGGAGCAAAGACTCAAAAGTCAAATGAAAAATATTTAAAAGAAATTATAATAATAAAGAAAAAAATAATTAGGATGAAGTAGAAAAATTAAGAGATGAAAAAGGTGGATGTTCTTAAACTCTTCAAAGAAAAGATTTAACTCGAGTGCTTGAAGCTAGAGTTGGGAGAAGTATTTCTTAATTTAACACGTTTTAAACGATATATTCATTGGTATCTTGACAAAATTTCTATTGATTTTGATTGTGGTACTATATATAAAGTATTTTTTAAAACTTAAGATCAATTTAGTGTTTTTATATTTTGAGGTACTACACTAGTCATCGTTAGCTTGATGCATGTCAGTGGATATCGAGAAAACCTATATTGTGTGATGGCCTTCGTAATTGATTGATTTTTAAGTTCTAAGGGGTATTGCATTGGGTGGTTGAGTAATCATTAAGGGATTGTTCGTTTTTCTTTAAAACCATTCTACTCTATCATAACTTCCATTTACTTGTGGATAATATGTTTCTATTTGAATTTCACTTCTATTTAAAAACTTCTGTTATTTAAAGTTAAGATGAATTAAATTGAAATCATGATTTAAAGAATGAAAAGAGAATATGATACAGAGTATTCCCTTGCTCAGGACAGCAAAGTGTTGAGTTTGGGGGTATTTGACAAGTTACTAATTAGACATATTTTATAGTGTAATTTAAGTTTATTTTAGATATAAATGATGATATTACACTAGGTATTCTCTTGTTTTTGTAATTTCAAATTTTTAATCTGTAAAAAAAAAAGAAACGGGAGAAAATGAGGAAGAAAGTCAAAACAGTTAACTTCAGAGAAAAGCCAGCGATTTAGGATTTACAAACTTATCGTTAGATGAGTCGATAAAGCATATAGAGATATTTTCAGTGATTAACTCAGCAATTCGTAAACAACATATGATTCGCTAACAAATCGCTGAGGTCGGTGATGGGTTTTTTAGATAAGAACGAGAAAGTTAAGTTTATTTACAATTTGTACACTTAGGGAAACTATAAATAAGACCTTAGGGATTCGAGATTAAGGGCCCTCAATTAGCCATTATTAGTTTAAAAAGTCTTTTCAATTAGGTTTAATTTATTGCTTTTGGAGACTCTTTGGAGATTCAAGACTTATTTAATAAAGGTATTTTACATTAGGAAAATGATTTCTTGACATTCTTTTGTTACATACATTTGCTACACAATGGTGTAGATTCCCTTAAAATTTGTGGGGTCCACATATCTCAATCAAATATACACCATTGTGTAGCAAATGTATGACTCCTAGAAAGTTAGATTATCATCTTTCTTTACATTAATGTCTTTCAATTATTTGATTATTGTCATGTTTATTATTAATATGAGTGAGTAGTTTATTATTCTAAACAATATTTCGGACATGAATGTAAGCCGTTTATCAATTCAGTCATAATGTAGAATTTATATGCTTGATGCTTTAAACATATCACAAACGTCAATCACAATTTTAATAAGTTGTTTTTGTATATTACAACTAATGATTCTTGGTATTGAGTGCATAGTGGCTAATATATTTCTTAATATAGGATATCCAAATCTATATCTATGATTATTGACAACAATTATAGAAGTAGTAACTAGGATTAATCTATAGGGCAAACAATTACCCAAGTGGATGTTCTAGGTGATTGTGTTTGTTAGACTAAGTGGTTAGTCACTTTTACTCCACCAAGGATTTTGATGGAAACAAACAAAGTGAAAGTATACTAATACGTTTATCAAGTGTGTTTCAATTAGTTAAAGTTTGTAGAATATCTCATCTCAAGTGTTAGAGCCATACAAGTTTAAGATTCGGTCCACACGAGGAAACGAAAATGAAAAATCATATTACATGTTGTAACATTGATGTAAGGTACGCAGATTCATTTACGCAAGCCTAATGCATTAGTTCATGCATATCATGTTTTTCAAATAGCTTTTCAAATCTCAATTGATCATTTGGAGTTTTAAATGAAACTCACCACTTAAATCGGTCTTATAAGTACAAATTATGTGAAAACATGTTTTTATATTCACATTGTACTTTAAAAAACATTGTGGAAGTTTTCGAAAATGAAAAACTTATTTTGAAAGGTTTTTGAAAAGAAAAACTGTGTATTTGCATAAAAGCCCCTATGTAAGTCATGAAATCGGGATTTTTCATTTTCGGGATTTGTGAAAACATCCGGACCACCTAAATAGGTTCTATGACTCTTAACAAACATGTATAACATGTTATAAGAGGTTTGGTAGGGTCCCGGATGCGATAAGGGGTCGCTAACTCTAGGGCCAAAAATATTTATTTTGAGGCCCTTGACAGTTAGTGCGCTAATAGTGATATTAGCATGCTAATTGCAGAGTTAACATGCTAATGTTCAGCATTAGCGCGCTAGCTTAGAGGATTACCGCGATAGGTTCCAATATTAGCGTGCTAATTGCCTTTCTGACAGCTTTTATTAAAGCTGAAAATCACACTTTAATTTAAATAGATGATCAAGTCTGAGCCCTTGGATCTCTAGAATGGTCAAAAACTGTTAGAAAGGAATGGAGAATATTCTCAAACCACCTAGAACATTCTATATTCTTGTCAAGCAAGAAAACCATATTGTGCTCATAGTTTTCAAATAAGAAGCTTGGGTTTTGTGTACTATCACTTGTAATCTTTCAAGGCAATTGAATCACTCTCGAAACCAGCGTTATTGAGGCGTTCTAAAGTTTACAATATTCACTCCTGAACTGATTTTCAAATCACTCTCTCGGGTTTGTAAGAAAGTCTGATTTCCTAGCTTTTCTTGTGCTTGATTTGTGGAAATCATTTGTTGTGTTCTTAAACACATTTTTCTTAGGTTTTACACTTAAACTTGATTTACTAAACTCAAGGACTGGTTTCGACAAGAGTTTGCACTTAAAATTGATTTTTATCAAACTTCTTGTTCTTTGGATTTGAAACCAGATTTGTTTTAATTGATTCGTTTGAAACTGTTTCATATTTGAGATTTACACAAAGTCAGTGATATAGTTGCATTTCTCATTTTTTCTCATACTTGCACGCATTAGAGTGGTTAGGCTCTAAGAAGCTTGCTTGTATTTGAATTTGGTGCCACTTTACTTTGTAAAGTGAATTTGATTATTTTCATCTATTTTTGGTAAGTGGCTGATTGTAAGACTTAGTGGGATCTAAGTCGAAGAGAAGACCTAGTTGAGGCTAGGCATAAACCCTAGTTACGGCTAGGTAGGAAGTCATAATTTGTGATTAGGCATTCTAGGCTTGTACGCTTAGGTTGTAACACTTATTGGCAATATAAGTGGGGGTTTGAAAATCCTAACCGGGGAGGTTAGGTAATGGATGCAGATCATTGGATCGAACCACTATAAATCATGTGGCTCTTTCCATCTCTTCTATCCCCTTCATCTTGCATTGCATTCATACTTACGTTTGAGTGAGCATATAGCATCTTTATTATTGAATTATTTTAAAAAGGCAATAACTTCTCAATACACACAATTCACCCCCTTTTGGGTGTGGTTTCAATCGGTATTAGAGCGGGTTATTTCTCAAAGTGTTACTAACATATCTTTGAGTGTTTTTGTGCAAGGATGCAAAATTTAGATCCGGCTCGCCTTAAGGAAGGCAACTCCTCGAGTAGGCCTTCGTATATTGATGGAACCAACTATGCTCATTGGAAAGTAAGAATGAAGTTCTATATTAGGACGCAAAGTAGACTTTTGTGGGACTTAATTAAGAATGGGTACACTCAACCGGACAAGCCCATGAGAGAATACACCGCCGAGTAGACCAAGATTGGGCTCTCAAATGATCAAGACATGAATCATTTGTTTTACGCGCTAAGTGAGAACGAATTCAATCGAGTTAGTGCTTGTCAAATGGCCAAGGAAGTGTGGGAGAAGCTTGGGGTACACTATGAAGGTACACTTCAAGTGAAGAAGACAAAGTTGAGAATCCTTAAGGAGCACTATGAGACTGTCCATGTTGGCTCCAATGAAGACATAGCCACCGTCATTACTCGGTTCACTAAGCTCTTGAATAAGATTAAGAATCTTGAAAAGAACTATGATCAAGAGACTTCGGTGTACAAATTCCTTAGAGGCTTGCATAAGGAATGGGATGCTAAGAAGTATTCTATCCAATCGATGCAAAACCTTGGAGAATACATTTTTTATGCCTTGTGTGGAGAGCTAACGGTTCATGAATTTGAACTAAAGGATCGAGCTAGATTGGAAGCATTGAGTGGGGGTACTAAGAGTTCAAGAAAAGAGATTGCTTTGAAGGCAAATAGCCCACCGGCTTCATTGGTTAAGATCATTGAAGATGAGAAATCTAGTGATGACAATGATCTTTAGGAGGAAGTAGCCATGCTCTCAAGAAAGCTCAACAAGTTTAGGTATAAATGAGACAAGTACAAGAAGAAGTTAAAAAGTGGAAGCAAGGGTAGAAAGTCAAGTGAGACCATATGCTTCGAGTGTGGCAAACCAGGCTATATCAAGGCAGAATGCAAGTCTAAGAAGGTTTTGGACAAGAAAAAAAGCAAGAAGAGCTTCAAGGCGACATGGGATGATTCATCTTCATCAAGTTTCGAATCCAAATCGGAAAGTGAGAAAGCAATACTTTGACTCATGGCACAAAGTGAGGTAAACTCTAACGATTTCAATTTTGATGATGTTGATGATTTGGATGATGTTCCTAATGTTGATGAGCTTAGGAAAGAGTTGGGAAATGAGGTCTAAAAGACCAAACAACTCAAAAAGAGCTTGACCATAGCAATAAGTGAGATTGAGTCACAAAATGAGACCATTAATGATCTCTAAAGTGACTTGAATGAAGTCCTAAAGGAGAGATGCTTTAGTCAAAGAAGTAGAGGACTTGACTAGCATGGTGCACAACTTCCCTAATGGTAGAGAGATGTTTGACATGATGTTGGAAGCACAACAACGTGCACTCAATAAGATAGGCATAGGCTATCGAGCGAACTTGTTGAGTTTCAAGAAATTGCTAGATGGTGCCCGTAGATGCTCAAAATGCAATAGGTCTCATGCGGTGTGCCTTACAAAAGGCCAAAATGGGTAGACTAGCATGGGTAGTTAAGAATGTTTGTGATACGACCTTTCTCGGACCCAAAGGTGTTTGGGTACCAAAATCTAGTGTTTTCCCATTGTGTAGGATGTGAGGAAAAGCACTCTATGGTACTTGGATAGTGGGTGCTCAAGACACATGACCAGATATGCACATCAATTCATTGAAATAAAGCAGCATGATGGTGGAAATGTCACATTTGGGGAAAACAACAAAGGAAAGGTTATAGACCTTGGAACCGTTGGTAACGATTTACTTTCCATTTCTAATGTTTATCTTGTTGATGGTTTGAAACATAACTTGCTTAGCATTAGTCAATTACGTGACAAAGGATTTTATGTAATGTTTAAATCATCAAAATGCATTGTTAGGAATGAGAAGCATGAAGCTCTATTTGTTGCATATAAAGATAAGAATGTTTATGCCATTAACTTTGATAAGATGCATATGCAAAATGTTTCATGTTTGAGTGCTCAAAGTGAATGTGATACATGGTTGTGGTACCGTAGACAAAGACATTCTAGCATGGAAAAATTGTCAAAATTGACCAAGCATGATCTTGTCAAGGGTCTACCTAAATGCACTTATAAGAAAGACAAAGAATGTGAACCTTGTATCCTTGGTAAGCAAGTGAAATCATCATTTAAGACGAAAGTAACAAGTAATGCGACTAGAGCATTGGAACTTATCCACATGGATTTGTTCGGACCCACCCAAACACAAAGTCTAGCTGGTAAATCATATTGCTTTGTCATTATTGATGATTTTACTAGGTATACATGGGTTTATTTTCTAGCTCGTGTTTGATGTGTTAGTGAGATTTTGTGCTTTGGTTCAGAATGAGAAGGGGTATAAAATTACCATCAACAGGAGTGATCGGGGTGGTGAGTTTGTTAATAGGAACTTAGAGGAGTTTTGTGCTAAACAAGGATATACCAACTATCTTCTCCTAGGACACCACAACAAAATGGAGTTGTAGAAAAAAAGAATAGGATCTTCTCCTAGGACACCACAACTAAATGAGTACAACATAGCTAAGCATTTTTGGGCTGAAGCAATTAACACGGCGTACTATGTTCTCAATAGGGTAAATGTCTGAAAGCAAGTGAAAAGGACTCCTTATGAACTATGGAAAGACCGAAAGCCCAACATAAGTTACTTCAAGGTGTTCGGTTGCACTTACTATGTTCTAAATGATAAGGATCATTTAGAAAAATTTGACCCAAAGTCAAATGTGTGCACTTTTCTAAGCTACTCCATGCATAGCAAAGCATATAGGGTGTTCAATAGATCAACCAAAGTCATAGAGGAGTCTATTCATATCAAATTTGATGAAGTAGATCCCAAAGTGAATATGATGCATACCTTGGAAAGATTGAGGATTGATGATGATGATGATGTCACCCTAGGCCAAACTTCCTATAGTCAAGAGGTTGAGGTGAGAGTGGAACCTGAACCTAGTGCACCTAAGAACTCAAGACTTCTTATAGGTCATCCCTCCCAACAAATTATAGGTGATCTAAACAAAGGAATAACCACTAGGTCATAATTGCACAGAGTTGAGGGACACATAGCTTTTATATCACAAACCTAGCCCACCAAGATAGATGATGCCTTAAGTGATGAGTTTTGGATCATAGCTATGCAAGAGGAACTAGGTCATTTTGTTAGGAATAAGGTATGGACACTAATACATAGACCTAAAGACCATACTATCATAGGCACCAAATGGGTTTTTAGAAATAAAAAGAATAAGAAGGGTGAGATTGTAAGGAATAAGGCTTGGTTGGTTGCACAAGACTATAATCAAGAGGAATGAATTGACTATAAGGAAGCCTTTGCACCGGTAGCAAGACTAGAAGCAATTTGGATTGAGCTTGCTTATGCTTAGTACAATGGGTTTCTATTATACCAAATGGGTATTAAAAGTGCATTCTTAAATGGCTTCATCAATGAAGAGATATATGTAGAACAACCACCGGGTTTTGAAGACCATGATCATCCAAGTTATGTCTATCGTCTTCAAAAGGCCTTGTATGGATTGAGTCAAGCTCCTAGAGCTTGATATGACCGACTCAGTGCATTTCTACTTGACAAAGGATTTAAGAAAGGAACGCTAGATCCTACTTTGTTCATTTTGATTAAAAAGCGTGACATGCTACTTGTTTAAATTTACGTTGATGATATTATCTTTGGGTCATCCAATACACGCTTATGTGATGAATTCTCATCATTGATGACTAATGAATTTGAAATGAGCATGATAGGTGAACTAACATACTTCCTAGGCTTGCAAATTAAGCAATCCAAACATGGCATTTTCATAAACCAAGCGAAGTATGTGCGGGACATGCTAAAGAAATTCAAATTTGAAAATTTGAAAGCATGTGACACTCCTAGTACTTCCACCATCAAAATGGACAAAAACCAACTAGAAAAATTCGTAGATCCTAAACTTTACCATAGCATGATTGGTAGTCTCCTATACTTGACCGCTAGTAGGCTCAATATTATGTTTAGTGCGTGTTTATGTGCTAGATTTCAATCTGAATCTAAGGAATCTCACTTGAAATGTGTCAAGCATATATTTCGTTATCTTAATGGGACACAAGATCTTGGATTATGGTTCAACAAAGTCAAGAGTTTCGAACTCCGAAGCTTTGTTGATTCCGACTATACGGGGAGTCTAGTGGATAGGAAAAGCACTTTTGGGTTGTCATTTGCTAGGAAATTCACTTATATCATGGTTTAGTAAAAAGCAGAATTTCGTTGCTATGTCTACAGCAGAAGCCGAGTACGTGACTACCGAAAGTTGTTGTGCTCAAGTCTTATACATGAAACAACAGCTTGAGGATTACCAAATCCAAGTGGGTTGTGCTGAAATTTATTTTGATAACGCAAGTGCAATCAACATATCAAAAAATCTGGTGTTACACTCCCGCACTAAGCACATTGAGATTAGGTACTATTTCCTTCGCGAACACGTCCAAAAGGGTGATGTTAAACTAATCCACGTTCCTACGGAGGACCAACTAGCTGATATCTTCACCAAGCCATTGCCTAGAGACCAATTTTTTAAGATTCGGCGTGAATTAGGCATGTTTCGTGAATCGGACCTTCTACACATGTTTTAGTTGTTCCAATCATTTTTATATGTTGTTAGTGAAGTGTCCATGAAGTATGAGGTGAATCGGAGTTGTCCGTCAAAAACTCAAAAAATTTAATTTAAAATTCCAGAGAGCAATTAGCACGCTAGGTCTACTAATTAGCATGTTAATTGTCTCTTATTAGTCAAGGACCTAGCGTGCTAATCGTCCATGGTCCAGATCACTTATCTGCATCATTAGCGCACTAATTCTATCATTAGCGTGCTAAAGTGGTTGGGCCAGGACTAGTATATACTTGTTTTTGACCTTAAATTCTTATTTTTCACACACCACTCCTCTCCTCTTGGGTCTTCATCCTCTCCAACAACTCTCCCATGATCCTTGGGTAAATTACATTACTTTCTTTATCAATAAGGGGGAGCACTAGGCTCATATATGTTAGTCTTTAGTGTTTTGATATACTTTTGCTATGTTGTAGACTCAGCTGTCTAGGCCACAACTATGTTAATGTTCATTTTTAGCATTTAATATCATGAAAAAAAAAATTGCATATCTCTGAGTTACTGTTATACTTTTGTTCGTTACCCTATATTGGTTGCATGTGAATGACTTTCATTGATATACCTTTTTATGTCTTATAATATGCATGTAGCGAGGGGGAGTCTTCCACCAACTGTGTTGTTGTTATATTCGTGGCTCATTTTTGATTATGCTTGTTGTTAGGGGGAGCTTGGCCCCACTTTTTAATGTTATCAAAAGGGGGAGAAATATATGTGTTTAACTTGAGATTGTTTGCGATTGCACTATGGATATGAATACACTTGAATTTCGTTTTTGATTGTTAAGTTCACATTGTTTGTTATCATCAAAAAGGAGGAGATTGTTGGACTAAGTGGTTAGTCACTTTTAGTCCACCCGGGATTTTGATGGAAACAAATAAAGTGAAAGTATACTAATAAGTTTATCAAGTATGTTTCAGTTAGTCAAAGGTTGTAGAATATCACATCTCAAGTGTTAAAGTCATACAAGTTCAAGATTCGGTCCACACGAGGAAACAAAAACGAAAGATCATATTACATGTCGTAACATTGATGTAAGGTACAAAGGTTCATTTACGCAAGCCTAATGCATTAGTTCATGCATATCATGTTTTTCAAATCGCTTTTCAAATTTCAAGTGATCATTTGGAGTTTTAAATGAAATTCACCACTTAAATCGGTCTTTTAAGTTCAAACATTGTGAAACCATGTTTTTATATTCACATCGTACTTTAAAAACCATTGTGCAAGTTTTTGGAAATGAAAAACTTGTTTTGAAAGGTTTTTGAAAAGAAAAATTATGTATTTGCAGAAAAGCCCCTATGTAAGTCATGAAATCGAGATTTTCTATTTTTGGGATTTGTGAAATCATACGGACCACCTAAACAGGTTCTATGACCCTTAACAAACACATATAACATGTTATTAGAGGTTTGGTAGGGTCCCGGATGCGATAAGGGGTCGCTAACTCTAGGGCCAAAAATATTTATTTTAAGGCCCTTGACAGTTAGCACGCTAATAGTGATATTAGCATGCTAATTGCAGAGTTAGCGTGTTAATGTTCAGCATTAGCACGCTAGCTTAGAGGATTAGCGCCCTAGGTCCCAATATTAGCACGCTAATTGCCTTTATGACAGCTTTTTATCCAATAAGTAGAGTTACAAGGATAAGGATATGGCTTATTTCCATTGAATATAGGAAATTTGATAGTTTTCTAAATGCTATCAACCTATTGTGATTAGATTTAATGATTTAGGATCATTGTATAAATACGATGATTTGATTATGACTATGCTTTAATGAAAATGTCAGACCTCAGCTAATTAGGGCATCTAACCAGCTTAGATTATCTTAATCCACTTATAATCTTGCAGCCTTAATCTTATTATCAATAAATAATTAAAAATCTATCATCTTAATTATCAATATAATTCTTTATCAACCACAAAGGATTCTAAAATAAATCTCAAACCTCAAAGTTCGTTCAAATTAATTAAATTATCTCAAAATTTCATAAAAAACTTTCGACGGTACCTTTTTTTTAAGCCTACACCGAAAAACTCGGCCTTCAAAAGTCTTAAATAAAACCTACTCAACTTGGTAGAAATGTCGAAGGATTCACAATCCACCCATAACAATATATATTGCATTAAGAAAAACTATATATTCATTATAATCTATTTCAGGTTTTCAAAATCCTTAAACCATTTACCTTAGCTCCACAACATTCCATTATGTCTCGAAAACATTACAACAATTCCAAAAGATATCGTAAACACACATGAACAAAAAAAATATTAATACGATATATTATATTCAAAAACAATACATCCATAGAAAAAAAGGAACTAATGACGTCATAGAAAATCTGATAGCTTCCCTTTTCTTTTGTCGCTGATCGAACCTATCATTACCCAATTATAAGAAATCGATAATGTCAGATAAGTAAATCTCACACTATCTAGTACACCTGTAATAATTAAATGCATAATAATCCAAGAGATTAAAAAAATAATATAATCCAAGAAATTTAAATACAATCGTGATTCCATCATGTTTTTGTTATACGACCATCAAATAACGTTCTCTAAAAGTGGTAAGTAAACAGTAGTAAGGACTCTTGCATAGAGAAGATAACCAAATGAGTCACGTTCCTCGAGTCTATCTGAGTATGATCTGGTTCAACGTGATCTCATGATACCACATGATGTAAAGTATCAGTGACACTAGCCACTCAAGCATAATATAGTATTCTATCCAGTACATATAGTCTGATAACCACTATAAGTAGTCTTGAATCTACCTTATCCTCCCCACCTGTATATACATGTACAACAAATAATGCAATATATATGAAATTATAATTATACAATGTGAAGGTTATTATGGGATCTACTTAAACATACAAACATGATACCGTATCTCCTTGCGCTCCATATCAGTAAAAATAGTCTACATAGGGTTCAAGTTCGAATCCTACAATTAATTTACAAGTCCGGTGAGATGCCACAATCATTCCACAATTTTTTTTCCAATTTTTTATATTTTAATTAGTCCCGTCTCAACTCAAAAACTTCGGAATCCCTCCAAATCAACTCCTCGAATATCTGGATCCCAACTTTGGTTCCAAATTGTGATTCGAAATCGAAAATTAACCTAGACTAGGCTTTACAATTATTTTCACAATTTTGTACATTTTCGGTGTTGTAACATATATTACGATTCAAAATCTCTAATATAAATCATCGAGAAAATCCCAAAATCCTCATTTCTCATACAAAAAAATCCTCAATTTCTAATAATTTGTCCCAATAATCCCATTTTTCTAATTTTTTGTAATTTTCAGGGATTTTATTTTCTTTTTCTTTTGCCGTAAAAACACTTTTCTTTTTTTTATTTAAATATGGGGGAAGGGGTTTGATCCCTGAACCGGGCCCGGTTCGGCTCAATTCGGTGACGCGGTTCGGGTCATCCCTAACCTCCCCCTCATTGAGACGAAACAGAGAAACAACAGCTTCTCTATTTCGTTTCCAAAAAAAAAAAATCGATTGGGTAGCTATGCTACCCTTCCCCATGGTTAAACATCCAGAGGAGATGATCCCCCTGGGACTTCTTCTTCTTCGGATCATCTGTTGAGCTTTCATTGAGTTTGTATTGTATCCAATTTTAGTCCCACATGGGAAAGAAACTTTTTGTTTCTTTCCTTATAAGAAATCTTTCACTTGAAGTAAATAGTTAAATGAATGTGGGGTTGGAGGACAAGACCATGGGTATTCTCCATTGATTAATACACATTAAATACTTGATATTTAATATGTCTTTGATAGGGCCTTGGGCCTTAGGGCCTTTGGGGCTAATGTTAAAATAACTTAGCCAATTCACAACACAATTTTTTTACTTTTTACATTAAATTTAGTTAATTTCGTAGGTGTGATTAGTGGTGAACAGTTACCACTTTTAGTTTTTAAAAAGGTGTTTAATTAGTGGGATAATTGGTGGTTAATAAACCACACCACTAATGACCTCGTTTTGAACAGTTGTAATTGTTCAAAAGAGGCAGTTTTTGGTTTATAAAAATGGTTTTTAACTTCATTGGTGAAAAAAAAAAGGAAAATTTTGAAATTAAGATAGTTTTTTCTGGTTTTGAGAGAGAGATTTTTGTTGTTGCAGAAGAAATGATCTTTTGGTTGGTGTGTAATCAAAGATCAATCCAGTTGTATCCTGGAGACGAACCTCTTGAAGCATTCATACACCGAATTGGAGGAAATTTCGTCTTAGGACATTGCCATTAGTGCAAGCCTCTGGTATTATTTTATCTAGTTCTTTGAAATTGAATTCAAGCATGATATAATATTGTTCAATTATATGCATGTATTGTGTATTGTTCTAACAATCTAAGACGAAATTATTCTATTGTGTTTTATTAATGTTATCACTAATTTACGTACAATAGTTGATTGCATATAATTGTCACTGATTTTAGAAAAACTAGTCACTGATTTATACGAAATTGTTGTTTGCATACTAGTTTGAAATGGCATCTCTTGTAACTGATAAATCTACTTCTGCTACCTCTGCCAATCCCAAAGATGAAAGACCAGAGAAGTTCAAAGGTCTTGATTTTAAAAGGTGGCAGCAGAAAATGATCTTCTGGCTGACCACTATGAATCTTGCCAACATAGTGAAGGAAGAAGTTCTGAAATCTGATGAGGACCCTTTGTCCAAGGAAACTCTCCTTACTATTGAAGCATGGAGGAATTCTGACTTTCTCTGCAGGAATTATATTTTGAATAGACTTAATGATACATTGTATGATGTCTATTCAGAATGTAAAACTGCAAAGGATGTTTGGGATATTCTCGAAAAGAAATATCGAACTGAAGATGCAGGGGCTAAAAGCTCGTAGTAGGAAAGTTCTTGAAATACAATATGGTAGATTCGAAGTCTGTGGCAAAGCAAGTGGAAGAACTGCAAGTTCGGATACATGAATTGCATGCTAAAGGGTGCATTGTAAATGAACATTTTCAGACTAGAGCCATTATTGAAAAGCTTCCACCGTCGTGGAATGACTTCAAGGTCTACCTAAAGCACAAGCGAAGGGACATGTCCATTGAGGATCTCATTCTGTGACTTCGTGTTGAGGAATATCAAAGGAAGGGAGACAAAAAGGAAATGGCTAATGCTAATGCTAACATGGTGGTAGGACAATCAAGCAAGTCCAAATTTCTGAAATTCCAGAAAAAAGAATTTCAAGAAAGATTTCAAGAGAACCCCAAGCCGTTAGCACCAAAGAGGATGGATTACAAGAAAATTAAGGGAAGTTGTTGGGTTTATGGAAAGCGGGGCCATAGGGCTCAAGAATGTTGCCACATGAAAGATTAGAATTCTGATAATTCTAGTTTGAACAACCAAGCAAATGTTACTGACATGGAAATTGATGATACTGACTTTGATCTCACTGCAGTTGTTTTTGAAACTAATATGGTTTCTGATGCCAAAGGATGGTGGATCGATACTGGTGCAACAAGGCACATATGCAGTGACAAAAACTTATTTTTTGAGTTTCATCCGGCTGATAGTGAAGAGAAACTTTACATGGGAAACTCATCCTCTTCCGTGGTTGAAGGCAAAGGAACAGTGAAGATGAAGTTCACGTCTGGAAAAGTAATCACTTTACTTAATGTTCTTTATGTTCCTGATATTAGGAAAAATCTTGTATCTGGCCCTTTACTGAATAAGAAAGGGTTCAAACTTGTTTTCGAGTCTGACAAATTTGTATTGACCAAGGGTGGCATGTTCATAGGGAATGGGTACCTTACTGAAGGTCTTTTCAAAAGCATTGTAATCGTTAATGGCACTGGCAATAAAATGATTGTTTCTGCGTATATGACTGTCTCTGCCTATATGATTGAATCATTTGATATTTGGCATGCTAGATTAGGGCATGTAAATAACAGATTAATTCATAAAATGGTACATTTGAACATGTTACCAAAGTTTAAAATTGATTTAAAACATAAATGTGAAGTTTGCGTAGAATCAAAGTTTGTTAGGCAAACATTTAAGTCTGTTCAAGAAAGATCAAATGAATTATTAGATTTAATTCATAGTGGTCTTTGTGACTTCAAATCAAATCCTACGAGAGGAGGAAAGAACTACTACATCACTTTTATTGATGATTGTAGTAAGTATTGTCATGTCTTTTTGATCAAGAATAAAAGCGAGGCCTTTGATGTATTTAAAATATATAAGGTAGAGGTTGAAAATCAACTTGACAAAAAGATAAAAGTATTAAGAACTGATCGAGGTGGAGAATATGATTCCATTGAATTTACAGAATTTTGTAATACAAATGGAATTATTCATCAGACCACTGTGCCATATACACCTCAACAAAATGGTGTGGCAGAGAGGAAAAATAGAACTCTCAAGAATATGATTAATTCTATGTTGAATGATTCTGGACTTCCCCAAAACTTGTGGGGGAAGCACTACTGACTGCAAATCATATCTTGAATAGGGTTCCTTTCAAGAAGTCTGATAATTCTCCATATGAGATTTGAAGAAAAAGAAAGCCCACTTACAAAACTTTGAAAGTGTGGGGTTGCTTAGCAAAGGTTCAAATTCCTTTACCAAAAAGGATTAAATTAGGACCTAAAACCGTAGATTGTGTGTTCATCGATTTTGCTAAGAATAGTGCAGCATATAGATTCTTAGTAGTTAAATCACATACTTCAGATATCAGTGAAAATACTATTATAGAATCTGTTGATGCTACATTTTTTTAGCATATTTTTCCTTTCAAGGAAAAATAAAATGGTTCATCACTAAAAAGGACAGTTGAAGAGAGTCTAGAAGAACTAACCACTTCAAGGGTTCAAGAACAAGAATTGGAACCTAGAAGGGGAAAAAGAATTAAGGTTCCAAAGAATTTTGGACTTGATTTTACAAGTCTGTTAACTGAAAATGAACCACAGACTTATAGGGAGGCTATGTCTTCGCCGGAAGCTCCTTTATGGATGGAAGCAATCAATAGTGAAGTTGAATCCATTTTACAAAATAATACATGGGAATTGGTTGATCTACCATCTGGAATCAAACCAATTGGATATAAATGGATATTCAAATGAAAGCTTAAAGCTGACGGTACTATTGATAAATACAAGGCACGATTGGTTGCAAAAGGTTATAGACAAAAGGAAGGTGTAGATTACTTCGACACCTATTCTCCTGTTTCGAGAATAACTTCCATTAGAATGTTGATTTCCATAGCTGTTTTATACAATATGGAAATACACCAAATGGATGTTAAAACAGCGTTTCTAAATGGAGAGTTAGAAGAAGAAATATATATGGACCAACCTGAAGGGTTCATAGTCAAAGGCCAAGAGAATAAAGTTTGTAGACTTAGTAAGTCATTATATGGACTTAAACAAGCTCCAAAACAATGGCATGAAAAATTTGATCATACTATGCTAGCAAATGGTTTCAAAATAAATGAATGTGACAAATGTGTGTACATTATAGAAATGAAAAAATTTTGCGTCATAGTATGCTTATATGTTGATGACATGTTGATTATGAGCACAAGTAAGGATGCTATAATGTCAACCAAAAAGATGTTGAATTCCAGTTTTGACATGAAAGAATTAGGTCTAGCTGATGGAATACTAGGAATTCAAATCAAAAGGAATAACGAAGGTTATATCTTCACACAATCTCATTATGTTCAGAAAATCTTAAAAAGATTCAATTAATTCGATTGTAAACCTGCTCCAATTCCTTTTGATGCTAATTGTCATCTTAAGAAAAATAATGGAGAAGCAATTTCTCAATTGGAATATTCTCAAGTAATTGGAAGCTTGATGTACTTGATGAACTCTACTAGACCTGACATAGCTTATGCGAAGAAGTTGTGAGTAGATACACAAGTAATCCTAATGATGCTCATTGGACAGCATTAATAAGAGTTCTAAGGTATCTTAAATATACCTTAAATTATGGACTTTATTATACAAAATATCCACCTGTACTTGAAGGGTATAGTGATGCAAATTGGATTTCTGATAATACAGAAACCAAATCAACAAGTCGATATATATTCACATTAGGTGGAGCGGCGATTTCTTGGAAATCAACAAAACAAACGTGTATAGCACGTTCCACCATGGAATCTGAATTTATTGCTCGTGACAAGGCAGCTGAAGAAGCTGAATGGCTAAGAAATTTCTTAGAAGATATTCCTTGCTGGCCAAAACCAGTCACAGCAATATGCATACATTGTGATAGTATGGCAGCACAAGCAAGAGCTAATAACAACATATATAATGGTAAGTCGAGACATATAAGGCGCCGACATAATACTATAATTACTCACAAGTGGAGTAATTAGTATTGATTATGTTAAGTCTAAGGAAAACATTGCAGATCCTTTGACTAAAGGCTTACCAAGAGATCAAGTGAAGATATTATCGAGGGGAATGGGCTTAAAGCCTATAGAGTAAGTCAAGTCTAGCGGAAACCTAACCTAGCTGATTAGAGATCCCATGGTCTAGGGTCAATAGGCAAACTAGTTAGACTTGACTTAATAAACAGGACACACAATTACATGTTCCTATGATGAAGTAAGTGTGTTGATAAGAAGTTTAGGGTATGCAATATTGCATTTAATGATTAAAGATAAGTCACCTATATGATAGTAAATGTGGGTCGCATTTATGAGAATGAATAGGTTAAATTCTCTAAAGCTATCATGAACCCAGGATATGTTCAGGACCAAAATGAACAACATAGAATAAAGTGCATCAGGAATCATGTCATAAGTGAGACATATTGTCTTAGTTTACTATAAAAAGTGAACAGTTCAAGATACATGCATCACTGCGTCACGAAGTGAACTCGATATGATCTTACTATGGTAAGTTAAAGTCTATACGACACTTTCCTGATTAACATGACATGATAATCTCTCTCAATTGTTTGAAAGTAATGTTTGTTCTTTAAAATTTGTGTTTGTGATTTGGCGAAGTAAACTCAGTCAGGGTTGCCGATGGATACAATACAAATGTGGGGTATTGTTGAACTTTCATTGAGTTTGTATTGTATCCAATTTTAGTCCCACATGGGAAAGAAACTTTTTGTTTCTTTCCTTATAAGAAATCTTTCACTTGAAGTAAATGGTTAAGTGAATGTGGGGTTGGAGGACAAGACCATGGGTATTCTCCACTGATTAATACACATTAAATACTTGATATTTAATATGTCTTTGATAGGGCCTTGGGCCTTGGGGCCTTTGGGGCTAATGTTAAAATAACTTAGCCAATTCACAACACAATTTTTTTACTTTTTACATTAAATTTAGTTAATTTCGTAGGTGTGATTAGTGGTGAACAGTTACCACTTTTAGCTTTTAAAAAGGTGTTTAATTAGTGGGATAATTGGTGGTTGATAAACCACACCACTAATGACCTCGTTTTGAACAGTTGTAATTGTTCAAAAGAGGCAGTTTTTGGTTTATAAAAATGGTTTTTAACTTCATTGGTGAAAAAAAAAGGAAAATTTCGAAATTAAGATAGTTTTTCTGGTTTTGAGAGAGAGATTTTTGCAACAGAAGAAATGATCTTTTGGTTGGTGTGTAATCAAAGATCAATCCAGTTGTATCCTGGAGACGAACCTCTTGAAGCATTCATACACCGAATTGGAGGAAATTTCGTCTTAGGACATTGCCATTAGTGCAAGCCTCTGGTATTATTTTATCTAGTTCTTTGTAATTGAATTCAAGCATGATATAATATTGTTCAATTATATGAATGTATTGTGTATTGTTCTAACATCATCTCCCTCCCCAATGCCTCTGTTCTTCTCTTCTCCTTTTCATTTTCATTTTTTTATTCCTTGATTGGGTCATTCTCCTATCTCCCTCAATCAAACACCTAGTCAACAACAAATCCAAATTCAAATTCACAACCCAATCTCTTACTTGATCACCACACTTTACCAAAATCGAGAATTCAAAACAAAAAAAACCAAATCTTCGTTACCTTCTATTCCACGAACTAGTCACGGTTCCTCTTCTCAATCGAACACAGGGTCGAAAAGGAGACAATTGAACTAGAGAGATGAGAACCAATAAAGGAGGGACGATGAAGAATCGGTGATGAAAAACGAAGGGGATAAAACAATGGCAATAAGAACGATGATGAAGACCCCTCATCCCCACTGTTTCAATTTCATTTGATCAAATGGGATAGTCAAATTACCAAATTGCCCTTTAATGTTATCATTTACAATACAAAATCGATACCCTTTTTGGTCTTTTGATCATTTTAAATTATTTTCATGTTTTTGTCCAAATTAAACCCCAGAAAATACCCCACTTCAACCAAAAATTGGAGAATTTATCAACACACTCTGAAACTCCTGAACAACACATCTTGCACCAATTCGAGGTGTAGGACCTACATCAGCTCGTTAAATCCATTTAAAGTCCAAAATTTAGATTTTCAAACTTAAATACAATTATTTTTTGCGAAATTCGAAACAAATGTTGAAATCAACATTTTAACTCTCTTTGAACTCATTTCGACACGTATTTCGAGATAAAACCCCGTGAAATATTGAATTTACTCTATTAACTTGAATTTTGCAAAATAAAATATATATAATAGTACACAACATTAGGCATACATCACCCAAAAATAAAATTACATGTAAATCTCAATTCACCCATCTTTAGCTCTCGCCTCGCGGCCTAATCCATAATTAGGACTCGTTAATCCTGGATTAGTCGTAATTATTGAATTAAAATTTTTAGGATTTGACAGAAAATGTCCAGATATGACGAATTACATATCATTGTCTAAGATTTATTGTTTATATATTTATTTTATATTGATTTTTTTGATTGTTTGATTGAATTGCATTAGCTTAGTATGTTGAATTTAAATTGCTTATAGTTCAATTATGTTAATTAATTGATTGTTTCGTTTTTAGATTGATAGTGTTTAATTCTTGTTTTAATTAGATTAGTTAAATTAAAGTAAATTAAATCCAATAAAATTTTAGGGTAGCTTTAGTTCTGAAGAGATTTGCAAAATCCCTTTGGAGATGATATCCCACTTACCACTAATAAAAGTAATAGGAAAATATGGAAAATTATTGATCAAGAAATACTTGTAGCATCTCTGACCTAGAATCGGTATATCCAAACATCTTGGTGGTCTAAAGTCATTTGCATTTCATAAGGAGTCGCTGGTAAGTATCGTTTATTAATTAACTACCACAATAGAAATATCTATATTTATTATAGTAAAAAGTTTATTACTACTGTTTTTAACTTAATTTTTGTAGGACAACGAGGCGGGGGTGATAAGTAAGTATTTATAGGTATCTAGTAGTTTATTTTAGTATATTTAATGTGAAAAGTCTCTAAAATATATATTTAATTATATTTATTGGTCATTTTAGGTGAAATGGAGTGCGCGGTTGAATACGTGGCGAACGAATACTCAAAATGGAGTATTTAAATGCATTGATCGGAAACTAGACTATTTGCCTCGAGTTACGTGCTACGCGATTGGTAGAATAGAGGATCAGCAGGCCAATTAACACATGGCAACATACTAATGGTCCAGCTCGCCTCAACGTGCCACATGTCAGTCGTCCATTGGCCCAGCTCGCCAAGCATTCCATGCGTTTCCAACAATCAGCCACGTATCGCGTACGCATTGATCCAGCTCGTTTCCTGCTGCCACGCGGCTCCAATCCGGTTCTGCCATCTCATCAGACACGCCATCTCACGCCAGCACAGTAGCAATCTTCTCATAGCTTCAGCCTCCATCAAACACGCCTCGAGACACGCATCAGTACGGTCTTTTAGATTTTCGCATGGCTTTGTGTAAGCCTTCTTCACCGCCTCCCTTGCTGCCACGTGGCGCGCTCTCATTCACCGGGACGTCACCAGTAGCTTCTTCCAGCAAACCGAATGCGCCACGTCAGCGGACTCCATTTTCTTCACCAATCAGCTGTTGACACGTGTCGGCCTTCTACCAACCAGCACGTCATGCAAGCGATTTCGTCCAATAGGCAGCGGACACGTGGCGTGCGGTAGACAAAATAGCCAATCGGCTTTAGACACGTGGCGGACAACAGTTTTTTACCCAAAAATAACCTCTAGATGCTCCTCGGCGCACGTGTCAATAAAGATACCACAAAATTAGTTTCTCTCACCTCCCGGAACTAATTTTTAGTAGTTTTATATATTACGAACTTTATGTATTATTTTTTAGAACACCGACTAATATATTTTGAGGATCGACTATTATTGTTTTGTTATCGACTTTCTTGGACGGTCATGTTCGGCTAATCAACTCCTTGCCTAGTTCGAAGGGGAAACAAGTCGGGATTATGGATTTATGGCATATTATGTGAGATCTTTTATTTTATTCTTTAATTTAGTTTCTCCTTTTTCATTGTTGTGGCTTTTAAGGATTATGGTTTAGATCTAGGGTATGTATACGGTCGATGCATGCTTTTAGGAGAATAACCTATAGTTATTTAGACCATTAGTATCCATGTAATTGTGCTTTTGGACCAATAAAGTGACGAACACTCACCCGTTAGCCGTAAAACCATTTCGGTTCTTGAGTGTGCAACAATTGAATCTAGGTTAAACTGAAAGCGGATGCGATCCGGTTATTTAGGATTAGTGTTCCCACAGATCCATATAACTGCGGTTAGTGTGTTAAACCCGATTGGCGGATGTCTAGGGTTATACATTGATTAGGGAAGTAGTTAGTGGTGGACGTCCTGGCTATAGAGATTAGGGGAATGAGGAATTTTTGCCGGATGTCGATTTTCTATAGCTAATCTCTGAGAATATAAATTAATGACTTTTTGGGAAAGATTGAAGACCATGATTTCCATTGAATCCTGATTTTGATTTGTGGAACTGTAGACCTAGGTGTTTTCTTGAAACTATTTGAAAGTTATTTTTTATTATTTTATTTATTTAGTTTAGTTACTTAAATGATTAAATTTTTTATTTAAAACCCCCGATTTTCCCTTTTTGTTATTTTTGACCTAAGAAAGACTACCAATCTTGGTGGGATCGACCCTTTGCCACTATTCTATAAAATAGTTGGTTTAGAAAACTTCATTTTATTGATGCGTTCGGGGCACGTCAGGGGGCTCCTGTGGGTGTGAATGAGTTGTTCAGTCAAACCCACACAATCCATCATGAACGGGTCATGTTCGTCGATGATAGGTCTAGCAAGTTGAATGTAAGTCACCATTCTTATTTAATAAAAGTTGTTATATATAGACTAATTTGGTTGTACATGATTGAGTAAGATAGTTCTCATTTTTATTTTTGCAAGAGGATTATTAGATGAATTTTGAGGAGATGATGTGGGCATTTTCGGATGTGCTAGTGGATGAGGATGAGCTTTTCTACGAGATTCTCATAGGGGTCAAAAAGGGCACAGTTAAGGCTTGGATCATATGCGAGGCCAACTAACGGCAAAGGAGCTACCACATTACAGGCCAGGGAGATATCGAGATTGACCTAGGAGGTGACCTTTCTTCGTGAGGGGTTGAGGAGGCACAACAAGACAATGAGTCACCTCTTGGCCTTTTTAAGGCAGCAACACCTTGGAGTGGTATTTGGATATCACGGGGCTAGCACCTATAAAGCCTTACCTCATTACGCCCCATCTACTGATGCCCCGACTTCTCGGGCCCTGCCACGAGGCACGACGAATCATGACGATTATGGTGACAATTATATTTAGAGCTTCTTTGCACAGGACGGCGAGGATGATGACTCGAATCGATTGTAGTAAGTATTTAGTTTGATATAAATTTTTTAGGACCGTTATTGTAAACTCGTCGTTTTTATTGAATATCTTTACTTTTGACAATTTATTTAATTTTGTAATTTTTTTAGTAATTTAAAAAAATTATTGAATAATATTATTTGTTGCTAGATAGCAATGGATTACCAACGAAATTTGACATTCTATTGTTAATTTGTTGTTATCTAGCAACGCATTAGCAACAAAACATATGAATAAAATAATTGTTTTTCTAAAAATAAATGATTTTTCGTTGGTAATCCACTGTTATTTAGCATTCGATTACCAAATGAACATATTAATAAAATATTTTTTTTCTAAAATAAATAAAAATAAATAATGATTTGTTCGTAGTTTGTTGCTAGTTAGTAACGGATTATGTAACAGCCCCTACAAACTGGGCCCCGCCCAACCTAAGCTTACGTGGGCCACCGAGTCAGCCTCGCAAGGTCAATGAAAGCCTAATCAGCCTTCCTATCTATCAATATAAGTTAATTCATGATTTTAAGATGAGTAATAAGTATTTTGCAAGTTTTACAAGTTACCAGAAGCAGCTAATAATTTAAATAACTCAACCTATAAAAAAATTACTTTTAGTAGTGGTCATAACAAGAGTCAAATAGATTTTCTTGTAACAAGAAAAATAGATAGAAAAATATGTAGAGACTGCAAAGTAATACCTGGTGAAGCACTTACTACCCAACATAAGTTAGTAGTACTTGATATTAATCTAACACGACGACATAATATGAATAAAAGAGTTAACGACTCTAGAATAAAGTGGTGGAACCTAAAACATAGTAAACAAGTAGAGTTTAAAGAAAAACTACTAAAGGAATATGTTTGGAATCTTGACTTAGATGCTAATACAATATGGCTAGAAATGAGTAGTTGCATAAGGAGAGTGGGATTAAACGTATTAGGTATATCTAAAGGCTTGGGACCACCAAAGAAGGAAACATCGTGGTGGAACGAGGATGTCCAACGAGCAATTGAGACTAAAAGAGAGATGTATAGGAAAATACTTAAGTGTCAAGATGAAGATGCGTACAATCAATATAGAGAAGCTAGAAAACAAGCTAAAAAAGTAGTTAGTCAAGCTAAAACAAATTTCATGGAAGATCTATATACAAGGTTAGGTAAAAGAGATGGCGAGAAATATATATATATATAGGCTAGAGAAACAAGACCTAAGAGATAAAAAGAAACAAGACCTAAGTCATGTAAGATGTATTAAGGATGAAAATCAAAATGTTTTAATGCGCGAGGATGATATTAAAGAGAGATGGAGAAGTTACTTCGATAGTTTATTTAATGATGGCCAAGTTGATACTATAATAGATGAAAACTCACACCAAGAAAGAAATATAAACTATACACGCAAAATTAGAATTATAGAAGTTAAAAGGCATTGAAAAGAATGAAAATAGGGAAAGCATGTAGCCCATATGAAATACCTATAGAGGTTTGGAAATGTTTAGGAGAAATTGGATTGACTTAGTTAACAAAACTTTTCAATAAAATTCTAAAATCAAAACGGATGCCAATGGATTGGAGAAGAAGCACGCTTGTGCCAATCTTCAAAAACAAAGGAGACATTCAAAGTTGCTCAAACTGCGGGGGAATTAAACTTATGAGTCACACAATGAAACTTTGGGAGAGGATAATTGACAATAGGCTAAAGAGAGAAAAAATAATATCAGAGAACCAATTTGGCTTCATGCTTAGGAGGTCAACTATGGAGGTGATTTTCCTGGTAAGACGATTGTTAGAAAATATAGAGAAAAGAAAAAAGATCTCCATATGGTATTCGTAGATTTAGAAAAAAACATATGATAGGGTCCCTAGAGATGTTCTTTGGTGGGTTCTAGAAAGAAAATGAGTGCATGCTAGATACATAGACATTATTAAGGATATGTATGATGCAGTAGTAAGGAGTATAAAGACATTTGGAGGAGCTACAAAAGAATTCCTCATTACGATAGGACTACATCAAGAATCAGCTTTAAGTCCATACCTATTTACTTTAGTTATGGATGAACTAACTAGGCATATTCAAGAGGATATATCATGGTGTATGCTATTTGCAGATGATATTGTCTTAGTGGATGAAACAAAAGATGGAGTGAATAGGAAACTAGAACTCTGGAGGAATACATTAGAATCTAAAGCCTTTAAGTCGAGTAGGAAGAAAACTGAATACATGCACTGTGAGTTTAGAAACATTAGACATCGAGATGATGGAGTGGTAAAATTAGGGGAAGTAGAAGTTCCTAAGGTGAACCACTTTAGATACCTAGGATTAATCATACAAAATGATGGTAATATTGAGAATGATGTCACACATAGAATTCAAGCTGGTTGGAAGAAATGGCGGAGTGCAACAAGGGTGATTTGTGATCGAAATTTTCCTACTAAGTTAAAAGGAGAATTTTATAAGACCGCAATCAGGCCAGCTATGCTCTATGGTAGTGAATGTTTGGCGGTAAAGCAACAACAATTACACAAAATGAACGTAGGAGAAATGAGGATGCGTAGGTGGATGTGTGGTAAAACTCGTAAAGATAGAATAAGAAATATAAAAATTCAAAGACAAGTAGGAGTAGCATCAACTGATACAAATATTAAGGAAGGGCGCTTGCAGTGGTTTGGTCACTTGCAAAGACGGCCTACAAATGCCCCCACTAGAAAACTTGACTCAATAGAAACTGTAGAAATTTGACGAGGTATGGGTAGACTAAAGTTAACATGGGATGCATTAATCAGGAGGGATTTGAATGGTTTGGAAAGCTTACCATCAATTGCACTTAATCGAACACAATGGAAAAAGTTTGATCCATGTAGCCGACCCCAATTAATTTGGGACAAAGGCTATATTGTTGTTGTTGTTGTTGTGACCTGTAAGAAAATAAAGTGTCGGACAACCTATTTGTGGAACCCTGTAAATAACAAGCCTGTATATCAGGTGACAAGTGTAGAGTGTATGCAAAAGCTATATACAAGTTATAAGCATCTCTTAACCCCAAATAAGTATCCCAAATGTGATAAAACTAAATATATATATAAGTAATACAAAAGTTCAAAAACCTATAAAACTGAGTAAGGGAGGGCCGCTCCGATGTCCTCAGAGTAGATTGCCTAGTATCGGTGCTTTGCCCTTGCTCAACTGCGGATCTACACTCAGTCAAACACAAGAATGATGAGTCCAGTAAGTAAAAGCCAATATGATCTAAATAGTACTTCGAAATAAATAAAGCAGTCTAAAATTCATTCGGATATAAAAAAAACTATAAGGAATGAATGATGATAATACTGAAAAATGAAAGTACAAAGAGAAAAGAGTACCAAAAGAAGCAATAGAAGGGTGCCCAAGTAGTTCAAGACCACCGAGTGCAGGTGCCACAGGGTCGGGGTCATAAAGTCGCTGCAACACTAAGCATACTCGGGTCTGAGGACAAGGTAGCGCCTGCTGTACCTAGACCGCCGCGAATGAGGGATATCAACATAGCCCCGGATAAAACACATTTCATCCTAACCAAACAATCTAGTGAATCGAGGTCATGGCTCTGGTAGCTAGCCGGCAACCACTCCATCAGAGACACCTTCTTGACCCACTTAGCCCTCAGACGCTCATATTCGAGTGAAAATTCCAAGAAAGGTAAGATAGTGCAATAGCAATAAAATTTGAAGCTCATTGAATTACTGTATATTTCCTAACAGGTTTTACGTACCTTGAATCACACTAATACACACACTCTCACGGCTTCAACACGCTTTCCAAACCAATCCCGACACTCAAGCTAGTCTGCTAAGTCCCTAGTAATCATTTTGATCAGTTTATATCGTATTAGAGTCCATTTGTCTTACTAATCCTCTATTAAGTATAATTCAGTCCATAGTATGATTTGTTTTACATTATTATTCTTATATTATATATATATAGGTGTAGGCAAGGTTATACAAATACCAACTAATGTCTTCTATATATATATATATATATATATATATATATATATATATATATATATATATATATATATATACAAATACAAATATATATATCTATATAGATAGATATATGTATGTATGTATGATATATAAATGTATATAACCACTTAATGCATCAATAGATCTCTACACACTTATTTTAGGAATCTAATCATTTATTTTTATTATTATTATTATTATTATTATTATTATTATTATTATTATTATTATTATTTAACACTAGATTAATCTTTGATCACATAAAAATCTACTTTTATTTATGTACAATAGCAAATTCTTTGATTAGCTTACTTAGGCACATCAAACTAGTGCATATACTAATTTTTGTCTTAAAATCAACTTAGGCTTTTTATTTCAATTAAATTCAAGTCCTCTAATTTATTTAAATGATTCAAGTGTAATTATTCCATTAACTTATTAAAAGTCATTAATTTATACAAGTAAATTAATTTATTTGTCTTTAGGCCTAATAGTCTTTATTTCACAACTTAAGCATATAGATAAATAAAATTGGCTTACTTTATTTATTTGACTTAGGTACTATTAGATAAATAGAATTGGCTTACTTTATTTATTTGACTTAGGTACTTTAGTATTTCTAATTAATACCTAAGTTATTAGCTAACTCAATGATGTACTCAAATTTTCAATTCTCAAATAATTTAATCTTAGCTAATGAATATGCCCTCCATCTATGCACCATTTCTTTTATTAATGCACATTATTATTATAATTATTATTTCATTCTTCCTAGCCATATTCATATCAAGGTTTCAATACATTTAGGCCAACCCAACAATGAGTTGTAGCCATTAATTTGGATCAACCTTAAACAAACACTCAAGGAAGCCATGCATGAATTTAGTCGATCAATATACTTATGTGTGTGTTGTTGATTAATTAAAGGGGATGCAAGCAAGATTTGGGAAATTAGAATATGAAGAAGAAGTAGCTTGCATGAATAAGATCATCTTTAAAAAAAAAAAAAAAAAAAAAAACAAAACAAATCAATAGGAATCAAAAGCATAGATAAGAACTCAAATAGGATAAGGTATTAAGGAGAAGGTGTAGAACATGCCTTAAGACCATATGAATTGTTAACTCCTTGTTGTCTTCAAGCTTTCTCCAACTCCATTAATGGTGGGATTCCTTCCAATTTCCTCTCTAGAGATCTTAGAAATGAATTTGAGCTAAGTCCCTAATGACTTCTACCCCTTTATACATTTATTTGAAATTCATTAGTCATGGATTAATTAAGCTAACCTAACTTAATTAATTCTAAATTAAAGCTCTCCATCTCATTTCTACATATTTCAAGTATCCAAAAAGTGTAAAATAACAATTTTGCCCTTAGTTCATCCATGTATTTTCCATGCAATCAAGACATTTACATAGGTTAAGTGACGTTATTTTTCAACATATTTACCAAGCATACCATAGGCCTTTGAATTTAATATTGGTTCTTTAATATGAATGAAGAAAAATTTTACATTAATTTCAATCTTCCATAGTACGCCTCTCGAGGTACATCATATGTCTTATTTCATTTCTACACTATAATCATAAGTTACTTAGATGTGCATTGTAATGGTATAGTAATGTGGTAATTTAAATAAAAATTTCAACTTAGGTTATTCTTTTAATCAAATAGCATTATAGTCCTACAACTATTTTGTCATATCTTATCACCTACTTGTACCCGAGTACCAACAATATACACGCATACTAACCATCGAAGCTTACTCGTATTTCGATGCCATCGGACCAATAATTAACTGAAATTCGACATTATTGAGTATAAAATAAATACTACACACACCATACACAAATAATATACCTTAGTGTCGACTCTCGAGGGTTGACTAAGTACGCCACATTAGCCAAAGTATCCAGCAGAGTTCCACAGTGACACGTGGAGCGAATTAGAATATTAAAGTCGTTACAGATTACCAACGGAACTTTGTATGTCACAATTGAACGACAAACTAGAAAAGCGTCTTAGCAACTTTTAGCAATGGATATTTTTGTTGCTAGCTTAGCGACAGATTGGATATTGGTCACTAAACAGTTAGCGACGAGTTTTTTTAGCGATGCATCATATTTCGTCGCTAATAAATTACTAACCGGATTAGCAAAGGAAAAATAGGGGTTTAGCAACGAAAAATTATGTTGCTAAATTCGCCATTTTGTAGTGTATAACATCAAAATTGACATCAAATGGTTCATGTTAGGTTCTCGAACACCGAGAGAGGATCGCATACCCCGAGAGATAGGTAACTTGGAATCAGACTTAGGAAGACTCAACCAAGGTAAGTGGGACTCGTATTCTTATCAATTATGCTTTGTAAATTAGTATAATTAGTTCATTTAGTATATGGGTTTGGAACCGGGGCAATGATCCATGATTTGATTGTGTTTTATATGAAAATACTCAGAAATGATTTGATAAGGCCAATCAAGACGGGGTTGATTAAAAGGTAGTTGGGAATGAACTTCTGCCCTTTATCCTCGATAGCCTTTAACTTACCTTAATCGCTAATGTCCAATTAGAGTTTGTAGCTTAGTTACGCTTGAATACACAAATAGAATCACTTGTCGGCCAACATATGGATTCTGGAGACCGAATTCTTGAGTAAGATGAGAGTACGACTTTGAAATAAAAATCAAAATATAAGTCACGAGTATAGTTCCAATTCACCTATTTACTTGCATGCATTCAGTTATTTATTGATTATATCATTTTGTTACACATGAATAGATATGGTTTGAATTTATATGGCTATTCATTGATTCATTGATATTAGTTGATGATTGATATGTCTACGAACATCACTTACTAAGTATGTTGGAGCACTCACCCCAATTAATATTTTAGGTTTACAGCCCGACTCTTCAGCAAAGGGTAAAGAAGGGGCGTAGTACTATTGTAGTCTTCTCTACGATGTATTGAACCTTCTTTATTTAAATATATTGTTTGAATTACATGTTTGTAATATAATAGGGATCGGACAGTTTTATATAACCGAGGTATGATTTGATACTCTGGATTTTCGTATATTGAATGTATTATCAAAAAAGTTTTAAATATTTTGTTGTGTATCTTTGATTGTATATTTCGATATCAATGTATTGATTGAGTTTATCAGGTATAAAATATGAGGTTATTGGCTCTAGTTAAGTCTGGCTAGTGTACCAAGGCTTAATTAGGGTTTCATGTCGAATATTGCCCTAATCAAGATAGGGGATGTTACACATGTAACTAGCCCTAACCTTATTAGAATAGCCAAACTCTTTTAAGATGTAAACGACGATCTGCCTAAAATCGATTACAACATGCAATATTACATGGAAATAGTCATTGAAACAATTTTAAAGGGCAGCTAATCGAAGAGTTTGATATATTGATTTTGAGAAAATAGTCGGAAATCCTATTTTGGTAAAAATAACTATTTTGTGTTCGATCTAATTTTTTTATTTTTCCACTTTATACCTACAACTTCTCAAACCTTGCTTTTTGGGAAGTGACGTTTTATCTATCTCACCAAAGATGCTTTGGCATCGGCTAATGAGATTTTTAATTGTGTTAAAACTTTAGTTAGACATCTTGACACCAAAACAAATCGAATTAATGAAAAAAAAAAGTTTTTTTTGGACAAAATGTGAAAAAAAGAGTTAAAAATTCGAGAATATGTAATTCTAAAAAAGATGTATAGCTAATGATTAAGTGACAAAAAATGGCTAATCTATTTTGTAATTAGATTTTATATTTAGGAAGAAAATCCGAAAATAAAAAAGCTAAAAATAGCATATAATAGTTTTTGACGAAGAAAACAAATTGCCGTTAGCTAATATGCTTGTAATTATGAATTTTCCAGATTCTTATTAGTAGGAATTATTCCTAAAATCAGCTTAAAAAATAATTAATTAACTAAGGCTATTAAAAAGATCAAACACGGCATACATCTTATTATCTCGCCTATTAAATAGGAATGGGATTAGAGATAGCCGAAAAATAAAATATAATTACACAAAAATAAATCGAAAAACAGCCTAAAATATAGCTAAAATCAGTGAAAACAATAAAACAAAAAATAGGCGTACAAATACTAATATATAGCTAAAATCAACTTACAGATAAAAATACTATTAATTAACTAAAGTTATCAAAAAGATCAAACACAACATATTATTATCTCGCCTATTAAATAGGAACGGGAGATAGCCGAAAAATAAAATATGATAACACAAAAAATCGAAATACAACCTAAAATATAGCTAAAATCACCAAAAAAAATAAATAAATAATAGGGGTACAAATCCTAAAAGGGTAGTTCTATGTGCACCCCACAATTTTGTAATGGCAAGCCAAAAATATCTTGGCACTCCAATTCCTTATTTGCCTTCAAACGAAATGACCTAGTTACCCCTCACGACCCCCACAATCCATCACATGTCACTCTCTCTCTCTCTCTCTCTCTCTCTCTCTCTCTCTCTCTCTCTGTTGTGCACCCCACACAAGCCAGCAACTTTGGACCCTGACGATCCATTTTGACCATCGGTTACGCAAACTTATAATTTTCGAGCCCACTACTATCATAAGAGTCGATTGTTCATGCTTTGTGATGTAAATATAATATTTCTAGTGTTTTGTGTCCATTTATGAGTCTGGACAATTTTTTTTTTTTTTTTTTGCTAGGGCATTGTTTGTTTGAGTTGTTTGGTGGCTAGTGACCTTACAAAATGGAGGATGAAAGTGTAGGAGATGCGGATGTGCAAGTCAGAGACGTATTTTTTGAGTTTTCCTCATATCTTTTTTTCGTATTTAAAACATGGGTTTCGCCCTCGATTCGGCCATGCAGGACCGAACGACATGTTGTAGGTCAATTCCAATGGACCGACTTAAGCGCCCATGGACGATCACATGGGACTGAACTTTGAAGCTTTGATCGCTCGATTACGCTTGAACCTCGGAGCATTGATTTGTTCATTAAGCCTGAATATATGTATTTACTTCGGTCTTTCCTAGCTTAACCTACTACTTTTAGAATTATTCTTGTTTTTTTTTGTTCTTGATTGAAGATCAAATGTAATGCTGTGATTTACTATTTTGTAGGGAATGTTGTGTTGTACTAACTTTTTTGACTATAGTAATCACTTTATCCCCAACGCGCCATTGCGATGACACACGTTAATAACAACCATTTTATGAGGGTAAAGGAAACCATTTTTCGTATTCCTTATTATATTTTTATACTTATTATTTTTCTTGACCGATATATCTATCCTTTACATGTGTTATTTAAAGTGGATGCATCTTTTCCTCCACTAGTATCCGGGGTGGCGAAGAAATATACAACTGGAGGCGATAGGATGTGGTCAGAACTTGAACATCAAAAAGCCACCTGAAGTTGTTAATTCTCAAGTCGGACTCCTATTACTGTTCACTTGGACACACCTTGATCTTACATATATTTAATGTATTGTTTAAGTCCCCTTTTGTAAGTACGCAGTCCTTTTTGTACATTCGTTACACGACACATGTTGATACTAGTTACAAGACTTTTTAAGTACACAACCCCCTTTTGTATATGTAGGACACGACATGTGTTGATATTAGTTGCACATGATGTTGTCATATCTGACACGCTCTTTTTGTGCATTCGTTAAATAACATATTATTCATAAAAGGTGTTGGAAAAACCCGACTTACATGTAAATCTTATTTTTATATACTTAGGATTGATATTATCGTTATTTGAAATGAATCGTATCGTACTCGACTTGTTTTGTATGTAAGTTAAAATTTGGACATCACATATACGTTGATCGGTCATATGTAGTCGAACAGTCTTGTATGGTTTGGTCATGCACATGCGACCTACATATATTTAGTCGGTGTTACGCGGCCGAACATATACTTGAACATTTTATCCATTTGGTACGATTGTTCGTGCCTAACCAATCAAGTTTGGTTCAGTCATGCATGACAGATTTTTGTAGTTTTGTTTAGTCCGACATGACTAATCCATAACAAGAAAATTAGATCCATATCATTCGGTGACGCAGGGTGGAACAGTCCATCTATGTGTGGTCATGCAAGACAAAACAAAATTTGTCCAATCGGTCATGCAAGGCCGAACCATATTGTTGATGTTTATATTGTACAACCGAAGTAATAATTTTCAGTGATAAATGACAAACCATAAACCCAAAATAAATAATGATCGACAAAAAGTAAGCCTCTAACATTTGGATACCAAACATATTATCTTACATGAACCCACCAAAGTTTTCAGTGAGTCAAGTTCCCATAAAAGTAAATGGGTTCATCAATCTCCAAGTTTCTCATATACAACAAACCCAAAAATAAATACCAATTAACATTCACCAAGTTATCATCGCTCCAGGCCATTTTCATAATACAATACATTAGACTTTCTTGCTCCTTTTCCCTTTGCGTTGGGAAGTTGACGTTGCATTGCGTTGGGAGAGAGTGCCACTTGTGTCGAGCTGAAAGTACCAAAACTTATTTCGGTCTCCTACCACTGAACTAACTACCCTTAGGTTGGCTTTGTGTCAACGAACCTCTTTCGGTCTCGACCCTTATACTAATTTTATACGTGCTACGCATGTTGGAACTCACTCGCTACGCTCATGGGAAGACAATCTACTATTGTAAGTTTTGAAAAATTTGTGACAATGGAAAGTTGAAGAATTTTATTTCTATTTGTGCTATTTGTTGGTAATATAATAATTCCTTATGATTTCAACAAGTCTATTAAACTTCATTTTTTAAAAAAATAAAGAATTAAATTAAAAATGAACAATTATACAATACGAAGAGATAGAATGAAACGGATTTTTTTCTTTTTTTTTTTGGTAAGCCGACAGGTCAATGTACCAATCTATTAGTCAATTTATTAATCATTTATGAAAGGAAAATAGAAATAGTAGGAAACGAAATATAAAGATTAATTTAAACTCAAAATATATTAAGGGTAAAAGTAAAATTTCAAGTAACAAAGGAATCTTTTATGATTGGTGTTTATTATATTACTTATTACTGAGATATATATATATATATTGTTATGGAATATGGATGACCATGCATGTACACCAACATATTGTGTAGTCATGTAACTTGTATGTATCACTTAATAGTACCTCCACTTGTCTATGTATTGTCATGTAACTTGTAATCCTCTCCAATGTACACCAACTCTTTCATGTATTGTCTATGTTGCTTGTGATGTGTTGTATGACATGGGGTGTATGTGTTGCTTGTACACATTGTATGAAGTGCATTTATCATCATCACCAAATGACCTATATAAAGGGTGCCAACCTCATTGTAAAAACACACCAAGTTGAATGAAAACTTCTCATTCCAACTATTTCATTTCTTCTCTTCTCCTTTGTAGTAGTAGTTTGTAGTAGTAGAAGTTCTTAGTCTTCTATTTCCTTCTCTAGTTCTTAACAAGTTCCAATTCAATTTACAATACGTTATCAGCACGAGCTTGCTCTAGCATTAAGGAGATCTTGAAGTTCAAGAAGGCTTGTTAAGGAGACAAAGCTAGGAAGGTATAACTTTTGTTATTTAAGTTCAATTTATTTATATATTATCATGGTTGCTTCCGTTTATTACATGCATCACTTCTATATGCATACTTTATTCATATACTATACATTATAATGTCACCGATTGCGAAAGGTATGCTCTGTAGTTGCGTCTTGTATGATCTTCTACATCAGAAATCAAAAGTCAATATGTGACATAACTAGTTTTCTCTTAAAACTACAAACGATTAGTTATTGTTCTATTCTTGATTTTATAATACAAATCATGCTATAAGTTTGAATTGATAGTGGGTAAGCCTTGTCCCCGGTAAAGCTAAACATTGAAAGGGAGACGGGTTATCCCGTTCGAGGAGGCATGGCATTTAAGCAGACTTTGTCTCGCCACCCAACCTGGAGGTTGTCCCACCAACTCATACAAATAGTACATTTGATTATTAATGAATCAAGTTGTGAACATATATTTAATCATATGCTATGTTTTTTTTTACATAAAAGAAAAGAGAAAATTATTTTATATTATATTTACTTTCAAAATATTAATCAGCCATAGTTTGAATTTGTTACCTTATTATAATTCTTGTCATGATAATTAGATATTACAAATTATGAATAAAGCTTGTATACATGCAAGGTTGTATGTTGTACACAATCATTCACCAATTTCTCTTTAGAGATTTGAAAAGTGAATATATCACTTTATATATATTTTCACCTTATGGAGTTATATATATACATACCAAAAGGGTAATGCTCCAAAAAGCTCAAAATGAGCGGCTGGGTCTCATGCTACAAAATTTTATCACTCAAATATTAATTATAATTCCACAATTTTAATTACCTCTATGTTGAGGCTATGTGGAAATATGACTGATGAGACAATAAAAAGAAGGTCACGTGGCCCGCCTCGATTTATTGCTGCAACAAATATCGAGTGCGCACGTCAATCCAATAAATATTAAGGATTGATTTCTTGTCTCATGGTAAATTTGAGTAAAATAATGAGATATTATAAATATAATATCGCTCCCGTCCAATTAGTTCAGCTTCAAATTAAGAAGCATATGTTGCATATAATGATCATGAACCGCAATAATAAATTTATGGACGTGGAAAAGGTGAAAAAACCGGTAAAGGTCGTATTGACAATTCCACCAAAAATCGGAATAAAAGTGGTGCACCACTACAAAGGGCAAATAATTATTGACAATGAGCGCTCATAATTCGACATTTTTTGGTCATATATGAAAGGCTATTTTGCCTAAATATTGTCATATATATGCCCGAATATTTTTGTGACCTTTACCATGCCTTCAAAATCAAAGGCAAAATATTATGAATTTTATCATTGAAATATGACTTTTTTTCTCGATTTGCCAAACATTATTTGTCCGAGATGGATCAACAAATCATGTGTTCAAGTCATGAATCAAATAAGAGCGATATATGCCTTGCTTGATTGTGCTACAACGCATACAATCCTTAAAAACAGAGAATATTTCTCCAATTTGAACTTAGTGAGGCTAATGTTCAAACAATATCTGGCATCTCCAATTTGATTAATGGCTCGGAAGAGCAAATATTATGTTGCCTGAGGGAACAACAATTCATGTTGACAATGCCTTATACTCTGAAAAATTCAAGAAATTTACTCGAACTTTTTAAAGATATTCGACAAAATGGATATCACGTTGAAACCATGAACGAAAATAATAGAGAATTTATCTATGTCACATTGGTTTCAAATGGGAAAAAAGAAGTGTTAGAAAAATTCCCAGCTTTATCCTCTGGATTATATTTTACTCATATAAGGCATGTCGAAACGAATGTCGTCTTAGAAAAGAAAATTAATGATCCAAAGACATTCATTTTATGGCATGACCGGCTTGGTCATCCAGGATCATCAATGATGCGAAGAATAATTAATAATTCGCATGGACATCCTTTAAGGAGTCACAAAATATTTTCAGCTGGTGATTATAATTGTGCTAGTTGTTCTCAAGGTAAATTGATAGTTAAACAATCCCCAAGTAAAATTGTTGTGGAATCCCCAGTTTTCTTAAAACGCATTCAGGGAGACATATGTGGACCTATTCATCCTCACTGTGGACCATTTAGATATTTCATGGTTTTGATAGATGCATCAACTAGGTGGTCACATGTTTGTTTGCTTTCGACCCGCAATGTTGCATTTGCTAGACTTTTAGCACAAATCATTAAGTTAAGAACACAATTCCCTGACAACCCAATCAAGACTATCCGTCTTGATAATGCCGGGGAATTTCATTCTCAAGCATTTAAAAATTATTGCATGTCTATAGGAATTACCATTGAACATTCTGTTCCACACGTGCATACCTGAATGGTTTAGCGAAATCTCGATCAAACGCATTCAATTAATTGCCGACCTTTAATCATGAGAACTAAGTTATCAACTTCGGTTTGGGGACATGCATCCTTCAGTGCGGCATCTATCATTCGTTATAGGCCTACTGCATACCATGAACATTCCCCCATGCAACTCATTTTAGGTCAACAACCAAATATTTCACACTTGAGAATTTTTGGTTGTGCAGTGTATGTTCCTATACCACCTCCCAATAGAACTAAGATGGGTCCACAACGAAAAACTTGGGATTTATGTTGGATTTAACTCATCGTCCATTATAAGATACCTTGAGCCCTTAACAGGGGATTTATTTACTGCACGTTTTGCTGATTGTCACTTTGATGAAGCAATTTTCCCACCATTAGGGGGAGATAAGAAGTCAATTCAAAATGAATGGCGCGAAATTGCTTGGAATGCATCAATTTTATCACATTATGATCCACGAACAAATCAGTGTGAACTTGAAGTTCAAAAGATCATTCATTTGCAACAAATCGCAAATCAATTACCAGATGCATTTAATGATGCAAAATAAGTGACAAAATCACATATTCCAGCTGTAAATGCTCCTGCAAGAATTGATGTCTCTGTGCAACAAAATGCACAAGAACCAACGAAACACTTAAAGCGTGGAAGACCGGTTGGTTCAAATGATACAATTCCTCGAAAGAGGAAAACGGGAGTAAAAATAAATACAAATCAAAATACTCCTGAGAAAGCACAAGAATCCTTTGATAAGGGTTTGTCAGAACAAGTTGATTCTGATGAGGAACAACTTCCTCTAGAAAAAGAGGAAAAAGATGAAAATAATGAGATCTCAATAAATTATTTAAACTCTGGTAAGATTTGGGATCGAAATGAAATTGTTCCTGATGATATATTTGCTTTCAATGTGTCCTTTGAAATATGTGAAAATGATGATGATCCGAACCACGATCAAGTGGACGAATGTCAAAAAAGACCGATTGGCAAAAATGGCAAGATGATATCCAAGCAGAGCTAAACTCGTTAAGGAAACGAGAGGTTTTTGGACCAATTGTCCAAACGCCAGATGGCGTAAAACCTGTTGGATATAAATGGGTATTTGTACGAAAGAGAAACGAAAAAAATGAAGTTAAAAGGTACAAAGCAAGACTTATAGCTCAAGGTTTCTCACAAAGACCTGGCATCGATTATGAGGAAACATATTCTCCTGTTATAGATGCAATCACATTTCGGTTCTTGATAAGCCTTGCAGTCTCTGAAGGGCTTGATATGCATTTAATGGATGTCGTTACAAAGATATCCGTACGGATCCCTAGACAAAGAGATATATATGAAAATCCCTGATGGATTTGTAATATCCGATGAAATAAAATCAAAACCTCATAACATGCATTCTATAAAATTACAAAGGTCTTTGTACGGATTGAAACAATCCGGACGAATGTGGTACAAACGCCTCAGTGATTATTTACTGAAAGAAGGATATGTAAATAATCCGCTTTGCCCATGTGTCTTCATTAAAAGATCATCAACAGGATTTGTGATTATTGTTGTATATGTTGATGATTTAAATATAGTGGGAAACCACGACGACATCGTTAGAACATCCGAATACTTGAAAAAGGAATTCGAGATGAAAGAACTTGGAAAAACAAGACTTTGTCTTGGTTTGCAAATTGAACATTTTTCAAGTGGAGTATTTGTCCATCAATCAAATTATATTGAAAAAATATTAAAAAGATTTTATATGGACAAGGCGCATCCATTGAGCTCTCCAATGGTTGTCAGATCACTTGAAGTAGATAAGGATCTATTTCGACCTCATGAAAGTGATGAAGAGCTACTTGGTCCGGAGGTACCATATTTAAGTGCAATCGGTGCACTTATGTATCTTGCAAATTGTACAAGACCTGACATTGCTTTTGCTGTCAACCTACTTGCAAGATACAGCTCATCACCAACTCGAAGACATTGGAATGGTGTTAAACATATTTTCCGATATCTTCGAGGAACAAGTGACATGGGTTTATTCTACTCGAGAGGGGTAAAATTGAATCTCCAAGGTTATGCTGATGCTGGATTTTTATCTGATCCCCACAAGGCCCGTTCTCAAACGGGATATGTATTCACATGTGGTAATACTGCTGTATCATGGAAGTCAGTAAAGCAAACTATGGTTGCTACTTCTTCCAACCATTCTGAAGTACTTGCAATTCATGAAGCAAGTCGTGAATGTGTATGGTTGAGAAATATGATTGAACATATTCAAGAATCATGTGGATTTCCTTCAATAAAAGATTCTCCAACCATATTTTATGAAGATAACGCAGCATTTATTGCACAATTAAGTGAAGGATTCATAAAAGGGGACAGAACAAAACATATTTCACCAAAATTCTTTTATGCGCATGAGCTTCAGAAGAATGGTGAAATTGATGTCAAGCAAATCCGATCGAGTGATAATCTTGCTGATCTATTCACAAAAGCCTTACCAACTACGACATTTAAAAGACTTACATATGGTATTGGCTTGCGTAAACTTAAAGACATTGCAAGTAAAGAAACCGAACAAGTTTCACCCATGTTCACATGAGGGGGAGTTATTGATTAATGTATTGCACTCTTTTTCCCTTAGCTATGTTTTTATCCCATTGGGTTTTTCTAGCAAGGTTTTTAATGAGGCAATCTTAACAATATTATACCCGTCTTAATATTTATGAGAATAGTGTACTCTTTTTCTTTTACTATATTTTTTCCCACAGGGTTTTTCTTAGTAAAAGTTTTAACGAGGCACAATCTCTAAGCAAGTGTCATCCAAGGGGGAGTGTTATGGAATATGGATGACCATGCATGTACACCAACATATTGTGTAGTCATGTAACTTGTATGTATCACTTAATAGTACCTCCACTTGTCTATGTATTGTCATGTAACTTGTAATCCTCTCCAATGTACACCAACTCTTTCATGTATTGTCTATGTTGCTTGTGATGTGTTGTATGACATGGGGTGTATGTGTTGCTTGTACACATTGTATGAAGTACATTTATCATCATCACCAAATGACCTATATAAAGGGTGCCAACCTCATTGTAAAAACACACCAAGTTGAATGAAAACTTCTCATTCCAACTATTTCATTTCTTCTCTTCTCCTTTGTAGTAGTAGTTTGTAGTAGTAGAAGTTCTTAGTCTTCTATTTCCTTCTCTAGTTCTTAACAAGTTCCAATTCAATTTACAATATATATATGTTTGTGTATGTATATATATATATATATATAATATTCTATCAAAAGAGATGAACAACAATAAGAATTATTATGATATGTTATAGCATTTATGATAAAAAAAAATATGTTCTAATTATATTATTAATAACTATAGCAGTAGAGGGTCGACGTCCCTCTTTTTTAAAGAAAAGCGATATAATTCAGATTATAACATGATGAGCCATTTCTGTGGTTTCATTTGGAAAGGTAAGAAATAAGACAATAAATAAATAAATAAATCGATTGTGTAAGTATTCCAAATCTTTCAGGAAAAGTAAGAGTTGGAGAAGCATGTATAGGCAGTATGTATCCATCCATATTGAATTGTGGATACATAAATGATAGAATCATTTCTAATTTTATCAATTATGGGTCCCACTCGAGATTTAAAAAAAAAAAAAAAAAAAAACAATGGTAGACAAGAAATCAAATAGGAAAGACGGAGAACCTTTTTCGACGGAGAACCTTTTTTGATATAGAACTTCGTATCTCAAGAATTATCTGCAGTTGTTTTCTAAAAGAAAATTGTTTCTTATAAAATGAAAGGAAGAACAAAGGTTAGTTTGGGTGATGATCCCATTACTATACATATTATCAAGCATAAATTACAAGTTTCAACGAGGACTTCTATCTATTGACCGAACTAATTACACAATAACCGTGTCGGGCAGGAACTACTCATTTCTCTAGGGTTGGCTGATTTTATCTTTTATTGATAAGTTATATGGCATCACTTTTTGATCTATAAAATCTTACAACGACATGAAAGCGTGTTTCTTGCAACCAAAACAAATATAATAATAATAATAATAATAATAATAATAATAATAATAATAATAAGACAAATAAACATTTATAACCATGATTTGAGAAACATTCATGCTAGACCTCAACGCTTTTAGACAAGTACAAACAAGTAAAAATTTGAAGCTCCCAAGATGCAATTGAATATATGTACCCGGTTACCACCTCAATTTCATCATGTTCATACAGCCTTTCAAAAAGGATAGCGATTGGATAGTAATTGGGTAACTTACTTTTGCTACATACATTTGCTACTAGTTGCAATAGTCTATTGGATGAACTTCGTTAATTGCATGTGAACCAAACATTCAAATGTAAAAGGGGGCGAGAGGAAGAGAGATCAAAGGCAGATCTTAAGCTCCGACACAAAACCATCAAAATATAGCTATGTCAAGAAAAGTACGTATAGCTCAAGAAGATTTAAACTTCCAACAGCATTACCGAACTCACTGTTATGAACATTAATGCAGGATCTAATCAAGGGTTTAGATACGATTGAATTTGTGTTTCAACTTATGTTAATAAGGAAAAGAATAAGAAAATAGTAGAGGAGATGAGAGAGATAGAATAGGTAATGGAAGCGGTGGAGTCCCTGACTCTTCTACCTCAATTTCTCTTTTGGTTCTTTTTCACTAAAATTGTTTTCTTTATTAGTTCCTTCATACTTGTATATATAGACTCTCTTATACAATAAAAATGAAAACTAATAAATAGCTACTTCTACGAATAAGAAACATATTTTAAATAAATATAAAAACTTTCTACGTACTAATTAATATCTAGAAGATTGTAACTACTAATATAATAAACATAAAAACTTTCTTAATAATAAAATAGAAACTACTAAATAATAAACCCTAAATATAAGACCGTATCATTACTCCCCTCCTACCCTTTGTGTTTGTCCCCAAGCTCAATTTTTGAACTTGGTTAATGGACATCTAGCACATTATCCGCTGAACCATCTTCAACTTCAAGAACCTCAATCCAAAACAGGTGTTTGCACTTGTGTTTAGGGTTGTAAGATTCATCGTAATTATAGCACAAACCATTCGCCCTTCATTCCACCATCTCACCCTTTGATAACTTCTTAATGAACGGAGGTGAGTAGTTGTCAATTATTGTGTTGACACTTTGTGGTAAAGGTTGTTGCCGTTTGTATCTGGCCATTCAAGGGTGCTCTAGAGTCTTTGGTGATAGTTGTGTTTGTGGAACTACCATTAGTTTTGGAAGTGCTCACTGTGGACATGATGCGTGTTGGGAATGACTCTTTACAGAATTTTCGTTTGCGTTTTATGGCACAAGCAAGATTCATGGCAATGCCCAAATTGCCCGATTGTAGCAACTCGGTGTCAATCCGCAAGTCCTCGATCAAACAAACGGTAAACAAGTCCACCTGTTGTCGTGGTTTAAAGTCTGATGTCATAACCAACAAATATTGGAATTGGTGGAATTGGTGTTGGTACTCCTCCATGGAACTAGGTTGCTTTAAGTTGGCGAACTCTTCCGACCTTACATCATGTGTCCTCCACAACCACTATGTTGTTCGTTAGCATCAGCGCTGACAAATTTCATTGATGTCCATCGAATCACGGTAGTGAAACCCACCATATGTTCTTCGAGAGCCTTTTGTCGAGCACTCATCTGCTTCATAAAGGTTTCCAACTTCACGACCAGAGCTTTTGTATCACCCATGACAAGTGGCTTTGATACCAAATTGTTATGAACATTTGTGCAGGATGTAGACACGGGTTTATACACAATTGAATTTGTGTTTCAACCTATGTTTATAGGAAAAAAAAAAAAAAAGCAATAGAAGATATGAGAGAGATAATAGGTAATTGAAGAGGCAGATTCCGTGACTCTCCTACCTCAATTCCTCCTTTGGTTCTTTTTCACTAAAATTGCTTGTTTTATTGATTCCTTAATACTTATATATAGACTTCATTATACAATAAAAATAGAAATAGTAAAAAGCAATTTCTACAAACAAAAAACTTATTTAACATAAATACAGAAACTTCCTACTAATTAATACCTAAAAAATAGTAGCTACTAAAATAGAAACTACTAATTAGAAACTACTAACAATTCCTAATAAATAATAAACATGAAAACTGTTGTAAATTGGATGACCCTTTAACTAAGTTTATGAATGATCACATTGTCAAGCATGACTCTCACATTGAATTGTAACATCAAGCATGACTTCTATATTGAATGTAACTTGTACACTCTACATAATTTGTATTCAACTCCAATGTATAATCACTTGTCCATGTATTGTCATGTAACTTGTAATTATGTATGACATGAGACTTTGGTGTAACTTGCACACTTTGTGCAAGTACTTATTCTCATCATGACTAAGAGCCTATATAAGGGGGTTCCTTCACTTGTAAAGAACACACCAAGTTGAATGAAAACATCTCATTCCAACTATCTCATTTCTTCTCTTCTCCTTTGTAGTAGTAGTTTATAGTAGTAAAAGTTCTTAGTCTTCTATTTCCTTCTCTAGTTCTTAGCAAGTTCCAACTCAATTAACAACAAAGAATTTCTTAATAATAAAATAGAAACTACTAAATAATAAACCCTATATTTAGGATCATATCAATCCCTTAAAAAGTTTTAGATGGTCCTAAGTATGGTGTAAAAAGTTAAGGTAATTCTAATGTGAGTCAATATAATCTAAGTGTAAGGTGTGACTACTAAGATTTGAAGAAGCCTTTAGCCTTTTGAAGTCCCATAGAATTTATTTGTTCATTCACGAACCATTCTAGCTGGATGGAAGAAATGGCAGAGTGCAACATATGTGATTTGTGATCGAAATGTTCCTACTAAGTTAAAAGGAAAATTTTATAGGACCGCAATTAGGCCAGCTATGCTCTATGGAAGTGAATGTTGGGCGGTAAAGCAACAACAATTACATAAAATGAACGAAGCAGAAATGATGATGATTAGGTGGATATGTGGTAAAACTCGTAAAGATAGAATAAGAAATATAGAAATTCAAAGACAAGTAGGAGTAGCACCAATTGATACAAAGATTAGGGAATGGCGGTTGCGGTGGTTTGGTCACCTGCAAAGACGACCTACAAATGCCCCAACTAGAAAACTTGACTCAATAGAAACTGTAGAAATTCGACGAGGTAGGGGCAGACCAAAGTTAACATGGGATGCATTAATTATGAGGGATTTGAATGGTTTGAAAAGCTCACCATCAATTGCACTTAATCGAGCACAATGAAAAAGTTTGATCCAAGTAGCCGACCCCAGTTAATTTGGGACTGAAGCTATGTTGTTGTTGTTGTTGTGTATTCACGAACCATTCTATATAGTTCAAACTTATAATCATTATTATATACTATTCTTATCAGCACTATAATAAACACATTTACATTTAGTTCACCCCAGTTAATTTGGGACTGAGGCTATGTTGTTGTTGTTGTTGTTGTGTATTCACGAACCATTCTATATAGTTCAAACTTATAATCATTATTATATACTATTCTTATCATCACTATAATAAACACATTTACATTTAGTTCTACTATGATATATATATATATATATATATATTCTATATCTATAACTGAATTATTTGCTCATAAGTGCATGCGTTTGTGTGCATTTATCAAGTCATGAATGTAATTTTTTTTTTTTTTTTTTTTTTTTGTCAAAGCATGAATGTAAATTGTAAGACAATGAAAATGATATAGAAATAACAAAGTACAAGATCCATTAGAGGAGTGTTTTAAGATAGATATCTTATAAGGAGCCAATGGGGCAATGGGAATTCCACTCCTACAGGGGATAGGGTACAAGCAAAAGCTGCAAGTTGTTTGTGTATTACCAGCCTAGAAGAAATTGTGACTTCAACACAAAAGATTTCTAGGCAAAATAATAATGAGAATATATACATTGAAAGGTCAAGCATTTGACATGTACATAAAGCAGATATTCTCAATCTCGATACAAAGTAGTAAGAAATAAAAAAAAAGTATTATCAATCAGCTTTATATTCTTTCAAGGGCCTTGCTTCAAAACCCCCACCTTCCCGTTTTTCAAGTGAACAAGGCATGTAAGTTCCAAAGAGTCTATCCCAAATACTGAAGAAAGGTTGTGAGAAATTGTACTTGCTTCCATAAAGCTGATGATGGACATCATGATATGCTGTATTGTTTCTAAATAGTACGTGGAAGGGATTCCCAGGAAGCCATAGGCCACAGTGATCATCAACTGTTTTGATGGTAGCAAAGGAGAAGAAAAAGATGGAAGCTCGAGGCGACATACCGGAGAGGAGAAAAGATAACGCCCCACCAATTGTGTCCAAGAGAAGTCCTTCCAATGGGTGGTTGTATAGAGCTCCGAAGGCATAGGGAACAACCAGCCGGTGGTGTTGAGAATGGATGTGGCGATACAAGAACTTGTTATGGTGCATATATCGATGCATAAAATATTGCCAAGTGTCTAAAATAAGCATTGCAGTGACAAACTGCCGCAGTAGCACCACAACAGAAGCTTTTGTATCTGTAGCAGTGTCATCATTTCTAGTTACCTACAAAATATACGTAACAAAGAACGTTATCATTAATCGCAATAGACTTTTTTTTAATCACCATGTAGTTGCACCTGTGACATCTACACTCAGAATTATGATTTTAGCCTTAGATGCACATTATGTATATGTAAATGTTATTCTAAATTCCTATTTACCATTTTTGGCTAGGTAGAAATGTGCAGCATTGTTCGGGTCTCAGAAGAAAAAGTCCAGAGAGGTGGAAATAAAGATGTGCACTTCAGAATAAACACAGACTAATGATCGAGCAATGTTAGAGACTGAATAATCCTAAACTTTAGCAAAATAACTTATATAGGCAGAAGAAGCTGTCATTAAACCAAAGGAGATGCCTTGACTCAAAAAAAATCCATAAGAGATGCTCAAACAGCAACAAATGTGGGCCACCAATTATCCTCGAGAATTTAGAAATCTCAGTGAGTAATGTGCATTCTCCTGTTTTCAGTAGCAAAGGATTAGCACATGAAATGCATCTGCCATCAAAACAATTTCTCAAACTCTACTACTTTGCCAAAAATAAATGTATTTTCCTTTCCAACATATTGATGCAATTGCACACAGTAAAGGCAGTTGTTAGGTTCAATCATTTCTTTAAACCAGGCAGTTAAGACTAAGAGAATGCGCTTCTAAACTAATGTAATTTTGAATGACAACACCTTAATTGCATGATATATTGTGAAATAATGTTTTGTAATTGCTAATTACATGTTGATTGAAAAATAACTAATTGAAACAATTACATATTGTGACTCTTATGCATTAAAATTGTATAAATATGCATGTTTTTGACACTATTAAAGAAAAATTTGAGTTTTTAGCATTTAAATTCCATGGGCTTCCATATACCCACGAAATTTTGCACAACTTCGCCTCGTCGAACTAAACTTCCTTGAAGTGTTTCCGAGTTTTAAGTGGGCAAATTACAAGGCAAAGTCAAAGATTTGAACCTTGATGCCAAGTAGTATGTATCTTAGGAGAAAAAAAAAAAAAAAAAAAAAAAAAAAAAAAAAAAACTGATAGGTCTAAAGCAGGAGTTTCGTAATAGAATATTTAGTATAACATATGATTATGAAGCAACAATCTTATGATAAGATCACAAACAACTAAGGCAAGCAATACCCTGAATACACAGAGGAACTGAGAGAGATATTGATTGATAGAAAGGAAAAACAAAATGAAGGGTAGGCACTTCGAGCTGCCTTACACTCCCAGAATGATTGTCATACAAAGCATGCCTCAATTCTTACATTATTCATCCATATATACTCTCATGTCCAGCTAATTACATTTCCCACCAATACTTTTTCACTGTCCCGCCACCATAGGTCCATTGCCACGTGTCTTGTCAGCCTTCTTGTGCTTCCGTGAGTACTTCAAGTATATTGGGGGCCTATCAATACCTTCCCCACAAGAAACCACATTGTCCTCAAATGGGAAGGTTGGAAATTGTTTCTTGATCATCTCAACTAATTCCCAAGTAGCTTCAAAAATAGGTAAGTCCTTCCATTGCATAAGGACCTCACGACCAGCTTCGGCTCGGTGAAAACCTAACACTGCAGTAGGTTCCACAACCCATTCAAAATCGGCTGATAACGTAGGGGGTAGGGGTGGATGGAAGAGAAGTCAGGTAACTTAAGCTTATAAGCAACTGCACCAACCTTTTCTACCACTGGAAATGGGCCAAAAAATCGAGGAGACAACTTTTCATTCACTCGGCATGCTAGGGACTGTGGGCGGTAAGGCCGCAACTTCAGATAGACCAAATCATCGATCATGAGCTCAACGTCGCGACAGCCTCCATCAACAGATGATTTCATCTTTGCTTGGGCCCAAGCAAGATGGAACTTAAGCTCATCCAGCACAGCGTCACGAGCGCGCAGCTGATCCTCTAAATCGGCAATTGCAGTCACATAAGCCCTAAAATGAATGATTCGCTACAACAATGGGGACCCTTTAGGAAGAACAAGCTTGGATTTGAAAAGCAACAAGCCGTGGTGAATGGTGTTATCCGGCCATGCCGTTGAGCCCGATTCCAAAGCAGATTAAATATGAGAGAGATGAGGTTCATTGGTCACTGCATGTTGGATGTCATGCACCTCCAAAACCCAATGCATTACTAAGGAATGCAAGGAGGAATCAAATGGGGAAACTCTTGATAAAGCATCGGCTGCCTTGTTGGTAACGCCGGGTTTAAAGTGAATTTCGGATTCATAACCTAAGAGTTTAATTACCCATTTCTGATAATCCGGTTGCGCAATACATTGCTCATGCAAATACTTCAAACTACGCTGATCCGTGTGAATGATAAAGTGTCGCCCCAACAAATAATGACGCCATTTTGGGACAGCCAGCACCATAGCCATAACTTCCTTTCATAAAAAGACTACAATTGGTTGCAGGGAGAAAGAACTTGGCTGAAATACGCTATAGGTCGGTCGTGTCGCATTAGGACTACCCCCAATCCCGTCCCAGGCGCGTCTAACTCTAGCACAAATGGTTGTGAAAAACCAAGTAAGGCAAGGACCGGCACGCTGATCATTGCTTTCTTTTAGAGCTGGAACGTTGTCTCTGCTTCGACAGTCCACCTGAAAGCATCTTTCTTCAATTGTTGAGTAAGAGCCCAGGCAATAGTGTCATAATCAGCCACAAATCGACAATAATACCCGGAGAGGCCAAAAAAACCTCGTAAATCCTTAAGATTGGTGGGAGTTGGCCAACGTTGCATAGCCTCAATCTTCGACGGATCCAAAGGAACACCCGAAGCCGAGATCCAATGTCCCAAATACTCGATCATAGACTGACCGATGGCGCATTTTTTAGCATTAACATGGACTTTATTATCCAGCAACACTTGAAATACCAGTTACAAATGTTCTTGATGAGCAATGAGGTCCTTGCTATACACCAAAATGTCGTCAAAAACACAAGAACAAAACGACGCAAGGTCGAAATACCCTGTTCATCAGCGCCTGAAGGGTAGCCAGGGCGTTAAATAGCCCAGAAGGCATCACTACAAACTCGTAATGTCCTTCGCGAGTTCGGAAAGCAGTCTTCAAAATATCGGCAGCCTTTACACGAATTTGGTGATGGCCTAACTTTAAATCCAGTTTAGAGAACATGGAAGCCCCATGAAGCTCATCCAAAAGTTCGTCCACCACCGGAATAGGAAAACGATCGGGAACGGTGACTTTGTTCAATGCCCTATAATCGACATAAAAATGCCAACTTTCATCCTTCTTCTTCACCAATAAGACGAGACTGGAGAAGGGGCTAGTGGAGGGCTGGATAACCCCAGACATAGCATGTCACATACCAATTTCTCTATTTCAGCTTTTTGGAAATGGAGGTAACGATAGGGGCGCACATTCACCAGTCCAGCCTCTGGCAATAATGGGATGGCGTGATCAACTTCGCGCTCTGGCGGCAGCTCAATAATTGCAGTGAACACACAAGCAAATTGTGACAAGAAAGGCTCAAAACAACAAGGAAATCCTGAATTAGTAGCAATAGGTGTATCAGCAGTGGACAATGCAGATAACTCTTCTAAAAGACCGTGACCAACATGGAGCAATTCCTTAGAAAGAGCTTTGAGAGAAATGCCTGTCTTAAAAAAACTCGGATCTCCCTTCAAAATAAATTGTTGGCTACGGAAACTGAAATTCATTGTGAGAGTGCGCCAATTAACCTCCATATTACCCAACTCCCGCAGTCACTCCATATCCAGTATAGCGTCAGTGTTGCCCAGTTGCAGAGGGAGGAAATCATGTAATACCTCGAGGTCTTGAAGAACAAGTCGTACACCTTTACAGATTCCCCGACCCTTCACAGCGGACCCCGTACCCATAACTACGCCATAACTTGCAGCTTTCGACAATGGAAGGAGAAGTTCATCAACTAAATCTTGAGAGATGAAGTTGTGGGTCGCGCCGCAATCGATCAATACCATTATCTCCTTAAATCCCAACACCCCACAAAGGTTCATAGTACCCCGGACAGTCAATCCCATAATTGTGTTCATGGAAAGCTCAATGGTGTCAACACCGCCATCTCCTCAGGCACGGCCTCCTCGGTATCGACGCAATCAGGGCTATGAGACGCACCTGAGTCGTCATCTTCGACTAACAGTATTTGCAGCACTTTCTTACATGTGTGGTCGAGGCTAAACTTCTCATCGCAAGAAAAACACAAACCTTTCGCTCGTCTGGTTTGAAACTAGGCTTCCGTGAGTTGCAGGTGGCGGCGAGGTGGTTTGGAAGATGAAGCGATAGGAGGGTTTGCCAACGGAGCACTGATAGTAGATCCCAAAGCAATCAATTTAGTTTGAGAAATAAATGGGCTAAGACCCACTGCTTTGGTCGTAACTTCTTTTGGACTCACACCCCCAAATCCATGACGGGTCAGCCCGTATGCTGTAAAAACTATCTTCAATGAGTTGGGTTGTTTCCATCAAAGCCTCAAGCTCAACAGGCTTGAACAAAGGAATTTCGATCAGGAACTTCGTCTTCAACCCCTTGATGAAAATTCCCTCCAAGATATATGCCGATACCCCGCGGACAAAGGCGGACAAGATCTCAAACTTCCGGCGATACTCGGCCACGGTACTCATCTGTCTAATATCCAAGAGATGCTCCTTTAATGTTCCCGAATGAGTCTCACTAAAGCACTTCGACAATTGGAATCAGAGATCGGACCAAATAACAAACGGAATTCTCGAATCAACCAGCGAAACCAAACCAATGCTTCATCATCAAAACAGATTCCCGTAGGCATAATCATTTCCGCATCAGTTAGCTTGTCAATTTCAAAATACAATTCAGCACGGAACAACCAACCTTCCGGATCCTCACCATTGAAAATCAGCAATTGGAGTTTACGACCACCTCGCCAAGCATCTGAAGTTGAACGTCTCGCTCATGTTGCCCATTGATGCCAACTCAAAGGGACGATGCGAAGGAGGGTGAATCCTCGCTTGTTCATCACCAATCTGCCTCCTACCATGCAGATCTGCAATGCCACCTCCCAGATCTACATATCCCCCAAGCGGAACACTCCCGATTTGGACGCCACCACCTCTGATTTCATAATTAGTTGCTTCGTCTACAATCGTTCCCTTGCCTCGCGAGAGAGATTGAACCGATCGTTGCGTCTCACTCATCGATTGTAACACCTGAGCGAGATTTTGCACCAATCCTTCCACAGTTTTCTCGATTATGGGCAAAAGATTCAGTTCTCCTCGAATCTGCTCCATCTCTTTCTCAATTGCTTCAAACTGAGCATCAAGTTTGGACCCCCCATAGACACAGATCTGAGTTCTCTGATACCAATTTGATAAGATTACAAACAACTAAGGCAAGCAATACCCAGAATACACAGAGGAACTGAGAGAGATATTGATTGATACAAAGGAAAAACAAAATGGAGGGTAGGCACTTCGAGCTGCCTTACACTCCCAAAATGATTTTCATACAAAGCATGCCTCAATTCTTACATTATTCATCCATTTATACTCTCATGTCCAGCTAATTACATTTCCCACCAATACTTTTTCACTGTCCTGCCACCATAGGTCCATCACCATGAGTCTTGTCAGCCTTCTTGTGCTTTCGTAAGCACTTCAAGTATATTGGGAGCCTATCATCTTTTACCCCAACTCATTTGAGAACAATGGTTAAATTGCTCTCTATCATCCAACTATTGTTAAAAATCAAAAATAGTGTCAACTCCCCTTGCATCTTTCCATCTAGGAAAGAAATTCGAAGAATAAATGAAACCTTTCTTCGTAAATATTCCTTTCCTCAACAATATGATAGGACATGATGCATTAAGTTTGGGAAAATTAAGAAAGAAGAGAGAAGAGACTAACAATTAAAATGATTAGGAATTAAGATTAGGGATATAAGAAAGATGAGGGGAAAAACAACCAGAAGTTAGAATGACTATTTAAAATGAAAAGCATATCAAAGTTTTATTTTACATAAAAATGACAGGTTAGTCATACACATATACTATATACACACTGTTAAAAGAGGATTTAAAACAAATTCAAGAAAAAGTTTAAGTGGTCATAATTCTATGTTCAAAAATCAATTCCTACTATCAAAATATATTTATGCCAAATCAACGAACAACGCCGCCTAGCAAAAGTGTGTGTGCAACATTATATTTATTTATTTATTTGAGAAATGTGTGTGCTTCATTCAATAATGATAGTCAATGATCGAAAATTCAACGTTGCTTATGACCTAGACCACTCTAAAAATTCGGAAATAACACGGGAAAGTTGAACTTAATAATTCTATGCAAGGACTTTTCGTGACATTTTGACACTAAAGATATATATTTATAACTTCATCTAAAAGCTAGCAAGATTCATATTTCGTCAAGGCACATCGCAGAAGTATGTCGTCTACAATATTTCTAGTCTTTTCTCGTGTTATGCCTTATATAAAGCTTTTACGTTTAATTACAATGGTTATGATCTGATAAAATACCTAATCAAGGTGTTTTGGCCATATACTAATGTATTAGTACACAATTAGGAGTTATAAATAAGGGTGAGAAGATTGTAAATAGCAGTTTAATTTTGGCTGTAATCTTGGGAACTCTTTGAGTGATTTGGGGAGATTTCACATCTCGAATTGTTGAAGGCTCAGTCGTGAAGATTGCGATTTTCTAGTTGGTTTTGATCTGTAAATTTCCGCTCCATATCTCTCATTTTTCATCTTTGCTCTTTTCTTTACTTGAAATTTGTAATAGAATTCTTGTTTCATTGAAACAACAACAACAACAACATAGCCTCAATCCCAAATTAATTGGGGTCGGCTACATGGATCAAACTTTTCCATTGTGTTCGACTAAGTGCTCTTGTTTCATTGAAACGTTCTTGATAAAACTAATAGTTCTATCATGATCCTTTTAAATATTGTCATTTTTCATTTGTTCTTTTGCCATGAGTAGAATTCAATTTACACTCTTGAATCTTGATATTAACTTATGTAGACGTTTGGCATTATCTAACATGCGTCTGTTATGTAGGAGTTATCTTTTAAAAAATGGAATTAATTGTACTCTTTTTTTCTTAGCAGTTACCACTGACATTTACTCTAAAAAGAAAAAAAAGAATGGATTGTCTTATTTTCTTTTTTGAGGAAATAGAAATTGCAATAGGTAGAGTTGATCCTTTGAGTTAGAAAATTAGATCCTATTTTGGCTCAACTTTTCATTACGAGTAACAAACGTATGGTATTAAATGCATGACCTAGTAAGCTATAGCAACTAAGTTTTCTTATGTATTTTTTGGGAACTGCATGTTCACAAGAATCAATATCAAATGAAGGAGAATGCCGCAAAATTTAGCCTCAAACCAAATTCAGTGATCGAAAAAGGGGAAAACAAGACAAACACCATAGAAAAGTGATCGCGATCTGGAAGTTTCACATTTACATTGTTGCTGCTATCACAATTTATATAGGCACTGTCTGAAAAGCTAGTAAATGATAGATGATAGCTAATAATTCAGTTGATCTAATGTTTTCATGGTGGCTAGGCGGTGCAAGGTGATTTAGTACCGCCTAGTTGAGGCGGGGCCTAGGTGGACGACAAAATATATGCATAGACCTCCCTAAGAAATAATTTAATTTATTTAGAGACCCCTCAACAGTAAGGGGCACATTTTCTCACCCACACATTCTCACCACCATATTTTCACATCCACACTTTTCCACATATTTTCAAATAAAAAAATGTATTTTCAAAAAATAAGTTAATAAATAAATAATATTTTGAAAAATTAATAAATAAATAATATTTTTCAAAAATAAATATGACAAATACATATAAAAATTAAACAAGAATAGTCAAATAGAAAAAATAATAATATGCAACAAATCAAGCATAGAGCCATATCATGATCATCAACCACTCCCACAATCAAACTAATAAAAAAAAGACAACCATCCAAACCAAAGTCATTAAGGTTACAAGCCTACAAGCATAAGTGCTTAAGTGCTTAAGTCCAAAAAAGGTGAAGAGTATAGCAAGCTAAGTTGATTGAATCAAGTATCTAACTATCATGATCATCAACCACTCACACAATCAAACTAAAAAAAAATAAACATCCAAACCAAAACAAGCCATTAGATTTTACAAATTGACTTTGTTCCATTGATCCATCATCGAGCTCCACATCATCACGTGACACCACATTCTACAATTCCACAACACACTTTTCCAATCAATATAGAACTAAACTCGAATACCTGGACTCGGCACTTTGTGCCGAAGTACCCGCGTCGACACGATCCGACAAGGATCCGGACATGGAATACGTGTCGACGCGGCGGATCTGAACTCGAACGCGGCAGAGATGCAGAGGTACAGTGGGAGGGAGGGAGGGAGAGATGAGACGAGTGTTGTGTGCCTGTGAGGGAGAGTTGACGACAACAATGAGCTCGCGAGAGAGAAGAAGAGGCTAGAGAGGTCACGAGAGAGAAGGAGAGGCGAGACAGATAGGTTGGCGCAGAGAGAAGAGAAATAGGGTGGGTTAGGTTAGGGTTTTGGATGTTTTTAAGTTAAAACTAACAAAATACCAATAATACCTTTTGCATGATATAACACTTAAATATAACAAAAAACCATCAAATCAACTAACATAATATGCATGTCGTTACAATTACTTAAAAAAACTACAATTAAAATTTATTAAACAAAATACAATGAAATTATTAATAATGTATATATATATGAATTTAGCAGAGTCCAATTACTTGTGTCCAATTATTTGGACGCATCTAGTCGAGTCCACGTGTCCTTTAAATTAGAAAATAGCAAGTCCAACACCTAGATATGTACCCGTACTCGAGTTCGTGTAACCTAGGAACTAAACAAGGTAAAGAAAACAACCATATCAAGCGATCCATCAAAACCATAAAAAAAAAACAAAACAAAACAAAAAACAAAACAAAACAAAAAAAAAGAATCGTGCATCAACGACTTGAAAAAAAAAATGTGTTATCGTCACTGCGAATAGTCGCAAGACTCTGAACACTCGCAATCTCCAACTGTTCACAGCGGCGATGACGCGACAGTCGCGAGAGAAGAGAAAGAGAGAATGACTATTTAAAATGAAAAGCATATCAAAGTATTATTTTACATAAAAATGATAGGTTAGTCATACACATACTATATACACACTATTAAAAGAGGGAGGTTGAGTAACCGAGATCGATGAAAGTGCAATCATCTAATAGTTGGGAGAAAGTTCCGCTCTTGGTAATTGAAAATTTTCCACCCTTTTTTTTACAACATTTGTGATGTCATTAAAATCCCCAATGATGCACCATTTACCTTGTATTTCCTCTGTTATTGCTCGTAACTGTGCCCATTGATGTTGTCAAATAGGCCAATGTGCGATGGCATATATAGTTGATAGTGTCCAATTACCTTGAAGTCGATCCTCAATTTGAAGAGAACACATTAGAGGGTGGACAGAAATACGCAAGACCGTAACCTTTGCCAAGCTCTAAAAAAAAGAGATGCCGCCGCTGAGGCCCTGCAACCCAAGATCAATTCGCCAATAGTAGCCTGATGTGTCAAGGAAAGGGAATGTTGGTGTAGCACTTATGGTCTCCAATAAACATATAATCTCCGGCTTCCAACAAGTCAAGAGATCTGCTAGATGTCATTTCATTCGATAGTTCACAGCGCCCCTACAAATCCAGGTTAATATTAACATAATAACAAACTGAGAATAGAGAGGGGAAACGAACTCAATGGGAAAATCCCTTCTCAAAATCGCATCAAGGGCCATAACCTAGGCCCCTTGATTTGGCTCAACTTGGATCGCAGCTTTTAGAGATGGGCTTGACGCAGATCTGGGCCTCCCTCCATCGATTGCATTTGATATGTATCCATGAGCTCAGTCGAGTCTAGTGGTTTGGCGGGTAGTGGAATGTCCTCTTCAGGTTGGGCCGCACTCTCTTTATGGCTTCCCCCGATGACTCAGCAACCACATGAGCCATGTTTTTGTCGTGATCCACAACTTGGTAGGTCAGCTCATGTGCCTTAGTTTTGGTGATGGTCGAACTTTCATTGGCCGCTAGTGCAGTTTGTGTGTGCATCCTTTCTCGCTACAGGTCTGAATTGTCGGCAAGCATGGCTCGAGCCTCCAATGAGGTGTTGACAGCTTGTTTATTCCCTGATTTCGCGTTGGTTTGCTGATTGGATCGACCGGTAGCCTATTATTTTTGTCTAGGCCCTTGCATCTGATTGGTGGCCTTGGTGCTACGTGTTGCTTCGTTTGTGGTGCTCACTAACTTAACGTGATATGCTCCATCTACCACACTATTCCGCTCCTCTCCGAGTAAGCCGTACCGGTTCTCTACAACTTCCACGGCTGGAATACGTTGTCTCGCTGGCCAGCGAACATTTTGTCGGCAGCTATATCACCGTTGAACCATCATCTAAGGACCATATTGGCTGGCGTTCTCTGATGTTGGAGGTGGATTATAGGCTTTACGAACGACTTCCTCAATTTCTAACGATGTTAACTCCATTGGTGCTTTGCTCGCCTCCTACAGGGCCTCTAAAACATGGTTGCTACAGTCTTCTTGTTGATGGCCAAACCTACCACATTTGTAACAGACGAGATGAAGGCTTTCGTATTCCACTCGTTGTTCTTGCCCTGAATTGAGAAAATGTTGATTGGGAGTGGTGCGAGAAGATCCATCTCTACACAAATCCTCGCATAGCGAGTCCGTTCTCGAAACATCGTGTTTCGATCAAAGTGAATATATTTGCGAATGAGATTGCCAATCCGATGAAGGGTTTTTTCATCATAGTACTCAAATGGAAGCTCGGGGAGTTGCACCCATACCGGCACTGTGCTTATCTTATCTTCATCAACTCGGAAGTCTAGTCGCCATTAATGGACAACAATGTAATGATCTAGTATGACCCATGGCCCCTTCGTAAGAATACAAAGATAGTCGCTTTGTGCAACAAACCTAGCTAGGTAGTAGCCTTCACCCAGATCTAGAATGTTCATGTCATCTTTTGGACCCCAGATCATGCGTAACTTTGTGACCAAGTAATTGAAATTGAATGTTCTTCCCATGAATGTGAAGATCACGGCACACTATCATGGCTGGCGGATGCGACGGACAGTGCGCTCACCCAGAACCAGCGTTCTTGTCTTCTTATCATCGTTCCTTCCATCTTAATCGTCGTCCTCATCAAGGATATCCCTCATGTAGTCCTCCTCAGCAAGAGCCTTAGGCGACTCCTCGGCATGCTCCTTCCCCTTGGTCGATTCTCTCTGCAGCAACTTTTCTTCGTATGTGACGCTCTCATTCTACTCCTCATGCGGCTTCTTGGTCATTTCCTCTGACAGTTCCCTTTCCTCCTCCTCCACTGGATCAGCTTTGAAGAGGATAAGATTTGTAGTTAACTTTTTCTTCTTCGTGGAGCAACCTACCAGGTCCTCTTGTCGTGAGATCGCTCGCTCCTTGCTCTAGTTCTCATGCTCCATCTTTCCCTATAAATAATTTAATCTGTCGTTTGAAATCTAGATGCCATCTCGTATAGCGTTTCAAATTTTAGGGTTTCATCTAGCTTAATTTTAAATAAGATGTCAACCAAACACAACAACTTATAATTTAGCTTATAAGTTAGATGATAAACTAGTTTGTGTGTGTCAAACAGAGCCTTCATCTTGCAAGACTTCAATTTTTATGGGTATTTCAATATAAAACCCATGCACATCCATACAAAGCAAATATTCCACTTTGTAGAGCTTCAGATTTTTTTTGGGGTGCTTCATTTTATGTTTTACAAGGCATGCCTTGTCAATACAAACTTATTCGGTATTCTTTACTTTTGGTCTATAATTATTTATGTTACCATTTATGGTGATGATTCGCTTTACTAACAAATATGTCAGCCCTTGCAATCAAAACCCCCTTACTTCTTTGGCCTTGTGCTTCCTACTTTCATGCAATGCAATGAATCGACAACCAGCATCCCTGACTAACAAGCGAATCCTATCAATCTACAAGCACTATTATCAAACAAAGGAAAAGAAAAAGAAACTATTGTCTAGGAATAAAGTTTAAATTTAGGAAAACAAGACCGCATACAAAGATCAATTCACAAAGTCGGATATGTCAATACCCATAACAGCCACAGGGATAAGTTACAGGAACAAAGTCAACCTATTGAGCTTTTATTTTTAGGTTATAATAACCTCAAAATAGAAACCTTTTTTGGACTTCAATAGCATGAATTTACAAGCAATCAATCAGGGTCCCGAAATTCCTAAACCTACTTCATCTACACAGTTGAATAATAACCTCCATTTCAATCAACTGACAAGGAACAATAAGTGAACAAATAAGAATAAAACCAAAAAAAAAAAGTTGAAATAATTATCTTTTATCAATAAAATCAGAACAAACATTACCAAAAAAAAAGAACAAAATCAGAACAAAAAACCGAATAAAATGGAAAGAAATCAAAAACAAGAAGAAGATTGAATGACACTCACGGTGAACAAGAAGATTGCAACAAGGGCTTGAATGGCTTGCTGTAGAACAACGCCTTTGACAACAGTCCCCTTGGACACCAAATTCTTGACATCTTCATCCTTCCTAGAGTGCAACCTATAATTGTCTAACGATCCCGATCCCAACAACATGTAAAACCCAGAGTAGACCCAGTAAACTAGAATCGGCACAAATGTCCCCAACAACTCATCCGACACAACCCACTCCATCGCCCCGCGAGATCCAAACTCTAGGGTTTCGAAATCCCTCTTTTATTTTCAGAGAGAGAGAGAGAATCAATCGGGCCTGCGAGAAATGGGGATTGATGATGATGTATTTGAATGAGCTCCCCTGGGGAGGAAGACTTGAGAATTCTCTAATTCATTCGGTCAAACTCGATTGGAAGACGAGTCAAAATAAGTGGCAAGGTCAGGGACTCCAACGGCCAAGATTGCTCAACTAAGTATTCAAAATTTGTTATTTTGAAGAAGTGGACGGCAGATATTTGAGGGTCGAGCGCAATGTATAAATGAACGGCTGAGATGAGGTTACACGCTTGTTCGCCTCTCTCTCTCCCTCTCTCTCCTCCATTTTCTTTTGTCAAATCAAATGCCTCTTTCTTCGTTGTTCTCGAATATTTCGTTGTGTAGAGACGTCAACTATGTGATGAGAAGTGGCACGTTGCAGACCAAAAAACGTCTTGTACGGGCAAATCAATTTCTGTCTTCAGATTTGCCTTAAATCACGTAAGTTGCTTTATTAATGTGCATCTGACGATAAACAAGAGGTCGTGCTAATTGGGGTTCACGTACTATTATTTTATACTAGTATAAAGTATACTAATATTAAACTTGGACATCATCACCGAATACTATGAACCTATATTTAACTCGACTTTTGGATAAAGATCTTCCTTTATATGCCTCATTCTATTAAAATCATTTATGAATAAAAGTTCACTAATAGTAATAAATTAAAGGCAAAACTAATGATTTGGTCTTTAAACTTTGTGTTTTTTATGTTTTTAATCCTTGAACTTTTATTATTACATATTTGGTCATTGAACTTTCACAATGATTCTATATTTAGTCATTTCATCATTTAAAGTATTAAATTTCATCAACGTGGGTAACAAAAGTGTGTGCGACTAGTCAAGAAGAGTAAAGTGGTTTATATTATTGAACCGAACGACTCGCGTCGACTAACAAAAGTCGAAAAAAAATAAATTTTCCCCCAAAATATAAAAAACTCAAAGTTCAGGGACCAAAAGCATAAAAAACTCAAAAGTTTATGGACCAAATGTACAACAATGAAAGTTCAGGGACCAAATGTACACTAATAAAAGTTCAGGGACCAAAAGTATAAAAGACTCAAAGTTCAAGGATCAAAAAATATATTTTGCCTAAATTAAAAGTACTAAAGTTTTGTAAATACACAATATGAATCTAAAAATATAAAAAAGAAAAAAAAAACTGCTAACTAATTAGAATTAAATCACTTGATGGATGATATAGACCGTCGTGGACCTTCTTCAAAATACTTTTTACAATTTTGTCATAAAAACAGTTTCGATAGTAGGGTACTCGAGGGTACTCGTTATCCAAACCCAACTGCATAACTTTTAAAAAAATAAAAATAAAAACCATTATTACTTAACTTCAAAAAATATAAAATTCTAGATTTTGTTGACATCTCACAATTTGCGCACAGAGGGTAGATCGAAGTTTGTACAAAAACTATATAAAAAAAAAATAGGTCATTTAAGAAGGTGATGGAGTCGTGAGTAGGGATGTAAGTAGTTCCTACCCTAAGATTTTTCATACCCATGTCGTACCTCGGTACCTGTTTACCATATCAATACTTACTCCTCCCGAACAATATTAAAATTACCTATGAGCAAGAAGTTATACCATTAGGTGTGTTTAGTGATGTATTGAAAGATCTTAGATGTTATATCAAAAAAAAATTTGAAAAATATTTGTAGATGTAATATGTGGGAAAATGTTAGAATGTAACGGCCCGTTTTAATCGATCCCGGTTAACTTGCAAATTACGGATTAAAATCCTAAGCTCAGACCCACGTGGACGTCGCGGAAAATTCTATGACACGCCTAATGGGTGAAATATGTTATTTTTGTGTGTGAGTGTTTATTTATTCTACTATTATTTAATAGTTCGCGCCGCGTTAATTGAGAATTACGTTTGGTCGCGTTGTGCGCGTGTAGTGACGAGAGTGTACGACGTCGCGGTGTGCGCGTAACGCGGGTGTACGGGGTAGTATGGGATTGAGTTGTCACATCACTCATCCCATCACATCACACATCACATCAAACCCCTCATTCATCATTACCCCCTCTTTCTCTCCAAATGATTAAAAAAGATTTCCTTAAAAAATGGGACATAGAGAGAGAAAAAGTGGGAGAGAGAGAGAGAGAAGATAGAGATGAGAGAGGGAGAGAAGAGAGAGAGTGAGAGAGAGAGACAACAAGAGAGAGAGAGAAGTGGAGGGAGCTCCGGCGAGGAGCATCAGCGGCGGCGGCGGACCCCAGCGACGACTCCAGCTGCGGCGCGGACGACGGAGCTCCCCAACGGCGAACCTAGGGTAAAGTTTAATACAACCGAATAAAACTTAATAACAAACATTAGATGTGGTAACCCGAAGATCCTAACTTAGAACTTTAGTTGGGAAGCAAAGTGAGCGGGTAGTACTAGGACTTATATGTGTATGTATTATTGATTGTAATACTTATGTACACGTATTACGACGCTGATTTGCGGCACGTTTACAATTTGCAAATTCGACATGGATGGACGGCCAGTTCTTCATACGGATGATGGAGGCAAGACGAGCAGCTCGACACTTGCCGATTCGGATCAGACCTTGCGCGACACGGTCACACTCCATAGTTTACAGCTCGAGAAAATTCTTTGATTGCTTCGAGCGCAGGCAGCGGCAATACCGGCCCTTGCCACACTCGCCGCAATCACTACTGTAGAGCAGACAGTTGTCGCCCCGACTGTTCCGGTGACCCCTCTCACGACCACTACTACCGAGATACTATCAGCAATCACTACACCATTGACTACGTCGGCCGTGGCACCGACACTGATTCCACCCCTGGAGATGGAGATCCTCGCAATGATAGTAGAATCCGATGAGAGGCCAGTGACCAGACTTAAGGATGTCCCAGTAGCACGCGAGTTCCCAGATGTTTTTCTTGAGGATCTACCTGGATTACCCCTGCTCAGACAGGTAGAGTTTATGATTGAGTTAGTGTCAGGCACAAGGCCTTTAGCGAGCAGACCTTACCGTATATCACGGCCAGAGCACGATGAGTTAAGGGCTCAGCTAGAAGATCTATCGAAGAAAGGTTTTATACACCCGAGTATGTCACCCTGGGGAGCACCGGTCTTATTTGTGAGAAAGAAAGACGGTAGTATGATGATGTGTATAGACTACCGAAAGTTAAATCAGGTGACAGTCAGGAATAGGTATCCCTTGCCCAAGATCGATGACCTATTCGACCAGTTGGCCGGAGCACAGTTCTTCTCCAAGATTGATGAGATCTGGATATCACCAGGTGCGGATCAGAGAGGAGGATGTACCTAAGACGACGTTCAGTACACGTTACGGGTTATTTGAGTTCACTGTCATGCCGTTTGGGTTGACAAACGCGCCAGCTGTGTTTATGGATTTGATGCATCGAGTCTTAAGGACATTTTTAGATCGATTCGTGATAGTCTTCATCGATGACATCTTGATTTACTCCAAGACCCATGAGGACCACGAGAGACATCTTAGAGAGACGTTAAAGACTTTTAGGGAGCACAGATTGTACGCTAAGTTCAGTAAGTGCGAGTTTTGGCTTTCTGAGGTGAAATTTTTGGGACACGTGATCAGCGAAAGAGGTATTTCAGTGGACCCGAGTAAGATTCACGCTATCATCAACTGGCCTACACCAAAGTGCGTGACATATATCATGAGCTTTTTAGGATTGGCAGGATATTATCGACGCTTTGTACAGGACTTCTCCAAAATTGCAGCGCCGATGACTAGATTGACCAAGAAGGATATGATTTTCCATTGGTCCAGTGAATGTGAGGCGGCCTTCACAGAGTTGAAGAAGAAGTTGACTGCTGCACCGTTGTTATCGTTGCCCGAGCCGGGCAAGGAGTTGATTGTTCATACGGATGCTTGTGGCACTGGATTGGGATGCGTACTGATGCAGGGAGACAGAGTGATAGCTTATTTATCGCGTCAGTTGAGGACCCATGAGAGGAACTATCCAGTGCACAACCTGAAGCTTGCAGCGGTTGTATTTGCACTAAAGGTGTGGAGACACTACCTTTATGGTGAGAGGTTCACATTTACAGATCATAGAGTTTGGAGTATCTTTTAACCCAAAAGGACCTGAATATGAGACAACGACGGTGGTTGGAATTGCTGAAAGACTACGACTTCGCTATCGAGTATCAGCTTGAGAAGGCGAATGTCGTAGCAGATACCCTAAGCAGGAGAAGACCAGACAGTGAGACAGTAGCTTGCAAGATGACCCACTAGTTTGGTTTACTCGAGGCGACATCAGCTATGAGTTTGTCAGAGGTTCAGATACTGCAGAGGCACATATTTGCGGACAGATGAGAGTACCGACAATATCTATTTCGCGCGTCTTAGAGTGTCAGAGAGCCGATGTGATGTATCAGAGGTTCAGGGACATGGCACAGATTCTAGATTACCTAGATTGGCGTGAGTTCGTTGATGAGTGTTTGAGACACCAAGGTAGATTGTGGATTCTGGCAGTGGCAGAGTTACGCGATGGTATTCTTCAGGAGGCTCACAGATCCAGGTACACAGTGCATCCCGGCAGGACCAAAATGTACCATGATATGCGACGGTTATTTTGGTGGCCAGGGATGGAGGCAGATGTCAGCCGGTATGTGAGGAGTTGTGAAGAGTGTCAGCAATTTAAGGCTGAGCACAGGAAGCCTGGAGGACTATTGCAGCCACTACCTATCCCACAATGGGAATGAGAACACATCACTATGGACTTCGTCAGTGGGTTGCCGTTGACTTTGCGCAAACACGATGTCATTTGGGTAGTCGTGGATCGACTGACGAAATCAGCGCATTTTATCTCAATCTCCATTAAATACATCTTTCCACAGCTGAGCACGCTCTTCGAGCGAGAAATTATCAGACTGCACGGAGTGCCAATATCTATAGTGTCAAACAGAGACAGTCGACTTACTTCGCAGCTTTGGCAGGCCATGCAGGAGCAGTATGGTACCAGATTGCAGTTCAACACGGCTTTTCATCCGTAGACTGACGGTCAGTCTAAGAGACTTATTCAAATTCTTGAGGATATGCTCAGAGCCTGTGTGCTATAGTTTGGAGGGTCATGGGAGGGGTTTTTGTCTCTTTGTGAGTTGCGTACAACAATGTTTATCAGGCTAGTATTGATATGCCGCCATTTGAGGCGCTATACGGGAGGCCGTGCAGATCACCAGCTAGATGGGCAGAGCCCGAAGACGTAGTTGCCGTTGGGCCTGAGATTGTTGTAGATCACACAGAGAAAATCGGGTGATTCATCAAAGGTTACAGGATGCTCAGGATAGACAAAAGAAGTACGCGAACAAGTACCGCGATGGGCTGAGTTATGAAGTGGATGATTAGGTATACTTGAAGGTTTCTCCCTTGAAGGGCCTCATTGGGGAGAGAGAGTCTACCGTGCGAGGGCGATACCCCTACTTGTTCCAAGGTAAAGATCGAATTAAATCTGGATTTCGGGACAAAATTCCCTTTAGTTGGGAAGATTGTAACGACCCGTTTTAATCGATCCCGATTAACTTGCAAATTACGGATTAAAATCCTAAGCTCAGACCCACGTGGACGTCGCGGAAAAGTCTATGACACGCCTAATGGGTTAAATATGTTATTTTTGTTTGTGAGTGTTTATTTATTCTACTATTATTTAATAGTTCGCGCCGCGTTAATTGAGAATTACGTTTGGTCGCGTTGTGCGCGTGTAGTGACGAGAGTGTACGATGTCGCGGTGTGCGCGTAACGCGGGTGTACGGGGTAGCATGGGATTGAGTTGTCACATCACTCATCCCATCACATCACACATCACATCAAACCCATCACTCATCCCATCACATCACACATCACTCATCACTCATCCTATCATATAGAGAGAAAGAGTGGGAGAGAGAGAGAGAACATAGAGAGGAGAGAGGGAGAGAAGAGAGAGAGAGACAACAAGAGAGAGAGAGGTGGAGGGAGCTCCGGACCAGCGGCGCCGGCGGACCCCAGCGACCACTCCAGCTGCGGCGCGGACGGCGGAGCTCCCCAGCGGCGGACGACGAATGGCAGCAGCGACGAGGGAAGAGAAGTGAGAGGGAGAGGGGGAGAGAGATCGCTGAGAAGGGGAGAGAGAGCAACGGCGGCGCAGAAAATCGGGACGCCGGCGAGAGACGGTAGCGGCGCGGAAGAGCGCGATCGACAGCCGGCACGGTGCGCAGCAGGTGCGAATAAGCGCGGTGGCCGTAGCGTCGCGACGATCGGCGATGGCGCGCAAAGAAGGATCGCGGCAGCGAGGTGGTCATGCAATGGCGGCGGTAAACGACGTGGAACAGCAGCGCGGTGGCGCGTTGCCGGCACAATCGATCCCCTGGTATGATTCGAAAAGTGTGCCAATAATCGAACTTTTGGATTAAAAATTATTATCTCAAATTTTGGTCTCACATTATAAATTTACTTAATGTCACTCTAAAATAAAAAAAATTTATATAATTGGACACCATGGACTTAGGCTACTTGCCGGGTACGCATCTCGAGGCGTGTGCGGGACGTTGTGATGGCGAGTTGAAATTTGTTTGAGGTAAGTAAACCCACGAGAAAGTCAGCTTAGAATTTACTTATTTTTCTTGAAAATTATTTATTTCACATTATTTTTCGCCAGTTCAGTTTTCATGTTTACTATATTCCCGAGTGTGTCTGTGTATGGTCGAAGGGACGGTGTGACCCCTTTCCGGCTCTCTCGTTGATGATGATCTGATTGTTGCTACGGTGTTGGTCATACCCTAGACTACGCGTGAGATTTCTCTCAGCGAGTCGATGATCTCGAGGGCGAGTTGACGTGAGGCCCACCTCCGTCACAGATTTCCTCTCCTTTGAGGCGTTGGGCGGAAGTCTACCTTCCAACTAACAGAGTTCCTCATTTCGACAGTGAAGAGGGGATGTAGATTTCCTCATCTCCAGGGCCTTCTCGGTTTAGTATTTCGTCCCAGGGCTCGACAGCTATACACCACACTCGCGTTTCATATTCTTGATTATCTCACGACTTATATTCATGCTTTACATTCCTGTTCATTTACTTTATATGCATGAATTGTAGCCGTTTTCTTGGATTTCTTGTGAATACTAACTGAATTTCTCTGGGATTTACTCACCTGGAACTTGTCATTGTTGTTGGTGGCAAGTTGCAGATCCTAGGACGAGCCGGGGGAAGGCGGTGATTGGCGACTACCTCTGATTTGGAGCGCCTCCACTAGCTTACTCGTAGGTGATTGTATTTACGTATACATACTTTTTGGGATCATTTTGGGAGACTTTTCACCTGATACATGTATATTGACACCTATTATACATTTTGTCGCCTTAACTGATATACATGGTATTCTTTTGCTGGGTTTCCACCCCATAGGTTGTTAATTAATGCATAACTTGTTTACATTAATTAAATGCATGCCATTAAGACTTCCGCTATTAAAAATAACCTGAAAAGAATTAAAATAAATAAATTAAGTTGTAAAACTTCATTACTTAGCATATTTCGATAGAATATTAATATTTTAAAACAACGAAATTTACTAAGTTGAATTACAAGACGGATGGTTCGCGGGCCGTCATATACAGGTGTGCAGGTGACGTAGCATGGCTTGGTGACGTGTCCGGTGACGTAGCGGTGCTCGGTTTGCCTCGAAATTTGGGGCCGTCACATAGAATGACACTACAAATGACACCACAAGTGACAATTTTATGACATGGCACGCGGCCCGCGTAAAAATGAGCATGCGCTAAATAGTTCTTAGTACATAATACGCGTGGTGTGTGTGGCGGCCCCAAATCCTAAGGCCGTCGTGGGACCCGCCATATCGCAACACATCACCAATCCCTGCCATGTCATGGCCCGCTTATCTTTAACGCCCCGCGTGTTAAGGCATGTGCCCTAGGTCAATATACAAACATTGTTTATCTTATGATTTTAGTTAATAAAATTAAGGTTTTCATTTGCTATTTTTATTATAAGTAATTACATGTTTACCTTATAGTAAGATCCATGGGTATTTGTTAAAATATCATAAATGTCCCTAGTCGATCATTGTACTGGGAACTATAATGAATTAAGACTAGTAAGAATTTTAATTGATGGTCATGTGATGATCATGCGTATATGGATACGAATCGAGATCATGAGTACTTACTAAGGAACAAGGTATTGGACCGACCCGATATGAGAACACCACATGAATTAAGTCATAGGTGTTACTCATGATAGGTATATCATTTAGTCCTTCGACTTGAGATTGCCATAGACTTCAATATTAGAAACATGATAATTTGACACAATCAAACATTGTCTTTAAACGGATGATTATAAATATTGTGATTAGTTACAATGTGAATAATATGTGATGGTGTATAATCAAGATAAATGTCACTCTCGTATAGAGAGAGATATCAGTGGATCACTCAATATGATAGACTAATAATGGCCAAGTCCATGAGAATTGACATGATCAATGTCACTTGGATGTTTTCAGTTTACCTAAATATTGAAACAAGCATGATTGAACATTAAGGGTGACATTCCATGCCTTATGTTTAATCAAAGGATATCGTACGACAAAATATATGATATATGTTATTCATTAGGTTGTATCGATTTTTGATATTCATGCTACTCGGGTAGTCATAATGTATTGCTAGAGACCGCTTATGACTCGTGTACCAAAATTTTTTTGGTTCACTGCCAATGTCGAATGAACCTATTGGGTCGCACACAAAGAATGACTTTGCGCAATTTCAATTAGTCAAGAGTAATTAATTTTATATGATAAAATTCATGACATAAAAGTCCTAACGATTTGTTATATGATAACTTATTAATAGGGGCGTACGTGTAATTTGCTTAAACTGCCTAAATACGATATTTGTATTACGAATAGGATTTTAAGTGAGGGCTTATCTATACATATAAATAAAGGGTGAAACCCTAAAATGAAATAAGATTTTCATTTTTACAAATTTCGAGTTCTCTAGAGTTTGGGAGTGAAAGAAAAATGTTTTCAATCTCTCTTGGGGCTAGCACTCCAAATTGTAGTCACCGTTCATGTTTGGATCTCTGTTAAAGGACGGACACTTGAACATCTTGAAAATTGAACGATCAGAGAATGAAATCATAGAATAATGTATGATTTACTTTCACAGATCTAGTTTAATGGAACTTATTTTCGATCCTGTTGGGGGTTTTTTAAAATTTGTTTTGAATTTTTCGTTGTGTATGAACCCCAAAACTCAACACCGCGACCTAACTGTTTGCTTCCACTTTTCCAACTAACACTAGTTTAGTTAATAAATCTCCATTTAAGTATTAATGACTTAATTAGCAAGTTAACCAATTTATCAAGTTATATAAGAATTTTACAGTGGAAGTATTTAAATGAATAAATTATTCAATATTTAACAATCCTAAGTAGTGAAAAACTCTGGAAAATGATACCATGTATATATCAAAGGCGAGATAAATACATTAAAAGATCCATATACATGTATTCAGTGTTCAACACTCCCCAAAACCCAACAAAATATAAATATATACATACTGATAGCGCATACGAGCTAGCATCACTATCTCAGAGGTAGTCGCCTAATACCTTCTTGCCCTTGCCCTTGCTCATCGAAGGATCTGCACTCAGTCACCTACCAAATACATTGATGAGTTCAGTGAGTAAAATCCCAAGAGAAACCCACACAAAACATATTCCTATGAATGTAAGCAGCATGCGACAAACAAAAATAGCAGCGATGAATAAAAATCACATAGCAACTAAACATGCTCGAATAATAAAACATTAATAAGTAAACGCCCGTATAATCATGAGAAAACCCTGACCTAAACCAGCCAGTAATCGATAAAACATGACATGAACCACATATAAACTTACAGGATTACAGTGACTAAACCCCAACTATGGTTAACGGATGAAACCCTCCAGATGTTATTTCAAGTCAAGGGAACATCTAACATCCCTCTCGATAGTCGTAGATATATTCTACTGTCTTCGACACGAGAACTAAACACTAGTAGCCCGTGCAAGCGATTTAGCCACAAATAATATATACGCAAACTGAAATAGGAGTAAAACCTCATGTATGCCCACCAGCAGTCACACATGTAATCCGATATTGATAAAACAAAAGCATGAATTATGTGAGGCATTCCAATGGGTTTACGCACCTCAATTAGTGCTTCGACTTCCTCGGACTCCCGAATCCGACCTAACTAGCTCCCAATACCCGAGCTACGGTCCTCTAAGTCCCTGAAGTCCAATTTTTACATATTTAGTATGTTTATAGGTGTCTGGGTATGTATTAAGTGAAGAATTTCAAAAACAACCCTTTAAATTTAGTTTTCATCTGTCATTAGCGCGCTAATGGGTCTACTTAGCGCACTAGATAAAGTTAGCTTGCTATGGGATTTGTCTAGTGCGCTACTGTTCTTCATTTTGAAAAGCAGTTAAGTTCCCAAACTGGTTAGCGCGCTAATTGCTCTCTGTGACATAATTCACAACTCAAGAATTCTATCCTAAACTCCATAATTAGCTAACTAGACCCCACAAAAATATTCTCCACTCCATGATGACTCCAAAACATCATTAACATCAACAAATCAACAACAATTAGATCAAATTCATTAATTATATAAAATCACTAGTTTCTCCCACCCAAATTTCCATCAAAACCATTGTAAATTCTCAATTAAAACACTAATAGTACTTGTAATTCATCAAGCTAACATCAAAATCAATCACCAAATCCTCAAATTCGAATTACACCAAAACACCCAAAATTTAGCTCATTTTCATGTAGATGAGATGGAAAAGATGATTACCTTAACTTCGATCCTTCAAATTCACCTCCAAAGTGTTGAACTCCAGCTTAAATCTTCTCTTCAACTCTCCAGCAACTTAGAAATAAAAAATGGTTTGATTTGCATGTTTTGATAAACTCCTCTTTATATAGTAAGGTAGGGTTAATTCCTAGCCATTGATTTCTATGTGTTAAAATATCTTGAGACTCATCTCATGGGCTACAACTTGCCACTTATCCCACTAACTCCCCCAACTCTCTCCTATTGACACCAATGTGATACTCATTTGATTCCTAGATGTGCCAATACTTATCTCTAGGACAATCTCATGGTTTCAATTTAATTAACCAAAACTATAGGCCTTTATTCATTTGATCTAAATAACTTAGCTTAGGCCCAATATAATACCTATGGTTAGTATTCTTAGAAACTCCTATAGACACACTAGTGGTCCAATCAATCTTCGCCTACCCGGCACCTGGTGCCCTGTGTCTCGACACGTATTTCGAGGTTCGCCATAGCCTATTGTTTTAATTTAATCAACTTAGCCTATGGTTACATTACCCCTTTCAATTGATCAACTAGTCATCTTCGCGTGAATTCGTCGAGTTTCCTGGTGTACCCGTAGTTCGCCCACCCGATACCCACGTTAACACGCCTTTCGAGGCGAATACCCATCACACCAACTCGTCCGAAAGCAACATACACACATGTAGTGCAATACAATAATAATGATTTTAAACACCACATATACACAATCATAAATCCGTAAATAACATATTCCCTCGGTTCTCATGTCCGAGTCAACCGAGTTGTCCATGTAATGCCCGAATTACGACCATTAATCCCCGAGATTAACGTTAATCCTAGTTTAATTAATTTGGGTCGTTTCAATTCTTTCCAGCTAGGAGAAGTTTCGTCTCCAAAATCTAAATCTCGAAGAAACTCTGTTGCATCTAACCTATCTTTGTGTGACCACGCCTCACACCTTGATGTCCAATTCTACGGTCCCTTGAACACCCCACTACTCCCATCGCAGGGAATGTAGTGTTGCACTGAGACATAGGCGCGTGCTGCCAAAATGATCATAATCCGTCACGTTCTCCAGCACCTTCGCAACATATTCTCAGCTCGATTCCATACCCAAGTTTCCCTAACCTAGTTACCTAACACTAGGTAACCGTAATCCTCTCTTATCATGTATTACAACGTAATAGTTATAACCAACCATGACCTACTATGGCAATCCATGCCATACCATAACCAATCCTAGTTCACCATGATAGTCCCATGCCATGCCATGACAAATCATAGTCTACCATAACCTACCATAGTACCACCATAATCTACCATGCATGCATGAACCTTAACTGTAATTATTAAAAATTTAAAATCACGTACCCTGAACCTGCTGCTGGGACGTCTCCCGGCCAGGCTCAGCCACAACATTCACCAGTTCTCGAGTCTGCACCGGTGTCACTACTACTAGAGTTGCTGATCTTTATAGACAGTCCCTCCTAACATGACTCTCATGCCCAGATCCCCAACATGTGGTCCTCCATCATAGTCTTGATTGCTGACTCCCTGACCCTTAGCCATAGCCTTGTGATCTCCAGTCCCTGCCTCCCTAGTCCTGAGTCCGTCTCTGTGATGGCGTTGGTAGTGTGGGTACAACATAAGCTCTAGCTGCCTGATCACCATCTCTACGGTCGTAAATGTACGGTCTGTCCTCTCTATCATCCAGATCTCTCAGTCTCTTTTGCCTAGAACTATGTCTAGATTATCTCTCTGACTTAATAGATGAACGCATGTCGCCCCTCTACATCAGATGTGTCTTATAGGTAAACGCTGTATCATACATCTCATGTAGTGTCTGAGCTCTAGAGGAAACAATGGCTCTAGCTATGTCCTCAATCAAACCTTGGACGAAGTTGTAAATTCATAGTCTCTCGGTGCTTGTGACGTTCATGGTAAACTGTATCAAGTAACAGTACATATCCATGCACTGTAACACCGACTGGCTGCCCTGTCTAAGAGCTAGAAACTCATATCTCAGCCTCAATCAGATCTCGATAGAAATGAACTGATCGTAGAAGACCTATCGAAACTTCGCTTCGATGGAACTGTCATCGGAGCAGCTATCGTCTTAATCGTGCTCTGTGCCCGAGCGACGGTTAGTGATGCAATTGTTGTTGTCTGTACGTGCATCATATCCATCAATAGCTCAAATTGCCTATCATGAGCTGCAAATCGGACGGTTACTGCTGAATCCAAACTTTCATCTCTAGTCTGATCACCCGTTTGACCAACATTTGTCGTAGGTAGAGTCGGCTGGCCCTCCATCGTTATCTGCACTGAAAACCGTACGTCGGATAACCTTCCGTATATGTTTATATAATATATACAATAAAAAACATAACACATAAATAAACCTTATCACTACTCGTCTCAAGTTTGCTTCCGTATTTGTCTAAGTCAGGATCTTCGGTTTCCACATCTATCGTTTGTTTGTTTGTTTGTTTTAAACTATTCCCGAGACTCCCTCAAACCTCGCTCTGATACCAAACTATGGCTGCCCCAAATCCCAAGGCCACCGTGGGACTCGTCATGTCGCAACACACATCACCAAGCCCTGCCACGTTATGGCCTGCTTATCTTTGACGCCCCACGACCTAACTGTTTACGTGCACTTTTCCAACTAAAACTAGTTTAGTTAATAAATCTCCATTTAAGTATTAATGATTTAATTAGTCCGTTAACCAATTTATCAAGTTATATTAGAATTTTACGGTGGAATTCTTTAAATGAATAAATTATGCAATATTTAACAATCCTAACTAGTGGAAAACCAGTCAAAATGATACCTTGTATATATAAAAGGCGAGATAAGTACAACAAAAGATCCATATACATGTAGTCAGTGTTCTACAGTCCATAAAACCCAACAAAATATAAATATATACATACCGCTATCGCACACGAGCTGGCATCACTATCTCAAAGGTACTACTTAATACCTCCTTGCCTTTGCCCTTGTTCGTCGAAGGATCTGCACTCTTGTCACCTAACAAATATAGTGACGAGTCCAGTGAATAAAATCCTAAGAGAAGTCCACACAATATTCATGAAATAAAATTGGTAAACTACGAGACATGCGAATATAACGCCTAACAACAGTAAGTCATATTCCTATAAATGTAGGCAGCATGCGATAAACAAAAATAGTAGTGATGAATAAAAATCACATAGCAACTAAACATCCTCGGATAATAAAGCATTAATAAATAAATGCCCATATAATCACGAGAAAACCGTGACCTAAATCAATTAGTAATCGATAAAATAGGACAGGAACTACGTATATACTTACAAATTTACAGTGACTAAACCCCAATTATGGTTAACGAATGAACCTCTCCAGATGCTATTTCAAGTTAAAGGAACATCTTACATCCCTCTCGATAGTCGTAGATATATTCTACGGCGTCAACACGAGCACAAAACACAAGTAACTTGTGCAAGCGATTTAGCTACAACCAATACATATGCAAACCGAAATAGGAGTGAAACCCATGTGTGCCTACCTGCAGTCACACATGTGATCTAATACCGATAAAACAAAAACATGAATTATGTGAGGCATTCCAATGGGCTTACGCACCTTAATCCGTGCTCCGATTTCCTCGGACTCCCGAATCCGACCCGACTAGCTCCCCAATACCCGAGGTATGGTCCTTTAAGTCCATTAAGTTAAACCCTTACATATTTAGTATGTTCATAGGTGTTTAGGTATGTATTAAGTCAGAAATCCTGAAAATAGCCCTTTAAATTTAGTTTTCATCTGTCATTAGCGCGCTAGGTGGAGTTAGCACGCTAGGGGATCTGTCTAGTGCACTACTATTCTTCATTTTGAAAAACAATTAAGTGCCCAGACTGGTTAGCGCGCTAACTAGTCTAGTTAGAGTGCTAATTGCTCTTTGCCACATAATTCTCAACTCGAAAATTCTCTCCCAAACTCCCTAATTAGCTAACTAGACCCTACAAACATATTATCCACTTTATGATGACTCCAAAACATCATTAACATCAACAAAATAACAACAAATAGATCAAATTCATCAAATCTATAAAATCACTAGTTTCTCCCAAATTCACCCAAAATCCAAATTTCCATCAAAACCGTTGTAAATTCTCATTTGAAACACTAATAATACTTGTAATTTATCAAGTTAACATCAAAATCAATCACCAACTCCTCAAATATGAATTACACCAAAACTCTCAAAATTTAGATCAATTTCATGTAGATAAGATGGATAAGATGATTACCTTGGCTTTGATCCTTCAAATTGACCTTCAAAGTGTTGAACTCCAGCTTAAATCTCCTCTTCAACTCTCCAACAACTTAGAAATAAAAAATGGTTTGATTTGCATGCTTTGATAAACTCCTCTTTATATAGTAAGGTGAGGTTGATTCCTAGCCATTGATCTTTATGTCTTTATGTATCCAGAGACTCATCTCATGGCCTACAACTTGCCACTTATCCCACTGACTCCCACTAACTCTCTCCTAGTGACATCAATTTCATACTCATTTGGTTCCTAGATGTGCCAATACTTATCTTTAGGACAATCTCATGGTTTCAATTTAATTAACCAAAACTATAGGCCTTTATTTATTTGATCTAAATAACTTAGCTTAGGCCCATTATAATATATTGGTTAGTGTTCTTAGAAACTCCTATGGACAGACTAGTGGTCCCACCAATCCTTGCCAACCCGATACTCGGTGCCCTGCGTCTCGGCACGCATTTTGAGGTACACCATAGCCTATTGTTTTAATTTAATCAACTTAGCCTATGGTTACATTACCCCTTTTAATTGATCAACTAGTCATTTTAGCGTGAATTTGTCGAGTGTCCTATTGTACCCATTGTTCACACCAACTCGCCCGATAGCAACGTACACACATGCAGTGCAATATAATAATAATGATTTTAAACACCACATATACACAACCATCATCCATAAACATCATATTCCCAATTCTCGTGTCCGAGTCAACCGAGTTGTCCACGTAACGCCCAAATTACGACTGTTAATCCTCGAGATTAACGCCAATCCTAGTTTAATTGATTTGGGTCGTTATAGTGTGTGTCTCAAAATGCGCACGACGACTCCCATAGATGTAGGCCCTCACGCCACGTCACAGAGGTATCACTTGGGGTGTCATTTAATATGTCATTTCAGCATTTTCCGTAATCTGTGATTTGCTCAAAGTTGAAACTCGAAGAGAAATATCCTACACCCTTGAAGTCATTAACAAAGTTGCCCATATTTTAGCTCAAAAGAGTACCTAGCAAGGAACCTTTATAAGAGCATCTCCAATGGGGCTGTGGATTAGGGATGGATGTGTGCCACGTTGAATTAAATAGACATTGAGGAGAAAAAAATTTCTCCAAAGGAGGTGTGGATTGAGAATGTGCAAGTGACGTGGCATAATAAAAGGTAGAAACTGTCTACCGCACCTTCTAGATCTAAAGGGTGCAATAAATAGTGTGCGCTATGCCACGTCATTGAAAAACTAAAAAAAATAACTGGCAACGAAAAGAGAAATAAAAAAATAGCAACAACCATATAAAATTTGCATTTTGTTTTTATGCATATCTGTACATTTCTTTTCTTTTCTTTTTAGTTTTTCTTTTGTATTTATCAAGATATAAGGGTAATCACAAATACCTTTTATATAAAAAGATAAATACAAACAACGAAATTTTGTTTCCGAAATTTCTTTTTGTTCTTTATACATATAATAATTTGTATGTATAATCATTCAGTAATTATTTATATGTATAATTTAATAAGTTAAAAAAAGTTCTCACGTCATGAATAGAAAGTGCAATCACAGTACCATTTAAGACCATTTTCACTATCGAATGTGTATTTATGCCACATAATCTAGACATCTTGTAGCATCCTCTATCTTGATTAGGACTCACAAAGTCATTAACATTCTATATAATAATTAAGAACATTATGCAATAAAAATATGCACCAACGTTAACTAACAAGAATATGGAAAACATATAATTCAATACATAACGAATGCAAATCAACTATCAATGGCTATTACATGGTGATTCCTATTTTATTTATAAAACTAGGGTCAATTACTCACTGACGCTATTAATGCGATTACTAGACCAACACATTGGCCGATGTGATGTCTAGCCAATCCATTAATGCCCAATGGTTCTATCCAAAACCCTCTAGTGAGTATGTAATCCACGCAACCTATTTAACTAAGTAGGAAGTTACATATAGACTGGGAAGGTAACTCATCTCCTATATAACCTAGTCTCAATTTCAAGAACTTACTCTTGTGAATCACAGTAAACACCGTTTTCCATTTATTAAAATCATCACAGTGTACATAGTCCTCCCATTTAGTCTATAAACTACATGAACTATATATACTAGATAACCAGACAACATTGATAAATAAGCAAATCTGTGCTTACCTCGGCTTAGTTTTTCGTTCCTAAATTCCTTAAATTTTTGGGTCACTCACGCTTTTTCGGGGATTTAACACCTATTTCAAACCAATTGTGATCAATATAGGTCTAATACTTTATATTTAGAACGCCTAGTTTAGTCCCTAAGTCCTAAATAAATCATAACCAAAACTTAGCTTATTTGGTGTTTTTCTTGGGTGAGTGCGCGCCCCCTCAATAGGTGGAGTCCGCTCCAGCAGCTGAGTTCATCCTCACTGATGAAGGGAGCGCGCTCCACCTTGTACTGTTTCGACGGTAAAAAGGGTAGCTGCCACTATTTCAGCCATAAATCCACAAAACAACAACATATATTCCTAAAATTCATCACGGAGGACCTCTAATAAGGTAACAAACCATTTCTAGTCATTAAACAACATAATTCACAAATATATCATCATTATCATCGAATTGAACTTAAAAAAAAATGAAAACTAAACTTACCAAAGTGATTATCTTTGGCTTTCCAATCGTTAAAGCTCCTCAATCCACTTTGAATCAGCTCCCTAAATGATCTCTTAAGGATTAAAATGTTAAACCTTTAGCTGCTCTCACTCTCACTTGATTGAATTGTAAGATAAGTATGAGGTTTTTAGTTTAAATATATGACTTTTCCTCGAGATGGGCATTGCGCTATCTCGAGACAGATCGAATGATTGATGTGCTAACATGACACTCCTTAAGGTGACACACATGTTGACACCATCAACACTTACGCTCTTCTCGAGGCGATCTGACGATCCATATAATTCAAACTAACTTATAATTTTTAATATATATTTATATATCAAATATATACAAATATATATGTATACTTTATGTATTTTCTTGCTAATAAATTCACCAGACATGCCTACGAGTATTCTCAGGTGTGCACGTTCATTCCACGACCCCCTCGTTGCACTTGTTGTATCAACTATTTATTGTTTATTTACTTATTTTCTGTTTATAAACTTGTATATAAATCCTCTATTATACTACAAACTATAAAATTCATAAACATGCCAAACAAACACAACTATCATGCAAACACACGCACATGCTAATCGATGTATGTCGTACTTAACCACGAGCCTAACTCGAGTTAATTAGGATTTAGATTGACACTAATCACCGGCTTAAGGTAACATGTCATTACAAACTCTCCAATTTAAAGCAATTTCGTCCTCGAAATTAAAGTAAAAGTAAAATTACATGTAGTTTCGAAGAGAAATAGAAACTGCTCCTTCATATATGATTTCCGCTCCCAGGTTAGTTCCTTATCTCCTAAAATTGTCATTTCACTTTAACGAAAGAAATCTTTTTGGTTCCCAGCCTCTGAATCTTATGATTAAGTATCTGAATCGGGTGTTCATCGTAAGATAAGTCTTCCCGAATATCAAATTCATTCCAATCAATCCTTGGAGTGAACTGAGTTTTCGTCTTACGAAGCATAGACACATGGAAGACATTATGAACTCTGACTAACTAAGGGGGTAACTCTAACCTGTAAGCAACAAGACCAATCCTTTCATGTACTTTGAATGACCCAATGTACCTTGAAGCTAGCTTACATTGCAACCCAAATCTATACAATCCTTCATAGGTGAGACTTTTAACATGACAACATCATCATTTGAAAACTCCAAAAACCTATGATGTTTATCAGCGTATCACTTTTGTCTTAGCTGTGTTGTAGTCAAATGCTGGCTAATCTGTTGAATTCTCTCTTTGTAGTCCTGAATCAACTTCAGCCCTAGCAAGACTGTATCTCCAACCTTTGCCTAACAAACAGGTGAACGATAAGGCCGATCATATAAAGCTTCAAAATGAGCCATATCGATGCTAGCCTAATAGCTATTATTATTAGAGAACTCACACAGAGGAATGTATTTCTCCCAGTTACCACCAAATTTCAAGACACAAGTTTGAAGCATATCCTCTAGCACCAATATCAACCGCTCAGTATGTCCGTCATTCTGAGGATGATATGATGTACTAAGGTTAAGAACAATTCTCAACTGTCTCTACAATTCACTCCACAATCTGGACGTGAATCTCGGATATCTATCCAAAGTAATCGACACTGGAACTCCATGAGATCTCAACACCTCAGGTACGTACACCTCACATAATCGACATTGGAACTCCAAAGTAATCTCAGATCTTCATCAACCTGTCAACAACAACCCATACCGCATCATGTTTACGATGACTCGAAAGTAGACGAAAAACAGAATTCATCGATATATGTTCCCATTTCCACTCAAGAATAGGCAGCAAATGCAATAACCTTCCAGATTTCCTATGCTCAGCCTTAACTTGCTAACATATCTTATACGTCTTTACAAACTCAATAATATTAGTCTTCATCCCAAGCCACCAATAAATACACCTCATATCGCGATACATCTTAATGTTACATCTTAGTGTTACCTGGATGAATAGAGTAAATAGATCTATGAGATTCTCGTAGCAACTCCTGCCTCAATAGATCCCGAGCTGGAATCCGTAATTTATCCCTGAACCATAACCACCATCATTAGAAACTAACCAATCAGGATGATCTACACTAGCCACTAACCTTTGACACGCTATATAATCCTGATAAGCTTTTTGATAATCAACCACTCGCTGAATCAACTTCGGTTCAGCCCGAATCTGAGCACAAAAGAATATATTAGTAGCTCTGAAACTAGCTCTCTCGATCGATAATGTGTCAATTGGACTTTCACAAATCATCATCACTAAAACTTCCTCAAGAAGTCTAAACTGAGAAGCTTTTGCAGTAGCTACGTTCTCTCTACCTATCTTTCTCCTACTCAAGGCATCAACAACAACATTTGCGTTGCTTAGATGGTATTCTAGAGTGAAATCATAATCCTTGAGGAACTCAAGCCATTTATGCTGCCTCATATTCAATTCACTCTGAGTAAACAAGTATTTCACTCTTATGATATGAAAATATTGTAAACTTCTCATCGTATAAGTAGTGCCTCCAAATCTTCAAGGAAAAAACAACTAAAGCTAGCTCAAGATCATGAACTGGATCATTTCTTTCATGAACCTTGAGTTGCCTTGAAGCATAAACTACTACCCTGCCTTCTTGCATTAGCATAAAGCCTAGGCCTGAATGAGAAACATCAGTATAAATCACTAATTCCTTCCCCGATTCAGGTAAAGTAAGAACATGTGTCATAGTCAAACTATTCTTCAAACCTTTGAAGGTAGACTTGCACTTATTAGACCAAAAAAAGTCAACATCTTTCTGTATTAGCTGAGTCATTGGCATAGCAATACGAGAAAATCCATCAACGAACCGTTTGTAATAATTTGCTAACCCCAGAAAAATCTGAACCTTTGACACTGTGGTAGGAGTAGGCCAATCTCTGATTCCCTAAACTTTCTTTGAATTAACAAATATACACTTAGCATTAACCATATGTCCTAGAAATTTGACATTTGAAGACCAAAATTCGCACATACTAAACTTGGCATACAACCGATTATCTTTCAAAGTCTGCAATGTAACTCTGAGGTGGTGCGAATGCTCTTCCTTAGTCTTTTAATAGATCAAAATATCATTGATAAACATGATGATAAACTGGTCAAGATAGGGTTTAAACACCTTATGCATCAATTCCATGAACATAGTAGGAGCATTAGTAAGCCCAAATGGCATCACTGTAAACTCGAAGTGCCCATAACGAGTATTGAAACCCGTTTTTGAGATATCCTCATCCCTGATCCTTAGTTGATGATAATCTGACCTCAAATCAATATTTGAGAAATGTTTGGCACCCTTTAACTAATCAAACAAATCATCAATCCTATGCAATGTATATTTCTTCCTAATAGTCACCTAATTAAGTTGTTTATAACCAATGCACATACGTAGGGTTCCATTTTTTCTTATCACAAAAAGAACTGGTGCTCCTCATGGTGACATACTAGGATGGATAAACCCTTTTTATCGCAACTCCTCAAGCCGAGTCTTCAACTCACGTAATTCTTCTATGCCATATGGTACAGAGGAATAAATATAGGTTTGGTACCAGGAATCCGATCAATGATGAAGTCAATGACACGTAGCGGTGGAAGTCCAGACAAGTCAGATGGAAAGGCTTCTAAAAATTCACAAACCATGGGTATTTCACCAACTTTAAGTTCTTGACCAGGCTCTCCAAATGTCACAACTCTCATAATAACTTCTAAATCTCGAGGAGTAGCTTCCTTTCCAAAATTTGCAAGTCGTGAAGGATTATAGCCTTGATAGACTATAATTTTAGTCAGGTTAGGGATATGAAAGATTACCCTCTTATGAAAATAGTCAATACTACTGCATGGTATGCTGATAACCAATCTATCCCTAGTAGTGCATCATACTCTAGGAACTCCATTACCCTCAAATCAATTAGGAGTTCATTCTCCCCGATTTTGATTACACGTCTCTCGCAGATCAGGTTAGGATAAACCTTCTCACTCACTGCTATGCTATAAAATCAACAATGTACTTGCTCTAACAGGTTTCAATTTCAACTCATCAACCATTGAACCTACAATAAAGGAAATTGTATAACCAACATCAATAAAAACCTGCATATCTCGACCACAAATATTTAATATACATTCTACAAGCCTCCTATTATCCTCTAGATCAGCCTTAGCCACTACTTGAGTCTGCCATAATGTAGGCAGTGTTGTACTGCCTATCGATGTAGCCGGTGGCATAGAACACTCTATCTGAATATGCCCCATCTGCCCACATTAATAACATATTGTGGAAGCCTTCTAAGGAAAACTACTGGCCTAAGAAACCTGCCTTGATCCACTTAGTTTCTGTGATGATTGTGATCTGCTTTTACCCTTACCTCGAGACTGAGGTGGTGGCAAAGGTGGGTTAGATAGCAAAGCCTGAAAAATTGGTGAAACCAGTGCACTAACAAAAGTCGTTCATGCAAACCCTGATTGTGTAGCTACTCCAGCTACACTCATCTTTCTCTTATTTGGCCTAAAAGAAGCAAATTCCTAGATTTTCTAACTTCCAGGAAACTATGGTGCTGGTGGTGGCATAAGTACTATTCTAGAAGGTCTAGCTAAAATGGCTGCTTCCACTTTCATCACGCTCTCAAATATAAAAGCATAGCTAGTGCAAAGATGAGAGAAAACCATAACTCTGATATCATAATTCTGCCCACCAAGAAACAAATCAATTTTGTTCTCCCCAGTTCTACCAACTCAAGAACGAATTCACTCAACTCAGTGAACCTCCTCTCATACTCTCATACAAAGATGACTCCCTATTTTAGCTAAATAAATTCAGTCTTCTTCCTATTCCTGATTGATTTTAAGAAATACTACCTGTAAAATACAATCTTGCACTGTAGCTCGGTGGTGACAATTTTCCTCTCCTCTTAAGAGAATCCCACCACTTTTGTGTACAATTAATCAACAAAAATGTAACCAGTTTAACCTTAAATCGGTCCTTAACATCCAGAGTAACAAATCGCTGCTCCATCTCTATTGTTCAGGTCTCAGCTATCCCTTCGTCCATTGTGCTATTGAATCTCATAATGTCGTATTTCATAAATTCCTTGCGGGTTTTGAGAAATGCACCATTCTTAGAATCTTCAAGCACCCTGGCAGCTATCTCCGGCACCTGAATATGTGGTAATACTGGTTAGGCTAGAGCTGCTATTGTCTCAGCTCCTCCCTCAGCTCTACTAAACTCGGGACTGGTCGCAGGTTGTGACTTTGGTCGTTGTACTGGTGGTCCCATCTAAGCCATCAACATAGCCATAAGTTTCACCTGAGATTCCATTAGTTCCCTAATTTGCTAGTCAATTCTAGATTTTCTTTGATCCTAAGTTTCCATATTACCCTAAGGTTCAGGCCTCCATGAGCCCTCTCCCTTATCCGCCATTAGAATCTGAAGTCAAAGGAGAGATAAGATCATTAGGTAACATTAAGATAATACAAAGAAATCATATCTATATAGTAAATAACAATATGTGCAGCAAATAACATATCATAATGTTTCATTTTCATTTTCCCTCCAAAACTTGATGAAAACCATTTATCATACCCTAAGCTTATTCATAAATTGAGACAACCCTCAAAGTCAATAAACTTAGGTTCCGGTACAAAAGAATATGCTATTACTTCAAAAACAACTCAAAAGTGAAAATAATGCCAGAGTCTTGTCCATGATACCAAACTGTATCAAAGTTACCACTTAATTCAAAATTGAAAAACCTTAGGCTTTGAGTACGCTTTGATACCAAGCTATAACATCCCCTATCCCGATTAGGGCGATACTCAGCTTGAAACCCTAATTAAGCCCCAGTAACCCAGTCAGACTTAACTAGAGCCAACAGCCTCTCTGTCAGTACCAGATAAACTCAACCTGTATATTAATATCGAATAAATAATACAAAGTATACGTAGCAAAAAATTAAAAACTTTTTCATATTTAAACAATATATAAAAATACAGAGTTTATCAAAACACAAAACCTCATTTATAAACCTCATAACCCTGTTTATATACCATAAAATATATCAAGCAGTGTATATATGTACAAGAGGCTCATTACATCATAGAGACGATTATAAGACCCCAAAATCTTCTAAAACATGATTAAATAGAACACAATATATTGCTAAAAACTGCTAATTATGCCACGTTTCCTATTCTAAAAAACAGCAAGGGAAAAAAAGAAAAAATACTTATTAAAAAATTGAAAATAGCAAGATATCTATAAAATAGCCCCCAAAGAAAATAAAAAATATGCCATATAAGCGAGAAAAAAATAATAACTATGGTACGTGTCACCTTAAAAAAAAGAAAAACTAAAAATAGAAACTCCAAAAAATATGTCACGTGTCATTCTCTCATTAACTCTCACCGAAGATCTTTCTATATATAAAAAATAAAATAGTTGGCATTCCGCGCTTCGCGCATAGGTAAGATCGAAAATCAATATAATAGGTAAAACCAAATTTAATGGGAAAATGAGTTTTTGAAAAAACTTATGCTTTTATAAAATCAGAAGCCAAAAATAATAACAACCAATTTTTTGAAGAAAAATGATAAAAAAATAACAACGAATGACAAACAATTCATACAATTATAATATACTTAACACACATCAGAAACTTTTACTTCTCCTATTTTTTTGTCTGAATCACTCGATATTTGAACTACCTTATTAAAAGTAACTTAAAAACCCCACATGAGCCACACCAAAAAAAAATCGTAAAAGAAAAAGAATAAAAAAAAATGTCATGTGTCAACTAAAAATCTTTAAAATAGCTACTTAATAATACATATCCCATTCCCATGCTATAGTGTTGTAATTGTATACATCCTAGCAAATTGGAGTCTAAAACCATGGAATACCGATAAAATAAAATAAAAAAGAAACAAAAACTAAAAAACACGTTAGAAAACTTTTTTTCTTGAATAGAAACTTCATTAATCATTCATTAGTGCTCAAATATAGGACCAGACATAGAATCAAGTACATTGATTCGCTAATCCTATTTATTTAAACAAACTGCCATTAATTTAGTTGTAAATGTGAAATTGAAACAGTTTGACAATTAGGGAGTGCTCTCTACAATGTTGAAACTCATGTCAATACACGAAACTACTAGAACCACAAAACAAATAACAAAACTTCCCAACAAGATGATGAAAACCTAAAAATTCCTAACAAGGAGAAGACAAATCAAAGACTTCCAACTATGAAAGAAAACTAACTATAAAAAAGCAGCGGCTAACCGGACCCTAATTTTTGCTTAGAGGACCCCACCCCAGTGAAATTACCCAACTACCCCTCTATATAAAAGGGTTTTTACTAACCCATACCCCACCCGCCTTACTCGCCTATACCCAGTCACCCACGTTTTAAATTGCATTCTCACCACCAACCATAATCCAACAAAGTTCGAGCAAAACCACGTCGATTTAACGTTGTAAGTGCATTCCTCATCTCTTTTAGTGTCAATTTCAAGGTTTTTATGAGTTATTTTACTTTTTTGAGTCGGTATTATTTGTGAGATTGTTGTTGGGTTTAGAGCTTCAATTTGGGAGTTGAATCTTGTATTTTGAGTGTAACGTTTCGATGGAATCAAATATATCAAGCGATTCTGAGCAAACCCCACTATTTTTTGGTCATTTTCATGTATGTTTTAGGAGTTTCAATTTATGAGTGTTTCTCTAGAAGTTGTTTAAAAACCAAAAAAAAAAAAAAATATATGAAAAATGATGTAATTGTAATTCTCGTAATAACTAAAAATCGTAATCTTCGATTAAAAATTTGAAAGATAAAAAATACTTCCATTAAATTATTATGAATCTATATTTATTTTTTTATAAATTAAAGTTGTTGATAAACTAAAATATATAAAATATACGAAGAATGATGTAATTGTAATTCTCATAATAACTAAAAATTGTAATCTTCGATTAAAAATATGAAAGATGAAAAATACCCACACTAAATTATATATAGCTATTATATTTTATTTTTTTGAAAAGAAAACTAAAAAACAATTATTGTGTAAAAAATTAAAAAAAAAAAGAAAAAGAAAAATTGAAAACAATGTACTTAGGCTATAAATTAGGATACCAATATTAATTGGGCTAATGAAAGTACTTAGGCTATTAATTAGGCAAACTAATTAATACACCAAAACATTTCAAATTTTGTAAAGTTGACTTGTCTCAACAATGTACATAGCTTCAATATATATATATATATATATATATATATATATATTAAATATAGCAAACATTTTTTTCTTGACTTTTAAGTGCCAAGACGGACCCATGATTTTATGTCCCCCCTAAGCTAGGCCTAGACTAGATATAAGTCCTAATTAATTAGAATATACAATTGTTAGGTTACATAAATAAATAAGTTCTAATATGAAGAATTAACACAACATATAAAGACGAAGACACGAAGTTTGGCAACCCCAAAATCTCAAGGCAAACACGTACCGCCATGTCGCCGGACACGTCATTAACCTATGTCATGTCATTCACATTCGCACCGATGACGGCTGATAAGTCGATAATTAGACATGTTTTATAGTACATTTTAGGATAATTTTAGACGTAAAAAACTATATCACATGGGGTTTTTTCTTGTTTTTGATATTTTAGGTGATAATTGGAATATATGAAGAAATGGAGTAAAAAAGGAAGAATATGAAGGATTTAATCAAGTTGGAAGAGTATGCAAAGAATCATCAACAAATCAAAGAAGAAATGGAATTTATGGCTAACAATTCTTGACCAATTGTGCCTTTGTACTAGGAATCGCTACTCAGATCGGTTGAACAATAAGGCTATTTTCCAAGGATTTTTCTAGCGATTCAACTTAAAACTTGAATCGATGTGGATATATGAGTTCGATTTCGAGGATTTTAGATAACAACGAGACGTTTGAGCTAGTTTGGGATGTGTACTACCTAGAATACTATAAATATGACCCTAGGGCTACGAAATCAGTTGCTCTCGAGTACTTAGATCAATATTTCATTGCTCTATGAGCCATTGTTTACTGTTTTATTTTATTGCTTTATTGTTCATTTCTTTTGAAGAAGATTTGAGGATTCAAAGTATTTATTACAAATGTATTTATCTATATCTTTTATTTCCTTTATTGCGATGTTATTTATGAATATGAGAGAGTATATTCATCTAAATAAAGTCCAAACATGAACTAGATCCATTTTGCAATATGGTTATGATGAGATGATTATGTGCTTAATGCTTTAATCCAATCATATTCTTTGATTCACTTATTTAATATATTATTATTTACGGATTTTAATCATGAATTTGTATTGCATGCATAGTCTAGAATGTGTATTGTAATATTTGGATTCATTATCTAGTTTAAAGTAGCAACTATGATTATTTGAAAGGCCTATTACCGTTTGGATTCCCAAGGTGGATTTAAGATCTAAATCTAATGTTGAAGCGGCTTTTCGAAGGTATTAGATTTAGTAGTTTGAAGTTTTCATAAAGTGTAATGTGGTTTTATTGTGTGAAATTAATGTCTTTGTGTATTCAAAGGGGTTAGCTCAATAAAATTAGAACGTGGTTTTTCCACCGGTCTAAAGAGAATAAATGGATTGCTAAGGGTTGTTTACTTATGATAAGAGTTTAATGATCTGTGGTACTTTATAAAGTATGCTCATGACTATATAATTGAAATAATATATTAGGAGGCAAAACGGATTGACGTTTCATTGTTCTAGGTGTTTTTTTAGATATTTATTTATTATTTAATTGAATTTATTTGAACGTTAGTGAATTTGAATTGTAATTGTTGAGTTAATTATTTAAGTAAGCTAGTTTAGTTAGTTTAATTTGTTTAGTTAGTTATTTTAATATTATAGATTGAATTAGATATTCTTAATTCTTGTTTTAATTAAATTAATTAAATTAAAGTAAAAAAATAATTAAACCATTGGAATACTTTTTTCTAGAGAAGTTTGATGAATCCCTGTGGAGACGATCCCACTTATCACTATTACAAATAATACATATATAAAGGAAACTTATTGTACGTGCTCGACACGTGTCAATTTTTGGTGCCGTTGCCGGAGACTTTTCATAATTTCTTAGAAGTTTTAAACATTGTATGGTCTATCGACTTCGTCGTTTGAATTCCATGGTATCCTTACATCCATTTGATCTCGAGGTAGATATGACTTTCAATCATAATTTAAGAAAACAACAACGTAGAGAACACCAAACTACCACAGTAGAAACCAATAATAATAACCTTGATATTAATAATAATAATGATAATAGAGAAGTTACTTTTAGGTAAGCTAATCAAAATATCATTGCTTATGAACCAATGCGTATTGCCTATCCTGTGGGATTTCCTGAATTTGAACTTAGATCTGTATTCATTAGTGCTCTACCTAAGTGATACAGTAATGACAATTAAGACCCCCAAAAACTTATAAGGGACTACCAACATAAAGTGAACGGGATGAAACCTAATGACTGCACGTTATAACAAGTCAAACTTAAAGCTTTTCCTTTTGTACTGAAAGATCAAGCATAAGATTGATTGTTTTATCAAGATTCGATAACCATATGAGCTCAAATGTTAGAAGCTTCCTAGATCAATATATGCCTACAAGAAAAATTAGTACTTATATAAGACAAATCACAATCGTAAAAATGAAAGGTGATGAAGATTTTAATGAATTTTGGGATAGATTTCAAAGATTAATTTCATTTTGTCCAAAACATGGATACACCCAAAAAGCTTTACTAGAATACTTCTATGAAGGACTGAATCATTTTGAATAAAGACTATTAGATATCGTATGTGGTGGATCATTATTCAATATTACACCAACTCTAGCAAAAGAAGCTATTAACAAGATGACCAAAAAATCTAAACAATATGGTAAAAAGACCGACACAACAAGAAAGAAAGTTTATGAAGTAAATAATAAAACAAGTAATAAATTTGACAAAAAAGTTGAAGAATTATCTAGCATGGTTAAATTACTATTAAAAAATAGATCAAATCAAGTTAAACAATGTGGATTTTATAATGAAGTTACACATCATACAAATGCGTGTCCAACTTTACAAGAAAACAATAATGAAGAACTCAACTCGGTTATGAATCAATATTTTGGTCATCCTAGAAATCAATATAATAAAAAAAATTAATACATTGGAAAACTAAATTCTAATCTTAGATACGGTCCACAAAACCAAAATCATACCACTTACAGACCGAGAGTACCAACACAACCTACGCCAATGCAACAACCTCAACAAAGTATTCAACTTACACAACCAAATTTAGAACAAATATTATATAACTTTATGACCCAAAATCATCAAAATCTTACTCAAATTTCTCGAAACCAAGTTAAAACCGATACATCTATTAACGAGCTGAAAAATCAATCAAATCAAATGACTCTAAAACTTAACAAGTTAAGTAATCAAACTAATGTATCTACTCAAGCTACAAATACAACTAATCAAGCACAAGTTAACGCTTTATTTTGTGAAATCGAAAAAGAAATGCACCTATAAGAAAAGACACCAAAAAGTAGTAAAAAGAAAAAAAAGTACATAAGATAATAAAATAAGAAGAAGAAGAGACGATGACAAATGTCATTCCCATTAAGGAATGAATGGCTGAACAACTAGAATACATACCTTTTCTCAAAAAGCTATACCCGTGGTATTGAGCTAGAGTTGAATCTTATGAAAAATCTATAAAAAAACTCTGAATTAATTTATCAAAACAAATTGGATAATAATATTTATGAATCGAACGAAGATATAAATTTCATTTCTACCGTCCCACAATGATTAGCAAATTCTAGGAAGGAAGAAATTGAAGAAGAAATTTCTAAATCATTTAAGAAAATAGAAATCAATAAACCTTTAATGGAATCAACTATGCAATTATCAAACTACAAAGAAGAATCTAATGAAAATCTAGGATAAAATATGTCATCCTTAAAGAGGATGTCTAAGAAATGTTTCGATCCAAGAATGTTTGTAAAACCCATCACCATAGAAAATTCTTCTATTGAACTTGCTTTGTGTGATCTTGGAGCATCAATTAAAGTTATGTCATATAAACTTTCTAAATCATTGAAAATAAGGTCATTAACTAATGCACCTATTAATTTTAATTTAGCAGACAATCCAGTTACTAACCCAAATAAATTATTATAAGACATTTTAGTACAAGTACAGGACTTAGTATTTCCAGCTGACTTTTATATCATGAAAATGGGAGATTCAATATCACCTAATAATCCCTTACCTATACTATTAGGTAGACCTTTCCTTAGGACTGCTAGAACTAAGTTAGATATTTATGAAGGAATAATGTCTATGAAATTTGAAGATAAGATTGTTAAATTCAAAATTAATAACGAACATATCTATGAATAATATGATGAATTATTTGATAATAAAATTGATGATAATGATTTACTTGACTTAAACATTATGATAATTTTAATGCTAAATTTTATGCAATTAATGCACTAACAATGAAAAACTCAAAAGAAGTTCTGAAGAAAGAACAAGTTGAAGACACTTCAAAATAAAGAAAGTAACTAAAGAATTGGGAGTCAAGCAACTGGAGAATGGTTAGAGTATTAACAAGACGATAGATTTTAAATCCAACAAGCATAAGGAAAAGAAAAGGTCGGATTTAAGTCATGTAAAGCTTAATGATCATAGAGGTATACATTTGCACATCAAAATGAAATGGGCTTTGTACTTTAGAGCTCAATGTGATACGAGTTCTAATGCAAATCTCATACCTATACATTTCTTCCTACACACTCAATTGGAGTTGGACGCACTTTCTTATAAACGAGCTTCTTTACCGAATGGTACTTCGACTCAACCAATAGGAGTGGTCACGAATGTGCTAGTTCAAGTGAACAACTACATCGTACCCACAATGTTTTTTGATAATGCCACATTTTATTAATGAAGATCTTCCTTTAATTTTAGAACGACCTTTCTTAGCCACTACACATGCTGTTATTGGTATTCCGAACAAAATGAAATCTTCCGACAATTAATGACCGAGCACTTACTTTCTAGAATGGCACTATAGTGGATAATCATAAATTTAAGTTTGGAGATTGACACATATCGAAGGTGTACAATAATTTCTCCTTTATATTATACTTTAAATATTTTATAGTAGAGATAAGTGAGAATCGTCTCCATAGAGATTTTACAAATTCTTAAGAAAAGAAGTTTTATTTTTTATATTTTTAAGTTAATAAAAACAGAATTTAAACTAATAATTTCTAAATATAAAATCAACTAACTAACTAAACTTGCTTAAATAACACAAATCAAAGTCACTAAATTAAAATCAATTTAATTCAATAAAACTCAATAATAAATAATATTTCTAAACAATCTTCCTAAACAATGAAACTTCAATCATCTATACATTAACTTCACTTAATAAAACTGCATTATGTTTGATGAAAATACTTCATAAAATATCCTAGATCATTAAACCTTTTGCACTCTAAACATGTTAATCAAATCATATAGTCATAAAAATACTCTCTAAAGTATCCTAGATCATTAAACCTCGATCATAAGTAAGTAAACAACCTTTAGTCAACCATTTATTCTCCTTATACCAGTGGAAAAATCACATTCTAATTTTATTGAGCTAACCCCTCTATTTACATAAAGACATTAACTTCACGCAATAAAACTGCATTATGTTTTATGAAAATTTCGAACTACTAAATCTGACATCTTCAAAAAGCCATTTTAACACTAGACTTATATCTTCAACTCACATAGGAAATTTAAACAATGTTTGCATTTCAAATAATCCTAGTTACTACTTCAATTAGTTAATGTATCAAAACATCACATACATATTGGCCACTATGCATATAATACTCAAATCCACGATTGCACTCTATAAATAACAATCTATAAAAATAATGAATCAAAGAATACAATTAGGTTTAAAGCATTAAGTACGCATTCATCTCATCGTGACTACGTTGCAAAATGGATCTAGTTTATGTTTGGAGTTTTATTTAGATAAATAAACTACTCACTCGTGGTGATAAATAACAAAATATAATCATAATTAAAAGACATAATTAAAAATACCTTGATAGAAACTTGAATCTTCTCCAAAAAGCAAAGCAATTAAGAATGGCCTCCACAACTTAAATGAAAAATCATAAAACTAACAAAAAACCCTAATTTCATAATTTAGGGTTTTATTTATAGTATATTAGGTAATACATATCCTAAACCGACTCAAAATCCTTGTTGTAATCCAAAATCCCTGAATTCGTACCCGATGATTCCTTGCAATTTATGTTAGTCAGGAATCACTAGGAATATCCAGAAAATAGAGCTCTTTGGTCTTTTCTTGTGTCCTCTGATTTAGCCAGTGATTTAGGTATAATGTGAATCGCTGGGAATCGCTAGTTCAAAGTCTAAATTCTTCCTTGCTTCCTCGGTGTTAATTCTTTGTGCAATCTTTTCACTCGGTCAATTCCTTTATTTTCTTCAATTTCTTTAAATATTATATTTATAACCTGAAATATCAAAAACAAGAGAAACCCCGCACGATATAGTCTTTTACATTTAAAATCATCCTAAAATGTACTATAAAACATTTTTAATTATTTACTTGACAAATACCCTTAAACTCAGCACTTCGCCGTTTCGAGCAAAGAAATACTTTAAATCAAATCTTTTTTTTTCTCTCGTTTTGATTACATAATTATATACTCATATTCTTAAACATTAATGATCTATAAATGAAAACATATGACCTTCATAAAAAGAAAAATCGTGATAGAATATAGAGAATTAAAGAACAACCCTTTATTTGACATTTCAACCTCTTAAATGTGCAATACACCTCAGAATTCAAAGTTAAATCAATCATCAAGGTCAAGGCACTACATAAGTTTTCTCAATCTCCACTAACATGGATTAAGTTTACGATCACTAATATATAATCTTAAGATACAAAAATCACTTCATCAACTCATTTTCAATCAACATTTAAAATATTACTACAATCAAAGTCGATAGGGACTTTTATTCACCAATAATCATCATTTCATATTTATTTGTTTGAATGTTGGGATAAGAGATACCTCACTTAACTTAGCTATAAACAATCAGCTTAATCTTTTATTTATAGAGTTTTTCAGAAACATCCTTCCATTTTTTTGTTATATCGACCTTTCTCTTTTCATATGAATATATTTTTTTGTCATTTCATATTGTATTCCTACAGTTCCCTGCTCATTTTCCTTTGGACACTGCTATTATCTTATGTAGGAATGTTTCTCTCGTTTTTCCTACCACTAGATTCTCTGCTCCATTTCCTTTGGAATCTGTGGGTTTTTTTTTCATTAAAACTTTTATTAGCTTTTCTCACTTTCATTATAGTTAAGGAAGTACTCTTTCTAATCAGGTAAAGTTATTGGCTAATTTACTATTTTTCTCCTCAATTGTGGCATAAATTCTTTTCAATACATATATAAATATAAAATACTTGATCAATTACTTTTGTATAGCAAGATTCTTAGAAATTTGTCTTATTTATCTTGCACTTTTGTTTCGATCTTCTACCCATTATAATGTCTAACATAAAGTAATCAATCCCTTTTAATTTCCTTTAGTGTATACATGACCTAGGTTAAGTCAAATAGGGTATAACAATTCCTTTCTATTATAAAATTTATTTTTTCATGGGTAATAATGATACATCACTTCTATTAAAATCCGAATTATATTCAATTCACATATTTTTATTTAAATAAAGTAAAATGAAGAGATATTACCTGAATTTGTGAAAAAATCTGAAAATTTTTAGTCAAATAAATTCTACCTATCAAGTCTTCTATATTTGGTTTCTTTATAGTTCATTTCGCCTACAATACCCCAAACCTATTCCAAGCCATGTCCTCTAGGTTCAAAAACTAAGTCAAATCTTCAACAAAACAAAACAAAAATACCTCGCGAAGCATGAAAGAATTGAATATGAAATATAAATTACTTTTCAAAATTTAAACAATAAGCATCATATAAAAGAAATACACAATGGATAAATCATTCATTCTCATTAAATTCAAATAGAGTTCACATTTCACACATATAAGCAAATACTTTAAAATTACAAAGTACTATGTGCAGAAGTAAATTCTTCGTTGCTTTCTTCAGCTTCGTCTTTATTCATCGATGCAGTAGGTTGGGAAGTGTAGTTAACATTAGGTTTATCACCTCCCAATGGAAATCTCATTTGGGTCGAAGGAAGATTGATGCTTCTCCTATGATCTTGTAAGCTTTCCATCATCCTCTCCGACATGGAATGGTGGTGAGCTAGAGTTCTTGCATTTGCTTCTAACATCTCATTATTCCTCAAGGTTTTCTTCTCATTGCACTGAAAAGATGAAAATAAGGATATGAAAAATCCTTTCCTTCTAGCTCTTTCGGTAGATGTATAACTACTCCCTGCCACCGAAGCATATGCTTGAATCATCATATTCGCTGCTCGCCTTGCTTCTTCCTATGTGCTTGCATGGAGTCTCTGACTATTAGTCCGATCTTCAAGTCTTTACATCCCTATCTCATTGGTCTCCCTCTTTTCTTCAAATCATTATATCCATTTACTGCTCCCATCCTCTTCATTGCAACATCTATAATAGTCCTATGAGGTAGCACATCGAATTGCATTTCATGGAAAGCTACTTTGGCCTTCATATATAACTGGGTGACTAAAATAGAGAACGGTATGCCATTGTGCTTCTTAGACGTCATTGCCTATCTCATTGCATCGTAAATTATGTTCCCAATGTCGATATGCCCAGACTTCTCAACAATATGGTAGAGCAGAGTGGCTCTATGGTTACTTACTTCGGAGTGTTGCTCAGTAGGGTATAGGCAGGGGACTATGATGTAGCTCCATCATTTTGTGGTTCTTCTAAAATTGGTGGTTTCGATGAACAATGGTTGAATTTTGATATTAAGAACAAATCCCTGTCCAGGAATTACCTCTAAGGCTTTTTGAATTTCTATGTGTGGGTAAACATCCTTAATTTGGTAATGATAGCTAAGACAATCAATATAATCTGGTCTAACTCTAAGCTCCAGTAGTCTATAATGTCGGTTCAGTGCCTTTGGTGAAATATCAATCTTCTTTCCTTGAACAATCACTTCGTTATGTTTGCCACTCACATATCCGTTAGCGTAGAATTGGTGAACTAATTCTGAACATCCTCTCTAACATTCCTTCGTAATCCCTAAGAAGGTGTTGCCACTCTCTTTGTTGTACTATGCTCATAACTTTATCTTCATATTTGTTACATTTCGGATTTGAAGTCCTCTATCGGGACTGATAACTCTTTTCATATCTTGAATGTATCTTTTTTGGGCTTTGGGACTGACAAATCTCATGGGGTTATAGGGGACTTGTGGGTTTAGGTCTAGGTAGTCACAATCCTCATCCGAGCTAGGTGGAGTGGGTGTTCTCAAATCAGCCTTTTCGGGTCCTAAGTCTCTAATAATAATACTCGTAGGTAGAATGTACATTTGTTGACTTGGATGGTCTTTCTTGGATGTTTCTACCATAACCCCTTTTCGTTTCTCTTGTGTACTACTCCTACCCTTTCTAATACCTCCTCTCACCATAACGATCGAATTACTACTATGAATCGGTAAATCAAAATCCTATATTTGATAAAAAATTGACTTAAGGTAGGAAAGTTATTGAAAATCAAATTGCTATCGAGAAATTCGAAAAGATTATGAATTAAGAGTAGATTTTTGACAAGATTTATTTAAAAGTTTTGAGAGTAAAAAATACAAGAACAAATATATCGAATGCTCCTTCAAAAACTCATGAATTACACGTTTTATGGAAAATTCGATCTCAAATTTCCTTTTTCAAATACTCCTCCAAAATCCGTTCTTTATATTTTTTTCAAAATCATGGAATTTGTAAATCAATGCTCATACTATTGCAATACCCAATCCGAAATAACTCGTTTGATGTATCGAAACGGAGTTCTTCAAAGAATTTTTGAATTTATATAAAGAAGTTTCACAAATCTAACAAAAATAAAAATTTCTTCAAAATAATGTGGAAATGGTTGTGATGTTTACCTTCTTGAGAATGAATCTCTTAAGATATATGCTTTCAAACTCATTTCACTCGGTATTCTAAGCTCCAAATCCGAAAGCTTAGCTCTACTCTCACAGTTTGGATGTGTGTGGTGTTGAATGAAGCTAAGTAAAGGTGAGAATCACTTAAATAGATTAAGATTGAGCTTAGGTTGGTTAAATCTTGGCAAGAAATTGAGATTTTCGTGAAGGGGTGCAATGGTTTAGTAGTGTGAATGAGGTGTTATGTGTGGCAATTTTGGGTTTTGATTTTTAAAACTAAAAATCGTGCCCAACGATTCTTGTGTAGGTGGAATCGCTACTTGAATCGATAATAAGTGAGCAGTTGGAAAATCTGATAACCTACCAATTTTACCAACGATTCATGTGTAAGTGGAATCGTTGTAAATCGCTAGACTCCTGATTTTACATTAATTTTTTTTGTGTTATGCTACGAATTTTCCCTGCGATTCCTAGTGTTATTCTGAATCACTGGGAATCGCTAAGACTTTTTTTTTATGTTTTTGCAATTTTATTTCATGAATAACTTATATAACCTTCCTAAAGGTAAATGTAAATGTAAGATTGACTGAAAATTTTGAAAAAAAACTCATAAATTTGATTAGGATATGTATCTTACTAATATTTTATTTATTAATGAAATAGATAAATGAACAAATAAGCATGTTTATCATGCGAACTTGCATAAAGGCTTTGAAAATAAAAACAACTCGATTATCCCACCTCTTAATGAAGCTACTCCGGAGCGTGACTTCCAAAAGTAAATCCAAAAGAGAGTCAAAAGGAAAGAGAATAAAAAACAAACTATACTAAAGCTAGGTATCCTACTAAAAACTGAAATAACATAAAGAAATAACGAAAATGGACTGCCTCCCAAAGAGTACTATTTTTTATAGTCATTTGCTCGACTAATAGAGGAATCAATCTTTGTTGAGTGTGAGCAAAACAATCTTTCCTTTAAGCAGTTCCTCTTTGAGAATGTCTTCATTAGGAAATGAAAATCGTTCGTTGTCATTAACCTCTTCATCAACATTAAATTGCTCCTCCTCCATTTTGTCGTCAAGCACTATCCCATTTTTAAATGATACAATTTTATCACCCATCCTTAGTGTAACAATGCGCTCATGTATATTGATGATAGCTTCGACATTTGATAAGAATGGTTTACCTAATAATATCTGATCATCTGGGTTGGTTGACGACATGATTAGGAAATGTGTGATGATTGTGAGCCCACCCGCTCGTACGTGCACATTCTTTGATACTCCTAAGGCAACTATACATGTGCCATTTGACTTAGACACCGTTATAGGAGGTTTGTGGTGAATTCTCAATTTTATTAGAATCAACTAAGGTTCAGGCATAAGATTCGTGTTGGCTCTTGTATTGAGTTGAACACCATAAAGTGACATCTCGTTGATTTTTATGTTGAGGTAGATTTGTCCTGGATCCTCTGTAAAGATTTTGGCAGGATTGCCATTCTCACCATACTCCTCATAATCTGAGTCATCCTTGTTGCACTCGTATGGGTCTCTGGTGAGCTGTTTTTCCTTCTGTGATTTCTTGTTGTTTTTCTTTCTTGGTATTTTAATCATCTATATGTTGAATGTCTCACTGGAACTAACTTTCAAGATTTGCTCCTCCATGGTGTTCAATTCATTTAAGGAGTTGTCCACTGGGTCAAAGTTAATGATCTCCATATCCCATGAGACAAAATTTTCATAGTAAGGTTTTAGTCCATAACCATTAACTTTAAAGATTCTCCCTGTTTCTCACCATAGGGAAATACGTGAGTAACTATAAAAGGTCCTGTCTATCTCGAGCGGTGTTTTCCAATAAATAATTTGAGACATGAACAAAAGAGTAAAACTTTTTTCCTACTTCAAAATTCTTAACATTCACTTTATTTTCATGAAGTGCTTTAGTTTTGTTTTTATAAATAGAAGCACTCTCATATACGTCATTTCTCAATTTTTCTAACTATTGGATGCTAAGTTTAGTTATTTACCTGCATTATCATAATTCATATTACATGTCTTAATTGCCCAATATGCCTCATGTTCTAATTCGACTGGTAAATGAGATTCTTTACTAAAAACTAATCTATAAGGTGTCATACCTATGGGTGTTTTGAATGCAATCTTATATGACCATAATGCGTCTTTTAATGAAGACTCCCATTTTTACGTGTTGAAATACTATCTTTTCTAATATTGATTTAATTTCTCTATTTGAGGTTTCAACTCGACCATTAGTTTGTGGATGATATGTAGTAGGTGTCCTATGGGTAACATGGTATTTGTGAAGTAAAGAATCAATAATTTTTTTGCAAAAGTGTCATCCTCTGTCGGTAATCATTATTCTAGGTGCTCCTAAAATAGTAAATATCCTTGATTCTGGGAAGTTAACTACTATTTTAGAATCATTAGATTTCGTGGCTATAACTTCTACCCATTTAGACACATAATCCACGACTAATAAAATGTAAATATTTCTATTAGATGGTGGAAAAGGTCCCATAAAATATATTCCCCAAATATCAAATACTTTGCAAAAAGAATAAGACGCAAAGGCATTTGGTTCTTACGTCCTAAATTTCTGGCTCTTTGACAATTTGGACAAGCTTTTGTGTAAATATAACAATAATGGAATAAATTAGGCCAAAAGAATCCTGAGTCTAATATTTTACGGGCTATCCGACATGGACCAAAATGTCCACCACAAGCATAAGTATGGAAATGAGCCATGGCGGATTGTATTTCCATTTGTGTGGATACATCTTCGAATGGTTTGGTCGACATAAAATTTTCATAAGTAAAGGTGTCATCCCATAAATAATGTTTAGAATCGTGTTTTATCCTATTTTTTGTGCTCTTGTTTAATGAGGTGATAGCCTATTAGTAGTGAGGTAGTTGACTATATTGGCATACCATGGGCTAGTAATATCTATCTTATATAAGTGTTCATCTGGAAAATCATCTTTCAATGGTATTAGGGGTTCAACATTTTCTAGTACACTTAGATGGTCTGCTACTAAGTTTTTGCCACATTTCTTGTCTTTTATAGTGAGATTGAATTCTTATAACAAAAAAATATATCTTATTAGTCTTGGTTTTGGCATCGTCCTTTGCCATAAAATATCTTAATGTGGCATGATCTGAGTAAACCATTATTTTAATACCTAGTAAATATGGTCTAAATTTCTCTAGTGCAAACATAACTGCTAGGAGTTCTTTTTTATGGTGGTATAGTTTAGTTGGGCGAGATCTAAAGTTCTTGATGCATAATATATGACATGAGAATCCTTTCCTAACTTTTCACCTAAAACAACTCTTACTACTTATTTACTTGCATCACACATTATTACAAATGGTCGTGACCAGTCTAGTGACTTTATCACCAGCGTGGTAATCAAGGCATCTTTTAGTTTATTAAAAACTATCATACATTCAGGTGTAAACTCGAATGTGACATCTTTTTGCAAAAGTTTGCACTAGGGTTGCGCTATTTTGAAAAAGTCTTTCACCAAACGTCTATATAATCCTGCCCGATCAAGAAAAGATCTTACCCCTCTCACAGTAGTAGGGTAAGGTAAAGTCTTTATAACTTGGTTTTTAGTGGGTTCCACCTCTATTCCTTTTAATGACATTTTGTGTCATAGTATAAGTCCTTGATTTACCATAAAATGACATTTTTCATAGTTCAATATTAGATTTTTCTCTATACATCTTTTAAGTACTTTAGTTAAGTGAAGTAAGAAGTCATTGAAAGAATTACCATGTATGGTAAAGTCATCCATGAAAACTTCAATAAAATGTTCAACGTAGTATGGGAAGATACTAATCATACATTTTTGAAATGTAGTGGGTGTGTTACATAAGCCAAAAGGCATACGTTTGTAAGCGAAGTATCTTTTCTTGATCTTTTGGAGCTATAAGAATCTGATGGAATCTTGAGTATCCATCCAAACAACAGTAATGGGTTCCTCCAGCTAGTCTTTCTAACATTTGATCAATAAACAAAAGTGGATAATGATCTTTTCTAGTTGCGACATTTAGCTTCCTATAATCTATGCATACTCTTTAACCATACTGGATTCTAGTTGGTACTAATTCTCCATGTTCATTTGTTATAACTGTGATCACCGTCTTGTTAGGAACTACTTGTACCTGGTCGACCCAATTACTATATGCTATTGGGAATATCATCCTGACATCTAATAATTTTAATATTTCTTTCCTTACGACTTCCATCATTGGCTGATTCAATTTATATTGGGCTTATTTAAGTGATTCCATGTCTGCTTCAAGATTAATTCTATGCATGCATGTGGCTGGACTTATCCTTTTAATATCGACTACTGTCCATCCTATTCCTATTCCTATTGTTTTCTTGAATTCTTTAGGAACATACACTAATTTCTCCTTGATGAGTCATTATTTATGCACTTTTTCATAGGTTTATTGCTATATAAATCAACTCCAAAGTCGTGTTTGATGGCTCTATATGTTTACTTTAGAGATTTACAAGTTGTTTGAGTATTTGTGCGGGAATTAGACAAATCCGAGGAAGAAGTTAAAGTTCGATAAAAAAACTAGCAGACTTGATGCCTCTTATGTACATGGACGATGACACGACATAACAAGGAATCAGGCCAGAATACTGGACAACGCCAAAAATGTGGCGGCCCTGCCGCCCAAAGGTGATGTGTCTCCATGTACTCCTTACTTGGTAGACCCAACTACACGTATTCGACACCTGCCCGTCCACCTCTTATCTCGAAATTCATGTCCACGTTTTTTTGTCAAATTAGTTAGTGGATTATCCATATTTTCTTAACATATTCTCTTTAAGTATGTAAAAGTTTATTAAGTTCAATAATTTGCAGTTTATTCCAATGCTTAACCATGCTAGTGGGTTGTATCTTACAAGTTAACATAAATCAGCGGAATCCGTAATTGATAAAATTAGAATAAGTAATTTAACATGGTAAACATTATTCAATAAAGCAAATCCTACTGTGGAAAACCTAGAAAAGTACTCTGTATATAAGCGACAGTACCATAAACCAGGTATATATACATGTACCGTGTCATCTCAAGTCCCCTAATACCCAAAATAATACAAAATATCAAAATAAGCACGTACTAGTAGGTCCTCGACGGCGGGTAATCAGATTTAGTCGCCTAGGATCACCTTGTCCCTACTAGTACTAGGATCTACACTCAATCATCATAAAAAGACAGATGACGAGTCCAGTAAATAAAATCCCAAGGAACCCCTATGAGCATTCGCGTAAATAATGTAAGGAAATGCAAGAAGTACTGTCAAGTAAACATATGGAATGTAAACACAGACAACTATAAATGGCTCATCGCATGAATAGATAACAACTAAGCAAACAAATATGTGTGCGCGCTCCAGATGGATTAGATTGTACTTCAGGTCACCAAGTTCCCACCAGTGGTCGCGCCTAACTGGCCCAACACTTCGTCCCTCGTGGTGCTAGCCAAGTCCGCTGAGTCACCGACAGTACACCAAGGGCAAGCTCGGGTTGACCTTCACTGAGGGTCGAGTCATACGTGTTACAGACCAGTGCATCATGAACACACAACTAGGAAATCAGGGGGAGTAACCTCAACACACATCCAAGTAACATAATGGAATAGTAAAACCAGCAAGGAAATGATAGGAATGAAATTTAAAACATGATCTAAAACTCAGAGTTCTTCAGTTGGGTTTTATAAACCTCAAACCGCACTCTGACTTCCCTGAACTCCTGTATCTGACCTGACAAGCTCCCCGGTACCGAGCTACGGTATCCTAAGTCCCTGGAGTTCAATTTTATAGGTTTAGACTCTTTTCAAGTGTTTGGTTAGGTTTCATTAGTGCGCTAATGGGTCTACCTAGCGCACTAGGTGAAGTTAGTGCGCTACTGTTCTTCATTTTGAAAAATAGTTGCAAACCCATAACGATTAGCGTGTTAACCGTTCCAGGTAGCGCGTTATCTGTCCTCTGGGACAGAATTCTCAAGTCGAGAATTATGGATCCTTCCCCTTTCAATTGGCTACCTAACTTGTTTTAACATACTTTCCATATGTAATTAACCTTAAAACAACAACTAAAACAATCCAGAACATCAATTTGACCCAAATTCCTCTAAATCTCATGCATTCACCAAACTTTCCAATTTCGTCAAAACACCAATTCTAGCTAAAATAGTTGTAAATTCTCTATGAAAATGATCTATGAACATGTAATTCATCATGTTTTCACTAAAAATCAGAGGTCTAATCATCAAACTCGAATTTCACTAAAACATTCCCACAAAATGGGTTCATTGAAAAATGTAGGAGATGAGGAAGATGATTACCTAGGTTGGATCACTTGATTTGTCTTCCAAGGTGTTGAAATTCTAGCTTGAAATCCTTTACAACTTCAGGTTTTTCTCGGATTTGCATGAGAGTTTGAGTTAATGGAGATGAAGCTCCCACTCATGTGGCTTATATATGTTGGTCTTGATCAAGTGTGCTTGCGTATCTTGAGGATTATCTTGTGGTTCATAAACATGCTATCCCACACCCCCTGGTGACTTCATTAATAACTCCAATAGCACACTCGCATCCTTGTTTCTCACATTATGATCATCTAGATGTCCATCTTATGGTCATTTTTTAGTACAACTATAGGCTTTTCTTTATTTAATTAACTCACATTATATTAAGCCTCATCAAACCATATGGTAAGTGCTTTATTTATCAAAATTAACCAACTTATGATCCCACTAACCTTCGGCTACCCTATACCCGGTGCCCTGCATCTCGTTACGTATTTCGAGGCACGCTATACCCTATCATTCTAATTTCTTAATTGACTTAGCCTATGGTTACATTATCCATTTTATTTTATTACTTGGTCATATTAACATGAATTAGTCGAGTTCCTTAGTGTACCCATACTTTGCCTCTCGATACCCGCATTGACACGCACTTCGAGGTGACTACCTGTTACATAACCTCCCACGATATAGCCATTCAACATACACATATGCGATGTATTAACAAATAATTTCATAAAATGCATCGCTATTAAACAATACAACATACAATTTACTATTATACCTAGGTCGACGTGTGTCCTAGCCTACCCGCAGCGTCCACGGGGATCCAAGTGTTGAGTTTTGGGGTTCATACGCAACGGAAATTACAAAACAATTTTGACAAAAATCCCAACACGATCCGAATCTAATTCCATTAAAAACGTTTAAACCATGAAAACTTAATCATACCTCGGTCGCAATATACCTTTCTGAAGGTTGATTGATCTCTAAAGTGCTGCCAATGACGAACGCCCTCTACCAGCAGTCCACACATGAACGGCGACCGAGATTCGAAGTGCTAGCTTCGAGAGAATACCAAACCTTTTTGTTTCTCTCCAAAATGATCCAGAGCGTACCAGAAAACCCTAATTCGTTTTTGAAACGAAAATAGAGTTTCAACACTTAATCTTTTCATACGTGTGTTCTAACTTAAAACGTCTATTTATACAACCCTTGTATATAAACGGTTAAGTAAATTACACATATACCCCTACTTAAAGAAGTATAAGTGTAATACACCACAATGACGTTTCTGTCATGAATTTTATCATATAAAATTCATTTTTCTAAACCATCTTAAAATCTCTCAAAACCATTCTTAGTGTGCGACCCAATATGCTCATACAACGTTGGCAGTGTACCAAAACACATTTTGGTATACAAGTCATAAGCGGCCTTTAGCAAGACATTATGACTACCCAAGTTGTACGAATATCAAATCGATACAACCTAATCAATAGTGTATATAACATCCTTTTGTCACACGATATCCTTTTGATCAAACATAAGGCATGGATTTGTCATCCAACATGTTCAATCGTACTAGTCTCGATCTCTAAGTAGACTGAAAACATCCAAGTGACATTGATCAATATCAATTCACTTAGACTAGGCCTTTTAACAGTTTAACACATCGAGGGATCCACTGGATATCTCTCTTTATATGAGAAGGACAAATCTATCTCGATTACACAACTTCATCACATTGCTCACACAGTAACCAATCGCAACCTTTATAATCGTCCGGTTAAAGACAACGTTTGATTGTGTCAAATCACTATCTTCCAAATGTTGAAGTCTCTGGTAATCTCAAGTCAGAGGACTGAAAAATATACCTATCATGAGAAACAACTATGACTTAATCTATGTGATGTTCTCATAGCGGGTTGGTCCAGTACTTTGTTCCCTAACAAGTACTCGTGATCTTGATTCGTATCCTTATACGTATAATCATCATATGATCATCAATCAAGACTCACACTAGTCTTAATTCATTATAGTTCCTAGTATAATGATCGACTAGGGACATTTAGGATATTTCTGTAAGTACCCATGGATCTTATTATAATGTAAACATGCAAATTAATTATAATAAACAACAAATGAAATCCTCTATTTTATTAACTAAAAGTATTCATAAAGACAGTTAATGGATTGACCTAGGGCACATGCCCCAACACCAAGTTCGCGTCCATGTATGTAATTACGAAATAAATAACAACATTAATGAAACGGGCCGTTACAGTTCTTCCCAACTAAATAAAATTTCATCTCGAAACTTAACATAACTAAATGTTATACCATGAAATAACTGAGGGTATCGTTCTCGCATAGTTGGCTCGAGCTCCCAGGTAAGTCCCTCCGTCCTATGATGCTGCCAACGAACTAGGACCTTAGAGTGCTCCCTGTTCTTGAGAATTCGAACTCTGCGATCAATGATCTCTATCGACCTCTCCTCATAAGTCACGTCAGGCTGAACCTCAACTTGCCCTAAATCAATCATCGGTGTAGGCCCTGACCCAGCTAGTCTCAATATTGAAATATGAAATGTCGGATGAACCCCAGCTAACTCAGTAGGTAACTCTAGGTGATATGCAACACTACCCACTCTCTCTGCGATCCTGAATGGTCTAATAAATCTCGATGCCAGTTTCCCATTAATACCAAACCTTTGCTGACCTTTCAAAGGGGAAACCTTCAGGTATACCCTGTCGCCCACCTCATAGCTCAGACCCTCGTGATACCGATCTGTGTATTTCTTATGTATATCCTGTATGGCTCGAAACCTCTAACGGATCTGTGTGATCTTCTCTGTGTGATCAACACTTATCTCAGGTCCAACGGTCATTGTATATTTTAGCTCCGCTCAACAGGCAGGTGGTCTACAAGGCCTCCCATACAGCGCCTCAAATGGTGGCATACCAATACTCGCCTGATAGCTATTATTATATGCAAACTCACACAAAGGCAAATACTCCTCCCACGGACCCTCAAACTGTAACAGATAAGCCTTGAGCATATCCTCCTAAATATGTATCCAAAATATGTATCAATCGCCTGATAGCCTCCCAAAGCTTCAAAGTCAACCTAGGATCTCTGTCTGATACAATGGAAACCGGCACTTCATGCGATCTAATAATATCTCGCTCAAATAATATTCTCAGCTCTGAGAACTTGTATTTTATAGAAATAGGAATCAAATGAGTCGATTTCGTCAGTCTGTCAATCAGAACCTAAGCTGCATCGTGACTCCTCGATGTCTGCGATAGTTTATCGATGAAATCCATGGAGATGTGCTCCCATTTCCACTGTGGAATGGGTAATGGCTGTAATAGTCCACCGGGTCTCATGTACTAAGCCTTCACCGTTGGAAAATGTGACAACTCTTGACGTACGCCCCTATGTCAGCTTTCATTCCTGACCACCAGAATAGTCGCCTCAAGTCATGGTACATATTTGTCCGAGCAGGATGAACTGTGTAACGAGACAAGTGTGCAACCTCCAGAATCTCACCCCGTATCGCTCGATCTACAGGTATCCACAAATTCCCTTGGTATCTCAAACACCGATTCTTGGTCTCTACTCAATAAGTGCACTCCGGATCTCGAGCCAAACCACTGAATCACTCATAAAGCCCATTAGCCCTCTGACACTCGACAACTCGCTCAATCGATACGGTTGGAACTCTCATCTGAAAACATATATGCTGCTCAATCGTAGACAACACCTCTGTCATGTACATAACTGCTGCTGCTTGTAACAATCCATGCTCGTATGTCATGTCACAAAATAGTGTGACTATTAATCCCTCTCTTGCTCAATGTGTCCGCTACGACGTTCACTTTTCCAGGGTGACACTCAATAGCAAATTTGTAGTCCTTCAGCAGCTTAAGCCATCTCCTCTGGCACATATTCAAATCCATCTGAGTGAAGATATATTGTAAACTCTGGTGACTTGTATACAATATGAACCTTTCTCCATAGAGATAGTGCCTCTAGGCCTTCAGTGCAAAAACGATTGCTGCAAGCTCCAAGTCGTGCACTGGGTAATTCCCTTCATGGGGTCTTAACCATCTGGAAATATAAGCAACTGGTCTACCCTTCTGCATCAACACATATCCAAGACCAATTCCCGATGCATCCATATAAACTGTCAAATTCTTGCCCAGCTCCGACAATGTCAATACTGGTGTGGAAGTCAACCTCTTCTTAGCCTCACAGAAAGCCTTCTTACACTCTTCTAACCAATCAAATCTAACATCCTTTTAGGTCAGTCTCGTCATCAGCGCTGTAAATAAGGAAAAGTCCTACATGAATCGCCGATAATATCCTGCCAGTTCGAGAAAACTCTGTATATCGCCAACAGACTGAGGTTTCCTTTAGTCAATGATAGGTCGAATCTTCTTTGAATCCACAAATATACCTTGATCACTGATGACATGTCATAAAAATCTTATCCATTCACCCAAAAGTCACACTTACTGAACTTAGCGTACAATCTGTGCTCTCAGTGTCATCAAAACTGCCTTGAGGTGTCTCTCGTGATCCTCACGAGTCCTAATGTAGATTAAGATGTCGTCGATGAAAACTATGAAAAATCTATCTAAATATGGTCTCAAACCCTGTGCATCAAATCTGTGAAAATTGTTGGGGCATTAGTCTGCCCAAACGACATGACTATGAACTTGAATAGCCCGTACCTCGTGCTGAAAGCAGTCTTCTGGATATCATCCTCTCGAATCCTCAATTGATGATGACCAAAGTGAAGATCAATCTTTGAGAAGAATCTGGCGCTTGCCAACTGATCGAACATATCATCTATCATAGGAAGTGGGTAACGGTTCCTAACTGTCACCAGATTTAGCTTCTTATAGTTTATGCACATCCTCATCGAACCATCCTTCTTCTTCATAAACAATACTGGAGCTCCCCAATGTGACATATTAGGGTGAATAAAACCCTTTTCTAACAACTCATCCAACTGTCGTCTAACCTCCTCCTGCTTCGATAGTGACATTTTATACGATATAGAAGTGATCGGCTGTGTACCAGGTATCAACTCAATGATAAAATAAATATCTTGTGGTGGTGGTGATCCTGATAGATCATTTGAAAATACGTCAACAAAATCTCTAACTACCGGAACGTCCTCAATCTTGACCTTTGTCCTAATTTTTGGTATATTATCGCTGCAAATGCCTCAATCTCCTACGTTGTAGCTAGTCAGCCTCTAGTGATAGGTAAGTCAGATGCAGATCCAACTAGTGAGAACTTCGGTATTCCAGGAATACGAAACTGAATCCTCTTACCATAACAATCTATCCGTGCATGATAGGGTGACAACTGATCCATCTCGAGAATAGCGTCACATTCTAAGTACTCTAACACTTGATGATATGCCGGTAACTGATGTCCGTAAACCTCTATCACCATGTCTCAACATATCCGGTTAGGGTATATCTTGTCCCTAGCGACCGTACTGAGAACAAGGTGTGTGTGTGTAATGTCTTTGTAACTAATCCTAACTCTCCAATAATACGCCTAACAATAAATGATAAAGTACTACTCGAATTAAACATAACATTCATAGGTCTACCAAAAATATGTAAAGTACCCTCGATGAGTTGTCTGGTCGCCCCGCCATTTGGCTGCGCTACCGCACGGGCTCTCTTTCTGGTTGGCTCTGGCTCTCGCCGTGGTGACAATGGTGTCCTGTAGTCTATCCTTAAATGTCCCCTCTATCTACACCTGTGACATATGCGGCTATCCTGCCTACCAGCCTGTCCGTCTCCAGATCTTATACCCTGACCCCGGTCTCTTTGACTCCTGTCATGTCCCCCTTGATTTTGACCCTGACGGTACATGTGTGGCGGTGGCCTATGCTAATCGATCGGTGCTGGTGCGATGGCGTGGACCAGTTGTCTCTCCTCATACTGGAACTGACTACCCTGGTGATCATCCTTGCGACCCCTGTCCCGTTTGTCATCCCTTCGACCTTTATCCAGATGATCCCTTTGTTTCTTCAGCTTCTGATCCAACCGAGAACTCTGCCCTATCTGTACCTCAGTCCCAGTCACACGTCTGCCATCCCTCCTCATCAGGTAGGTCTCACGTGCCAAAACTCTATCAAATATGTCCTGCAAAGTGGGTGCCCAAGACGATATCACTACCGAAGCAATCATATCTTTAACTACTCTAGTGAAATATTATATCTGCAGACGCTCCATCCCAGCTACATCCATCACGAACTGGAGAAGTACCGAAATCTCTCTACATACTGCAACAAAGTCCTGTAACCCTGTCTCAGGGTCAAAAACTCCTCTCTCAATCTCAATCTCACTTCCATAGGTATGTACTGATCATATAACAACTCCCTTAACTCAGCCCATGTCATCGGCACTGGATAGGTATCCTGATATGTGGTCTACCATACTGATGCGTAGCCTCTCAAGCATGCCCCGAATAATCATGCGTAAACACTTTCATCATTCCTCCTCAACTTATGGAAACGTTGATGAGACACAATCCACTTCCCCGCAGCCTCAGGGTCACCTCCTCTATAAGAGAAGCCTGGCTAAAACTTCATAAACTCTCTCAACATCTTCACCTCTGGAGCAAAGACGAATCCCGATATAGTAGAGGCAGTAGTGGTAGCAGTCATCTAATCCGTGGTCGTGGGTGGAGGCGCAGGGGTCGGTGTCTCTAGTAGAAGAACAACTGTGGTGGCTCTCTTTGTCTGTGTATCCGTTGCTACCCTCTGAACAGGTGTTTAGGGAACAACCAGGCCGATAGCCGTACCCGTAGATACAATAACTGCTACTGGCTCTCTGGGTGCGGCAACCGCTATAGCAAGTGTTGTTAGTGCGCCGATCTGATCCCGTAACAAACATAGTACCTCGACAATCTAAATCTCCTGAGCCGAGAGTTGATCCTCCACACTAGCTGTAACCGGGGAATCCATAGCTGCATCGCTAGTCTGACCAGTTTCATGAGGCGTAATCGACTGTCCGTCCATAATCTGCATCGAGAAACGTGCTCCAAATCATCCTCAGTGTATATACGTATATTATATACATACAAAATGAAAATATAACATGTACATAAACCCTATCTCTACCCGCCTCACATCACTTCCCAACTAAAGTTCTAAGGCAATAACTTCGGGGTTCCACAACTAAAGTGTATTTATTAAATTTTATGCTCTTTCATTTTTACATTCCCAAGTTCCTAGAACTCTTGCGCTCTGATACCAACTGTGGTGGCCCTGCTGCTCCGGGGTGACATGTCTCCGTGTACTCCTTTCCTAGTAGGCCCAACTACATGTATCTGGCACCTGCCCGTCCACCTTTTGTCTAGAAATTCATGTCCATGTGGGTTTTATCAAATTAGTTAGTAGATTATCCATATTTTCTTAACTTATTCTTTTTAAGTATGTAAAAGTTTATTAAGTTCGATAATTTGCGGTTTATTCTAATGCCTAACCTTACTAGTAGGTTGTATCTTACAAGTTAACATAAATTAGCGGAAGCCTTAATTGGTACAATTAGTATAAGTAATTTAGCATGGTAAACATTACTCAATAAAGCAAATTCTACTATGGAAAACTCAAAAAAATACTTTGTATATAAGCGAGAGTACCATAAACAAGGTGTATATACATGTACCGTGTCATCTCAAGTCCCCCAATACCCAAAATAATACAAAATATCAAAATAAGCAGTACTAGTAGGTCCTCCATGGTGGGCAATCAGATGTAGTCGCCTAGGATCCCCTTGCCCCTACTAGTACTAGGATCTGCACTCAATTATCACAAAAGATAGATGGTGAGTCCAATAAGTAAAACCCTAAGGAACCCCTCTAAGCATTCGCGTAAATAAATTAAGAAAATGCAAGAAGTATTGTCAAGTAAACATGCGGAATGTAAAGACAGATAACAGTAAATGGCTCATTGCATGAATAGATAACAACTAAGCTAACAAATGTGTGTGCTCGCTCTAGATGGACTGGACTGCGCTTCGGGTCACCAAGTGTTGATATGAGTTCAGCACCATCTTCATCACATCCTAGGACAAGAGGACTTTTTCAGACCATATTTTCTTCACTTATGTGTAGCCAAATGAAAACCCTTCGAAATGAGTAAATGATAGCGGCAAACGAGAGGACTTTACAACGTTATCATTCTATGTTTGAGAGAACGTATGACAACCTTTGCATGATTGGAGGAAAAGTGTCGACATTCCATCTTTGCAGTTGCAATTTCCAACTGGGATTTACAACACAACTGATTGTTATGTTTCACAACCTTTTGCAAGAATGGATTAAGATGATGAAGATAACGATGAATTTACTTCTAGAAACCATCATGTGCATTTTATTTTCTTTTGTACGAAATGAATGAATGAATGATTAATTTTATTGCCCTTGCTTTAATTTTTACTTATGAATGAAATATGTTTCCTTTGCAGTCCATTCATTTGAAGTTTGTAGAATTACATATTTTTCTATTTCATTATAATTTTTATTACAAATATCAATTTTTTTATTGACACGTGTCAAGCGTGCATAATAGTTTCCCGTATTTTCTTATTATTTGTAGTTATGGTAAATGGGATATCGTCTCCCAGGGATTTTGCAAACTTCTAAGGAAAGTATTTTTGTTTTGTTTTTCTTAATTTAGTTAATCTAATTAAATGGGAATTAAAATACCAAACTACTAAAAAAATATAACTACTAACTTAATTAACCAAACTAATTAAACTAATTCAAACAATTCGATGCAAACTAAATTAAACAAAATTCAAATTCAATATAATGTAAATATCTGAACAAACATCTAAACAAACCCCCCCACTAAACAATGTAATATACTTGGATTGCATTCAACCACCAGAACATAACATCACTTCATAACCTAGTTATAATCATATCACATGAAATCTTGGAATCATTAAATCTTAATTCATAATAAGTTGATAGCCTTTAGCAAATAATCAATTTTCATATATTCGATGGAAACTAAGCCATATCCTTATCATTGTAAATCTACCTATTGGATAAAGCGCAATAAAATAGAAATACAATAGCATTAAACTCAATAAAAATCATGTCTAATCTAAATCAAATATTAATCAGAATATGCTAATTAATAAATAACTTAGAAAACACTCACCTAGAACATCCACTCAGGTAATATTGCCCTATAAATTAATCCTAGTTACTACTTCTGTAATTGTTGTCAATAATCATACACAAAATCAAAATATCACAATACATATTTGCAAATATGCATGCAATATCAATATTCATTAGTTGTAATACGCAAAAACAACTTGTTAAAACAGTGATTGTTGTGTATGATTAAATTCAAAACATTAAGTTCATGATTCATTAATTATAATTTTATAGCAATCCAAAGTATATACATGTCTAGGGTCTGTTTAGATTAATAAACTAATCACTCATGTTGGAAATAAATAACACAATAATATAATTAAAATAAATAATTAAATAAATACTTCTTAATGAAATAAATTGAAGCTCCAATGTAGCTTCAAACATAAACTCAATAAAACTAAATTTATGAGGGCAGAAGGCTAAGAAAGAGATAGATCTCAATTTCAAAGCCATGAGGTCCAATTTATAGTTTTCTAAGTATACATATCATAGATAAACTCAAATTCTTCGTATTAATTTGAAAAATTCGTAACCGACCTCAGCGATTTGTCATCGATTCCATTATGTTCATAAATCATTGAGTTAATAACTGGAAATATGTCTCTGTACCAATCCAGCTGGCGATTTCTAGTATATTTTCCAATTTGCTGATGATTCTCTGGTTAATCTCTGCTGTCAATTTAGATGGCGATTCCTGGTGTGTTCTTGTATCGCAATCTAATCGTTGGACCTCTTCTACAATTGAGTGTTTTGCTCTTCTTCCTCTTTTTTCCATTTCTAATTATTGACTTGTCAAATACCCCTAAACTCAGCACTTTGTTTTTCCAAACAAAGGAATACTCTTAATCATATTCTTTTTTCATTCTTTATAAACTAATTTCAATCTATCTTAACTTTAAATAATAGAAGTTTAAATAGAAGTGATTTTCAAATAAAAATATATACCCATAAGTAAATGAAAGTTGTAATAGAATAAAATGATTTAGACAAAACGAAACATCCCTTAACGATAACTCAACCACCTAATGCAACATCCCTTAGAACTTAAAGTTTATTACCAAGGTTAGTACACAATATAGGTTTTCTCAATCTCAACAGACAAGCATCAAGCTTATGATGACTAGTATAGAATCTCCAAACACAAAAACTACTAGATTAATCTTAATTTTAGAAAATATTTTATGATAGCACCACAACCAAAATCAATAGCAATTTTGCCAAGATACTAATGAATACATCGTTTAAAATGTGTTAGATAAAGAAATACTTCACTCAACCCTAGCTTCAAGCACTCGAGCAAAATCTTTTCTTTGAAGAGTTTAAGAACATCCACCTTTTTCATCTCTCATTTTTTTCTACTTGGACCTAATTATTTTTTTCTTTATTATATATATTTTTATATATTATCATTTTCTTTTGCTTTTTGAGTCCTTGCTCCATTTCCTATGGACATTCTCACATTTTTTCCATTTTAGATTCCCTGCCCCATTTCCTATGGAATCTATAGGACTCTTTATATATTTGTAAACTCTTGTTAACACTTCTCACTATCCACTAAAATTGAAGAAAGTATTCTTTTTAACTTACGAAATTCATCTGTTTCTAACCATTTCTTCTTTTAATTGTGGTATAATAACTTTTTTATATATAATATAAAAATACTTAATCAATAGCCTTTCGCATCATAAGATTCTTAGAAATATTTCATGTTCATCTTGAAGTATTGTTTTGATCTTCTACCAATTCTCATGACTAACATAAAGCAATCAATCCATTTTATACATCTGCTAGTAAAGTTAATCAAAAATGGTATAAAAATTGATTCCTTCTATCATAGAATTCACTTGGGTAATAAAAATATCACTTCCATTCAAATTCTATTATATTCTCATATTCATTATTATTATTTTCCTAACTAAAAAAAGTAAAATGACTCGTATTCATTATTATTTTTTCCTAATTAAAAAAAAAGTAAAATGAAATTTATCCTTACTTTAATTCGGGAAAAATTTGAAAAATTTCATCAACTCATTTGAATATCGAATTGAGATTTTGAACTTTTCTTGTACCTTTTTTGCTTTCCTTGCTTTCTTTGCTATGCTTCACCTAAAACTCCCCCAAATGCATTCTAAATCTTGTCCTCTAGATTTAAAATCGGGTTTCTAATAAAACAAATATACCACGTGAAGTATAAAAGAATTGATATAATCATAAATTGGATAATAAATATATAAATGAACACAATAAATAAATGTCATCAAATAGATTGCATAAAAAATATATGAATAAACATAACTAATATATATCAAATTTAGCATCAAATGTAACACCAAAGCACTTTATAAAATATATCACATCACTAAGCACAAATCAAAAATAGTATATCACCACATATCACAAAGTATATCACCAGAGATACAAGTAAGACCTCACATAATATCACTCAGAGACAAAGAAGATAAATAGAATAAAGAAATCAATGTCGTCGTCCGGAATTGGCATCGTTATCATCCTCCACTGAATCAATCCTCTGTGACTAGTATCTCGCAGCAGGGTCGTAAAGGTAGTAGTCCTCTCCTGGCAGTGTTGGAACATTAAGACTACTATTAAGTGGTAGCCTCATCTATATAGATGGTATAAGAGCCTCTGCTCCTCCTTGTTGTCTATGTCTTCTAGACATCGTTCACTCCATCCTATGAATGCTCCTACCTAAAGCCCTCTAATTGTCGAACATCAGTTCTTGATTTTTTAGAGTTGTCATTTGATTGCGCAGAATTGTATCCATAAAGGCCAACTCTGTCTCCTCCATGTATAGGCCATCATAATCCCTAGCATGTTGTTCCACATTCTGATCATGTCTAGCTTCCGACATTTTCTCTGAAATTCTCCTCATGTCATCTTTGATTTTTCTTCTCTACTTTGTCTCTCTTATAGTCATCTCAGCCTTCTCTCTCTCATCTTTAGTGTCTTCATAACAGTTAATTTTTTCATATCTCTCAATAACTTCATCTATGATGGTCTTCTCTGATATAACACGCATATCAAGCCCTGCCATGTTTACTTGATCTGTTTTATAAAAAATCATGATCATCAAAGGAAAATGTAGTCCGTCGTCCTTTTTATAGTGATAACACTCTTTATCGACTCTTCGATAATTTTACCAACATCCGAATATTTTAATCCCATGACGAAATGGTAAAGTAAGGCGGCTTTGTAGTTCACTATCTCCTAATATTGTTGGCTTGGCTGTAAGCTGGCGTTGATAAAATAACCATAAGCTTTAGTGATGTTCCTAAAATATTTAATGGTAATGTGCTTCGGGTACGCCTCCATGTCAAAAATGAATCCATCACCATGGATTGCTTCTATACCTCCCCTAATTGTCTCGGTAGGGTAGTGGTACTTAATGACGTATTTGGGATTTGGGAACTCATCATTTTATTTTTGGTAAAAATTTGGTAAACCAAAATATCGGTTTATTCTTGCAGCTGAATAATCCACTGTTCTTCTTCAAACTCGTGACTGTCTTACTGACACTTCCAAAAGCATTTGCGTAGAACTCTCTTACTAAGATATCACAACCCCTCTCACTAGGAACATCCTCTATTTCTAAGTAGTTATAGTCCCTAGTCAACAATCCCCAGTTCCTTGCCTCAATGATATCTAGGATCCTAGGCATGTATTTCAATTCATTTTTCATATTAAATCCCCTCTCCGGGATCAACTTCCTATCTTTCACTAAATCATTCTTAAATTTCTCAAAGGCCTTCTCATTGATAAATTTTTCCTTCCTAAGTACATAATTTTTCACCCCTGTCACTATCTCTTCTTCTAATTCTTCCACTTCCTCTCCCTCATTACATAATCATCCTCAGTATTATAGCCAAATGATGAAAGTGGAATAGGCTCTCTTTGTGGTCAATTCTAGGTGTGTTAAAAGAAATTGACGTGGGTTGGATTTGAGAAATTTTGGATTTATTCTTTGCTTTCTCCACTAACTTCCTCTTTCCTTTCTCCCCCCTTTAACCTCTACCATTTCCACTTCCGACCATTTAGATAAGTACAAGTAAAAGAATGAACCTGTAAAACCATTTAAAACCAAATTTTGTTAGAAAAGTGTTCAGTAAAATTCAACTTATCTATCTAAAAGGAGAAATTCATCGCAAAATTTGTTTATCAATCGAAAGTTTGCAATTCATATGAAATTTATGGATAAAACATCATTGAGAAAAACAATCATTTGTGAGTAATTCAAATCATGCGATAGGCAAACACAAAACCACCAAACTCATTTGAAATTTAGTCTCAAATTAGTTTGCGTATAAAATTCAATCCATTCGCCATATACTAAAAAAATAGTTCAAAAATTCGATAGCAATAAACAAATCATCACACCACTCCCATACTAATATTGTAATCGAAAACATTTTATATCAAAACATTTAGCTTCTATCCTATGTAAAAATTTAAAAATCGATGAAAAACTAAAAATATACTCAATAAAAAGTTACGATTTTCATTGATTACCTTCTTGAAAGTGATTCTTTCTAGATTGGAACTCTAAACTTGTCTAGAACACTCCTCTAAGCTCCAATTCAAATTTTCCTTGCTCGAGCCTTAGGTGGCTCTGCACTCTCAAAACTCACCAAATTTTGGATTGAATGTGTGAAGATTATGGTAGGAATAACTTAAATACACTAAAATCTAGCTTTAGAAGGTTGAATCTAGTGATTGTGTCCTTCATAATAATATTCTAATAAAGCTATTTGAGTATATCCATGTTGTGGACAAGAAGAAATTAATCTTTGGAATCTATCACAAAATTCATTAAAATTTTCATCATCTTTCATCTTTGCAACTGTGATTTGCTTTCTATAGGAGCTAATTTTTCTAGCAGACATATATTCATCTAGGAGAGCTTCTAACATTTGAGTCCATGCAATTATTGAATCTTGTGGGAGATAGAAGAACCAATCTTGTGCTTGATCTTTCAATGCAAAAAGAAAAGCTTCAAGTTTGACTTATTTTAAAGTATCTTATTTCGATTTCATCCTATTAACTTTATGTTGATAATCCCTTATGAATTTATGTGGGTCTTCATAGTCTTTACCATAAAAGTTAGGTAAGGCACTAATAAATCTATATCTAAGTTCAAAGTCAAGAAATCCATTAGGGTATGCTATGCACATAGGCTCATATGCTGTAACATTTTGATTTGCTTATCTAAAAGTGAGTTCTCTATTATTATTATTGTTATTGTTATTGATAACTCTATTATTATTATTATTATTATTATTATTATTATTAATGACATTGTCATTAATATCATTGTTGTTATTCTCCATCCTATTAGCTAAGTTTTCCCAAAGTTGTTGTTGTCCTAAACTTCGATTAAAAGTTCTATCTGTTTCATGATCATACAGATGTAAAGATCCTGTGGAATTAAAACGATGAAGTGTGTAGGCCATACAACGACTAAAGTCCTAAGAAATTATTTAAAAGCCCCCAGCAACAGTGCCAATAATTGACACGTGTCGAGTGTGCACAATAGTTTCTCATATTTTCCTATTATTTGTAGTAGTGGTAAATTGGATATCATCTCTACAAAGATTTTGCAAACTTCAAAGGAAAGATTTTTTTGTTTTTCTTAATTTTGTTAATCTAATTAAACGGGAATTAAAATATCAAATAACTAAAAACAATAACTACTAACTTAAGCTAACTAAACTAATTCAAATTATTCAATGCAAACTAAATTAAACAATATTCAAGTTCAATATAATGTAAATATCTAAACAAACATCTAAACAAACCCTCACTAAACAATGTAATATACTTGGATTGCATTCAAACACTAGAACATAACATCACTTCATAACATAGTTATAATCATAATAAATGGAATCTTTGAATCATTAAATCCTTATTCATCATAGGTTGATAGCCTTTAGCCAGCCAACGATTTTCCTATATTCAATTGAAAATCCAAATTCTTATCATTGTAAATCTACATATCGGATAAAACGTAATATCATAGAAATACGATAGCATTAAAAATTAATGAAAATCATGCATAATCTAAATCAAATATAAATCAAAATATGCTAATCAATACATAACTTAGAATACAATCACTTAGAACATCAACACGGGAATAAGCCCTATAGATTAATCTTAGCTACTACTTCTATAAATGTTGTCAATAATCATAGGCATTGTCAATAATCTTAGACATAGATATAGAATAAAAATACCACAATACATATTTACAAATATGCATGCAATATCAATCTTCATTAGTTGTAATACACAAAAACAACTTATTAAATCTGTAATTGACGTATATGAATAGATCTAAATCATTAAGTTTATGATTCTTTGATTATAACTATATAGCAATCCAAAGTATACACATGTCTAGGGTTTATTTAGATTGATAAACTACTCACTCGTACTGAAAATAAATAACACAATAATATAATTAAAAGACATAATTAAATAAATAAATATCTCTTAAATAAATCAAAGCTCCAATGTAGCTTCAAACATAAACTCAATAAAACTAAACTTATGAAAGCAAGAGATTCAAAAGAATAGGAGAGTAATTTCAAAACCCTAAGGTCCTATTTATAGTTTCCTAAGTTATTCATATCCTAGATAAACTCAAATTTTTCATATTAATCTAAAAAACCCATAATCGACCTCAACGATTCCTAAATTGTACATAAATCACTGAGTTAATCATTGGAATTGGTTCTCTATGCTCCACCAATTCAGCTGGTGATTTCTATTATAATTTCCAATTCGTTGAGGATTCGCTGGAACTGCTCTACTATCGATTTAGGTGACGATTCCTAGTGCATTCTTGTATCACTAGCTAATCACTAGACTTCTTTTACAGTTGATTGTTTTGCTTTTCTTTTTCTTTTTCTTCCATTTTTTTCATTTTTCTAATTAAATTCTGAAATCACAAAAATAAGAGAATACATATTATAATGTCATCATTTATATCTAAAATCAACCTTAATTACACTATAAAACATGTCTAATTAATGACTTGTCATCTTGATTTGTATCCATATACACATGACCATCAATTAAGACTCACACTAGTCTTAATTCATTATAGTTCCTAGTATATTGACCGATTATGGACATTTAGGATATTTCAGTAAACATCAATGGATCTTATTATAATGTAAATATGCAAACCAATTATAATAAATAACAAATGAATCCTCTCTCTCATTAATAAAAATAATAATATAAATTATGTTTGACATAAGGCACATGCCCCAACATCTCCCACTTGCATTAGGACCAATCATTCATGCATCGAATACCTATTAACCTAACATGACCATCATGTTTTGCTTGTGGAAGAGCATTCGTTAATGGATCTTCAACATTGTGTTCTGTAGGAACTCTGCGAATTTTCAATTCTCCCATCTCAATGATTTTTCTAATAAGATGAAAAAGTTTGAGTATATGTTTGGATCTGTAGTGTGATCTAGGTTCCTTGGCCTGTGTTATCGCCTGTTGTTGTTGCAATACAAGCAAACATAGTTAGCAATACTTGGAACCACACCTAGTTTAGAGATGAGATTTTTGATCTAAACTGCTTCCGTAGTTGCATCAAAAGTTGTAATGTACTCAACTTCTATTGTAGAATTTGCCACAGTTTCTTGCTTCGAGCTTTTCCAACTCATTTTGCCTGCATTCAAATCAAACACATATTCAGACTATGATCTAAAGTCATCTATATTAATTTGAAAACTTGCATATGTGTAACCATTTACAACAAGATCATTTTCCAAACCTCCATAGACTAAGAACTCTTCTTTAGTCTTTCTCAAGTACTTAAGAATGTTCTTTACTGCTATTCAGTGAGTCTTACTGGGATCTGACTGATATCTGCTTTTTGTGCTTAAAGCATATGATACATCGGGTCGAGTGTATAACATAGCATATATGATAGACCCAATGGCAGATGCATATAAAATTTTATTCATATGATCTCGCTCATCACTTATCTTAGGACATTGAGTCATGTTGAGACTTTTGGCATGAGACATAGGTATCAATGCTCTTATGGAATCTTGCAAACTGAACATATTTAGTATCTTGTCTATGTAAGCACTCTGACTTATAACAATTAGCCTTTTAGATCTATCTCTATAGACTTTTATCCCTAGGGTATAGGTTTTGTCTCCTAAGTACTTCATTGCACAACACTTCCCTAACCAAGACTTGACATTTTGCAAGGTTGGGATGTCATTTCCAATGAGCAATATATCATCAACAAACAGTACCAAAAAATAACTACGCTCTCACTGACCTTCTTGTATACACAAGGCTCGTCTTCACTCTTAATGAAACCAAATTCCTTAATTGCTTCTTCAAAATTAAAATTCCAACTCAGCATGGTTTAATCCATAAATAGATCTTTGAAGCTTGCACATTTTCCCTAAAATTCTCAGGATGAACAAATCCTTCAAGCTATATCATATACACGTCCCCAATTAGCTTTCCATTAAGAAAAGTTGTTCTAACATCCATTTGTCGTATCTTAAAGTCATAATATACAGCTATGTCAATTAGAATTCTAATGGACTTAATCATGTCTAAAGGAGAAAAAGTTTCATCGTAATCAACACCTTGAGTCTGTTTGAAACCTTTTGCTACTAGCCGCGCTTTATAAGTGTGCACTTTGCCATCCATATCAATTTTCTTCTTGAAAATCCATTTGCATTTAATGGTCTTACCACCTTCAGGTAAATCAACCAGGTTCCAAACTTGGTTATCATACATAGATTGCATTTCAGAGTTCATGACATTAAGCCATTTATCTGACTTGGAGCCAAACACAGCCTCCTGATAACTAGTGGCTCATTTTTATCCATAAGCAATACCTTACTACTATGAGTAAGAAGAAATCCATATCTCACAGGCTCATGTCTCGTCCTACTAGACCTTTGTGGTCCTTGTTATACTTGTGAAGGCTCGATTTGTTCAGAACTTTGTTGATCTCCCACTAGCGGTTTAGTGTTCATTCGTGGTTCTTGAACTTTTTTAAGACTTACTTTATTCCTACTAATATCTTTTGAAATAAATTGCTTTCCATAAGTTACTATACCGAGCAACAAACATTTTGTTCTCAGCTGGATAATAAAATTAGTATCCCTTAGTTTCCTTATGATAATCTACAAATTTACACTTATAAGATTTAGGGCCTAATTCTTTTGAAAGTTAAAGTTTAACATAAGCCTCACAACTCCAAGTATTTAGGAAAGACAAGGTATGTCATTTTCCATACCATATCTCATATAGTGTTCTATCAACTGTTTTAGAAGGAACTCGATTTAATATGATCACAACAGTTTATAAGGCATAGCCCAAAAAGAAATAGGAAGATCTGCATGACTCATCATAGATCAAACCATATCTAATAAAGTTCGATTTTTCCTTTCAAAAATGGCATTCCATTGTGGAGTTGCTGGTGGAGTCAACTATGAGACAATCCCACAATTTCTAAGATGATCATCAAATTCTTGGCTCAAATATTCACCACCTTGATATGATCGAAGTGCCTTAATAGTTTTTCAAGTCGATTTTGCACTTCATTCTGAAATGTATGAAACATTTCAAATGATTCGACTTTATGCTTCATGAGATATACATAAACATATCTGCTGAAATCATCAGTAAAAGTAATGAAGAACTGATAACCTCCTCTAGCCATAGTATTTTTAGGACTGCATACATTAGTATGTATTAGACATAATAAATCAATGGCCTTTTCACTGTGTCCAGTAAAGGTACTCTTAGTCATCTTTCCTAACAAACAAGGCTCGCATGTTTCATATGATTCAAAATTAAATGAATCTTAAAATCCATCCTTACGAAGCTTATCATTGCATTTCTCATTTATGTGGCTAAGAAGACAATGCCAAAAGTATGTATGATTCAAATCATTTGACTTGAATTTCTTTGTATTTATGTTAAAAATGGGACTATATATCTGTGGACCTTTTCATGTTAAGAACATAATACCATCACACAAATCAACATTTGCATAAAATACTCCTTTACAAGAAATGGAGCATTTATTATTCGAAATAATGAAATTAAAACATTCAAATCCAAACATGAAACTAATATGATGTTTCTACTCAAGGCAAGGACATAAGAAGAATTATTTAAAGATAAAACAAGTCCAGTAGAAAGAACTAAATCATAACGTCCCACGGTTGGAGCATCAACTCTTGCTCCATTCCCCACACGTAGGATGATCTCCTCTTTCTCCAACATTCTAATTCTTGTAAGCCCTTGCACATTAATATAAATGTGAGATCCGCATCTGGTATCCAATACCCAAGAATCACTAGTAGATAAGTAAATTATCAATAACAAAAATACCTGAAGTGGCAGTCGCACTACCCTTCTTCTTTTTCTTTAGAACTTCCAAGTAAAGGTCACATGTTTTAAACTAAGATCATGAGTATGGCAAAAATAAAAGTTGTTTTCCTTTTCTTTCTCTTTCTGGGGTTGAGAAGTAGAAGCAACCTTGGGCTTGACTTTTTCCATGGGCTTTTAGACAGGCACAACAACCTTAGCAACTACAGCTTTGCCCTTATCCTTCTTCTTCTTCATGGGCTTTCACTTTTGGACCATCAGTGATGAGTCCTTAAATAAGTACTTATATAGATGTATTGCTATGTAAATCAAGCCTAAAGTCGTGTTTTGTGGCTCTATATGTTTACTATAGAGATTTATAGGGTATTTAAGTATTTGTGCATAAATCAAACAAATCTGGGAAAGAAGTCAACTGATGTTTAAAGTAGCAGGAAGCTTGACACCGTGAAGGACAATAGACGGCACCAACAAGGCGCCAAACCAGATCAAATAACAACGTCAGAATTGAACTGATGGCACCATGATTAATACAAACGGCGTCACCCATGACACCAAACTCAAAATTAAAAGTTCCAGCTGACTTAGAGACCAAGACTTTCAATATGTTTCACACTTCCACTTGGCGCTGTACCCACATAACCATGGCATCGTGGATGATGCTAACATTGCAAAATACATGTTTTGGGACTTGTTAGAAGGTTCTTCTTCCCGAGAGTTATTATTCTTGTACCCGAGCATACCTATATAAAATAGGCACCTCTATGAACAAAAATATATTGTATTCAAAGTAGTTTAGGAGTAGAGAAAGGTAGAGTAGCCATGTCCAGCTAGGTTCTTTAATACCTAGGTCGGGGATGAAGCTCTCTAGCTAGTAGTAGGTTGTTTTTAAGTCTCGTTGAGATTTTCTATAATAATAGTGTTTTATTTCAGTTCTCTATCTTCGTGTTGATGTTGTAACGATGTCTCAATGGTGGTTTAGAGTTTGTATATATATTGCAAATTTTTAGGCGTAAAACCCATTAACATGTTATCAATCAGGTCGAGTCTATGATACCAACCAGGTTAACAAGTGCCAATCACCTAGAGCAAGAAACCTGACACACTTGTTGCTCTTAGTAAGTAACATCGAGAACTAGGCTAGGTCTTAAAGCGGTTAACCAAGGTTGTCTAGGGGTGGGTGTTCCCACAGAGTTTTTAATGCTACTCACATACTAAATCTTGAGAGCACTTGCCCAAGGTTGTACAGTAGAGTAAGGGATATCTATCGAGAATGAAAGGACAAGGGTGTTAGTGCCTATCTAGGGAAAACTATTTTGAAACCTATTTTTAAAGTCAATGATACCATACATGGGAACAACATGGGGCTAGATTCCTATACTTAGGTATGTTTTTATTCTCTATTTTAGAACTATTTTACTAACAAAATTGCAATAGCTAAATGATGGTGTGCAATATCGGTCAGCCATAGACCCCCTGTTACTGGATCATTTCGATTTAATCAAAAACAAGAGAAAGAAATAATACCCCCTTGTTTAGTAGGCTTTTAGATAAAACTCTTTCAAAAACCCCCCATATTTACTTTTTAGTTGGTTGAACTGAGTTCGACTGGATCATGTAGATTTAACCTCGTTCTAACCTTTATTACATTTTGTAGGATTTGGTAACCTTTTACTGGTTATATTTGACACATACGACACGTGAACAAATTTTGGTGTCGCTGTCGGGGATTCAGTTCCAAATTGAGTTTGGCTTTTATTTTCTTTTTGTTTTATTTTGTTCTTTGAGTCTACTAGTTTATGCACGGTAGGGTAACTCGATCTAAGTCGACTGGTTCACTATTACCTTTTGATTTAAAAATTGACGGAACCCATCAAAGGTTGGATAGGGAAATTCTAAATAGAGAGTCTAGTTTCCCTCAACCTATTATGGTTGGCGGCGCTCGCCATGCTGGCGATGATCGCCATATTACTATGGGGCACATCAATGAAGATCTCCAACGTCCTCTTGCTCGATAGCCCCTCTGCATAAACTTCCTATCGAACGACGAAGCTTTTAAGCTTAAGTCTGCCTTTATTCACCTCCTGCCCACCTTTTATAGTATGGAGAGTGAAAACCTGATGGCATTCTTAACGGAGTTTAAGACAAGTTGCCAGTCTATGAAACCTCCTCGAGCAGAGGAGAATGAGGTGAAGCTTAAGGCTTCCGGTTCTACTTAAAGGATAAAGCCAAACAATGGCTCTTTTTTTTTCACCCTGACTGCATTACCTCATGGCACGACATGATAGATGAGTTTTTTCAGGGAATATTTCCCTAAGGATAAGGTAGCACAACTCATCTCTGAGATATGCAGTATTAAGATGAAAATCAGTGAGTCATTTGGTGATTACTGGGACCATTATAAGTGCATGATTGCCAATTTCCCAAAGCCTGGCCAATTCGATAGGTCCATTATCCGGTTCTTCTATGTCAACATGTCCCCCTAGATAGAGGTATGATTGACAGTGTTTGTGGTGGTCACATTCATGACAAAACCCCTGTACAGATGAAGTAACTTTATGAGGACATAGTGCAACAGTCCTGACTATACGAGGATATTGGTGTTAACGCATGCCAAAATCCGTCAATTAGAGCTGCTACTAGCTCCATTGATAAGAAAATCAATCAATTGACTTCCTAATGGAATGTTTTTTGGTTAATGGAAAAGCGGATGTCAATGCTTGTAGAGTTTGCTCACTCACAAGCTATACGACTGATGAATTTCCTACTCTATTTGAGTACCATTAATAGGTCAATGTGGTAGGTAACCAATTTTAAGGACAAACACGAGTGCCCTTCAAAAATACATATAATCAAGCAACAACGAAGATCAACCCTAACTTCAGTTATGGGCTTCAAAACCAGAACTAACAATCTTTCATCCCAAAAGGACAACCGTTGCCTGAACTAGTGATAAATCATTCGTCACTAGAGGACATGATTAAATCTCTAACGGCTCAACAAAGCCAATTCGCTAAAAACATCGACTAGTTCTAGGTAAACACTAAGAAAGCTCTCAGTGATACAAATGTCATTGTCCGAAACCTGGAGGTCCAGGTGGGCCAAATTGCACAATAACTAGGAAAATTAGCGGATAAGGGAAAGTCACTGATGCAGACTTGCCCAAATCCAAACATAAGTGCCAATGCGTTTACACTTCGTAATGGCAAGGGATACAAGGGATCCACATACCCATATAGACCATCTACCTCAAAGGAACAATTCAACGAAGAGGAGAATGAAGTTGAGATCTTAGGACCAACCCCTAAACAAATGGAAGTTCCCCAAAAGGAAACTACGCCTACTTATAAGGTCAAACCTTCCTTTCCCTAACACTTGATGATGGACGGAAAAAGGAATAAGGAGAGAGATATTCTTGAGAAATTTAGGAAAGTATAAATTAACATTCCCCTTCTTGATGCATTGAAATAGGTTCCTAGGTATACAAACTTTCTCAAAGAGCTCTGCACGAACAAAGGGAGATTGAAAGGTGACGAAATGATTGAAGTAGGAGAAACTGTCACAGCAATCCTATAAAAGAAACTTCCTCCCAAATATAAAGACCCAAGATGTTCTCTGTACCTTGCATTATAGGGAATGTCAATATCCAAGGGCGATGTGCAACCTTAGTGCCTCCATAAATGAGATGCCTCTATCCATTTATGGGAAACTCAACACGAGACCTCAAGAAGAAATAGGGACTGTGATTCAGTTAGCAGATCGGTCAATAATTAGGTAGTAGGTGTATTAGGAGACATAATAGTAAGAGTAAACAAGTTCTTGTTTCCTGCAAATTTTTACATGGTAGATATGAACGATGTGGAACAATTTCAAAACTCCTTGTTTGTACTCTTTGGAAGACCCTTCTTGAAAATCGCATGGACAGAAATTGACGTTTTTTTAGGGTGTCCTCACCATGGAATTCGATAGCGACACAATCAAATTTAACATTTATGACATTATACAATTTCTAAGTTACGTATTTTCAGTCGAATCGGTAGGAAATAAGGAAAAGTCATCAGAAAAAAATAAGAAGGAGATCGAAACAAAGGAAGCGTCAAGAAAAATTCTCCCTAACACTTTGTTGCTTCGAGGCATCTTAACGATCAAATCTCTAATAGAGCCTACATACAGGGCCCTACCCCATTTCAAAAACCCTTATGAAAAGGAAAAGGAAAGAATGGAGTGGAAGCCCAAAAGTAAGGGCATAAAAACCCTAAAAGGACCCCTAAGAAGGTAGGAGACAACGAACCTATTCATTAACTGGTGAAGATAAAGAACCTCGTATACAAGCACGGATTGATCGACACCAGAGCCATCACTAACATAATGCCAAAATCCTTTTTCGGAAGACTAAACTTAAGTTTAATGTTCCAGGAGAGTTTTCGGTGATAATAGGTGATGGGGTAGCTAGGTCACAACAGCGGGACAAGTAAAAGATGTTCTTATAAAAATAGGTAAATTTTCTATAAGATCGATTTTATGATCTTTCTAAATTTACATGAAACCAGCCCCCCACTGATATTAGGGAAAACCTTCTTGGAAACTTCTGGTGCATTAATCGACATACCAAAAAAAAATACTTATGTTAAGATGATTTGATAAATACATGATGTTACGAGAAAGAAAAGAGATAGAAATCCCGAAAGAGAATGCATGATGATTGCACCTGCCACCCCATATTTTGATTGTTTAAGGTTCCCTACTATGGTAATAGGTGAAGAAGGCTGGGATCTGCACTAATAAATCAAGGTATTCGGGCCATTGACTATAAACAAGAGCGCTACTGGGAGGTCGCCCAAATTTTAATTTTGCTTTAGTATTTAGTTACGTTAGTTTAATAACTCTATCTCTCAATCTTAATTCACGACTATTTGAAATGTCCTTATAAGGAAAGTCGTTGAAATGTCCCAGTCAAGTGAACCCTGAACCCTTAATTTTTTAAATCCTATTTTGTTTATGGCATCGTGTTCCACGTCGTGCATTAAAACATATGGCGCCAGGCTAAAACCCAAGACACCGTGGGGAGGCCCTTGCAAAATTGCCTTAAGTAACCCATGCTGTCTGTGACGACATGAGAATACACACATGGCGCCACATATAGCGCCAAGAGCATTTTTTAGGCAAAACAACTTCTCATCACACCATCCATGGTGCCGTTAACGCCACGTTGACGTCGTTAGAAACAACCCACTAATTTTGAAGCATCTTTCTCCTACCAAGCCCTAGACTGATCTCAAGCACACCCCCCAGCTAATTTTTGGTCTATCCAACAAATTTAGGAATTTGAGAGTTAGTTTAAACCAATCAGGGTTAACTGAGATAAAGTGGATTATTGAAGAACTTTGGCAAATCAACCATCAATGGATCATCCAAGCACATTACCACTAGGCATTAGAAGCCAGAAAGTCTCTCAGACAAAGGCAAATCTTCTCTAGTTGGTTTAAGCATTGATAAGTTTGAATGAGTAGATATGCATGAGAATTTCGGATTGTTTATGCTAAGAATTTCGAAATTGATATACCGAAATTGAGTTTGGGTCTTGATAAGTCGAATCTTTGGTACAACCAGCCCATAATTATTATGAAATTCATGGCAAGGACTAAGGGAGACGTAAGCACCTTAACCTCAGGAAGTTCGGGTAATGCGGAAGAAACATCGATCTTCAAGGGACCTCCTAGACCATTCAAATCTAAGAAGTTCTTGGGCAAGGAGGCCAAGGTGAAATATGAGAGTGATTTTTCAAAAAAGGATTTATGGAAGAGAAGGGAATAAACTTGGGTTGAAAATATGATAAAAGGGTGAATAACCCCATTTGTGAGAGGAATCGGAAACTCCTTACTAGAGATTATGTGAGAGAAGGAATCCAGAGGTGCTCAAAACTATGTTGGGAGTTTTACGCCAATGGTTACCAGATAGAGTAGGGTGAAATGATTAAAGGTTTGGGGAGTTATAGTTCACTACGACAAGATTACCATCAATGAGTTATACAACTCATTCGTGAATTAGGAATCCAAGCTGAGATACCCACATCAGATATATGATCACCCCTTTTTCGCTTACCCCTATGAATGAAACGTTGAAGTCTTGGTTATTCCAGGGTTACAAACGTGTAAGAGATATGAGAACAACATCTGCCTTTAGCTCACCAAGGAGACCTTCTGAATCGTCTTCATAATGTGGAACTACTTCATCTGCTCCTCTCTCCTTTTGACCAAGCAAGAGAATAATGTTCACTACTTTCAAGTAGGACTCCTACATAAGATTATCATGGGAGGATACATTGACGTAGGCCAGGTCATGTCCAACTGGATCCAGGAAGCTTTGATGACTGGCAAAAACATTAGATTCCTATTCCCTCTGCTGATCATAGCATTATGCATACAGGTTGGTCACTACTCTAGGGTGATGACGTGGACATTAGTCCCCAACCAACTTTAAATACGTATTTATTCGATACATTCGGACTGGCCAAAGGGGGTAAATGGATTCAAAGGATGAAAGGGAGATTATCAAAATATAGCAAACAGAGCAGGGACAATACTTGGCACATCAAAAGATTGATTTAGAATCTTGAGTTGTTAAGACTAAGTTAGAGGAGGAAATGAGAGCTGAGGAGGTCACAATACATTTGTAGCATGGTACGAGTTTGATGGACCTACTTTCAGTTACTGAGAGCTCACTGGTTCCCTTATACCACCACCATTTCCTCCTAGACCATGACCTTCACCATCGGGCTTAGATTCTTAGAGGTATGATGAGTACGACCTTCAGTATCTGGCTGACATGACTCAATATTAGGCCAATAAGGTACGGTACCAGCATGACAAGATGAGAAGCTAAGAGAATCTTGTTGTTGTGTTGCGGCATTAAAGGGAGTTAGCGAGATATCAGCACAGCCGACACCTCCGCCCTACCGACAAGACTATTCACTTCCTTACAGGTCCTACTATTTTTATGGATGATGGAGAGGTCACTTGGAGTACTATAGAGAGATCCCTCACACATTCTTTTGATGGAGCTTCATGATCGGGCAACGTCGATGATGACGCCCATAGTTAGATTTTGAAATAGAGAAAGAGGATTCCATTAACTATATTTATTATTTTTATTATTTTGGAGATGGATTTTTTTAACTTTAGTTCATTTATTTTAATGATACTTCTCATGCATGCTTTATTGTGTTTTATCATCTATTTCATATTCTTCGCTTGATTTTGAACCTTGGGAACAAGGATTGAAATAAGTTGGGTGTATGAAATATGTAGACAAAGTACTTGATGAAAGCCTCATAGGTATGGGCTAAACTTAAAGCTTAAATTTTTTTTCTTCTTACAAATTCAAATGTATAATCCCGCCTTCATTTCCATTTAGAATTTGATATAATAATGCATACGTGATAAGGTAGTCCTGTAGATTTATTTATGGATAGTGAAGTTTTGCTTTCAATTATAAGGAGTGAAACTTGGTGAAATTATCTACCTCCAAACTTAGGAGTAAAAAGTTTTTCTCCACCTCCATGATAACATAAATAGAAACATAAAGTAGGGACGAATAATAATTTGATATCAAAGTGAGTAGATAATCGAATTATCCTTGCGGGAAAGTTTAAATATCTAGGATTATTAAACTGGGACTAATCCACTTGAAGTATAATTGCCAAGGATCTAATACTTGTAAAGGAAAGTAGTAGACTTATGGGCTTGATAATTTTACATTGGAAGTCTACCTTAATTTTAGACAAGAGTCCTAAAGAGTCCTACAAGTTCCATAGGAAATGGAGCAGAGAACTTGATGGTTGGAAAAATTATAAAGAAATCGGTATCAACGGAGAATGGAGCAGGAACCATACATAAAACCAACAGTAAGGGAGAAAAAGTGAGGATCTCTAGTGAAAAAAGTAAGCCAGAAGTGCGTAAAAACTCATCTAAAAAGATTTAGCTCGAGTGCTTATAAGCTAGGATTAAGTAAGTTTTTTCCAATATCTTGAGTTAAACAATAGCCTGCCCTTGAATAAGTCATATGGACCCTTGTAAGTGTAAAAGTCTGCAAATAAGCAAAAAGCGGTGATAAAGTCTGTTTAAAAGAATCCACCTAATAAGGAGACCAATTGGATCTACCACATTGATAAGGAGACCGAGAAAACCTATGAGTAAGTTGAAGGTTATGGTTTTGGTATGCTTCAAGTTTTGAAGATATATTGTCTTAGAGGTAACAAAGTTTGAGCAATCGAACCAGACTTTGAAAATTTTGAGTCTTTTATCAAATAAATTGACCGAGTTTGGATTGAAAGGACTCTATTATTTTACTTCATAGGTATAAAGTCTTAGAATAGTAATTGTGTACCCTTTGCTCGGGACGTACAAAATTCTAAGTTTGGGGGTACTTGATGAGTCCTTAAATAAGTATTCGTGGGTACAAAAACTTTTTATATGTTTCCACACTGCCACTTAGCACCGTACCTACATAACCAAGACGTCGTGGACGATGCCAACATCGAAGAATAGAAGATTTGAGACTTTTTAGAAGGTTCTTATTCCCGAGAGTTGTTATTCTTGTACCTAAGCACACCTATATAAAGGAGGCACCTCGATGAATGAAAATATATTGTATTCAAAGTGATTTAGGAGTAAAGAAAGGTAGAGTATCCATGTCCAACTAGGTTCTTTAATACCTAGGTTGGGGATAAAGCTCTCTATCAAGTAGTAGGTTATTTTCTATGTCTTGTTGAGATTTTCTATAATAATAGTGTTTTATTTCAGATCTATATCTTAGTGTTGTTATTTTAACAATGTCTTAATAGTGGTTTAGATTTTTTATATTTATTGCAAATTTCTAGGTGTAAAACCCATCGACCTACTATCAATCAGGTTGAGTCTTTGATACCGACCGGGTAGAGAAGTAGAAATCACCTAGAGCAAGAAACCTAACACACTTGTTGCTCTAGGTGAGTAACATCGAGAACTAAGTTAAGTCTTGAAAGCGGTTACCCAAGGCTGTCAAGGGGTAGGTGTTCCCACAGTGTTGTTAAAGCTACTCATGTGCTAAATCCTAAGAGCGGTTGCCCTATCTATCCAGAATAGGGGGACTAAGGTGTTAGTGACCACAACACCTATAACCTATATAGGGAAGACTGTTTTGAAACCCATCTTTTAAAGTCAATGATACAAGACATGGAAACAACACGGGGCTAGATTGTGGATTCTTAGACTTATGTATGTTTTTATTCATTGTTTTACTACTATTTTACTTTCTTGATTAGTAGGATTTTAGATAAAACTCTTTCAAAATTCCCTCAGATTTACTTTTCTATTTGTTGAACTCAGTTTGACTGAATCCTATGGATTTGATCTTATTCTTATCTCTACTACATTCCAGTAGGATTTGGTAACCTATTACGGGTTATATTTGATATGCACGACACGTAATCAATTAACACATTAGTATAGGGTTTCTTGATATTATGTTCGATAGCCTTAAGCATCAAATGCAAATCTAGAAGTGATTTCTTCATGTTATTCATATTATAGTTCATCACAAACTGTGAATAACTATTTGGCAATGAATTCAGGATCAGATCCGTAGCCTACTCTTAGCTAATGGGAAATCCAATTCTATCAAGTTGGTCAACATAACCTTTCATCTTCAGAACATGAGGACTAAGCAACACACCCTCAGCCATCTTGCAAAGAATGAAGGTTACTGACTGTCTTAAACATTTATTGCCTAGCCTATTATTGGAACATTTCCTTCAGTGTCAAAGCCATGTTGTAGGCTTCCATGAGTTCCATGTCCTTGTAAAGTTCAGGAATCATGATAGCCAACATAATGCATGCAAAATCTATTAAGTCGTTCACATGCTTAGAATGTACATCCTTCATAGCTTTAGTGGCATTGGCTGGTGGTTCCTCAGGGATAGGATCATCAGGACATACAACTTGCATTCAGGATTTAGAAAAACTCTCAAGTTTCTGAACTGGTCGAGAAAGTTTGTCCCAGATAACTTATCCTTCTCAAGGATTGATCGCAGTGTTAAAGGATTGGTGTGTCTTGAAGAGGTCATTGATCTACAACAAAGATTACGCAAAGTTTATTTTAGTATAGAGGAATAAACTCCCATTAAATTAACAACCTTCTTAAAATACTCTATTAATTTAGAGGACTAAAATCTATATTTCATCTATCCCAAGACACCTATGGCATGAAACATTGAAATAGATTATTCAGGTAGGTAGCTTTTACCAACTACATCTTATGTAACATTTAGTTATATTATGAGATTATGATATCTTATATCTCAGCATGTTTTATCTCATCTTGTGCCTAGAGCCCAAAACTCTTTTGATAGACTTATTAAGTCCAACCATTTTAAACATCTAGCTAACTCTTACCCAGCTTACCTCACTAAGATAACATAATACACCTAGCTATCGCTGAAACAATATTCATGTGATTGAGGCCTTGACAAGTGTTTAGAATATGGGTGACACTTGACTTAAAATTTTAAAGAAGAATTTTTATTAAGTTTTATGATTACTGTAATTTAAATTTAACAATTAAATATCACATATTTTTGACACGTGTTGAGCGTGCACAATAGTTTCTCTTATTTTTCTATTATTTGTAGTAGTGAAAAAATGGGATATCGTCTCCATTGGGGTTTTTCAAATCTCTTAAAAATTAAAGCTACCCTAAAGTTTTATCGGATTTAACTTGTTCTAATTTAATTAATTTAATTAAATGGGAATTAAATACTTAATACTATGCAAATAAAATAAACAATTAATTATAATAAATAAACTATAAAAAATTTAAATTTAACAAACTAACCTAATATAATTCAAACTAATAATTCAAATAATCAATAAATCAATGCAAATAAAATATCTAAACAAACCCCACTAAACATTATAATATTCTTGGATTGCTTTCAAACACTAGAACATAACATTAATTCACATTATAGTTATAATTATATCACATGGAATCATGGAACCATTAAATCCTAATTCATAATAGGTTGATAGCCTTTAGCCAGCCACTGATTTTCTTAAATTTAATGAAAATGCCACATTCATATCATTGTAAATCTACTCATTGGATAAAACGCAACACTGTAGAAAATATGATAGCATTATGCTCAATAAAAATCATGCCTAATCTAAGCCAATATTAACCGAAGCCGAATAATAAACAACTTAGAACACAATCACCTAGAGCATCCACTCGGGAAAAGTCCTATAGATTAATCGTAGTTACTATTTCTATAATTATTGTCAATAACTATAGACATAGATTTGGACACTATATATTATGGAACATATTGGCTACTATGCAATCAACATAAAGAATCACTAGTTGTAATACTCAAAAACAAGTTGTTTAATCTGTGATTGACGTGTATTAATCAATTTGAAGCATTAAGTACGTGATTCCATAATCACAACTATAAAACAATCTAAAGTATATTACATGTCTAGGTTTGTTAGATTGACTAACTACTCACACATGCTGGAAATAAACAATGCAAATATGTAATTAATAGACATAATTAAATAAATAAATACCTCTTAATCAAAGCTCCAATGTCACATATAAAATTAAACTTAAAAGACAAGAGTAATGGAAAGTTAAAAAGAGAATAAAAGAGAAAAGAGATAGTTATTTCGAAGCTCTCTGGCCCTATATATAGTTTCTCTAAGAGTACATCTCCTAGATAAATACAAATTCCTCATTCTTATCTAAAAAATCTATCACCAACCTTCGTGATTTGTCAGAGATTCTTAAGTTGTACATAAATCATTGATTCACTGAGTTTAGCTATCGGTGCTCTACTGATTTAGCTGGCAATTTCTAGTTCATTCATTAACTCACTATGGATTCGCTGACACTTTCCTGCTGCCGATTTAGGTGGTGATTCCTAGTGTAAACTCGAATCGCTAGCTAATCGTTGAACATTTTTTTCTAGTTTGACTGTTTTGCTCTTCTTCCTCTTTTCTTTCATTTCTTCACTTTCCTATTTAAATCCTAAAATTACAAAAACAAGAGAATACCTAGTGTAATATCATATATATAATCAACCTTAATTACAATATAAAATGTGTCTAATTATTTACTTGTCAAATACACCCAAACTCAGTACTTTATTGTCCCGAGCAAAGGAATACTCTAAATCATATTCTCTTTTCATTCTTATAAACTGATTTCAATCTAATTCACTTTAACTTTAAATAAGAGAAATTTTAAAATGGAATTTATTTCCAAATGAAAACATATTATTCACAAGTAAATGAGGTTTATGATAGAATATAATGATTTAGACAAAGCAAAACATCCCATAATGATAATTCAACCACCTAATGCAATAACCTTTAGAACTTAAAGTTTATTACCAATGCCAATACATAACATAAGTTTTCTCAATCTCCACTGACAAGCATCAAGCTTACGATAACTAGTATAGAATCTCAAAATACAAAAACCACTAGATTAATTTTAATTTCAAAAAATACTTTATAATAGTACCACAATCAAAATCAATAGAAATTTTACCAAGATACCAATGAATTTGTCATTTAAAACATGTTAGATTAAGAAATAATTCATTCAACTCTAGCTTTAGGTACTCGAGTTAAATCTTTTCTTTTAAGGACTTTAGGCATGATTGACACACTTCACATAAATATTGTTGGGTTTTGGGGTTAATACACAACGAAAAATTTTAAAACAATTTTGAAAAACCCATACAGGATAGAAAATAAGATCTATTAAAGTAGATTTACAAAAGTAAATCTTACCTTAATCCATGAATTCCTTCTATAATTGTTCGATTTTCAAAACATTCAAATGTGCGTCCTCTATCAGAAATTCACACACGAACCGTGACAACAATTTGGGGTACTAGTCCAAGAGAGATAGAAAATGTTTTTCTTTTCTATCCCAAAATCCAAAGAACTCGAAAATTTACAAAAAAGAAAATCTTAAAATTGTTGTTTCACCCTTTATTTATATGTGTAGATAAGTCCTCACTTAAAATTATATTCGTAATACAACTATTGTATTTAGGCATTTTAACCAAATTACACATACGCCCCTATTAATAAGTTATCATATAACAAATCATAAGGGCTTTTAGGTCATTAATTTTTATCATATAAAATTAATTACTCTGGACCAATTGAAATTGCGCAAAGTCGTTCTTTGTGTGCGACCCAATAGATTCATGCAACGTTGACATTGAACCAAAACCATTTTAGTACACAAGTCATAAGCGGTCTCTAGCAAGGTATTATGACTACCCAAGTAGCATGAATATCAAAATTGATACAACCTAATGAATAACTTATATCATATCATTTTGTCGAACGATACCCTTTGATTAAACATAAGGCATGGAAAGTCACCCTTAATGTTCAATCGTACTAGTCTCAATCTTTAGGTAAACTGAAAACATCCAAGTGATATTGATCATATCAATTCACATGGACTTGGTCGTTATCAATCTATCATATCGAGGGATCCAAATCTCTTTCTATACGAGGGTAACAAACTCTATCTTGATTACACTCCTTCATATATTATTCACATGGTAACCAATCACAATCTTTTAATTGTCTTGTTAAAGACAACATTTAATTGTGTCAAATTACCATGCTCCTAATATTGAGGTCTATGGTAATCTCAAGTCGAATGACTAAATGATATACCTATCATGAGTAACACCTATAACTCAATCCATGTGATGTTCTCATAGCGGGTCGATCCAGTACCTTGTTCCCTAAAAATTACTCATGTTCTTGATTCGTATCCCTATACGCATGATCATCACATGACCATCAATCAAGATTCACATTAGCCTTAATTCATTATAGTTTCTAGTATAATGACCGACTAGGGACATTTATGATATTTCAATAAATACCCATGGATCTTACTATAATTTAAACATGTAATCACTTATAATAAAATAGCAACTGAAAACCTCAATTTTATTAACTAAAATTATAAGATAAATAATGTTTGTAGATTGACCTAGGGCACATGCCCCAACATCTCCGACTTGCACTAGGGCCAATCATTCATGTATCTAATACCTAATGACCTAACATGACCATCATGTTTCACTTGTGGAAGAGCCTTCGTTAAAGGATCTACAACATTGTCTTTTGTAGAAACTCTGCAATTCTTCATGTCTCCCCTCTCAATGATTTCTCGAATGAGATGAAAACGTCTAAGTATATGTTTGGATCGCTGGTGTGATCTTGGTTCCTTGGCCTGTGCTATTGCCTCATTGTTGTCACAATAAATGCAAACAAGTTTACCAATACTCGGAACCATACCAAGTTCAGAGATAAGATTTTTTATCCAAACTGCCTCCTTAGCAACTTCGGAGGCTGCAATATACTCAGCTTCTATTGTATAATCTGCCACAATTTCTTGTTTCGAGCTTTTCCAGCTCACTGTGCCTCCATTCAAAGTAGACACATATCCAGACTGCGATCTGAAGTCATCTATATCAATTTAGAAACTTGCATTTGTGTAACCATTTACAACAAGCTCGTATTCCAAACTTCCATAAACTGAGAACATTTCTTTAGTCTTTATCAAGTACTTAAGAATGCTCTTTACTGTTATCCAGTTACTCTCAGCAGGATTAGATTCATATATGCTTGTTGCACTTAAAGCATATGATACATCAGGTCGATGCATAATATGGCATACATGATAGATCCAATAGCTGATGCATATAGAATCATATTCATATGCTCTTGCAAATCATTACTATTTGGACATTGAGTCTTGCTGAGACTTATACCATGAGACATTAGAAATGACCCTCTTTTAAAGTCTTGCATACTGAACTTATTCAATACCTTGTCTATGTAAGCACTCTGACTTAGACCGATCAACCTTTTACATCTACCCTTATAGATCTTAATTTCAAGGATGTAGGCAACATCTCCTAAGTCCTTCATTGAGAAACACTTTCCTAACTAAGACTTGACACCCTGCAAGGTTGGGATGTCATTTCCAATGAGTAATATATCATTAACATATAGTACCAGGAAAACAACCACTCTCCCACTGACCTTCTTGTATACACAAGGCTCATCTTCATTTTAAATGAAATCGAATTCATTAATTGCTTCATCAAAATGAAGATTCCAACTCCAAGAAGCTTGCTTTAATCCATAAATGGATCTTTGAAGCTTGCACACCTTCCTAGAATTTTTAGGATGAACAAACCCTTCAGGCTGTATCATATACGCGTCCTCAAGTAACTTTCCATTTAGAAAAACTATTTTGACATTCATTTGTCATATCTCATAGTCATAATATGCGGCTATGGTAATTAGGATTCTAATGGATTTAAGCATGACTACAGGAGAAAAATTCACATCATAATCAAAACCTTGAGTCTATCTAAAACATTTTGCTACTAGTCATTCTTTATAAGTATGCATATCGCCATCCATGTCAATTGTCTTCTTGAAAACCCATTTATATCTAATGGTCTTACCACTTTCAGGTAAATCAACCAGGTTCCTAACTTGGTTATCATACATGGATCGCATTTCAGAATTCATGGCACTAAGCCATTTATCTTATTCAAGGCTAGACATAGCCTCCTGATAAGTAGTAGGCTCATTTTAATCCACTAGCAACACCTCACTACTATCAGTAATAAGAAATCCAAGTCTCTCAGGCTGATGTTTTTACCCTATCAGACCTACGTGGGCCTTGTGATACATGTGGAGGTTCAACTAGTTCAAGACTTTATTGATCTCCTATTGGCGGTTGAGTGTTTATTTATGATTCTTGAACTTCTTCAAGACTTACTTTATTCTCATTGTTGTCTTTTGAGATAAACTCTTTTTCCATAAAGACACCATTCTGACCAACAAACACTTTGTTCTCAGTGGGATTATAAAAGTAGTATCCTCTAGTTTCTTTAGGATAACCAACAAATACACACTTGGTGTATTTGGCTGATAATTTTTCTGAGATTTGTCATCATATGAAAACCTTACAACCCCTAACCTTTAGGAAAAACAAACTTGGTATTTTCCCAAACCACATCTCATATGGTGTTTTATCAACCGCTTTAGAAGGAACACGATTCAGTGTAAACACAACAGTTTCTAAGGCATAACCCCAAAAGAATATAGGAAGATCTGCATGACTCATCATAGATCGAACCATATCCAATAAAGTTTGATTTCTCCTTTCAGAAACATCATTCCATTGTGGAGTTGTTGGGGGAGTTAACTATGAGACAATCTCATTGTTTCTATGATGATCATCAAACTCTTAGCTCAAATATTCACCACCTCGATTTGATCGAAGTGCTTTAATAGTTTTACCAAGTTGATTTTGCACTTCATTCTAAAATGTTCGAAACTTCTTAAAAGATTCATCTTTATGTTTCATGAGTTACACGTAATCATATCTGCTAAAATCATCAGTGAATGTAATGAAGTACTGATAACAACCTCTAGCCATTGTGTTTATAGGACCGCATACATCAGTATGTATTAAACCCAATAAATCACTTGCCCTTTCACTGTGTCCAGTAAAGAGACTCTTTATCATCTTACCTAGTAAATAAGATACACATATTTCATATGATTCAAAATCAAATGAATCTAAAAGTCCATCTTTATGGAGTTTAGAAATGCATTTCTCATTTATGTGGCCAAGATGACAATGCCAAAGGTAGGTTTGACTCAAATCATTTGACTTGAATCTCTTTTTATTTACGTTAACAATAGGAGTACATGTGGTCCTTTTCATCTTTAGAATATAAAGATCATCACACAATAAATCAACATTCGTATAGAAAACGTATTTACGAGAAATTGAGCATTTATTATTCACGATAATGAAATTAAAACCATCCAAATCCAAAAATGAAGTTGAAATGATGTTTCCAGCAAATAGACTCTTTATCATCTTGCCTAGTAAACAAGATACACATATTTCATATGATTCAAAATCAAATGAATCTAAAATTCCATTTTTATGGAGTTTAGAAATGCATTTCTCATTTATGCGGCCAAGATGACAATGCCAAAGGTAGGTTTCACTCAAATCATTTGACTTGAATCTTTTTTATTTAGGTTAACAATAGGAGTATATGTGGTCCTTTTATCTTTAGAATATAAATATCATCACACAATAAATCAACATTCGTATAGAAAACGTCTTTACCAGAAATTGAGCATTTATTATTCACGATAATGAAATTAAAACCATCCAAATCTAAAAATGAAACTGAAATGATGTTTTTGCTCAAGGCATTGACATAATAATAATTATTTAAAACTAAAACAAGTCCACTAGGTAAAATTAACTCATAGCATCCTATAGCCAACACAACAACCTTTGTTCCATTTCCAACTCGTAGGATGACATCTCATTTCTTTAGCTTTCTACTTTTGGTGAGACATTGCACATTAATACAAATGTGAGATCTACATCCGATATCCAATACCCCGGAATATCTAGTAGACAAGTTAACTTCAATAACTTAAATACCTGAAGCAGTAGTCGCACTACTCTTCTTTTTCTTTAGATCTTCAAGATAGAGCTTGCAATATCTAAACCAATGCCCAGGTGCATGGCAGAAATGATAATTTCCTTATTTTTTCATTTTCCTTCTAGGACTGTGAAGTAGAAGCAGCCTTAGGCTTGACTTGTTCCATGGGCTTTGTGACTGTCAGAACAACCTTGTAACTTTAGCCTTGCCTTTGCCTTTTTTCTTCAAAGCCTTTCCTTTCTGAACCATCAACGCATTAACAATGGGTTTCTTGACATTCTGCTCAGCAGTTCTTAAGCATCAAATGCAACTCCGAGATAGACTTCTCCATATTATTCATGTCATAGGCAATGACTTCAAGATTAAATCTGTAGCCAACTCTTGGCTTATGAGAAATCCAAATCTGTCAAGATGGTCAATATAGCCCTTCATTTTTAGAACATGAGGACTAACAGATGCACCCTCAGCCATTTTGCAAGAATTAAGTTTCTTAACTATCTCAAACCTTTCTTGCCTAGCCTGTTGTTGGAACATTTCCTTCAGCATCGTAGCCATGTCGTATGCTTCGATGTGTTCCATGTCCTTCTGAAGTCTTGGAACCATAGTTGCCAACATAATGCATGCAACATTAATTGAGTCGTTGACATGCTTAGTATGTGCAACCTTCATGACTCTTAGAGCATTGGCTGGTGGTTCCTCAAGAATAGGATTATCCAAGACATGCAACTTGCGTTTATGCTTAAGAACAATTCTTAGGTTTTTGAACCAGAGTTTATCCCGGACCACTTATCCTTCTCAAGGATAGATCGCAGTGACAAAGGATTAGTGTGATTTGAAGAGGCTATAGATCTATAATAAAGATTATGCAAAAGTTCATTTTAGTATAAAAGAATAGACTCTCACTAATTTAACAACCCTCATATAAACACTATGTTAATTTAAGGGACTAAAATCCATGTTTCACCTAATTCCAAGACAGCTAAGGTATGACACTTTGAATTAGGTTATTTAGGTAGGTACCAATTACCAATTACATCATATGTAACTTTTAGTTGTTTTATGAGATTATGACATCTTATGTTTTAGCATGTTTTATCTCATATAGTGCCTAAAGCCCAAAACCATTTTGATAGCTCTATCAAGTCTAAAATTTCAAACAATAGAGTAACTATTACTCAACTTGCCTCACCAAGATAACATAATACACTCTAGGAGGCAGACCCATATTGATGTGATCGAAGCCTTTACAAGTGTTTGAGAATGGATGACACTTGACTTAGAATTTGGAAGAGGGGTTTTTATTTGTTTTAATTATCATAATTTAAACAAGATAAATATCATATATTACAATGTATAAACAATCACTAAACAAGTTAGGAAATACTAATATTGACTATCATACAAATTTCCTTGCACTACTAACAAGATTATGGTCCCATTGGCCGATCAATGAAGCGGTGGTTCCATTGACTCAGATCAGTGGGATGGGGGTATAGGGGATAGCACCCCCGTTTTTTTAAACAACAAATTTCAATTTCGGAAATTGAAATTTGCCTAAGATTTCTCATTATTTTAGTCAATCCAATTGACCAAAACTGCCCCTTATTTTAATTCTGAAAAATATTAATTAAAATATTTTTAATTAACTCGGGCACACCTTTAACCTAATATCTTATTCTAATCCAATTAGAATTTAAGATTCTTTGAATTCTTATCCAAACAAAATTTGTTATATATCTCACCTATCTTATAAGATTTTGTGATTCTTATCTGATTACAAGTTTATCTCCTATCTAATAGGAATACACTAAGGATAACACAATGACATAGATGATCAATATCAATTTTGAAATATTAATTATGCATTCAACATCATAATCATATTAAATTAATCATATTAACCTAATAATGATTTCTATTATGGAGATATACATAATTATTGAACAAAAACAAAATATGTATTCAACACTAGAATCACATTAACCTAAACATGACTTCTACAATGAACATACAAAACTTGCATCGTTCAATATTAAAAACATATGTTCATCGAAATATTCAAAACATGAATACTATCATTGAATCAAATCATGCGTATGTATCAATATACATAAATTAGCAACATGTTTTAAAACCAATTCTTGATAACAATTATCACAGAACCTATATGTACATCATACATATACATAAATCAAGATCATGTTTTCACACATATATCATATGTACATTAGAGAAAATATGCAAATGTTTAATAGAACCGAGCCTAAGGCTTTGATACCACTGTTGGGTTTTGGGGTTCATACGCAGCGGAAAATTCAAAAACAATTTTGAAAAACCCCAACAGGATCGAAAATAAATTCTATTAAACTAGATCTACAAAAGTAAACCTTACCTTAATTAGTGATTTCCTTCTATGATTGTTCGATTACTAAGACGTTCAAGTGCGCGTCTTCTATCAGAAATCCATACACGAACAGTGACCACAATTTGGGTTACTAGCCTTAAGAGAGATAGAAAACGTTTTTTCTTTTCTCTCCCAAAATCTAGAGAACACGAAATTTGCAAAAACAAAAAATCTTAAAATCGTTTTAGGGTTTCACCTTTTATTTATATGTGTAGATAAGTCCTCACTTAAAATTATATTTGTAATACAACTATTGTATTTAGGCATTTTAAGCAAATTACACATATGCCCCTATTAATAAGTTATCGTCTAACAGATCGTAAGGGCTTTTATGTCATGAATCTTATCATATAAAATTCATTATTATAGACTAATTGAAATTGCGTAAATTCATTCTTTATGTGCGACCCAATAGGTTCATGCGACGTTGGCAGTGAATAAAAACAATTTTGGTACATAAGTCATAAGCGGTCTTTAGCAAGGCATAATGACTACCCAAGTAGCATGAATATCAAAATCGATGCAACTTAATGAATAAAATATATCATATCCTTTTGTCCTATGATATCTTTTGATTAAACATAAGGCATGGAAAGTTACCCTTAATGTTCAATCTTACTAGTCTCGGTCTTTAGGTAAACTGAAAACATCCAAGTGACATTGATCATATCAATTTACATGGACTTGGCCATTATCAATCTATCATATCGAGGGATCCACTGATATCTCTCTCTATATGAGAGTGAAAAATTCTATTTTGATTACACACATTTTAATATTATTCATATGGTAACCAGTCACAATCTTTATAATCGTTCGGTTAAAGACAACGTTTGATTGTGTCAAATTATCATGCTCCTAATATTGAAGTCATGGTAATCTCAAGTCGAATGACTAAATGATATATTTATCATGAGTAACACCTACGACTTAATCCATGTGGTGTTCTAATAGCAGGTCGGTCCAGTACCTTGTTCCCTAACAAGTACTCATATTCTCGATTCGCATCCCTATATACATGATCATCACATGACCATTAATAAATATTCACACTAGTCATAATTCATTATAGTTCCGAGTATAATAACCGACTAGGGACATTTAGGATATTTCAACAAATACTCATGGATTTTGCTATAATGTAAACATGCAATCACTTATAATAAAACAACAAATGAAAACCTTAATTTTATTAACTAAAATTATAAGATAAATAGTTTTTGTAGATTGACCTAAGGCACATGCCCCAACAAGTATTTCCTAATTTTACACACCTATAAAAAAAATTTAAAAACTTAACTGCTATGGCTGAGGTGGCAAGCCACATAGGCAAAAGATGACCACAATACACTCGCCTCTTTCAAAAACACCACCACTTCCCTCAAAGTCACTACACTTCACTGCCGCCCGTCTGCTGTTGTTTGTCGTTGTCTACCACTTCTTGCCCACCACCACCTTTGGCTACCCCGCCATTGTTCGATGCTACTCGTCGTTGTCCGCCGCTTCCCGCCCCTCCCGCCGTCGCTTACTGCCTCCACCATCCTCCCTTTCTTTTTTTTCTTTCCTTCTCCTCCCCTTCCCTTCTTGACCGCCGACCGGGGAGATTCGTCTAGATTTAAGTGATAGGAGGAACTGAGGGGAAGAAAAGAAAAACAAGAAAGGGAGGTCGGTGGTGGGCGGCGAGTGAGCAGCAGCGAACGACAGCGGGCAGCCAGTGGTGGTGGGCAGTATTAGACGATGGCGAGCTGCTAGCGGCGGCAGGCATCAGCGGACGGTGGTAGTGGTTAGTGGTGGCTTTGAGGGAGGTGGTGAGTTTGAAATAGATAAGGGTATTTTGGTCATTTGTTGGTTAGTAGTGTGTGTTTTTAGCATAAGTGGCTTGCCACCTCAGCCATAAATGTTAAATTTTCAAATATTTTCATAAGCGTGCTAAATTGGGAAATATTTATGTGAAGTGTGTCAATCATGCCAAAAGCCATTTCTTTTAAGAGTTTATGAACATCCATCTTTTTCATTTTCTCATTTTTTCTACTCCATTCTAATTATTTCTTTTTAGCATTTTTCTTTTGTATTTGCTTTTTTGAATCCCTGCTCCATTTTCTTTGGACATTCTCACATTTTTCCCACTATAGATTCCTTGCTCCATTTCCTTTGAAATCTATAGGACTCTCTATATATTTATATTTGTAAACTTTTGTTAACACTTCTCACTATCCACTAAAGTCGAAGAAAGTATTCTTTCTAACTTATAGAAATTCATCGATTTGTAACTCATTTCTTCTTTTAATTGTGGCATGATAGTTTTCTATATATATATATATATTATAAAAATACTTAACCAATAGCTTTTGTATCATAAGATTCTTAGAAATCTATCTTGTTTAGCTTGCACTATTTTTTTCAATCTTCTACCCATTATAATGACTAACACAAAGTATTCAATTTAGTATACATATCAACTAGTAAAGTTAATAAAAAAGGGTATAAAAATTGATTCCTTATATCATAAAATTCATTTGGGTAATAAAAATATCACTTCAATTCTAAAATATATTCATTTTCATTATTATTCTAACTAAGAATAAAGTAAAATGAAATCTATACTTACTTAAATCTGGAAAAAATTTTAAAAACTTCGTCAACTTACTTTAAATATCGGATCAAAATTTTTGAACTTTTTGAATCAATTCTGAATTTATCTTTTACCTTTTGTTTCCTTTCTTTGCTTTCATTTCCATCAATGTCATACTTCACCTAAAATAACCCCAAAATCATTCCAAACCTTATCCTCAAGGTTTTAAAATTAAGTTGGGTTTCCAACATAACAAATATACCATGTGAAGCATAAACAATTTGATATATGTAATAAAAATGCTCACAATTATGTCCTCATACTTGCTCACATTTTGAATGTTGAACCCTATTTTAAGAATTATGACGTTTTTTTATCAATATAGTATCTCCTCTAAGCTTTAGGTCACACAAACAAAGAACGATCATAATGCTCTAAGTGACTAGGGTCTAAATTCTCAAAATATTTTTCGTCATCATACGACAATGAAGATTGTTCTCTAACTTCACCCCTCCCAAGTCTAAGTTCTATAATACTAACCCCGGTAGGTATAATATTCTTTAGGTGGCCCCCATATTTTTGCTCTTGTTTGGACTGCACTACCCTTTTTCCTTTATCTTGTTTACTACTCCTACCTTTTCCTCTACCTCATCTCGCCAATCAGTAAGTCAACTAATGATGAAATAGGTAAATTGAAATCATGTAGTTGAAAATCCAAACAAACAATGTAAGGAAAACAAGTTTATGAAAATGGGTTTATCATAGAGTTTCAAAAGAGTTGAAAGTGATTCATATAAAATAATTATATCGATATATCCCTATAATAAGTATGTATATATTGGAAAAATTCGTAGAAACCCCCAAACTCATTTGAAAACCCATGTTCAAATTGAAAACGTGTATGAAAAAACAATTTTCAAAAACAATTTGCAATAAAAACCCAAAAAGTACAAATGTTTGAAAATATATCAAAAATCGATTTTTGTTCAAAGAAATCGAAATCAAAAGGAATTTAGTGTATCGATTCATTACCTTCTTGATAATGAATCTCTCAAGTATTATGATATATTAGCTTCTTAGACTCTCCAAGCTTCAATTTCGAACAAAACACTCACCGAGCCCTAATAAGGTTGTAAGAACTTGGATTCGAGATTTATAGGGTTGAAGTACTTCTAAGCAAGGTGGGATGTACTCAATTGAGCTTTAATTCAAGCTTTGAAGGGTTGAATCTAGGCAAAAATTGATAAATCAAATGAATGGGTGCAAGGGTTTTAAGTGTAAAATGGTTTATTACTGGCGATTTAGGGTTCTATTTTTAAAAAACACATATTCGTGCTCAACTAATCAGGGTTTAAGTGAAATCATCGACAAATCGCCAGTAAAATTGCTGAAAATTGTTCTCAGTGGTCCAATGATTAATTCAACGAATCATAGTATAAAACCACAATTGCTGACAAATCGCTAAGTCAATTTTTACTTAAAAACCTGCAAACTGCTGGCGATTTACCTAGTGATTCCCAGTGTTAATTGGTATTGTTGGGAAATCGCTAAGTCATTTCCTATTTTTTTTTCCAATTTGTTCTATATTTATTAATTATCACATATAATAATCATAATTAAAGTAGAATGATTTGTATTCAACAAGAGATATTATAAAAATGAATTTGGGCTTTTAATTAGGGAATAATATACTAAATAAATGCTTTATTACTTATAATAGTTAAAGACAAATAAGATTCAATTGAAAAATAGCTCAATCATCCCCCTCTCAATTCGGGATATCCTAAAAGAGAGTTAAAAGAAGAGAAAATAAATATATTATCCTAAATCTAGTAAAACGGAAAACATTGGCTCGATCAACCCCCTTATATGAAATTATTCCAGGATTGTAATCTTAAAATACTTCCATTATAAGAGTCAAATGTTGAGAGAATAGAAAAACAATAAACTAATCGTACTACTAAAACTGAAAATAAATATAGAGTACGGCCGGCTTCCCATATAGCACTTTTGTTTATAGTCATTGGCTCAACTTGGCATATAAGGTTACTCGTCGTTCAGTTTGAGTGAGACAAATTGACTATCAATAAATTATTCATCATTCTTGACGTCTTTAGCTTCCTTATTATTCTCAGCATCTGGATAGTGTCCTTCAGGGTATTCATCACGATAGGATGTATCTTCTTTATAATCATCATCATAATTGTCTTCATTGACGTAGTCATCCATCTTGTAACCATCCTGAATATGCATATAATCGTTTCACATCCTAAATGTAACTATACGTTGTTCGACATTGAGAACAGCTCCAACTGTCTTGAGAAAAGTACGTCCCATCAATATCACATCATCTTTTTCAATTTGTGGTACTACCAAAAAGTTGGTGTGGTACTTGAATCGTCCTACTTGTACTAGCACTTTCATCAACATTCCTAGTGGAAAGATCTCTTCACCATTTGCTTTCTGGAAAATGAAAGGTTGTATTAAATCAATATTTAACTTGTCTTTTCTTCACCATTATTCTGGTAAGATATTCATATCAACTCATGTGTCAAGTAAAATACTAAGGAAACTGACATCATTGATCATCGCATGGAGGAAGAGTTTCACTGGATCATCTTTGTAAATTTCAATCATATGTCATAAATCTTGAAGCTTTATTTGCTCATCAGTGAATTCTTCTTCCACCAGTTGTTTCCCTTTTTTATGTTGAACTTCAGGTTGCTACTTTTTTTATTTCTTCTTCTTATTATGTGGTTTCTTATACATCTATAATGTAATAGTTTCATTCTTAATGTTTTCACTCACGTGGATGCAAACATTGAACTCCATTTCCTTGCTTTGCGGACTTTCTTGGTTAGTCTTAAGATTGATGATCTTTATATCATGTTTGACAAAATTTTCATAATAAGGTTTTAACCTATGACCATTTACTTTAAATTTTGTCCTGTTTCTAGACTTTCTATTTCTACTGCACCATGAGGTAGTAAATTGAAAACCATATAAGGTCCCATCCATCTCAAACGAAGTTTTCCAGGAAATAATTTAAGTTTTAAACAAAAGAGTAGAACTTTATCTCCTATTTGAAAAAATTTAGGAACTAGTTTCTTATCATGAAATGCTTAGGTTTTATCTTTATAAATTGATACATTTTCATAAGCGTCATTCCTAATTTCTTCTAATTCTTGAAGACTCAACTTGCATCGATTTCCTGCTTCATTATATTCATGTTACATGCTTTATTACCCAATAAGATTTATGTTCTAGTTCTACTAGTAAATGACATGCTTTTCCAAATACTAACCTATAAGGTTTCATACCTTTGGGCTTCGGAGGTGAAATCTTTATGTTACATGGTGAACTTAGTAGGCATTTCGGTAGATCCAGCTAAATTCGATGTCTTCACGAAATGGCCGCAACACACCATAATGATGAAGATTAAAAGTTTTCTAGGATTAGCGAGTTACTATGAAGGTTCACGAAAGTCTTCTAAAATATCGCAACACCAAAGACAAAACTAACTAAGAAATATGTAGAGTTTTAGTGGTCAAAAGAATCCAAGAATGCAAGGATGATTTTAAGGAACTGCGAGACGAGCTAACTTCGGCACTTATATTGGTACTTCCAAAAATGGGGAAAGAATTGGTTATTTACACTGATGCTTCAAATATTGGGTTAGGATGTATGTTGATGCAAGAACGGAGCGTTATAGCTTATGCTTCTATGCAACTAAAAGTGCACAAAATGAACTACCAAACTCACGATTTGGAGTTAGCGGCAATTGTTTTTGTTTTAAAGTTGTGGATGCATTAATTGTATGTCAAAAAGTTCACGGTGTTCTTCGACCACAAGAGTTTGAAATATTTGTTTACCCATAGCGAGTTGAATATGCAACAAATGCGTTAGCTTGAGCTCTTGAAAGACTTTTTTAAGCACCCGTACCGTGACCCGGCGGTCTGACGGTCCCAAACCATATCCTGAGGCTTCTGGTCACATCATCGGCCTCAAAAGACGTTTCAGACCTGCTCATCCATTCTTTTTACTATTAAGTTAAATTCAAGTGTGTGTGGAATTCAGTGAACATATAAATAAATATTGGAAAGTAAACGGAACCTAAGTGGAGAAAACACCTATCATATCATCAATTTTGTAAATCCAAGTCAAGGAACATGTCCAAAAGTATCCCATAAGCCATACGTAAACAAAATATAAGTTCGGTATATAAAAAGAAATATATACACAAAAGAGATCATCCTACAGTGAAGATCAGGGCAGTCTGAAGTCGTCGTCTCACTGGTGCGCCTTGCCCTTCCCTCGATCACTGGAAGATGGATCTAGGTTCCAAAAGGCCCCTAGTAAGTGAATAACAGGGTTTTATAAAAGTTACAGCATAATGTAATTCGACAAGGAATAATATAAGGAAATTTGCAGGAATTTAAACATGATTCAATCTTTCTCTAGTATGAACAGGCGGTTCCCATGATCCTCAAATGCAAGGACTTAGCCTGAATCCCGTCGGCCCGACGGCGTTCAGTATCGACGATGGGGGGACGTCCTGTCATACGAATTCGTGAACCTGAGCAGCACCGACATACTCTAACTCCATCGTAGGAAAGGTCAGAGAGCGGAAACCTCCTCCAACTGCCATATTGGCTAGACGGTAGAAGTTCGTCGTATAGTCATCCCTCGAAGGTGTCCGACTTGCCAGAAAGGGAGACTCTTCACCGTCGAAGCTGCCCCATTTAATTCTCGAAGACGGCTCCTATAAGTCCTTATGTCTATATGCATGGCCATAGAAATCATGATACGATGTAAACTAAAACTTATGCTGTCATAATAGGATGCGTAATAAAGTTTATAAATTCCCGATGTTCACAAACCTTGTGTGTGGCGTGCCGAAGCTCGACCACGCTTCTCGTACCTCGTGGTGCGTGTCGATGTCCTCACCAAGTCGTCGTCAAGCCCTAGCCATATACGCTGGCGTTAGTGCATGAATCGGGGTCCCAAAACCCATGAAATTCCGTGCACGTATCTCAAGAAAACCCCCAATTATGTAATTCTTTGAATTTATCAATCTACTTTAAATTTCATACACAATGCACTACCTTAATCACTTAATTTGATGAACAGAATTTTATAATTTGGCAAGTACATGTACATAAGGCTTTAGGTTTACTTCTTATATTTCTGAAAAGTTATGGTGTGCGCAATTCCGATTAAAAAGGAGGGAGTTATCAAAGTTTTACGAACACTGCGCCCATTTGAATTTCATTTCGACCAGCAAGGTTACAAATTTGATTTCTCTAAGTGTATAGCTCCAAATACCATGAACTTTTATCACAATGTTGTTAACATATCAAATAACAACATATCTAAAGTCCGCTTTAATTGGAGTTAAATTGAATGAGTTATGCTCATGGCAATGTCGAGTCTAATTTTTTATGTTTGAACATGGTTGTTTTATTCCTTTTGGGTTGATTCATCGTGTTCCGACTTGAGGTCTCCATGGGGACCCATTGGGTGTTATTTGGGTTCAATTTTCACCAGCTTATAACAAGAACTCCACAATTTAACAACATATAGCCAATTTCACTATTAAAGGACCTTAAAAGCTTAAATTGTTCAACTTTTTGAACATACATTTGATCCACCTAAATTTTCAATCAAATTATGCATAAAGTGAGTTGAAATTGAGTCTTAAACCATTTCATATCAGTCTATGAAATCTAAATTTCAAAATCATAGTTAAATCTCTCAATTCAAGTCAAAAAATCAAATTTAAAGTCATGCAAAGTTTGAATTCTTGATTCTTAGTTCATGCTTGTTTAGAGACATCAAGTTTGAGTTCAAATCTAAGAACATGCATGGTCTCATTGTCATTAAACCACATCAGCCCACATTCATGCTTATTCGATCAAAATCTATGAAATTGAAAGGGAAAAGAAAGAGAGGTTACCTTAGGATTGTTGGGGATCTACTGTTTCTCCTATTCAAGACTTTAATTGCACTTAAATTGCTCCTTGATCCTCAATCTCCAGCAACTCATGTTCCTCCTCTCAATTATTTTTGGTGTTTTCATTTGCAACATCAATAACTAAGTGTTCCTTATATACTTTGTATCAACTTAAAACAATGGCCTTTAAATGTACCTCAAGATACGAGTTTTGTGGCACATCTAAGGGTCCAAAATGGATCCTACACTTCATCATTAGCAACATAATTAGTTTAAGTTGAGTACTTAACTAAGCCTCCAAATCAAGTTACTCAGTTGTTAATTTGGAGACATGAATTGATTTATATTGACAAGTGTTGCTTGTAAGTGACAAGTGTTCCATATTGCATGATTATGTCTCCAAATTAGATCTAGATCTTGGCCCTTCATCTAGATGTATTTTTGAATCTCGAGATCAATCCTACGTATAATATAAATTTCATGCACCATAATTCCTTATTTGATTGTTAATTGACACATGTGTTACATTTTTCATAGGCTATGGTTTTTAATTTAAAGTATAGGCTATAAGTTGAGATGTATTATATTCCTACCATAGGTATATCAATCAATTTTTAATGCACCACTTAGGCTAAATTAAATTAAGTTAGTAATAGGTCATGATACTAGCCTAAGTAAAGAATTTCCCGTCCAACGCGTATCCCGAGGCGAAACCCACGCCTCGCCTTGCCTTGTGTCACGTATGTATTTATAATTATTTTATTATTTATTAAATATTACACGCACACCAAAAATATTATTTTATTATTTACGGTACACTATCGTCAAGCACGGCCGCACCACCTGGTCTAACCGAGTTCGGGCCTCCGATCCGGTCGGATCGGGCAGAGTCTGATTTGGTCGGTGACGGGATGTCACAATCTTCCTAACTTAGGGGATTTCGTCCTCGAAATTTAAATTATACCTAAATCAAACAACTCGGGAAAGTGCTCTCGCATGTATGTCTCGCGCTCCCACGTGAACTCCTGATCGTCGTGGAACTGCCACTTGACCTTCACAAGGGGAATCTCTCTATGTCTCATGGGTCTGCACCTTCCGGTCAATAATCTCAATCGGTCGCTCCTTGTAAGTCGTGGCTGGTCTGACCACTAATTTGTCCCAGTCTACTATATCTCGTGTCGTACCCTCACATCTCCTCAACATAGAAACGTGAAATACTGGGTGTACCCCTGACATCTGCGGTAGTGCTAATCGGTAGGAAACCTTCCCAAGTCTCTTTGTGATCTCAAATGGTCACGTATAACGCGGTGCGAGCTTCCCCTTGAATCCAAATCTTCGGTGTCCCTTCATTGGCGACACCTTCAGGTATGCAATGTCTCCTTTCTTGAACTCAACTGCCCGACGTTTCGGATTGGCGTATTTCTCTTGTCGATCTTGTGCTTCCCGTAATCTCTAACGAATCAGCCTCACTTTCTCTGTGTGATCTTGTACAATCTCAGGCCCAATTGCCACAGTATCAGCCACCTCTGCCCAACACGACGGTGTCCTGCATGTCCTGCCGTATAAAGCCTCAAACGGCGCCATCATAATGCTCGACTGAAAACTATTATTGTAAGAAAACTCACACAGGTGTAAATACTCCTGCCAGTACTCGAGTAAACAAGCTCGTAGCATGTCTTCTAGAACCTGGATTGGCCTCTTTGACTGTCCATCTGTCTGCGGGTGATAAGTCGTACTGAGGTGAATCCGAGTGCCTAGTTGATCTTGCATACCCTGCCATAACCCTGACGTATAACGAGGATCCCTATCTGACACTAAGCTTACTGGTGCCCCATGTAATATGACTATCTACCGCTCATAAATTCGGTTCAGGCTAGTGAACGAGTCGGAGAGTCGAATCGGTATGAAGTGCACTGCCTTTGTCAATCTGTCGACGATGACCCATATTGTATCGTGGCTCCTCGGGGTAGTCAGTAATCCTATCACCATATCCATCGCAATGTGCTCCCACTTCCACTGAGGAATGGGTAATGGCTGGAGTAGTCCTCCGGGTCTCCGATATTCAGCCTTAACCTATTGACATATCTCGCATCTCCTGATATAGCTGGCTATATCTGCCTTCATGCCCGGCCACCAGAACAATCGTCGTACGTCTTGGTGCATCTTGATGACACTTGGGTGAATGCTATAGCATGATCGGTGCGACTCCCGAAGAATGTCCTCTCTCAACTATAGTACTGCTGGAATCCATACTCTACCCTCAAAATCTCAAACTCTGGTCCGCTGCCACTGTCTAATCTCTGAAACCTGGACTGTCGGCTAAACCGCGGTACTGGTCATAGCTTGAATCTGCCCTTTGCCATCAATAAACACTTGGGCAGGCATCAGCTGCAACCCCAACTGTGTACGAATTATCGTGTCTACCAGAATCTCTGAAACACACATCACAAGTGCAGCTTCTAACAAACCGAACTCTGGTCGAATTTGCAACGCTAACTGTCTCCAGCTCAAGGCATCTGCAACAATGTTCGCCTTTCTGGGGTGGTACTCGATTGTGAAGTCATAGTCTTTCAACAACTGGAGCCACCTTTGATGTCTCATATCCAACTCAGTCTGAGTGAATAAATACTTGAGACTCTGGTGATCCGTAAACAATGTAAACTTCTCTCCGTAGAGATAGTGTCGCCACAACTTTAGTGCAAAAACTACCGCTGCTAACTCGAGGTCATGGATAGGGTAGTTCTTCTCATGCACCTACAGTCGGTGAGAGGCATATTCCACTACCTTACCTTCCTGCATCAACATTGCTCCCAGTCCCATCCCTGAAGCATCTGTGTAGACTGTCAACTCCTTGCCATCCTTAGGTAATACCAACACTGGCGTCGTAGTCAGCCTCTCCTTCAGCTCTTTGAAGGCATCCTCACACTGCTCGGTCCAATCAAACCTTACGTCCTTCCTGGTTAAAACAGTCATGGGCGCGGCTATCTTAGAGAAATTCTGAACGAACCTCCTGTAGTAGCCCGCCAATCCAAGGAAACTTCGAACCTCTATCAATGTAGTAGGTGTGGCTAGTCAACAATTACGATGACCTTCTCTGGATCTACTGAAATCCAATCTGCCCTAACTACGTGCCCCAAAAATCTGACTCCGTCCATCCAAAACTCGCACTTGCAAGGTAATCCTCAAGTAATGCACGTGGTCCTCAACTGTCCGTGAGTAGATGAGTATGTTGTCAATGAACACTATTACAAACTGATCTAAGTAGTTTCTGAACACATGGTGCATCGAGTCCATAAAAGTAGCTGGCGCGTTCGTGACCCCGAACGACATCATTGTGAACTGGAAAGACCCGTATCTCATGCAGAATGCGGTCTTCTCAATGTCCTCATCCCAGACACGCAACTGATGGTAACCCGATCTCAAGTCAATCTTCAAGAAGTGTCAAGCACCACTCAACTGATCGAACAAGTCATCAGTCCGAGGTAGCGGGTACTTGTTCCGAATTGTGACATTGTTTAGTTCTCTATAGTCAATGCAAAGCCTAAAAAATCTATCCTTTTTCTTGAAGAATAAAACTGGTGCGCCCCAAGGCGAAATACTCGCCTGTATAAATCCAATGTCGGATAACTCCTCAAGTTGCTTCTTCAGCTCGATCAACTCCGATCTCGCCATCCTATAGGGAGCCTTCGAAATTGGCTTCGTTCCCTCATTCACTTCTATAATGAATTCGGTCTCGCGGTATGGAGGTAACCCAGGGAGATTTTCTCGAAACACGTCAGAAAAGTCTCGTATGATCGAGATGTCCTCAATCCTCTTCTTGGACTCCAAGGCTTTGTAAAGTCTCGTGTGATCCTCGATCTCTCTGTACGTCGCAACTCGGCCTTTGGTACTACTCTCGGATGTCGACGCGCCTCGAAACTCAAACTCCACAAGTCCCAGAATACAAAAGGTCACTACCTTTCGGTGGCAGTCCATGTGGGTGTGGTATGCTGCCAACCACTCCATACCTAAGAGCGCGTCAAATTCGAGGAACTCGAGTACTCGAAGGTCAATAGGTAAATAGTAGCCCTCAACCGTCACCACGCACCTCTCACAGACAAGGTTAAGGTAAACTCTATCTCTTGCAGTTGTATTAAGTATGAGATACCTAACTGCTCTCACTTGTGATAACCCTAATGTGTCTACCGTGCCTCCTGATATGAATGAGATCGTGGACCCTGAGTCTGTGAGTGTGTGCATGCTCAGTCTACAAATAGAAATAATACCAGTGATTAACTCTCTAGTGGCCTGACTATCTGGTGTCGCCATAGCAAGCACCTGCTCAGTCTAACTTGTTGGCTACACTACGTACATGCGTGTCGGGCACTCATTTCCGAAGTGTCCTGCCCGACCACAACCCCAACAAGTAATGTCCGATTTGCTCTGAGAACCTTGACCTTTGGACTGTGCTGGTGCCTGAGTCTAAGTCTGCCTCAGCCCTCTGTCACAGCCCAAATTCGACCGCTTCGGCCCCCGATAAAACCTCGGTACTTGTGGTCTACTTTGCCTCGGTGCTGACGACTACTGAACTGAAACTGTCCGTGCTGGAGCTAAGTCTTGACCTGTCATCATGGGACCTCTTAGGGTATTCTTGTCTCTTATCTCCCTGACCATTGGACCTCTTCTTCGAGTCTCTACTCAAGGATCCTCCTGATCGGGTGTTGCCCTAATGTCCCCATCTGGAACTCCTTTGTCAACTCAAAAGTAATAGCTCGATCTACGAGATCCTTAAACACAGTCACGCCCGATGCACTTACACTCTAGCTAATCTCACGTCTCAGACATATAACGAATCGCTGCAAATAGTCATCTGGTGTCTACGGATCTCCTATCATAAATTATAGTCGGGAGTACCGATCGGCAAACTCAGATACGAGCATGTCTCCCTGCCTCAGTGCGAGAAATTCCTCTCTTCCTACTCCTCATTGCCGGAGTAAAGAAGTTCCCAATGAACAGTCGTCAAAAGGTCACCCAATCCTCAACTGGGTCCTCTCTGACATATACAGCCTGACACCACTCGTCAGCAGCTCCCTTTAAGTGCATGGTTGATAACTCGATGCGACAATCCTCGTCCACACAAATCGAATGGTGAATCTTCTCCTGATTGCGGACCCACTGCTCTGACTTCTCCCCATCTCTATCTTCGTAGAACTTCAGAGTCTTATATATGTCGAAGCTCTTCCAAAAACGATCGAGCATGACCGCCTTACTCTTAGTCGTGGTCGGTTGTACTGTTGGAGTCTCCACTAGTGTGGTTAGAAGAGGTATTACTACTACGGGCTCGATTGGACCTGTTTGTGTCACTGTTACTACTAGCACCACTGGAGCCTATGTTGGTGTCTACAGTGAAATCTCTGGTCGTGCCGCCAACTGGTCTATAAGACTTGCTACTACTGCAGTCAATCCTCTTGTATCGATGGAGTCGGCCTCCCTATAACGCTCAAGAATCTCAAAGCGTTGCCCAAAGGCCTCCAAGGACGTCTGCTGACACGTGATCACCTCACACATCTCACATATTATATCGTCAATGATAGTAAAAGAGGAAGAAGGCACCGTCTCCCGCGGAGCTGACGAATCTCGCCCACTCGAATCCATGATACATAATGTATCATAACTACACGTACATAACGATCCGAGTGTCACAACATTATGTTTTTTTTTTTGTTATGTATAATGTACGTTCAAAATTAACATAATACGTCATATAATCAATCGACTACAACCCCCCAGTTCTTCCCAACTTAGTCATTGACTCATGTTTCCCACTTTTCTAAGTTCTTGTGAGTCAAATTATTCAATTTTTCCAGTCTTCCTTTGAGTCCTAGGCTTTTCAATAACCTAGGCTCTGATACTAAAATTGTCCGCACCCAAAACGTGACCCGGCAGTCTAACCCGCCCGAATTATCTCATGAGTCTTCTGGTCATACCATCGGCCCCAAAAGACGTTTCAGACTCGCTCATCCATTCTTTTTACCATTAAGTTAAATTCAAGTGTGTGCGGAATTTGGTGAACATATAAATAAATACTAGAAAGTAAACGGGAACCTAAGTGGGGAAAACTCCTGTCATATCATAAATATTGTAAATCCAAGTTGAGGAACATGTCCAAAAGTATCCCATAAGCCATAATTAAACAAATATAAGTTCGATATATAAAAAGAAATATATACGCAAAAGAGCTCATCATACAGTGAAAATCAGGGCAGTCTGAGATCATCTTACAGTGAAGATCAGGGCAGTCTGAAGTCTGAAGATCAGCCATACATGCTAGAGGGTAAAAGATCACCGTATAGTCATCCCTCGAAGGTGCCCGACTGGCCGGAGGGGGAGACTCTTCGTCGTCGGAGCTGCCCCATCTAATTCTCGGAGACGGCTCCTATAAATCCTTATGTCTATATGCATGGCTACAGAAATCATGATGCGATACAAACTTAGACTTATGCGGTCATAATAGGATGCATAATAAAGTTTATAAATTCCTAGTGTTCACAAACCTTGCATGTGGCGTGCCGAAGCTCAACTGCGCGTCTCGTACATCGTGGTGCATGTCGATGTCCCCGCCAAGTCATCATCGATCCCTAGCCATATACGTCGGCATTAGTGCGTGAATCGAGGTCCCAAAACCCCCGAAATCCCATGCATGTATCTCAAGAAAACCCCCAATTATGTAATTCTTTGAATTTATCAATATACTTTAAATTTCATACACAATGCACTGCCTTGATCGCTTAATTTGATGATCAAAATCTTATAATTTGGCAAGTACATGTACATAAGGATTTAGGTCTACTTCTTATATTTCTGAAATGGTATGGTGTGCGCAATTCCGATTAAAAATGAGGGAGTTATCAAAGTTTTAGGAACACTGCGCCTATTCGAATTTCATTTCAGCCAACAAAGTTACAAATTTGATTTCTCTTAGTGTATAGCTCCAAATACCATAAACTTTAATCACAATGTCTTTAACATATCAAATAACAACATATCTAAAGTCTGCTTTAATTGGAGTTAAATTGAATGAGTTATACTCATTGCAATGTCGAGTCTAATTATTTGTGTTTGAACATAATTGTTTTATTCCTTTTGGGTAGATTCATCTTGTTTCCACTTAGGTTCTCCATGGGGACCCATTGGACATTATTTGGGTTCCATTTTCACCAGCTTATAACAAGAATTCCATAATTTAACAACCTATAGCCAATTTCACCATTAAAGTACTTTAAAAGCTTAAATTGTTCAACTTTTTGAACATACATTTGATCCACCTAAATTTTCAATCAAATTATGCATAAAGTGAGTTGAAATTGAGTCTTAAACAATTTCATATCAGTCTGTGAAATCTAAATTTCAAAATCATAGTTAAATCTCTCAATTCAAGTCAAAAAATCAAATTTCAAGTCATGCAAAGTTTGGATTCTTGATTCTTAGTTCATGCTTGTTTAGAGACATCAAGTTTGAGTTCAAATCTAAGAACATGCATGGTCTCATTGTCATTAAACCACATCAGCCCACATTCATGCTTATTCGATCAAAATCTATGAAATTGAAAGGGAAAAGAAAGAGAGGTTACCTTAGGATTGTTGGGGATCTTCTATTTCTCCTATTCAAGACTTTAATTGCACTTAAGTTGCTCCTTGATCCTCAATCTCCAGCAACTCATGTTCCTCCTCTCAATTATTTTTGATGTTTTCATTTGCAACATCAATAACTAAGTGTTCTTTATATACCTTGTTCAACTTAAAACAATGGCCTTTAGATGTGCCTCGAGATACGAGTTTTGTGGTACATCTAAGGGTCCAAAATGGATCCTACACTTCATCATTAGCAACATAATTAGTTTAAGTTGAGTACTTAATTAAGCCTCCAAATCAAGTTACTTAGTTGTTAATTTGTAGACATGAATTGATTTATATTGACTAGTGTTGCTTGTAAGTAACAATTGTTTCATATTGCATGACTATGTCTCCAAACTAGATCTATATCTTGGCCCTTTATCTCGATGTATTTTTAAATCTCGATATCAATCCCATGTATAACATAGAGTCCATGCACCATAATTCCTTATTTGATTGTTAATTGACACATGTGTTACATTTTTCATAGGCTATGGTTTTTAATTTAAAGCATAGGTTCTAAGTTGATATTTATTATATTCCTACCATAGGCATATCAATCAATTTTTAATACACTACTTAGGCTAAATTAAATTAAGTTAGTAATAGGTCATGATACTAGCCTAAGTAACGTATTTCTCGTATAACGCGTATCCCGAGGCGAAACCTACGTCTCGTCTTGCCTTGTGTCACATGTGTATTTATAATTATTTAATTATTTATTAAATATTACAAGCACACCAAAAATATTATTTTATTATTTACGGTACATTATCATCGAGCACGGCCGCGCCACCCGGTCGAACTGAGTTCGGGCCTCCAATCCGATCGGATCAGGCTGAGTCCAATTTGGTCTGTGACGGGATGTCACAACCTTGACTTCACTCTTCAGTATCATCCCGGGAAGGCAAATGTTGTGGCAGATGTTGAGTCGTATGAGGAAAGAAATAAGGGATGCATGCATAATGATGACAAAGGAGTATAAATTACTCGATGAAGCCTCAGTTATGTGTATTCATTAAAATCAAGATAATGAGTCTGACATTTCAGGCTCCTTAGCACAAGTTCAGATGAGAGCAGAGTCAGAGGCTATTTTCAGAATTATAGATTGTCAGAGGATTGATTCAGAGTATGGCAAGTACAGATCATAGTCTGACAGTAAGGAATTTTCAAATTGGAAGCTTTTGGCAGATGGAGCATTAAGGTTTAAGGATAGGCTATGGATTCCATCGCATTTAGAATTATGAGAAGATTTACTTTGGGAGGCTTATCGATCATGTTATATTATTCATTCAGGGAGCACCAAGATGTACCATGACATGAAACGAATGTATTGGTGGCCGGGGATGAAGTCCGATATCACGAGGTATATCCAGGATTGTGCGACTTGTAAGTAAGTGAAAGCGGATCATATAACCATAGATTTTGTGACCGGACTGCCAACTACGAGGAAGAAACATGATGCGATTTGGGTTATCATAGATCGCTTACCTAAGTCTGCACATTTCATTCCAGTTTCCATGGGGGATCTAATGGATAAGCTGGGTGAGAAATATTTTGATGAGATCTTGAGGCTACAGGGTGTCCCTATGTATCAAAATCCATGTTTTACTTCCAAGTTTTGGAAGGGTTTACACACAAAGATGGGAACTGAGCTCAATCTCAGCATTGCATTTCATCATAAGTCAGATGACCAGACTAAGAGACTTATCTAGTTACTTGAGGACATGCTCAGGGCTTGTGTGTTGGATTTCAATGGGAGTTGGGAATATTATTTTTTCCATTATGCGAGTTTGCATACAATAACAGTTTTCAAGCAAGTATTGGTATGGCACCATTTGAGGCACTTTATGGGATGCCTTGTAGGTCTCTGGTGTGTTAGGTAGAGGTTGGTGACATGATGTTGATAGGATCAGAGATCGTACATGATCACACTGAGAGGATTAAGCTGATTAGGCAATGACTACGTACCGCATAAGACAGACAAAAGAAGTATGCCGATAAGAGTCACTGAGAGGTGCACATCGAGAAGAATGACCATATGTTATTTAATGTTTCATCGATGAATGGACATTATAGATTTGGGATGAAAGGAAAGTTTGCTCCAAGGTATATTGGACCATTTGTAATGACTGAACAAATGGGTCCAGTTTCCTATAAATTAGCTTTGCCACCTGAATTAGCGCGAGTTCATGATGTATTCCACATATCAATATTGCGAAAGACACCGACCATGCATACCCATGTTGTTGATTGGAGTCAGTTGGGCTAAAGGGAGGATATGTCGTACAAGGAAAAACAAATACAAATTCTTGACTGGAAGATTCAAAAGCTTTATAACAAGGATATGCCACTAGTTAAGGTGCAGTGGTAGTTCCATGGAGATGAGGAACTAACTTGGGAGCAGAAGGACTATATGGAAGAGCACTTCCCAGATCTCTTCGAATATTAAGGTATGACTTATTTTTAGTTTAGAGGATGAAACTTCCTAAAATTGAGAATATTGTGACGCCCCAAATCTCTAATATGGTAAATTGTCCCATTATCGAGGTTAATTTGGTAGATATGCATGGTATACGTGTATTGGTGTTAATAAAGTGTGTATAAGATACTATCTAGTTGACTTAGGTAGGAGTATAAGCCTAAGTGAATAAAAGTAAGCCTAAAGGACTTGTTAAATAAATTAAATAAAGAAAAGGGCACTGGAGGTTTTTCCTGAATTAAAGTGAATGTTTTGTTTTCTAAAATTTACCTAGTTTTAAAGAATTATATCGCCTGGACAAGTGTCGGGGCATTGGTAACTAACCGCGAAAACTTTTGTTGCAGCGACAACACCACGAAAAATGCATGACATTGATTCAAAAAGAGTTTTATATCATTTTTAAGATATTAATGCGATTTGAGCAAACTTACCTCAAATACAACATGTTTATAATGCACACATAAATCTATACCAATGCAGACATGAGGAGAACTGGATAAGAACTTCCAAGTTAGGATTGGATAGGATAGCAGCACTTCGAGGTAAGTGAGGTTTGCTTTATTCTCAATCATTCCTTGATATTAGTTATGATATAACTCATGTATCAAATTGTTGAGTTTGATACTTGGAATCTATCTTTACACTCTTATTGATCTTGCTTGCTATATTGTCTGGATTCTTTTAAAATGAATGCTTATGGAACTGGTGTACTGATATTGATGAATTCATGCTTACACCTTGGGTTAAATAGCCAGCGACCACCGGTACCTTCTTCTATAGTGGTTATGAGATCTTGATGTTGGTGCTCGGGCATAAGTGTGGTTTTGATGTCCTTCCTAGTGGTTTGGGGTTATCCCTTGATGAGCTACGTAGGTGTTCGGGTCCACAATGGTTGGGATATCTAGTTTTCACTTCTCTTGATTATATGGCATTTATGTATCATTGGAAACTCGTTGAATTATCATTGTTGAGCACTACTTACTCTATCTTGCATTTTATAGTACTTTTGCGTATGTTCTCGTTTCTCGCCCAAGATGATAATAGGTTTCTTAAAAATCCACCGTTGCATGTTAGTTATTATTGCATTAGGCATTACTTGGATGATTGAGGGTAGAGCAAGCTTCTGTTTTACTGAGCCTTTTGAATATTTGCTCACCCCACTGTTGGGTTTTAGGGTTCATACACCTTTTGAAAAACCCTAAAAAGATAAAAATGAGTTCCATTAAACTAAATCTACAAAAGTAAACCATACTTTAATATGTGATTTTCTTATCTGATTGTTCGATTTCCAATACGTTCAAGTGCACGTCCTCCATCAGAAATCCACGAACGAACGATGACCACAATGTGCTAGCCCCAAGAGAGATTGAAAACATTTTTTTCTCTCCCGAAATCTAGAGAACTCAAAAATAGTAAAAACGAAAAATCTTATTTCATTTTAGGGTTTCAACCTCTATTTATATAAGTAGATAAACTTAATTAAAAAACATATTCGTAATACAACTGTTCTATTTAGGCAATTTAAGCAAATTACACATACGCCCCTATTAATAAGTTATCATATAACAAATTGTAAGGGCTTTTATGTCATAAATTTTATCATATAAAATTCATTATCTAGACCAATTGAAATTGCATAAAGCTATTCTTTGTGTGCGACGCAATAAGTTCATGCGACGTTGGCAACGAACCAAAACCATTTTGGTACACAAATCATAAGCGGTATCTATCAAGGAATTATGACTACCTAAGTAACATGAATATCAAAATCGATACAACCTAATGAATAACATATATAATATCCTTTTGTCGTAATATTTAATTAAACGTAAGGCATGGAAAGTCACCCTTAATGCTCAATCATACTAGTATCGATCTTTACGTAGACTCGAAACATCCAAGTGACATTGATCATACAAATTCACTTGGACTTGGCTATTTAACAGTCTAATATATCGAGGGATCCACTGATATCTCTATCTATACGAGAGGGACAAATTCTGTCTTGATTACACACCTTCACGTATTACTCACATGGTAACTAATCACAATCTTTATAATCGTCATGTTCAAGGCAACATTTGATTGTGTCAAATTACAATGCTCCTAATATTTAAGTCTATGGTAATCCCAAGTCAAAGGACTAAATGATATAGCTATCATGATTAACACTTATGACTTAATTCATGTGGTGTTCTCATAGTTGGTCAGTCCAATACCTTGTTCTTTAACAAGTACTCGTTATCTCGATTTGTATTCCTCTACGCATGATCATCACATGACCATCAATCAAAATTCACACTAGTCTTAATTCATTATAGTTCCCAATATAATAACCGACTAGGGACATTTAGGATGTTTCAACAAATACACATGGATCTTATTATAACGTAAACATGCAATCACTTATAATAAAATAGCAAACAAAAACCTATATTTATTAAGTAAAATTATAAGATAAACAATGTTTGTAGATTGATATATGGCACATTCCCCAACACCCACTACTTTCCCCTCAGGTACCTTAGATGTTGCTCTAAACCAAGGAAAAAAGAAGGTCATAGCGTATGAGATCTATTTCATGTGCGTTGGTTTGAGTTATATTTATCTATTTGGTTTTTGAGATGTTTTTATGTAATAAATGGAGGATTTCATATGGGTAGATGTTTAAACCCATAGAACTATGTTTTAGTTATGTTTTACTTGTTTGTGAGAATTCTACATTTATCCCGTAACTTGTTAGACTTTAAAGCCTTTTATTCCCACACCTATTAGCCTTAGTTTGTCTTTTTTAGAATGTTTTTGTTTATTTTCCGCAAGTTAAGGCTTACTAGATCATCGCCTGATTCGCTGGGTTATCTCGAGGGGTTCGGCAATGGTTTAGGCTGAGCGGTCCAGGGCCAGCCGTGTTTGGGTCGTCTCATGTTATGTATTATTATATTAATTTTGTACCCTAAGTAGCTATTACAGGTTCATATTGTTATTCATTGATTACTAGTGGATAGCTGATAGGTAAATGAGTATCACTTACTAAGCAAGATGGAGCGCTCACCCCTCTTAACATTTCAGGTACTTGGCTTAGTGCTAAGGATAAAGTGAAAGGGAAGATCTCGGTATTTAAAGATCTCCTTCGTTATAGTGAACTCTTTTTGTATCCTTACATTGTTTGAATTATTTTTGCATGATCTAACATGGTTAGGGCTTTTATGTTATAACTGAAGTTTATTCCAGTCATTTTGTATATTCGTATATCTTTTGGATTTATCAAAAAAGTTTTAATTCCGTTGCGTTTTGTTTTAATTATTATTCGTTAATCAAGATGCATAGGTTGTGTTTATCAGGTACTAAAGGACGGTTGGTGCTCTAATTAGGTTTAGTTAGTTTAACCAAGGCTTAATTAAGGTTTCAGGCTGGGTATTGCCCTAATCGGAATAGGGGATGCTACAAGGCAGGCCAACTAGTAGCCTCACTTCGTGACTTCTAAACGATCATTAAACCATTACGAATCCTCAAAACAACTATAAGCATATTAAATATGATATACAAACATTAAAACCCTAAACATTAAACCATCATCAACCACCTTTCTTAATCCCCCTCTCGACTGAGACCAATCACCAACACCAATAAACAATTTTCAATCAACAATAAATCCATCAACAACTCAGTCAACAACCAAACAACAATAATGACAACGACCCTGCTACCTTCACCATCGTCATCCACCTTTTAATCCCCTTCTCAACCGAGACCAATCATCAACACCAACAAACATTGTTCAATCAACAACAAATCCATCAACAACTCAATCAACAATCACCCCAACAACAACAACAACAACAACAACAACAACAACAACAACCTAAGCTACAACCTTGCGATAATACACCATCACCTACCTCATTACTTGCTACTTAGCTTTTATCGTCATTAATATTTAAACCAATCCCCTCCAACCGAACCTTTATTTCACACCAACAACAATAGTAACAACATCCCTCCCTCATCCTAATCAGACTCTTTTCCTATCCTAATCCAACAACAACACATACACATACATACATACACACATGCAGCACACCCCTGTCGTCATTTACTATCTCCCCTTTATCAACCGAACCAATCAACACAACCCGAATTAATTAATCAACAATCAAAGCAACTAAACTAACTTCGAATTCACCAAACCAAGTTTAAAACTCACCATAATCGAAGGTTACACTCCATCTTCAACGTGACAATGAACCATGATCGTCATGAGGGAGGGAGACAATGAGTTCGAGAAAAAAATAGAGCATGATTCACAAAGACAAAAAGAATGGGTTCGAGATAGAGAGCAGAGCAGTTGAGAGGGAGAATCGAGAGAGGTGTCGAGTAAAAGTGAGGTCTAATCGAGAGAGATGAGAATTGTGAGTGAAGGGAGGCACGGTTGATTGAGGGAAAATGATAGGAATAGGTTTTTTATCGAGATGAAAGTAAGTTGGGGTTTTGGGTTTAATCCTTGTTTTGATTTCACATTAATAGGTAATGACTTGGACGGAAAATAACCTATTTGCCCTTCACTTATTAAGCTTAACAAATAACCCCACTGCCTCTAATGGTAATTTGTCATTTTTCTTTTATTTTTAATAATTATCTTCAATTTTATACTTGAGTTAAAACTCGGTAAATACCCCAATTTTTACCAAAAATTGGAAAAATTCCCAATGCATTCTAAAACACACGGACATCGCGTCCAAACCTCAACTTGACCTTATTTCGCGATGAATAAAGTATAATACGTCCATTAGGCACACGACACACAAACACTATTTTAACTCATGATCTTTGGTCCATAATGTGTGGGTTCCACCTCGAATGCCTAAATTCCAATTCAAATTTGAAAATATTTAATTAGTTGTTTACTCAAGTTTATGAAATTCTCAGATTTCACACCTAAAAATCCAATATTGGTATCAAAGTCTTCGGGTCTGGTTCTAATAAACATGATTCCGTGATGATTATTGGCATGGTCTTGAATAATGTATAAAATACATACATTCATGATTTATGTGCAAATAGGTTTGTTGTCATGCTAGTAATCATGCTTAGGTTAATTTGATTAACATATTTCGTTTTTATTGAATTTCGTGGTCTTTGATCCTTGCTTCCATTAGGTGGAATCTTTACTTTATGTATATTGAATTCATGGATGAAATCTCAATTTTTCAGTAAATATGTTTAAGATAAATTATTTTTGAATTTCTTATATGAGGTAATTCTGAAGATAAATTTGAAATTAATATGATTAGGTTTGATAAAAGTCGTGATTCATGATTCAACTACATAATTTGTATTGATATGGATAAGAATCGAAATTGATATTGATGATATATCTCGTTGTATTTGTATGTTAATATTTAGTTTGTTTTTAAATTCCTATTTGATAGGAGATAAATATATAATCATATAATACTTGTAATTCCTATACGGTAAGAGAGATATATAACAAATTCGAAATTGATACGAATCTTATTGATAGGGCTTAAATCATAATTGAGATAAGTTAGAATTTAAATATTTTTAATTCTAATTGGATTATGATAAGATATTTAGTTAGATGTGGGTTCGAGATAATTAAAGCATTTTAATTAATTTAATATATTTAGTTAGACATGTCTCTCGCTAATTTGTAGGTGTTTTTTGTTAACTACGAGCCAAACAGCTAATTCTTCCCATTCGACTATAACCTTCATTTCTTCTCATCCTCTTCGCTCTCTCATTTCCTCTCATCCACTCCTTTCTCATTTCATCTCCTCTCTGCTGCCTTCTACCGAGCGACTCCACCCTTTCTCTCCGCCTTCCTTTTTCTGCTTTCAGTCTCCTCCCTTCCTTTCTGCTCATCTCTTAACCATTTTCCCCTCTCGACCCCTCTTTCCCTCTACACTCATCTCTCAGTATCTTTCATCTCCCTCTCTCTTTTGTCAAGGTCACTACTTCCCTTCATCGTAGTCGTCGGTTTGTCGGTTGGAAACCCCCGCCGCCTCTCTCCTCTCTCCCTTCTCCATTGACTATTAGGTTTTTTTTTGTTTTTGTTCTTAAAATGTTTTTTCTCGTTTTAAATTAATTAGTTTTAGGTTTTTTTAATTAATTATTTGTTGTTGTTTGGGTTTAGGGTTACTAGAGCACTTAAAGTCGTTGCTGCAAACCATCACTACCGCCTTAACCGGAGCTCTTTTTGGTATTCGGTAGGTTTTTCTTATTTTCTTATATTTGTTAATTATGAGATGTTTTGATTAAAAAAATATTTCGTTTTAGATTTAGGGTTTAGCTAGGGTTTATTTAATTTTGATTTTTCTTTGTTATAGTTAGAGTTCAAAGAACCATCGCCGTCATCCTTTGGCCGGAGCTGCTGCGTGCCGCTGTGATATACCTTTTTTTTGAAATTGTTGATGTTTTGTATATATTGTTGTTGGTTTGTTTTTTATTTGTTTTTGACATGTTATTTTTATATTTTTCTTGTTTTTTTGTTGTTGCTATTTTAGTTTTTCGTTGTTTTTTTTTTAATTATTTTGTTGTTTAGATGTAATTGGATTGCTAAAAATTAAATTGAAGTTTGTTGTATGCTCTAAAAAAAGTAATATATATATATACATGTATACATATATATTGCATTTTGACTGATTTTTATTATTTTTACTATTTTTTGTTTGTACAGTTTTTTAAAGTACATTTTTACTAATTAGCGATAGATAATATTGTCGCTAATCTGTCGCTAATTGACAAACTGACAAGATTGTTGTCAACCAACTAGCGATAAACAGTCAAGCTGGCATGTTGCTAATTTTGATTAGCGACAAGGAGTTTAGTGACATACCTTATCTGTTGCAAATCTCATTGTTAAGATATGTTAAGATTTGATTAGGGCTGGCAAAGTGTGCCCGATCCCGTTTAAAACGGGATCGGGCAATTTTTTTTTGACAAACATACGGGTCTGGACAATGTTTTATGTCCGTTTAAAAATACGGGATCGGGAATGGGCAAAATTTTTTAAAAAACGGGTACCCGTTTAGTGATTAATTTGAAGGGCATATTTGTAATTTCATTGTGAATAACCTAATTCTCACCCTCTCACTCACACTCACTGTCTCAAGGTCCGCGGTCTCACCATCTCAATCTCTCTCACTGCGCGGCTGCGGTCTCACCATCTCAATCTCTCTCATGCTCTCACCATCTCAATCTCTCTTCTCAATCTCTCTCACGTCGCGGTCTCACCATCTCAATCTCTCTCACGCCGCGGTCTCACCATCTCTCTCACGCCGCGGTCTCACCTCTCTCACGCCTCGATCTCACCATCTCCTCTCACGCCGTCTCACCATCTGCTCTCTCGGTCTCACCATCTGCCTCTCCCTCCAGTCGCCACCATCTCACTCACGGTCTCACGGTCTCCCCATCTGCCTCTCCCTCCAATCGCCACCATCTCGCCGTCTCCACCGTCTGCCTCTCCCTCCAGAACAATCCGCCGTCGCCACCATCTCGCCGTCTCGCGCTCGCCAGTCGCCACCATCTGGATCTGCCTCTCCCTCTAGCTCTCGCCGTCTCGCGCTCGCCAGCCGCCGCTCTCGCCGTCTCGCGCTCGCCAGTCCCACCATCTGGATCTGCCTCTCCTCCAGCTCTCGCCATCTCGCGCTCGCCAGTCGCCACCGCGGCACCGCCTGTGCGGCCTCGGCCTCACCGACTGTGCGACCTCTCCCTCCAGCAGTCCAGCTCTCACCGTCTCGCGCGCGGCCAATCGGGCGTCGGCGACGCTCGCCGGCGACTGCCGTCACCCCTCGCCAGTCCGCTACAGCTCTAGAAATGGGACAAAACGGACAAAACGGGAGCCGTATGTTTTACAAACATACGGGACTGGACAAAAAAAAGTGCCCGTTTTAAAAACGGGACCGGGTCTGGACACCAAATTTAATCATTATAAAAATGGGTGTCCAGTCCCGTTTATGTATGTTCCCGTATTTTTGCCAGCCCTAGATTTGATGTTAAGATTTGAAATCATTCGGTTGTAACAAAAAAATATTGTGGTTGTAACCGTTACCTATATAAATAGGTGGTTTGTCAAGAAAGATACATAATAAAGATTGATCTTTTTCACAAATTAACATGGTATCAGAGCTATGTAGACTGCCATGAGAAAAAACTTGCGTCGTGAATCATGCCTTGATCACCTTGTATTAATTTTGTCTCGTCGATGTCCTCTTCGTTTATCCTAGGTCGATGCAACACCCGTCACGCCTCTGTTTGTGCTTACTTACGTGACCATCTACCATGTTGTTCCCACACCTTCTTTTCAGTCTCTGCTCCCGAGTCCTAGCCGCATGTATGCTCGTCTCTACATCGCTACTTTGCTCATTCGTGTGTGTATGTCATCAGTGCCCATCTACTCGTGAGTCCGTGTCGCACAAGCCTGAATGCCATGTGTCATTATAACTTTGCTCACTTGCTATCCATGCAATCTCCATCCATGCTCACTTGCAGTCATTGATATACAAGCCTGACTATCATAAGTGCGTGCACCTCCACTCGTCTCCACCCGTGCGTCGTACTTATTGTGTACAATATTATATCTTTTTCTTGTTCCGTAGTGCATTGAATCAATATTTTTTTTAGTAAAAAAATGTTTATAATTTGTGTGTTGCTGTCGTGATTGAGCACCCGTGAGCCTTGCACTCATCTCCGCCTTGCATTACATGAAATCATGTGATTTTCTCACATGCTTGCCTCATCTACGCATGCGACCATTAAGCCCGTTATCTGCTCGTGCGCCTTGTGTTGCATCAGCCTTTGTGGTCATCTTGAGACAATCTGCTCATCTGTTCGATTTGAGATCATCTGCAAACTGCTATGCCCGCGTGCATGTGCACTCCGGATTTGCTCATAAGTCGATCATCTGCTTGTATGTCGTGGGTTACAATATATATATATATATATATATATGTCTTTGCTCTATAGGTTGTCGTTGATTGATCTCCTCTACAACGAAATATAGATTTGCTTTTTGCCATTTGTTCACTTAAATTTGTTCTTGTGTTGTCGCCTGCGCACTCCACTAATTTGTTTAGCAAACTCAAGTTGGTTTGAGGGCCGCTAAGGGCACCCCACCATTTCATGAAGGCACCCTGTTATTGAGGGCACAAAACAAATTACCAAGGGCACCCAAAAATTACACACGAAATCCCGAAAATACCCCTCCTGCACAAACACGAAAAAAACCCGCTGCACCCCACCACTCCCTCCACCACCTTCACCGATCTTGACTCCAAGAAACCATTTGGTTTGAACCGACTAGTGAGAGGAATCTCCGAAATCGTGTCTCACCTTGTGTTTCTCCTTCGGTTTACGGTTTTTTTTGCAGTTCGTAGGGTCGGGGTGTGAGCCGATTTCGTTTCCAAATTAGGGCTCGGTTGAAGATCGTCGAACACACAGATTTTGCGCGAAATCGATCGTTTGAAGTTACGTTTATAGTATAATTAAGTTACATTTGGTAGAGTAGTTGTAATGTGTGTGTGGCGGTTTGTAGAATGGTAAAAAAATTGGGAAATCGCGGTTCTCGCCACACATGCCGAGATCGTGTTAATCGTCTCGACCAAGCATGGCCGAGACAGAGCTAAATTTTGGGAACTCGCAGATCTCGGCCACGAAGGCGGAAGAGTTCACGGTGTCTCGATTACGCATGGCCGAGAATACTTCGCTTATCTCGGCGAGACATGACGAGAGCTACAATTAGTGATAGGTAATGTGGCGTCGGTGGTGTACAACCGAGATTTTCTCCTACTCTCGGTTGTACAGCGGCGAGAGGGTTAGAGTAGGCTCGGTCCTCTGGCGACCGAGACATTTCAATATATCTCGGTCTGCGAGGCCGAAACAATCGCGCACATCGACGAAACTTCGGATAACCTCATAAAAACACAATAAATTCGCAAAATTACCTCAAGTTCAACCTCCTCTTGCACCGTAGCGACAATCCTCCATTATATAGTGGAAACAAGTTCGGATTTGAGGAAATTACCAAACCCTACGTTGACAAACAAATCATTAGTTTCACGCTTTACCCAACTAAACAGGTTCTAAGAAACCATCATATGGTTGTCAAACATTTACATCATCGTCGGATGATGTCAATCCGCAAGAATCGATAAACGCTCGCCAAACGCAATGTGGCTTTGTGGTTCAAGCTTGGTAGTGGGGTGCCCTTTTTCTTTGTCAAAATGATTTGTGGGGTTTGAATCATTATATATACAGGGGCAAAATGGTCTTTTCCAGTTTTGCTGGAATTTTTACAAATAATTTGGGTGCCTTCATGAAAAGGTGGGGTGCCCTTAGCGGCACTCGTTGGTTTTAACAAATCCATTTTGAGTTTGAGGGAAAGTGTTAAGATATGTTAAGATTTGATGTTAAGATTTGAGATCATTCGGTTGTAACAAAAAAATATTGTGGTTGTAACTGTTACCTATATAAATTGGTGGTTTGTACTCAAAAAAGATACACAATAAAGATTGACACTCATTAGACACAAAAAAAGCAAGGATTGAGCGACAGATTTGTGTGTGGATCTATCGCTAAATCCATAGATCTGACGCTAAATCCATATATTTTTGTAGTGACATAAAATGCATGTAAGACAACCACACTCGAGTTCTCTCGACCATGACTCGGCGTCAGTCGAGATTAGGCCACTAACGATTCAGGTTTAGACTAATCACTTTTAGGTTATAATGATGCAAGTCGTTACATATGAAGTCGACCCTTACGGTCAGATCGTTAAAGCCAAACAGAAAAGAGGCGAATGGAGACCACCGAAGTAAGCTCAAACTGAACAGAGACACAATAGTCATTAGTGAAACACCACACATCGAAGTTGGGAGTGTTGTTCAAGATCACTTGAGAGCAATGCCCGTCTACCCCGATCAGTTGGAGAGTGATGCTCTGATCGATGTGGTGGAAACGTAGCTTAAATAAAAGGGAGTGTGGGGGGATTGAACGAGACCGTTGTAGGGGTTAAATACTCACCTAGAGATCTGTGCAGTTACGTATCACGAGAAGAGAATCAAGTAATCCAACGACTATTGGGTTGGGCCAACCTTGTGGGCCCATTAAAATCCACAAAACAAAGAGAGACCGCGGAGTGTTCCTACGAACCATGAAGTGATTGTACCATTGGCTACCCTTAAACCAATCAACAAACGAAACTAAACAGTAACCCACAGATACACTGTGATCTATTACTCAAAAGTTCAAACCCCGAGACAGATCAAGCGTATAAGAAAGGGCGTCGTACGTAAAGGTTGTTGTTTTCAATTGTTACGCAGCCCTTTCCCGCTATATAAATACTTGAGTGCTCTGTTGTTACAAAATCCCTCGTTCAGGTCTCTCACTGTTTTGTTTGCGTGGGAGGTTCTGCAGTTTCGCTGCCGCGGCGCCACCTTCCATCTCTCTCAAGTCTCAATCGCTCTCGGTCTCTCCGAAACTAGGGTTTAGGAGAATCGGAGAGAAATCAAGAAAGAGAGAGTGGAGAGACTCGGTTGGGGTTGCAAGATGGTTGCGGACACGGCGAAGAAACCTAAGATTGCAGACCAAATTGAAGAGGACGATTCAGATAACAACATTGACGGAGAGCTCGTTCTCTCAATCGAGAAGCTGCAGGAGATACAGGACGATCTCGAAAAGGTCAGATTTCGCCAATTCTTGTCGTCTTCCTTGTTGTTGCTGTTGTTGTTCGGTAATTTTGTTTCCGAGATTGAGCTTGCATGCCGCTTTCGTTTTTTTTCTTCAGTGTATGACTAGTAGTAGGTTTGGATAATTCTCGGTACTTGTGGCGTTGCGGTACAATGTTTAGATTTCAAGTTTTGAGATTCTCTATGCCTTTGTATGTGAATAACAAACTTGTAATTCACATCATGATTTTCTTCTTTTCATCAGAGTGGGAAAAGATTTTGACTTTGGTGTTTAAATGAAATCTAGAACATTGTATCAGGATAAAAGTTGAGAGAGTTCTGTCCTAAATCGTTTCTGGTGATGAAACAGGTGAATGAGGAGGCAAGTGACAAAGTTTTGGAAGTGGAGCAGAAGTACCACGAGCTACGCAGGCCTGTGTATGCTAGGAGAGCTGAAATAACCAAAGCTATTCCTGACTTCTGGCTTACTGCAGTTTGTCATCGACGACTATCTCTTGTCTCTTCTTATTGTTTGTTTGTCACTATTAAGACGTTTTCATGTGTTGGCGTTGATTATATTCATCCATGGATTTACCAGAATGTTGTCTCAGTTGATTCATGCAAGATAGTATTTTTTGCAGTTTATGAGTCATCCTGCACTTGGCGATCTTTTGAATGAGGAAGACCAGAAGGTTTAGATGTTATTCAGTTTCTTCTAAATATGTCATTTGAGATGTTTGTATCTAGATACGTACTTATTAACTTTTTTTTTTTTTTTTTTTTTTTTTTTTTTTTTTTTTTTTTCTTCCCTGTTAACAAATGAAATGACTTCCTTCAACTCTCAAGTTTCATAGAACATTATGGTTGGGCTCTTAATGGAATTTTGAAGATGTGAACTCACAGTCGTTCTTTTGAATGCAGATTTTCAAACACCTGGCTTCCTTGGAAGTTGAGGAGTTCAAAGATGTAAAATCTGGGTACTCAATTACATTTGTGAGTGCCTACCAAATTCTCCCTTTTCAAAATAGTGATCCCTTTTGTTTTATGATAACTTGGTCATTTAGTGTATCATTCATGTCATTAATTCAGATTTTTTGGATTTCCAGAATTTCGACCCCAATCCTTATTTTGAGGACGTCAAACTTACAAAGATGTTTAACTTTTCGGATGAAGGATGGACTAATATTACTAGTACAAATATCAAATGGAAAGTGGAAAAGGTAAGATTTATGTCATGCATTATACTTATTGTTAACCACTTTGTTTTCTAGATGTTAAACTTATATTTTGAAATGTTTTAGGACATTGCAAATGGAGATCACAAGGAAAAAAAGGGAGGGAAGCGACCTTTTGGTGATGATAGGTTTGTTTCGTGGCACTGTATGGCTCTTATACAACAATGTAAACCCCCCAAACCCCAAAAACTCAACACCCAAAAAGCCTGGAAAAAAAGAGAAAATGCATGCGGTTCATGACTTTAGACATTCTTGGTGCACTATAATTGTTCGAAAATGGTTTTGTAGATCTAGTCCAATTATCTCACAGCGACGGTCGTTTCTTCATTATTTGGAAGTGGAGATATCATTCAGAATTTGATCCACGTCTTGAGGCCACTGAAACTCAGTTATTGTAAAACGTTTAATTTGCTAAACTTGGATTCCATTTTTGTAGAACATGCTATATATATATATATATACGCAAATGCATTTCATCTTAGTCTCAAAATGACTTTACTAGCATGCTTCTTTACTTGGATAGTGGTTAATAGTAAATCCATCTAACCATGTTGTCTATGAGGCATCTTGACTCAAAAGTGATGTGATGAAGCTGCAATGTTTGGCTTAGATAATCTGCAAACCTGAATAAGCAATCTCTCCGATTTCGTACGATAATTATAAACACAAGTTTTTGTTTCTTGTGCTTGAACACTTTCCCATTTAGACATGATGAAATTCTTAGTGGGCGTGCTCTAGTTTGTGTAAGTGTCAATGATAGCATCTGTACAAATTTATCTTTGATGGCCAATGAGAATACATATTATTCTTATGCATTTTATCTAATTTTTAGAAAATGGGTATTGTCTAGATGATCGCTTTCATAGGCAAATTCTTATCAAATTCCCGCAAGTTGAGGATACAAATTGGACATGAGAATGATCCAAGACCATGCCAATCGGAAACCATTAATTTTATTTTTCACTAGGAAACATAATATGTATTAAGAAGAATGTTAACAATTCAAGTAGCGCATTTGATCCTCAAAGTATTTAGTGAAGAAACAAATCATTACTTTTCTTCTGTGAACAAATTTGCAATTGTCAGTGCATGCAACTGAATTTATGATAACGATGTTGTGATTGGTTAAGTTTTTATAATTAAATTATGTAAGTTTTAGTCAAATCGAGTAAACTAATTAATAATGATTGGTGAACTTGTCAAAACATTTATGTAAGTTATATTATATCTTTACATGAATGGATTTGATTTTTCATTTGGTAATCCTTTGTTTTTGCTTATTGGATTTCATTTGCTGATTATAAACACAAGTGTTTATGTGTTGTGATTGGAAACTGGACCCATTTAGACAAAATGTTCTTAGTGAATGGGGTTCTTGGTCTTGTTTGCTTTGCATATGTGTTATTGTTTGCATTTTAACCAGTTTATCTTTTGTGGTCAATGAAAGTACATATGCGGATTATTCCTTTTATCGAATCTCTAGAAGAATGGGTTTCTTCTTGATGAGAAAGTTGGTTTCTGATGGCTTATGTTGTCACATTCTTACCAAATTCGACTAAGTTGAGGATACACATAGGGCATGAGAAGTTTCACCCAAAACACTAGTGATAAACAAACTCTGATGTGATTTATAATTTTAACTTGTTTGGTTAATTATATGTTTTGTTTTGAATTGTTTGCAACTATATTTATATGTTATACTTTATTTGGATGGAATTTTCAACAATTTTGATCCTATGTATGTGTACCATACTTTTTATAAATGTTTTTGAAAAAAATTAAGTGGGAAAAAATATTTCCCCACGGTGATTCTTCGCAAAATATTCGCAAGAATCCCCGTAGGGATCTTCAATGGGAATGAAATGGGGAAAGCTTTTTCCCCATGGGGATTCCCCATCCCCGCGGGGATTAGGCGGGGATGGGGATGGGGATGAAAGTTCATCCTCGCATGGGGATGGGTATGGGGTTGGGGGAATGAATTCTTAAGCGGGGATGGGGATGGAGATGGGGTTCCCATCCCCTACCCTCCCCATTTGCATCCCTTATGAGAATGAACCAAGACCACGTCAATAGGACACAATTAAATCTGTTTTTCACTAAGAAATATAGTTTGTATTTATAATAATGTTAACAATTCAAGTAGGACATTTGATCCTCAAAGTTCTTAGTGAGGGAATCATTACTTTTCGTATGTGAACAAATTTGCAATTGTTGATGCATGCAACTGAATTTTGTGGTTACGAACTCGTTGTGAGTGGTTAAGTTTTTATGAATTGAATTATTAATTTCATTGGAAAATCAAATGAACTAATGAACAGTCACTTGTCAGCATGTGGAAAAACTTTCAATGATTATATCTTGACTTTAAGTGCATCTGATATTTGGTTCAGTGGTTCTTTGTTTTCGCTTCTCTGTAAGGTTATAGCTGCATGTTACAAAAAGGAAATTTTTAATAAAATGAAGTCTTCAATCAAAGTATCATAAACAGCCTTAATTTTGTTTCCTAAGCTATTTCTTTAGCATTTTTTTTTTTTTAATAAACCAATTTCTAATGTGGTTGTTTCCTGTAAATCACTGATCGTATGAAATTAAACTTCACGATCATTTTTTTGAATTTAATTGTAACGAATCTTGCACTAAATTGAGCGCAATGGAAGAGTTCGATCCATGTAGCCGATCCCAACTAATTTGGGATTTGGGCTTTGTTGTTTGTAATGGTAAAGAATCATGCTTATAAGGCTAGAAAGCTAACCTTAATTAAATACTACTTATACGCATTTGTATTTCCTAGTTCGGAATACAAAACATACTTGAAGTATATTGTCTTCAATGTCTTTTGTTTTCTTTCAGAGTGTTCAATCTGCTTTGTCAATCTGCTATGTGATAGAAGTTGAGTTGGCCATTTATCATTTTTTTGTTATTGTTTTTAGAGGACACTTTCCCTCTTTTGCGTCTTGGTTCGTGTGTGTTTCATTGTAAAGATATCTTCTATGTTAAAATAAAAAAAATTATCTATAGAGAAAGTAACTGCTTTTTCTTCTCGCAAGAATCTTTTTACCTTCTTGAGTCTTAATATTTCAATCATGAGCACCACATTTGTATTGTTTTCATAGATTATATATAATAATCTCCATTCAATAATTTCAAGGTCATTAATGACTTATTAATCTAATGACAACCCTTGTAACACTGCAAATTTGTGACATTTCGATTATGCCTTTGCTACTTTTCCATTGAAATGTATGAAGAATATAGAAGTGAGTTGGATTTGTAAGTCTTTTGGGCAGAAAATTGATGCTTGATCTTTGGTTTGCAAAATGCTTATCATTGCCCTTGTTTGCATCAAAATATATCAGGTTACAATAGTGCGTTGTATTGATTCTCCCTTGTTTATGCTTAGGCTATTCATAAACTGTTATTTTATTTGTTTTATAATTAGTATAAACCCTACTTCTTAAGAGGCCATTACGTCTGAAATTAATGTCAACGTCTCTTTACCAAAACTTATTATGTTTTCCTTTTTGATGTTCTGGTAATCTTTTGCATGAAATCATTTTACTTTAACTTGCATAAATAACTATGTAGTAATGTAGTAGTTAAAATAGAGCTTTTACTTTACCTGCTTTAACTACTACTTGTGTAGATTCCACTTGCTTATTGTACTTTAATTAAGAGCCTAGTCCTTATTTTTTTATGGTTTATTTTGTCTTTGTTGTGTAGCCTTATTAGTGTTGATATATTTTACCATATAAGCGCACTATATCTACTATGGATTGGCGAGTTTAGTGGATTATGTGTTTCTATTAGAATGCTCCTATTTAGTAGATTCCCATTTTGGCACTTACTGGAAAAAACTGAATTCATATTTTTTGGTAGTCAAAAGACTCAAAACAAGAATGAACGGCACTAAAGTTTCTTGCTTTTGAAAATTGTATATGGATGTTATGGATGACTTGGCAAGATGTATTAAAAGTACTGAATGCACATTCATGTAATGATGTAAATCTTTTGTTTTTCTACTTTAGTTTCAGTTTCAAAAATGTTTGTGTTTAGATTTTTCGATCCATGTTATTATGCTTGCTTCCTTGTTCATATGCAATTCCTTCTTTTACTTTTTCTTTCTCATTGTTAATTGGTGATTGCAGCTTCTTTAGCTGGTTCAATGAAATTCAGCATTATGATCTTTTGGATGGGTTTCATGATGAGGTAGCTCTTGATTTCACCATCTGTTGTTGAATAAGTTCAACTGGCATCCATTAGTACATTAATTTCTCATGTTCATGATACTAAAACATGGTTAGCTCTAAGCTCTGCAGTCTGCTCTCGATAATTCTTTAAACATTTTCTTGTGTCTTTTTGATTAAATGATTGCAGGTGGCTGAAATAATCAGGGAGGATTTATGGTCTAATCCTTTAAGATATTTCAACAACGTACGTATTTCACATGCTAATCTGTAATTGTTCCTCTTTGATATTATAATTTTACTTAATCTATTAGGGCTCCTTGGGTTCATATGCTTTGCCCTCTTGTAAAAGTTTTATTCAATCTGACCTGTGAAGGAGGCTGAAGAAGACGATTTTGATGGAGATGAAGATGATGAGGAGGTAAATGGAGTTGGAACTTTGATATCTTTATAATATAGCTATGGATGCTTGAATGTGGCTTCTAGACACACACACACACAGATATATATATATATATATATATATATATGAGTTGCTAGGTTTCATGGCTATCTTTTGCAGAGGTTTTTTTTTTTTTTTTTGGATTGAATTAGTTACATTAATTAAATTACTAGATGAATCTAATGCATTTTAGATGGATTTGTGTGGTATCAACTTTGGCTATAATTCCACTATGTATAAGCAATTATTATTAGACTCTTGATAGGTACAATTATTGTGGATTATGGATTAATACGTAGCTGTGTCAATTTTTTTCCCTTTAATTTGGCATTTTCCTTTCTTGTGTTTGACTACAAGGTCTGTGTTCTTCGCGTCCTTAGCATATGACGAATTTGATGTGTGCATTAGCTGTGTGCTTTTATATGTGGAGTTTATTGAGGCTAAAATTCGTTCTTCGGTTGAGTAATTACAAAAGATTGTGTTTCTCTTTGATTAATAATATAGGAACTGGAACATTGGATGCATGAGGAGTGTTTATACTGTTTACACCATTGGTTTATTGTTACTTGTTTTCTTGTTTCTTTTTTCTTTTCTCATTTGACATCCCCATGGCTGTTTTCATTTTGTATGGGTAAATTTTTTTTATTGATACAAAAGGAGTTTTGTATCAACAGAAAAAATGATTTGTAGTGTTATCATCCTCTTGTTGTATCCGTGTTTTCTTTTTTTTTTTTTTCCTTTTTTTTGTATTTTAATTTGTTTTTTTGTTACCAGCAGTCATTTTTTCCATCCTATCGTTCTTGAAATTTTGAAAACTTAATGTAGCTTCCTCGTCTATGTCTTTAAATATAACTTCCAGTTATAGGGAATATTTTGGTGAACTAGAAATATAGCTGCATTTGTAAATACAAACTAGAAACTCAACTATGCATCACCTTGTTGCTAAGTGGAAGACTTTGGATCTCCAATTTGACATGATGTTTAGGAGTTAAGAAGTGGCATTCTCATTGATATTCGAAAAATGTTTATTTTAGAAGTGGAAAGATCAGTTGTCCGTTAGAAATATATATAGTTTCAAGGTATAATGTTTAGATCAAGAGCTAGTCGCAAAGATTGCTACTCAGCAATTCATATTTACTGTACCTCGAGAAGGCTTACTCCATTTTGAAACAGAAGAGGCCAAATCGTCATTAACATCTGAGAAAAGAGTTCTCCTTACTCGGATTGTGCTGTCTTCGATTCTGCCCATACTCACACATCTTCAATATATCCTCAACCGATTGGTGTGCCTGCTTCCACACTACATTTCTCGCCTTCCATATATGATATACCCCAACAAATTACCTTTACATCTTTACGACAAGAGGCTGAAACTGCTTCCATCATCATTGGAGCCAATTCCACAAGAGAAATATCAAATATGAGGATTAACAGTATATGGACAACCTCTTTGACGCCAACAACTATTTGAGACAACATAGTTTTAATAAATAGATGCTCTGTTGATTCATCACATTAATTACATAAATGACACGGGATCAATATCCATATATATATTTTATCAATTGCAACTTTTTAGGGAGGAAACCTTTGATAGCATGCCACAAAACATGCTTCATTTTGAAGGGTACTTGGAATGCCAAATAGACCTCCATAGGCCCTGATTTTTTTTCTCGGATCTGCCTTTGTAGATTATGGCATGCACTACGCACCGAAACATCCCATTCCTTTCCCATGCTCAAATAATCTTATCCGTGGGACGACGAGAACTAGAGGAATATTAAGGATATATCCAACATCCTCCACATTGAAAATGCTTTGGATTTTTGTAGTATCCCATTGTTGAGAGCCTTCCATCATTAGTTCATTCACTTTCATATCTATATGTAGATCAGATGGGTTTGTAGATATAAAGTGGTCTGCTGCATAGGGAAGCCAAGGGTCCTTGAAAACCCGAATGTTAGAGCCGTCGCCTACTCTCCATAAAGAACCCTCTTTCAGGACAGGTTGTGTTTTAGGAATACCTCTCCAAGCGTAGGTTGGATTGTGGCACAAGGAAGCATTCATAAAAGATTCATTAGGGAAATAACATGACTTGAATGATCATGAGACAAGAGAATCTGGGTTCTGCATAAATCTCCATCCCTGTTTTGCTAAGAGTGCCACATTAAATTCATGAATTCTTCTAAATCCAAGTCCATCTTTGTCTTTGCTAGTACGCAACATAGGCCAACTACTCCAATGAATCTTCTTAATTGTTTCTTGTTTAGATCCCCACCAATGTGCATAGAACATCTGCTCCAAATCCACCTTTTTAAATGCATATTTGCAAGGAATATTTGGGACCAACGGTCATTTTTCATGAATAGGAGACTAAGGATGCTATAAGATTATGATATGGTTCCATTATTATCAATGGTCTCATCAAATTAAACAAAGACTGTGGAACAAATGCAGCAGACGCACAACCAAACTGGACCACAGCCAAACAATGGTGCAGCATGGTTGCATACTCAAAGCACACACCTTAACCTCACCTAATAGGTTCTTTTCTAAACTCAAAATTGTAATTCATATCTAACTCTAACTCACAATGCTTACTTTACTAAAACATAAATAATACTAATCATTACCTCAAAACGACTGAATTACAAGTTGATCACTGTAAATTAAATACAAACTAAAATAATAAAATCCTAATTAAATTATAATGTGTATGTGGAGTTTGAGCCAAATTCTAACAAATCTCAACCACAATTTCCTCATCTCATCTATGTCCACATCTTTATGATGAAAGACGAAGGAGTCTTCGTACTTGTGATGGGTATGATCAATGATGCTTCATGCGCATGATGTGTTTTATTGAGGTTTGCTATTCCCAGCTCGGGCATGGTTTTGCACGTGACATGAGGATAATATGAGAGATGCTTGGTTTAGATGAGGGATATAATGATCATAAGTTATCTTAAGGAGGTACACCGAATGATCTATATTTGGTGAATGAGATGAGGGGATTCATAATATCAAGTATTCCACTATCATGCCTTATGGGTGAACCAAACATTACCTTAGTCCTTAGCTCCCCATTCATTTTGTTCAAACTCTTTTGTTAATTCTATACTATGAAACTTTAAAAAAATTTAAGACGTAGTGCCAAGTAACTATTAATAATAGTAAATAATAAAGCAAGATTTCTACTAAAAAAAGCAAGATCTAATTTATTGGCAGTTGGACTTGGAATAAGATCTACTCTATAGTTGATGGAATTGATGGATTAACTCAGAAAGAAGCACCCTTAGCACTGGCTTGAGAAGAGAGAGAGGGTTAGGGTTAGTGTATCGCGAGAGAGGAGAAGTGAGAGAACTTTGACCGCCGTCGCAGACTTGAGAAGGAAATAAGATTAGGGTTTTGGGTGTTTTAAATTAAAACTATCAAAAATGCCAGTAATACCCTTATACATCATTTAACACTTAAATATAAGAAAAGACATCAAATCAACACACAATATGTGACACAAATAGGTATTCCATTACATTTTACTTAAAAAAATACAATAAAATTATTATTAGATGTATAAACTTATATATATTTACGTAAATTTAGCCGAGTCCATGTACCCGTGTCCAATTATTTGGACACATCTAGCCGAGTCCACATATCCTTTTAAATTAGAAAATAGGGAGCCCGACTCTTAGATATGTACCCGTACCCGAGTTCGTGTAACTTAGATGAACATCTGTTAATTGTTTTTTCAAATGGCGCGCGACATGGACCTTTCTAACCATTCTTCTCATCCTTCTATTTCCTTGCTTCATGACGTTCACGCAACATGTCTTGAAATCTTTACCTCTAGTTTTCAATTAGAGAGAGACCGAAGAGTTATCTAATCTCTTGGAAAGACTAATGGCCACAAGATAGGCACATATAGAGTAGGTGGTCAAGGAACCTTGATCAATCTTGAATCTTTGCATGTAAATTTTGAACTTCTCATTTTTTTTAATGAAAAGCCCCTTCTTCTCCTACTAAGTAAATGTGTTTACATGGTTGATGGCCTTAGGAAAAAACAGTACAAATCATGGTTTGCAAGGCGTTAAGGCGATCTCGAGGTGATTTCCCTGAACTAGGCGAGGCGGTGCCTAGACGGTTCCTAGGCGATGCCTAGGCAAACAAATTAATATTTATTTTAAGGTCCTCGGATAAATATTTGTTTATTTATAGATCCTTAAATAACACTAATTATCTATTAGTCAATGTGATTATTATTTAATATATGCTTCAAAAATACTAATAAGTCTTTAGGTCCTTCTGTAACATTAATTTTGTCAAGATTTTGTTATTAGGTAGGTATTTTATTATCAAACTTAATTGCAAAAGCCCCTTCAAATTTCTAAAAATTACTAAGAAGGACATCGCTCGCCTAAGGCACCGCCTAGGCGATTTTGCCCCAAAACGCCTAGGCGATGCCTAGGCGACGCCTTGCGATCACGGGTACAAATTCATGATTTAGATCAGAATGACATTGTAACTTTTCTTTGGTGTTTGGCGTGTGTTATGGAAGGAGAATCTTGTTGGGTTTTTATAAAAGGAGACATTTAGTCGCTTTGGGGGCATGATTTACATGAGGAGAAAGCTTATGGCGTCGAGGTGAAATATACAGGGGAAATTTATGGCGTCGAGCTCAAAGGTGGAGAGCGAGTCTTGGAGATCCGTGTCCCAATAAATTCAAGGATCTCATTTACCTCTTTTAGGTGATTTCTCCCCATTTATCATGTGTTTGTATTTTTGCCAAGATATTTGTGTTATCTTGATGATTTCCATGATGTTCATGCCTCTGTTGTGTTAGAAAAGGCTTGCATTCCCATTCGTCGTAGTGGAGAGTTTTTCATAGGTGTAAGTCACCTCGTGGTTTTACTATCTACAATAAAATCTTGTGTGTTATGGTTTAGTTCTTACATTTCTACCATTACAGTACTTGTTAGATCGATAAATTGTGGTTGCGATCTTTATATGGCTACACAAGAGGGGTAGATTAATTGTTGGAGTAGGTTCACCCCATAAAATCCTTGTTAGATTGATAAATTGTGGTTGCGATCTTTATATGGCTACACAAGAGGGGTAGATTAATTGTTGGAGTAGGTTCACCCTATCAAATCTATGACTCAGTTATTCATCTATCGCAATAATGTGAGAGAAGTGTGGGTAGATTTCCTTCATGATTTTAGGCTTTTGCATTTGGGTTTAAAGAGCACTTTTACATAGAAGTTGTTTATTTTTTTTATAAGAAATAAACAACTTTGCCCCCGTTGGGGTTCGAACCTATGACCTCTTACTTTCAAATCCCATACCAAACCATTGAGCCACCCAATTGGTTGGTACATAGAACGGCAGTTTAGAAATGCTAAAGCAACTCTAGTGAGATGGATGAGGCATTGCTTGCCAAAGGCAAAGTTTGGGGTTCAACTCACGTTGGAGTTAAGGAATAAGGGTTGTGTAATGAAGCTGGCTTCTTATCAAAAAAAGAAGGGCAGTTTAGATTCAACTCTATTATAGGCAAAACCACTTAGAATGTGGCAATTCTTGCAACTATATGGACTCCTTAAACTGGGAAGAAGTAGAAGATTTTTTTTAGTATAACATGATCAAACATTAGAATCTAAAGGCTTTAAGTTGAGTAAGACGAAGATCGAATAATTGCATTGTGAGTTTAGAAATACTAAACATCAAGATGATGAAGTGGTAAAATTGAGGGACGAATAAGTTCTTAAGGTGAACCACTTTGATTATCTAGGATCAATTATACAAAATGAAGGTATGAGAATGATGTCACACATAGAATTCAAGCTGGATGAAAGAAATAGAGGAATGCAATAGGTTTTGATTTGTAATTGAAATATTCCTACCATGTTAAAAGGAAAATTTTATAGGACCGCAATTAGGCTAGCTGTGCTTTATGGAAGTGGATGTTGAGTGGTAAAGAGACTATAAGTACATGAAATGAACTTAGTGGAAATAAGGATGCTTCGGTGGATGTTTGGTAAAAGTTACAAGTGAGCATTATAACATAGAAATGTTATCGTTTTTCTCTAACTTCGATGGAAGTTTTGTAAAACTTTGTTTACAATTACACATAGTTTTTAATTCACTGCTTCAAAAAATCTAAATAATTTGGAGAAGTTCGGAGAATTTTCAAACCATGGGTAAAACTCGTAAATATGATATGAAATACAAACATCTTATTAAAGCAAAAAGGAAGTATAGAACTTCAAAGAAAAGTAGGTGTTGCACCATTTGACACGAAGATTAGGAACGCAGTTGTAGTGATTTGGACATCTCCCAAGACAGTCTACAAATTCCCCCACTAGAAAGCTCGACTCAATAGAAACTGAAGAAATTCGATGAGGTAGGGGTAGACCGAAGCTAACTTGGGACACTGATTATGAGAGATTTAAATGATTTGGAAAGTACACTATCAATTGCACTATCGAGCGCAATGGAAGAGTTTGATCTATGTAACGGACCCAAACTAATTTGGGATTGAGGCCGTGTTGTTGTGATAACATGGTCAGACAAATGATTTGTGGTCTAGTCAAGGATAGTACAACAATGTGGATTTTTCATTGAGCAAAGTCCTTGGTTAAACCTAATGTAAGATTTGGAAACTAATAGGAGGAATGTAGTTTGTGACCTAATCTGGATGTAGCGTAGGCAACTTATGCCGTCTTACACTTTTGATTTGGCAAAGCTTTTTGTATGTGGAAAACCTTTTTACTGATATAATGCCTGCTTAATGCATGCTTCTTATCATAAAGAAAATAGTTTGAGCGACGTGTTTATGATATTCAACTTTAATGGTTAAGTTTTTGTTATGATGTTATTTTATGATGGATTAATTTGATTCATTTCGGCTTTCAGAATACTTAGTTAAACCCTAAACCTTCAATGCAGATTTTTTTTGGATGGATGCTATTTGCAATGGAATAGTTTGATCCATGTAGCCGAACTAGGGTTGCAAGTGGGGTGGGGCAAGGCAGGGTAGGGATTGAAGTTTTCGTCCACGCGGAGCGCGGGGAAGGAACTTATCCTCGTAAATTCCAAGCTAGAAGAACTTTGCCACCCTACGCCACGCCCCGATCCGCGGGGATCCATGTGGGGCGGGGAATCCCCGCGCTCGTAAATTTTGTGAAAATATATATTTTGATCTCCACTCCTTGGCCCATTTGCCACTTAACTATTTCCTCAATTTTTATTTTATTTAGGAAACTATTTTTTTCTCAAATAGAATAAGATTTCTTAAATTAGTATAGTATGACAAATATATTTCAATGATGTTCTAATTATAATTTAATATATCCTTATGATACAATATATATAGTAGAATTGGTTTAATGGTACAAGTTATGTTTTGTTGTTGGAGGTCTTGAATTCCATTCCATACCATTACATAAGTTCTTACTACAAAATTACATAAATATTTAGTAAAAACTTAAAAAATGGGGGATTTTATGCAGGGAGCGGGGAAATCCCTGCGGAGTTCCCTGTGGGGCACGGGGTGGGGAATCCCCGCGACACGAGAGCAATCCCCATCCCCACCTTGCCTCGCGTGACTTGGCAAGAATTTTCCCTGTGGCCGGCGATGGGGGCAAAAAGCGGGGAATCCCCGCCCCTCCGAGGTGGGGCCCCGCGGGGAACGGGGATTCCCCGCTCCCCTTGCAACCTTGAGCGGAACCCAACTAATTTGGGATGGAGGCTTTGTTTTTGTTGTTGTTGTGGTTGCTATTTGCTATGTGGTAAAATGGATATCTCTGTTTTATGTGTGGTCTCTTCTATTCTTTGCTGATACCTTCAGTTCGAAACACGGAGCAATGGTTCTTTGTGCTATGTATCATACATAACACATTCTGATGTCAGTGTTGTGCATGTCTCAGGGAAAGGGCTCAGGGGACAACGATGATGAGCTAGATGGTGACGAAGATGAAGATTAGGGACAAGTCAGCTGGACATATAGGTGATTATTAATTCTTTTTTTTCCTAGATGTATTTTATCATACCTGTTAGTCTCTTGAAGTTTTGATTATGGCTCTTAAAGTAGTGCCTTGGATTGTGCTACTGCAAAGCGAGGAAACCATCCTAATATCTTACCCATCTGTGGGTATATTCATCGCTCTGTACCAGTTTTCTCTATTGCTTCTCTTCCATGGACGTGTTTACGGCTTTTCCATGTGTGTGCAGGGGGAGATAAAGAAGGTTGGAGGAATAGAGAGTTGAAGCTATAATGCCAGATGATATAAGAATTGATTATTTTGTTTTGGCAAATCTTAATATATATATATATATATATATTTTTTTTTTTTTTTGGTAGTGGACTTGCATAGTTTTAGTTTTTATTATTACGTATACCATCCATCAATTGTTCCTGCTGTGGTGACCAAGTACAGGTTGTTTTTGAATTTTCAAGCACCACAGTTTCATTTTGCTTGCTTTTTTTTTTTTTTTTTTTTTTTTTTTGGAAGTGAATGGTATTTATTATGGAAAATGCTTGGGTGACTTCTTTTTTCGGGCTCAAGTTGGGCAACACCACTAGTTGGTGGCAAAGCTCTCTTTAAAGGATTTTAATGGGGATTCATACCCTAGGCAGAACCACTAGGTGACAATGATTGACAAATTATGGAGGGACCTGCATCTTATATTTTTTTTTATTAAGCTTTTTATATGATTTTTGTTGGAAGACTAAACGGTCCCCAATTCAAATTTCCATTGCTCTTGCTTGAAATGACATTATTGCCCCTCTATACAAAAGATCGTTTTGCACACACATGCCGTACTTACACTCGTTCATTTATGCCTTAGTCACTCAATCGAACCCTAATCGAATCACTTTCACATTCAACTCAAATCCAATGAAATTATGGTGAAATCATATCGATTTGACGTCGTAAGTGAATCCTTTAACTTTTTCTTGTTGAGTTTTAGAATTTTTTTTTTCAAATTTTTTTATTGTTTTTGGGTCATTTTTTGTGTTATTGTTGGGTTTAAGATTTCAATTTGGGGCTTGAATCTTGCATGTTGGGCACAAAATGTCGATGGAATTGCGAATATTTAGCGACTATTCGCAATTCCGAACAAAACTAGTTTTTTTTTTGTCATTTTGGGCTTCCTTGGTCTCCAACCAAGACTAAGACCTCTTCACAATATCGGTGGGAGTTAGCCGAAACTTTTAAAGAGGTCTCGGCTGTGACGGCGCCAGTACCCAAAAATTGGCCTTGCTTGGCTTAGGCCTACGTGGACCCTTGAGTTAGCCCTCAAGAGGTCAATGTAAGCCTAAACAACCTTCTTTTCCATCATTATCAATTAATCGATGATTTAAAGTTGTGTTATTAGGTTTTGCAACTTTTATAATTAAAGCAACAAAAATAAACTCAAGCAATTAAATAACTCGAAACAGAAAAACAGAAAAGTTGGGACAACATATAGTGTAGAACCCTGCAATATATAAGTAACATGCATATCTCTTGATCAAGTATATGAGAAGTAGCAATATACATGAATCTATCGCTTAAAACCCAAAATATCCCAAATGTTCATGAAAACAATATATAAGTAATAAATAAACAAAAAAATACTACAAAATTAGCAAGATGAGGATCGTTATGATGTCCTTATAGTAAATCACCAATCACCAGTCCCTTTCTTTTGCTCGATTAGGAATTTGCAATTGTCACATAGGGAGACAATTCCAGTGAGTAAAGCCAGAATGATATAAACAGTACTTCAAGAAATAATTAAAGCAGTTTAAAGATTATGCGGGAATTAAATAAAGCTGGAAATAGAGTAAATGCATGATAATGAGACCGTAAAATAGAAATGAAAGATAATGAGTTTCAATTGAGTCAAATAAGAGGTGCTTAAGTGCTCCAAAATCCACCGAGTGCAGGCGTTATAGCTCGGGTCCTTAGAGTTGCAGCAGCGCTAAACAGACTCAAAGTCTTGGAAACGCGGCAGTGCAAGCTGTATCCTAAGACTGTCGTGAACGTAGGGTATCAATGGCGCCCCGTATACTCGCCTCCTGTCCACGACTATAATTGTCCCCTCTAATTAATAATTAATCTTAATTAAATTATTAATTACAAATTAAGAACTATATCTCGGACCTACGTGGACACCGCCGACAAGTCTAGGGCACACCAACCAAGGTACAAATAGTTGTTTTGTGTGATGCGTGTTAATTTTTTATATTATTACTCCATAATTCGCGTCGCACTAGTTAGAGTTTTTATTGGTAGCGTTGTGCATGTGTAGTGACGAGAGTGTAGGACGTCGCAAGGTGCGCAAAACGCGGGTGTATATGGTAGATAAGGGTTAAAGAACACTTAACCACCCACGATGTTATAACACATCACCTACCCATCACATCATCCCATACCTCATTTTTCTCTCTCCTACTTTTCTCTCTCATCTCCAAACAAAACCTAAAAAAGTTCCCTCCCTGTCTAATGATTTTCTTTTTTCATCACACCCCTCTTATTTGTCTCATTCACTAAGGTCTCCCTCACTAAGATCTCTTCACACCCCCATGGTCTCAAGGGTTCGGTCGCCTCTCCCGTAAGTCCTTCCCTCTTGGTGGCGCCCTCTGTCAACCTTCTTTGACCAAGGTGAGTGGTGATTGTTGTTGAATTTTGGAGATAATTTGGTAGTTTAAATGGTTGTGGCGTTGATCTTATGTTGATCTTGTTGTTGTTGTTGATCATTGTTGTTTATTGTTTAAAGAGAAAAAAAAGTTGTTGACAATTCGTCCCTAGAAAACCAGAGACGAATTGGTGGGAGGGGGTAGCTAGGCAGGTCAGGCGGACCCAGGCCCAAGTGGGTTAGCCGGGCTGACCTTGGCCCAGATGGACCAGGCTGGACCGACCCGAGTCTAGGTGGACCGGGTCGGGCTAGACTCAGGTCGGGTCGACCAGCCCCTAGTGGTTGGGCCGAACCGGGTCCAACTGAACCGGGCCAGGTTCAGGCCCAACCCATTAAATAATTTAAATTTTAAAATTAAATAAAACTAATTTTAAATAAAATAAATTACAAAAAATAGATAAAAAAATATAAAAAAATATAAATTATGAAAAATTCTAGAAAAATCAGAGAAAATATGAAAAATTAGAAAATGTTAGGAAAATGAGTTTCGAGGCTTTCTCGGGCGTTTGGCACCCCGGTATAACCCAAATAGTGTGCCAAAACTAAACTTTGGAATAAAATCTCAAATTTTTGGTATCACATTAAAAACTCATTAATGTGACTCTAAAATAATTAAAGTGGTATGATTGGATACCTGGGACTTAGGAGACTATAATCGGGTGTCGGGTGCACATCTTAAGGCGTGAGCGGGACATTTTTGAGAGCAATATGTGATTGCTCGAGGTAAGTAACCCCACGAGAAAATTAGGTAGAATTCATTTATAGCACTTGATTTATTTTAAATTTTAATTATTCTATCGTGCTATTTATTGTTATCTGCTTATTGCTCATCCACTCCTACGTGGGTATGTGTGTTTGTTGACGGGCAGGCATGACACAGACTCACACCCCAAGGCTAGCTACCCCGAGTTGTTCGAGTAGTTGCCCATATTGGGGCTACATGGTGACTATTTCTCGCGAGACCCGTTTGGTTGAGAGATATTTGACGGGGACCTAAGTCTCCGCCATGGGTTCTTCTCGAGAGATGTTTGGAAGGGGTTATACCGTTAATAGGTTCATCTCATTCGACCGTGAGATGTTTGGCGAGATGATCATCATGGGTGCCTCTCAGTTTAGCTAAGTCGATTCCTGAATGTCGACCAGGACTTTTGTCACGCTACACTCATGTCCAATTTTGACTTCTCTGCGACTTATTTTCATGCGATCACCTTATTTCTCTATTCCTTATTTGAATTCTATTAATTGTAGCCGTTTTTATTGAATTTCATAAATACTATGTAACGGCCCATTTTATTAACGTCGTTATTTATATCGTAATTGCATATATGGACGCCAGCTCAGATCCACGTGGACGCCGCGGGTAGACTAGGACATAAGTCGACATAGGTACATTAGTTGATTATGTGTGGGATTGCTTATTTGATATGAAATTTATTAAATTATTTGGTAAATACATCGCATGTGTGTATGTTGAATAACGATATCGTGCGAGGTTGTGTAACAGGTAGTTGCCTCGAAGTGTGTGTCAACGCGGGTATCAAGAGGTTAAGTACATGTATACTAGAGAAACTCGACAAATTCATGAAATATGATTATGAAATCAAGTTGAAATGGGTAATGTAACCACATGCTAATTAAATTAAATTCGAACAATATGCTATGGCGCGCCTCGAAATACGTGTCGAGACGCGGGGGCACCGGGTATTGGGTAGCCGAAGGTTAGTGGGACTATGAGTTGGTTAAATTTGATAAATAAAATACTAACCATATGGTTTTAAAAAGGCTTAAGGTAGTGTGACATTAATGGAATAAATGAGTCTATAGTTGCATGGAATAAAAAAGGACCTTGAGATGGACATCTAGATCATCATTTGAGTTACTCTAGGAAGGGAGTGTGCTATTAGAGTCATCAGGAAGCGTAGGACAACATGCTTGTGAACCACAAGATAATCCTTGAGATACGTACGCACACTTGATCTTAAACAAACCTATAAATATACATATATATATATATATATATATATATATATAATTTAATGAGATTCCTATCAAACCACTTACATATTACATGTAAAACCAGAGAAATTCATTGAAGAGAAGATGATTTGAGCTAGAAATTCATCACCTTCGAGACCAAATTAAGGGAAGCAACTAAGGTAATCATCTTCTTCATCTAACACACTTTCTAATGAACCCATTTTTGGGAGCTTTTGATGTAATTCGAATATGAGGTTTGGGTCAGTGAGTTCTCGGGCTATCTTGATGAATCACATGTTATTAGATCATATTCATTGAGGATTTGCCACTGTTTTAACTAGATTTGATGATATTAAGGAAATTAGGAAGTTGTTTGAATGCATGAATTTGGAGAAAATTGGGTTAAAATTAATGTTCTGGAAGTGTTTAGTTGTTGTTTTGAAGATAATTGTGTATGAGAAGCATGTATAAACCAATAAGGTAGCCAATTGAGAGGAGAAAAACAAAATTCTCGACTTGAGAATTTTGTCACAGAGGATAGATAATGCGCTACCTAGAACGGTTAGCGCGCTAATCATTATGGGTTGCTAATTGTTCTTCATCCCTAAGAACAGTAGCGCGCTACATAATTCCCTTAGCGCGCTTCCATCAGATAGTGCGCTATACATATCCCTTAGCGCGCTAACTGCAGATCAAAAATGGAAATTAAGGGCTGTTTTGGAATTTTCCAATTTAATACCTGTCTAAACACTAGGAAATAACTTGAAACTATAAAAATTGGACTTCGGGTACTTGGGGAAACCGTAGCTCGGTATCGGGAGCTTGTCGGGTCCGATACAGGAGTCTGGGGAGGTCGCAGAGCGATGTAAGGTTTGTAAAACCTAACTGAAAGACTGAGTATTTGATTTTGTTTTTTTTACATTTCATTTCTATCATTTTTTGTTGTTCATTACTCTATTCCGTTACTTGGACGTAGGTTGAGGTTACTCCCCCAGATTTCCTGGTTGTATGTTCATGATGCACTGGACTGTAGCACGTGTGACCCGAACCTCAGTGAATGGCGACCTGAGGTTGCCCTTGGTGCATGTCTTGGTGACTTAGCTGATTTGGCCAACGCCACGAGGGACCAAGTGTCGGGCCGGTTGGGCGCGACCACTGGTGGGAGCTTGGTGACCCGAAGTACAGTCTAGTACATATGGAGCGAGCACACACATTTGTTAGCTTGTCTGTTATCTATTCATGCGATGAGCCATTTACAGTTGTCTATTTTTATATTTCGCATGTTTACTTAACGGTATTCGTTGCATTTCCTTTACTTTATTATACGAATTCTCAGATGAGCTCCTTGGGATTTTACTTACTGGACTCTTCATCTGTCTTTTTGGGATGATTGAGTGCAGATCCTAGTACCAGTAGGGGCAAGGGGATCCTTGGCGACTACATTTGATTGCCCGATGTCGAGGACCTACTCGTACATGTTTATTTTTGAGATTTTGTATATTTTGGGTATTGGGAGACTTGAGATGACATCGCACATGTATATATACCATATTTATGGTATTGTCGCTTATATACAGAGTACTTTACAGGGTTTTCCACAATAAGATTTGCTTTTTTGAACAATGTTTACCATGCTAAATTACTTATACTAATCGTATCAATTCAGGTTTCCGCTAATTTATGTTAACTTGTAAGAAACAACCCACTAATATGGTTAAGCATTAGAATAAACTACAAATTAAGTAACACTTAAATAGTTAAATACCCACAAAGAATAATTTAAGAAAATAAGGATAATCTACTAATTAATTTGATAATACACACGTGGACATGATTTGCGAGACATGAAGAGGACGGGCAGGTGCCAGATACATGTAGTTGGGCCAGTTGGCAAGGAGTACACGGAGACACGTCACCCTGGGGCGGCAGGGCCGCCACAGTTGGTATCAGAGAAAAAAGCTCTATGAACTTGGAAATTTAAAATGAAAGAGCATAAGATTTAATAAATAAACCTTAGTTGTGAAAACCATATGTTATTGCCTTAGAACTTTAGTTGGGAAGTGATGTGAGGCGGGTAGAGTTAGAGTTTATATAGGTGTTATATTTTCATTATATATATGATATACGTATATACACCGAGACTGATCTAGAACACGCTTCTCGATGCAAATCATGGACGGACAATCGACGACGCCTCAGGAGAGTGGTCAGCCTAGTGGTACAACTAGAGATTCCCCAGTTGAACCTAGTATATAGGATCGACTCTCGGCTCAAGAGACGCAGATGGCCGAGGTGTTACGGTTGCTATGAGATCAGACCGCCGCACTAACAAAACTTGTTACAGTAGTTGCTACACCTAGAGAGCCGGTAGCAGTTACGGTACCTACGGGGACAGTCGTCGCCCCGGTTGCTCCCTAGACACCAGTCGAGAGAGTAGTAGCGGATACACAGACAGAGAGAGCCATCGCAGTTGTTGTTCCCTTGGAGACGCTGACTCCTACGACTCCACCCACGACTACAACTACTACTGCTACTACATCGGGATTCATCTTAGCTCCAGGTGCGAAGATGTTGAGGAAGTTTTTGAAGTTTCAGTCATGCTTCTTTTATGGAGGTGGTGACCCCGAGGCTGCGGGTAAGTGGATTGTATCTCATCAGCGGTTCCATAAGTTGATGGGGAATGATGAGAGTGTTCAGCCACGACTGTCGGGAGCATGCTTAAGAGGTCAAACCGCACTATGGTGGACCACATATCAGGATACTCATCCTGAATCATCTAGAGTCGACGACATGGGCTGAGTTCAGGGAGCTATTCTATGATCAGTACATACCTATGGAGGTGAGACTGAGACTGAGGGATGAGTTTTTGACCCTGAGACAGGGTAACCGGACATTGATGCAATATATAGAGAGATTCTGGTACCTACTCCAATTTTCGATGGACGTAGCTGGGACAGATCGTCTACATATCTATTATTTCACCAGACGAGTTGATGACAGGATTGCTTCGGTAGTGGTATCCTCTGGGGCACCCACTCTGCAGGATATCTTTGACAGAGCGTTGCCACATGAGACATATCTGATGCAGAGAGATGGCAGGCGTGTGACTGGTACTGAGGTACAGACATGGCAGAGTTCTTGGCCTGACCAGAGGCCGAAGAGACAGAGGGATCGTCAGGATAAAGGCTGGAGGGATGACAGATGAGACATGGGCCGCAGGGATGATCATCAAGGCAGTCAGTTCCAGTATGAGGAGAGACAATTAGTTCATGCCATCACATCAGCACCGGTAGATAAGAACAGGCCACAACCATAGATGTACCGTCAGGGTCGAGATCGGGGGGGACATGACAAGGGTTAGAGAGACCAGGGTCAGGGTCCGAGATCTGGAGACGGACATGCTGGTAGGCAGGATAACCACAGATGCCATAGGTGTTGTCAGAAGGGACACTTGAGGGTCGACTACAGGACACCACCGTCACCACGTCGAGAGCAAGAGCAGGCCAGAGAGAAAGCTCATGCGGTATCACAGTCGGATGTCGGAGCGACCAGACAGCTCATCGAGGGCACGTTGCATATTTTTGGTCGACCTATGCATGCTACGTTTGACTCTAGTAGTACGTTATCGTTTATTGTTAGATACACAGACACTAGACACGTACCTTGTCCTCAGAACAGCCGGTGGGGACAAGATATACCCAAACCGAATATGTAGAGACGTGATGATAGAGGTTGAGGGACATCAGTTACTAGCTGATATTCGAGAATTAGAGTACTTAGAGTTTGACATGCTTCTCGGGATGGATTGGTTATCACCCTATCATGCACATATAGATTGTTATGGTAAGAGGATAAAGTTACGTATTCCTGGGATACCAGATTTCTCTCTAGTTGGATCCGCGACTTATTTACCTATCACTAAAGGTCAACTAGCTACAACGCAGGAGATGGAGACATTTGCAGCGATAGTTGAGCCGGAGGTTAGGACGGATGTCAGGATTGAGGACGTACCGGTAGTTAGAGATCTTGTTGATGTATTTCTGGATGACCTACTGGGATTGCCACCGCCACGAGCTGTTGAATTTATCATTGAGTTGATTCTAGGGACACAACCGATCGCCAGTAGACCGTATAGGATGTCACCATCGGAGCAGGAGGAGGATAAACGACACTTGGATGAGTTTTTGGAGAAAGGTTTTATTTACCCTAGTATGTCACCTTGGGGAGCTCCAGTGTTGTTTGTGAAGAAGAAGGATAGTTCGATGAGGATATGCGTAGACTATAGGAAGCTGAATCAGGTGACAATTAGGAACTGTTACCTACAACCTAGGACAGATGATCTGTTCGATCAGTTGGCGGGTGCCAGATTCTTCTCGAAAATTGAACTTCATTTAGGTTATCATCAGTTGAGGATTCGAGAGGAGGATATCTAGAAAACTGTTTTCAGCATGAGATACGGGCTATTTTAGTTCACATTCATACCATTTGGGCTGACTAATGCCCCAACGATTTTCATGGATTTGATGCACAGGGTCTTGAGACTATATCTAGACAAATTTTTCATAGTCTTCATCGACGACATTTTGATCTACAGCAGGACTCGTGAGGATCACGAAGGACATCTCAAGGCAGTTTTGACGACACTGAGAGAGCACAGATTGTACGCCAAGTTTAGTAAGTGTGACTTCTGGCTGAGTGCGGTGAGATTTTTAGGACATGTCATCAGTGACCAGGGTACCTCTGTGGATTCAAAGAAGATTCGGGCTATCATTTACTGGAGGACGCCTGAGTCTGTTGCCGATATACAGTTTTCTCGGACTGGCAGGATACTGCCGGAGATTAGTGCAGGATTTTTCTTCGATTGCAGCTCCGATGACGAGACTGACCAAGAAGGATGTCAGGTTTGATTAGTCAGATGAGTGTGAGCAAGTTTTCTATGAGCTGAAGAGGTGGTTGACTTTCATGCCAGTGTTGACATTGTCAAAGCAGGGCAAGACTTTGACAGTTTATACAGATGCGTCAGGCATTGGTCTAGGATGCGTGTTGATGCTGGAGGGTAGACTAGTTGCCTTTCTTCCCAGGTGGTTGAGACCCCATAAGGGAAATTATCCAGTGCATGACTTGGAGTTGGCAGCGGTCATCTTTGTATTAAAGGCTTGGAGGCATTATCTCTATGGAGAGAGGTTCATATTGTATACAGATCACCAGAGTTTAGGCTACATTTTCACTCAGAGGGATCTGAACATGCGCCAGAGGAGATGGCTTTAGCTATTGAAGGAACACGACTTCGCTATTGAGTATCACCCTGGGAAAACGAACGTCGTAGCAGACACATTGAGCAGGAGCGTGATTGACAGTCAGACTGTTCTGTGACTTATGACACATGAGCATGGATTGTTACAGACGACATCAGTTATGTGCATGATAGAGGTATCTACTACAGCTGAACAACACATTTATGGTCAGATGAGGGTTCCGACCGTATCGATTGAGAAGGTTGCCAAGTGTTAGAGGGCTGATGGGCTTTTTGAACGGTTTAGTAGTCAGGCTCAGGACTCGGAGTGCACTGATTGGGCAGAGACCACGGATCGGTGTTTGAGACACTGAGGGAGATTGTGGACACCTACGGATCAGGAGATACAGGACGAGATTCTAGAGGATGCACACCGGTCTCGCTACACAATTCATCCTGGTCGTACCAAGATGTACCATGATTTGAAGCATATATTCGGGTGGCAAGGGATGAAAGCTGACGTAGGAGCGTACGTCAGCAGTTGTCACATCTGCCAACAGGTGAAGGCTGAGCATAGGAGACCCGATGAACTGTTACAGCCGTTACCCATTACACAATAGAAATGGGAGCACATCACCATGGATTTCGTCAGTGGATTACCGCAAACATCAAGGCGTCACAATGCAGTTTAGGTTGTGATTAACAGATTGATGAAATCGGCTCACTTTATTCCGGTTTCTATGAGGTACACATTCCTACAGCTGAGCATATTATTTGAGCGAGATATTATTAGATTGCATGGGGTGCCGGTTTCCATTGTATCGGACAAAGATCCCAGGTTGACTTTGAGGTTCTAGGAGGCTATTCAAGAGCAGTTTGGCATCAGGTTGCAGTTTAGTACGGCTTATCATCCTCAGACCGACGGACATTCAGAACGACTGATACAGATCTTGGAGGATATGCTCAGATCTTGGATATTGCAGTTTGGGGGTTCGTGGGAGGATTTTCTGCCTTTGTGTGAGTTTGCATACAATAATAGATATCAGGCGAGCATTAACATGCCACCGTCCGAGTCACTTTATGGGAGGCCCTTTAGATCACCTGCATGTTGGTAGAGCCGGAAGATCCAGTGACTATTGAGCCTGAGATAGTTGTTAATCACACAGAGAAGATCAGACAGATTTGTCAGAGGTTACGAGCTGCACAGGATAGACATAATAAATACGCGGATCGGTATCACCAAGGTTTGAGCTATGAGGAGGGCGACATGGTATACCTGAAGGTTTCCCATTGGAAGGGTCAGTAGAGATTTTTTATTAAGGGGAAACTAGCGCCGAAATTCATTGGGCCATTCAGGATTGCGCAGTGAGTGGGCAATGTTGCATATCACCTAGAGTTACCTACAGAGTTAGCAAGGGTTCATCCGACATTCCACATGTCGATTTTCATACTAGTTAGGTTAGGGCCAAGACTGACTATTGAGTTGGGGCAGATTGAGGTTCAGCCTGACGTGACTTACGAGGAGAGGCCGATATAGATCGTTGACCGCAGAGTTCAGATTCTCAGAAACATGAAGCTCTCTAAGGTCCTAGTTCGTTGGCAACATCATAGGAAATAGGGACTCACCTGAGAGCTCGATTTGACGATGAGAGAGCGATACCCTATGTTATTTCCTGGTACGACGTTTATATTACAATTAAATTTCAGGAAAAAATCTTATTTAGTTGGGAAGAACTGTAACGACCCGTTTTATTAACGCCATTATTTATATCGTAATTGTAGACATGGACGCCATCTCTGATCCGCGTGGACGCCGCGGGTAGACTATGATACAATTCGGCCTACGTACATTAGTTGATTGTGTGTTGGATTGCTTATTTGCAATGCAATTTATTAAATTATTTGGTAAATACATCGCATGTGTGTATGTTGAATACTGATATTGTGCGAGGTTATGTGATGGGTAGTTGCCTCGAAGTGCATGTCAACGCGGGTATTGAGAGGCTAAGTACAGGTACACTAAAGAAACTTGACAAATTCATGAAATATGATTATGAAATCAAATTGAAATGGGTGATGTAACCATATGCTAATTAAATTAAACCCGAACAATAGGCTATGACGCACCTTGAAATGCATGCCGAGACGCGGGGGCACCAGGTATCGGGTAGCCGAAGGTTAGTGGGACTATGAGTTGGTTAAACTTGATAAATAAAATACTAACCATATGATTTTGAAAACGCTTAAGGTAATGTGACATTAATGGAATAAATAAGCCTATAGTTGCATGGGATAAAAAGGGACCTTGAGATGGACATTTAGATCATTACTTTGAATTACTCTAGGAAGGGAGTGTGCTATTGGAGTCATCAGGAGGTATAGGACAGCATGCTTGTGAACCATAAGATAATCATCGAGATACGTATGCACACTTGATCTTAACTAAACCTATATATATATAACTTAGTGGGATTCCTATCAAACCACTCACATATTACATGCAAAACCAGAGAAATTCAGTGAAGAGAAGAGGATTTGAGCTGGAAATTCATCACCTTAGAGACCAAATTAAGGGAAACAACTAAGGTAATCATCTTCTTCATCTAACACACTTTCTAATGAACCCATTTTGGGAGTTTTTGATGTAATTAGAATATGAGGTTTGGGTTAGTGAATTTTCAGGTTATCTTGATGAATTACATGTTATTAGATCATATTCATAGAGGATTTGTGATTGTTTTAAGTAGATTTGATGATGTTAAGGAAATTAGGAAGTTGCGTGAATGCATGAAATTGTAGAAAATTAGGTTAAGATTAATGTTCTGGAAGTGTTTAGTTGCTGTTTTGAAGATAATTGTGTATGGGAAGCATGTATAAACCAATATGGTAGCCAATTGAGAGGAGAAAAACAAAATTCTCGACTTGAGAGTTTTGTCACAGAGGACAGATAGCACGCTACCTGGAATGGTTAGTGCGCTAATCATTCTGGGTTGCTAACCCCGAAGAACAGTAGCGCACTACATAATTCCCTGAGCATGCTGCCATCAGATAGCGCGCTATACATATCCCTTAATGAGCAAACTGCAGATCAAAAATGGAAATTAAGGGTTGTTTTGGGTTTTCCCAATTTAATACCTGTTTAAACACTAAGAAATATCCTGAAACTATAAAAATTGGACTTCAGGGACTTGGGGAAATCGTAGCTCAATATCGGGAGCTTTTCGGGTCGGATACGCGAGTCTGGGGAGGTCGGTGAGCGGTATGAGGTTTATAAAACCTAACTGAAAGAGTCGGAGTATTTGATTATGCTTTTTTTTACATTTCATTTCTATCATTCCTTGTTGTTCATTACTCTATTCCGTTACTTAGATGTGGGTTGAGGTTACTCCCCCGGATTTTCTGGTTGTGTGTTCATGATGCACTAGACTGTAGTACGTGTGACCTGACCCTCAGTGAATGGTGACCTATGCTTGTCCTTGGTGCACGTGTCAATGACTCAGCAGATTTGGCCAGCGCCACGAGGGACCAAGTGTCAGGCCAGTTGGGCGCGACCACTGGTGGGAACTTGGTGACTCGAAGTATAGTCTAGTCCATCTGGAGCGAGCATACACATTTGTTAGCTTGTCTGTTATCTATTCATGCGATGAGCCATTTAAAGTTGTCTGTTCTTATATTCCGCATGTTTACTTGACAATATTCCTTGCATTTCCTTTACTTTATTATACGAATGCTTAGAGGATTTCCTTGGGATTTTATTTACTAGACTCATCATCTATCGTTTTGGGATTATTGAGTGTAGATCTTAGTACTAGTAGGTGCAAGGGTATCCTAGGCAACTACATCTGATTGCCCGCTATCGAGGACCTACTCGTACATGTTTATTTTTAAGATTTATATATTTTGGGTATTAGGAGACTTGAGATGACACCGCACATGTATATATACCTTGTTTATGGTATTGTCGCTTATATACATAGTACTTTATAGGATTTTCCATTGTAGGATTCGCTCTTTTGAATAATGTTTACCATGCTAAATTACTTATACTAATCGTATCAATTGATGCTTCCGCTGATTTTTGTTAACTTGTAAGAAACAACCCACTAGTATGGTTAAGCGTTAAAATAAAGTACAAATTAAGTAACAGTTGAAATAGTTAAATACTCACAAAGAATAAGTTAAGAAAATAAGGATAATCTACTAACTAATTTCATAATACACACATGGACACGATTTGCAAGACATGAAGAGGACGGGCAGGTGCCGGACACATGTAGTTGGGCCAACTGACAAGGAGTACACGGAGACACGTCACCTCAGGGTGGCAGGGCCGCCACATACTAGCTAAACTTCTCTGGGATTCACTCACTGGAATTTGTCATTGCTTTTGGTGACAAATTGCAGATCCTACGATGAGCCAGGGTAATGGGGTCTTAGGTGACTATCTTTGAGCTAAAAGAGCCTCATCAGTTTTTTGCATATGTGTTTGTATATATTATTTACTGCTTTTATGAGATTTTGGGAGGAATTGTGTACCCGATGCATGTATATGACCATCTTTTGTATTTTTGTCACTTTTTGATATACACCATCTCATGTCGGGTTTCCACACAATATGGTTGTTTATTAATGCAAACTTTTGATTTTTAAAACACTTGCATGTTTTAGAGACTTCCACTTAGATACTCAACTTATAAGGATTTAATAAGTCGTGAATAACTTAACTTAGCTAACTTGTTGAAACTATTCATAAATACATGATAAATACTAAGTTAATGCGAATAAGATACAAATAAAGGTTTAGGTAGTGGGATATTAAGGACAAGTGTGGGGTGACGTGGCATGCTTGGTGACATGTCCAACGACGTGGCGATACCCAGTTTGCCTAAGAGTTTGGGGCTATGACAATTGGTATCACAGCCTAGGTTCAATTGAACCTAGGGGGAAAAGTTTAAAAGAACGAATAAAACTTAACAAAACAAACTTAGACTTGGACAACCGAAGATCTTGACTTAGAACTTTAGTTGGGAAGTGAACGTGAGGCGGGTAGTACCAGGGCTTATACGTTATATATTTTGATTGTAATAGTATATACGCGTATGCGAGGCTGACACAGACACATCTTCGCTATTGTAGATACGCCATGGACGAACATCCGACTCCACCTGCAAAGGATGGGGGACAGATAAGTAATATCACACCCGTTGCAACCAATCAGAGTGTACTAGATCGGATTGCGACACATGATCAACAGTTCGAGCAAATGATGGCCTTGCTCCGCGTCCAAACAACGGCTATCACGATGCTTACCGCCGCCGTTACACCGAGCGTCATTAAGACGACTGCCACCCCGATTATCCAGGGTACGCCAGTGACTGTAGTTACGACCGAGACTACCATGCCGACTACTATTTTAAAGACCCGTACTGAGGTTATCACAGTGGCGTCTACCCTCGTAGCGACATTGACACAAACCACACAAGAGATCACATTTGAGACCTCCTTGTCAACTGAGGCTAAGCTGACAAAGGAATTTGTAAGATTCCATCGGAGATATTTACTAGAGGCGAAGACCCAGAAGTAGATGCGAGATGGGTTCTCGCACATGAGAAGCTCCATAAGCTACTGAGGATTCACAGTAGCATCCATGCCAGGATATATGGATATATGCTCCGAATAGAGGCCAGAGTTTGGTGGACCGTTTCATACCGAAACCCACGGAGAGCTAGCTACCTGGGCTGGAGGTTTAAGGCAGAGTATTGAGGTCATTGAGGCAAAGAAGAGCACGCAAAGGAGGCGACACAATGGCAGTGCCGTGGCATAACACACACGGTGCCAAGGGATAAGTGACGACATGGTAAACATATAAGATATCAACCATTAGGAACCATTAAAGTATTTTAACATAGGTTTTACTTATTCTTGAGTATTAGAATGATTTGTGGAGAGAAGACATTGAATACTCACGTGTGGTGATTCGGGTATTTTTTATTGATTTATTTGAAGTATTTATCAATATATCTCTGATTTCAATGAATACCACTATGTGCAATTTTTTTTCATTGAAGTGTTAGTACTCTATTAATATTAGAGATCAATGGATCATATGGTATGAATGCTATGCTATGAACTTGAGTAGAAATTGAATATAAAAAGTGCAATGGTTAGAATTTTGTATTGTTTCTGAGCGTAATGCTATAGACATCTTGATCACATGTTTATTGATATTAGGTTTTAGAAGTTATCATGGCCATTGAAGCTTTTAAGCCAGACATTAACGATACAACCGTAAAGTACACAACATCGAGTGATTATTATTGATTAGGGAGACATTGATAGTAAACTTAATTAGTTCTGAATCTAAAGATTTGAGACATTAAAGCAATGTGGAGCTTACGTTATCCACACTGATAGGTGGAGTTCTAGTTTGCAAATTAGAATCTTTTCCCTCAGGACAGTAGGTTAAAGTGGATTTGAAAGAAATCTGTCTATTCTAATTAGGCAATGCCCACAACATAATAAATGATAAAGTAGTTGAAAAACATAGTATTTCATTACCTAGTGAAGTTGTGAACTAAGATAGTTCTAATATAAGAGTTTAAGTTAATTGCATTGATTTGTTAGTATAGTTTAGTTTAGTTAGTTATAAAACAACTTAAAAATGATTTCCTTGGCAATATATTCATTATAGTTAAGTAAGTAGTGAGTGCATACAATTTTCCCTGAGAACGATATCCGTAGTCAACGTAATTTGATTACACTATTACTACAAGCAACCTGTTATACTTGCAATACGCGAATCAAGTTTTTGGCGTCATTGCTAAGGATAGGTAGCCACTTAGTATTACTTAGTTTGAAAAGTTGCTAAGTTTTATTTTAAGTATTTTGCCTTCAAGTTCATAAAAACAAAAATAAATAAATAAAAGGCTTAAGTCTCAAGTTTGACTTTCAGTACTTGATATTTTGTGTTTTCTTTTCAGGGATAACTAGTGCATGCCTAGTCTATGTTTTGAATCGATAAAGACTTGGAGGAGTGTTCTACATCGAAAACTAGTCTGGCATTGAGGTAAATTTACAATTTCATAAGTTATGCCTTGAGTTTTGAAAAACTTTGATGAAATTGCATGAATATTAGATTTGAGGTTGTTGGATAAGGATTTGCTAATTGTGTGAATATTGAGCATTAATGCTACAAATGAAGACTTAGTCTATGTTTTTGCATTATTTGGCGTGTGAATGATCCATGTGATATGAATTATAATTTTTAGGCGATTTCAAGAACCAAATTGCTAGTTGCATTTGTTGTGTTGTAATTTGAATTGAATAGAATGTCAAGAATAATGAAACAAGTTAGCCAAGTCAGAACAAATGACTTTGAGGCATCAACCTCAAGAGATCTCATAGAGAAGCCTATGCCATTTAAGTCTAAGTATTTCATTAGTAAAGAGGCCAAGGATAAATATGAGGATATTCAACATAGGGAATTCATTTGTGAGAAATGAATAAATTTGCCGGCTAAATATGAAAAACGAGCGAACAGTTTCATTAGGTGACAAAATTGGGAGCATTTCACTCAAGATTATAGAGAGAACAAGGTTAGAGGAGTGAGCGGAAATGTGTATGAATTTTATGTTAATGCAAAGTTCAGTAGAAAGGAGGAGCTAGTGAAGGTGAGAGGGGTGTTTGTCCCCTTTAATAAGCGTGAAATTGATAGTATATATGGGTTGGAGCATTCGAGTATGGTTGGAGCCGAACCAAGTTTCTCATACGATCTTTATGAGAAACCTTATAACCTATACCAGTTTAGAGCTTTAGAGAGAACATTGGTTGTCCAAGGACAACTCGGGTTGGTAATAGAAACCGAGAATGTGTCGCAACAAATCAAGAAGGGGAGTATTAGAAAACTCTACCGTATGTGGCAACATTTCCTTGTTGCATCACTACACCCCACCACTCAGCATGGAGAGATCAACAAGCCAAAGGTGACTTGTTTATATGAGATCACAAAGAACAGATAGATCGAGGTTGGCGAGATCATCTACAACAATTTGAGGGATTCTATAATGTCAGAGTGAGACAACAAATTTTTGTTTCCTATATTGATTACTTAGCTATGCTTGAAGGCCGGAGTGCGATTGAGAAATGATGAATAATTTGATATTGAGGCCCATGTAAACATGGGTGAGGCTTTCACGCTTATATTTAAATCACTGCCTGTTTATCAAGACTATGAGGATGAGAGAGAAATAGCTGAGGGGGCTAGACTTTAGGCCGAGTTGTTGGCCAAACAGCAAGAGGATCAGGAAGCAACAACAATAGAGTTAGCACGGGAGTTGGAAGATGAAGGATATGGAGAATATGATTAGCAACAACAGAAGGATTTGCTGAGGGATACGAGTTCGTATACCCATTGATTGGAGAGCAGGACTTGGATGGTCCTAAAGTCTTTCCACTACCTCATCCACTACAGCCACCAGTACCACCTCTAGAGGACTTGACTCCACGACAACAGAGGCTACGGATTGCTGAGATGAAGAGAAAGTATTGAGAGGACATAACACAATATCAAGCAATCTTGTTATGATATGAGTAGGATATGAAGAGGAAAGAGCAAGACCGACGGAACGGGCAGTATAACTTCATGTTGTTTGTCGATTATCAGTGAGACTTAGCTAGGTATGAGAGGAGCAGACAAATGAGACCTACTGATAGGTCTTTTGATTTTCTAGCAGTACCAAATTTTGTGTTTGATCCATATGTGGTGTAGAGTAGGAGGGTACAACGTCCATTAACACCATCCTACACTGGAGTTGATGAGGCAGATGATGATGACGACACACAATCCTGATGTTAATGTCTTATGATTTCTCTAGACTTAGGGAAATGAGAGTTACATTGATACCATTTATTTTTTAACTTTGGGATATTTTGTTAACTATTTAGTTGTTTAAATTCTATGTTTAGTTTAGTTTAGTTTATGCTTATATATTTTGTGTTATTATATATGTTTGTGTGTTTTAGTGTTTTCAAGATTTTAGGCTTGCTTTTAAACTTTGAGGACAAGGTTTGATTTAAGTTTGGGGGCATCAATACTACACTACACTCACTATGGGAAGTGGTAAGATAGGCTGAGAAAAAAGGATAAACACTACAGATATGATTGTTTAAATTTTATTTTTGAAGCAGTTAAAGAGGAAAGCATGGAAGTGTATTATTTGTTTCATTTACGTACTTTTTGAATGTTTAGTTAATATAGATTAAGTTATATATAGTAATATGTGATGAATAAGTAGTTCATTTACATGTTCATACCTTTAATTGAGGACGAGTAAAACACAAGTGTCTTGTTGATATGAAATTCAAGAGAGTGTTTAAATTTTTGATGGAAGATGAAATGTAGCAATAACGGTATGATTTCATGATTAGAAACCTAGAGTTAAGGAAGACCATGAACTTGAAACAAAAGCAAGAAATTACTAGAGCACTTCTTGTGAAAAAGTTAGATCTCTAAGGAATCCTATAATAAATGTGAATCTTATTTGAAAATAAAAAGTAAATAAAGACTTTGTGCAAAGAGGGGAAGAAATAGACATTTTAAATGAAAAGCTGGAGTTAACTTACTTGATTAAGTGAAATTGAGAAGTGCTAACAAGAGTTTTAGAATAGAAAGAAAAAATAAGAGTCCCACAAGTTTTACAAGAAATGGAGCAGATAACTTGATGGTTGAAAAAAGTGAGAAAAAACAAAGTCCATAGGAAAAGGAGAAGGAATCGTAAAATAAAAATGAAAAGGAGAAGAAGAAAAGAAATGAGAGACAAAAATAAAGAAAAGGAGGAAGTTAAAATAAAACTCTTCAAATAAAAGACTTAGCTCGAGTGCGAGTAGCTAATTAAGTAAAATTCTCTTTACAACTATGTTAATTACTACAAACTCTTGAAGTGCTAAAGTCAACCAAAATGAGTTTGATCTATGCTTATTTGTGAATTCCTGAGCTTAATGAGAAATCATGAGATTTTACACTTGCTATTTCAGTGTCGAGGTGAAATAAACTTGTGAGTAGAGATGGTTTTTGTTGTGATCTACTTTGGTGTTTCGAAAGTGAGTTGTATGAGTTGTTAAAGCTACATATTTTGAAAAATATAAGTTTTTGCAAAGAAAAACTCTTAAGTGGATTATTAGCTTTAAACTTAGTGAATTATAGGATACTCCATGAACAATGTAAAATGAATGAGAACTAGAGTAATAGGAGTAATTAGGATGCTTAGTAAAATACACTTTTGCTCGGGACATGCAAAATCTTAAGTTTGGGAGTATTTGATAAGTGATTATTTAGACTAATATATAGGTGTAGTTTAATAGTGTATTTAATATAAATATTCCTAAATGAGCTTTAATTGATGATGTTTATGCACTTTCAGGTGAATGAGGCATAGATGAAGGAAACGAGAAAAACGAGAAGAAAAAAAAGCTAAAACTCATTGAAGCATGGTTGGTGTCGTGACATGTAAGGGTGGCACTGTGAGAACATAAGGGATAGCGTGGATGACCTAAGCACGAGGCAAAGTGAAGATATCAAGGCATGAAGCTCGACGTTGTGGTGGCGCAGTGAAACACAAAAGACGACGCTAGAGGCTTAAGGTAGAGCGCCGAGGTCACTGAAGTAAGGAAGAGCACACAAAGGAGGCGGCGCAATAGCGTCGTCGTGGCATAACACACACGGCGCCGGGGGATAAGTGACAATGACAGATTAGAAGAAAATAGAAAGTTAGAGTTATATTTCGAGTTAAACTGTAAAGTAGGGTTTCTAATTGTTATTAGGAAGTATAAATATATATTATAACGTGGTAAACATATAAGATATCAACCATTAGTAGCCATTAAAGTATTTTAACATATATTTTACTTATTCTTGAGTATTAGAACGATTTGTGGAGAGAAGACTTTGAAAACTCATTTGTGGTGATTCATGTATTGTGTTATTGATTTATTTGAAGTATTTTCAATATATCTCTGATTTCAATGAATACTGCTATGTGCATGCTTGTTTCAATGAAGTGTGAGTAGTCTATTAATCTTAGAGATCAATGGATCCTATGGTATGAATGCTATGCTATGAATATGAGTAGAAATTGAATATAAAAAGTGCAATGGCTAGAATTTGTATTGATTATGAGCGTAATGCTATAGACATCTTGATCACATGTTTATTGATATTAGGTTTTAGAAGTTATCATGGCCATTAAAGCTTTTAAGCTAGACATGAATGGTACGACCGTGAAATACACAACATCAAGCGATAGTTCTTTATTAGTGAGACACGAATAGTAAACTAACTGGTTATGAATCTAAAGATTTGGGACATTAAAGCAATGTGGAGCTTACATTATTCACACCGATAGGTGGAGTTCTAGTTTGCACATTAGATTCTTTTCCGTCACGACAGTGGTTTAAAGTGGATTTAAAGGAAACCTGTCTATTCTAATTAGGCATTGTACAAAACATAATAAGATGAAAAGTAGTTGAAAAGCATAATATTTCATTACCTTGGTGAAGTTGTAAAATATGATAGTTCTAATATAAGATTTTAAGTTGATAGCATTGATTTGTTAGTATAGATTAGTTTAGTTAGTTATAAAACAACTTAAAAAGGATTTTCTTAACAATAGATTCATTGTAGTTAAGTAAGTAGTTAGTGCATACACCTTTCCCAGAGGATGATTTATGTAGCTAATGTAGGTTGATTACACTATTACTACAAGTGAGCTGTTATACTTGCGGCATGTGAATCATTAGCGCAAGAGGTCAGGTAGTAATCAGGGACAGGGGTCAGGACACAAACATGTTACTTGTTTCAAATGCAGATAGTCTGGACACATTAAGAAAGATTGTTAGAGAGCTTCAGTATCCCCCATTGCAGCATCATTAGTTCAAACTAGGGATCGGGTACACGCGGTAGCACAGCCAAACCGCGAGGCCACTAAATAGCTCGTTAAGTTTATGATTTTGATTTATGGTCATTTTATGCATACACTTATTGACTCTGGGTCCACCATATCATTTATCTCTGGACGTATGGTTGAAGAGTTAGTGTTATCACCGATTAGAGTTAGCACGCACCTAATTCTCAGCACGGCTGCTGGGAGAATGTTTACCATAACAGGATTTGTGAGGGTTGCATGATAGAGATATGTAGACACCAGCTTCTATTTACCTACGCGTTCTAGAGTTCTTAGAGTTCAATGCGATTTTGGGTATGGATTGACTAGCGTCATCTTACACCCATGTGGATTGTTTCTATAAGACAGTGACTCTTCAGATCCTCGACGTACTAGAGTTCAGTTTCATCGTTAATACAACTGACCATTAGGGGTAGATTGGCTATGACCCAAGAGATGGAAATGTTTGTAGGGATAGTAGAGTTAGTCGAGACATCAGTGGTTAGACTTAAGGATGTGCTAGGTTTTAGTGAGTTTCCAGATGTGTTTTTGGAGGATTTACTAAGACTGCCCCCACATAAAGAGATTGAGCTTGTAATTGAGTTAGTGTCGGGCACACAACGGATAGTTAGCAGATCGTACCGCATGGCATGGAAGGAGTAGGATGTGTTGAAGACTAAACTTGAGGACATGGAAAAGAAGGTGTTTATACATTCGAGCACGTCACCATGAGGAGCACTGGTCATGTTCGCAAGAAGAAGGATGGTAGCTTGAGGATGTGAATTGACTATAGGAAGTTGAACTAGGTGACAGTACAGAATTGTCACCCTTGCCAAGGATCGATGATATGTTTGACCAGTTGGTCGGAGCTCGTTTCTTCTCTAAGATCGACTTGAGATCGAGTTATCATCAGCTCTGGATTCGAGAGGTGGACATACCTAAGACCGCATTCAACACCAGATATGAGTTATTTGAGTTAAGAGTGATGCCGTTCTAACTGACGAACACGCTGACCATGTTCATAGACTTGATGCATAGAGTATTAAGGTTGTACTTTGACAAATTCGTCATAGTCTTCATTGAAGACATATTGATCCACAACAAGACTCGTGAGGATCACGAGTAACATCTCAAGCAGATACTAATGACATTGAAAGAGCACAGATTGTATGCTAAGTTCAGTACGTGCGAGTTTTGACTGTTAAAGGACAAGTTCTTGGGATACGTGATCATTGATAGAGGTATTTCGGTTGACCCAAGTAAGATTCATGCGGTCATCGATTGGCTGACACCAATTACAGTCACAAATATTAGAAGTTTTTTTAGGTTATCAGAATACTACCGACAATTTGTGAAGGACTTCTCGAAGATCTCCGTAGTGATGACCAAATTGACTAAGAAAGATGTACCTTTTGACTGGTCAAGTGAGTGCGAGGATGCCTTTACATAGTTGAAGATGAGGTTGACTACCGCACCATTACTAGTATTTCTAGAACCAGGCAAAGGATTTACTATTCATATAGATGCTTGCGGCACAGGTTTGGGTTGCATACTGATGCAGGGAGATAATGTCATTGCCTACATTTCCCGATGATTGAAGACCTATAAGAGGAATTATCCAGTGCACGACATGGAGCTTACAATGGTCATATTTGCACTGAAGGTATGGAGACATTACCTCTACGGTGAGATGTTCACATTGTTTATAGATCATAAGAGTTTAAAATATTTATTTACTTTAAATGATCTGAATATGAGACAACGACATTGTCTAGAGTTACTAAAGGACTAAGACTTCTCCATTGAATATCAACCTGGGAAGGCAAATTTCATAGCAAATGCATTAAGTAGGAAAGGACAAGGGTTTGGAGATAGTTGTCTGCCATATAATCCATGAGTATGGTTTACTTGAGGCGGCGACATCATTGAATTTGATAGAGGTTAATGCTACAACGGATGCACAGATTTGTGGACAGATTGGGGTACCTGTCTATTTCTATTGCACGAATGTTAGAGTGTCAGAGGGCTAACGAGATGTACTCGAGGTTCAGTGAGATGGCATGCAGTCTCGATCATCTTGATTAGAGCAAATCTGTGTATCAATGTTTAAGGCATAGATGGATGTTATGGATTATGAAAGATACACGACGGGATACTCTAGGAGGCTCACAAGTCCCGATATAAAGTGCATCTCAGAAAGGACCAAGATTTATAATGACATGTGGCGATTATTTTGGTGGCCTGGGATGAAGGCAGACGTCGGCTCCTATGTTAGGTGTTGTGAGGTGTTCCAGTAGTTTAAGGAAGAGTACATCAGGTTGGGAGGGTTATTGCAGCCGTTGCCCATCTCTAAGTGGAAATGAGAACACATTACGATGGATTTCATTTATGGACTACGATAAACTTCTTGTAAACACAATGCGATACGGAAGATTATGGACAAGTTGATGAAATCACTCCATTTCAAACCAGGTTCAACGAAACACCCCTTCATAGAATTCATCATATCATTTGAGAGGGAGATTGTATGGCTACGTGGAGCACTAATTTGGATAGTTTTAGATTGGGACAATCATCTTACATCATCGTTTAGGCAGGCTATGCATGAGCAGTTTGGTGCTAAGTTACAGTTTAACTGCATTTCATTCTCAAACTGACGAACAGTCGGAGAGATTGATACAGATACTCGAGGATATGCTCAAAGCCTGTGTGTTATAGTTTGGTGGGTCTTGGGGAGGAGTAGTTGCCACTTTTTGAGTTTGCATGCAACAACAGTTATCATGCCAATATTGGGATGCCACCGTTTGAGGCGCTGTACGGTACACCGTGTAGATCGGCTTGTTAGGCTGAGCTCAAGAATACAACAACCGTAGGGCTTGAGATTGTTATGTACCATACAAAGAAGGTGAGACTAATTTGTCAACAATTGCAGGCTGCACAACACATATAAAAAAAATATGCAGATAAGTACCGCGATGGGTTGAGCTACGAGGTAGATGATTTGGTCTATTTGAAGGTTTCCCTGTTGAAAGGTCATAAAAGGTTTAGGATTAAGGGGAAACTATCACCAAAACTTATTGGGCCAGTTCAGATTGAGAAACGATTTGGAGAGGTTGCCTATCAGTTGAGATTGCCGAGCCTATTGGTTGGTGTAGCATCTCCTATCCTAATTAGGGCAATACTCAGCTTGAAACCTTAATTAAGCCCTTATAACCCAGCCTGACTTAACTAAAGCCCGTGGCCTCACCATCTGTACCTGATAAACTCAACCTGTATATCGATATAAAATAAACATTACAAAGTATACGCAGTAGAAAATTAAAACTTTTTCGATATTTAAACAATACACAATAAAGCAAAGTTTATCGAAAACCCAAAACTTTGTTTATAAACCCCCTAACCCTGTTTATACACAATAAATATATCAAACAATGCATATATGTACAAAAAGGCTCATTACATCGTAAAGATGATTATAAGACTCCTAAATCTTCTCCTTGCCCTTCGCTGAAGTGCTGGGTTACAAACCTGAGATATTAAATTTGGGGGTGAGCGCCCCACTTGCTCAGTAAGTAAGGATTCACAAAGCCATCAAAATTTTATATAATAATCAAGAACATTATGTAATAACAATGTGCACCAATGTTAACTAACAAGAATCTGGAAAACATATAACTCTATAAATAACGGATGCAAATCAAACTATTAATGACTATTACACTGTGATTCCCATTTTATTTATAAAATTAGGGTCGATTACCCATTGACACCACTAATGCGAATGCTAAACCAATACATTGGCCGATTTGCTGTCTAGCCAATCCATTAATGCCCAATGGTTCTATCAGAAACTCTCTAGTGAGTATGTAATCCACACAACCTATTTAATTGAGTAGGAAGTTACATATAGGCCGAGAAGGTAACCCATATCCTATATAACTTGGTCCCAGTCTCATGAAATTACTCTCATAAATCACATTAAACACCATTTTCCATTTATTAAAACTATTACAGTGTATATAGTCCCTCCATTCAATCCATAAACTACATGAACTATATATATATACTAAGATAGTCAGACAACATTGATAAATAAAGGAATCCATACTTACCTCGGCTAAAGTTTCCGTTTCAAATTCCCTAACTTTGCAGGGTCTTAAGTTTTCTCGGGGATCCAACACCTATCACAAACCATTTATGATCAATATAGGTTTAGAACCCCTAGTTCAGTCCCTATATCCTATAGGAATTATAATCAAAACTTAGTTTATTTAATGTTTTTTTTGGTGGGAGTCCGGTCCCTCAGTTGGTGGATTGCGCCTCAGCAGCCGAGTTCATCCTTGCTGATGAAGGGAGCGTGCTCCTTTTTTAGGGGAAGCGCGCTCCACTCTGTATTGTTTTGACAGTACATAGGGCAACAACCACTGTTTTACCAACTGGGTTGGAATTCTGGAGGATGCTCACCGGTCTCGCTACATAGATCGATGTTTGAGACACCGAAGGAAATTGTGGATACCTGCGGATAAGGAGATACGGGATGGAATTCTGGAGGATGCTCACCGGTCTCGCTACATAGTTCATCGTGGTCGTACCAAAATGTACCATGATCTTAGGCGTCTATTCTGGTAGCCAAGGATGAAGGCTGATGTAGGAGCGTACTTCAGGAGTTGTCACATCTGCCAGCAGGTGAAGGCTGAGCACAGGAGACCCGGTGGACTGTTACAACTGTTACCCATTCCACAGTGGAAATGGGAGCACATAATCATGGATTTCATTAGTGGACTACTGCAAACATCAAGGCGTCACGATGCGTTTTGGGTTGTGATTAATAGACTGGCGAAATCGACTCACTTCATTCCGGTTTCTATGAGGTACACATTCCCACAGCTGAGCATATTGTTTGAATGTGAGATTATTATATTTCATGGGGTGCCAGTTTCCATTATATCAGACAGAGGTCCTAGGTTGACTTCGAGGCTCTAGGAGGCTATGCAGGAGCAGTTTGGCACTAGGTTGCATTTTAGTACGGCTTATCATCCTCAGACTGATGGATAGTCAAAGTGACTGATATCGATCTTGGGGGATATGCTCAGAGCTTGCATATTGCAGTTTAGGGGTTCTCGAGAGGATTATCTGCTTTTGTGTGAGTTTGCATATAATAACAACTATCAGGCGAGCATTGGCATGCCACCGTTTGAGGCACGATATGGGAGGCCCTGTAGATCACCTGCATGTTGGGTAGAGCCAAAAGATACAATGACCGTTGGGCCTGAGATAGTTGTTGATCACACAGAGAGATCAGACAGATTCGTTAAAGGTTACAAGCTGCACAAGACAAATAGAAGAAACACGCAGATCGGTATCACGAAGGTCTGAGCTATGAGGAGGGCGACATGGTATACCTGAAGGTTTCCCCTTGGAAGGGTCAGCAGAGATTTGGTATTAAGGGGAAACTAGCACTGATATTTATTGGGCCATTCAGGATTGCGCAGCTCGTGGGTAGTATTGCATATCACCTAGAGTTACCTGTAGAGTTAGCTGGGGTTCATCTATTATTCCACATTTCGATTTTGAGACTAGTTAGTTCAGGGCCAAGATCGACTTTTGAGTTGGGGCAAATTGAGGTTCAGCCTGACGTGACTTACGAGGAGTGGCCAATAGAGATCGTTGACCGCAGAGTTTAGATTCTCAAGAACAGGGAGCTCTTTAAGGTCCTAGTTTGTTGGCAACATCATAGGACAGAGGGACTCACCTGGGAGCTCGAGTCGACGATGAGAGAGCGATACCCTCAGCTATTTCCTGGTATGATGTTTATGTTACAATTAAATTTCAGGACAAAATCTTATTTAGTTGGGAAGAACTATAACGACCCATTTTATTAACGTCATTATTTATATCGTAATTGCACACATGGATGCCAACTCAGGTCCACGTGGACGCCGCGGGTAGACTAGGATACAATTCGGCCTACGTACATCAGTTGATTGTGTGTTGGATTGCTTATTTGCGATGCAATTTATTAAATTATTTGGAAAAATACATCGCATGTGTGTATGTCGAATAACGATATTGTGCGAGGTTGTGTGATAGGTAGTTGCCTCGAAGCGCGTGTCAACACGGGTATCGAGAGGCCAAGTACGGGTACATTAGAGAAACTCGACAAATTCATGAAATATGATTATGAAATCAAATTGAAATGGGTAATGTAACCATAGGCTAATTAAATTAAATTCAAACAATAGGCTATGTCGCGCCTTGAAATGCGTGTCGAGACCAGGTACCGTGTATCGGGTAGCTGAAGGTTAGTGGGACCATGAGTTGGTTAAATTTGATAAATAAAATACTAACCATATGATTTTAAAAAGGCTTAAGGTAATGTGACATTAATGGAATAAATAAGCCTATAGTTGCATGGAATAAAAAGGGACCTTGAGATGGACATCTAGATCATCACTTTGAGTTACCTATGAAGGGAGTGTGCTATTGGAGTCATAAGGAGGTGTAGGACAATATGCTTGTGAACCACAAGATAATCCTCGAGATACGTATGCATACTTGATCATAACCAAACCTATATATATAGAAGTTAATGGGATTCCTATCAAACCATTCACATATTACATGCAAAACCAGAGAAATTCAGTGAAGTGAAAATGATTTGAGTTGGAAATTCATCACCTTAGAGACAAAATTATGGGAAGCAACTAAGGTAATCTTTCTCTCCATCTAACACACTTTCTAATAAACCCATTTTTGGGAGTTTTCGATGTAATTCAAATATGAGGTTTGGGTCAATGAATTCTCGGGTTATCTTGATGAATTACATGTTATTAGATCATATTAATAGAGGATTTTCCATTGTTTTAACTAGATTTGATGATATTAAGGAAATTAGGAAGTTGCGTGAATGCATGAATTTGGAGAAAATTAGGTTAAAATTAATGTTCTGGAAGTGTTTAGTTGCTGTTTTGAAGATAATTGTGTATGAGAAGCATGTATAAACCAATAGGGTAGCCAATTGAGATGAGAAAAATAGAATTCTCGACTTGAGAATTTTGTCTCAAAGGACAGATAGCGCGCTACCTAGAACGGTTAGCGCACTAATCGATTTGACAATCCATATAACTCAAACAAACTTATAGTTCTTAATAATATATATTTATATATCAAATATATATAGCTTGTGTATTTTCTTGCCAATAAATTCACCAGACATGCCTACGAGTATTCTCGGGTGTGCACATTCATTTCACGACCCCTCGTCGCACTTGGTGTACCTGCTATTTATTATTTATTTACGTATTTGCCGTTCGTAGGTTTGTGTATAAATTTTCTATTATACTACAACCTATAAAATCCATTAAACATTCCAACCAAATACAAACCATCATGCAAACACATGCAACACACTTATCGTGATACGTCAGACATAACCACCGGCCTAACTCGGGTGGGATTTAAATTAACATTAATCACCAGCTTAAGGCAACAGGTCATTACAATCTCCCAAATTTAAAGCAATTTCGTCCTCAAAATTAATGTAAACGTAAAATTGGCTGTAGTTTTGAAGAGAAATGGAAACCGCTAATTCATATAGGATTCCCATTCCCAGGTTAGTTCCTTATCTCCATGAAATTGCCATTTCACCTTAACCAAAGGAATCTCTTTAGTTCTCATCCTTTGAATCTTACTTATTTGAATTGGTTGCTTATCATAAGATAAGTCTTCCCGAAGATCAAATTTATTCCAATCAATCCTTGAAGTGAACTGTGTTTTCGCCTTGCTAATCATAGACACATGGAAGATATTATGAACTCTAGCTAGCTGAGGAGGTAACTCTAACCTATAAGCAACATGACCAATCCTTTCCTGCACTCTGAACGATCCAATGTACCTTGGAGCTACCTTACCTCACAACCCAAATCTATACAATCCCTTAATAGGTGAGACTTTCAACAGGACAAAATAATCATTTGGAAACTCAAAAAACTTATGATGTTTATCGACATATCTTTTCTGCCATAGCTGTGCTATAGTTAAATGCTGGTGAATCTGCTGAATTCTCTTTATGTAGTCCTGAATCAACTCCAACCCCAAAAAACTATATCTCCAACCTCTGCCCAACACGTAGGTGAACGACAAGGCCAACGATACAGATCTTTAAAAGGAGTCATTCCAATGCTTTCCTGATAGCTATCATTATAAGAGAACTCACACTGAGGAATGTATTGCTCCCAGTTACCGCCAAATCCCAAGACATAAGCTCAAAGCATATCCTCTAGCACCAACATCAACCGCTCATTTTGTCCGTCAGTTTGAGGATGCTATGTCGTATTGAGGTTAAGAATAGTTCCCAGCTGTCTCTGCAATTCACTCCACAGTTTGAACAAGAATCTCAGACCTCTATTCGAAGTAATCGACATTGGAAATCCATGAAATCTTAGCACCTCATGTACATATACCTTACATAATTAGTCGAGAGGTTCTCACATGGAAACTAGTAAGAAATGCGTAAATTTTGTCAACCTGTCAACTATAACCCACACTGCATCGTGCTTATGTTGACTTAGAGGTAGAACAAAAACAAAACCCATTGATATATATTCACATTTCTATTCAAGAATAGGCAGTGAATGCAATAACCCTTCAGGTTTCCTATGCTTAGCCTTAACTTGCTGATTATCTCACATCTCTTTACAAACTTAGCAATGTCTGTCTTCATCCTAGGCCACTAATACCCACGCCTCATATTGTGATACATTTTAGTGTTACCTGGATGAATATAGTAAAAAGATCTATGAGATTCTTGTAGAAACTCTTGCCTCAACTGATCTTAAGCTAAAATCCATAATCTATCCTTGAACCGTAATGCACCATCATCAGAAACTAGCCTTCAGGATGTTCTACACTAGCCGCTAACCTCTAGCATGCTATATAATCTTGATCAGCTTTCAGACAATCAACCACCAGCTGAATCATCTCCGGTTCGACTCAAATCTGAGCATAAAAGAACAAATTAATAGCTTTGGAACTAGCTCTTTAAGTTGGCCAGCTGGACTTTCATGAATCATCATCACTGATGCTTCCTTAAGAAGTTTATACTGAGAAGCTCTAGCAGGTAGCTACATTCTCTCAATTTGTTATTCTCCTACTCATGGCATCGGTAACCACATTTGCTTTGCCAAGATGGTACTCTAGAGTGAAACTATAATCTTTGAGGAACTCAAGCCATATTACACTGCCTCATATTCAGTTCACTCTGAGCAAACAAGTATTTCAGACTTTTATGATATGAAGATATTTTAAACTTCTCACCGTGCAAGTAGTGCCTCCAAATCTTGAAGGTAAAAACAACTACATCTAGATCAAGATCATAAACTAGATGATTTCTTTCATGAACATTGAGTTGCCTTGAAGAACAAGCTACAACCTTGCCTTCCTGCATCAGCACATAGCCCAAGCCTGAATGAGAAACATTTGTATAAATCACTAGTTCCTTCCTCGATTCAGGTAATGTAAGAACAAGTGTCGCAGTCAAACTATCCTTCAAACCTTGGAAGGCAACCTTGCACTCATCAAACCAAACAAAATGAACATCTTTCTGTGTTAGTCGAGTCATTGGCAGAGCAATACGAGAGAACCCATCAATGAATCATTTGTAATAACCCGCCAACCCTAAAGAACTCCAAACCTCTGACACTATGGTAAGAGTAGGTCATTCCCTGATTGCCTCAACCTTCATTGGATCAACAAATATACCCTTTGCATTTACCACATGTCCAAAAAATCTAACATCTGAAGACCAAAATCCGCATTTACTAAACTTGGCATACAACTGATTATCCTTTAAAGTCAACAATGTAACTTTGAGGTAGTGCGAACGCTCTTCCTGAGTCTTTGAATAGATCAAAATACCATTGATAAAAACGATGATAAACTTGTCATGATAGGGTTTAAACACCCTATGCATCAAGTCCATGAACATAGCATGAGCATTAGTGAGCCCAAACATTCCTGTGAACTCAAAGTGCCCGTAGCTAGTACTAAAAGTCGTCTTCGAGATATCCTTCTCCTTGATCCTCAGTTGATGATAGCTAGAACTCAAATCAATCTTTGAGAAATGTCTGGCACCCTTCAATTGATCAAACAAATCATCAATCCTGGGTAATGGGTATTTGTTCTTGATAGTCACTCGATTAAGCAGTCTATAATCAATGCACATACGTATAATCCATATTTTTTTCTCCATAAAAAGAACCGGTGCTTCCCTCGGTGACATACTAGGGAGGATAAATCCCTTCCGTAGCAACTCCTCAAGCTGAGTTTGCAACTCACGTAATTCCTTCAGTGCCATACGGTACGGAGGAATGGAAATAGGTTTGGTACTAGGAATAAGATCAATGATGAAGTCAATGACATGTGGCGGTGGAAGTCTAGGCAAATAAGACGGAAAGACTTCTGATTTTTAAACTTCGTTTTGCTATTTTCTAGGTAGTGAAAGTGATCATCCTGACTATTTGAAATCGTTCGTAATTGGGAGTGCCCTATTCATCATCTTAGTTGGATTTAAACTCTGCTATTTCTCTCCCAAATTCCCTATAGTAGGGGAAATTCAGGTAAGTTTTGTAATTGTTCAATGCATTCATTTCAATTAGAAATTGTGATTTCAATCATTTTATGAATTTCTTGAAATGTTAATGTATTGGATTTAGCCTTTCAATTCATGTTTACATGATATTGTGAATTGTTGGGGAGATGTGAGACCTTCTAGGCATTTTCCCGCTGTTGTTTATTAGGTTCTGAAATTTTTTGGAAGTCTATGTTATAGGGGAAACTCTGCCGATATTTTTGTAGAATATGCAAAACTAGTGGTATGACGTTATTGGGAGAAATAAGAAGTTGAACAAGAACATAAATGGGATGAGAAGGTTTTATAGGTACCACTACAAAAAATAGTAAATTAGAAATGAAATTAGCAATGGAATAAGTGTCCATTGATAATTAGCAATGGAATAACAAGGAAATATGGGAGGGAAAATGTTTTACCAATTAGAAACAGATTACCAACGGATTAGCAACGAAATTAAATTCTGTTGGTAAAAAAATCCGCAAAAATGTCCAACCTAAAATTCCCTTGCTAATCCGTTGCAATTAAGTGTTGCAATGGATTCTAAATTACCAACGGATTAGCAATGAAATTGGCCAAATCCGTTGCTAATCTGTTGGTAATCCGTTGCAAACTATCATTTGCAATGGATTACCAACTGAATTCCCAAACCTTTAGGTTTATATGTGGGCAAGTTAGCTTGCATTACAAACTTAGTGCACTTAATGGGGGCAATTGCGATCGATTTAGTGCACTTAATGAGGGCAAGTTAGCTTGCATTACAAACTTTTAGGCTTATATGAAGGATTCCCAAACCTCTCTTACTATGTTTTGATCTGTAGTTTGATATTATTTTGATTGGGTACTTCCCAACATTAATTGAAATGATTCCTTGGTAAATGAGGATAGATGGTCATAGTTTATTGAACAATAAATAGGATGGTTAATCAGTAACTAGACCTTTTAAATTACAAAAATTATGACTGTTTAGTTTATTTCAACTAGGGATTACTTTAATACTACTAGTTAGTGTTTCAATTGGAATGAAGTGAGTGTCAACTTAATTGGATTAATAACATAGAATCTTTAAGAGATATATACATAAATTTAATTAGTTGGGCTATATATGTGTTCCTATCGAAAAATTTAGTTGGGCTATGTGGTTATTTGTTCTTATTTTTTTATGTCTTCACTAATATTACTATGATGTTCCTGTTTCTTAACAAGTATGATTTACTCAATAAAAGTCCGAATTAATTGAGTTATCGTAAGGATCAATGTTTAGCTATATATTTATTTTATTATTGCAATTAGAATTTAGTTCCTACAAATTTAGTGTCACTCCTAATCAATTGGTTATGCCATTTTTTTGTTTGTGGTTTCTCGTATAATTATAATGTGCACTCCAAAGCCTTTTAATTCATGTTTACATGATATTGTGAAATGTTAGGGAGATGTGAGACCTTTAGGCATTTTCCCATTGATGTTTATTAGGTTCTAATTTTTTTGGTTGTCTATGTTATGAGGGAAACTCTGTCGAAAATTTTGTAGAAGTAACATATATTCATGGTCTAGCTAAAGACATTGCAATAAACCTTACGAAAACATTTTATAAATGTATTTTAAGGCATTGATTAGTCCTACAATTACAAAAATTTAATTGTCGACATTTGCATTTAAATTAAGTCAACGTATTTTGTAGGGAATGTCGACAGTGAATAGAGAAAGGATGTACAATTGCCTCGATAACGGGTTTATTCGAAGGGAGTTTGTTGTAAGGGTAAAGGAGCTCATAGAATTCGCGAAGGCAAATTGTACCACTTATCACAATGAGGGTAGGATTAGGTGCCCATGTAATCGCAATAAATGCCAACTTCTACCCTACTTAGACGTTCAGACTGTTGAGTACCACATATGTAGGTACAGGTTCGTTCCTGGATACTATTATTGGTACGAACACGGTGAGAAAGAAGGTCAGGATACGACATCCACTTTCTACGATTTTGAAAACAATTACGAAGATGAAATCGACATCGATTATGGTCAACCATCGTCGACTTACCAAGATATGATACATAACGCAGCGGGGTCTAGTTTTAGCTGGAATCACACGGAAGAGGAGCCCAATCCCCAAGCAGAACAATTATACATCATGATTGATGCTAGTAACAAGCAATTGTGGTCGGGTTGTGAGAACATGACGAAATTTTCTACCATGGCTAGATTGCTTTCTCTAAAATCGGCGTACCACGTCTCTGAACGCAGTTACGATGAGTTCATGCAAATCATCAAGGAAGCATTGCCTAACAACAACATATTAGTCGACAATTTTTACTCAACAAAATGACTTATGCGAGGATTAGGTCTACCTATCGAGAAAATAGATTGTTGTGAAAATTGGGGGATTACTCTGAGTTAACATCGTGCAAAATTTATGGGCATTCTCGGTACATGACACAACAACGTAGTCGCGATAGGAACACAAAAACAAGGCCTTGCAAACAAATGTATTACTTTCCCTTAGGCCCTCGATTGCAACGTTTGTTTGCTTTCAAATTAACAGCTAGACATATGCATTGGCACGAAGTACACGTGTCCCCAAGCGATGTTATGCAACATTGTTCAGATTCAATGACATGGCGTCATTTTAACGAAGTGAATAAAGAGTTCAGCGTAGAAATTCAAAATGTTCGTTTGGGGCTCTACACGGATGGTTTTCAACCATTTGGGTTAAATGGGAGGCCTTACTCTTCGTGGCCTATGATTTTGACTCCATACAACCTTCCACCGTTGATGTGCATGAAAGAAGAATTTATGTTTTTGATGATTATCGTTCCCGGACAGACCAACCCTGGCCAGAAAATAGATGTATTCTTGCAACCGCTTGTGAGAGAGCTACAATATTTATGGCACAATGGTTTAATGACGTATGATGTTTCAAAAAAATTGAATTTCCAGATGCGAGCAGCTCTATTGTGGACAGTAAGCGACTTTCCTGCTTATAGCATGTTGTCAGGTTGGAGCACACACGACAAAATGGCTTGTCCATACTATATGGATGATACATAAGCATTTTAACTTCGCCACGGTAGGAAAACTTCATGGTTTGACTGTCATCGTCAATTTTTTCCTTAAAACTCTAATCTTAGGAAAGATAAAAAAGGATTTCTGAGAGGGAAAATAATAATAAATGATGAACCTCCACTGATATGATTCGGTGAAGACATTTTGATGGAAATCGAGGCCTTGGGATTTATGAAAGTGACGAAAATCGGCGCTGATTCGAAAAATGCAGAGATTGCTAAGGGTTCGGGATGGAGGAAACGGAGCATCTTCTGGGACTTGCTGTATTGGAATATGAACTTGATCGACACAACTTGGATGTAATGCACATAGAAAAAATGTGTTCGACAACATATTCAACACTATTATGAGTGTGCCGGGAAAGACTAAGGATAATGTGAAGTCAAGACAAGATGTTTGGGAACTTTGTCACCGATCTTCTCTACATATGGATGTAGTGTCAAAGAAGAATCCACTAGCATGCTACACTCTTGATAACCCTAAAAAATAAAAATTATGTGAGTGGATCTGATCTTTGCTTTTTCTTGATGGATATGCTTCTAATTTTGAGCGTCGCATAGACCAAAAAGGCCAAAAATTGTTCGTGATGAAAAATCACGATTGCCATGTTTTCATGCAAATACTAATTCTGATTGCATTTAGGGAACTTCTTCCAGATGCTGTTTGGGTGGCCATTAGCGAGCTAAGTCTATTTTTTCGATCACTAACGGCTAAAAGTGTAACCGTTCAGGAAATGGCGCATTTAGAGTCAGAAAATACCTCTAATAATTTAAAAACAGGAAAAAATATTTCCTCCAAGTTTCTTTTACTCAATGGAACACTTGCCAATCCACTTGCCTTATGAGGGTCTGCTTGCTGGCCCAATACAATTTCGCTGGATGTACCCGTTTAAGAGGTAATTTTGCTATTTTTTAATTACAAATTGACTGATTATTCCATTCATCAATAATCAAACTATTGTTAATGATCAACATGAATTCCTTAGGTACCTTAAGCACTTGAAACTAATGTGCGAAGTAAAGCGAAGGTTGAAGGATTGATGTGCAATGCATATTTGGTGGAGGAAACAACCTCGTTTTTTTCTTATTATTTTGAAGACCACATTACCACCTTTCACACCATGGTGTATAGTGCTAATAGAACGACATAGAATAACAGGGTTTGTGTGAAAGGCTCCAACTACGCTGATGTGCCCCGCGATTTCTATGGAAGACTACAAGAGGTTATCCAGATTGAATACAATGGCTTTAAACGCACTATGTTGTTCAAATGTGAATGGTTTGACCCCACACAGCCTGCGAGGGTAAGGACTCACCCTTCACTTAAGTTGGTCGAGGTTCATCGAACTCGACAGTATAACAAATACGATCCTTTCATTTTGGCAATGCAAGCTTGTCAGGTCTTCTATCTTCCATACCCTGCTATGAAGCATGAACGAAAAGAGTGGTAAGTTGTTTGTGTTGTTAGCCAAAGTTCGCCAATGAGGGAACCGTTGTCGAAGATAACATTTTTTTTTCGACAGATATGGCATTCCAAGCGGACGAACCAACCATGTACGTTGTCACTGACCCGACAAATGATATTGGATTGATAGTTAATCCTACGACTTCCAACATGATCAGTGTACCAGAGGATAATGACGATGACGAGGAAGATTAGGTGTCAGATTCTAGTAGTGAAAGTGAATTTGAAACAGATAATAGTGAGTGACGTATGTTTATTTACTTGTATTTTGACGTTAGTGACGTTTGTTTATTTACTTGTATTTAGACGTTTACGTCGATTCCTTTTTAACTCAAATTATTTACGATTGTACGTAACATATTTTAGCAGGCATGACATGGAGACCCTATACATGATTATGACAGATGCTGACCTTGACGGTTAGCATTCGATAGGAGGTGGTGGAGGACGCGCTCCTGCAGCGCAAGGTAGAGGACCATCGAGAGGTCGAGGCCCATCTAGAAGGGGTCGAGCTGCATCAGGGGATAGAGGATCACTATGAGAGGGTCGGACGGGACCCATCGTTTTTGGTACACGGTCGTCCGACCAAGGTCTCGACATTATTTCACCATCGTCATCAACGAGGCCGACTTTGACGACACATTCTCCCACTATTTTGTCGACGGGCCCGTCATCGTCCAATCACACCCCATCGTCATATTCTAATCATTCTGGTAGTTTGTCCCGACATGGCACTCCATCGCCTACTATATCTGCTCCACCTTCCACTGCATCACTCGCACCATTTGGCGGGTCTCACGAGGTCGTGGGGGCCCCCGATCGAGCGCCTTGAAGGCATAATGGAGCTCCCCCGTGGCCTCCTCAGCAGCCCCCCTTCCGTTAGCTCCCTCAGCATCACCTCAGAAGGTAAGAGGAGCCATGCCCCATATTGTAAGATTTCCCATTATTATTGAGTCTGTCGGGTAAATTATAATTTCGTTACAAATGACTAGTTAATTATACGTACCCTAATTAGAAGTAGAGCAAGAAGAACATTTGACTAAGTTCGTCAAGTTGAAAATGAACAGGGAAAACCGTTGGGTTTTACATCTTTCAAAAGTCTATGCTTGGAAGATGACCAAAATCTTCAAGCGGGGGATGATTACTAAGGGGTATTGTTGGAAGTCACTACCCGATCATCAAAAGGATATATATTTGGAGAGATGGAAAGTAAGTAAATGACACTAAACGATTGAATAAATGATTAAATATATTATTTGTATGAAAAATTAATAATTAACTATATTCATCTCTTTCAGCCATACTTCTGATGGGTCTTATCAATTGATGAGGCAATCGTGAGAGCAGGCTATGATTCAAAGGCGTGTGTTAGGTATGTCGTGTTGATGCACGAGCTCTAAGCCCTTGGCGTGAGGCCGGACTTTGTCACTAATGAGGCATGGAATATATATCGTGAGTATTGGGCGACAATATATTTCAAGGCTAGGTCTGAGAAGGCTTCATAGAACAGAAAAAATGAAAAGGGCGGCCTTGGTATAGGCCCTTGGAAGCACACTGGTGGCACACGGTCTTTTCGGACTTATGAAGATGTATTAGTAAGTGTCATTGTTATTTGATATTTCCTTACAACTTATAAGTTTGTCATGACTAATATGTTGTAAACTTTGATCTTTTGTGTGTATGTGTAGGCTCTGGATAGGGATGAAGATGATGAGGTTACTCTTAATGATGTTTTCCTTCATGTTCATACGAAAGATCATGATGGAGTGACATTCATTGGTAACGGATCAGTACGGTTTCATGTAAGTGTCTTGTTAATATAAAATTTATAATTGGTTATAAATAAATGTTATGATTATACTTGCTTCTTAATTAGCTATTAATTACTTGCTTATTTTTTACATGAATTTTGTTATGGACCATGTTCTTGTCTGATGTTCCTATCACAGCTCTATGGACCATGCACGTTCTTGGTGATTTTTTTTTGAAAGATATTTAAGGTACCTTGACATAGTGCTTTTGTTTCCTAGGATTAAAGCGAAGTGAAGCAAACTTTAACAAAATCATCCACATTAAGTTGGGATCAAGAAAATCTCATTCATAGCTAAATATGTGTGTTTGATTGTATGCTTTTATCGCATAGGATTAAAACAATGGATTTGTAAACATTAGATTATAGTAAACAAACGGATTTGCCGCATAAGACACTTAATCTTTATTTTTTCATTGTAGTAAACAAACACGACCAACTTAAGCTTAATATAATGTTTTTTCATGCAAATCCTTTCTTCTACAGAGGCTTGTGTTCTATTTCTTCCACTTATATCATATTTGTAGGTGCAACATTAGCTTAGAGTACTACTTATGAGAAACTCATCTCTTCGCTTATATATGAAGGTCCTATAATGAGATTTATATATGCATGTAAATTATTCAATTGCCATGATTTCTAATGGGAATCATTTTCATGTACTTTATTAAATGAAGCTATCAACTACATTTTTCCATATCACACCCTTTTGTGCATTAAAAATGCTTTCAAAGCTCTTCAATTCATGATGATATTCAAATGTTGAAAAATCTCCAAACCTTCTTTCATTTGCATTCTCACTGTCCACCCTAGTAAGAGAAAAATAACCCTTGTAAGTCCTTTTTGGCATTCTCAATTTCAAATATCTTAGTGTGCACATGATTGAACGGAAGATATCTAGTAATTACTTGCTTCTTAATTATCTATTAGTTACTTGCTTCTTTTCTTACATTGACTTTTGCTATTTTTAAGCATTATAAATGATTTTGGGCTATTTAATTTTTTTTCATTTTCTCAATGATTTATTTTTTTTTCTTTGACGACTTTGTTTTCGTGCAGGCAGAGCTAATGAGGAGGCGTGAGGAGCACACTCAGGCTACACTGGACCAGTCGATTAATGAGAAATAACTCTACTACGATGCGGCAGGAGAGTGGTCAAAGGGGCGTGTTTATGGGCTTGGGTCACTTGCCAAGAGGGAGATATGAAGATCCCGGTGCCAGTACATCCAGGGAGCTGATGGTGCTGCATTTAGAGCTTGATGCGGTTGTTCAAAGGCTTACACATTTTGAGGCTTTTATGCAGAGCCAGTTGGGAATGTGCATGGACTTCAGAGCAAGCACCTTTCAGGCGCCATCACTGCCGCCACCACCTCAGGAGCATCATCAGCAGGTTGGGATGGATCCGGCTCGTTCACCATGGCAGCAACACGATGATGATGATGAGGACATCCATGATTGGCTGGATGAGGAGCACCTTGGTGACGGAAGTTAGGTATTTTAGTTGGTAAATACAATTTTTGGGTTTGTAAATAAAATTCAAACAACTTTTTGTGCATATTGAGATAAAATTCTCTTTTTTGGGTTTAATTTAGTATATAATATTTGATATTTTGTTTGAATGAATGGTATGAAATTTGGTTTTGAAGGATGTTATAGCACCCCTAAGGAGTCGTTGAAGGGGGTGCAGGGCGTTGGAGAAGGCCATCTGCAGGTTTTGTTGTTTAGAAGAACCGTACTGTAACAAAATGCAATGAAAAAAGAATTCCGAGCATACACATGGAATAGCAACGGAATAGCAACAGAAAGCAAGTTTAAAATGATTTTTTTAGTGCTATTTTAATCTCTAATTCGTTTTTATTTAAATACGAAAAATAATTTTCGTTGCTAAATATTTAGCAATGACGATTTTACAAACAAAATAAGTTCGGTTGCTAATCTGTCTCTAACTGGTTTTCCGTTGCTATTCCATTGCTAATCCGTGTCTTTTATGTAGCAATTCTCTTTCTAATCTGTATCTAAATCACTATTTTTTGTAGTGTTAACGTCTTCTATAAGTCTATGTTAGTAAAACAAAGACTCAGTTCATTCCAAGGATTGGTTGGAATGAATGTGATTTTCGGGAAGACTTATCCTATGAAAAGCAGTAGAGTGGGTTACTTGATCGTAAGATTTTAAAAAGCTAAGAACCAAAGAAATTTCTTTGGTTACAGTGAAATAGGGATTTCACGAAGATGGGGAATTAACCTGAGAGCGGAAGTATGAGAAATAGTTCCCATTTCTCTTCGAAACTGCAGGTAATGTCAGATTACTTTAATTTTGAGGATCAAATTGCTTTAAATAAGGGAAACTATAACGACCCGTTACCTTAAGCTGGTGATTAGTAATAATCCAAATCTTAATTAACATGAGTTAGGCTTAGGGTTAAGATCAGCGTACCTCGATTAGCGTGTGCGTGCGTTTGGATGACATTTTGTGTTGTTTGGATTGTGAAATTTAAATATAAATAGGTTGTGTGTAATAATGGGATATATACAAACCTATAATTGATAAAATACATTATAAGCTATGAAATACCAGTACACTGTGAGCAATAAGGGAGTCGTGGCATGAATGTACACGTTCGTGGCTTCACATAGGCATGTCCGGTGGATTTATTGGTGAAGAAATATACGAGTTATATATATATATATATATATATATTTATATATATCCTTATATTTAAATATATATATATATATATATGGAATTAAAAAGAAAAATAAAATTATATAGATTATTTGATCTTCTCGAATGACGCGAAAGTACAAGATGTGTTAAAATTTGTGTCACGTTAACACTGTCACTTTCATACATTAACGACTCGATCAATCTCAAAATGATGCAACGTGTATCTCGAAGAAGATATATATATATATATATATATATATATCAAAAATTTGATCTTTATCAATTAATCATTCAATCAAAACGAAACCGAGGGTTTAAGGGGTTTGATTCCGATCGAGACAAGTTGTATGAGGTGCAGAATCAAGCTCAGTTGAGGAGCTTAATCGATCACATAGCTCGTGAGCATCGTATAGGTATAATTTGTTGTAGTGTTTATCAAAGTTGGAATTGTTGGTGATGCTATGATTACAGTTGTTTAAGCTGTTTGCTGATCAATTATGGTTTCTCACCTCACTAGAGGTTGTTATGAATCAATCTTGATGAATTTGTGACTATTTAGGATGATTTGGAGGTGTTTTGGATTGATTTGGATGAGTAGAATGGTGTTGTTGTTGCAGGTCTGGTGCACATAGCGCGCTAGGCTTTACCCATAGCGCTATGCATACTGAGAGGATGAATTGACATGCAGGTAGCGCGCTACCATCAAATCAATTGGAGGTTCATTCTCCTCAATTCTGATTACACATCCCTCGCATATCAGGTTAGAATAAACCTACTCACTCATTGATGTGCTCAAAATCAAGAATGTACTCTTTCTAACAGGTTTCAATTTCAACTCATCAACCATTGCACCAGCAATAAAAGAAACCGTAGAACCAGCATCAATCAAAACATGCTCATCTTAACCACAAATGTTTAATATACCTTCCACAAGCCTCCGATTAGCCTCTAGATTTGCCTCACGTACTGCATGAGTCTGCCCTCGTGCAGGCGGTACTGTACTGCATACCGATGTGGCCGGTGACATAAAACACTCTCTCTGAATATGCCCCACCTGCCCACACCAATAACATATCGTAGAAGCCTTATGAGGAAAATTACTGGCCTGAGAAACTTGCCCCGGTCACTTTATTTATGTAATGAATGTGTTTTTTTCTTGCCCTTACCTCCAGACTGAGGTAGTGGCAAATGTGGGTTGGTTACTAAAGCCTGAGAAACTGGTGGAATCGGTGCACTAACAAAAGTCATTCCTGTAGACCCTGACTATGTAGCTACTCCAGCTAAACTCCTCTTTCTCTTATTTTGCCTAAAAAAGGGAATTACTAGATTCTTTGACTCTCAGGAAACTATGGTACTGGTGGCAGAAGTTTTTTTTCGAAAGGTCTGGCTAAAATGGCTACTTCCACGTCCATCGTACTCTTAAATATAAAGGCATAGCTAGTGCGAGGATGAGAGGAAACCACGACTTGGATCTTAAAATTCAGCCCACCAAGAAACAAATTTATTTTGTTCTCTTCTTGCTTCACCATCTCAGGAGCAAATTCACTCAACTCAGTGAATCTCCTCTCATACTCTAGTATAGAAATGGCTCCCTATTTCAGTTGGATAAACTTAGACTTCTTCCTGTTCCTAATTGATTTTGGGAAACACAGCTTATAGAATACGATATTGAACTATGGCCATGTGGTGACAATTTTCCCTTCTCTTTTTAGGGAATTCCGCCACTTCCCTGTAGAATCAATAAACAAAAATGTGACCAGTTTAACCTTAAATCGATCCTCAACATCCATAATAACAAATACCCCTTCCTCCATTATGCCAGTGAATCTCATAATATCATATTTCATAAATTCCTTGCGGGTTTTGAGAAATGCAGTTTTCTCAGAATCCACGAAATCATGGCAACTGTCTCTAGCACTTAAATATGTGCTAATACTGGTTGAACTAGAGTTGATATTGTCTCAGCTCCTCCCTCAGCTTTACTAATCTCGGGACTGGTTGCAGCCTGTGCCTCAGGTCGTTGTACTGGTGGTCCCATTTGAGCCATTAACATAGCCATAAGTTTCGCCTGAGCATCTAAAAGTCCCTTTATTTCTTACTCCATTCTATGTTTACATTGATATTCAATTTCACTATTACCCTGAGGGTCATGCCTCTATGAACCCTCTCCTTAATCCGCCATTAGAGAGAACAAGGAAATCATATCTATACAGTAATAATAATAAGTGCAGCAACTAACGTGTAATAATGTTTTCATTTTTGTTTTCCCCTAAAAAAAATGAAAACTATTTATCAAACCCTAAGCTTATTTATAACTCGAGACAACTCTCAAAGTCATTAAACTTAGGTTCCGGTATAAAGGAAATGTTATCACTTATCTCGAAAACAATTTGAAAGTGAACTCAAAGTCAGAGCCCTTTTCTATGATACCAAACTATATCAGAGTTACCACTTAATCCAAAATTGATAAACCTTAGGCATTGAAGTAGGCTCTAATACCAAGTTGTAGCATCCCCTATCCAGATTAGGTCGATACTCATCCCGAAACCCTAATTAAGCCCCGATAACCCAACTAAACTTAACTAAAGCCAGCAGCCTCACTCTATGTACTTGATAAACTCATGTATATCAATATCAAATAAACAATAAAAAATATATGCAGTGGAAAATTAAAACTTTTTCAATATTTAAACAATATATAGTAATACAAAGTTTATCAAAACAAAACCTTGTTTATAAATCTCTCAACCTTGTTTACATACAACAAAATATATCAAACAATGTATATATATACATGAAGGCTTATTACATCATAGAGAAGATTATAATACTCCTGAATCTTCTCCTTGCCCTTCACCGAAGCGCTGGGTTGCAAACCTGCTATATTAAATTTGGGGTGAGCGCTCCAACTTGCACAGTAAGGATTCAAAAAGCCATCAACATTCCATATAATAATCAAGAAAATTATGCAATAACAATATGCACCAATGTTAACTAACAAGAATATGGAAAACATATAATTCAATAAATAACGAATGCCAATCAAACTATCAATGACTATTACACTATGATTCCCATTTTATTTATAAAACTAGGGTCAATTATCGATTGATGCCATTAATGCGATTACAAGACCAACATATTGGCCAATGTGCTGTTTAGCCAATCCATTAATGCCCAACGGTTTTATCTGAAACCCTATAGTAAGTATGCAATCCACGCAACCTATTTAACTAAGTAGGAAGTTACATATAGGTCGGGAAGGTAACCCATCTCCTATATAACCTGGTCTTAGTCTTAGGAACTTACTCTAGTGAATCACATTAAACACCGTTTTCCATTTATTAAAACCATCACAGTATACGTATTCCCCCCATTCAGTCCATAAACTACATGAACTATATATATAAGGATAGCCAGGCAAAATAGATGTATAAGAGAATCCATACTTACATCGGTTTATGTTCTCGTTCTAAATTTCCTAACTTTCTGGGCACTCAAGCTTTCCCCGGGATCCAACACCTATCACAAACCATTTGAGATCAATATAGGATATTTAGAACCTCTAATTCAGTCCTTAAGTCCTCCAGGAATTATAATCAAAATTCAGCTTATTTGCTATTTTCTAGGGTGGGAGTGCGCTCCAGCAGTTGAGTTCATCCTTACTGATGAAAGGAGTGTGCTCCTCTGCTAGGTGAAGCACACTCCACCCTATATTATTTTGATATTACAGGGTAGCAGCCATGGTTCCATTCACAAATTCACACAACAATAACAAACAGTCCTAAAACTCATCAGGGAGGACCTCTAGTGAGATAATAAACCATTTCCAATCAACAAACGTCATAATTCACACATATATCATCAACTACCATCAAATTGAACTTCAAAAACATAAAAAATACAATTACCAAAGTGATGATCTCTGGATTCTTGATGGTTTAAGTTCCTCAATCCACGTTGAATCAACTACCTGAGTAATCTCCTAGGATCATAATCTAAACCCTCAACTCTCTTTCACTTTCTCAATCATTATGGAGATAAGTATAAAGTTTTTAGTTTAAATATATAGATTTTCCTTGAGATACGCTTCATGCTATCTAGAGACTAATCGAATGATTGATGTGCTAACATAACACTCCTTAAAATGACACACATGTTCACATCATCAATACTCACGATCATCTCGAGGCGATCCGAAGATCCATATAATTCAAACCAACTTATAGTTTTTAATATATGTATTTATATATCATGTACATATCTTGTGTATTTTCTTGCCAATAAATTCATCGAACATGCCTATGAGTGTTCTCGAGTGTGCACATTCATTTCTCGACCCCCTCGTAGCACTTGGTGTACCGGCTATTTATTGTTATTTACGTATTTACTATTATAGGCTTACGTATAAATTTTCTATCATACTACAACCTATAAAATTCATTAAACATTTCAACCAAACACAAACCATCATGCAAACACATACAAACACTAATCGAGATACTCCAAACTTAACCATAGGCTTAACTCAGGTTAATTAGGATTTGGATTAACACTAATCACCAGTTTAAGGTAATAGGTCGTTACAGCACGGGTTCATAATGTTTTCCATATTTTGATGTTACGGCTGGCGAGATCAGGACTGAGACCGGTGGTTGATACGACTAGGATTGAGGTTCGACCAGATATGAAATATGAGAAACACCCTATTCAGATAGTGGATCGCATAATGCAGACTCTGAAGAAGAAGGAAATATCACTAGTACTCGTTCAATGGCAGTATTATAAGAACAAAGGACTTACCGATAACTGATTATTTAGACTTATATATATGGTTAGTTTACTATTATATTTAATATAAATATCCCTGATGAGCTCTAATTAACGACGTTTATGCATTTTTAGGTAAAGGAAGGAAATGAGTGAAAACAAGAAGAAATGGAGCAAAAACCCATGAAAGTGTGGTTAGAACCATAGCTGCACATGGTGGCGCTGTGGGTGCATAAGGAACAACGTGGAGGACTTATGCACGACATGGGAGAGAAGGCAAAGTGAAGAAATCAAGGTTGCAGGCTTGGCGCTGTGGCGACAATGTAGAGAGTAAGAGATGACACTGTTTACTTAAGGTAGGGCCCGAGGTCACAAGAGATGAAGAATTGCACACATGAAACAGCGTAGTGGCGGCACTGTGGCATAACCTACACAACGCCAGATTGGAAGAAATTAGAAGTTAGAGTTTTATTTCAAGTTAAATTGTAAAATAGGGTTTCTAATTGTTATTAGGGAGTATCAACATGTATTAGGATGTGGTAAACTCACAACATATCAACCATTAGCCACCATTAGTGTAATACTTTGATTTTGAGTATTATAAAGATTTGTGTAGAGAAAACATTGAAGACTCTAATTTTGCAATTCAAGATTGATTTCATTGATTTAACTGAATGTAATATATTTATATTCATCTCTAATTTCATTTATTTTAATTACGAATTGTAATATGTGTGTTTCAATGAAGCGTGAGTAATATATTACTTTTAGGGATCAAAGGATCCTAAGGTTTGAATGCTATGCTATGAACATAAGTAGAATAGAAAGCTAACACAAGTTCAATGATTAAAATTTGAATTGATTCTGAGAGTAATGCTACAAGTATCTTGATCACTTGTTTATTGATATTAGGTTTTAGAATTTATCATGACCATTGAAGCTTTTAATCCGGACATGAATGGTATAGTCGTAAAATACACAATATCGATAGATAGTTGTTGATTAGGGAGGCACTAATAGTAAACTTAATTGGTTATGAGTCTAAAGACTAAGGACATTAAAGCAATGTGGAGCTTACGTTATTCACACCGATAGGTGGAGTTCTAGTTTGCACATTAGAATCTTTTTCATCACGACAGTGAGCTAAAGTGGATTTGAAGGAAATCTATATATTCTAATTAGGCATTATATACAATATATTAAGATGTAAAATTGGTTGAAAATGAATAGTATTTCATTGCCTACGTGAAGTTTTGAACTAAGATATTCTTAATATAAGAGTTAAAGTAAAGTTTATATTATTTTGTTAGATAGAGTAGTTTACTGTAAAACCACTAAAAGAGGGATTTCCTTAGCAATAATTCAAAGTTAAGTAGGTATTTAACTAGGTGCAAAAACCTTTTCCTAAGGACGATATCCGTGATCAAAGTAAGTTGATTACACTATGACAACATGTAAGCTGTTACACTTGCGCATGCACACAAAGTTTTTAGCACTGTTACCGAGTATATGTAGCCACTTAGTATTACTTAGTTATTTTGAAAAATTTTTTTGTTTTATTTTTAAGTACTTTAATTTCAAGTTTATAAAAACAAAAAGGAAAAAAATAAAAGGCTTAAGTTTCAACTTTGACATTCTTTACTTAATCTTTTGTGTTTTCTTTTAAGGGATAACTAGTGCATACGTAGTAAGGGAGAGAAGGATTTAGTGCCTTACGACCCTGAGATTGGATGAACCAGTAAAGGAAAGAAAAAGTAAGGAATCAAGATGGCCAAGGAGCAAACAAGTAACCAACAATAGGGACGCAAAAATAACCAATCCACAGGTGATCTGGTAGTGCAAGATAGAGTGCGTGGACATAGATGCTTTCGTAACTACTTCAAGCTAGAATCTCAGGAGACTTACACCAGAGTAATGAGGCTTCCAGCAACACCAACGAATTTCAACCAAGACAGTCTCTGATAAACATGGTACAAAATAGCCTATTCAACGGGCTAAGATCTAGTTGCACATGTTGAGAATTTCTTGGAGAAGTACGACACCGTGAACATCACCGGAGTTACAAAGGAGGTGATCAAGATGAGACTTTTCCCATTCTCATTGGGTGGAAAAGGTAAATCTTGGTTCCAAGGGCTGAATGTAGGGAGTAATGACCTCATAGGTAGAAATTAATGAGATATTTTTTGTCAAAATCTCCCCCCCTAAGTGAAGGTTAGTGAAAAGAAACTAGGGATCAATCAGTTTAAACAAGAAGACATCGAGTCTCTTGGCGAGGCTTGGGAAAGATTCAAGGAGATGCTGAGGAGATGTCTGGGACACGTAAACATGAAATGGACACAACTCCAATTTTTTTAACTATGGGATGAGCCACAGCATGAGAACACTAGTAGATGCCGCAACAGGTGGCTATCTACTGACCAAAGATGAGGATTGAGCATTATATCTCAAAATTCTACAGCCAGTATATGTTCCATAGTAAGGAAACCAACAGGAGGACATGAGATTGACTCGCAAGCTGCAATTACGGCGTATCTATCAAATCTGAGCATTCTAATGGCCAAACTTCAGATGGGACACCAAGGTCCACAAGTAGCACAACAACTAAATAATCACCATGTTATGGTGGTTAACCAAATGGACATACATCAGGGAATGAAGTATGAGGACATCAACTTCATGAACAATAAAGGCTACGAGAAAAACTTCAGGTCGAGAAGAATGGCTCCTCAATGATTTTTCAAGGATACAACAACAACTCGAACATCAACTACAAAAATCATGATAATGCACTAAAGTTACCTCAAGGCTTCGATCAATAAGTCTAACAAGGGAAGCTGGGGCAGAGTGAAGAGATGACTTTATTAAAGTCAATAGAGAAGTACTTGCAAGCAACATATATGAGCCATAGGGAGCACCATAAGAATCATGAGAAAGAAATGGAAGGAGTGAAGTAAGCCATGAAGAGGATGGATGATGAGCGATCACAATCTATCAAGAATTTAGAGAGACAAATTGTTCAGCTAGCTATAGCCTTTAACTCAAAGAAAGAATGAAAATTTTCGAGCAACGCCGTCACCAATCCCAAGGAGAATGTGAGTGCCATTCACATTATAAGCACTACGATAATAAAAGAGCAAATAAAAGAGAAAGTGATGTATAAGCTAGAAAAGTTAACACTTTGGTTGTGAGGAAGCATGAAGAGATGTATGAGCACAACACAAAAGTGAGGCAAGATGAACTTGATGGTTTCTAGAAACAAAGAATCAATGCCTTAAAGAAAAAGAAGAGGAAGCAACAATGGAAGGCCAAGCAAAAAGATGAGGGACCTTTTCAAAAAGCACCAAAGGCAATGTCATTAAGGTGGTTTTGAAGAAGCCTGAACCAAAATTCAAATTCATCCCAAGACTTCAACCTATCAAAATGAGAGATCCTAGAGAGATATGCATACCGATAAACATTAAAGTGCAGTAGTTTAGAAATGTCTTATGTGATACGTAAGCTTCAGTCAATGTCATGCCACTAATGGACTTGTTGCATGCCGATTTGAAGATCGATTGTCCCGATACTATGAATTTGCAAGTAGTAAATGGCAACTTGATACTAACTATAGGGAGAGTCTTGAATGTGCATGAGAAAGTGGGTAGATTCACATTCATCATAGATTTTGAGGTTATGAATCACAATATGGATGATGATGTGTCTATGATACTTAGGCCATCTTCAACACTGCCAATGCGAATTTGTATATAAGAGATAGGAAGATCATAATGAGTATTGATGAGAGGGATGATGCTGAGTAGGTTGTCTTTGTCGATAGTGAAAAAATACATCTGAACAGAAATGACATCATAATCTTTGATCTGCAAATGGACTTTCTTGATTTAGACTCGAATTGAATGAGCAAAAAGGCATCAGGTTAATGACATTAAATTAAGCTCTACTGGGAGGCAGCCCAAGGGGTTTTTAATTTCAAAATTTTAAATTTTCAGATAGTAGTCAGCTATTTAGTTTAACAAGTATAATTAACACGTTTTACTTCTAACTTTCAAAAATTTGTGTCAAATGTGTTGGAAAGGCCATTTACAGGATGATGATTCATCAGAATGGTAATGTCTTGTTAATTTGTTAAAGAGCATAAAAATAGTGAAGGTGTTCAAAGTTGTGAAAGTAGGTGCATGGGCAAAGTGAAGGTAAAACTTATTAATTTTTATATTTACATGGATTTCATGCAGTTACGACATCTTGTGTGAGTGATACATAAAGTCGAAGGAGTGCCGAAGAGGAATTAACAAAAAATATAGGCGAAAGACGTCGGCAGACTACACGACGCCGTGGCACTATCACAGTGCCGTGCTTATAAGGCACGGTGCCAATATTGATGGAGGTCTTAAAACCCCCTTATTTATCATTTTCTTCACACTTGCACCAAAACCCCACCACAACCTCCAAGTATACGTCCCTCTAGAGTCAAAGTTTGATAATTTCTAAGTGAGATAAGAGATTTCCTAGTGATTGAGAGTCAAAGAGGCAAGTGCATTATGGATTTGCACAAGTTGGAAAACTAGGATTGATAGAGACTTAGAGGAGTGTTCTACACCAGAAATTAATCCGACATTGAGGTAATATTTACAATTTCATTAGTTATGCTTTGAATTTAAAAAATTTTGATGAGATTGTTTAAATTATGGATTTGAGGTTGTAGGATATGGAAATGCAAGATTGTGTGAATGTTGAGCTTTAATGTTACCCATAGAGACTTAGCCTATGTTTTTGCATTATTTGGCATACATATGATCCGCGTGATATGAATTGTGATTTTTAGGTGATTTGAAGATTCGAGTTGCTTGTTGCATTGTTGTTGTATTGTGTGAAATTTGATGAATTGCCGAGAACGAGGAAACAAGTTAGCCAAGCTTGAGAAAATGACTTTGAGGCATCTACCTCAAGAGGTCCCACAATTGAGCCTAGACCATTTAAATCTAAATTTTTCATTAGTAGAGAGGCCAAGGATAGATATGAGGATATCCACCATAAGGAGTTTATTTATGAGAGGAATAAATTTGTCAGACAAGTATGATAAATGAGTGAATAACTTCATTAGGCAACAAAATTAGGAGCAACTTACTCAAGACTATATAAAAAATGAAGTTAGAGGAGAGAGTGAGATTGTGTATGAATTTTATGCTAATGCGAAGTTCACTATGAAGGATGAGCCAATGAAGGTGAGAGGGATTTTTGTTCCCTTTAATAGACGCAAAATTAATATCATTTAATTGGAGCACTTAAGTTTGTATGAAGACGAACCGAGTCTCCCTGATAAGATATATGAGAGACCTTTTAACTTATACTTTTTAAAGCCATTGAGAGAGCATTGGTTGTCCAAGGACAACAAAGATGGGTCATGGGAGCTGAGAATGTGCTAAAACACATAAAGAAGAGGAGTGTTAGGAAAGCTTACAGAATGTGGCAAAATTTCTTTGTTGCTTCATTATACTCCACCTCTCAGCAAGGTGAGATCAACAAGCCAAAAGCGGCTTGTCATTATGTAGATGATGATGATGACACGCTGTTCTGATGTCATTATCTTAGGAGTCCTTTAGACCTGAGGAGTGGAGAGTTACATTGATACCATTTCTCTTTTACATTTGGGATATTTTATTAACTATTTACTTGTTTAAATTCTATTTTTAGTTTAGTTTATGCTTTTATATACTTGTGTTATTATATATGTTTCTATGTTTTAGTGTTTTCATATTTCAGTCTTACTTTTAAACCTTGAAGACAAGGTTTGGTTTAAGTTTGGGGGCATCGACACTACATTACACTATGAAAAGTGGTAAGATAGGCTGAGAAATAAGGATAAATACTGTAGGTATGATCGTTTAAATTTTATGTTGAAGCAGTTTAAGAGGAAAGCATGATAGTATATAAATTTTTTATTTTATTACTATTTGAATGTTTAAGTAGTATAAATTAGGTTATATCTAGTAATATGTAATGAATAAGTAGTTCATTTGCATGTTCAAGCCTTTAATTGAGGATGAATAGATTACAAGTATCTTGTTGATATGAAACTTAAGTGAATTTTAAATTTTGAAAAAAAAATAATGAAATGAAGCAACAATGGTGTGATTCATGATTAGAAATTGAGAGTTAAGGAAGACCATGAACTTGAAATAAAAGCAAAAAACTAGAACACTTCTTGTGAAAAAAGTTAGATCTCTAAGGATTCTATAATAAATGTGAATCTTACTTGATAATACAAAGTGAATAAAGACTTATTGCAAAGAGGGAAAGAAACATCCATTGTAAAGGAAAAAGTTGGAGCTAACTTACCTAACTAAGTGAAAGTGAGAAGTGCTAACAAGAGTTTTAGAAATATAAAATTAGAGATTCCTACAAGTTCTACAAGAAATGAAGACAAGAACTTGATGGTTGAAAAAAGTGAGGAAAAATGGAGTGCACAAGAAATGGCTGGGACAGTAAAATAAAATAAACAAATGAAAAGGAGAAGAAGAAAAGAATGAGAGAACAAGAAAAATAAAGAAAAGAAGGAGGAAGTAAAATAAAACTATTTAAATAAAAGATTTAGCTTGAGTGCGAGTAGCTAATTTTGTTAAAATTTTGTTCCAACTATATGAAGTCATATAGATTCTTAAAGTGCTAAAGTCTACTAAAAATGAGTATGATCTATGCTTATTTGTGAATTCCTGAGCTTAGTGAGAAATCATGAGATTGCTCACTTGTTACTTAAGTGTCGAGGTGAAACAAACTTATGAGTAGTGACGTTTTTGGTTATGATCTACTTTGGTGTTCCGAAAGTGAAGTTATATGTGTTGTTAAAGCTACATGTCTTAAAAGATAAGTTGTTGAAAAGCAAAGAAAAACTCTTGAGTGGATTATTAACTTGAAACTTAGGGAATTAAAGGATATTCATGAACAATGTAAAATAAAAGAGAACTATTTATTAGGAGACTTAGTTAAATACACATTTGCTCGGGACACACAAAATTCTAAGTTTAAGGGTATTTGATAAGCAATTATTTAGCCTTATACATAGGGTTAGTTTAGTTGTATATTTAGTATAAATATCCTTAAATGAGCTATAATTAATGGTGTTTATGCATTTCTGGTAAGCAAAGTGTAAAGGAAGGTAATGAGCAAAAACGAGAATAAACAGAGCGAAAACCCACGAAAGTGTAGTTGGCATCGTGGCTACACATGGTGATGTTATGGGTACATAAAGCACAGCGTGGGGACCTTAGGCACGGTGTGGGAGAGAAGGGAAATTGAAGAAATCAATGTTATTGGCTTGGCACTATGGCGACGCTGTAGAGAGAAAGGGATGGCGCCGGGTACTTAAGGCAGGGCACCGAGGTCACAGGAGATAACGAATTGCACAAAGGAGATGGCGCAATGGCGGCGCCTTGGTACAACACACATAACGCTAGGGATAAGTTACAACATCAGATTTGAAGAAATTAGAAAGTTAGAATCTTATTTCGAATTAAATTGTAAAGTAGAGTTTATAATTGTTATTAGGGAGTATAAATAAGTATTAGGACATGGTAAACTCACCACATACCAACCATTAGCCACCATTAGAGTATTTTAGCATAGGTTTACTTTGATTTTGAGTATTAATAAGATTTGCATGGAGAAAACATTGAAGACTCCAATTTTGCCATTCAAGTTTGGTTACATTGGTTAATTGAAGGTAATATATTTATATTCATATCTGATTTCAATGGTTTCAATTATGAATTGTAGTATGAGTGTTTCAATAAAGTGTGAGTAGTCTATTAATCTTTGGGATCAATAGATCCTAAGGTATGCTATGCTATGAACATCAGTAGAATAGAAAGATAAAAAGTGCAATGATTAAAATTTGTATTGATTTTGAGCATAATGCTATAGACATCTTGATCACATGTTTATCGATATTGGGTTTTAGAAGTTCTCATGGTCATTGAAGCTCTTAATCCAGACATGAACGGTACAATCGTAAAACACATATCAATAGTTGTTGATTAGGGAGGCAGAGATAGTAAACTTAATTGGTGATGAATCAAAAAATTTGGGACGTTAAAGCAATGTGGAGCTTACGTTTTTCACACTGATAAGTGGAGTTTTAGTTTGCACATTAGAATATTTTTCGTCATGACAGTGGGTTAAAGTAAATTTGAAGGAAATCTGTCTATTCTAGTTAGGCTTTACACACGACCTATTACGATGTAAAAGTGGTTGAAAAAGCATAGTATTTCATTATCTAGGTGAAGTTGTGAACTAAGATATTCTTGATATAAGAGTTAAAGTAAAGTTTATATTGTTTCGTTAGATATAGTAGTTTAGTATAAAACCATCTAAAAAGAGGATTTCCTTAGCAATAATTCAAAGTTAAATAGGTATTCAACTGGGTGCAAAAACCTTTCCCTAAAGATGATATCCATCATCAACGTAAGTTGATTGCACTATTACTACAAGTAAGTAGTTATACTTGCGGCACACACACCACTTACTTGGGAGCGAGAGTCTACAATGCAAGAGCGATACTCCTAATGTTTCGAGGTAAAGTTTTTACTTAAGTTTGAACTTCTGGAGGAAAATCTTTTTAGTTGGGAATATTGAAATGGCCTGCTCTAATTAATTTTAATTAAATTATTAATTACATATTAGGACCCATAGCTCGGACCCACGTGGATACTGCCGACAAGTTTATGACACACCAACCAAGGTATAAATATTTATTTTTATGTGATGTGTATTAATTTGTTGTATTATTACTTAATAATTCGCCTTGCACTAGTTAGGATTTTTATTGGTCACGTTGTGCATGCATACCGACGAGAGTGTAGGACGTCAGAGGGTGCGCGAAATTCGGGTGTATGGGGTAGTATAAAGATTAGAGAACACTTAACCACTCACGATATGAAAACATATCACCTACCCATCACATCATCCCATACCTCACTTTTCTCTCTCCTACTTTTCTCTCTCATCTCCATACAAAACCCACAAAAATTCCCTCCCTCTCAAACGATGTTTTTCTTCATCTCACCCCTCTCATTTGTCTCCCTAATCAAGACTGGCACGTTAATAATTAGACATATTTTATAGTGTAATTTAGATTGATTTTAGATATAAATGATAATATTACACTAGGTATTCTCTTGTTTTTATGATTTCAAGATTTAATTAGGAAATAAAGAAATGGAAGAAAAAGAGGAAGAAGAGCATAACAGTAAACTAGAGAAGAAGTCCAGCGATTAGCCATCGATCTGAATTTACATTGAAAATCACCACCTAAATCGACAGCAGAGATTACCCAGCTAATCAGAAGCGAATTGGAAAATAGACTAGAAATCCCCAGCTGAATCGGTGAAACATAGAGAGTTAAATTTAGTGATTAACTCAGCGATTTGTGTACAAAGTGGAATCGCTGACAAATCGATGTGGTCGGTGATGAGATTTTTATATAAGAACAAGGAATCTGTATTTATCTATGATTTATACACTTGGGGAAACTATAATTAGGACCTGAGGGCTTCAAAATCACTCTTTTTTTTAGTCTTATGCTTTTATAAGTTTATTTTTATTTAATTTATATGTGAAGATACATTGGAGCTTTGATTTATTTATTTATTTATTTATTTTAATTATATTATTGTGTTACTTATTTCCAGCATGAGTGAGAAATTTGTTAATCTAAACAAACCTTAGACATATATATACTTTAGATTACTATGTAGTTATGATTAAGGAATCATGTACTTAATGCTTTAAATCTATTTATATATGTCAATCACCGATTTAATAAGTTGTTTTTGCATATTACAACTATTGATTCTTTGTATAGAGTGCATAGTGGCCAATATATACATAATAAAAATATGTCGAAAAACTATTTTAGACATACTATTTTCAACTCTTTCGAGAGTTTATGATAAAACCCTATCACAAACTTGTTTTCCTTATCTTGATAGTTTGATATTCTTAACTACAAGATTTTATTCACCTATTTCATTATAGTTGAGTTATTCTGTAGCGGAAGGAAGTAGAGGAAGATGTAGGAGTAGTAAGCAAGATAAAGGGAAGGAGTTTTGCAAGCAAAACCAAATCAGAAATATGCAGGCCACCTAATGAATATTATACCCGTCGGGGTTAGTTTAGAGAAACTAGACCTGGGAGGGCTGAGCTTAGAGAACGATCTCCATTGTCGTCTAATAAGGAAGAATATTTTAAGAATCTAAACCCTGGTCATTTATTGCCTTTTGACCTTTATTTATTTGTGAGACCTAGAGCTCAGAGGAGATACTTTAGTGATAAAAAAGAGGGTCATAATTCTTAAAAGAGGGTTCAATATCCATAATGTGAGAAAGTATAAGTATAAGATTGTAAGCATCATCAGAGATAGAGGATGGGAGAGTTTTTTGAGAGACAATGCGAGAAGAGGAGAAAGAGGATGTTCTAGAATTGTACGATAATTTTATGCGAATGGCCATGTTAGTAAGGACTGGGACAAAGTAGTAGTAAAAGGGAAGAGAATTGACATCTCTCATACGAGGTTGAATAGATTTCTTGGTTTACTACATAACAGACAGAGAACGAAGGAGGACTACCTAAATGTACTTTATGTCGATAAGGAATCCTATTCCTTTGAGATAATCCAAGACGCATTATGGATAACTCTGGGGAGGGGATTTGTGCTTGATAGTGAAGAACACCCGAAATTCATTGAAACCACCTATTTTATAAAAAGTACGAAGAGTTGGAGTTATATTATAGATGCATGTTTTTATCCAACCAAGCAACATTTTGAAGTGAAAAACCCTAGAGCTAGTCTACTTTACCATATATTTATGAAGAAGGGTTATATCGATGTCGTGAAGATTATACACAATTCTATGAAGTTTGTAATGCAGACTATAAAGAATGAAGGACTAACGTTCCCAATTTTGATCACTCAACTGTGTAGGCAAGCCGGGGCGGGTTTCGATCCTGAATTCGATGTACTGTTTCAGAAGATAATAAATGATACAAGATTACAACGAATGAAGAAGGTGGTAGGATACAATGACTCAGAGGATGAATGGGAACCATTTAACGCGATAAATGCGAAAGAAGCAAGAAGGCGAAACACAACTGAAAATAGGAGGAAGACCAGAGAAGACGCACAGAGAGCGGCAAGATTGATGGCTAGAGTGAACGTACCAAGTGCTGATACAAGCTCGGCACCATCTTCATCACAGCCTAAGAAAAGAGGTTTTTTTCGGACCATATTTTCTTCACTAGCCAAACAAAAATTCACTGAAATGAAGAGATGATAGCAGCAAACGAGAAGGCTTTACAATGTTATAATTCTATGTCTGAGATGAGGAATGATAGTCGTTTGCAAGACTCGAGGAGAAGCGTCGACATTCCGTCTTTGCAGTTGCAAATGAGAGGGATTTACAATGTTATTATTCTATGCCAAGTTGATAGTTATGTTTCTCAACCTTATGCAGGAATGTATAAAGATAAAGATAATGATGAATTTACTTCTAGACACTGCCGTGTGTAATTTATCCTCTCTTGTATGCAAGCAATGAATGAATGATTAAATGTATTACTTTTGCTTTACTTTTTGCTTATTAATGGAATATGTATCCCTTTGCATTCTTTCATTTGAAATTTGTTGAATTCAATATTTGTCTATTTATTTACAATTTCATTATTACACATATCGATTCATTTATGCTTCATGGGGTATATTTGTTTTGTTGGAAATCTAACTTCATTTTAAAACATTAAGGACAAGGTTTGGAATGAGTATGGAGGTATTTTAGGTGAAGTATGGCAATGATAGTAAAGAAAGCAAGGAAAAAAGAAAGAAAGGTAGAAGATAAGTTCAAAATTGATAAAAAAAGTTCAAACTTTTGATCCGATATTCAAGTGAGTTGAAGAAATTTCTCAAATTTCTTTTAAATTCAAGTAAGTATGAGTTTCATTTTACTTTATTTTTAGTTTGGAAAAGAATGATAATGAAAATGAATATATATAAAAGATTTTTTAATGGAAGTTATATTTTTGTTACCTAAGTGAATTCTATGATAGTAGGAATCAATTTTATACCTTTTTTAATTAACTTTACTAGTAAATGTATATACTGAATTGAATGTCTTGTATTAGTCATGAGTAGAATACTGAAACAATAGTGCAAGATGAACAAGAAAGACTTCTAAGAAATTAGTAATACAAAGGCGATTGATTATGTATTTTTATAGTACATATTTAGAAAGCTATTATGCCATACTTGAAAGAAGAAATAGGTTAGAAACCGATGAATTTCTATAAGTTAGAAAGAATATTTTCTTCAACTTTAGTGGATAGTGAGAAGTGTTAACAAGAATTTACAAATATATTTTGACGGCCCCTCCCTAAATCTAGGGCACCGCTCAACCTAATCCCGTTATTAAGCCCTAAACGCACCACAAAGGACTTAACAACGTATTAGTCAGCTTTTCTAAAACTTTTATTCTCGCAAGTTAATTATTCAAATAATTGTTTTCTTATCTCTTGTCAATTAATTAAATCAGAGTTAATTAAAATTTTATAAAGCTAAAAATTATTCAGCGGAAGTCTTGACAAATTAGCAAAATCCATTAATATAAAACCTAAGTGTGGAAACCAAGTAACGAAGATCACATGCATATATATAACAAAATGGCGATAACTTTATATCAACATATGTCTGATCAGTACACTATCTCACAACCCGTAGTATACATCCCGAAAAGTGAATGAAAAGCATATATATAAGTCATACAACAAAACTAGAAACATACAACAAATGTAGCAGCTTTTCACTGGCTCAGAGGTAGTTACCAATCTTCTTTTTATCCAGTCTGCCACTCGATAGATATGCACCCACTATCATAAAAAGGACAGTGAGTACAGTAATGTAGAAAGTAACACTGAGAGACATTTATCCTCATTTCCAAACAAAACAAGAGATACATTTCATAATACATACATTCATTATACAACAATAACTATAGATACACAAACACATTACCAAACAATATAACATTAATGAACTATTTCAATGAACCACACATATTATATTGTGTACCTAACACATTAACTTAGTAATACCCTATTGATCACATAGACCTTGGGTATTGATCACATAAACCTTGGGTAGTCGTTTATTTAGCACAACATAACAACCTTATGTAATAGGTCCGCACACATAGTACTTCGTTATTACTTTTGTTGGTCGCTGCTTATCATTAGCAATTCTCCTGATAAGTTGTGAAATACGACATATTGACCTTATGTAATAGGTCAGTACACATAGTACATAGGTATTACCCTTATTGGTCGCCATTTATGCGTAGGCCTTCTCCTTATTAGTTGTGAAACACGACATATCGACCTCATGCACTGTACACATAGTACATCGATATTACCCTTATTGGTCGCTGTTTATGCATAGGCCATCTCCTTATTAGTTGTGAAACACGACATATCAACTTCATGTAATAGGTCAGTATATACCGTACATCGGAATTACCCCTATTGGTCGCTGTTATGTATAGGCCTTCTCCTTATTAGTTGTGAAACACGGCATATCGACCTCATATAAAAGGTCAATACATATAGTATATCGGTATTACCCTTATTGGTCACCGTTTAATCATTTCACACATTGAACAAGATATTACCCTTCAGCTAATAGCTTTATAGTAGTGCACGTAGGTACTATCCTCATTAGTTGTGAAACACAGTTTATCGACCCCATGTAATAGGTTAGTACACATAGTACATCGATATTACCTTAATTGGTCACCGCTTGTTTATTTCATCAACCTCATATAGTAGGTACGTGACACTAACTAGTCAGTGTACTGATATCCTCGAGTCCCATACCCCGTGTGCCGTGTACACCCCACATCACATCATAAACTTAAATACATATTCTAATTTAATAACACCTGCATAATAAGAAACAACACACAGTTAAATAAGCACACAAGGCATTGCACAAAATTATAAACAAATGTAAACAGACAACAACATCAAAGTGTGAAATGAAGGGAAATATCTCAATCAATTTACTTACAATCTACGCAATTTTATAAGCAAATTCGGCGTCCTAACATCTCGAAACTCGTATCTGAACCCTCAAGACACTTCCCTAGGTTCTTGATATCATATAACATGTTTTTGAGTGTGTCTAGACCTTTACTTAGGGTATTAGGCTTATTTATTGTGATTAAGAAAATTTAGAAAATTGCAGATTTTTACGCTGTCAAAACACTTAGTACGTTAGGTGATTTGATTAGCGCGCTAATGGCCTCATTAGCATGCTACCAAAATTTTCTAGCGCGCTATACAAAGTTAGCGTGCTAGCTGATCTACCTAGCGCACTATGTATAGGAAAACTAAGAATTCTACACTTAGAGTTCTATGTTCTCTCCACACATAGGCTTCACTAACCCCTTTGATACTCTCATACACACCTCAAGAGCCCCAAGACATCATCAACAACATAAAAATTATCATACATACCATGTAATTCATGAATTCACCAAATTAAGCTAAGTTTATGGTGTAAATGAAGTTACCTAGTTGTTGTACACTTAGCTTGACCAACACCCCACCAAAACCCACTAATTTCTCCTTCAAATCTTGTTGATTTATTTTTCTCCCGCAGCACCTCTTATTCAACAAGCTTTGAAATGAAAATGGGTTTGATTTGCATGGGTTGATCTTATCCAACCTTTTATATTAAGATGGATTGATTAATAGCCATTAATCTTAATGTGCACATGTGTCTCGATACTTATCTAATGGTTTGCCACTTAACACATGTCCCACTAACTTTCCACTATCTCATGCTAAGTGACACCAATATGAAGCTTAATTAATGTCTAGATGTGTCAATACGTGTCTCGAGAATCATCTTATGGCTATTGTTTTAAATTACTAACTTAGGTAAAATTTAATACATTAACTAACTATAGCCACATTAAAATCACTATTTAAGTTATATTAAGCCTAAATAACTTGACTACATCACTCTTTACTCTGGTCCCATGCCGGTACAAATCTCAAGGCACGTCCCCGCTCATGTCTCAACATCTATATACAAGTAGGAGTGACTAATAAGTCTACACATATACATCACACTAAATATCATCACATCAATCAAATATATTTCTCAATTTCTTTCATTTAGTATTCGGATTGTTTACCCGCTCCCAGGCCACGTTTAGGGTTGGTAACCCTAATTAGGAACTAATTTACAATTAGTAAATTTAGGGTCGTTACGGTCTTCTTAACTAATAGAAATTCCGTCCTCAAAATTAAATTTAATCATAAGCTTAATCTCACAACTCAGTCTCATTTTTAAAATAGTGTCACTCACCTATCGACTCTTTATTTTTCACCTTTTAAAATTTATTTTTACTTCACTCTCTCAATAACTACCCTAGCCAAAGTTTCAATGATACTAGCCCCAAAGTCCATGTTTTCTCATTTACCTTAGTTGGATCCCCTGTCCGTATATCGTAGGTTTAATTATTAGTGTGGATGAGTCTATGCTCAGTTACCACATGCACAAAATCATAATATAGGGCACTATGGTCATAGTACTCAAGAGAAATCTTACTAGACATAATTTTCCTTATGAAAGTTTTTAGTGTGCTTATCAGGCAACACTACTTTCATTATCTTATTAACTTATGTGATATGGACTGGTTTGAGTCATTCTCATCAGTCTAGTGATCAACTTTAATTCCCAATCATTCAAAATGCTACTATTACCTAGGTCAAACAGTGCATAATTAACATAATAATCAAATACATACCCTTACCAGGGTTGTGTGCCATCTCTAGGTCCAGTTCTGTCTTACATGCACTCTACGTTCGGACTGTGGTTGTAATGTCATCTGTTGATAACTCACTAAATGTAGACACTAATGAACAATATGTGCAATCTAACAACATCCGTAACCTGTCAGAGGTCTCCTTCGTTCTTTGAAGACATGCTGAGTCTGTCTCTATATCGGCAAATCTCGGCCTTTGCCGCCTGATACCTGCTGTGCTTGAGGGGCCGGTATTGCTAACCTCACTAGAGTTGGCAAAGTAGGTACATGCAAACCATCCTCCATCGAGATAGCAAATTCTGCTGTCCCTACACTCTGAGATCCCTCAATATAACTATTCGGTCCTTTACCTTCTTGCCTCCTCCTTTCAAGATCGGTACTCAAATTTGTCGTCACTTCTAGGCTTCGCGCTGTCCCATCAGCAATCCTACCAAAACGATATGTCTTGTGGGAGTGAGCACGCTCATATATCTCACTAAATGTCTTAGCTCTAGTACTGACAACATAATATCTGATATCAGGCATCAGTCCATCTCCATAATGGTATATATCCTCTGAGTCATCTCTCACCAAGTTTCTAGAAAACTGCCTCAAATAAACATATATATCTCAATGCCGCATCACTAACTCACCAGCTCTATGTATCAGGTCACAGATTGCTTCTTCCACCTCTTCATCACTGTAGGTGGAAAATACTGCTGATAGATTTCTCTTAAATGCATCCCAAGACTTAAAATTACCATTCAAAGCTATTGTTGCATGCCACCAAACATCAGTGTCTCTCTGCAGTGTATATGATGAAATCTCAGCCTAAAGTATATCTTTATCCTCAAGACTCTATGTAACTTTTCCTGAGACAACACTCACTTCTCAAACTTCTTAAAGTCTCACTGACCATCAAAATACACTGGCTTTAGTCTAATGAAATCCTTTACCATTTGAACCTCTGCTAACAAACTAGAAGATGTGGGAGTGTGAGATGGTGTATCAACCGTCTCTGCGGTCGATACCTGTCACTGCTAGTATAGTCTATGACATAGGAACTATTGGAGTCGTGGTAGGAAGCTCTGATGACGGAAGTGTAGGCGTAGTAGTAATAATAGGAACTAGTGTCTATGCCGGTGGAGCAAAATAAACTATCATCATAGTGATGAAATCAGTCAACTACTGCCCCTAAGCTGATACACGGTCAGACAACCTCTGTAGATCATCTACTGAAATAGGAGGCTGACTGCTGTCGGCACCCGTATCCCTGTTATCACATGAATCAACCATCGCTATCCTCAAATTGATATCGAACGCTATATTAGCTACTACGTGACATAAAGCATATCTATACACATAGCAAATATAACACATACATATAAAATTTCTAACTCACATCCACTCACTTCCCAACAAATAGTTCCTAAGTAAGGATCATCTGGTTTCCACAACTAAAGTTTGTGTTTTATTCACATTTCATTTCCTAGGCTTTACAAACCTAGGGCTCTCATACCAATTGTGACGACCCCTTCCTAAATCTAGGGCACCCCCGGCCTAATCCCATCATTAAGCACTAAACTCACCATAAGACTTAACAATGTATTAGTCAGCTTTTCTAAAACTTTTCTTCTCACAAGTTAATCATTCAAATAAATGTTTTCTTATCTCTTGTCAATTACTTAAATCACAGATAATTAAAATTTTATATGGTTAAAGACTATTCAACTGAAGTCTTGACAAATTAGCGAAAGTCAATTATATAGAACCATAAATGTGGAAACCAGGAAACGAAGATCACATGCATATATAAAAAAATGATGATAACTATATATTAACATGAGTCTTATCAGTACATGATCTCAGAACCCGTAGTATACTTCCCTAAAAGTGAATGAAAAGCATATATATAAGTTATATAACAAAACTAGAAACTGACAACAAAGGTAGAAGCTCTTCACTTGGTAAGAGGTAGTCGCCGATCTTCTCCTTGCCTGGTCTGCTACTTAATAGATTTGCACCCACTATCATAAAAAGGACTAATGTAGAAAGTAACACTAAGAGACATTTATCCACATTTCTAAACATAACAAGAGATACATTTCACAATTAATACATTCATTATACAACAATAACTATAGATACATAAACACATTACCAAACAATATAACATCAATGAACTATTTCAATGAACCACATATATTAAATTATGTACCTAACACATTAACCCAGTAATACCCTATTGATCACATAGACTTTAGCTATTGATCACATAGACCTTGGGTACGTTTATTTAGCATAACATATCGACCTCATGTAATAGGTCCGTACTTATAGTACTTTGGTATTACACTTGTTTGTCACCGCTTATCATTAGCCATTCTCCTGATAAGTTGTGAAATACGACATATCGACCTTATGTAATAGGTCATTATACATAGTACATAAGTATTACCCATATTGGTCGCCGTTTATGCATAGGCCTTCTCCTTATTAGTTGTGAAACATGACATATCGACCTCATGCAATAGGTCAGTACATATAGTATATCAGTATTTCCCTTATTGTTCGTTGTTATGCATAGGCCTTCTCTTTATTAGTTGTGAAACATGGCTTATCGACCTCATGTAATAGGTTAGTACACATAATACATCAATATTACCCTAATTTGTCACCGCTTGTTCATTTCATCAACCTCATATAGTAGGTACGTAACTAGTCAGTGTACCGACATTGCCAAGTCCTATACCTCATGTGCTGCATACACCTCAAACCACATCATAAACTTAAACACACATAATCTAATTTAACAACAACCACGTAATAAGAAACACATACAGTTAAGTAAGCACATAAGGCATTGCATAAAATTATAAACAACTGTAAACAAACAACATCACCAAAGCGTGAAATAAAGGAAAATATATTAATCAGTTTACTTACAATCCACACAATTTCCTAAGCTAATCCGACCTCTCGACACCTCAAAACTTGTATCCGAATCCTCAAGACACTTCCCTAGGTTCCTGATATCATATAACATGTTTTGAGTGTGTCTGGACTTTATTTAAGGTATTAGGCTTGTTTATAGTGTTTAAGCAAATTTAGAAATATTGTAGATTTTTATACTATCATAGCACCTGACGCGTTGGGTTATTTGATTAGCGCGCTAATGGCCTCATCAGTGTGCTACCAAATTTCTCTAGCGCACTATCTGTCGAAAAACCCAGAATTCTGCACTTAGATTTTTGAGTTCTCTCTACACATAGGCTTCACCAACTCCTTGGAAACTCTCATACACACCTCCAGAGCCCCAAGACATCATCAATAACATAAAATAGCCATACATATCATTTAATTTATGAATTCACCAAATTAAGCTAATTTTATGGTATAAATGAAGTTTCATAGTTGTTGTACACTTAGCTTGATCAACAACTCACCAAACCTACTAATTTCTCCTTCGAATCTTGTTGATATCTTCTTCACTAGCAGCACCTCTTCTTCAAAAAGCTTTGAAATGAAAATGGGTTTGATTTGGATGAGTTGATCTTATCCAACTTTACATATAAAGATGGATTGATTAATAGCCATTGATCTTAATGTGCACACGTATCTCGAGATTTATTTAACGACTTGCCACTTAACACATGTCCCACTAACTCTCCATTATCTCATGCTGAGTGACACCAATATCAAACTTAATTGATATCTAGATGTGTCTATACGTGTCTTGAGAATCATCTCATGGCTATTGTTTGAAATTACTAACTTAGGTTACATTTAATATATAACTAACTATAGCCACATCAAAATCACTATTTAAGCTATATTAAGCTTAAAGAAATCGACTACATCATTCTATACCCCGGTCCCATGCCACTGCGCATCTCGAGGTGCGTCCCCGCTCATGTCTCCACATCTATATACTATTAGGAGTGATTTAATAAGTCTATGCATATACATCACACTAAGCATCATCACATCAAATCTAACACATTTCTCGGTCTTCAATGTGAGTATTCGGACCACATACTCGCACTCAGGCCACATCTCTGGTTGGTAACCCTGATTAGGGACTAATTTACTATTAGTAAATTTTAGGTCGTTACATATATATATATATAAAATATCTTATATATTCCATTGAAAATAAAGCAGGGAATCTATAGTAGGAAAAATGTAAGAATGTCCATAGGAAATGGAGTAGGTACTTAAAAGTAAAATCAAAAAGAAATATAATAGAGGAGAAATAATTAGGATAGAGTAGAAAAAATGAAGAAAGATTAAAAAATGGATGTTCTTAAACTCTTCAAAGAAAAGATTTAGCTCGAGTGCTTAAAGCAAGAGTTGAGTGAAGTATTTCCTTATCTAACACGTCTTAAACAATGTATTCATTAGTATCTTAGCAAAATTCCTATTGATTTTGATTATGATGCTATTATAAAGTATTTTCTAAAATTAAGATTAATCTAGTTGTTTTTTTGTTTTGATATTCTATACTATTCATCGTAAGCTTGATGCTTATAAGTGGAGATTAAGAAAACCTATACTTTGTACAGGCCTTGGTATTGAACTTCAAGTTCGAAAGGGTGTTGCATTGGGTGGTTAAGTAATCATTAAGAGATGTTTTGTTTTGTCTAAATCATAAAATTCTATTATAACTTTCATTTTCTTGTAGGTAATATGTTTCCATTTGAAAACCACTTCAATTGAAAACTCTATTATTTAATGTTAAGATTATTTAGATTGAAATCACTTTATAAAGAATTAAAAAAGAATTTGATTAAGAGTATTCATTTTCTCGAGACACAAAGTGTTGAGTTTGGAGGTATTTGACAAGTCAATAATTATACATATTTTATATTATAATTTAGGTTGTTTTTATATATAAATGATGATATTACACTATGTATTCTTTTTTTTTTTGTGATTTTAGGATTCAATTAGGAAAATAAAGAAATGGAATAAAAAGAGGAAGAAGAGCAAAACTGTCAACTAGAGAAGAAGTCCAGTGATTAACCAGCAATTTAAATTTGCACTGTAAATCACCACTTAAATCGACAGCATAGATTGCCCAATGAATCAACAATGAATTGGAAAATAGACTAGAAATCGCCAGCTAAATCGGTGAAGCACAAAAAAACTTAATCCATTTATTAACTCACCAATTTGTGTACAAAGTGGAATCGCTGACTAATCGATGAGTTCATTGACAAGTTTTTTAGATAAGAACAAAGAATTTGTATTAATCTATGATTTATACACTTAGGAAAACTATAAATAGGACTTAAGGACTTCAAAATCACTCTCTTCCTTTTAGCTTTCTGCCCTTATAAGTTTAGTTTTATTGAGTTTATATGTGAAGATACATTGGAGCTTTGATTTATTTAAGAGATATTTATATATTTAATTATGTCTTTTAATTATATTTTTGTGTTATTTATTTTTAGCATGAATGAGTAGTTTGTTAATCTAAGCAAACCCTAGACGTGTATATACTTTGGATTGATATATAGTCATGATTAAGGAATCTTGTACTTAATGCTTTAAATCTATTCACATACGTCCATCACCGATTTAATAAGTTGTTTTTTGCGTATTACAACTAATGATCCTTTGTATTGAGTGCATAGTGGCCAATAAGGTCCTTAATATAAGGTATATAAATCTATTTCTATGATTATTGACAACAATTATAGAAGTAGTAACTAGGATTAATCTATAGGGCTTTTTTCCGAGTGTATGTTCTAGGTTATTGTGTTCTAAGTCATTTATTAATTAACATATTCTAATTTATATTTGATTTAGATTAGACATGATTTTCATTGAGGGTTAATGCTATCGTATTTCTTTGATATTGCATTTTATCTTATAGGTAGATTTACAATGTTAAGAATATGGCTTTTTCATTGAATTTAGGAAAATCGGTGGCTGGCTAAAGGCTATCGACCTATTATGAATTAAGACTTAATGATTCCAAGATTCCATGTGTTATGATTATAACTATGTAAGGAAGTGATGTTATGTTCTAGTTCTTGAATGCAATCCAAGTATATTACATTGTTTAGTGGGGGTTTGTTTAGATGTTTGTATATATATTTCATTTATATTTATTAATTTATTTGATTGTTTGTTTGAATTGCATTAGATTAGTTTATTGAACTTTAATTTTTTATAGTTTAATTATTTTATTTAATTGTTTATTTTGTCTTAAGATAGATGGTGTTTAATTCCTGTTTAATTAGATTAGTTAAATGAAAGCAAGTTAAATCCAGTAAAATTTTAGGGTAGTCTTAATTCTTAAGAGATTTAAAAAATCCATGTGGAGACGATATCCCATTTACCACAACTATAAATAATAGGAAAATACGAGAAATTATTGTGCACGCTCGACATGTGTCAATTTTTGGCATCGTTGTCAGGGATTTTTAAAATAATCTCTTGGAAACCTTCTTGTTGAATGTCACATAATATGGCTGAAAATGAGGAAAAATTAATTTTTAAGCAATCTGATAGGAATGTCACTACTTATGAACCTATGTATATAACTTTTTATAACAGAATCTTCAAAATTCGAATTGAAGTTCGGATTCATAAATTCTTTACCGTGTTTTTATGGTGAAGATAATGAAGATGCTCAAAAGTTTATTAGGGAGTTCGTACACAAAGTAAGCACGTTAAAACCTAAGGATATCAAAATAGATTATGTTAAACTAAAAGTTTTTCCTTCTATATTAAAAGGCCAAGCTTTATATTGGTTATTTTACCTCCCTCAAAATTCCATAACCAATTGGTCAGAGATGCTACAAGTCTTTTTTGATCAATATGTCCCAGCAAGACAAATTACTTTATATAGACAAAAAATTAGTAATGCCAAGATGGAAATTGGAAAAACTTTTGATGAATTTTGGGATAGGTATCAAAGATTGATTTCACTATGTTCAATGCATGGATTTACAGAAAAACTTTAATGCAATATTTTTATGAAAGATTAAATCACTTAGAATGAATATTCCTAGACACAGTACACAAAGGGTCTTTGCTCGACAAAACACCAACTTGTAGAGTAAGAGAAAAAGACAGATAAAATGTGCATGTAACTAGGTATGTTATAGTGAAATTTACAATGTCTTGTAGACGACTATTGAAAGAGGCAATATCTTCATCTTCTTTCCTCTCAAGACGATCAAGAATATATGTGGCAACCCTACCGCCCCGGGGTGTCGTCTCTCCGTGCGCTCCTCGCCCGACAGGCCCAGCTACACGTGTCTGGCACCTGCCCGTCCATCTCATATCTCAATAATCGTGTCTACGTTTGTATTACTAACTTGGTACATGTTCAACTGATTGTAGCTTATGTAAGTCCTAACCATGCTAGTGGTTTGTGTATTACAGAGTTGCGATTAGAAATTTAGTATTTTACGGCGGAAGTCTTAAAGTAACATTCACATGTATTTTCATTAACTCTGAAGTTTTATAGAGCATAACTCCTACTGTGGAAAACCCAGAATAGTACATTGTATATATAAGGCAACAAAAGTGAATATATACAAGTACACCTGTCTTACCAGTCTCCCATAAACCCAAAAACATATATATATATAGCAAAATGACAAAATAAACACCTACGAGTAGTGTGCCGAACAGAGGGCGAGGCCAGAGATAGTTGCCAAGGATCCCCTTGCCCTTACTCGTAGAAGGATCTACACTCATCCATCACAACAACACAAATAACGAGTCCAGTAAGTAAAATCCCAAGGAAATTCACTGAGCATTCATACGATAAAGTAAAAGAGCTCCAAGAAATACTATTAAATAAACATGCGGAATGTAAATAGGCAACTATAAATGGATCATCGCATGTGTAAATAATAATAAAGCACAAACGTGTGTGCTTGTTCCAGTCAGACTAGACCATACTTCAAATACTCTCCCCAGGATCCCACAAGTGGGTGCACCCAACTAGCCAATCATCTGGTCCCTCTCGGTGGCTGGCGTAGACCCACGATGCACCGACACATGTATCGAGAAAGTAGCTCAGGTCGTTATCCACCGAGGACTCCTGATACATATGTTATAGTCTAGAATGCATAGACACACAACGAAATATCTGGTGGGAGTAAACTCAACCACCGTCCCAACAATGACTCAGACATAGGTAACTGAGTAAATAAGGTATAGAACCGGGAAATGGAGTAAAACAGTAATGAAAGTAAATAAATATTCAAGTGACGTTCCTGTGGATTTTACAAACCTCACGCCGCTCTCTGACCTCCCCGAACTCTTGTATCCGACCCAACAATCTCCCCAACACCGAGCTACGGTCCACTAAGTCCTTGACGTCCAATTTTATTAAGTTTAGGTTGTTTATAAGTGTTTAGACATGTATTAAGTTGAAAATCACCAAAACAACCCTTAAATTCATAGTTTATCTGTGATTAGCACGCTAAAAGGTCTACCTAGCTCGCTAGGTGGAGTTAGGGCGCTAATGGATCTACCTAGAGCGCTATATAAAGTTAGCGCGATATGAAATATGTCTAGCCCGCTACTATTCTTCATTTTGAAAAAGCAGTTGGAAACCTAAAATGATTAGCGCGCTAACTAACCCAGTTAGCGCGCTAATTTTCCTATGTGACAGAATTCTCAAGTCGAGAATTCTGTCCTACCCCTCTCAATTAGCTACTCTAACCTGATTTGCATCCTCTCCATACATTATTAACTCCAAAGCAACAACTAGAACACTCCAGAACATCAAATCTAGAACACTCCATAATTTTCTCCAAATTCATGCATTCATACACCTTCCTAATTTTCCTTAATATCATCAAATCTAGTTAAAATAATGGAAAATAATCTATGAATATGATCTAATAACATGTAATTCATTAAAATTACCTAAGGATTCATTGACCCAAACCTCAGATTCGAATTACATCAAAAACTCACAAAAATAGGTTCATTAGAAAGTGTTTTAGATGAAGAAGATGGTTACCTTACTTGCTTCCCTTAATTTGGTCTCTAAGGTGATGAATCTCCAACTCATATCCTCTTCTCTTCACTGAATTTCTCTGATTTTGCATGTTACATGTGAGTGGTTTGATAGGAATCCCACTAACTTCTACATATATATGTTTGGTCATGATCTAGTGTGCATACGTATCTCGAGGATTATCTTGTGGTTGACAAGCATGTTGTCCTACACCTTCTGATGACTCTAATAGCACACTCTCTTCCTAGAGTAATTCAATATGATGATCTAGATGTCTATCTTAAGGTCAATTTTATTCAATGCAACTATAGGCTTATCTTATTTAAATGATGTCACATTACATTAAGCCTTTTAAAACCATATGGTTAGTGTTTCATTTATCAAATTTAACCAACTTATGGTCCCACTAACCTTCGGCTACCTGGTATCCGGTGTCCCACGTCTCGACATGCATTTCGAGGTGCGTCATAGCCTATTGTTCGAATTTCATTTAATTAACCTATGGTTACATTACCCATTTCAATTTAATAACTTAGCCATATTTATGTAAGTTTGTTGAGTTTTCCTAGTGTACCCGTATTTCACTTATTTAATACCCACGTTGACATGCCTTTCGAGGCGAACACCTGTCACACTAACTCGCCCAATAGCAACGTACACACATGTGGTGCGATATATAATAATAATTTTAAAAACCACTTATACATAACCATCATCCATAAATAACATATTACCTCGATTTTCATGTCCGAGCCAACCGAGTTATCCCCGTAATGCCCGAATTACGCTATTAATCCTTGAGATTAACATTAAATCCTAATTTAATTAATTTGGGCCGTTACAGTAGAACTTGATTGCTGTAACTTGAAAATTTTGACAAAATTCGTATCTTCAAAGATTGTCTTAAGAACATCGCATGCTTGCTTCGAAGTAGTGCAACTTGCAATCAATTTGGAGCATTTAGCATTAACCGCACTAAAGATTGAATTGATTGCTGTATGATTGGCAACCTTTTTCTTCTTCTCAGCATCTGTGCAGGTTTTGGAATAGCTTTTCCAACCGTATGTGGTTGCGTTGGAGCAATGTATTCTCTCTCGAGCAATTCTCCAGCAATTCCATCAATGGTAGAGACAAAGTAAACCATCCAAACCTTTCGGTAGGCATAGTTGGTTCCTTGTAATAATGGCGGCTGAGTTATCGATCCACATTCATGTTCTTCACCAATTCATTGCCGTAACAACTCATCAATTGATCACATGGCAATAAAACTCTTTAGAATCTCACTCTTCTACGATTGTAGAAATAACAAAGTGACAAAGCTCTGATACCATTGTTAAAGTTTTGGAAACCTAAGGAACTGAGGAGATTAACGAATCAATGATGAACTAATAAACACACATCAAAACTAAACATAGAATTGATATTGCAGTGAGACTTGAATGTCTTCCTCTATGTGGGCTCAACTTAAATAATCAATTAATCAAATTGATTATTTGTACAACCATTATAATGATATCTCGTTCTCACAAAACTCAAGTAATGAACAATGATTCACATAATAGCGATCTTGAGTATTTATAGACTCAATCTATCTACCCTATCTAGGAATTTAGTCTTAAATACAACTCAAAAAACCTCATCAGTCTGAAATTGTAAACCTTATTGGAATCATCTAATGTTCAACAACTAAGTCTTCTATTAATTCAAGAATCTTGACTCATCATTTTCATAAATTTCTTCAATCTTTTATGCACCTTTCTCTTAGATTTTGTCATTATAATTCATCTCGAAGTTCTCTGGTTGCAATATCGAACTTTTTCACTATTGTAGACTAATACTGATAGTTGCTATATTTTAGTATCTAACTCATACTCAATTCCTGCTTGGACTTTGGATATGTCTTCGTATTCGACTCTAACTTTGATACTATAATCTTCAATGAAATTTGGATTGTTTTCATTCTTTGAGTTGTATCTACACTCGAACATCTTGCTTAGTTAGGCTTCCTCTTTGATCGCAGCATCTACCTAACTAATTTAATTTCTGTTTTGACAATATAATGCCAAAATGATAAACCAACCCAAACACTATAAGCTAGGGTCTACAATCTCCCCCTTTGGTGTTGACTGGTCAAAAGCAGTAACTAGCAAGATAATCAAATTTTTTAGGAACTTCATAAAATGTATTGTTACTGATGGATTAAAGTAACAACACACAAAAGTTGTAGCACCAAAAAGATTGTAGTCACCAGCCAATAAGTACAACTATTAAATGCAGTTTTAAAACGTAAAGTTCATGTACTTACGATCACAAAATACCAAAAAAAACAACTTAACCTTACATTCTCTTGCTCACTCCCCTTTTTTGACTAAACAACGTCACATAGATTATAGCTATGTTCTAACCAGCCACCTCAATTGGCAAAGTTTGGCGTCGGTAATGTCCAACTCTTCTTGCAAATGTCGCATCTGTGCAGCTACATCGTCTATGTAGACAGTCGGATAGGCAATGCGATCTAAGAAGTAATCTAACAACAGCGGGTGCGGTTGCATCACCACTAGAGAACTTGTTTCTTGCAGAGGCTCATCCTAAGTTGGAGCAGTGTCATCTTCAGCAACTTCTATTTATGTCGTAGCAATAGTAATTGGAGGAGAAAGGGTAGATTCAATAGCATTAACATTAACCAATGTTGGTGGCAGTGCTAAAGTGGTAGGACTGGCTTGATTAACTTCAATATCCTCATGCTCAAGGTGAGTAGGATGATGGACTGACATACTTGGCTCTGGTTGCAAAGCATCATTCATTAGAGCCTCAACAATATGTACAAAGGTTGAAGTAACCAAAAGCAACAGAATGCCCTCGAGGTTAACATCAATTAAGTCCTTAGCAGGAGGAATCTCTGATGTTGCTAAAGACTATACCTATGCAATAACATTCTCATAAGGAACCTCACTTGGTGTTACACCATCTTCACCATCAGTTCTATAATTCATCATAAGGGACTCAAGTGTACTTGTCCCACCAGTAGTAACAAGTGTAATAACAGTTAGATCAAAGTGTAAATCAATAAAATTATCTTGATCATCTTAAATATCTTGAAACTCGCCAGATGAGGTTACTTCCTATAGTCTATTATGAAGTGGAGAAGATGAACTTGCACCTTGTGGTGAAGCAGGTAGCAGCCTAGTCTGTTCTGCAACATCAGGAAGAGAATCTTCCTCTCTTGCAATTTCCTCTCCTGAAGATTGCACTTCGATAGGACTGGTGTTCTCATTCTTAGTAACCTCAAAAATCTTTCATTTTATAATTCTTCAAGACTGTTGTATTGGCTTTATAGCAGGGGTTGGAACATGAACATTAACAGTGGTCTTGACAGTTCCAGGAGTTAGAGCACTAACGACTTCTTATTTAGGCATAAGAAGTAAATATTAACAATTATCTTGTTGGACTTCATTTGATGATTTAGTCTAACCTCATCCACCACCTTTTCCAACTTGTCATTGTTTTGCTTAATGATAGAGTATCTTCCAAACAACAAAGTGAGGAAGCACGTTAGATGTAGCCTGTTTTATTTCTTCCCTAAACGAGCTACAAAGTCATAGATTTTCTTCCCAATGTTGAACTTCTTTCCCAAAGCAAGAGCATATAGCAGTAGCACTCTCTCATTCAACACATGGGTTTAGTAAGAAGTGGCAATTAAGATTATAGTCATGACTTTACACTACATGTAGGCCTTGCAAGTTAGCTTGGTAGCAGGAAGCCCAAAAGCATTGTCTGAGGGCCATGTTGTAATAATATCCCCAATCAGCATATTGACAACATCATCAAGCTTGAGCGTCAAACCTAGTTTGTCAATGGACGTCTCCATTCTAAGAAGTCCTAGCATGCAGTTAATTGAAGTAGGACTGAATGTAATATATAACCCATGAACAAATACCTTATCCATTGCAGCGTCCCTAAATTATCAGGAAGATTGTTGTAGAACTCCTTGACAATGGAGTCATTGTATAAGTCTTCATGATTTACCTACCCGTAAATGCCAGTCTAAACCAACAAGCTGTCAAGGCGAGTTTCATGAAAATGCGACACACTGATCAGTTGATCAAACTAGTATTTCTCCTCATCGTATCTTTGAATTTCTTCACATACTCCGGTGATCGAAAATAACCAAAATGCAAAGGGAGCATGCATAATAATGTTATATGAAATGAACATGATCTTTGTCTAGCCTAAGGCTTTGCTGATATCTTTGGCTTGATCAAGAATGCTTTATAAGGAGTTGGAGGAAACCTTGTCATCGTCATCAATCTTCTTCCTTTTGCAGCAGTTCTGGCTATCTTAAAAGAGCTAGACTGCCCATTAGATTATCGTCGTCTGACATACCCTGATTTCAGCCCTGTACTCTCTGCAACAATTCGAGGATCTGACGGCATACTGATGTAGAGTTTATTTGATGGAGCATGATAGTAGATTCCCTTCGTCTCCAATGTTAAAAGATCAGCCATTACAGTAGAGTCACTGTGTGAGGTCGAAGAAGATGATTAAGACATACTTATAGTAACTCAAAGCAAGAGAGGTAAAAAATATGATATATAAGGAAATGAGGTCATAGCAAGAGAGAAGAGCTTAAATTGGGAAGACTGATTTGTGGGAATAAGACAATCTCATAAAATCAGCAAAGATAAACCTAATTTAGACCCAAAACCTCCCTTAAATCCACCAAAAATTAATCCATTGTGTCTGACGAAACAAAATTTACTCCCCCTCAACCAAGTGTAACTGCTAGTTCTACAGCGAACTTAATAGGAGCGATACGTGTTGCAATGAAATCCAAGTAGTAGTTTCTTTGTCAAACATGAAAGCAGATCACAAAAAAATGTCAAATACATAGATATCTATGTGTACGCACATAACTGCCAGGTTTCAGTAAGAACCCATGCTAGTGAGAGCAAACGCTAATGTCATGGCACAATATTTCAAAAGTATGTGTGTAAAAAGCCTTTGTAAATATATCAGGTAACTGTCATTCACTAGGAACATACTGAATACAAATTAATCCTCTTTCCACTAGAGCCCTGATATAATGATGGATAATATCAATATGTTTCTTCTTAGTGTATTGAATTGGATTGTTTTGAAATATTAATTGCACTCTTATTATCACAGTAAACTAAGATAAAGTGTAGCATCCCTTATCTCGATTAGGGTGACACCCAACCTGAAACCCTAATTAAGCCCTAGTACACCAGCCAGACTTAACTAGAGTAACAGTACAACCATCCTTCATACCTGATAATCACAATACATTATATCTTACATTGAATAAATAATTGAAAATGCTGCAGAATTTAAACTTTTTCGATAAAACATAAGATATACCAAAAATTGGCATAAACCTCGGTGGTAAAACCATATCCCACCCCTATTTATTACAAAATAGTAATCCCATATAATATATAAATAGTAGGGAAATCAATTCACCGTAGAGAAGACTATAAACTCATATTTTTTTTCTGTTCCTGAGTCGAAACACACATCTACAACTTGAAATGTTAATTGGGGAATGAGTACTCCAACTTGCTCAGTAAGTGATGCTTGTAAACGTATCAATTATCAACTAATATCAACGAATAAATGAATAGCAATATGAATCCCAAACATATCTATTCAGGCATTACAAATGATATAATAATAGATAACATGATGCAAGCTCAAAGGTCAAATGCAATTATACTCGTGACTTATATTTTCATTTTCATTTTAGAGTCATACTCTCGCCTTACACAAGAATACATCTGCATAATCCACATGCTGACCGACTTGAGGTTTTGCCAGTAAATTCAAATGTAATCAAGCTATCAACTCTTAATAACTTTAGAGTTCTACTCTCACCATACCTTAAGAATACGATCCACCTAACCTCCATGTTGGTCATCATGTGATTCTGTCGATGTATTAAAATGTAATTAAGCTACCAACCCTAAATGGATAGTGAACGACTAATGTAAAACTCCAGCCTACTGAGGATGAAAGGGCGAACCCATTTTCAGGCTAACCTTATCCTTTTATTAGGACAAAGGGTGGAATTCATTTTCAGGTTAACCTTCACATCCCATAGTCCTGGTCCACCTTATCGACATTTATAAGGATTTTCACATTTAGAAAAGAAATATAGTCAAGTCATGGTTCATTTTTCCTATTCCCAGTCCATAATGCTTTATGAACTAAATATACTAATTATGTTGCAGAGTTGATAAAAATATGAGTCCCAATTATGTGTGCTGATCTTTCCTAACATTATACCGACTTACCCAACCCTCATAATCCATAAATCTTTTGCGTCAAATAAAAATCTAAATTAAACTGATTGTCATCAATTTAGGTCTAATACTCATTAATTAGAACCCCTAAACTAGTCCTAGTCAAATTTGAAACCAATCTGCCACTTTTTAAGTCTAAACAACCATTTCAGGTTTTTCAAGGCGAAAACTCCTGAATAAAGTCCCGAAAGAAATCCAAATTTCTCATTTTTCATACAAATTTAATAATTTCTACTTATTTGGTCAAAATATTATTTTTTTGGATTTTTTTTATATTTTTCTAAATTTTTTTACAATCTTCAGCATTTTTTCCATTTTATTTTATGAATTGGGGTTTGACCCCTAAACTATAATTGAAATGGACCCGATTCGGTCCAGCCTGGGGCCAAACTGACAGTGTCGAGCGTGCACAATAGTTTCCCATTTTTTTCTATTATTTCTAATGGTGGTAGGTGGGATATCGTCTCCACAAAGATTTTGCAAATTTCTAAGGAAAATGTTATTTGTTTTGTTTTTCTTAATTTAGTTAATCTAATTAATCGGGAATTGAAATACTAAATAACTAAAAACTATGACTATGAACTTAATTAACAAACTAACTAAAATAATTCAAACACTTCAATGCAAACTTAATTAAACGAAATTCAAATCCAATATAATATAAATATTTAAACAAACATCTAAACAACCCCCCCCCCCTAAACAATGAAATATACTTGGATTGCATTCAAACAATAAAGCAGAACATTACCTCGTAACCTAGTTATAATTATATCACATGGAATCTTAGAATCATTAAATCCCAATTCATAATAGGTTGATAGCCTTTATCAAACCGTCGATTTTTCTATATTCAATTGTAAATAGCCATATCCTTATCATTGTAAATATACCTATAGGATAAAATGCAATAAAATATAAATATAATAGTATTAACACTCAATGAAAATCATGCCTAATCTAAATCAAATATTAATCAAAATATGCCAATCAATAATCAACTTAGAACACAATCACCTAGAACATCTACTTGGGTAATTTGGCCCTATAGATTAATCATAGTTACTAATTCTATATTTGTTGTCAATAATCAGAGATAGAGATTCAAAAAATCGAATATCACAATACATATATGTAACTATACATACAATATCAATCCTTATTAGTTGTAATAAGCAAAAACAACTTATTAAAACCATGATTGTTGTGTATGAATAGATTTAAAGCATTAAGTACAGGATTCGTTAATTATAACTATATAACAATTCAAAGTATATACGTGTCTATAGTTTGTTTAGATTAATAAACTAATCACTCATGATAGAAATAAACAATACAATAATATAATTGAACGACATAATAATAAATACCTCTTATAGAAATAAACAAGCTCCAATGTTTTTAATAAATATCTCTTATATGTTGCTTCAAACACAAACTCAAAAAACACTTACGGCTTTCACAAACTTGTTAAGAGAAAATAGTGCTCTTCATCTCGAAGCCCTAGGGTCCTATTTATTATTTCCAAAGCTATACAAATCATAGATAAACTCAAATTCTTCATAATAGTCTAAAAAATTCGTCACCAACCTCAGCAAATCCTATGTTGTTCACAAATCATTAAGTTAAACACTGAAAATCTCTCTGTGCCCCACCGATTCATCTTGAGATTCCTTTGTAAATCCCAATTCGTAAGTTATTCATTGGCTCTTATCTGCTATTGATTTTGGTAGCGATTCTTGTGTAATTTCATATCGTTGATAAATTGCTAAACTTTTTCTTTAGTTGACTGTTTGAATTTGTTCCTATTTTTTCCATTTCTTCATTTTTCCTAATTAAATCCTGAAATCACAAAAACAAGAGAATACCCAATGTAATATCATCATTTTCATCTAAAATCAACCTAAATTACACCATAAAACATGTCTAATTATTAACTTGTCAAATACCCCCAAATTTAGCACTTTGCTGTCTCAAGCATAGGAATACTCTCAATCATATTCTCTTTTCATTCTTTATATCATGATTTCAATCTAATTCATCTTAACTTCAAAGAATAGAAGTTTTAAATAGAAGTGATCTTCAAATAAAAATATGTTACTTATAAGTATATGAAAGTTATGATAGAATAGAATGATTTAGAAAAAATGAAGCATCCCTTAATGATAACTCAACCAACCAATACAATACCCCCATATAACTTAAAGTTCAATCAATACCAAGGCCAACACACGATGTAAGTTTTCTCTATCTCCACTGACAAGCATCTATGATGCACAACCAAAATTGTCTTTTGAACTTTCCAACAATCTATGATGCTTATCTCCTCAATCTTTTTTTATCTTAAACAATTGTAATTATAAATCACGTAGTCTGGTATGCCCTCTCTGTGTAGCTCTTACTATCTCATTTTCCACAAAAGTTATATCTCGATTCTTACTTCAGTACCTCAATGTACGATAAGATTGATCGTATTTAGCTTTATCATTCGACGATGTAATCCACCTGATTAATTTTTTTTTATCAAAGAGCTCATAAAAAGGAATCTATTTTCTTTATGCTGTCATACATTTCCAAGACACAAGCTCATAAATTTATATTCTGAATGGACAGTGAATGCTTAGGGTGATTCAGGGTTAATGATGAAAAGGGCGGAGTTTCTCTCCCGACTAACCTTTTCCTCATCCAAACCCAATCTTCCTTACCACATCTCTCTTCCAAGCATTTTTGATAAACTATTGACACTGAGAAAAAAATGTAGACTTTGGTAAATCTATTAACTACAACTCATACATCATTGTGTCGATGCCAATATCTTGCTAATTTTGTTTCATAACTTACAGTTATTTTTTTTTTGCAATCATATATAGACAAGAATTCATTTAAACCATCATGTTCTCAATATTCAATCTTACGCTTGCGCATGAATTTATTCTATCACCATTATTACTCATCTCTCTCAAAAGATAGTACTGACAAATTCCTATTATAATTACATTTCATTTTCTTTTCTCTATACAAAGTATTGATCACATCAATCATTTTGTTTAGGTGAATTTTTTAGAGTGAATTTATTATATTCAATGAATTTAGTTTACTCACTTCACCTCTAATTTTTTTCACTCTGACAACAATACTCTTTAAACTCTCATAGCTTGAAGATCTCCAAATCACATTGCACCAACTCTTTGATTTTCTTACTTCTTATTTGTCTTCTAGTGTTTCCTTTAAAAAAATTTAATCTTATGGAGAACTAAAAGATTCTCCAAATCCCTTTCACTGGGGTATATTTATATTTCAAACCTTATGATGAATGAATGAACTTGCACAACCTATTCAATTGAATGGGTTCAAAAATAAGTTGGGATCTACATCCATATCTTATAACCTTAAGTCTCGGCTTTAGGATTTATCTTTGCAATTTATTCCATTCATGGTTCGAAACACATTTCAAATTTTTATTCAATAAGTGATGCCTTAAATTGTTTGGTACAACTACCAAAATAGTTATTTCACAATAGTTCTTCTCAACCTTCCTTGAACTATATTATAGCATAAACTCTAATCTATTGCTTCGTTGTGTCAACACACAACTACCTTAAATAAAGTATTAGGCTAAACCTTTAACTATTTCCATATTTCAGGTATAACCAAACAATTATTGTAGTTAAACTATATTTCAATTCTCCCTTAAGGCATCCTTGTATCATTTAAAACTTATCTCAATTTTACTCTTGGGTTAATTGAAATACAACACAATGATACTACAAATCTTTGTATATATTGCTTGTATCATTCAATTATTTGAAGATAACACTACTATTAAAATTTTGTGGTGAACCTAAGACAATTCTCCAATTGTTTCAATCCTAATCAAATCCATTGACTGACAATTGATATTCAACACATATCTGAGTAATTTACATTTGAAGCTTAGTATTTGCACTTGCAGTCTTTTGGCATAAACCAATTTATCATCAAAGTTCACAAAACTCTGCAATATTACTTGTGCCTTTTCTAAGTCTTCAAACTTTTTAAATTATCATTGATAACACAATGATAATCTGATTCCAATAGAGTTCAAATATATGTTTTTCATTTATGAACATAGCATGAGCTCTAATGAGTTTTAATGGTTCTCACCATGATTTCTAACATAATCAAGTCATTGTTTTACTTTATTTTCACATAAACCGCATTATGATCTTAATTTACTTATAATCAGATCGCAACTAACCTTTGACAACAACTGGTTTCATGTAATAGACCTAAATGAGTTGTCGACTCTAGTCAATAAATATTCATTCCTGATTTAGTTTAATTTGATTCATCACTCGAGTTGAATTCTCAAACTCATATAATTCCTGTAGTACACTAAGTAAAATGGAATTAATCATTGGTTTAACCTTAGAAATTAAGTAATTGATGAATTTTAAATCTCAAATTGTAACAAAACTCTAAGAAAATCTAACAACCAAATTACTTGAAACTTTTGAAATCACAATTTTCATTCATCAAACTTGAATTCTCTTCATGAACTTAGTATTTTCTAAAACAAATTCGACCATTTAAATCTCGAGTGATAGTTTTTTTTTTCCATGAATCGCTATTCGTAGAAATTTGTAAATTTATAATTTTTTTAAGAATAGCAGTTAATACCAACATTTTAATATATTGCTCAACTATTCATTCCCAATATCATAAAATATTCCTTCGATTCTCAAATCTTCAATTCATTGACACTCATTCACCCCAATTTAGACTATTCCAGTCTAAAATATCAGACTATAATATCTCACTAGCTTACTACCATGTTCTAACCAGACTATACACATTCTTACAACTTTAAATTTTCACATGAAATTACCATAAAGTAATAGAAATCCAATAGATTAGATATAGCTAAGTAACAACGTAGATTTTTCATAATCCTTTAACTCTTATCTTCCCTTGGGAATCTTCATTTTTAGTGTAATTTCTCCATCAAGATCATTCTTTTATATCCCAACATTGATCTACACATCAATATGGTAATCTCATGTTTCCTTTCCTTACATATGGATCCACAACAACATTACTTTTTTCTTTTATTACTGTATTAGTGAGTGAGGTTACATCACAACAATACTGACAAGTTTCTTCACAATATTCCAATATGTACTAGCACCATATTTGGAATCTTATACTTCAAAACAACTTGTGAAGTATGAATAATTAGTGGTTATCCAACCTCAACTAGGTTCTTATCACCATTTACCACTAATTTCCTTATTGAATTACCTTTAATCTTATTTAACTAGTCTCGACACTAGTATGTATTCTACTCATAGTGAATCATCACCTTTGAGTTTCACCGAAGGTTATTTATTATTTTATTTTACTTCTTAATGTCAATTCTCCTTATATATGTATCAAAGTTCAGGTCAAATAGATCCTTCTTCACTGACTATCATTAATAAAAAATATCAATGAGAATAAAAACTTTTAGAGATTATTCAATAGGAGAAGAGTTTACCATTTCTTGTTATAAGATTTCTTATGTCTTTCCTTATTTTATTTATCATTCAGATTCAAGTTTCTACAAACCCTCAATCCTTAATATTTTCTCATCATATAACATTTTCACAATCTTTCCTTGCTGTAATATCCATGAAGTCCAGGTTTCCCAAGAACCCTCTACATCTATTCATTGAATTTCAAAATAAATATGGGAGATAAGACCTTCAAGATAACATATAGGAAAACATTACGGTTATATATGCATAGACATAATATATCACAATACGTAATATTACTCAGTCTTTTATCTTTCATTGCCCTAAAAAACATTGATAAATCCATTTATTAAATAATAGGTTATTTATAGCTTGAGAACAAATCTCCAAGTTAGTGAACCCTTTTATTTAGTTTACAGGTAACGATTCAGGCTTTGAACGAATTGTATCAGAGTTATGAGACCAAACTCTAACAGTCTTAGCTCTCATGTCAAACTGTATCAGAGCTATTACTGGAAACAAGCTCTGACTAACTGTGATACCAAACTATAGCATCCCATATCCCGATTATGGAGATACCCGACCTGAAACCCTAATTAAGCTCTGGTACACCAGCCAGACTTAACTAAAGTAACAGTACAACCATCCTTCATACCTGATAATCATAATACATTATATTTTATATCAAATAAATAATTGAAAATGCAACAGAATTAAAACTTTTTTGATAAAACATAAGATAAACGAAAAATCGGCATAAACTTCGGTCGTAAAACCATATCTCATCCCTGTTTATTACAAAATAGTAGTTTAATACAATATATAAATATTAGGGAAATCAATTCACCAAAAAGAAAACTATAAACTCTTAATATTTTCCGTTCTTGAGTCGAAGCACGCGTCGACAACCTAAAATGTTAATTAGGGAATGAGCGCTCTAATTAAGACAACCCGGGTTTAACCATGAGCCTAACCCGAGTTAATTAGAATTTAGATTAATGTTAATCACCTGCTTAAGGTAATGGGTCATTGCATAAAGCAATGCCATAGTCTTTGAGCATTTGGTGCATCCATATTAACTGCGTATAATAACTGCCATCAACAATATATTTGGCTTTAGCATTAGATGGCGAAATGTCATTCTATTTCTTGCTATTCTAAGCAATAAGATTAGAACCCATGTAGTAACATCCACTTGTAGTACTCTTTCAATCATCGATATTCCAGCTCAATCAACATCACCATACCCGATTAAGTCACTAGCATTGCCCTTAGTAAATAATATACCAAAGCTAGTTGTTTTATGCACATAGCGCATAATCTTTTTTACAACAACCAGAAGAGACTTTCTTGGACATGCCTGATAGCAAGCACAAACAACAACACTAAAAGTAATATTTGGTCTACTTATTATAAGATATAATAAGCTACCAATCATGCCTCTGTATAATGCAGGATTGACATCAACACTATGTTCATCCTTATGAATCTTCTCACTGGAGCTCATACTTGTTCGAATAGACTTAGCAGTGTCCAATTCGAAATGCTTAACAAATGATTTATCATTTTTATTCTAAGATATGAATATACTATCTGAAGATTGTGTAATCTGCAAACCCAAGAGGTAAGTGATTATTTAGACTTATATAAAAGTTTAATTTAGTAGTATATTTACTATAAATATTCCTAAATGAGCACTAATTCATAATGTTATTGTATTTTCAAGTAAATAAGTTGTAAAGCAAGGAAATGAGCAAAAACGAGAAGAAACATAGCAAAAACTCACAAAAGCATGGTTGGCGTCGTGGCTATACATGTTGGCAACATGGAATACTAAGGCACATCATGCAAAGGAAAGGCATGGCGTGGGAGAGCAAAGAAAGTGAAGAAACAAATTCTGGAGGTCTGGTGCAGTCATGGCACTGTGGCACATAAAGGACGACGTCGAGATTGGAGGTGAAAACACCAGGTGGACATGACCTAAAAAAAGTGTATGCAGTGGCAGCACAATGGTGGTGTCGTGGCTTATAAGGCACGGTGCCTAGCATAAATGATAGCGCTAGACTCATGGAAAATAGAAATTTGGAGTATTATTCGAGTTAAATTGTAAAGTATGGTTTCTAATTGTTATTATGAAGTATAAATAGGTATTAGGATGTCATAAACTCACCATATACCAACTATTAGCCACTATTATAAAGATTTAGCATAAATTTACTTTGGTTTAGAGTATTAAGGAGTTTTGTGTATAGAAAACGTTGAAGACTCCATGTTTGCAATTTAAGTTTAGTTTCATTGATTTAATTAAAGGTAGTATTTATATTCATTTACGATTTGCAATGATTTCAATCATATGACTTATAATGTGTGTGTTTCAATGAAGTGTGAGTAGCCTATTTATCTTAAGGATCAATGGATCCAAAGTACGAATGTTATGTTTGGAATATGAGTAAAAAGTGATAATAAAAAGTGAAATGGTTAAAATTTGTATTGATTATGATTGTAATGCTTTAGACATCTTGATCACATGTTTAATGATATTAGGTTTTAGAAGTTATCATGGCCATTGAAGCTTTTAATCCGGACATGAGCGATACAGCCGTAAAATACACAACATCGAGTGATAGTTGTTGATTAGGAAGGCACGGATAGTAAACTTAGTTTGTTATGAATCCAAATATCTTGGACTTATTACAATATGGAACTTACATTATTCACACCAATAGGTGGAGTTCTAGTTTGCACATTAGAATCATTTCCGTCGCGACAATGGGTTAAAGTGGGTTTGAAAGAAATCTGTCTATTCTAATTAGGCATTGTACTCAACATATTGAGATTTAAAAGTGGTTGAAAAGCATAGTATTAAATTACCTAGGTGAAGTTGTGAACTAAGATATCATTAATATAAGAGTTAAAGTAAAGTTTTATTTGATTTGTTTGATTAGTTTAGTTTAGTATAAAACAAATTTAAAAGGGATTTCTTTAGCAATGGTTCAAAGTTAAATAGGTAATTAACTAGTGCCAAAAACCTTTCCCCGAGGATGATATCCATGATCAACATAAGTTGATTGCACTATTAATACAAGTGAGTCGTCATACTTGCGGTACGCACATCAAGTTTTTGGCGTCGTTGTTGGGGATAGTAGCCATTTAGTATTACTTAGTTAGTTTGAAAATTTGCTAAGTTTTATTTTTAGTACTTTACTTTTAAGTTCATAAAAACAAAAAAAAATAGGCTTGACTTTCAAGTTCGACTATCTACACTTGATCTTTTTGTGTTTTCTTTTCATGGATAATTAGTACATGCGTTGCAAGGGAGTGAAAGACCTAATGCCTTACCACCCAGAGATTGACAAAACCAACAAAGGAAAGAAAAAGAAAGGAATCAAGACGGTTGAGGAGCAAGCTAGAAACCAACAATAGAGCCACGGGAATAACCAACTGACAGGTGATCTGGTAGTGCAGGATAGAGTGCAAGGACAGAGATGCCTTCACGAGTGCTTCAAGCCATAATTTCAGGAGACTTACAACAGAATAATGAGGCTTCCATCCAACACCATCTACTTTTAACTGAGACCGTCTTTGATAAACATGGTGCAAAATAGCCTATTCTACAGGCTATCCAATGAAGATCTAGTTGCACATGTTGAGAATTTCTTGAAGAATTGCAACACTATGTACATTACTGTAGTTACAAAGGAGATGATCAGGATACGACTTTTTCTATTCTCATTGGGTGAAAAAGCCAAATCATGGTTCCAATGGCTGATTGCAGGGAGTATGACCACATAGGAAGAAATCAATGAAAGATTTCTCGACAAGTTCTTTTCCTCAGTGAAGGTTAGCGAAAGGAAACTTGAGATTAATCAGTTCAAGTAAGAAGACACCTAGTCTCTTGCCGAGGCTTATGAAAGACTCAAAGAGATGTGGAGGAGATGTCCAAGACAAGGATATATAAAATGGGCACAAATTTGAGTTTTCTACTATGGGATGAACCACAAAATGAGAATACTAGTGGATGACGCAGCAGGTGGCTCTCTACTTACCAAGGATAAGGATGGAGCATTGGATCTCATTAATCTTTTGCCTTAAAATTCTACAACTGGTACTCGTTCCACAGTAAGTAAACTAATAAGCGTCTACTAGATTGACTCGCAAGGTGCAATTATTGCACAACTATTAAATTTGAGCACTCAAATGGTAAAACTTTAGATGGGACAATAAGGTCCATAAGTAGCACAACAACCTAATAATCACCAAGGCATGGTGGTTAATTAAATGGACATACAACTGGGAATGGAGTATGAGGACATCAACTTCATGAACAACCAAGGCTACTGGAACAACTTCAGGCCGAGAAGAATGACTCGTCAATGATTTTATCAAGGATATAATGACAATAACCCGAACTTCTCACGTGGAAATCCTGATAATACAGTGAAGTTACCTCAAGGCTTCGATCAACAAGTCCAATAGGGGAAGCTGAGGTAGAATAAAGAGATGACTTCATTGAAGTTAATAGAAAAATATGTACAATACATGGAAATGAGAAATAGAGAACGCCATGAGAAACACGAGAAAGAGATGGAAGGAGTGAAGAAAGCCATGAAGAGGATGGATAATGAGCAATCACAATCCATCAAAAACTTAGAATAACAAATTGGTCAGCTTGTTATAGCTTGAACTAGAGAAAAGAAGGATTGTTTCCTAGCAACACCATAATATGAATGATGATGTATCTATGATACTTGGGCGGCCATTCTTGAACACTGCTAAAAAAAATTTGTACACAAAAGAGAGAAGAAGATCTCGATGAGTATCGATGAGGTTGATGATACTGAGAAGGTTGTCTTTGCCGATGGTGAAAAAGTACATCCGAATGGAAATGACATCGTAATCTCATATTTGTAGATGGAGCTTCTCTATTTAGACTCGGACTAAACGAGCAAAAAGGTGTCAAGCTAATGGCGTTAAATTAAGCTCTACTGGGAGGCAGCCCCGGGTTCAAAATTTTAAGTTATGGAATTTTGTTAGGAGCTAGTTATTTAGTTTAATAATTACAATTAACACTTTTTAGTTCTAACTTTCAAAAAATATGTTGAATGTGCAGGAAAAACCATTTTTCGGGTGATGATTCATCGGAAAAGAAATGTCTCGCTAACTCATGAAAGAGCGAAAAATAGTAAAGGTAAGGTGCATGGGCAAATAAAAAGTAAAATCTATTAATTTTTATATTTTCAAGGATTCATGAGGTCACGATGTCTTGTGTGAGTGATACACAAAGTCGGAGGAGCGTCATAGAAGAATTAACAAAAAATTACATGGGAATATGTTGGCAAATAAGTCGACACCGTGGGTATTACCCATGACACCGTGGGGAATGGCCATACCACTGAGATGGCGGCAGGCAAAAAATAGGCAATCACCCCACTGTGTCGTTGACGTAATGGCGATGCCGGGGTCGATACAATGGGTTTAAACCTTTATTTTCATTCATTCTTCACACTTGCACTAAGACCCCACCACAACCATCAAGCATACATCCCTATAAAGCTAAAGTTTGATAATTTCTAAGTGATATTAGTGGGTTCCTAGTGATTGAGAGTGAAAGAGGCAAGTGCATTGTGGATTTGCACAAGTTGAAGAGCTAGGGCTTGGATTTTTGAATTTTGATTTCAAGGTGACCTAGGGTTCTAGTTGGTGAGAAACGTTAGAGGACTTGGATTGATAAAGACTTGAAGGAGCATTCTATACCATAAATAAATCCACCATTGAGGTACATGTACAATTTCATCTAGTTATGCTTTAAGATTTTGATAAAATTATATGAATTATGGATTTGAGGTTGTAGAATAGGTTTTGCAAGATTATGTGAATATTGAGCATTAATGTTACCTATGGAGACTTAGTTGAAGTCTTTACATTATTTGGCGTGTGTATGATCCGTGTGACATAAATTTTGTTGTGTTGTTTGAACTTGAAGAAATGGCAAGAATAAGGAAACAAGTTAGCCAAAGTAGAGCAAATTATTTTGAAGCATCTACCTCAAGAGATCCTACAGAGGAGCCTAGACAATTTAAACCCAAGTTTTTCATTAGTAAAGAGGCCAAGGAGCGATATGAAGATATCCAACATAGGGAGTTCATTTATGAGCGGGGAATTAATTTTTTGACCAAGTACAATAAAATAGTGAATAACTTCATTAAGCAACAAAATTGAGAGCAAATCACTTAAGACTATAGAAAGAATGAGGTTAAAGGAGTGAGTGAAATTGCTTATGAGTTATATGCTACTGCAAAGTTCACAAACAAGGATAAGCCAGTGAAGGTGAGAGGGGTTTTCGTTCTCTTTTAATAGTTGTGAAATCAATAATATCTATGGATTGGAGTATTAAAGTTGTTATGGACCTGAATTGAGTTTTTTGAATAAGTTATATGAGAAACCCTATAACCTATACCATTTTAGAGCATAGAGAGTGAATTGGTTGTCCAAGGACAATAAGAATGGGTCATGGGAGCTGCGAATGTGCCAAATCACATAAAGAAGGGAAGTGTTAGGAAACGTTAAAGAATGTGGCAATATTTCCTTGTTGCATCGCTATACCACACCTTTTAGAAGGGTGAGATCAACAAGCCAAAAACGGCTTGTCTTCATGAGATTACAAAGAATGGGGAGATCAACATCGGCGACATAATCTACAAAAATTTGAGGGAGTCGATCATATTAGAAAGAGGCAACAAATTGTTGTTTCCTATCTTGATCACTCAGATGTGCTTGAAGGCCAGAGTGCAATTGAGAAATAATGAAGAATTCGATATAGAGGCCTAACCAACTATGGATGAAGCTTTCATGCTCACATTGAAATCATCACCTAGTTACCAAGACTCCGAGGAAGTGTGTGTGAGAGAGAGAGAGAGCCGAGGGAGCTAGACCTGAGGTTGAGTTGTTGGCCAAAAGGTAAGAAAATGAGGCAGCAGCAGCAGAAGTAGCCCAGGAATTAGAAGATGAAGGATATAAAGAAGAGGAGGAGCAACATCAGCAGGGATTTACTATGGGCTATGAGTTTGTAGATCGAGAGATTAGAGAGCAAGATTTGGACGGTCCAGAGGTCTTTCCACCACCTTCTCCATCACATACACCATTTTAACCAGAGGACTTGACTCCACGACAGCAGAGGCTATGGGTAGCAGAGATGCAGAGACAATACCTAAAGGATAGGGCTCATTACCAGGCAGCAGTGTTGAAATATGAATAAGATATGGAGAGGGGAGAGCAATATCGATAGAGCGAGCAACGTAACTTCATGTAATTTTTAGATCATTAGAGGAACATAGCTAAGTATGAGAGGAGTAGACAAATAAGACCTACTGATAGGTCATTTGGTTTTCAGCAGCACAAGCTTATGTGATCGATTCAAATTTGGTGCAGAGCGGGAGGGTGAAGTGTCCATTGAAACCATCCTACGCTGGAGCTGATGATATTGATGACGATTATGACGTGCAGTCCTGAAGTTAGTGTATTAGGAATCCTTTAACCTGAGGAGATGAGAGTTACATTGATACCATTTATTTTTAACATTACGGATATTTTGTTAACTATTTAGTCATTTGGATTCTATGTTTAGTTTAAGCTTTTAAATAATTTGTGTTATTACATATGTTTTTGTGTTTTTGTGTTTTCATGTTTCAGGCTTACTTTTAAGTAGTTAAGGAGGAAAGCATGGTAGTGTATAAATTTTTCATTTTTACTTACTATATGAATATTTAAGTAGTATAGATTAGGTTATATATAGTAATATGTAATGAATATGTAGTTCATATGTATGTTCATGCTTTTAATTATGGATTAGTACATTATGAGTATCTTATTGATAGGAAACGCAAGAGAGTATTTATTTAAATTTTAAAGAAGAGAAAAATGAAATGTAGCAAACAACGGTGTGATTTCATGATTATAAACCTAGAGTTCGGGAAAACCTTGAACTTGAAACAAAAGCAAGAAATTAGAACATTTCTTGTGTAAAAAGTTAGATCTCTAAGGATTCTATAATAAGTGTGAATCTTACTTGATAATACAAAGAAAATAAAGACTTAGTGTAAAGAGGGGAAGAAATAGGCATTATAAATTAAAAGTCGGAGTTAACTTACTTGATTCAGTGAAAGTGAGAAGTGTTAACAAAAGTTTTAGAAATATTAAAAAATGAGGAAATCCTACAAGTTCTACATGAAATGGAGTAGAGAACTTGATGGTTGGAAAAAATGAGAAAAATGAAGTCTATAGGAAAATGATCAGGGACTGAAAAATAGAAATAAAAGAAGAAGAAGAATGAGAAAAAAATTAAATAATGAAAAGAAGGCAAAAGTAGAATAAAACTCTTCAAATAAAAGATTTAGTTCGAGTGTGAGTAACTAATTGAGTTAAGTTTTCATTCCAACTATATGAAGTCTTATAAACTCTTGAAGTGCTAAAGTCTACCAAAGATGAGTTTGATCTATGTTTATTTGTGAATTCCTGAGATTAATGAGAAATCATGAGATTGCATACTTGCTACTTGAGTGTTCATATGAAACAAACTTGTGAGTAGTGATGATTTTTTATTGTGATCTATTTTGGTATTTCGAAAGTGAATTTATATGTGTTAAAACTACATGTCTTAAAATAACAAGTTTTTGCAAAGGAAAACTCTTGAATGGGTTATTAACTTGAAACTTAGTGAATTAAAGGATGCTCCATGAATTATGTAAATCGAATGAAAACTAGTTATTAGGAGACTTAGTAGAATACACTTTTGTTTGGGATGCGCAAAATCCTAAGTTTGTGGTTATTTGATAAGTGATTATTAGACTTATATATGAGTTTAATTTAGTAGTATAATTTGTATAAATATACCTAAATGAAAATCATGCCTAATCTAAGCAAATATTACCGAAGCCGCATAATAAACAACTTAAAACACAATCACCTAAGACATCCACTTCGAAAATGACCTATAGATTAATCCTAGTTACTACTTCTATAATTATTGTCAATAACTATAGACATAGATATGAATACTATATATTAAGGAACATATTGGCCACTATGCTCTCAACATAAAGAATTACTAGTTGTAATACGCAAAAATAACTTGTTTTATTCGTGATTGACGTGTATGAACTGATCTAAAGCATTAAGTACACAATTCCATAATTATAACTACATAACAATCCAAAGTATATTACATGCTTAGGGTTTGTTAAGATTAATAAACTACTCACACATGCTGAAATTAATCAATACATAAATATAAACAAAGACATAGTGAATTAATAAATAAATAATTACCTATAAATCAATGCTCCAATATTGCTTCATATATAAAACTAAACTCATGAGTAATGGAAAAAAAATAATTAAGAAATAGAGAGAGTAGAGAGAGTTATTTCGAAGCTCTCTGGTCCTATATATAGTTCCCCTATGAATACATCTCCTAGATGAATACAAACTCCTCATATTAATCTAAAAAGGACCATCACCGACCTTATCGATTTCTCAGCGATTCCTCAATTACCAATAAATAGCTAAACAAATCATTGGATTTAACTCTCAGTGCTCCACCGATTTCTAGTTTATTCTCCAATTCGCTGTGGACTTGCTGGCTTCCTTATGCTGCCAATTTATATTGCGAATTCTAGTGTTAATATAGCTGGTTAATCGTTAGTGTTGTTTTTCAGTTGACCATTTTGCTTTTCTTTCTCTTTTTTTCTATTTCATCATTTTCCTATTTAAAACCTGAAATCACGAAAATTAGAGACATAGTGTAATATCATTATTTATACTAAAACTTAACCTAAATACACCATAAAATGTGTCTAGTTATTGACTTGTCAAATAACCCTCAAACTCAGTACTTTGTTGTCCCGAGCAAAGGAATACTCTCTATCATATTCTTTTTTTCATTCTTTAAATATATATATATATATATATATATATATTAATTTCAATCTAATTCATCTTAACTTTAAATAATAGAAATTTTAAAATAGAAACGATCTCCAAATGGAGCTAATGTTACCCATAATTAAATGAAAAAACATCACTTAATGATAACTCAACCACTTAATGTAACATTCTGTAGAACTTGAAGTTCATTACCAAGGTTAGTGCATGACATAGGTTTTCCTAATCTCCAATGACAAGCATAAAGCTTTCGATGACTAATGTAGAATCTCAAAATACAAAAACCACTAGATTAATCTTAATTTTTGAAAATATTTTATAATAGTACCACAATCAAAATCAATATGAATTTTACAAAGATACCAATGAATACGTCATTTTAAAACATGTTAGATCAAGAAATACTTCGTTCATCTATAGTTTCAAGTACTCGAGTTAAATCGTTTCTTTTGAAGAGTTTAAGAACATCCATCTTTTTCATTTCTCAAATAAATTTTTTTCCATTCTAATTATTTTCTTTTTAACATATTTCTTTTGAGTCCTTGCTCCATTTCCTTTGGACATTCTCATTCTTTTCCCATTATAGATTCCCCGCTCCATTTACTTTGGGATCTATAGGACTCTCTATATATTTAATTTTTAAATTTCTTGTTAACACTTCTCACTATCCACCAAAGTTGAAAAAAGTATTCTTTCTAACTTATAAAAATTCATCGATTTCTAATCCATTTCTTCTTTCAATTATGGCATAATAAAATTTATATATAATATATATATATATTATAAAAATATTTAATCAATAGCTTTTGTATCATACGATTCATATAAATCTATCTTGTTCATCTTGTACTATTGTGTCGATTTTCTACCCATTATCATGAATAACACAAGGTATCCAATTTAGCGTTCACATCAAGTAGTAAAGTTAATCAAAAAAGATATAAAGTTGGTTCCTTCTATCATAAAATTCATTTGGGTAACAAAATATCATTTCCATTCAAAAATCTATTATATGTTCATTATCATCTTAACTATAAATAAAGTAAAATGAAAAGCATACTTACTTGATTTCGAAAGAAATTTAAAAATTATTGTCAACTTACTTGAATATCAAATTTAAAAATAGTTCTGAATTTATCTTCTACCTTTCTTTGCCATCAGTACCATCATTGTCGTACTTCACCTAAAATACCCCTAAACTCATTTCAAACTTTGTCCTTAAGGTTTAAAATTAAGTTGGGTTTCAAAATAACAAACATAACACGTGAAGCATAAATGATTTGATATATGTCATAAAAATGTAAATAAATATGCAAATATATAAGGCAATAGTTTCAAATGAATGGAATGCAGAAGGGAAACATAAATTGTCATTAATAAAAGTTTCACCAAGGGTAATACATTGTACTTTTTATTATTCAAAGAATATAAGAGAAAAATATTACACACGACGATGTCCATAAGTGAGCTCAATATCAGCTTCATCATCGTCAACCACATCTACAGAGGGTTGAGAAACATAGCAATCAACTGGGTTGTAAGTCCCAATTGAAATTGCAACTATAGAGGTGGTATGTTAATGCTCCTTCTCGAATCCTACTAGCAACTATCATGTCTTCCCTCAGACATAGAATGGTAGCACTGTAGAGTCCTTTCATTTGTCGCAATCAATTCTTCATTGCAATAGATCGTCATCTGGCTACACATTGATGAAGAAAATATAGTTCAAAAAAACCTTTTCTATGAAGTTGTGATGAAGATAGTGCCGAACTCGATGGAATGTTTGGTATAGTCACTCCGGCCATCAAACTCACTTATCTATGTGCGCCTTCTAATGTCTTCCTTCTATTCTCAATGGTGTTTCACTTCCATGCTTCCCTCTCATTTATTGCATTGAACGCTTTCTGTTCGTCCTCCGAGTCATTGTATCCTACCACCTTCTTCATTCATTGCACTCCCAAAACATTTATGGTTCTATCGGGAGATACATCAATTTCAATGTCAAAACCTACCCCAATTTTCCTACACAACTCTTTGATCAAAACTTAGAATGGTAATCCTTCATTCTTCATCAACAATCTTTATAGAATCATGTATATTTCTCTCAACGTTGATGTAACCCTTCTTTATTACTATATGGTACAATAATGTGGCTTTGGGGTTCTTCACTTTGAAGTGTTGCTTAGTTGGGTAAAAGCATGCATATATTATATAACTCCATCTCTTTGTAATCTTCCTTAAATAGGTGGTTTCAATAAATTTTAGATGGCCTTCACTATCAAGCGCAAATCCCCTCCCCGAAGGTATCTCTAATGCATCTCGGATTAGTTGAAAGGGGTAGGATTCCCTATATTCATACTTGACATTCGGTTAATCCTCCTCCATACTATGTTTGTTATATGGAAGACCGAAAAATCTATTCAACCTCGTAGTTAAAATATCAATTTCTTCCCTTTGAAAACCATTTTGTCCAATTCCTTACAAACATGTCTATTAACATAAAATTGTCATACAATTTTTTAACATCCCCTTTCTTCTCTTTCCGTATAATCTCTCAGAAGTCAATCCCATCATTTATCTTTGATGATGCTTACAATTATATCCTCATACTAGTTAGCATTTTGAATATTGAACCTTTTCTTAGGAATGATGACTCTTCTTATCACTGTAATAACTCATTTGAGCTCTAGGTTGTAAAAATAAAGAAGGGTCATAAGGTACCAAATGACTAGGGTCTGGGTTCTCAAAATACTCTTCTACATCAGACGACAATGGAGATTGTTCTCTAAGTTCAGCCCTCCCAGGTCTAGGTTCTCTAATGCTAATCCCGATAGGTATTATATTCTTTAAATGGCCCAGATACTTCTATTTTTGTTTCGGTTGCACTACACCTTTCCCTTTGTCTTGATTACTACCTCTACATATTCCTCTACCTCATCCTGCTATAAGATAGTTCAACTATGATGAATAAGGAAAAGTGAAATTCTTATAATAACAAGGTAAGGAAAACAATTCATTTAAAGATTTTAGTGTAACAGTCGAAAGAGTTGAAATTGAATCGTATAAAACTTGTTGTATCGATATATCCCATTTTTAAATATGTATATATTGGAAAAATTCGTAAAAAACCCCCCAACTAATTTGAAAACCCATATTCGAATTGAAAGTGTGCATAAAAACCATTTCCAAAAATGATTTGTGATAAAAACCCTAAAAGTACATAAGTATGAAAATTTATCAAAAATCAGGTTTTGTTCAAGGTATTGAAATAAAAAAAGTTTTAAGGTTTTGATTCGTAACCTTTTTTAGAGTGAATTTCTTAAATAAAATTCGTTACTAGCTCCTTTGATCTCCTCTCTAAGCTTCAATTTCAATTAAGCGCTCTTCAAGCCCTAAGTGTGGTGTATTAACTAGGATTGGAGATATATATATATATATAAGGTGGAGGTACTCTAAATCAAGGTGGGATGCATTTAGGAGAATTTAATTCAAGCTTTAGATGATTGAATTTAGGCAAGAATCACTATATCAAACGAATGGGTGCAATGGTTTAGGTGTGAAAGGTTTTATTGTTGGCAATTTGGGGTTATGTTTTTTAAAAACACGAATTCGTGCTCAGTGATTAGGGGTTTAAGTGGAATCGCTAACGAATCGCTAGTGAAATCGGTGAAAATAGGTCTTAGTGGTTTAGTGATTAGTCCAACAAATCCTAGTATAAAACTAAAATCCCTAACAAATCGTTGAATCAGATTTTCACTCAAAAACCTGCAAACTGCTGGCGATTTACCTAGCGATTTTTAGTGTTAATTAGTATCGCTGGGAAATCACCGAATCATTTTTGCTATTTTTCCAATATATTTTAAATTCTAATAGTTATCCCATATATCAATCATGATTAATGGTAGAATAATTTGTATTCAATCAGAGGTATTGTAATATATCATTTAGGAGATAATAAACTAAATAAATTCTTTATTACTTAAAATAGTTAAAAACAAATAAAACTCAAGTGAAAGATAAATATGCTAACTATTTAATTCTAGTAAATGGAAAGACTTTGGCTCGATCAACCCCTTTACATGAAGTTATTTCAGAATAATAATCTCAAAATACTCCCATTATAAGAGTCAAAAGTCGAGAGAATAGAAAAACCACTAATCCTACTATTAAAGCTGAAAATAAAGATAGAGTATGGGCTGCCTCCCATAGAGCGTTGTTGTTTATAGTCGTTAGCTCGACTTAATAGATAAGATTATTCGTCGTTCAGTTTGAGGGAGTCAATCTGACTATCAGTTAAATCCCCATTAGTCTTGATATCTTCATATTCCTTATCATTCTCAGCATCTACATAACGTTATTCAAAGTATTCATCACAATAGGATGTCTCGTACTCATAGTCATCATCTTAATCATTATTATTGATGTAGTATTCCATTTCGTAACCATCCTGCAGATACATACACTCATTTTCCATCATAATTGTAACTATATGTTGTTCTACATCAAGAGTGGCTCTAACTATTTTAAGAAAATCTCATGCCATCAATATCACATCATTTTTCTCGATCTGTAGAATTATCAGGAAATTGGTGAGATACTTGAGTCATCCAGCTTGCACTGACACATTCATCAACATTCTTAGTAGAAAAATATTGTCACCATTTGTTTCATCGACAACCAAAGGTGGTATAAAATCAATATTCAACTTGGCTTTTCTTTTCCATTGTTCCGGTAAGATATTCATATCAGCTCCTGGTTCAAGTAAAACATTAGGGAAAATGACATCATTAATCATCACATGGAGGAAGAGTTTCCCTGGATCATCTTTGTAAATTTCATGTGCTTGTCCTAAATCTTAAAGCTTTAGCTGCTCATTAGTGAATTCTTCTTCCATCGGTTGCTTCCCTTTTCGTTGATGCACTTCAGGTTGTTGCTCCTTGGACTTCTTCTTCTTCTTATTGTGGGTTTTCTTATACATCCATAGTTTAATGGTTTTATTCTTAATGATTTCATTCGAGTGGATGCAAACACTAGACTTCATTTCAATACCTTGAGGACTTTGTTTGTCAATCTCAAGGTTGATGATTTTCATGTCCTGTTCAACAAAATTTTCATAATAAGGTTTTAACATATGATTGTTTACTTTAAATATTTGTCATGTTTCTAAGCTTTCTGTTTCTACTACACCATGAGGTAATAATTTGAGGATCAGGTGAGGTCTTGTCCATCTCGAATGAAGTTTACTAGGAAATAGTTTAAGTCTTGAACAAAATTTTATCTCCTACTTGAAAATTTTTAAGAAATATTTTATTATCATGAAATGCTTTAATTTTATCTTTATAAATTGATGCATTTTCATATGCGTTATCCCTTATTTTATCTTTATAAATTGATGCATTTTCATATGCGTTATTCCTTATTTCTTCTAGTTCTTGAAAACTCAACTTACTTTTGGTTACCTACTTCTTTATAATTCATGTTCCATGTTTTTATTGCCTAATAGGCTTTATGTTCTAGTTTGACTGGTAAATGACATGTTTTTCAAATACTAACCTATAAGGTGTCAAGCCTGGGTGTCTTGAATGTTGTTCTATATGCCCATAGTGCAACTTCCAGTCTGAAACTCTAGTCCTTACGTGTTGGACTTATTATTTTTTCTTGTATTAACTTAATTTCTCTATTTGACATTGCGGCTTGTCCACTAGTCTTTGGATGATGTGCTGTAGATATTCTACGTGTGACGTTGTACTTAGCAAGTAAATTGGTAACTAATCGATTACAAAAATTTGAACCTCTATCAGTTATAATTGCTTTAGGTGCTCCAAAAATTGTAGAGATTTTTTATTTAAGAAAATCTAGCCCTACTTTTGATTCATTAGTTCTAGTAGCTTTTGCTTCTACCCACTTAGACACATAATCTACAACAAGTAAGATATAAACATAACTATTTGAGGGTGGACAAGGTCCCATGAAATCTATTCCCCATACATCAAAAACTTCACAAAATAGGATAGGGTTAAAGGCATTTGATTTCTACGTCCTAAGTTTCCAGTTCGTTGGCAATTTGGACAAGATTTTATATATAGGAAACAATCGTGAAATGGAGTAGGCCAAAATAATCCAGAATACAAAATTTTATGGGTAGTACTACGTGGACCGAAATGACCTCCACATGCATAAGTATGCCAATGAGCTTTAATTGATTGTACTTCTGAATATGGTGTGCATCTCCTAATTATTTGGTCGGGGTAAAATCTCCATAAGTAGGGTTAATCCTATGAATATTGTTTAGAATCCTTTGTAATCTTATTCTTTTAGGCTCTTGTTAAGCAAAGTGCTAATCTATTGGTGGTAAGATAATTGACTATATATGCATACCAACTGCTTTCAGTATGCATATTATAGAAGTATTCATCTGAAAATTCATCCTTTAATGGTATAGGTGATCCTCCATTTTCTGACCTACTTAAGTGGCATGCTACTAGATTTTTAGCTCCTTTCTTATCTTTAATAGTAAGGTCGAATTCTTGTAGGAGTAATATCCATCTTATTAATCTAGGTTTTGCATCTTATTTAGTCATTAAATATCGCAAAAGGTGCATGATTTGAATAAACTATTACTTTTGTTCCTAATAGATATGGTCTAAAATTCTCTAAGGAAAATACTACCGCTAAGAGTTATTTTTCAGTAGTGGTGTAATTTTGTTGGTCTATATCTAGTGTTTTATAGGCATAATATATAACATGGGAATACTTCCCTACTTTTTGACCTAAAGTAGCTCCAACTGCATAGTTACTTGTATCACACATAATTTCAAAGGGTAACGACTAGTCTGGTGATTTAATCAGAGGTGTAGTTGTTAAAGAATCTTTTAGTTTATCAAATGCTATCTTGCACTCATTTGTAAATTCAAAAAAAACATTTTTTGTAAAATTTTGCATAATGGTTGTGTAATTTTTGAGAAATCTTAAATCTTCTATAGAATCATGCATGTCCTAGAAATGAACGTATCTCTCTTACAATAATGGGTATAATGTTTTAATTTTTTGGATTTTTGCGGGGTCTACCTCTATTCCTTTATGTCATGCTATATGTCCCAATATTAATCCTTAGTCTACCATGAAATGACATTTTTCATAGTTTAGTACTAAATTCTTTTCTATGCATCTTTTAAGTACTTTAGTTAAATTAACTAAGCATTCATCAAAAGAATTACCATAAACTGTGAAATCATCCATAAAAACTTCAAGGAGGATTTCCTCATAACTGGAGAAAATACTAACCATACATCTTTGAAATGTTACAGGTGCGTTAGATAAACCAAAAGGCATACTTCTATAAGCAAACGTACCGAAAAGGCAAGTTAATTTAGTTTTTTCTTGGTTTTTTAGGGATATAGGTATTTAGTGAAACCCTGAATAACCATCTAGGAAACAATAATAGGTTTTTCTAGCTAATCTTTCTAACATCTGATCTAGGAACGGGAGTGGGTAGTGATCTTTTCTAGTTGAGACATTCAGCTTTATATAATCTATACATACCCTCCAACCGTTTTGGATTCTAGTTGGCACTAACTCTCCATATTCATTTGTTATTATTGTAATTCCTGTCTTTTTAGGGACTACTTTTAATGGGCTTACCCAATTGCTATCAGCTATTGGAAATATCATTCTTGCATCTAATAGTTTTAATATTTCAACTTTTACCACGCTCAACATAGGTGGGTTTAGTATACGTTGAGGCTATCTAAAAGCTTTGGTGTTAGTTTTTAGGTTTATTTTATGCATACAAGTTGCTAGACTTATACCTTTGATATCTGCTATGGTCCATCCTATTGCTCCTTTAAACTCTTTCAATACATTTATTAGCTTATTTTTTTGGACTAGTTAATTTGTTAAAAATTATTACTGGCAATTTATCTCAAACCCCTAAATAAACATATTTCAAATGGTCTGGTAAGGTTTTTAGATCCAATTCAAGGGCTTTAACTATAAAGGGCAGAAGTTTTGAATGAGATCTACATAAGTCTAGGTAATAAGTAAGTTCGGGTAGCTCATTATATGATTCTAGAATACTTATTATCTCTTTTGTTTCTTCCTCTTTGTCCTCATCTTCTTATAAATCTTCGATTGCCAATTCTATTTCATATGTTGTATTTGTTTTTAAGGATTCTTCTATTAATGGGTCTATGATATCTAATGTGCATATGGAAGAAACATCTATTAGGTATTTTATTGCATCATATATATTAAAATTTACTGCATCATTATCTACTTCCATTGTTAATGTTCCAGTTGAAACATCGATCTTTGCTTTAGCTATTTTCAAAAATGGTCTTCCTAATATTAGATGTCCTATTAGAGAATTTTTTTTCTTTCATATCTAAGACATATAAATCTATTGGGAAGATTAAATAATTATTTTTGACTAGTACATCTTCGAACAACCCTACTGGTTTAGCAGTGGATCTATCAGCTAGTTGTACGACTATACAAGTTTCTTCTAAATGTACATTCGTCATTTGTAAGTAAATAGGTAAAGGCATAACATTTATGGAAACTCTTAGATCACATAATGCTTTAGAAATTTCTATTTTCTCAATTATACTTGGAACAAAAAACATACCAGGTCCAGAACATTTAGGAGGTAAATTCTTTTGGATTAATGCTGATATGTGTTCTCCTAGACTCACCTTTTCATTAGCCTTGATCTTATTAGTGCATAAGTCTTGTAAATTTTTTGATACTTAGATACATTTTGAATGACTTCAAACAAGAGTATATTAACTACTACTTTCTTTAATGTATCAAATATTTATTTTTCTTCTTACAATTTTTTAGCATTTTTTTAGTTTCCAAACGATGAGGACATGGTGGTTCTATGTTAACTAGTTTATCTTCATTAAGTTTATTACCCTTTTCATTGGAAGTTTTCTATTTCTTTCCTAAGAACTAATTGGTCTGGCATTTTAGGTTCATCCATATGCTTACCACTTCTTATGTTATAGCTGGTGTTTTTTCGTATATACTAGGATAGGTTAAGATAGTAATTTCCCTTGATTTACAAATTCACTCATTTGTGTTGCTATTTGACTCAATTGATTTTTTACTTCAATCATATCATGTTGTAATGTTTGAGTTATTTGATATTGTTCTCTTTCGAAGTTATTCAATGTTATATACCTTTGATAACCTTGATTGTTGCTATTATTACCTACATTTGGTTGTGGGTAATTTGCATAACTATTAAATTTGTAATTAGGATTAACAAACCTATCATATTGGTTTAGGATAGCATTAGCTTCTTCTATTTTGGTTTGTTGTTTCAAAGGATATTCATAATTAGAAAGGTTTAATTCATTACTAGATTTTACTGTGCTTAATCTATCTTTTAGTAATAATTCAAGCATGGCTTTTAGCTCGTCTATCTTATCATTTTGTGCTTTATATGCCTTTTTCATGTCACTTAGATTTTCTTTAGATAGACCACTCTTCTACCATATTGCTTTGATTGCTTAGCCAATATATTTATGGCTTCGCTTTCTGGAGTTGGTTTTTTATCAAGTCAAGACCGTCCACACATATTATCTAAGCATCTTCGTTCTAAGTTATTTAGTCATTCATAAAAATATTGCATTAAAGTCTCGTCTATAAATCCATGTATTGGACATAGTGAGATTAATCTTTTATACTTATCCCAAAATTCAATGAAAGTTTCTCCAGTTTCCATCTTAGCATTACTAATTTTCTTTATATATAGGCTAATTTGTCTTGCCGGGACATATTGATCAAGAAAGACTTGTAACATCTCTGACCAGTTGGTTATGGAATTTTGAAAAAAAAGGTAAAATAACCAATCTAAAACTTGGCTTTCAACACGGAAGGAAAAACTTTTAACTTAACATAATCTATTTCAATATCTTTAGGTTTTAACGTGCCAACTTTATGTATGAACTCTCTAATAAAATTTTGAGCATCTTCACCATAGAAGGACACTAAAAAATTTATGAGTCTGACTTTTAATTCGAATTCTAGAAATTATGTTGTGAAAGTTATGCACATAGGTTCATAAGCCATGAAAATCCTATTAAATTGCCTAGGAGTTCATTCTTCCTCGTTTTAGCCATTTTATATGACTTTAAATAATAAGGTTTTCAAGAGATTATTTTTAAAATCCCCGGCAACAGCGCCAAAAATTGACACGTGTCGAGCGTGTACAATAAATTCTTGTATTTTAATATTAACTTGTAGTAGTGGTAAATTGGATATCGTCTCCACAGGGATTTTTCAAATCTCTTAAGAATTTAATTTACCCTAAAGTTTTATCGGATTTAACTTGTTTTAATTTAATTACTTTAACTAAACGGGAAAATAAAGACTAAACAATATAAAAATCAAACTAAACACTTAATTAATATAACTAAATTTTGAACAACTCAAACTAAATAAACTAACTTAATTTACTCAAACTAATAAATAAATAATTGATAAATAAACTTAAATAAAATATTTAACAATCATCTAAACAAACCCCCACTAAACATTATAATATACCCGGATTATTTTCAAACTCCAAAACATAACATCACTTCATAATATAGTTATAATTATTTTATATAGAATCTTAGAATCATTAAACCTTAATTCATATAAGGTTGATAGCATTTAGCTAGCCACCTATTTTCTTGAATTCGATGGAAATGCCACAGTCTGATTATTGCAATTCTACCCATTGGATAAAATGCAACACCGTAGCAATACGATAGCATTAAGTTCAATGAAAATCATGTCTTATCTAAGCCAATATTATTGAAGCCGCATAATAAACAACTTAAAATATAATCACCTAAGACATCCACTCAGAAAATGTCCTATAGATTAATCATAGTTACTCTTCTACAATTGTTGTCAATAATTATAAACATAGAATTAAATACTCTATATTAAGGAACATATTGGCCACTATACACTCAACATAAAGAATTACGAGTTGTAATAAACGAAAACAACTTGTTTTTTCCATGATTGACATGTATGAACTGATATAAAGCATTAAGTAAATAATTCCATAATTATAACTATATAACAATCCAAAGTATATAACATGCTTAGGGTTTGTTTAGATTAATAAACTACTCACAAATGCTTGAATTAATCAATACATAAATATAAACAAAAGACAAACATAATTAATAAATAAATAACTACCTCTAAATTAATGCTCCAATATTGTTTCACATATAAAACTAAACTCAAGAGTAATGGAAAATAAAAAAAGAATTGAGAAATAGATAGATTAAAAAGGGTTATTTCAAAGCTCTCCAGTCCTATATATAGTTCCCCTAAGAATACATCTCCTAGATAAATACAAGCTCCTCATATTAATCTTAAAAAAACCATCACCGACCTAAGTGATTTCTTAGCGAATCCTAAATTAATCATAAATCACTGAGCAAATCTCTGGATTTAGCTCTAAGTGCTAAAATCGATTTCATTGGTGATTTCTAGTTCATTCTTCAATTCGTTGTGGATTCGTTGGCTTCCTTTTGCTACCGACTTATAGGGCAAACTCTAGTGTTAATACAAATTGCTGGCTAATTGTTGGTGTTGTTTTCTAGTTGACTATTTTGCTTTTCTTTCTCTTTTCTTCCATTTCTTCATTTTCCTACTTAAAACCTAAAATCATCAAAATAAGAGAATACCTAGTGTAATATCATCATTTATACTAAAAACAACCAAAATTACACTATAAAATGTCTCTAATTATTGACTTGTCAGGTGTTATTGCATTTTAAGGTAAATAAGGTGTAATGGAAGGAAATAAGCAAAAATAAGAAGAAACAGAGCAAAAACCCACAAAAGCATGGTTGGCACCGTGGCTACATATGTTGGTGAAATGGAGTACTAAGGCACAACATGGGAAGGAAAGGCATGGCGTGGGAGAGCAAAGAAAGTGAATAAATCAAGTTTGGAGGTCCAGCGTAGTAACGGCACAGTGGCACACATGGGACGGCCCGAGACAGAAGGTGACAGCGCCGGGTAGATAAAAGCTCAAAAGAAGTGCATGCAATGGCAGCGTAGCAGCGCCGTGGCTTATAAAGCACGACACCGGGGCATAAGTGACTGCGCCAAACTTATGGAAAATAGAAAGTTGGAGTTTTATTATGAGTTATATTGTAAAGTAAGGTTTGTGATTGAAATTAGGGAGTATAAATAGGTATTAGAACCTAGTAAACTCACCATATACCAACTATTAGCCACCATTAGAGAGATTTAGCATAGGTTTACTTTGGTTTTGAATATTAAGCAGTTTTGTGTAGAGAAAACATTGAAGACTCCACGTTTACAATTCAAGTTTCGTTTCATTAATTTAATTGAAGGTAATTTTATATTCATCTCTTATTTGCAATTATTTCAATAATGATTTGCAATGTGTGTGTTTTAATGAAGTGTAAGTAGTCTATTTTATCTTAGGGATCAATGGATCCTAAGCTATGAATGTTATGATTTGAATATGAGTAAAAAATTATTATAAAAAGTGCAATGATTAGAAGTTATATTGATTCTGAGCATGATGTTTTAGACATCTTGATCACGTGTTTAATGATATTAGGTTTTAGAAGTTATGATGGCCATTGAAGCTTTTAATCCGTACATGAATGGTACAACCATAAAATACACAACATCAAGCGATAGTTGTTAATTAAGGAGGCACGAATAGCAAACTTAATTGGTCAAGAGTCCAAAGATGTGGGATTTAAAGCAATATAGAGCATACGTTATTCACACCGATAGGTAGAGTTCTAGTTTTCACATTAGAACCTTTTTTCGTCACAACAGCGGGTTCAAGTAGATTTGAATAAAATATGTCTATTCTAATTAGGCATTGCACACAACATATTAAGATTTAAAAGTGGTTGAAAAGCATAATATTAATTTACCTAAAAGAAATTGTGAATTAAGATATCCTTAATATAAGAGTTAAAGTAAAGTTTGATTTGAATCGTCAGATTAGTTTAGTTTAGTATAAAATCAATTAATTCCTTAGCAATAGTTCAAAGTTAAATAGCTAATTAAATAGTGCAAACGATATCCGTGATCAACGCAAGCTGATTGCAATATTACTACAAGTGAGCCATCATACTTCGGTACGCACATCAATAAGTAAGATCTCCAACCATGCTGATCTCAAATTCTTTCTTCATCAAATCAACAAACTCTGAAGCTAGCTTTGCAGATGTAGCTCCGAAAACATTATCTTCGACATAAATCTTCTGAACCACAAACTATTAATTCTAATATTTGAGAAAAAAAGACTTATCAGTATACCCTCTATTTTAACCCTTCTGTAACAAATTGGTAGTCAACCTTTCATACCAAGCTCTAGGGCTTGCTTCAGACCATGAAGTGCCTTTTTCAGATGATAGACATCATTAGGTTTATCATGAACCTCAAATCTTGTAGGTTGTGCAACAAAGTTTTCTTCTTATAAATATCCATTTAAGAAAGCACTTTTAACATCCATTTGCTATAACTTGAAACCTTTGTTATTAGCAGTGGCTAGTAGTAGACGAATAGATTTCAATCTACCAACTAGAGCAAACTTCTTATCAAAATCAATACCTTCAACCTATGTGTATCCTTGTGCAACTAAGTTTTAGCAGTATACCCTCTATTATAACCCTTCTGCGGCAAATAGATAGTCAGCCTTTCAAACCAAGCTCGTGGTGCTTGCTTCAGACCATGAAGTGCCTTTTTCAGATAATAGACATCATTAGGTTTATCATGAACCTCAAATCCTTTAGGTTCTGCAACATAGACTTTTTCTTAAAAATACTCATTTAGGAAAGCACTTTTAATGTCCATTTACTATAACTTGGAACCTTTATTACAAGCAATGGCTAGCAATAGACAAATAGATTCAATCTGGCAACTTGAGCAAACATCTCATCAAAATTAATACCTTCAACCTGTGTATATCCTTGTGTAACTAATATGGATTTACTATGAACAATAATACCATTTTCATCTGTCTTATTGCAAAATATCTAATTAGTACCAATGATATTAACATTAGTAAGTCGTTGAACATGCTCCCACACATCTTGTCTGATAAACTCATTAAGTTCATTTGCATAGCATTCACCCAATATTTATCCATTAGAGCCTCCTTGAAGTTTTTAGGCTGAATCTGAGATGTAAAACACGCAAAACGAATCATATTCATGTAATCAACAGAAGGAATATCTTTTTTTGCACTGGATCATTAACTGAGCCAATAATTTGCTCAATTAGATGATATTTCATCACCCTTAAATGTGGAGTAGCAGATGTAGAAGTCCAGCCAAGTTTTGAAGTAGTAAGTGCTTTTGAATCATCATCATCATCCTTATCATTAGATGAAGTAGTGATATCTTAATCATATGTTTTAGCAGTAAGATAGTAATATGTGCTGAGCTAATTGTTGTTGGCAGCTCATCATCACCATCATTTTGAAAGGACGATTATTTTGTTCTTACATAATCATCAACCATAACCTTCATAGATTCCATCATAGTCATAGTTTGCTTATTGTAGACTCTATAAGCTTTACTATTCTAAGAGTATCCAAGACAAATTCAAACATCACTTTTGAAATCAAAACATGAAGATTTTTGAGAAATGGTTTTATGCCTTTCCAGATTTCATACGGTGTTTTTGTAGTCAGTGGTATATAATAAACTCTACTTATAATATATGTAGCAGAATTTATTGCTTCCCCCGAAAGATTCTTAGGGAGATTTTTCTCAGCTAGCATGACCCTTGTCATGTCATGAATTGTGTGATTTTTCCTTTCAATAATACCATTCTTTCATGGTGTCTTAGGAGCAGCAAATTCATGCTTAATCCCAAATTCAGCACAATATTCAGATAAATGTTGATTCTCAAACTCTTTTTATGATCACTACGAAGTCGATCAATGGATACATCTTTATTAATTTTCTCATCCAGAAGTCGAACAGTTAACTTTTTAAACTCATCAAATATTTTTGCTCTATCATGCAGCAAATGAATTTAAGTCAACCTTGAATAGTCATCAAAAATGACAAAAGCACAATTCTTTCTCCCGAGACTTTCAACTTGCATTGGGCCAAATAATTCCATATGCAATAATTCTAACATGCATGATATCAGTATGTCATTGAGGCCAATGTGTGAAGAAGAACGTTGTTTACCCCTTTGATATAGCTCACAAATAGAATCTGACTTACATGATAGTTTAGAAATACCTATTACAACATCATGAGAGAGAAATTTCTAAAGTTGCTTGAAATTAAGATGAGCTAGTCTTCTATACCAAAGCTTTGTATTAGTTAGAGAAATAGTGTTGCACACAACTTGCAGCTTATGAGGTGATATAGAATATTGAAACAACATATAACATTTATCTGATATCTGGATCCCATACATGACACATTGTCTTTCTTCATTGATTATTTGACAATGATTTTTAGTGAATTCAACAAACAATTCTTGATCACATAGCTTACTGATACTAATCAAGTTAGATTTCAACCCATCAACATACATAACTCCTTTGAGGTTTGGCAGTCCCACAACATTAAGAGTTCCTTTACCAACAACTTTGTCTTTCTTTCCATCACCAAACGTACCAGCACCTTCCTTAAACGATTCATATTTTTTAAGAAAGCTTTTGTTACAAGTCATGTGTCTGGAACAGCCACTATCCAAATATCATAACTCAGTTATAGTTGCTGGGAGTTGCAGACTCGATGTCTTGGCCTTATAAGATTTAACTTTCCAAACCTTCTTAGATGTTTTCTTTTTATGAAGTGTACTCAAATCTTTAAACATCTGATAGCATCGTGGTCGAATATGATAACCAATCCCACAATAATGACATGTAGGAAGAGGTTTGTTGTCAGCAACAACAATCGCCTTTTTCTTTGCGCTTGCAGCAACCTTTGTGGCAGAATCTTCTTTGCATTTATTGTATCAACTTGATTCTTGTTTAATTGACCATCATTTATTACAGTGCCTTTGACAAAGACGGTAGAATCATTTACAGATCCCTCAATATAGCTAAGCTCATGCTTAACTTGCGAAAATTGACCAGTTTACAACATTCTGTTAATTTCTAAGAACCATAATGGAACTTTGAAGTAATAGCCTCATAATCAAAATGATTTTTCTTCAATATAGAGATTTCAATATCACGGTCTTTCAACAGTGCATGCCAAGTCATGTGTTCTCTTTCAATAGTCATGTACTCCAATTTGATAGAGAAGAGTTTCATTTTCAAGTCAAAATTCTGATCATAAAGAGATGTCCATTCAGTGAACAACATACCATAAGAAGCCTGAAGATCTTTTGCAAAATCCTCATTATTGACAGGAGCACATATATCCTTGGCTTTTCCTTACTCTTTTTTCGTGTTAGATATTACATAATCAATTTCAGAAACACCAACAGCAAATGGAGAAGCAACAAAAGTATTTGACGCTATCAATACATTAATAAGTGCAGCAACATAATCATTCGATTCTTTATCACTATCATCTAAGTCATCATCACTCCAAAAAGTATTCAAGGACTTCTTCTTCTTGTAAGTAGGACATTAAATCTGAATATGTCCAACTCCTACACACTCATGACACTCAATGCCCTTAAGTTTTTTCTTAGCATTTATTTTCTCATTATCAGTAAAAGGCTTATTGTTGTCATTACCCTTGTTGTAATTTGTTCCAGTAGAATTTCTCTAATAATTTTTGGCAAATACTAAGAACTTGTTTGCCACTATAGCAAACCCATCTCCCATAGAGTCATCAGATGTTGGGTTTTGGGGTTTATACGCAGCGGACAATTCAAAACAAATTATGAAAACCCTAATAAGATTAAATATAAGTTCAATTAAGCTATATCTACAAAAGTAAACCATACCTTAATTCGTGATTTCCTTATCTGATTGTTCAATTTCCAAGACGTTCAAGTGTGCGTTTTCTATCAGAAATCCACACATGAATGGTGACCCCAATTTGGAGTGCTAGCATCAACAGAGATTGAAAACATTTTTCTTTCTCTCCCAAAATCTAGAGAACTCAAGAATAGCAAAAACGAAAATCTTATTTCATTTTAGGGTTTCAACTTCTATTTATATGTGTAGATAAGCTCTCACTTAAAATCATGTTCGTAATACAACTATTGTATTTTGGTAGTTTAAGCAAATTACACATACGCCCCTATTAATAAGTTATCTTATAACAAATCATAAGGGCTTTTATATCATAAATTTTATCATATAAAACTCATTACTCTGGACCAATCGAAATTGTGCAAAGTCATTCTTTGTGTGCGACCCAATAGATTCATACAAAAGTCATAAGCGGTCTCTAGCAAGGCATTATGACTACTCAAATAACATGAATATCAAAATCAATACAACCTAATAAATAACACGTATCATATGCTTTTGTTTTGCGATATCCTTTGACTAAACATAAGGCATGGAAAGTCACCCTTAATGTTCAATTGTGCTAGTCTCGATCTTTAGGTAAGCTGAAAACAACCAAGTGACATTGATCATTTCAATTAGCATGGACTTGACCATTATCAGTCTATCATATCGAGGGATCCACTGATATCTCTCTATATGATAGGGAGAAATTTTATCTTGATTACACACTTATTATTCACATGTTAAAAATCATAATCTTTATAATCATCTGGTTAAAGAAAACGTTTGGTTATGTGAAATTACCATGCTCCTAATTATTGAAGTCTATAGTAGTCTCAAGTCTAAGGACTAAATGATATACCTATCATGAGTAACACCTATGACTTAATCCATGTGGTGTTCTCATAGCGGGTTGATCAAGTACCTTGTTCCCTAACAAGTACTCATGATCTCGATTTGTGTCCCTATATGCGTGATCATCATATGACCATCAATTAAGATCCACGCTAGTCTTAATTCATTATAGTTCCTAGTATAACGATCGATTATGGACATTTAGGATATTTCAACAAATACCCATGGATCTCACTATAAGGTAAACATGCAATCACTTAAAATAATATAGCAAATGAAAACTTCTATTTTATTAACTAAAATTATAAGATAAATAATGTTAATAAATTAACTTAGGGCACATTCCTCAACATCTCCCACTTGCTTTAGGACCAATTATTCATGTATTTATTACTTAATGACCCAACAGGACCATCATGTTTCGCTTGTGGAAGAGCCTTCGTCAAAGGATCTGCAAAAAAAATTTTGTAGGAACTCTGCAAATTTTCATGTCTCCCCTCTCAATTATTTCTCGAATGATATGAAAACGTTTAAGTATATGTTGTTTGGATCAGTGGTGTAATTTTGGTTCCCAAGCTTGTGCTATCGCTCCGTTGTTGTCACAATATAAGCAAACGGGGTTAACTATACTATTAACCACATCAAGTTTAGAGATGAACTTTTTTATCCTAAAACTGGCTCTTTAGTTGCATCGGACACTACAATATACTTAGCTTCTGATGTAGAATATGTTGCAGTTTCTTGTTTCAAACTTTTCCAGCTCACTGTGCCTCCATTCAAAGTAAACATATATCCAAACTATGATCTGAAATCATCTATATTAGTTTGAAAACTTGCATCTGTGTAACCATTTAAAACAAGCTCGTCTTCCAAACTTCCATAGACTAAGAACAGTTCTTTAGTCCTTCTCAAGTGCTTAAGAATGTTCTTTACTGCTATTCAATGACTCTCACCTGGATCAGATTGATAAATGTTTGTTGCGCTCAAAGCATATGATACATCAAGTCGAGTGCATAACATGGCATACATGATATATCTAATATCTGATGCATATGGAATCATATTCATGTGCTCTCGCTCATTATTAGTCTTCAGACATTGAGTTTTGCCGAGACTTATACCATGAGACATTGGCAGTGATCCTCTTTCAGAGTCTTGCATACTAAACCTATTCAGTACCTTGTCAAAGTAAGTACTCTGACTTAGACCGATCAGCCTTTTAGATCTATCCCTATAGATCTTAATCCCAAGGATGTAAGCTGCATCTCCTAAGTCCTTCATTGAAAAACAGTCTCCTAACCAAGACTTGAAGCTATGCAATGTTGGGATGTCAATTCCAATGAGTAATATATCATCAACATACAGTACCAGGAAAACAACCACACTCCCACTGACCTTCTTGTATACACAAGGCTCATTTTCATTTTTAATAAAACCAAATTCCTTAATTGCTTCATCAAAATGAATATTCTAACTCCGAGAAGCTCGCTTTAATCCATAAATAGATCTTTGACACTTGCACACCTTCCTAGAATTCTAAGGATGAATAAACCCTTCAAGCTATATTAAATACACATCCTCAAGTAACTTTCCATTTAGGAAAGTTGTTTTGACATCCATTTGCCATGTCTTATAGTCATAATATGCGGCTATGGCAATTATAATTCTAATGGATTCAAGCTTGGCTGCAGAAGAAAAATCTCATCATAATCAACACCTTGAGTCTGTCTAAAACCTTTTGCTACTAGCCGTGCTCTATAAGTATGCACATTGCCATCCATGTTAGTTTTCTTCTTAAAAACCCATATACATCCAATAGTCTATCACCTTCAAGTAAATCAACCAGGTTCCAAACTTGGCTATCATATATGGATTGCATCTCAGAATTCATTTCAATAAGCCATTTATCTGACTCAGGGATAGTCACAGCCTCCTGATAAGTAGTAGGCTCATTTTGATCCATAAGCAACACCTCACTACTATCAGTAATAAGAAATCCAAATCTCTCAGGTGAATGTCTTACCATATCAGACCTACCCGGGCCTTGTAATACATATGGAGGTTCAACGAGTTCAAGACTTTGTTGATCTCCCACATGCGGTTGAGTGTTTATTTATGGTTTTTAAACTTCTTCAAGACTTAATTTATTCCCATTGTTGTTTTTTGAAATAAACTCATTTTCCAGAAAGACACCATTTCAAGTAACAAACACTTTGTTCTCAATGGGATTATAAAATTAGTATCCACTACTTTCTTTAGGATAACCAATAAATACACAATAGGTAGATTTGATTAATAATTTTTCTAAGATTTATCATCATACGAAAACCTCACAGCCCCAAATCATAAGGAAAAAGAAACTTGGTTTTTTCCCAAACCACATCTCATATAGTGTTTTATCAATCACTTTAGAAGGAACACGATTCAGTGTACACGCATAAGTTTCTAAGGCATAACCCTAAAAGGAAATATGAAGATCTGCATGACTCATTATATATCGAACCATATCCAATAAAGTATGATCTCTCCTCTCTGAAACACCATTCCATTATGGAGTTGCTGAAGAAGTTAATTGTGACACAATCCTACAGTTTCTAAGACGATCATCAAACACTTGGCTCAAATATTCACCACCTCGATGTGATCGAAGTGCTTTAATAGCTTTACCAAGTCGATTTTGCATTTCATCCTAAAATGTTCGAAACACCACAAGAAATTCACCTTTATATTTCATGAGATTCGCGTAACCATATCTATTGGAATCATCGGTGAAAGTAATGAAGTACTAATAACCAACTCTAGCCATTATGTATATAGGACTGCATACATCAGTATGTATTAAACCCAATAAGTCACTTGCCCTTTCACTGTGTCCAGTAAAGGGACTCTTTGTTATCTTGCTCAATAAACAAGATACACATATTTCATATGTTTCAAAATCAAATGAATTTAAATTCCATCTTTATGGAGTTTAGAAATGCGTTTCTCATTTATGTAGCCAAGACGACAATGTCAAAGATAGGTTTGACTCAGATCATTTGACTTGAATCTCTTTTTATTTACATTAAAAAATAGGAGTATCTGTGGACGTTTTCATGTTTAAAATATAAAGACTATCGCATAAATCAACATTCGCTTAGAAAACATCTTTACGAGAAATGGAACATTTATTATTCGCAATAATGAAATTAAATTTAAAACCATCATACTCCAAACATGAAACTAAAATGATGTTTTTGCTCAAGGCATGGACATAATAACAATTATTTAAAACTAAAACAAATCGACTAGGTAAATTTAACTCATAGCATCCTATAGCCAATGCAACATCTTTTGCTCCATCTCTAACTCATAGGATGACTTTCCTTTCTTTAGCTTTCTACTTTGGGTGAGACCCTGCACATTAATACAAATGTGAGATCCACATCCGGTATCCAATACCCAGGAATCACTAGTAGACAAGTTAACTTCAATAACGTAAATACCTGAAGCAGTAGTCGCACTACTCTTCTTTTTCTATAGATCTTCAAGATGGAGCTTGCAATTTCTAAACCAATGCCCAGGTGCAAGGCAAAAATTACAATTTCCTTTTTTTCATTTTCCTTCAGGGGCTGTGAAGTAGAAGTAGTATAAGGCTTGACTTGTTCTATAGGCTTTGTGATAGTCACAACAGCCTTGGCAACTTAAGCCTTACCTTTGCCCTTTTTCTTCTGAGCCTTTCTTTTCTGAGCCATCAACAATTAGCAATAGGTTTCTTGACATTCAGCTCAGCAGTTTGAAGCATTAAATGCAATTCTTAGATAGACTTCTCCATGTTATTCATGTTATAGTTCATCACAAACTGTGAATAATTAGCAGGTTGCAAATTTAGGATCAAATTCGTAGCCAACTTTTGGCTTATGGGAAATCCAATTCAGTCAAGATGGTCAATATAGCCCTTCATTTTCAAAACATGAGGGATAACTACCCTCAGCCATTTTGCAAGAATGAAGGTTCTTGACTGTCTCTAACCTTTTTTGTCTAACTTGTTGTTAGAACATTTACTTCAGCACCGTAGCCATATCATAAGCTTCCATGTGTTCCATGTCCTTCAGAAGTTCAGGAACCATGGTTGCCAACATAATGCATGCAACATTAGTTGAGTAATTCATATGCTTATTATATGCATCCTTCACGGCTCTTAGAGCATTGGTGGTGGATCCTCAAGAATAGGATCATCCAGGGCATAGAACTTACATTCACGTTTAAGAACAATTATCAAGTTTCTAAACCAGTCAAGAAAGTTTGTTTCGGACAACTTATACTTCTCAAGGATGAATTGCAGTGATAAGGGATTAGTTTGATTCGAAGAGGCTATAGATTTAAAACAAAGATTATGAAAAAGTTCATTTTAGTATAGAGGAATAGACTCGCACTAAACTAAAAACCCTCCAAAAAATGCTATGTTAATTTAAGGGACTAAAATCCATGTTTCACCTAATTCCAAGACAGCTAAGGCATGACACTTTAAATTAGATTATTTAGGAAGGTACTAATTACTAATTACATCATATATAATTTTTAGTTGTTGTTATGAGATTATGACATCTTATGTCGTAGTATGTTTTATCTCATCTAGTGACTAAAGCCCAAAACCGTTTTGATGGTTTATCAAGTCTAACCATTTTAAATAATAGAGTAATCATTACTTAACTTGCCTCACCAAGATAACACAATACGTTCTATGGAGGCAGATCCATATTGATGTGATCGAAGCCTTGAAAAGTATTTAAGAATGGATGGCACTTGACTTAGAATTTAGAAGATGGATTTTTATTTGTTTTAGTGATCATAATTTAAAAAAGATAAATATCATATATTACAATGTATAAATAGTCACTAAAAAAGTTAGGAAATTAAACTAATATTGACTATCATACAAATTTCCTTGCGCTACGAACAGTAAACGACGGTCTCGCTGGCTAGTCAGCAGGTAATGGTTCCTCTAACTGGTCAGCGGATAGGGGTATAGGGGGATAGCACCCCATTTTTTATTTTTAGACAACAAATTTCAGTTTTAAAATAAAAAATTACCTAAAATTTCTCATTATTTTAATCAATCCAATTGACCAAAACTGCCCATTATTTTAATTTTGAAAATATTAATTAAAATGTTTTCGGACCCACCTCTTACTTAATATCTTATCTTAATCCAATTAGAATTTAAGATACTTTGAATCCTTATCCGATTAGAATTTAAGATACTTTGAATCCTTATCCAATTAAAATTTGTTATATATCTCACTTATCTTATAGGATTTGTAATTCTTTTTCGATTACAAGTTTATATCCCATCTGATAGGAATATAGTAACAGATAACCACAATGAGATATATGATCAAAATCAATTCTGATTCTTATTCATACAAAACAAGCAATTGAATCATGAAATGAAATATTAATCATGCATTCAACACCAGAATCATATTAAATTAATCATATTAACCAAATCATGATTTCTATCGTGGAGACATACATAATTATTGAACAAAATGAACTATTTATCTAACACAAGAATCACATTAACCTAAACATGATTTCTACAAAGTGAACATACAAAATTTGCATCGTTCAATATTAAAACATATGTAAATTGAAATATTGTAAACATAAATTCTATTATTGTATCAAATCATATGTATGTATCAAATACATAAATTTACAACATGTAATAAAACCAATTCTTGATAATAATTATCACAGAACCTATATGCACATCATATATATACATTAATGGAGATCATGTTTTCACAAATATATCATATAAATATCAAAGAAAACATGCAAATGTTTAATATAACCGAGCCTAAGGCTCGGATGCCACTGTTAGTTTTTGGGGTTCATACACAGCAGAAAATCCAAAAAAAAAATTTGAAAAATCCCAACAGGATCGAAAATAATTTTCATTAAACTATATGTACAAAAGTAAACCATACCTTAATCCATGATTTCCTTATCTGATTTTTCGATTTCCAAGACGTTCAAGTGTGCATTCTCTATTGGAAATCCACATACAAATGGTGACCACAATTTGGAGTGCTAGCCTCAAGAGATATTGAAAACGTTTTTCTTTCTCTCCCAAAATTCAGAGAACTCGAAAATAGCAAAAATGAAAATCTTATTTTGTTTTAGGGTTTCAAATTTTATTTATATGTGTAAATAAGCTCTCACCTAAAATCCTATTCATAATACAAATATTGTATTTAGGTAAATTAAGCAAATTACATATACGTCCTTATTAATAAGTTATCATATAACAAATCGTAAGGGCTTTTATGTGATGGATTTTATCATATAAAATTTCTTACTTTGGACCAATTGAAATTGCGCAAAGTCATTCTTCGTGTGCAACCCAATAGGTTCATGCGACAATGGCAGCGAACCAAAACTATTTTGGTACATAAGTCATAAGCGGTCTCTGAAAGGCATTATGACTACCAAAGTAACATGAATATCAAAATAGATACAACCTAATGAATAACCTATATCATATCCTTTTTTCGTGCGATATCCTTTGATTAAACATAAGGTAAAAGTCACCCTTATTGTTCAATCGTACTAGTCTCAATCTTTATGTAAACTAAAAACATCCAATTGACATTGATCATATCAATTCACATGGACATGGCCATTATCAGCCTATCATATCGAGGGATCCACTAATATCTCTCTCTATTTGAGAGGGACAAATTGTATCTTGATTGCACACATTCACATATTATTCACATGTTAACCAATCACAACCTTAAAGACAACGTTTGATTGTGTCCAATTACCATGCTCCTAATTATTGAAGTCTACGGTAATCTCAAGTCAAAAGACTAAATGATATACCTATCATGAGTAACACCTATGACATAATCAATATGGTGTTCTTATAGCTGGTCGATCAAGTACCTTGTTCCGTAACAAGTACTCATGATTTCGATTTGTATCCCTATACCAATGATCATCACATGATCATCAATCAAGACTCATATTAGTCTTGATTCATTGTAGTTCCTAGTATAATGACCAACTAGGGACATTTAGGATATTTCAACAAATACCCATAGATCTTACTATAAAGTAAATATGCAATCACTTATAATAAAATAGCAAATAAAAACCTCTATTTTAGTAACTAAAATTATAAGATAAACAATGTTTATAGATTTTCCTAGGGCACATTCTCCAACATCACAAATAGTAGTCTCAACACGATAAGCATTCTTAGAATAAATGAGCTTTTTAAAGATATTCATCTCATATGTTTGCAGAGAACCCATTTATTAATTAAGAGACATCTTAGTAATATCATAACACTCTTTGATTGCAATAATCTTTGAGTCAAATCATGAAGGGAGAACACGAAAAGCATCTCGTGCTACTTGTTCATCAGTATACTTCTCTCCAAGTTGAAACGCTTGATTAGCAATGTTACGTAGACGACCATCATAAGAGGCAATATATTCATCATCTTTTATCTCAAGAAGACCAACCATAGAACTTAATTGTTGTAACTTATAAATTGTGACATAATTCGTACCTTCAAAGGTTGTCTTCAGAACATCCATGCTTCCTTCGTAGTAGTGCAATTTGCAATCAGTTTGAAGCATTCATCATCAATAGCACTAAAGATAGAATTGATTGCTTTATGATTGGCAACCTTCTCCTTCTTCTCGAAGTTTTTCCAAAGAGATGTTGGTTTTGGAACAGCTTTTCCATCCGTATTTGGTTGCGTTGGAGCAATATATTTTCTCTTGAGCAATTCTCTAGCAATTTCATTAATGGCATAGACAAAGTGAACCATCCGTAACTTCCAGTAAGTATAATTGGTTCCTTCCAGCAATGGCGGTCGAGTTATCGATCCACCTTGACGTCCTTCACCAGTTCATTGTCGTAATAACTCATCAATTGATCCCATAAAAATAAAACTCTCCAGAACCTCACTCTTCTATGCTTGTAGAAATAACAAAGTGACAAAGCTCTGATACCACCGTTAAAGTTTTGGAAACCAGAGGAACTAAGGAGATTACATATCAGTGATGAACTAATAAACACACCTCAAAACTAAACAGAATTGATATCACAGTAAGACTTAAATGTCTTCCTCTACTTAGGCTCAGCCTAAACAATCAATTAATCAAATTGATAATGTTTACAACCACTATAATGATCTTTTGTTCTCATAAAATTCAAGTAATGAATGATGATCCACACAATGGTGATCATGAGTATTTATAGACTCAGTATATTTACCTTATCTAGGAATTCGATCCTAAATACAACTTAAAAAACCACCTCGATCTCCAATTGTAAATCTTATTGAAATCATCCAATTTTCAATAACTAAGTCTTATATTCCTTCAAGAGTCCTGAATCATCATTTCCATAAAGTTCTTCAGTCCTTTATGCAACTTTCTCTCAAATTTTGTAGTTTTAATCCGTCTTGAAGTTCTTTGCTTGTAGTATCAAATTTCTTCACTCTTGTAGACTGATACTAACAATTGCTCTATTTTAGTATCTAACTCGTATTCAATTCCTGCTTCGATTTCAAATTTGTCTTCATATTTGACTCTGACTTTGATACTATAATTTTTACTAGAATTTGCATTGTAGTCTTTCTCTGAGTTGTATCTACACTCGGATATTTTGCTTAGAAAGGCTTCCACCTTGATCGCAACATCTACTTAACTAATTTAACTTTCGTTTTAACAATATACTGCCAACAAGGATAGGCTGACCCAAACACAGTAAGCTAGGGTTTAACAATCTCCCTCTTTGGCGTAGACTAGTCAAAAGTTGTGGTCTCATCACCACTAGAGAACTTGTTTCTTGCAGAGGTTCATCCTGAGTTAGAGAAAACTCTTCTTTAGTTGTTTATGTATGTGTCATAATAATAGCGGTATGAGCAGAAGGGCAGGTTTAGTAGCATTAACATCAACCAAAGTTGTTGGCTCGAGTGAAATGGTGCGAATGGCTTGATTGACTTCAATATCCTCATGCTTAAGGTGAGTAAGAGGATGGACTGATATGCTTGACTCTGGTTGCAAAGCATTGTTCACTGGAGCCTCAGCAGTATGTATTGTGGTTGTAGTAATCGAATGCAGTAGAATGCCTTCGAGGTTAACATCAGTCAAGTCCACAGCAGGAGGAATCTCTTATGTTGCTGGAGACTTTACCTGTACAGTAACATTCTCACAAGGAGCCTCATATGGTGTTACAACATCTTCACCATTAGTTCCATAATTCATCCTAAAGTACTCAAGTGTACTTATCCCAGTAATGTTAATAGGAGTAATAGCACTTAGATCAATGTGTAAATCAGTGAAATTACCTTTATCATCTCAAATATCTTAAAACTCAATAGTTGACGTAACTTCCTCGGGTTTATTAGGAAGTAGAGCAGATGAACTCGCACCTTGAGGTGAAACAAGTAGTAGCCCAGTCTTGTCTGTAGCATCAGGAAGAGAATCTTTCCCTTTTGCAATTTCCTCTCTTGAAGATTGCACTTCGATAGGACTAGTGTCCTCATTCTTAGTAACCTCAATAATCGTTCATTTCATAATTCTTCTTGACTTCCATATTGGCTTTGTAGTAGGGGTCGGAATAGGAGAATCAGTAGTAGTCTTGACAGTAATAGGAGTTGGAGGAGTTGACGAATTCTTTTGTAGGCATGAGAAGTCAATATCAATAATTCTGTTGTTAGACTTCATTTGATGATTCAGTCTAACCTCCTCCATCACCTTTTATAACTTGTCATTATTCTGCTCAATGACAAAGTATATTCCAAATAGCGAAGTGAGGAAACACATTATATATAGCATGTTCTATTTCTTCCCTAAACGAACCACGGAGTCATAGATCTTTTTCCTAACATTTAAATTCCTCACCAAAGTAAGAGCATATAGCAGTAGCACTCTCTCCTTGAACACATTGGTCTGGTGAGAAGTGGCTACTACTCTTGTAGTCAAGACCTTCCAAAGCATGTAGGCCTCACAAGTTAGCTTGGTGGTAGGAAGCCTAAAAGTATTGTCAGAAGGCCATGTTGCAAGAATACCTCCAGTCAGCATAGAGACAACATCATCAAGTTTGATCGTCAAACCCACCTTGTCAGCAGCAGTTTCCATTCCAAAAAGTCATAGCATGATGTTGTTTGAGGTAGGACTTAATGGAAATACAGTACCCACGAACAAATACGTTGTCCACAGCAGTGTCCCCAAAATTATCAGGAAGATTACTGTAGAACTCCTTGACAATGGAGTATGATTTACCTATCCGTAAATGCCAGTCTGAACTAACAAGTTATCCAGGCTAGTTTTATGAAAATGTGACACATTGATCGGTTGATCAAACCAAAATTTTCTCTTCACCATATTTTTGAATTTCTATGAACACTACAGCGATTGAAAAATGACAAAATGCAGAAGGAGTAGGCATAGTAAAGTACTGTGAAATGAGCACGATCTTTGTTTGGTCAGAAGCTTTGTTGATAGCCTCGGCTTCATAAAAAAGCCTCTCTAAAGTGTTTGAGGAAACCTTTGGTTGACCAAACTAGGGTCTACTTGGCCCCTAGTTTAGAAACCAATGGCCTGTAGGCCCCTTGTGTACGTCCACCAGGGATGGGGGCGATCCCCCTCCCTAGTTGCTGGCGGTGGGCGCCCCAGCGCCTCTACTAACCTATGGCTTGGTGAGGCGATGGGGGAGGGGTGGTAATGATACCACCCCTTCCCCTCCTCTTTCAATAATGGGGAGATCTGGTAGAACCCCAACCCTTCCGCCGCCGCCGCCAGTAGTAAGGTTGTCACCACCTTCATCGCCGGTTTCGTCGACTCTCCGTCGTAATTTCGAACTCTCTCCTCCAAATATCATCCCCTACACCCCCAAATTCTCCATGTTTTCTTTTTAATCCTCACAAAAACAAAAGAATATATGATATGGAAGAGGGGTGTGTATGCAAGAGTGAAGCTTCTATACCTAGAGCACCATGGTTGACTCCATCGAGCTCTCTTGTTCCTTTCTCCCTCTCGTATTGTTTGCTTGAACCAAAAAGTAGTTAGGGTTTCATAATAAGATTCATATACTTGGTGTAAATATAGTAAGGTTTTTGCAAATTTAGAATAATGCCTCTAGGCTTATTTTAGGTTCATTTGTTTTTTAATTAAGTTAGTAACTTTAACTTTGGCTTTAGATTGGTAATTTGATTTAAAAATAGCATAGTATACACAATTTTGCAACAACCAAACAAAATTAATATAAAAATTATCAAAATGCCCCTGGGGCGAGTGTTTTGGGTTTTTGGGTCGTGACAACATCCCTAATTTTAAAGAATTTTGTTCCGAAAATTATAGTAAAACCATAACTTAATATTCAAAGGGAAACGAAAAGTTCTACACTATGTAAGCCTCCTACTCCCAAGTCAACTCCTATTCCCCATGAAATTGCCACCAAAACAAAACTAATATGATTTCCTTGTTTCAAATTTTGGCACCCTCCTATCCATAACCAAGATTGGTTGCTCATCATTGGACACGTCCTCTCTCAAATCAACTTGCTCCCAATAAATGGTTAGTGCATACTTGTCATGTGCCTTCCTCAACATAGAGACATAGAAAACATTATGGAAACTGGGTAACTGTGAATGCAACTTAAGGCGGAAGGCTATCGAAGCCCACTTGTTTTTGAATCTTGAATGGCCCGATAAACCATGGAGACAACTTTCTCTTCAACTCAAAACAATGATGCCCTTTCATTGAGGAAACCATTAGAAGCTCATATTCTCCTTCCTTGAACACATCTCTATGGTCGTTATAGACATACTTCTTATGGCATCATCGAGCGGTCTCTAATTGTTGTCTAATCAACTAAATTATTTTAGTTTGGTCATGCACAAGCTCTGGCCCGATCAATACGCTATCCCTTACCTCAATCCAACAAACTGGAGATCTACACAGTCTCTCATAAAGTGCCTCAAATGGTGCCATGCCAATACTTGATTGAAAACTATTTTCGTACGGAAACTAGCACAATAGAATGTACTTCTCCCAACTTCCACAAAAATCCAACATATAGGCTTGGAGCATATCCTCAAGTATCTGAATCAATCTCTTGGTCTTCCCATCTATTTGCAGGTAAAAATGTGTGTTGAGATTGAGCTAAGTCCTTATCTGGTGCTGAAACCCACTCCAAAACTAAGAGGTGAATCTTAGATCATGATCTGATATAATAAACAATGGGACTATATGTAACCTAACGACATGGTCTACATATATGTCTCCCAGCTTGTATGTTGAATACTCCATGGAAATAGGGACGATGTAAGCTGACTTAGTCAAACGATCCACAATTACCTAAACCATATCATACTCTTTCTAAGTCGTCTATAGCCTCGAAACGAAGTTCATAGCTATATGTTCCCACTTCCACTGCGGAATAGGTAACAGTTGCAATAATGTTCTCGGTTTCTGGTGGTCCACTTTCACTTACTGACAAATCTCGCAGTTTTGAATGTAAGTAGTGATTTATACCTTCATTCCCAACCATCAATATTTCATCTACATGTTGTTGGGCTAAGTGTTCCATCACTTAGACTTCTTCCTGAGATTTCGATGTCAACAAACAATGTTAAATGGTACTAAAAAGTTTGTCAAGTATTTCAATGCGTCAAACATTGTAAGAATTCACAAGTTCAAAGGAAGCCACAATTCACGAATTCAAATTCAAGTGGAATAGATGAATGGAAGTAATGAGACTTGAAAAGCTCATAAGTTGATCTAGGCAAGGAAATGTACCGAAAAGCATGTATGGATTTTTTACATCATTTGTAAGGTATAAGAGGCCAACTACATGAGCCCAATGCATTATATTTATGCATTTCATAAATTTCATGTTTTCAAGAACCTAACGTCATGCATTTCATGATTTTTAAATTCGTGAGTTTTTAAACATTTTAAATCATGCAAATGTGTTTTATGGCATGAACTTGAGGTGTACAAACTGTTGAAATTGATTTTGGGTGCACTGGTATCAGTTTAGATGGGCTTTTTGATCATTTGAAAAATATTTGTAGAAAACTCTCTAGCATTGGAATGAAACATGAAATTTTTTGTTTTTAATCTTTGAAAATCATTCGGTTGATTTTTGTGTGTTCCTTAGGTCATACTTAACTTGTAGAGACCAGGTGCAAAGGTTTAAGGGGAGTCGTAACTAGGACAAGGGGTTTATAGCACCAAATTAGAAAAATTGTTTTCAGACCCCTTTTGATAAAGCGCGTTTCCTTATTGCCTTATGGCTTTTTTAAAGTGAACAATCCATACCTTTAATTTGAACTGGTGGATTGTTTTGGATCCTTAGATTACTATAACGACTAAAAATAGTCAAAACTGTATGGAGAGAACACTAAAACTACATGGAAAAATTTTTGGATCTCAACTTGCACATATACACACGAAGAGAGCTAAAACATGGAGTTTTTGCAAGAAAAGTGAAGATCAAACATATACACTGACTTGGGGGCTATTGGGGCTGATCTTATGCAAATCAAGTGAGGTGAAATGAAGTATTCTAAGGTCCTCAACACGCTGTCGAAATTGATTTTAATCATCTTCACATCTATCGTTGTAAGATCTCATCTTTCCCTACACTATTTGTACTTAATCTATATCTTGTTGTTAAGGATTTGTGTGGGAACCATATGTGACTAATTTTGATATGTTCATATAGTGTGTTGAGCTTAATATCAAGTCTAGATAAGACCTAAAATGAATTTGCACCTATTGAGCCAAAAGTTGAATCAATATTATGCATTTAAAAATAGAAAAACACAAACAGCTTAACCTATACTTATATTGGTTGCTTTTCTTTGAAGCGTGTGTGAAACACCACTAAAAAGGGGTTTTGGACTTAAACTTGATTTTATATAAACCCAAAGTATAGAGTGCACTTGCTTAAGCTTAATTGTAATTTTTCATAGTGCATTAAATTGACTTGAAATCGACTTGTACTTAATCTATATTTTTTTTTGTTGTTTCATGCTTATGTTATTTTGACAACATATTTACAAGGTTTTTTTTTCTTAATCTTGATCTATTCGTGACTCGAGATTTTGATTGCACAACTTGAGCTTAAACTTGCATTTTTCATTGTTGCATCAATTAGCCATTCTTTGGAACCGACTTGAACTTAATCTATACTCCTCTTTGTTGGTTTCAATATTGAGAGTTAACCTATAAAAATTGATTTACAAGGCTTCTCAATTATCAAAGTCTCACTTGCATTAATTCATTTTAGGATTACATTTGGCTTGTGAATGGAGAATATCTTATACTATTTTTCTTGTTGTAAGCAGTTAATCTTTCTTGATTATAAAGGTTGTAAGGTATATTGGTGAATAGACCAAGTTATGAATCATATTGGTGTATAGGAGAGCTTATAAAGCCTATCAGGGAATAGGCAAGTTGAAGTCCAAGTTGCATCTAGGAAAGGTGAGTTCCTAGTTAAGACTAGGTGGTCGTAAAAGTCCTTATTGTGGTAAGGCAAGTGTAAAAGACCTAGTTGAGGCTACGCACACTAAGCTTGTGGGCTTAGGTTTGTTCACTTATTAGAAATAAGTGTTGGGTCAAAATCCTAACTGGGGAGGTTAGGTAGTGGATGTAGATCCGAGGGATTGAACCACTATAAATTGATTATGTACTTCCGTATCTTCTACCCCTTCTCTTAGTATAGCATTTCTCTCACGTGAATTATTGTTGCACATTGCTATTGCTCTTACTACTACACACTCTCATCTAGCTTTACATGTCTTGATACATGTCGTTACCCCCAGGATGAACTATGAACTGTGATCTATATGCCTCTCAGAGTAAATCATCTCTCAATGGTGTATGCAATAGTATCCAAAATTTGTCTTGAGATCTCAATGCTACATCAACTGAAAGTCTCCAACCCAAATCATCACTGCTATATGTGAGTGACCTATGCTTCCCATACTTTGAATCGGTTCTATGACAGTCAACCATTCAAAACATGGCCACTAGCTCTGATCTAATTTGAACTCATGTTTTACCTTATGAGACATCTGAGCCAACAACTGAGTCCTCTGTAGGTACTCCCTGTACATTCATTATGGTCTCAGACTTTGTCTTTAGTCAAACAAAGCTCTGAGCATCTGCCACTACATTAGCCTTCCCCGAGTAATATCAAACGTAAGATCGTAGTCCTACAATAGCTTTAACCATCTCCTCTGCCATATGTTCAACTCGCACTTAGTGAATAGGTACTTCAAGCTCTTCTGATCCAAGTAGACATTGAATGTTTATCCATACAAGTAGTGCATCCACAACTTTAAAGCATAAACCACTGCTACCAACTCTAAGTCGTGCACTGGATAGTTCTTCTCATACACTTTCAACTGTCGGGATGCATAATTGATTGCCTTTTTGTCTTGCATAAATAATCCTCTTAAGCCATTCCCCAAAGCATCGGTGTACATTGACAACTCTATGACAGCCTCTGGTAAGATTAAGATTGGTACAACAGTCTTACATTTCTTTAACTACTAGAAGGCCTCCTGACTTGAATCATCTTAAACATAGGCTACATCTTTCCATGTCAACTTTGTGAGCAGTGAAGCGATCGACAAGAAACTTTGCATGAACCATCGATAATAGCTTGTTAATCCTAGAAAACTCTGTATCTCGGAAGCATTAGTGGGTCGTGGCCACCTAAGGATCACCTCAATCTTCGTAGGATCAACTGATATTCCCTCTACATTCATCACGTCCCATAAACTTCACTTTTGAAACCCAAAACTCGTATTTACTCAACTTAGCATAAATTTTGTGTTCCTTCAAAGTCTGCAACACCTTCCTAATATGTTTCTTATGATACGACTAAGTCTTAGAGTATATCAAGATGTCATCAATGAATGCAATCACAAACTGGTAAAGGAACAGCTTAAAAACATAGTGCTTCAAGACCATGAACATCATCAATGCATTAGTAAGCCCAAACGGCATCATAGTGAAGTGAAAGTGTCTGTAACGAGTACTAAAAGTTGTCTTCGATATGTCTTCCTCCCGTATACGCAACTGATGATACCATAATTTTAGATCTATCTTTAAAAAGAACTTTGCTCCCCTTAATTGGTCAAATAAGTTATCTATCCTGGGAAATGGGTACTTGTTCCAAATAGTCACCCTATTCAATTGTTAGTAATCAATACACATCCTCATTTTGTTGTCCTTCTTTTTTACAAACAGCATTAGCACTCCCTTCGATAATACACTTAGAGTAATGAAGTATTTTTTTAGTCAACTCCTCTAACTACTTCTTCAACTCTTTCAACTTGGTAGCCGCCATATGCTAAGGTGCCTTAGAAATTGGTCTCGTACTGGGTATAAGGTCAATCATGAAGTTTATGTCTCGATGGGAAGGGATTACCTGAAGGTCCGAGGGAAAGACTTTCGAAAAATCTCTAACTACAGGAATCTTCTCAATTAGAACTTCATGTACTTCCTCTTCCATAGCAGTCAGACTCGTAATGGTATATATCTCAGTCAAAGTCGCAACTCTACTACGGGTGGTAACACTAGCCAATGTATAGCCTTTGAAAATGGTGAAATGCTCGTAATCTAGAATGTGACGGCCTTAGTTCCCAACAAACCGGCCCCATCCAGCCTAAGCCTATGTAGATCCCTAGGTCAGCTTTCGCGAGGTTAATGCATGCTTAGCCAGCCTTTCGATCCATCATTTTAAGTAAAATCATAATTTTAAGATGAGTTATTAATGTTTTGCAAGATTTAAAGATTTACCAAAAGCAATATATCAAATTAAATAACTCAACAACTAAAAGAAAGGGTCGGACAACCTATGTATGGAACCCTACATATATATAAACATGTATATCTGGTGACCAAGTGCCAAAAGTAAATAAAATGATATACAAGTCATAATTATCTCTCAGTACCCATAATGTATCCCGGGTGTACAAAATATCAAGTATATAACTAAATATAATACAAAAATAGACCTACAGAATGGCAAAGGGGAGAGTCGCTCTGATGTCTCATAGTAAGTCATCAATCACCAGCACATTGCCCTTGCTCACCTGTAGATCTACAATTTTCACCAAATGAGACAATTCTAGTGTGTAAAGCCAAAAGGATATCGACACTAATGCATGAATGACACGTGTCGAGGGTGTATAATAGTTTATCATATTTTTTTATTATTTGTAGTAGTGGTAAATGGGATATCATATCCATAGAGATTTTGCAAACTTCTAAGGATAGTTTGTTTTCTTGTTTTTCTCAATTTAGTTAATCTAATTAAATGGGAGTTAAAATACTAAATAACTATAACTATAACTACTAACTTTATTAACTAAACTAACTAAACTAATTCAAAAAATTCAATGCAAACTTAATTCAATATAATATAAATATCTAAACAAACATCTAAAGAAACCCCTACTAAACAATTTAATATACTTGGATTACATTCAAACACTAGAACATGACTTTATCTCATAACCTAGTTATAATCATATCACGTGGAATCTTAGAATCATTACATCCTAATTCATAATAGGTTGATAGTCTTTAACAAACCATCAATTTCATATATTCAATGGAAAATAATTCATATCCTTATCATTGTAAATCTACTTATTGGATAAAACGCAATAAAATAGAAATATGATAGAATTAACACTCAAAAAAATCATGCCTAATTTAAATCGAATATTAATTAGAATATGCTAATTAATAAATAACTTAGAACACAATCACCTAGAACATCAATTGTTGTCAATAATCACAGACATAGAATCAGAAAATCATATATCATAATACATATTTGTAACTATGCATGTAATATCAATCCTCATTAGTTGTAATATGCGAAAACGACTTATTAAAATCGTGATTTTTGTGTATGATTAGATTTAAAGCATTAAGTACACGATTCATTAATTATATTTATATAGCAATCCAAAGTATATACATGTATAGGGTTTGTTTAGATTAATAAACTACTCACTCATGCTGGAAATAAATAACATAATAATATAATTGAAAGAAATAGTTAAATAAATACCTTTTAATGAAATAAACAAAGCTCAAATGTTGCTTCATACATAAACTCAATAAAACTAACTTACGACTAATAAAAGGCTTAGAGAAAATTTTCAAGGTTTTAATTTCAAGCCATAAGGTCCCATTTATAGTTTCTTAAGCTATACAAATCTTAGATAAACTCAGATTCCTTATTCTTATCTAAAAATCTCGTAACCGACCTCAGCGATTTGTCAACGATTCCATTTTATTCACAAATCGTTAAATTAATCACTAGATATTGGTGTTTGTGCTCCACCGATTCATTTGGTGATTCCTAGTCTATTTCCCATTTCGTTGGCTCTTCTCTGCTGCCGATTTTTCCAGCGATTCCTTTGTAATTTTATATTGCTAGCTTTGTTCTCCAGCTGACTATTTTGCTCTTCTTTCTCTTTTCTTTCAATACCAAGGCCTGTACATACCATTGGTTTTTTCAATCTCCATTGACAAGCATCAAGCTTACAATGACTAGTATAGAATCTCAAAACACAAAAACTACTAGATTAATCTTAATTTTAGAAAATACTTTTTAATAGCACCACATTCAAAATCAATAAGAATTTTGTTAAGATACCAATGAATATATCGTTTAAAATGTGTTAGATTAAGAAATATTTCACTCAACCTTAGCTTCAAGTACTCAAGCTAAATCTTTTCTTTGAAGAGTTTAAGAACATTAATCTTTTTCATCCCTGATTTTTTTACTTCATCCTAATTATTTTCTTTATTATATATATTTTTTTCATTTGACTTTTAAGTCCCTGCTCCATTTCTTATGGACGTTCTCACATTTTTCTCATTATAGATTCCCTGCTCCATTTCCTATGGAATCTATAGGAGCTTTTTATATTTGTAACTCTTTTTAGCACTTCTCACTGCCCACTAAAGTTGAAGAAAGTATTAATTCTAACTTATAAAATTCATCGATTTCTAACACATTTCTTCTTTCAATTGTGACATAATAATTTTCTATTATATATATTATAAAAATACTTAATCAATAGCATTTGTATCACAAGATTCTTAGAAACTTGTCTTGTTCATCTTGCAATATTATTTTGATCTTCTACCTATTCTTATGACTAACACAAGGCAAACAATCTTGTGCATACATCAACTAGTAAAGTTAATAAAAAGGGTATAAAAATTAATTTCTTCTATTATAGAATTCACTTAGATAATAAAAATATCACTTCCATTCAAAAATCTTTTGTATATTCATTATGTTATATTTCTAACTAAAAATAAAGTAAAATGAAATTCATACATACTTGAATTCGAAAGAAATTTGAAAAAATTCATCAACTCACTTGAATATCAGATCAAAAGTTTGAACTTTTTGGATTAATTCGGGACTTATCTTCTACCTTTAATTTCTTTCCTTGATTTCTTTAATATCATTGTTGTACTTCACCTAAAATACCCTCAAACTCATTCCAAACCTTGTCTTTAAGGATTAAAAATTAAGTCGGGTTTCAAACAAAAAAAATATACCTCGTGAAGTATAAATGAATTGATATAATTATAAATTGGATAATCAATATAAGAATAAACTCAATATATAAATTTCATCAAACAGAGTGCATACAAATTACAATAAACCATAACCAATGTATCAAATGTAGCACCATCATCGAATCTCATACCATTTTACCATATAAAATGTATCAAGTTACCAAGCACAGATCACATATAGTATATCACCACCTCAGATCACACAGTATCATCAATACCAGAGTTTTACATACAAGAGCTCACACATTACCACTCAGAGACAAAGAAGACAAAGTAAAGTAAAGAAATCAATGTCGTTATTCAGAAGTCGCGGCATCATCATCTACCATAGGATCAATCTTCTCGAGCTGGTAACTCGCAGCGAGATCATAAAGGGTGTAGTCCTGACCTTGCGGTAGTTGATCATCAAAATTACGATTACTCAGTAAACGCATTTGTGTAGATGGTATAGGAACCTTTGGGACTCGTTGTCTTATACTTCTTCAAGACATCATCCTCTCCATCCTATGAATGCTCCTTGCTAAGGCCTTCTGGTTCTCAAATACCAATTCTTAATGTTGGGTTTTTGGGGTTCATACACCGAGAAAATTCAGAACAATTTTGAAAAACCTCAACAGGATCAAAAATAAGTTCTATTAAACTTGATCTACAAAAGTAAACTTAACCTTAATCCGTGATTTGTTTCTCTGATTGTTCGATTTTCAAGATGCTCAAGTGTGCGTCCACTATCAAAAACCCACACACGAATGGTGACCATAATTTAGAGTGCTAGCCCCAAAAGTGATTGAAAACATTTTTTCTTTCTCTCCTAAAATCCAAAGAACTCGAATTTTTTGAAAACGAAAATCTCATTTTGTTTTAGTGTTTCACCCTTATTTATATTTGTTGTAGATAAGCCCTCACTTAAAATCATATTCTTAATACAACTATTGTATTTAGGCAGTTTAAGTAAATTACACATACGCCCTATTAATAAGTTATCACATAACAAATAGTAAGGGCTTTAATGTCATGAATTGTATCATGTAAAATTCATTACTCTGGAACAATTGAAATTGAGCAAATCCATTCTTTGTGAGCGACCCAATAGGTTCATGCGACACTGGCAATGAACCAAAACCATTTTAGAACACAAGTCATAAGCGGACTCTAGCAAGGCATTATGACTACCCAAGTAGCATGAATATCAAAATCGATACAGCCTAATAAATAACATATATCATATTCTTTTGTCGTGTGATATCCTTTGATTAAACATAAGGCATGAGAATTCACCCTTAATGTTCAATCTTACTAGTCTCAATCTTTAGTAAAACTGAAAACATCCAAATGACATTAATCATATCAATTCACATGGACTTGGCCATTATCAGTCTATCGTATTGAGGGATCCACTGATATCTCTCTATATGAGAGTGATAAATTATATCATAATAATACACCTTCACATAATATTCACATGATGACCAATCACAATCTTTATAATCGTCTAGTTAAAGACAACGTTTAATTGTGTCAAATTACCATGCTCCTAATATTAAAATCTATGGTAATCTCAAGTTGAAGGACTAAATGATATACATATCATGAGTAACACCTATGACTTAATCTATTTGGTGTTCTCATAGTGGGTAGGTCTAGTACCCTGTTCCCTAACAATGATCTTGATTTGTATTTCTATATGCATGATCATTACATGACTATCAATCAAGATTCACACTTGTCTTAATTTATTATAGTTCCCAGTATAATGACTGACTAGGGACATTAAGGAAATTTCAACAAATACCCATGGATCTTACTATAAGGTAAACATGCATTCACTTATAATAAAACAGCATATGAAAACCTCAATTTATTCACAAAAATAATAAGATAAACAATGTTTGTAGATTGTCCTAGGGCACATGCCCTAACATCTCCCACTTGCACTAGGGCTAATCATTCATGTATCTAATACCTAATGACCTAACATGACCATCATGTTTCGCTTGTGGAATAGCATTAGTTAAAGGATCTGAAAAATTGCCTTCTGTAGGAACCCTGCAAATCTTCACGTCTCCCCTCTTACTGATTTCTCGAATGAGATGAAAACATATAAGTATATGTTTGGATTTGTGGTGTGATCTTGGTTCCCTCGGCCTATGATATGGCCCCATTGTTGTCACAATATAAGTAATCAGGATTAGTAAAACTCAAAATCACACTAAGTTCATAGATGAACTTTTTAATCCAAACTGCCTCCTTAGCTGCATCGAACGCTGCAATATACTCAGATTTTGTTGTAGAATCTACCACAGTTTCTTGCTTTGAACTTAGTCAGCTCACTGCACCTCCATTCAAAGTAAACACATATCCAGATTGTGATTTAAAGTCATCTATATCAATTTGAAAACTTGCATTTGTGTAACCATTTACAACAAGCTCGTCTTCCAAACTTTCATAGACCAAGAACACTTCTTTAGTCCTTCTCAAGTACTTAAGAATGTTTTTTACTGCTATCTAGTGACACTCACTGGGATTAAACTGATATCTGCTTGTTGCGCACATAGCATATGATACATCAGATCGGGTGCATAACATGGCATACATGATAGATCCAATAACTATTGCATATGGAATCGTATTCATGCGCTTACACTCATCATTAGTTTTTGGATATTAAGTCTTGCTAAGACTTATTCCATGAGACATTGGCAACAATCCTCTTTTAGGGTCTTGCATACTGAACATTTTCAGTACCTTGTCTATGTAAGCACTCTAGCTTAGACTGATCAGCCTTTTAGATATATCCCTATAGAGTTTAATCTCAAGGATGTAGGCTGCATCTCCTAAGTCCTTCATTGAGAAACACTTCCCTAACCAAGACTTGACATTATGCAACATTGGAATGTCATTTCAAATGAGTAATATATCATCAACATATAATACCAGGAAAACAACCACGTTCCCACTGACCTTCTTGTATACACTAGGTTCATCTTTAGTTTTAATGAAACCAAATTCCTTAATTGCTTCATTAAAATGACGATTCTAACTCTTAGAAGCTCGCTTTAATCCATAAATGGGACTTTGAAGCTTGCACACCATCATAGAATTCTCAGGATGAGTAAACCCTTCAGGCTATATCATATACGCATCTTCAAGCAATTTTACATTTAGCCAAGCTATTTTGACATCCATCTGCCATATCTCATAGTCATAATACGCGGCTATGGCAATTAGAATTCTAATGGATTTAAACATGGCTACAGGAGAAAAAGTCTCTTTATAATCAACATCTTGAGTCTGTCTCAAACATTTTGCTACTAGCCATGCTTTATAAGTTTGTACATTGCCATCCATGTCAGTTTTCTTTTTGAAAATCTTTTACATCCAATGGTCTTACCACCTTCAGGTAAATCAACCTGGTTCCAAGCTTGGTTATCGTACATGGATTCCATCTCAGAATTCATGACATTAAGCCATGTATATGCCTCAGGGCTAGACATAGCCTCCGGATAAGTAATAGGTTTATTTTGATCCACAAGCAACTTCTCACTACTATCAGTAATAAGAAATCCAAATCTCCCAGGCTAATGTCTTACCCTATCACACCTATGTGGGCCTTGTGATACCTATGGAGGTTCAACTAATTCGAGACTTTATTGATCTCCCACTGGCGGTTGAGTGTTTATTTGTGGTTCTTGAACTTTTTCAAGACTTACTTTATTTCCATTGTTTTCTTTTAAAATAAACTCTATTTCCATAAAGACACCAATTCGAGCCACAAACACTTTGTTCTCAGTGGGATTATAAAAGTAGTATCCTCTAGTTTCTTTAGGAAAACAAACAAATACACATTTGGTAAATTTGGCTGATAATTTTTTGTGATTTGTCGTCGTACGAAAACTGCACAGCCTCAAATCTTAAGGAAAGAAAAACTTGGTCTTTTCTCAAATCACATCTCATGTGGTGTTTTATCAACCACTTTATAAAGAATACGATTCAGTGTAAACACAACAGTTTTTAAGGCATAACCCCAAAAGGAAAGAGGAAGATCCACATAACTCATCATAGATCGAACAATATCCAATAAAGTTTGATTTTTCCTCTTGGAAACACCATTCTATTATAGAATTGCTGAGGAAGTTAACTGTGAGACAATCCCACAGTTTTTAAGATAATTATCAAACTCTTGGCTCAAATATTCACCACCTCGATCTGATCGAAGTGCTTTAATAGTTTTACCAAGTTAACTTTGCATTTCATTCTAAAATGTTCGAAACATCTCAAAAGATACACCTTTATGTTTCATGAGACACACGTAACCATATCTGCTGAAATCATCAATGAATGTAATGAAGTACTGATAACCACCTCTAGCCATTGTGTTTATAGGACCGTATACATTAGTATGTATTAGACCTAATAAATCACTTGCCCTTTCACTGTGTCCAATAAAAGGACTCTTTGTCATCTTGCCTAGTAAAGAAGATACACATGTTTCATATGATTCGAAATCAAATGAATCTAAAAGTCCATCTTTATGGAGTTTAGAAATGTGTTTCTTATTTATGTGGTCAAGACGACAATGCCAAACGTTGGTTTGACTCAAATCATTTGACTTGAATCTCTTTGTATTTACGTTAAGAATAGGAGTATCAGTGGACCTTTTCATTTTTAGCATATAAAGACCATCACACAAATCAACATTCGCATAGAAAATGTCTTTACCAGAAATAGAGCATTTATTATTCGCAATAATGAAATTAAAACCATCCAAATCCAAAAATGAAACTGAAATGATGTTTCTACTCAAGGCGCAGACGTAATAATAATTATTTAAAACTAAAACAAGTCCACTAGGTAAAATTAACTCATAGCATCCTACTGCCAACGCAGCAACCTTTGCTCCATTTCCAACTCATAGGATGACTTCTCCTTTCTTTAGCTTTCTACTTTTGGTGAAACCCTACACGTTAATACAAATGTGAGATCCACATCCGGTATCCAATACCCTGGAATCACTAGTAGACAAGTTAACTTCAATAACATAAATACCTAAAACAATAGTCGTATTACTCTATTTTTTCTTTAGATATTCAAGATAGAGCTTGCAATTTCCGAACCAATGCCCAGGTGCAAAGTAGAAATGACAATTTTCTTCTTTTTCCTTTTCCTTATAGGACTGTAAAGTAGAAACAGTATGAGGCTTGACTTGTTCCATAGGCTTTGTGACAGTCACAACAGCCTTGGCAACTTTAGCCTTGCCTTTGCCCTTTTTCTTCAAAGCATTTCCTTTCTAAACCATCAACAATTAGCAATGGGTTTCTTGACATTCTGCTCAGCAGTTTTAAGCATCGAATGCAACTCTGAGATAGACTTTTCTATGTTATTCATAGTATACTTCATCATTAATTGTGAATAACTATCTGGCAATGAATTCAAGATCAAATTCGTAGTCAACTCTTAGCTTACGGGAAATCCAAGTCTGTCAAGATGGTCAATATAGCTATTCATTTTTAGAACATGAGGACTAACTGATGCACCCTCAGCCATTTTGCAAGAATGAAGATTCTTAATTTTCTCGAGACTTTCTTGTCTAGCATGCTATTAAAACATTTCCTTCAGCACCGTTGCCATGTCCTAAGCTTTCATATGTTCCATGTTTTCTGAAGTTCGGGAACCATGGTTGCCAACATAATGCATGCAACATCAGTTGACTTGTTGACATGCTTAGTATGTGCATCCTTCACGGCTCTTAAAGCATTAGTTGGTGGTTCTTCAGGAATAGGATCATCCAGGACATACAACTTGCGTTCATGCTTAAGAACAATTCTCAAGTTTCTGAACTAGTCAAGAAAGTTTGTCCCGGATAACTTATCCTTCTCAAGGATAGATCGCAGTGACAAGTGATTAGTGTGATTGAAGAGGTCGTAGATCTACAACAAAGATTATGCAAAAGTTTATTTTAGTATAAAGGAATAGACTACCACTAAATTAACAACCATCCTGAAAATGATACGTTAATTTAAAGGACTAAAATCCATGTTTCACCTAATTCCAAGACAGCTAAGGCATGACACTTTGAATTAGGTTATTTAGGTAGGTGTAATTTATCAATTACATCATATGTAACTTTTAGTTGTTGTTATGTGATTATAGATTATGACATCTATGTCTTAGCATGTTTTATCTCATCTAGTGTTTAAAGCCCAAAATCGTTTTGATAGCTTTATCAAGTCTAACCATTTCAAACAATAGAGTAATTGTTACTCAACTTGCCTCACCAAGATAACATAATACACTCTGCAAAGGCAGACCTATATTGATGTGATCGAAGCCTTGAAAAGTATTTGAGAATGGATGGCACTTGACTTAAAATATGGAAGAGGGATTTTTATTTGTTTTAGTAATCATAATTTAAACAAGATGAATATCATATATTACAATGCGTAAACAATCATTAAACAAGTTAGGAAATTATACTAATATTTGAAAAGGCTATAGATCTATCACTTTAGACGACGAATTTCAATTACGAAAATCAAAAATCGCCTAAAATCTCTCATTATTTTAGTCAGTTCAATTAACCATAACTGCCCCTCATTTTAGTTTTGAAAAATATTAATTAAAATGTTTTTAATTAACTAAGGCTCACATTTAACTTAGTATCTTATCATAATCCAATTAGAATTTAAGATACTTTGAATCCTTATCCAATTAGAATTTAAGATACTTTGAATCTTTATCTAACTAGAATTTGTTATATATCTCACTTATCTTATAGGATTTGTAATTCTTATCTGATAACAAGTTTATCTCATACCTAATAGGAATACACTAAGGATAACCACAATGAGATATATGATCAAAATCAATTTCAAAATATTAATCATGCATTCAACACCAGAATCGTATTAAATTAATCATATTAACCTAATCATGATTTCTAACATGGAGACATACATAATTATTGAACAAAAACGAAATATGTATTTAATACTAGAACCATATTAACCTAAACGTGACTTCTACCATGAACATATAATATTCACATCGTTCAATATTAAAAACATATGTTAATCAAAATATTCAAAACATGAATACAATCATTGAATCAAATCAAGCGTATGTATCGATATACATGAATTAACAGCATGCTTTAAATCTAATTCTTAATAATAATTATCACAGAACTTATATCTACATCATACATATACATAAATCAAGATCATGTTTTCACACATATATCATATATACATCAGAGAAAACATGCAAACGTTCAATAGAATCAAGCTTAAGGCTCTGATACTACTGTTAGGTTTTTAGGGTTCATACGCAGAGGAAAATTTAAAACAATTTTGAAAAACCCCAACTGGATCGAAAATAAGTTATATTAAACTAGATCTATAAAAGTAAACTTTACCTTAATTCATGACTTCCTTATCTGATTGTTCGATTTTCAAGACGTTCAAGTGCACGTCATCTATTAGAAATTCACACACGAATTGTTAACATAATTTGGAGTGCTAGCCCCAAGAGAGATTGAAAACATTTTTCCTTTCTCTCTTAAAATCCAAAGAACTCGAAATTTGTGAAAACGAAAATCTTATTACGTTTTAGGGTTTCACCCTTTATTTATATGTGTAGATAAGCCTCACTTAAAATCTTATTCATAATACGACTATTGTATTTAGCCAGTTTAAGCAAATTACATATACGCCTCTATTAATAGATTATCATATAACAAATCATAAGGGCTTTTATGTCATGAATCTTATCATATAAAATTCATTGTTCTAGACAAGTTGAAATTGTGCATAGTCATTCTTTGTGTGCGATCCAATAGGTTCGTGCAACATTGGCAATGAACCAAAACCATTAAGTACACAAGTCATAAGCTGTCTCTAGCGAGGCATTATGACTACCCCAAGTAGCATGAATATCGAAATTGATACAACCTAATGAATAACATATATCATATCTTTTTGTTGTGCGATATCCTATGACTAAGCATAAGGCATGGAAAGTCACCCTTAATGGTCAATCTTACTAGTGTCGATATTTAGGTAAACTGAAAACATCCAAGTGATATTGATCATATCAATTCACATGGACTTGGCCATTATCAGTTTAGCTTATCGAGGGATCCACTGATATCTCTCTCTATACGAGAGTGACAAAATATATCTTAATTACACACCTTCACATATTATTTACATGGTAACCAATCACAATCTTTATAATCATCTGGTTAAAGACAACATTTGATTATGTCAAATTACCATGCTTCTAATATTGAAGTCTATGGTAATCTCAAGTCGAAGGACTGAACGATATACCTATCATGCGTAACACCTATGAATTAATACATGTGGTATTCTTATAGCGGGTCGGTCTAGTACCTTGTTCCCTAACAAGTACTCATGATCTCGATTTGTATCCATATACACTTGATCGTCACATGACCATCAATCAAGATTCATACTCGTCTTAATTCATTATAGTTCCCAGTATAATGACTGATTAGGGACATTAAGGATATTTCAACAAATACACATGGATCGTACTATAAGGTAAACATGCATTCACTTATAATAAAACTGCAATTGTAAACCTCAATTTACTAATTAAAATTATAAGATAAACAATGTTTATAGATTGTCCAAAGGTACATGCCCTAATACTTATTTCCTTAGAGTTCTCATTTGATTGCGTAGAATTGTACCTATCAAGGCCAACTCTGACTCCTCTATTTAAAGTCCATTGTAATCCATAGCAGGTTGCTCCACATTCGGATCGCTTTTAGCTCTCGACATTTCTTCCAAAACTCACATCGTATCGTCTTTGATTTTCCTTTTTTGCTCTGTCTCTCGTCTGGCTATCTCAGCCTTCTCCCTCTCGTCTTCAGATTCTTCATATCCATCAATTTTTCCATATCTCTCTATTACTTCATATGTGATGGTTTTCTCTGGTAAAATATCCATCTCAAGTCCTGTCATGTTCACTCGATATGTTCTACAAAAAGTTGTGATCATCAAAGGAAAAGGTAATCCGTCATTCATCTTTGTTTGTGATGGCACTCCTGATCGACTTATAAATAATCTTGGAAACATCTAAATATCCCAACCCCCTCATAATGTAGTAAACCAATGCAGTTTTGTAGTTCACAATCTCGTAATATTGTAGATTTGGCTGTAAGATGGTGTTGATGAAATAACACCACGCTTTCGTGATTTATTTAAAAATTTTGGTAGTGATGTGCTTCGGATACCCCTCCATGTAGAAATTGAACCCATCATCATGGATTGCTTATAATCCTCCCCTAATTTGCTTAGTGGGGTAGTGGTTAATTTTTGCATATTCAGGTTTTAGGCACTCATCGTCTTCTCATTGGTGCACTTCCAGTAAACCTATATACCTATTTATTCTTGCAGCATAATAATCCACTATTCTTCCTCTAACTCGTGACTATGTTTCTATCACTTCCATAGGCATTCGCATAAAACTCTCTTACTAAAATATCACACCCTTTCTCACTAGGAACATCCACAAGGTCTAAATGGTTATAGTCCCTAATCAATCATTCGTAGTTTCTCGCGTCAATGATATCTAGGATTCTAGGCCTATATTTCAACTCATTATTAATATTGAATCTCTTTTTTGGATTTAACTTTCTTCCTCTCTCTACATCTTTCTTAAACTTGGCAAAGGCCTTTTCATTAATAAAATTATCCTTCCTAAGAACATAATTCTTCACTACCTTCAGTATCTCTTGTTCTACTTCCTCCTCCTCATCCTCATATTTCTCAGAAATATATCTAAACGACAAAGGTGGAGTAGACTCTCTTTGTGGTCTAATCCTAATTGTATTGAGAGAAATTGGTGTAGGTCTAATTGGGGAAACTTTGGATTTATCCTGGGTTTTCTCTACTAACTTCCCATTTCATTTCACCTCCCTTAAATTTCTACCCCGTCCACTTCCAGCCATTGCAATAGGTGCAAGCAAACGAATAAGCCTATAAAACCATTTAAAACCAAATTATTTTGAAAGTGTTCTGTAAAATTCAACTTATCCATCTTATAAGGAGAAATTTATCGAAAAATTTCGTTTATAAGTCAAGAGTTTGAAATTCATATAAAATTCATTGATAAAAACAATCGGTCATAAGTAATTCAAGTAATGTGATAGACAAATAAAAAAAACCCGCAAGCTCATTTGAAACTTAGTCTCAAATTAGTTTGCATATAAAATTCAATCCATTCGCCATACTAAAAAATAGTTTAAAATTTGATATCAATAAACAAATTATCACACCACTCCCATACTAGTATTATAATTGAAAATTTTGACATTAAAACCAATTTAGAATAGAAATTTCAAAATTTAGCATCTAACCTAAATAAAAAATCCAAAAATCCATGAAAATGAAAAATATAATCGATAAAAGGCTAGGGTTTTCATTAGTTACCTTCTTGAAAGTGAATCTTTCAAGTTTGGAATTCATAACTCCTCTAGATTACTCCTTCAAGCTTCAACTTTGAGTTCTCCTTGCTCAAGCCCTAGTTGGCTCTACATTCTCAAAACTCACCAAATTTTAGGCTGAATGTGTGAAGATTGAGGATGGAATCACTTAAATACATTGAAATCTAGCTTTAAAAGGTTGAATCTAGTCGAGAATTTGGTCTTTGGGTCTAAAAGTTGCAATGGTTTGTGAGTGTGAAATAAATAAATGTGGTGATTTTAGGTTTCAATTTTAAAAATGTGTATTCGTTCTCGGCAAATCAGGTTTTAAGTGGATTCGCTGGGAAATCGCTAAAAATGAGCCACGATGGCCCATTGATTAGTTCAACGAATCTTAGTTATAAGTGCAAATCGATGACAAATTGATGACCTGAAATTACACTAAAATTTTTGCAACCTGCAGCCGATTTTCTCAACGAATTTCAGTACAAACTGGAATCACTAAGAAATCGCTGTCCTATTTTAACTCTTTTTTCAATTTAATTGATTTTTCCATATATTTTTTACATATATATCCAATAAAAAGTTAGAATTATTAAAAATTATCAGAATTTGACTATAATTTGTACTAAATAATAATTCATTATTATAAATAACCAACTAATATAAAAACTAATGCATAAAGACAATATAATACAGAAAGAAATTGGTTTGATCAACCCCCCTCACATGAAATTATTTCGAAATTAAGTTCTTAAAATATCCCCAATATAAGAGTCAAAAGTTGAGAGAATATAAAGACAACTAACTAATCCTAATACTAAAATTGAAAGTAAATATAAAGAATGGGTTGCCTCCCATAGAGTGCTTTTGTTTACTATCATTGGTTCGACTGAACCACGTAGTTTTAAACTGGTTCTATAAACTTAAATGCAGGATTGTCCACTCTAATGCCATTCCAAAATGTAATTGCTCGGCCATGCACCGTAAAAGTGATTGTCTTGTTCAGAGTATACATGAAGTTTACGATGTGGCTAAGAAATGTCATCCTAAGATTAATGTAGGATCTTCATTGATGTAGTGTGGCATAACTAAAAATTTTGTGAGAATAATGTATTTGTCAATTGAACTGGTTCATTAATAACCACACCTATTGGTTTCAGTGAATAACCATTTAGTAGAAGAACTTTTTCAGACGCAAGTACATCCAACTCTAGTTGAGTATGAAGAAAGAAATGAATAGGCATGTAGTTTGCTTTAGAACCTATATAACAAATAGCTTTAAAATACGAAGCCAATTTGACTTTTATGTTTATGTATATATCTCCTGGATCATCGAGCTTGACAATTGCTAGATTCTTCTTTTTCTTCTTCTTATTCTTCGTGGCTTTAAATTCCTCCTTTTTAAGATAATTCTCAATATTGTTCGGTTGCTTAACCCTCCATTCTTGAGTTATTATTTTTGCATTTGAATTATCTTCAACTCGCTTATTCTATGTCATAACATTTTCGTCTTCCATTTTCATTACATTAATAACATATACTTCAGCTTTTAAATGATGATGATTTAATTTTGAAGATTCATTATAATTAGTTTGTTTATTATTGGATTCATCAGAATTATCATAGACATCTTCATCATTAAAATGAAAAGTGACAATTTTGTTTTCAAATTTCATAGACATTGTTCTTTCGAATATATCTAACTTTGTTTTAGCAATTTTAAGAAATAGTCTTCCTAAAAGTATAGGCGGAGATTTAGATTATGTTGAGTCATCCATTTCCATGACATAGAAGGCAGCTGGAAATAAATAAGTCATTTACCTTTACTAGAACACCTTCTAGTAAACCATAAAGTTTAATAATTGTGTTGTCAGCTAAGGTAAGATTAATAGGTGTATTAGTCAATGAACCTATTTTCAATGACTCATATAGTTTAAGTGACATAACATTAATTGATGCTCCAAGATCACACATAGCAAAATCTATAAAAGAAGTTCTTAATGTAATAGGAATTCCAAACATTCTTAGATCAGAACATTTCTCATGTATTTTCTTTTTAATTAAAGCATACACCTTTGTCCTAACTCTTCTTTAAGTTCTTCTTAAATTTTATCCTTAGATTCAGAGAATTCTTTTAAAACTTCATCAAAATTAGAAAGTTGCATAGTTGATTCCATCAATGGTTTATTAATTTCTAGTTTCTTAAATGCTTCAAGAATATCTTCATTTTTTTATTCCTCCCTAGCATTAGCTAATCATTGTGGAACGGTATGAATACATTTATTCATTCAAATTATCAGAAATCTTATCATTTTCATCCTTATCAATTATTTCAAATTTTCGTAAAGATTTTTCATGTGCTTTAACTCTAGCTAAATATTATAGGTATAGCCTTTCTGGAAAAAATGTATATTTCAATTGTTCAGCTATCCATTCTCTAGTAAAAATGACATTAGCCATCATTGCTTCTTCCTCTTCTTCTTCAATAGTTTTATGTGTTTCTTTTTTATCACCTTCTTTAAGTATCTTTCCAGTTATAGGTGTGTCTTTTTCATCACTGAATAAAGTATTAATTTATACTTGATGTGTAAGAGCAGTAGCAGCTTAAGTAGGTGTTTTAGCTTGATTACAATGTTGAGTTCTTAACCTATTTATTGGTAAATTCATTTGACTTAAATAGTTTTTCAGTTTATTGATAGTAGTATCAGTTTTAATCTGATTTTGAGAAATATGTGTAAAGTTTTGACGACTTTCATTGATAAAATTATGCAAGATTTGCTCTAAATTTAGATTCAAAGATTGAGCATTTTGTTAAGGTTGCTGATTAGGTGCACATTGCATCTGAGCTCTTTGTCTATAAGCACTATAATTTTGATTTTGAGGACCGTAACCAAGATTTGGGTGTTGCCTTTCATGATAATAAGTATTTTTATTATATTAGTTTCTTGGAAGACCAAAAAATTGGTTCATCACTGGATTAACCTCTTCAATATTCTTTTCATGTAGAGTAAGACACGCATTCTTAGGATGTGTAACCTCATTACAAAATTCACAAGCTTTAACTTGATTAGATCTATCTTTAATTAAAATTTTAACTATATTAGATAATTTATCAATTTTTTCATCAGAAATATTGTTTCTTCTATTATCAACTTCATAAAGTTTCTTTTTTGAGGATTCAACCTTTTCACCATATTGCTTATATTGTTTAGCCATTTTATTAATTGTTTCCTTTGCTAAAATAGGTATTATTTCAAATAAAGATCCACCACATACTGTGTCTAATAACATTTGTTCAAAGTGATTGAGTCCTTCGTAAAAATATTCTAATAAAGGTCTTTGAGTATATCCATGTTGTGGGCAAAAAGAAATTAATCTTTGGAATCTATCCCAGAATTCATTAAAACTTTCGTCATCTTTCATCCTTGCAACTGTGATTTGCTTTCTATAGGAACTAATTTTTTTAGCAGGCATATATTCATTTAGGAAAGCTTCTAACATTTGAGTCCATGTAGTTATTAAATTTTAGGGGAAATAGAGCAGCCAATCTTGTGTTTGATCTTTCAATGAAAAAGGAAAAGCTTTAAGTTTGACTTGTTCTAGGGTACCTTACTTCGGTTTCATCCTATTAACTTTATATTGATATTCCCTTATGAATTTTTGTTAGACTTCATTGTCTTTACCATAGAAGTTAGGTAAGGCACTAATAAATCCAGATCTAAGTTCAAATTCTGAAAATCCATTGGGGTATGCTATACGCATAGGCTTATATGTCGTAACATTTTGATTTGGTTGTCTAAAAGTAAGTTCTCTATTATTATGGTTATTATTATTGATAACTCTATTATCATTATCATTACTATTATTAATGACATCATCATTATTATTATCGTTATTATCTTCCATCCTATTAGCTAAATTTTTGGTAAGTTGTTGTCTTAAAGTTCGATTAAAAGTTCAATCTATTTTTGGATCAAACGGATGTAAAGATCCTATAGAATTTGAGCGACGAAGTGTGTAAACCTTACAACGTCAAAAATCTTAAGAAATTATTTAAAAATCCTTAGCAACGGCGCCAAAAATTGATACGTGTCAAGCATGCACAATAGTTTGCCATATTTTCCTATTATTTGAAGTAGTGTTAAATGGGATATCGTCTCCACATGGATTTTGCAATTTTCTAATGATAGTATTTTTTCTCGTTTTTCTTAATTTAGTTAATCTAATTAAACGGGAATTAAAATATTAAATAACTAAAAACTATAACTACTAACTTAATTAACCAAACTAACTAAACTAATTCAATCAATTCATTGCAAACTTAATTAAACAAAATTCAAATTCAATATAATATAGATATCTAAACAAATATCTAAACAAACATCTAAACAACCCCCCACTAAATAATGTAATATACTTGGATTGCATTCAAACACTAGAACATAACATTACCTCATAACCTAGTTATAATCATATCACATGGAATCTCGGAATCATTAAATCCTAACCTAGTTATAATGTGGCTGGATTTCTAGAATTCAAGAGGAATTGGAGCCCATAATCGAAGGATTCAAGCAAGAGACAATCTAGGTATTAGCTAGCACCTCTTTTATTCAAATTTCTCACTTCTTGTTTGTGAAAATGAAATTGGAAGGTTTAAACGCTTGAATTGGATGAAATGGAAGTTTCCTCACTAATTAGCAAACCATCGATTTTCCTACATTCAATGGAAAATAAGTGATATCCTTATCATTGTAAATCTACCTATTGCATCTATGCATGTAATATCAATCCTTATTAGTTGTAATACACAAAAATAACTTATTAAAATCGTGATTATTGTGTATGATAGATTTAAAGCATTAAGTACATGATTTTTAATTATAACTATATAGTAATCCAAAGTATATACATGTCTAGGGTTTGTTTAGATTAATGTACTCACTCATGTTAAAAATAAATAACATAATAATATAATTGAAATACATAGTTAAATAAATACCTCTTAGTGAAATAAACAAAGCTCTAATGTTGCTTCAAGCATAAACTCAATAAAACTAACTTACGGCTAATAAAAGACAGAGAAATTTTTGAGGGTTTTAATTTCGAAGCCCTAAGGTCTTATTTATAGTTTCGTAAGCTATATAAATCTTAGATATTCTCAAATTCCTTGTTCTTATCCAAAAAAACTCGTGATTGACCTCAACGATTTGTCAACGATTCCATTTTATTCACAAATAGCTGAGTTAATCACTGAAAATTGGTATCTATGCTCCACAGATTCATCTGGTGATTCCTTGTGTATTTCCCCATTCGTTGATAACTCGCTAGTACTTTTGTGCTATCGATTTTCCTAGCGATTCATTTGAAGTTTTGTATCGTTGGCTTTATTCTCCAGTTGGATGTTTTGCTCTTCTTGCTTTTTTCTTCCATTTCTTCATTTTTCCTAATTAAATCCTAAAATCACAAAAATAAGAGAATACCTAGTGTAATATCACCATTTATATCTAAAATCGACCTAAATTACACTATAACACATGTATAATTATTGACTTTTCAATGAATAATAATAAACATTCCAAGAATCATGCGGGAGATAATAAAAGAAATAAATTAGTACATTGTATGATAATAAGATTGGATATTACAACTACAAGAAATAAGTGTAAATGAAACTAAAAAGAGAGGTGCCCAATTAGTCCAAACCACCGAGTGCAGGTGCCACAGGATCAAGGGTCATAGAGTCACGACAATGCCAGACAGACTTAGGACATAAGACGTGGCAACGCCTGCTGAACCTAGACAATCGCAAATGAGGGATATCAACCATACACTAAATAAAACACATCTCATTCTGAATAAATCTAGTGAATCGGAGTCATGGTCCCAATTGCAAGTTGACGATCACACTCCGGAGACACCTTCCAGACTCACTTGGCCCTCGAACACTCATAATAAGAGTGGGAGTCCATGGAAAAGCTAATTCATAACTTTAAAGAATGAAGAAATGATAACGAATTAATATGGAGATCCTTGCTAGTTTACTTACCTCAAACTATGCAAAAAATACGCCTTCGCGGCTCCAAACACGCGTCCTAATAAACCCCTGATGTTTGACTCTAACTAGCTAGGTACCTGGTGTGCAATTTGATTTACGTGCTAAAGTCATTAAGTTGCAATTACCAACATTGTTTCTAATATAGTTCAATTGTAATCTAACTTGACTATTTATAAATTAACACTCATTTTGCTCTTGGTATTAGGCTACTAAAGGTTGTTATTGTGTGAGCAATGTAACTTGAAAAATTGGTGCAATACAACCCCATGAAGAGTCTTACAAATCATTTCAAGTCAATTTGGTGTCTAATGTTTCTTTTTATTTAATTATTGCAAGTCCTCATTGGGCACGTAGCTCAGCCAAAAGTGTCCGGACTTGCTTAATATTGTTCAACATACTTTATCTATTATTTTAAGGTGTTATTGAACTAATTAAATCATTACAATCATTTCAAATGAGTGTACAACACTAGTTTGCAAAATGGTCCCCTAGGGACTTCAAAATAAATATTTAAAGTTAGTTTTCCTTCAACTTGAAAAATGGCTTAAAATAAATAGAAATTTCTTAAATTCTTGATGTTGGTTTCATGAAGTCCAAATACTTGAAACTAAGGTTTTCAAGTGATAAAATATCCTTTAAAAGTTCAAAAATCAAATTTGCAACTTTAAATGAAATTTCAAGTCCTTACTTGTAAATATTTAGTTCTTGTTCAATTACGACATCATTTGATGCCTGAAATATCTTAAGTAATAATCAGCCCATTAAGTAAGTACATTTCACCTGCTTCAAGATCTATTTGGAAAACTAGTCAAAACACCTCAAAAATTTATGAAACTTGGTGTACAACTTCCGCACAATATAACTTTATGATTCAAAAGGTTTGGTCCCATTCTGGCATCGTTTGATGTTCGGAATGTGTCAAAACCCATTTTGGCTCAATTGGAAACTTGCATTTTTTCTATTTCAAAATTATTTTTGAAAACCATTCAAAATATTTCTAAATCACTTGAAAGTTTCAGTGAAACAGATTTATAGTATGTTGATGTTCTTTATAAATTCTGGTAATTTTTGGACTAGTGGAGATCTCCGAAAAAGGTCCAAAAGTCTCGGCCAAAAAGAAGAAATTTTTAGTCAAGTCAAATTGCACATAGTGGGTGATTTCATGGGCATAGATCCCATGGCGCCTCTAATAACGTGGTTTTAGTAGTGATCCACGTCATGGGTGGCGCAGTGGGATCATGCCCATGGCGCCACTGCCGGCACCGTTCGAAAAAAAGGAGAAAAGGGGGTTTTTGAACAATCGTATTCCTTCAAATGGGGTCTTACCTTAATTGTAGCATCCAACATCACAATTTACTCATGCATTAAATAAGCATTTTAAACCACAAATTCTTTGCATTTTCATGTAAACTCAAAAACATGTACTTGAAACTTGAAATCAGTTTTATATTGGAGTTTTAATGAAAGAAAAACCTAGTGGTAAACCATTCCAAATTTGGACTCGCCGCCACGAGGTGACGTGTCTCCATGTACTCCTTGCCAGTCGGCCCTACTATACGTGTACGGCACCTGCCCGTCTTTTTCCTGTCTCGAAATTCGCATCCACTTGTGTGTACAGCGTATAAATGACATATGCAGCGGAAGTTGTACTTAAATGCAATGAATATTAATCAATTTAACAAATCCTAATGTGAAAAAACCCTGAAAAGTATTATGTATAAAGGTAGACGACTGTACCATGTAAAGTATCTATGTACAATGTCATGTCACCCCCCAGTTCCCAAAAGAATCAAAATATCAAAATAATCACACGTACAAGTAATCCTCAGAGGTAGGCAGTCAGAGGTAGTCGCCTAAGATCCCCTTGCCTTTACTTGTACTCGGATCTGCACTCGATTAATCACATAAGAAAATGGATGACGAGTCCAGTCAGTAAAATCCCAATGAACTCCTCCGAGCATTCATATAAATAAGTGGAAGTCAATAAATACTGTTAAATAAACATGCGGAATGTAAACAGACAACTGTAAGTAGGGCATCGCATGCATAGATAACAATAAAGTGCAAATATGTGTGCCTGTTCCAGTCAGACTAAACCATACTTCGGGATTCCCTTCCAGGATCCCACTAGTGGGCGCACCCAACTAGCTATCACCTGATCCCTCTCGGTTGCCGACGTAGACCTACGACGCACCGACACATGTAGCAGCTCAATAGCTCGGGTCGTTATCCACCGAGAACTCCTGATACGCATGCTATGGTCTAGAATGCATAGACACACAACGGAAAATCCGGTGGGAGTAACTCAAACAACCGTACAAACAACGACAATATATAGATATAGGAAAAATCACAAGGAAATACTGGAATTGAATGGAATTATAAAGCAAAATAAATACTCAAGAGTTTTTCCATTGGGTTTTACAAACCTCACAACGCACTCCGATACCCCGTAATCAATCCTCGAGTCCAAGTCAACGAGTCCTTGGTCGCCAATTGATCACCGTGTCAACCTATGTCCATTTATTAATAATTTAAGTTAGCATGACAATTTACCACAAATTTCTAAAATTTTAGGCCAAATTACATATTTCGCGCTTTTCGAGGCAAAAACCCCGTGAAAGTCGCGTCCGGATTATCCAAATATTTCATTTGTCATAGAAATTCATAAATTTCTATTTATGTTATGGAAATATAATTTTTTTTTTCGGAATTTTCCCAATTTTTCCAGAATTTTTCTTTCATTTTTCTTCTCTTTTTCTCTTTTCCTCTTCTTTTTTTTTAAAAAAAATTTGTTTGGGTTTGGGTCCTACACTATGGTTTTTTGCATGAAAGAACAAGCTTTTAGCTTATATATATTTTCATTTGTGATCTTAGCCACACAGTTTAGTTATTCACTTACATCTCTAAGAAATCATTTGGTTCTTGCTTAATCCATCAATCTCCCTTTGATCTCCACCGTGAGAACCTAAGATTCTTATAAATCTTACATCCTTAGGCTTATCAAAGGATCCCCATTTATTTTAATTGAACTTTAGGCCTTTATCTACTTAGCTTCCATTAAATAAGTTAGGATTTTAGTTAATTACATCTAACTAGATAGTTAGCTTAATTGGTACTTTGATTAAGTTCATATAATAACAATTAGGCCTCCCTTTTCTTGAACTTAAATCTAGTCTTGTTAACTTAACCTATAATTTGTTTAACTTAGGTATTTTTATTAACATTCACCAAAGAACCCAAGTAATTGGCTAATCTAGCATTATATCATATATCCCTTCCCTATCGCCCGTGGCGTGCATGCACAATGAGACGAATCTCTCACTCACAACTTCGCCGAGGGTTGATCGAGTATGCCACATCTTGCCAGATTCACGTCCACGTCAAGATCCTAAAAATGACACATGGTATAAGTTAGAGTTTTAGGTTTATTACATGGATGGTCACAATCTTATGAAACAATTTATTTTGGCGATATACGTCGCTAACTAGTCCATACCCAATAGTGCATCGTACACTGGACACTCTCATACTCGTAAGTCGAATGGCATCATGTGATCCCCAATTTTAATTGTGCACCCCTCACATATCATATTCGAATAAATCCTTTTGCTAAAAATTGTGCTCAAAACCAAGTATGCGTGTAATGACCCGTTACCTTAAGCTAGTGATTAATGTTAACTCAAATACTAATTAACTCGAATTAGGCTCGTGGTTAAGCCCAGCGTACCTCAATTAGCGTATGCGTGGGGTTTGTGTGATGTTTGGTGTTTGTGTGATGTATTTAACGAATTTTATAAGTATTTAGATTAATTGGAAAATTTATATAAGCTTATAATTTAGAAATAAATAATTAATTAATAATTGGCATTAAATGATGTACACCTAGTGCGATGTCATGAAATGAATGTGCACACCCGAGAATACTCGTTGACGTGTCCAGTGAGTTTATTGGCGTTAAAACACATAAGAAAATATATATTTATTTATTTATAATTGATATATATATATATAAGTAAAACATACAGTTTGATTTGATTAATATGGATCATTGGATCGCCTCGAGATGTGAGTAAGTGGAGGATGTGTCAAGATGTGTGTCACTTTAGGGTTGTGTCATTTTAACATAGTCTCTTTTAAATTAGTCTTAAGATAGCGCGATGCGTATCTTGAGGAAAGTCCATATATATAAAAAAATCAAAATTAACTTAATCTTATCTCACTGTTGCACTCGATCGTCGAAAGTAGGTGAGGGTTTGGTCAGTGGGTTGGTGTGAACAAGGAAGGGAAGAAGAGATTATCACAGCTAGATTAAGTCATTTCCACAGTTGGATTGAGTTTGGGTGAGTGTTTGATCAAGTTATTTCATTTTTAGTTGTGAAGTTTTAGTTGAATTGGTGATGAATCTTTGTTAATTATGGTTGTTGATGACTAGAAATGGTTTAAAACCTTATTAGAGGCCCACCTTGATGTTGTGGTGAGGTGTTGGATGTTGTTATGACAAGTTGAGGATCGAACATGGGATGCAGCCATGTCCTCTATTGAGACGCTCGATGGTGGAGTGCATTCCCTTTGGCAGGGAAGCACACTCCTTCGTTAACATTGATAAACCCCAGTTGGTGGAGTGCGCTCCCATCTCGAAAAACATCAATAATGTTGAATTCTTCAGGGTGATTTCTGAGGGTTTAGGGACTGGTTTAAAGGCTATAAACTTAGGGTATTTGACTTATAATGACCTCAAATGATTTGTGTTTGGTGCTCGAATGCCGTGAGAGGTTCAAGTAACTCGAGAGTTACTAAATTTGGAACGAGACTTAGAAAAATTCGACAATGGTAAGTGGGACTCAATTATATTATCAATTGTGCTATGTAAAGTAGTTTATTAAGTTCATATAGTTTATGGACTGAGAAATGGGAGCAATGTATTGTGACAAGCGTAAAACTTAACTTGTAACTCAAATGTGAGTTGGATTGAGTTAATATGAAGTGGCTATGAGGTTTCTTAGGATTAGCCTTGATGGTCACCCAATAGGGGAGGTGAATTGGGTGTGATGGCCAAATATGACTTTTTAAAACTTTATTTGCTAATCTCCAAAGTTCACTTCAAAAGTTAAGCTAAATGGGCGCATGTAGTGGTGAAAATGATAGCAGTGTGTCGGAATGATTCAAGTGAATAGAGTATTACACCAAATGTAGGAGGTAGAAGAGATGGAAGTACACAATCAATTTATAGTGGTTCGATCCCTCGAATCTACATCCACTACTTAACCTCCCTGGTTAGGATTTTGAACCACCATTTATATTCCAATAACTGAACAAACCTAAGCCCGCAAGCTTAGTGTGCCTAGCCTCAACAAGATCTTTTACAATTGCCTTACCGCAATAAGGATTTCCACAACCACCTAGCCTTAACTAGGATTTTAACATGCCTAGATGCAACTAGGACTTTCACTTGCCTATTCCTCGATAGGCTTTACAACCTCTCCTATACACCAACAGGATTCACAACTTATTCTATTCACCAATAGACTTTATAACCTTGATATTAAGAATAGTTTTTCGTTTACAACAAGTAGAATGGTATAGGAAGTTCTACTCTCACAAGCTAAACGTAATCCTAAGACGAATCAATGCAAGTGAGACTTCGCCAAGTGAGATTACTTGTAAAATCAACTTTTATAGGCTAACTCGCAATATTGAAACCAATAATGAAGAGTAGAGATTAAGCTCGACTTGGTGCCAAAGAATGGTTAATTGATGCACTAATGAAAAATACAAGCTTAAGCTTAAGTTGTGCAATCAAAATTTCGGGTCACAAATTAAATAAGATTAAGAACAAAAACACTTGTAAATATGTTCTCAAAATAACATAAGCATGAAACAACAAAAAATATAGATCAAGCCCAAGTCGATTTCAAGTCAATTCATGCATTATGAAAAATCACAATTAAGCTCAACCAAGTGCACTCTATACTTTTGGTTTATACAAAATCAAGTTTAAGTCCAAAACCCCTTTTTAGTGGTGTTTCACACACACATCAGTGAAACCAACAAAGATAAGTATAGTTTAAGCTCTGTATAGTTTTTTTAGTTTCGCATGCACAATAGTGATTGAACTTTCGGCTCAATTGGTGCAAATCCATCCTAGGTCTTATCTAGACTTGATATTAGGTGCAACACAGTGTATGAGTATATCCAAATTAGTCACACAAGGTTCCCACACAAACAATAAAATATAGATTAAGAACAATAGTGTAAGGAAAAATAGAGATCTTACAACCCAAGATGTGGAGATGATTCAAATCAATTTGGGCATTGGGTTGAGAGCCCTAGAACATTTCATGTAACCTCACTTGACTTGCATAAGTTCAGCTCCAAAAACCCTCAAGTGAGTGTATGTTTTTTATCTTCGCTTTTCTTGCATAAACTTTATGTTTCAGCTCTCTTTGTGCGTGTATGTGCAAAAAAGATCAAAAACTTGTTATATTTGTTTTTACTATTCTCTCCAATCCCTTTTGACTGTTTCTGACCATTATAGTGATTCGAGGATCCAAAACAATCCACCAATTCAAATTAAAGGTGAGAATTATAAGCTTGAAAAAGCTGTCATGCATCCAAAAACGTGATCCACCAATTAATGGGGCGCGCTCCAGGACCCGGGGCACGCTTCACTTAATGGTTGAGTGAGCTTCATGGACAGGAGCATGAAAAAAAATATTTTCTATTTTAGCGCTCTAAACCCCTTATCCAAGTTATGACTCACCTTAAGCCTTTGCACATGATCTCTACAAGTTTAGTATGACCGAAAGAACACACCAAAATCATCCGAATGTTTTTTCAAATATTAAAAACGCAAAATCCTTGTTTCATTCCAATGTTAGGGAATTTTCTGCAAATAATTTTCAAATGATCTGAAACCCATCTAAATTGATACTAGTGCATCCAAAATTAATTCCAATAGTTTATACACCTTAACTTCGTGCCATAAACCACATTTGCATAATTTAAAATATTTTAAAAGTCACGAACTTGAAAATCATGAAATGCATGACTTTAGGTTCCTAAAAACTTCAAATTCATGAAATGCATGAATCTAATGCATTTGGCTTGCGTAATTGAACTATTATACCTTAAAAATGATGTACATGACTCCATACATGCTTTTTCGGTGCCTTTCCTTGTCTCAATCAATTCTTGAGCTTTTCAAGTCTCATTTCTTCCATTTCACTTGAACTTGGACTTGTAACTTTTGGCTTCTTTTGAACTTGTAAGTTCTAACGAAGTTTGATACATTGAAATACTTGAAAAAATTATTAGTACCATTTCACATGTTTTTTAACATCAAAATCTCAGGACAGAGTCTAAGTGATTGAACACTTACTCCAACAAGCCTTACCATCCTCCCTCCGTATTCTATGGTTTAATACCATCGCTTACTATCCAGAAGAGTGTGGAAACTCAGCTAGTCTTGAATACGCTGATGGAATCACACACCGACCAATATGTAGATTTCATTAGTGGTATTCTTAGGTAATCAAGAGATGACTCTTATAATTAAAATGAAAGTGACATCACAAGTATAGTTTCTATTGAACTGTGGAACTGCATATGTCATCTATTGTTATATTTTTCAATGCACTAAATAGATATTTATTGGATTCATATTGTTATTCATTATTCTTGTTTATTAAATAGAATTTTGATAGATAATTATGAGTAACTGAGTAAGTTAGAGTGCCAACACCCTTCAACATTTCATGTTCGCAAGTCAGCATTTCAGCGAAAGGCAAAGAGAAGGCTTAGAAGTTTATTTGTCTTCGTTACAATGTAATAAGCTTTCCTTGTATATATATACTATATGAATTACATTGTTGTAATAAAATAGGGTTGGAAGATTTTGTAATCATGTTTTTGTTTTGATAAACTCTGGGTTTATGCATTTCATTTATATTATCGAAAAAATTTTAAGTTTTTCATCGCGTATACTTTGATTTATATCTCGATATCGATATATAGGTTGAGTTTAATAGGTATGGAAGGATAGGCTGCTAGCTCGGGTTAAGTCTAGCTGGTGTACCGGGGCTTAATTAGACTTTCAAGCAGAGTATCACCCTAATCGGGATAGGGGATGCTATAATGTGTGTGCTCTAACTGGTGTCAACCCCAAAGCATAAACCATGGTCCTTAATATAAGCAACACATTAGGACCAAAATCAAATAATGTATGCATGTCTTGACCATTAATTGAAACCGAACCTACGACCAGCTGTCGCGTGGCCTCCTTGCCATGCTCAGCTATCACATGAACTATCCCTCAAGCAACTAGGGCTACACTCGCCTCAGGTAGTGGAGGATTAAGGAACTGGCTATTTTAATGCCCATTCATCCCGTAATTGTAACATATGACATGCAACTTCTGGTAGTTTAGGGACAGTTGCACTGTACTCACCGATGCACTTCGGCTTAGCCCTACTAGCCTTTTGCCCTTGCTCTATTATGGCGAACGTGGTAGCCTAAATGTGACAATCTAAATAGTTGAGGTGCGGGGACACGTGAATGCATGGTGGTCCTCATCAGAGTATGTATTGCCTTCGGAGCTACACCTAGGATTCATGGTTGCCTGTTGATTCCCCAAATATGTGCTTCTTCAAATTTTCTCCCTAACTTTTTGATAACTGCCAAAACTGCACTTACCCTGACCATATCGATCAAACCACGCCTGAAACTACATATCATAATCATCACGTAGAGTTGACTCACACTCGAGTGCCCGACGAAAGGGATGATGGTATGTCTCTGATCTCAATGCTACCACCATAGTGCGTAAGTCTCTCCTCCACCTATCAATAAATCATTTCTTATGAGTTACCTCAGATGTAACATACTCGTACGTGAACTTGGTCAGCTCATTGATCATTGACGCATATTCAATACGATCGTGTTGCCTTGTAACAAGGCAAATAACTCCCTAATCTTTTTTGCCTTGATGATCTTTAGGAAACACTCATCATAGAACATACACTTAAGCTACGTCCATCAGGTTCCCGAGTCTTTAAAATAGATAACCACCACCTATGTGCCTTATGTTCTGCACGAACGGCACCAACGGTATCATAGTCTCCTTGTCAATGCCTAGAGTATCTTTTTTCTTATCCATGTTTAATATCCATGCTTCTGACATAATAGGATTTGGGTCTTCATAGAATTATGGTACATCATATTTCATGAACTCCTTCTGTATCCTGCCCCTCCCCCCTCTGGCATGCCTCAGTATCCACATCGGTTATAAGTACCGTCCCTGCAGCTGTAGCTGTAAGAAAATCAATGCCTTCCTCCATTTGATGATTCTCGTGTATATGTGCTACAAAAGGATTAGGCCTTGGCCCCACGAGTTCCTGTCCAGCTACCCCAACATTTCCTTGATTATACAGTATGTAACAGCCTAAAAATTATGAATCTTGTGGTACGCATGTATATGCCTCGAGATATGTATTACACTTATCGAGTCACACATTATTTTATTTTATTATACTACATTAATGCATTTAGATGAATATTAACTAATGCATTTTGTTGATACATCATTTGCATCATTTGTTTGTTTGCATATCATGATTAATCATAAAGAATAATTAGAATATCATGATAGGGATAAAATAGTCTTTTCGGTAAATATAGTGATAAGTAAAAAATATCTATCTTAATGGATGAAATAGTCATTTTAGTAAAAAATTAAAAATAATAAAATAATACTAAGAAATGATAGGGTGACCTGGAATGGGACACCCTAGATGGACACCCGATGAAGTGTCCATCCATTCACGCATCGGGATATGTGTGCACACACATCGATACACGATGGATGGACACAATCATCGAGTGTCCATCCTGAGTGTCCCATTCCGGGTCATCCTATTATTTTCCAATAATACCCTAGGAAACAAGATAATTTTCTTAAAGTAAATAAATTAGTAAATTAAATCTGCAAAAGATAAGTCGGTCTTGTCATCAAGTAAAGAATAAGAAGCTTCTATAAATTTTATCTTTACATTATGATTAACAATGACACTTAACATCTTCAGGAAAAGAATGAGAAGTATCCTTTAACTTTATCTTAACATTATGATCAACAATGACCTTGTCTTTATCTAGCCATCTTGACTTTCCATTATGAATTTTTTTTATTAAGTTGCTCTCCCTCTATAAATAGAAATGAGAATACGCTTCATTCACACGTTTTGTTTTAGTTTCTATATTTCTCCATTTATTCATTCTCTTGGAGAAACTTTAAGACTCATAGGGATGGTTATTCTTGTTGAGGTAATCTTCTTTGTTATGCATTATTAATTAGATGCATGTGCATTTACATTTTTGCATCTTTATTACTATTATTACGCTAATTATATATGTTTATCCACTTGTGTAATTCTTGTCGAATGACATTTTAAAGTCCATCGATGTGGTTTCATTGGTCAACCAATATGGTCAAGTGCTGACGAGCACCATTGATATTGCCATTTAGTGTGGTTTGAGTTGACGTGCATAGCTCCATGGGTCTACCAGTGTGGTTTATTCTTTAAGCATATTGAGGTCTGCCCTCGGGTATGGTTTAATTTGATACTTTCATGTTGTTTTGTTATGTGTTGCATTAATGATAAGTAATTTGAGAATTACTGGGTGGCTGGCTCATTAAATTAAAAATTTAAGGTATTTAGCTAAATGGGTTCAATCATGGGCACGAGAGATTCGAAAAAAGAAGTTTATATACAGTAAAAATATATTATTTTTCTCGTGTATCTAATAAAATAGATATTTTATTATCAAACAACTATTGGTTTTCTATTTATGAGTTATACTCGATTCCATGGTGCATGTGGGCTATCCATCTCGAAATCGGGTGTGAGTATCTCGAAATCGAGGTGTGACAAAATGGTATCAAAGCGAAGTATAACTTGAGAAAATCTTCATTTGTTAGGCAACAAAATTAGGGAAAATAATAGTGGGACTCGAGTAGAATTAAGAAATTAATATAGTCGTAATAATAATAATAATAATAATAATAATAATAATAATAATAATAATAATAATAATAATAATAATAATAATAATAATAATAATAAAAGTTTGCTAGAAAAAACCAATATACTAAAAAATAACCTATAACGGTTTAGAAATTTTGTTAGATGTTATAAATCATACAACAAAAGAATATATTGGTTTCAATACACAGAAATAAAAAGCATAATAGAAACAAGAAAAAAAAAAAAACAAAAAGAAAGTTTTTTTTTGTATGAACTTCCATGTCCATTCATGTCCACCCGACTCCACTAGTGTTCCATGGACACTCCTATCCACGCACATCTACACATACCAAGTGTTCCTATGGACATCATTTCCACCACATCAATGAGTGAAACAAGGTAGGTAGACCCTTTCTTCCACTTGCTTGATTGTGTAAACTATGTTGGCACGACAAGTGGCTTGTCAACAACATCTTCTTTGACTGGTCAAATTATAGTGTTGATTTTTCTCCCAGTTGCAACCATTGCCTCACCGGTGTCATTGCTACTGTTTACTAGCACCACTATTTTAATTGAATTAACCAGATAAAAAATCATTTTTAATACCCATATATCAATCCTGATAAAAAAAAAGTTATACTTATCCATGAGATGCTTAGATGATAAGTAATTTATTAGTATTAAAAATATATATACTTATCCATATGAATATAAGAAGCTTCAAGATAATAATACTATTAAATAAAAAATAATAATAATTAATTACTAACTATTAAATGCTCTTCATAAAAAAAAAAATTAATGGCTCTTTAAAGGTCTATAGCTAGGGGCCCATTAATTAGACTCTCGACCTAACCATATGGCAGTACAACACTACATTTTCTATGGATGCACTGTCCTTCATGATCATTGGCTAAGAAAAAGTGAGGTTATTGAAATAATTGAATAAAAAATGACTATAGTCATTAGAATTATGTGATAGCATGTTACGAACCTCTAAATTCTACTTCTTGAAATCAATCCACTATGATCAAATGTTGAGATCAACTTTTAAGTAGGCCTAGATAAAATATCCTACTTAATGCATGTCTACCCATACAAATCTAAGCACACCATGAAGATCTTCAGTACTGTAAAAAAAATCATTGGTGTTAATCAATCAGGTTACACCATCAAATAAACAAAAGTCAAATAGCTGGCACATGATAAAAGCTTGCTGGCTCAAGCTATGTTCTAGCACTTGTAATGCTTGACTCTATAGTAGGAAAAGATTAAAAAAAAATATGAGGGAATGACAAACAAAGGAACGAATTGATACCAATTGAGATCCAAATGGATGAAGAGTAGTAATTGTGCAAGGCGACCTCAGACCAACCAAAAACACACTTCCTAAGTAATTAAGGCTGGCAAGTCATGTACATTAATGGCACCAATTTTGAACTAAAGAATATGCATCCTCTTAGACACAATTATAACCATATAGAATGTCAACATATTCAAGAAATCAGGATAAGACAAGAATACCATATATATTAATTCATCTCAATTAGGTACAATTAATAAATACAGTTGGGAATCTTTGAGAGAACTTGAAAAAGGGAGATTGACATTTAGAAACCAAAAATGTCCATATATAACCCTGGACTTCGATGGTATTGGAGATCAATTATTAGGATGAGTTTCGGAAGTAAGTAGACATGCATATCCATATTCAACTCTAATTATGCTCTTTAATAAAGAGAAAAAACGTTATTTTAAATATAGAGTATAAATCTAGATTTGTTTGTAATTATTGATCCACCGCATGTAGGCCGGCATGAGGCAAGCTCAAAAGCCTTTTAGTTGACCCATCAAATTATAGCATTGACTTTTAAAATAATAAAAAATCAATAATACCAACCTTGACGACTTTGATCAATCTAAACTTCAATATTGACAAAATTTGACCATCGTTGACCATAATGTTGATTAGTTAGCGTAAGGTTCACCGTTATCTTGATGGAGATGATTGGTTAAGCACCAACTTAAATTAACACAAAAAATGACCATATTTAACACTCAACTGACTATTAACTCCAACATTGACCATTATTGACTGTCATGGACTAGGTAACCTAATAATTAAATGCTTTGATTGATTTGGATCAACGATAATCTCATAAATTTCTTTTAATGGGTGTCGATGATTATCCTCATTTACCACAACCTCTACAACTAGTTATCACCTGAAATGGTAAGGAAAAAAATTATATAATCTGTTTAGTAAACTATGATACTTTTAAAATTTTAGGTTCATAACTTATAGTCTTTTTTAGAACCATTATTACTTTGCCAAGACATGAAAATAAGCTAGCTACCAAAGACATACAACAAAGGAACAAGACAATAGATAAAAGGTTATTAGCTAGAACTAGTAATGGCTTTGGAGGTATACTAATTAAGATAAGTGGACTTAAAGTTGAAAAAATATGATTAATGTCTTAATCAATAGTCATTTGGAATTCTTAAATATTTTAAATTTTATAATCCAAGTTATGCTACTTTAATATTAAGAAAGAAATGTATAAAGGATAGTATTGAAAACTAGAAATATATATAATAGTTGATTCGAGAAAACCATCTTTAATAGAAAATCCTATACTATAAGATGATCAGATATCCAGACATTTAGCGAGGACAAGTGCTAATTAAGCATGATGTATGGAGTTGAAAATCTTAACTAGGCTGGATTGTGACCTTTATTTGGAAAACGCTTTAAATTTGACGTACGGCTAGTACTGGTAAATTCGGGCGGGATTGGGTGTCTAGATTTACAAAAGGCTATAAGTACATTAGAGGAAGAAACTTTGGGTAATAATGCTATGTGGGTAGGATAATCTTGACTTAAGTGTTTCTTTTATTCTTCAGTCAAAATGGTATGGGACGTGGTAATTCAATGAATAAGAATGAGGTTCTTGTCTTGATTATCCCACATCTATTTAAATTTAAGTGGAACATTAATAAACTACAATCCTATGCACTTAACCTCGAAAATTAGGCGATTAACCTATACAATAAAATGTGCTACTAAAGCACAATTGACCAACTAAACAAATATATATACATTAAAAACATGTTGAATGTGTTTCATATCTATATTGTAATATTCATTAGCATGATATACCTTATTAAAAAAAAAAAAAAAAAAAGAACTTCAATAATATATATATCCTAATCCTTATATATATTGATCCAAGAACTTTTCAATTTTGATGGTGAAATTGCTCAAAAGGGAGGAGATTGTAACAACCCAAAAATCATGAATCTCGATATACACGTGTATATGCCTCGAGATACATATTACACTTATCGAATCACACATTATTTCATTTATTATACTATATTAATGCATTTAGATGAATATTAAATGATGCAGTTTGTTGATACATCATTTGCATCATTTGTTTGTTTGCATCTCATGATTAATCATAAAGAATAATTAGAATATCATGATAGGGATAAAATAGTCTTTTCAATAAATATAGTGAGAAGTAAAAAATAATTATCTTAAGGGATGAAATTGTCATTTTAGTAAAAGATTAAAAATAATAAAATAATACCAAGAGTAACAAGGTAATTATCATAAAGTAAATAAATTAGTAAATTAAATCTGCAAAAGATAAGTCGATCTTGTCATCAAGTAAAGAATAAGAAGTTTCTATAAATTCTATCTTTACATTATGATTGACAATGACACTTAATATCAATAGGAAAAGAATGAGAAGTTTCCTTTATCTTTATCTTAACATTATGATCGACAATGACACTTCAACTTAATCTTTATGTAAAGAATAAGAAGTTTCTAAGAAGTTTCGTTTATCTTTATCTTAAACATTATGATCGACAACGACCTTTTCTTTATCTAGTCATCATGACTTGTCATTATGAATTTTGTTTTATTTAGTTGTTCTCTCTCAATAAATAGAAAAGAGAATGCGATTCATTCACAAATTTTTTTTAGTTTCTATCTCTCTTTATTTATGCATTCTTTTGGAGAAACTTTAAGAAAAATGTTGTAGCCCTCATAGGATGGTGATTCTTGTTGAGGTAATCCTCTTTGTTATGCATTATTAATTCGATGCATGTACATTTACATCTTTGCAGCTTTATTACTATGATTATGCTAATTAGATATGTTTATCCTCATGTGTGATTCTTGTCAATGGACATTTTGAAGTCCACCGGTGTAATTTTATCAGTCCACCAATATGGTCAAGTGCTGATGAGCACCATTGATATTGTTATTTGACCTTGGTGTGGTTTGAGTTGACGCCCACTGCTCCTAGGGTCTACTAGTGTGGTTTATGCTTCGGGCATATTGAGGTCCGTCCTCGGGCGTGATTTAATTTGATGCTTTTGTGAGATTTTGTTATATGTGTTGCATTAATGGTATGTAATTTGAGTATTACTAGGTAGCTGACTCATTAAATTAATAATTTCAGGTATTTAGCTAAATGGGTTTGATCATGAGCACGAAAGATTCAAGAAGAGAGGTTTATACACAGTAAAAATGTATTATTTTTATCGTGTATCTAATAAAATAGATGTTTTATTGTCAAACAACTATTGGTTTCCCTATTATGAGTTATACTCGATTTCATGGCACCTGTGGGCCGTCCATCTCAAAATCGAGTGTGCATATCTCAAAATCAATGTGTGACACATTAGTTCCATAATATGTGCCATATACCTTTCCTAAGATTGGTCTAGATCAGCTAACTCCTGATCCTATGCGATTTCCGAATTCTGAGTGGCCCTCTGGTGCATCTCGGTCATAGTAGATATGTGATGTTCCATCTGATTGCGCCATTGCCTTTCGTCTCTTTCTTGAATTTCCCTCAGGTTGTAGGATGTCCATCTGTAGTTGCTCATGGTGCACTGTGGAGCAACAAAAAGGAATTAATCCCTCAAGATAAGAAAGTATGCAAGAATATCTAAACACTATTGATATTACAACACAAAGAAAATAACATTACATTAATGTTTTATTTCATGTTTTCAATCTCTTCTCCTAGTATTGGTCATTTGTGCACATTAAGTCAACTTGAACCAATGTCTCATACCATTGAGTTGTTCAACTTAAACTTGACATTTAACTTTAAAGGTTTTATATACTTAAGCTTCACTAACTAAACATTTTCCTAGGTTCTAATCCCTATGCTCTGATACTAACTGCGACAACCATTACCTGGTTTAGGATTAGGTCGCCCGGCTCAGGCCGCCACACAAGCTCGATACCAAAACCGGACCCAAGTAACAGTCTGGCACGCGTATTTCAACATGGGGAACAACATACTAACAATGTGAAATCATAAATATGGAAGTAAAAATGAAAACTAAAATCCCAAAAATCCTTTAATCCATAAAGTGGGTGTTAAAAATTCTAAATAGGTTCAATCCTTCCAAAAAGCTTCCAAAGATCCAAAAACTTCCAAAACCACCATAAAGCTTCCAAATAATCCAAACTATATAAGGAAGGTTCCAAACTACCCAAAATACCTATTTTAAGTTACAACCCAATTCAAAGTTTTCCAAAAATAAAAGATAAATAGAGCAGTAGTAGCAAGCAAGGCCCACATATGATAGGAAAGGCTTCACGACATCACCTTTCCTTTGCCATGATTTAAAACGGAGGTGAAAGGCACTAAAATGTAAGTGGGGTGAGCTAAAAAGGGTAACGGAGCTCAATAAAAGGAAAACCTCACTCAAACATCAAATACACAAGTACTACTTAATATTTATGTAAGATCTAACATGAAGTTGAAACCAAATCACAAGTATTGAGTAGAAAGCATGGAAGCATGCATTATTTAAATCAAACATAAGCATGTAGATAAGTTCCAAACATATAGAAGCACGGAAGTGATGTTTATATTCAAGTGGAAGCATGGAAGTAAGATTCCCAATCAATTAGAAGTATGGAAGCAAGGTTTTTATTTCAAATAGACGTTGAAAGTGAGGTTCATATCCATAAACAAGTGAAAAGCCATCCATTTATAACTTTTAAGGAAATTTCCAAAATTCATTAAACCATAATAGGAAAAAGATTTGCAAATCATAATTGAATTCAAATCATTCATACAAAGGGGCCCACAAGGGATATACCATAAAGAAATAATAATAAATATAAGTCATTGTTCCATTCAATTCATGCTAGGCATTGATAGGAATTTGGTGACCAAATCCTTCACTTTTTATTTAATGCAAACCACTAATGGACGCAATGGCCATTTCATCCCCCAACCCCTAACTAATAGCATCACAACAAAAGTAGGTCCATCTAAGGTCGACACCGATACATGTCCCTCTATCACCAAGTTATAAAAGGAGGAGCTCCAATTCATGTACTCAAATGATACACTTATGCATTTAATTAGACAAGTAAATCCCTCAATGGCGAATTCCACAAAACATCCTGGGGCGTTAAATAATAAGGCCCTCGGTGGTACCACAAACATCATGGGGCATTTAGATAAAATAACTTGCTTATAAGGCCCTCGATGGAGACTCCACATCCTAGGGCAATGAATAACATAAATGGGGAAAACAAATGCATTCATATACCATAGATACCAAGATCCAAATAAATATTGTGATGCAACCCATAACCCAAGTCTTTCATTTAAAACATGTTTCTTAATTATCTAATATCAAGCTATATTTAATGCGTGAGACAAGCTCCCCTCTTACCTTGACTCACTGTAAAACTCCTACTCCATCCTCCCGCATTTGGAGTTCTTTGAAGACTCCTTCGCGAATCTAAATAGCTAGTAAACAATCAACATCAATACAATTTACAATTTAAATTTTTCTAATTTTAAATTAATTTTTCTTTAGGGTCCACTAGTGCTGACCCCGTGGGTTTTGTATTGCTTGGAACCTACTTCGGGGTCCCGGTGAGTCGTTGTAAGGGAATGGGACCCGTCATTGGGTCACTCAGGAGCATGGATATGCTCTGTTTCATAGGCAGGGATAGATTCATCCCTACTATTCATGTACAACCAAGAGGCCCCTGTTGAACCCCATAGGTCAATCCGACCCTGGACTATGGGTCAAAGGGCCAGTCAACCCCAGGTTGACCGAGCTAGGGGCATGCTTGTCCTTTAATGTACATGTTGGAGCATGGTCAATCTTATGAACATTGTTTCTAGTATTATTTTGTTTAATAAAATGGAGGATTACATTTGTTGTTCATTATTGTAATTGGTTTGCATGTTTACATCATAATAAGATCTATGGATGTTTACTGAAATATCATAAATGTCCATAGTCGATAATTATATTGGGAACTACAATGAATTAAAACTAATGTGAGTCTTGATTGATGGTCATATGATGATCATATGTGTAAGGATACAAATCAAGATCATGAGTGCATGTTATAAAACATGGTACTAGACTGGACCCGCTATAAGAACACTACATGGATTAAGTTATAGGTGTTGCTCAGGATAGGTATATCATTTAGTCCTCTGACTTGAGATTACCAGAGACTTCAACATTACGATTGTAGTAATTTGACACAATCAAACATTATCTTTAACTAGATGATTATAAAGATTGTGATTGGCTACTATGTGAATAATGTGTGAAGGTGTGTAATCGAGATAGAATTTGTCCCTCTCGTATAAAGAGAGATATCAATGGATCCCTCGACATGATAGACTTATAATGGCCAAGTCCATGTGAATTAATATGATCAATGTCACTTGGATGTTTTTAGTCTACCAAGAGATCAAGACTAGTACGATTAAACATCTGGGTGACTTTTCTATGCCTTATGTTTGATCAAATGATATTGTACGAAAAAAGGATATGATATACACTATTGATTCAGTTGTATTGATTTTGATCTTCCTGCAACTTAGGTAGTCAAAATGCCTTGCTGGAGACCGCTTATAACTTATGTACCAAAATGGTTTTGGTTCACTGGCAACGTTGCATAAACCTACTAGGTCGCATATAAATATGGTTTTATCAAATTTTGAATGACTCAGAAAAATGAATTTTATATGATAAAACTCATAACATAATAGTTCATATGATGTGACATGTTATTACCTTTTTAAGTAGGAGTATAATGGTAATTCACTTACCCGACTTTATACAAGGGTTGTATAAATAGGCATGTTAAATGAATTCACATTACGTGTGAAATTAAGGTTGGAATCTAAGTTTCGTTTTAAGAAAACGAATTAGATTTCTCAGCTGTTCTAGAGTTTTTATGGAGAACAAAAAATTGTTTTCATGTTCTCTCTTGAGCTAGCACTTGGAATCTCGGCCACCATTCATGTGTGGAATTCTAATTGAAGACCTTCGTCTCTGGTAGCGTCTTATAGATCAATCACCACAAAGAATGAGACTTGCGATTAAGGTACAGTTTAGTTACAATCAATCCTTAATGGAACTAGGATTTGATCCTGTTGGGGTTTTCAAAATAAAAACTTAAAATTTTCGTTGTGTTTTGAACCTCAAAATCCAACAATACGCCTACCAGGGAAGGGCGACGTGAAATCCGAGAATCTCGTAAACCTGATTAGGATGCTAATTAAGTATTTTTGAATTTTATTTAGGATTTAAGTATTTGAGGTGGGACCGACGCGTTACTGATCGAATATCATAAATTTAAAATAAAACCATAAGATCTACCTTGAGATACGCGATACGTATCTCAAGGAGATCAATGTAATTGATCTTATATAAGTCGGTTAGAGGTGATGATGGTGTTAAAAGTCATAAAGATTGACCTCGAGATACACAACACGTATCTCAATGAAGATCAAAATAAATAATGAATCGTCATATCTGCCTCGAGATTCATGCAATGCAAATCTCGAGAAAATCTAATGTATATTTGTAACCAATAGAACATCGCCTCATCTATTTGGTTTGAAACAAAGAAATCAATAGTGAGGGAGAGAAATCAAACCTGAGGAAAGAGACGACATGTAGTCTCCCTTCCCAAAGAGCCATGTAAATCCAACCCTAATAACCCAATCAACAAATTAAAAAAGCGAAATTGATTTTTTGTTGATCGTTGAGCAGAGGAATAGTGGAGGAAGAAGATGGGGTTGGATCCCCAAACTGCACCGAACCGAGTCCGGTTCAGCAATCAAACTCTAATTAAAAAAAAGAAAAAAATACATAAAAATTTGAAAAAATAGAGAAAATCTTAAAATTATATTTTGGACAAATAAATAGAAATGGGAGATTTATATGAAAAATAAGGATTTTGAAATTTTCCCAAAGATTTATACTGGTGTTTTTTCTCGTAATACGTGTTACGATGCCCGAAAATGTCCGAAATTTGGAAAAAAATTTAAAAGCATAGTCAAGGTTAATTTTTTATTCGGAACCACAATTTGCAGTCAAAATCGAAATTCGGACATTTTGATTCTGAGTTTTTAGGACTTGAGAATACCAACACAACTCAGAAATTGGTCAAAAATTTAAGAAATTCGAATAGAAAACTTATCCGAATTTCTTAATGGTTTTAGGTAATGTTGAGGATTCCAAAACTACTTGCAACGAAGCTCGATAAATAGGTTCAAAGTACGTTAAAGCCGGGGAAACGTTGTGTGAGGCTTCAAAACCAACTTTGACTTGGTTTAGTGGTAAGTAAACCCTACAGTGATCTTTACTATTGATTGATTATCTTTATACCTGTAATTGTATTATAATCTCCATTGCATTTTATCATTCTTGGTTATGCATGCATAGAGAGAGTGAGGGGGATAAGCTTGTTTTACTGTCTGATTTGCTTGAAACTAGGTGTTAATCCTACCTCTACGCCGTCTAGTGAGACTACCAAAGTCTAACGTCAACAAGTTATTTCTGAATTTCATAATCTCTTAATACTATATTTATACTATTTTTAGAAGTCGACATCTGATTATAGTTAGGAGATAACAAAAAGAGTGGATTGCATGTCATGTTGATGCATATATTTTATTTTTATATGGAAATGCAATTACATGTCTCCATGTATCAGACTAACAATTGCAAGAGTACATATCAATGTAGGAATTTACTTACCTAACATCTTCGAGTTATTTTTGATGATGTAAGATTCTATATGAAGACAAGAGATAAATGGACAAGACTTAAAGATTATGGTAATGGTTTTCAAACCTTAAAGTAAATTCTTGTTTTAAATAGTTTATATACATTGTTTTGGGATTTTTTGGATGAGTGTAGGGCGTGAAAGTTTTGTTGAATGGTTATGAGGTTCTTCTAAGTTATTTTCAAATACATGAGAGGTTTATATTTCTATTTTGGTCTAGACCAAATTGTAAAGTTGTAATTAAGTTATCGAAGACTCTAAGATAGTTTATAAATTTGAATTCAGTATATATTGTGAACTGCGGGGAGTTATAAGTCCTTCTAAGCCATTTTCCAATTCTATTGTCTATTAGATGGAAGTTTTCCTGCAGGCCACTTTTAGTGGAGGTGCTGCCAAGATTTTTATAAATTATGAATATGATTTTTTAATTTGCTCCAATTGAATAAATCATGAATTGGGTTTCATTGAAGGTATAAATCTTATTTTAGAGCCTTATTAACGATTGAAATGCAAAGTATTTTGAGGTCAAAGTTGAAAGAATGGATTAGGCTAACTAGATTATCAGGGATTAAGATAATTTAGGTCGGTCGGTCATCTTAATGACGAGGCGCTGACAGGCGATCCCCCTCCCTGGCCTCTGGCGGTGGGCCGTACTAGCCCTCAACTAGGTGAGGCGATGGGGGTGGGGGTGGGGATGGTCATGAAAGCACCCCCTCCCCTTATCCTTTAATGATGGGGCCGCATGGTGGTGTCCGTGCCCTTCTATCAACAGCAGCAACAGTGAGGCCACCACCGCTCACCTCAGCGGTGCCGTCGACTCTCCGTCAAAATTTCGGACTCTCTCCTCCAAATCGCATCCCCTACACCCCAAATTTTATCAATTTTCTCTTCTATCCTCACCAAAACAAGAGAATAGATTATAGGGAAGAAGTGTGTATACAAAAGTGAAGATTCAATACCTAGAGCACCATGGTTGACACCATCTAGCTTTCATTTTCCTTCTCCCTCGCGTATTGTTTGTTTGAACCTAAAATGGGTTAGGGTTTCATAATTAGATTTATATGCTTGGTGTAAATAGTGTAGGGTTTTTGTGAATTTATAATAATGCCCCTAAGCTTATTTTAGGTTCATTTATTTCTTGATTAGGTTAGTGATAAGTGATTATATATATATATATATATATATATATATATATATATATATATATGTATGTATATAGGTTAATTTAGTAGTATAGTTAGTATAAATATCCTCAAATGAGTGCTAACTCATGGTATTATTGCATTTCCAAGGAATTAAGGTGTATTGGAAGAAATCAAGGAAAATGAGAAGAAACAGAGCAAAAATCCACAAAATCAGAGTTGGCGCCATGGGAGCATGTGTTGACCCTGTGAGAAGACAAGGCACGGCATGGGGATGAAAGGAACGGTATGGGAGAGAAGAAGAAATGAGGAAAACCAACTCTGAAGGTCCAGCGCCATGGCTAACAAGGGACACAGCGGGACACAAAGGGGACGGCGTCGAGGCTCCAGGAGCTAATAATAATGAAGTTGTGGCGCAATGGCGGCGCCGTGACTTAACATACACGGCACCGGGGCATTTGTGATAGTTCCAACTTCGCAGAAATTAGAAAGTGAAGCTCTAATTTGGATTAAATTGTTATTTAAGGTTTCTAATTATTATTAGGGGGTATAAATAAGTATTAAGATGTGGTAAACTAAGGAGAGCCAACCACATAGAAGGAAATTAGCCTCCATTAGAGTAATTTAGCATTGAGTTTGAGTATTAAGGGGTTTTTGTTGGAGAAACATTAAAGACTCCACGTTTGCAATCAATATTTGGTTTCATTGATTAATTCAAGGTAATATTTATATTCATCTCTGTTTGCAATGAGTTTTATTTTGAATTGTGATGTGTATTTTCAATAATGTGCGAGTAGTCTATTTATCTAGGGATCAATAGATCATATGGTATGAATGTTATGCTTTGAAATAGGAATAGAAAGTGTTAATGAAAAGTGCAATGGTTATAATTTGTATTAATTCTGAGTGTAATGCTTTAGACATCTTGATCACGTGTTTAATGAACTTAGGCTTTATGAGTTATCATGGTCATTGAAGCTTCTAATCCGGACTTGAACAGTACAACCATAAAATACACAACATCAATAGATATTTGTTGATTAGGGAGTCACGGATAGTAAACTTAGTTGGTTATGAACCCAATGATTTGAGACTTAAAGCAATGTAGAGCTTACATTATTCACACTGATAGGTGGAATTTCAGTTTGCACATTAGAATCTTCTCCATCATGACAATGGGTTGAAGTGGATTTGAAGGAAATATGTCTATTCTAATTAGGCATTGCACAAAACATATTAAGATGTAAAAATGAATATAAAGCATAGTATTAAATTACCTAGGTGAAGTTGCAAACTAAGATATCCTTAATATAAAAGTTCAACTAAATTTTAAAGTGATTTGTTAGAATAGTTTAGTTTAGTATAAAAACCAATTAAAAAAAAGTGAATTCCTTAGCAATAGTTCAAGTTAAATAGGTAATTAACAACTAGTGCAAAAACCTTTTCTTAGGGATGATATTTGTGATCAATGTAAGTTGATTGCACTATTACTACAAGCCAGCTTTTATACTTGCGGCACGCACATCAAGTTTTTAGCATCATTGCGGGGAAAGGTAGCCATTAGTATTACTTACTTAGTTTGAATAGTTGCTAAGTTTTATTTTTTGTACTTTAATTTTTAGTTTATAAAAACAAAAATAAAAAAATATAGGCTTAAGTTTCAGTTTGACTTTCTGCACTTGATCTTTTTGTGTTTTCTTTTCAAGGATACTTAGTGCATGCGTAGCAAGGGAGAGAATGACCTAGTGCCTTATGATCCGGAGATTGAGAGAACAACTAAAGGAAAAAAAAGAAAGGAGTCAAGATGGCAGAGGAGTAAGTTCGAAACCAACAGCAAGGCCACGGGAATAACCAACCCACAGGTGATCTGGTAGTACATGAGAGAGTGTCAGGACAGATATACCTTCATGATCACTTCAAGCCAGAAGTTCAGGATATGTACAATGAAGTGATGAGGCTTCTAGCTAACTCCACCGAGTTCAAGTTACGACCGTCTCTTATCAATATGGTGCAAAATAGCCTATTCAGCGGGCTATTCGATGAAAATCCAGTTGCACATGTTGAGAATTTCTTAGAGAATTGTGACATCGTGCACATCATCAGAGTTACGAAAGAGGGGATCAGGATGCGAATCTCCCATTCTCACTGGGTGGAAAAGCCAAATCTAGGTTCCAAGGGTTGAATGCAGAGAGTATGACTTCATCGGTGAAAATTACCGAAAGATTTCTCGACATGTTATTTCCCCTAATGAAGGTCAGCGAAAGGAGACTTGAGATTAATTAATTTAAGCAAGAAGACACCGAGTCTCTTGGCGAGGCTTGGGAAAGATTTTTTTTTTTGCAAATGGCTTGGGAAAGATTTAAAGAGATGCGAAGGAGATGTCTGACACACGAATACTTAAAATGGGCAAAACTCCAGATTTTCTACTATGGGATGAACCACAACAGGAGAACATTAGTGGATGCTACATCAGGTGGCTCTCTACTAACCAGAGATGAGGATGGAGCATTGGATCTCCTTGATCTTATGTATCAAAGTTCTATTGTCGGTAGTTGTTCCACAGTCAGGAAATGAACAGGCATCTATGAGATTGACTCGCAAGCTGCAACTATGACACAACTATCAAATCTGAGTAGTCAAATAGCGAAACTTCAAATGGGACACCAAGGTCCACAAGTAGCATAGAAACCCATGAATCACCAAGGCATGGTGGTTAGCCAAATGGACATACAACAAGTAATGAAGTGTATGGACATCAGTTTCATGAATAATCAAGGCTACGGGAACAACTTCAGGCCGAGAGGAGTGGCTCCTCAACAGTTTTGTCAAGGATACAATAACAACCCAAAATTTTCTTATGAAAATCTTGATAATGCACTGAAGTTACTTCGAGGCTTCGAACAAAAAGTCCAACAGGGGAAACTGGGGTAGAGCAAAGAGATGACTTCACTAAAGTCAGTTGAGAAGTATTTGCAAGAATGGAAGTGAGAGATAGGGGCACCATGAGAAGCACGAGAAAGAGTTGGAAGGAATAAAGCAAACCATGAAGAAAATGGATAATGAGCAGTCATAATCCATCAAGAACTTAGATAGGAAAATTGGTCAACTTGCGATATCCTTGAACTCAAGGAAAGAAAGAAAATTTCCTGGCAACGCCGTCACCAATCCTAAGGAGAACTTGAGTGCCATTCGCATGATGAGCACCACGGTAATAAAGGATCTAAAACAAGATGAAGTAATGTATAAGCATCAAGAGATGTAGAAACCAGAAGAAGAGCAAAAGGTTGGGGTTCAAAAAGAGACACCATGGTTCGCAGACTCTGTTAACTACTTGGCATGATGAGTACTTCCTTCATATTTAACAAATGTAGTACGAAAGAAATTCCTAAGTGATGTGAAGTCGTATTTCTGGGATAAGCCATATTTGTTTAAGAGATGCAATGATGGATTTATTTGACAATGTGTAGCAGAGGTGGAATTTGCGGCCATTTTGGGAGGATGTCATTCTGGGAGGATGTCATTCATCACCATACAGGGACACTTTGGGGCGCAAAGAACGGCAGCTAAAGTATTGCAATGCAGGTTCCACTGGCCAAATCTTTTTAAGGACTCATATATTTTTTATGAAAACTTGCAATGAATACCAACGAACAAGAAATATTTCTAAAAGGCATGAGTTCCCACAAACCACGTTTCAAGAAGTTGAACTCTTCAACATCTAGGAGAAAAATTTTATGTGACTATTTCCTACTTCAAATGGGAAACAGTATATACTATTAGCAGTAGATTATGTATCCAAATGGGTAGAAGTCGTCATAACGGCAACTAATGACACAAAAGTGGTCGTAGAGTTCATAAAGAAAAACATCTTCTGTCGATTCAAAACACCTAGAGCACTAATCAGTAATGAGGTTTCACATTTCTGTAATAGAGCCTTGGATTCGTTATTAAGGAAATATGGAGTTAGGCACAAGACCTCGCTGGCATTTCATCCTCAAACAAATGGGCAAGCCGAAGTAAGTAGCAGAGAAGTGAAACAGATCTTGAAAAAAGCTATAAACACTAATTGAAAGGATTGGTCATTCCACCTTAAAGAAGCATTGTGGGCATACATGACAGGATCCAAAACACCTATTGGCACATCTCCGCATCGGCTGGTTTATAGAAAAGCATGTCATTTACTAGTAAAATTAAAGCTTAAAGCATACTGGGCAATTAAAAAGCTAAACATGGATTTTCAAGTTGCAGGGAAGACCGGATTACTTCAACTGATTGAACTAGACGAGTTAAAATTGGACGCATATGAAAATGCTCAATTGTATATAGAGAAATAAAGACAATGGCATGACAAAAGAATTAAATATCGATCCTTTGAGCTAGGGAAACTAATTCATGATTGAAATTATTTCCGGGCAAATTGAGATCATGATGGTCAGGACCATTCAAGGTAGTTGCCACTCGGCCTCATGGAGTGGTAAAGCTAATCACCAACAGTGGTAAGACATTTAAAGTAAATGCTATGAGAATTAAACTGTTTTACGGAACGGAAGTAAGGCAAGATGAGCTTGAGGGTTTCAACAAGCAAAGAATCAATGCCTTGAATGGAACGAAAAGGAAGCAACAACGGAAGGCCAAGAAAAAATATGAAGGACCTCCCGAAGAAGACCTACAAGGCAATGAAATCAAGATGGTTCCAAAGAAATCGGAACCAAAGTTCAAGTTCATCATGCTGACACGTGTCGACCATGCACAATAATTTCCCATATTTTACTATTAACTTGTAGTAGTGGTAAATAAGATATTGTCTCCACATGGATTTTTGAAATCTCAAAGGAAAGTAATTTTTTCTTGTTTTTATTAATTTAATTAATATAATTAAACGAGAATTAAAATATTAAATAAGTAACAACTATGATTACTAACTTAAATAACCAAACTAACTAAATTAATCTAAACAATTCAAATTCAACTAAACCAAACTAAACTAAACAATATTCAAACACAATTCAATATAAATAAACAAACATCTAAACAAACCCCCACTAAATAATACAATATATATTTGGATTACTTTCAAACACTAGAACGCAATATCACTTCATACTATAGTTATAATCATAAAACATGGAATCTTGAAATCATTAAACCCTACTTCATAATAGGTTGATAGCCTCTAGCCAACTACCGATTTTCCTTAATTTAATGAAAAAGCCACATTCGTATCATTGTAAATCTACCCATTGGATAAAACGCAACAACATAGAATTACGATAGCAATGAGTTAAATAAAAATCATGTCTAATCTAAGCCAATATTACAAATGCCACATAATAATGTGACGACCCAAAAATCATAAACTCTCATCCCAAAGGTAATTTAGTAATCTCGCAAACCCTACACTAAATTGGTCCCACTATATAAATCAAATTGTAAACCCTAGCCCCTTTTGTTCACACACAAAAAAAGTTGAGAGGGGAAAAGGATAGGAGACTTGTTTAGGGAGTCGCGGTGGTGCGAAGCCACGGAGACATCCTTTGAAGGTAATTCACCCTCTACACTTTTTTTCCTTGTCTAAACAAATTTGTAAGTTTGTGTTTACTTCAATAATGGTGAAAAACCATTTTTCTTTTGATTTAATTTGGTGAAAGTTTGTGGCGAAGTGATGACGACACTCCTGAGGGGAGCGGCGGTGACCTCACTATCGCCACCGAGAGGATGGGGCACCACCAGGCTGCCCCACCACCACAAAAAAAAAAATGAGGGCTGGCTATTGGTCCACCCCCGCGACCGTATGTGAGCCACTACTGGTAGGGACATCCCCAACAGCCAGCAGAGGTGTTCCGGCGCCACCTTCGGGCAGGCCGCCTAGAGGATGGCGCACCTCCCGTCGACGCAGGGGCTCGAGGAAAGCGCTCCCTAGTAGCTCGAACGTTGGGTAGGGACATATGTAGCTCGAACGTTGGGCAAGGACATATGTCCCTGCCCAATGCACTAGGGGCATGTTTGGCCCCTGAACATTAGACCACGAGCCAAACAGACCTGCACCGGTCAATTGTTAACCAGACAACACTAAATAAAAATAATAATAATAATAATAAGTAAATAGAATAAAGTAAAATATATTATAAGTAAACTAAAATAACGTATACATATATAATAAAATAAAAACAAATCTTTGTTTTCAAAGGGGGCACTACCACGTCCCCGAGGGAGACCAATCGAGTCCCACCCCAAGACCACTCGCACCGGGCAACGTGGGACCCGCGGGACCCATATTAGTGGGACTCAAAGTAAATTTGATGGAGAATTAGAATTTAAAATGTGACTTTTTGTTGATGTGACGCGTCTTAAATTGTATAGATTCGCGAAACGATTCACATAGAACCTCATACGCGTAAGGACCTGAAGAGGATATCAAGGTGAGTCGAGGTAAGTGGGAGATTCAACTATCAAATATGGCATGTTATTAGATAATTAAGATTCATGATTTGAAATTCAAGACTTGGGAATGGGTTGCATTATGCTATTGAATTGATTTTATTTATCTATGGGTTGTATATGTGTTGCACCAAAAATTGTTATTTTCTTCTCCTGGACAAGGAGATTGAATTACCTACTCCTGGATAAAGAGTTGGGATTACCCTTCCTGACTAAGGAGATGAGGCTAAATTACTAAGGACGTGAGTGGTAGTAAACTTCTCATGAAAACTCTAAGTGATCTTGGTGCACATATCAGCTACGGCTTGGACAAACTTATTGTTGGTTTAATGGGATCATTGAGGGGACACAACGACCATTGTGTTCACTAGTGATCTTCATCACCTCGAAAGTAGGAGAATCGGCCATTGGAATCAAGTTAATAACTAGTATCATTGAATGGAACAACGACTTATAATTATTTTTATTATTTTATGGTATACCTCTTATGGGCCCCTATGCATGAATGATTTAATTTCATTTATGATTTTCAAACCTCTTGCTATTATGGTTTAATGCATCTTGGAACTTGACTTAAATGAATAGAATGGATGGTTTACATTTAATTATAGATATGAAACTTATTTCCATGCTTTCTACTAAATGATTGATGATTAGATTTCGACTCTCCGTTAGATCTTGCATTTTTATTAAGTAGTACTTGCATGTTTGATGTTTGAGCGAGGTTTTCCTCTTATTGAGCTATGTTGCCCCTTTTAACTCACCCCACTTACTCTCTAAGTACATCCACATCTATCTTAGACCGCGGCAAGGGAAAGAAGATAGCTTGAAGACTTCCCTTGCATGTTAGATTTTTGGAGTTCATACGCAGCAGAAAATTCAAAACAAGTTTTGAAAAACCCCAAAAGGATCGAAAATAAGTTCAATTAAACTAAATCTGCGAAAGTAAATCATTATTTCGTGATTTACTTTTGATTGTTCGATTTTCAAGACGTTTAAGTGTGCGTCCTCTATCAGAAATCTTATATGTTTTTTAGGGATCCACCCATTATTTATGTGTAGATAAGCTCTCACTTAAAATCATATTCATAATACAACTATTGTATTTACGCATTTTAAGCAAATTACACATACGCCCCTATTAATAACTTATCATATAACGAATCGTAATGGCTTTTATGTTATGAATTTTATCATATAAAATTAATTACTTTGAACCAATTGAAATTGTGCAAAGACATTCTTTGTATGCGACCCAATAGGTTCATGCGACATTGGTAGTGAACCAAAAACAATTTTGGTACACAAGTCATAAGCGGTCTCTAGCAAGGCATTATGACTACCAAAGTAGCATGAATATCAACATCGATACAACCTAATTAATAACGTATATCATATCCTTTTGTTGTGTGATATCTTTTGATTAAACATAAGGCATAAAATGTCACTCTTAATGTTCAATCATACTAGTCCTAAACTTTAGTTAAACTTAAAAACATCCAAGTGACATTGATCATATCAATTCACATGGACTTGGCCATTATCAGTCTATCTTATCGAGGGATCCACTGATATCTCTCTCTATACGAGAGTGAAAAATTATATCTTGATTACACACCTTCACATATTATTCACACGGTAACCAATCACAATCTTTATAATTGTCCAGTTAAAGACAACATTTAATTGTGTCAAATTATCATGCTCCTAATATTGAAGTATATGGTAATCTCAAGTCGAATGACTAAATGATATACCTATAATGAGTAACACCTATGACTTAATCCATGTGGTGTTCTCATAGCGGGTCGGTCCAGTATCTTATTCCATAATAAGTACTCATGATCTTGATTCGTATCCTTATACGCAGGATCATCACATGACAATCAATCAAGATTCACATTAGTCTTAATTCATTATAGTTCCCAGTATAATGATCGACTAGGGACATTTAGGATATTTCAACAAATACCAATAAATCTTACTATAAGGTAAACATGCAATCACTTATAATAAAACAGCAAATAAAACCTCTATTTTATTAACTAAAATTATAAGATAAATAATGTTTGTAGATTGACCTATGGCACATGCCCTAACATCTCCCACTTGCATTAGGGCCAATCATTCATGTATCTAATACCTAATGACCTAACATGACCATCATGTTTCACTTGTGGAAGAGTCTTCATCAAAGGATCTGCAACATTGTCTTCTGCACGAACTCTGCAAATCTTCACGTCTCCCCTCTCAATGATTTCTCGAATGAGATAAAAACGTCTAAGTATATGTTTGGATCGGTGGTGTGATCTTGGTTCCTTGGCCTGTGTTATCAACCTGTTGTTGTCACAATACAAGCAAATGGGGTTAGCTATACTTGAAACCACACCAAGTTCTGAGATGAACTTTTTGATCCAAACTGCCTCCTTAGCTGCATCGGATGCTGCAATATATTCAGCTTATGTTATAGAATATGCGACAGTTTCTTGCTTCAAACTTTTCCAACTCAGTGCACCTCCATTCAAAGTACACACATATCTAGACTATAATCTAAAGTCATATATATCAGCTTGAAAACTTGCATCTGTGTAACCACTTACAACAAGCTCGTCTTCCATACTTCTATAGACTAAGAACACTTCTTTAGTCCTTCTCGAGTACTTAAGAATATTCTTTACTGCTATCATGTGACTCTCACCGAGATCGGACTGATATCTGCTTGTTGCGCTCAAAGCATATGATACATCAGGTCGAGTGCATAACATGGCATACTTGATAGATCCAATAGCTGATGCATATGGAATTGTATTCATGCGCTCTCGCTCATCATTAGTCTTCGGACATTGAGTCTTGCTGAGATTTATACCATGAGACATTGGCAATGACCCTCTTTTAGAGCCTTGCATATTGAACATATTCAGTACCTTATCAATATAAGCACTCTGACTTAGACCGATCAGCCTTTTAGATCTATCCCTATAGATCTTAATCCCAAGGATGTAGGCTGCATCTCCTAAGTCCTTCATTGAGAAACACTTCCATAACTAAGACTTGACACTCTACAAGGTTGGGATATCATTTCCAATTAGTAATATATCATCAACATACGGCACCAGGAAAACAACCACGCTCCCACTAACCTTCTTAAATACACAAGGCTCATCTTCATTTTTAATGAAACCAAATTCTTTAATTGCTTCATCAAAACGAGGATTCCAACTCCGAGAAGCTTGCTTTAATCCATAAATAGATCTTTGAAGCTTGCACACTTTTCTAGAAGTCTCAGGATGAACGAACCATTCAGGTTGTATCATATACACGTCCTCAAGTAACTTTCCATATAAAAAAGCTGTTTTGACATCCATTTGCCATATCTCATAGTCATAATATGCAGCTATGGCAATTAGGATTCTAATGGATTTAAGCATGGCTAAAGGAGAAAAAGTTTCATCATAATCAACACCATGAGTCTGTTTGAAACCTTTTGCTACTAGTCGTGCTTCATAAGTATGTACATTGCCATCCATGTCAGTTTTCTTCTTGAAAACCCATTTACATCCAATGGTCTTACCACCTTCAGATAAATCAACCAAGTTCCAAACTTGGTTATCATACATGGATTGCGTCTCAGAATTCATGGCACTAAGCCATTTATTTGCCTCAGAGCCAGAAACAGCCTCCTGATAAGTAGTAGGTTCATTTTGATCCATAAGCAATACCTCACTACTATCAGTAATAAGAAATCCAAATCTCTCAGGTTGATGTCTTACCCTATCACACCTTCGAGGGCCTTGTGATACCTGTGGAGGATCAATTAGTTCAAGACTTAGTTGATGAGCACTGGTGGTTGAGTGTTTATTTCTGGTTCTTGAATTTCTTCAAGACTTACTTTATTCCCACTGTTGTCTTTTGAAATAAGCTCTTTCATAAAGACATCATTCCGAGCAACAAACACTTTGTTCTCAGCGAGATTATAAAAGTAGTATCATTTAGTTTCTTTAGGATAACCAGCAAATACACACTTTGTAGATTTGGCTAATAATTTTTCTGAGATTTTTCGTTGTACGAAAACCTCACAGCCCCAAATCTTAAGGAAATACAAACTTGGTCTTTTCCCAAACCACATCTCATGTGGTGTTTTATCAATCGCTTTAGAAGGAACACGATTTAGTGTAAACGCAAAAGTTTCTGGGGCATAACCCGAAAAGGAAATAGGAAGATTTGCATGACTCATCATAGATTGAACCATATCCAATAAAGCCTGATTTCTCCTCTCAGAAACACCATTCCATTGTGGAGTTGTTGGGGGAGTTAACTGTGAGACAATCCCATATTTTCTAAGATGATCATCAAACTCTTAGCTCAAATATTCACCAACTCGATCTGATCGAAGTGCTTTAATAGTTTTACCAAGTTGATGTTGTACTTCATTCTGAAATGTTCGAAACATCTCAAAAGATTCACCTTTATGTTTCATGAGATACACTTAACCAAATATGTTGAAATCATCGATGAAAGTAATAAAGTACTGATAACCACCTCTAACCATTGTGTTTATAGGACTACATACATCAGTATGTATTAGACCCAATAAATCACTTGCCCTTTCATTGTATCCAGTAAAGGGACACTTTGTCATCTTGCTTAGTAAACAAGATACACATGTTTCATATGATTAAAATCAAATGAATCTAAAAGTTCATCTTTATGGAGTTTAGAAATGCGTTTCTCATTTATGTGGCTAAGACGACAATGTCAAAGGTAGGTTTGACTCAAATCATTTGACTTGAATATCTTTGTATTTACGTTAAGAACGGGAGTATCTATAGACATTTTCATGTTTAGAATATAAAGACCATCACACAAATCAGCATTCGCATAGAAAATGTCTTTAAGAGAAATGGAGCATTTATTATTCGCAATTATGAAATTAAAACCATTCAAATACAAACATGAAACTTAAATGATGTTTCTGCTCAAGGCAGTGACATAATAACAATTATTTAAAACTAAAATAAGTCCACTAGGTAAAATTAACTCATAGCATCCTACAGCCAACGCAGCAACCTATGCTCCATTTCCAACTCGTATGATGACTTCTCCTTTCTTTAGCTTTCTAATTTTGGTGAGACCCTGCACAATAACACAAATGTGAGATCCACATTCGGTATATAATACCTAGGAATCACTAGTAGACAAGTTGACTTCAATAACGTAAATACCTGAAGCAGTAGTCGCACTACTCTTCTTTTTCTTTAGATCTTCAAGATAGAGCTTGCAATTTCTAAATCAATGTCCAGGTGCATGGAAGAAATGACAATTTCCTTCTTTTTCCTTTTCCTTCTAGGACTGTGAAATAGAATCAGCATGGGGATTGACTTGTTCCATGGGCTTTGTGACAATCACAACAGCCTTGGTAACTTTAGCCTTGCATTTGCCATTTTTCTTCAAAGTCTTTCCTTTCTGAACCATCAACACACTAGCAATGGATTTCTTGACATTTTGCTCAGCAGTTTTAAGCATCAAATGCAACTCTGAGATAGACTTCTCCATTTTGCAAGAATGAAGGTTCTTGACTGTCTCTAACCTTTCTTGCCTAGCCTGCTGTAAGAACATTTTCTTCAGCGTCGTAGCCATGTCGTAAGCTTCCATGTGTTCCATGTTCTTCTGAAGTTTAGGAACCATGGTTGCCAACATAATGTATGCAACATCAATTGAGTCGTTGACATGCTTAGTATGTGCATCCTTCATGGCTCTTAAAGCATTTGCTAGTGGTTCCTCAGGAATAGGATCATCTAGGACATACAACTTGCGTTCATGCTTAAGAACAATTCTCAAGTTTCTGAACCAGTTAAGAAATTTTGTCCCAAACAACTTATCCTTCTCAAGGAGGGATCGCAGTGACAAGGGATTAGTGCGATTTCAAGAGGTCATAGATCTACAATAAAGATTATGCAAAAATTCATTTTAGTATAGAGGAATAAACTCCCACTAAATTAACAACCCTCCTTAAAAATACTATGTTAATTTAAGGGACAAAAATTCATGTTTCACCTAATTCCAATACTAAGGCATGACTCTTTGAATTATGTTATTTAGGTAGGTACTAATTACCAATTATATCATATGTAACTTTTAGTTATTTTATGAGATTATGACATCTTATGTCTTAGCATGTTTTATCTCATCTAGTGCTTAAAGCCCAAAACCGTTTTGATAGCTTTATGAAGTCTAACCATTTCAAACAATAGAGTAACTGTTACTCAACTTGTCTCACCAAGATAACACAATACACTTTGCGAAGGCAGACCTATATTGATGTGATCGAAGCCTTGACAAGTGTTTAAGAATGGATGGCACTTGACTTAAAATTTGAAAGAGAGATTTTTGTTTGTTTTAGTGATTATAAATAAATAAGATAAATATCATATATTTCAATGCGTGAATAAATTTTAAAAAGAAGATAGCTTGAAGTCTTCCTTTGCATGTTGGGTTTTAAAGGTTCATCAGCAGCGAAAAATTCAAAACAAATTTTGAAAAACCCCAACAGGATCGAAAATAAGTTCTATTAAACTAAATCTATGAAAGTAAATCATACCTTATTCCGTGATTTCCTTTTGATTGTTCGATTTTCAAGATGTTCAAGTGTGCATCCTCTATCAGAAATCTTATATCTTTTTTAGGGATCCACCCTTTATTTATATGTGTAGATAAGCCCTCACTTAAAATCCTATTCGTAATACAACTATTGTATTTACGCAGTTTAAGCAAATTACACATACGCCCCTATTAATAACTTATCATATAACGAATCGTAAGAATTTTTATGTCATGAATTTTATCATATAAAATTCATTACTCTAGACCAATTGAAATTATGCAAAGTCATTCTTTGTGTGCGACTCAATAGGTTCATGTGACGTTGGCAGTGAACCAAAAACCATTTTGGTACACAAGTCATAAGCGGTCTCTAGCAAGGCATTATGACTACCCAAGTAGCATGAATATCAACATCAATACAACCTAATTAATAACGTATATCATATCCTTTTGTCGTGTGATATCCTTTGATTAAACATAAGACATGGAAAGTCACCCTTAATGTTCAATCGTACTAGTCTCGATCTTTAGGTAAACTGAAAAAACATCCAAGTGACATTGATCATATTAATTCACATGGACTTGGTCATTATCAGTCTATCTTATCGAGGGATCCACTGATATCTCTCTCTATACGAGAGTAAAAAATTATATCTTGATTACACACCTTCACATATTATTCACACGATAACCAATCACAATCTTTATAATTGTCTGGTTAAAGACAACATTTAATTGTGTCAAATTACCATGCTCCTAATATTAAAGTCTATGGTAATCTCAAGTCGAATGACTAAATGATATACCTATCATGAGTAACACCTATGACTTAATCCATGTGGTGTTCTCATAGCGGGTCGGTCCAGTATCTTATTCCATAATAAGTACTCATGGTCTTGATTCGTATCCTTATACGCAGGATCATCACATGACCATCAATTAAGACTCACACTAGTCTTAATTCATTATAGTTCCCAATATAATGACCGACTAAGGACATTTAGGATATTTCAACAAATACCCATGGATCTTACTATAAGGTAAACATGCAATCACTTATAAAAAAACAGCAAATAAAACCTCTATTTTATTAACTAAAATTATAAGATAAACAATGTTTGTAGATTGACCTAGGGCACATGCCCTAACATTGCATTGTGAGCCTCGTGTGCTCCTATATCTAGTTATTTGATTTTGAGAACTTATGAATTTGGGTTGTAACTTAAGACTTGTTGGGTAATTTGAACCATTCATTGTCGTAGTTAGAACTTATGGATGTTTTTTGGGATATGGTGAATTGAATAGACTTTTGAAAACTCATTTCATGGATCTTACTTTAATAGCTTTATAGATATTTTATTTCCTTGATTCTGCATTTATTATCCATTTGTATAGCTATTTTATTTCCACAGGTTTTGTTTAGGCGAGCCAAGACGTTGCTCAGGCCTGATTTAGGTACTTAGGCTTAAGTAATGGTTTAGGCTGAGCGACCCAACCCTAGGTCGGGGGAGGGTCATCACGGTTGGTATCAGGGCATAGGGATTAGAACCTAAGGAAATGTTAGGTTAGTGAAACCTAAGTATGTAGAGCCTTTGAGTGTAAAGGTCAAGTTTAAGTCAAACAAATCAATGGTATGGGACATTGGTTCAAGTCGACTTAATGTGCACAAACGACCAATCCTAGGATGGGAAGGAACTAAAAACATGAAATAAAATATTGGCACGACGTTATTTGCTTTGTGTTGTAACATTTATAGTGTTTAGATATTATTGCCTACTTTCCAAATCTTGTAGGACTAATTTCTATTTGTTGCTCCATAGTTCACCATGAGCAACCACAGGGGAACTTCCTACAACTAGAGGGAAACTCAAGAAAGAGAAGAAAGGAAATGGTGCAGTCAGATAGAACAACGCATATCTGCTATAACTGAGACACACTAGATGGTCATTTAGGACTTAACTTCTACACAACACCAAAGGTTAGCTGAGCTAGCCTAGTCTCAAGAAATAAACATGACATATATTTTCTAACTATTGCATAATCGGAGGAATACTAGACCAGTTGAGCAGGAACCCTTGGGAATAGGGCAAGTCCTCCACTAGCACCCATACACGATGACCATCTCATGGAGGAAGGAGCTAATTTTATCACTACCGCAGCTGCAGCGGACGTACCTATAGTTGATGGAGATAATGAGGCATGCCGAAAGGGCAGGATATAAAAGGAATTCATGAAATATGATGTACCACACTTCTATGTGGACCCTGATCTTATTAAAGCAGGAGCTTGGATATTAAATATGGAAAAGAGGAAAGATATTTTGGGCGTTGACGAGAGGACTATGGTGTCGTTGGTCGCCTTCTTGTTGGAACACAAAGCACATAAGTGGTGGTTGTCTATCTCGAGGACTCGAGGACCAAATATGAGTTGGCTGCAGTTTAAGCATTAGTTATATGATGAGTGGTTCCTGGACACTTTCAAGGTAGACAAGATTATGGAGTTCCTTGCCTTGGTACAAGGCAACATGACCGTGGCTAAATATGCGTCTAGGCTCAATGAGTTGGTAGAGTTCGCGTATGAGTATGTTCCATCCTAGACAACTCGTAGAAGACGATTTATCGAGGGAATGAGGAAAGAAATACGTGTTATAGTGGTAGCATCGAGATCAAAGACTTACAAGCAGGCCTACCATCAGGCACTCGAGTGTGAGTCAGCACTTCGTGATGAGGATGATACACCATTTTAGGCGGGATCCGATCGGTATAGTCAAGGCAAATCCAGTTTGACACTTATCAAAAAATTAATGGAGGAATTTTCGAGAAGCACAAATATGGAGGATTATCGAGTGGCCATGCAACCCGTGGTGCAGCTTCAGGGACCCTCACACATTTACGTGTCCTCGCGCCTTCGACTACTTATAGTGTGACATTTAGGCCACCACTTACATCGATAGAGCAGCAGTAGAGCGAGGGCAGATGGTCGAGACCAAATGCATCCGCGAATGTAACGCAGCTACCTCTGAATTACCAGAAGTCGCATATAAAATGTTTCCAGTGTGGGGAAGCAGGACATTATAAGAGCAGATGTCCCAACCCACCACCATCGAAGAGGATTGTAGCTCCAGTTGCCCGAGGAGGAGTCCATGTAGTAGCTGAGCATGACTAGGAGACCCCGCGATGGGTAGTTGCAGGTACGGGCTCCGATTTTGGCGATGAGACCAGCATGCATTATTTAATTTGAAATCTATCATTTTACTATTATTGGAAAATCAAATATTTGGTATGTTAGGGTTGGATAGGCCAGAGCAAAACTCGACAAAAAATATAAAAAAAATATTAATACTATCATCGATGGAATTGTATAATCTCAACGATAGTGGATAGAATACTAAAATTGGAGATCCCCCAAACTAAGAGTACATTAAAAATGAGCATTTAGTGCATGACGCATCGATATAAGTAGATCTAGTGATTTTGATTTAATAGAGATGCACATCATGGAGGGTGGCGTATCGAGGATAATCAAGTACTAAAACTGGGGATACCAAAACATTACAATTTCTTTCAAAATAAGTGTGGTTTACTTGACTGTGCCACAAAATATAAATGAACCAAATTAGTACGACTTGGAGAGCATACCTTATGGCTAATAATACTATAATGAGTCAAGTGATAATGAACTCAATGATATACATATTATAAAAATTGAGGATACCCAATTAAAAGTATAGTCTTGGTATGATGGTCCGGTGTTAGACATGTGGATTAACAACCATTAGGTCAAGTGGAACCTAATCCGGTCATAAAGGGACGATTAAAAAGGAAAAAAAAAGAAGTCGAGAAATAAATAATGTAACTAGTACCACCTAATCTAAGTCATGATGACAGAATCCTTAAAATTGGGGATCCTAAAATAGGATCGATTTTTGGAAGAAACGAATAAATAAATAGGTGGTATAGTGGATTGCAAATCTAAAAGAGACAGTGAACACTATGATAGCCTTTCATAGCCATAAGACTTGCAAAGGGGAGTAACCTACCAAAAGCCTAAATTTTAATTATATTGATAACACCACGAGAAATCTTGGTAATCATTGGTAGTAAGTGACTTGAAATTTCTCGATAGGAGTGACCGTTACTTTCAAACTAAAATATAAAAGTTAAGACTTTTTATTCTCGGTAAGAGAAAGTTTTAAACAAGTTGTAAGAGTTAAGAGTTAGCTCAAAAAGGTAATAAGAGGCGCTTGTTCACCGAATGTAAACTTGAATAAGCCAAATGAATTTAAAATGGTCGCCAAGGATCGTGAGAGTTGACTCAAAATATAAAATCTACAACAATAAATGCTGATAAATGTATGTTGACATTGACCTTAAGGTATTATTCTTGAGTGGAATACTTGACATTCTCATTTGTAGACTCCATAGATGAGCCGCAAAGAAATGAAAAGTCGTTCGTTGATATGTAACTGAGATGGCTATATAGTTTGTGTGACAGTACTCATACTATAACGGGTAGCTATCCTTATTCCTACTGCCAGTTTACAGTATGGTTTTGTTGTCGGATAGGCAGAGATATTTATGACACAGATAGGCACTAAATCACATCTCAGTAGGTTTTTGCCTACTTGTTGGTTAAACGACTTAGGTGTCCATTTCGATTTCGCTGGAGCGTACAAGGGAATACTAGATACGCATGATAATATGATGGCTTGGCAGGTAGCTAAAGTTTAATGACTATATTAAGACCTATATAAAGTAAGCCTTACGAATTTTGCCTGATAGGATGGAAAATAAGAATGTTGGGATGTTGGAGTCAAGGGTAAGTTTTATTTTATGTGAAGTCGAACAGATTTCGCAGGTGCAGATTTGCATTAGTTTAAAAAAAATCAAAAAAGAAATCGTTACGAATGGACAAGTCGGGCTACGGGTGTACTTTACTTTTACTTTCGATGATGAAAGTTCTTAAAATTAGGGATATTGTGATGACCCAAAAAACATAAACGCCCATCCCAGGGGTAATTTAGTAATCTCGCAAATCATACACTAAATTGGTCTCACTATATCAAATTGTAAACCCTAGCCCCTTTTGTTCACACATAAAAGAAATTGAAAGAGGAAAATGAGAGGAGACTTGTTTGGGGAATCGTGGTGGTGCGAAGCCAAGGAGACATCCGTTGAAAGTAATCTACTATATACACCCTTTCTTTCCTTGTCTAAAAAAATTTGTAGTTTGTGTTTACTTCAATAATGGTGGAAAACCTTTTTTTTCTTCTTTTGGCTTAATTTGATGAAAGTTTGTGGCGAAGTGTTGACAGCACCCCCGAGGGGAGCGGCGTTGACCTCACTGCGGGCGCCAGTGATGCAGCCTCAATGGTGCCGCCACCAATGAGAGGGTGGGCACCACCAGGTCGCCCCACCACCACAATAAAAATCAAAGGGAGGGGTGGCAATTGGTTCACCCTATGACCGTATGCGCGCTGCTACCGGTAGGGACGTCCCTGGCAGCCGGTAAGGACATCCCGGCATCACCCTTGGGCAAGCCGCCCGGAGGAGGGCGACACCTCCCGGCAACGCAAGCCACCCAAGGGCAGCACCCCTTGGCAGCGTCCCTGCCTAACGCACCAGGGGCCAAACAACCCTAGGCCGGTCAACACTAAAGTAAAAATAAATAAATAAATAAATAAATAAATAAAAATAAAAATAATATATATTATAAATAAACAAAAATAATACATATATACATATATAATAAAATAAAAGTAAACTTTTGCTTTCAAACAGGGCATTACCGTGTCCACAAAGGAGACCGACCGTGTCCCGCCCCTCGACCCTCGCACTGGGAAACGGGGGACCCGCGGGACCCACACTAGTGGGACCCAAAGTAAATTTAATGGCAAATTAGAATTTAAAATATGACTTGTCGTTTATGTGACGTGTCTTAAATTGTATAGATTCACGAAATGATTCACATAGAACCACGTACATGCAAGGACCGGGAGAGGATATCGCGACAAGTTGAGGTAATTGGGGAACTTCACTCAAGTATCAAATATGGCATGTTATTAGATAATTAAGATTCATGATTTGAAATTCAAGACTTGGGAATGGGTTATATTATGCTATTGACTTGATTTTACTTATCTATAGGTTGTACCAAAAATTTGTATTTCCTTCTCCTAAACAAGGAGATTGAATTACCTAATCTTGGGTAAGGAGTTGGATGATCCTCTCCTGGATAAGGAGTTAGGATTACCCCTCTTATCTAAGGAGATGGGACTAAATTACTAAGGACGTGAGCGGTAGTAAACTTCTCATGAAAACTCTAAGTGATCTTGGTACACATATCGGTGACGGCTTGGACGAACTTACTGTTGGTTTGATCGGACCATTAAGGGGACACAACGACCATTGTGTACACTAGTGATCTTCATCACCTCGAAAGTAGGAGAATCGGCCATCGGAGTCAAGTTAATAACTAGTATCATTGAATGGAACAACGACTTATAAGTATTTTTATTATTTTATGGTATACCTCTTATGGGCCGTTATGCATGAATGCTTTAATTTCATTTATGATTTTCAAACCTCTTGTTATTATGGTTTAATGCATCTTGGAACTTGACTTAAATGAATAGAATGGATGGTTTACATTTAATTATAGATATGAATCTTATTTCCATGCTTTTAACATTGATGATTTGATTTCAACTCCATATTAGATCTTGCATTTATATTAAGTAGTACTTGTGTGTTTGATGTTTGAGCGAGGTTTTCCTCTTATTGAGCTATGTTAGCCTTTTTAGCTCACCTTACTTACTCTCCAGGTACATCCACATCTATCTTAGACTACTGCAAGGCCAAGGAGATAACTTGAAGTCTTCCCTTGCATTGTGAACCTCGTGTGCTCCTATTATCTAGTTATTTGATTTTGAGAACTTATGAAACTGAGTTGTATGAAACTGAGTTGTAACTTAAGACTTGTTGGGTAGTTTGAACCATTCATTGTCGTAATTAGAACTTATGGAAGCTTTTTGGGATATGGTGAATTGAATAGACTTTTGAAAACTCATTTCATGGATCTTACTTTAATAGCTTTATGGATATTGTATTTCCTTGATTCCACATTTATTATCCATTTATATAGCTATTGTCTTTCTGCAGGTTTTGTTTAGGCGAGCCTAGCTGTTGCTCGGGCTCAGTTCAGGTACTTGGGCTTGGGTAATGGTTTGGGTCGGGCGACCCGACCCTAGGTCGGTAGAGGGTCATCACATATAAATAACTTAAAACACAATCACCTAGAACATCCACTCAGGAAATGCCCTATAGATTAATCTCAGTTACTACTTCTGTAATTGTTGTTAATAACTATAGACATAGATTCAGAATCATAGTACCACATAACATAGTTGCAACTATGCATGCAATACTAATCACCTTTAGTTGTAATACGCAAAAACAACTTGTTTCCGTGATTGACGTGTATGAATAGATTTAAAGCATTAAGCACATGATTCCTTAATTATAACTATATAGCAATTCAAAATATATTACATTGTCTAATGTTTGTTTAGATTAATAGACTATTAATTCATGCTGGAAATAAACAATGCATAAATATAATTAAAAGAAATATTGAATAAATAAATACATTAATATAAATCAAAGCTCTAAAGTATCTTCAAACATAGACAATTAAACTAATATAGAGCAAAAGGAAAACAAAAAGAAAGAATTAGTAGAGTTATTTCGAAACCTTTTTTATAGTCTCCCTACGTATAAATATTTCAGATAAACTCAAATTCTTCATACTAATTTAAAAAACCCGTAACCGACTTTAGCGATTTCTCAGTGATTCTTAACCTATACACAAATTGCTGAGTAAATCACTAAGTTTAGCTCTCGATGCTCCACCGATTTTGTTGGTGATTTATAGTTTATTCTCCAATTCGCCGTGGATTCGTTGGCCTTCTTTTGTTGTTGATTTTGATGGCGATTCCTAGTGTTATTTCAAATCGCTTATGGATTTTTCCAGTTGACCGTTTTCTTTTCTTTCTCTTTTCTTCCATTTCTTCATTTTCCTATTTAAAACCTGAAATTATAAAAACAAGAGAATACCTACTATAATATCATCATTTTTGCCTAAAATCAACCTAAATTATACTAGTAAATGTGTCTAATTATTAACTTTTCAAATGTCTCTAAACTCAGCACTTCGCTATCCAAGAGCAAAAGAATATTCTTAATCATATCATTTTTTCATCCTTTATAAACTGATTTTCAAATGAAAATATATTACTTACAAGTAAATGAAAATGATGATAGGATAGAATGATTTAGTCAAATCAAAACATCCTTTAATGATAAGTCAACCACCTAATATAATACTCTTTAGAATTTAAAGTTCATTGCCAAGGTTAGTGCATAACTTAGCTTTTCTCAATCTCCAATAACATGCATCAAGCTTATGATAACTAATATAAAATCTCAAAACACAAAAACAACTAGATTAATCTTAACTTTAGAAAATACTTTATAATAGTTCCATAATCAAAATCAATATGAATTTTGCCAAGATACTAATCAATATGTCTTTTAAAACGTGTTAGATTAAAAAATATTTCATCCAACTATAGCTTTAAGTACTCGAGCTGAATCTTTTCTTTTGAAGAGTTTAAGAACATCCATCTTTTTCTTGTCTCATTCTTTTTTTTCGACTCCATTCTAACTATTTCTTTTTAACATATTTATTCTACCTTTGCTTTTGATTCCCTGCTCCATTTCCTTTGGACAATCTCACATTTTTCCCACTATAGATTCCCTACTCCATTTCGTTTGGAATCTATAGGACTCCATATATATACATATTTTATAAACTTTTGTTAACACTTCTCACTTTCCACTAAAACTGAAGAAAGCATTCTTTCTAACTTATAGAAATTCATCAGCTTCTACCCCATTTTTTCTTTCAATTGTGGCATAATAACTTTATATATTATAAAAATACTTAATCAATAGCCTTTATATCATAAGATTCATAAAAATCTATCTTGTTCATCTTGCACTATTGTTTCGATCTCATGACTAACAAAAGGCTTTCAACTTAGTGTTCACATCAAGTAGCAAAGTTAATCAAAAAGGGAATAAAAACATTTTGATTCCTTCTTTCATAGAATTCACTTAGGTAATAAAAATATCACTTCGATTTAAGATCTGTTATATATTCATTTTTATTCTTTTCTTAACTAAAAATAAAAAAATTGAAATTCATACTTACTTGATTTTGGTAGAAATTGGAAAAACTTATCAACTTGCTTGAATATCAGATTAAAAGTAATTCTGAACTTTTCTTATACCTTTCTTTATTTTCATTTCCATCAATATCATTTTTCACATATCCCCAAAATCAATCTAAACCTTGTCCTCAAGGTTTAAAAATGAAGTCTGGTTTTTATCATAAGAAACATACCACGCGAAGTACAAAAGATTTGATAAAATCATAATTTGGCATTTAAGAAATTAAGTTAATTTAAAAGTATAATAAGACAGGGTGCATAAAAAATTAATGAATAAAATCACCATTATAAAATAAATGAATTAATTATCATAACCAAACACTGAATAAAATGTACCACATATTATACTACCAATAACACAAAATATATAACCACTACCAGCATTATACAGAGGAATTCTCATAGTATCACTTTGAGACAGAGAAAATAAAATGAAATAAGGAAATCAATGTCAGCGTCTAGAAGTCACGTTGTCATCATCCTCCACTGGATTAATTCTCTGGGACCGGTAGCTCCAGCAGGGTTATTGAGATGGTATTCCTAATCAGTCAATGTTGGAACATCGAGATTACTGCTAAGTGGTAATCTCATTTGTGTAGATGGTACGGGAACCTCTACGCCTCCTTGATGTTTATTTCTCTTGGATATCATATGCTCCATTCCGTGGACGCTTCAAGCTCTCTGGTTCTCAAACACCAGTTCTTGATTGCAGAGGATGGTCATCTGATTGTGCAAAATTGCACCCATGAAAGCCAACTCCGATTCTTCCATGTATAATCCTTCATAATCCCTAGCAAGCTGCTCCATGTTCGGATCATTTCTAGCTTCCGACATCTCTTTCAAGATTTTCCTCGTGTTGTCTCTGATTTTCCTTTTTGCTCAGTTTCTCTTTTGGCTATCTCAGCTCTTTCTCTCTCATCCTCTATCTTCATAACCATTCACTCTTCCATATCTCTATATAACCTCATCAGTTATGGTTTTCTCCGATAAAACATCCATGTTGAGGCTTGCCATGTTCACTTGGTCCATCTTACAAAAGGTCATAATCATCAAGGGGAAATGAAGTCCATCATTCTTCTTAGTAGTGATGGCACTCCTAATTGATTCAAATGATTTTGCCAATGTGGTAAAGTAGGGCGGCCTTATAATTCACTATCTCATAGTACTGTAGGCTCAGCTCTAAGTTGGTGTTGATGAAATAACACCAAGCTTTAGTGGTCTTCCTAAAAAATTTGTGGTTATGTGTTTAGGATGCCCCTCCATATCAAAAATAAATCCATCTCCATAGATTGCCTCTAAACCTCCCCTTATTGTCTTAGTGGGGAAATGGTACTTGACTCCATACTCGAGTTTGGGGTACTTGTCGTTTTTTTTTTTTTGAAACTCCGATTATCCAAAATACTGGTTTATTCTTGCAGCGAAATAATCCATTGTCATCCCTCGAACTTAAGACTCGGTCTTACTTTCACTTCCATATGCATTAGTGTAAAATTCTCTCACTAAGACCTCACAACCCTGTTCACTAGGAACATCCTCTAGGTCTGGTTGGTTGTAATCCCTAGTCAGTAAACCCAGTTTCTTGCCTCTATTATATATAGGATCATAGGCCCATACTTTAATTCGTTTTTCACATTAAATCCCCTCTTCGGGATCAACTTCCTATCCTTAATTATATCATTCCTAAGTTTTTCGTAGGCCTTCTCATTGACAAAATTTTCTTTCCTCAATTCATAGTTTTTCTCCCCCATCGGTATCTCTTATTCAACTTCTTCTACTTCATCCTCTTCCATATAATCAAACTCAGTGTTGTAACTAAATGAAAAAAGTGGAGTAGGTTCTCTTTATGGTCTAATTCTAAGTGTGTTGGAAGTTATTGATGTGGGTTGGATTTGGGAAACTTTGAATTTTGTAACTAAACTCGTGAACTTCTACCTTTACCACCTCCGACCATTTGGGATATTGTAAGTAAAAGAATGAACATGTAAAAAAATTTGGGACCAAATTTTTCGAAAAAAATATTCGATTAAATTCAACTTATCTATCGAGAATAAGAAATCATCAGGAAAAGCATTTTGAAATTGAGAGTTCGAAATTTATATGAAAGTTGTTGATAAAATAGCATTGGAAAAAATGAACTTTGTATGTAATTCAAATTAATCGATAAATATTCACAAAAACTCCCCCAAACTTATTTGAAAGCATATATAATTCAATCTACTCACCATATATGAAAAATAGTTCGAAAATTAGATAGTAATAAATGAATCATCACATTACTCTCATCATATAAGTATAACAAAAATCGTTCGATATCGAAACCATTTAAAATAGAAAAAACTTGAAATTGAATTCCTATCATAATAATCAATCCAAAATCGACTAAAAATCCAGAATTTAATCCATAAGAGGTTAGGGTTTTACTTGATTACCTTCTTGAAAGTGATTATTTCAAGTATGAGACTCAAAACTTTTCTCTATGACACTTCTCGAAGCTCCAATATGAAATTCCTTGCTCAAGCCTTAGGTGGCTCTACACTGTTAAAACTCACCACGTTTTGGGTTGAATGTGTGAAGATTGAGGTAGGAATCACTTAAATACACTAAAATTAAGCTTTGGAAGGTTGAATTTAGTCAAAGATTAGCCTCTTAATCGAATGGTTGCAATGGTTTGTGAGTGTTAAGGGTTTAAATGTGGCAATATAGGGTTTCTTTTTTAAAAACCTGAATTTGTTCTCAATAAATTACAGTTTAAATTGATTCGTTGAGGAATTCGATGATAAAATCATTGGAAATGAGCCTCAGTGGCTTAGTGATTTGTCCAGCAATTTCTAGTTGAAAACTTGATTCGATGAGAAATCATTGACTCTAATTTACACCGAAAAATCTGCACACTACTGCTGATTTTCTCAACGATTTATAGTACAAACTCAATTGCTTAGAAATCATTAGCTTAATTTTACTATTTTTCCAATTAAATCGATTTTTCAATTTAATTATCGCATATATATTTAATAAAGGTAGAAATATTAAAAATTCTCAGAGTTTAACTACGATATGTATTAAATAATCTATTTTATTGTCATAAATAACTAATTAACATAAATATAATACATAAAATGATATAGTACGGATATAATTGGCTCGATCAACCCCCTTATATTAAATCATTCCGGAATTTAATTCCTAAAATCTCCCCATTATAAGAGTCAAAAGTTGAGAGAATATAAAAACAACTAAGTAATCTTAATACTAAAACGTAAAATAAAGATAGAGTATGGGATGCCTCCCACAAAGCGCTTTTGTTTACTGTCATTGGCTCGGCTGAACAACGCAGTTCTAGACTAGTTTTATAAATTTAATGGTAGGACTATCCACTTTTGTGTCATTCCATAAAGTGATTGCTTATTCATGCACTTGAAAAGTAATTGTCTTGTTTACAGTATCCATGACAGCTTGCGAAGTGGCTAAGAAATGTCGTCCTAATATTAATTGAGGATCTTCGTAGATGAAGTGTGGCATAACCAAAAATATTTTGAGAATAATATATTTGTTAATTTGAATTGGTACATTAGTAACCACACCTATCGAGTTTACTGAATATCCATTTGGTAGGGCAACTTTTTCTGAAGCAAGTACATCTAATTCCAATTGAGTGTGAAGGAAGAAATAAATTGACATGTAGTTTGCTCTAGAACCCGTATCACACATAGCTTTAAAGTATCAAGCACATTTGACATTTATGTTTTATAGGCATATATATATATATATATATATATATATCCTGGATCATCGAGCTTGACAATGGTTGGATTCTTCTTTTTCTTCTTCTTATATTTCGTATATTTAAGTTCCTTCGTGTTATTATTCTCAACATTATTTGATTGTTTAACCCTCCATTATTGGTTTATTGTCTCTTGATTAGAAGTATCTTCACCTTTCTTGTTCATGGTCGTAGCATTTCCATCTTCCATTGTTACTGCATTAATAACATACATTTTAGTTTCATGATGATTTAATTCTAAAGATTCATTATCCTCAGTTTGTTCATTATCAAATTCATCAGAGTTTCCACATATATCTTCATCATTAAAAAAAGTGACAATTTTATTTTCAAACTCTATAGACATTGTTCCTTCAAAGATATCTAGCATTGTTTTAGATGTTTTAAGGAATGGTCTTCCTAAAAAAGTATAGATGGGGACTTAGCTAATATTAAGTCTCCCATTTCCATGACATAGAAGTCACAGGAAATATTAAGTTATTTACTTTGACTAAGACATCTTCTAGAAAACCATAGGGTTTAATAATGGTATTGTCAGCTAAAATAAGGTTAATATGTGTATTAGTCAATGAACATATTTTCATTGACTCATATAACTTGAGTGACATAACGTTTATTGATGTTCCAAGATCACGCATAGAAAAATCTATTAAAGAAGTTCCTATTGTGATAGAAATTCCAAACATCCCTGGGTTGGAATATTTTTTAGGTATTTTCTTTTTAATTAAAGCAGACATTTTTTGTCCTAAGTTGTCCTTATATTCTTCTAAAAATTTGTCTTTTCATTCAATGAATTCTTTCAAAACTTCGTCATAATTAGAAAATTGCATAATTGATTCCATCAATGGTTTATTGATTCCTATTTTCCTGAATGATTCAATAATGTTTTTATTAATTTCTTCCACCCCAGCATCAGCTAATTGTTATGGAATAGTAGAATATGAACACATCTTCATTCAAATTATTAGAAATCTTATCATTTTAATACTCATCAATTAATTTATACTCTTGTAAAGATTTTCATATGCTTCAACTCTGGCTAAACACGGGTACAGCCTTCCAAGAAAAGGTGTGTATTTCAATTGTTCAACCATCCATTCTCTAGTATGAATGACAATAGACATCATTTCTTCTTCTTCTTCTTCTTCTTCTTCTTCTTCTTCTTCTTCTTCTTCTTAATAGTCTTATGAAACTTCTTTTTATTACTTTGTTTAGGTGTCTTACCAATTATAATTGTGTCTTTCTTATCACTGAATATAGCATTAATTTGTGCTTGATTAGTAGGAGCAACATTGACTTGAGTATGTGCTTTAGCTTAACTACTCTGTTGAGTACTTAACATATTTATTTGTAAATTCATTTGACTTAACTGATTTTTTAATTCATTAATAGTAGTATCTGTCTTAATTTGATTTTGAGAAATCTGTGTAAAGTTTTGATGACTTTGACTCATAAAGTTATGCAGTATTTGCTCTAAATTTAGATTCATAAATTGAGTATTTTGCTGAGGCTACTGATTAAGTGCAAGTTGTATCTGAGCTCTTGGTCTATAAGTGTTATAATTCTGATTTTAAGGACCATAACTAAGATTTGGATTTGGTTTTCCAAGATAATAAGTATTATTATTATATTGATTTTTTAGGGGACCAGAAAATTGATGCATTATTGCATTAACCCTTTCAGTATTTTTTCTAGTAAAGTAGGACGCGCATTCGTAGGATATGTAACCTCATTACAGAATCCGCAAGCCGTAACTTGATTAGATCTATAGTTAACTAACAGCTTAACCATCTTAGATAATTTATCAATTTTATCCTCGATTACATTATTTTTCTTACTATCCACTTCATAGAGTTTTTTTCTTGAGGATTCAACCTTTTTACCATATTGTTTAGATTATTTTTTCATTTTATTAATTGCTTCTTTCACTAGAGTAGGTGTTGTTTCAAATAAAGATCCACCACATACTATGTTTAGTAGTCTTTGTTCAAAGTGATTAAGTCCTTCATAAAAATATTCTAATAAAGCTCTTTGAGTATCTTCATGTTATGGACAAGAAGAAATTAGTCTTTGAAATCTATCCCAAAATTCATTAAAGTTTTCATCATCTTTCATCTTCGCAACTGTGATTTGCTTTCTATAGGAACTATTTTTCTAGCAGGCATATATTCATCTATGAAAGCTTCTAACATTTGAGACCATGTAGTTATCAAATCTTGTGGAAGATAGAACAACCAGTCTTGTGCTTGATCTTTCAATGCAAAAGGAAAAAACTTAAGTTTGACTTGTTCTAAAGTTCCTTCTTTCGATTTCACTCCATTAACTTTATGTTGATACTCCATTATGAGTTTCTATGGGTCTTCATTGTCTTAATTGTAGAAGTTAGGTAAGGCACAAATAAATCAGATCTAAGTTCAAATCCATCAGAGTATGCTATACACGTAGGCTCATATGCTATAACATTTTGATTTGCTTGTCTAAAAGTAAGTTCTCTATTAGTATTGATAACTTTATTATCATTATTATTATTAATGGCATTGCCATTAATATCATTATTATTGTCTTCCATCCTAGTAGCTAGATTTTCCCTAAGTTGTTGTCTTAAAATCCAATTAAAAGTTCAATCTATTTTAGGATCAAACGGATATAAAGATCCTTTTGAATTAACACGGCGAAGTGTGTAGACCATACAACTTCTAGAATCCTTTAAAAATTACCTAAAGATCTCCGACAATGCCAAAACTTGACACGTGTCGAGCGTGCACAATAATTTCCTACATTTTACTATTAACTTGTATTAGTGGTAAATGGGATATCGTCTCCGCAGGGGTTTTTGACATCTCAAAGGAAAGTAATTTCTTCTTGTTTTTATTAATTTATTTAATCTAATTAAACAAGAATTAAAATATTAAATAACTACTACTATGATTACTAAGTTAAATAACCAAACTAACCAAATTAACATAAACTGTTCAAATTCAAACTAAACTAAACAACATTCAAATTCAATTCAATATAAATAAGCAAACATCTAAACAAACACCCCCACTAAACAATATAATATATATTTGGATTACTTTCGAACGCTAGAACGTAATATCACTTCATACTATAGTTATAATCATAAAACATGGAATCTTGGAATTATTAAACTCTACTTCATAATAGGTTGATAGCTTTTAGCCAACCACCGATTTTCCTTAATTCAATAGAAATGTCACAATCTTATCATTGTAAATCTACCCATCGGATAAAATGCAATACTGTATTTAGCTCTTAGTGCTCCATCGATTCAGTTGGCGATTTATAGTTCATTCTCCAACTCGTTACAGATTCGTTGGTCTTCTTCTGCTGCCGATTTAGATGGCAATTCCTAGTGTTATTTCAAATCGCTGCCTAATCGTTGATGTATTTTTCTAGTTGACTATTTTGTTTTTCTTTCTCTTTTCTTCCATTTCTTCATTTTCTAATTTAAAACCTGAAATCATAAAAATAATAGAATACCTACTGTAATATCATCATTTATGCCTAAAATCAACATAAATTACACTATAAAATGTGTATAATTATTGACTTGTAACTCGCGACTTCAACCTATCAAAATGAGAGATCTGGGAGAGATAAGCATACCGATAAACATTGACGGGGACCATTTTAGAAATGTTTTATTTGATACGAGAGCCTCCGTTAATTTCATGCCACTAATGGACATGATTCATGCAAACTTAAAGATCGATTATCCGAATACCACAAATTTGCAAGTAGCAGACGAAAACTTGATACCTACTATAGGAAGAGTTTTGAATGTGCACATGAAAGTAGGTAGATTCACATTCATCGCATATTTCGAGATCATGAACCACAATATGGACAATGATGTATATATGATACTTTGGCGGCCATTCTTGAACACGACTAAAGCAAGTTTAGACGTGAGAGAAAGGAATATCAATATGAGTACCGATGAGGGCCATGATGATGAGAAGGTTGTCTTTGTCGATGGTGAAGAAGTACATCCGAACGGGAACTATATCATAATCTATGATTTGCAGTTGGAACTTCTCGATTTAAACTCAGACTAAACAAGCTAAAAAGGTGTCAGGCTAATGATGTTAAATTAAGTGCTACCGGGAGGCAGCCCAGGGGTTTTAGAAATTTCAAGTTTTTGAATATTAATTAGTAGATAGTTATTTAGTTTAATAATTACAATTAACAAGTTTTAGTTCTAACTTTTGAAAACTTGTGTCGAATGTACAGAAAGACCATTTGTCGGGTGATGATTCATCGGAATAGAAATGTCTTACGAACTACTGAAAAAGCGAAAAGGAGCTAAAGAGTTCAAAGCGACGAAAGGTAAAGTGCATGGGCAAATCAAAAAGTAAAACTTATTAATTTTTAAATTTTCATGGATTTTATGCGGTCACGACATCTTGTGAGTTGTACATAAAGTCGGAGGAGCGTTGAAAGAGAATTAGCGAAAAATCATACGTGAAGATGTGAGCAGATGAGCCGATGTCGTGGGTACAACTCACAGTGCCGAGGTGGCAGCAAAAGTGCTACTAGGAGGCAGCCCAGGGGTTTTAGAAATTTCAAGTTTTTGAATATTAATTAGTAGTTAGTTATTTAGTTTAATAATTACAATTAACAAGTTTTAGTTCTAACATTCAAAAATTTGTGTCGAATGTACAGAAAGACCATTTGTCGGGTGATGATTCATCGGAATAGAAATGTCTTACGAACTAATGAAAGAGCGAAAAGGAGCTAAAGAGTTCAAAGCGATGAAGGTAAAGTGCATGGGCAAATCGAAAAGTAAAATTTATTAATTTTTAAATTTTCATGGATTTTATGCGGTCACGACATCTTGTGAGTTGTACATAAAGTCGGAGGAGCGTCGAAAGAGAATTAGCGAAAAATCATATGCGAAGATGTGAGCAGATGGGCCGATGTTGTGGGTACAACTCACAGTGTCGAGGTGGCAGCAAACACTTAATGGACATAAGCCCCACTGTGTCATTGACGCAGTGGCGGAGTTGTTACTGTGTCGTGTCTATAAGGCACGACGACGAGGTCGAAGTATTGGTTTTAAACCCCATTTCACACCATTCTCCGCACTTGTACCAAAACCCCACCACAACCACCGAGCATACACCCCTCTAGAGCCAAATTTTGATCATTTTCAAGTGAGATTAGTGAGTTCCTAGTGATTTATAGTGAAGATACAAACAGATTGTGGATTTGCACAAGTGGAAGAGCTAGGGCTTGGATTTTTGAAATTTGATTCCAATAAGAGCTAGGGTTCTAGTTGGTGAGAAAAGTTAGAGGGCTTGGATTGAGAAAATTTGGATGAGTGATCTACACCAGAGATTTATCCGGCATTGAGGTACATTTACAATTTCATCTAGTTATGCTTTGAGTTTTGAAAATTTTGATGATATTGTATGAAATTGAAGATTTGAGGTCGTAGGATAGGTTTTGTAAGATTGTGTGAATGTGAGCATTAATATTACCCATGGAGACTTAGTTGATATCTTTGCATTATTTGACATATGCATGGTCCATGTTATATGAATTTATATTTTTTAGGTGAATTGAAGACCAAGTTGCGTTGCATTTTTATTTAGTTGCTTGAAATTCGAAGGAAATGGCAAGACAAGGAAACAAGTTAGCCAAACAAGAGCAAATGACTTTGAGGCATCTACCTCTAGGAACCCCAATGATGAAGAGCCTAGACCTTTTAAATCCAAATGTTTTGTTTGTAAAGAGGCTAAGGACCGATATGAGAGAATTTTATGTAGGGATTTCATTTGCGAAAGAAGGATAAATTTGATGGCCGAGCACGATAAAAGAGTGAATAATTACATTAGGGGACATAATTTGGAGATTCTTACTCAAGATTATAGAAAGAACAAAGTAAAAAGGAGTGAGTGAGATAGTTTATGAATTTTATGCTAATGCAAAGTTCACGGCAAAGGATGAGCCATTGAAGGTGAGAGGAGTTTTAGTTCCCTTCAATAGGTGAGAGATCAATAATTTCTATGGGTTGGAGCACTTAGATTGGTATGGATCCAAACAAACTTTTCCAACCAAATTATATGAGAGACCCTATAACCTATACCCATTTAGAGCTATACAGAGATTATTAGTTGTCTCGGGACAACAAGTATGGGTAATGGGTGATGAGAATGTGTCGAAGCACATTAAGAGAGGGAGCGTTAGGAAAGTGTACTGAATGTGGCAACATTTTCTTGTTGCTTCTCTTTTTCCCACTTCTCAATAGGGCGAGATAAACAAGCCAAAAGCGGCTTGTCTTTATGAGATTACGAAGTTCTGGGAGATCATACACACCAGTCTAAGGGAGTCCATCATATCAAAAAGGGATAATAAATTTTTGTTTCCTATTTTGATTACTTATATGTGCTTAAAGGCCAGAGTGATAATGAGAGATGATGAAGAATTTGATATAGATGCCCAACAAACCATGGATGAAGCTTTCATGCTCGCATTGAAATCACCACCTAGTTATAAAGACTCTGAGGAAGAGAAATAGGGGGCCGAGGGAGCTAGATGTGAGGCTAAGTTGTTGGCCAAAAGGCAAGAAGATCAAGCACCAGCAGAAGCACCAGCAGCAGAACTAGCCCATGAACCAGAAGATGAAGAGAATGAAAAAGAAGAGGAGCAACAGCAGCAAGGATTTGCTGAGGGCTACGAGTTTTTAGACCTATAGATAGGAGAGCAAGACTTGGATGGTCTTGAAGTCTTTCTACTACAGGCACCCGTACCACCACCAAAGGACTTAACTCTATGCAGCAATGACTGTAGATAGCAAAGATGATGAGACAATACCATAAGGATAGGGCGCAATACTAGGCAGTCATGCTGAGATACGAGTAGGATATGGTAAGGAGGGAGCAATACCGACGGAACTAGCAGCGCAATTTCATGTTGTTTGTTGATCATCACAGAGCCCTAGGTAGATATGAGAGGAGCATACGGTTAGGACCTACTGATAGGTCATTCGGTTTTCCAGTAGCACCAGCATACGTATTTGATCTGAATTTGATGTAGAGTATGACGATGGAGCGTCCATTGACAACATTGCAAGCTAGAGCTGATGATGCAGATGATGATGATGATAATGATGATGATGATGATGATGATGATGATGATGATGATGATGATGATGATGATGATGACGACGATGACGACGCGCAATGCTGAAGTCAGTGTTCTAAGATTCCTTTAGACCTGGGGAGTTGAAAGTGCTTTTGACACCATTCATACATTTTTCCCATTTGAGGTATTTTGTAAACTATTTAGTTATTTCAATTTTAATGTTTAGTTTATTATAACTTGTGTTATTATGTATGTTTGTGTGTTTTAGTGTCTTCATTCTCAGGATTGCTTTTAAAACCTGGAGGACAAGGTTTGCGTTAAGTTTGAGGGCATCGACACTATACCACACTATGGGAAGTGGTAAGATAGGCTGAGAAATAAGGATAAAGACTGTAGATAAGATCGTTTAAATTTTATTTGAAGCAGTTAAGGAGGAAAGTACGGTAGTATATAATTTTTTTCTTTTTTACTTACTATATGAATGTTTAAGTAGTATTGATTATGTTTTATATGGTAATATGTAATGAATAAGTAGTTCATTTGTATGTTCATGCCTTTAATTGTGGATGATTAGATTATAAGTATCTTGTTGGTATGAAACTCAAGAGAATATTTTGAATTTTTGAAAAAGAAACAATGAAATGTAGCAAACAACGATGTGATTTCATAATTAGAAGCCTAGAGTTAGGGAAGACCTTGAACTTGAAACAAAAGCAAAAAATTAGAACACTTCTTGTAGAAAAGTTAGATCTCTAAGGATTCTATAATAAGTGTGAATCTTACTTGAAAGTAAAAAGCAAATAAAGACTTAGTACAAGTGGGGAAGAAATAGGCATTATATAGTAAAAGTTGGAGTTAACTTACTTGATTTAGTAAAAGTGAGAAGTGCTAACAAGTGTTTTAGAAAAAAGAGAAAAGAAATGAGAGAATCCCACAAGTTCTATAGGAAATAGAGCAGAGAACTTGATGGTTGGAAAAGTAAGGAAGAATAAGTCCATAGGAAAAGGAGTAGGGACTGTTAAATAAAAATGAAAAGAAGAAGTAAAGACATGAGAAAGAAAATATAGAAAAGAAGGCGGAAGTAAACTAAAACTTTTTCAAATAAAAGATTTAGCTCGAGTGCGAGTAACTACTTAAGGTAAGTTTCCATTCCAACTATGTAAAAGTCCTATAGACTCTTAAAGTGCTAAAGTCTACCAAAGATGAGTTTGATCTATGCTTATTTGTGAATTCCGGAGTTTAATGAGAAATCATGAGATTGTATACTTGTTACTAGAGTGTTGAAACTAAACAAATTTGTGAGTAGTAATGGTTTTTGGTTGAGATCTATTTTAGTGTTTTAAAAGTCAAGTTATATTTGTTGTTAAAGCTACATGTTCTAACAATATAAGTTTTTGCAAAGAAAAACTTTTGGGTGAATTATTAAGTTGAGACTTAGTAAATTAAAGGATACTCCATGAGCAACGTGAATTAAATGAGAATTAGTTATTATGAGACTTAGTAGAATATGTATTTGCTCGAGACGTGCAAAACCATAAGTTTGGGGGTATTTGATAAGTCATTATTTATACATATATAAGGTTAATTTAGTAGTATAGTTAGTATAAATATCCTCAAATGAGTGCTAATTCATGGTAATATTACATTTTCACGAAATTAAGGTGTATTGAAAGAAATCAAGGAAAAATGAGAAGAAACGGAGCAAAAACCCACAAAATCAGAATTGGCGTCGTGGGAGCATGTGTTGACGTTGTGGGACGATAAGGCACGGTGTGGGATGAAAAGCAGGGCGTGGGAGAGAAGAATAAATGAAGAAAACCAACTCTAGAGGTCCGGCGCCGTGGCTAACAAGGGACAACGCCGGGATACAAAGGGAACGACGCCGAGGCTTCAGGGGCTAAAAATCACATAATGAAGTTGTGGCACAGTGGCGGTGACATGACTTAACATACACAGAGCCGGGGCATTAATGACAGCGCCAACTTCGCAGAAATTAGAAAGTGAAGCTCTAATTCGGGTTAAATTCTAATTTAGGGTTTCTAATTGTTATTAGGAAGTATAAATAGGTATTAGGACGTGGTAAGCTAAGGAGAGCCAATCACATAGAAGGAGATTAGCCTCCATTAGAGTAATTTAGCATTGAGTGTGAGTATTAAGGGGTTTTGTTGGAGTTTAAGACTCCATGTTTGCAAACAATATTTGGTTTCATTGATTAATTCAAAGTAATATTTATATTCATCTCTATTTTGCAATGTGTTCTATATTGAATTGTGATGTGTATGTTTTAATGATGTGTGAGTAAACTATTTATCTTAGGAATCAATGGATCCTATAGTATGAATGTTATGCTTTGAAATAGGAGTAGAAAGTGATAATAAAAAGTGCAATTGTTAGAATTTGTATTGATTCTGAGAGTAATGTTTTAGACATCTTAATCACGTGTTTAATGAACTTAGGCTTTATGAGTTATCATGGTCATTGAACCTTTTAATCGGGACATAAACGGTACAACCGTAAAATACACAACATCGATAGATAGTTATTGATTAGGGATGCGCAGATAGTAAACTTAGTCGATTATGAATCCAATGATTTGAGACTTAAAGCAATGTGGAGCTTACGTTATTCACACCGATAGGTGGAGTTCTAGTTTGCACATTAGAATCTTCTCCGTCACGACAGTGTGTTGAAATGGATTTGAAAGAAATCTGTCTATTCTAATTAGGCATTGCACAAAACATATTGAGATATACACATGAATACAAAGCATAGTATTAAATTACCTAGGTGAAGTTGTGAACTAAGATATCCTTAATATAAAAGTTCAACTAAAGTTTAAAGTGATTTGTTAGAATAGTTTACTTTAGTATAAAAACCAATGTATAAAACAAATTAAAAATTGAATTCCTTAGTAATAGTTCAAGTTAAATAGGTAATTAACAACTAGTGCAAAAACCTTTCCCCTAGGACGATATATGTGATCAACGTAAATTGATTGCTCTATTACTAAAAGCGATATGTTATACTTGCGGCACGCACATCAGTTAGTAACTCTGAATTTGGATTTAGATTAGTAACTTGATTTAAAAATAGCATAATACAAACAACTTTGCAATAACCACACAAATTTAGCATAGCAAAAGGGCGGGTGTTTTGGGGTTTTAGGTCGTCACAACTGAATTTAAGTGTAGCGTGACTACACTAAGCTGTGATCGAGAATCACAGCTCATTTAGAACATCGGATGTGGCTGCGACCCGCATCTGATGGACATGGAAGTCAAGTTGTGGCCGCGACCCGCAACTTAATGGATTTGACCACTTAGTCTCATATCCTTTTATTCATCGATACTCACTTATCGTTGTTCATTCAGTTAGCTTATTTGTCATGCATTTACTTTATTTCTTATTTATTTAAATTATGTCGAGTATATTTATTGTTTCCTTGAAATAATGTTGAGACTCCTCTGAATTTACTCACTAGAATTGTCTCTTTTGTGGTGACAATTGCAAGTCCCTCGTCTAACTAGGAGCCAGTGGTTGGTGACTATCTCCGAGGACTCTCAAAGCTGCTTATCTATTATGATGTTTTTGTAAAATTTTGGGATATTGGGATTGGCGACGCTTTGGTACATGTATTTGCGCATTTTTGTCATTGTACTTATGCATGATATCTATTACTGGGTTCACACACATATGGCTATCCCCACTTATTTCTTATAAGATATTTAATTTGCTTAAGTTTATATTTTCGTTGCTTAATTATTAACACTTGCAAACCTAATAATACAACTTTAAAACATTGTATTGATAATAATAATAATAATAGAAACGGAGGCTGACTAGGCCTGCGTTGACCTTGCGAGTGTTGACAGAAGTGTACATGTATGTTTTACCGGGCGGGGTCCAAGTTGTGGAACTGGGGTCATCATATTAACTAACTTTCTTTTAGATTTGCTTACTGGAATTTGTTACTTTTTAGTGACAAATTACATATCCTACGACGAGCCGGAGCACAGGAGTTTAGCCACTACCTTTGAGCTAGCCCTATTAGCTTTTTGCATATATGTTTGCTTATTACTTATTTTACAGCTTTTTTATATTACATGGGGAATTGAGACACTAATGCATGTATATAATATCTCTTTTGTTACATTGTCACCACTTTTATGATATGCATGGTATCTTATGTCAAATTTCCACATTGTAAGATTGTTTATTAATGCAAAATTTTCATTTACAGTATTTGCATGCTTTAAAATCTTCCGCTTTAACCATTCAACTTATAATAATCTATTAAGTTGTAAAACCATCTTACTTAGAATTATGCTTGTTAACCAATACAAATGAATTGTAAACTTCACTAAGTTAGTCGAAAAAGGATCAGTAAAAGTTAAGATCATGAACCGTGAAGGACAAGCGTTCAATGACATGGCATGCTTGGTAACGTGTTCGACAACATGGCGATGCCTTGTTTTGCCTTGGAGTTTGAGCCGTCACATATTATCTTGCGTTTTTGCGCTTTGTTGGACTCATTTTATTGGTGTTTTTAAACACTTTCGCACAATTTGCCTGATTTGACCTAATCCTCTAAGTCATGTAATGATATTTGTATATTTTACCTACATTTGATGCAATTTAAGGACGTTCTGTCATTTTGTTAGCCGTTAGTTCAATTTTTTGTAATTTTTGAATCGTTCATGCGATTCGACACAGGGCCAAGACTTATCTCCTAGGTTCGCTTTCACCCAATTGAACTTTTTTGGTAGGTTGACAACTGCTGAACTAAGGATTCGATGGGATTCGGCCGACTCTCCAACTAGAGATATGTGAGCTCTGACCAATTCTACAACTAGAAGCTGAAACTAGTAAGGCCGAAAAACAAGGGTTCCCATATTCGTATAAGAAAACCTTAAACAACTTACAAAATATTAAAAAAAGCAGTGACGCGCTAAAAACACCCTTACTGTGTATAAGGGCAAGCCAACATATATATATTTAGTGGAAGGCATGAGTTATTTCTAAGGAGGGTTCAAAAAAATTACATTGTTGAGTTGCCTTTATCCACAGGTGGAGGGTGTCTTTAGCGTGACTCAAAAGATCAAACATCGACCAAGACTTCTATAATGAACTTAAAATGAACTAGGTTTGAATTCTAATTGCACATCATAGACAAGGCCCTGCCAAAAGTCCGTAAGTTACAATGCTTTCCTTTCTACCAAGATAAAATTTATAAATAGATGCATATGGGTAAACTACAGTCTAAAGAAGGCCCCACCAACAGCTATGAACAGCGCCAAAAGCCCATTAGAGGGTAGGCCTAAGATATCTGGGCAGATGTTTCGCCAATATCGCCACTTTGTACAAGCTGACATAAGCAGAAGGAATAAGGGTTAGACAGAGTCCATTTCAATGAGAAATCTTTGGAAAATGTATTTAGGTATAGCCAAAAAAACACAACTATGAAGAGATGATACTACCAAAGAGCCAATTTGTTCGTATGCCTCCATTACTTTCAGATCCTCCTCGTCTTCGTATCCAACTTGCAGAATCCGAGGACCGTTGACAGACCATAGAGCTCTTCGACCAGCATCCTTGAAGATTTTTTAAAACAGATTTAAAACATGAGCATGAGCTAAAGAAAAATCCCGCCATGCCGATGAAGCAAATGAACGATCAGAAATACATCAATTAGTTTTTTTTTTTTTTTTTTGAATTCCATCAATTAGTATTTCACTTTACCTGAATGACATAAAAGTTGCTTAGTCAGCTATTACGGCCTAGCTTTCCATAAACATCTAAAAAATATAACCCCAATCTCTAGAACAAGAAAAAACCACTACACCCTCATTTGCAAGTCGTATAGTCACGCCAATGTAAATTATACAACCAAAACTTGATTTATAAATGGAAACTCAGATGCCAATGAAACATCGCAACATATTTAATGTGAGCCCCACTTCAACTTGTTTTCACCATTCTACCAATCAACATAACACGACACTAAAATAAAGTTAATTGCAAAGTACAATTTGTGAAGATAGAATACTAAACAGACCTGTAATGAGATCATGTATAAAGATTCTAGTGATTGGGTCCGAATTTCTGGATCATCTACCAGTTCTCGTTCAATTGAAAGTGCCCTTGCAAGCTCAAGAGGCATCTTTGAAGTATCTTCTTCATTGTATACCTGATAATGATTAACCAAAACATGATATTTTGTCAAAATTAGATATTGAAATAAGTAAAAGCTTAGGTTGATATCTCAGATAAAACAGAAGATTAACCAGGAATTAGAAAAAGGGAAGGCGAACAATTGAATTATTTTATAAATGATAACTGAGATAAGCAGTACAGAGAGTGGATCAAATCATGGTTCACTACCTAAATTCAGCCTCAATTTGCACCAAGTCTAAGAAGAAAGTTGCATCCTAAAGTTTATGAGACACCATTTTGCCGAGTGAAATGTTAAACAAGAAAATGTTGTACGCATAAAGTTCTAGTATTCATTTGTTTGCAAACAACAAGACACTGTATTTTTTTAGTGAATTACTTACCTCACTAAAACTGAAAAGAAATAATTGTGTTCACCAACAAGGACTGGAAAACAAGTTGTCGAGAATATTAACAGTAATTATTAGGATTGTTATTTAGTATATTTATTCTATTTGTAATTAATTAGAATTAGAAGTAATTAGCTGTATAATCAGTTTTTAATAGCTGTAAATCTGTTTTGATAAGATAGGATCAATTAGGATCAATTAGGATCAATTAGTTGCTATTTTTATGTAAAGCATTTACTCTGTAATTTTCTATTTAAACACGCCAAAATGGCTGAATAAAATTATTCCATTCTGTCATTCTTTTCTGACTTTATGGTATCAGAGCCTAAATGGCTAAACCCTCTGATGATACCTCTGGTATCGATTCTATGAGCTCTATTCGCTCACCCTCAATTCCCTTCACCACTGAATCTTTCCAAAACCTTTCCATCACTTCTCACAAGCTGAATGGAAACAATTTCCTACAGTGGTCCCAATCGGTGAAACTGTTCATTCGAGGCCGTGGAAAATTCGACGATCTTACAGTACCAATGCGAGACCCACCGAGAAAGATGAAGGTTCTGAAAATGGGAGGCAAGAGAATTCGATGATCATGTCTTGGCTCATAAATTCTATGGACTCGAGTGTAGGAAGAACCTATCTCTTCCTACCTACTGCTCATGACATTTGGACTGCTGTGAACGAGACTTATTCTGATCTCGGGAATGCAGGACAGTGGTTTGAGCTAAAAACTCGGCTATGGAGGCTAAAACAAGGTGAGAAAACTGTCACTCAATATTATACTGACTTAAAAACCTTGTGGCAAGAGGTAGATATGTTCAGCGATTATGAGTGGAGCTGTGCGAAGGACAGGGCTTTGTTTCAGAAAATGGTGGAAAAAGAACGTGTCTTCGAATTCCTCGTCGGCCTTAATAAGGAATTAGATGAAGTGAGAGGACGCATTCTTGGTCGTGATCCACTGCCGAGTACTAGAGAAGTCTTTGCCGAGGTCAGAAGAGAGGAGAGCCGGCGGACCGTCATGCTCGGAGGACACTCACCAACTCCCACCGAGCCTTCTGCCCTGTTCTCTAGTCAGCCACCACGACGCAACGACCGTCGCAGCGATAAAGACCGGCCAATCTGCGAGCATTGCAACAAGCCAGGGCATGTTAAGGCCAAATGTTGGAAGTCGCATGGAAAGCCAAATGAGAACCCTTCATCTAACCTAATCCTCGTGATTCAAAGGGTTTTCATGCCTCATCCGAAGACACTTCCAAAGAGCCGAAATCTCGCCTCATAGACGTCGCCTTCAAAAAGAACAACAACTAGAGCAATTGTATCAACTAATGAGTTCTCATTCAATTGTATCCAACACTCCTAACTCATCATCTTACATTGCCTCTTCTTCTTTAGCTCAAAAAGGTACTTACCCTACAACTTTCACAAATGGCTCAAAATTAAACCCTTGGATCATAGATTCGGGGGCAACCGATCATATGACCGGTAGTTCCTCCATATTCTCTTCATATTATCCTTTATCTGGAAATTTGAAAGTTAAAATTGCCGATGGTTCTCTAACCTCTATTGCTTTGGAAAAGGCTCTATTATTATGTCTCCATCTCTTACATTACTAAATGTCCTACATGTTCCAAAGATTTCTTGGAATCTCATCTCTCGTTAGTCGTATTATTCATGATTGCAAATGTATTGCTACAATAACATTTGGCTTGGATTTGAATTTCAGGACCCTTGTTCGGGAAGATGATTGGCAATGCTAAGGAAGTTGATGGACTCTATCACTTGGTCTCGGAAAATCCTTCGATGAACAAGTTCGAAACCAAGATGTTTAACTACCTTGTCTTGCGAGAATGACATAATGTTGTGGCATTATAGGTTAGGCCATCCCAGTTTTAATTACTTGAAATATTTGTTTCCAAATCTTAAAAATAAAGACATTTCATCTTTTTGTTGTGAAGTTTGTGAGTTGGCAAAACATCATAGATCTGTTTATCCTTCTTTGAAGTATATGCCATCAAAACCTTTTTCACTCGTGCATAGTGATATTTGGGGTCCTTCAAGAGTAAAATAAAAATTGCCTCGGGCTCTAGATGGTTCATCACATTCATTGATGATCACACTAGAGTCACATGAATTTATCTTCTAAAGGAAAAATCCGAGGCCGCAAATGTTTTCAAAAATTTTCACTCTTTGATTAATACTCGCTTTCATACTAATATTCAAGCTCTTAGAACCGATAATGGCCGAGAATATTTTAATGCAATCTTAGGTGATTTTTTGAAAGAAAAAGGAATTATTCATCACAGCTTCTTGCGTTGATACTCCCCAACAAAATGGAGTGGTGAGAGGAAAAATAGGCATTTATTAGAGGTGTCTAGGGCGTTATTATTTGCTATGAATGTTCCTAATCGTTTTTGGAATGAAGCGCTCTTAATCAGACTTATCGATTAATCGAATGCCTACAAGAGTTCTTAATTACATCACTCCTTTGCAAGCACTAAAGAATATGTTTCTGAAAATAGATCGTTCACCGATTTAACACCTAAAATTTTTGGTTGCATTGCTTTTGTTCATATACACGGCCATAATAGAGGAAAGCTTGATCCCCGGCACATAAATGCATATTTCTTGGTTTTTCACCAACACAAAAAGGGTATAAATGTTTTGATCCTAAATCTGGAAAATATTACGTGAGTATGGATGTCACTTTTTTTGAAAAACAACCTTTTTTTGAAAAAAACTCAATTCCGGGGAGAATGATTCGAAATGAGTTTTTGGGAACAAATATCTTTGCCAAAATCAGCTTGAAAATAGTTCGAGTGGAATCAATTATTTCGTAACTAATCCTAGGATTTCACAACCTATAAATTCACAACCTCGTGAGACCCGGGTAGAAAACAACTTGGAACCACCTACCGAACTTCGTGTTTATTCTAAAAGGAGGACTCAATCAAGTAATATTCCACCAGCTCCCGAGGTGGGCCAATCATCGGACTCGACCGAGGTCCAAGGTACGACTTTCTTTCTCCTACTTCTCTTCCAAATTTAGAACCTTCTACATTTCTTTGAACCCATAGCCTTACGCAAAGGTGTCGATCATGTACCACAAAACATCCAATATCCAATTTCGTATCTTATCATAAGCTCTCACCGTATTTCAAAGCCTTTTCCACCAGGGATTATGGATGATGAACTACCTAAGTCGATACATGAAGCTCTAGAGGTTCCGAGATGGAGAGAGGCGGTCTTTGAGGAGTTGAAGGCCCCGAAGAAGAATGACACGTGGGATCTTACCTCTTTACCCGAAGGAAAAAAATGTGTAGGCGGCAAGTGGGTGTTTACCATAAAATACCATGCCGATGGCTCGGTTGAGAGATACAAGGCTCGACTCGTAGCACGAGGCTTCACTCGTACATACGGCCTTGACTACGAGGAAACCTTCGCTACGTGGCCAAACTAAACACCGTACGTGTTCTTCTCTCGTTAGCCGCTAACTGGATTGGCCTCTCGTACAGCTTTGATGTGAAGAACGCGTTCTTAAACGGCGAGCTAGAGGAGGAGGTGTATATGGAAGCTCCACCAGGCTTTGATGAGCTAAAGAAGGATGGCGAGTATGTAAGCTAAAGAAATCCATATATGGATTGAAACAATCTCCGAGGGCATGGTTCGAAAGATTCACGAGAACTGTGAAACAATGTGGTTACACTCAAGCTCATTCAGATCATATGATGTTCTACAAACACAATCATGGTAAAATTGCTATTTTAATTGTGTATGTAGATGACATTGTGATGACAGGAGATGACATAGTAGAGTTGGAGTCACCGAAGAACTTCTTATCCAACCAGCTTGAAGTCAAAGATCTAGGACAAATTCAAATATTTTCTTGGAATGGAGGTGGCTAGATCCTCAAAAGGAATAGTTATCTCACAAAGAAAATATGTTCTTGATCTCTTGAAAGAGACCGGATTACTCGGATGTAAACCAAGTGGCAACTCCCGTCGATCCGAATCGAAACTCGAAAACGAAGATGGTGCTTGAGGCCGTGGACAAGAACCCGGTAAGAAGTGGTGGGGAAGCTAATTTATTTGGCGCATACAAGGCCGATATTGCGTTTGCGATGAGCTTGGTTAGTCGGTTTATGCATTGTCCATCGAAAAAACACTCAAAGGTCGTTCATCTGATTCTTCATTACTTGAAAGGAAGCCCGGGTAAAGGAATTATGTTTTCAAAGAATGGGAGCCGAAGAGTGGAGATCTTCACCGATGCCGATTGGGGCGGAAGTTCTACGAGACAGGAGATCTACCACCGGCTATTGCTCCTTTGTCCAGGGCAACTTAGTTACTTGGAGGAGCAAGAAACAACCGCTTGTTTCTCGAAGCGATGCGAGTCCGAGTTCGAGCTATGGCTCAAGGAGTATGTGAGTTGTTATGGCTTCGGAAGATCTTAGAGGAGCCGAAGGTTGAAGGAGATAAACCGATGAGGTTGTACTCGACAACAAATCGGCAATCAATATTGCTCGAATCTGTGCAAAGATGACCGACAAAACATGTCGAAATAGATCGACATTTCATCAAGGAGAAACTGGAAAACGGCGATATCTCGCATACCCTTTGTTCCATCATCCGAGCGCTCGTTGATGTTCTTACTAAGGGACTTTTTACTGCTATGTTCGAAGGGTTTCTATCCAAGTGGGAATGATCGATATCTATTCTCCACTTTGAGGAGGGTGTCGAGAATATTAACAATAATTATTAGGATTGTTATTTAGTATATTTAGTCTATTTGTAATTAATTAGAATTAGAAGTAATTAGTCGTATAATCGCTTTTTAATAGTCAGTAAATCTGTTTTGATAAGATAGGATCAATTAGGATCAATTAGGATCAATTAGTTGCTATTTTTATGTAAAGCATTTACTCTGTAATTTTCTATTTAAACACGCCAAAATGGCTGAATAAAATTATTCCATTCTGTCATTCTTTTCTGACTTTACAAGTTTTTACAAAAACAAGAACCATAGCCATATGAGTAGAGCACAGTTATCATCAAGAGAGATGATCTTCTAATTGCCAAAAATGAAATGCAACCACGCAGATTTATAATTCTTAACCAACAACTTGCATCAGTGACAGAAATATATCCAATTGCTCAAAGATAGTAGAGAAAATCACTAAGTTCAGAGATTTTGGTTCCAAGGGCATTAAAGATAGGCCCATGGGTGTTGAGGGCTTTGACTCGTAAACATAAAGGTCCATGGACATCTTTTCATCATTAGGCAAATGTCAACTTTATAAATTCTCCAGTTCCCTGGCATAACACTAAAGACACTTGCCTTCTTTCCAGCAACAGGAAGAAGTAGAGCTGGCCAAAGGAACTCTGACGTTAAAAGCAAATTATGCAATCGATTCTCAGCTTCAAAACAACAATTCCGAATAGTCCCAGAAACCTGAATCACATTTCATCTCAATGTTAATATATATATATATATATACATATTTAAAAAGGAAAATCATTCGATTGCGATTTCAGAAGTCACCATTGAATAATTATTTGATCTGCGACCATTAGGTCTTCATGCAACCGTGATTCTTAAATGGAAACACTGAAGAATAATGGTTTTTGTAATCATCATTATTATGTTTGCGAGCATTTGTATTCTCATCAGAAACGCACTTAAACAATTAACACACATTCAAACTAGAAAGTATATTGACATTATAAGAAATCAAACATGTTTTGAAGGAAATAATTCCGACACATACATAGGATTCTAGAAAGGCAAGAATTTTCACTGCTAACATCTCATTTTCAGCAGCACAATATTTGATAAACACCAATCTAAACTGGAACGAACTTCAATATTAGATAAAATGACGGGATTCTAAATTGCTTAGATTTTTTAAACACCGAATTAAGATGTAAACTGAGTTTTAATGAAGTATATAATTTAAATTTTTTAAAAAAAAAATCAAATTCCTTTTAAAGTATGAAGAAGATAATAGATTCATAGTTAGCGATAATGTTTTTCGGAAGATGCAACTAAACAATAAAAATATAGAAGATAATATGTCAATCTCAGATTCTCATGCACGAGGAATGAACTTTAAAGAATCGCCAAAAGAAAAAGGAAAAAAAATACAAAAATCATTTATATTGAATTCGAAACAAAAAAAAAAAATACAAGTAAAAATTTAAGATCTCAAATATAGAATGAATCAAGAATAATAGAATAGTCTAAACTCTAAAACACATGTAATTAGATTTATCTAGATATTAAGAACAAAATTATAAATTTGCAATTTGCCGAGTGTATGCCAAGCACTATAAAATTGAAAAACTTAACTTTAAACCATCATATTATAAAACCCAATACATAAAAGTACATAAAGATATTTCTTAGTACTCTTTGACAAACTAAAGAATTTTCTATTTCTAACACTTAAAATGAAGCTGTTCATACTTTACTGTAATATTAAAATTTCACAAAAAATTTCGAGAATGAATTGATTACCATAATTAATTTTGAGTTTTACGTAGTTAAAGTATTGGACAAAGTTTGCTGCCTCTCTCAAAAGTGCTTCCAAGGAAAATTTGATTTTTGTTCTTGTTTGTTTTTTACCAAGCCTCGAGGTAATAAAGATTAAACAGATCAGCTACTGAACCATGAGCCAATAGTCATAAACAAAAAGCCCTTTAGAACTGTATGGAAATAAATAAAAAAATTTGTTTTCCAGTAGTCCCAAGAAAAATGACATAATTCTGGATCCATATTGCCCTTAATTTTAAGCATTAAATGAAAAGTCACAACTAACATTTGATGAGCTTGGCAAGAAAATAAAAAAGAGTTGGCTCTAATTACGTTTTTATCCCTCACAATAAAGATACATAACTTGAATATACATATTCCACAGAAGTATAACACTTACCCCCTTCTTTCGCACTGGACTTGCTGAATCAGATTGCCGAATGATCTGCTTTAGAAGGCCGTTCTTGGGATCCAAAAGAAATTTTCTTCCTGCTTCTATTTTGGAAATATTCACAAGGATGGAACCAATATGTTCAAAGACATCCTCTGATTCACATCAATAGAAGACCAACATCAGAAATACTAACAAAAAGCAAGACGATAATAGCAGGAGATGAAAATGCCAAACAAAGAGGGGTACTGAAAGAGATTCCAAGCAAAGCTTAGCCAATCCCAACCAAAAAACAAATAAAAATAATATCCATCTCTTATAAGTAACAGAGAACACAATGGCCAATTGACAACAATTCAAATACACGTATAGAGAGTATTATATAATAAGGAAAACCTACTAGGGACTAAATAGTTGTGGATATTTTCTGAAAAGAAAGAATCATTGTGCACTCCAATGATTATCAGTATATTAGGGTTTGACAAGTAATAGGTTGGATTGACAGTGTCACGTTCATTTTGGTGCTGCTAATAAAATTTATTCATTTCAGTGTCTTCAGATTTTATGCACAATATTGAAATCACAGTGACGGTGTTGAGGTGAGGTTTTAGAAGGGCAAATGGATGTGTTCTATGACCACTCCGTGAGCAGTTTTCTTCAACATATTCATTGTCTTCATCTGACAATTCTGTCATAGAGTTGAAAGGTAGAAACTCACTTTCGATTGGATTTGAGAAAAATCGAATTCTTCCGAGGGATCTAAAAATTGGTGAATGAGATGAATTCGAGGCATTGATAATGCCTTCATCTTCTGCAAAGAGTTTCTGTAATAAAGAGGACAGCAAATCATGGATGAAGGATATGTTTGGGTGCTTCTCTTGCAGCTCAGTTAGTTTTTTTCTGGACAAACCGGCTACGTGTTTCAGTATTTTATTGACGATGCGAACCCTCTTTGTTAAGCTTATTCATTCAGATGAGATTGCGAAATGGCACTTAAGGTAGAGCAGTTTCAATGGTGGTAGCTATGGGCAGGTAAATGTAGCTGATCTCCTGTGGTCTTGCAATTCAAATATCATTTGTCTCTCGACTGGGAACTGAGAGTTTAGATCATTCTCTTCTTAATTGTGCTCTCAATCAAACAGTTACAGGTCTGCTGCCTGCATCCATTGGGAGTACCTTTGGTGATCCTAGGACGGCGCGCTGAATTTTTCTCCACACTTTTAATATTTTCATTGCAGCTTGCAGATGGTAAGAAACTGATAGTTTGGAATATAAAGATTCTTCTGGTTCTATAGTCAATTTCTTTTGAAGCTTAGAACACAATCATGAGAATATTCAAGGATAAATTCTCAAATGCGAGACTTGTCTTGGAGGAAGCGTAAAATCAAGATTAAGAGAGGTTGTCTTGTGAGATAAGGAATTTGATGGCGTGACTCACTCTTCTGCTGTCAGAGATGGTTGGTTTGGTTCCAACAAACAACACACGAACGTAAATCAAAAAACAAAAAAAAAAAATTCATAAGTCAGGAATATGGCAGTCAGTCAATAGTTTGTTCATCAACAAATTACAAATTTACAACTACATTGAACACTGGGTGTGGTAGATCAGGAATCACAAGAAATTAAATCTCAAAACATGCCAAAAGAAATCACCAAGAAGTTCTCGAAACTAATTTATTCACTGTCGAATAATCAATAAAAAAAATCACCGAGAAACAAAAACCGTAATATGCTTTATATATAAGCTTGAACCCTTTATATCTAGACTTTAAACACAAATTCACGCAAGACACTGAATCACATTCCTATTCTTTCTATCATCCTAATTTGACACAAAAATGACTTTTTACCTACCACCATGACTCCAAAACACAACACAATTTATCAACTCCTGACTAATCGATGCCTAATTCTAACCAAGTTAAAAGACATTTTTATCTTATCATTAATGATAACTACTAAATAAAAATCCTAAATACTTAGTAATCAACTACTGAAAAAAAAAAAAAAAAACCTAACTAACTAACTAACCGCAACCCATAGCCATCCAAGGTTTGAAACTTCGACTTCGCCTATGACTTCGCTCACTTAAAATTCGAAATTAATTCGAGGAAGTTAACTTTGACGATGGAAGTTTGACAAAAATTCGCCGGTGTACAGAAGTTTAAGGAATTTTACTTTAAATGCTAGAAAACTCAAGTTTCTTCGTAGAGATGTTTGAACTATGTTTTATTCAAATTTAGCCGAAGTTTAAGTATATTTCTAGCATAGTCGAAGTTTCAGTCGGAGTTTGCTCAACTTCCGTGAAACATAACAATTTTACTTCATGTTTTATTAACTTCCATCGATGTTTTCGAAGTTCAGTCGAAGTTAGCCGAAGTTGAGTCGTAGTTTTGCAATTTTTCTTCTGCCTATGAACTTAGTTTCTCTCACCTCAAAATCGACAAACTTCGCCCGAACTTCGCCGCAGTTTGTCGATTTTTTAAACCTTGTAGCCATCTGCATCACAGGGCCATTTTCTTATGAATGGAAATTTAAAGCTTCGAGAAACCCATATGACAGCTGAACAGGGAAATAGAAATTCCTTTAACCTTAAGGAGGGATATTGAAGCTCAACTGACTTAGGAGTTAAGACCAATAACTTTTCTTGCAACAACACCCATTATTACCATAATCCACTACTCCAACTCACCACAGAAAATTAGCATAAAGACTACAAGAGAGGAATAAAAAAGAAAAGAAAAAAACCCAAGTAGTAGGCTGACCTTTTTCACTTGATGATGTACAAAATGATCTCACTAGCTTCTTAATATACAATCCTTGAATCTTCTCATCTCCAATCTACATCACAATAACTATGATCAGTTCTGCTTGATTTTAGAAGAAGCATCCCACCAACTATGCACGAAAAACAGATGATAAGTCAATAGCTGCTCCCTTCCAAAGTACATTATGTTTCTTAAGTAAAAGCATTGATAACAAACTAAAGATAATGGATGACTTCTTTAACAATGTAAGATTCCAAGGCAAATAAAGATGATGGATGACTTCCATTTTTAACAATGAAAGATTCCAAGGCAAACCTGAAGTAGAGAAGTGATACCCACATCGAACTGTGTAAGATTAACTAGGAGCATAATCAGCAATCTAGTTATGCCAGATTCACTCTTGTAAAGAATATCCAAGGTTGTAGTAATCATATCAAGAGAAACCATCTTTGTAGATAATTCCAGATTTTGAGATAAATTTACAAGAGCTTCAGCTGCAGGCTCAGAAAATTCCTGAAAAAAGACATGGTGAGGTTTGATATGAATCAAATCTGCCAACAATAAGAGTACTAACAAATTTGATGTTTTTTACAAGTGTAGGACAGTAACGACAGTTCACATCCCATTAACAGCTAAAATCCAAGGGTGGTTATTTGCTCTTCTTTTAGAGTGGCTGTTTGCACATATATTCCTAGTCAACTCAAACAAAACTTTTACAAAATGCATGTGGGTAGCTGCCAAGGGGTTCGGCCACTAAAATATTAGAACTTTTTATCAAGATATTTTTCACGAGTCATAGCTCTCGTTAAGGTTCTATATATGGACCGGAAATCTTAATTCATCTCCAACACTAATTTACAAGCTTTATCCTATTTGGGTACTAGTAATCATTAACTTCAAATTAAACTAATCTTACTATAATTTGAATTTCGAACACTAAAATTAAATACAAATTAAGCACTAAACACCTAATTAAATTAGAACATCGATCAAGCTACATGCCTAACGGCCAATAGTACCTGAGCGTGATGGAAAGGGCCATGCAAAGCAACTCAGGTATTCATTCAAAGCAATTGCTATGGCATTTATTCACATTTGTATGATTTATATATCATGTTTTGATGTGGAATGTGTAGCATAAGAGCTTGTGGATCGGTTCAAAAAAAAAAATCCCAAAAGAGAGCCCATAAATCCTAAATAAGAAACTACTAATTTTAGTTCTTCTTATTTAAAACATATTAATTTATGGTAGTTGTTATTTCCTTAATAGTTATCATTTCTTTACTTATTCATTGCTATTATTTTAGTTGTTTCTTGATTTTAGAATAAAAACCAATGTCATGAGGGAGGCCCCGAGCCCATTTTCTACAAATTTTCCATTCGAGGAAAATAGAGGGTTGTGATAGGTTGACAAGAAGTGTAAAACTTTTGTCACTCTTCATGAAATGGATTAAACATATATGGCCTTCCCACCTAGCGACACGACGCATCCGAGCCCGAGTGTAGTGAAAAATGTGCAAGGGCGTGTTTCACATCACCGCCTAGGTGTGAAGAAAAATTTGCACTAAATCCAGCACAATGGAAGAGTTTGATCCATGTAGCCGACTCTAATTAATTTGGGATTGAGGCTTTGTTGTTGTTGTTGTTGTTGTTGTAGTCATGAGAAAGTTTCCAATATTTGCTATTTCGTTCTATTTAGGCGTGGTTATATCACACTATAAATATGCAACCCCTCCTATATTGTTCGTGATTGAATTATTGATTTTAGAAATAAGAATTGCCTCTCTTTGCTAAAATTAGAGGTTTCGGTGGAAACTTGTCTTCGGTTCTTAAGCATTTCACTCCGTTATTGGAAATTTGGAATAGATAAAGAGACTAGATCTTTCGGACGAAATAGAAATAGAAAAGGAAAACACAAAGGGAAAAAAAATTTGTTTAAGGACATGGAACATAGGAACACTTACGGGAAGTCAATGGAATTGGTATATACTATGATTAGAACGAGAGTCAATATTGTTTGCCTTCAAAAAAACAAAATGGGTAGGATAAAAGAATAGGAAAATAAGAAACACAAGGTTTAAATTGCGGTACACTGCTATAGATAGAAAATGCAATGGAGTAGGAATTCTTGTGGATAATGATTATAAGGATACGGTCATAAAGGTTAAGAGAATGAGAGATAGATTGATCCTAGTTAAATTAATTATTGGATATGAAATGATTAACATAGTTAGCGCCTATGCACCACAAGTAGGATTAAACGAGAGCATCAAACGTAAATTTTGGAACGATATGGATGAACTTATGCAAGGTATACCATTAGATGAAAAGGCTTTTATTGGAGGAGATTTGAATGGGCATCCCCAATTAATTTGTTGGTGTTGTTGTTGTTGGATTTAAATGTGCATGTGGAGCAAGTAATGATGGGTTCAAGAGACTTCATGAAGGATATGGTTATGTTTATAGAAATGAAGGAGAATCAATCTTAAAATTTGCTTCAGCATACAATCTTGTCTTAGCAAATACTAATTTTAGGAAAAAGGAGTCGCACTTGATTACTTTTAGTAGTAGACATAACAAGAGTCGAATAGATTTTCTTTTAACAAGAAAAATAGATAGAAAAATATGTATAGAATACAAAGTAAACCTGGTGAAGCGCTTACTACCCAACATAAGTTTGTAGTACTTGATATTAAACGAAAACGACGACTTAATAGGAATAAAGAGACAAGGACCCAAGAATAAAGTGGTGAAATCTAAAAAATTGTAAACAAGTAGAGTTTAGAGAAAAACTACTAAAGGAAAATGTTTGGAATCTTGATTTAGATGTCAATACGATATGACTAGAAATGAGTAATTGCATAAGGAGAGTAGCATCAAACGTGTTAGGCATATCTAAAGGCTTGGGACCACCAAAGAAGGAAACATGGTGTTGGAACGAAGATGCGTTGGGGCATGTGCACTCGGTCAATCTACAAACATTGTTTATCTTATAATTTTAGTTAATAAAATTGAGGTTTTCATTTGTTGTTTTATTATAAGAGATTTCATATTTACCTTGTAGTAAGATCCATAGGTATTTGTTGAAATATCATAAATGTCCCTAGTCGGTCATTATACTGAGAACTATAATGAATTAAGACTAGTGTGAATCTTGATTGATGGTCATAAGATGATCATTCGTATAGGGATACAAATCGAGATCATGAGTACTTGTTAGGGAACAAGGTACTGGACCGACCCGCTATGAGAACACCACATGGATTAAGTCATAGGTGTTACTTATGATAGGTATATCATTTAGTCCTACTTGAGATTACCATAGAATTCAATATTAGAAGTATAGTAATTTGACACAATCAAACGTTGTCTTTAATCGGACGATTATAAAGATTGTAATTGGTTACCATGTGAATAATATGTGAAGGTATGTAATCAAGATAGAATATGTGAAGGTATGTAATCAATAAATTAAGTCATAAGGGCATTTTAGACAATTTACAAAGTATAATTTTTAAAAAATAAAACTAGAATTATGAGGTGTCGAGTTCTTATGGTTTATGGAGAGATAATGGCAAATTTAATAAATATTAAATAAAGAAAATTTTGTGTGGTGGTGGTTCACCCACTTAATGAGAGTATAAAAAGAGAGAGAGATGAAGGATGAGGGTTTTATTTGTTAGAGGTGGTGGTGAGGAAGAAGAAAACCAATTTATTTGGAAATACTAATTAAGCCAAGTAAGTTAATATTTAATTTCATTTCATTTTGATGTTATGGAGTTAATACATACTATATTAGATTTGTTCATTGTTGGTAGTTTAATTTTAATAGAGTTAATTCTAGTTGGGTTGATTTAAAGGAAAAAAAAGAATGAGTTATTGTTGATCATTTTATTGAAGAAAGAAAAGAAAAGAAAGAAAAGAAGAAAAGAAAAAAAAAAACAGATCTCGTTTGACATTGTGATCTGGGGGGAGAGGAGGACGCACGCACGCTCATTGTGTGCGTGCGGTCCTCAAATGGGCCTGGCATTGGCCAAGCCCAGAGCAAAGGAGAACTAGACCCAGAGCTAGTGGTCGAACCGAGCCCGGTTCAGGGGGCCCAAAAGCCCCCAAATTTCAAAAAAAATATTTATATATATATATTTTTTTACATTTTAATTTGTAAAAATAACAAAAAATCATAAAAAACCAGAGAAATTCAAGAAAAATAGGGAAAATTAGGAAAAAATAAGAAAAAGTGAAAAAATATGGGAAAGCGAGTTTAGAGATTTTTCGAAAAATTTTACACCGACATCTCCCTCGAAAAATGTGCTATCACTAATAAATCTCCTACTATTGAATTTTTCTAGAACTTAAAATCTAAATCATATCAAATAGGCTCAAACACACCTAATACATTGTAAATTGATACCAGGAGTCTAGGGAACTAGTGTCGGGTATCGAGTACAAATTTCGAGGTGTGTGGGAGCCGCGATTTTGCTTGGTATTTTGCGTATTTAAGTAAGTAAATCGGTAAGAAATTCAATATTATTCTTTTCATTTCCTTGCTACATTTGATGGAATTATTGTTATTATTGGACTCTACTTCCCTACCGAGTGACCTGGGGTCTAAGTGGTCTGGTCTAGTTGTGTCCACTAGCGGGTTGAGCAGCCGATTAGCTCTCGTGGCTCCCCGACGAGCCAGAATCCTTTGAGTGAGCATCCGCCATGTGTCGTGGCTCCTCCCATGTATTCGAGTTCCATTGTGGTTGAGCATCCAATTAAGTCTGTGGTTCCCTTTGAAATGTTTTCTTAGGCTGCGGCTCAAGCGAGTCGACAGTGCCGAACGGATTAGGTGCAGTCCATACGGCTTTGACCCGCCGCACCTGTGTTAGATACTTACACGTTTTAAGTGGCTTTGAGCCCACGTGTAGAGTGTCAGGACCACTTACTCCCTATCCTTTGTTTCCTGGTCACTTGGTCCCTACCGTTGATCACTGTAGTATGTCTATCATGCATTTTATTGACTCTTTCTTAGCACTTTATTTTCCTTTCAGCATGATTTATGGACTCGTTTTATTGTTTAATCTGAATTACTATTAAACTTCTTCTGGATTTACTCACTAGAATTGTCCCCGCCTTTGGTGACAATTGCAGGTCCTTCTAGTAGCAGAGGCAAGGAGCCTGTGATCGGTGACTTCCTCTGAGCTTCCCTCAGAGTTAGCTCCTCTCTATTACTACAGTAGGTTTATTTTGATATTTTGGACTATACATATGATATATACTTATGTTTTTGGTTACCTTGGGGTTCATTTTGGGTTGCGAGACGTTTGATACATGTATATGACACTTCTTCACACTGTTCGTCATCATATATATACATGAGATCTACTTTTGCAGGATTTCCACACCTAGGCATGTCCCGACTAGTGTTTACTTATTTAAGTTGCTTTAAATATTTTAAAATTAAATGATAAGACTTTTTAAACTAAATAATAAACTTATTAAGCAACTAATGATTAAATAACTTGGATAAGAGGCTAACTAAGCCTGCGCTACTCTACGGGAGTTGATCGGGGGTCCACGTAGGTTTAGGCCGAGCGGGGACCAGTTTGCGGGGACTGGGGCCGTCGCATCACCAGCCAATGCTTTAAGAGCCGTGAAGAATGCACATACTAAGCATGTCAACGACTCGACTGATGTTGCATGCATTATGTTGGCAACCATGGTTCCTGAACTTCAAAAAGACATGGAACACATGGAAGCTTACGACATGGCTACAATGTTGAAGGAAATGTTCCAACAGCATGATAGGCAAGAAAAGTTCAAGACAGTCAAGAACCTTCATTCTTGCAAAATGGCTAAGGGTGCGTCAGTCGGTCCTCATATTCTGAAAATGAAGGGTTATATTGACCGTCTTGACAGACTTGGATTTCCCATAAGCTAAGAGTTGGCTCCGGATTTGATCCTGGATTCATTGCCTGATAGTAATTCACAATTTGTGATGAACTATAACATGAATAACATGGAAAAGTCTATCTCAGAGTTGCATTTGATGCTTAAAACTGCTGAGCAGAATGTCAAAAAACTCATTGCTAACGTGTTGATGGTTCAAAAATGAAAGGCTATGAGAAGAAGGCTAAAAGCAAGGCTAAAGTTGCCAAGGCCGTTGTGACTATCACAAAGCCCGTGGAACAAGCCAAGCCTAAGGCTGCTTCTACTTCACAGTCCCAGAAGGTAAAGGAAAAAGAAGGAAATTGTCATTTTTGACATGCACCTGGGCATTGGTTCAAAAATTGCAAGTTCTATCTTGAAGATCTAAAGAAAAAGAAAAGTAGTGTGACCACTGCTTCAGATATTTACGTTATTGAAGTTAACTTATCTACTAGTGATTCTTGGGTATTGGATATTGAATGCGGATCTCATATTTGTATTAATATGCAGGGTCTCACCAAAAGTAGAAAGCTAAAGAAATGAGAAGTTATCTTACAAGTTGGAAATGGAGCAAAGGTTGTGTTGGGTGTAGGATGTTATGAGTTAATTTTACCTAATGGACTTGTTTTAGTTTTAAATAATTGTTATTATGTCCATGCCTTGAGCAGAAACATCATTTCAGTTTCATGTTTGGATTTGGATTGTTTAAATTCCATTATTAAGAATAATAATGGAAAATTTTATAGAACCGCAATTAGGTCAGCTATGCTCTACGGAAGTGAATGTTGGGCGGTAAAGCAACAACAATTACATAAAATGAACGTAGCAGAAATAAGGATGCTTAGGTGGATGTGTGGTAAAACTCGTAAAGATAGAATAAGAAATATAGAAATTCAAAGACAAGTAGGAGTAGCACCAATTGATACAAAGATTAGGGAAGGGCGGTTGCGGTGGTTTGGTCACCTGCAAAGACGCCTACAAATGCCCCAACTAAAAAACTTGACTCAATAGAAGCTGTAGAAATTCGACGAGGTAGGGGCAGACCAAAGTTAACATGGGATGCATTAATTAGGAGGGATTTGAATGGTTTGAAAAGCTCACCATCAATTGCACTTAATCGAGCACAATGAAAAAGTTTGATCCATGTAGTCGACCCCAGTTAATTTGGGACTGAGGCTATGTAGTTGTTGTTGTTGTTGTTGTTGTTGTTGTTGTTGTTGTTGTATTAAGAATAATAAATGCTTCATTTCTCGTAAAGACGCTTTTTATGCAAATGATGATTTATATGATGGTCTTTATATTCTAAACATGAAAAGGTCCATAGATACTCATATTCTTAACGTAAATACAAAGAGATTCAAGCCAAATGATTTGAGTCAAACCTACCTTTGACATTGTCGTCTTAGCCACATAAATGAGAAACGCATTTCTAAACTCCATAAAGATGAACTTTTAGATTCATTTGATTTTTAATCATATGAAACATGTGTATCTTGTTTACTAAGCAAGATGACAAAGCGTCCCTTTACTGGATACAGTGAAAGGGCAAGTGATTTATTGGGTCTAATACATACTGATGTATGTAGTCCTATAAACACAATGGTTAGAGGTGGTTATCAGTACTTTATTACTTTCATCAATGATTTCAACATATATGGTTAAGTGTATCTCATGAAACATAAAGGTGAATCTTTTGAGATGTTTCGAACATTTCAGAATGAAGTGCAAAATCGACTTGGTAAAACTATTAAAGCACTTCGATCAGATCGAGGTGGTGAATATTTGAGCCAAGAGTTTGATGATCTTAGAAACTATGGGATTGTCTCACAGTTAACTCCTCCAGCAACTCCACAATGGAATGGTGTTTCTGAGAAGAGAAATCGAACTTCATTGGATATGGTTTGATCTATGAAGAGTCATGCAGATCTTCCTATTTCCTTTTGGGGTTATGCCTTAGAAACTGTTGCGTTTACACTGAATCGTGTTCATTCTAAGGCGGTTGACAAAACACCATATGAGATGTGGTTTGGGAAAAGACCAAGTTTGTCATTCCTTAAGATTTGGGGATGTGAGGTTTTCGTACGACGACAAATCTCAAAAAAATTATCAGTCAAATCTACCAAGTGTGTATTTATTGGTTATCCTAAAGAAACTAGAGGATACTACTTTTATAATCCCAATGTAAACAAAGTGTTTGTTGCTCGGAATGGTGTCTTTATGGAAAATGAGTTTATTTCAAAAGGCAACAATGAGAATAAAGTAAGTCTTAAAGAAGTTCAAGAACCACAAATAAACGCTCAACCGCCAGTGGGAGATCAACAAAGTCTTGAACTAGTTGAACCTCCACAGGTATCACAAGGCCCGCGTAGGTCTGATAGGGTAAGACATTAGCCTAAGAGATTTGGATTTCTTATTACTGATTGCAGTGAGGTGTTGCTTATGAATCAAAATGAGTCTACTACTTATCGGGAGGCTGTATCTAGCCTTGAGTCAGATAAATGGCTTAGTGCCATGAATTCTGAGATGTAATCCATGTATGATAACCAAGTTTGGAAACTAGTTGATTTACCTGAAGGTAGTAAGACCATTAGATATAAATGGGTTTTCAAGAAGAAAATTGACATGGATGCCAATGTGCATACTTATAAAGCACAGCTAGTTGTAAAAGGTTTCAGACAGATCCAAGGTGTTGATTATGATGAAACTTTTTCTCCTGTAGCCCTGCTTAAATCTATTAAAATTCTAATTGTCATAGCCGCATATTATGACTATGAGATATGGCAAATTGATGTCAAAACTGCTTTTCTAAATGGAAAGTTACTTGAGGACGTGTATATGATACAGCTTGAAGGGTATGTTCATTCTGAGAATTCTAAGAAGGTGTGAAAGCTTCAAAGATCTATTTATGGATTAAAGCGAGCTTCTCGGAGTTGAAATCTTCGTTTTGATGAAGCAATTAAGGAATTTGGTTTCAATAAAAATTAAGATGAGCCTTGTGTATACAAGAAGGTCAGTGGGAGCGTGATTGTTTTCCTGGTACTGTATGTTGATGATATATTACTCATTGAAAATGACATTCCAACCTCGCAGAGTGTCAAGTCTTGGTTAATGAAGTGTTTCTCAATGAAGGACTTAGGAGATGCAGCCTACATCCTTGGGATTAAGATCTATAGGGATAGATATAAAAGGCTGATCGGTCTAAGTCGAAGTGCTTATATTGACGAGGTACTAAATAGGTTCAGTATGCAAGACTCTAAAAAAGGGTCGTTGTCAATGTCTCATGGTATAAGTCTCAACAAGACTCAATGTCCTAAAACTAATGATGAACGAGAACGCATGAATACGATTCCATATGCATCAGCTATTGGATCTATTATGTAAGCCATGTTATGCACTCGACCTGATGTATCATATGCTTTGAGCGCAACAAGCAAATATCAGTCTGATCCTGTTGAGAGTCAATAGATAGCAGTAAAGAACATTCTTAAGTACTTGAGAAGGACTAAAGAAGTGTTCTTGGTCTATGAAAGTTTGGAAGACAAGCTTGTTGTAAATGGTTACACAGATGCAAGTTTTCAAACTGATATAGATGATTTCAAATCGCAGTCTGGATATGTGTTTACTTTAAATGGAGGTGCAGTGAGCTGGAAAAGTTCGAAGCAAGACAGTGGCAGATTCTACAACGAAGCTGAGTATATCGCAGCGTCTGATGCAGCCAAGGAGGCAGTTTGGATCAAAAAGTTCATCTCTGAACTTGGTGTGGTTCAAAGTATAGCTAACCCTGTTTGCTTGTATTGTGACAACAACAGGGCGATAGCACGGGCCAAGGAACCAAGATCACACCACCAATCCAAACATATACTTAGACGTTTTCATCTCATTCATTCGAAAAATATTGAGAGGGGAGACATGAAGATTTGCAGAGTTCCTACAGAAGACAATGTTGCAGATCCTTTGACGAAGGCTCTTTCACAAGCGAAACATGATGGTCATGTTAGGTCATTAGGTATTTGATACATGAATGATTGACCCTAGGGCATGTGCCCTAGATCAATCTACAAACATTATTTATCTTATAATTTTAGTTAATAAAATTGAGGTTTTTATTTGTTGTTTTATTATAAGAGATGACATGCTTACCTTATAGTAAGATCCATAGGTATTTGTTGAAATATTTTTAATGTCCCTAGTCGGTAATTACGCTGGGAACTATAATGAATTAAAACTAGTGTGAATCTTGATTGATGGTTATGTGATGATCATGCGTATAGGGATACGAATCGAGATGATGAATACTTATTAGGGAAAATGGTACTGGACCGACCCGCTATGAGAACACATAGATTAAGTCATAAGTGTTACTCATGATAGGTATATCATTCAGTCCTTCTACTTGAGATTACCGTAGACTTCAATATTAAAAGCATGGTATTTTGACACAATCAAATGTTGTCTTTAATCGAACGATTATAAAGATTGTGATTGATTACCATGTGAATAATATGTGAAGGTGTGTAATCAAGATAGAATTTGTCACTCTCGTATAAAGAGAGATATCAGTGGATCCCTCAATATGATAGACTGATAATGGTCAAGTACATGTGAATTGATATGATCAATGTCACTTGGATATTTACCTAAAGATCGAGACTAGTACGATTAAACATTAAAGGTGACTTTCAGTGCCTTATGTTTAATCAAAGGATATCGCACGACAAAAGGATATTATATATGTTATTTATTAGGTTGTATCAATTTTGATATTCATGCTACTTGGATAGTCAGCCTTGCCAGAGACCGTTTATGACTTGTGCACCAAAATAGTTTTGGTTCACTGTCAACGCCGCATGAACCTATGGGGTCGCACATAAAGAATGTCTTCGCGCAATTTTAATTGATCCAAAGTAATGAATTTTATATGATAAAATTCATGACATAAAACCCTTACAATTTGTTGTATAATAATTTATTAATAGGGGCGTATGTGTAATTTACTTAAACTACCTAAATACAATAATTGTATTACGAATAGGATTTCAAGTGAGGGCTTATCTGCACATATAAATAGAGGTTGAAACCCTAAAACGAAATAAGATTTTCATTTTTGCTATTTTCGATTTCTCTGGATTTTGTGAGAGAAAGAAAAATGTTTTCTATCTCTCTTGGAGCTAGCACTTCAAATTGTGGTCACCATTCGTGTGTGGATTTCTGATAGAGGACGGGCGCTTGAACATCTTGGAGATCGAACAATCAGATAAGGAAATCACGGATTAAGGTACGGTTTAACTTTTATAGATCTAGTTTAATGAACTTATTTTCGATCCTGTTGGGGTTATTCAAAAATCGTTTTGAATTTTTCAATGCGTATGAACCCCAAAACCCAACAGGATGTCCAAAGAGCAAGGATCAAAAAATCGAGAAATTTTGCCGAATTTTAGGCGAAATTTGTCGATATTCATATGACTGAAACAAAACTCACTTTGAGTTTCAAAAGTGCAAGAAATTCAGCGATGTTCTAGATAAACTTCAATTTTTTTTCGTCACGTGTGAACAAAAACACAAAGAAAACTACAAAAATTCGATCCATAAAATCAAAATAATTAGAAAAACCTTCAAAAACAGGGAATATTTTTGCTTTGATAAGAAAAAAAAAAAAAGGAAATATTTGTACTTACCTCTTGATTCAGCCTTGAATCGACTACCCTGCAGACTTGCAGTGCTCCATCCGCATCATCTTTCCACTTTGCAGTAGATACTCGCTAGTAACCTCACTCAAAGGCTGAAAAGCACTTCACAGGACAAACAGGAACTCCTATCACTCTCCTCTTCTTTTCTTTCCATCTTGAACTCAACAACCCTCTCTACTTTAAATCGCATTCTCTTCAATGAAGGCTGAAAAACACTTCACTGGAGACTGCGGTGCCCTAATTTTCACCTCAACTTGAGAGTTTGGAGACAGGAGAAGTGAAGATTGAGCAAAATGAAGAGGCAGAGAAAGGAGGCCTCCTTTGAATCTCTGATTTGAGAAGTGAACTAAGGAGGAGGCTGAGGAGCCTAAGTGGCGGAGGGTCGGAGAAACGAAGAGGCAGAGGAAGGACTCCTCTGAGATGAGGAGTGCATAGAGGAGGGAAGGGTTGAAGAGGTCGACAAACTCGACAACACTGCTGCTAGAAGAGTCGAGGAGTTGGTGAAGACGGTGACGTGAAGACCAAAGGCGAAGACGAAGAGAGTCGAAAAGGAGGACAGTGGGACTGTGGGAGTCGGTGGATTCGTGGAATGATTCGAATGAATGAAAGAAGCCTTTAAATTAGGGAAAGTCTCGTTACACACTTTAGGACACATATCAACTTCACTTTGTTGAGTAAGCCTTTGATATTTGCATAGAGATTCGTTTGCACAATTTTTATAGTTGATGAATTGAGCTCTGATCAAACAAACTTACAAACTAGCGTTTTTTAAGCCTACCTAGTATTTGGGATTTATGATTTGTGTATTGCTCACCAAAAAAAAATTCTGAAAATAACAAATAAAACTAATAATGTTATGTCAAAAAAAAACTTTATGTATACACTATACAGTATACTTTTTTTGTCAAGACAAATTTATTTATTTGTACAATATAAATACAAAATAAAAACCCCAAACAAACTTATTAGTATACATTCAAACAAACTGATAAAGTATACATCGTAGTTTAAAAAAAATACATTGTACAAACACTAGTTTAAACTTATTAAAAAAAATAACAATTTATAAACTTACTCTAATATAGCGTTTTTGTGGTTTAAGTATACTGCATACATATATACAAAGTTTTTTTTTATATTAATATATGGTTGTTTTTTTTGTTGAAGTATACAGTTGTTTTCAAATATTAGTGTAATTTTTTTTGTCAAACCAAATAAACTTATTCATTTCGTCTAAAAAAAAGAACGTTTTAGTTTTCTGACAATCTTTTTATATTCATGATATAATATATAATATTAATATATGCAGATACATTTTATTGAGGAATGCCTCCTTGAAAAGATTAGGATATAGGGTGAAAATATGGAGATCCTATTAATGGTAATCGACAAAAAGCACGTTGTAAAATCAAATCGGTGGGAGTGTCAAGATTGAAAGAACATCTTGAAAGAGGTTTCAAAAATGTTAAGCCCTCGATGTGAACCCTTTCGATAGTGGTAAGCCCTCGATGAAATCCATCGAGATATCTTCGAATACCCCAACTGGAATGGGCAAGGGTTGCAGCAACCCCCCGGGAGATAAAGTCTCGTATTTATTACGCTGGCAAATGTCGCAAGAGGTGACAAACTCCTTGACATCATTCTTCATCCCGAGCCAAAAGAATTCCGCAGCCATGCGCTTATAGGTTTTGAGGAAACCACCATGGCCGCCGATGGGAGAGGAGTGAAATTCAGTCAACAGGCGTGCCTTAAGGGAGGAGGAGGCGGAGATTACAGTGCGGCCCTTAAAGAGGAGAAGGCCCCGCTGGATGGACCACCCGGGTTTGGTGAGAGAGCCCTGCTGGAGACCCAGAAAAATGGGAGATAAGGTAGAATCACCTTGGACTTCGGCAGTGATGACCGCAGAGTCCGCAATAGAAGACACCGTCATAGAATGCAAAGAACTTTCCACAGGAAAACGAGACAACGCATCAGCAGCAAGATTAGAGGAGCCCGTTTGGTACTGGATATCAAAATGGTAGCCAAGTAACTTGATCAGCCAGCGCTGGTACTCCGGGGCAACCACCCGTTGCTCAAACAAGAACTTCAAACTGCGCTGATCCGTCCGCACCAAGAATTTACGACCCAAGAGGTAATGGCGCGACTTCTGAATGGCCAGGACCACCGCCATCAACTCCCGTTCATAGGCCGATTTGCACTGCGCCCTAGGAGACAGGGCTTGGCTAAAAAAAGCAATGGGGCGGCCATGCTGAAAGAGAACAGCTCCTATCCCGACGCCCGAGGCATCTGTCTCAACCACAAAAAGGGCATTAAAATCAGGCAAAGATAACATGGGTACCTCTTTCATTGCGTGCTTGAGGTGTTGGACAGCAAACGTAGCCTCATTCGACCATATGAAAGAGTCCTTGCGAAGCAACTGAGTCAGTGGAGCGGCGATTTTCCCATAATCCTTGACGAAACGCCGATAGTAGCCGGTGAGGCCGAGGAACCCGCGCAACTCCTTCGGGGAACTCGGCATTGGCCAAGCTTCCATGGCTCGGACTTTGTCTGGATCAGCCCGCACCCCATCACCGGAAATAATGTGACCTAAATAGTCCAGGTTAGTACGGCCAAAGCAACACTTCTTAAGATTAACAAACAGGGAATGAGAGTGAAGGATAGAAAGGACTTGGCGGAGATGGTCACAGTGATCAGCCATAGTGGCGCTATACACCAGGATGTCGTCAAAGAAAACCAATACGCAGCAAGATTGAAAGGTGGTCGGGGCGTTAGACAAGCCGAACGGCATGACGCGAAACTCGTAATGGCCGTCATGAGTGCGAAAGGCTGTCTTGGGAATGTCTGTCGGTTGCACTCGGATCTGGTGGTATCCCGAACGCAAATCCAGCTTAGAGAAAATGCAGGCCCCATGCAATTCGTCGAGCAACTCATCGATATTAGGAATCGGGAATCGGTCGGGCACTGTCACACTATTCAACGCCCTGTAATCCACACAAAACCTCCAACTGCCGTCCTTCTTCTTTACTAGCAATACTGGACTTGAGAAGGGGCAGTTACTTGGTTGAATGATGCCAGAAGCCAACATCTCGGTGACCATCCGCTCAATCTCAGCCTTCTGAACCTGAGGATAACGATAAGGGCGACACGAATGGGTTCAACCCCTTCCTTCAAGACTATTGCATGGTCGCAATCACGGGAAGGAGGCAAAGACGTAGGCTCCCGAAACAGGAAGAAAATGAATTCAGTAAATGTCGGAGGCAGGGGGCAATCTCGCCACTGATCAGAGGAGAGGCCGTTGACTCCAGACTAAAACACTCTACCAAAAAACATCCCACACCGTTATCGACGACGCGCTGGAGGGCCTTACAGGAGACAAGCGCGCTGTGCAGAGAGGGGTCGCCCCGTAAGGTCACACGTTCTCTCGCCACTGTGAACGTGAGGGAAAGGTTCTGCCAATCCACAGTAGTGACGCCCATAGTCTTCAACCATTTCATACCCACGATTAAATCATGGCCGCGCATGCCAATAGGAAAGAAATCTGCCACGACTTTGAGGTTGTCGAACAGCACGCAGAGGTCCTTGCAAACCCCTGACCCAGACAAACGAGTCCCACCACCCACAAAAACCCCATACGACGCTGTAGGTGATAGAGGAATTCGCAGAGCACGGACCAGAGTTGGCGAAATGAAATTGTGAGATGCCCCGCTGTCGATGAGCACCACCACGTCCTGGTCTGCCACCCGACCTCGGACCTTAATGGTGTGCGGGTCTGGAATGCCCCCCAAAGCATGCGCCGATAATTCGAGGGTGGTCGGGTCCGGTTGGGGCTCACCCGACTCTGTAGAATCTTCCCCTGCAGACTCCCCGGTTTCATCATCATCAGCGACAAGCATCACATTCAGCACCTTCTTAGCACAGCGATGACCCACGAACCACTTCTCATCACACCGATAGCACAGTCCTTGCTTGCGCCAGAGCTGCGCTTCGGACTCAGTGAGACGCTTATGGGCGGGTGGGGAGACGCTGGTCGTGACAGACCCAGGTGGGCGAGGGCTCGTAGAGCCTGTCGGGCCTGGGCTCAGTTTACTCCCAAAGCCCACTGTTGGAAGCCCCTTGGGCTGGAGAGAAAGTGGGTCTTCGTGCGGGCCGGCTAATGTATGAGAGACCCAATGTTGGGCCCTGGGCTCGTGCTTGGATGACAGTCCCACGAGAGGTGGTTGGGCCTTTGCTCCTCCAGGCCCAACTCGCGAACCCTCACTGTCAGTGATCTTCTTCTCCAGGCGGACAGCTCTGGCGATCACCGCCTTTAACGACGGCGGAGGATCGACCATGATCTCGACGCGGAGCCGCTCAGAGAGACCATTGATGAAGACGGCGATCTTGTGAGTCTCCGACAACCCCTGTTGATGGAGAAGAAGAAGCTCAAAACGTTCACGATATTCACTTACAGTGGTGTGTTGTTTGATGGAGAAGAAGTGTTGGCAGAGAAAAAGTGGATCGGCCTCCGTGAAACGCATCGACAGTTGCCTCTTCATCTCGTCCCAACTCGAGAACGGCTGCTCCTGTTCCTCCGTCTGGAGCCAGATCTGGTCCGCTCCTATCAGGCAAACCCTAGCTGCTTGGAGTTTCGAAACCTCCGTCATGTCATGAAGAGCGAAGTAGTGTTCGCCTTGGTTGAGCCAAACCAGGAGATCCGAACCATCGCATGTGGGCAACTTAATTTTTCTCACCTCAGGACCCGCGCGGTAAGGCGTCGATCCCCGATCTGGGCCGTTTGTTGCGGAAACCCCTCTTTCGGGGACCAGATCTGGTGGATCTCCCCCTTTTGATCCACTGGAAGACCCGATCTGAGGAGATCTGGCCAAATCGGCCCTCTGCTGTTGGAACAGCTCCTCCATACGGGACGACAGCATCTGGATCTGGGTTTGCATTTGATCCTAGAGCTCGGATCGCAGCCCCTCGATTGACCCATCCAGATCCTGGACTCTCCTCAGCTCTGACTCCATCGCTTCCAGTCGCACGTCCATCTTCGGCCCCATCACCGAACTGCTCTGATACCAGTTGATAGGGTTCTTCCCTCCTCGGCCAGACGAACCACCTCCACACACGAGAGAGCGAAACGAGAGACGAGAGAGAGAGACAAAAATGAGAGAACCAACAGAAGACAAAGTGTTTTGTTGCTTTAAAGGCAAGTGTACAGTGATTACACCCCACAATGTCAACACCCGAAATTACACCCCAACAGTGTATTCCCAGAGACAAAGAGTACACTCTTTTCTCAGCCCAGACTAAAAGTCACTTACAACATACATTTTCCTGTTCATGACAGTACCCCCCCTTTGTTATATACTACACCCCATACTTCTCTGGATGCTTCCTGATCATGCAAGTGGAACCTCAGCTGGGCCCACAGTTGGAGTTGTAACCACCTTATTTGGACATGATCCCCTACTCCCATGTGATCTCCTTGTATACCACTTTGTTATGGGAAGACTATCACTGCTCCTAGGCGCAGTGAGGACTTGAGGCATGCGCCTGGTGCACCTGGTTGATGGATTATTGTCTCAGTGTTGTTGAGGCGAGAGGTTGCGTCTCGTCTCAAGGCGGGCTTCGTTGCGCCTCGATAACACTGCAGGAGACTTTTGGTGCTAACTACTAAGGGAAGGCGAAATGACACTTTTAACCCCCAAATATAGGAAAACGCCTTCAGAGCACAGCCATGCTATGAGGTCGTGCTAGGCTATTCTTCGATAGTTACAAATTCTAGGCACACATTGAGTTTTGAGAGAGGTTTCGGCATGATTTCCACTTCTATTAATTGTTTTCTTCATTTTTTCGACATAGATTTTGAGTTTTGAACAGGGATTGTAAGGCGCCAAGGCGGCCAAAAAAAAATTATACAGAGGCCCCTAAATTATTATTTATTTATTTATAGGTCTTTAGTTAACAATAATTTATATTAGTCACTATAATCCACATTCAATATATACTTCAAGGATACTTATAACCACGGCCGGTCCTAAGTATTTAGGGGCCTGGGGTGAAACCTTAATATGGGGCCCTAATTTTATTTTTGTCGCTTTTTTTTTTGATTTTTCACTTGATATTTGATGCCAATTACACCAACTAATTCATATTTGGGTGCTATTCGGGCTTCATGTGGGGTAACCCTCCCAACCAGTTTGCTTTATCCATGAGACTCGAAACCAATTGACTCTGCCCAACTGATCTTTTATTCCTTAATTTTTTTAATAGTAATAATATGTCATGTGTTTTACTATGTGGTAGTATTATAGTATAGTGCAAATAAAAGAAATGTCTAAAAGTATCATTTAATCGAAATTTGAGATGACACGAGAAACCTTGAAATCAGAATTATCAAATCAAATTTATGAAGTTTAATAAAGAATTTTAAGTCTCAAGCAAGTTTAGTTACGCGATATAAACAACATTGCCAAAGCAAAATTTTTGTTTTTTGAGGAACTCTAACTTCTTTCTTTTTTTTATTTTGCGGTAGTCTGATAGATGAACTCATTTTCGTTTTTTCGTTATTAAAAGTATTCATTCAATTTTTATAATATTAATATACATAAATGAGGTAATTGAGTTTTAAAAATCATGACTCTGAATAGATTTAAGTTTAAATTAAAGTGGCCCCCCTTTGGTTAATAATTCCATTTGATCTCAACTTTCCATGTTGAGCTTGAGATAATTTAAGGGAACTTAAATTCCTAAACACGCGTCTTTTACATTTCCTAAAGTGTATCTAATCTTAATAACTTTCCATACTTCAAAGAAAAAAAAATCTTAATTGCTTTCCATAGTACTAATGTACTTAATTTACATAAAGTCCAAAAAAAGAACTTTACATACTATATATTGTTGTAAAATAACTTGAACAAAGCTAGGAAAGTAAAGACAATGAACTAGAAAGATAACAATAAAAGAGACAGGGGGAAATGAGAGAACTTTTCATTCAACATGGTATGTCTCATTACATGGGTGTGACCACTTTATATAGGCCCTTGGTAAGACCAAAGGGCACAAGTTACATTTCCATACATAATTGTAATAATAACTTACATAAAGTAAGTGGGTGTTACATGAAGTAAGTGGAATATAAAGAGTTGGATAAGAAGAGTCATCCACATCTAATTACATTTACAACACTCCCCCTTGGATGACACTTGCTAAGAGAATACATATGTATGCCTTGTTAAAACCTCTACTAGAAAAAACCTAGTGGGAAAAAATCTAGCAAAGGAAAAAGAGTACATCGTTCTCATCAATCTTGATATGGAGTATGATGTTGATAGGACTGTCTCATTAAAAACCTTGCTAGGAAAACCCAGTGGGATAAAACCATAGCTAAGGGAAAAATAGTACAATACACTAATCAATTTTGATAGTGGTGTATTAATATTGCTAGGATCGCCTCGTTAAAAACCTTGCATGGAAAACCCAGTGAGATAAAACCATAGCTAAGGGAAAAAAGAGTGCAATGCACTAATCAATAACTCCTTTTGATTATCCCCCTCATGTTCACATGGGTAAAGAGTTGCATCTTGCAAGTAAGTTAAAAATGCAATATCTGGTCTTTTACGATAATTTTGTTGGTTCTTGTGCATTTTATTGCACAGGGACATCGTTTCATATATGAACCTTTAATGCTGGAACATATGATTTTGCCACTCTTTTATATTAGTACTTGCATCAAGTAACTAATTCATAACTTGTTGATAATGAATGATCCTTTGAACTTCAAGTTCATATTAATTTGTACATGGATCATAATACAACAAATTTGATGCGATTTGATAGATTTCAAGCAATTTCACACCATTTCTTTTGAATTGGCTTATATCTCCCCCTAATGGTGGGAAAATTGCTTCATCAAAGTGACATCAACAAAACTTGCTATAAAAAATCCCCTATTAGGGCTTAATGCATCTTATAAGATAATGAATTGAGAGTTAAATCGATATAAATCTCTCATTGATTTTCCTTGTTGTTCCAGATATTGTATGAACATTAGCCTCAGCTAAGTTCAAGTTTGAGAAATACTCTCTTTTATATCAAGACATAAATTCATCGACTTTATTTAGCTCATAATTTGAACACATATCAATGTGACAATTTTAATGAGCCATAAAATTTATAATTTTGCCTTTGATTGGCATGGTAAATATCATCAAAATATTTTGGGCATATATGACAATATATAATCAGTATGGCTTAATAGGCTTTTATACGTGACATTGCTTGTCACAATTTAAAGCATGCTCATTGTCAATCATTTTGCCCTTCATGTTTCATGTGGTGCACCACTTTTATTCCACTTTTGGTGGAATTACTAATATAACCTTTACCAGATCATTTCCCTTTTTCATGTTCATAATTTTATCATTGCGACCATGGTCATTTTATAACGCAACAAATGTTTCATGAAGCTAGACCAATTGGACGGGAGTGATATTATATGTATAATATCTCATAATTATACTCAGCTACCATTAGCCAATAAATCAATTCATAATATTCCTATTGAATTGATAGACGCGATCGATATTTTGTTGCAATAATATATCAAGGCGTACCAAGTGGATTTTTCTATCATTGTCTAATCAGTCATATTTCCGCATTTAGCCTCAACCAAGAGGTAATGAAAGTTGCGGAATTATAATTCATATTCGACTGATATAAATAATGTAGCTTGAGACCCAACCACTCATTTCGTGGTTTTTGGAGTGTTGCCAATTTTGGTTTTTATATTTATAGCTCCATTAGATGAAATGATAATTATAAAGTGAAATATTCACTTTTCAAATATTGGCGAATAAATATTAGTGCTATGTGCACAGCCTCGCATAGATGCATTTTCAGGATTTAAGCATTTAATTGCTCGTAACAAATAATTTTTGTCAATAATAATATTCAGGCAACAACTTATATTGTATATGATTGAATAATATTTGAAAAATAAAAATAAAGTTAAATAGTTTTCTCATTTTTATGTAAAAGTACATAGTATATGATTAAATGAATGTTCACGACTTGATTATTTTATACACAAAATACTATTTTGTATGAGTTGGTGGGACAACCTCCAAGTTGGGTGGCGAGACGAAGTCTACTTAACAACCATGCCTCCTTGAACGGGATAACCCGTCTCCCTTTCAATGTTTAGCTTTACCGGGGACAAGGCTTACCCACTATCAACTCAAACTTATAGTATTATTTGTATTGTAAAAATCAAGAATAGAATATAATTAATCGTTAATAATTTTATGAGAAGAATAGAACATAATTAATCGTTAATAATTTTATGAGAAAAAAACTAATATAAAAATTATATGATCATAGGAAATGCCTTTCAATTAATGGCAAAGCAGGTCGTGGATAAATAATATATACTTGATATTTTATAAAAATATTTACCAATACAAGGCGTTGCTACCGTCAAATGAATTTGTCCATAGACAACTTAGAGTAAGTAGTCCCGCATCTTCTGGTTTCTAGCCTATATATTGTTAATGTATATTTTATTTAAAAAGAATGCATGGCTATGAAACAATGCATAAAATATAAGATTTGACCAAAATTAATCATTATTAAGGCTGAACAAAAAAAATCATTATTCGACCCAGTGATGGGAGTACTATTTATATATTTTAAGGTAACGAGATCTAAATTATTCCATAGGAACATTAATTGAATACGATAGATTATTGTGTTACCACTTAATAAAATTATGTCATAGTAAGTGCTTAATTAAGTCAATAATTATTTCATTTTCACATGCGAGAAAATTATAAGCAAATAGGAACTCTATATAGGAGGTAACATTAATATGTGACCCAAACGTTCGATCTGTTGCTTTTGTAAGAACAAAAACTATATATAATATTTTTATTTAAATATTAATTATATATAGCATGAGGTAAGGCTTAATTAATTAACATTTATTTTTATGAACAAGCCAAATAAAAAAAAATCTATGATGTTTCATGGATAATATATAACACTGTTAAAGTGGTTAAGAGTATTGAAAAGTCTCTATCGATTAGAAGCAACTCAAAGAAGGCATAAAGTTTGGCTCCTATATTGTGAGCTCACCTTCATTTCTTTCTTTTTTTTTAATTTCATTTCAGTAATCAAACAAATTTTCACTTTGATTTCATAATTAACTAGTCAATTGAGAGACTAGCTAGTAATTCTGAAACATATATAAATCATGCTTAATGTATTTCATGTAACCAAAAGATATAATTTACGATGCATGTGTGTAGACATAATACGGTGCAAATATGGAGAAAATGTTATAAATATATGCTTATATGAGATAGGCAGTTTTTTTTTTTTTCAAGTCAACTATGCCTATCAAAGTCACACCCCACTTCAAAAGCTTATATATAGATCAAATAAAATGATACCATACGAGCTTTCAAGGTTTGAAACTTCGACTTTGCCTATGACTTCGCGCACTTAAAATTCGGAATTAATTCGAGGAAGTTAACTTCGACGATGGAAGTTTGACAAAAATTCGCAGGTGTACGGAAGTTTATGGAATTTCACTTTAAATGCTAGAAAACTCAAGTTTCTTCATAAAGATGCTAGAACTATGTTTTATTCGAATTTAGCCGAAGTTTAAGTATATTTCTAGCATAGTCAAAGTTTTAGTAGAAGTTTGCTCAACTTCCTCGAAACATAACAATTTTACTTCATATTTTATTAACTTCCATCAATGTTTTCGAAGTTCGGTCGAAGTTAGCCGAAGTTGAGTCGAAGTTTTGCAATTTTTCTACTGCCTATGAACTTCGCTTCGTTCACCTCAAAATCGACAAACTTCACCCGAACTTCGCCGAAGTTTGTCGATTTTTTAAACCTTGCGAGCTTTGTCTCAAAAAAAAAAAAAAAAAAAAAAAGGATCTTCAAGCTTCTCTCGTGTAGAGCATCATGTTGATAACGTGTTATAAAATAACTTTGAACAAAGCTAGGAAAGTAAAGACAATGAACTAGAAAGATAACAATAGAAGAGATAGGGGATGAAAGAACTTTTCATTTCAACATGGTGTGTCTCATTACATGGGTGTGCCCCTTTATATAGGCCCTTGGCAAGACCAAATGGCACAAGTTACATTTCCATACATAATTGTAATAATAACTTACATAAAGTAAGTGGGTGTTACATGAAGTGAGTGGAATATAAAGAGTTGGATAAGAAGAGTCATCCACATCTAATTACAAATACAACATATATAAATAAAATGTGTCGTGTGCATTTATCACTCAGATTATTTTTTTTTTTAAAGTCGGGCTCTTTACAAAGGGGGCTCAGGACTGTTGCCCCATCCGCCCTTCTTGAGGGTCGGCCTTGCTCATAAGCCTTTAGGTTCTTATGTAACATTAACTATATTAAGATTTTGTTGTTTGGTGGGGTATCATTGTAAAAACTAAATTGTATTTTGCTCCTTTAATTTAAAAAAAAAAAAATTGTTTAGAAGGACATCACTTGCCTAGGCAACCGCCTTACAATCAATGTTTTTGAAGTAGATCTAGATTGTTTTAAATGCATTTTGAGCTTCAATGAAGGTTGATTTAATCAAATAAAGGAGATTAGTTTTTAACTAGCAAGAAGCAAGGAGATCAAGAAGACATCATGCTTGAATTTGATTTCTCACCTCTTATATTCTCTATGTCATTGTATACATGTTTTGTTTGTTCTTGACAATGTTCTAAATTGGTTTGTACTTGCATTTGATGAACCTTTGATGGATCTATGTTGTTTTATTTTAAATCAATGCAAAGATTGCAAGGTGTCTAGGTGATTCCGAGGCGGTTTCCCTAACTTGGCCGAAAAATTTATTTCATTACAGGTTCTTGAATAATTAATTATTTATTTGTAGGTCCTTTAGTAATTTTACTTATCTATAAGTCAAAGGGATCTATATTTAAGATATTTCTCTAGAATAGTAATGACTCGTTATGGTGCGTTTGGTTGGGTTGTTACCCCGGCTTGGCGCTAAGCCTTGAGTTTGGTTTGGTAGTGTCGAAAGCGCGCAGTGTTATGAAAACATGTAAAGATGCGCTTAGGGAACGACGCGCCCCTCCTCCCAAACTTTAGCGAAGCCGAAGCCGAAGGTTACCTGGAGGGGAAAGGTGAAGTTTGCCCCTCTTCTATATGTATCAATGAAATAGCATGAGAGAAGTTCTTCTCCTGGTGGATTCCAGAGACAACTCCTCCACCTCGCCTTCTTCACTTTCTCACACTCTCTCACAAACCATGAATCACCTGCTCGCATTCTAGTGACATGCTTATTGGAATTGTTTTTTATTTTCTTTTTCGGTGCATAATTAATTAGCGTTCATGAGTTGGGAGTATTTGGGTTCTGGGTTTTTGTAAATTGGGGAGAAGTGGAAATTGCAAATTCTACTATCTGAGCTTAGATCCATTGCAAGGTTTGAGGGTTTCCTAAATGAGATATGGAGCAAGAAGTCACAAGAGGGGAGTTGAAGATTCTGGTATTCCTGATGCTCCTATCATGTGTGGCAACAATTTTGGGTATCTCTCGAAACTGCAACCACCAAAAACTTCTGCTACAACTCGAAATGGCAACCGCGAAGACGAGGATGAAGAAAGAGTTTTGCGGTGGTTGAGAGATGAGAAAAGAAGGTTTCCAATGTTGAACGAGGGTAGGTGAAATTAAAAGGGCATTAAAGTAATTACAACTATTTATTGTTTGTGTTTGTCATGTTGCACCGAACACACTTGGTCGACCCAATCGTCGTTGCTAAACACATTTGTGGAAGCTCCCAACTGAACGCACCATTATGTCCTTATGTAACACCTATTGTGTTAAGGTTTGTTGATGGGTAGATATTCATATCAAAAAACTTAATTACAATCAGCCCATTTGAATTTTCAAAAATACAAAAAAGGAGGCCACCTGACTGGGCGGTTCTGCACCAAAATGCCTAAGCGACACCATACAATCACTAAATAGATGTCTTGCATCCTTCATGCTTTGATACTTCTAATTCATTGATTTATTTCTCAATTCACATTATTGCATGCGTAGACACCATCAACTAAAAATATTTGGTTTGGTGCATGTCAAGTCTTGAATCAATATTCTTAGAGTTGAGAGTAAACTTGAAGGTTTTCTACAACCAAAAAAGTTGCTAGGATACCTCTCACCCAGGCTATATCTATATTAGATTCCCAAAGTGACTAAAGCAATCCATGGAGAGAGGGAGTTAAGTTAGTTGATCTAATTTGTCCCTAATGGATTAGTCCACACATTTCCCTTTCATTAAAGAAAAACGGGTGAAATCTAAATCCATTAGTCCATTAAGTGAATAGTAGCATCACTACATTAATTTGACAACATAGTGTAATTATTGGTGACTCATTCCAAGTACATTTTTTTCATCGATAGTTCACCTACATTTGCATGTTGCCACATTTTTTTCATCGATAGTTCACCTACATTTGCATGTTGCCACAATTTTAGTTATTTTCATTGGTTTCCTTAATTTAGTCTTTTCATCGATTTCAATTATATGCTTACTAATTGTTTGTTAGATATCACGATAGATAATAGAAATATAGTTACTAGTAATATTTCTACTCCACGCGGAATTGATACTTGTTTCTAAGCCATTATAATCGAAAGCAACAGGTTTTCCTTCATTCACAATTTGGTATAGATAGATATCATTCTATTTCAAAACTTAACCACTAGCACACTTCTCTATATACTGAAAAGTAATCATTACATTAGAATTGAATAGGTCAACAAATCATATCAATGTTAGATGAATTGGTCTGAATCATTAAGTAGTTAGCAAAACCTTAGTAACATATAAACAATTGATGCCTACTCGCATATGAATTGGTGGTCTTATGATTCATCTACTCAATTCTCAGTTTGGCTTATTTATTTGATTATCGACTCAATTTGCCAAGCTCCAAAAATATCTATTGAATGATTTTGATAGTGACATAAGGCATACCTTCTTTTCACCCAAGAGACGGAATAGCGCAGGCAAGACAATATCAGCGCTATGAGCAAGTGACAGCAAGCCATCCGCAGAACCAGTCAAGTCCCGAACAATATCTACGGCTGCCTTCTTCACCTAAACATTTCCCATTGTTACATTAATTAAGGAGAAGTGTTCAAACTAAACGCCTCTAAAAAGGCATAATAACTGAACTGGACTCTCTGCCTCTGAGTCGCTGACCGGCTATAACGCACACAATCAGTAGCAAATCCAGTTAATTCTTTCCCACAACATAAACCTATTTCTCTTTTTTTTTTCCTTTTACATAAAATTCTAGTGGTTTATGACAGAACAAAAGCTAAGGGAAAAAAAAAATTTGGCGCATCTAAAGGGAATTGGAATACCTCGTGTGAACTAAAACCACATGATCAAAGATATGTTTTTTTTATTCTATTTTGTTTTGTTTTGTTTTCTGTCGAAGCGAGAGAGAGAGAGAGAGAGAGAGAGAGAGAGACATCACTGTCTGTTTTTGTTTTTAGAAATTTCTACTAGAGATTCAGAAAACAAGTACTGCAAGGAAAAAAGGGATGGAAGTGATGGGGCTTACTTGAGGCAAAGGCGAGGAGAGAAAGGCCAGAAGTTCTTCGAGCTCCGTCATCGCCGCCGCCAGTCTCTTAACCTTCAGGATCAGGAGGGAGGCCACCAAGGTTTTGATGCTTTCGCTGGTTGAGGCAAAGATATATTGAAACTAGTTGGCACTTTGTGTGGACATGACTAATTATCAAAATATTATATAAAATAATATTGAAAAAACGTAAAAATAATTATTATGTAATATCTGAGGTGCGGCTATATGCACCTCACAAATTGATTTGGGTAAACCACAAGATGAGGGCACACCCCAAAAAGGATGTGGGCACCCAAAAAAATTGCCTAAGTTCCCAAAATACCCTTGCGCACTCCACAGAGAATTCGAACTGATCGAAGAGAGACGAGGGAGAAGAAGAGCAATTGCAAAATTGATTTTTGTTGAAGGTGCAGAGGGTTGTTCATCTTTGCATCAACTGGATCTCCATGCATTCACGCGTTCCACAGGTTGTAGGACGTGCAGCTCTTCATTGTTGCAGTAAGGTTTTCTGTTTTAGGGCTCGAAGTGTTATCGAATTTGGAAGGTGAGATTTTCATGTATTTATTGAATTTGGAGGTTGAATCGATGATTATTTGTTGTTATCTACACGTTCTTTGTCGTATGTGTCATTTAATGTGATTTAATTCGTTCATTCGAAGGCAAGTTGAAGGTCATTTGGTTGATTTAGGTATTTTTCATTTCTAGATGGGATTGGTAGCTTTATTTTGTTTGTAAGAAATTATAGTTGGTTTTTATTTGTTGTTAACACGAGACTCAATCGCATTTAAAGGTTGTAATGTGTTTTTGGTGCGTATAGACTCGTTCGATCATACAAGATCGAACTCAGTTTGTCTGATCGGTCAAGGGAGACCGAGCGAATGGAATTCATTCGGTAGACGTAAACCGACCAATACTAGTTGTAGCAGTTTGTTGATGAGTGTTAGTGGTAACTGAGAGTAAATGATCAAAGTCCGATTTTGTGCAATTTACTTTGACGAAGAATGAAAAGTAAGGTTAGACAGTCTAGTTGGGCGAATTTGACTTTTCTCCATGAGTTGAACAAAGATGTTTTATCAAATTTGTTAATGTTTTTTAGGTATTTTGGTTGTTATATGTCTTCTTTGTTGTATAATGAGTAACCGTTGTGTGTAAGGTCGATGGGCAATGTGTCGATGGGCAATGTTGTTCGATCAAACATTACCGATTGAGCCTTATTCATTCGGTTTCAGTTAACCGATGAAGACTTTTTTACTTGGTTCTTAACAATCGATCAATGGAGCTATATTCGGTCGTTGGTGACCGAACCAACTGTTATGAAGTGTTATAATGTTTTTGGTTTTAAAATTGTTTGAGTGATTTGTTAATGTTGTTGTTGACCTTCTATTTATGTCATTGTTATAAGTATGGCTCGCACTAAGATCACTGTCAGTCAGGAGGAGACCGGGGCCCAATAATCGAAGGGAGCGCGGGGTGCCCGGAGAGCTCAAACGGCATCATACAGAAAATCGAAGGAGTTGGGATGGGGTAAGGGGGCCAATGAGGTTGGTGATTTACCCAACGAGGCATCCGCAGCACCGGGCTCGGAGGCGGCAGGCAATGAGTTAGCCATTCGTACAAGGCAAGTGAATGCAGCTGAATGATCTACATCTGAATCAACTGAGGAAAGTAAAGAAAAAGCCGCACAACAAGAACATACTGAAGAAGAAGGCGAAGAAGAAAGTGGAGAAGAAAGCAAAGAACAAAGCAGTGAAGGAAGTGAAGAAAGTGGAGGTGATAGTGACAATGAGAAGAATGAAACTGAAGATGATGAAGGGGAAAGTGGAGAAAAAGAGGGAGATGAAGGAGATAGGGGTGAGGAAGGTGAAAGTGGAGAAAAAGAGGGCGATGAAGGTGACAGTGGTGATGATGATGAGAGTGGACACGAATGATAAGAAGAGGAAGAAGAAGATGATGATGAATAGGAAGTTGAAGTTGAAGTAGTGGCGAAAAGGCCCGTTGCGAAGGGTCGCAGTAAGGCTAAGCCGGGAACCCCCAAAGGCAAGAAGCCAACAGATGACCTCCACACCGTTTCATGGAGGGCTCAAAAACAAAACCTTGTTAGAGAGTTTAAACAACCATGTCGCGACTGCGATATGGAATAACGAGGTACGGATTTAATTTAATTTAATCTGTAATTCATTATTTGTCCTTATTTAGTAGTAGACCTTCGATCGGTTATGTAAAACCAAACTACGTTCATCTGTTCGGTTGTTAACCGAGTGAATATTTTTCACTCGGTCACCTTAAACCGACCAGATGAACGTCATTCAGTATGTTCAAACCGAACAGACCATTACTTAGTTATTTTTAAATTTTTTGACTAATTATTTTATTTTCATATATATATATATATATATATATATATATATATTGCTCGTACTAACCCTTATATTTTTCAGGAGCGGCCCCTATTGCGATGTATCAATCATGGCTCATAGTTGGTGCAGTGGGATCTGGTAAAGTGTTGCCGAGACAAAGTTCATATTCAGAGCATTATTCAGGCGTCCGAACTAAGTGCGCTGACCAAGTGCACATACAAGAAGGCACAAAAGACTCCCTTATCAGTCTTTGTAGAGAGGTGGAAGCCAGAGACCAACACATTTCACCTACCGTTTGGTGAAATGTCAATTACGCTGGAGGATGTTAGCATGTTGTTGAAGATCTTCGTGATGGGAAAAGGTTGTAGATTGTGCCTGCATGTCCAGGGATGAGGCGATTGAGTTGATGAGCAGGGCACTCCAAGTGTCAGAGAAGGAAGCGGATAACATTTGAACAAAGATCATAAAGTTCTGAAGTCCTGGCTGAAGTCACAATGGGGAGATTTACCAAAGAATTCAAAGAAAGGTAAGGAGAAGAGGCAAGTGTTTCCTGCGGTGGAATGCACGGCCTGAGCATACTTATAGTACCTATTGGGGCACTCTGTTTATTGACAAGATATCCACGTTGGTCCCCGTTCAACTTCTAAGGCTAGTGGAGAATTTAGATGAGGTCCATACGTATGCTTAGGCTGCAGCCGCTCTAGCTTACTTGTATCGACAACTGGGATCGGCAACCCGGGTGAAAGTATGTCAGATTGCTGGGTATCTGACATTGCTAAAGGTGCGTTCAACATAAGCTGGTTTAATGTTTAATTTGAGAATTTTACTTCAACTGACTTATTTTGTTTTATCTTTTGCGGGGATGGGTCTACAACCACTTTGATGCGGTTTGACATGAAGCACGCTCGAACCCAACTTATGTTGGGAAACTCACCCGTGTGTCAAGGTTGATCGTTAAGTCTAAGCAGGGCCTAAACATAGATCATGTATACCGACTTCGCAGAGCACTTGATAGTATTCGATCAAACAAGGTATGTGCACTCACATTAGCTATTAGTTTGGTGTACAAATTTGTATGCATTTTTTATGACTCATAGATGGTCTTACTTGTGCGCTCCTTATTTTTTCCATTTTGTCTATTAGGTTACGTGGGACCCGTATTCGAGTATGAGGACAAATGATGATATTGCTGAGCTCGCTTTCTACACGGGGACCATCAAGTATTTCGGGATTGTTGAGCCATATCATCTGAACAGATTTTTGAGGCTGTTGGGTCACGAACAAAGGATCCCCTTTTCTCCGTATAGTCCTACTCAAGCCCAAAGAGGGAAAGTAGTTGCAAGCTACGTGGTGAAGTACGGTTTCCAAGCCGAGCTCTGGGAGAGATGGCAAGATCATGTATTGTCTGCACGATCAAAAGGACAACGGGCGTTTGTCACATGGGCTACGAACAAGGACTATATGGGGTGGTACATTGACTTCTCCCACCCAAGAGTTGAGAATCCGTCGCTGCGACCGAAGACGGCGATGGCATATATTGTAACGGTCTGAATATAATTCGCCATTATCTATGACGTATTTGCAGACGTGGCAGACAGCTCAGACGCTCTTGGGACCCGCATTTAGGCTTGTGCGCGCTTGGAGCTAGGTACATAGTACTTTTGTGTGCTGAATTACTTAATTTGAGATGTTTGTATTTAAATAGTGCACATGGCATCGTGATATGTGTTATTATAGTACATTTGACGAGCAAGACCATGTGTTAAGTAGTCACCTCGATATGCGTGTCGACACAGGTACCGGATAGTGTAACCGACTTAACACTAGGCCGGGGGAAATGATACACACAAAATGAATAAAAATTTGTTAAATAAGTAATATGGAATACATATTTAGTGGTTAGGGACATGGTAGTACGCGTATGTCGCGTTTCGGGACGCGAAACTGGGCGTCGAAACGCCCGAAAGGGCACTTTTGAGCTAAATACAAGGGAGAGTGTGCCACAAAGTCACATATGGAGTCATTGGAGGTTAGAAAAGAAACAAATGAGGTCCATTTGATGGCCTAGAGATAGGGTAATGAGGAGAGATGACAAATCAACTTATATAAGTCAAATTGACTATTTTTCCACCATTTTTTCTCTCTCTTATCTTGTTCATTCGAGTTTGGAAGAGCAAAACCAGGGTTTGGGGAGATCAACCTTGTGGATTTATGGAGTTTGGAGGTGTGTAAACAGGCACTCCATCCATTCAATTAGAGGTAATTCATATACATTCATGTATCAGATTGAACAAAAAATTGTAAATAACACCCAACTATACATCATGTATCGGATGCGCATAAAAAATGACTAGTCCGATACGGCGACATCATCTAAAGTTTTGTTAATGATGTGTCATGTAAATGATGTACAAAAAAGTGTAGTTGTGTAACCTATGTTTCTAAATGAACAAATATGTCTAACCCTCATCAAGGTGTGCCCAAGTCTATTATGATGGGAGTCCCATATTGAGAATTTACTACTTGCGGTGGGTCTTTGATGTTCAAGTTTTCGCTCCATCCTATCGACTCTGGTGGTATATTTTTTCGCCATCTCAGATACAATTGTGAGAAAGGGGAATCCGTCTTGAATAACACCTACACAATAGCTCTGGTTCAGTATACGTCAAAGAGTGATTAATCAAGTAAATGTGCAAAATATTGGAAAAATAGTACACTTTAGCCTCATAAAGTGGTTGTCATTAACGTGTGTCATCCCAATTACGACCCTGTCACATGGCGAAGATGGTGGTGCGCCCCGGACTGGAAGAAATGTCGTACTACCACTCGATGATAGGAACACTACAGCGACATTATAACATATAGCAATGACAAGTCCCATATCAGGCATTGTTATCCACTTTTGAAATGGAGTGTTTACGGTGTCGTCATAGTGCTGCACGGATTGTATAGTCGTGTCATAGTGATCTCCCCTGAGGATTGTGCGCCACATATCTTGATAGCCATGAAGCTCCCAATACATATCATTGCAGATTTACTTCCATACGTCATCTTCATTATGTCCAAGGTCGGCTGCAACCACAATTGCCATTTTTCCTAACATCATCAACGCTTTCAATGTGATCCAACCATTCTTCAGGGGCAACACCGCGAAAACCATCTCTGTGCACATTATGCAAACATGTACGAGTTCTATGAACTTTGTAGGGCACTTCACGACTAGCCTTGATGAGTATCAATTCTGGATTAAGGACGTACTCGTGATGGCTTGAATTTCTCTTGGTAGATACGTCACCCTTGTCTGCCTTAATGACATTCCTCCTCTTACCCTCCCGTGACACTGTTCCCTTCCCCACTTGTGATGCCTTTCTCCCCCTTGTCTTTATTTTCTCCGTTGGAACCCCCAAAGACGCCGATGATGGACAACTAATCTCTCGAAGCCGCGGCATAATACGCATGCGCAAATCCTCAGTTTGGACACTTTCAAACCTCTCAATAACCCTTTGAATTTCCGCCTTGAAATTGTAATCGATACAATTGACTGCTTGCTCGAGGTTCATGCTCAACTTTTGCCAATGTACATGAACATCGTTTACAGGTATATATGAACCTGACAGTTGGTATGTGGCAATTTAGTGGGCACATAGAAGGCCAAATGTCCTACGCAATTCACAACCACATCTCATTGGATCGGTTCCAACATTTTCTACGCGTTCCACCTCTTTGTGTATTTGCTCTAACTTAAATTGCGATACAAATCCTCGCAACATACGGTAAAAGGTATCATTAAACTCTTGTTGCACGACATTCAAACTCATCTCAAAAGAAGTCTTGATCTGAATATGTTGGCCTTCTACCATACTATTTATAACTCGCCATAAATCCTCAAAGTTCCCTTGTGAGTGTCCAAGACGTTTTTTCAATATATTGTGAGCATTTTCAACTCTGTCGGTCGTACCATGTCCAAGATGCAATGTCTTGTCTGTCCACACTTTTACAAAGCGTTCTTTGTAACCCCTAACCCATGTATCCATCAAATATTCAAGCAAGCCGGGTATACAACAATAATCAGAGGCCAAATTTTTCATTCATGTGTTGAAGGAAACTTCAGATGTCGCACTTGTCAAGGCATTCCACCTATTCAAGAAAAGGTTGAAGTCTTCGTTACGTGCAAAATATTTCTTTGTGTTTCCTGCCACGCGCCGATTAATGTGCCAATTACATAAAAGGTGAGTCGATATTGGGAATATCGACTCAATTGCATTCATCAATCCCAACTCCATGTCGGTAAGTATCACATTAGGTTTAGACCACCAATCCATAAGATTATTGAGATTCTCCAAAGCCCAAATGTAGTTATCTTTTTCCTTTGCGGATATAAATGCAAATCCCATGACGAAAGATAACCAAGTCGACGTCACACCAATGATCTCAAGTAAAGGCATGCGATATTTGTTGGTCTTGTACGTGCAATCCATGAATAAAACCAACGGGAAACATCGTAGTAACTTGATGGAGTCGGGATGAGCCCAAAACAAGTCAGTCATAAGTTCCGTTTCCTCATTTTTCTATGCCACAACAGGTAACCATGTGTGTCAAGCAAATGCATGACTTGTTGCATTTTTTATCTCCCTCCGGCCTCTTCAAACCTGTGTTTTTGTCTGGCATTGTATATCGTGCGCATTGTTGATGAATTTGTTGCGTCCCTCTTCTTTAAAGTGTCCAAAATTTCACACGGCTTAATATTTCCTTCCATCATTTGTACCAACACAACATGCTCATCCGGATCTAATCGACCGACGTATGAGTGACCATATAACACCCAATATCGATGTTATGGCGCCTACACGTCACTGTGACACGCCATAAGCGATCCACATGTTCCTTGATATTTATTTCAAATGAGAAACCACATTTTTTGGTGCCACATTTCCCATATATGTCGCCCTCAATACCTCCCCTTTGTCATCCATTGTAATTTTTCCTTAACCACAGCGTTACTTGCTTTCATTTTTCCAACTCGTTGAGCGTCACCCCTATAAGTACTTGACCTATCACACACCATTTTTACCCTTCCCCCACAACGACCATCACCCCCTGCATCAGAGCTCTTCGTCACTATTACAAACCCTTCACTAGATCATCGACTTTGAACCCATTTAACCGCATCCGCCCTACTTCCAAATGGGCTGTTGGGAGTGAACTCCAAAGTGTAGTCAACATATGAGGTAGAACACAAATGTCCCAACAAAATGGTAAATCAAACCATTAAAATATGCCCTTAATAAAAAACCACAAAAACTATCAAACATACTAAAATATGGCTCAATCGGTCAACATATATCGATTTGCTATCAACTGTTCGATTGATGTCAACCGATCAAATTCATATTGTTCGGTCAGTGGAGCTCGACATGGATGTACTCCATCGGTATCGCACGACCGAACAAACTCAATTTGTTCGGCCCCGCAGGACAGAACAGCAGTGCAAAATCTGGGCACCAACGTGTATGTGAAACATAAAAAAAATAGCTAAAAACCTCAATCAATACCTCTCCATCTTGCACGTTCGTCACTTCCACACTTCCTTGCTCCATTTCTTATGGTAAAAATCCACCAAACAAACCAAACCAACAATTCCCTAGCAACACAAATCAAAACTTTCAAACACTATGAAGTGCATAACAAAACATTGCAAATCCAATATTTTCAAAGAAGAACAAGGAACAAATCGACTCTTACGATGTTGGTGGCAAACGAAAGCGCAACTTCGTGTCGCCGGTGGTCCGAAAAATCGTCGGGGTCAAAATGTGGAAACTTGTGTGGGGTACATAAGGCGGGAAATAGATGAGGGTATGCAAGTCATCTTGGGATTTGGGAAGGGTAAAACTATCATTTCATTTAAGGGCATTTTGGGAAATTAAGAGCAACAATTTTAGTGGTTTGCCCAAATCAATTTGTGGGGTGCACGTAGCCGCGTCGAATCTCTTATATGAACTCAAAATCACTACTTTTAGATCCTTCAACAATTAAAAAAAAATACTTGCAAACATTATGCATATTTTTAAATTTACACAAAACATTAAATATTTACAATATTTGAAATAGCCGGGTTTGAACCCATGACCACTTACTCCTAAATCTAATACTATACCATTGGGCCAACCAACCAATTATGATATCATCATGCCACATGTCACGTTGTGAGAGCTTCTCACACGTGACATGTCGCGTTGTGAGAGCTTATCACATAAACAATTTTGAAAAAAAATTAAAAACCAAAAATCTTATTTGTATAACAATTAAAAACATAACCTAAAAAATATGTATAGCTTAATTTCTTTTTAAATAATCTAATATATCATGTACGTAGTATGTATTATCTAATAAATAGAAACTTTCGAAAAAAAAATTAAAAACCAAAAATCTTAATTGTATAACAATTAAAAACATAACCTAAAAAATAACAAAAAAAAATTAGAAAATTAAAATTTTAAAACCAAAAATCATATTTGTCTAGCAATTAAAAACATAACCTAAAAAATAGCAAAAAAAAACAAAAATAAGAAAATTAAAATTTAAAAACCAAAAATTCTATTTGTATAGCATTTAAAAACATAACCTAAAATTAGCAAAAAAAACGAAAATTTAAAAATATAAATTTAAAAACCAAAAACCTTATTTGTATAAAAATTAAAAACATAACCTAAAATAATAGCAGAAAAATTAAAATTTGAAAATTCAAATTTAAAAACCAAAAATCATATTTGTGTAAGAATTAAAAATGTAACCTTAAAATAGCAAAAAAATGAAAAAAAAAAATTTTGAAAAAAAAACTTAAAAACCAAAAAAATTGTATTTGTATAACGATTTAAAACATAACCTAAAAAATAGTAAAAAAAATGAAAATAGAAATTATACTTTAATTAATAACGTCACCATGTTACAGTCAAAATCTTATTTTGTGTTTTATCAACCTACCCCTCACTTAAGTACGAGAAAGATCAATGGCTTGTGTTTTTTATTTTTTTTTGTTATAAATCTTAATTATGACTTCATTATGTCACGTGTCATGTTAGGAGAGTTTCTCAAAAGCCACATTTCACGTCGTGAGACATTTTCACAAAAAAGTTCTTTTATATAAATATATAGATTCGTAAAATATCTTATATCGTAGCAACACTTGGAGCGGCTAAATGGACTCCAATTTATTTGCTAAGAGGACCCATTTTTAAGTTTTTACTTAAGGGAACGGCTACATTGACACTAGTTTGACAGGTAGTTTTGACATTCGTAGGCCCGTGCTGAAGTGGCAACTGACTGGACCATGCCACGTAAGTGTGTCAAAGTAAGTGTCAAAAAAATTGTATTTGAAAAGTGAAAATTAAAAGTTGTCAATGTCTCTTTAATACTCTGCAGCTTTTTGATACTTTTTTGTCCTTTGTTGATTTTTTTTTGGTTTTGAAGAGAAAGTGGAGAAACTAAAGACTCTTCTATTTTTCTTCTCATCTCATTGTACAAGGAAGCATTTGACTTCGGAAGATAGGAATAGGAGAAAGAAGAAAAGGCAAGGACGATCGATCAGGGAGGAGTTGCCACCACCATCGCTCATCGACGATAACAAAGGTAAATCATTGCCTATCTGTTAATTTTTTCTTAGAGTAAACCACGACATGTTTGGGTGGCCAATTTCATAGATCTAGTGTTGGGTGAAGTTTGCAAGTAAGGAGTTTTAATGGCTTTATGCATTTTTTTATGTAGGAATGTGTACCAAACCATGTTGTTTTTGCGGGGAATGCTTACATGGAATCGCAGAGTGCCCTAATGAGAAGCCATTTTTCCAATGCAATGACAAATGCGAGTTGGCCTTAAGATGAGTGAAGAAGATGTTGCCAAACAAAGGTCGGTTGTTCTTCAAATGCACGATTGTGGGGTGCACTGTGTTCCTCTGGGCGGACAAGGCAAAGAAGGCGGACGTGGAAGTGAAAGAAAAGAAAACATTGACACTTTTTCCTGATGTGGGTTCAAGTAATGTAAAAGACAAAGAAGTGGGACCGCACAACTACAATGCAACCTTAAGGAACATGACTGCGATGTTTGAAAATGCAGTTGCAAAGGTGGACAACACAAGTTGAACTTTGGATGTGAAAATGAGGGAGTTTTCTGTGAAGTTTTCAAATTAGGGCTTTTTAGGTCTGGTGGTCTCAGGGTTCGGGTCGTTTGCCTTTTTTAGGTATGGTGATATGTTTTTAGGTATTTTTCAATGTTTTGGTGTAGTCTACTTCTGTGGGTTTGAAGTATCCTTTTTGTGTATCAATCTTTATCTGAACTGCTCTCATGGATGGATGTTGATATACTATTTTACTTCGTTGTTTATGTTTACTGTTATGATGTATTATGCATTTTCTTAACTTACATGGGTTATTCCACTAAGTATTGATATCATTGCTAAATTACAGAGCACCGCATTTGTGCTTGAGTGAGTTCAATGTTAAGTTGAGCTCAATTCATATTTGAGCTGATTAGAGCTCAAGTATAGCTTAACTATGAATTGAGCTCAAGTCATAGTTGAGCAAGCTCCAAATTACTTATCGAGCTTATTGATTTTTTTTGAATGGAAGTATTCAAACACCTGAAGAGACCCTAAAACCACACTTATTTTGGATGGAAGTATTAACTCGAACCATCACATATAGCTCTAACTATAATATCAATGGTATAATCTTCTATGCAATACAAGTTTTTTTATTTTTTGTCAAATAACACAAGTTACACAATAGACAAACAACACATCCACGATAGAACCACACATACATACTGTATAAATAACAAAACACTAACCAAAGAAGCAAGTAAATAAACTAATCAAAGTATAAATACAAGGAATTTCAACTGTAAAGATTGTGTAAGCAAGCAAGCCAATCAATAAAAGCATACGGAAATTAGTGCAAATCATTACATGCATAATAGTTAAAGTATGAATGCATTAATTGATAGATATAATTAAACAAAATATTTAAGCATAAAAGACAAATGTATGTGGTGGAGCATAGCTCAACACCCATAACGATATGAATAGTAGTATGCTCAAAGTAAACTTTGAGCAAAGATCACCCAATGTATGTGGTGGAGCATAGCTCAACACTGAGAATATTACTGACCAAATAGTTTTCATGTTCTAAAAAAAGCCATGCAAAAGAGTTAGAAGAAGATTGCTTTGCTGCTTAATCAAGGTTGACCTTATCCGGGTGGTACGTACGCTTCCACGCCTTACGCTTTTCCTTCTCCCCCAGCTAATACTCGTTCTTGGCAAGCAATGGGTTGAAGCGATCGAAGAAGTTCTGCTCTCGCATGACCTTTTCCGAATGGTATGTACGTACGCTGATCAGCTTCGTCACATTTCCATCAACTTAGTTAATAGACTCCTAAAAGTGTGTTTGATCTCACATGACCTTTTCCAGGCCATCAAAACGAGTCTCCATCATCACCCAAAAAACATGAAATTGATCTTCCAACATCTGTTTGAATCTGGTCGCCATCAATGGCTGTGATGGTGGCAGTGAACTTGAGTTTGCAAAATCGGGTCGCACAATTATTGCGGCAGTTCCGACATCATTCCCACCCACAGCAGCATCCTCAACTTCATTCTTACACATGCCTACATCCCTAATTTCATTCCTACCAAGCCCACATCCCAAACTTCATCCCCACCCATGCCCACATCTTAAACTTCATTCACACCTTCAACCACATCTTGAACTTCATTCATACCCACAGCCACATCCCCAACTTCCTTCCCACCCACCGCCATATCCACAACATCATTCCCACCCACAACTACATCCACAACATCATCCCCAAATTCATTCCAACCCATGTTAACATCCTCCGCACCATCACCATCCTCTCTATTCTCTTCCTTACTTATTTTACCTCCATGCTCATTGGACTACCTATAAGAACTAGCATCAATGTCCTCGCTGCCCACCTTCTCACTCTCACTGCTAATATATACTTCCATGTCAATATCCCTGGTTTTGTCGTCACCTAGTCCCTTATCACCACTCATGCCACCCTTTTCCTCCTGCTCCTCATTCGTGTTTTCGTCACTCGAAATATCATAGGGTTCTTTCTCCACCCAAAAGCCCATGGAGTCCAACATTAACCCCATACATAGCAGGTTATTCTTTGAAAGAACATGTTTTTTGATGGAATTTAAGACATCCGTTTCAGTTGCAAGATGATTCATGGTCATTTTTGCAAACAGATTGGTCAAATACTTGCCATAAGGTAACACAGATCCACAACGTCTCTTTGAGTGCTTTTTCAAAATAAAGGATGGAGGACAAACTGCCGGACCTAGGAGTAATGCTACGAGTTATGAGGGTATCCACAAGCTTAGCTATGACTGTTAACTGGAGCTCCTTAGGTTTCTTGGCGATGTTTCTGGGAGGTTTCTTGCATATTTGTCGAAATGTTGTTGCCCAATCATAGCCCTCAACACAGGCAGAATGGTAAGTGTACTCAAACTTTCCCTTAGGTAGTCGAAAGAACTTCCTACGTTGGTCGAGACTAATTGTGTAGTGGTACCCTAACATCTGGCATTTCAGTATGAGAGGGTCGTATGGGTCAGGGACATATAAGTTATAGTAGAACATTCGAACAAGTCGTGGGTATAAATGTAGGTCGTTAGTTAAAAAAGATTCCCAACTAATACGCTTGAAAAGAAATCGAAGATCGAACTCAGTGATGTCAAAGAAATCAAAGTCAACTCGACGAGGGAATGAGATTGACTATCTAGAGTATTGGGAGGTGAAGGCCTTCAATGCCTCCATTGAATGATAGCCTTTGAGGTCGATATCCTATGCCGGCGTTGCCTTCTTCCTCGTTGAAGTACGTGGACGGAAGTAACCAAAGTAGAGGTTGAAGCTTTCCTTTTTGTTGTCGCAGAGGACTCCTTCTACTTCCCTTTCTATACTAGAGAAGACGTATTTAAGCCATGTCTGACCATTGTGATGTGTTGAAAAGAGAAGAGAGAGAAGGATATGTGTTGTGAAGAAAAGGAGAAGAGAACAGGATATGAACAAGAAGTGGACAAAGAAGAGAGGGAGGGAGACGTGTTGTACATAGATACTGTTTGGTGATGCGATTCCTCATAATGGCGGGCATCTTATGGCACGCACGCATTTAATGCGTCCTTAATGTGTTATGTGCGATACGGAGAGAGAGAGTTTAAGATATATATATATATATATAGAAAGAGAAAGAGAAAGAGAATTGTGTGTGAATATCTACCTATTGAGGAGATCGAATGAGCTCAAACCTTAGAAATTAGGGGATATCAAGACATAATGAGAGTATTTATACACTCTTCTAATTACACATACTAAACCATTAATACATTTTTTTTAGTCTTTTACACATGTTAACTACCTCAGTCACACAAGACATGTGACAACTAACCATGGTCAACTTCTTTACCATAGTTGGTATCTCTGACACTGTGAAATTTAGAGGTGACAAATTGGGTAATGACACGATAACACGACATGTGCACGACACGTTACTATCATAAGTGGGTCTCAGTCATAAACAGGTTAACCTGATTATACACGGTTAATAAACAAATCGTGTTGAGCATGTTAACACATGATCTAAATACAATATGTTTATTAAACATGTTAAACGTGTCGTATACATGTCACCTATTTAATAATCGTGTCTCGTGTTTGCATATTGCGACACTTTTAATAATCGACTCACAGACATGAATTAATTGCAACCCCTAGTCAAGTCTCATACTCGAACCCAAAATATTATGAGTAGGTTGTATTCATTTCAAACTTTAATTCATGGCAGTCGACATATACATACAAAAGGCGACCTATAATAACATCGTAATGTATGTGCTAATAAGTATACAAAAGCTGATCTATAATAACATGTTAATAATATCTTAATATTAAAGTTCTTAATATTAGTATGTTATTATCAAGTAACAGCCTGTAAATCCACAAAAAAATCAAAAAATACAACCCAACCATAATATACCCAACAATAATGTCTCCAAAAAGTAAATGAAATTAACCTTGTCAACCTCCTGCATTGAACCTCCTGAATAAAGACTCGAATAATCCCGAGCAGAGTACGTCCTCAGCACTAAATGTCTATGACTATTGCGAGTTCATCAGTAGCGCACTATCGCCAACATCGATATCCATGACATATTCACTGTAATGCATTGTAGAAGTGCCTCCAACTTGAGCGGTGTTTCAAATTCATTCGTGTCGTATACAAACCATGAGGATTCTTGCTCATTTATCAATTGCTTCCCAGCAACTTTGCTCTTCATGGTTGTAACGACCTGAATTTAATTCGCAGTTATTAATGATGTGGTTGTAGACGTGGCTGATAGCTCAAATGCTTGTGGGACCCGCAACTAGGCTAGTGCGCGTTTGAAACTAGGTAAATAATTATTTTGTGTGCTGATTTGTCTGATTTGTGATGTTTACGTTGAAATAAACTAAACGACATCGTAATGTGTGTATTTTTATTATATTTGATGTGCGAGACCGTGTGTTAAGTATTCACCTCGATATGCGTGTCGACACGGGTACCGAGTATCTAAAAGACTAAATACTAGACCGAGGGAAATAATATACACATGAAATGAATAAAATGGGTTAAATAATTAATATGTAATGTATATTTGGTGGTTAGGGACATGGTAGTACGCGTATGTCACAGTTTGGGACACGAAACCGGGTGTTGGAACATCCGAAATATGACTTTTTGGGTTAAGAACAAGGCAAGTGCCATTGGTGTCACATTTGGAGTCATTAGAGGTTGAAAATGGAGCAAATGGAGCTCATTGGATCGCCTTGAGATGTACAAGTGAGGAGAGATGCTTAGTGGACTATAAAAGTCAAATTTGACTTTCATTCCACCACCTTTTCTCTCTCTCTTTATCACAAATCTGTAAATTTAGACCAAGAAATAAGGGTTTTGGAGTTCCAAATTTTATCATTTGAGGAGCTTGAAGTGGTTGAATCATCAAAGCAAGGTGAGATTCACAATTACCTCAACTTTCTTCATCTTTTGGTATAAATTTTTGAGGTGTTTGTGTGAATCCTATATGGAATGTTAAGTGGTTGTTAAGTAAATGTTTGGTAGGTTTTAAGTGCTATGAAGTTAAGTAATATATGTTGTGGTAGTTGTTGTTGTTGTTGGTGGTGGTGTTGAGAAACCAAAATTCTCAGCAAAACTACTATCCAGAACGTGATTAGCGCGCAAATGAGGTCATCTAGCACTCTAGATGACGATTAGCGCACTTGGTAAAAATTTACCGCGCTAATGTTTTTCCCGACGAAGAATGTTTAGCTGCCTAGGAATCTAGCGCGTTAATTCCCAGACCTAGCGCGCTAGATATTGCATATTTTAGACTATTTTTTGCTAAGTGACATGAAATACATCCAATTGACTAAAAATCGATTATAAATGGAAATAGGTCATTTCGGGCGGTAATTTGGATATCGGGGACTCAGCGAAGTAGGACCGGGGGTTATTTACCGGGATACAGAGTGCGGTTTGAGGTATGTAGTATCCCAACTGAAATTTCTTGAGCAATACTTTATTTTTGCTTTTGAACTCATATTTTGTCTTTCAATACTCTATTATTGGTTTGATTTAATAGACGGACGTTGAGGCTCTCCCTCCGTACCATTCATGTGTGTATGTCCACTAGGTCATAGCACGTGTGCCAGGGATCTTGGTGAATAGGTCGACCCGAAAGTCGCGTCGGGGCACGTGTGGGTGCTTGGTAGGTTCCAAGTCGACCACTTAGCGGATACATATATTGGTCTTGCTTAAGTACTACTCGCTGACAGTAGTCAGTGGGGAGTCCGAAGGTTGGCACTAGTCTGACCCTAGGCTCTAGGAACACACTTTGAGCTTTCGCTATTACTTATGCATGCGATGAACACAATTGCATGTATTTATTTCCACATGTTTATTTAATATCTTTGTTTAAATTCTAGTGTTTACTTTCAGTGTTTCACACTTAATTTCCTTAGGAATACTCACCCTGGACTCGTCATATGCCTTTTTGTGATGGCTTGAGTGCAGATCCTGGTACAAGTCGTGGCAAGGGCAAGTTACCAAAATACTTGTGACTCAGAGATATTGAGCCAGGCTTATACGTTTGTATTATATATACTTTATTTTTATTTTGGGGATTTGGGATTGTGAGATACTTCAGGACTCTATATTTTTGATATTTTGATACATTGAGGTGTAGTTTTGGTCTATGATCCACACTAGGTATCAGAGTTAAATGCATGACTTTGATATTTTATATTTTGATTGTCATGATAAAAGACTTCCGCTTTGATTTATTATGGTTTAAAATGATTTTAACAAATGACTTGAGTTTAGTAACAGTTTAAACAATAAATTGTTGTTTATTAAGGTTAATAATGATTAAATAGTGGATGATATAGCATGTGGGATACAACTGGCGCTGGTAGACCAGGTTGTGGGCCCGTATTGGCCCCCGTGGCGGTCCGTTTGGAAAATGGGCCGTTATATTTTGGTTTCAGAGCCACAATAAACTTTGATACGATTACATTTGTGGTATAGTTTGAGGATAAACCCGATGAAAAAACTTTAGATGTGGAAACCCAAAGGAATTGCCTAGAGTCCTAGTTGGGAAGTGAGGTGAGATGAGTAGAAATCAGGGATATACGTGTTATATTTTGGTTGTATAATACTTATGATACACGTATATGTACTGAGGCTGATTAGACGCACGTTCTTCGATGCAGATACCGATGGACGAACAACTTTATGATACTACTCAGCCTGAGGTTGGTGATACCAGTGATCCGACTAGGCCGACTTTGGCATTGGAGTCCTTGGCGCGGACTATGGATGATAGATTCGTGTTATTGATCGACGTAATTAGAGCTCGAGATGCTCGGGAGACTACTACAGCTCCTACTACTATTATGGTTGCACCGATGACTACTACTCAGGCAGTTGTAGCTCTTACTACAGCTAAGACTCAGGTGCAGGCAGCAGAATCTGAGATATTGCCCAAGAGGAGTGCGCTAGTAGCAGTACTAGTGGATACTGCAGTGGTTCTTACACTTGGGACCACTGAGCAGCCAACAATGGCATATACTTTAGGGAGTCTGATGATAGCTGAGGCTAAGAAGACGAATCACTTCATTAAGTTCTCACCAGGATACTTCTATGGAGTTGGGGACCCAGAAATAGCAGGGAGGTGACTATTATCTCATGAGCGGCTACATGACTTGCTTCGGGTTGAGGAGATTGATCGGCCAAGATTATCGAGTTTTCGCTTGAGAGCTGATGCAGCGATTTGGAGGACTACCTACATCGCTACTCGTCCTGCTGTGACTACTTGGGCAGAGTCCCGAGTGTTGTTTATGGACGAGTATATACCTTTGGAGGTCAGGGTCCGATTGAGGGATGAGTTTTTGTCTTTGGTTCAGGGTGATATGTCTGTCACGGTGTACATGGAAAGGTACCGATATCTATTGTCGTACTCTATGGACATAGCAGGTACATATCGACTATAAATATACTATTTTATCCCAGGTCTAGATGAGAGGATTGTGAGCACGGTTGTATCTAGTAGAGCTCGTACACTGGTAAAGATTCACGACAGGTTTGTCACACACGAGACATACCTGGTTCAGAGGGCCAGTCGATTAGCGATTCAGGCTGCACTGCAGAGTCAGCAGAGTCAGCCAACTTTGAGTTCTTGGTCTGATCAAAGACCGAAGAGACAGAGGAAAGACCAGGACCGACAGAGACAGAGCCAGAGACCTCGATTGGTAGTCTGATCAATGTTGTAGAGGCGACAGAGATCGTCGTGATGATCGGGATAGACGTAATGATTGCCAGGCGGCATATTCTACGGCTCCTGCACCAGTTAATCAGCCTAGACAACAGTATAGGCAAGATATAAGTCAGAGAGGCCATAGTCGAGGCCAGGGTCAGGCACAGAGTAAGAGGAGTTCTGGCAGATCAGAGACTCGTACATGTTACCGATATGGTCAGGTTGGACATATTGTGGTAAATTGTACCAGACCAGCACCACTACCACCATAAAGGGAGCAGGGTAGAGATAGGGCCCTGACTGCAGCTTTTGGGGTCGCACAGTCGGACAGGGAGGCGACCAGACAGCTTGTTGAGGGTATGTTATGTGTTTGTGGTATTTCCATGCATATTATGATGGATTTTGGTAGCACGTTGTCTTTTATTTCTAAACGCATAGTAGGAGAGTTAGGGTTACTTGCACAAACCTTAGATACACATCTTGTTCTCAATACGGCAGCTGGGGATAAGATTTACCCTAACTAGATTTGCCGGAATTGTATTGTTGAGATTGAGGGACATCAGCTACCGGCTGATTTGAGAGTGTTAGAGTATCTGGAATTCAACGCGATGTTCGGTATGGATTGGTTATCATCCTATCATGCACAGATCGACTGTTTCAGCAAGAATGTGACGTTTGACATTGAGGGGATTCTAAAGTTTACATTTGCTAGAGTTGCGATTGCATTACCTATCACTCGAGGCAAACTAGCGATGTCGCAGGAGATGGAGGCGTACGCGGTTATGGTTGAGCTAGAGCTTAAGGCGGTGGTTAAGGTTGAGGATGTCCCTATTATCTGCGAGTTTCCAGACGTATTCCCTAATGATTTGCCAGGATTGCCACCACCGAGAGCTGTTGAGTTTATCATTGAGATGATTTCGGAGACTCAGCCAATCTACAACAGACCGTATAGGATGTCGGCATCGGAGCATGAGGAGTTAAGGACCCAATTAGAGGACTTATTGCAGAAGGGTTTCATTCACCCTAGCATGTCACCTTGGGGAGCTCCAGTTCTTTTTGTGAAGAAGAAGGACGGTTCGACGCGGATGTGTGTGGACTACCAGAAGTTGAATCAGGTGACGATTCAGAATCGTTACCCACTTCTGAGGATTGATGACTTATTCGATCAATTGGTCGGGGCCAAGTTTTTCTCGAAGATCGACTTACGATTAGGATACCATCAATTGAGGATTCGAGAGGAGGATGTGGAGAAGACCGCTTTTAGTACGCGGTACGGACTATTCGAGTTTACAATCATGTTTTTTAGGCTGACTAACACATCGACGATCTTCACGGATTTGATGCACAGGGTACTGAGACCATTTCTGGATCGATAAGTCATTGTGTTCATCGAAGACATCCTGATTTACGGTAAGAATCGTGCGGAGCATGAGAGCCATCTCAGAGATGTGTTGACGATGTTGAGAGAGCACGAACTTTATGCCAAGTTCACAAAGTGTGCATTCTAGCTGAGTGAGGTGAAGTTCTTGGGGCATGTCATCAGTGATCAGGGCATATCAATTGATAGTGACAAAATTCAGGCGATTATTGACTAGAAGACACCCGAGTCTGTATCTGACATCCGGAGTTTCCTGAGTTTGGCAGGATATTACAGGCACTTCGTGCAGGATTTTCTCGATGATTGCAGCGCCGATGATGAGGCTAACCAAGAAGGATGTTAGAATGGTCACAAGAATATGATGATGCTTTTTGGGAGCTGAAGAGGAAGTTGAATTCGGCGCCAGTTTTGGCCTTACTTGTATCGGGTAGAGGTTTTTATGTTTATACTAATGCATCAGGCACTGGGTTGGGTTGTGTGTTGATGCAGGACAGACACCCAGTGGCCTATTTATCTCGACGGTTGAGACTTCACGAGGTAAACTATCCAGTGCACGACTTGGAGCTTGCAGCGGTCGTGTTTGCATTGAAGGCCCGGAGACACTATTTGTACGGTGAGAAGTTTGTGTTATTCACAGAACACCAGAGTTTGAGGTACTTGTTCACTTAGAGGGAGTTAAACATGCGATAACGGCGATGACTCGAGTTACTGAAGGACTATGACTTCACAATTGAGTATCATCCGGGTAAGGTGAATGTCGTAGCTGACGCACTGAGCAGGAGCAGCATCGAGAGCCAGATAGTACTGCGACATATGACACAAGAGCACGGGTTGCTTGAGGTAGCGTCGGTGTTGTGTGTGATAGAGGCTATTGCTGAGCGACATATTTGCTGTCAGATGCAAGTTCCCACGGTGTCTCTTGAGCGGGTTGCTGAGTTGCAGAGAGCTGACGGCCGGTATTTGCGGATCAGTGGTCTAGCTTAGGATCCGGGGTGCACTGAGTGGTCCGAGGGTTCAGACGGGTGCTTGCGACACAGGGGGTCGTTTGTGGATACCATGGGTATCGGAGCTCAGGAACAACATTCTAGAGGACGCACGCCAGTCGCGATATACAGTTCATTCTGGTCGGACCAAGATGTATCACGATCTGCAGAGATTGTTTTGGTGGCTAGAGATGAAGGCTGACGTGGGTAGATACGTCCAGAGTTGTCATATATGCCTGCAGGTGAAGGCCGAGCACATGAGACCAACTGGGTTGCTACAGCCGCTGCCCATTCCTCAGTGGAAATGGGAACACGTGACCATAGACTTCGTTAGTGGCCTCCTGACTATGAGGAGACACGACGCGATTTGGGTAGTTATTGACAGATTGACGATGTCGGCACATTTTATATCGATTGCCATGAGATATTCAGTTACACATCTGAGTACTATATTTGAGAGAGAGATTGTCAGATTGCACGGTGTTCCGGTCTCCATTGTTTCTGACAGAGATGCAAGATTTATTTTGAGGTTATGGGAGAGTATGCAGGAGCAGTTTGTCACTCGCTTACAGTTCAGCACTGCGTACCATCCTCGACTGACTGGCAGTAAGAGCGATTGATTCAGATTCTCGAAGATATGCTCAGGGCGTGTATATCACAGTTTGGTGGTTCGTTGGAGGATTATTTACCTTTGTGTGAGTTTGCTTACAAAAACAACTATCAAGTGAGTATTGGGATGCCACCGTTTGAGGCACTTTATGGTAGGTCCTGCAGGTCACTAGAATGTTGGGTGGCACTAGAAGATACTGCGGCTATAGGACCTGAGGTTGTTGTCGATCATACTGAGAAGGTGAGACAGATCAGGTAGAGGCTTCAGGTGGCGCAAGATAGTCAGAAGAAATATGCGGACAAGTACCTTAAGGGTCTTAGCTATGAGGTTCGGGACATGATGTATTTGAAGGTTTCGCCCTGGAAGGGTTTAGATGTTTGGCATTCAGGGGAAACTGGCACCAAGGTTCATTGGGCCGTACAGAGTTGATGAACGCATCGGCAGAGTGGCATACCGTCTGGAGTTGCCACCGCAGTTGACATGGGTACATCCAGTGCTTCACATTTCCATGTTGAGGTTGGCTAGGTTGGGACTAAGGCCTATGGTTGATATATGTCAGATTGAGGTGCGACCTGACGTATCATACGAGGAGCAGCCTGTGGAGATCATGGATAGGAGGACTCAGATTTTGAGGAATAGGGAGATCGTGGAGGTTTTGGTCCGATGGCAGCATCACAGAACCGAGGGACTCACCTGGGAGCTTTAGTTTACTATGCAACGACGGTATCCCCAACTATTTGCCGGTAAGTATTTAAGTTTACTTTAAATTTCGGGATGAAATTTTACCTAGTTGGAAAGAACTGTAACGACCTGAATTTAAATCGCCGTTATTAATGATGAAGTAGCAGACGTGGCTGACAGCTCAGTCGCTCGTGGGACCCCAGCTAGGCTAGTGCACGTCTGGAACTTGGTAAATACTTAATTTGTGTGCTGATTTGTCTAATTTGCGATGTTTACGTTGAAATAGATTAAACGACATCGTAATTTGTGTATTTTTATTACATTTGACATGCGAGACCGTATGTTAAGTATTCGCCTCGATATGCATGTCAACACGGGTGCCGGGTAGTCTAAAAGAATAAATACTAAGCCGGGGGAAATAACACACACATGAAATGAATAAAATGGGTTAAATAATTAATATGTAATGTATATTTGGTGGTTAAGGACATGGTAGTACGCGTATGTCATGGTTTGGGACACGAAACCGGGTGTTAGAACACCCGAAATACGACTTTTTGGGTTAAGAACAAGGGCAAGTGTGCCATTGATGTCATATTTGGAGTCATTAGACGTTGGAAATGGAGCAAATGGAGCTCATTGGATTGCCTTGAGATGTACAAGTGAGGAGAGATGCTTAGTGGACTATAAAAGTCAAATTTGACTTTCATACCACCACATTTTCTCTCTATTTATCACAAATCCGAAAATTTAGACCAAGAAACAAGGGTTTTGGAGTTCCAAATTTTATCATTTGAGGAGCTTGAAATGGTTGAATCATCAAAGCAAGGTGAGATTCACAATTGCCTCAACTTTCTTCATCTTTTGGTATATATTTTTGAGGTGTTCATGTGAATCCTATATGGAATGTTAAGTGGTTGTTAAGTAGTTGTTTGGTGGGTTTTAAGTGCTATGAAGTTAAGTAATATGTGTTGTGGTAGTTGTTGTTGTTGGTGGTGTTAAGAAACCAAAATTTTCAGCAAAACTGCTGTCTAGAACGCGATTAGCGCGCTAGATGACGATTAGCGCGCTAGGTAAAAATATAGCGCGCTAATGTTTTATCTGACGAAGAATGTTTAGCTACCTTGGAATCTAGCGCGCTAATTCCCAGACTTAGAGCGCTAGATATTGCAGATTTTAGACTATTTTTGTTAAGTGACATGAAATACATCTAATTGACTAAAAATCGATTATAAATGGAAATAGGTCATTTCAGGCGGTAATTTGGATATCAGGGATTCAGCGGAGTAGGTTCGGGGGCTATTTACCGGGACACGAAGTGCAGTTTGAGTTGTGTAGTATCCCAACTAAAATTTCTTGAGCAGTACTTTATTTTTGCTTTTGAATTCATATTCTGTCTTTCCATACTCTATTCTTGGTTTTATTTAATGGACGGACGTTGAGGCTCTCCTTCCCTGCCATTCATGTGTGTATGTCCACTAAGCCATAACACATGTGCCAGGGATCTCGATGAATAGGTCGACCCGAGAGTCGCGTCAGGGCATGTGTGGGTGCGTCGCAGGTTCCACGCCGACCACCTAGCGGATACAAATACTGGTCTTGTTTGAGTGCTATGCGTTGGCGGTAGTCTGTCTATTGGGAGTCCGAAGTATGGCGCTAGTCTGGCCCTAGGCTCTAGGAACACACTTTGAGCTTTCACTATTACTTATGCATGCGATGAGCACAGTTGCCTATATTTATTTTTGCTTGTTTATCTAATAGCTTTGTTTAAATTCCAGTGTTTACTTTCAGTATTGCTCACTTAATTTCCTTGGGAATACTCACTCTAGACTTGTCATTTGCCTTTTTGTGATGGCTTGAGTGCAGATCCTGGTACAAGTCGTGACAAGGGCAAGTTACCGGAATACCTGTAACTCAGAGATATTGAGCCAGGCTTGTACGTTTGTATTATATATACTTTGTTTTTTTTTTTTTTGGGATTTGGGATTGTGAGATACTTCAGGACTCTATATTTTTGATATTTTGATACATTGAGGTGTAGTTTTGATCTATGATGATAAATGTGTTTTCTACACTAGGTATCGAGTTAAATGCATGACTTTGATATTTTATATTTTGATTGTCATGATAAAAGACTTCCACTATGATTTATTATGGTTTAAAATGACTTTAACAGATGACTTGAGTTCAGTAACAATTTAAAAAGTAAATTATTATTTATCGAGGTTAATAATGATTAAATGGTGGAGGAGATAGCATTTGGGACATATCTGGCACTGATAGGACAGGTTGTGGGCCCGCATTGGCACCGTGGCAGTCCATTTGGAAAATGGGTCGTTACAATTGTCCTTGTTTTCTTTGTTGGAGGTTGTTCACCAGTTGCTTCCATCTTCCCCTTCCCTTTCCCAGAAACTTTGCTCTTATTCTCCCCCTTACTATTTTGTGGTTCACTAGCTAACTTGAGTCTGCTCTTTCATGGCCTTCCCCTTAATCTCACCCTCAATGGATCTTTGACCATACCGTTCAAAAAGGACTTAGCTGCACAATATTGAGCATGCTCAAAATGAGTTTGCTCATTTATCTCAGTTTCGTTGTTCATCTGTGCTAGATCCTGCAGAAGTTTTCAGATGGCTGAAAAAAACCTTGTTGAACCTCATTGTAGAAATACATCCCAAATCAGCCGCTTTCGCGCATCGAAGACTAATGGCATCATATCGATTGTTACAAGTGGTGGTCGTGACACATAAATCCCCCAGTGCAGTGTTACACACATGTAGACGCTTGAAGTCCTTTCACCGTCTTTGCATGATGTACTGGCAGAGAATACTCTTAACATCGAAATACTTCAACATGCACAACACGTGATGATAAAGAATGCCTGTAAATTGGAATGACTTGCACCGAATAACAATGGTAAAAATTAAAGCTTATGTAAGAAAGGTTGCTTAAAATGAAAGTTCACTCAAACTGTATAATAGTCAATAATCAAGATAATGAAGCTTTCCCAAAATGTAAGTGTACTCAAACTGTATAGAGTACCTACAGATTCAAAAAACAGATTATGTATCACTTTTGTACAACACTCGAACAACCATAATGTACCTTCTTGCTTCACCATCTTCTCGCGACAATTTAACTTCCTATTCACCTCAACTTGGAACTTAACAAACATTGCGAATGTGTATGTGTTTCAAATTTTGACCTCGTAAGGCCGTAAACAAATAACATCACGTTGACATGGTAAGACATGATGTCTGCATCTGCTTCAATCTTATAGTTCCTTGCTAAGGCGACGTCGTATTACCTTACGAACTCCTTCAACGATGTTTTTGCATTCAAGTACTTGCCAAAAATCGCATTTACACCTTCCGATCGTTGCGTCGTGGACATGCTTGCCGAAAATGATCCTTCACGCATGCAGGGATCCACTTTTCTTTCAACTCATAAAGGGTTTGAAACCAATCGATGTCATGCAAACCGAATTGCAGGACCTTCTCTTTCCACCTTTGCTCAAATTCTTGAGGGTGCAAGCTGTCATAGACAACTGCATGAATTGTATTTGTGATTGCTTCTTTCTCTCTGCGGTTGCCAATTTTCTTAGGCATCTTCTTCAAAATGTGCCATAGACACAACTGATGTCGCGCTGATAGGAACACATGTTTGATTACTACTTGTATAAAGTTGCATTGATCGGTGATAATTGCCTCTAGAGCCTTCCCATTCATGCAAGTCAGCCAACACCTAAAGAGCCATGTATAACTTTCAATTAATTTGCTTGACATTGGACCGCATCACAACAAAATGGTTTGACCATGTTGGTTCACCCCAACGAATGGGGCAAAAAGCATGTCATACCGGTTAGTCAAATATGTACTGTCGAATGATATCACATCATTAAAATAAGTATAGGCACTTTGGCCCTCACATATGCCCAAAAAACGCCTCTTAGCCTACCGTGTTTGTTACTATCCAACTCGGGAAAGAAATTGGCATTCTGCATTTGCTTTCGCGCAAAGTATGAGCGCAGTACTTCTGCATTGCCTTTCCCAAGTCTCAATCTCTGCATAGTGTTCACATAATTCCTACATCCTTCTCCCCAAAACCCAATTCACTTATCCCTTCTTCGGTCTCCTTAGCCATGGACATAATGGTTTTCGAAATTGGTATGCTGACCTCATCATTCACAAAGAGTTTTCTCTTGCATATTTCACTAATGACCTTATGGCTTCGGAAGAATCTTGAGTTGGTTGAACTTATTTTATGATTGTGCTCCAATTTAACAGTCATCACATGCCACAACCCATCGTGCAATAGTCACACCATGACTTGAGCAGGACAGTGAGTCATTGTGCTCGTCCCGAGAAGTTTTTTTTTATGTTTTCATTTGGCTTTGAAAATCCTTCATTCGAGCAAGCCAGTATGCACATCCAGACTTCCCCCTTCTCTACGATACATACCTATCAATCTCGTTTCAAATCCAACTAAAAAAGCATACGTGTTGTAGTAGTTTTTAGCACTTTCCCATGAACTGAAAGTCATTCCAACATTTGGAGCATGACACACCATCTTAACTACAACTTCTTTTCCTTTCGAGTTGGGGTTTTAACATTCGATGAAGCCTTCACCATCACTACTGGAACTGGAAATCACCCCGACCTCTATATTTGGTGCAGAGCAAATCAGGTCGGCCACAACTTCCTTTCCATTATAGTTAGGGTCCTCGCACTCAATCAAACCTTCATATTCACTGCTGGAATTGGAAAGCACTTCGGTCATCTCTCCACCCGAGCTTGAGTCTGTATTATTTAGTACCTTCATAGATTAAAAGAAAAAAAAGGCAAAACCTCAATCACCCATAAAAAAGAAAGGGACATTGTATAATGTAAAATCACTTTTGTACTCATCAAAATAGAGACAAAGCAAAGAATATAGCAAAAACTCTTATACTTGTCCCCAAAACAGAGTAAGGAATCTTAAGGAATCTAATCGCTTTTGTACTCATAAAAACATAACAGAGCAAGGAATCTTATACTTTTCACCAAAATTGATATGTTTTTCGCTGAAATCCAAATGAGTTTTTATACTTTTCCCCAAAATTAAACGAGATTCACTCGCTGAAATCCAAAGGAATCTTAATCTTTTCTCCAAATCAGTCGAGAATCACGATATGCTTTTCACAAAAATCCAAAACAAATGACTTCAAATTGTTACCTCAACAATAGTGACGATATCGTCACTCTTCTAATTTAATGATTCCATCTCCTTGAAGGCATTCTATTTTTGTCCTCTCGAATGATCGAGGGATGGATCCACAAACGATGAAGGTTGATATGAAGTCGGTTGGTTGATGAAGGTTGTAGGTGCTTAGGGCGGGAAACAACATGAGAGAGGGAGATGTATGTGTTTCTCTCTCCTTTTACATTTGAGAATTGTTTTGAATGTAATGATGACTTTTTGTTACTTTTGACATGACGTGACATTTAAACATAAAAAACCCCCAATAGCACATTCCCCATGTACCTCCTATTTCATCCATTTTTTTAAACACATTTTTTGACACCTGCTGACTGGACCGTGCCACTTGAGCACGATCCCACGGGTACCAAAAGTAATGTCAAAACTTCTGTGATCAAAGATTTTTCCTTTACTTAATTGTACCCCACTTTTTATTTAGTTTACCATATTTTTTTCTCAAAATCTCAAAAATACCCTTGCTCACTCCATTACCCTCACCCTCACCCTCACCCCAACACCCCCAAATCCTCTTAATTTCTCGATTTTAGTTTGTAGAGCATTTGTAATAGGTCACCAAGTGTCGTAGGAGTGTTTTTTCGTTAAACAAGGTCGGGTGTGGTCACACCGTGTCTTAGAAGCGAAGAAGTGTGTCCCGCGAGTGTCGGACGCACAGGGTCAACACCTCTGAAGAGGTGGCGGCCAACTCTGATCGAGACTGCAAAGAGAACTAGGTCTCAGTGGGTGACGGAGGAATCTAGTCGTGACCTATTTAGAGGTGTCAGCCCTGTATGACCGTCACGACTTTGTGTGTCTAACACCCGCAACCAATAAGAATGAACAAAAAAATTTCAAAACTCTTAAAAAATAAATGAAAATGACCAAAAAAATAATGGGTTTTGCTTAGAATCGCTTAATATTTTTGATTCCATCGAAACTTTGCACCCAAAATGCTAGATTCAACCCCCAAATTGAAGCATTAAACCCAATAACAATCCCCTAACAATACGAACTCAAAAAAGTAAAGAGAAAACTCAGAAAAACCTCGAAATCGATTCTAAAAAAGATGAGGAATGCACCCAAGACGTCGAATCGATGTGGTTTTACTCGAATTTTGTCGGATTTGGGGTTGTGGTTAGAATGTAATTTGAGAGAAGGTGACTGGGTGTGGGTAAGTGGGGTAAATGAGGTATGTGTGAATAAAAACCCTTTTATATGGAGGGGTAGTTGGGTCATTTCACTTAGGCGGGGTCCTCTAAGAAAAACTGGGGTAATTTTAGTCATTTCCTACTTTTATACTAAGGGAGCCATATTAGCCCCCTCTACCTTATATCAACTCCTCTACTTATGGACTGTTCGCTTCACTGGACTAGACTAACTAGCCTGTGTTTTGGCTTAAGCAGGGTGTTTGAGTGGAACGAGGAGTTTTCCTGATGCACTCACTAATTGTATGGATACTGATTAAACTAACCCACCATTCATCATGTCGCTATTAATCCAACTATTTGGAGGATAACCAAAAGACCATATTACTTTGGCCTTTGTAAAATAGGCTTAATTAGTTAGAATATCATAACCTTTCACAATTTTTATTATTATATCCTAACCTATCTAAATTGTTTAATTTGTATCCTAAGTCAATTTTCAACTTAAAATTTGATTATAACGACCCAAAATCCAAAGTTAATAAATAACTTGAATTACGAACCATTAGTGATCCTAAGTCACGATAAAGAGTTATGGACTGAAGATGTGGTGTCCCCAGGCCCCAAGGCCGCCTTTAGGTGTCGTCGTGTCATGCGCTCCTCGCCCGGTGGGTCCAGTTACATGCGTCCGACACCTGTCCGTCCACCTCATGTCTCGATTATCATGTCCACGTGTGTGTTATCCACGTAGTAAGTTAATAGTTTTATATTTTCTTGAGTTATTTCCTTAAGTATTTAAAGTTCTTTAAGTTCAACTATTTGTAGTTTATTCAAGTCCTAGCCATGCTAGTGGTTTGTATTTTACAAGTTAATATTATGTCAGCAGAAGTCTTAATATATGCAAATGAAGTATTAAATTAGCACGAGAAGCATTATTCATAAGAGCATGTCCTACTGTGGAAAACTTGGCAAAGTACTTTGTATATAGGCGATAATACCATAAAATAGTGTATATATATAAGTATAGTGTCACTCCAGTCTCCCAATATGGAAAATAATACAAAATTTCAAAATAAACACGTACTAGGAGGTCCTCGACGGCGAGCAATCAGATGTAGTCACCTAGGATCCCCTTGCCCCTACTGGTACTAGGGTCTACACTCAATCATCACAAAAGATAAATGACTAGTCCAGTAAATAAAATACCAAGGAACCCCTCTGAGCATACGCATAATAAAGTAAGGAAATGCAAAAAATAATGTTAAGTAAACATGCGGAATGTAAAGACATGCAACAGTAATTTGCTCATCGCATGAATAATTAACATATAAGCTAAACAAATGTGTGTGTTCGGTCCAGATGGACTAAACTGTACTTCGAGTCACCAGGTTCCCACCAGTGGATGCGCCCAATTGGCCCAAAACCTAGCCCATCGCGATGCTGGCCAAATTCGCTAAGTCATAGACACGTGTACCAAGGGCAAGCTCGGGTTGTCATTCACCGATGTTCGGGTCATAAATGCTACAATTTAGTGCATCATGAACTCACAACAAAGAATCTAGGGGACTAAACTCAACCCACGTCCAAGTAACAGAATGGAATAGTATAAACAGCAGGAAATGATAAAAATGGAATAAAAAATAGAATCAAATGCACAGAGTTCTTCAATTGGGTTTTACAAACATCAAACTGCTCTCCGACCTCTCTAGCTCGCTGACACCGAGCTACAGTCCACTAAGTCCCTAAAGTCTAATTTTATGAGTTTAGGTTATTTACAAGTGTTTAGATGTGTATGAAATTGGAAATTATCAAAACAACCCTTACTGTTCAAGTTTCAACTGTCATTAGCGCGCTAATAGGGCTACCTAGCGCACAATAGGGCTAGTTAGCACACTAGGAAATCGATCTATTCTTCATTTTGAAAAATAGTTGAGAGCCCATAATGATTAGTGCGTTAACCAGCCTAGTTAGCATGCTAATTGCTCTATGTGACAGAATTCTCAAGTTGAGAATTCTGTCATTCCCATCCCAATTAGCTATCCTAACTTGTTTTACATACTCTCCACACACTGGTGACTCCAAAACATCAGTTTAACCAATCTCAGAACAACAATTTGATCAAATTCATTCAATCCTACACATTCACTAGTTTTTCCAAATTCATCAAAAATACTAATTCATGCAAAACCAGTTGTAAATTCACATTGGAAATGGTTATTATACATATAATTCATCAAGGTTTCATAAAAAATTAGGGATATAACTTTCAATTTTGAATTACACCAAAAACACATAGCATTGGGCTCATTAGAAAGTGTAATAGATGGAGAAGATGATTACATTAGTTTAATCACTTGATTTGCTCTCCAAAAGCTTCAATTTAACTCTAATTCTCCCTTCTTTCACAGGTAAATCTATGGTTTGCATGTGCTTATGAGTTAGTGGATATGAAACTACCACTCACTTGGTTTATATATGTTTGTCTTGATTAAGTGTGTATGCGTATATCGAGGATTATCTTGTGGTTTCTATTTATGCTGTCACACACCACTTAATGACTCCAATAGCACACTTACTATCCTAAATTCACTTAATGACTCCAATAGCACACTCACTATCCTAGATTCACTCACTAAAATCATCACAATGCCCATCTAGGGTCCACATTATTTAAATCAAACTATAGGCTTGTTACTATTTGATTTAAATTACATTACATTTAGCCTCATTAAACCATATGGTTAGTGTTTTCATTCACAAAAATTAGCCAACTTATGTTCCACCAACCCTTGGCTACCCGATACCCGGTGCCTCACATCTCGACACACATTCCGAGGCACGTCATAGCCTATTGTTCTAACTCAATTGACTTAGCCTTTGGTTACATTGCCCATTTTATTTGATTACTCAGTTTTCTTATCATGAATTTGTCGAGTTTTCTAGTGTACTTGTAATTCGCCTCTCGATACATGCGTTGACACACATTTTGAAGAGACTACCTATCAGACAACCTCGCACGATATAACCATACAACATACACACATGCGATGTATTAACAAATAAATTCATAAAATGCATCGCAAATAAGCAACACAACACACAATTAACTAGTGTACCTAGGTCGACGTGTGTCCTAGCCTACCCGTGGCGTCTACGTGGATCTGAGCTGGCGTCCAAGTATGAAATTACGAAATAAATAATGGTGTTAATAAAATGGGTCGTAACAATTCTTCTCAACTAAAGGAAATATCATCCCAAATTTTCAGTAAAACTAATCGTCATACCGTGAAATAGCTAAGGGTATAGCTTTGCATAGTCGACTCGAGTTCCCAGGTGAGTCCCTATGTCCCATGATGCTGCCAACGAACTAATACCTTGGAGAACTCCCTGTTCCTAAGAACCTGAACTCTGCGGTCAATAATAGCTATTGGACGCTCCTTGTAAGTCGCGTAATGAAGAACCTCAATCTACCCCAAGTCAACCATTAGTCTTGGTCCTGACCTAGCCAGTCTCAACATATAGATATTAAATTTTCGGATGAACCGCAGCTAACTCAGTAGGTAACTCTAAGCGATATGCGATACGCCAACCTGTGCTGCGATCCTGAACAGTCCAATAAACCTTGGCGCTAATTTCCCCTTAATCCCAAATCTCTGCTGACCCTTCTAAGGGGAAACCTTTAGATATACCATATCGTCCTCCTTATAGCTTAGACCCACGTGATACCTATCTGTGTATTTCTTCTGTCTGTCATGTGCGGCTCGTAGTCTCTAACGAATGCGCCTGATCTTCTCTTAGTAATCAACAACTATCTCGGGCCCAACGGTCAATGTATCTTTCGGCTTTGCCCAACACGCAGGTGAACTACAGGGCCTCCCATACAGTGCCTCAAATGGTGGCATCCCGATATTCGCTTGATAGCTATTATTGTATGCAAACTCACATAAAGGTAGATATCCTCTCACGAACCCACAAACAGTAATATACAAGACCTAAGCATATTCTCTATAATCTGTATCCACCGCTCTAACTGTCTGTCTGTGTCAGGATGATAAGTCGTACCAAACTATAGCTGTCACGGCACAAATTTCTAATCTTAGTTTAATTTGTTAATCAGGATCAAATGACTCGTGACGTGGGACCCGCAGCGAGATATGTGTCATTACTAAGGCTAGATGGTCGAGGTAAATATTATATTTGTGGTGATGTGTGCTTAGTGTATTGTATATGTGTAGACTACTAAGTCACGTTTACGTGTTGATAGGTGTCGAGACGTGAGTAGGGACTCATCTCAATATGCGTGACGATGTGGGACCGTGGTAGAGAGTGATAAGGTAAGTTGGTGTAAGCTTTATGTTGGTTTTATAAGTGAATTAAATGGGCTATGGTTAATTTGGTAAAGTTAGTAAGTTAAAACATAAGCCACTTGATATGTCTCGAGACACGAGTTGACATGCTTCAACATTACTTAAGTTATTGTTTGGTGTCACTTAACCATGATGTAACGACCCTAAAATCTAACTCGTGCCACGTGTCAATTTAGGTCGTACGTGTGCCCATTTGCCATGATACAGTTGTCCAATTCTCGATCGTCGACGCCGGGTATGTTATTTTCGTTCGGTGTTTGTATTATATTTTATTACCCGAATGGTAATTCCAATGTCCCAAACGTGTGATGACGTTTGAGTGTGACCGTTGGTGTTGGGAAACGAGTTCGGCTTGAGAAAAACGTGCATTACGGGTTTCGGGCAAACAGTTGAAGGGTAATTAGTAGTCTGAGGGATAATATTAAATAAAACACTAACAAAACATAATTAAATATAATATGGGAATGTGTTCCGATCGATAGTGTCGACAATCGCACGTAAGAGTGCAAGTTGTGTGCAGGTCGGGTACGAGAACGCCCGTGAAAACAAAATTTTGGGTTGGAAAAGGATAAGGTCAAAAGACCAAGTCAACATTGAGTTACCTATTTGAGTCAAAAGAGTTGGTGGATGGAGTGATTTGTAGCATTTAGATGAGTATTGGGATGGGTGTTTGAGTCAAGATGCCTTGGAGGGTATAAAAGAGCCAAATTAAATCATTTGGCCACTTTTCTCATAGCAACAAAACACGAATCCGAAAATTTGGGATTTGGAGAGGAGAAGCATGAAGTTTTGGTGATTGTTGAGGGTTCTAAAAGGCTTGGAATCATCAATTGAGGTAATATCTTGATTGTTCATTTAATTGTCATCAATTTGAGCTATGAATTTGGGGTTTTGATGGAAACAATGTGATGACCACTTAGGCTCACTGGATTTTCTTTGTGATGTTCAAATAATGTATATGAGGTGTTGATTATGTGGTAGTTGATTGAGAGAAAGAAGGAAAGAAGGAAGTTAAAAAAAAAACCTGAGGTGTTAAAACGCCTATGTTGAGCACCCCTCTCTTTCGTTTAACGAAATAGAGGGGGTGGGGGGCAAGCCCATGCGCTGGGCCGAGCTGGGACCGCCCAACAGGACTGAACCGGAGCCCATATGATTACCAGGGGCATAGTTTACTAGTTGGTTTTGAAATTGTCGAAAGTTTTTACATCGAAAAAATTTCCTCGAAAAGTGTGCCACCACTATGATTTTCCAAATTTGAACAATTTTGGGATTTTAAAATCTAAAAATTTCTTAAATAGGCTCTTACACAATGTAAATTTGCCCATATGATTACTAGGGGCATAATTTACTAGTGTCGGGTATTGGTACAGATTTGGAGGCATGTCGGAGCCGATTTGAATGCGTATTAGCTTGGATACAGGTAAGTAAACCAATGAGGAATTTTACAGTTATTTCTTGAGCTTTAATTTGTTATTATTGCTCTGTTCATCATTTCTTTGAAATTTCCTTTGGTTGAGTGGTCCTTTGACGAGTGAGTCATGGTTACTATTTATCTGTGATATGAGCTCTTATCTGGACGCCGTTGATATCTTCCAATTGAGTGTACGTTGGGGCACTTATCCGGGTATGTGGATAGCTCATAGTCGCAAGGGTTAGGGCTGGTAGGCTGTGTCTCGTCCTGAACCCGAGTCTGCTGGGCTTTTGCCGCGACTCAACGACTTTTTGGTCGGGACTCCTTGTTATTCGATTTTCATATTCCAGACCCTCACTTATCGATTGTTTTATTTACAAAATTTTATATTCATGCATTCAAAGTTCCTTTCTTTCTATCTACAGGAATTAAACTGATTTATTTATTTAGAAATGATGTATATATGTCCTGCTTGGCGTTACTTACCTGGGCTCGTTATTCTTGTGTTTGACAGAGTGCAGATCCATAGTCCAGCAAGGGGAAGGCTCAATAGCTAGGAGATATCATTTGAGGATACCGGAGTAGTTCTTTCCACTTGTCTGACATAGGTGATTCTTTTTGTATTATTGGATATACTGGTTTTGAAACACTGGGATTTGGGTTTTTCTGAGATCTTGGGGATGTATATCTTGTGTTTACTCTCCTCTGACTGTTCATTGATGATGATATATATATTCGTAGTTTACACACTCTAGGTTGTTTTAACTTGTGTGTTTTTGAGGTTTTTCATTTGGTTCGAGGTTTAATTGCTTCTGTTATAACTATGATAAGTCACTAATTGATTAACTCAAATTTAATTGCTTGATAAATGGTGAATGGTAAAGGAAGGTTGATTAGGCTTGTGTGACTCAGCGAGACGGGCTCGGGGGTCCACGTAAGTCTAGGCCGGGCGGGGCCCAATTTAAGATTATGGAACTAGGGCTGTCACAGTTGGTATCAGAGCCGAAGTTTTAAATACTCGACTCTTGATTTAAATCACAATCCATTAAGACACAAACCAGCGGAAGTTAGGAATGGTTGAACTTAGAGCGGAACCCTATGATCCTGACCTAAGTCTTAGTTGGGAAGTGAGGAAAGTTGGGGAAATTTAAAACTGGACTACTTGCTATTTGATTTGTTGTACTTTTAACTATCGATAGCTATGTTCTGATTATGAAAATTGCTTTCTTTTCAGTTAGCGATGGTCGATCGGCCCTATACTAGCGATAGTGGTACGGGGGACGTACAGAGGAGATTAGATAGCATGTCGCAGATGATTACATCTCATAATCAGCATCTTCAAGAAATTCTCCGACCGCTGAAGGCTCAGGCGACAGCATCACCTTCCACATCAGCAGCTCTGGTTACTCAGGCTGGGAATGCTCCTACAGTCCATGACACGCGTGCAACACCTCCAGTCTAAGCAGGACCTGTATTGGCCGAGGAGGCACATGTTCAGGCCGAGATAGTACCTCCTACACCTGAGACACTGGATGAGGATACGCCGAGCACGCCGACTGATACAGGTGTAAGGGCTACAGCTGAGGCGAGGCAGGCTCGCGAGTTTCAGAGTTATCATCCGGAGAAATTCCACGGTGGTACTACCCTCAAGGCTGCATAGAGGTATATGAGGAGCCACGAGAAGATACATGATGTACTGGCCACACCAGCTCATATGCAGCCAAGTATATCATCAGTTTCACTATTCGACGAGGTCGATGTCTGGTGGCGCACTATGGTGGCGTCGAAAGGGAAGCCCAAGGATTGGGCTGAGTTCAAGGAGATGTTTAACAAGAAGTTCATTCCTCCTACAGTCCGTAACCGGAAGAGGACTGAGTTTTAGACCATTCGACAGAGGACCAGGGAGTCAGTTATGCAGTATATGGACCAGTATTTACGCTTGATGGAGTATGTTGGGGGTGCAGCCGACACTGACGTCGACCAGGCTTACTACTTTGTACATGGTCTACCGGACTCTATTGGTTTTGTTGTAGTGACGACGACTCCTAGCACATTACAAGAGGCCTATGAGAGGGCTATGGCTAGCGAGAGCTTTGTGAGTACACGCGCCAGAGTACCGGTTTCATTATCGACACCTTTACAGTCAGTGGGAGGTTCTGAAGGTGATCGGAGGAGGAAGAGATCTAGACAGTCGAGGCAGAGAGATTGAGCTCAGAGCGTGGGATCTGCTGCATCTCCGCCTTATGCAGCGCACACGACGCCGATATCAGTTGGTCCAGCTCAGAGCTACGCTAGTGCACTACAACAACTAGCACCGTTAAGTCCTCAGCATCAGTATTATCAAAGGACTGATGGCAGAGGCATTGGCCATATACAAGTTCAGAGTTCTAGTCAGGTGCAGAGACAGGGACAGATGTCTAGTCAGGCACAGGGACAGCGTGGGTTGTCTGGATCAGGATTTCAGAGGGGTTGTTGGGAGTGCGGACTGTTAGGTCATTTCATCAGTGCATGTCCACGCTTGGGCCGAGGGGAGCCGCAGCAGAGTCGGGAGCAGGTTCACACAATTGGCGTACCAGATCCGACTGCCAGCCGTAATCTGATTGAGGGTATGGTTTATATTTGTAGTAGATTCATGCATGCTATGTTTGATTCAGGCTCTACTGTTTCTTTTATTTCGGGTCGTATGGTTGATGAGTTGGGTTTGAGACCAACTAGACTAGAGAGACCCTTGATCCTTAACATTGCTGCTGGGGACAAGATCTACCTGAACTTATTGTGTGTTGATTGTTCAGTTGAGATAGAGGGTCATATCATGCCAGCGGACCTGAGAGTGTTGGAGTTCCTCAAGTTTGATGCATTGCTGAGCATGGATTGGTTGGGTGCTTATCATGCACAGATCCATTGCTTCAATAAGAGAGTCACATTTCAGATTCTAGGGCATCCAGAGTTTATTTTTCAAGGGACTTCGACTAATTTGCCTATTACCAGAGGTAGAGTCGCCACTAACGTAGATGTCGAGACGTTCGCTAGTGTATTGAGTATGACATAATGGGTTGTGACTAGGTCGGAGGAGGTACCAGTGGTTTGCGAGTTTCCTGACATCTTTCCAGCATAGCTACCGGGTTTACCACCGCCTAGGGAGATCGATTTTATCATTGATTTGGTCCCGAGGACCAAACCTATTTCAATTCCGCCATACCATATGGCTCCGAAAGAGTTAGAGGAGCTGAGAGGACAGCTAGATGAGTTGTTAGAGTTGGGTTTCATCTACCTAAGCATGTCACCTTGGGGAGCACCAATTTTGTTTGTCAAGAAGAAAGACGGCAGCCTTCGATTGTGCATCAACTACTGGCAGTTGAACAGGGTGACAGTAAAGAACAAGTATCCACTTCCGCGTATTGATGATTTGTTCGACCAGCTGACAGGAGCACAATGGTTCTCGAAGATAAATTTGAGATCTGGGTACCATCAGTTGAGGATTAGAGCGGAGGATAGGGAGAAGACTGCATTTCGCACTCGATACAGGCATTACCAGTTTACAATCATGTCTTTTGGGCTGACTAACGCCCCAGTGATGTTTATGGACCTGATGCATCGAATGTTGAGACAATACTTGGATTGATTCGTCATTGTGTTCTTCGACGACATCTTGATCTACTCCAGGACTCGTGAGGATCACGAGGAGCACCTCCGGACGGTTTTGCAGCTACTGAGGGAGCACATGTTATTCACCAAGTTCACTAAGTGCGAGTTTTGGCTTGCATAAATTAGATTTCTTAGACACATCGTCGAAGCAGGCGGAGTGGCAGTGGAACCCGCTAAGGTCAAAGTAGTGATAGATTAGCCTACACCGAGATCAATGTCAAACATTTATAGTTTTCTTGGCTTGGCAGGGTATTACAGGCGTTTTGTACAGGACTTCTCAAAGATTATGACACCTATGACGCATTTGATGAAGAAGGATGTTAGATTTCAGTGGACAGATGGTTGTAACCAGGCGTTTCAGACTTTGAAGAAACGTTTGACTACCGCGCCAGTGCTAGTATTACTTGAGTCTGGGAAGGGTTTTTAGGTGAACACTGATGCTTCGAAGGTCGGTTTGGGATGAGTTTTGATGCAGGATAGTAGAGTGATTACCTACGCATCACGACAGCTGAAGATTCACGAGAAGAACTACCATACACATGACTTAGAGTTGGCGGCAGTGGTGCTTTTACTAAAGATTTGGCGCCACTATTTCTATGGCGAGAGATTCGTGTTATTCACTGACCATAAGAGTGCGAAGTACCTGTTTACTCAGAAGGATCTAAATATGAGATAGAGGCGTTGGCTTGAGTTCCTCAATGATTATGATTTCTCTTTGGAGTACCACTCGGGGAAGGCCAATGTTATTGCAGACGCGTTGAGTCGTAGAGGGTCAAACTCGGAGGTTGTTACCTGCCACATGACTCACGAGTATGGTCTGCTCGAGGCGGTCGAGAGGTTGTATTCTGTTAATATTCCAACCAACACCAGAGTATTGATTTGTGGCAAATGAGGACTCGGATAGTCTTTATTCAGAGTGTACTTGATGGTCAACGGGGTTACGAGCAGTGCGAGAGATTTTTGGAGTTCGCTCAGAGTTCAAATCGTCCAGACTGGAGTCATTCAACAGACTCATGCTTGAGATTTAGAGGGTGATTGTGGATTCCATCAGTTGCTGAACTACGCGATGATATACTTCATGAGGCACACCGTTCGCGTTTTACGGTTCATCCGGGTAGGACCAAGATGTATGCAGATGTGCGTCGTCTCTTTTGGTGGCCAGGGATGAAGACCGATGTTTTCGATTACATTCGAGGGTGTGAGATTTTTCAGTGAGTTAAGGCTTAGCATCGCAGACCTAGTGGGCTAGTACAGTCACTTGCCATTCCTCGGTGGAAGTGGGAACATATCACCATGGATTTTGTCAGTGGTTTACTTCGATCTCAGCGCGGACATGATAACATATGGGTGATTGTGGACAGGCTGACTAAGTCTGTGCACTTATACCGGTTTTGACCACACATCGGGTGGATAGGTTGGCTAGTTTGTACGAGCGGGAGATAGTTCGACTACACGGTGTACCTTTATCGATTATGTCTAACAGAGGGCCACAGTTGCAGGCACAGTTCGACACGCGGTTGGATCTCAATACGGCCTATCATCCACAGACTGATGGACAGTCAGAGTGGCTGGTTCAGATACTTGAGGATATGCTGAGGATGTGTGTGTTGGAGTACGGTGGGTCATGGGAGGAGTATCTTCACCTATGCGAGTTTGCCTACAATAACAATTATCAAGTCAATATTGGTATGGCACCGTTCGAGGCAGTATACGGGAAGTCGTGCATATCTCCATCTTGTTGGGCTGAGCCAGATGATGTCGCAGCTATTAGGCCAGAGATTCTAGTGGATCACACAGATAAGATACGCCTGATCAGACTGAGACTGAAAGGTGCGCAGGAAAGGCAGAAGAAATACTATGACTTGTATCACGGGGAGTTAGAGTACAAGGTCAGGGACTACGTATATCTGAAGGTGTCTCCGATGAAGGGTCACAAGAGGTTCGGGATCAGAGGGAAGCTTACGCCGAGATTCATTGGTCCGTTCAGAGTTGGGAAGCGGATAGGCAGAGTTGCATACGAGTTGGAGTTGCCACCTCAGTTGCCTGGAGTTCACCCTGTGTTTCACATCTCTATGCTCAAACTAGATTGGTCGAGAGAGGGCAGGCGGCCGATGGTGGATGTGAGCCAGATAGACTTGAGGGAGGACATCACCTATGATGTAACGTCCCATTTTATTAAATTTGCAGACATGGATGCAAGCTCAGATCTACGTGGACGCCGCGGTAGGCTTGGACACACGAGGACATAGGTATGCTAGTTATTGTGTGTTGGATGCTTATTTGCGGTGAAATTTATTGAAATACATCGCATGTGTGTATGTAGCATAAAAATACGTACGAGATTGTGTGAATTGTATTCGCCTCGATATGCATGTCGATGCGGGTACCGGGTAGTTGACGGGACCGAATATTAGGTCGGGGAAACTAAAACACACAAATTATATAAAAATCGGCCAAGTAACTAATATGGAATGGGTATTAGGCGGCTAGTGACGCGGCGGTACACGTATATCGCGGTTCAGACGCGAAACCGGGAGTCGAAACGCTCGAAAACACGGGCGAGTGACCCAGTTGTGTTACATTTTGGTGTCAAGACACAAAGTCAACAACACTTATCCATATAAGCCATCACCTTTTCTCTCACCTCACCTACACCTCTCTCTCATACACACATACACCCCACGCACACACACACACACACACAGCCGATCGGGAGATCGAGAGGAGAAGAAGAAAATGAGAGGAGGAGGAGAAGAAGAAGCCGGGAAGGAGAGAAAAGAAGGTGGAGACGACACGGTCGAGGTGAGGCCTCGTTGTTATTTGTGATTTCAGTGGGGTGGCCGAGAGTGGGGTTCGGCTATGGAGGCCGAACAGGGCCAAACCAAAGTTTTTAAACAAAACTAAAAAAAACAAAGAGAAAAAGAGAAAAAGAGAAGAAAAATGAAAGAAAAATTTGGAAAAATTCCGAAAAAATTGGGGAAATTCCTAAAAAAATATATTTCGATAAAATAAATAGAAATTGATAAAGTTCTATGAAAAGAAAATATGTGGGAATGTCGGACGCGACTTTTTGCGAGGTTTTGCCTCGAAAAGCGCGAAATGTGTAATTTGGCCTAATTTTTTTAGAAATTTGTTGTAAATTGTCATGCTAAATTAAATTATTGATAAATGGACATAGGTTGACACGGGTGATCAATTGGCGACCAAGGATTCAGTGGACTTGGACACGGAGATTGATTACGGGGTATTGGAGTGCGTTGTGAGGTTTGTAAAACCCAATGGAAAAACTCTTGAGTATTTTTTTTGCTTTGTACTTCCATTCAATTCCAGTATTTCCTTGTGGTAGTTCCTATATCTATATCTTGTCGTTGTTTGCACGGTTGGTTGAGTTACTCCCACCGAATTTTCCGTTGTGTGTCTATGCATTCTAGACCATAACATGTGTATCAGGAGTTATCGGTGGATAACGACCCAAGCTAATGAACTGTTACATGTGTCGGTGTATCGTAGGTCTACGCCGGCCATCGAGAGGGACCAGGTGATAGCTAGTTGGGTGCGCCCACTAGTGGGATCCTAGAAAGGAAATCCCGAAGTATGGTTTACTCTGACTGTAACAGACACACACATTTGCACTTTATTGTTATTTATGCATGCGATGCCCTACTTACATTTGTCTGTTTACATTCCGCATGTTTATTTAACAATATTTATTGAATTACATTCGCTTATTTGAATGCTCGGAGGAGTTCCTTGGGATTTTACTAACTGGACTCGTCATCCATTTTCTTCTGTGATGATTGAGTGCAGATCCGAGTACAAGTAAGTGCAAGAGGATCTTAGGCGACTACCTCTGACTGCCTACCGTTGATGATTACTTGTACGCGTGTTTTGTTTTGATATTTTGATTCTTTTGGGAACTGGGGAGTATTATGACATTGTACATGGCTATACTTTATATGGTACAGTTATCTACCTCTATACAGAGTACTTTTCAAGGTTTTTCCACAGTAGGATTTGTTAAATTGATTAATATTTCTTGCATTTAAGTACAACTTCCGCTGCATATGTCATTTATACGCTGTACACATAAGTGGATACAAATTTCGAGACAGAGAGAGGACGGGCAGGTGTTGTACACGTGTAGTAGGGCCAGCTGGCAAGGAGTACACGGAGACACGTCACCTAGGGGCGGCGAGGGCCGCCACAGTTGGTATAAGAGCAAAAAGGAAGTCCTAAGACAATAAAACTTAATTAACAAACTTAGATGTGGAAAACTCGAAGTTAGTGCCTTAGAACTTTAGTTGGGAAGTGATGTGAGGCGGGTAGAGTTAGAACTTATACGCGTGTTATATGTTCATCTTAATATATGATATACGTATATACCTCGAGACTGATTCGGAGCGCATTCTCGATGCAGATCATGGACGGACAAGCTGGTACGCCAGTTGAGACTGGACAGACTAGCGATGCGGTTAGGGATGTCCCGGTTATGACGAGTGTGGAGGATAGACTCTCGGCACAGGAGACACAGATGGCCGAGGTATTACGGCTATTACGAGAGCAGACCGGAGTACTAGCGGCACTCACTTCAGCTAGAGAGCCAGTAGCTGTGACCATATCGGCGGGGACCGCTGTTGTTCCGGTGGTACATACGCCAGTTCAGGGGGCAGCGGTAGAGGCACCTACGAAGATAGCTACCGCAGTTGTTGTTCCTTTAGAGACGTCGACTCTTACGCCTCCACCCACGACGACGGACCAAGCTACTGCCACCCCCACTGCTGATACTCCTACTACATTGGCATTCATCCTAGCACCAGAGGCGAGGTTATTGAGGGTGTTTTTGAAGTTTCTTTTATGGAGGCGGTGACCCTGAGGCTGCAGGGAGATGGATATTGTCTCATCAGCGTTTCCATAAGCTTATGAGGAACGACGAGACTGTACAGGCAAGACTTTCAGGAGCCTGTTTGAGAGGGCATGCGCCAGTCTGGTGGACGACATATACGGATACTCATTCGGAACCGACGACATGGGATGAGTTTAGGGAGCTATTATACGATCAGTACATACCTATGGAGGTTAGGTTGAGACTGAGGGAGGAGTTCCTGGCCTTGAGACAGGGTAATCGGACCTTGATGCAGTATATGGAGAGGTTCCGACATTTGCTTCAGTTCTCTCTAGATGTCGCAAGGACAGAGCGCTTATATATCTATTACTTCACCAGAGGGGTTGATGACAGGATTGCGTCAGCAGTTGTCTCGACTGGAGCCACGACTCAGCAGGAGATTTTTGACAGGGCATTGGCTCATGAGACATACGTACTGCAGAGGGCTAGCAGACGGGTGACTGGTAGGGAGGTACAGTCAGGGCAGAGTTATGGGTTGAATCAGAGGCAAAAGAGACCGATTGATCATCCGGATAGAGGCCGGAGAGACTATAGACAGGAGAGGGGCCGCTGGGACGATTATCAGGGCAGTCAGTTCCGCTATGAGGAGCCACAACCAGTTTCATGCTATTACCTCGGCACCGGTGGATTGGCGAGAGGTCACAACCACATGAGTACCGTCGGGGTCGAGATCGGGGGACATGACAGGGGTCAGGTAGACCATGTCAGGGTCTGAGATCTGGAGACGGACAGACGGGTAGACTGGAGAGCCGTAGATGTCACCGGTGTGGGCAGATGGGACACTTATCGCCACAGCGAGAGGCATACCAGGTCAGAGATAGAGCGCATGCGTTAGCACAGCCAGATAGCGGGGCAACTAGGCAACTCGTTGAAGGTACATTACTTGTATTTGGTCACCATATGCATGTTATGTTTGATTCTGGTAGCACGTTATCGTTTCTTACTGGACGTATTGTTGGATTGTTAGTTAGTTACACAGACACTAGAGCCACATCTTGTCCTCAGTACGGCTGCTGAGGATAAGATATACCCTAACCGAATATGTAGAGACATGATGATAGAGGTGGAGGGACATCACCTACCAGCTGATCTAAGAGTATTGAGTATTTAGAGTTTGACACATTACTCGGGATGGATTGGTTAACATCCTATCATGCACGGATAGACTATTACGATAAAAGGATAGAGTTTCGTATTCCTGGAATATTGGAGTTCGTATTACTTGGATCGGCAACTGATTTGCCCATCACGAGAGGCCGACTAGCTACAGCGCAGGAGATGGAGGCGTTTGCGGCGATAGTTGAGCTGGAGGTTCGGACGGGGGTACGGCTTGAGGACGTTCCAGTGGTTAGGGATTTTGTTGATGTATTTCCCGATGATTTACCCGGATTGCCACCGCCACGTGCTGTTGAGTTCATAATCGAGTTGATACCAGGGATGCGCCGATCGCCAGTCGACCTTACCGGATGGCACCAGAGGAGCAGGAGGAGGTGAGACGACAGTTGGATGAGCTGTTGGAGAAGGGTTTCATTCACCCTAATATGTCACCTTGGGGAGCTATAATACTGTTTGTGAAGAAGAAAGATGGTACGATGAGGATGTGCATCGACTATAGGAAGCTGAATCAGGTAACTGTGAGGAACCATTACCCATTTCCTAGGATTGACGATATGCTTGATTAGCTGACGGGTGCCAGATTTTTCTCTAAGCTTGACCTTCGCTCAGGTTATCACCAGTTGAGGATTCGAGAAGTGGATATTCAGAAAACCGCTTTCAACACGAGATTCAGGTTATTTGAGTTCACAGTCATGCCGTTTGGGCTAACGAACGCTCCAGCGATTTTCATGGAACTGATGCACAGGGTCATGAGGCCTTATTTGGGCAGATTCGTCATCATGTTCATCGATGATATCTTGATCTACAGCAGGACTCGTAAGGATCACGAGAGACATCTCAGGACAGTTTTGACGACACCGAGGGAGCACCAACTGTACACCAAGTTTAGTAAGTGTGACTTTTGGCTAAGTGCGGTGAGATTCCTGTGCCATGTCATCAGTGAGCAAGGTATCTCAGTGCATTTAGAAAAGATTCGAGCGATCATTGATTGGAAGACGCCTGAGTCTGTGGCTGATATACGGAGTTTCCTTGGGCTGGCCGGATACTACTGGCGATTTGTGCAGGATTTTTCCTCGATCGCAACGTCGATGAAGAGACTGACTAAGAAAGATGTCAGATTTGACTGGTCAGATGAGTGTGAGCAGGCCTTTTGTGAATTGAAGCGGAGATTGACATCTGCACCAGTATTGACATTGCCGGAGCCGGGCAAGACCTTGACAGTATATACAGATGCGCCGGGGATTGGTCTTGGATGTGTGTTGATGCAGGGTGGTAGACGAGTTGCCTATCTTTCCAGATGGTTGAGACCCCACGAGGGAATTATCCAGGCACGACGACCCGGAGCTTGCGGCGGTCGTCTTTGCCTTTGAAGGCTTGGAGGCACTATCTCTATGGAGAGCGATTCGTGTTGTTTACATATCACCAGAGTTTACGTTACATTTTCACTCAGAGGGATCTGAATATGCGCCACCGGAGATGGCTGGAGTTGCTGAAGGACTACGACTTCGCTATTGAGTATCACCCTGACAAAGCGAACGTCGTAGCAGACGCATTGAGCATGAGTGGACTCGACAATCAGACTGTTCTGCAGCAGATGACACATGAGCATGGTTTATTACAGGCAACATCAGTTATGTGCATGGGCGAGTTGTCGACTACGGCGGAACAACACATTGAGCCTGAGCTATGACGAGGGTGATATGGTGTATTTGAAGGTTTCTCCTTGGAAAGGTCAACAACGATTTGGCATTAAGGGGAAACTGACCCCGATATACATTGGGCCATATCGGATTGCACAGAGAGTAGGCACTGTTGCATATCGGTTGGAGTTACATGCCGAGTTAGCTGGGGTTCATCCGACATTTCACATTTCCATGTTGAGACTCGCTAAATCAGGGCCGAGACCAACGATTGAGTTGGGACAGGTGGAGATACAGCCTGACGTGACCTATGAGGAGAGACCGATAGAGATCGTTGACCGTCGAGTACAGATTCTCCGGAACAGGGAACTCGCGAAGGTCCTAGTTCGTTGGCTGCATCATAGGACGGATGGACTCACCTGGGAGCTCGAGTCGACGATGAGGACGCGATACCCTCAGCTATTCTCTGGTATGAGACTTTAGTTACAGTTAGATTTCGGGACGAAATTTTATTTAGTTGGGAAGAAATGTAACCGCCAATTTTTATTAAATTTGCAAACATGGACGCCAGCTCAGATCTACGTGGACGCCCCGGTATGCTAGGACACACGGGGACTTAGATATGCTAGTTATCGTGTCTTGGATGCTTATTTGCGGTGAAATTTATTGAAATACATCGCATGTGTGTATGTTGCATAAAAATACGTGCGAGATTGTGTGAATTATATTCGCCTCGATATGCGTGTCGACACGAGTACCGGGTAGTTGACGGGATCAAATATTAGGTCGGAGAAACTAAAACACACAAATTATATAAAAATTGGCCAAGTAACTAATATGGAATGGGTATTAGGCGGCTAGTGACGCGACGGTACGTGTATATCGCGGTTCGGAAGCGGAACCGGGCGTCGAAACGCTCGAAAACACGGGCGAGTGTCTCAGTTGTGTCACATTTTGGTGTCAAGACACAAAGTCAACAACACTTATCCATATAAGCCATCACCTTTTCTCTCTCCTCACCTACACCTCACATACACACACCCCACGTACACATGCACACACAGCCGATCGGGAGATCGAGAGGAGAAAAAGAAAAGGAGAGGAGGAGGCGAAGAAGCCGGGAAGGAGAGAAGAGAAGGTGGAGACGTCACGGTCGAGGTGAGTCCTCGTTGTTTGTTGTGATTTCAGTGGGGTGGCCGAGAGTAGGGTTCGGCCATGGAGGCCGAAACGGGCCAAGGTGGAGATGGCAGGGGTGTCTCTCTTGCCATCGATTCCACCGGGGTTGGGGTGGAGAGGAACCCCAACCCAAACCACCAAGGAATAAAAAACAATTTCTGATCGAACCAGCGAACTGGTTCGATCAGATGGGGAAGATGGTACACACGCGGAGGCGTGTGCACACACCCATGGGTTGGGACCAGAACGGGCGGGCCGAGCCTGGACCGGTTCTGGCCCAGGGTCGGGTCCGACCCGACCTAAAACCAAATTTTTTAAACAAAATTAAAAAAAAAGAAGAGAAAAAAAGAAAAATGAAAGAAAAATTTGGAAAAATTCCGAAAAATAGGGAAGATTTCGAAAAAATATATATTTCAATAAAATAAATAGAAATTGATAAAGTTCTATGAAAAGAAAATATGTGGGAATGTCGAACGCGACTTTTTGTGGGGTTTTACCTCGAAAAGCGCGAAATGGGAAATTTGGCCTAAAGTTTTTAGAAATTTGTTGTAAATTGTCATGCTAAATTAAATTATTGATAAATGGACATAGGTTGACACGGGTGATCAATTGGCGACCAAGGACTCAGTGGACTTGGACCCGGGGATTGATTACGGGATATTGGAGTGCGTTGTGAGAATTGTAAAACCCAATGGAAAAACTCTTGAGTAATTTTTTTGCTTTGTACTTCCATTCAATTCCAGTATTTCCTTGTGGTAGTTCCTATATCTATATCTTGTCGTTGTTTGCACGGTTGGTTGAGTTACTCCCACCGAACTTTTCGTTGTGTGTCTATGCATTTTAGACCATAACATGTGTATCAGGAGTTATCGGTGGATAACGACCCGAGCTAATGAACTGCTACATGTGTCGGTGTATCGTAAGTCTACACTGGCCACCGAGAGGGACCAGGTGATAGCTAGTTGGGTGCGCCCACTAGTGGGATCCTGGAAAGGAAATCCCGAAGTATGGTTCACTTTGACTGGAACAGACACACACATTTGCACTTTATTGTTATTTATGCATGCGATGCCCTACTTACATTTGCCTGTTTACATTCCGCATATTTATTTAACGGTATTTATTGAATTCCATTTGCTTATTTGAATGCTCGGAGGAGTTCCTTTAGATTTTACTGACTGGACTCGTCATCCATTTTCTTCTGTGATGATTGAGTGCATATCCGAGTACAAGTAAGTACAAGAGGATTTTAGGCGACTACCTCTGACTGCCTACCGTTGAGGATTACTTGTACGTGTGTTTTGTTTTGATATTTTGATTCTTTTGGGAACTGGGGAGTATTATGACCTTGTATATGGCTATACCTTATATGGTACAGTTATCTACCTCTATACATAGTACTTTTCAGGGTTTTTCCACAGTAGGATTTGTTAAATTGATTAATATTTCTTGCATTTAAGTACAACTTCCGCTGCATATGTCATTTATACGCTATACACACAAGTGGATACAAATTTCGAGACAGAGAGAGGACGGGCAGGCGCCGTACACGTTTAGTAGGGCCAACTGGCAAGGAGTACACAGAGACACGTCACCCGGGGCGTCGAGGGCCGCCACATATGACGAGCATCATATTCAGATTTTGGACCATAAAGTGAAGATTCTGATGAACAAGAAGATCCCGTCAGTCCTTGTCAAATGGCAGCACCTCGGGGACGAAGAGTTGACGTGGGAGCTCGAGTCGTACATGCGCGAGTACTTTCCCTACCTCTTCTGATTCGGTAAGTCTTCTTTTAGTTTCGTGCTAATTGCGAGGACGAAATTTCAATAAGTTGGGAAGACTGTAACGACACTAGTGACTTTAAAACATCAGTTAAACCAATCTCAGAACAACAATTTGATCAAATCCATTCAATCCTACATATTCACTAGTTTTTCCAAATTCATCAAAAATCCCAATTCATACAAAACCAGTTGTGAATTCTCATTGGAAATAGTTATTATACATATAATTCATCAAGTTTTCATCAAAAGCCATGGATCTAACCTTCAATTTTGATTTACACAAAAAACACACTACATTGGGTTCATCAGAAAGTGTGATAGATAGAGAAAATGATTACCATAGTTTAATCACTTGATTTGCTCTCCAAAAGCTTATATTCAGCTATAATTCTCCCTTCTTTCTCTTGTGAATCTCTGGTTTGCATGTGCTTGAGTTAGTGGAGATGAAACTCCCACTCACTTGGTTTATATATGCTTGTCTTGATCAAGTATGCTATGTGTATCTCGAGGATTATCTTGTGGTTTCTATTTATGCTGTCACACACCACTTAATGACTCCAATAGCACACTCACTATCATAGATTCACTCACTAGGATCATAACAATGCCCATCTAGGGTCCACATTATTTAAATCAAACTATAGGCTTATTACTATTTGATTTAAGTTTCATTACATTTTTCCTAATTAAACCATATGGTTAGTGTTTTCATTCACCAAAATTAACCAACTTATGGTTCCACTAACCTTCGACTACCCGGTACCCAGTGCCTCGCGTCTCGACACACATTCTGAGGCACACCATAGTCTATTGTTCTAACTCAATTGACTTAGCCTATGGTTACATTACCTATTTTATTTGATTACTTAGTCATTTTATCATGAATTTGTCGAGTTTTCTAGTGTATTCGTAATTCGCCTCTCGATACCAGTGTTGACACGTATTTTGAGGCGACTACCCATCACACAACCTCGCACGATATACCCATACAAGTTACACACATGCGATGTATTAGCAAAAAAAATCATAAAATGCATCGTAAATAAGCAATACAACACACAATTAACTAGTGTACCTAGGTCGACGTGTGTCATAGCCTACCCACGACGTTTACGTGGATTTGAGCTAGCGTCTAAGTTTGAAATTACAAAATAAATAAAGATGTTAATAAAAAAGGCCGCTACAGAAGACGTGCTCAAAAAGTAAATAAAATAATTTTATTTATGTTTAGTGTGCTACTGTGTGCACTATTTATTATTGCGACTTGGCTAAACTTATTTAAATTGAATTCGCACGACGATAAGACCTTAGATTGTGAATTTATTTTAAATTGACTCAGTAAAGGTCTAAACAAAGGTGGTGTGTGCTAAGCGTGTTCATTTTAGAGTCACAAATTGACCAGGGGAGAGATAAACCCTTATGGTGTGTTCGGTTGGGTTGATAGAGTTGTTTTGATAGGGTCAGATTAACAAACATTGGATTAGATGGCTATGGATTATGGTAATCCGAGTTTGGAGATTTGTTCGCTTAGCATGATAGGATTTTAAGTGGTTTAATGAAAATGATGATTTTACTCATCCCTATATAAAAATCCCAACCACAAGCATTAGGTGTGTAACCTGAATGTTTTGTTTTGTTCCAACCAACTACATCTGGACCATACATTTCCTTAAACAAATTATGCGCACTACCCATATCTTTGAACACTGAACCATACGTATGAATCGAAGTGTTCCTCACAAACACATAAGAATCCAATCCATTTTTTTGTATACAACAATGAAATTGCTCCCCCAACTTCATATCTCTCAACTGCCCACACATTTTAAGCAAGAAAAAGAATTGGAAATTGTCAACCAACACTTCTCTATCAACATTCTCTTGTAAAAAACAATACCCTTTTCAGGCTCTCTACTCTGCCCAAATCCTCTAATCATGGTGTTCCGAACAAACCCATCTGGGGTTTTTAATTTATTCAAAGATTGAAACTACATAGTCCATTGATTTGGTAATGTTATTTGAAGAAACTGTTGCATAAAATGTGATGACTTTTACCGATTATGAAAAGGTCTTGGTTAAGACCAGTTTAGGGAAATCGCAGACGTCAATTTCAATTATTCAATTTGGTGAAATAAAGTGAAGGGCAATATCGTCATTTCACTTAATGGGTGAGGACGGACTAACTAACAATGAGGTAAGACATTGCTTAGTTTAGTCCACAATTTGTGTCACTAACTAGTTTGTTGCATTAACTAATCATGCGAAGTGAACAACGGATTACATCTAATTTAATGGATTAGCTAAGCACTCATGCGAATCGAACACACAATTAGATCTTATCTTAATAGCATATCCAATGGGGATATGGATTGTATGTCAATTTGTGCCACCTAAGACTAAATATACATCGTAGTGAAAAAACATCTCCAATGGAATGTGCATTTTGAATGTCAAGATTGACTTAGATAGACATTGTCTATTTTGAATGTCACTTCTTGACATTCGAATTGACATCCATGTTGGATAATAATTTTTTTAAAATATTTACTTATTTTATTTACACTTTTATTTTCACATTTTAATTAATAAAATTATAAAAAATGTCACTTCTTTAATTGAGCCATAAATTCACATCTACCATTTGAGACTTATTTTGAAGTTCAATGTTAATTTGAGCCACATGAGATGGACATCCTCTTCACATTGAGAATCCACGCCCACAATCCACGTTTACCATTAAAGATGCTCTTAATAGATAATGTAAACCATATGATCTTACTAGTTCGTGGGTCGAGAAAGATATGAATGGATATGACTTGGTTTCACTAACAAGGGTGTATTCAATTGAAATTTTAATAGACTTTTGGTTATTTTTATAAGTGAATAACTTTTATGAAGTTTTAGATTTTGGTAGACTTTTAAAGACTTTGATAAACTTTTATGTAGATTTCATTATGATGACTTTTATCAACATTTAAGATTTTTAGTGACTTTTGTGAACTTCTTAAACATGATTTTGATGATACTAATAGATTATTGTGATTTTTAAAATGAAACAAATATTTGCATTTTATAATAAAAAATAAATAATTATATTTTTTTCTTAAGAACTATTACTAATTTTTTAAAAAGTATTTTTGTATTTTAGTAAAAAAAAAATATATAGACATATTAATGAATTACTCTCAAGGTAGTAGCATAACAAATAAGTAAATAAATATCAACATAATAAATAGGTAAATTAATCATCCTTTAGTGGTAGAAAAGAATCAAGTAAGATCATTGGAAATATTTTTTTTTGAGAAAAAAATCATTGAAAATATTAGTGTAAAAATTTTGCACTTTATTTTTTTGTTTGACTTAAGCAAAAAAAAAATATTTTTTTCCTTAATAATGATAATTTAAATTCTAAAAAATGCACTTCTTGCATTTTAAAAAAATTATACAATTATTTTCTTCAAAAATAATAATACTACACTTTTCGAGATTATAATAATACACTAAATAAACGAAACTTATTTGTCAAAAAAAAGCTATAAAAAATGTATAGTGATGCAAGAATGAGATTTTGTTAATAATGACATCAATCTATTTTCATCAACATAAATATTAGAGTATAATGGGTGAGCAATGAAATCCAAGAGTTGTGGAGTGATTGGAGAAGTTGATAAAAACAATTGATAAGAAAAAGACCTCTGGTCAACAACGAAGTCCTTATTGAAATATGTAACCAACAAAAATTAGAAGTCTCTAAAAGTTTCTGGGTTGAGGTGAGGAGAAGTTGAAGACTTCTTTATGTGTATTTTTATACAAAAAGTCTACAAAAGTCAAGATTTGTAACCAATCTACAAAAGTCACCAAAAAATTAAATACACCTTACTTTTATGAACTCTCTAAAAATTTAAATCGAATACCCCAAAACTTTTGTAGACTTTTTAAAAGTCTATAAAAGTCCACATTGAATACACCTTACTTTTATAAACTCTCTAAGGGGGGTGTATTCAATTGAGATTTTAATAGACTTTTAGCTACTTTTATTGACTAAAAAAGTTTAGGGGTATTCAATTAAAACTTTTAGAGAGTCTCTAAAAGTAAGGTGTATTCAATGTGAACTTTTATAGACTTTTAAAAAGTCTCTAAAAGTTTTAGGGGGTTAATTTCACAGATGATCACTCAAGATTACAGTTCGTAACACTTTGGTCACTAAACTTACATTTTTCCCAAATATATCACTCAACTTTACAAAATGTTTCAACAAAATAACCCCGACCAATCTCCGGTCAAAAACCCACCGGTGCTGCTGACGTGGCGCCACGTGGGATTTCATGGGAGGTCATTTAAGTTTTTAAGTGATGACATGGCATGCAACACACACCCACCCACCCCCTCTTAGTTCACCCTACACTTATTAGGGCTCGTGCCCCACCCCCCACCCCACTGGTCGTCTTCTTCTTCCTCGCGCGCTCTCTCTCTGTCGCTCGCGGAGCTTCGATCTCGCGCAACCAATCGGCCTCGACAGCACGGGGCAAGGTCTCAGTCGTGCTCTCCCTTCCCCCCCGCTGGTCGTCTTCTTCCTCGCGCTCTCTCTCTCTGTCGCGGTACCTCTGTCGCTCGCGGAGCTTCGATCCTGCGCAGCCGTGCTGGAGTTTTCCATGGCGAACGCTTGCCTAAACTCATAAGAAATGTAGAGAAACAGAAGATTCCTGTTATGGTCGTTGTGGGACCAAAAGAACTTGAGATGCGGTCTGTTATAGTTAGATCTAGGTTTGGTGGCTGGAACCATGAAGCTTGATGACTTCTTAAGCAGAATTAAAGATGCCATCGAGCGTAGAAATTCATTTTAGATATGGGAATTCATCCAAACCTTGTGAGTTTGCGGGACATATTTGATGCGATATAATTTTTGATCAACCATAAACACACAGAGAACACTGATATCAGAGAAATAGATGTAGCAATGTCAGTTTTAATTTGTACCAAAAAAAAATGTCACTTGTAATTCAACACTTTTAATTTACATTGTAAATATAAAAAAGCCTTCATTCACTTGTTTATAGAACATTTATATGCTCCTTTGAGCAGTTTTTGTTCAGATGCAAGAACAAAAATATTAATCATCTGTTCATCTACTAAAAACGAGACAAATAGGCTATACAATTAACAGGTTGCGTACATTCCTTGAAATGAAATATTGAGCATATTTAAGGAACTAGCTTCATATATAGCAAAGATAGAGCAAACAAACACTATAAATGGTAGAGGTGCATTAAGGAGCTGTTCATGTTCTCTATCTCACTTGGCTCCTTGAGAACCAAGAAGTGTTCGCTGAGGGAACTAGATCGGTTGGCGGAAGTTGAGCATGTTCTGTAATGGCTCATTATGAGGGAACTAGATTGGTTGCGCGAGATCGAAGCTCCGCGAGCGACAGAGAGAGAGAGCGCGAGGAAGAAGAAGACGACCAGTGGGGTGGGGAGGGAAGGGCACGAGCCCTAATAAGTGTGGGGTGAACTAAGAGGGGGTGGGTGGGTGTGTGTGTTGCATGCCATGTCATCACTTAAAAACTTAAGTGACCTCCCATGAAATCCCACATGGCGCCACGTCAGCAGCGCCGATGGGTTTTTAACCGGAGAGTGGTCGGAGTTATTTTATTGAAACGTTTTGTAAAGTTGAGTGATAAATTTGGGACAAATGTAAGTTTAGTGACCAAAGTGTTACGAACTGTAATCTTGAGTGACCATCTGTGAAATTAACCCAAGTTTTGGGGTATTCAATTTAAACTTTTAGAGAGTTCATAAAAGTAAGGTGTATTTAATTTTTTGGTGACTTTTGTAGATTGGTTACAAATCTTGACTTTTGTAGACTTTTTGTATAAAAATACACATAAAGAAGTCTTCAACTTCTCCTCACCTCAACCCAGAAACTTTTAGAGACTTCTAATTTTTGTTTGTTACATTTTTCAATAAGGACTTCATTGTTCACAAGAGGTCTTTTCTTATCAATTATTTTTTATCAACTTCTACAATCACTCCACAACTCTTGAATTTCATTGCTCACTCATTATACTCTAATATCTATGTTGATGAAAATGGATTGATGTCATTATTAACAAAATCTCATTCTTGCATCACTATACATTTTTGATAGTTTTTTTTTTGATAAAGAAGTTTCGTTTATTTAGTGTATTATTATAATCTCAAAAAGTGTAGTATTATTATTTTTGAAGAAAATAATTGTATAAATTCTTTAAAATGCAAGAAGTGCATTTTTTAGAATTTAAACTATCATTATTAAGGAAAAAATATACTTTTTTGCTTAAGTCAAACAAAAAAATAAAGTGCAAAATTTTTACACTAATATTTCTAATGATCTTTTCTCAAAAAAGAAAAAAATATTTTCAATGATCTTATTTACCTATTTATTATGTTGATATGTATTTACTTATTTGTTATGCTACTACCTTGAGAGTAATTCATTAATATGTCTATATTTTCATTAATTCATTTTTTGATTACTCTTATATTTAATTTGTTTGTGCTTCACGATGTATTTTTGCTTTGAAAATCGACTTCGTTTTTAAACTTTGAGGACAAAGTTTGGAATGAGATTTATTTAGGTGAAGTGAAGTATGAAGAATCGAAGTATGAAAGAAACGAGAGGTAGAATCTATTTATTCAATGTTCAAATGTGATTGAATTTTTCAAATTTTTGAAGATACTTGTAATATTTTTCCATTTCATTTTACTTTATTTAGTTAGGAATATGAATTGAATATAATTAGGATTTAAATAGAAGTGATATATTTTTATCACCCATGAAAATAGAAATTTTCTGATAGAAGTGAATTGTTATACTCTATTTGACTTAACATAGATTGTGTATACATTAGAGGAATATAGAGGGGATTGATTGCCTTGTGTTAGAAATTATAATGGGTATAAGATCGAAACAATAGTGCAAGATAAACAAGATAGATTTCTAAGAATCTTGTTATACAAAGATTATTGATCAAGTATATATATTCAATTCACATTTCTAACTAAAATAAATGAAAATGAAGAAATGTTACTTGAATTGTAGAAAATTTGAAAAATTTTCTGTCAAATAAATTCTACCTATCGAATCTTCCATACTTGGCTTCTTTGTGATTCACTTCACCTATATACCTCCAAACTCATTTCAAACCTTGTTTTCACGGTTTAGAAATAAAGTCATTTTTTTTAAAAAACAAATATACCTCGTGAAGCATAAAGAATTGAATATGAAATATAAATTGCTTTCCAAAATTAATCCATTAAACATCATATAAAAGAGATACACAATGGAGTAAAACATTGATTTCTCATTAAGGTTCAAAAAGAGTTCACATTCCACACATATAAGCTAATATTGAAAAATTACAATGTACTTTGCGCAAAAGTAAATTCATCGTCGCTCTCTTTAGCTTCGTCGTCATACCTCACTTCAGTAGGTTATGAAGTGTAGTTATCAGCGGTATAAGCACAAGATGGTAATCTCGATTGCATCAAAGGAATGTCGATGCTCCTCTTAAGATCCAGTAAACGTTCCATATTCCTATTTTCCGACATGGAATGGTGGCGCTAAATAGCTGAAAATAAGGATTTGAATAATCCTTTCATTTTTTTTTTGCTTGAGATGATGAACTGTACTCTGTCTTTAGAACATGTACTTGAGCCATCATACTCATTGCTCGCCTTGCTTCTTTGTGGAGTCTCTGTCTAATAGTTTGGCCTACAATTCTAGACCTCCTTATCTCGTTGTCTCCCTCTCTTCTTCTGAATCGTCATATCCATTAACTGCTCTCATACTCTTAATTGTGGTGTTCGTAATAGTCTTCTGAGGTAGCACATCGAATTCCATTTCATGGAAACGTAACTTGGCCTTCATACATACCTGAATGATTAAAATTGGGAACGGTAGGCCATCATGCTTCGTAGTGGTTATTGCCTATCTCTTTGCATCGTGAATTATGTATCTAACGTCGATATACCCACTCTTCATATCAATGTGGTAGAGCAGAGCGACTCTATGGTTCTTCACTTCAGAATGTTGCGTAGTACGGTATAGGAAGGCGTCTATGATGTAGCTCCAACATTTGGTAGTTTTCCTATAATTGGTGGTTTCGATAAACTTCGAGTGACCGTGTAGATCGAAAGCAAATCCCAGTCTGGGAATTACCTATAAGGCTTCTTGAATTTGTATGGATAGGTAAATTTCCTTAGGGAGGTAATGCATGTTGGATAGTCAATATAATCCTGGCTAACTCTAAACTTCTGAAGTCCATAATGTTTGTTCAGTGCCTTTAGTGAAATGTCAATCTTCTTTCCTTGAACTATCACTTCTTTATGATTTTCACTAGTATATCCGTTGACGTAGAATTAGCGAACCAATTCCAAACATCCTCTCTCTAATCTACCTTCGTAATTTTTAAGGTGTTCTCACTCTCTTTCCCATATGATGCTCATGATTTTATCTTCATATTTGTTCACATTTTGGACTTGTGTATTTGGGTCTAGGTAGTTCGAATCCTCATAAGAGCTAGGTGGAGTGGGTGTTCTCAACTCAACCCTTTCGGTTCTTAATTCTCTAATACTAACACTCGTAGGTTGAGTGGACATTTGTTGACTTGGATGGTCTTTCTTGGACTTTTCTACCATAACCCTTTTTCTTTTCTCTTGTGCGCTACTCCTACCTCTTCCAATACATCATCTCGTCATACTGATCAAATTACTACTATGAATTGGTAAACCAAAATCATGTATTTGATACAAAAATGGACTTAAGATGGGTAATTTATTGAATATCAAATTGCTATCGAGAAATTCAAAAAGCTTATGAATAAAGAGTATATATTTGACAAAAAATATTTGAATATTACGGGAGTAAAAAAATATGAGAACAAATCTATCGAATGGTCTTCCAAAATCTCTATATTTTTCAAAATCATGGAATTTGAAAACCAGCACACATACTATTGCAATGCCCAATCCAAAATAATTCGTTGGATGTATCGAAATGGAGTTTGAAATAAATTTTCGAATTCAATTGAAGAATTTTTACAAATCCAACAAAAATTAAAATTTCATAAAAATAGAGTGCTAGGGTTGTGATGTTTACCTTCTTGAGAGTGAATATCTCAAAAATATGCACTATTCAACTCTTCCCACTCGGTATTCCAAGCTCCAAACCCGAATTCCCTAAACCCTAGTTTGGCTATACTCTCTTAATTTTGATGTTTTTTGTATTGAATGAAGCTAGGTAGAGGCGAGAATAACTTAAATAGACTAAGATTGAGCTTATGAGGGTTTAATTTTGACAAGAAATTAGGTTTTTTGTGAAATGGTGCAATGATTTAGTGGTGTGAATGGTTTATTGTTCGTGTGGTGATTTGGGGTTTTGGTTTTAAGAATCGAAAATCGTGCCCAACGATTCCTGTATAAGTAGAATCACTGGGAATTGCTATGTGAATCGATATTAAATAAGTTGCTGGAAAATGCCGTATCCTACTGATTTTATCAACGATTCCTGTGTAAGTGGATTTGCTGGGATTTGCCAAACTCAAAATTTTGCACTAATTTTCCTGTGTTCTATTACTGATTTTACCAGCGGTTCCTAGTGTTGTTTGGAATTGTTGGATTCTCTAGGCCTTAAATTGTTGTTTTAGCAATTTTATCTCATATGTAACTTATATATCCTTCTTAAAGGTGAAGGTAAAGGTAAATAAACAGATAAGCAAATCCAAAAGAGAGTGAAAATGAGAGAGAATAAAAACAAATCATACTAAAGCTAGATGTCCTATTAAAAATTGGAATAACTTAAAAGAAAATATGGGCTGCCTCCTATAAAGCGATGTTGTTTATAGTTGTTTGCTCGACTGATAGAGGAATCAATTTTCGTTGAGTGTGAGTGAATCAATCTTCGCTTCAAGTGGTTCCTTATTGAGAATGTCTTCACTAGGGTTTGAAAAATGTCCGTCATCAAATATCTTATCATCAACATTAAATTGCCCTTCTTGCATATCGTCACGAAGTTCTCTCCCATTTTTGAATGATAATACTTCATCACCCGTCCTTAGTGTAACTATGCACTCAAGTATGTCGATAATACCTCTGACATTTGATAAGAATGATTGACCCAATAATATCTGATCATCCGGGGTAGTTGTTGGCATGATTAAGAAATTTTTGATGGTGGTGAGCTTACCTACTCGTGCGTGCACATTCTTTGATACTACTAATGCAACCGTACAATTTCCATTTGGCTTTAATACCATAATAGGAGGTTTGCAATGAATCCTCAATTTTGTTAAAAGAAACCAATATTCAGGTGTAAGATTCATATCGACACCCGTATTGATTTGAACTCCGTAAAAGGACATCTCATTGATTTGTATGTTAAGGTAGGTTTGCCCTAGGTCTGCTGCAAATAATATGGGATGATTGCCATTCTCACCATACTCCTTATAATCTGAGTCGTCGTTGTCGCACTCGTATGAGTCTATGGCGGGTTGTTTCTCATTTTGTGTTTTCTTATCCTTTTTTCATTCTTTGTGTTTTAACAATCCATACGTTAAATGTTTCATTAGAATTAGCGGTTACGATATGCCCCTCCATGGTGTTCAATTCATCCATTGAGTTGTCAACTGGGTCAATTTTAGTGATGTCCATATCATGTGAGGCAAAATTTTCATGATAGGTTTTAGTCTATAACAATTAACTTTAAAAATTATCCCTGTTTCTTTACTTTCTCTCTCTATAGCACCATGGGGAAATATGTGTGTAACTACAAAAAGTCCCATTCATCTTGAACAAAGTTTTCAAGGAAATAATTTTAGACGTGAAAAAAAAAGTAAAACTTTTTGCCCTACTTCAAAATTCTTAGTATTCAATTTATTGTCATGCAGTGTTTTAGTTTTATTTTTATAAATAGAAACACTTTCATATGCATCATTTCTCAATTCCTCTAACTCTTGGATACTAAGTTTACGTTGTTTACATGCATTATCATAATTTATATTACATGTCTTGTTTGCCTAATATGCCTTGTGTTCTAGTTCGATTGGTAAATGACATGCTTTACCGAAAACTAGCCTATAAGGTGTCATATCTATGAGCGTCTTAAATGCAGTTTTATATGCAAAAAATGCATATTCTAAACGAAGACTCCAGTCTTTACATGTTGGACATACTATTTTTTTCTAAAATTGATTTAATTTCTCTATTTGAGGTTTCGGCTTGTCCACTAGTTTTTGGGTGATATGTAGTAGATGTCCTATGGGCAACGTTATATTTTTGTAGTAGAGTAGCTACAATTATATTACAAAAGTGTGAACCTCTATCGCTAATCAATGTTTTTGGTGCTCTAAAAAAGTAAATATCCTTGATTTTAGAAAATTAACTACTATTTTAGAATCATTATATTTCTTGGTTATCGCTTCTACCCATTTAGACACATAGTCTACGGCTAATAAAATGTAAATATTTCCATTAGATGGTGGAAAAGGTCCCATAAAATTTATTCCCCAAACATCAAATACTTCACAAAACATAATAGGACACGAGTGCATTTGCTTCCTACGTCTTAAGTTTCCGGTTCTTTGACAATTTGGACAAGCTTTCGTGTAAACATAACAATCATGGAATAAAGTACGCTAAAAGAATCCTGAGTCTAATATTTTATGGGCTGTATGACGTGGACCAAAATGTCCTCCATAGGCGTAAGTATGGCAATGAGCCATGATGGATTGTATTTCCGTTTGTGGAATACATCTTTGAATTGTTTGGTCGGCACATAATTTCCATAAGTAAGGGTCATCCCATAAATAATGTTTAGAATAGTGTTTAATCGTATTCTTTTGGGCTTTTATTAAAAGAGGTGATAGCCACTTTATAGTGAGGTAGTTGACTATATCAGTGTACTATGGGCTAGTAATAACTATCTTATATAGGTGTTCATCTGGAAATTCATCTTTTAATGATATTAGGGGTTCGCCATTTTCTAGTCTACTTAGTTGGTCTACTACTAAGTTTTCGGCACTTTTCTTGTCTTTTATAGTAAGATCAAATTCTTGTAACAACAAGATCCATCTTATTAATCTTGGTTTAACATCTTTCTTTGCCATCAAATCTCTTAATGTGTCGTGATCTGAGTAAAGTATTACTTTCGTTCCTAGTAAATATGGTCTAAATCTTTCTAATGCAAACACAACTGGTAACGTCTTTCTTTGCCACCATCTTTCTTTACCCATAATGAGTTTTCGTGTAACGTCTGCGTCAGGCTGTGCAACCACATGAATGACCTCTCAACGCTGTGGTGGAATCACTATCGCTGGTTGTGGACAGTTTTGAATGACATGTCCAACCTGGCCACATCGAAAACAAGTAACTGCTCTAGACTGACCCTGCGTATGATCCTGGGCCTGTACAGATGCATGTGCCTGTCTCTGACCCGGTCTGGAACTATCTCGTCCTCGTCCTCTACCTCTGCCTCTACCACCATGCTGTTGACGTGGAGCTGGTGGTGCTGGTAAAGCTGGTAAAGTAGACGTAGCAAGAGCTGGCAATGTGGGTCTGACTGGTGGTGGTACGGGAGGTCTACCCACAATCATTTGCAAAGGTGTAGGAAATGCTACATAAGGCACAATTGCCCCCTGAACACCTCTATCCCATCTCCTCGGTCCTTTGCCCCTATGTCTCCTCCGTAATCTGATCAGGTGTCAGTGCGGGTACTAAGGGTGTCCCATCAGCCACTTTGCTCAAGTAATACATCTCATGAGCAAGTGTACGCTCGAATATCTCACCCAACGTCGTGGCACCTGAACTGACAACGTAAAAGCTAATATCAGACCTCAGCCCATCACTATGGCTTTGATACCAACTGTGACGAGCCCTTCTCCAAATAAGGGCACCACCTGGCCTAATCCCTAATTAAGCCCTAATCTCCCATATAAGACCTAACAAGGAACTAGTCAGCCTTATGTGGCGCAGACATCCTTAATGAATTGCGACCTGAGTTATTTGTCTTCAGTCCATGTGTCGGTGGGTGGTAGGTCTATGCCGAACAATGAGGGCTATTGGGTGATGGGCCAGTAGAGCGGGTTAGAGAGGCTTACTAGTGGGGTCCCAATGTACTGAAGTATGGTCTAGTGGGATTCAAACATGAGTTGGCGATGTCAGTTGTTCCACCACTATTTCAGTTTCATGCAGAGTTGAATTAGAAATTCCTCGATATCTAAATTTCGGGGACGAAAATTCTTTTAGTCGGAAAGGATTTTAACAACCCAAACTAATTAAACTAGGATTAACGTTAATATTGAGGATTAATGGTCATAATTAAGGCGTTACGTGGACAACTCGGTTGACTCGGACATGAGAACCGAGGAAATATGTTCTTTGTGGATGATGGTTTCTTAGGTATGATGTTTAGACACATTATATTATTGTAACATTGCATATATGTACGTTGCTATCTAAGAGTTGTTGTCTGGGTAAACATCTAATCCTAAACCTATCATAGGAACTTAGTCTTATTTGCAAAATTCAGTGATCATTAAGGGAAAAGGTGATCCTCCATTTTTATTTATGGTCATGACATTCCTAATTGAATCATAAATTATTTTTCCAACATTAATATAACCTATCCCTCGGACGATGTGGTACAATAATGCCACATTGTAGTTCACAACCTTGTAGTATTGCAAACTTGGCTATAGGCTTGCATTGATGAAATAGTCCCATGCTTTGGTGGCTTTTCTAAAATTTTTAGTATGAATGTGTTTTGGATACCCATCCTTATCAAAAATGAATCCATCACTCTGAATCACTTCCAATTTGTTTCTTATAGTTACATGGGGAAAACCATGTCTAAATCCATATTTGAGTTTTGGGTATTCGTTATTTTCTCTCCTATTAAATTCCAATAAACCGTAGTAACGGTTTATTCTTTCAGGTGAATAGTTCACTGGTCTTCCTCGGACTATGGCTACTGTCTTATCATCGTCTCCATGCCCATTCGCATAAAATTACCGAACTAATATCTCACTACCCATCTCTATAAAGGACCTCTTGTCATTGTTGACATTGTAGTCCATAGTCAACAATCCCAAATTCCTCTCCCTTATTATAATCAAAATTCAAGGCCCCTACTTTATTTCGTTCTTTACATTGAAGCCCCTTTACGGAATAATTTTCCTATTTTTACAAATATCGCTCTTCATCGTAGCGAAAGCCTTGGCATTGATTAATTTATGGGTCAAAAAAGAATCTTTGGAGTCTCCTCAACCTCTTCCTCTCTCTTCGACTCATCACTAAAATCTAAAAGTGGAGATGGTTCACCTGGTGTTCTAACTCTAGGGTTGTTTATTGAAATCCTCCTTGGCCTAATAGGTGCGGGTGGAACTTTAAATTTTGTTTTGGGTTTTCCCATTAAAACTCCCTTTCCCTTCTCCTTTCATGAACTTCTACCTTTCCACTTCCAGCAATTTTTTAAATAAAATGATCACAAGTCTGAATAACAATTGAAACATATAGATCATAAAAATAGACAATTTTAGAAAATAATTCGGTATAATTCGAAACTTTATTTAAAAGAGAAATTCATTTGCAAAGCTAGCTTAAGATTTATTGGAAACTTAAATAAAATTGGTAACTAAATTTTAACTCAATTATAAACTCTAAAATCGGTTTTCTAAATAATATGAAAAATTCGTGTGATAAATTTTATTCTTTTTGAAAACGAAACAAAACCAAACTCTTAAGCTCAGTTCAAACTCAATTTTCAAACCAATTGCGAATATGTATAATTATACCAAAATTTCAAAAATGTTGAATTTGTTAACCAATGATCATTGTAATCGCAATACCTAATCTATTGGAATCAATGAAATCGTTTGTTCAAGATAATAGAATGAATTCCACGAAAAAAAAACAATTTTGAAATCAATCGAGAAATTTGGAAAAATCCTTCAAACCAAAAATTTGTTAAAGTAAAGTGCCAGGGTCATGAGAATTACCTTCTTGAGAGTGAATCTCTCAAGATATAAGCTCTTGAACTCCTTTAGATTGATCTTTTAAGCTCTAAGATGAAATCTCTTAAACTCAAGTTCGGCTCAACACTCCAAAATTCGAAAATTTTGGGGTTGAACGAAACTAGGTTGAGGTTGGAATCACTTAAATACTCTAAGATTGAGCTTACGAGGGTTGAATCTAGGCAAAAAATTGATTATATGGGTGACGAGGTGCAACGTCATGTTTGCTGAAGGTAAGTATATTTGTGGTGATTTAGGGTTTTATTTAAAAAACTAAAAATCGTGTCAAGCGATTTGTGTGTTAAGTGGAATCGCTAGGAAATTGATATGCAAATTAGTGGAAATGAGGTGCGGTGACCCACTAATTTGACCAACAGTTCGTGTTGAAAGGCCGAATCACTAAGGATTCGCGAGACTAAAATTTTCAGTTAATTTTCTGGTTTCTTTCATCGATTTAGCCAGCTATTCCTAGTGTTATTTCAAATCGCTAGGGATTCGCTAGGCTAATTTAACTATTTTTCCAATTTATTTCATAATTAACATATATATCATTCATTAAAACTAATCTAAAGGTAGAATTGCCGAAAAACTCAAAAGTTTGATTATGATATGTAACTAGCTTATAATTTTATTTAATAAATAAATAAATAAACAAACAAGCAAGTGAATAATGCAAACTTGCATAACGGCCATTTAAGCAAAAATAACACGATCACTTCCCCTTATTTGAAATTACCTCGGAGTTTTAATTCCGAAAATACTTCCAATACAAGAGTCGAGAATTGAGATAATAAAAACATAATTTACTAAACTAAACTCCTAATAAAATTAAAACATAAATAATCATAGAATACGTGCTGCCTCCCATATAGCACTTTTGTTTACTGTCGTTGGCTCGACTGAACCCTTCTAAATCAAATTAGGTTGGATCTCTAAACATGAATTTAGTATTATACACTCTAGTGCCATTCCGGAAAGTGATTGTTCGACCATTAATAGTCAAAGTGATTGTTTTGTTTAGAATATCCATAACAGCTTGAGTAGTGGCTAAGAAAGGTCGTCCTAGAATTAAATGAGGATCTTCATTAATAAAGTGTGGCATGGCCAAAAGGTCTGTGGGTAAGATGTATTTGTCCATTTGAACAGGTACATTCATGAGCACTCCTATTGGTTGAATTGAAGTACCATCTGGTAAAGGAAATCGTTTAAAAGCACGTGCATCCAACTCCAATTGAGTATGTAGGAAGAAATGTATAAGCATGAGATTTGCATTAGAACTCGTATCACATTGAACTGTGACGTACCAAGCCCATTTAATTTTATTCTACAAATGTATACCTTTAGGATCATTAAGCTTCATAGGGCTTAAATCTGACTTTTCTTTTTCTTATTTTTCTTAGATTTAAAATCTCCTTGCTTGTTAATATTCTTTCCATCCTCTAGTAGCTTAACTTTCCATTTTTGAGTTACTTTCATTTCTTTCGAAGTGTCTTCAACTTGTTCTTTCTTTGGAATCTCTTTTTCAATTTCCATTGTTACTGTATTAATTGCATAAATTTCATAATTAAAATTATCATAATAGTTTAATTCTAGAAAATTATTATCATCAATTTCATTGTCAAATAATTAATCATATTCATCATAGCAATGTTCGTTATTAATTTTGAATGTGATAACTTTATCTTCAAATTCCATATACATTGTTCCTTAAGAAATATCTTAACTTTAGCTATTTTAAGAAAATGTTTACCTAATAGTATAGGTAGGGGATTCGGTGACATTTCCATGACATAAAAGTTGGCTGGAAATACTAAGTCGTGTACTTGAACTAAAATGTCTTCTAATAGTCAATACAGTTGATGATTGCATTATCCGCTAAAGTAAGATTAATAGTCTTATTAGTTAACGATCATATTTTCAATGATTCATAAAGTTTAAGTGATATTACATTAACTGATGCTCCAAGTCCACACATAGAAAATTCAATAGAAGAATCTCCTATTGTGATGTGTATAATAAACATTCCTTGGTCAGAACATTTCTCAAGAATTTTAAGTGTTATTAAGGATTTTTTTAGATTCTTCTAAAAACTTGTCTTTAGACTCAGAGAGTTCGTTAGTAACTTCATCATGATTTGATTCCATTAAAAGTTCATTAATTTCTATTTTCTTTAATGATTTAGAAATGTCTTCTATAATTTCTTCATTTCTAGCATCTGCTAATTATCGTGGAACGAGAGAAAGAGAATGCATATCTTCATTTAATTTATAAATATTATTATTTAATTTCTTTTGATTAACTCATTCAGGATTTTGTAAAGATTTTTCATAACTGTTAACTCTGGCTAAATGCCACGGGTATAGCCTTTCTGGAAAAATGTGTATATTTCAATTATTCAGCCATCTATTCCCTAGTGGGAATGCCATTTTTCATCATCTCTTATTCTTCTTCTTCTTCTTGTTCTATTATTTTCTATAATTTATGTTTCTTTTTACCTCTCTTTGGTATCTTGTTTGACATATGTGTCTCTTTTTCATTTTCACAAATTAAAGCATTAACTTGTGCTTGATTAGTAGTATTGTAGTTTAAGTAGATCCTTTAGTTTGATTTAACCTATTAATTTGTAGATTCATCTGATTTAATTGACTTTTCAACTCGTTAATAGACGTATCAGTTTTAATTTGATTTTAAGAATTTTGTATAAAGTTTTGATGACTTTCAGTCATAAAATTATGTAATATTTGTTCTAAATTTGTTTGTGTAGGTTGAATAGTTTGTTAAGGTTGTTGAATTGGTATAAGTTGTATTTGTGCTCTTAGTGTATAAGTGGTACAATTTTGATTTTTTAGACTACAACTAAGATTTGAATTTGGCTTTCCAATATAGTAATTATTATTATTATATTAATTTCTGTATGGGCGAGGGAGACCTGAATATTGGTTCACATCGCCATTGAATTCTTATGTATTATCTTCTTGTAAATAGGATATGCATCCGTAAGATGTGTAACTTCATTACAAAATCCACATGATTTCACTTGATTTGATATATCTTTTAATAGTAATTTAACCATGCTAGATAATTAACCAATTTTTTCATCAAATTTATCACATTTTTTATTATCTACTTAATAAAGTTTATTTCTTGGTGTATCGGTTTTTTCGCCATGTTGCTTAGGTTTCTTAGCCATCTTGTTAATAGTTTCTTCTGTTAAAGATTGTGTAACATCGAATAATGATCCACCACATACGATATCTAATAGTCTTTGTTCAAAATAATTAAGTCCTTCTTAAAAATACTTTAATAAAGCTTTTTAGGTATATCCATGTTGTGGCCAAAATGAAATTAATCTTTGAAATCCATCCCAAAATTTATTAAAATCTTCACCATTTTTTTATGACTGTGATTTGTCTTCTATAAGTACTAATTTTTCTTGCAGGCATATATTTATCTTTAAATTCTTCTAAAATTTGAGTCCATGTGGTTATCGAATCTTGAGGAAAATAAAACAATCAATCTTGTGCTTGATTTTTCAATACAAGAGGAAAAGCTTTAAGTTTGACTTGTTCTAACGTACCATCCTTAGATTTCATCCCATTGACTTTGTGTTGATATTCTATTATAAATCTTTGGGGGTCGTCATTGTCAATACAAAAGGAAAAGCTCATTATTAGTCTTTGGACATTAAGTCTTGCTGAAACTTATACCATGAGACATTGGCAATGACCTTCTTTTAGAGTCTTGCATACTGTAACTATTTTGTACCTTGTTTATGTAAGCACTCTGACTTAAACCGATCAGCCTTTTAGATATATCCCTATAGATTTTAATCCCAAGGATGTTAGCTGCATCTCCTAAGTCCTTCATTGATAAACACTTCCCTAACCAAGACTTGACACTCTGCAAGGTTGGGATGTCATTTCCAATGAGTAATACATCATCAACATACGGTACCAGGAAAACAACCATGCTCCCACTGACCTTCTTGTATACATAAGGCTCATCTTCATTTTTAATAAACTAAATTCCTTAATTGCTTCATCAAAATGAAGATTACAACTTTAAGAAGCTTGCTTTAATCCATAAATGGATCTTTGAAGCTTGCACACCTTCATTGAATTCTTAGGATGAACAAACCCTTCAGCCTGTATCATATACACATCCTCAAGTGATTTTCCATTTGGAAAAGCTATTTTGACATCCATTTGCCATATCTCATAGTCATAATATGCGGTTGCGATAATTAGAATTCTAATGGATTTAAGTGTGGCTACAGGAGAAAAAGTCTCATCATAGTCAACACCTTGAGTCTATCTGATACCTTTTGCTACTAGCCGTGCTTTATAAGTATACACATTTCCATCCATGTCGGTTTTCTTTTGAAAACCCATTTATATCTAATGGTCTTATCACCTTCAGGTAAATCAACCAGGTTCCAAACTTGGTTATCATACATGGATTGCATATCATAATTCATCACACTAAGCCATTTATCAGCCTTAGGGCTAGCTCCTGATAAGTAGTAGGTTCATTTTCAATTATAAGCAACACCTCACTACTATCAGTAATAAGGAACTCAAATCTCACAGGCTGATGCCTTACCCTATCAGACCTACGTGGGCCCAATGATACTTATGGAGGTTCAACTAATTGAAGACTTTATTGATCTCCCATTAGCAGTTGAGAGTTTATTTATGGTTTTTGAACTTTTTTAAGACTTACTTTATTCCCATTGTTGTCTTTTGAAATAAACTCTTTTTCCATAAAGAAACCATTCCGAGCTACAAACATTTTGTTCTCAGTGGAATTATAAATCTAGCATCCTCTAGTATCTTTAGGATAGCCAACAAATACACACTTGGTAGATTTGGCTAATAATCTTTCTAAGATTTATCGTCATACAAAAACCACATAGCCCCAAATCTTAAAGAAACACAAACTTGGTCTTTTCCCAAACCATATCTCATATGGTGTTTTATCAACCGCTTTAGATGGTATACGATTTAATGAAAACGCAGTAGTTTCTAAGGCATAACCCTAAAAGGAAATAGGAAGATCTGCATGACTCATTATAGATCAGATCAAATCCAATAAAGTTCTATTTCACATCTTAGAAACATCATTCCATTGTGGAGTTGCCGGAGGAGTTAACTGTGAGACAATCCCACAGTTTCTAAGATGATCATCAAACTCTTGGCTCAAATATACACCACCTCGATCTGATCGAAGTACTTTTATAGTTTTACCAAGTTGATTTTGCACTTCATTCTGAAATGTTCAAAACAACTCAAAAGAATCACTTTTATGTTTCACGAGATACATGTAATCATATCTGCTAAAATCAACAGTGAATGTAATGAAGTACTGACAACCACCTCTAGCCATTATGTTTATAGTACCGCATATATCAATATGTATAAGACCCAAAAAACTACTTGCCCTTTCACTGTGTTCAGTAAAGGGACTCTTTTTCATCTTGCCTAGTAAACAAGCTACACATGTTTCATATGATTCAATATCAAATGAATCTAAAGGTCCGTCTTGATGGAGTTTAGAAATACGTTTCTCATTTATGTGGCAAAGACGACAATGCCTAAGATATGTTTGACTCAAATCATTTGACTTGAATCTCTTTGTATTTACGTTAATATAGGAGTATTTATGAACCTTTTGATGTTTAGAATATGAAGACCACCACACAAATCAACATTCACATAGAAAACGTCTTTACGAGAAATAGAGCATTTATTATTCGCAATAACGAAATGAAAACCATCCAAATCCAAACATGAAACTGAAATGATGTTTCTGCTCAAGGCCCATAATAACAATTATTTAAAACTAAAATAATTCCATAAGGTAAAATTAACTCATAGCATCCTACAGCCAACGCAACAACCTTTCCTTTATTTCCAACTCGTACGATGACTTCTCATTTCTTTAGCTTTCTACTTTTGGTGAGACCTTGCACATTAATACAAATGTGAGATCCACATCTGGTATCCAATACCCATGAATCACTAGTAAACAAGTTTACTTCAATAACATAAATACCTGAAGCAGTAGTTGCACTACTCTTCTTTTTCTTTAGATCTTCAAGAAGATTTCCGCCTTTTTCCATTTCCTTCTGGGACTGTAAAGTAGAAGCAACATGAGGCTTGACTTGTTCCATAGGGTTTGTAACAGGCACAACAACATTGTCAACTTTAGCCTTGCCTTTTCCCTTTTTCTTTAGAGCCTTTCCTTTATGAACCATTAACACAGTAGCAATGGGTTTCTTGACATTCTGCTCATTAGTTTTAAGCATCAAATGCAACTCTGAGATAGGCTTCTCCATGTTATGCATGTTCCATTTCATCACAAATTGTGAATAACTATTAGACAATGAATTCAAGATCAAATCTGTAGCCAACTCTTGGCTTATGGGAAATCCACTGTCAAGATGGTCAATGTAGCCCTTCATTTTCAAAACATGAGGACTAATTGATGCACCCTCATCCATTTTGCAAGAATGAAGGTTCTTGACTGTCTCAAACCTTTTTGCCTAGCTTTCTGTTGGAACATTTCCTTCAGCTTCGTAGCCATGTCGTAAGCTTCCATGTGTTCCATGTCCTTCTAAAGTTCGGGAACCATGGTTGCCAACATAATGCATGCAACATCAGTTGAGTCATTGACATGCTTAGTGTGTGCATTCTTTACATTTTTAAAGCATTGGCTGGTGGTTCCTGTTGGGGTTTTGGGGTTCATACGCAGCGAAAAATTCAAAACAAATTTTGAAAAACCCCAACATGATCAAAAATAAGTTCCATTAAACTAAATCTACGAAATTAAATCATACCTTATTCCATAACTTTCTTTTGATTGTTTGACTTTCAAGATGTTCAAGTGCGCGTCCTGTATCAGAAATCCACACACGAATAGTGACCACAATTTGGAGTGCTAGCCCCAAGAGAGACTGAAAAATGATTTTTCTTTCTTTCCCTAAATCCAGAGAACTCAAAAATTGTAAAACGAAATCTTATTTTTTTTAGGGATCCACCCTTTATTTATATGTGTAGATAAGCTCTCACTTAAAATCATATTCGTAATACAACTATTGTATTTACACAGTTTAAGAAAATTACACATACGCCCCTATTAATAAGTTATCATATAACAAATCGTAAGGGCTTTTATTTCATGAATTTTATCATATAAAATTCATTACTCTGGACCAATTGAAATTGTGCAAAACAATTCTTTGCGTGCGACCCAATAGGTTCATGCGACGTTGGCAGTGAATCAAAACCATTTTGGTATACAAGTCATAAGCGGTCTCTAGCAAGACATTATGACTACCCAAATAGTAGGAATATCAACATCGATACAACCTAATTAATAACGTATATCATATCATTTTGTCGTGCGATATCCTTTGATTAAACATAAGACATGGAAGGTCACACTTAATATTCAATCGTACTAGTCTCAATCTTTAGGTAAACTGAAAAACATCCAATTGACATTGATCATATCAATTCACATGGACTTGACCATTATCAGTCTATCTTATCGAGGGATCCACTGATATCTCTCTATATACGAGAGTGACAAATTATATCTTGATTACACGCCATCACATATTATTCACACGGTAACCAATCACAATCTTTATATTTGTCCGGTTAAAGACAACATTTGATTGTGTCAAATTATCGTGCTCCTAATATTGAAGTCTATGGTAATCTTAAGTCGAAGGACTAAATGAAATACCTATCATGAGTAACACCTATGACTTAATCCATGTGGTGTTCTCATAGCGGGTCGGTCCAGTATCTTATTCCATAATAAGTACTCATGGTCTTGATTTGTATCCTTATACGCATGGTTATCACATGACCATCAATCAAGATTCACACTAGTCTTAATTCATTATAGTTCCCAGTATAATGACCGACAAAGGACATTTAGGATATTTCAACAAATACCCATGGATTTTACTATAAGGTAAACATGCAATCACTTATAATAAAACAACAAATAAAACCTCTATTTTATTAACTGAAATTATAAGATAAACAATGTTTATAGATTGCCCTAGGGCACATGCCCTAACAGTTCCTCGGGAATAAGATTATCCAGGACATACAATTTGCGTTCATGCTTAAGAAAAATTATCAAGTTTCTGAACCAATCAAGAAAGTTTGGCCTGAACAACTTATTCTTCTCAAGGATGGATCGCAGTAACAAGGGATTAGTGTGATTTGAAGAGGTCATAGATTCACAACAAAGATTATGCAAAAGTTCTTTTTAGTATTGAATAATAAACTCCCACTAAACAAACATCCCTCCTTAAAAATGCTTTGTTAATTTGTCACTGAAACCTTTGTTCGATACATTCTCGCCATCATCGCTGTCACCCACCACCAAATTGGTATGAGAGCCAATTTTCTCCATCCTCATCAAGTAATTCATCATTTCCTCAATCACACCCAATTGTAAATATATATTTTTATATATTTATGTATAATTTAGCAAGTGGCTATCAAAAAGGATTTTGAATCAAGACTTTAATTTTGGGATTTTGATTTGAAAGTTTTTATTTCATTTTTAAATTAATTTTTCTCTTGTTCACTCTTAGGGAATTAAGCTTAGACTTTCCCAGTCACGTTATAAGTCTAGCAGAAAGATGAGAGTAAGCTTAGCAGTAAACCGTTGACCAAGACTGAACTTAAACCCTAGGAACAAGACATGAGTGAATTAATTAAGAAAACGAAAAAGCACCTTTCAAACCCAACTCCAAAGTTTGAATCATCATCCTCTTCTAAAACCCTACATTACTATAAATTGAAACCTGAGAAAATACAGAAAAAAAATAGATTTAAGAAATATTAGTGAAATTTCTTATAATGATATAGAGCAATCTCTTCAAAATTGGGATATGCCTATAATATATCCAAAACAAATTTATACTCAAGGTTCTTTTTAAAAAATTCAAGATTTTATAGTTAAGCTTGAAGAAGACACCAATCAAAAAAGTTAAGAAGGTCAAGAAATAATATTAATTCCTCTTTAAAAAAATAGATTATATACAAAATATAAATATTTGCATATAGGACTAATTCAAGTAGCAATGAAACCATTAACAACATTAAGACTTAATCCATCAGTTTTAGCATCTGTCAGGGATAAAAGACATCTAGAATTCAATGATTCACTTTTAGGAATAATTGAAGGAAGCCTGACCGAAGGTCCAATTTTCTTCAATTTTTTTCCTAACTTCACATCAAGTCTTCACGATCAATTTGCCCATGAAGCATCAACATTAAATCTATATACTCAAGGATTGAAAATGAAAGGAGTATGCTTAAATGTTGTTGTTGTTTATAGGATTTACTATAAATTAATGCACACAATAATTCCCGTAGTTGCATACACTAATTTACAAAAAGGACATCCACATCATTTTTAATAAATATACAAAATAAAGTAATCACTAGAAAATAATTAAGTTGGAAAGATATTAATATAACAAAAACTTGGCTAATATAAGATAAAAATAAAGAAGAAAACCCTCTAGATAATACAAATCATCAAATCCATACTATAATAACTCATGATGATGGGTTAGTAGAAATAAATCTTGCATCTAGAAACTCTTGTTCAACGATACCAACTATGAACAATGAATCTATAAATGAAGCACAACCTGCTAGAGCATCAACCTCTAGAATTCCAACTCATGTTGCATATCCAGTTACACCTATAAAATATAATGTTACCATAACTGATTTTATTGACTATCAAATTAATATGATTCAAACAGAATAAGAAGAAACTTTTGAAATGGATTACAAAAATTTAAAAGAATAATTCCTTAAATATCCATTAACCCCAATATTTTGTAAGTTCTGTTCTAAATCTTAACAAGCAACAATTAGAGAAAATTACTTTGCTTATATACAATTAAGAAAATAGAACATTCAATTTTTTGATTATTTAGTACAATCCTATCCTAAAATAATAAATAAAATTAACACTATATGGGAAGGATCTAAAGGAGAGAAATATAATCAAAATCATCCACCATTAGCTCCTATCAAAATAACAGAAAATATAAAAGTCGTTCCATTAAAAGGAAGATTTGATGAAAAAAAACCTATATCAAGAAAAGATTTAAATTATATTATCCAACAAAATAACTTTACTAATGTTTATCTATCTACCCTATCAAAACATTCTAAGAATGAAGCATCTACAAGTAAGAAACTCATTTAGAAAAAACCTATGATAAAAGATACATTAGGATCTTTACTCGGTATAAAATCAAAATACTCAGATGAATTAGTACAAACAATAACATCTAAGTTAGATAATTTACAATTAGATTCATAAAAAATGGAAAAAAGGATAAATCTCCAGTGATAGCTAATTTAGAAAATCAATCTACTATCTCAAAATCTCAATTAGAACAATCAGAGGATTTTTTAGGGCTAAATCCTATAGAAGAAGAAATAAAAGAATCTGATCAATCATCCGACTTAGAGATTTATCGTATTCATCGACCACGAAGACATCCAACCTATAATGTCAAGAAAGCCAAGTACTATTATTCTCGACCATCTCCAGTTGATTTATTATTAGAAAAAAATCCATCCAAACGAATTAAATTTGAAAGAAATGTTGTTTATGAATGGAATATAGATGGATTATCTGAATATCGAATAATAAAAAGTTGGTGAACATATGTTAGTTTATGCTAAGGTATGTAGGATAGAAAATCATCCAAAAATCAATATAACAGGTGCAATAGCAATTGGTTTTAGTGGTCAATTACATGGCTGATGGAACTATGTATTATCTGCCACATAAAGATTAGAAATTCTAAATTTAGTACAACGCGATGATAATAACAATCCAATTTTAAATGTGCAAGGACAAGAACAACCAAATGGTGTTCTATGTCTAAGCACTAACATAATATGACATTTTTTAGGAACGTTATCCACTATAGATGAAAAAATTAGAGAACAATTGCAAAGTTTAAGATGTAGAACATTAACAGATTTTTTATGGTATAAAGACACCTTCTTATCTAAAGTATATACATTAACCACAACAGATGCATTATTCTTGAAAGAATGATTTAAAGAAGGATTACCACCATCCTCTACAGAAAAGGTTAAAATACTATTACGTCAAAAGGGTGGCGGAACTATAAATTACAACAATTTTACTTATAGGGACTTGATTCAAACTATTCAAATGACTGGATTAACTATATGTAATGATATAAAACTTAAAAAAGCAATTAAATAAAGAAAATAAATTAAAAAATAAAGATTTAAGCGATTTTTGTTATCAATTTGGACATGAAGCCAAAGTAAGAACATACTCTAGGAATTCCAGAAATAAAAAATGACTTCAATGATTTTCTAATTATGATAACCAAGAATCTTACCATAAGACTAATAAGCAACAAAAAAGCAAAAGGAAATATAATAAGAATAACGTCAATAAAAATAAAACAAATAAATGTTTTAAATGTGGAAAACCAGGTCATTACGCTAATAAATGTCATTTAAAAAATTATAAGAAGAAAATTAATGAAATCTGAGAAACTAGTTTTTCTTAAACCCATCAATGTTTAGATAATATACAAAATACTTGTACTTCCACTTCTACCTCAGAAACAGACAATGAAATAAATGTATTAACTGCACATGAATAATTAATTCTAGAAATTAGAGAACAAATAGCATATCCTACTTTAAAATATATATATTATACATAAATCTTGAATAAAGCAAACAATGAAGAGACAACATCTCAAGGATCAAAATCTAAAATTGATTTCCAAAAATAAATAGATTTACATTGTACTTATCACACTATGCAAGATGTTTTAAATGCAGTTAACAAAAACGAGTTTTACCAATGGAATATACAATTAACTCTTTACAAAAAGAAATAAATCAATTAAAAACCAGAATAAAAGTCTCTTAAAGATAGAATGACAAAATTAGAAGATGATAATGTCAACTCCGAAAATTTCTCAGTTTATGAAAATAATATGTTTATAGAAACACTTACACATTATACTCAGTTGAAATGAAGTTTCTGCTCAAGGCAGGGACATAATAAAAATTATTTAAAACTAAAATAAGTCCACTAGGTAAAATTTACTTATAGCATCTTACAGCCAACACAGTAACCATTGCTTTATTCCCAACTCGTCGGATGACTTCTCCTTTCTTTAGCTTTCTACTTTTGGTGAGACTCGACATTTAAACAAATGTGAGATCCTCATCTGGTATCCAATACCCATGAATCACTAATAGACAAGTTAACTTCAATAACATAAATACTTAAAGCAGTAGTCGCATTACTCTTCTTTTTCTTTAGATCTTCAAGATAGAGCTCGCAATTTCTGATCCAATGCCCAAATGCATAGCAGAAATGAAAATTTTCTTCATTTATATTTCCTTCATGGACTATGAAGTAGAAGTAACATGAGGCTTGATGTGACGGCCCCAATTTCCCACAAATTGGGCCCCGCCCGGCCTAAGCCCAAGTGGACCCCGAGCCAGTCTCGCAAGGTCAACGCAGACCTAGTCAGCCTTCCAATCCTTCATTATCCGTAAATTCACAATTTTAAGTTGAGTTATAAGTATTTGTCAAGTTTTACAATTTAGCGGAAACAATTTATGCATTAAATAACTCAACAATAATGTAAAAAGTTGGACAACCTAATTGTGGAACCCTGCATAACTATATCACCATCGGAGGAGAGTAAATAAAAGATATACAAAAGATTAACCTAGCTATGGAGCCTTCCCCTTGTTGGACCATAGATCTGCACTCAGTCAAACCCAAAAATGACAAGCCCAGGTAAGTAACGCCAATAAGACATATATACAACATTGAAATAACTAAATCACTCGAATTCATGCAATTAGAAAGAAATGAACATGTAACACATGAATATAAAAGACTGTAAACAAAACAATCGATAAGTGATGCCAAATAGCAAGGAGTCTCGACCAAAAGGTCGTTGAGTCGCGACAAAAGCCCCGCAAACTTGGGTTAAGTCAGGATCATAAGGTTCCACTATAAGTTCAGGGTTCCTAACTTCCGCTGGTTTATGTCTTATGCTGGTTGTAGGTTATTCGAGAGCTAGCTGTAAAACCTTATTCCACTCTAAGTTCAGCGTCACTGCTCATCGCCGCCGGTCGTCATCGTCTCCCCCACCGTTGCGCCACTTCTTAGTCGCGGGAATCGCCGTCCGCGGTCTTCACGTCGCCGCCGCGCAAGATCCCGCTCGCTGTCCGCTGGCTGCTGTTGTGCGCCATCCGCGCGAGACGTCGCCAACGCCGGCTGCCGCGCGTCCGCGGCCTCGCAGTCTGCGCGCCGCTCGTCCGCGGCTTCCGCATAGCCGCGAGCCACGCTGCTGGAGGCGTTCCTGCTGGCCATCCTCGCTGCTGGCCGGTGCCGCTCGTACCGACGATTTCCTTCTCCGCCGTCGATCTCTCTCTCCTCTTCTCTCTCTGTCTCTCCCTCTTATCCGATCTCTTTTTCTCTCTCCTTGTTTCTTCCTCAAGAAGAAACCAAATGTGCCCTCGAGATTAGTGCGGAGCTGAACTCGAGGCACATCAAAAATATATTTATTCAATGCTTTCCTTAAAAATTGGGTAGCGCGCATCTCGAGACACCACCCCGCCTCATTTCACAATCTCGACACTCACGCTACACGCATCACTAGATGCATCCAATGTATATTGTTTTAATGTGACCACATTAAAACCACAATGGCCATTATAGCCACATTAAGCCGCTACCTCGGTCCCACGTCGGCACGCGACTCGAGGCGCGTCCCCGTTCGTGTTTCGGCTCACCAAATTCCTCGCGTATACCAACTCCTAAAATAGCTCAACAAGTAGCATTATACTCGCAAATTGGATAAAAATATCATACCTTGGTGTCTCCACCCGAGATTCGAACATACGTATTGCGTGGAGTGGATCCCACATACGACCCTGACCTGGCACGTGGCACAAGTCAAATTTTCGGGCCGTTACACTTGACTTGTTCCATAGGCTTTGTGATAGTCACAATAGCCTTGACTTTAGCCTTGCCTTTCCCTTTTTCTTCAGAGCTTTTCCTTTATGAACCATCAACACATTAGCAATGGGTTTCTTGACATTTTACTCAGCAGTTTTAAGCATCAAATATAACTCTCAGATAAAATTCTCCATGTTATTCATGTTATAGTTAATAAAAAATTGTGAATAACTATCGGGCAATGAATTCAGGATCAAATCTATAGCCAACTCTGTTTATGAGAAATCCACTATCAAGATGGTCAATATAGCCCTTCATTTTCAAAACATAAGGACTAATTGATGCACCCTTATCCATTTTTCAAGAATGAAGGTTCTTGACTGTCTCAAACTTTTCTTGCCTAGCCTGCTGTTGGAATATTTCCTTCAGCGTCGCAGCCATGTCGTAAGCTTCCATGTGTTCCATGTCCTTCTGAAGTTCAAGAACCATGGTTGCCAACATAATGCATGCAACATCAGCTGAGTCGTTGGCATGCTTAATATGTGCATCATTCACGGTTCTTAAAGCATTGGTTAGTGGTTCCTCGGGAATAGGATTATCCTTTACATACAACTTGCGTTCGTGCTTAAGAAAAATTCTAAAGTTTCTAAATCAGTCGAGAAAGTTTGTCCCTGACAACTTATCCTTCTCAAGGATAGATCGCAATGACAAGGGATTACTGTGATTTGAAGAGGTCATAGATCTACAATAAAGATTATGCAAAAGTTCATTTTAGTATTAAGGAATAGATTCCCATTAAATTAACAACCCTCCTTAAAAACGCTTTGTTAATTTAAGGGACTGAAATCCATGTTTCAAATAATTCCAAGACAGCTAAGGCATGACACATTGAGTTAGGTTATTTTGGTAGGTACCAATTACCAATTACATCATTTGTAACTTTTAGTTGTATTCATGAGATTATTACATTTTATGTCTTAGCATGTTTTATCTCATCTAGTGCCTAAAGCCCAAGACCGTTTTAATAGCTTTATCAAGTCTAACCATTTCAAGCAATAAAGTAACTGTTACTCAACTTGCTTCACCAAGATAACACAATACACTCTACGGAGGTAGACCCATACTGATGTAATTGAAGCCTTGACAAGTGTTTAAGAATGGATGACACTAAAATTAAAATTTGGAAGAGGGATATTTATTTGTTTTAGTAATCAAAATTAAAAAAGATAAATATCATATATTACAATGCATGAAAAATCACTAAAAAAGTTAGGAAGTTATACTAATATTGACTATAATACTAATTTCCTTGGGCTACAAACAGTTAACGGCGGTCCCGTTACCCCTTATTTAATTTTAAAAAATATTAATTAAAATTTTTTAATTAACTCGGGCCCACCTTTAACTTAGTATCTTATTCTAATCCAATTAGAATTTAAGATACTTTGAATCTTTATCCAATTAGAACTTATTTTATATTTCACCAATCTTATAGGATTGGTAGTACTTATCCGATTACAAGTTTATCTCATATCTAATAGGAATACATTAAGGATAACCACAATGAGATATATGATCAAAATCAATTTTGAAATATTAATCATGCATTCAACACCATAATCATGTTAAATTAATCATATTAACCTAATCATGATTTCTATCATGAAGACATACATAATTATTGAACAAAAATGAAATATGTATTCAACACTGGAATCACATTAACCTAAATATGACTTCTACCATGAACATACAAATTTCACATTGTTCAATATTAAAAATATATGTTAATTGAAATATTCAAAATATGAATACTATCATTGAATCAAATCATGCATATGTATCAATATACAAGAATTAACAACATGCTTTAAAACCAATTCTTGATAACAATTATCATATAACCTATATGTACAACATACATATACATAAATCAACATCATGTTTTCACACATACATCATATATACATTAGAGAAAATATGCAAATGTCTAATAGAATCGAGCCTAAGGCTCTGATATCATTGTTTGGTTATTGTGGTTCATACGCAACGAAAAATTCGAAACGATTTTGAAAAACCCCAACAGGATCAAAAACATGTTCCATTAAATTAGATCTAAAAGGTAAACCATACCTTAATCCGTGATTTTCTTTTGTGATTGTTCGATATCCAATATGTTCAAGTGCGCATCCTCTATCGAAAGTTCACACACGAATGGTGACCACAATTTGGATTGCTAGCCTCAAGAGAGATTGAAAACTTTTTTATTTCTCTCCTAAAATCTAGAGAATTCGAGATTTATAAAAAAGAAAATCTTATTTCGTTTTAGGGTCTCACCCTTTATTTATGTGTAGATAAGCCCTCACTTAAAATACTATTTATAATACAGCTATTGTATTTAGGCAACTTAAGCAAATTACACATACTCCCCTATTAATAAGTTATCATATAACAAATCGTAAGGGCTTTTATGTCATTAATTTTATCATTTAAAATTTATTACTCTGGACCAATTAAAATTGTGCAACTCCATTCTTTATATGTGACCCAATAGGTTCAGCGACATTGGTAGTGAACCAAAACCATTTTGGTACACAAGTCAAAAGCGGTCTCTAGCAAGACATTATGAATACTCAAGTAGCAAGAATATCAAAATCGATACAACCTAATGAATAACATTTATCATATCCTTTTGTAGTACAATATCCTTTGACTAAACATAAGGCATGGAAAGTCACCCTTAATGTTCAATCTTAATAGTCTCGATTTTTAGGTAAATTGAAAAACATCCAAGTGACATTGATCATATCAATTCACATGGACTTGGCCATTACCAGTCTATCATATCGAGGGATCCACTGATATCTCTCTCTATACGAGAGTGACAAATTCTATTTTAATTACATACCTTCACATATTATTCACATGGTAACCAATCACACTCTTTATAATCGTCCGGTTAAAGACAACATTTGATTGTGTCAAATTTCCATGCTCATAATATTGAAGTCTATGGTAATATCAAGTCGAAAGACTAAATGATATACCTATCATGAGTAACATTTATGACTTAATTCATGTGGTGTTCTCATACTGAGTCGGTCGAGTACCTTATTCCTTAACAAGTACTTATGATCTTGATTCATATCCCTATACGCATGATCATCACATGACCATCAATCAAGATTCACAATAGTCTTAATTCATTATAGTTGTCAGTATAATGATCGATTATGGATATTTATGATATTTTAACAAATACCCATGGATCTTACTATAAGGTAAATATGCAATCACTTATAGTAAAATAACAAACCTCAATTTTATTAACTAAAATCATAAGATAAATAATGTTTGTAGATTGACCTAGGGCACATGCCCCAACATAAACAAACATCCAGAACGATGAAACATCAATCCGTTTTGCATCAAAACATGTTACTTAAATCATATAGTCATGAACATATTTTATAAAGTATTCTAGATTTTTAAACTCTAATCATAAGGAAACAACCCTTATCAAGCAATATGTTGTCCTTTTACCAGTGGAAAAGCCACATTCTAATTTTATTGAGCTAACTCTTTGAATGCATAATAAAATTAAATTTAGGCAATAAAATTGCATTACACTTTGTGAAAACTTTGAAATACTAATTCTAATACCTTCGGAAAGCGACTTCAATATTAAACTTAGATCTCAAATTCACCTAGGAAATCTAACGGTAATAGACCTTTCAAACAATTCTAGTTACTACTTTAAACTAGATATTGAATCCTAATATCACAATACACATTTTAGACCATGCATGTAATACAAAGTTCATGATTAAAATCGGCAAATAATAATCTATTAAATAAGTGAATTAAAGAATACGATTAGTGTAAAGCATTAAGTACAAAATCATCTCATCATGACTGCATCACAAAATGGATCAAGTTCATGTTCGGACTTTGCTTAGATTAATAAACTATTCACTAATGATCATAAATAAAATTACAATAAATTTAATAAAAGACAAATAAATACCTCTTAATAAATATTTTCAATCTTCAAATCGTCTCCAAAAGTAATGAACAATAAAGCAATAAACTAAACCAATGAACAGTGGCTCCTAGAGTAATGAAATATTGATCTTAGTACTCAAAGCAACTAATTTTGTAGCCACATAGTCATATGTGTAGTGTTTTATGTCGTACACATCCCAAACTAACTCAAATGTCTCGTGGTTATCTAAAATTCTCGAAATCGAACCTAATGATTCCTTAGTGATTCCACTTATTACTCAAATTGCTTAAAAACTCCTTGGAAAACTGCATAAATGCTCCACCGATCTGAGTAGCAATTCCGAGTACAAAACCCAAATTGGTGATACGTGTCGAGCGTGTACAATAAATTTTTCACCTTTATTATACTATTAATATTTTGTAGTAATGGTAAGTGCGAATTGTCTCCATAGGGATTTCGTAAATTCCTTAAGAAAAGAAGTTTTATTATTATTATTTTATTTTAACTTAATTTAAATAAAACCAAAATTTAAATTAATACTTTTTAAATATATAAATAAACTAAACTAACTAAACTTACTTAAATAACACAAATCAGGGTTACTAAATTAAAAGTAATTCAATTTAACAAAACACAATAATAAATGAACATCTAAACAATCCTCCTAAACAGTAAAACTTCAATCCGTTTTGCATCCAAACATGTTACTTCAATCACATAGTCGCGAATATACTTTATAAAGTATCATAGATCATTAAGCATTAATCATAAGTAAGTAAACAACCTTTAGCCAACCATTTTCTCTCTTTATACCAGTGGAAAGGCCACGTTCTAGTTTTATTGAGCTAACCCCTTTGAATATACAATGACATTAATTTCACGGAATAAAACCACATTACACTTTATAAAAATCTCGAACTACTAAATCTAAAATCTTCGGAAAGCCACTTCAACATTAGATTTAGATCTCAAATTCACGTAGGAAACCTAAATGATCATACCTTTCAAATAATCCTAGTTACTACTTTAATTAGATAATGAATCAAAGCATCACATACATATTGGCCACTATGGACATAATACTTAAATCATAAAAATCTATAAAAATAGTGAATCAAAGAATATGATTGGTTTAAAGCATTAAGTACACATTCATCTCATCATGACTACATTGCAAAATGGATCTAGTTCATGTTTGGAGTTTTGTTTAGATTAACAAACTACTCACTTCTGATAATAAACAACACCATAACATTAGAATTGAAACACATAATTAAAATATACCTTAATGATAACTTGAATATTCAATCTTCTTTAAAAGTAAAAAAATAAAGACTAGCCTCCAAACTAAAGCCAAAAGTGAAAACTATCAAAAGGCTCTTAATTTCATAGTCTAGGGTTTATATTTATAGTATATTAGATAATACATATCCTAAACCAACTCAAAATCCTTGTTGTAATTTAAAATCCTTGAATTCGTAACCAGTGATTCCTCCAAAATTCTTGTGCACATGAATCGTTAGGTAAATATGTGAAACTAAAGTCCTTGTTTCCACCATTTTGTGTAGCAGTTCTCGGTGTACATGAATCGCTGGAAAATCATTGGGGTATAAAATCCAGTTTTTTCTTTGATTCCATGGTGAATCTTCATGCAATCTTTTCACTCGGTCAATTTCTTCATTTTCTTCCCTTTTCCTTCATTTCTTCAAATATTCCAACTATCACCTGAAATATAAAAAACAAGAGAAAACCTCATGTAATATAGCCTTTTACATCTAAAAGCATCTTAAAATGAACTATAAAATATGTCTAATATTTAACTTGTCGAATACCCCCAAACTCAACATTTTCCTGTCCTGAGCAAATGAATACTCTCAACCAAATTCTTTTTTCTTCCCTCTTTTTGATTTTATAATTATATATTCTTATACTTTAAATAGAAATGATCTTTAAATAAAAATATATTACATTCATAAAAATAAGAAGTCACATTTATCTATAAAAAATCGGGCATGGGGTTGACTTTTCAATACGTACCTTAGAGTTTAAAGTATGCACGTACCAACACAGGCACGCTATGGGCTTCGGTTGGATCAACCTTTTTTTTTCTCTTATCATAATGTTATATTTACTTGTATTAGTCACTTGTATGTAAAAAACAATAGGACATGGGGTTGAATTTTCAATACGTACCTTAGAGTTTAAGCTATGTACATACCAACATTGGCACGCTAAAGTCTTCGGGTGGATCAACCTTTATTTTTAAAAATCTCTCATCATAATGTTATATCAACTCGTATTTGTCACTTTTATCTATAAAAAAATCAGACATGAGGTTGACTTTTCAATACGTACCTTAAAATTTAAAGTATGCACATACCAACACTGGCATGCTATGGGCTTCGGGTGGATCAACCTTTTTTTTCAAATATCTTATCATAATGTTATATCTACTTGTATTAGCCACTTGTATGTAAAAAACAAAATCGGACATGGGGTTCACTTTTCAATACATACCTTAGAGTTTGAGGTATGTACATACAAACATTGGCACACTAAGGGCATCGGATGGATCAACCATTTTTTTCTTACAAATCTCTTATCATAATGTTATATCAACTTCTATTTGTCACCTGTAAGTAAAAAAAATTGGGCATGGGGTTGACTTTTCAATACGTACCTTAGATACGTACCTTAGAATTTAAGGTATGTACATACCATCTTTGGCATGCGAATGGCTTAGGGTGGATCAACCTTTTTCTTACAAATCTTTCGACATAATGTTATATCAACTTGTATTAGTCACTTTGATCTAAAAATAAATAAAAAAATTGGACATGGGGTTGACTTTCCAATACGTACCTTAGAGTTTAAAGTATGCACAAACCAACACTGGCACGTTATGGCCTTTAGGTAGATCAACCCTTTTTTCTAATCTCTTATCATAATGTTATATCTACTTTTAATAGTCACTTGTATGTAAAAAAATAATAATCGGATATGGGGTTGACTTTTTAATATGTACCTTAGAGTTTGAGGTATTCCATAGCTTTGAAGTATAACAAACTAATTGTTCTTTGCCTGACGGAGGAGTTTGCAATAATATACCTCCATAACCTAAGTCAGAGGCGTCAGTTTGTATGATATTTGGATAAGAAGGATTTGCGAGATGTAAATAAGGAAGAGATTTAACTGTTGTCTTTATAACCTGAACTGCTTTAGTATGGGCAGGAGTCCATTCAAATTTGACATCTTTTTTAGGAGCGCTTAGAGAGGTTTTCTATCAAGGGCGGCGTGTTTATAAAAATCAGTTAGGTAATTTAAACAGTCGAGAAAATGTTGTAATTGCTTTTTGTCTATAAGTTGATCTGAGAATTTATCTGCAAATTCAATGACACGATTGATTGGAGTAATGGTATGATTAGCAATATTAAATCCTAAGAAATTTATTATTGTCTGTAAAAGTTTCATATTTGTTATGAGATAATACGAGACCATTGGTAATAATAACATGTTGGAAGGTATGAAGATGTTTCCAGTGTTCATCAATTGTGTTAGAAAATATAAGAATATCATCAATATAGACAAGAATATAATCTCGATAGGGATGATAAATATCATTCATTATTTTTTGAAATTCAGAAGGGGCATTTTTTAATCCAAATGGCATAACATTCCATTGATATTGGCCAAATGGAGTATTAAACACTATTTTATAGCGATCTTCCGGGTTAATTTGAATTTGCTAAAAGCCAGATTTAAGGTCGAATTTAGAAAAAAATTATAGAGGAGGTTATTCGTTTAATTAAATCATTCTTATTTGGTAATGGATAGCTAATCATTTTTAATACTTTATTTAATGGTTTGTAATTAATCACCAGGCGTGGTGATCCTCGTTCTAATTCAGCAGCATTTTCTACATAGAAAGCTGTGCAACTCCATGGAGATTTAGAAGGTGTGATTAACGTTTTAGTTAATAGATCTTTGATTTCTTGATCACAAACATTTAACAAATGAGCATTCATCTGAGACGGATTTGCCTTTGTTGGAATTTGAGTTTCGTGAAACTCATCTATATATGGTAAGGTAACTTGATGCTTTTTCCGATCCCAAAAAGCTGATGGCAACTCAGAACAAAATTGTTTGCTTAACTTTTCTTGGAAAGTAAGTACTTTAGTTTGAAAAGAAGGAGTATTAAGGACTTGGCCAGTTTTTTAAAAAAATAATTTCTGATTTGAGAAATCCAATATATGTTTGTTTGTGATCAATTTGATTAATAATTTGATTCAAATATCTGGATTTGGGTAATTGTGTAAAAGGAAATAGAACTTCTTGCTGATGGAGAACAATTTTTATTCCGTCACTGGAGACAGAGAAGGGCTGAATTTTTTGGAGAAATGGGGTGCCGAGTAACATATCATGTTGAAGATCTTTTACAATAATAAATGATGTAGGTATACAAATAGATTTGTGACAGATATGTGCAAGTGAGATTTTTAAGCGAATATTAGATTTATTTCCTTCAGTTGTAGAAATTCGACTATTAGTACGTTCACAGTAGAGGAGAGGAATTAATCCTTCTCGTATACAATTTAAATCGGCACCAGAATCTATTAAAGCCAAGCCGACATATTTAAAATCTTTTATTTCTAAGGTAATAGGTGTAAACCATCGTTGATGAACATAACGGGTGAGAGTTTCAATAAAAACATTATTATCATAAACAGAGAAAGTTTCAGAGTTATCATTTTCTAGTTTAAGTAAGCGTTCTTTTAATAATTTTATTTCTAAATTTAACTGATTTAAATCTTGTTGTAGAGACTGAATAGATAATGTAGGGTTGTTTTGTTTTTTGTTAACTACCTGTAATATGGTCTGCATAGAATATGAAGTATCATCTAATGCTATTTGTTTTTGAAACTTAGATTTTGGTTTTGCTAGAGGAGGTTCAACATTTTCTTGCGGATGTAATATTTCAGTGAAATATCTGTATTTGAGGTGAGGATCGGCTATTTGATCCCCAATTTCAAGGATTAATTCTTCATGAGCAGTTAACCTATTTAGTTCAGTTTCTGAATATGTAGTGGTATTTTGAATGTTGTCAACACATTGACAGGTATCACTAGAACAACTGTTGGAAGAACTATGATGAATATTATTGATATTCTTTTTGCGGGATTTTAGATGACATTTATTGGCATAGTGACCGGGTTTACCACAATTATAACATGTATTTTGCTTTTGCTTAGAAAACCTATGCTTCTTATTTTTATACGGTCGCTTGGAAGATTTATAGTAGGAGTCTTGATTACGAGAGCGCTGGAATTTATGAATTTTTCGTCGTCTTATTGTAAGCGGCTGAGGAGATCGATTAAAATTTATATCGTGACCAAATTGATAACAAAAATCACCCAAAGCTTGGTATTTTGATTTATTCTCTTTATTTAATTATTTTTTGAGTTTCATATCATTGCATAAAGCTAAACCAGTCATTTGAATTGTTTGAATTAAATCATCAAAGGTATAGGTGTTATAGTTGAGAGTTCCACCACCCTTCTATCTGAGGAGGACTTTAACCTTTTCGGCAAAGTAGGGAAGTAAGCCAGCGATAAATCGCTCTTTCCAGAAGGAAACATCGGTTGTGGTTAAGGTATAGACTTTTGATAAGAAGGTGCCTTTATACCACCGAAAATCATTAAGAGTTCGACAATGAAGACTTTGTAATTGATCTCTAATTTTTTCGTCCGTTGTTGACAGAGTACCAAGAAAGTGCCATATAAGATTGGTGGTTAGACAAACAACAGTGTTTCGTTGTTGTTGGCCTTGAGCATCTAGAATTGGATTGCCGTGCTCATCTTTGATAACTGAAGAAATAATTTCATTTCTTTGCTCAGCAGTCAAAGAGTAATGCCACCAACCATGAAGTTGGCCAGTGAAACCACATGCAATGGCGCTTGCTATGTTATTGTCTGGATGGTCATGCATTTTGCATGTTTTTGAATAAACTAAAATATGCTGAAGGACTTCAAGTATTCTATATTCGGATAAGCCATCGATATTCCATTCATACATAGAATTTCCATCGAATTTAATACGTTTAGTACTTGATTCTTCTAAAATTAAATCAGCCGGAGATGGTCGAGAATAATATTGTTTAGTTTTCTGGGTATAAGCATGTTTTTTAGGCTTATAGATGCGCTGTATATTTATATTAGAGTCGAAATCAGATTGTCCAAGGGGATTAATTGCTAACTACGAGGACCGAGAGTTATCAGAATAAATACTTTGACTGTGTTGAGATAGTATAGATTGGGTATCATCATTATCTAAGGTTGCAATTAATGGAGATTTATCCTTTGTATTGGTAGTAGAAGCATTAAGATCAAGGGCTTCTAATTTCAAAGCAATTTTTTGGAGTAATTCATTAGAATACTTAGGTTTTAGTGTAGGAGAAGAGGTTAGTGTGGATGGTAAAAAGGATTTGGTTAAAATGGGTTCATTTTGGCTAGCTTGAGTATTTGAAGGTTTGCTTGTCGATCCTATATTTTTAGGAAGATTAGCCAAAGTTGCTAAATAAACATTAGTGTAATTATTTTGTTCTATGAGATGGTTTAAATCATTTTTAGTAATTGTCTTGTCATCTTCAAAACTACCATTTAGTGGAATTGCCTTGATATGTTCTTTTAACTTAATGGGCTAATGGAGGATGAGATTAAACATATTTCTCACCATTAGATCCTTCCCAAATTGTATTGATTTTGTTTATTATTTTAGGACATGAACTGGCTAAATAGTCAAAAAATGGTATATTTTGTTTATATTGTTTCATATAGGCAAAGTATTTTTCACGAAATATAGCCTGTTGATTTTTGGGACAGAGTTTACAAAAAAATGGTGTTAGCGGGCGTTTGAGAAATTGATCTTTTAAAAATAGCATAATCAAATTCAAATTTGTCATCGACTCTAGTTATTATATGGATTTGATAATCTACAAAATCATTAATACTAAATGTATCTTCAGAGGGTGCTACTGGGTATGCCACATGTGTTGGAAAGCCAGACGTAGATACTCTAGCTGGTTGAGGAGGTATATGCTCAGTATGAGTTGGAATGGTAGAGCAAGACTTTCTAGCGACGAAATTTATTTCTACTGCTCTGTCGTCATGAGTTATAATAGTATGAATTTGATCAGATGTATTATTTTTTATACTTTCTTCTTTATTTTTATCCTGAATTATCCATGTTTTGGGAATATTAACATCGTTCCAATTTAATTGTTTACGAGTAATTAATTTATGTTGGATATTAGTGAGGAATAGAGTTGAAGTGCCCTTTTGTAAATTCGTACAGGCGACGACTGGAATGATTGAATGCATTAGTTTATAATAAATTCGATAGACTACTGCTACATTTGGACATATTCCTTTCAGTTTGAGTCCTTGTGTATATAGACTTAATGTTGCTGCTTCATGAGCAAACTGATCATGGAGGCTTAATGTAAAGTTAGGAAAACAGTTGAATAAGATTGGTCCTTCTGCCAAACTTCCTTCAATTATTTCTAATAAATAATCATTGAAGTCTAGATGTCGTTTATCTCGTACAGAGGCGAGGACAGAGGTATTGAGTCCTAAAGTAGTTAAAGGCTTAATAGCGACTTGGATGAGGCCAATATGTAAATATTTATATGTTTCTTTATAAAGGTTAATTTTTTCTGGAGGTATAAGAAGAATTTCTTATCCTTCATCATCTATAGACTTTGTATCTTCTTCTAATTTTATAATAAAATCTTGATGTCTAGCAAAAGAGCCTTGAGTATAAATTTGCTTTGGATCTATAATTGGCATATCCCAATTTTGGAGAGATTGTTCAATATTGGTATAAGAAATTTCATTTTTATTTAGTAAGTCAATCTTCGATGGTGTTTTGGTTACCTTTTGGGTATGAGGAGATTGGTTTTCAGAAGACGAAGAAGACTCAAATGTTATAATTGGACTTTTAAAAGAAAGAACTCGTTTCATTTTCTTTACTAATTCGCTCATGTTTAGGTCCTAGGTTTTGTAAAGGTAACTTGGTCAACAACTTACTGCTAGACTTACAATCTGACTGCTAGACTTACAACGTGATTAGGAAAGTTCTCTTAAACAAACGAGGACCAAACAAGAGATAAATTAAGAAAGAAATTGGAATGAAATTCTTTCAATAAAAATCGCTATTATAAAACCTGAGTCAAAATTCATTTTAAAATAAAACATTGATATCGAGTATATAAGAGTAAGAAAATTACTTACAGCTGGTGTTGATGCTGAAAAGGGTATGTCTTGATTTCTGGATCTAGGACGTAAATGGCACGCAAATGGCTTAGGGTGGATCAACCTTTTTCTTACAAATCTCCCAACATAATGTTATATCAACTTGTATTAGTCACTTTGATCTAAAAATAAATAAAAAAATCGGACATGGGGTTGACTTTCCAATACGTACCTTAGAGTTTAAAGTATGCACAAACCAACACTGGCACGCTATGACCTTTGGGTAGATCAACCCCTTTTTTTCTAATCTCTTATCATAATGTTATATCTACTTTTAATAGTCACTTGTATGTAAAAAAAATAATCAGATATGGGGTTGACTTTTCAATACGTACCTTAGAGTTTGAGGTATGTAAATACCAACATTGGCAGACTAAGGGCTTCGGATGGATCAACCTTTTTCCTTACAAATCTCTTATCATAAAGTTATATAATCATTTATTAGTCTCTTGTATGTAAAAACGAAAATAAAATTGGATATGGAATTGACTTCTCAATACGTACCTTAGAGTTTAAGGTATGTACATACCAACATTGGCGTGCTAAGGGCTTCGGGTGGATCAACTCTTTTTTTTTTTTATAAATCACTTATCATAATTTTATGTCAACTTTGTATTATTCATTTGTATGTAAAAAAAAAAGTAAAAAGAAATCGGACATGGGGTTGACTTTTTAGTACGTTCCTTAGAGTTTAAGGTATGTACATATCAACATTGGCACGCTAAGGGCTTCGGGTGGATTAACCATTTTTTTTTACAAATATCTTATCATAATTTTATATCAACTTGTATTAGTCACTTATACGTAAAAAAAAATCGGTCATGTGGTTGACTTTTCAATACGTACCTCAGAGTTTCAGGTATGTACATACCAACATTGGCATGTTAAGGGCTTCAGATGGATCAATTTTTTTTTTACAAATCTCTTATCATAATATAATATCAACTTGTATTAGTCACTTGTATCTAAAAAAATCGGACATGGGTTGACTTTTCAATACGTATCATAGAGTTTAAGGTATGTACATACCAACATTGGCACGCTAAGGGCTTCGAGTGGATCAACCTTCTTTTTCTACAAATATCTTATCATAATGTTATATCAACTTGTATTAGTTACTTATATGCAAAAAAAAAAATCGGACATGGGGTTGACTTTTCAATACGTATCTTAGAATTTAAGGTATGTACATACCAACATTGGCACGCTAAGGGCTTCGGGTGAATCGACATTTTTTTACAAATCTCTTATCATAATGTTATATCAACATGATTAATCACTTTTATGTAAAAGAAAAATCAAACATGGGTTGACTTTTTAATACGTACCTTAGAGTTTAAGGTATGTACACACCAACAATGGCACGCTAAGGGCTTCGAGTGGATCAACCTTTTCTTTTTTACAAATATCTTATCATAATGCTATATCAACTTGTATTAGTCACTTTTTTATAAAAAGAAATCGAACATGGGGTTTTCTTTTTAATACGTACCTTAGAGTTTAAGGTATGTAGACACAAATATTGGCATGCTAAGGGCTTTCGGTGGATCAACCCTTTTTTCTTTACGGATCTCTTATCATAATGTTATATCAACTTGTATAGTCACTTTTATGTAAATAAAAAAAACAATCGAAAATGGGTTGACTTGTCAATATAGCACCGTTCACAGTTCACCTAATTTACTCAAAAGTTAATCATAATAATATAGTCAACACAGTTAACCTAATTTACTTTTTGGGTCGGCTCAAATGTGGAACTTGTGTAGAGCAACACAGTTCACGTAATGTACTCAAAAATTAATCATATTTAAATCAATATAACTATTGAAACACTCATGGATTAAATAAGATGGATCGACATATCAAATATTTAGCATGTACTTGCCTTTTATGCATATTTCACCTCTCAACCGAAAAGCCTCATGCATCCAAATCATTTTACGAAGCTGCCACCCAATGCCACTAAACATCGACCTTTGATTGAGTGGCGACACACATCATGTGCATGCATGCATGTGGATTTCTCGGATTGCCATCGCATCAATAATTACAAAACTAAATAAAAATGTGAATAAACTATTGTTCAACCAAAAATATTGTATCACCAAAAATCATGTTTGATCAACCGTTTCGAAAACCTTCTGAGCAAGGCCTAGAACGGACCGTCCATGAATTGCTCAGTTATGAACATCCAAGGAGTCTGTGTATCAGCAATTGAATAACTGATAACGACTTGGACATGTCATGTACTGGGTTCTGGAATTTGCGGTGGCACGGCAGTAGCAGCAACAGTGCTTGGAGCAGCATTAGCTTCCCTGTGGGCAGATGACCCATCTTTCTGACCCCTCTTTTTCTGTTTCGGAGCAGGCTTAATAACGTTCTTGCCCTTTCCATTTTGCCTTGACTCAACTGCCGCCTTTCCCTTAGCTTTGTCCCGTTGTTCCCGTGCACCCTTAATTCTCTTAAAACGCGGCATCCTAATGCGAGACACCCTGTTCGAATCTTTATAAATAGGATCATTCTAGGTTTTACTTCCACATGCCTCATCATCTTTATCATCGGTTCGCGCAAGCTTTTTTGTAGCATTTGAATAACCTTTGTTGCTCTTTTGAACTTTTTGCTCGAGGTGCAACCAAGGTCAGCTAATTTAACACAGCTCTAGTTGATGAAGTTAAAACGATCATCCTGAGTACGCATTGTTTTAGCCTTCAAATATGTTGCTACATTTTTAAGTGCATGAAGTCGAATGAAATCCTTCCTCTACCGATTGAGAATGCACCAATCCGGGATCTTGTCTACCCTAAAATGGTCCAAGACGCTTAAGGCATAACAACATAAAATTCCAAAGTTTTGAAATAACTTGCAAGAGAAATTACATTTTATAACATGACAAAATAGTAATTCATAACATATATAAAAAAACGTGGTTTGAGCAAGCTCAGTCTACTTGCAGATGCAAAAAAATGGAGTGGCCTCCATCTCCCCAGTATGTCACATCATACTGCGCATATATGGACCTTACAGCCCTTTTGGGACAATAACATCCATCACCTCAAACCCGATAGAAATTCCTTTGGTACGCACCACCCGAGTTCGACAGTTTAATTTTTTCCTCATTTCATTTTGGAACTTGGTGTACATGGCATTCGTGTACAACCTTCGTATTTGTTCCTCGTATGGCCAGCATGAGAAGTGATCTATCGGGGAGTGGTAGGACTTAAAGTCAGCGTCGAGCTCATTTTCAAACTTACTAGCAAGTGCAGAGTCGTACTGCCTTATGAAGTGCTGAAGAGATGTCCTTGAATTGAAATACTTGCTAAAAAAGGCCTTCACACTCTCAGACATTTGCGTTGTCAACATACCGGCCCTAAAATGATTCTTCACGTAAGTTGTGACTCATTTCTCCCTAATTGCATACAATGATTTCAGCCAAACGTGATCTTCCAATAAAACTTAAGTCATCATCTCTTTCCAGCTTCGCTCAAAGTCCTCCAGGAGCAAGCTTTCATACACGGTCCTTTTAAAAACCTTCATTATTGATTCTTTTCTAGTTGTCTACCGAATTTCTCGGGCACTTTTCGCATGATATACCACTAGAAAAAGCCATAACGACTTGATAGAAAAACCTCCTCCACAACTGCGGTTATAGAGGCATATTAGTCTATGATAATTGCACCAGGCGCCTTCTTATTCATACAAGTAAGCCACGATCTAAACAACCAAATCTAATCATCGATCGATTCATTGGAAAGTAGACTGCAACCAAGCAACACAGTTTGGCCGTGATGATTCACTCCGACGAATGGAGCAAATGGCTTATCATACATATTATTCATGTAGGTGGAGTCGAAGGATATGACATCATTGAAGTACGTGTACACACTTCCTGATCTCGCATCGGCCTAAAAGATGTTTCGGAGTCGACCGTCTTTGTCAGTATTGAAAAGATGGAAAAAATTGGAGTTATGACTTTGTTTCTTGGTAAAGTAGGTCTGCAAGGCCTCGGCATTCCCATCATCTAGTCTCAGACGCCTCATCTCATCAACATAGTTTCGGGCATCCTTCATGCTGAAACCAAAGGAAGCCATTCCTTCTTCCATCTCATTCATCATGGAAACTACTAATTTAGCAACGGAAATTCATGTTTCATCGTTCATAAATAATTTGCATTTCGCTCGATTGTTCAAATTTCTATGACTGCGAAAGAATCTCGACCTCTTAGGACAAACATGATGGTTGTGCTATAAGTTCACACTTGTAAAATACCAAAGCCCGTCATCTTGAAGTTTCATTGTTACACGTGCACAACAGTGAATTCGAGTGCTCAATTTCGTCACTCTTTTCTTGTCTTCTCGGTGTATTGTTTCACTCTCTTTAGTGCAAGCAAGTATACACTTCTATACTTGTCCTTCGGCTTGTCTATATGTTCCTTTCAGCTTCGTCCCGAACCTGACTGAAATTGCTTATTTGTTGTAATACTCCTTTTCACATTCCAAGGACTTGAATATCATCCCATCCTCTGGGGCTGGAGTTGAGTCGACTGAACCTTCTGCTTCTTCGAGAACCTTACTTGAAGGTGTGTGCTCATCTTCATTTTTGAGCTCAGGTACTTCAACGTTTGTCTCGTACCCAACCTCCTCACTACATGAAGTTTCGCTTGAGATTAACATTTCTTCCACCCCTAAAGATGTCATAGGTTCGTGCGTGCTAGACAAAACCTCCACATCATCTCGATCAGACTCATCTGACTACAAAGACAACAGTAAAATCAAAACATGTACGGTTAACAACTATTCAATGAAGGGACCAACAAGATGCACATCAAAATCAAATGATGCCATCATTGGCAGAAATGGCATTCCAAAAAGATATACAAGTCTTTCGATGTTGTAAATCGCATTGCAACAAAAAAAGACTTTTAACAAAATGCAGAGAAGTACAAACTAACATACTATAAACTGAACATATATACTAACATAGCACGAAAAAAAAAAAAAAAAAAAAAAAAAAAAAAAAACATCGAAATCAAATCATCCATGGATGAAATGTTGTCTGCAACCAAAGATGTGCATACTAACGTACCAACATGATATTCGATTCTTTGAGCAGAAAATACATACCTCGATGTTGATGAAAGGGTCCATGGAGGAATCGAATCTCAGAGAAAGTAACAACAATTGTCAAGATTCCTCTGTTGTCTTTGTTGGAAGTTTGAGCTCACCTTCTTCCCAAGAGATTCGAGACAAAGAGGATATTGTGAGATTTTTGTTCTTCATCTTTAGATTGTTTTTGTCCTTATTGTTAGTTGATCAGTTGATGTGACAACTATTTTTCACCAACTCACAACAACAACCACAACCACATTATGCACGTGGTGGGAATAGTTGTCAAAAGTGTACTTTTGACATTTTCCCTTATGGTGACACTCAATTTGACATCCCGTATTTCCAACTCACATCGCCACATCACATAGCCATTTTTGCCATGTCACCTGCCACGTAGGCAGTGTCATAAGTAGTGTTATCATAGAATTATTCTATATATAAATGCTGTAAAAATAATCCCCTCATTTCCAATGGCTCCCGCAAGAACAGGGGCGTATCCAGTTGGGCCTTGCCCTGGGCTGTAGCCCAGGGCAAGGCCCAAAAAAAGTCCAAAAAAAAATTACTATTTAAGCCCAGTTCGCCCCTGCCCGCGCGCACTCCATCTCTTTCGACTTTCGCCTCTGCTCGCGCGCAAAAAAAAAAACAAACATACCATTCAATATTCTCTACTCTTCCGAATCAATCCAAGAAGCAAACACAATTTCATTCTAGGTACACGCTTATAAACTTACAATGATATATAATTAAGTATTTTCAATTTTTTATTTAAATGTTTTATGATGATGGTTTCGTTGAGTGCTCCTAAATTGTTTGATAAAATGCCCCTGAGATGATTAGTTTGATTATGTAGGCCTGGGTTTGTATTGATACTTAAATAGAGTGTTAGGATGTTGTTTGATGAAATGTCTATTAGAATATTGATTTCATTACTGATTACTTTGTGATGGGTATATCTTGATAGTTTCGATTTGGAGGTGTTTGATCAAATGCTCGTGAGAATAAATAATATGTGGTTTAATGAACCTGTATTGAAGAGCAATGTGAATCTTGAAATCAAGTAATACACTATCAATGAAATTCAAATCGGATAATGAATTTTTATATATGATTGAATCTTTTAAGTTAGATATTGAAATTCTAAATTTGAAACTTCAGTATTTTATATAATTATTGTAAGACACTAACTTTGTAATTATTATCTATTTTTATTCTTTGCATATTCTTAATTCTAGATACTTGATATTCTACTATACTTGTTTGGTACCCATTGTTAAGCAACTAAGTTTCTTATCTAGAAGATGCATTGAAGTGTGATATGCTTTTGACCCTTTTATTTGTTATGTAAGCATTTTGGTCGCTTAGAAATGCTCTATTAGAAATCTTTTAGTCCAATACTTCATTGAGCTTATTTCTCCTATTTACATTGATTGAATTAGGAGAATAAAAAAAGTTTTCATGACTTTAATATTTAAGGAGACATTTTTTCTTTTAAGGATAGCATACTAGCTTTGGACTAAACTCTATGGAGCGTCATGGTAACAAAAGAACGAAGACAATTTTTTCCTTTTTCAAATCAAGTGGGGAGGCATCTAAGGTTAGCAATCTTTCTCCATCAGTTGTTGAGGCTTCATCTCGTGAGGAAATGAGACCTTTAGAATCTCCAACTCCAGAAGTTTATATTGATTCTAATTCTCTTGAAAGAGATCCGGGCTTGCGTACTCCAATACGGCAATATTCCTTCAATGTGAGAGATGAGATTAGACGAGCATATATAAAGATGGGCCCTTATCAACCTAGGTTGCCAGAATACCCACGAACTCTATTCGGAAATCAATATCATCGCTTTCAACCAAAATGGTTTGGAGAATTTCAATGGTTGGAGTATTCTCCTTCAAAGGACGCGGTATTTTGTTTCCCGTGTTACCTTTTTGAAAATGGTAATACACCTCACTGCACATTAACTAATGGAGGACTTAAAAATTGGAAGAGAGTTAATCAATGGGTTAATTGTCCATTCTTGATACATATGGGAAGCATCAATTCGCCGCATAGAAATTATGTACAATCTGTTGAGAATTTGTCGAATGTTACTCGACACATTGACAGGGTGATAAATGCACAAACTTCATAGGATGTTCGAAAAAATTGGTTGCGGCTTAAGGTTACAAGTAACGCTGTTCGATGGCTTAGTTTACAAGGATGCGCAGTTAGAGGTCATCGTGAAGGTTCAACTTCAGAAAATCGAGGAAATCTCATAGAAATGTTGAAGCTTATGGGTAGATTAAATGTTAACATTGAGGACGTTATACTCGACAATGCTCCAGGGAATGCAAAGTACACCTCACCAAATATTCAAAAAGAGATTTTGCATATTATGGCTAACATGGTGAGAAAAAAAGTTCGTGAAGAAATTGGAGATAAAAAGTTTTGTCTATTAGTTGATGAAGCCAAGGACGCAGGAGGCAAAGAAGAAATGGCAATTGTGTTGAGATTCGTGGATGGTCAAGGCTCAATTAAATAGCGTTTTTTCGATATTGTCCAAGTCGAAAACACCGCTGCTTCAACATTTAAGAAAAGTGTATGTAACTCTCTTGCTCGGTATAACTTACTTATAGATGACTTGCGTGGTCAAGGATATGATGGTGCTAGTAACATGCGTGGGGCATGGAATGGGTTGCAAGCTTTATTTCTCAAAGACTTGTCCATATGCATATTATGTGCATTGTTTTGCTCATCGACTACAACTAGCATTAGTTGCGGCTTCTAAAAAGGAACCGTCGATTTGGTTACTCTTTTCAAAGTTGTCTTCTATTGTTAACCTTATAGGTTCTTCTCCAAAACGCCTTATCGAGTTGCAAGCCTTTCAAGTTTGTAGAGATTGCACGTAAAGTAGCTAGTGGTGAACGTGAAACTGGTAAAGGAGCTAATCAAATCGGAAGTTTACAACGAAAGCGGGAGAAACACGGTGGAGCTCTCATTTTGATTCTATTTGCGGTGTGATTGATATGTATTGGGCAACGATGCAAGTGCTTAAAAAATGGTTAGTGATGGATCTACTCGATGATATTCGTGGTGAAGCAAAAGGTGTTTTAATGATGATGGAAACTTTTGACTTCGTATTCATGTTGCATGTAATGCATAGAATTTTAGAATTACGAGATATGCTTTGCTTAAAACTTGCAAGAAAAAACTCTAGATATTCGAATGCAATAGATTCAATTGCCACAACAAAAGTACTTCTTCTAAAATTACGAAATGAAAGCTTTGATCACCTTTTGATGTGTGTGAATTCGATTTGCATAGAGTATGAAATCGAAACACCCGATATGAATGCTTGGTACAATGAGGGCACAAGTCGTTCTTGTCGAAGAAAAAATCTCGTCACGATTGAGCATCATTACCACTTTGATATGTTCAATTCCGTGATTGACTATCAATTGGAAGAGTTGAATTACAGATTCAATGATGATGCATTGGAAATCCTTAAGTTGAGTTGTGCTTTACAACCAAATGATCAGTTCAAATTATTTGATGTTGATCAAATATGTCTTCTTGCAAGAAAGTTCTATCCTGCTGATTTTAGTGATCAAGAAATGCATCATTTGAGATTTCAATTGGAGCATTATGAGGTTGATGTACTTCACCACAAGTGTTTTCGAATTTGTCATCAACTTCGAGTTATTGCGAAATTAATTCGAACAAATAAGTCGCATCACTACAACTTGGTTGAGAGATTGATTCGTCTTATTTTGACTCTACCTGTATCCACGGCATCAACAGAGAAATGAGCATTTTCACTATGAAGCGTATTAAGACTGATTTACGAAATAGAATGGAAGAAGAATTCTTGGCAGATACTATGATCATTCATATTGAACGAGAATTCGCTCAAAATATCGATATAGATGAAGTAATTGATGAATTCGATTCTTTAAAGCAAAGGAGGGCACAACTTAAATAGGTTATTTTTCTTCATATTCGATTTTTATATAATTTATTATTTAAGTATTATTTTTATTCTTTACCCACCAATATAATTTATATTTGATTCTATATTGTTTGTGTTTGCAGCTGATACACTTTTCATTGATCGAGTCATGTTTGTGACAAGTAGACAACAATTTTTAATTTAAGGTACTTCGGTTGAACTCATTATCTATTGATTTGGTTTCGATTTGATCTATTACAAGTGTTTGTGTTCAAATGTTTTTTTTTTTTTGCTTAATAGTTTGTGGCTTAATTTATGCGATAACCATGCTAATTTTATGTTTGTCATGGATGCATATATATATATTGGTATAATTTATTTAAAGTATACATAATAATATATAAAAATAATAAATTAAAAAATATTTATAGCCCAGGGCTATCAAAAATCCTAGATTCGCCCCTGCGCAAGAACCATCACCAACAAGGTTTTCATCCCAGCTTCCTTTGCTCTGTTTCTCATCACAATAACAGCTAATGCAGGACCAAACGTAAGTAATATAATAACAAATTAAATTCTTGTAGGACCTTTATATATTTTGTCAAATTTACATTAGATTTTACCTCTTTATGCATATATATATATATATATATATATATACATGCACACAGTGGATAAACCATGGTGGAGACTTGAAGAACAGAAGATGCGCAGAAGGGGAAGTGAAGATTAGTCCAAAAAGGGTCTCCAAACTGCAGTTGAAATGGAAATTCTTTGCCAGGAAAGACATAACCGCGACACCTGCTATATTCGACGGGGTCTTATACTTCCCTAGCTGGAATGGGAACGTGTATGCGGTGAGAGCCAGGGATGGGTCCTTGGTGTGGGAGAAGAACTTGAGCGAGCTCACCGGGCTGAACTCCACCGGATTAATACCTAATACAAACTCGACCGTGGCGAGAGCGACGCCTACCATTGCTGGAGATTTGTTGATTGTGGGGATATATGGGCCTGCCGTGGTGATAGCCATGGAGAGAGCGAATGGGAAGCTTTTTTGGTTGGCGAAGGTGGATGACCATCCATTGGCTTTGATTACCATGTCCGGGACGGCTTACAATGGGTGAGTGGCTTTTTTTTGGAGCCGTTCTACAACAAAGAATTCAACTAGAATGCATAGCTAAATAATACTTTGATAAGCCTTTTTTTAGTTTTCAACAATTATATTTGCTTGAAAAAATAACCATTGCCTTAAGAGCAACTCCAATTGAACGCTATCGAACGCTAACGCCAAAATAGAGTTGGATTTGGCTCCAACCGGACTGTAAAACCTCCTCTATTTTAGAGGTTATTCTACTGTTCATTTACTTTAAAATAGAGGGGGGCCTCTGCAATTAAAAAATTAATTGCAGAGACACCCTTAATTAATTTTTTATTGGATTTTCAACAAAGGATTGAACAGAATAAGCTTTTTTTGGGTTGCAATAGAGGATTGAAGGGGAGAAGCAGGAGGCGTACCCGGGCAACAAGGGAAGAAGCAAAGGATTGGAGGCCATTGATAAAAAAAATGATGTTGCTAGGCAAGAATGCAAGAAGGGAAGAAATGAACTTTCGGCACCGGTTTTTGTTTCACTGTTTTTGATGGGTCGACACTGCACTTTTGCTACACGGGTTTTTTGGATGGGTGTTGCACACTCACTGCTTTTGTTGAATATGTGAAGGTGATAGGGGACATTGATGGAGGTGTTTTGGGGTGTTTCATTTTGCCTCCTTTCATTAAATAAAAAATAAAAAAAAGGGGGGAACAAGTGAAGAGATGGCCACGCGAAGTGAAGAGATGGGATGGAAGCGATGTTGCTGGACTTTAATTTGTTTTTTTTAAACACATAGAAAAAGTGTTTGGTAATGTAATGATTAATACCCAAATTAAAACTATAAATATTATTAATTATTAAAAACAATAATAATAGTTAAAATTAAATTACACATGAAATAAAATAAACGTTTTATTAACAAACTTAATAATTTCTGATTAAAATACGATTCTACCTATTACAATACGATACAACACAGTACGGTATAAATAATAATTTGATTATAAAATTGATCGTTCCTTGTCCTGTTGGCTCTGTTCCTGGTCACGAAGTTATTAACCACAATTGGGAAAGTGCCGATCGTAATTTGTTCGATGACTACTTTGCTGAGAATCCAAAGTATAATGAAATTAAGTTCCATCGCGGGTATCAAATGTTGCGAAATTTATTCCTTCGTATTGTTGATGCAGTGAAATCTCATGATAGTTACTTTCAACAACAATGAGATAGACATAGTAAATTGGGATTAACGACTTTACAAAAAGTAACTACTGCATTCCGAATGTTGGCATATGGCTTACTAGCAGATGCCACAGACGAATACTTAAAAATCAGATAGTCTACTGCAATTGAAAGTATCAAAAGATCTTTCGACCAAAAAAAAAGTATCAAAAGATCTTTGTCGTGCTGTCGTGGAGTTATTCTCATATTACTATTTAAGGGAACCTAATGGTGATTACATTGCAAGGTTGCTTTATATTGGTCAACAACGTGGCTTTCCTGAAATGTAGGGTAGCTTAGATTGTATGCATTGGAAATGGAAGAATTGTCCCACTGCATAGCCCGGACAATACACCGGTCAAAGTGGCTCCCCAACTATAACTCTTGAAACAGTAGCAGATTACGATCTTTTGATATGGCACACTTACTTTGGTTTGCCAGACAACAATAATGATATTAATCTGTTAGACTCCTCTAATCTTTTTTCTAATTTTGTCGACTGCATTGCCCCCAGCTAACTACACTATTCAAGGTAAAGAGTATACCATTTGTTATTATTTAACTGATAACATATATCCGAAGTGGTCAACTCTTGTTCAAACTATTCATGAGCCGCAATCGCAAAAGAAAAAGTTATTTGCCATGAAGCAATAGGCGTGTAGGAAAAATGTGGAACGTGCCTTCGGATTCCTTCAAGCTCGATTCGCAATTGTCGCAGGTCCGTCACGTTTTTGGGCTAAAAACATATTACAAGACATTATGAGAGCTTGTATTATTATGTACAACATGATTATTGAAGACGAATGAGATCTTAGTGTACCAATTGGTCAAGCAAGGGAAGCACCAATTCTTTATGTTGAAGTAGCCGTGGATGAAAAAGAAAGATTCAATGAATTTCTTAAACGCGACAAAGACATTAGAGATAAAAATGCTCATTATGCGCTTCGTAATGCTTTAATTGATCATATTTGAGATGAGTACACAAATGGAGATAATTAATAAGTGGTATTCTTGCCCTTTGTGGTTATTGTATGAAAAACGAAGCATCGATCTTTAATGTTTCATCGACAATTATTGTTTGTCCCTCTAAAGTAATAGTATTGTCGAATTAATAAATGTTTTTACTATTTTCTTGCGAGTAATATGTGACATGTTGTCCAATAATAATAAATAGATTTGTTAAGTCATTATAAATATATTTATATAATATGTTAAATAATATTATTATATATTTGTGTGTGGTTAGGAGTGACTATATAAAAAAGAAAAGTGAGGGAGTTATAAGTGATATGTAAAGAATAGTGGTGAGAGAATATTCCTTTTTAGAGGAGAAATAGAGTTCGTGGTTGGAGAAGAAATAGAGTTTGATGTAATAGAACTGTAACATAGAGGGAAAAATAGAGTATTGTGATTGGAGACTTAATCTTACTCTTTAATTATTAATAAAAAAACAAAACTATTGTTCATCAACATTTCCTAGCTGTGTATTTCAATAATTTTACCAGAAACCGATTAACTTAATTTATCACTCAAATTCGTATACGAAGACAATTGAACGGCCATATATACCCAAGTTTGAAATCATTATCACTGGAGCTACCGCATGGTTGACTGAGAATTGTTAATTTATTGACTAATTCAAATTCTAACTTTTTTAAGATTTTTAGATGTATATATCTTACACTCTTTATGCATAACTATATGACATAAAATAAATTGGATAGCTAGACTTTCTGACCGGGAATTGATCAATATGTATCGAGGAAAGCAATTTACCATCATTTAATTATTATCTCTGTGATGTCACCTTTTTTTTTTTTGCAATAGGGCTAAATTGGTCCCTCAATTCTCAGCGAGCTGGGACTCCGTCTCTAAAGTACAAAGTAGTCTAACTCAGTTCCTAAACTCTCAACTCTCTTCTAAAGGGGTTTTTTTAAAAGTGGGGTGGAGATACAATTTATTTTCCAAAATATGGAACTTTACTTTGAATTTCCAAAAGTAGGTGATAACTCCTTTTGAAAAGGAGTTATCACCGACGAGGTGGCATGCATGGTGGTGAGGTGGAAGACAATTGTATAGATAGCTCATTTTGAAAAAGAACTATCTATACAAAGCATGGTGGTGAGGTGGTGGTGAGGTGGATTAAAGAATTGTATAGATAGCTCATTTTGAAAAGGAGCTATTTATACAAAACTATATACTCTATGAATGACTCCTTTTGAAAAGGAGCTATCTATACAAAATTATTTGCCCTATGAACGACACGTGCGTATGGAGATGGACGACCCGCGTGGACCCGCGTCACTCGCTTATCTCGAGGAAGACAACCAATGTAAACAACGCGCACGCATATCGACGTGGACAACCCATGGAAACTTCACCCATGTATGCCGAGGTGGAGATTTCATGCAAATGTCGGGCACGTCTGTCGAGGTGGGCGACCCATGCAACTTCATGCAACTCATGCAAACGTCACACACGTGTCTCGAGGTGGTAAAGTCAATGCCAACGTCACACACGTATCTCCTAGTTGACAACACATGTAAACGCCACGCACGTATGTTGAGGTGGGCGAGCCATGCATCTTCGTGCAAACCATTCAAACGTCAGACAACATATCTCGAGGTGTGGACAACTCATGCAACCTCGTGCAATCCATGCAAACCATGCGAATGTGAAGCACATATTTCGAGGTAGACAACTCATGCAACCTGTTGCGGTCCATGCAAACCATCCAAACGTCATGCACGTAACTCGAGATAGATAAGTAATGCAAATGTCAGACACGTATCCCGAGGTGGACAATCCATGCAAACGTCATGCACGTATCTCGAGGGGGCAACCCATGCATATCCACTATAGACCATAGACCCCATGTAAACGTCACGCACGTATTGCGAGGCGGACAACCCGTATAACCCGTGCAACCCATAGGCGCTATTCGGTCGGCCCATGTCCACTTGGTCATCCTACGTGGATTGTGTTACACGGATAGCGCCTTTTCAGGCGTTATCCGTGTAAGGCGCTATCCGTGTAACCCAATCCACGTAGGACAGCCATACACTGATAGAGCCTTTTCAAAATGCGCTATCAGTGTAAGGCTGTCCTACGTGGACCGTCCACGTCAGCAAAAAATTCCAGCCACTCTAATAACGCATATTCTAAATCGGTACTTTTGAAAAGACGTTATTGCCTATTCTCAAAAAAAAAAAAAAAAAAAAAAAAAAAAAAAAAAAACATCCTTATTTTCCGAATTTAAACTAAAAACATTATTACTTTTGTAATTTTTTCCTTCTAAATCAGTCCCTCCTTTTCTTTGCCTAACTAACCTTTTTAACCCCTATTAATCATCTTCGTTGAACTCCTTCGCCGCACTTTTGGCATTCCCCCGGCAGATGAACTAGGGAGCACGGCCGTTTGCAGTAATTGATGCCTTCAGGGATGAGCGGTCTCTGGAGGACATGTCCGAAGGTGGAGCGATTGTGAAAATGTCGAGAGTTGGTGAGCGAGTGGTGGTGGTGTTGAACGCGATCCTAAGAAAGAGGAGGGTTTGGTTGTGGACGAGGAGGCGGTGAGGAGGGGAATCAATGAGCCTTTTGTTGTTCCTTCTTCTTCAAGACGTCTTCTTGATTGTGAATTTGATGAAAATATTTGTGCTTTTGTTTGTGTTGTGATTGTTAATTGGAGCAAGAAAAATCAGGGAGAGATCAATTAATTAATGGTTCTATGTTAGGTGGATGGCTTGATTTGTATTAGTTTGTTAATGAGAATAAAATTCTTTTGTTCTGCAACTCTTCTCTTTGTTAGTGAAATAGAGCGAAACCAGTTCACCCAAAAATAAAAAGAAAGCAAAAGCGACTGAATTTCTTCATGCTTGGAGTGGATTGAATGATGGTTGATTGCAATTGACTTTGTTTGTGTGGTATTCCACACTTTATCGATCTCAAAATTCTCAGTTTATAGTATAAAATTGGTTGGGTTCATCTAGGGGCTGGGCCCCTTAGCAAGATCGCTAGGGACATCCTCCTCTCTCAAGGCGTCAACTGCAGCATACGACTACCGTGGCCCCAAGTCTAGGGCAGGCAAAAATACGGGACCGGACATAAACGGGATCGGACACCACTTTCTATAATGATTAAATTTAGTGTCCGGACCCGTTCCCGTTTTTAAAACGGACACTTTTTTTTTTGTCCAGTCCCGTATGTTTACAAACATACTGCTCCCGTTTGTCGATTTTTATTTTTAAATATGATTAAATATTTTATTTATCAATTATTTTAAAAAAAAACCCTAAGTTTAACTGAGAAAATAAATTTGAAACGAAATTTAAAAAAATCAAACAAGAAACATGTATATGAATGGAGAAGGAGTAAAAAAAAATTACATTGAGAGCAAAAGAGATGAGTGGGCAGAGCTGCGGGCCAAAAATTGAGAGGCAGAGAGGAGAGGAGAGTGATAGGCGAGGTGAGACCGTGAGAGTCGGGAGAGTGAGAGGCAGAGCCGGGAGAGTGGCAGGCAGAGCCGGGAGAGTGAAAGGCAGGTAGGGCCGGGAGAGTGAGAGACAGAGCCGGGAGAGCAGAGCCGGGAGAGATGAGAGTCGGGAGAGATGACGAGGCACGCCGTGCGTGGCCGTGAGCCGCGGTGCGTGGCCGTGAGACGCGAGGTGGTGAGAGACGACCGTGAGGCGGAGTGAGGCGGTGAGAGTCGAGAGTCGAGACGGTGAGAGACGGTGAGAGGCGGAGTGAGGCGGTGAGAGGCGGCGTTAGGGTTTGTGATGTTGTGACTTGTGAGGCCGTGAGGGAGAACCAGAGAGGGGAGGGAGATCAGAGATGGGAGAGGAAGAACCTCACGAGCTAACCGGCTAGGGCTGGCAAGTGGCAACGTTAAAAGTTAAAACTTAAAATACATGAATTGTGAAATTACATATATGCCCTTCAAATTAATCACTAACGAGTACCCGTTTTTTTGAAATTTTTGCCGGACTCGATCCCGTATTTTTAAACGAACACAAAAAATTGTCCAGACCCGTATGTTTTTTACAAAAATATTGTCCGAACCCGTTTAAAACGGGTTCGGGCAACTTTTGCCAGCCCTACCCAAGTCCATCCGCTTAGGTGATTGCAAGTAGAGGTGTATTTGGCTCTATCCAATTAGGGTAAATCTGCAATCGGATTTAATTATTGCGGATTGAAAAATTTTAATCTAGTCCAATCCACATCAATCCAACTTGCAAACAAAATGCGGATCAGACTAGAATTATTATGGATTGAAAAATAACAATCTAGTCCAATCCAAATAAGCCATCAATCCAATTTGCAATTATTACGGATTGAAAAATAACAATCTAATCCAATCCAAATAAGCCATCAATCCAATTTGCAAAACGCGAATCGGACTGGATCATGTTTGATGGGTCGACGTTTTCTTATCCAAAGATTCATAAAATTAAACTTAATCAAACAAACATATATCTCATGAATGACAAATTTTCAACATACATCCCACAAATTTATATATAACATATTTCTCATAAACTTGTCATCATAGTAACCTTTAAAATGCAAGTTCTTACATTAATAAATATGTCATCCACAAATCTGCACCATACACCTTTACAAAAGTACAAAAATTGGTGCACGTTGCAACATATATACCACTTATAAAAAAAGTCTGAAGCGTAATAAAAGAGTTAAAAACAAGCATAGTCTTTGAGATACTATAGTCTTCGGGATACAATAGTACATATGATCATATATGTATACGTGTTGATGTGATAAACTTACTGGATCGGATTGTGGCTAGATTAGTGATTTGTCATTTCAGTCTAATCTAATAGATCAAAAAATTGATTTAATTAGTGACAATTGGTCTCGATTGGATTGGATACGTGGATTAGTGTAATCCGCGTGCACCCCTAATTGTAAGGACCATAATCAATGTTGCTAGTGCGGCAAAGGAGTTCAACAAAAATGGTTAATTGGGGTTAAGGAGGTTGGTTGGGCAAAGAAAAGGAGGGATTGATTTAGAAGAGAGTTGAAAGTTTAGGAACTGAGTTGGACTACTTTAGACTTTAGGGACGGAGTCTCCAACTCGCCAAGGGTTGAGGTTCCAATTTGGCCCTTTTGCCCTTTTTTTTTTTTTTTTTTTTTTTTTTTGGGTGAATTTGAGAGGTCATTAGGCTGGGCATGGTTTTGAATAAGCATACGAAGAAATAGTTGATGATTATATATATAAAAGATGTATGTGCACTCATTGCATGACTTTTTTGTTCGTTTTTTTTTCTTTTTATTTGATTCATGCATATATATATATATCTTGTTCATCATTGACTTTGTGTCTTTGAATAATGTAAGTAATGTACGTAATCATGCTACATTTGATTTAGTAGAATCTTTCATATATATGTACTATATATATATATATATATATATATATTTCATTTATAAAACATTTGAGATTGGTTATATGTATAATTGTGGTGCCTTGCAATATACTATATTAATATTGGGATCAACCTCATCCATAAGTGACAACCTAGTCACCTACCAAATTACTATTAAGCTACATTTGTTTAGTACTTTATAGACGATTTTTTTAATAATTTTACACAAGGTTCAAAAACTAGTGAAATACTTCACTTTACATTTTGTAACAACAAACATTTTACTCCTTTCAACTTGCGGCTAAAATGATCGATTCAATTTACAATGAGCGGGCTGAGTATAGGTGAGAAAAGTGAAAAAATTGGAGCATCTCCAATGCAAATGTGAATTGGAGGAGAATATATACATGTCACATATGATGCAATGGACATTGAAGTCAAATATACTTTCTACAACGCAACAATAGATTAGAATGTGCAACTGAAGTGGCATTAACAAATAGACATTACTTATTCTCAATGTCTACTTTTAGACGGTACTACAATGTCAGCAATTATATATCTTTAAATTATAAAAATAATAATAAAAAACTTTGAAATAGAAGTGTAATCATTATGCGTTTGAGTCTTGGAAAACACTTTTGAAATTTATTGTCTATTTCTTTTTTGGTGTAACCGATCTTGCATCTGAATTAACTGATTACTCTGGGCTAGAGCCGTAGTCGGCCCATAAGGAGCTTTGACTCTCCTTATGAAAGGCATGAATCCACGACCACATTTTGCATTAGAGATGCTATAAAAGAGTAATTTTTATGAATTTACTGCTATTTTAGTCATATGGCTAGGATAAAGATTTCCTCCACATAAATGATATGGATGAATCCACGATTACAATCCACATTTTGCATTGAAGATGCTCTTATAAAAACTAATTATTTTTTGTGACCTGATATTCTAAGCATCTCGATGATGACAAATTGCTCTTAAAGATATGGATTTTGCATGGGAGGCGCACTTAAAGATATTAATTGTTTTTTTTTAATCCATGGGTATTTTAGCCATATACTTTTCCTCCACAATGATGGTATGACATGAATCCAGGTTTATGATCCACTTCTTATTGGAGATGCTTTTATTAGTCATCTACAAAAACTCCCCATCAAAAAAACTCTTTAGGTAAAACAACTTATAGCCTTAAAAAAAGAAAAAGTAAAACGATTTATATTATTGATCGGAGGGAGTAATTTTGTTTTGGTCCCTATCATTCCATTCCAATTTTGACACATATTTATTTTATAATGAAGACATATATTTTTGATTTTCGTACACACGAATATTGATTCGAAGATCAAAGGGGTAGTTTCACAAACGGTTATCCAACTTTATAGTTTGTAACATTGTGACCACTAAACTCCCATTTTTTTTCAAATATATATAATAATATATATATACACTCAACTTTATAAAAAGTTTCATAAAAATTACTCTGGTCACTCTCCGATCGAAAATCTAGCGACCCTGCTTACGTGGTGCACCTTCATAATTGGTTACTTAACTTATCACTAGTCTTTTTTGTTAGAAATTTATCACTCATCTCTAAAGAAAATTAAAATAACTTATTACTCACTCGCATGATATAATCAAAACAAATAATCACATAACTATTTTTTTTTAAATAAATTGACAAAAAAATTAAAAATTAGACCGCATCAGAGACCTCTTGCACGACCCCTCCTCCACTTCCTCCGCCCTATTATTCATCATCTCCACTGACTTCTCCCTCCACAAACCTTCGGCTCCCCCTCCCAAGACTTTTTTTCTGCAATTCCCTGCTAGAAATCCTTCATCTCCAACATCTCTCCTCCTCTACCCCTACCCTGGATATCTCCTCCGACCTCCCCACCCACATTTGCCACTCTTTCTACTTCTTTGTGGCGACCTCAAGCCCCAAGGCCACCCCGGGGTGTCGTCTCTCTGTGTACTCCTCGCCCAGTAGGCTCAGCTACACGTGTTAGGCACCTGTCCGTCCATCTCATATCTCGATTATCATGTCTATGTGTGTGTTATCCATGTAATTAGTTAATAGTTTCATGTTTACATGAGTTATTTCCTTAAGTATTTAAGTTCCTTAAGTCCAACTATTTGTAGTTTATTCGAGTCATAACCATGCTACTAGTTTGTATTTTACAAGTTAATCATTAAGTCAACGGAAGCCTTAATTTGATGCAAATAAAATATTAAATTAGCATGATGAGCATTATTCACAAGAGCATGTCCTACTGTGGAAAACTCGAAAAATACTCTATATATAGGTGATAGTACCATAAAATAGTGTATATATACATGTACGATGTTACTCCAGTCTCCCAATACCCAAAATAATATAAAATATCAAAATAAGCATGTCCTAATAGGTCCTCGACAATAGGCAATCAGATGTAGTCACCTAGGATCCCATTGCCCCTACTGGTACTAGGATATGCACTCAATCGTCACAAAAGACAGATGACAAGTACAGTAAGTAAAATCCCAAGGAACCCCTCTGAGCATTCGCATAATAAAGTAAGGAAATGCAAGAAAGACTGTTAAGTAAATATGCGGAATATAAAGACAATCAACTGTAAGGCTCATCGCATGAATAATTAACATATAAGCTAAACAAATGTGTGTATTCGCTCTAGACTGTACTTCAGGTCACCAAGTTCCCACTAGTGGACGCGCCCAACTGGCCCAACACCTTGCCTCTCGCGGTGTTGGCTAAGTTCGCTGAGTCACCGATACATGCACTAAGGCAAGCTCAAGTTGCCATTCATCGAGGGTCGGGTTACTCGTGCTACAATCTAGCGTATCATGAACTCACAACAGAGAATCTGGGGAGTAAACTCAACCCACATCCAAGTAATGGAATGGAATAGTAGAAACAACAAGAAATGAAAAATGGAATTAAAAACAGAATCAAATATTTAGAGTTTTTCAATTGGGTTTTACAAACCTCAAACCGCTCTTCGACCTCCCCGGACTCCCGTATCTAACCTGACAAACTCCCCGACACCAAGCTACGGTCCACTAAGTCCTTGAAGTTCAATTTTATGAGTTTAGGTTGTTTACAAGTCTTTAGATATGTATTAAGTTGAAAATCACCAAAATAGCCCTTAACGTTCAAGTTTGAACTGTCATTAGCGAGCTAATAGGTCTACCTAGCGCGCTAGGTTGAGTTAGCGCGCTAAGGAATCGAGTTAGCGCGTTCCTGTTCTTCATTTTGAAAAAAGTTTAGGAGCCCAGAACGATTAGCGCGCTAACCAACTTAGTTAGCGCGCTAATCGCCCTTTGTGACAGAATTCTCAAGTCAAGAATTCTATCCTTCCCCTTTCAATTAGCTAATCTAACCTGGTTTACACATTCTCCAGACCTAAGTGACTCCAAAACATCAATTAGACCCATCTCTGAACAAAAATTCAATATAAATATCCAAATCCTATGAATTCACTAATTTTCACAAATTCATCAAAACACCAATTCATTCAAAATTAGTTGTAAACTCTCCATGAAAATGATCATTATACTTATAATTCATTAAGATAATACTAGAAATCACTGACCCAAATCCTCATATTCAAATTATATCAAAACACACAAAATTAGGTTCATTAGAAAGTGTGATAGATGGAGAAGATGATTACCTTAATTTAATCATTCGATTTACTCTTCAAAGTGTTGAATTTCAACACTTAATTTACTCTCTAAATATCTGGTTTTCTCTGGTTTGCGTGTGAAATTGAGTTAGTGGAGATGAGTTTTTCCACTCACTTGGTATATATATATGGTTATGATCAAGTGTGCTATGCGTATCTCAAGAATTATCTTGTGGTCTCTATTCATGATGTCACACACCACTTAATGACTCTAATCACCCATTTCTAACCTATAGTTACTCACTAGGATCATCTTGATATCCATCTATGATCCACATTATTTAACTCAAACTATAAGTTTATCATTTATTTGATTTATTGACATTACATTAAGCCTTATTAACCCATATGGTTAGTGTTTCTAATTATCAAAATTAACAAACTTGTGGTCCCACTAACCTTCGGCTACCCGGTACACGGTGCCATGCGTTTCAATACGTATTTCGAGGCACGCCATAGCCTATTATTCTAATTTCTTAATTGATTTAGCCTATGGTTACGTTACCCATTTTATTTGATTACTTGCTCATATTAATATCAATTAGTCGAGTTCCCTAGTGTATCCGTAATTCACCTTTCGATACCCGCGTTGATACGTATTTCGAGGAGACTACCCATCACACAACCTCGTACGATATAACCATTCAACATACACACATGCGATTTATTAGCAATTAAATTCATAAAATGCATTGCAAATAAACAATACAACACACAATTTACTATTGTACCTAGGTTGATGTGTGTCCTAGCATACTCGCGCCATCCACGTGGATCTGAGCTAACATCCATGTCTGAAATTGTGAAATAAATAACAACGTTAATTAAATGGGTCATTACATTCTCTGTCTCCATCCTTTGCGTCACCCCACATATTCATCGTCGACCCCCTCAGCTGCAAGCTCCTCGTTGCCATCACTAGAATCATCATCAACAAGATGCATCCCTCTATGGCGCTTCCACCGAGGTGTTCATCACTAGGGTTTTGATTCGGTCAGAGAACTAAAGGAGGCTTATGAGGTATTGGGGACAGAAAGGGAAATTAAGTGGAGTTCGCTAGCGGGGATGGAGGTGAGGGAAGGGATGTCGGAGTTAGGGATGAAGATACCAAATTAATTAAATTTCACTTTTTGTTTTGAAAAAAGATAATAAATTAATTAGTTTTAGTTAGGGGTGTGCAAACCGCGGTTTGGTGGTGAAAACCCTCAACCACCAACAAATCGAGGGTTCATGGTTTGACTATTTTGCAAATCACTGCCAAACTGTGAACCCTCAAAATTGCAATCGGACAGACCGTAGTTTGCCTGATTTGGTTAGTCTAGTTTTGCAATTTTCCTGCGACATATTTAAAAAATATTGTCATGCATTCCATACAAGTATTTATATGTCCATCAACAAAGCATTCAACAAAACACGTCCATAAAAAAAAAACAAAAAACTGCTATACATTAACTATGGAGGCTAAGCATGGGAAAAAAGATGAGTTGAACGACAGAGTTGCAGAGTTGTTGGATAGGCCTGAGCTTGTACTTGTACTAGATGAAGAGATCAAACGATTCGTTAAGGCTCGACTTGAAAAGTGTTTCAAATGAGTTACAAAGCCACCAATGTAGAACAACTATCAAACCTTCTTTGATTTGTTCACTGTAATTATTAACTTCTCTCTCTAATTTGATTATCATCTTAATTAACTCTCAAACAACAAAATATATTAATAAAATCTTTCAAGGATGCGTGTTTATAGCATACACACGGCCCTCTCACCCCTCTCTCTTAACACCCTACTTAACCTCACCAAATCACTTCATCTCCATCACATTGAACCTTTCAAATTGTATATGAAAGAAGAAGGGTGAGAAGGGGAATTAAAGCAATAGCCGAGGAGGGCAGAGGTAGAAGTGAAATGATAAATTAAAGGTTATTCCAAAATAAGATCTCAAGAAAAATAGAATAAATTATTAATAAAATTTGATTCAATAAAACAATTCTTATCTGATAACTTTAAAAAAAAATAAGTCTTACCTAATTGAAAGATTGAATAACAACTTGGCGAGGGGAACAACGGTGGAGAGTAGAGCAAAAAGATAAGAGGTGAGGGCTTGAGCAAGAAAAACACAATAAACAGAGGAGGTGTCGTGGTGGTGAGGTGAGCAAGAGAGAAGGCGAGGGCTTGAGTGAGAGGAACAGAGTAGCAAGAGGAGGCGTCATGGTGGTGAGGTCAGGGAGAGGTGAGACGAGGGCTTGAGCGGGAAAAGTAGAGCATACGATGTGGTGGGTAATAGATTTAGGGTTTCCTGGTGTAAATTTATAAAGATTCCTAAAATATCATTCGATTTGGTGAACCACGGTTTTCTAGAAATGAAAACTGCCACCAAACTGCAGAGTTGCCGTTTTTAAGTTTTTTAAACCACCCCAAAATCGCGAATTGAAAAACTAGACCATATCAGACAGTTTTAGCAGTTTATGCAGTTCTGGAAGACTGTGTCCACCCTAGTTTTAGTTAATGGGTTGATTATTTATTTATTTATTGCAAGAAACGGGTATGATTTATAAGTTAAGTTATTATGAGAAATTATCTCATACGCCACATCATCAAACTCAGGTTTTGGAAAACAACACAAAAAAAATTAATGATCGTAAATGTAATTTCACAAGGTGACACATCAACAAGCTCAAGGGAGCATCTGTAAAAAATTATCAAAGTGATTTCGTTGAAATATTTTGAAAAGTCTAAGTGATTTTGTTCAAATGTTTTGGAAAGTATGGTGATTTTTTGTTACAAACAAAAGTCTTATGACTTAAGTGTTAAAATTCAAAAAGTTGGATGACCATGAATGTAATTAACTTAGATCAAGATCATAAATAAGTATGGTCATTACAAAATCATTTTTCTTTTTGTTAGGTAGGCATTATCCTTTTTTCTAACAAAAATAAATTGTTCTTCAACCATAAACCCTCAAAATCGTGCACAAAAGAAGTCTCAATTAATATCTGGTTTCTCTTTCTAATTTCCTTTTTTCTTATATAAGTTGTTAAATTTCAGGCAGCTTTTCTCATTCCACCTCACATTATTCATCATATGAATAGAGTAACCAATAAGTTCATACATGCATTGTTGTAATTCCCTGATATAAATTCTCGCCAATTCAGACAATCTCTAATTGTGCTTGATTGTGTTTAGGGATCGAATAACGGTGATGGGAATTTAGGATTTTAGTAAGTTACATTAGTTCAAAAATCTTGCGAGATCTTTCATGGCTTGGTTATCTTAGCTATGTTTTAAACTAAGTTTTACCTAGTAATAAAGACATAAATGTAGGAAGTCATATTTGAGCTAGATGGTTTAACTGCTCAAGACGAAAATCGAGGATCTTCATAATGAGGTTGGGCTAGTTGAATTAACGAAAATAACAAAACGATATGAAGTTTATGTGAGTGGCATGGTAATATATGAAAGGTATATATAGGTCCCTTTGATTCTATTAATTTAATTATTTGACCTCATGTTCTAAAGATTTTTGTTAAGATCATGATCATAGAATTTGTGGTTATCATGGATATGGTTACACGGTTGTAACTTCTTATTTGTTCTTATCTTCTTTGATGTATTCTTGTCTTTTAGGTGCATATAAATATATGTAACATTGTATTCAATGATTCATTCAATAAAACTCTCGTTATTTAGAAACACTCATGGTATCGAGCCTTAGATCCTATCTCTACATCTACCCATGCCAAGTTCGTCGAGAAGTCGATCCCGTCATCCATCGTCTTGGCTCTTCGTTTCTACTTCGTCTGCACTGTTTGTAAGGCCTACTGCTATATTGAGAAGTCGATCCCGTCATCCGCCAAACACAACACACACGAGCATGCACACACGCGACTCCCTGTTGGTGCGTTGTGCATTTAATGCATTTGTTTTTTTGTTCCTACTATTTTCAGATCAACCCTAGCTATTCAGTTCAGATCGCCCCCTCATGCTAGATACAAATCAGCCATTGCTACTTGTTGGGGCATTTGCCCTAGGTCAATCTACAAACATTGTTTATCTTATCATTTTAGTTAATAAAATTGTGGTTTTCATTTGCTGTTATATTATAAATGATTGCATGTTTGCCATATAGTAATATCCATGGATATTTGTTAAAATATCATAAATGTCCCTAGTCATCATTATACTAAGAATTATAATGAATTAAGGCTAGTGTGAATCTTAATTGATGGTTATGTGATGATCATGCGTATAGGGATACGAATCGAGATCATGAGTACTTGTTATAGGAACAAGATACTGGACTCACCTGTTATGAGAACACCACATGGATTAAGTTATAGGTGTTACTCATGATAGGTATATCATTAGTCATTTGACTTGAGATTACCATAGACTTCAATATTAGAAGCATGGTAATTTGCACAATCAAACATTTTCTTTAATTAGGACGATTATAAAGATTGTGATTGGTTGTCATATGAATAATATGTGAAGGTGTGTAGTAAAAATATAATTTTCCCCTCTCGTATAAAGAGAGATATCATTGGATCCCTCAATATGTTAGATTGTTAAATGGCCAAGTCCAAGTGAATTGATATGATCAATGTAATTTGAATGTTTTTAGTCTACCTAAAGATCGAGACTAGTATAATTGAACATGAAGGGTGACTTTTCATGCCTTATATTTAGTCAAAGGATATTGCACAACAAAAGGATATGATATATGTTATTCATCATGTTGTATCAATTTTGATATTCATGCTACTTGGGTAATCATAATGCTTTGCTAGAGACTGCTTATGACTTGTGTACTAAAATGGTTTTGGTTCACTGCTAACGTCGCATGAACCTATTGGGTCCCACACAAAGAATGGCTTTACGCAATTTCAGTTGGTCTAGAGTAATGAATTTTATATGATAAAATTCATGACATAAAAGCCCTTACAATTTGTTATATGATAACTTATCAATAACGGCGTATGTGTAATTTGCTTAAACTGCCTAAATACAATAGTTGTATTACGAATATGATTTTAAGTGAGAGCTTATCTACACATATAAATAGAGGTTGAAACCCTAAAACTACATAAGATTCTTGTTTTTTTTTTTGCAAATTTCAAGTTCTCTAGATTTTAGGGGAGAAAGAAAAACGTTTTCAATCTCTCTTGGGGCTAACACTCCAAATTATGGTCACCGTTCGTGTGTGAATTTCTAATAGAGGACGCGCACTTGAACGTCTTGGAAATCAAACAATTAGATAAGGAAATCACATATTAAGGTATGGTTTACTTTTTTAGATCTAGTTTAATGGTACTTATTTTCGGTCATGTTAAGGTTTTTCAAAATTGTTTTGAATTTTTTATTGTGTATGAACCCCAAAACCTAACACTACTCGATACAGATCAGCCCCCTACCACTTGGGACAGATTAGCCCCTGCTTGCTCAGTACCGATCAGCCCTTACCTGCTCCATATATACCAAACCCTACCTGCTTGGTATAGATCAGCCCATGCCTGCTCGATTCAGATAAGCTTATGTGCATTCGGTTCAGATCACCCCTCTTCTTCTTAGTTTGTCACTCTTTGCTATAGAAAGGTTGCATCAATGGAGGAGAAAAATGAAGTATCCCGACCAATCTTAACAATTCTTGATGGTTCAAACTATACTTTATGGTCGTAACAAATTAATAGCTTCTTGATTGGTCACAAGTTTTGCCGTATAGTAAAGGGGGACATCGTCAAGCCAGAACAAAGTGAAAAGGAATTTGACGTCAAATATTTTAACAATGTTGAATATTGGGAGAGTAAAAACCATAAGATCATCATTTGGTTCAGCAATGTCACTGGTCTCTCTATTCACATTCAATTTGTTGAGTTTAATATTGCTAAATTGGAATTTTTCGTTTGTTTGGTACAAAGTTTCTGGTTTGGCACAATATTATCAATTATCACTCATCACGACAATATGAAGCAAGAACATGGTCAATCAATTAATGATTTTCTAGTCCTCATTCAGCCAATCTGGAATCAGTCGCAACAAGTTAAAATCACTCAAGATCATATTCATCTCATCCAAGTTAACATAGGTCTTATCCACATAAGCAACGGATAACACAAGTTTTCATGGCACTTCATTCTAAGTGTTTGAAGTTGCGATCCCTTACCTGCTCTTGGTGCAGCAGTCAAAGATAATTTTATTTGAAACAACTAGGCTTGGTTTAGTTAAACCTTTTTCTTCCTCAGAAGTTGCTCTCGCACTTACTCCATCATGTTTGAAGTATAGATCCTCATTTTGTAGGAATTGCAAAAGCACGGGTCATTTGTTTGCTAATTGTCCTACTATTGAGTGTAAATATCATTATGAATAGGGTCATATAGTGCCAAATTTTCCAACTCATCCACCTCGCCCCAACGGTGCCACAAAGTCTACATCTAAAACAGATTCCTCTGTTATTGATGTTGTTGTTGTTGTTGTTGTTGTCTCTGATGGGTCACCTTCCACATTCCTACTATTCCCTTGAGTGAGATAGAAACACTCCTCAAACATGTGATATAACTCTAGCACATTGCCTTATCTGTTACACCAAGTAAATCTTGGTTTCTTAATTATGGATGGTGTAGTCATATGACTTCTCAATTGTATGTCCTATCTAATAGCAGAAACACTTAGTATCTTTTATCTATTCAAATCGCAAATGGAAGTTGTATGTCCGTTACTTATAAACCTAACTCTTCCTTACGCTCGTTGTAGAATTAAATTTAGTTTTAGTTAGTCAATTATATGTGATCACGACTTATCTGTGTCTTTTTCTCTTATTAGTTGTCACGTTCAGGATTTCCAAACGATTCAGATTCTTGGAACGGGGAGCAAAGTGGGACGATTATTTGAGCTCACATCACTTCATTTGCCTGCTTCTTAGAAACTCTTTGTTGTTGTTTCTTTTCCTTCAATATATCATGGCATCTTCGTCTTAGTTATGCATCTGCTAGTTAACTTTAAACTCTTATTTTTATTGGATCATTAGGTGTTTTAAAATTTAATTCATTTGGTTTATGCATTGTCAATTAGCAAAACAACAGGCTTCTCTTTTCAGTCTTAGTTATTGTATTGCTAATACTCCTTTTGGTTTAATTCATTCAAACATTTAGGGTCCTGCACCTACTTCCACTGCGAATGGTTATCATTATTTTGTGTTATTTATTGATGATTATTCATGACTTACTTGGATATATCTTTTAAATCATATGTCCGAACTATCACATATCTATATTGAATTTGCTAACATGATTAACACTCAGTTTTCATGCCAAATCAAAATATTCTGAACTGATAATGCTTTTGAATATCAAGATTTTGTTCTTCTTGAGTTTCTTAAGCACCAAGGCCATGTTGATCTACGTTCATGCCCTTATACCTTTCAACAAAAATGGAAAAGCCGAATGAAAACATCATTATATATTAGATTATGTTTGTGCTCAACCTTTTTCGGCATCTTGTCCTGAAAAGTTTTAGAGTGAGGCGACCACTTCTTTAAAATAGGCACTACCTGGCCTAATCTCGTCATTAAGTCCTAATCTTAACCACGTAAGACCTAACGATGTATTAGTTAGCCTTTTGTCGTATTAGCCTCATTATTCGTGTTCAATATAAGTATTTCTCAAGACATTGTTATTTTAAATTTTAAAGTTAATTAATTTTTTTTACAGTTTTCAAATGATTAGCGGAAGTCATAGCAGTTATATGGAAGTAATTCAAATGAATCCTAAGTATGGAAACCAGGAAATAAAATCACATGCATATAAACATCAAAATATAAGAAACAATATGATAGTCAAGTCTTAATTCGGGGAACTATAAGTGTGTTCGGTTGGGTTGATAGGCTTGTCTTGATAGGGTTGGGCTAAGTTGCATCGAATTAGTTGGCTACAGATTAAGGGTAATCCAAATTTGGGGACTTGCTCAGTTGGGTTGATTGGCGTTTAAGCAGTTTAGCAGAAATGACGTTTCTACCCTTCCCCATATAATTACCCCAATACAATCAAACTCACCTTACTCATGATCTCAAACCCCTATAAAAGATTTTAATAATCAAGAATTGTTGAACCGTAAAATTAATCTATTATTTAGACATATATATGGTTTGTGCTTCACAATCTTGAGAAAAAGTAGAAGAGACCTTGATTTGATTCTCCAAACTGAACACTCTATCAACCCCAAACAACCAACTAACCTACCACAAATACACGAGCAAACATACATTAAAAAAGAGCTAATAAGCAAGAATCAACTAAATTTGAAGACATTCAAGAAGAAAAGGCATCGATGGTGGATATTTTTGTGCATACAACGATGTGAAACAAAAGCCTAAATGGGAGGAGGGGACTTACAATTGCGTAGAGAGAAGATGAGATGCTCACAATCAAATGAGAGAAGGATGACGAAGGTTAAAGGCAAGGTGCAAAGAGAGGAAGAGATGCTCACAGCTGAACGAGAGAGGAGGAAATGCTTAACGTTTTCAATTTCGATGAGAGATCGATTTTGGTTTTGAGATGGAGAGGCCGAAAATGTTGATCAAGTATATTATTGTCTGCAAGTGTTTTAAAACAAGTGAAGGAAAAATAGGAAATAATGTTTTCCTTCAGGTTGAATTAATTAGTGAGTGGGTTAAGGTTCAATTTATTTAGTCCCATGAATACAAGACCATGTAATCCGTTTCACTACTTAGTCCGCCTGAGCGAACATTAGACTAAAAGTTAATCCTATGATTAACCTTTTTGTCATTCCAACCAAACACACCATATATGCTCAACCCAATATATACACTCCAAAAAGTACAGTAAAGACATAAAGTAGATAATACATCACAAGTCAAGACCTACAAGATAGGAAGTAGAAATCGTCGAATGCTCAGAGATAGTTGTTGATATTCTCCTTGTCCGACCTGCTGCTTGATAGATCTGCACCCAACATCATAAAAAGGATGGTGAGTACAATATATAATAAAGTAATTCCTAGAGATTCTTATATACATTTCCAAACATAATCAACTAGTATTTAAAAGCATAAATATAGTGAAGAAGTGCTGAAATGTAGATATGCTAGTAAATACTACAGTTAAACAAAATGAGACTGATACAGGCTAAGTAGTAATGATCTAGGTCTGGTCAGCCGTGAGTCCTATCATATAGGCCTTTATTCCACTATCTTAAGGTGGAGTTATGCTCTACACTGCTATTGAAGGTCGGAGTTGAGCTCCACGCCTCCATAATCACTCATTTGTGTATTCTTGCTAACTAACTCGAGTCTCGTTGACCCGTGTGACGCGCAAGTGTAATGGTGAGTGCCGGCAACCTCGGTAGTCTAGTGACCCCGTGTGCCTCGCATCCCATATCGTGCAATGGATCCTAGATTCTACTACTAATTTGTAATTTCAAGAAAGACTCACATCAAGGATCTCAAGACATGTCAATATGCTTCGAAGCCAACTGTCATAGAATACAAGTCCATATACACTCAAATTTCATTACTCTAATCCTAATAGCATGGTATTCTCGATCCTATTTTCATCAAAACATTAAAAAATACCTAGAACATGAGAATAGAGTCAATGAATCCATAAGCAAGTGATATCATGATAAGAACACTCATATAATGAGTAGAATATGAAACAAACTCATGATATCTAATTTCAAGGCAATACCTAGTCAAAAAGATTGTAAAACATAAAACAATAGGAATGAAATGTAAACAAGAACCTCAACAAAATTACTTATAAGTCACGCAATGTATTCCCTAGCTTAACTGACCTCTCAACACCCTAAAACGCGTACTCCCAAAACTCTTCCCTAAGCTCCTAATATAATTTAATATGTATTAGAGTGTGTTTAGGCCCTTAGTTTGCGTTTTAGGCTAGGCTAGATGGGTTAAGTGTATTTTGAGAAAATTTAGTGAAAACACATAAACTTCAAAAATTCATAACTTTTTTTTAAATCCAAATTGAGAACTTCTTAATAGCTGGATTATCAGCTCGAAATGAGTAATTCAAAAATACAGCCGATTTTTGAAATTAAACTCATCTTCAAACCATAATTTGACAAATTCAGTTTCATGACCTAAAAAACATCAATTTTTTTTACCAAAACCTTTAATTTCAAAAATCAAGGTTCAATGACCCACTTGATGCTTCATTTAGCTCATAAAAATCAACGAAAAAGGTTTCCAAATTCATTTTGATCACAACCTCCTAATTCAAGACCCTATGCTCATAAAATTAAGACATGCATTTTTTAATTAAACTCAAGAACACACCTAACACTTTGATTGATCATAACTTAGTCAATTTAACTCCAAATTCCAAACTTCTTTATACCAAATTTAATGGTTTTCTGCAAGGAATCCAAATGTATAAACCAATTTTGAAAATAATATCATTTACCCTCTGAAATTACATAAAAACCATAACTGAACCAACACCTCTAATTTTACCAAAAACTTTGAACTAGTTGTGTAGATTTGATTACCTAATGGAGTAAGTCCCTTAGCTTGATCATCACCTTTTGATTCATGAATTTTACCAGCTACAAGTTGAGTCTCTACTCTAGATCTCTCCCTCTCTCTACATGTTATAAATGAAACCTTGTTTGCATGTTCATCACATTTATTTCAACTTTATATATAAAGGTGAGATGGATTTTAAGCCCTTGATCTTGTTGTGTACACCCATATCTAACTTAATCTAATGACTCATAACTTTTTCTCAAATCCATTAACTTCCACTAACTCTTCCTTAGTAACACCATATTTAACTCAATTTGGTCTTGTGATGTGTCCACACGTATCTTAAGGAATATTAACGACTAATGTTTTATTTAGCTAACTTAGGCTACATTTAATATAAATCAACTATAGCCACATCGAACTTAACTAATTAAACCTTATTAACTTAATGTTAGCCTACCATATCATTGTCTACCCAGTCCACTGCACACATATCGAGGTGTGTCCCCGCTCACGTATCGACTGCTATAAATAGCAAGTAGATGTGACTTAATAGTCTTCACATATATAATACACTAGGAAATCATCACACAAATATAAAATATACATATGCCATGTGCCTCAGTTAGTGTAGGTATCATGATATGGGTCCCACATCACGAGTCGGAGATCCTGATTAAGGATTAAAACACGATTAAGATTTTAGGTCATGACAAATCTTCCTAACTAATGGAAATCTCGTCCTCAAATTCAAATTCAAATTAGGATTTATACCAAACTCGAAAAGGTACATAAATATGTCCATCATATAGTATTCCTACTCCCAAGTGAGTTTCGTGTCGTCATGGAACTGCCACTTGACGAGTACTTTCGGGACAGACTTGTTCCTCAACTGGAGTAACCTTTGATCTAGGATCTGAATAGGCTATTCCTCATAAGTAATATCCTAACTTAGGTCGATCTGACTCAAGTCAACTATCAGTCGTACTCGTGCCCTCGACAAAGCTAGTCGTAGCTTCTATATATGGAAAACCAGATGAATCCCTAACATTGTGGGGGCAAATCAAGCTCGTATGCAACATTCCCGACCCATTTCTTAATCCTAAAAGGCCCAATGAATCTCGGTGCAAGCTTAACTTTCACCCCAAATCTTTGAAGACCCTTATAAGGAGAAACCTTTAAATATATAAAGGCTCCCTCGGTGTACGTGAGATCACCGCGATACTTGTTTTTATATTTCTTATGTCTCTCATAAGCACCCTTAAGTCTCTAACGTATCAGTTTGACCTTCTCTATGTGGTTAACAACAATCTCAGGTTCCACAATCTCATGGTCCTCTAACTCAGCCCTACACGATGGCGAGCGACACGGTTTGCCATAGAAAGCCTCGAATGGCGCCATCTCAATACTTGCATGATAACTGTTGTTGTGCAAACTCACACAACAATAGGTACTCCTCCCAAAATTCGCTAAACTCTAATACACAAGCCCAAAGCATGTCCTCAACGACCTGGATCAACCTTTCAGTCTGCTCGTCAATCAGAGGATGAAAAGCTACACTGAACTGAAGGCGTGTACCATACTGATCTTGCATACTCCGCCACATCCTGGACGTATACGTGGCATCTCCGTCTGACATGATCCTTAATGGTACCCTATGTAACCTGATAATCTCTCTCTCAAATAGTATACTCAGCTGATCAAACGTGTACTGCGCTGCTAATGGCAGGAAATAAGCAGTCTTCGTTATTCTTTCAACTATCACCCATATAGAATCATGTCTGCAGGCAATCCATGATAGCCCTCTGATAAAATCCATAGAGATGTCTTCCCACTTCCATTATGGAATGGGAAGAGGCTGTAACAACTCTCCAAGTTTGTGATGCTCGGCCTTCACCTACTTACGATCTCACAGTTCCTGATGAACTTCAATACATCCGCCTTCATCCTAAGTCATAAGAAATGCCTCAGCATGTCGTGATACATCTTGGTCCTTCCTAGATGAACGGTAAAACATGAACTGTGAAAATCCTAAAGAATATCATATGCCAACTTTGGTACCTCTGGTATCCACAATATGCCCATGTATATCAGATATTGATCTACAGTCTCTACCCAAATTGTACACTATGTACTTTGTGCCAACTCACTAAATCTCGAGTATAACATGTCGGTCCTCTGACCCTTAGACACTCTCTATGTATACACGACCTGTAATCTCATCTGTGCGTAAATCATAATCTGGGTATCGGTAGAAACATCTGACTGACTCATTGTTGTCACTGTTTTGAGTAATCCATACTCACGCATCATATGACATCTGACAATCTCAGCAACTCTAGTTGGTCTCCTATTAAGCGCATCTGCAACTATGTTCACTTTCCCTGGGTGATACTCCAAGGAAAAGTCGTAGTCATTCAGAAACTCAAACCATCTGCACTATCTCGTATTCAACTCCTTTTGTATGAAGAGATACTTTAGACACTTGTGATCAGTAAAGAGTGTGAATTCCTTTCCATACATATGATGTCTCTGCAACTTCAGCGCAAACATAATCGCTGCCAACTCCAAATCGTGCGTGGGATAGTTCTTCTCATATATATTTAGCTATTTAGAGGTGTAAGCAACAACTCATCTGCCCTGCATCAATACATAACCTAAACTCATATGAGAAGAATCTGTATACACTAGAAATCCCTGTCCAGCCTTTGGCAATACCAATACTAGCGCAGTAGTCTACAATTTCTTCAACTCATCAAATGCTTGCTCGCAAGCCTCTATCCATTGAAAGTGACGTCCTTATATGTCAATCTGGTGATCAGTGAAGCGATCTTCGAGAGATCCTTCACAAACTAGCAGTAATACCCTGTCAAACCCAAAAAGCTCCTAATCTCTGTCACCAACGTCGATGACGACCAATCCATGATAGCCTGAATCTTGGTCGGATTCATTGTAATCCTAGCTGCCCCAACAACATGACCTAAAAACTCAACCTATGAAAGCCAAAATTCACACTTGCTGAACTTGGCAAAATATTGATGTTCTTTCGAAGTTTGTAAACTCTCTCTGAGGTGTTGCTCGTGATCCTCTCGTGTCCTTGAATATATCAATATGTCATCAATGAATACTATCACGAAATGGTCAAAAAACGCCGGGAACGTTGGATAACCCAAATGGCATGACCGTAAACTGAATTGTCCATATCTCGCGCATAATACTATCTTGGACTTATCCTCCTCCTTGATACTAAGCTGGTGATACCCTGATCTCAAGTCTATCTTTGGAGAAATATTGTGCTCCTCTTAGCTTATCAAACAAATCATCAATCAACGACAGTGGATACTTGTTCCTGATTATGACCTTTTTCAACTGTACGTAGTCGATACTCGGTCTCAATGTGTTATCCTTCTTCTTCACAAAAAAGACGGGTGTTCCCCATGGCGACATAGAGGGTGTGATGAATCCCTTATGTCTCAAATCCAGAAGTTGGGCCTTCAACTCCTCTAACTCCTTCGGAGCCATGTTGTACGACGGTATAGAAATTAGTTCGGTGCTTGGTACTAACTCAATGATGAAGTCCACCTCTCATGGCGTCAGTAGTCTTGGTTGGTCCTCCAAAAAGACATTTGGACACTCACAAACAATCGAAATCTCCTAAAGTTTGGGTCCCTGACTTTCTGCCATTGTATATAATGCTACTGATGCCGCCATATCCTCATATGTCGCAAGTCAGTCTCTCATGGTCTCGGCTCACGATATACTACCCCTATATGTGAATATCAGACGTTTTGGGATCTCGAGTATAACTGTCTTACCAAAACCGTCAATATGAGCGTGGTATGATGACAATTAATCCATCTCTACTAGTGCGTCGAACTTTAACATCTTGTGGACTCTAAAATAAGTAGGTAGCACTACCCCACTAATCTCTACTTGACATCATGTACATAAGCTATTAGGATAAACCCTATCCCCAACTGCGGTACTCAATATCAGGTGTACACTAATCCTAATAGGTGAAAACCTTAGGATGCCTGTCATGCGACCAGAAATAAATGATACATTAGACTCGAAATCAACTAAAACTTGAGCATCTCTACCATAAATATAAACTATACCCTCGATGAGAACTCGTGTGGCGTCGGTATCTGGCTACACAACCATGTGAGCTCGCTCTCGACCCTGATGTGAGTACACTGCTGCAGGCTACGGATAATCCCTCACAATGTGACCTGCCTGTCCATATCTATAACATGTAATCGGCCTACGGTGACCTTATGCTTAACCCTAAACTAATCTCTATCCTTGTTTGGACCCATCTCGGCCTCTGCCTCTACATCTGCCTTGGCCTCAACCACCCTATTACTGATGTCATGGTGCATGTAGAGCTGGTTGTGCCGTAAATGCTAATCTGTCGATAGCTGGTAATGTTTGCCTGATCGGAGGTGGCAAAAGAGGTCTACCTCATGAACCTTAAGCTGGGGCAGGATATGATGCGTAGGGTACAGCCGGTGTTTGAGATGTGGTCATCCCTGTCCCTTGAGAACTCATGTCCCATCTCCTCTGTCCCTTGTCCCTCTTTCTCCTCCTCTCATAATCGGTAGTCTACTCTGCTGATAAAGCTACACTCAATGATGTCCCATCGGTAACTCTGCCCAAATAATACGTCTCGTGTGACAGTGCGCACTTCTAAATCTCACCCAAGTGTCTTGACGCCTATACTAACCCCATAATATCCAATGCCGGGCCTCAATACGTCGCCAAAATGATATAGATCATCAAAATCCTCCCTAAGTCCCCAGCAAACTGCTTCAGATAACCATATCTGTCTTTGTAGTTCATCACTGACTCCTCTACTCCCTTTTTTAGGTTCATAAACTCCTTCCTCAACCTCTTCATAATTGCAGACGGGAAGTACTGCTGACAAAACTTCTTCTCGAAAGCCTCCCAAGTCACAAAATCTCCGTGAGTAGCTATCGTAACACGCCACCAAACGTCAGCATCTCTCTCCAGTATGTAAGATGATAGCTCAGCCTGAAGTCTATCCTCAATCTTCAAAACTTTGTGTCGCTTCTCTTGGGATAACACCTACTTCTCAATCTTCTTGAAGTCTTTTGCCCAGTTAAAGTATGTTGGCTTCAACCAAATGAAGTCCTTTACTAGCTGAACCTCGACTGATGAGCTCGAAGATGTGGGCGTGGGGGACGATGTTGTCTTAGATGTCTCTCCGGGTACTGTCATTACTGGCAAAGTCTGCACCACTTGAGGTGTCATCATAGCGATGAAGCCGGTCAACTGCTGGCCTTGAGCTGTGACTCGGTCATACAGCCTTTAAAGATCCTCTACAATAGCAGGAGGCTAACTGTCGGTGGCCTCTATATCTCCTACCTCTCGCATATCAGCCATCGAAGTTTGCAAATGGATAGTGAATGTTAATCAGCTACTACGTGGCATAGCGCGTATATATACATTTAGAAATTAACATGTACATAATGTAAATCACCAGCTCACTTTTGCTCACTTCCCAAATAATAGTTCTAAGCAAAGATCGTATGGTTTCCACATCTAAAGTTTATATTTTATTCATGTTAGTGTGTTACTTATCGAGAAATTGGCTCCCATACTAACTATGATGGCCCCTTATTTAAAACTGGGCATCGCCCAGTCTAATCTCGTACTGAGCCCTAATCTTAACCTCGAAAAACCTAACGATGTATTTGTCATCCTTTTGTCTTCTTAGCCTCGTTATTCGTGTTCAGGATAAATATTTCTCAAGACATCATTATTCTAAATTTCAGAGTTAATTAAAACTTTTTACAATTTTCAAATGACTAACAGAAGTCTTAGCAGTTATGTGGAAGCAATTCAAATGAATCTTAAGTATGGAAACAAGGAAATGACATTTCATGCATATAAACATCAAAAGATGAGAAATAGTGTGATAGTCGAGTCTCAAGTTGGGGAACAATACGCTCAACCCAATATATACACCCCAAAAAATACAGTAAAGACATAAAGTAGATAATACATCACAAGTCAAGACCTACAAAATATAAAGTAGAAAATCCCCGAATGCTTAGAGATAATAGATAATCTTCTCATTGCCCGGCCTGCTGCTCGACGGGTCTGCACCCACCTTCATAAAAAGATGGCGAGTACAATATGTAATAAAGTAATTCCTGGAGATTCTTATATACATTTCCTATCAGACACCTACTTAATTAGGCATCTGACCGGCCTAGATTACCTTAATCCACTGAAAACCTAGCAGCCTTAACCTCACCATCGATAAATAATTAAAATCCTATCAGAGTAATTATTAAAAATGATTCTAAATCAACCACAAAGGGATTACGTCAAAGTTCTGTAAAGATTAATTATATAATCCGTAAAAACTCGTAAAAAATATTCTCCAGCATCTCCTCAATTTCTAAGCCTATACCGAAAATTTCGGCCTTTATAAATCTTTCACAAACCTGCTCAGTTTGGTGGAAATGCTGAAGGACTCACAATCCATCCATAACATCAATATATATTGAAATATCAAACTATATATTCATTCTTACCTTTCTCAGACTTTCAAAATTATTAAATCATCAATACATTAGTTTCTCTGCATTCCAATCCATCCTAAAACCATTAAAACACTTATGATCCTTCTCAAAACCATTTCAACTTTTTCAAAATTTGATCCCCGACAAATACCACATTTTCGTTAAAATTTGAAGAATTCACCAAAGCACTCCAAAACTCTCACGCAAATCGAGACGTGGGGCCCACGTCGTCTCGTTAAATCCATTAAATGTCCAAAACTTGAATTTTTAAACTTAAAATCATATATTTTCACGAAATTCTAAATACATGTTCACTCAACACTTATTTCGAGATAAAACCCCGCGAAACATCGAATTTAATCAACCGACTTGAATTTCGCACAATAAAATAATAAATAGTACACAACACTAGGTAAACATCACAGAATAATAAAATTAATTATAAATCTCTAATTCACCGATATTTTAACTCCCGACTCGTGGCCAAAACCACAATTAGTCTCCCTTAACATCGGATTAACCGTAATTACCGGTTTTAAATTTTTGGGATTTGACATTTCCAAACATAATCGACTGGTATTTAAAAGAATAAATATAACGAAGAAGTGTTGAAATGGAGATATGCTATAAAATACCACAGTTAAAAAAAACGAGACTGACATAGGCTAAGTAGTAATGAACTAGGTCCGGTCAATCGTGAGTCCTATCACATAGGCCATTATTCCACTATCTTAGGGTGGAGCTTTGCTCTACACCTCTATCGAAGGCCAGAGCTGAGCTCTACACCTCCATAATCACTCATTTTTATATTCTTGCCGACTAAATTGAGTTTCATTGACCTGAGTGACGCACAAGTGTAGTGGTGAGTGCCGACAACCCCAGTAGTCTAGTGACCCCGTGTGTCGAGCATCCCATATCTGCAATAGATCTTAGATTCTACCACTACTTTGTAATTTCAAGAAAGACTAGCATCAAGGATTTCAAGACATGGCAATATGCTTGGAAGTTAACAATCATAGAATACAACTCCATATACACTCAAAAATCATTACTCTAATCCTAATATGATGCTATTCTCGATCGTATTTTTATCAAAATAGTAAAAAAGACATAGAACACAAGAATATAGTCAATGAACTCATAAGCATGTGATATCATGATAAGAACACCCATATAATGAATAGAATATGAAACGAATCATGATATCTGATTTCAAGGCAATACCTAGTCAAAAGACCGTAAAACAGAAAACAATTGGAATGAAATATAAACAAGAACCTCAACAACATTACTTACAAGTCACACAATATATTCCCTTGCTTACCCGACCTCTCGACACCCCAAAACGCGTACCCGAACTCTCGAAACCCTTTCATAGGCTCCTGGGATAATTTAATATGTATTAGAGTGTATTTAGGTCCTTAATTTGGGTTTTACGCTAGGCTAGATAGGTTAAGTCTATTTTGAGAAAATTTAGTGAAAACACATAAAACTTCAAAAATTCATAACTTTTTGGTTTTAAACCCAAATTGGAAACTTCTTAATAGCTGGATTGTCAGCTCAAAATGAGGAATTCAAAAATACAACTAATTTTTGAAATCAAACACATCTTCAAACCAGAATTTGACAAATTCAGGACTAAAAAAAACATTAATTGTTTTTTACCAACAACCTTTAATTTCAAAAATCAAGGTTCAAGGACCCACTTGATGCTTCATTTAGCTCACAAAAATCAATGAAAAAGCTTTCCAAACTCATTTTGATCACAACCTCCTAATTCAAGACCCTATGCTCATAAAATTAAGACATGCATTTTTTAATTAAACTCAAGAACACACCTAACACTTTGATTGATCATAACTTAGTCAATTTAACTCCAAATTCCAAACTTCTTTATACCAAATTTAATGGTTTTCTGCAAGGAATCCAAATGTATAAACCAATTTTGAAAATAATATCATTTACCCTCTAAAATTACACAAAAACTAAAACTAAATTAACACCTCTAATTTTACCAAAAACTTTGTTAACTAGTTGTGTAGATTTGCTTACCTAATGGTGTAAGTCCCTTAGCTTGATCATCACCTTTTGATTCATGAACTTTCCCAGCTGCAAGTTGAGTCTCTACTCCAGACCTCCCCCTCTCTCTACATGTTGTAAATGAAGCCTTGTTTGCATGTTTATCACATTTATTTCAACTTTATATATAAATGTGAGATGGATTTGAAGCCCTTAGTCTTGTTGTATACACCCGTCTCTAACTTAATCTAATGACTCATAACTTGTTCTCAAATCCATTAACTTTCACTAACTCAGTGACGACCCTTTCTTAAATTAAGGCACCGCTTGGCTCAATCCCTTCATTAAGCTATAATCTCACCACGTAGGACTTAACAAGGAATTAGTCAACCTTTCCAAAAATTTACTAATTCAAATAAATGTTTTCTTATCTTGCGTCAATTTATAAATCAGAGTTAATTAAAATGTTACAGACTTACAGTTTATTCAGCGGAAATTTTAATAATTTAGCGGAAGCTTTTAACATGATACCTAGAATTGTAAAAAACCAGGAAGTAAAGATCACATGCATATATAATGAAACGAGGATAAAATATATCAACATGTATCTAGTTAGGGTACTATCTCTCAACCCATAATATACAATCCCAAAAGTATATGGAAGACATTTAAAAGTCATACAACAAAACCAAAACCTACAAAATTTTGTATAGTAAGACTCCACTGGCTCAGAGGTAGTTGTCGATCTTCTCTTTGCCTGGTCTATTACTCGATGGATCTGCACCACCATCGTAAAAAGGACGGTGAGTATAGGAAAGTAAAAATAACACTGAGAGACATTTGTCTACATTTCCAAATATACAACAAGTATCTGAAAACATTAGAATAGCAACTATGCTGAAAGGAAATCATGCTATAAGATACTCCAGTTAAGCAATATGAAACTGACACTCGGCTAAGTAGTAATGATCTAGGGCCGCTCAGTCGTGAGTCCAATCACAATGCCTTTTTCCACTATATAAAGATGGAGCTAAGCTCTACATCTCCGTGAAGGTCAGAACTGCACTCTACGCCTTTATAATTAATCCCAAGTACCAGTCACCTGCGATGTATACTTGCCAAAAACCCAAATTCCTATACCTCGTGATGTCACCTAAGTTAGTGGAGAGATCTCGATTACCCCGGAAGTCCAGTGACACCTATATGTTGCAACACCTACATCATATCATGGCCATAGATACAAGAACTACTTTCATATTTCAAGATATAACATGGTTTGAGAATCCAACAAAGAAATTGCATATTTAATGCACAATGAAAATAGAATATACAATACCATAAACCACTACATAATAGCATGCTATTTTACTTGACTAAGTGTATCAACAATCAAGAATGACATAGCACATGATTTAGAGTCAATGAGACTATTCAAGAAAAAAATAATACCATGATAGCAAACTCATGAAATGAGAAAGGAAACAAGTCATGGTATATATAGTACAATAGGCAAATCAGTCCAAATGACTGGAAATGGATAACAAGACAGGAATGAAATGTAAATAAATATCTCAATCATTTTACTTACAATCCACGCACTTTCCTAAGCTAATCCGGCCTCCCAACACCTCGTACATGTATCCAGACTCCCGAGACTCTTCAACAGGTTCCTGATATCAAACTAATCCAAATAAATTGGGTCAAATGGGTTTAGGAACCTTAACCAAAAATAACCTTAAGACTAAACAACATTAGAATTTCATTCCTGTATTGCAGCAAGATTTTAGGCATGAAATTATTCAAGTCTTAAATCCTTCCCTAGTACAAAATTCTTGGACTCTATCTTAGCTTTCCGAAAAGGTTTGGTTTGCATAATTCTGATTTCAAACGAAAGAGATATCGCAGTTCTACTAAAAATAACTCAATTTGAAACCTAATCGAACCAGTAGACTTAGAAAACTTATTTCTCTCAATCTGTAGTTTCAAAATTCGTCATTTTTGGTCAAAAGGAAGCTAACATATCAAGTAACAAAATACTAAAAAATTAGCTCATTTGGATCAGTAATTAGGGAGTTATACCTTTTAAAATTTTAGTTTCAAAAATTTCATAATGCATTCAATCACCTATTTGTAGAGCACTTTTGGACATGAAAACATTTGAACTACAAAATTTTAAGTAGGAAAAAGTTGTTCCCCTTTATGTTAGCTTTCAAACTCCACTAGATAGGGTTCATTTTGATTTAAAATGAGCAAGTTATGACCAAATTACACAGGTCGGTTCATAATACAATATGCATAATTTTCATTTTGTTCTTACAACTTCAAAAATTCATATTTTTTTATTGCAAAATCAAAGTAAGAACTTCTTAAAAGCCGGATTATCAGCTTGAAATGAGGAATCCAAATATATCAGGCAATTGCAAAGAATTAATTAGCTACCTTCTAAAAGGAGCGAAAAATCAAAATTGGTTTCAAACTTAAATGGAGAGATGTGTGTCACGGCCCAAATCTCTAATCCCCGTTTTAATTCCTTAATCAGAATCATCGACCCTTGACGTGGGACATACACTGTGATACGTGCACCGACCGAGGCACGTGGTCGAGGTATAGTATATTTTTGTATTGATGTATGCCTAGTGTTATGTATTGTGTAGACTTACTAATCGGTTTGTACAGTTGTAGGCGCCGAGACGAGAGCGGGGACACGCCTCGAGTAGCGTGCGAGCAGGGGAACTGGGTAGTTAACATTTTGGTAAGTCTTATTTAATACTAATATGAAATAAGGAATTACTTATAAGCCTAAGGTTGTGTTTGTTAATGTAAATCAAATTAAAGGCCTATAGTTGAGTAAATTAAATGGAAAACATAAGATTGGTCTAGAGATACACATTGGCACATCTAGGAACTAGATGAGTAATGAAATGGTGTCACTTGAGGTTGAGATAGTTGGAGTTAGTGGGATATATGGCAAGAGGTGGACCATTAGATGTTCCTCAGGATACATAAATCCATGGAGATCAAGGGCTAAGAAGGAACATCACCTTAATGTATAATATTAGTGATCAAACAACATGCAAACCAAATCACTCATTCATTTTTGCTGGAGAAGAAGAAGGAATTGCTGGACAGGATTGAATCATCAAGGTGTTGAAGGAATCCATGGGAGTTGGTGAGAAATTCTCATGCTAGGGTGTTACATCAACTAGGTACACATCCTTTTAGTTGAAATTAGAACAAGTTCTGGTTTTAGGCTAATTTTAGATAGTAGATGATTGAGTATTTGCAATTGAGTTATATATTTAGATTCCTCATTTCAAGTCGATAATCCAGCTATATTGAAGCCCTTAATTTTGTTTTGAAATCATAAAGACATGAATTTTTGAAGTTGCAACACCAAAACTAGAATTATGCATGTTGTATTAGGAATCAACCTGGGTAATTTGGTCATAATCTGCCCATTTTAGATCCAAATTGATCCAAATCAGTGGCATTTGAAAGCTTATTTAAAGGGGAATAACTTTTCTTAAATGAAGTTATTCTGATTCAATTTTTTTATATCCAAACATGCTCTACAAATAGGTACTGGAATTAAAAAGGAAAGTTTTGAAACTAATATGTTAAGGGAATAACTCCCTAACTACTTATCCAAATAAGCTGATCTTTTAGTATGTTGTATTTAGGTATATTTTCTGCCTTGTGACAAAAAATTACATTTTTAGGAACTATAGATTAGGAGAAATAGATTTTCTAAATCCACTGGTCGGATTAAATTCCAATTAGACCTATGTTTAGTAAAATCATGACATCTCTTTCATTTTAAATCAGAATTTTGAAAACTAAACCTTTCCGGATAGCTAAGAGAGATACCAACAATAATTTTACTGATGGAGGATTTCGATATTTGGACCATTTCATGCCTAAAAGTGCATTAAAATGTAGGACTGAAATTGAAACTTAATTTAGTCTTTAGGGGCTGATTTAGGAAAATTGATTTAAAGTCTATTGAACCAATTTGAATACACAATAAATACCAATAAATTGAGCTTAAACCCATTATATTTGAACTAATGAGACACCAAACTCAGGAACTTAGAAAAAGGGTACGGGATAGCGAATACAAGATTTGGAGTATCGGGAGGCCGGTAAAGCTAAGACTTTACTTTGTTGTTGTGAGTATACCCAATGGAAACTTTACTTGGCATTTCATTTATATTAATTGTTGTCCTTGCATAGTCCTTTTGACTATTTTGCTATTGTATTCTTATATCATGTGTTCTTTGTGTCTATGCTTACTTGATGAGTCTAGTTTGCATGATATCCATTCATTTGGTTTGATTCATTGATTCTATTCCATGCTATGTCTATTCTTGTTGTTTTAAATATGAATTGAATGATAAATAGCATGCTATTAGGCTAGTGAATATCTTATAAATGTTTAAGAGAACTTGTATTCCTTATTTGTTTAGGTGTGTAGATGTGCATATGCCTTGACAATCCATACTTGGTATTTCTTGAAATTTAAAAAGTAGTTTTCACATTTAGGTCCCGTACTCGATCGAGGTGTGCGCGACTCACGGGGTTAGAGTCCTTGGGTATGTCGGCACATGTTACTTGACATTGTATGACACTCGGGGTTAGAGTCCCTGAAGTGGTCTACACGCCGGGGTTAGAGTCCCTTGTGTTATATGATTATTGAGTTGGAGTGACATGTTTCACTACTGACCGGACCTAAATCACCACTACTTAGCCTAGTGTCAGTATCACTTGTTTAACTCTGGTATTTACTCGCATATGGTTTATTTTCCAGTTTTCCCATTTATATGCTTTTAAATACCATTTGAATATTTGGAAATGCAAATTAAACTTGTCATCGGGAATTACTGTTTTATTCTTGTACTCACCGTCCTTTTTATGACGGTGGGTGCGGAGCCGTCTACCAGCAGCCCGGGCAAAGAGAAGATCGACGATTATCCCTGAGCACGCGGCGCGTCACTGCATCGATTGTAGGTCTTCTTTTGGTATTTTGATTGTATATGTTATATGTCTTTCATATACTATTTAGGGTTGTATATTGGGTTGAGCGTTAGTTTCCCCGACTCGACTTAGACTATTTTACTGTTTCACTGCATTTTGAGGACTTTATATATGTGATTTCATTTCATGATTTTCCACACTTAGGATTTTATAAATGGCTTCCGCATAAGTTACTAATTGCTTCTGCATAATCAATAAGACTTCCGCTAATTAATTAATTTAATAAAAAGTTTTAATTAACTATAAATTTTATAAACTGGTAGGACTAGTGTATTACTTATCCTGAACACGAGAAAAGAGGCGTCTAGGTTGTAAAGGCTAACTAATACGTAGTTAAATCCTGCGTGGATATGATTAGGGCTTAATTACGGGATTAGGCCGGGCGGTGCCCTAGATTAGGAGAGGGGTCGTCACAATGTGTACCTAGGGTTGATGACTATTTGATTTGAGCTCCAACTCTCCTTAATCCCCGTGAATTTTTTAGCCAAAACTTTTCTTGATTCCTCTAATTTCTTCTTCTCCAATTTCCTTAGCTTCTAAGTTATGAAAATGAAATGATATGCATGGGTTGATCTATCCAATTTTGTATATAAAATAAGGTTGATTAATAACCATTGATCTTTATGTACACACGTATCTCGAGACTAATCTAATAGCCGACATCTTGACACATTTTCCACTAACTCTCCACTATCTCAATCCAACTAACATCAATGTCAACTCAATTGGTTTCTAAATGTGTCAACATGTATCGCGAGAAATATCAAATGACTATTATTTTAAATTACTAACTTAGGTACATTTAATATATAATCAATTATACCAACCTTGTTTCAACTATATAAGCTACACTAAACTTAAAATGAACCTACCACATCACTCTCTACCTCGCTCCCACATCGGTACCTATCTCGATACACGTCTCTGCTCATGTCTCAACACCTATACACAAGTAGGAGCGACTTAGTAGTCTACGCATATATAATACACTAGGCATACATCATAACAAATATAACATACACTTCGGCCACATTGCCTCGCTCACGACACGTATCTCGATGCGGGTTCTACGTCACGGGTCACTGATCCTCATTAAGGAAATTCAACTAGGATTTAGAAATTCGGGATGTGACAATTCATCCCCAACTAATGAGAATTTCATCCTCGAAATTAAACTTCAATTAAAGTTATACCTGACTCGAAAAGATAAGGAAATCTATCACGCATATAGTCTTCTCGTTCCCAAGTGAGTTTCGAGTCTCCATGAAACGGCTATTTGACTAACACCTTCAGGATAGACTTGCCTCTCAGCTGCTGTACCTTTCGGTCTAGGATCTGTACTGTCTGCTCCTAGTAAGATATATCCTCGCTTAGATCAATTTGGCTTAAATCAATCGTCGGTCGTAAGTCTGCTTTCGACTTAGCTAATTGAAACATAGAAATATGAAAAATTGGATGAATACCCGACATCTGTGGAGGTAACTCAAGCTTATAAGCAATATTCCCAACCCATCTTCTGATCTTGAAAGACCCGATCAATCTCGGTGCTAACTTGCCTTTCGAACCAAACCTGTAAAGACCTTTCCGATGAGAAACCTTCAAATACACAAAGGCTCCCACGGTGTACGTGAGATCGTTACGATACGTGTCAACATACTTCTTCTGCCTCTCTTGGGCCCCTTTAAGCCTATAGCGAATATGTTGTACATTTTCCGTGTGATCAGTAACAATTTCAGGCCTCACTAATTCTCGGTCCTCTGGCTTAGCCCAATAAGATGGCGAGCGATACTACCATATAATGCCTCAAATGGCACCATCTCAATGCTATCCTGATAACTGTTATTGTATGCAAACTCACATAATGGTAAGTACTCCTCCCAAGATCCACCAAACTCAAGTACATAAGCCCAGAGCAAATCTTGGAGAACCTGAATCAGCCTCTCAGTCTGCCCATCAGTTGAGGGTGAAAGGTTGTGCTGAACTATAGGCATATACCATACTGCTTCTGGATACTCTACTATATCCTGGACGTATACATATCATCTTGTTTAACGTGATAGTCAATGGTACTCATGCAGTCTGATAATCTCCCTCTCGAATAATATATTAAACTAGTCAAATGTGTAGTGTGCTGCATCTGGTAAGAAAGGGGCATATTTCGTCAATCCGTCCATAATTACCCAGATATAACCGTGTCGTCCGGTCGTCCTCGGCAATCCCCTGATAAAGTCCATAGTTATGTCTTCCCACTTTCATCGTGGAATAGGAAGCGGATGCAATAATACTCGAGGTCTACGATGATCCGCCTTCACGTTCTGAAAAATCCCATAATCTCTGATGGACTCTGATATGTCTGCTTTCATCCCAGCCACCAAAATGTCTCTTCATATTATGTTACATCTTGGTCCTTCCTGGATGAACAGTGAACCAGGAATGGTGTGAATCCTGAAGAATCTCATCTCTCAGCCCTGTCACTCTCGGTATCCATAATCTGTCTCTAAATCTCAGACACTAGATTTGTCATCTTTGTCCAGTCAGTACAATCATTACTTTATGCTAACTCAGTGAATCTCGAATATAAGATGTCAACTATTTGACCCTTTGACACTCTCTGGGTAGACATTATATGTAGTCTCATCTATGCACAAATCGTCATTCGAGTGTTGGTAGGAATATCAAACTGACTCATCATCGCCGCTGCCTCGAGTAATCTATACTCATGCGTCATATGGCATTTAACAATCTCGCCATCTCTAGTCAGTATCCTATTCAGCACATCAGCAACTACGTTAGCTTTCCCAGGTGATATTCCAAAGAAAATTTATAGTCCTTCAAAAACTCTAACCATCTATATTGTCTCAAGTTCAGCTCTTTTGTGTGAAGAGGTATTTTAGACTCTTATGATCAGTGTAAAGTGTGAACCTTTCTCCACATAAATGATGTATGCAAATGTTCAAAGCAAATACCACCGCTGCTAACTCTAAGTCATGAGTGGGATAATTCTTCTCATGTATCTTCAGTTGTCTGGATGCATAAGCCAATGTGCCTCTATCCTCCATCAATACACAACCTAGACCCGTATGAGAAGTATATGTATATACCAGGAATCCCTGTCCAGCCTCTGATAATATCAACACTGGTGCGGTAGTCAACAACCTCTTCAGCTGAGCAAATGCCTCTTCGCATTCTTTAGACCAATTAAATCGGACGTCTTTCTGGGTCAATGTAGTAATCGGTGAAACGATCTTTGAGAAATCCTTCACGTATCTGTGGTAATACCCAACTAATCTCAGAAAACTCCTAATCTCCGTGACTGATGTTGGTGTTGGTTAATCTATAATAACCTGAATCTTGGATGGATCTATAGCAATACCTGCTGCTCCAACAACATGTCCCAAAAACTTGACCTTTGATAGCCAAAACACACACTTGCTGAACTTGGCGTATAATATATGTTCCCTCAAAGTTTGCAACGTCTCTCTGAGGTGTTGCTCTTGACCCGCTCGAGCCCTCGAATATATCAATATATCATTGACGAAATGTAACGACCAGTTACCTTAAGCTGGTGATTAGTGTTAACCCAGTTATTAATTAACCCGAGCTAGGCTCAGGGTTAAGATCGACATATCCCAATTAGTGTATGCGTTTGTATGACATATGGTGTTTGTTTGGTTTGCACACCTAAAATATAAAAAGGTTGTGTATATTGATATGGTATATACAAGCCTATACGGGATAAATACACGATAAAACTGTGAGCGACGAGGGAGACGTAGCAAGGGTGTGCATGCTCGTGGCTACACGTAGGCGTGTCCGACGGATTTATCTGAAGCGATAAACACCAAATGTATATATATTTATATATATGGATATATATAAATATATAGATATGGAAATTAAGAACATAGAAAATATATATATCATTTGATCGTCTCAAACGGAGCGTAAGTCAAGATGTGTTAAATTTAGCGTCACGTTAGTGCGTGTCACTTTAACAAATTGATTGTTTGATCAGTCTCGAGATGACATAACACGTATCTCGAGGAATCCATATATATATATATATCAAAGTTGATATATATCAACTTAACAAACGATCAAACAAACAAAAATGAAAGTCGAAAGTTCCGATTCTGATCCCGACAAGCTGTCCGAGGTACCGAATCGAAGCCAGTTGAGGAGCTTAAACAATAGAACGACTCGAGAGGAACACAAAGGTATAATTCATTTTAGTGTTTATCAAAGTTTGAAATTGAGGTGATTGTCGGAAATCATTTTTAATTGAGTTGTTGTTGTTGATCCAATTTAGTCCCTCATCTCATATTTGATGTTTCTAAGCTATTGGGAATGAATTTGTGGATGTCGGTATTGATTTGGAGGTGTTTTGGTGGGATCTGAGTTTCAGCAGTACGCTGCTGTTACTGGTCTAGCGCGATTTGCGTGCTAGATCAGAAGATTAGCGCGCTAAGTGTGCATAATTTGAAGACTAGGCAGTACAGGCAGGGATTAGAGCACTAATCTTGCCTATTAGCGCGCTAATCCATGCCCAGAACAACAACAATGTTGTTATGAATTTGAATGAGGGGCTTAGGGACTAATTTAGGAGTTCCTATTAGTTTGTAATATAGTATATTAGACTTATATTTACTATGGTTGGTCTATGATAGGAGTTGATTAACTGCGGAAGAGTTAGAGACTCGATAAGTTAGGAATTTGACATGACTAGACTGAGGTAAGTAGGGATTCATTTATTTATCAATGTTGCATGGTTATTTAGTATATATAGTTCATTTAGTTGTTGGCATGGAATGGGGAATTGATTATACTGTGATGGTTTTTGATAAATGGAAAAATGATGTATGAGGTGACCATACTATAACTCCTAGTTTTGAGAATAGGTTTATAGGAGATGGGTTTCCTTCCCCGCCTATATATAACTCCCGCTCAATTTGACAAGTTGTATGGATTACATGCACATTAGAGGGTTTGTGATAGAACCATTGGGCATTAATGGATGGGCTAGAGAGTATGAAGGCCAACATACTGGTCTAGCAATCGCATTAATGGCGTCGATGGGTAATCGGCCCTAGTTTTATGAAATAAATGAGAATCACAGTATTACAATTCAAAATATTTGCTTTGCATCTGAATATGTATTGAATCTATATGTTTTCCATATCTTTGTTAGATATTGTTGGATCATGTTGTTATTGCATATTTTCCTTGAATACTATATGGAATATTGATGCATACTGTGAATATGTATTTACTTAGCTAGTTGGAGTGCTCATCCCTTTTAAACATTTCAGGTGCGCAACCCAGCACTTCAGCTAAGGGGAAAGAGAAGATTTAGGAGTTTCGAGTCTTCTCTACGATGTAATGACCTATTTGTATCTATACAACTTTGTTGACTTATTTTGATGTATATAAACAGGGTTAGGGTGATTTTATAAATGGTTTCGAAGTTTTAGTAAACTCCGTATTTCCTTATATTCAATTATAACGAAAAAATTTTATTTCCGCTGCGTATTACTTTGATATTGAAATTTGATATGAATATACAGGTTTAGTTTATCAGGTATGAATGGAGAGACTGCTGGCTCTAGTTAAGTCTACGAGCTTAGTGGGCTTAATTAGGGTTTCAGGTCGGGCATTTTCCCTAATCGGGATTGGGGATGTCACAGCTTGGTATCAGAGCCTACATTTTATCACTTTTAGGAGAAAAATGGTAATGTGATACAGTATGGTATCAAAAGTGAGGCTCTGATTCTCTTTCACCTTTTAATGGTTTTGAAAGTAAATGATAACATATACTGTTATACTGAAACCTGATTTTATTGACTTTGAGATTTGACTCGAGTTACGATTAAACTTAGGGTTTGATAAACAACTTTTATCGTGTTTTGGGGGGGAAATGAAAAATGTATTATACGTTAATTGTTGTATATATTAATTTATATTGTATAGATAGAATTTCCTAGAATTAGTTAATTGTTACCTGATGATCTTATTTTTCCTTGACCACATAGTTTAATGGCGAATCAAAGGGAAAGATCACAGAGGTCAGAACCTCAAGGTAACAGGGAAATGGAGGATCAGTGGAAATCTAGAATGGAACAGTAAATACAACGGTTAATGGAGTCTCAGGCTAAGATAATGACGATGTTGATGGCTCAAATTGGACCACTAGTACAGAGACCTAAGGCACAGCTTGCAACCAGTCTTAAGGTTAGCAGAGCCGAGGAGCAATGAGACAAGATGGCGGCTCCAATACGACCGATAGTTCCACGAGTTCAAAGTGCGAGAGAGAGCTGCTAGGGTGCCAGAGGATTCTAAGAAGGCTGCATTTCTCAGAACTCACAAGGAATTCATGAAGTATGATATCATGAGATTCGATGGTACTATAGAGGAAGGGGTAGCTGAGACCTGGATTCTGGAGATGGAGCAATGCTTTGTTGTTGTTGATGCAGAGGACCAGTTTAAAGTGAAATCGGTTACCTTTTTGCTGATTTATTCCGCACGGAAATGGTGGAATTCATTGGAGAGAAAAGGAAAGACAGTCACCACATGGCCCTAGTTTCGGCCAATCTTTTACAGGCAATATTTTCTCAAATCAGTCAGGAACAGGAAGAAGACTGAATTTATTCAATTGAAGCAGGAAAATGATGTCTGTCTGGGAGTATGAGCGGAGGTTCACTGAGTTAAGTGAGTTTGCTCCGGAGATGGTTGAGCTGGAAGCTGAGGCCTTGAGTAGGAGAAGAATGGGCAGAGAGAATGTAGTGACTGCCAGAGCTTTTCAATTTAGACTTCTAGAAGAAGCTTCGGTAATGATGATTCGAGAAAGACCAGCTGGCATATCATCACCTGAGAGAGCTAGTTCCAGAGCTACTAATATGTTCTTCTGTGCTCAGATTCGAGCAGAACCGGAGATGATTCAGTGGGTGGTTGATAGTCAGAAGGCTGATCAGGAATATGTTGCACGACGAAAGTTAGCAGATAGTATAGATCATCTTGATTAGTCAGTTTCTAACGATGGGACATTATGATTCAGAGACCGATTATGAATTCCATTTCATGATCAGTTGAGGCAGGATTTACTACGGTAATCTCATCGATCTTTTTACTCTATTCATCCAGGTAACACCAAGATGTATCGTGATATGAGACATGTTTATTAGTGGCCTAGGATGAAGACTGATATTGTTGAATTTGTAAAGAGATGTGAGATATGTCAGCAAGTTAATGCTAAACATAGGAAACCTAGAGGGTTATTGCATTCGCTGCCTATTCCTGAGTGGAAATGGGAACACATCGATGGATTTTATTTTCGATCTACCTCTGAGTCAGCGCAAACATGATGCAGTGTGGGTTATAGTTGACGGGTTGACAAAGTCTGTGCATTTCTTACCAGTTTCTATGAGAGATCCTCTTGATCGTTTATGTAAGGTGTATGTACGAGAGGTATTGAGATTTCATAGGGTTCTAGTGTCTATTACTTCAAATAGGGATCCGAGATGCACGTCCAGGTTGTGGAGTGAATTACAGAGACAGCTGAGAACTGTGCTTAACCTCGGTACGACATACCATCCTCAGACAGACGGACAGACTAAGCGGTTGATATTAGTGCTTGAGGACATGCTTCGGAATGTATTCTGAAGCATCGCAATATATTCCTCTGTGTGAGTTCTCTTATAATAATAATTATCAGGCTAGTATCGGAATGGCTCCATTTGTGGCACTGTATGGTTGTCCTTGTCGATCACCAGCGTGTTGGGCAGAGGTTAGAGATACAGTTTTGTTAGGGCCAGAGCTGATACAAGACTACACAGAGAGGATATAACAAATTCACCAGCGGTTAACTACAGCTCAACTCAGACAGAAGAGATATGCCGATAAACATCATAGGTTTTTGGAATTTTCAACGGATGATTATGTCATGTTGAAAGTCTCGCCTATGAAGGGGTTGTATAAATTTAGGTTGCGAGGTAAGCTAGCTCCAAGGTATATCGGGCTGTTCAGAATACAGGAAAGGATTGGTCGTGTAGCTTATAGGTTAGAGTTACCTCCTCCAGCTTGCCGGAGTTCATAATGTCTTCCATGTATTTATGCTACGCAAGACGAAGACTCAATTCATTCCAAGAATTGATAGGAATGAATTTGATCTTCGGGAAAACTTATCTTACGATAAGTAACCAATTCAGATTATTGATCGGAAGATTCAGAGGCTGAGAACAAAGTGATTCATTTGGTTAAAGTGAAATGGCAATTTCACAGTGATGAGGAGCTAACCTGGGTACGAGAATCCTATATGAAGGAGCAGTTCCCATTTCTCTTCGAGATTATAGGTAATTTAAATTTACTTTAATTTCGAGGATGAAATTGTTTTTAAATTGGGAAGATGTAACGACATGTTACCTTACGCTGGTGATTAGTGTTAACCTAGTTATTAACCCGAGTTAGGCTCAGGGTTAAGATCGGCATATCCCAATTAGTGTATGTGTGCGTTTGTATAACGTATGGTGTTTGTTTGGTTTGCACACCTGAAATATAAATAGGTTGTGTATATTGATATGGTATATATAAGCCTATACGGGATAAATACACGATAAAATCGTGAGCGACGAAGGATACGTGGCAAGGGTGTGCATGCTCGTGGCTACACGTAGGCGTGTCCGGGGGATTTATCTGAAGCGATAAACACCAAATGTATATATATTTATATATATATATGGATATATATAAATATATAGATATGGAAATTAAGAAAATAGAAAATATATATATCATTTGATCATCTCAAACGGAGCGTAAGTCAAGATGTGTCTGATTTAGTGTCACTTTAACACATCGATTGTTTGATCAGTCTCGAGATGTCACAACACGTATCTCAAGGAATCCATATATATATATATATATCAAAGTTGATATATATCAACTTAACAAACGATTAAACAAACAAAAAATGAAAGTCGAGGGTTCCTATTCCGATCGCGACAAGCTATTTGAGGTACCGAATCAAAGCCAGTTGAGGAGCTTAAATGATAGAATGGCTCGAGAGGAACACAAAGGTATAATGCTTTTTAGTGTTTATCAAACTTTGAAATTGAGGTGATTGTCGAAAATCATTGTTAATTGAGTTGTTGTTGATCCAATTTAGTCCCTCACCTCATATTTGATGTTTTTAAGCTATTGAGAATGAATTTGTGGATGTTGATATCAATTTGGAGGTGTTTTGGTGGGATTGGAGTTGCAGCAGTACGCTGTTGTTGCCGGTCTAGCGAGATTAGCGCGCTAGATCAGAAGATTAGCATGCTAGGTGTGCAGAATTAGAAGACTAAACAGTGCAGGCAGGGATTAGCGCGCTAATCCTGCCTATTAGCGCACTAATCCATGCTCAGAACAGTAACGGTGCCTCGACCTCTGCCACCCTGCTACTTCTGACGTGGCGCCGGTAGTGGTGGAAGAGCTATAAAAGTAGTAGGAGCTGGCAACACAGGTCTGACTGGTGGTGGCAAGGGAGGTCTACCAAGTATAGTCTATAATGACATAGGGAATGATATATAGGGCACAATTGACGTGGTTGTCCCTGATCCCAGAGAACCTCTCTCCCATCTATTATGTCCCTTGCCCCTCTGTCTCCTCCTCTCAAACTCCACAGTCTGATTTGACGTCAACGCTGGTCCTAGTGGTGCCCCATCGGTAACTCTACTCAAAACGTATGTCTCTTGAGAAAGTGCACACTCATAAATCTCACCCGACGTCTTGGCACCTGAACTAACCACATAAAGTCTTATATCTAGCCTCACTCCATCTCCGAAATGGTTTTCATCCTCCGAATCATATCTTACTAGATCCCCATCAAATTATCTGGGATAACAATATTTTTTTCTATAACTCATTACAGACTCATCAGCTCCCTGTATCAGGTAACTCTTTCATTAACCTCTTCATCAATGCAGATGGGAAGTACTGCTAGTAGAACTTCTTCTTAAAGGCATCCCAAAACTCAAACTCACCTTTAAAATCTATCGTTTCACACCACCAAACATCGACATCTCTTTGCAATTGTACGACAAAATCTCAGCTCGAAATCTGTCCTCAATCCTCAAGACTCTATGCAACTTCTCCTGGGACAAAACCCACTTCTCGATCTTCTCAAAGTCATTAAAGTAAACTGGCTTCAATTTGATGAAATCCTTCACCAATTGAAACTCTGCTATCGAACTAGAAGATTTAGGTGTGAAATATGGTGTATAAACTATTTCTATGGCTAGTGATGTCACTACCAATATAGTCTGTACTACTGGAGCGACTGCAGTTGGTAATGTGGGAGTAGTAGTAGCAGTTGTAGTAGTAGCAAGACAGCAATGATAGCGATAGTAGTAGTAGTAGTAGCGACGATGAAGAGTAGTAGTAGTAGCAGTAGCGAAAGATAGCCAGCAAAGAAACGAGTAGTAGTAATAGTAGTAGTAGTAGTAGTAGTAGTAGTAGTAGTAGTAGTAGTAGTAGTAGTAGTAGTAGTAGTAGTAGTAGTAGTAGTAGTAGTAGTAGTAGTAGTAGTAGTAGTAGTAGTAGTAGTAGGAGGAGGAGGAGGAGGAGGAGGAGGAGGAGAGGAGGAGGAGGAGGAGGAGGAGGAGGAGGAGGAGCTGGTGTGTGTGTTGGTGGAGCAAAACGTGACATCATCATGCCAATGAAATCAGCTAACTGCTGTCCCTGAGCAGCTACTCAGTTAGTTAGCCTCTGAAAATCATTAACAGATGGAACAGGAGCCTGGCTACTACTATCACTTGCATCCCCGCTATTGCGTGAATCAGCCATCGGTGTCTGAAAGTTGATAGCTAATGTGAATTAGCTACTACGTAGATAACGCATATATATACATATAAAAACTAACGTGTACATATGAGATATCCCAATCTCACTTTCACTCACTTTTCAACTAATGGTTTCTATGCAAGTATCATCTGGTTTTCTACAACTAAGATCTGTATCTTCTTATTTAAGTTTTATTTGTTACTTATTAGAAAAGGTGGTCTCTGATACCAACTGTGACTTTGGTATCACAATGTAGAATAACTACATTCCACTACCTAAGCTCTATAAACTCTACAAACCTAGGCTCTAATACCACATGTGACGACCCCTTCTTAAATTAGGGCACCGTCTGGTCTAATCCCGTTATTAAGCCCTAATCTCACCATGTATGACTTAACAAGGAATTAGTCAGTCTTTCCAAAACTTTACTAATTCAAATAAGTATTAATAAATTAGAGTTAATTAAAATGTTACAAACTTACTGTTTATTTAGCATAAGTTTTAACAATTTAGCAGAAACTTTTAACATGATACCTAGAATTATGGAAAACTAGGAAGTAAAGATCACATTTATATATATATAAACGACAATAAAATATATCAACATGTATATACTCAGGTATTATCTTTCAACCCATAATATATACCCTTAAAGTATATAAAAGACATATAAAAGTCAGACAACAAAACAAAAACCTACAAAATCCAGTGTAGCAGCACTCTATTGGCTCAAAGATAGCCGTCGATCTTCTCTTTGTCTATTCTGCTACTCGATGGATCTGCATCCACCATCATAAAAAGGACGATGAGAAAAAAAGAAAGTAACACTGAGAGACATTTGTCCACATTTCCAAATATACAACAAGTATCTGAAAGCATAAGAGTAGCAACTATGCTGAAAGGAAATCATGTTATAAGATACTTCAGTTAAGGAATATGAAACTGAAACTTGGCTAAGTAGTAATGATCTAAGGCCGGTCGGCTGTGAGTTTTATCACAATGGTTTTTTCCCTATATAAGGATGGAGTTGAGCTCTACATCTCTGTGAATGTCAAAGCCACGCTCTATGCTTTTATAATTAATCCCAAGTGCTAGTCATCTGTGATGTATACTTGCCAATAACCCCGGGTCCCTTACCCCGTGATGTCACCCAAGTTAGTGGAAAGATCTTGATCACCTCGAGAGTCGAGTGACCCTGTGTGTTGCAACACCTCTAACATTTCAAGGCCATAGATACAAGAAGTACTTTCATATTTAAATATATAACATGGTTGGAGAATCCAATAAAGCAATTGCATATATGATGCACAATGGGAATAGAATATACAATATCGTAAACCATAACCTAATAACATGTTTTTTACTTGACTAAGTGTATTAACAATCAAGAATGACATAGCACATGATTTAGAGTCAATTAGACTATTCAACAAACAAATAATAACATGATAGCAAACTCATGAAATGAGAAAGGAAACAAGTCATGGTATATAGAGTACAATATGCAAATTAGTCCAAATGATTGGAAATGAACAACAAGACATGAATGAAATTTAAATAAATATCTAAATAAGTTTACTTACAATCCACGCAATTTCTTATACTTACAATCCACGCAATTTCTTAAGTTAATTCGGCCTCCCAACACCTCGTATCATGTATCTAAAATCTCAAGACTCTTCCTTAAGTTCCTGATATGAAACTAATCCAAATAAATTGGGTTTAGGTCAGGTCAAATGGGTTTACGAACCTTAACACAAAACAACCCCTTAAGACTAAATAACATTAAAATTTTAGTCATGTATTGCAGTGAGATTTAGGCATGAAATTATCCAAATCTCAAATCCTTCCCAGTTATAAAGTCTTTGTTCTCTATCTTTGCTTTCTGAAAAGGTTTGGTTTGCGTAATTCCGATTTAAAACGAAAAAGATATCGAAATTCTACTAAAAACAACTCAAATTGAAACCTAATCTGACCAGCAGACTTAGAAAATTTATTTCTCCCAATTTATAGTTTCGAAATTCGTGATTTTTTGTCATGAGGCAGCTAATATATCAAATAATAACATACTAAAAGATCAGCTCATTTGGATGAGTAATTAGGAAGTCATGCCTTTTAAAACTTTAGTTTCAAAAATTTCGTAATGCATTCAATCACTTATTTGTATAGCACTTTTAGACATGAACACATTTTAACTACAAAATTTCAAGGATGACAAAGTTGTCCCCTTTTGGTTTAGCTTTCAAATGCCAATAGATTGGGTTTATTTTGATTTAAAATAAGCAAGTTATGACCAAATTACATAGGTTGGTTCATAATACAACAATATATAAATCAACTATAGCCACATCAAATTTAACTAATTAAGTCATATTAACTTAATGTTAGCTTATCATATTACTCTTTACTTGGTCCCATGATTGCGCACATCTCCAGGCATGTCCCCGCTCACGTATCGACATCTATAAATAGCAAGTAGAGGTGACGTAGTCTACACATATAAAATACACTAGAAATTTATCATACAAATATAAAATATACCTCGGTCACGTGCCTTAGCCAATGTGCATATCACAATGTTGGTCCTACGTCACGAGTCGGTGATCCTGATTAAGGATTAATACGCGATTAGAAATTTAGGTCGTGACAGAGGTTGCCCTAACTTGTGTTTATACTATTAATCAACTTCCTATACTAATCCTTCAAAACATCTCTCATTTTGAAAGATTATATGGAAAAACACCATGTTACACTAATCTCATAGTTTTTGGAAGAGCATGTTTTTTTATTCTCAACCTCTCTGAGCACACTAAGCTTGAACCACGTGCCTATCTCTGTTGTTTTCTTAGGTATGTAGTTGAATGTAAAGGCTATCAGTATTGGGATCCTATTTCTTGGAGATTACGAATATCCGCTCATGTCACTTTTTGAGAACGCGTAATGTTTTCCACATTATCTAAGTTTGACACTTCTCTCTTCTATTCTCAGCCATTCTTCACTAACTCATCTGTCAAGCTATATTCTTCTTCAGATGCATGTACTTCAGCTGAGCTCGATAATCGTACCCCACTCCAAAACCCATTTCTAAAGATTTGATTTCTTCTAAGATTATCATTGTTTCTCTGTTATTTCTTCCTTACATGAGCCTTCCTCATATCATGAGGCTAGCACTAACCCTAATTTGCTGCAAGCGATGACAGAGGAATTGTGTGCCTTCGAGAAGACATACACTTGGGACTTGGTGGATCTTCCTTCAGGCAAGACTCATATTAGATGCAAATGGGTTTATGAGATTAAAACCCACTCTGATGGTTCTGTCGAGCGGTGTAAAACTCGTCTGGTTGTGAAAGGTTACATACAGGAGTATAACATCGACTATGAAGAAACATTTGCTCTTGTGGCTCATTTAACCTTTGTTCGAAGTTTGCTAGTTGTTGTTGCTATTAAACACGGGTATCTCCTTTAGATCGATGTTAAGAATTCCTTTCTCAATGGAGATCTCACAAAAGAAGTCTCTGTGCGACCACCTCCTGGATATTCAAGTTCTTCAAACCAAGTTGTTTTGCCATGAGTATGGTATGAGCTTAAACAAGTTCCTCGTGCTTGCATGGCTTGCTATGTTCAGCACCACCATCACCAACTTTAGATTTACATCAAGTCCTCATGACTCGGCCTTGTTTACTCAAAAATTGATAAAGGTATGTATCTTCTTCTACTGTATGTTGATGATATGGTTATCACTCGGGATGACTCCACCGGGATTTGAGACTTGCAAGACTATCTCCAGCGCCATTTTGAGATGAAAGATATGGGCCTATTGAGTTATTATTTCTGGGACTTGAAGTACATCTACTTCATATGGATATTATCTTTCACATGCCAAATATGCATTTGATTTGATCTATCGATCTGTGATTACTGATGTCACTATTGCATCCATTTATTTGGATATGAATGCTAAGTTGACTCCTTTCGATGGTACACTTCTTTCAAATCCTACTCTCTATCAACAACTTGTTGGTAGTTTGGTTTATCTTACTGTCAATCGACCATATATTTCCTACGTTGTTCATATAGTTAGCCAATTCATGGCTGCTCCCCGTACTGCTCACTTCACTGTCATTCTTTATATTCTCCGGTATGTGAAAGGCACTCTCTTTCAAGGTTTACACTTCTCTGCAGCTTCTTTTTTAGTTTTGCCTAGTTATTCAGATGACGATTGGGCTGGTGATGTTTATTTTTAGGCAACTTGCCTATATCATGGCGAAACAAGAAGCAAACAGTTGCTTCATGCTCCAATATAGGATCTGAATATCAGCACTTGTTGACACCACTTCTGAATTACTCTAGCTTTGTTGCTTACTAGAGGATGTAGGAGTTACTCATTCATATGTAACTCTCCTGCACTGTGAAAATCATAGTGCAATTCGATCTAATTGCTCACAATGATGTTTTCACGAGCGTACAAAACCCTTTAAGAATGATTTTCACTTTATCCGTCAACATCTCCTTCGAGGAACACTTCAGCTTCATGCAGTTTCCTCCTCTGACTAGGCAACAAACATTTACACCAAAGCTAGTCTTCAAGGACGTTCATGACTTAATTGAAAAACTCAAGTTGATATCAACAAACCATCTTGAATTTGAAGGAGGGTGTTAAGATCATGATCATAGAATTTGTGATTATCTTGGATATGGTTACACAGTTGTAACTTGCATATGGTTACACGATTGTAACTTCTTATTTGTTCAAATTTGTGGTTATCTTAGATATGGTTATGCGGTAGTAACTTCTTATTTACATGTAACATTGTATTCAATGATTCACTCAATAAAACTCTCGTTATTTAGAAACTCTCAATTTGTAATGACAAAAAAAAAGAAAAAAAAAAAAAGAAAAACTTTAAATACTTACTGAGAAATCTTCTCGGAGCAATCAACTGGCTCTAGAACATAGTTGGCATGGTGTAGTAACTTAGTAGATTCATGCATTCCCTGCAAAATTAGTAGAAATGCACAACAATATTTGCACGCACATGCAACCCAATACACATTTTAAAAGCTTTTGACAAGGGTGTAACAAACGTATGTATCAAAAGTATTTTCTTCTTTGAAAAAAAGAGTACTATTTTATTCACCAACCATTAATTGCTTGACGTGGTTGATTTAGATTGTATTTGGAATTGTATCAGCATTTGCTTGAGTTCGCCTGTGTTGTCGAATTCCCTCATAAAAATCTGTTTCTGTAACTTTCTCATTCCATTACAATAAATATCATATGCTTTAATTTCATGATACAAACATCGTATACATGGCTGCTTCTTGGTTTATGTAGTATCCAGATAGAAGACTTCCTTAAAGTCGTTTTACAGTGGATGTGTCTCTTACAATTGGCATACCCCTAGTTCAAAAAATGGAATACCCCAAAGATTCTGTTGAAGCCATTTTATTTCAAAAATGTGATTGGTGAAATCATAACATTTTTTAACGTTGTTGCCTTTGTTTTAGGTTGTAGAAGATTCTACGTGGGAACTTCTTCGTTTGAAGAAGGAGCCAGCGTCCAAGACTGTTGTGTTTTCCGCGGCAGCCTTGCCAAACTAGACATCCGCACTGGTGCAATCATATGGAAAACCCACGTCCTGCCCGACGATGGAGGCAAACCACGCAGGCGCGGCCATTGGGGGAGTAGTCCTTCCATCGACAAGCCACAGAACCTTGTTTTTGCCACGACTGGCAACCTCTACTCTGCTCCTCAACGCGTGGCCATTTGGGGGATGTCAATCATGGAAAACGTCCCTACTACTAATCCCACGGGGCTAGGAAAGCGCCCCTACCACTAATCCAAATATCAAAGGAAAATAGTGCAACTTTGTTTGAGTCTTTTGGGGGGTTTGAATTAAGAAAAAAAGGAGAAGCAATATTGGATGCAATTAGGCTAGGCCTAGAACCGACAAATAAAAACCAAAACAAAAAATATTACAGTGCAACAATTTTCTCTCTGAGTTGCTTTGATTATCGATGGTGTAACATCTACAGATTTTGGCTAATCAATCAGTAGAAATATGCTTTCAAGAATTACAGAGACTTGTTGAGTTGATGTGTAGAGCATTTGAAGCTATATTAGAAATCTATTCATATTAAGATTAGTCTTTTACATTGCAATCCTTACTATTTAGCATATGTGGAAGAAGAGTATTGTCGAAGTGAAATAGGACTAGTTGCCCTATATTCAAAATCACAGTGGAGATGTGAGATATGGAATATTTAAGCTAAGTTAGAACCTACAACAATCCTTACCATTGAAGTTTCTTGCTCATTTGATATTTTCTAAATCAAGAGGAAGCCACTAATATTTTTTTCATCTTCTAGTAGGTGTTCCTGTTGGAACAAATCTTTGGACAAAGAATGCAAGATGAGAATGGAGGAACCAAACAAAGACTCGAGGCGTGTAATCGCTCTCTTTTAGACAAGATTTCTTCTTATCGATCAAAATCGCGTATACACAATGGGAAAATCGAAACTTGCCTTCATGACACAATCAAGTCTCTAATGGTTGTTGGATGATGTGTGTGTAACACAACTCCAACCAAGAACACTCTTTGAAGAACTTTTGAGGGAATGATGCTATAAACTCAAGTACACACTTTGATTCAAAACCTTTAGTGTTTCAATGTGTTTTTCAAATTACAATGTATTTCAATGTGTTTTGTACGTACTAGAGTCCTTTAATTTATAGAAAACTAAAGGACTTAGTGTCAATCAACCAAGGGGTGAGTTTTGGTGCGAATTGGTGCGAAGAAACGGACAAAATAAGTCCCAAAATTCGCAACTTTTTGTTCTGGGCGTTGAGGTGCTGACCCGCCGCATCAGCGCCGAAAACAATAAGTTTTATGTGGCTGGTGCTGAGCTTGGCGCCACAGCGCCAGACACAGAGAGCTTTTTTCTTATTTTTAAATCCCACAATTTCCCCCCATTTTCAAATTTTATGGAAATACAAATTGAAAATTACACTTAGGAAATAACACGACCAAAAACACATATAGTATCATTCCAAAATCGATACATAAATGAGAAGTGTCTTTTGGAGTTGAACTTTTCACTTAGGACAAACACTTCAAAGTTTCATCAGGTACTATAGTGAACATATCTTGAACCAAGAACCCTTACAACAAAATCGGAAATATCACACATACTGATTTCATGTAAGTAAGAGTGTTTTGTTGATTGCACATTATAACCTTCTGCAAATCTTGTCTTTCTTGATTGCTCTAGAGTCGGTTAGGCTCATAAGAAGTGGCCACACTTCTACACCCATATAGGTAAGTCTATTTAAGAGAATCTGCGAGTCACTCTATTTGACTTATTAAAACCCAATTGTCAACCTCCGTCATGCAGAAACCAACACTAGAACCAGGAAGGGGTCTTTTATAATATAAATTCTCTAGTGCTCTGTAATCTTCACTTGACTTGTTAGTACCACATTGAACTTATTCTGTATTTTCAAGAATTAAGTTGGGTTCCTATCAAGTAACGATTGAATTAGGCAAACCTATGTCACATTCCTTTTGATGTATGAGATACCATATCTCTAACAAGACCCTTTGTTAATGGATCCACTAAATTCTTGTTAGATTCCACGTAATTAACTGTGACAACCCTATTTTTGAGTAATTGTCTCAAAAGATCATGTCTTAGACTTATATGTCTAGACTTCCATTATAAGTCTTGCTCTTGATTCTATAAATATTCATTTGTTATCACAATTGATCATTATATCTGGACATGACATGTTCCATAATAGTATTTCCCATTAATAAAGTTCAAAAGTCACTTCGATTCCTTGCATTCGCTAAGATATTTATTTCTGATTTAACTATGAATCACTATATCTTTGGGCCCCCAAGAAACAACCGTTCTTCCTAACGTATTAACACCCAATGGATGTAACTCTTGCAATTGGTACTCAAGTATCAAAGTAATCAATGCCATTTTTTTTTGTAGCCCTTAGCTACCAAACATACCTTGAACTAATTATTTATAGTTATATTGACATTTAATTCCCTTTGAATACTCATTTGCTCCATATTTGCTTTGATCTTGGTAAGAGATCAATAAAACCAAAGTTTGATTCAATAGAATTGAATTGATCATTTCATCATTAATCGCTTCTTTTCAAAAAAAAAAAAACAAAGCATCTCTTGATGAAGAATTATGTCGAAACGAAACATGATCATCATCTTCCAAATTAAGAACATTTGTTCTTTGACTTCCCATCTATTTCCTTCAACCAACTAAGTTATAAATTTCATGCCAAAAGATTTGTTAATCCCTTGCCTTTTACTTCTCCTTACTTTATCATGCTTAGTAAGGAGGATCGAACCCCTTTTTCATTAGAAGAATTTGAAGACAAATCTTCTAGATTTCCATGATTGTATTCAACAGAAGATTTTTAAGACAACTCCTCTAGATTCCCATAATATGACTCCATAAGCATTAATTGTGCAAACTAACCAATATAGCCGCATCATCCTTAATATAAGACACATCACAAGTTTCATAATTATTTAATTATCTATCATTCACAAAGGCATATGAATCATATTAATTTCAATGATATTGATGTTATGCATTACAATAAGATTTAAATCTCAATATTAATGTCTTTAGAAAACGATTTGTGAAAAACTCTTCTAGATATTAGGGATTGAAATCATCTTACATATGCTTTGAATATACTTAAATCAAAGAATCCAACACCACCATATATATGTAAAACATATGTGCAATATATAACATGAAGTATTAAAAATACTTGCATCAACATCAATGTATAATATGTATTATATCACATGCAATAGTTTAATGCCTTTTCATATACCTTGACAATGACACTCATGATATTGGAGTTATTCCATTATCAAACAATCAAATGAATTGTGTCTTCAACACGTGATCACCAAACTAAGTAATTAATGCATCATATCTCATACCTGGATTTGTAAATCTTGCTAGATCACAAACCTTAACAATCATCCACAAAAGTGCACATTTCCGTCCGAAGTCGAAGAAGCCATTGATGAAGAAAATCTTGTCTAAAAATTGTTGAAACAAATCTTTGGACAGAGAATGCAAGATGAGAATGGAGGAACCAAACAAAGACTTGAGGCGCATAAACGCTCTCTTTTAGATAAGGTTTCTCCCTACCGGTCGAAATCACGTACACACAATGGGAAAATCGAAACTTGCCTTCAGGATATAATCAAGTCTCTAATGGTTGTTGGATGATGTGTGTGTAACACAACTCCAACCAAGAACACTCTTTGAAGAACTTTTGAGAGAATGATGCTATAAACTCAAGAACACACTTTGATTCAAAACCTTATGTGTTTCAATGTGCTTCTCAAATCTCAATGTATTTCAATGTGTTTTGTACGTACTAGAGTCCTTTAATTTATAGAAACTTAGGGACTTAGCGTCTATCTACCAAGGGGTGAGTTTTGGTGCGAATTGGGGCGAAGAAACGGACAAAAAACGGATAAAATAAGTCTCAAAACTCGCAACTTTTCGTTCTGGGCGCCGACTCGGTGCTTCAGCACCCAAAACAGTGAGTTTTATGTACAGAGCCTATTTTTTTTCTTCTTTTTTAATCCTATAGTTCCACTATTCCAAAACTGATGACTTCCAAAATTGATATCATCTCCTACGTACTATGATCGAAAACGAGAAAAACCCATTAGAAATTGTAGGTATTGCTCATTCTACTGAACCTAACCGATGAAAGATTGTGTTTAGGATAGAAAAAAAAAAAAAAAAATTTCCCTTGTTGCTATTGCGAGTTTTTCTTCTTTTATTCCAGGAGCAGTTCGATTATTGCATACAAGTGAGATAAAGCGGATACACTGTTGATTTTCTTACGCTATAGCTTAGAATCAATGAAACATTTTCTATTAGTCAAGCTTATATACTTAAGCCATATGCTGTTCTGAATGAAAGAATAATTGCTTAGAATTAATGAAACTGGATAATGTTTATACGCAAGTAAAAGTCTGTTTAATTTTCAACTAGCAATATTCCATATATTGATGAAAAGTGCTTATTAGATGCATTCATGCATAGCTCATTACTTCTTGCTAATTGCAATATTAAAATATGGTGATCATGAACATTATGATCCTATAATATTAAGAGCTTCTAATCTGAACTAGTTTTTTTCTTTTAAATCTTTCCTTTATGCTTGAACTCAATTAGAAAGCAGGCCCGGGAGGCATAGCAGGAGGAGGAACTTGGGGAGCTGCAACAGATGGGAAAAGAGTCTACACCAGATGGGAAAAGAGTCTACACCAACATTGCCAACAGCAACGGTATCTCCTTCAAATTCACACCTTCCAACATCAACACCACTGCTGGTGCTTGGGTGGCCATGGATGCCGTCACCGGAAAAATCCTATGGTCCATCGCCAACCCTCGAGACTTTCCTTCCAATGCCCCCGCCAATGGTGTTCTCTTTTCGGGGTCACCTGATCCACAAGGGGCACTCTTTGCCATGGACGCTTCGTCGGGCAGGATACTTTGGTCTTACAACACCAACGCACCATTTATGGTGGTGCGTCAATCAGTCACGGTTGCGTTTATCTGGGAAATGGGTACAAGGTTAATATGGGGCCGGGCATCCGTTCCAATTGTTACTGCTGGAACATCTCTTTTTGCCTTCTGTGCACCATGAGCATAGCACCATAAGTACTGATTTGTAAGTTAAAAGCCGCCCTCGCTGGTCCACAGCTACACCGCGCCGTCCGCATCCACCCTGAAGCCGCTGCTCCTCGTCGCCTGCGCAACTGCTCCGCCCCTTCACATCCACCGCTGCACATCGTTGCATACCAGATCCGATCCACCGCTGCCACCGCTGCTCACCCACACCAGATCCGCCACTGGACACCATACCCAATCCGCTCCTTGATGTTCGCCTGTCCGTGCAATATGACGCCTCTGCTTGTGCGTCCTGATAACACTGTGTCGACCCTGCCCGATTAGTCGTTCAGTCGACTCCGTTATCTACTATCTGCTATCGACTATGTCGATTCCGTTGCCTGCCTGCCGTCGACTACGTCGACTCCGCTATCTGTCGTCGACTCTGTTCTCTGTACGCCGTCGAATCAGTCGACTTTGCTATATGTCCGTCGTCGACTCCGTCGACTCTGATATCCGTTGTTCTACAGTTTCGTTGTTCTGACTCTGCCACATCAGAATCTGTTTCTTGCCGTCTTTGGTGATCGTTGATCTGTTCCGCAACGAACCTTAGATTTGTCGTCTTCGGTGGTCGTTGATCTGCTCCGCAACAAACCTTAGATTTGTCGTCTTGGGTGGTCGTTGATCTGCTCCGCAACGAACCTTAGATTTGTCAGGTTTACTGATTCGATTGACAACCTCAAGTTGAACCAACTTGAGTTTGAGGGAAGGTGTTAAGGAAATTATAGTAGTTGCCATATTTCCGTAGTTTAGGTATTTAGATAGTTTCTATATTTTGGTATTTAAGTAGTATTATGAAAATTTCCTTATTTTATACTTTGTTCAGCTCTATAAATAAGAACACCCTATTGTATTCAAAGAGCCCACATTAATACAATTTTTAGACACTTCTTTGAAATCTATCAGGGAACATTTGGAGAGTGTAAATTTTCATTTTTGCAAATGTTCATCATGTGCGCAGAAACAGAACTTGACTGCTTATACAAACCTGGTTGATATGTTTCTTCAGCTGGCTTGAGGTTTTCGAAATTTTCCAAACTTCATCAATAAGTTTATGAAAATTAGTTAGAAAATCCTAAACAATATTGTTTTACTATTTATAGAAAAATTGGATTGCGACTTAGTATTTATTTTAGGAGCGCCGCTATGGGCACCCTGCCAATTTGCAAAGGCACCCATTTTTTGTGGTTTTTTCCTCCTCTAAATTTTACTTTAATTTAAATGACAAATTTGCCCCTTCATATATACCCTCAACAATCTCACAACACAATTTTGAACAAATTCTGGGGCACCCCACCTTTTTTGTCTCTCATATCTAACTGTTTTTGTGTTGGAAATAGTGACATGATTTGGTTTTTTATTGTAGGGTTTGGTAGATTCGACCCTTTCGAAGTTGTTTTCAGAGTAAAATGATGAATGTACCACAATTGTGCAAGATGAGGTATAAGAAGAGGTATTTGTTTATGCTTTTTGTGTTTTTTTTTTTTCGTTTTTTTCATGTGTTTGTTCGATCACGATTATTTCGGCCTCGCAGGATCGGGACTTGCAACTAAGTCACGGTATGTGAGAACCGAGACTAATCAGGACATTTCGGTCAGGTGTGACCGATACATGTTGCAATGTCTCGGTCATCTTATACCGAGACTCTTCCATATGTCTCGGTTTTCAATGACCGACACTTAGTATTAAGTCACGGACTTGTAATACCGAGAATGTGGTTTTTGGGTTTTTTTGGTGACTCTGATGTGTATTGGTGTTGAGTCCTTAAGGTTCAATGTTTGTGTTGCAGGTAATGCCAGTTTTGACTTTATTTCTAGACTACAAGGATGTTTTCACTCCTTGTGGGCCATTCCTATCTAGAGAATCGGCTATTTCATGGCTTTAAATGATTGGTACATCAATGTCATGTGTAGGAGGCATAATCGAGACCCCTCCAAAAACTTGGACGGCCACTCATTTGCATGAAGATGAGATACGTGTGAGCAGGTGGTTGTAGTGCAAAATGACTGAGGTGAATGTTAAGACAAGAGATATCCTCAACACGTTGAAGCAAAGGGATGTAAATAATGTTTCGACTATGAGACAATATACAATGCAAGACATGATTGCTCCAAATCGCTAATGCGACATGATCTTTAAAGAAAAGAAAATTTTCATCAATTTTATGAAAACCTTAATTTTGTAAGTACTCTATTCAATGAAACTATATATACATCATTGCTCCAAATCGCTAATGCGACATGATCTTTAAAGCTCTTTAGCAATAATCCATATGAAGGACCACCGGGCAAAGAAGCACGAATTTCTGATTGCTCTTGTGACTCCCCTTCATTCCGACTACCTCCACCACTAGTACTCCCACCCACATTACTTCGATGCCTACTAGTGGTGTCAGCTGGTGCAGATGACTCACTGCTACTAGACTCTGATGTATGATCCTCAACTTCACCTCGGGCAATGACAAGATCTTTGCGTCGACGCATGTCGACGTTGGAACCCTCACCATGCAATTCAACATTCTTTGCCCGATTAGCGACTCTTTCTCTTTTCAGATAAGACGCAGTCGGGGGTCTCCGGTCGCCTCGCCCGTAGTTACCCCTCGACGCGTCAACGCCAACCTCCTCCCTAGTCATTGTGGTCTTGGAACGAGCCATACCTGATAAGACAATAACATGTAAGCACCCCACAATAGAAACAAAAATGAACTTAAAAAAAAAGACAGACAAAATTCTACCATTTTTTACAGTCTCGGTCAAGTAGGTTCGAGAAAGCAACACTAATCTTAGTGGTCTATAACCGAGACAGTGTTCCCAGTCTCGGTATTCGACAACCGAGATAGTTGGAGCAGTCACGGTTGTACATAACCGAGACTAACCAAATTACATATTTTGAACTACTTTCGGTATGTGGTGACCGAGAGTAATCCATGTGTCAGTGTACTTGGGATAAACCTAACCAAAATCTCGGTTATTGTTAACCGAGACAATTGAATATCACATATACTACAACTTTCGGAGATTACCCCCGAGCCTATAAGGTGACTCTCGGTAGTAAGTAACCGAGACACTACAATAACTACAAAAGACCTACGTCTCGGTCATGCTTACCCAAGATTGTGCTCATCTTCACGGACATGTGTGGTCGAGAAGCACGGGTTTGCAAATTCAACAACTTAGCAGACGAAATACACAAAACAAACCAAAATCAAACCAGAATCTATCAAAATCAAGTTTATACATACCTATAATTTGTCGAATAAACTCCTCCTCTAACTTGGTACCCTAAAATCAAGCCCTAAAACGTGCCAGACAACTCGAGATCTCTCAAACATGAAGAAAACCACCACTTCAAAGAGTGAGAATCAGATGAGAACGCACGAAGGAAGCGTTTGCACTTGCCAAAGATCGAGAATGTGATCTAGGGTTCGAAAATTTTTCCAGTTCCTCCTTGTGCGTTTTATCAAACCGGTGATTGGTGGTGGGGTGCACTAGGGGCAATTTTGGGATTTCATTCAAGTTTTTTGGGTGCCTTTGTAAATTACTTGGTGCCCTCAACAGTGGTGTGCCTTTACTAATTGGTGGGGTGCCCATAGCAGCGCTCTATTTTAATTATATATGATGTGAATGTAGTACTACAGCCGACAATTTGTCGGTGTTTGAATTAGATCCACCATGTTTGTCTTATACTGAGGTTAATCGATATCAAAGTAATAAGCAATAGTAAGGTTATATTTGGCTTTAAGGGAATATCTTAGATTTAGTTTTCCAAATTGATCAATATATCAATCTGGCACTATAGGGGCAATTGATTACACGTGTGATATTTTGGATGTTCAATCGCAGCCAAAATGAATGCCGAGTTCGGAGGCCCCAATGAACGTGAATGCCCGCAAAAATAAAACAAAAATTTATCAGCCCTTTTTAGGGCCGCTATGGGCACCCCACCAATTCATGAAGGCACCTTTTTGTCATTCTCCCCTCTTATTTACACTTTGATGTAAATGACTCTATTGCCCCTTCATATAAACTCACTCCAACCTCACAACCCATTTCAAACCAATTTTGGGGCACCCCACTACATTGGCTCCCAAGTGAAACCTAAAGCCACAATTTTGTTTGTCGGGCGTGTATCGATTCTTGCGTCTTCACATCATCCGATAGCGAGGTAACACTGTTTTACAACCATATGAAGCTTCGAACGAACTGTTTTTTTTATCAAAATAGTGAAATTGATGATTTGGTTTGTCAATGTAGGGTTTGGTAAATTCGACCATTCCGAACTTGTTTCCACTATAAAATGGACGAATGTACTGCAATGGTGCAAGAGGAGGTACAAGAAGAGGTATTTGTTGAAATTTATTGTGTGTTTTTTTTCTGGTTTCTCATATTTTCAGTCGATTTTTCACGGGCGCAATTGTTTCGGCCTCGCAGGACCGAAACTTATTGATAAGTCTCGGTCGACATCCACCGAAACTTATTTGTAGTTCACGGTCATGATGTGACCGAAACAAAATCATAGTCTCGGTATAAAACGACCGAGACTGTTTCGTAAGTCTCGGTTGTCAATGAACGAAACTTTGCTTATAGTATCGGACTTGTACAACCGAAAAATTGGTTTTTTGGGTTTTTTGGTGAATTTACTGTGCATTTTGGTTGAGGCGTAATGTTACAATGTATGTATTGCATGTAATGCCGGTTTCGACTTTATTTCCAGACTATAAGGATGCGTTTACTCCTTGTAGGCCATTCCTATCTAGAGAATCGGCTATTTCATGGCTTCGAATGATTGATCGTGAGAACAAGATTGTGTTAGTAACGAAGCACTCTGATGGCGGAGGGATTAAGCACAGGGGAAGGGTCAAACTTGCGTGTGAGAGGTCCGGTACATATAGGGGAATGTCACAAAGAGTAGGGAAGGGTAAAGCGGCAAAAATTGCTTTGAAACCAAGAACTGAAAAAGAAGAGGAAACGGGGAGGACTCAAACTGGTACAAAGAAATGTGGATGCCCTTTCCTTATTAACATCAAGGAGAATGTTGATTCTTTGCGGTATGTCACTGTCATATGTGGGAGACACAATCACGACCCCGCCAAAAACTTGGACGGCCACTCATTTGTAGGAAGATTGGATAAGGGTGAGCAGGTGGTTTGTGGTGCAGATGACTAAGGGTAATGTGAAGCCAAGAGATATCCTTAATACGTTGAAGCAAAGAGATGTTAAAAACGTATCGACAATGCGGACAATATATAATGCACAACAAAAATTCCGAATTGAGGATGCAGGTGGGAGGACTCAAATGCAACAACTATTGCACATATTGGAGAAGAATAAGTGGATGTCGTGGCATAGGAAGCATCCCGATACGAATATCGTCACTGATTTATTTTGGTCACATCCTGATTCAATCAAGTTGCTAAGGTGTTTCTCATCGGTAATTTTGATGGATTGCACTTACAAAACAAATAAATATCGAATGCCGTTATTGGGGATTGTTGGCATCACTTTAACGCGTTTGACGTTCTCCGTTGGGTTTGCTTTTATATCACCGGAGACTCATGCAAATTATGTTTGGGCACTTGAGAACTTGAGATCCATATTGGATGGGTGGCCTAAACCTGACGTGTTTGTTACGGATCGGGAGTTAGGCCTTATTAGTGCCATCGAATAAGTATTTCCATCATCGTATCACCTTCTTTGCTCTTGGCACATCAACAAAGTAGTATTGGCCAAGACTAAGAAGATGTTTGGGGATAACGAAGGATTCACTCGTTTCATGGATATGTGGACGAGTGTGTTGTATGCTAAGTCGGAGGCCTTATTAGAACTTAGGATGAATGACTTGCGTTGTGAGTTCGGTCATGTGAAGGGTCTTACTGATTACTTGGATAACACATGGGTGAATATCTACAAGGAGAGATTTGTACCGGCATGGACAAATCGAATTATGCACTTTGGGGAAACAACGCACATAGGGTTGAGTCTGCGCATTCCACTATGAAGCTACATTTTGGCAACAGTCAGGCAAATTTTGAGACTTTGTGGAGAGTGGTTGATGGTCTTCTTAGGATCCAACATAACAACATCAAGGCCTCATTTGAGCTCAGTATGAATGTGGTGCAACATGAATATTTTGATGGGTTTTATGGTCGATTGCTTGGTTATGTCTCTCAAATGGCGCTTAAGTTAATTAGAGATGAATTGGAACGTGGAGAGGATGTTGGACACGACTCTACTCGTTGTGGTTGTGAGATACGTACCACGCATGGTCTTCCTTGTGCACACGAGATAAACTTTCATAAATTTGCTGGTTCACTCATCCCTCTCGAGGACATTCATGTGTACTGGCGAAAGTTGAGTATGATACCAGAGAATCCTGTGGATCGGTCTGGGTACAATGTGAACGATGAGATTGAAAGAGTGTTGCAAAAGTTTCATGCTTGCACTGATGAGGACGATCGCATCAGGATTATTCAGCAACTTAGGGAAATTAGTCGACCTTCATCTACACCGGGAGTTGTGCCACTTACAAAAATAAAGACAAAGGGAAGGACACCAGAGTCTTCAATTGGAAGTTTGTTGAATAGAGGAAAGAAGATAGGATCAAAGAGGAAACACGATGAAGACGATACTTCGACAACAAGATTGCCTAGCGGATTTGAGTACGTACTATCGACAGAAGAGGCTTATAGTTCGAGAAAAAAGAAAATTAAAGTGGGGCCTAAAATACGTCGTACATGTCGACATACCCGTGCAGCTAAGATTGGTTATTCTCATTGCATAGAACCGGATTGGTTGCCATATGTTGAGAGCACTATTGATGTGCTAGGCGATGGTAATTGTGGATATCGGTGTGTTGCCTCTGATCTAGGACTTCCCGATGTCGATGGTTGGAAGATAGTACGTAGAAGGATGTTTGATGAGATAATCGGGTATGAAAACCTTTGGCGGGAAGTGTTTGGAACGAGTTACGAGAAGGTCAAGACTGCTGTGCATTGTCTAGATAATCATGTTGGTGCCTCTTTTGAAGAATGGTTGACACTTCCAGACATGTGATTGTTAATATCAACGGCCTTTAATGTCATTCTAGTAAACCTCTCGTATGGTAGTTGCTCGACATTTATTCCTCTACGTAGTGTTCCACCGTCATCGTTACATAGTCGACTTATCATTGCCATGATTAATGAAAGGAATATCCATTGGGTTAGGGTAAGTTTGTACAATTTTAGTGAATTGTTTTTTTTTTCACCTTCTGATCATATGATAATAGTATTTTGCATTGGGTGTGGCGAGCCCAAGTTTGAAATGGTCGTACACCCATCCCTGCAAATAAATACAACGTTAGTTAGTGGGAAAATGCAAAAATTAATACTAATTATTCAGAAAACAATGTAAGTCGTTTTAATAATAAACCTCAAGTAATGTGAGGTAGCCGACAATTTGAGAAACTTGTACTCTGGTGGCAGACCCCAAGTGTCGGTACAAGTAGGCTAATGCAGCTGCACCCCATTCATACTTTCCCACGTCGTCCAAATCTTCTAGAAGCTTCAACAACGCAATAGATACCCGAGATCCACTCTTATCCGCAAAAAAGGTGCAAGAAAGTAGGTACAACAAGTACATCCGGGCTGTGCATTCTACAGGAGGGTAAGTTGTGTTCCTCGAACCAGCTTTGGGGCACCATCGACTCTTCAACCAACATTTTCGCACTGTGAGCCCCTTGCTGATGTTCACTTCATCTTCAGCATCTTCATTGCTAACCCCAAGTAGTTCGGACACCAGCTTAATCGCATCCGAGCGAGATTCCTCGGTGTACCTCGCAAAGTTCTCAACTGCCACCACTTTGCCCGTCACAGGAATCTTCAGGAGAATGCTCACATCCTCCAAGGAGATCGACATTTCACCGAATTGTACGTGAAATGTGTTCGTCTCTTGCTGCCACCGCTCCACAAAGCCAGATATAACCTCCTTGTTAGCCTTGCGGTATGAGCAGTCTATCAGTGTATTCAACCCAAAGCGCTGAATAATCCTCTGAAGGCCTTCGTTGTCAGGGGCACGACTGTAAGTCCCATTTTTTGAATATAAGCACCGTGATTGATACACTAGAGTATCGGACGATCCTACGACAACAAAAAACATTTCATCAGCTTAGTGAAAACCCTAAGTTTTTAAGTACTCAATTCAACGAAACTTTATATACCTCATTGCTCCAAATTGCTAATGCGACATGATCTTTACAGCTCTTCAACAATGATCCATCTAAAGGACCACCGGGGAAAGGAGCACACATTTCCAAATGCCTTTGTGACTCTCCCTCATTATGGCCACCTCCACCACTAGTACTCCCACCCACATTACGATCAACACTTGTGGTGTCCGCCGGTGCTGATGAGTCACTACTACTAGACTCTGATGCATGAGCCTCATCTTCGCCTCGGGCAACTACAAGATCTTTTTGTCGCCGCGTGTCAATGTTGGAACCCTCATCGTGCAATTGTAATTTTTTTGCACGATTTCCAGCAATCTTACCTTTTCCCTTCACATCTACCTTCTCTTTCTCTTTCTCTTTCCGATAAGATGCAGTCGGGAGTCTCCGGCCTCGTCGCCCACGGTTACCTCTCGACACCTCAACACCAACCTCCTCCCTAGTCGTCGGGGTTTTCGAACGAGCCATACCTGATAAGACTACAACATGTAAGCGCCTGGAGCAGAAACATAAACACAATTCAAAACAATGAGAACAATATCTTCCATTTCTATAGTTTCGGTCAAGCATGTTTGAGAAAACAATTAGAATATCGGTGACGCGTGACCGAGATAACATCATAAGTCTCGGTAATGGACAACCGAGAAAACTACTACATTCTCGGTTGTACATCACCGACATGACATCAACTATACACTTCGAATTACTCTCGTGATGTGGTGACCGAGAGCAATCACAGCGTTACGCTACCTAAAACAATAACACAATTAGAATTTCGGTGACGCGTGACCGAGATAACACAATTAGTCTCGGCCATTCTTTGCCGAGACTGTATAAACTATTCTTGCCTGTCTGGCCAAGAACCACGAGTTCCCAAACACTTCCCCTATGTCTCGGCCATGCTTGGCCGAGACTATACAAATTATTTCTGGCCTGTATGGCCGAGAACCACGAGTTTGCAATGAACGAACCATTGAATGCACCGCTACACAAACATAACAAATACTCTACCAAATGCAACTTAATTAGACTATCAACGTACCTTCAATCGATCGATTTCACGACTTGAGTGCGAGAACGAAAACCTAAACCCGAGCCTTAATGTGGAGACGAAATCCAACAAATCGGCGAGCCTCCAAACACGAACGACACAACAACAACCGCCTACGACAGAGGAGAGAGACGGAGAGGAACGAAGACAAATCCGGGGTTCGTAGGTTGCTTGCAATGGATCGAGCAAAAATAGTGGGTTCAAGAGCACGGTGGTGGGATGGTGGGGTGCCTCTATTTTGAATGAGGGGTATTTTGGGGATTTCGGGCCTCAATTTTGGGTGCCCTTGGTAAATTACTTTGTGCCCTCAACAAGAGGGTGCCTTCATGAATTGGTGGGGTGCCCATAGCGATCCTTTTTTTGTATTAGTCCTTTTTTTATTTACAACATTTTTTTTTTTTTGTAAAATGTATTGTTTTTTTTAAAGAATAGTTTGATGTGATTGTGGATCCCATAAAGTGTGTAGTAGAAGATTTAATCGTTGTGGAAGTGAAGTGTAGTTGAGGAAATTGTAATGAAATGATGATGTGACACTCTACTAACTCTAAAATGAGTTCAACCATTGTGTATGCTAGAGTTAGTCAAGTGTCCCAACCCCATAACTCAAGAAAATCAAGAGAATAAAATGTAGCTACCAAAAATCGAACTCAAGACCTCTACCTCAATCAATTGGAGTTTTGAGAGTAAACTATTTTGATGCCTACCAAAAAATTAGAGGGCCGCTAAGGGCACCCCACCTATTAATGAAGGCACCCAGTTAATGTGGGCACAAATTGATTTACCTGGGGCACCCGAAAATTAAACCCAAAATACCAAAAATACCCCTAGTGCAAAAAACCCTTACACCCCACCACCACTACCACCACTACCGCCACCACCACCGCCACCACCATCACCGAACCCCGAGCACCCGACCACCCCCACCACCACCTTCACCGAACCCTGAGCACCCCACCACCTTCACCGAACTGTTGTGCAAGAACCCATTTAGTTTGAATCGACCAGTGAGAGGAATCTCCAAAATCGTGTTTTCCGTGTCTCGCCTTGTGTTTCTCCTTTGGTTTACGGCTTTTTTGAGGTTCGTAGGGTCGTGGTGTGAGCCGATTTCGTCTCCAAGTTAGGGTTCGGTTGAATAGTTAAAGAAATGAGAATTCGCGGTTCTCGGCCACACGAGCCGAGATCGTGCTAACGCCTCTCGCCTCGCATGGCCGAGACAGAAGCTACAGTTTTGGGAACTCGAAGTCTCGGCCACAAAGGCCGGAAGAGTTCACAGTGTCGCGGTTACGCATGGCCGAAAGTACTCTAGTTCTCTCGGCCGAGACATGACGAGAGCTACAATTAGTGGTAGGTAATGTGGTGTCGGTGGTGTACAATCGAGAATGTGCTCATACTCTCTGGCCGTTGTACACCGGCGTACCATACCGTGACCTAAGTACACCTCTCGGTCCTTTAGGACCGAGACATCACCATACATCTCGGTCCTGCGAGGCCGATACAATCGCGCACCCAGACAAAAACTTCTCCCAACTGCATAAAAAACACAAAAAATCTGCAAAATTACCTCAAGGACGACTTCATCCGCACCGAAGCATTACAATCCTCCATTATATAGTGGAAACAACTTCGATTTGAAGAAATTACCAAACCCTACGTTGACAAACAAATCATCATTTTCACTTGTTTTCCACAACTAAACAGTTCTAATAAACTATCATATGGTTGTCAAACATTGTTTACTCGCTGTCGGATGATGTCAATCCGCAAGAATCGATAAAAAGTCGACAAACGCGGTGTGGATTTGTGGTTCAACCTTGTGGTGGGGTGCCTTTTTTTCTTTGTCAAAATGATTTGTGAGGTTTGAATCACTATATATACAAGGGCAAAATAGTCTTTTCCACTTTTGCTGAAATTTTTACAAAAACTTTGGGTGCCTTCATTAAATGGTGGGGTGCCCTTAGCGGCCCTCAAAAATTATTGGAGTAATCCATTTCTTTCCGCCTATCCTATTTGGGCCATGTATTATAGAATCCTGCGTGGCCTTTTAGACAAGTGACTCGGTTCCTTAAAGATTAATCTCTGCGTTTGAGATTACTGGATGGAGCAGCATAGGTTGAGCGTTGAAAAATAAATAAAAAATACAAAAATCAAACATCCGCATTACCCAAAACTGGTCAATTGATTTTATTGAAGCTCTATAATAACACTTGTTTGTTCAAGTCGTGAATGGAAAAGGAAAAAGAAAAATTTTTAGTTTGATGAATTCCAGTAGCTGAAGAATCCATGAAGCAAGAAAAAATGAACTTGTGCTTTACCTATGACAATCAAGGACCTGACATCCAAGCTTGGAAAATCTTGTAAGAGAACAGTGAATATAAGAGTAAATACATAACCAGAAACAAAATAAAAAATGACGGTAAACTATACACAATGCAACATTCAAATTTTGAAGAAACAATCAATGTTCGAGAACTAGTATTTAGATTGGCCTGTCTATAAAAAATATTATGATCATGAAAGGGTGTTGAATGCATAGGCATCACGAGCAACTTTGATGAAGACATCCTCCAAAGTAGTGTCGGCAAGACCCCAAGCTTGTATGGGGAACTTGCTTTTTGCTTGCTCAACAGCTCGAAAAACATCAGCAATTCTGACCTCTTGTTTTGGAAGTTCAAACTTTTGGGTTCCTGAAATGTGGTAGATCTTGTTTGCGGCAGGAGAGAGCTTGCGTACCATGTTCTCTACCTCCTCCTCTTGACTTGAGGATGTTGTCATGGTGAATACATATGTACCTCCATATCTGGCCTTAAGCTGTCATATATACAGATTGAAACATATGCAGTTATGGTTGGACGGAAGTTTGCAATAATCGTCAAATTCACATTCACCAAATTATTATATTCAAAACTCATACAACAACTTCTAAACCACCATGAAATACACAAATGGATCCCCCCCAAATAAGGGAGTTGTCACTATTATGGAAACAATGCAATCCTCTTTGAATGCATCGAAAATTAGTATCCAGAAGCTTTGAGATATGAAGTGCAAAGCTCCAAATCCTAGGACAAGAAAAAGAAAATCTTGTCTGCTAAAGATGCACCAAGAGCTCCACAATATATATGGAAAGTCCTTTCATATATTAGGAGAATGGAAAGGTATAGTAGACACCAGAGAATAATATGAACTAAAAATTATCGACATCACTTACCTCCTTGGGATTTCCAATGCACTGCAAGCTACCATCTACAAAGATCCCAAGTCTGTCGCATAGTACCTCTGCCTCTTCCATTGAATGTGCTGAAATCATTACTACATGTTTTTATATCATGAAATTCTTTAGAGAAGAAAAAAACAAAGCCTTCATAAGAATCACAGACTCCTTTGACTTAATGAAATCCAAACCCAAAACTTCTATTTTAATCAATTAAGAAGAAAATCACAAGATTAAATCATAGGAGACAAGTTTAAATTGAAAGATACAGAAATAAAACCATAAAGAACGGAGTAGCTCTATTACTGGTGAGAATAATTGCACGGTCTTGTTTTGCACGTTTCACGACGTTCCACAAATTGTTTCTGGAAGCTGGATCTAGTCCCGTACTAGGCTCGTCCATGTAGACAACCTTGAAATATGAAGATTATTTAGCAAAAGAGGGAAACCAAGTAGATCTTTACATTCAAAAAATGACTACTAAACCAGGAGTTGTGTGGATATACCTTAGGGTCTCCAATTAAAGAAATGGCTACACTTAGCCTCCTCTTCATACCACCACTGTATTTCCCTGCATGCTTATCGCCCACGCCTCCATGAAATAGGTTTACACTCTTTAAAGAATCTTCCACTGCCTACAATAAGAGAATAATGGAAAAGTTAAAATTTGATCAGTTTAATATAACAACAGCAGCCCTGTTACTTGAGAGGCCTTAAAAGACCGAAATTTAGAATTTCTTTTTTCTTCTCTGCTGCCCACTCCCAAAAGTCTTTTTCTAATCCATATATCCCTATTTTCTTAGGAAACTTTGTATTGTCCTACGGTAAAGACAACATTAAAAATATTATGAAATAATAGCATCAATGAGATTTCACAGTATTCACTTAATGTCAAAGACAAACAAAAAGGTAAATTGAAAGTTGATTAACATGTGCAGACATTAGTTAAAAATTATTAGCTTAACTTTCTTTGGACTAAATCATACATCATGCAAAAAGGGGAGGCTTAACACTCCATTTTTCTTTTCTTTTTTTTTTTTTTTTTTTTTTCTCTTAAGCATTTCTTTTAGTTTATTGGGATCACTCACCATGTTTTCTTTAACCTCACTATTTGATTCCAAGGCATTTCCCGCGAAAATATCCTTTAACTTTTGCTGTATAACTTGAATCAAATGATTTAGTTCAACATCATTCTTTCCTATTTTGTTTTCTTTTCTTTTCCTTTCTTTTTGTTTAAACACAAACAAATTTTATCTAACTAATGCCATTACCATTGAACTATGCAAAGGATGAACCCATGGGCCAATGGGCCATGGACCAACTATGTCTTAAAACTATTTTTCAATTAAACCTTGAGAAATTTTGAAAACTCAACCATAAGGTTGAAGGTTCGCCATCTATCACAGGCCAACGCACTATTTTGACAAATTGGGTTTAGTTTTATGAGTGTTCGTCTCTTCTGGCATGAAGTTAAAATTGTGAGAAAGTTCCTATCTTGAAAGGACTTCACCTTTCTCTTTGGTGAGTAAAGGACTTTACTTTCAAATACAATAATCAAATTATTCAGTAACCAAATAGTAATAACATGAAAAAATGGGAACAGTATCTCCTTACTTGTGTTAAGGCAGCACCTTTCAAATTCTTCAATCTTCCATAGAATAGTAGATGCTCCCTTCCTGATAATGAATCCCAGAGCAGACTGTAACCATGTTCCACAAAAAAAAAAAAAAAAAAAAAAAAAAAAAAAAAGACACAAACAAACAAACAAACAAACTAAAAGATTAGTACCCATAATCATGTTTTCAATTCCTCAACATGGCAGAAGAACTATTTTCTTGCTTACTCATGCTGTGGGCATACACCCATACTTGTATATATCCTGTCCATGTCGGTTCGTATGTCTAGCCCCTGAACATATCCAGTGCCTGAGGTAGGTGAAGTCAGCCCAATCATCTGTATAATAAGTCAAATAAGTTAGTTAAGATATACCAACCATGTGGATGGCTCACTGGTTTGGTATGGGGTTACTAGGGTAAGAGGTTGAAAGTTCGAGCATCATAATGGACAAGATGTGGTTTCTTTCTTATCAAAAAAAAAAAATAGTTAAGATATGGAGTCTTGTAGTTCTCCAGTTTGTGATTTTGAAAGAGATGTGTTCAATTGAACAAGAAAAGACATCCATGGCATAGTAACCAATTTCTCAAAGCACAACCTCATCTAGTGAAACGATACATTACTAATTCAATACAAAATTTTCATTAGTTGGAAGGGTCACCCTTGAAACCTGATCCAAAATCCTAAATTTCGCCATTTCGCCATTATGTCAGAAGGCTCATTTTATTTACTCAAAGGTAGAAGGCAGCTTTAGTAATGTTATAAAAACAATTTCTGGAACTCATAATCATTATGACAGGATAAACTTGATTTCTTAAAATAGAAATAGTTGCTCGCAGTCTAGCAATATGATAAACTTGATTTCTAAAAATAAAATGGATGTTCGCAGCCCAGCGATATGTATTACTTATTTAGATCAAAATAGAGGAAACGGACTTTTCTAGTTTCAAAAACTCTAAGCAAGCACACTAACCATGCTGATAAAAGACGTCTTTCCTGCACCATTCGGTCCAAGCATACCAAAACATTCACCTCGAGGTACAGCAAGAGATAATCCTCTAACTGCAAATTTTTCAGGAGTTCCATCCTTACCAGGATATACCTTTTTAAGGTTATCACAGACAATTCCGTGACTTGGATCAGGTTCAAGCATTAACTGTTCAACTTTCTCTCTCTGGAAAAAAAATATATTAAGAATTGCGGTACTATATTAGTATTGTATAACATGAAATTAAAAACAATAGTTTTTCATTCCTAAAAAAAAGGTTGTTTTTCAAAGAACAGATGAACGGATCAGGTTCAAGAAATTTCAGTTCAATCTTCTCACTTTGGAATCAGAAACTAAGAATAGTGGAACTTTATTTGTATTTGCGTAATTGTATAATACAAAACACAATTTTTTCCAGTGAAATTAAATTAGAACTAAGAAATAACAAAATCTTCCAGATTCCAAATAGTAAAAAGAGTCCCCCATTGCCCACTTAAGAAAAAAGTGCTTAAGGTTCTAGTCTTTATAAATACTAAAACAGCATACTCACCACTCAAAACTTAAACACTCAACATGCTATGTTATAAATGAGTAGTCGCACTCCAACATATCTAAGATTCCAATATCGTTACAACCTATGTAAATCTCTCCCTCACATGCCAAAGTACAATGTCGAGAATTTGACTGTTCTTCATGTCTCCTTGATTTCCTCCAAATACAACTGCACAAATAAATTTATAAAGGATAGAATCGAAGTGAGTTTTCAAACAACAACAACAACAACAACAACATAGCCTCAATCCAAAATTTGTTGGGCTTGTGTTAGGAAACAGGGTCCACACCCCATCACCCACACGTATCAGCGTAGGAGCAAGCAGGGTATGGGATCATCCCACAATGGGGTTGTTTGGACTGACAGTGTGGTGGGCCTAGCACATGGGAGTGACAGCAAGCAGGCGTCGAGTCAGGGTCACGTGTAGTGTGTGGTCAGGGTCATGTGGAGTGTATGTACAGAGATGAGATAATAGGGGGTTGGATGTTAAGTACGGTAGGAGTTTAAATCTTATCAGTGGTATCAGAGCAGCCAAGGGACCAAAAGTTGATGCTCGAATGGAGGTGTTCGAAGCTGGGTTGAGTAAGGTGCAAGAACTGGAAGGAACCATCGAAGGGCACGTTCCGAGTTCCAAATGCATATCAATGTTCAGATCCAATCACTATCTCACCGAATGGAGGAGTTGTTTCGTCAACAGCGTGTAGAGTTAGGCAGATCTACTCCAATGGAAACGTCGAGTAGGGGAAAGGCTTCAGATCCACCAGATCTGAAAGAATGGGGTGCAAATCCAAGGAAAGGGGTTTCAGATTGACGTGTGATGCCTTACTGTTCGGGTCCAGAGGTTCGAAAAATAAAGATGCCAACGTGTGATGGATCAGATCTAGTTGTGTGGTTGAACCAATTAGAACAATACTTTACTCTGCATGAAATGCCAGAAGTCTCCAAACTTCGTGCTGCTCAGATATGTCTCATCGGGGCCGCCCAGATTTGGCTTCAAACGGAGGAGAAACTTCATCCATTAGAGAGTTGGGAGGATTTGAAGTCCCAACTGGTCGTGCGATTTACAGAGGCGGACTTGTTACTCCTTTGCCAACAATTTTTTGCTATTAAGCAAGAGAGTTCAGTGGAAGAGTACAAGGAGCGTTTTGAGCTCCTCTTGCTCCATCAGGAAGGGTTAACGGATCGTCAAAAGATTGCGGTCTTCATCAACGGCTCGAAGGATAAGCTTAGGTTGGAGATGATGGTTGATCCACTGTCGACTCTTAGGGCGGTGGTGGCGAGCACCGACCGACTGGAGAAGAAGATAGGGGAGACCGAGTTTCTTGGTTTGGGCGGGCCCAAAGCCCGTAACACGTCTTCTGGCAGAATCTCACACTATCCTTTGTGTTCAAAGGGAAGGATGTGACCATCCAGGGCGACCCGACTCTGCATCGAGCCTTAGTGTCTTGTAAGGTAGTGCAACGTTCGTGGGATACAGTGTTGGGCTGTTTTTTAGTTGAATGTTGTAGGTTGACGGTAGTTGAGTCGATGGAGTTCAGTGGGGATAAAGAACCTTGTATACGAGACATTTTGGGTGAGTACTCTGCTCTGTTCCAGCTTCCTACAAAGTTGCCCCCAGCCCGTGACTGCAATCACTCAATTATCTTGAAGCAGGGCACGGAACAACCAGGGTACGTCCTTATCGTTACCCTCAAATCCAAAAGACTGAGATAGAGAAAATGGTGGCGGAAATGCTAGGGGCTGGCATCATACAGCCAAGTATCGGTACGTTCTCTAGTCCTGTGTTGCTAGTGAAGAAGAAGGATGAAAGTTGGAGATTTGGTGTGGACTACCTTGCTCTGAGTAAAGCCACAATTCCGAATAGGTTTTCGATCCCCAACATTGAGGAGTTGTTGGACGAGCTGCATGGCGCTACAATTTTCTCCAAGCTTGACTCACGTTCGAGTTATCATCAAATCCGTGTCAAGCCTACGGATGTCCCTAAGACTGCGTTTCGCACCCATGATGGCCACTTTGAATTCATGGTCATGCCGTTTGGCCTTTCCAATGCCTCGGCTACCTTCCAAGCATTGATGAACTCCATTTTCACAGGACTTATCCGCTGCAGCGTATTGGTCTTATTTGATGACATCTTGGTCTTTAGCTCTTCAATGGCTGACCACTGCGCTCACTTGCGCCCAATATGTTTGATCCATTTCATAAAGAGTGATAAATGTTTTCCGCTAGTTGTTCACCAATCGCAACCCTCCTCATTTATGCAGACTTGAAAGCCCTCCTTTATCCGGACTTGGGACCGGCCATACAGAAGAAACTCAAAACGAAAATATATTCCTATGCTAAAAAATCAACTAACATAGTCATTATAATAAATTTCTATTGGCACTGGCCATTTGGAATCTATATTGTCAATGCAAAGGCTAGAAATTTTAGAAAAATAACAACATACCTAAAAGTGGAAAAATGTAGCCTCCAATTCTATAAATTCAATGTGGATATATCAAGAAAAATATTGCGGATCCCCAATTCCCACAAACAATGTCAAGGACAAAAAATAGGTTGTTATTATTTGTAATACACCCAAGTCCAAATCATGAGAGAGTGTTGGAGTGACTAGTTAAGTGTGTGGGCTTTAGTTTGGAAGTGGGAGAGTTCTCCAAAATTCCAAGGCATGTTGGAGTTCCCACTCCCAAACTTAAGACCCTTGTATTTCTTTTCAACAAGTCGATGTGGATTCCCTTATCTCCAACACTCCTCAAGTCCAAGTGGTCTAATCGGTTGTGACTTGCTTTAATTTGGTAAGCCTGGGCTTTTTTTTAATACCTCAGAGGCCACAAATCTTTCAACATTTGGTAAGCTTAGGCTTGTGTTTTTTTTCGAACCTCAAAGGCCTCGGGTCTTCCAACATGGGTCTAGCTTCATCATTTTTGTTTTTGCCAGATCTTTCAATTTTTATTTTTTTCTTTTCTTGGATTTTGGATCTTTAATGGGCTGTTAGGCCACTTTGGGCTATAATACCATGTTATTATTAGTAAAAAATGTTATTATTTGTAAAAAGGCTCCAAGTCCAAGTCACGAGAGCGTGTAGGAGTGACTAGTTTAATTTGTGGGCTTTAGTTTGGAAGTGGGAGAGTTCTCCAAAATGCAAAGGCAAGTTGGAGTTCCCACTCCCAAACTTATAACCATTGTATTTCTTTTCAACTAGTTGATTTGGGATTCCCTTATAGAGTATAGACTGAGGAGAGACATAGAAGTAAATACTATCACTGGAAAATTCTCTAAACTCCAAATCAACATGCATATGCAAACATACGCTGCATTTGTTATTCATAACTTGGCCCATGAGTTAGATAACTTGACTTTGTTTATTAAAAAATAAATTGCACAAGTAACCAAGGGCATGAATAATTAGTAAGGAAGACCAAGTTACCTCTTGTGAAACATCAAGTTTCTCCATTTGGACAAAGACTTTTGAACCCCGTCTCCGGAGGCTTTTCCTCTGGAAAAATGGCAACCGCCTCTGCTTGAAGTTTTGTAAGAAAAACAAAGGCCGCTTTCTAACACCAGTTCCTAATGACATAACTTGGTCCACATAGTATGCAACGGGAAGCACGATTAACCATTCTATAGACATTATAATTAACACTTCTTTCATCCCATTTGCACGATCACTCAAATCTTTCCATCTCATCCCATCAAGTACCCACGAGATTTCTGTGAAGGCATACTTTGGAAAACTCGTACGAGACCACGATAAAGAGAAAATCCCGGAAACATCTCCATGACAATAATCCAGCCTCCTAAGAAATGAATGAGACAAGAGATTATGAATAGAGTTTACTTTTCACATACTCTGATGCAAGAACTGCGAAAAAGCAAAAATTCTTTATTTCTAGTTGCAATGAAAGATTCCAATTCCTACATGGGAGATAGTTTAGTTACGAATTTACATGCGAAGATACTTCGATGGCGAAAAATGTATAGCAGGCAATAAACACAACAGAGAGAGCTAGTCTGTCTTGAAAACCCATGGAATGATCCTAGCAAATCAACTATCATATTACTTCAATAACGAAAAAAAAAAAAAAGTCACCACATCTGCGAGCACTGGTTTATCATGCTACCATCAACCCTCACTTTCATAAGCGAATATAACCAAACAATCGTTACATTCAATGTAGCAGTTGATTCAGTTCTTGAACAACAAAATTCGAAACGGCACTCTAAACAAACTTACAAGAAACTATTATGTTATTGTTGTATCAAAATTTTATCTACTCACTTGGGAAGGATGCGTCATCAACAAATGGTTGGAAAAGATAGCCTCCTAACAGTCCCGATCCAAAGACACATATGTGCCCAATCACTGCATTGAGCCATGGAAATATGTCACACGACACTGTTTGAGATTCTAATCTTTACAGACATGGTATAATTTAGAGGGGACAAACCTGAAGCAGTCTTGACATTTGAAAAAAATATAGCCACGAGAAAGGAAATGGCGATCTGTAGGTTAATATATATGAAGTAGAAAACAAATTGTATGCTGTAATCATTCAGCCTAAAGAATTTCAGTCCTGCAATGAATCAGCTAGTTTAATAAGGAAATCTTAATTCATAACAAAAAAGATAAATGAAGTTTTTCTTACCTATAACAGAACCAAACACCACGAAGCATATCATGTAAGCAGAAGATATAAAGAGAAAATAAGCATAGGAAATCATCCAATATGGACCATCCCCAAGACCATGCATTTTCATCATGATTCTTAGATTCCGTTGCTTCTCATAAACGAGCGATGATAGTATAACCTACAGCATAAAAATAATTTAAGAAAAATTGAACTTATTAAGATGGATACGAAATAGGAATGAATAAACGCACCTAAATTGGGTAAATATGAATACTGCAATTTCACATCATAGGTCAGAAAGAGAAAATTGTTGTAGTCAGCAGCAAAATTATTAAGTTTTCATCTAGTCATAATACAAAGTAACTACCATGATTAATTCATTTAGAACGATCAAATATAGAAATGCTTTTCATGCCAAAACATAGAAAATTGGCCAAAACAACAACAACAACAACAACAACATAGCCTCAGTCCCAAATACTGGGGTCGGCTACATGGATCAAACTTTTCCATTGTGCTCGATTAAGTGCAACTGATGGTGAGCTTTCCAAACCATTCAAATCCCTCCTAATTAATGCATCCCATGTTAACTTTGGTCTGCCCCTACCTCGTCGAATTTCTACAGTTTCCATTGAGTCAAAAACAATGTTCAAATTTGAAGTAAATACTAGAAATGAAAGTACCGATCAACAAAATGAATCCCAAGAAAAATAAAATAACAAACCAAAACTCTATTCCTTTGATGGAACGGAAAACCTATTAATTTATTTCTGATTTAATCCCTGTACATTATTAAATATTCTTTTTCACATAAGAACCTCCAGTACTCCAGTTTTTCAATAAGTTATACAGGTCTTGCAATGACAATCAGGCATTCAGTGTACTTAGATCACTGCATCTCCTTGTTGTGATGCACCAGTTTTAATCACTTGCATGAAAAATCATAAGAAATAGAAGTGTAGATAAATGAGTCCTCTGGGTCTCAGATATTTCTTGCATGGCATTTTCCATTTTAAGAAGTATGATGCAAGGCATGGCATCAGGTGAATCACCATCTCTCCAAGTTCGTATAAAATGAAATACTTACAACATTATGGATAATATCTGGCATAAACTGAAATTTAATCTCAAAAATAGGTTTAACTAAATAACTTTGCAATAGCATGTAGAACCAACCTGATGGTTAAACCGAATAAAACATGTTACCCCTTCAGTCATATTGTGAATTTCATATATTTAAAATCATGCTTGTTCTTATAGCTACCATTGTATATGATGGACTTGAATGATCAGTTAAGTGTTTGATGAGGAACAAGAAAAAAATAAGGAAAAAGCATTTCATCCACACAACTGCATACATACAGGGAAAAGCTGCACAACGACCCAGGTAAAGAAGAGTCCTCCAAGAAGTGATGAGAAATCCAGCCTAAGTTTTGTTTCAGGTTTTGGCATTTCTTTGACAAAATCTAGTGTTATCTTCACAGCAGCCCCTCTCAATAATTTCAGGTAAGCATTGGTAACCTAAATAAACAATTCAAGAGAATTCTTTTCAATGAATATTGTAAAGCAATACTAACGCAAAGACAATATGCATAAAGTCCACAATATTAGATAATTTGAAAAATGGAAGATGAAAACATTCATCTAGGAAACCATTTCATGAGTAAAAGGTAGCATCCAGGCTTTTGAAAAGGCTGGTGGCAGCATCATATGGCAGCCACATTGGTGCTAATAATTTTACCCACCATGAGAACAATATATCAGTAATGACGGGAGCACTTACAGAAAATGCATTTGAGCGTGAATGAAATGGAACATGAAAAATAGAAATTGTAGAATACCATGTTTATAGTGCGCGAAACTCGCACCAAAGCGGATGGATTACCACCAGTCGCATTCTGGTAGGTTGAATTATACCAAATACTCACATTGAAATTGTTCTCATTCGTGTTTAGGAAATCATAAGCTGTAGAATGTTCGATCAAGTATAATTAGACAAGTTCACACACACACAACAGTGATATAACAATATAATAAGATAAAAAATAGGAAGATACAAAATAATGACCTCCTACAATCTCGTTAACTTTCCTTTCAGAATTTCCTTGCCAGAATCCCTTAAATAGCTCATCATTTATCATTGAAGAACTACTGCGCCATATATGCAACCCTTCTGTGCATCTTACCCCTGATCTCAGACCAAAAAGTCAAATAATTGTTAGTAACATGAAAGGAAAAGAAATGGAAACTAGATGCATATACTAAAGAAAGACAAGGTAAACTACAGAAATGTCACTTTTCCAACCATTTATTTTTTTTATTTTGATTTATATCACAGTTAACTTAATCTACATAGCAACTTTCCATCAGGAAAGTGTCCTTCTGTAAAGGGTTCCCTGCAACTTAGACTGGTTATAAGGCTAAGCCGCTACGGTGATCACCCTAGCTTGTCCAGCTATGGTATTTACCGTACTTTTGGCCTTTTTTCCATTTTGAGCCACATTTTTTTCTTGGACTCAATCTAACAATACAAAATCACAGAGAATCATGTTTGAGAAGACTGAAATCCCAACTAGTTGGACATGATCCAACAATTAAGGCAGCAAGCAAACATGTTTACAGGTTCCTCATAAGACAATTATAATTCAAGTGATTTTCAAGGAAGATCAGCATGAGGGCGCAAACATAGTTCCATTGAATCTTCGCATACCATAATGTCTATAGACATTTATGAAATTGTTCAGTATTATAACAACAAACATAATTGCATTATCTACATAGTGGGGGCTCACCTACACCAATGTGACAGCAGTTAATCATAGATTTAGACACTATTTGATAGTAAATTAATGAATATAAAAGCAAAAAGTAATTTAAGCAAGAAACTAAAGTTAATTCCAACTTGCCCTCCTAGTTGATCCTACTCATCTTACATCCATGAACTTAATCTTCTCATTTCCTGTAAGGTACTATCTAGTATTCCTCTCTTACTTGAACAGCTTTTGGACCAAGAAGTAATCCTCCTTAAAACATGGGGGGCGAGTAAACATCCATAGGAGGATAGTGCAACATCTTCAAGACACAATCAAGTGACGATAAACCTAAGATCAAGCATGGTTTTTTGATGTTCAATCATATGGTCTTTTGCAGACAAGCTTGGTTAGGAGGATGTTAAATAGAAACATGAGTAGTATTTAAATCATGTAGGAGTTTGATTAAGCATATAAAGATTCAAATTGAAGAACCCTAAGATTCAAGTACATTCCATGAACCGTACATACAAGGTACAGGTAAATGTCAAAATTTAGATACTCGGTCTACTTGGTCATAGTTTTGTAACAGGTAACAACTGGTGCATGAATAATATGAATCGAATTTTGACTCTTAAGATTCTTTGATTTATCTTAGGATATGAAGTTGAGATTTAGAAGCACATGGATTGATTTCAATTGGAATAAAAAGTGAATCATAAGATTCATAGATTTAAATTGAGATTCTTGTACATGGACGAGAAATATAGGGAAGCAATTTCTTCCCCTCTTTCTCAATTGCAGCGTAAATTTGGTAAAGGAGGTGGAGTTGAGTCCTTCCAATGCGCATGTGTATAAAATGGTGTATGGAAACTCATTCAAACTTCAATAATAATGAGAAGGAACAGAGAGCAGTCTTTAGGTGAGTTAAGAAGGGTCGTAATGTGTAAACTGTAAATATCATAGCAGAACTACTCTACCTAAGTTGGTGGTTTCCAATCATCACATCTTCAATTGTAGGGCTAGCGGGCGCTAGGTAAGAAAATAACTTCTTCATATTCAATCCCTTTGTTTTGAAACATCACCAGCACTGCTTTCTTTGAAATGAAGCTCAAGTTTTAGATTCACAGTATGTTTAAGCCTCAAAGCTTATCAAAGTAGAAGTAATAAAGTACCAATCACAAAGTCCAAGTACCGCCCAGAACTCATAACCATTTCAAAAGCATCTAGCAGGTAGTGAATGGAAATATCATTAATAATCGCTAATAATGATTCCATAGGTATGAAAGTGAAATTTCCCGGCACAAGACCAAATATATTGCCGAACCCATGTCTAAGGCTCAATCTAACTAAAGTTGAATTGATTAATGATAAACAATAATTCTGAGGCAACTCTTATGTACTTCTTTCCTCTACAATGTTGAGGAAAACTTACTTTCTTGGAGAGCAATAATATAAAGGCAAAAGCAAGAAATAAATCCATTGTAAGGAGTAGCTAATTAACAGTTCCAGGTTCTTCAAGACTAAATTTCTTGCTATAGAATTTCGCAAAAGTCTCTCCCTTAGATGATCATTCGCAATATATATATATATATATATATATATATAAAAGTGAGGACAAGGTCATCAAAATATTTCATTAACCCATCTCATAGAATGGAGACTTCCAGCTGGACTCAAAATCAAGATTGTTGGTACCATAACAAGAAGGAATAGTTTTCCAAATTTTGGCTCTTCATAACTGCATTATTTTATTGGGACCAGGTGATCCTTGTTTCTAACAATAGAAAATTATCATCAGTTTTCTTCTTCACCTTTTTATTCCCCTCATATCCAATCGTATATCTTTAGTCTTTTTTTTTTAGTCTTTTCTTAAACCAGACAGTTCAAATAATAAACAAAGAAGAGATTAATGTCAGATAACAAACAACCACCCTTAAAAGTTCAAAAAATCGTAAGGAACATAAATATGCAATCTAATACAAAGGTACAAAACAGGAAGGATGGAAAAACCGACTTCATATAGTTGGCAAAATGCTATTTTTTACTCTCCAACGGAAGTGTTTGCATGCACAAACTCAGGACCAATTATGCATGTTACCAACAGTTCTCTATAGTCTTAAGGTTACCACAAAAAAATGCTAAATACCAGTAGGATATTTTGAATCTTGACTCGCAAGTTTTCGATCCAAATCAATTACTATGTCGTAGGCAATAGCATGTTTAATGGAACACGCAATACATAACATCACTGTGAAAATTAGTGGGTAAACACTATAGTGTACAGACAACCTTACGGTAGAGCCCCATCAGATTCGCATGCATGAAGTATTGGGGAAAAATGGAATAAACTAGAAACAAAAGAAGAAATGATGCTCACACTAGTTAAGAAGTAATGCATACCTTGTTGTACTGTAAATGAATCAAGTTGAATGGGAACAGAAAATGATGAATTAGGAGGGCACTTTTGTTGAATGATATATAAGTCTCTATCTGAGACAAAAGCTGGCTCAAGAAAATTGGTTGACCCGGAGGGTGTGTCTGAACCCTGAAACATCGCAGAAAGCCTCGTCAATGAAAAATCTCATAAACGTCACGAGTATAGATTAAGTGGGAAATGCACTTTTCATAGAGAGAGGGAGAGAACAATGACATACCAGAATGAGATTGGCTAAAGCATTTAACATATCAGAAGAATTAAGAGTGAGACTACTTGCAAATAAATTCTCCGCCAAGCCTGTCATGAGTTCAAACATTTTGTACATCGAAATTCACATAAATAGGAAAAGCATGATGGAATGAAAAAATAAGAGAGAGACGTACTTTCACCAAGAGAACGATTATGCCCGGTTACAAGTACGGTTGCGGGGCAAGAACCTGTGCTCCTGCAAGACTCGGCAGGCAAATCTGAAAATGGTGTAAAGTCAGTTCTTACAGCCCGATTTTCTGGTCTGGGCACTTGTAACAAAGCTGGCCATTTAGGGGGGCTGGGAATCGGACAAGTGCCTACTTGATCTATTGTTGAATACTGAACCCCACATACAGTCACACATTCACCATCTCCATTTGTATCTACGCAAGCACAACCGCATCTGTTCTCAGGTTTATTTAGCTCACTGTTCACAATACCTTGGATAAGAACCAACAGCAGACAAAGGAAAAGCGGAAACGCAACCAGCACCGCGTTCGATCTGATATTACGCTTCTGCAGAAACAAAGCATAAATCAGTACTCATGATCCGAACCACACAAGCATCACCCATTCTTTAATCAATTAATCAACAATTAGCTAGGTTTCAAACCCAATTGACAATTGAATTTCGGACAAAATCGATGAAACTCTCAATAATTTTCAATTGTAAAGTCAATTTTGAAAATGAGAGATCACCTGGAAAGTGATGTTCTTCCTAAGCAGGGCGTTCGCTTGCGTGAAGAAACTGGCGGGGCCATGCGATGATTCCGCCATCAATGATCAATAGATGCCCTCAAAACCTCAAATCAAAACTTCAACAGATCGCGAACCAACTGTCATTTCAATTTCTGAGTTGTCGAAATTGTGGTTTCCTTCATTTATAGGTCCATTTTATTGCAAAAAAACAAAAAAAAAAAACAAAAAAAAAACCTATCGTGTTTCCACGTAACGGAAGAAGAGAAGACTTGGATTTTTTTTATTATTTTTTTTATTGTTTTTCATGCATGATGTTGTTATTGATTAAGTTGGAATTTTGAACAGCGTGCGCGAGCGAAAAAGCCGCCTTGGAAATGTAATAGAAAAGACAACGAAGATTCGAAATCAAAGCACCGAAATGTACTGAGCTGATCGCGTTGATATCCCAATCGTTTTTAAATGGGAGCTGGAAATGTAATAGAAAAGACAACGAAGATTCGAAATCAAAGCACCGAAATGTACTGAGCTGATCGCGTTGATATCCCAATCGTTTTTAAATGGGAGCCACTAAAAGGACCCATTTATTACTTAGACATCATTACTTCATCATACCACGTTTTTTATTTTTATTTTTACTAAACCAGACGCTACCTTTTTTTCGAAATCTCAAAAATAGCTATGTCTTCAACCCGAAAAAATCATCTCCCTAATTCATTTCTCACTTGTATACTCCGAATCAAACCTTGCGAAAACCCAGAAATAACCACAGATTCATCGTATGCAATGGTTAATGAGGTCGTGAGAGGTTGTATTCTAGTCGAATCGCAGAGAATCCGTCGTTGACCGAGCACGAAGAATGAAGGAGCACCGGTGCATTTTTTGGCTTATCACGGCTGATTTGGTAAGTTTTTGACACTCTAAGCTTGTGGGTTTTGTTCTTCATGATCTTAGGTGTCGTTTGGATCTATTTTGTGGCCATTGAGTGGGTGTAGTGAGGTTAGGGTTTCTGGGTTACGGTTCTAGGTATCCCGTAATGGACGGTCGCTCAGAACTGATACCATGTGATAAGTGTCGGTCATGTTGAACCGATAGCTTTCAGATGGTGTCAGATTAGTTAAGTCGTAATGCTTTTTTTGGTTTCGGTCAGTACATATCAATATCATTGAAGAAGTTTCAGATTGTTTAGACCGAAAGCACTTCTATTTGTTTCGGTCATGTTAAACCGACACTTGTATAATTGAATTGTTATTCTCATTATTTAAACTGTGTACTGACTATACAAACATTTTACTTTGTCTTAAGGTATGGCGAGACCGAAAACAAAAGCGCAGAGACCTCCCCATATGGTCAGTACTAGTACTGCGAGGTCCCAAGCAGCGGAGGGTGTGCTTGAGAGGAAATGTCCAACTTCATCTTATAGGAAGCAAAAGAACATTGACGCCAAAGAGCATCCCAAATGGCCTTATCAAGGCCAACACCATCACTGACTGTTCGTGCCTCTTTACAAATTACATCCAATGCATGTCGGACTACGAAGCATATGATGTTACTGTACAAGTGGTGCTGATACTCATGTGCCACTAGGTGCATTGATCAATTGAATAAGGCCTCCAAGTTACGCTATTGGTGGGTAAGAACATCATGTATCGACTTGAAAGCATCTCCAAAATGTCCTTGTGATGTCCCGAGCTATCTTTTAGTACATTATGGGCACCCTAAGCCCGATTAGTAATTGCATTCCCAAAGTGCAGTACTGTGCTGGTCCATGCATATACAAACTTATCTTTTTGACACAACCATGTGCCCTTAACATAGTCTAACAACCCCGAGACTCCAACATACTTCGCCTCTAGTTCCGCAAGGTGACCATTGTAAGTTGACTCAGTTTGGGACTACACGAAGTTAATCCACATCCCATACCAAGTATTGTAATCCTTTTTCTCTAAAAACAGATCCTTTGTCTTTGCGACAATGTTTTTGTTCACGTGTCATGAACAAAGCAAGTGGGTTGCGTTAGGGAGCTCATCCTCTACTGCCGCAACTAAACCATAGTCCATATCCATCAAAACAACACTTGGGAGTTGCCACCCATCCAATAATGACTTCAATTGTCTAAGTGCCCACGCATAGTCTAACCTAGTCTCTTTAGCTAAAAATGCATGTGCCACTAAAAAAGTCATGTACGTCGAGGTGACCCCAACAATCTCAAGTAGTGGGTACTTGAACCAATTTGTCTTGTAAATGCAATCCATTATCAATACATGAGGAAAACACAGAAGGAGTTGCACTGAATTAGGGTGGCCAAAGAATAGATCCCTAACACTATACGTGCCTGGCCAAAAAGAATGTTGCTCAATGTATTTGTGGTCTTCCAACTGGTGGAGTAGAAGGTGCATCTTAGTCCTCCCGTCAACTTTAATCTTTCTCAATTTAGCCCTTTCATTGTAAATTGTCTTCATGACAATCATGTTGCCCTTGTTCTTATTCTTGATGTTACTTAAAATATCGTGAGGGCGAGCACTAGTCTTGCTCATGTCTTGCACTATTTCTTTCTCATTGATACTAAGTCTCTCGGCATAAGAGTGCCCAATCAAAGAATCAGTGAAGCCATAGTTATGTTCCCTACACACAACCCGGACATACCATAATCCATCAAGCTCGTACTTAACATTGATTTTAAACTGGCATCCATACTTCTTGGATCCAATCAGTTTTTTCTTCTCCCCAGTCATCTTATCTTCCATTCCTTTCAATATTTGCTGTCTTTGAAACTTTCACTTCAAAGGCCCCACACCTCTCACAACCTATTGTAACTTAGCTTGCTTACCCTGGCCAACGCCACCTGAATCAGAATTCAATATGATTACTTCAAAATCATAACACCTGGCAGTCTCCTGAGCCCAAGCCACTACATCCTCTCTCCTCTTAAACGACACATCCGGTGTAAGGATCCTTATGAAGTTTGGGAAAGACCCGCCAAACGTACCTATTGTGTCGCACGTAGCAACCTACAAAAAACAAAAATTAGTCAAGAACTGAGGTAAGAAACAAATTTTATACCAAAAAAGGAGGTTGTCTGTCCAACATGTCGGACACGTTAAGCATGAGTTTCGGTTGAGTAAAACCAAAAGTTAAGTATCCCTAACGGCTTACATGTCTCGTAACCATAAGTGATCTTTCAATTGAAGAATACTGAAAGGTACATGTAGGTTTTAGAGTTGATGGACCGTGACGTGTAGTACACGTCTAGGCCTTGTTACTACGTAGAGCACGTTTAACGGCCCGTTTCATTAACACCGTTATTTATTTCATAATTTCAGACATAGATGCCAGCTCGGATCCACGTGGACGCCGCGGGTAGGCTAGGACACATGTCGACCTAGGTACAATAGAAAATTATGTGTTGTATTGTTTAATTGTGATGCATTTTATGAAATTATTTGTTAATACATCGCATGTGTGTACGTTGAATGGTTATATCGTGCAGGGTCGTGTAACAGGTAGTCGACTCGAAGTGCGTGTCAACACGGGTATCGATAGGCGAGGTACAGGTACACTAGGGAACTCGACTAATTCATGTTAATATGACCAAGTAATCAAATAAAATGGGTAATGTAACCATAGGCTAAGTCAATTAAGAAATTAGAACAATAGGATATGGCGTGCCTCAAAATATTATGCTTGGGGGCTAGAGTCACTGATACTTTGCATCACGTGATTATCATGACATCAGGGTGAACCATATCATACTTTGATAAACTCGAGGTACGAGATTCGATTGGTTATTCTCTCTGAGCATGAGTCCTTATTATTGTTTACTTACCACTTTCGGAGAACATTATCTGATTATGGTCGGATAACAAAAAGGGGATGGATTCACAGTTGTATTTAAATTCCTTGGATTATATTTCTTGTTTAATCTCTTGAATTAATATGCGTTTTATTATTACATGTGTACTCGATAGTGTGGGATTTACCTTTCTGATATTATCGAATTGTTATAATTGGATAATGACAGGTTTTAGTGGCGATAATGGAAAGGGAAAGCTTTCCCACTGTTTGTGATGCGATAGTTCATTTATCTCTCTATATGCATTATTTTGAATATAATATATTGTATAAATGGGTTTTTGGGTTTGAATGTGATTAGAATCTATTTTGGAATGGCTAGAACTCTGTTGGGACAGAGTGGAATACTGTGGAACTAAGGTAAAAGGTTTAAGGATTTTGAAAATTTGAAATAGTTTAGAATGAATAAATAATTTTTGTGAATGCAATATATATTGTTATATGATGGATTGTGAGTCCTTCGACATTTCCATAAAAGCTGAGCAGGTTTTGTTGAAGATTTTTTAAGGCCGGGTTTTTCGATTTAGGCTTAAAAATATAGGAGGTACTGTTGAAATTTTTTTATGGAACTTTGAGCTTTAAGATTCACTTTAAAATCCTTAGTGGTTGATAATATTTTATAATTGATGATAATAAGATCTTATTATTAATTGTATATTGATGGAGATGTGAAAGCTGCTAGATTATCAAGGAGTTAAGGTAATCTAGGCTGGTCAGATGCCTTAATTAGGTGGGGTTTGACACTCTTTGCCTTTACTACTAGAGGGACCTGCAATTGTCACTAGTGACGGAGGCAATCCCAATGAGTAAATCTAGCAGAAACTCAACAATATTTCAAGAAAATAAATGATAAGTCTATAGATCATGTAGGAAATGAAAGAAACAGTAAAAAAATAGTAAAGTTCATGATAGACAGACTAGGACAATCAATGATAGGTACCAAGTGGCCCATAAGCAAAAAATAGGGATAGAGTGGTCTATACACTCTACTCCGACAAAAGGTTTAAGTGCGAAAGTAGGTACCTTGGATCGAAGTCTCACAAGCTATATCAATTCATTCGGCACTACCAGTTTTACCTAAGCCGCAGTTCAAGAGAGTTCTAAAGGAGGCCACAGTGACCCTGGATGCCTACTACTTATGGAACTTGAATGCCAATTGAGGAGCCATAGTGACCCTGGATGCTCGCATCAAAAGGATTTAGACTTGGGAGAAGCTGCGGGAGCTACTCAGACACTCAACTCATGAGTGATCATAGTCAACTAGGCCTAACCACTCAAACACCTAAGCCACTTGGTAGGGAATTAGAGTCCAACAATTTAGCTTATCATTTAAAAAATAAACAAGCAAAGTGAAAGGAAATAGTATTGATTTTCTAACTGGTTTGCTTAACTCAACAAACAATAATATCTAAGCTAAACGTGGCTCCCACACATCCGTACTACACTTCAGTTACCTGGAACTGATGCTCTAGGTCCCTGATACATATTAGAGTTCATTAGGTATGTGTTTGAGCTTATTTAAATTTAACTATCAAGTTCATTATAATACATTTTAATATTTGCCTCAATGTCTTTTCTACTTAACTTATACCAAATCTCAACTTCAATGTGTCCTAAAAAAGTTTATACTAAATCTTCGAGGTCCCTAGTCTTTTATTCTTACCATACATGAAGGCTTGATGCGAAGGGATAACCCAGAGAGGCCTCTTTTATTCATTTTAAATACTCTTTTGACACTTAACTAGACCAAAATGCCCAAACTTGGTGTCACAAAGTTGTATTCAATTTCCCTATTTTCTTAAGTGTCAAAATCCATTGGAAACCATTTCAAGTTGGTTTAATGCATTGGTTTGCAAAATAGTCCCTTAGGGACCTTAAGACAATTTCTAAAAACTTGATTTTTGTGCAACTTGAAATGCAGCTAAAACTCTTATAGAAATTCCCAAAATCCTCGGTATTGATTCATTGAAGTCTACTAACTTAAAACCAAGATTTTTGAGTGCTAAATCTCATTATTATGATCAAGAACCAAATTTGAGACTCTAAGTAAAACTTTAAGTTCTTATTTGTAAATATTGATATCTTATTAGAAGCATAACTTGAAAACTGAGTTAGACACATTGAAAAATCATTAAACTTGGTATACACCTTTTCTATGATCCAATAACACGTTCTGAAAATTTTGGTTCAATTCCGACATCATTTGATGCCAGTAATACCTTGAGTCAAAAATCAGCTCATTAAGTAAGTAAATTTTGCATATTCCAAAACCCATTTGAAAGACCATTCAAAACACTTCAGAATCACTTGAAAATCTTGAGAAACCTAACTTATAGTATTTCAAACTATTATGTAGATTTTTGTTATTTTCGAACTAGTGGAGGCCCCTGGAAGATGTCCCAACATCCAAACATTTACAAAAGGAATTATCTCTACAATCAAGTACTAAATTTCAATCCATTTTCAATAAATAAGATAACTCAGTTTTTAAAAGATGTTGATGTTAAATTGATGTTCTATGTGTTAACTTTTTGAAATAGTAAAGTATGCTCAAATCCGATTAAAATTGAGAGATTTATGTTCAAAATGCCAAAGCAACTCACTTTGACAGAGTTTCTGACCAGCAGTATAAAAAATTTAATAACTCTCAAACCACACATCCAAATAACGTAATTTTTTTTAGAATCTTTTCCAAATATCCAAGAATAACTCATAAAAAATCAGACAATTCTGAGAAGAAATGAAGGATTTATGCTTCCTATAATTTCAGTTATAATCTTGGCATTTCATCAAATATGTGCTATTCATGAACAACAAAATTCACAATACATGGTTTAAACCCCTTGATTTTGTCCAACATTAACACCCAATATGAGGCATCATCGAACATCAATATAGGAGTAGAAACTCAAGATTAAACACCCAATTACATAATAAAATCAATCCATTCTTTCATTTAACCAAAATCCCCAATTCTTCAACCAAGACATAAGCTTCTTATGAACATGAAAGAAACCTTGATTTTTTCGATTCATAATCATCTCATAATATTAGGGAATTCATTAAAATTGACAAAACTCTAGCACTAGAATGATTTAAAGAACTTCAAATCATCACAATATACTATCAAAATGGAAGGGATTTGTTACTTAGGGTTTGATCCTTTCTAAAAGTAAAGCTCCTTAAGATCCTTAGCTTCAACTCCACCTTTCCTTTTATTTTCTAGCACTATTACTAACCAAACCCCTCTCTTTTCTCTCCAAACCTAGGTGAAGTGTTTTGTGTTCATGCATGGTGTAAAGATTAAATAGGTCTTTTATATTCTAACTTTTTGAAACTTGACCATTACATTATCCTAGTATCATTTCATCCATCAAATCTCTAGATATATCCATAGTTGGTATTAGTTCCCACATGCATACTATAGGATCCATTATGACTCATTTAGATCTCCACATGAACACATCACTAGGTAAATCAATGTACTAAGAGTGTGGTCTCCATCCAAGTTTCTAACATTTCATGTTTTTGATAACCCATAAAGACTATGATATGTATTAAGTAAATATGTTTCATGAAATTCATTTGATAAGTTAGGTACCATAATAATATGGATATTTTTTCAACTTTAGGCTTAATTTATATGTCTAAGCCCAATTACTCAATTAAGAAATTTATTACTTTCCATTTTTTCTAGACTTAGGCCTTATTGAAATGAAGCACATAGACTTAATTAGTTACATCCTAAATTCTTTTGAGACTCACTACATAGTTTAGAGGACTAGTTCAAATCTAAGTAAGTGAATTAATTCATGAATCTATGCCCAAATTTTCAATCCACCCGATTGTCCCGCGCGTACCCATCTTGAGGTAACTTGGCGCACTCAACATTTATTAAAAAATCATTTAAAATTTGTGCACACAAATATAAACATATAGTACATTCATAAAAATCAAGTAAAATTATTTAATTATTACCTCTGTGTCGACGCCCAAGTACCGACCAATTTAGCTGTGTAGGACTGGTCGCCAGGTCGCGGTCCTACAAAGCATAAATCTAAGATTAGATTATTCGGGTCATTACAAACATTTACAATTTGTGCATACATATATAAACATATAGTACACGCATCAAAATCAAGTAAAATTATTTAATTATTACCTCGGTGTCCATGCCTAAGTACCGACCGAGTTCGCTACGTAGGACTAGCCGCTAGTTCACGGTCCTTCAAAGTATACATCTAGGATTAGATTATTCGGGTCATTACAAAATTCACTATGCCCCTGGAGAAATGCATGATTGACAATGCTGTTGGGTTTTTAGGGTTCATATGCAGCAAAAAATTCAAAACAATTTTTGAAAAACCCCAACAGAATCGAAAATAAGTTCCAATAAACTATATCTACAAAAGTAAACTATACCTTAATCTGTAATTTCTTCTCTGATTGTTCTATTTCCAAGACATTCAATCGCGTATCCTCATCAGAAACTCACACACAAACGATAACCACAATTTGGAGTGCTAGCCCTAAGAGAGATAGAAAACGTTTTTCGTTTTCTCCCAAAATCCAGAGAACTTAAAAATAGCAAAAACGAAAATCTTATTTCGTTTTAGGGTTTCAATATCTATTTATATGTGTAGATAAGCTCTCGCTTAAAATCCTATTTGTAATACAACTATTGTATTTAGACAGTTTAAGCAAATTACACATACGCCCCTATTAATATGTTATCATATAACAAATTGTAAGGGCTATTATGTCATGAATCTTATCACATAAAATTCATTACTCTAGACCAATTGAAATTGCGTAAATCTATTCTTTGTGTGCGACCCAATAGGTTCATGCGACGTTGGCAGTGAACCAAAACCATTTTGGTATATAAGTCATAAGTGGTCTTTAGCAAGGCATTATGACTCCCCAAGTAGCATGAATATCAAAATCGATACAACCTAATGACTAACATATATAATATCTTTTTGTCGTGCAATATCCCTTCATTAAACATAAGGTATGGAAAGTCACCCTTAATATTCAATCGTAGTAGTCTCGATCTTTAGGTAAACCGAAAAACATCCAAGTGAAATTGATCATATCAACTCAATTACACATGGACATTTAACAGTCTAACATATCGATGGATCCACTGATATCTCTCTATATGGGAGGGATTAATTCTATCTTAATTGCATACCTTTACATATTATTCACATGGTAACTAATCACAATCTTTATAATCGTCCGGTTAAAGACAACGTTTGATTGTGTCAAATAACCATGCTCATAATATTGAAGTCTATGGTAATCTCAAGTCGAATGACTAAAATGATATACCTATTATGAGTAACACCTATGACTTAATCCATGTGGTGTTCTCATAGCGGGTCGGTCCAGTACCTTGTTTCCTAACAAGTACTCATGATCTCGATTCGTATCCCTATATGTATAATCATCACATGACCATCAATCAAGATTCACACTAGTCTTAATTTATTATAGTTCCTAGTATAATGACCGACTAAGGACATTTAGGATATTTCAACAAATACCATGGATCTTACTATAAGGTAGACGTGCAATCACTTATAATAAAACAACAAATAAAAACCTCAATTTTATTAACTAAAATTATAAGATAAATGATGTTTATAGATTGACTTAGAGCACATGCCCCAACAAATGCTTGCGAAGGCGATTGTAGATGTAAGACAACTCAAGATATGTTTGATTTGTACGAGTCTATAGTAAGTCAATAACGTTAATACATTGACGACGAAGAGGATGTATCTTCACGAAATATTCTCGATGAAGTAGGGTCAAATCAAACCAATAGCAAGCTTGACAAACTCACTGATCTCATGGAGCAATTCTTTACCTCCGAAAAACCTCAAGTTAAATCTTGCGGTTTTGCTCAGCCCCTGACCATTTTATTGATTCCTATCCCACTTTGTTCATGGATGAACAAACAGATGCTATAGGCGCCAGATTCAAGGACCACTAAGGAATTAACACGTCAAAAAATTCAGTAACACTTATAATTATGCCATCAAAAGTCCCTATCAGAGTTATGGACCTCAAAGTCAGATTTATCTCTAATATTTTCCAAAGGACAACCTCCTCCTCAACAATCCCAAGCCGCTCAGAATTCATGGTCTTTAGAAGAGATGGTGATGACACTATTCGCTTGTTAAGACAGATTATTTAAAGACTTAGCCTAATTTAAAATTGATTCCTCTACAAGCATGAAAATTTTTGAGGGCCATGTGGTGCAAATCGCCCTACAGTTAGGGTGCATGGATGACAAAGGCAAGTCGCCTTCTCCACCATACTCGAATCCTAATGCGAATGTCAACGCCATCACATTTTGTAGCAGTAAAGAGTTGGAGGAAACTACAAAGGAAACCAAGCCTAAAAAGGTCGTCCTTAAATCCAAGGAAGTCAATCAAGAGCTCAAAGTTCAACTGGCTCCTCATGAACCGGTAATCTTGGATAAGGAAATGTAACATTCTCTCAAAATTCTACCACCATTCCCTCAACGCCTCATTAAAAATAAAAAAGCGGGAGAAGAGAAGGAAATTCTAGAAATCTTAAGGAAAATGGCGATAACTATCCCACTTCTTGATGCCTTAGTACATATGCCCCACTATGCTAAGTTGTTGAAAGACCTATGTAACAATAAAGGTCGACTCAAATGAAACGAGAAAATCACCATAGGTGAAAATGTTTCAGCTATCCTATGCTAGAAGTTTCCCACCAAGTGTGAGGATCCGGGCATGTTCACTATGCCTTGCACTATTAGTGAAGTTGAAATCCAGATAGCTATGTGCGACCTTGATGCCTCCATCAAGGTAATACCATTATCTATATATGAGACATTAAAAATTGACCCTCTGAAGGATATTGTAGTTCTCATACATTTGGCAGGCCGATCTATCGTTCATCCTGTGGGTGTCTTGGAAGACATTCAAGTGAAAATGAGTGAGCTCGTATATCCCGCTGACTTCTATATAGTAGGTATGAAGAATCGGTCTTGCCCTCATTTCTCATCAGTCTTACTTGTTAGGCCTTTCCTTAAGACTACCAAGAATAATATTGATGTTCACAGTGGTTCCCTTACCATGAAGTTTAATAGTGAACTCATTAAGTTCAACATCTATGATGTGATGCGCCATCCTAGTGATTCCTCATCTTTAGTGCTTGCCTTATTCAGTGTGGAATCACTTGTCCATGATGCCTTTCTTATGAAAGACGATGCTATGAAAGTCGTGTTAGAGAATCATCTCAACACCGACCTCTCGCGAAAGCAATCCTTTACCCTTGATACTGAGATCGAGGAGCTGATCTCGGAGTTGGACTCTGCTCCACTTTTCTCACCCACCATAGCATATCTCGACATACATGCTTTGAATCCTAAGCTTCTCCCCTCTATGGAGCGAGCCCCCTACTGGAGTTCAAACCATTGCCCAATCATCTCAAATGTGTGTTTTTAAGCGAGAACGATACTTTACCTGTGATTATTTCCTTTAAACTCACATTACCAGAGGAAGAAAAGCTCGTAAATGTACTTCGTGAGATCAAAGAAGCTTTAGGGTGGATTATTGCGGACATCAAAGCTATTAGCCCTTCCATATCCATGCATCATATTCTTATGGAAGAAAGGTCTAAACCTTCATGAGAAGCACATCGGTGACTGAATCCATCGATGATGGAAGTAGTTAAAAAAGAGGTTCAGAAACTCCTTGATGCTAGGATGATCTATCTAATCTCCAACAACAAGTGGGTCTGTCATGTTCAGGTGGTTCAAAAAAAAATAGGGATCAAATTTGTCACGAACTCATGGGGTGAGTTAGTCCCAACTCGCATCCAAAACGGATGACGGGTTTGCATCAATTACAGGAAGCTTAATGCTTCTACTCGAAAAGACCATTTCCCATTGCCTTTCATCAATCAGATGTTGGAGCGATTAGTAGGCAGGTCGCATTACTGCTGCTTGGATGGATACTCTGGTTTTCACCAGATTCCCGTTGCACTTGAGGACCAAGAGAAGACTACCTTCACCTGTCTTTTTGGTACCTTTGCTTACCGGTGCATGCCATTTGGGCTGTGCAATGCACCTACCACCTTTCAGAGGTGTATGATGAGCATTTTCTCTGACTTTGTTGAGCATTTCATCGAAGTCTTCATATATGATTTCACCGTTTATGGCGACTTCTTCGATCTTTGTCTCAATCACCTCACTAAGTTTCTTTATAGATGTATCAAGAAAAAGTTGGTCCTCAATTAGGAGAAATGTTACTTCATGGTGGGCCAAGGTCTTATTTTGGGTCACATCATTTCTTTTAGGGGTGTGGAGGGAGACCCAACTGAAATTGAAGTAATTCAAAAATTTTCTTGCCCCAAAACTATGCGAGAAATCCGATCTTTTCTTGGACATGTCAATTTCTATCGATGTTTCATTAAAAATTTCTCCAAAATTGCACAACCCCTACGTCACCTTCTTCAGAAAGACGTGCCTTTCGATCTCGATAAGGCATGCAAGAGTGCATTTGATGCACTAGAAGACTTTCTCACCTCTACCCTCGTAATCCGAGCTCCTAACTGGAAGCTACATTTTGAGATCATGTGCGATGCCAGCAACCACGCTGTGGGAGCTGTGCTTGGGCAACGTGTCAGATGTGCTTCACATGTCATGTACTACACCTCCCAAACTCTCGACCGCGCCAAACTGAACTACACCACTAGTGAGAAGGAGTTTCTAGTTGTCATCTTAGCTTTGGAGAAATTTTGACCCTATCTCCTTGGTACTAAGGTGGTCGTCTATTCCGACCATGCCGCTTTAATGTACTTAAGGGCTAAAAAGGAAGCTAAACCCCATCTCATTCGATGGATACTCTTGTTACAAGAGTTTGATATCAAAATAAAGGATAAAAGTGGGGCCGGAAATCAAGTTTTTGATAATCTCAACCACTTCGAGAATGGCAAAGCACATGTCCCTTTTCGAGATGATTTCTCTGATGAACACTTCCTAGCCGTCTCTGACGAACTCCCTTGGTTTGTGGATTTGGTTAATTACCTCGTTACATGAGAGTTGTCACCTCGCCTTACACGAGCCCTGAAGGAAAAAATTCAGAGCCACTCAAAACATTATGTTTGTGTCATGGCCCAAATTTTTAATCTCGTTTTATCGGTAATCAGGATCACCGACCCACGACACGGAACCCGCATTGAGATATGCGCACTGACCCAGACATGTGGCCTAGGTATATTTTAGTTTTATTTGGTTTATTCCTAGTGTATTACATATGTGTAGACATACTAAGTCACCTCTATTTGTTATTTATATGTGTTGAGACGCAAGCAGGGATGCGCCTCAAGATGTGTGCAACATGGGAACCAAGTAGAAAGTAATGGGTAGTTTTGAATTAAATTTGAATGCACATTAATAATATTAAATTTTGTGTATTAGATTATTTGAACTAAGGTATATAAATCAAATAAATCAAAGTACGTTACTTACGCAAATAAAACATAGACCATGGATGTGTCTCAAGATACATGTTGGAAGGAAAACCATGAAATTTGTGTTAAGATTGATGTTAGAGAGGGTATGTAAGTGGAGTTGTCGGGGTGAATTGGAGCCTTGGATTTTGCATCTAGATGAACAACCAAGGTTATATGAAGGGTTAGAAATGAATTATGGATTCATATAAAGATTTGGTTCATCATTTTTATGCAAATCAAAATATGAAATCCAAGGTAGGGTTGCTGGAATTCATAAGAATTTGAGGAAGAAGAGATCAAGGGGGTCATCAAAGAAGGAATAATGAGCTTGGGGTCAACACACAACTAAGGTAACACATTTAGGTTTGAAACTATTTTGGTTTTGACTGAAATTCAGTGGGTAATTGAAATTGAATTTGTAAACTAATTTTAGATCTAGAGTCTTCATGAAACTTCACTCAATTTACTATATTGAATTTCTATTTTTGGGTAAGGAATGAATTTTTTGTGAATTCTTAAATTTAATGAGGTTCTCGAAAACGAAAGCTGGAATTTGCATGTTTTCATTTTAAACCAGTCAATGTAATTTTGCCATAACTTTCTCATTTTGAATCCAAATTGACTCATTCTGGTGGCATTGGAAAGCTTACCCATAATGCTAAAACTTCGATCTCACAGACCATTTGAAAAATTGGACTCCTTTTTATTCAAAAATGCTCCACAACGTTGATGATGAATTTGAAATTTATGGGTGCACATTTTTGATAATATCCTATAACTCCGTCATTCTTATTGGATTAAGCTCATCGTTTAGTAATCCGTTATAAGATATGTGTGTAGGCTTCATTAAAAAAATCATGATTCTTGAAGCTATGGTTTATGAAAAATAAATTTTTCAAAGTTGCTAGTCGGAATATAAAACTATTCTAAGTTATTGCCGTAAAATTTCCATATTTCTCTCATTTCTTATTGAAACTCCACAAACCTTATAGTTCTGGAAAGCTAAGACATACCTGTAAAACTTTTCTTTAAACTACAACACATAGTTTTAACGTTTTAGTAATTGAAATCAACTCACAAGTTGTTGAACCAAAATTGTCTCTATTTTAATCAAGTAGATTTGAACATAAACAAATTATTAATGGGTCTGATTTTAGAAACTAGAACTTAAAACCACTTAACCAACCTAAAACATGTGAAATTCAGTTTGTTAGGACACCTCAGGAGCTTAAAGAGGACTTATAGGGTGCGGAACACGAGTTTCAGAGTGTTGAGAGCTAGTTTAGGCTAGGAATTGCATGCATTTGAGGTAAGTAAACCTATTAAGGCACTTTTCTCCATTTCATTCCAATTCATTATTTGTTTGTAGTTTATTTGACTAAGTTATCCATTGTAATATGATATCATGATTTATATGTTATGTCTACTTATTTAAGGAGTTACTTTATCATGATATTTATTATTTCATTGACTCATTGATTCCATTCTTATGCGATGTATTTCCTTGTCGTTTTAATGATATATGAGCTCAATAACATGCTATTAGTGTAGATGAGTTTATGAATGAACTTATGGAATTGTACTCTAATACTTATGTTTAGCTAAGCGAATACTTTCCTTGTAATCTAAGCTCGAGTCTTTCCTTGTGAATATGAAATTAGTAGTTGAATCTAAGGTCCATTATACGATATTGAGATGAGCGACACACGGGGTCATTAAACTCTAGGGATGTTGGCACTCACCACTAGTATTGCGCGACATACGGGGTAATGGGACCCAAGGCAGTCGGTAAGGATATATATATATACATTGGGCACTTGTGAGAGAGTACATGCTTTTAGATACTGAAATAATAGGCTGATGTGATGAAACCTATAGCCGACCGAACCAAGATCATTACCACTTAGCAAGTTAGTCTCACTTTGTTTAGTTGTGGTGTCTCATAACATATTCACGTTTGAGCAATCCTTCGCTATTTATATGCTTTCAGATACCTTTTATTTATAATTGGAAATGTAGACAAGTGACTTCTCAGGATTTACTTACTGGACTCGCCATCTTGTTTTGTTGATGATGTGAGTGCAGATCCCTCGCATAGTAGGTCGAGCAAGGAGAAGATTGACAACTATCTCTGAGCCTTAGGCGTGTTACTTATCATAATTTTGTAGATTTTCGTTTATATTGTCTGTATTTACATATTATACGTCTTTTATATACTTTTGGATTGTATATTAGGTTGAGCGTCTGGTTCCCCCACTTGACACATGTTTATTACACTATGATCACCTTTTTTCTTATATATACATGTGATTGTTGTTTTCCTAGTTTCCACACTTATAAATTATTAATTTAAGCTTCCACAATCTATTTAAGATTTCCTCTAAAATACAATGAGCTATTAAAAAGTCTTAATTAACTCTGAAATTCACAAATATCGAGATTTTAGTAGTACTTATCCTGAACACAAATAACGAGGATAATATGACAAAAGGCTAACTAATACATTGTTAAGTCCTACATGGCTGTAATTAGGGCTTAATGATGAGATTTGGTTGGGCGGTGTGCTAATTAGAGATATAAGTCATCATTGTTGGTATAAGAGAAAACGTTCTTGATAAGTTAAACACAAACCTAAATAAAACACAGATCTTAGAAGTGGAAACTAGATGATCCTTGCCTAGAAAGCATTAGTTGGGAAGTGAGCGAAAGGGAGATAGGGATTTCTATATGTTCATGTTAATTTATATGTGTATATATATGTGATATTTATGTAGTAGCTGATACCGAGTTCGCTATCAATGTGCAGACATTGATGGTAGACCTCGCGAGGGCGAAGACGCGTGTGCTAGCGACAGTCAACCTCATACTTTAACTGAGGATGTATAGAGGCTGTCGGATCAGGGATAACAGTTGACCAACTTCACCACGATGATGACCGCTCGTTTTGCTCCACCGGCACAGACATCGGCCCCTACTACTACTACTACGCCTTTGCTACCAGCCACAAAGCCTACGACTACGACACCAATGGTAACAATAGTACATATTATTCCTATGGTGGCAGTATAGGCACTAGAGACAGCTGAGTTAGTACTATCTCCCACACCCACCATTACCACCAGCATATCAGTCAAGGTCCAGCTAGTGAAGGATTTTGTCTGACTTAAGCCGACCTATTTTGACAAATAGAGAGACTTTGAGAAAATCGACAAATTGATGTTATCCTAGGAAAAATTGCATAAGGTACTGAAGATTGAGGATAGACCTCGGGCTGAGATATCGTCGTACACCCTATAGAGATATGCTGATGTTTGGTGGTGTAACATCCCCTAACTCAATTAGGGCAATGCTCGACCTGAAACCCTAATTAAGCTCCGATACACCTGTGAAATCTGAGAATTTCTTAAACTTGACTAAATTACTAATTAAGTATTTTTGGATTTAAATTAGAGTTTAAGTATCCAAAATGGGACCCACACATTACGGACCGGTGATCATAAGGTAAAATGTTATTTTTTCGATGATGAATGTCTAGTGTGTGTATTATATGGTATTTTGTCGCAAAGTCGAGGTATGTTGAGTTGTAACCTCAATTTGTCATAATCGGGGTGGGCTTGCAAGTGCGTGTCTGAAGGGCACGAGTGAAAATAAATTATTAGTTTCTCAAAAACTAATAAAACAAGTGTGAAGTATCATGTGAAGATTTTGCCTCGGTTTGCATGCAAGTCGGGATAAGTGGTATTATAAAATGAGAATGAATTTTGGTGCAAAACCTTGCCTCGAGTTTCGTATCAGTTGGTGGTGGCTGAGGTTAAGATTGGGTCAAAATTAGTGTAAGTTTGGTTTAGTATGACGAGAGAATTGGTCCATAAAGGTTTGGAATGTCGTGGACAAAGAGAAGATTTTTGGGATTTTGACGTGACCAAAACTAGTGTTATGGACATTTTATGGAGTTGAACTATTTCGTCGAGAGGTTGGCTCAATTTGGCGGAAAATCAGATCCAAAACAAGCACCGAAAGTTAAAGCACATCAAAATAGGGATTGAGGGAATTAATAAATAAAAATAAAACCTGAAGGTTTTATATATAAATATAAGAAAAACAAATGAAACAAGTTTTATTTCTAAACAACAGAACGACGAACATGTTTCGTTCCCTAATGCTCTCAATTTGGTCTTGCGCTCCACGAGCTCCCGACGTCTGATTTTCGCTCAATTTCTTTCCGCAAAACTGTAGAGCATCGCGAGACAGTCAGTTCGATCTAAGTTTCTATGATGGAAACGAGGTGTCCAACCCGCAATTTGGTAAATTGTCAATTCAGGGCATTTTGCTCAATTCAATTTGAATTCTTGCGATTTCACAATTTCTTTTGCATGGTTTGATAGAAATTGATAGGGATTGTTGTGAATTAATATATATGATTGATTTGCGGCAATTTGAAGTAAATTCCACCGACGTAGGTTATGATTTTGATGAATTGAACTAATGCGATTAAGTTGATAACTATTTTGGAGATGTTTTCATAGTTGATATTGATTTACATTAGGTTTTTGGATGAATCGATTATTGGTTTTGATCTGATTTGACTCTATGGGTTGTGGAAATATTTTAATGTTGGTATCGAGTGGTTTCGTGGTGTTTGTTATCGAGTTTTAACGATTTAATTGCGAAAATATTGATTTGGAGAAGTTTTTCAATTCGAAATAAATAAAGTTTTCCTATTTGACAGGCCATATTGAAAAACTCATAACTTTTCCATCGATCCAATTTGAGTGTTCTTGGAGTATATGGAAAGTACGTCATGAGAAATACAAGTTCCTTTTAGGTCATCATGACAAATATTGAGGTTTTCAAGGTTAAAAAGTTACCCCAAGTTAGGTAGTTGAAAGCCAATTGAAATAGTTATATAAATTAATATTTTTAAAAATTGTTCTCAAATGTACTTTGGTCGCAGTTTTCATTAGGTTTCGTGATTTGGTTTCACTTGAAGCTTGACCAACAATATAATTGGGTATGTAGGGAAGTTATAGGAACCATTTTCAAGGTGATCCGACGCTCCGAGAACCTTGAAAAGCTAGCTCAAAGTTGGTTTGGTTGTAAGTAAACCTTACAGTAGTCTTTACTATTTAACAAAATTATCTTTGTACTTGCATTTATGTTTAGTCTACATTTCATTTCGCATTATTTTTGGTCATGGATAGAGTTGCCCTTGTTTCAGTCGTAAGAGTGTGAGGTGGTTCACTCCAGACTAGACGTACTACATGCGTATAAGGCGGGTAATGTTGACTCCGGGGTAGTATGCATTGAACTCAGAGTAGCGTTCTAGGTTCACCATGAGTGGGCTCGCTTGTTATGAGCTTAGAACAGGAAATGAGGGATCTACGTTGTTATATAAATTTGTTGTTGTAAGTGCAATTACATGTCTCCATGTATTCAAACTAACATTTGTAGGAGTATAGAGCAGTGTATGAGTTTACTTACCTAACATCTTCGAGCTATTTTTGATGATGTCAGGTTCTTTGTGAGGACAAGGAGGAATGAACAAGACTCAAAGACATTGGTAAATGTTTTCAATTCTTAAAATTAAATTTTCTTGTTGTAATCATTTTATATATATTATTTTAGGTTCTGAGCCGTGAAAATACTCTCAAATAGGTTATGGGAGTCTCCTAACTTGAATTAAAAGTAAGTTTAGAAGTTTATAAATTAGTTTTTAGTTTATTTGAAATTGTAAAGTTGTAAATAAGGCATCGAAGACCTTAAGTTGGTTGAATTGTTTTAAATTGATATATATTGTGAATTGCGGGGAGTTGTGAATCCTTCTAGGCTTCTCCCCATTCTGCTGTCTATTAGGTGAATTTTCCGGCATGCCACTTTTAGGGGAGGTGCTACCGAAATTTTTACAAAATATGAATATTTACTCCAATTAAAAAAATCAAGAATTGAGTTTGATTGATGATATAAATTAAGTTTTGGAGCATTATCAAAGATTTAAATAAAAACTATTTTGAGGTTGAAGTTAATTGAATGAATTAGATGCCTAATTAGAGGAATTAGGCTAAGTCAGGACTTAGTGAAACGGGCCCTAACACACCAGCCAGACTCAATTAGAGTAGTACAGCTGTCCTTCATAACTGATAATCGCAATGAATAAATAATCGAAAACGCAGCGGAATTAAAACTTTTTCGATAATACAAACGATATGCTAAATATACTAATCAAAGTCCAAAATCGATATCAACCTTGGTCGTAAAATTATATCCCGACCCTTTTTATTACAAAATAGTAATTCAATACAATATAAAAAATAGAGAAAAAAACTCACCATAGAGTATACTATAAACTCTTAATATTCTCCGTTCCTCAGTCGTAGCATACGTCATTAACCTAAAATGTCAATTGGGGAATGAACACTCCAGCTTGCTTAGTAAGTGATGCTCGTAAACATATCAATTATCAACTACTATCAAGGGATTAATGAATAACAATATGAATCCAAAACATATCTATTCAGGCATTAAAAATGATATAACAATACATAACATAATGCAAGTTCAAAGATCAATTGCAACTGTACTCGTGACTTGTATTTTGATTTTCATTTTAGAGTTATACTCTCGCCTTACATAAGAATACATCTGCAGAATCCACATGTTGATCGACATGTCAGACCCCACCTAATTAGGGCAACTGACCGGCCTAGATTACCTTAATCCACTGACAATCTAGCAGCATTAATCCTGCCATCAATAAATAATTAATATATATCGTCTCAATTAACAAATATAATTCTTAATCAACCACAAAAGATTCTAAAGTAACTCTTAAACCTTAAAGTTCAATTGGATTGATTACATTATCCTTATACAATTACAACAATAATAACATAGCCTCAGTCCCAAATTAAATGGGGTCAGCTACATGGATCAAACTTTTCCATTGTGCTCGATTAAGTGCAATTGATTACATTATCCTTATAATTCCGTAAAAAATTTTCGACAGTATCTCCTCTATTTTTAAGCCTACTCCGAAAAAGCCGGCCTTCAAAAATCTTCAATACAACCTGCTCAGCTTGGTGGAAATGTCAAAGGACTCACAATCCACCCCATAACAATATATATTGTATTCACAAAAATTATTTATTCATTCTAACCTATCTCAGACTTTCAAAATCCTTAAACTATCAGCACCTTAGCTCCACAACATTCCAGTCTGTCCTAAAACCATTATAACAATTCCAAAAGAGATCCTAATAGCACACGAACTCAAAAACCCATTTATACCATATTTTATATTAAAAAATAATACATACATAGAGAGAAACAAATTGAGCAAGTCACCAATAATCAGAAAGCTTTTCCTTTCCCTTGTCGCTGTTTGAACCTGTCATTACCCAATTATAAAAATTCGATAATGTCAGATAAGTAAATCATACACTATCCAGTACACATGTAGTAATAAAATGCATAATAATCCAAGGAATTTAAACGAATAATATAATTCAAGGAATTTAAATACAACCGTGAATCCATTCCGTTTCTGTTATCTGATCACAATAAGATAACTGACCTCCAAAAGTGGTAAGTAAACAGTAATAAGGACTCATGTGGGGGGAGAATAACCAAACGAGTCTCGTTCCTTGAGTCTATCAAAGTATGATCTAGTTCACCGTGACCTCGTGATAATCATGTGATGCAAAATATTAGTGACTCTAGCCCCTCAAGGATAATATAGTTCTACCCTTTACATAGTTAGGTAGACACTACAAGTTCTACCCTGTAATACATAGTCAGGTACCTTAATATACCCTGTGCACACATTCAGGCATACACCAAATAGTTCTACCCTGTAATACAGTCAAGCAGACACTATATGGAGACTCGTAACGCCTTATCCTTCCAAACCGTATATGCATGTACAACAAAAATGCAATTTTAAGAATCAATGCAATTTATACAAAATTATAATCATACATTGTAAGGGTTACTATGAGATTTACTTAACCTTACAAACGCGATTCCCATGTTCCCTTGCGCTCCGAATCGGTTAACTAGTCCACACGAGATTCCAACTGCAGTCCTACAATTCATTTATAAATCTAATAAAACTCCACAACTACTCCACAATTGTTTTCCAATTAGTTGGTTAAATTAACCCAATCGCGTCCCGAAACCCCTAAAATATTTCCAAAATAAATTATCCGATGCTCGGATTTCATTTTCGACTTAAAATTATTGTTCGACATCGAAAATTACGTTGTCTAGGCTTACATATAAGTTTTCCAATTTAATATATATTTATCGGTCCAACCTCGATTAGAAAACCTCGAAATATTTCCGAATCATATCCTCGGATGTTTGGATCCCAATTATGACTTCAAATTGTGATACAAAATCAAAAATTAACCTAAACTAGGCCATAAAATAATTTTCCGAATTTTTGACATTTTAAGGTATCATAACACGCATGACGAGAAAATGCCCGGTAAAAATCCTCGATAAAATCCGAAAATCCTTATTTTCCATAAAAATCCTCAATTTTCATTTATTTGTCCAAAAACCCAATTTCCTGAATTTTTCTTAATTTCCAGGGATTTTTTTATTTTTTTTCTATTTAAAACACTTTTTTTAATTAAATTAAGGGGGAGGGTTCATCCCTGGGGTTATCCCCAACCTATAGTTTCTCTGTTTCGATCAATCTATCTTTTTCTTTAAATTTTTCTCTGGGCAGGGGAGCTCGAAGCTCCCCCTAGTCAAGTCGTCTTTTTCCTCTTTCTCTCTCGTTCGACTGTCTCGGTCTCTTTTTTTTTTATTCAATCCAAATTTCCTCCTCTCTTTATCACACCATTAACAACAAATAACAACAACCTCAAATTCGAAGAAAATAAAAAAAACCAGTCCACAAACAATCAAAATTTGGATTTTCATTGAACCTCACCTTAAACCGTCACCAAGAACGCAACCAATAGTCGAACCAACCTCGACACCAACAGCCACCCAACTCACGATTCTTTTAAGTTGATCAACAAGAGGAAGAGAGCAAGAGATTGAGAGAAAGACAGTGAGGAGAGACGAGAGAGACGAGAGAGAGCAACGAAACGAAGAAGATGAACAACAAACGAAGAAGAAAACGATAAACAGTAGGACTTTCCCCTGTTTAGTTTCGTTTTCGATGATTTAGGGGGAATTAAATGACCATTATGCCCCTCTATAATAAGCCTCTCCAATTCAACTCCAATGCCCCTATAGGTAATTTTGCATTTTTATTTTCATGATTATCTCCTCATTTTATGTCCAAATTAAACCCAGAAAAATACCCCATTTCGACCAAAAAATTAGAGAATTTACCAAAACGCTCCAAAACTCCTCAAAAACTTGTCTTCGCAAGAAAATCAAAGTGTGGGGCCCACGTCGGCCCGTTAAATCGATTTAAAGTCCAAAATTTGAATTTTAAACTTAAATCCAATTTTTCGTCATGAAACTCGAAACTGATGTTTATGTCAATATTTTGACCATCTCGGCACTCGTCTCGACATGTATGTCGAGACCAAACCCCACGAAACATCGAATTCACTCAATCGACTAGAATTTTGCAAAATAACATAGTATAATACACAACACTAGGCACACATCACAGAATAATAAAATTAATTATAAATCTCAATTTCACTAGTATTTTAACTCCCGACTCTCGGACAAATCCTTAATTAGGCTCCTTTAATCCCAAATCAACCGTAATTACTAATTTAAAAATTTCGGGATTTGAGAATCTTCCTAACTAATAAGAATTTCGTCCTTAAAATTAAAGTTGAAACCAAAGTTAACTGGACTAAAAGAGATCCGAAAAAAATGCTCCCTCATACACATATCTTGTTACCATGTTAATTCCCCATACAACACGTCACCCTGCAATCAAACTAATTCCGTTCAACTTTGTAATACGAATCAGTTTCCTTTCACCTGAACATAAACACGTAAAATACATTATAAACTCCAATTAATTAGGACGATACTACAAATCCATACGCAACCTTCCCAATCTATTTCACAATCTCGAATGGTCCTACAAATCTGGGAGAAAGCTTTCCTTTTAGTCTAAACCTATGATGGCCTTTTGCGATGGGAGACTTTCAAATACACCCAATCTCTTCCACTATATATCACAAACCGGTGATAGAGATCATAATAACTTTTATATCTTTCCTAAACCGTTTTCAATCTTAGACGAATCTGCTGCACAACCTCAGTGTGATCTCTAACCATCTGTGACCCCAACTCCATCAAATCCTCCGGTTTAACCCAACCGGCAAGAGATCGATAAGGTACCCCATACCATGCCTAAAACTAAGTCATTTCAATACACCATTAACAACACTTATTATAAAAAAACTCACACAAAGGTATGTGTTTTTCCTATGAACCTCGAAATACCAGTACACAAGCTCTGAGCAAGTCCTCCAACACATAGATCAATCTTTCAGTCTGACCATCCACCTGTGGATGAAATACAATACTGAAATGTAATTGAGTGTCGAGTTGTTCCTGCATGCTCTACCACAACTCCGATGTGTACTGAGTATCACGATCATAAACTATCATCAGCGACACTCCAAACAAGCGAGCCACGTATCGCCTACACAACAAGCTTAGCTGTGTAAAGGTATCCCAAATGTACATAGGAAGAAAATGAGCAGATTTCATCACTCCATCAAAAATAATCTAGACCTCATCATGTTTTCTTCAAGAAGTAGGCAGATCAATAACAAATTCCATCACAATATGTTTCCATTTCCACTGCAGTATGGGAAATGGCAGCAACATACCCTCAGGTTTCTACCGTTCGGCCTTAACCTATTGGCAAATCTCACATCTCCTCACATAATCACCCACTCCAGCTTTCATCACTAGCCACCAATACAATTGCCTCATATCATGATACATTTTGGCCCTGCAAGAATGAATGCTATATCTCAAACAACGAGATTATCTCAATATCTCATCCCAAATCTCAACCACCGATGGAATCCAAAGTCTGCCTCTAAGCCTCAAACTCTAATCCACAGATTCAACCGAATCTTGACAATTATTGTCATTAGCAAATCCCTTTGAATTTTTCACAACCCAAATTACTTTGCTGAGTCTTTATCACTTCCTGAATAGAGACAAGTTGTACTCTAAGCAGGGCATATATTAGTTCATTATCATCCTCAGGAATCTTTGACAAAGTCATATTAATGACTTTTTCGAGCAACTCATACTCGTAAGTCAATCGACTAGTTCCACAAAATGTTTCAGCACTCCTTATGCTCAGTGTGTCAGCAACAATGTTTGCTTTACTCGAATGGTATTTAAGACTAAAATCAAAGTCTTTCAAATGTTCAAACCATCATCGTTGTCTCATATTCAACTCTGTTTGAGGGAACAAATAATTCTGACTTTTATGATTTGAAAATAGCGTAAAAATTTCTCCATACAAATAATGTCTCCAAAGCTTCAAAACAAACATAATTGCCGCTACTTTAAATCATAAATAGAATAATTCTTCTCGTGAATATTTAATTACCGAAAAGCATAAGTAATCACCTTGTCATTCTGCACTAACACACAACCCAATCCCATATTCGATGCATTATTATAAATTGTAAAACCTTTCCACGATTCAGGCAATACAAGAACTGGTGCTCAAGACAAACACTTCTTCAATTCCCAAAATGCAGCATTGCATTTCGTTAACCAAACAAATGAAATTTTTTTCTGAGTTAATTTAGTAACTGACGCAGCTATCTTAGAGAAATCTTTTACAAATCTATAATAATAGCCAACAAAATTCATAAAACTCCGTATTTCCGTCACTGTGATAGGTTCCGAATAATCAATGATAGCCTCGATTTTGGATGAATCCACCAAAATTCCTTTCGCACTAACCACATGAACAAAAAAACTTCACCTCAGAAAATCAAAATTTGCATTAAATCTAAAACCATTGCCGGAGTATTAGTCAACCCAAATAACATAACAACAAACTCAAAATGACCATATCTAGTACTAAACATTGTTTTCTGCATATCATCTTCCCAAACTCTCAACTGATGGTAATCAAAACGAAATCAAATCTTTGAAAAGAGTTTTGCTCTATTCAGTTGATCAAACAAATCATCAATTCGAGGCAATGGATATTTATTTCAAACAGTGACCCTGTTCCACTGTCTATAATCAATGTTATGCCTCAAACTAACATTTTTTTTTTCACAAAAAGGACCGGTGCGCCCCACGACGACATACCTTAATGAATGAACTCGTTCATCCATCAATTACTCCAACTGCTTCTACAACTCCTGTAATTCTTTTAAAGCCATTCTATAAGGAGAAAAATTATTGGTTTAGTTCTAAAAACCAAATCAATCACAAAATCAATATCTTTTAGAAATGGAATTCAAGGTAAATCATCAAGAAACATGTATGAGAATCCACAACCATAAGAATTTTCTCTATTTTAATTTCGAATCTTGCCTCTGTACTATAATTATGGAAATGGTTTCCATTTCATTCCTATTGACTAGCCAATCCATTATCAATACATGTTAAACTCGAGTAACTCCAACACATGGAGATTAATAGTCATCTTGTGTCCAAAGATCTCAACAACATATTTCTCACAAATAAAGTGAGGATCCACCTTATCGCAACTATGGTATTAAATACAAGATGAATAGGGACTCACACCGGAGTTAACCCTAACTTAATTACCGCACGACCACAAACTGAAATCGTATCTTCGATAAGATTACGATTTGCATCTGAATCTCATTCAGTCACAACTTGAACACATTCTTCGGTATGTTGTTGATTTTTTGACACACAAGAGGACAGTCCTAAGAGTGGTGAACATGAAATCTTGTAATGTCCTTTCATTCCACACCCAAACTCTTAATCACACTCATATTTTGAGAATAGTCTTAGCTGATGTGACCCTACTTTTCACACCCTAAACATGTAACTATAGGTTTACTACATACCAAAGATTCATGAATAGGTGCTAATATTTGATTTACACTTTTTCTCTGAAATCCTCGGCCCTTACATCAATTTCTTTGTGACTAAGGTGTACCTTTTCGATCGGAAGTCTAAAAGACTATGATCGAGTCGATCCTAAGTTGGTCGATGTCATCTCAGATGGTCTAGTGGTTGTACTCAGAAAAGAATTACGACGTACATATGATGAGACGACAGGTATCGTAAGCGAGAACGATGTTTCTCTGCTTTTCTCTTTCTTTCGAGACTTTGAGTCACGCCTAAAGGAAATTTTTTTTTTCCTACCCACAAAATCTAAACCTTATCCTAACTCCATGACGCCCTGATATCATCGTGATTCACACTGAAAAGCTTATGTAGTCATATAGGCTCTAACTCTATTTCGAACCTCTCGTAGTGTTCAGTTTAGTCGTCAATATAATGCTACAAAACTATTCATACTTTTCCTCTCGTGACATTCCACTATCCACGAATGAATCAGTCAGAATCGAAAACTGCAACAACCAGTTCGACTCTTGAATGAACTGCAGAGGTAGACTATTCTTCATGAACAACTAAAGTAACAATAGGAACTTCCTGGCCACACAAACCACAAATACCTGAGCTGCCACCTGTGCTCGTAAGGTATTCAATAACTCTATTATCTTCACAGCCAAGTTCTCAAATGTATTTGAATCCACACGTAGTGGATCCCTATTATCCTCACCACATCCCTAGCTCTTGCTGTCAACTTATGATTTTTCGCAACAAAAATTGCAAGAAAAGTGGTTTAGCAAGCTCATATCCATCGATATCTCGATAATATAAAACACAAATAACACATGTCATAAAGTTTTTAAACTTTTCAACCTCGTTCCATTGCGTTACTTCCCAACTAATCACTCACTAAACCTCAATTAACAAGATTGTTTAAGAATCCTAGGCTCTGATACCAACATTGTCAGACCCCACCTAATTAGGGCATTTGACCGGCCTAGATTACCTTAATCCACTGATTATCTAGCAGCCTTAATCTTGCCATCAATAAATAATTAAAATTTATCATCTCAATTAACAAATATAATTCTTAATCAACCACAAAAGATTATAAAGTTAATCTTAAACCTTAAAGTTCAATTGGATTGATTACATTATCCATATAATTCTGTAAAAAATTTTCGACAGCATCTCCTCTATTTTTAAGCCTACACCGAAAAACCCGACTTTCAAAAATCTTTAACAAAACCTGCTCAGCTTAGGGGAAATGCCGAAGAACTTACAATCCACCCATACCAATATATATTGCATTCACAAAAATTATTTATTCATTCTAACCTATCTCAGACTTTCAAAATCCTTAAACTATTATTACCTTAGCTCCGCAGCATTCCAGTCCGTCCTAAAACCATTATAACAATTCCAAAAGAGATCCTAATCGCACACGAACCCAAAAACTCATTTATACCATATTTTATATTCAAAAATAATATATACATAAAGAGAAAAAAACTGAGCAAGTCACTAATAATCGAAAAGCTTTTCCTTTCCCTTGTCGTCGCTAGAACTTGTCATTACCCAATTATCAAAATTCGATAATGTCAGATAAGTAAATTCCACACTATCCAGTACACCTGTAGTAATCAAATGCATAATAATCCAAAGAATTTAAACGAACAATATAATCAAAGGAATTTAAATACAACCATGAATCTATCTCATTTATTTTATCCGACCACAATAAGATGATTGGCCACCAAAAGTGGTAAGTAAGCAGTAATAAGGACTCATACGCGGGGAGAACAACCAAACGAGTCTCGTTTCTCGAGTTTATCAAAGTATGATTTGGTTCACCGTAACCACATGATAATCACGTGATGCAAAGTATCAGTGACTCTAGCCCCTCAAACATAATATAATTCTACCTTGTACACTGTCAGGTAGACACAACAAGTTCTACCCTGTAATACCCAGTCAGGTAGCTTAATATACCCTGTGCACACAATCAGGCATACACTAAATAGTTATACTATGTAATATAGTCAGACATACACTATAAGAAGACTCGTAACGTCTTATCCTCCCAAACCGTGTATGCATGTATAACAAAAATTCAATTTCAAGAATCAATGCAATTTATACGAAATTATAATCATATAATGTAAAGGTTACTATGGGATTTACTTAACCTTACAAACGCGATTCCCACGTCCTTTGCTCTCCAAATCGGTCAACTAGTCCACACGAGATTCCAATTGCGGTCCTACAATTCATTTATAAATTTGATAAGACTCCACAACTACTCCACAATTGTTTTCCAATTAGTTGGTTAAATTAACCAAATCGCGTCCCGAAACCCTTAACATATTTCCAAAATAAATCATCCGATGCCCGAATTTGATTTTCGACTCAAAATTATTGTTCGACATCAAAAATTGCGTTGAGTAGGCTTAAATATAATTTTTTCAATTTATTATATATTTATCGGTCCAACCTCGACCAGAAAACCCTGAAATCTCTCCGAATCATATCCTCAGATGTCCAGATCCCAATTCTGACTTCAAATTGTGATTTACAATAGAAAATTAACTTAGACAAGGCCATAAAATAATTTCTTAAATTTTTGACATTTTTGGGTATCATAACACGCATTACGAGAAACATACCTGGTAAAAATCCTTGAGAAAATTCAAAAATCCTAATTTTCCATAAAAATCCTCAATTTTCATTAATTTGTCCAAAAACCCAAGTTCTTGAGTTTTTCTTAATTTCCAGGGATTTTTATTTTATTTTTTTAAAACCCTATTTTTTATTTAATTTAAGATGGGTAGGGTTCATCGCTGAACTGGTCCGGTTCAGGGGTCATCCCCAACCTCAAGATCGAAACAGAGAAACATAGTTTCTTTGTTTTGATCAATCCATCTTTTTTTTAAATTTTTCTCTAGGAAGGGGGAGCTCGAAGCTCCCCCCTAGTCAAGTATTCTTATTCCTCTTTCTCTCTGGTTCGACTGTCTCGGTCTATTTTTTATTCAATACAAATTTCCTCCACTCTTTATCACACATTTAACAACAAATAATAGCAACCTAAAATTTGAATAAATAAATAAAAACCAGTCCACAAACAATCAAAATCCAGATTTTCATTGAACCTCACCTTAAATCGTCACCAAGAACGCCACTAACAGTCAAACCAACCTCGACACCAATAGCCACCTAACTCATTATTCTTTTAAGTTGATCAACAAGAGGAAGAGAGAGAGTGATTGAGAGAGAGACAGTGAGGAGAGAAGAGAGAGAGCAACGAAACGAAAAAGATGAAGAACAAATGAATAATAAAACGACAAACAGTGGGACTCTTCCCTGTTTAGTTTCGTTTTTTATGATTTAGGGGGGGGGGGGGGTTAAATGAACATTATACCACTCTATAATAATCCTCTCCAATTCAACTCCATTGCCCCTATACGTAATTTTGTATTTTTCTTTTTTATTTTCATGTTTATTTTCTCATTTTATGTCTAAATTAAACCCCGAAAAATACACCATTTCGACAAAAAATTGGAGAATTTACCAAAACACTCCAAAACTCTCGAAAAACTTATCTTCGCACGAAAATTAAAGTGTGGGTCCCACATCGGGCCATTAAATCCATTTAAAGTCCAAAACTTGAATTCTTAAACTTAGATCCAATTTTTCGTCGCGAAACTCGAAACTAATGTTTATGTTAATATTTTAACTATCTCGGTACCCGTCTCAACATGTATCTCAAGACAAGAACTAACGACACGATAACAACATCAACGACCAACGACAATAGCAACCATCACAACATCGACAACACCCCAACCTTACTTTCATCTTTTCTCCATGAATTTCGATCTCCTCTCCGCAGTTTCATTCGATTACTTCTCTCTCTAATTTTACTTTTGTTTCCTTTCTGTTGAAACAAATGAGGCGGTATGGTGTGCATTTAAAGATAAATATTAGATTTCCTTAAGATTCATACGCACGAATCTCGAGGCAGATTTAAAGGATATGAAACTAAAGTAACCTCCTTAAAGTGACAACAAATTTGACACATGTATACATATATACATTGATTATTCTTGAGATGTGGTTGCACACATCTCGAGGCATGGATAATCCATCCAAACTCTAATGTTTCACATCATTCATATGCCTTAGGTTAATCTACAAACATTGTTTATCTTATAATTTTAGCTAATAAAATAGAAGTCTCTTTGTTTGTTATTTTATTATAAGTGATTGCATTTTTACCTCATAATATGCACATCTCGAGGTATGGATAATCAATCCAAACTCCAATGTTCCATATCATTCTGTTGGGACATATGCCATAGGTTAATTTACAAACATTATTTATCTTATAATTTTAGTTAATAAAATAGAAGTTTTTTTGTTTGCTATTTTATTATAAGTGATTGCATGTTTACCTTATAATATGATCATATGTATTTGTTGAAATATCCAAAATGTCCCTAATCAGTCATTATACTGGGAACTATAATGAATTAAGACTAGTGTGAATCTTGATTGATGGTCATGTGATGATCACATACATAGGGATACGAATCGAGATCATGAGTACTTGTTAAGGAATAAGGTACTGGACCGACCCGCTATGAGAACATCACATGGATTAAGTCATAGGTGTTACTCATAATAGGCATATCATTTCGTCTTTCGACTTGAGATTACCATACACTTCAATAGTAGGAGCATGTAATTTGACACAATCAAATGTTGTCTATAACCGAACAATTATAAATATTGTGATTGGTTACCTTGTGAATAATATGTGAAGGTGTGTAATCAAGATAGAATTTGTCACTCTCGTATAGAGAGAGATATTAACGGATCCCTCGATATGATAGATTGATAATGGCCAAGTCTATATGAATTGATATGATCAATGTCACTTGGATGTTTTCAGTTTACCTAAAGATCGAGACTAGTACGATTGAACATTAATGATGACTTTTCATGCCTTATGTTTAATTAAAGGATATCACACGACAAAAGGATATGATATATGTTATTTATTAGGTTGTATCGATTTTGATATTCATGCTACTTGGGTTGTCATAATGCCTTGCTAGAGACCGCTTATGACTTGTGCACCAAAATGGTTGTGGTTCACTGCTAACGTCGCATGAACCTATTGGGTTGCACACAAAGAATGGCTTTGCAATTTCAATTAGTCCAGAGTAATGAATTTTATATGATAAAATTCATGACATAAAAGTCCTTACAATTTGTTATATGATAACTTATTAATAGGGGCATATGTGTGATTTGCTTAAACTACCTAAATACAATAATTGTATTATGAATATGATTTTAATTGAGGGCTTATCTACACATATAAATAGAGGTTGGAACCCTAAAACGAAACATGATTTTCGTTTTTGCTATTTTCGAGTTCTCTGAATTTTGGGAGAGAAAGTAAAACGTTTTCTATCTCTTCTGGGGCTAGCACTCCAAATTGTGGTCACCATTCGTGTGTGGATTTTCGATAGAGGACGGGCGCTTGAATGTCTTGGAGATAGAAAAATCAGAAAAGGAAATTACGGATTAAGGTATGACTTACTTTTGTAGATCTTGTTTAATGGATCTTATTTTTCGATCTTGTTGGGTTTTTTCAAAATTGTTTTAAACTTTTCGCTGCGTTTGAACCCCAAAATCCAACAGTGGTATCAGAACCTTAGGCTTGATTCTATTAAACATTTGCATGTTTTCTCTGATGTATGTATGATATATGTGTAAAAAACATGATCTTGATTAATGTATATATGATGTGCATATAAGTTATGTATAAATCATGAATTGGTTTTAAAGCATGTTGTTAATTCATGTATTTGATATATACGCATGCTTTGATTTAATGATAGTATTCATATTTAGAATATTTCGATTACCATATGTTTTAATATTGAACGATGTGAATTTTGTATGTTCACATTGTAGAAGTCATGTTTGGGCTAATGTGATTCTTGTGTTGGATACATAGTTCATTGTGTTCAATAATTATGTATGTCTCCATGATAGAAATCATAATTAGGTTAATATGTTTAATTTAATATGATTCTGGTGTTGAATGCATGATTAATATGTCGTTTCTTAATTCAATTGCTTGGTTTGTATGGATAAGAATTACAAATCCTATAAGATAGATGAGATATATAATAAATTCTAATTGGATAAGGATTTAAAGTATCTTAAATTTTAATTGGATTAGGATAAGATATTAAGTGAAAGGTGGGCTCGAGTTATAAAAGCGTTTTAATTAATATTTTTCGAAATTAAAATAAGGGGCAGTTTTGGTAATTTGGATTGAAAAAAATAATAAATTTTTTTTGGCAATTTTAAAATTTTGGAATTGAAATTTTTTGTCTAAAAAAAAAATAAGGGCGCTGCCTCCTGTACCCCCATCCGCTGATCGGTCAGCTAAACCACCATCCACTAATCGGTCAGCGGAACCACCACCCACTGACCGACCAACTGAACCACCGTTAACTATTCGTAGCACAAGGAAATTCGTATAATAATCAATATTAGTATAATTTCCTAACTTGTTTAGTGATTGTTTATGCATTGTAATATATGATATTTATCTTGTATAAATTATGATCACTAAAACAAATAAAAATCTTTTTTCCAAATTTTAAGTCAAGTGCCATCCATTCTCAAACACTTATTAAGGTTTCGATCACATTAATATGGGTCTGCCTCCGCAGAGTGTATTGTGTTGTCTTGGTGAGACAAGTCGAGTAATGGTTACTCTATTGTTTGAAATGGTTAGACTTGATAAAGCTATCAAAATGGTTTTGGGCTTTAGGCACTAAATGAGATAAAACATGCTAAGACACAAGATATCATAATGATGTAATTGGTAAGTGGTACGTACCTAAATAACTTAATTCAAAGTGTCATGCCTTAGCTGTCTTGGAATTAGGTGAAACATGGATTTTAGTCCCTTAAATTAACATAACATTTTTGGGATGGTTGTTAATTTAGTGGGAGTCTATTCCTCTATACTAAAATGAACTTTTGCATAATCGTTTTTGTAGATCTACAACCTATTCAAATCACACTAATTCCTTGTCACTGCGATCCATCCTTGAGAAGGATAAGTAGTCTGGGACAAACTTTCTTGACTGGTTCAGAAACTTGAGAATTGTTCTTAAGCTTGAACGTAAGTTGTATGTCCTGGATAATCCAATTCCTTAGGAACCACAAGCCAATGCTTTAAGAGCCGTGAATGATGCACATACTAAGCATGTCAATGACTCAACTGATGTTGCATGCATTATGTTGGCAACCATGATTCCTAAACTTCAGAAGGACATGAAACACATGGAAGCTTACTACATGGCTACGATGATGAAGGAAATGTTCCAACAACACGCTATATAAGAAATGTTTGAGATAGTCAAGAACCCTCATTCTTGCAAAATGGGCGAGGGTGCGTCAGTTAGTCCTTATTTTCTAAAAATGAAGGGCTATATTGACCATTTTGACAAACTTGGATTTCCCATAAGCTAAGAGTTGGCTACAGATTTGATCTTGAATTCATTACCTGATAGTTATTCATAATTTGTGATGAACTATAACATGAATAATATGTTGAATTCTATCTTAGAGTTGCATTCGATGCTTAAAATTGCTGAGCAGAATGTCAAGAAACCTATTGCTAATGAGTTGATGGTTTAGAAAGGAAAGGCTATGAAGAAGAAGGCCAAAGGCAAGGCTAAAGTTCCCAAGTCTGTTATGACTGTCACAAAGCCTGTGGAACAAGTCAAGCCTTAGGTTGTTTCTACTTCACAGTCCTAAAAAGAAAAAGAAAAGAAAGAAATTTTCATTTCTGCCATGCGTTTGGGCATTAGTTTAGAAATTGCAAGCTCTATCTTGAAGATCTAAAGAAAAAGAAGAGTAATGCGACTATTGCTTTAGGTATTTATGTTATTGAAGTTAACTTATCTACAAATGATTCTTGGGTATTGGACGGCGGATGTGGATCTCACATTTGTATTAATGTGCAGGGTTTCACTAAAAGTAGAAGGTTAAAGAAAAGAGAAGTCATCCTGCGAGTTGGAAATGGAGCAAAGGTTGCTGCATTGGCTGTAGGATTATATGCATTAATTTTACCTAGTGGACTTATTTTAGTTTTAAATAATTGTTATTATGTCCCTTCCTTGAGCAGAAATATCATTTCAGTTTCATGTTTGGATTTGGATGGTTTTAATTTCATTATTGCGAATAATAAATGCTCCATTTCTCATAAAGACGTTTTCTATGTAAATGTTGATTTGTGTGATGGTATTTATATTTTAAACATGAAAAGGTCTACATATACTCCTATGTAAATGCAAATAGACTCAAGTCAAATGATTTGAGTCAAACCTAACTTCTGCATTGTCGTCTTAGCCACATAAATGAGAAACGCATTTCTAAACTCCATAAAGATGAACTTTTATATTCATTCGATTTTGAATCATATGAAACATGTGTATCTTGTTTATTAGGTAAGATGACAAAGAGTCCCTTTACTGGACACAATGAAAGGGTAAGTGATTCATTGAGTCTAATACATACTAATGTATGCGGTCCTATAAATACAATGGCTACATATGGTTATTAGTACGTCATTACTTTCACTGATGATTTAAGCAGATATAGTTACGTGTATCTCATGAAACATAAAGGTAATTCTGTGAGATGTTTCGAACATTTCAGAATGAAGTGCAAAATCAACTTGGTAAAACTATTAAAGCACTTCAATCAGATTGAGGTAGTGAATATTTGAGATAAAAGTTTGATGATCATCTTAGAAACTGTGGAATTATCTCACAGTTAACTCATTTAGCAACTCCATAATGGAATGGTGTTTCTGAGAGGAGAAATCAGACTTTATTGGATATGGTTCGATCTATGATGAGTCATACATATCTTCTTATTTTCTTTTAGGGTTATGCCTTAGAAACTACCACGCTTATACTGAATCGTATTCCTTTTAAAGTGGTTGATATAACAACATATAAGATGTGGTTTGGAAAAAAACCACGTTTGTCTTTCCTTAAGATTTGGGGTTGTGAGGTTTTCGTACGATGGAAAATCTTAAAAAAGTTATCAGCCAAATCTACCAAGTGTGTATTTGTTGGTTATCCTAAAGAAACTAGAGGATACTACTTTTATAATCTCATTGAGAACAAAATGTTTGTTGCTCAGAATGGTGTCTTTATGGAAAAATAGTTTATTTCAAAAGACTACAATAAGAATAAAGTAAGTCTTGAAGAAGTTCAAGAACCACAAATAAACACTCAACCGCCGGTAGGGGATCAACAAAGTCTTGAACTAGTTGAACCTCCACAGGTATCACAAGGCCCGCGTAGATATGATAGGTTAAGACATCAGCCTGAGAGATTTGGATTTCTTATTACTGATAATAATGAGGTGTTGCTTATGGATCAAAATAAGCCTACCACTTCTCAGGAGGTTGTGTCTAGCCCTAAGTTAGATAAATGGCTTAGTGCCATGAATTATGTGATGCAATCTATGTATGATAACTAAGTTTGGAACCTGGTTGATTAACCTGAAGGTGGTAAGGCCATTGGATGTAAATGGGTTTTCAAGAAGAAAACTGACATGGATAGCAATGTGCATATTTATAAAGCACGGCTAGTAGCAAAATGTTTCAGACATACTCAAGGTGTTGATTATGATGAGACTTTTCCTCTTGTAGCCATGCTTAAATCCATTAGAATTTTGATTTCCATAGCCGCATATTATGACAACGAGATATGGTAAATGGATGTCAAAATAGCTTTCCTAAATGGAAAGTTGCTTGAGTACGTATATATGATATAACCTAAAGGGTTTATTTATCCTGAGAATTCTAGGAAGGTGCGCAAGCTTCAAAGATCCATTTATGGATTAAAGTAAGCTTCTCGAAGTTGGAATCTTCGTTTCGATGAAGCAATTAAGGAATTTGGTTTCATTAAAAATGAAGATGAGCCTTGTGTATAATGGAAGGTTAGTGGGAGTGTGGTTGTTTTCTAGTACTGTATGTTGATGATATATTACTCATTGGAAATGACATCCCTACCTTGCAGAGTGCCAAGTCTTGGTTAGGGAAATGTTTCTCAAGGAAGGACTTAGGAGATGCAGCCTACATCCCTGACATTAAGATCTATAAGGATAGATCTAAAAGGCTAATTGGTCTAAGTTAGAGTGCTTATGTAGATAAGGTATTGAATAGGTTCAGTATGAAAGACTCTAAAAGAAGGTTGTTGCCAATGTCTTATTGTATAAGTCTCAGTATGACTCAATTTCCAAATACTAATGATGAGCGAGAGCGCATAACCATGATTCCATATGCATAAGCTATTGGATCTATCATGTATGCCATGTTATGCACTCGACCTGATGTATCATATGCTTTGAGCGCAACAAGCAATAATTAGTCTGATCCTGGTGAGAGTCACTAGATAGCGGTAAAGAATATTCTTAAGTACTTGAGAAGGACTAAAGAACTGTTCTTGGTCTATGGAAGTTTGAAAGACGAGCTAGTTGTAAATGGTTACATAGATACAAGATTTCAAACTAATATAGATGACTTCAGATCGCAGTTTGGATGTGTTTACTTTAATGGAGGCCCAGTGAGCTGTAAAAGTTTAAGCAAGAAATTATGGTTGATTCTACAACAGAAGCTGAGTATATTGCAGCGTCCCGTGCAGCTTATGGAGGCAGTTTGGATCAAAAATCTCATATTTGAACTTGGTGTGGTTCCGAGTATTGCAAACCCCATTTACTTGTATTGTGACAACAACGGGGTGATAGCACAAGCCAAGGAACCAAGATCACACCACGGATCCAAATATATACTTAGATGTTTTCATCTATTTTAGAAATAATTAAGAGGGGAGACGTGAAGATTTGCAGAGTTCCTACAGAATACAATGTTATAGATCCTTTGACGAAGGCTCTTCCACAAGTGAAACATGATGATCATGTTAGGTCATTAGGTATTAGATACATGAATGATTAGCCTAACTGTAAGTTGGAGATGTTGGGGCATGTGCCCTAGGTCAATCTACAAACATTATTTATCCTATAATTTTAGTTAATAAAATAGAAATTTTTTTATTTATTGTTTTATTATAAGTGATTAAATGTTTACCTTATAATAAGATCCATGAGTATTTGTTGAAATATCCAAAATATCCCTAGTAGGTTATTATACTAGAAACTATAATGAATTAAGACTAGTGTGAATCTTGATCGATGGTCATGTAATGATCATGCATATAGGGATACAAATCGAGATCATGAGTACTTGTTAGGGAACAAGGTACTGGACCAACCCGCTATTGGAACACTACATGGATTAAGTCATAGGTGTTACTCTTTTTTTTAGGTATATCATTTAGTCCTTCAACTTGAGATTACCATAGACTTTAATATTAGGAGCATAGTAATTTGATACAATCAAACGTTGTCTTTAATCGAACAATTATAAAGATTGCGATTGGTTACCTTGTGAATAATATGTGAAGGTGTGTAATCAAGATATAATTTTTCACTCTCGTATAGAGAGATATTAGTGGATCCCTCGATATGATAGATTGATAATGACCAAGTCCATGTGAATTGATATGATCGATCTCACTAAAATGTTTTAAGTTTACCTAAAGATCGACACTAGTATGATGGAACATTAAAGGTGACTTTCCATACCTTATGTTTAATAAAAGAATATCGCACGACAAAAGGATATGATATATGTTATTTATTAGGTTGTAGCGATTTTGATATTCATGCTACCTTGTGTACCAAAATGGTTGTAATTCACTAGCAACATTGTATGAACCTATTGGGTCGCATACAAAAAATGTCTTTACGCAGTTTCAATTGGTCAAGAGTAATGAATTTTTTTATGATAAAATTCATGACATAAAAGCCCTTACAATTTGTTATATGATAACTTATTAATAAGGGCGTATGTGTAATTTGCTTAAACTGCATAAATACAATAGTTGTATTAATAGGATTTTAAGTGATGACATAAGTAAACATATAAATAGAGGTTGAAACCCTAAAACGAAACATGATTTTCGTTTTTGCTATTTTCGAGTTCTCTAGATTTTAAGAGAGAAAGTAAAACGTTTTCTATCTCTCTTGGGGCTAACACTCCAAATTATGGTCACCATTCGTTTGTGGATTTCCAATAGAGGATGGGCGCTTGAAAGTCTTGGAGATCAAACAATCAGAGAAAGAAATCATGGATTAAGGTATGGTTTACTTTTGTAGATCTTGTTTAATGGAACTTATTTTTCGATCCCGTTGAGGTTTTTCAATTTTTTTTTGAATTTTTCGTTGTGTATGTACCCCAAAACCCAACACATTCATCTCATCGACTCAAATGTAGCACGTATCTCGAGGTGAATCCAATATATAATTTAATTTGACTTAAACTTTATGATTCATTTTTATATATTTATATATATAACTATATATATAAAAATCTAGATAACTTGTATTTTCGCACAAAAATTCACCACTTGCGCTAACGACCACTCTCAGGCGTGCACGCTATTGTACATCCTATGCATGTCACCCTCGACCACGAGTGTCACTGGGCACCCACCAATTTATTAATTATTTTCAATATATAATTATACATAATATATATGCCTATATTAATGCATTTATCATTTCACCGTGCACGCCAACTAGTGCAAACGGGCGTACATGCTACCCCACGATATTAGGCATCCGATAGTTTGTCAATTATTCAATTATAGGCCAATAAATCCAATTATTTCTATAATTAATAATACGATCCATACAAGCACCAAATGACACACAAATCCACGCACATACTAATTGAGATAAGCCATCACGAGTCTAACTCAGGTTAATTATAATTTAAATTAATGCTAATCACCTACTTAAGGTAATGGGTCGTTACAGTCTCCCTAATTTAAGACAATTTCGTCCTCGAAATTAAAAGAAATGTACAAGTTTCCACTAGTTCCAATGAGAAATGGAAATTTGTCTTCCATGTATAACTCTCGTTCCCAAGTTATCTTTTCATTTTTGTGTAATCACTATTTTCCCTTAATCTGAACCTACAAAGCCCTTTCATAGATGAGACTTTCAAAGGCACAACCAAAATTGTCTTTTGAACTCCCCAACAATCTATAATGCTTATCTCATTAATATTTTTATATTAATTTAGTTGTAGTTATAAATCACCTAATCTACCATATCCTCTGTGTGTAGCTCTTACTTTCTCATTTTCCACACAAGCTATATCTCTAACATTAGTTCAGTACATCAACATACAATAAGATTGAGCATATTCAGCTTTTATCACCCGATAATATAATCCACCTAATTACCTTTATTATCAAAGAGCTGACGCAAAGGAATCTATTTTCTTTCAGCTTTCAAACATTTCTATGACACAAGCTCATAAATTTAAGTTCTGAATAAACAGTGAATGCTCTGGGTGATTCAAAGTTACTGATGATAAAAAAGTGAAGTTTCTCTCCCGGCTAACCTTTTCCTCATCCAGGCCCAATCTACCTTACTACATCCCACTTCCGAGAATTTCATATAACCTACTGACATTGACAGGAAAATTTAGACTTCGGTCAGTCTTAAACTATAACTCATATATCATTGTGCTGATGCCAAGATCTTGCTAATCTTATTTCATAATTTGCAATTATGCTTTCTTTTTTTTACTATCATGTATAGAAAAGAATTTACCTAACCCTAGAGGTTCTCAATATTCAATCTTAACTTTCCAAGTATATTGCAAATCTTTTTATGAGTTTCATAACATAGATCATCATCACAGACAATTCACACTTTTCATCATATACTTCAATACGATATGACATATACTTCAATACGATATGACATTGCATGTAAAATCAATATAAAAAGATTCGTGAGATTATCGAAATAATTCTTACTTGATATCCTTCCTGAACTGAGATTTTCGTTTCAGCAACTAATGCATACAACACAATTTCATTAAATAGTCTAATATAGATACTAACCATTAATAGTCAAATCCTGATACATCAAGTAGTTCCAATTAGACTTCTAAATCATTACCCAATTAATTATACACTTAGTTAAGCTCCAACCTGAACTTTAAGAAACAGGTGTGGCAGCCCTGCCTTTTTGAGGTGACGTATCTTCGTGTACTCCTTGCTAATTGGCCTAACTACACCTGTCAGGCACCTGCCCGTCCTCTTCATGTCTCGCAAATCGTGTCCACTTATGTATTATCAAATTAATTAGTAGATTATCCTTATTTTCTTACTTATTCTTTGTGGGTATTTAACTATTTCAACAATTACTTAATTGGTAGTTTATTCTAATGCTTAACCATACTAGTGGGTTGTTTCTTACAAGTTAACATAAATTAGCGGAAGCCTCAATTGATACGATTAGTATAAGTAATTTAGCATGGTAAACATTATTCAAAAGAGCAAATCCTACTATGGAAAACCCTGTAAAGTACTCTATATATAAGTGACAATACCACAAACGATGTATATATACATGTACAGTGTAATCTCAAGTCTCCAAATACCCAAAATATACAAAATCTCAAAAATAAACACGTACGAGTAGGTCCTCGACAGCGGGCAATCAGATGTAGTCGCCTAGGATCCCCTTGCCCCTACTGCTACTTGGATATGCACTCAATCATCACTAAAAGACAGATGACGAGTCCAGTAAGTAAAATCTCAAGGAACATCTCTGAGCATTCGTATAATAAAGTAAAGGAAATGGAAGGAATACTATCAAGTAAACATACGAAATATAAAAGAGACAACTGTAAATGGCTCATCGCATGAATAGATAATAGACAAGCTAATAAATGTGTATGCTCGCTCCAGATGGACTAGACCGTACTTCGGGTCACCAAGTTTCCACCAGTGGTCGCGTCCAACCGGCCCAACACTTGGTTCCTTGCGGCGCTGGCCAAATTCGCTGAGTCACCGACACGTGCACCAAGGGCAAGCTCAGGTCGCCATTCACTGAGGGTCAGGTCACACGTGCTACAATCCAGTGCATCATGAACACACAACCAGGAAATTCGGGGGAATAACCTCAACCCACGGCCAAGTAATGGAATAGAGTAATGAACAATATGGAATGATAGAAATGAAATGTAAAAACATAATCAAGTACTCAGATTCTTTCAGTTAGGTTCTACAAACCTCACACCGCTCTCCGACCTCCCAAACTCCCATATCTGACCCGACAAGCTCCCGGTACCGAGCTATGGTTTTTCCAAGTCCCTGAAGTCAAATTTGTATAGTTTCGGGTTATGTCCTCGTGTTTAGTCATGTATTAGGTAAGAAATCACCAAAACAGCCTTAAAAATTCATTTTGATCTGCAGTTAGCGTGCTAAGGGACATGTGTAGCGCGTTACTGTTCTTCGAGACGAAGAACAATTAGCAACCCAGAACGATTAGCGCGCTAACCGTTCTAGGTAGCGCAATATTTGTGCTTTGGGACAAAATTCTCAAGTCGAGAATTCTATCCTAACCCTCTCAATTAGATACCTTATTGGGTCTAACATGTTTCCCATATATAATTAACTTCAATCAACCCTTAAAACACCCCAGAACCTCAATCTAACCCAAATTCCTCAAAATTCATGCATTCATATCAACTCTCCAATTTCATTAAAATAATCAGATTTAGCTAAACCAATAATCAATTCTCTATATATATGTTCTAACAACATGTAATTTATCAATTCTTCACTACAAATTAGAGACCTAATCACCAAAACTCGAATTTCATCAAACATGTCAAAAATTAAGTTCATTGGAAAGTGGAAAAAATGAAGGAGGTGATTACCTAGGTTTAGATATCTTGAATTGGTTTTCAAAGGTGTTGAATCTCAGCTGGAAATCCTTTCTTCTTCCTCAGATTGTCACATATTTGCATGAATTTCATGTGGTTTTGATCAAACACTCCACTATCTCCTATATATATGTTTGGTCTTGATCAAGTATGTGTACGTATCTCGAGGATTATCTTGTGGTTCACAAGCATGCTTTCCTACACCTCTTGATGACTCCAATAGCACACTCCCTTCTTAGAGTAACTCAAAGTGATGATCTAGATGTCCATATCAAGGTCCTTTTTTATTCCACGCAACTATAGGCTTATTTATTCCATTAATGTCACATTACCTTAAGCCTTTTTAAAACCATATGGTTAGTATTTCATTTATCAAATTTAACCAACTCATGGTCCCACTAACCTTCGGTTACTCGATACCCGATGCCCCGCGTCTTGACACGCATTTTGAGGTGTGTCATAGCCTAGTGTTTGAATTTAATTTAATTAGCCTATGGTTAGATTACCCATTTCAATTTGATTTCATAATCATATTTCGTGAATTTGTCGAGTTTCTCTAGTGTACCCGTACTTAGCCTCTCGATACTTGCGTTGACACGCACTTCGATGTAACTACCCGTCATACAACCTCGCACGATATCGTTATTCAACATACACACATGTGATGTATTTAACAAATAATTTATTAAATTGCATCGCAAATAAGCAATCCAACACACAATCAACTAATGTACCTAGGCCGACTTGTGTCTTAGTCTACCCGCGGCGTCCAAGTGGAACAGAGCTGGCGTCCATGTCTGCAATTACGATATAAATAACGGCGTTAATAAAACGGGCCGTTACACAGGTTTGTAATGATCAATTCGAACAACTCAGTTGATGACATACCAACACAAGACTTTATTCTATCATCATTATTACACACATATCTCTCAAGAGATAGAACTGAGAAGTTCCTATTATAATTACATTTCTGATTTTTTTCTTTATTTAAAACATTGATAACATCAATTACTTTGTACGGGTAAATTTCTCAAAGTGAGTTTATTATATTCAATAATTTAAGGTACTTACTTCACCTTCAATTTTTTTCACTCTAACAGATATACTTCTTGTTTGTTTTCATAGCTTAAAGACTTCCCAAGTCCTATTGCACCACTCATTGGTTTTCATACTTCTCATTTGTTTTCTAGTGTTTCCTATAAGATTCTCTAATTTTAAGGATAACTAAAAGACTCTCCAAAACCTTTTCACATGAGTATATATGTATTTCAAATCCTACGATGAATGAATGAACTTGCATAACCTATTCAATTGAATGGATTCATAAATAAGTTGAGATCTACACTCATATTTTATAACCCTAAGTCTTAGCTCTAGGACTTATCTTTGCAATTCATTCCGTTCATCGTTTGAAATACATTTCAAGCTTTTATTCTATAAGTGATGCCTTAAATTGTTTGGTACAACTACCAAAACAATTATTTCACAATAGTTCTTCTCAAACTTCCTTGAACAATACAATAGTATAAATTACAATCTCTTGTTGTAGTAAAGTATTAAGCTAAACCTTTAACTTTTTCTATATTTCAAGTATAACCAATCAATTATTGTAGTGAAACAACATTTCAATTTCCTCTCAAGGCATCCTTGCGTTATTTGTGACTCATCTCAATTCTTCTTTTAAGTTAATTGAACATACAACACAATGATACTATAAATTTTTGTATACCTTACTTGTATCATTCAATTATTTCACGATAACATTACTTTTCTGATTCTGTGTTGAATAAAAGACAATTCTCTAATTGTCTCAATCTTAGTCAAGTCAATTGACTCGCAATTTACATTCAACACATGTCTGAATGACTTACATTTGAAGCTTAGTATTTGCACTTGCAATCTTTTAGCATAAACTAATTTATCATCAAAGTTCACATAACTCTACGATATTACTTGTGCCTTTGCTAAGTTTTTAACCCTTTTTATATTATCATCGATAACACAATGATAATCTTATTTGAATAGAGTTAAACACCTTTACTTTTCCATTTATGAACATCGCATGAGCTCTAGTGAGTTTTCATGGTTTCCACAATGATTCTCAACATGATCAAGCCATTGCCTGACTTTGTTGTGACGAACTCCTAATTCTAATCTTAACTTAATGAAAACCAGATCTCAACCATCTCTTGAGAACAACTGGTTTCATGTAATTAACCAAATGAGTTGTCGATTATGGGTAATGAATATTCTTTTTTGATTTAGTTCAAATTAGTTCATTACTTGAGTTGAGTTATCCAACTCATACAATTCCCATATTACACTAAAGTAAAATGAAATTGAGCATTGATTTGGCATTGAAATTAAGTAATTGATGAATTTAAATATCAAATTGTGATAAAACTCCAAGAGAATATGATAACCAGACAACTTGAAACTTTTAAAATCATAATTTTCATTCATCAAGCTTGAATTCTCTTCATGAAATTACTATTATTCTAAAAAAAATCAACTATTTGAATATCAAGTGATAGCTTTATTCCACGAATCACCATTCGTAGAAGTATATAAATTTATACAATATTTTTATTAAGAGTAGCAGTTAATACCAATATCTTGATATACTACTTATTCATTCCCAGTATCGTAAAATATTATATCGATTCTCAAATCCTCAGATTCATTGACAATCACTCTCCCTAATTTAGACTATTTAGGTCTAACAGATCCGACTAGGACATCCCACTAGCTCACTGCCATATTTTAACCCAGACTATATACATTCTTATAAGTTTTTAACTTTAAGTTTTCATTTGAAATTACCATAAAATTGATAGAAGTCCAATAGATAAGATAGATTTAACTAACAACTTGGTTTTTTCATAATTTTTCAACACTTATTTTTCTCTGTGAATCTTAACTTTTAGTGTAATTTCTCCATTAAGATCATTCTCTTATATCCTAGCATTGATTTACATATCAATCTGGTAACTTCGTATTTCCTTTCCCTATACGTGGATCCACCATAACATCACTCTTTTATTTTATCATTCTATTAGTGAGTGTGGTTACACCACAACAACACTAATAAGCCTTTTTTGCATTACCTTCAGTATGTGCGACTACACTACAACAATACTGACAAGTTTCTTCTTATTATTCCAATATTTACTAGCATCATATCAAGAATCTTATACTTCATAATAACTTATTAAGTATGCATACACTAGTGGTTATCTAACCTCGACTAGGTTCTTATCATCGTTTACCACTAATTTCCTTATTGAATGACCTTTAATCTTATTTAGCTAGTCTCAACACTAGTAAATATTCTACTCAAAGTGACTAATCACCTTTAAATTTTCTCGAAAATCATTTTCTTACTAATATCCATTCTACTAATATCTGTCATAAAGTCTAGGTCCAATCACTACAAAAAAACAGCAAATCAGAAACGGAATTTTCCGTCTCTGATTTGCCTAAATTCCGTCTCTAATTGAAATCAGAAACGGAATAGAAACGGAATAAATTCCGTCTCTAAAATCGTCGTTGCTAATTCAATCAGAAACGGAAATTCGATTCCGTCTCTAATCAGAAACGGATTAGAGACGGAATAAATTCCGTTTCTGATTAGAGACGGATTTAGAGATGGAAATTAGAAACGGAATAGAGACGGAACAGAAATGGAATTTTTTTCAAAATGGTACATTTGTAATTGCATTAAATCTCCGATTCCGTTTCTAATCAACGAATCGAGACGGAAATAATAAAGTCATGAATTCGTCTCGATTCCGTTGCTAATCGAAACGGAATCGAGACGAATTTTTGCATTCGTCTCTCGATCCGTCTCGATTAGCAACGAATCGAGACGAAACCATTATTTCCGTCTCGATTCGTTGCTAATCGAGACGGATCGAGACGGATCGCTCTCTAATTCCGTTCTTGATTCAAAGATATATTCCTGGAAAATTAGAGACGAATAGCAACGGAATGTTTGAATTCGTTGCTAATCCGTCTTTAATTTTCCTTTTTGTTTTATTTTCAAACATAAACATAATTCAATTGGTTCTCCAACCTATAACTTGAAATTACAACCATAGGACCTACTCCATCGCCTACACCCCCTCCAACAACTCCTCAAAAGTAACATCCCCCAAAAAAGCAAAATTTGACATTCATACATCGACAACGTATATCAACAAATATTCAAATGAGAGAACAAAAATGTAAAAATTAAAAATTGAAAAAGATTTATATATCCAAAAAAATTGTATAGTATTACAAATGCTCCAAATTTCTAAGTATTCACAAAACCACCAATCCTATTGTTCAACAACCACAAAAAAAAAACTTACAATCCTATAAATATGCACAAAAAGAATTATCAATCGAAAAGTCTTGAGATGTTCTTCAACACCACTTGCACAGCCAAGGGAAAAGAATTATCAATCGAAAAATACACGTATGTTCTTCACATGTTACATTACATCAGTAATCAATTAATAAAATTTTATGGGAGGGGGGAATCAGTACGGATCAAGAAAAGTAAAATTAGACAAATCGGTTGAGGAAAAATTCAAAATTATGATGTAGAAAACAATTATCGAATTTGTCATCTACAAATTATTTATACATAGCATACAAAAGAATGGGTGCACATATAAACACGACACCATTCATTCCAAAAAAGATGCTAAGTAGTCGAATAATCAACCTAGATAAACTTTAACATGGAGAATGAGTCTAATCCCAAGTGAAATCAATATTTAAGAGCATAACGAAAAATAGGAAACGCAACTTCATTTCAAGCTAAAGCATCCACATTTTATGGTTTTAAAAATAAAAATGAGTTTTGATACGGATCGCTTCACGGTGACAACTCATTTTAGGCAACGATAGAACCAAGATTAGGTAAAACCAAAATATTAACAACTCATCGCATGTTCATAACAAATTACAATTAACGTACGAATCAAGATTGCAATACGAAATTCTAAACATAGTCATTTTTTGCCCTAACAAAACGTGTAGCAAAGCGAAACATTATATTATCAAGAAAATTAGCAAAGGAACACAAACATACTTAAAAATGACATGAGAAAAACAGATCGCATCCATCTTTATAAAAAAAAAAAAAAAATTTTGAAGATCCCACACCATTTTCTCATAATCGGGAAGGAGGCTAGTGAAAGATTTGAAGTACACAAAATTCAAAGAGAGAAACTTACCGGACGTCCCGAGATTTCACGCAATGCTTCACCCAACGAGAAGTAGAATCACCATCATACTCGACATTGTAACCCATATCTCTCAAGTATTCCGCAATTGTAATGCCTACAACAATCACACACTCATTAGTTTCGATAGGAGCAACACGAAGCATTATATTATAGCTTTGTGAAAAATATGGCACTTACAAACAGGATCGGAGTAAAAGAAAACGTTTCGATACTAAGAAGAGTATTCAAGTATCAAAAATAAGGCAATGGAAATGAACCAACAAAGTAAGCATATACTAGAACTTTGGGGTTTCAGTGGAGCTTAACAACTGCTTCTCATATGATATACTAGAACTTTCGGTACCAGTGTATATGGACGCCTCCCTAGCAGCCACAGGCATGTTAGAAGTATTAGCTACAAGTGTAGTTCGCTTCATAACAGATTCCTCACGACCATCAGGCAATGTCCTTGTCAATTGAGGAAAATCCATAAGAACCTGAAAAATTAAGGGATTACAGCTTCAACCTTCAATGCATAACAGTTTATGATAAGCAACATAGACATCACATACCTCTGCCATTTCATTTCCTCTTTCTCCACAACCAACATACACCACAGTATCAGAATTAGAGTACTGCATTTACCAAAAAAAATTAAGCATAAATATCAAAGTCCAACTACACAACTTAATGTAGTAAGACAATCAAGAGAAGAAGATGAGTAGGAGCTCATAAAAATGGACAGCAGAGTGCTTTTTAGAAACTAGCAGCACCATAAAAAAATGAACCTGCATTACAACATGAAACAACAGAGTGCTTAGTTCAGCAGAGTTCTTTTTCGAACTGATCAAGTTTTCAAACTTAGTTCAACATAAAAATGGACAGCAGCACTATAAAACACGTTTCTAACTGATTCAAGTTTTCAAACTTAGGAAAATGAAAATACAATAAAATGAAAAATGTAAGAGAAAGATGTTACAACTAAAAATTTCAAAGGAAAAAAAGTATCTGATTCGCTTTGGCACTTAATTCAGCAGAGTGCTTTTTAGAAACTATAGGTGTAAAAAAATGATACTAACGGACTTCGTATTCGAAGTGAATTAAAGAAGAAAAACAAAAACAAGAATGCAAGAGAATAATATCATCTATTAAATCAAATCATAAGCATTACTATATGCTAAAAGACACTAGAAACTATTTAGCATGGCTGTTTAATCTCCTCCATGCATGATCTGGTGGGGAAGCACTATCAAAGTCCAACTACACAACTCATTAAAAAAAAATCAGTGATCACAATAAACAGATTAACAGATATTACCCAAGTTTTGCAAAGACAAATAAACCAAGATTCTATCATAGTTTAGTGAATTTAAAGCCATACACACATGTGGAAGCAATAAAACTACTCTTCCATCTATGATGAATAGATCCATCTATTGAAACAAACCCATAGTGATTTATGATGAATTGATCATTTTAGAATGTCATTTATTTAGTCCTCAGGCACAATTTGTTTAGCCTCATGGAAAATGGACTCATGGTTTTTGGAATCTTATCATACTCATGGAAGTCTCCATCCAGAAATCAAGAAAACCAATTCTACACTGAAATTAAGTACCATTTTAACAGAAGACAGAATTTTCTTTAATTGGAAGGTAGATCACAACTCACAACATGGAAACACCACCATGACACCATCAACAACTTCTACTACTACCAATACACATCTCATCTGGCTCTTTATCTCTATATTCTCTGTCTAAAGCCATACATGGCCATTAGCAAGTCAATTATTCAACAATACCTTCGAATATACATTTAACAAAACTAAGGAACATGCAATTGAACAAAGATGATAAAGGCAAGGCAAAGAACAAGCAAGGAATGCACCTTAATGACCATTTCAGTTAGAAATGAGAAATAACTACAGCCATAAAACAAGGCAGTCAAGATGGCCATCAAAAGAGATAAATATGCACAGTGCACATATCAAAAGTCAAGCTATCAAAAGTTCACGTTTCTACTTAAGTCAAACAAACAGTTTATGTAGAGTGAACAGCTTTCTACCTTTAAAATGAAAGCTTCACATTTCTCCTACTTATTTTAAGGGTCAAAGACATATATGTTTGATGCATTTCATGATGACAATGGATCAAACATATATAAGTCTTGAGACGCATTAATTATGGGAGATTTAAATGGTTTGAAAAGCTCACCATCAATTGCGCTAAATCGAGCACAATGGAAGAGTTCGATCCATTCAATCGACCCCAATTATTAATTGGGTCTGAGGCTATGTTGTCGTTGTTCTAAAGGTCAAAGACTTCTACATTTGTAATAACATGTGTAACAGAAAAATAAAGTGAAGAATAAGGAGGAGGATTAAAAAAAATAAATGCAAATGTCATCTCACCATTTGGAGAATAAATACTAAGATGAATGGGAACACTAGAGATTTGTTTGCTACGCCCTGTCTCTCGATCAGTTTCATCAGATATCTCCTTTCTCACAGCAGCTGTATACATACCAGGAAATTAGCACATGAAAAGTAGAACAAAACAAGTGAAAACCCTTGGAAAACAAACAAAAAACACAGCCTAAAATTAAAGATCTAAATAGATTATTAGATTTCAAAAAAAAAAAAAGACAAGTATGTGACTCGTATATTAACATCATATATGCATGCATAATAGATTTTAACATATATTGAATCATACCTAAACAACCGTACAAAAGAGCGAGGAAACTTCTTTGACATCGAGATATTTAGTAGTGTTGGATATGAGTTATCAAGGACTTTAATGGACTGATTGAAGTGGAAATCATAAAGAATTAGACTTAAAGTGCCCCTTTAAATAGAAATCTTTCCTTGGCATGTTCTATTGGGTTTACCTGCAAGGAATATACTATTGATGTAAAATCAGCTAGGGAAACTTGCTCTAATTACACATTCCTATAAGATGGAATTAGTTAGAACAATTGCAAGACAAGAAATGGATTTGATTGGTAAACATGAGGAATTAAGGAATATTTTCATATAGTGAAAATGAAACTACTACCATGTTGGAAACTTAAACCAATTAAGTAAGTGCATAAGACATACATACAGTTAATACATTGAATATAAGTTTAAGTAGCGAGTAAGATTTAAAGAATGGAATGCCAGTTCAACTAATTCTTATTTGAATACATCTAGACTGGACATTATCATAGACTCACATTGGTAAATAATAGTAGGAGTTTGAATATTACCAAGGTGATAGGGGACCAAAACATCAGTGGAATACTTGATTGATATTTTCGTTCGATTGTGAACTTGGCAGGTTAGTTAGGCATGGAAATTAAAATCAATTAAGAGACTTTTCAGAATCTAATGAACAAATAAAATGCTCAAAGAAAGATTACCTTGTCATCAGGCGAAAAAATCACAACATGCAATCTCTTGAGCAGTTGGGAATGGTCATAATAGGTTGAGTTCTCATCGACATTATGAGAAACTTGAATAAGATCAAGAAGTCTGGAGAAGCCATCTTTGGGAATACTAGAAGAATCTGAATACTTAATCCCCTCGGTATCAAGCGCAAAATCTTTACTTTGAGAAGAAATAAACAACAATGTATTATCTATAATATGGGGAAGAAACACGCATGACACAAACCTTTGATGAATTGGCGTGCTTCCTCTTTGCTGGAAGGTTTTTCTCTGATTTTCCCTTCATAAACGACCACCTAAAAACAAATAATTAAGCAGAAAGTTATAAATTCAACTAAGTTACAAAAGGTTACATCTGATTCAAGCATGATGATTCAAACAAGAAAATGGAGAGGAAGGAGAATTCGACAAGTTCTACTGCATGGAAAGAAGTAACGCTTCCAAGTATTACCATACTTACTTGGAATGAAGATAATTCATCCTGCAACATGCCATATTTTCCCTGCAACATTGCGAGGCTCTCTATCATTACATACTTTTCTTGTTCAAGATGTTCAAGGCTTGCTTGTATGAATCGCTATCTCGCTGAAGTTTGCTATTGTATTGTTGTAAACCGTGTTGTAATCTTGCGAATTTTTATATGAAGCATGTCCCTCCTCAAATATGTAAAGCAATTTTGAAAATAACTTCATTTACCCTATAAGTCAAAGAAAAACAAAAACTGAACCTCTAATTTTAAACAAAACTTTGCAAACTAATTGTGTAGATCTACTTACCAACTTGTACACCACCCCTAGCTTGATCATCTCCTTAAAAATTCTCCAAAATCTCTCTACCTCTAATATATAAATATGTATGTCATACTTACATGCGCCTGCGCTTGTCCATAAAACTTTCCGGGCGATCCGAATAAGCGCAAGTTCATATTTCCAAGTTCCAATTGCAAAATTTCACAAGCCATGTTGAGAGCACAGTTGCTAACTAGCAAGGCAGCATAAGCAATGGTAGAAATAAAATTGTCGAAAAAGAACATACAGAACTAACATTATGCGTCCACTCAAAACATACCTAAATGCAATGTCTTCTACAAACATTCAGTAAGTACCTACAAGAAAATTGTTTAACAGCAAAAATGGGAGGGAAGAAAATTGAACAAATTGAAACAAAAACTGAAAAACACAAAACCAAACACGAAAGATCGAAGCTTTCAAGACCAAACAAAACTCTACCAAAACCCCATTACCGAAAACACAAAAACAAACCCTAGACACCACAAAACCCCAAGAAACTCACATGCAATCTTCGAGAAACCAAACAATAAAAAAAAATCTGAAATCGAAACCCTAGAAACCAAAAACAGAACTCACATCGAGAATCCCCAGCAAGTCGTCGACCGAGCTGGGGGTCGCCGAGGCGCGTCCGGCTTCGTTGAGCTCGAGCTCCAGTTCCTGGTCCGTCATTTCTCCGAATCTCCGCAGACCCTTCAAAACCCTATCGATCACGAACTCGATTTTAGACTCCACGCCTCATCAAAAAAACCCTAGAACGAACCCTAGAAACCAAGACGGAATCGGAGGGGACTAAATCTAGGGTTTGGTACGCGAAATCGATTCAGACGAACAACATGGCTATTGGTGAGAGTGAGAGTAGAGAGGTGCGAGAGAGAGAGAGCAGAGAGCGGCAGAGAGAGAGAGTGCGGTGACGGTGAGAAAGAGAGCAGAGAGCGGCGACGGTGAGAAAGAGAGAGAGAGAGACGGTGAGAGAGAGAGTGAGAGAGCGGTGACGGTGAGAGAGAGCGGTGAGGGAGAGAGGTTTGTTGAGAGAGAGAGAGCGGTGAGGGAGAGGTTTGTTGAGACAGAGGTTTTGAGAGGTTTTGAGAGACAGAGAGACAGAGAGAGGTTTTGAGAGACAGAGAGAGAGCTGAGTGATTTTAGGGAGAGACGGACAGTTGTGGGTATGTAGATCAAGCATGCACGAATCTCGAGACATAATGAACGGTTGAAAAAAAAAGAAAGTTTTGGTGGGAATGTTGGCGCCATTTTTTAGAGACGGAATTTAATTCCGTCTCTAATTCCATCTCTGATCCGTCTCAAATCCGTCTCTGAATATTTCCGTCTCAATTCCGTCGCTAACTTTTTAATTTAGAAACGGAACTTATTCCGTTTCTAATTCCGTTTCTGATTTAGAAACGGAACTTATTTCCGTTTCTAATTCCGTTTCTGATTTGCTGTTTTTTTGTAGTGAATCGATCATTCTACACTGATTATTATTAATCTAACAATATTAATGAGAATAAAGACCATTAGTGACTATCCAATAGAAGAAAGTTTGCTTTTTGTCGTCGTAAAATTTCTTATATCTTTCCTTTTTTTCCATATACTATTGAGGTTTTGGTTTCTACAAACCTTAATTCTCAATATTTTCTCAACTTCTAAGATTTTGATGGATACAAAGTATCTTATTACATTTATATTATTTTCCTTTGTTGGAACATCCTTGAAGTCCAAGTTTTTATAACCCTCACCCTCAATACTCTTTGGATTCCCAAGAAATAGATGGGAGATAAGACCTTTAGGGTAACGTATAGGAAAGACATTAAAATTATATCTATCGCATAGATACAATACATCACAACACATAACATAATTCGGTCTTTTATATTTCATCACCCCCAAAACATCGATAAAAGCATTTATTAAGTCCTAAGTAATCCATAACTTGAGAAATAATCTCCAAGTCAGTAAACCAATATCTCAATTCAGTTCATAGGTAATAGCTTCAAGCTCTGAATCATACTCAGATACCAAAGTGTATTAGATTTATTCCTTAATTTAAAACCAAGGTAATACTTTAGAGTGAAGCTCTGACACCAACTTTAACATCCCCTTACTCAATTACAACAATACCCAGCCTGAAACCCTAATTAAGCCCTGGTACACTAGTCGGACTCAATTAGAGTAACAATATAACAATCTTTCATACCTGATAATCATAAAACAATATATCATATATCGAATAAATAATTGGAAACTGACAGCAAACGCAAGTATAAACTGACAGCAAACGCAAGTATACGACAATCATCAAAGTAATAGTGGCACCAACTCTGTTGGTGTCAGGTATATTGTATCCACAAGGACGGTTATGCGCTAATGTTTACTCAAACTAAGAAATAGAGTTAGGCACATGAATGTTGGGTTTTGTAAAAGCAAACTATTAATTAAATTAATCAAACTAATTGCAAATTATTAAAAGATGCTTTAAGCTATGGAGAAAATAGTCCTTGGAAATATAATTCACCCAAATTGTATCCTTCAAATCCAATTCGATTATAAAGTCTCCCAATTCGTGCAATGATAGGCGAATCTCCTAAATTCACTCTATCCCGAGGTCTTAGTGATGGAGATTCTAGTGTCTCACTCGGACTCCGCCGGTCGGCGTGAATAGCGTAAGTGGGATATCGCATTAAACGTCAAATTCAATTGCCTCCCTAGTCGATGACCATCGGTCGATGCGCCATATGTTCTAAGGTTGTGTTTTCCCAAATCTGGGTCCAAAAGCCCCAATGGTCATGGTGACTTTCAAACCCTTGAATCTACACCTACTTAATCAAGGTAAGTATAGCATAGCACACAAGAATACACAAATCAACACATTAAATTGAAAGAATGACTATAATCACATTGAAATCTCAAAGAATCCAATTTGAGATCCAAAGACCCCTAGAACAAAAGGGATTTGCCCATACGTGGGTTCAATTCAACACAATACATAATAAGAAAACAAGAAAACATGAATTCAAACCTAGAGTTTGGATGAAATTCAAGATTTGAAACCAAATCTTCAAGTCTCCACACGTTCTTCTCAAGTTCTCCAAAGCAAAAAAATCATCCTCGCTCTATCTCTCTTGGCCATATATATATAAATGGGTATTTTGGTCCAACAAAAATAGGTACAAAACCCTAAAAATAGCCTAAAACGGCCTTACTGATGGCGACGTTGAAGTGGCGCCACGACGCCCTCCTTAGCGCCCAAATCTGGGTTACGAACACGACCCGACGCTGTGGTGGCTCCACAACGCCCAGGTCAGGTGCCATGACGCCAAGGTAGTGTTGTGTACTAAATTGGTCCTTGGACTTGGCGCTGTGGTGGCGCTGTGGTGGCGCTGTGGCGCCAAGTCCAGCAGCTACTTTTTTTTTTCTTTTTTTTTCCTACTTTCCAGCTTCATTGCTCTTGCCTTCATTTCACCCAGTCTATCGTACAGTCTCGTTGTCCCTTGAACCTAATACACCAAAAAATGCACCAAATAAGTCTCAAATCATCATTTATTTTTCTAAATAATTAATTAAATCCTACTTAACACACTCAAAATCATGCTACGCATCACACCCCCAAATTTGAGATTTTTCTAGTCTCTAGGAAATAATTACACATCATAGACATGTAATCTAATTAAACCATTAAAGTAAACTTCAAAGGCATCATCCATAGTTGGAAAACATTAAATATGCGAACACAACTTATTTTCAAATTTTATAATTCTCACTTCTCAACTTACCTTAGTAGCATCTTCCAATCTCAAATTCAAACCAAATATTGACTCAACCCAAAGATTTTCAATTTCCTACGAACCCAGCCTTTCAACCTAACCTTCACAAGATCTCACCTTCAACAACCCAAGTGTAGTTCTGAAACTCTAGCCGCCACTACTCAAGAGAGTTCACCAAAAGAATTCAAAACCTCAATAATTCTTCATTTAAAGCATCAACTTCCATGAGATTCCATAAACTTATTTTTCGCTCCACTCTCCACTATCATTAAACTTAAAAGGACAAGAATCCTTAGGTATTTGATAGGTTGTAATGGGGCCACGACTTGGTGTATCAAAAAGTGGATTTTTAAGCTCAAACAAAGTTAGATAGAATTCGCAAACCCTTTCCTTATATATATGAGCTCTCAACAAAAATAAACTCTCAAAAATTAAATCTCTAACATTCACTTAGGAGTTCACTCATAACTCTTCTTTTTCATCACACCAGTCCATATTTTTATTTTTCTTCGGACTTTATTTGGTGGATTTATTCATTCTTTTTTGACATTCCCTTTTTTTTGGGTTGATTTCATCTTTCTCTCAAACTTTAGAAGCTCTTTCCATCATAGATAAGGGTTGCTCATCATTCTAACTTTTAGGTGGGCTAAGGCTGTTTTTAGCTCAGGACACTGAAAGGTGTGAAAATTCATGATAAACAAGTCTTAACGAGGTAACTAATGATTTAATGTGTAGGAGGGAAGTATAGGATATTGTGTAAAATACTCAAACATGGCATAACTCATTTCCTCAATCCTTTAAGTTAGGAATTTATTGCCTCAAGTGGCTCTAGAATAAATTTTGAAATCCCTGAATCCTCATTAAAGCCTGCCTACTTTTAGTTTATCCCATTTTTGCATTGGCATAAGTCCTTCCCTACACTGGGAATATCTGGAGAAACCCCGATCTAGCCAAGCTAAACACTTAGGTATATGCCCTTTACTCCTCCTCAGGTATATTGTCTCATTGGTTTGATCAAACGTATGTCATAGATTGTTGGCCACATAATGGAAAAAAAATCAAAATAATCTATCTAAGTGACATGTACATGCTTCCAAAATAGACATTATGCACCCAAAACCTAAGATGTTCAGTGCCCTCAATGATCTCCAAAGAGAACTAAAGTAAAACATGAGAGTGGGCATGCATGAAAAATGACACACCAACTAATAGATATCAGTCTAGATAGTAGCAAAATGAAGAAAACAAAACAAAAACAAATGAGATAGAGTATGTAAATGGAGACTCCCCTGAGTGAAAGTCTAATGCACCACTAGATAAGATATGATCAATCCTCAGACAGGTAAGGGAAGTCGTCCCTCGCACTGTGCTCGCCAGCATCATTAAAGTAAGTAGCTGACGATGGAAGTGGGTAATTATGATAATTAGGGTGACGAAACATATGTCGTTGGTAGCACGCCATCCCCTCCAAATGTAAAGCATTAGCCCGCTGATATGACCATTGGTTTTGCTCCATCCTATCTAGTTGTTGTTGCATAGCACGTTGATCGCGCTCCATATCTTCTAATAGGCGAAATTGTCAATCCTCTAGAGGTTGGTGGTGGTGGTGGTGTGGAATTAGTGCCAATGGGTAATGGTCCTCAACACCTTGATTAGTGCGTGGTTCCTCAAATTGTGTTGTTGGTGGTGGTGGTAGTGGTGCTTGCTGGCGTGAACGTTGCTGTGGTTGGCGCGAGGGTCCTGGCTGTGGCTCTGGTGGCTTATCATCTGAATAGACGTACCCCGGAGGTGACTCACATTGTCTAATCATGGCATCCGAAATAACTCCCAATTTCAACTAATAATCACTAGTTTCAATTGGGACAAGAGCACGCTTACAGAGAAGGGTGATTATACACGGATGATATAAAACTTTAAGTGGCGGGCCCTATAGAAAATTTTTCAAAGATCGAGATATGAGTTCGCCAAAGTTCACATTATCGCCCGCTAAAATGTGCGCTAAGAGAGTTGAGCGCTCAAGAGTGATCTCACTCGTATTTTCAGATAGCATCAATGTGGCACAAATGAAGTAGAGCCCACCTCGGTGAGAGCGCCTCAGATTCTCCATTGCTAATTGGTTATCCACAACATCGTCCTTACTGTGTTTCCAAATCGCTTTCCCCAAAAAACAAATAATCTCACCAATTTGTTGTCGGGTATAAGTTCCGTCCTCGGATAATAAGAGCCCTATTCACAGCCGTAACAGTAATTGAAACTTGCTGGCTACAAATCGATCATGGTTGCGCCCTAAAGTTGCATTGTTCCATTTATGTTGAGTGACTGCATCCAAAATGTGCTTCTTATATTTGTTGGACACCGTAAACAGTTCATGCTTGATTATTAGAGATGAGAATTTCTTGTATTGCTCATACGCTTCTTTATCTTTACAGTACTTAACCACTTTGTCGTCAGATTCCGATTCAGATTCAAGCACCGGACAACGAGAGCGAGGAGGTTGGACAACCGCCAATTTAGACCGAGAGGTTGTTAAGTACTCATCCTACAAAGAAAAGAAAATCGGTAAGTCCACTACGAATTGAGAGCAATTTAAGAAGCATCAACATGATCATGGAATAAGAGCACACAAACACATAAATGGGGCAATGTAGCAACAAGGAAACCAAACAAGTAAAACATATTCAACGCACCCACACATGATTATATAATGCCTAGGAGAGACAAATAATGAATTTGCAACATTGTGTCTTTGAGGCATTTCATCAAACACCTTAGAAGCAAGGGAAGAACACAACTTTAAATCCCAAATTAGTGCACAAAATCAACACCAACACAAAAGTGCATGGTAAGCCAACCAAACATCAATAAAACATGTATCAAATTGATCTCAAATATTTGTCAAAGTGGTTAAAATGCATACCTTGTATAGGGGTAGAAATCACAACTCCAAAATACCACAATGGAAGACCAAAAGTAAAGAAACTATGTAGATCTAAAGTCTTCTAACTAGAATTAATGTTGTTGGGTGGATTAGAGGAAAGATTTGTGGTGTTTGAGAGAGGTGGAGGAGGTGGTTTGGCTAGGGTAAGAGAGAAGGAAGTGGGGGGTCAAAAAAATAGGTAAATCCCTTATATAGGGACCGAGCGCTGGGCATAGCGCTCACCCAGCGCCCTAATTGTTTTTTTTTTTTAAAAAAAAACAACTGCTGTACGTGGCGCTATGGCACGACGCTATGGCGTCGTGCCTAGCGCCATTGCAGCCGAAATTTATTTAATTTTTTTTATTATATTTTTTTGAATTGAAAGAACTTGCAGGGGCGCCGAGCTGGCGTCGTGGCACCCGCCCAACACCCTGTTCAAGATCTCACAATGTAGTGGCGGTGAGCTAGCACCGTAGCGCCCAGCCACAACACCACATACGAGGCATAAAATATTGTGGCGCTGAGCTGGTGCCATTGCGCCTAGCCTTAGGGCCACATCCAGTGCATCACCAACCCAACGCCAAGTTGAAAGACACACTTATTTGTCAAAGTTTAGCAATTTTTAACCCCCAACTGACGCGTAAGCCCCATGCAATTAACACATAATAACTCAAACACCAATTAACAATTTTTTGAAACACAATGCAATAATCTAAAAGAATTAAACTAAATAAATGGATTGAATTCAATACGCGAGCTAACGGTGACACACTCGACCACTCCCTTGATTGGTTGTTTGGAAATCATCCACTTTGATGAAAAATCACCCGACAAATGGAGAACAATAAGAAATCATGTAAATACACCAAGTTAGTGTTGCAAAAAAAAAACCCTAATCAGATAGTAACTAAAATTCTAAAAATAAAATAAAAATAAAAAATAACTCTAGGGTGCCTCCTAGTAGCGCTAAATTTTTCTTCATTAGCGGACGCCTATCACATGATCATTATTTGCCGGTGGCGGCAAACTCGCTTTGTTGCGCGTTCGAACCGTAATAGAGCTTCACTATTTGAGCGTTGACTTTAAATGTCTTCCCGTCATCACTCTGAAGCTCTACCACTCCAAAAAGCCAAGTTTGAACAATAGTGCACGGTCCATACCACCTTGATTTCAGTTTTCCCGGAAAAAGCTTGAGTCGCATATTGTAGAGTACTACCAATTATCCCGGCGCAAAAGTTCAGTGCTCAATCATTTGATCATGCCACTTCTTCGTTCACTCTTTATACAACTTTATGTTCTAATAAAAGTGGAGGAGAAATTCATCTAACTCCATCAACTCAAGTAGTCGAGCATTGCCGGCGGCTTTGATGTCAAGATTTAACTTATTCAATGCCTAATTTGCATTGTGCCCCATCTCAACCGGTAGATGACATGCCTTCCCATAAACCAACCTATACGGAGACATCCCAATTGGCGTCTTGAATGTCGTTTGATACGCCCAAAGTGCTTCATCAAGATGTAATGTCCAGTTCTTACGACGAGAATTAATGCACTTCTCTAAAATTTGTTTTACCTCCCGATTACTCACTTCGGCTTGGCCATTAGTTTAAGGATGGTAGGCAAAGGATGTCTTGTGTCGCACGCCATACTTGTTGAGTATTGTCTCCAATGCTCTATTGCAAAAATGAGTCCCTTCATCACTCACCAAAGCCCGAGGTAACCCAAACAGATAAAAGATTTTCTTTTTCAAGAATTTAATAACAACTCTAGCATCATTCTTCGCCGTCGCCACGGCCTCGACCCACTTCGAAACATAATCAATGGCAACAAGGATGTATTGTTTCCCATGAGACACTGGGAAAATAAAACCAATTCCCTATACATCAAACAATTCTACTTGTCGAAAGGTGGTTTGAAGAAATTCTTGTCGTCGTGAAATATTGCCAATCCATTGACATTCGTTGCAAGTCTTGACATAGATATAAGTGTCTTTGAAAAGACTCGCCAATAGAAACCATATTGAAGCACCTTTTCCGCCGTCCGTTGAACATCAAAATGACCACCAAATGGAGAGGTATGGCATCCCTCCAAAATTCCTATGAACTCATCTTTGGGAACACATCGTCTGACCAACCCATCATTGCACCACCGAAATAAATATGGTTCATCCCATAAATGATGCTTCACGTCACTCAAAAACTTCTTTTGTGCGAATGGACTCAAATAGAGAGGCAAAACTGGACAAGCCAAGTAGTTCACAAAATCCACAAACCATGGTGTATCTCTTTGAACTTCCACTCTAAATAGTTGCTCATCCAGAAAAGTGTATTGGACCGGCTTCTTTGTATCCGCCTCTTGATGTGGTAAGCGCGAAAGGTGATCGGCTACCACATTCTCACTTCCTTTGTTATTCTTAATTTCGAGGTCAAACTCTTACAACAAAAGAACCCATCAAATCAACCACGACTTTGCATCTTTCTTGGCAAACAAGTAACGAATTGCCAAGTGATCCATGAACACTATGACTTTAGAACCCATAATGTACGGTTAAAATTATTCACAAGTGAACACTACGGCAAACAACTCTTTCTCAGTGGTAGTGTGGTTCTGCTGAGTCGGATCCAATGTCTTGTTTGCATAATAGATAGCTCGAAAGATCTTCTCTCTCCTTTGACCCAAAATAGCCCCCATGGCAAAATCACTTGCATCGCACATTCTCTCAAAATTGGACTCCCAATCGGGGACAACCATTATAGGTGCCAAAATCAATGCCATTTTCAAAGTGTGAAAAGTAGTCAAACAATCATTAGTTATCTCAAAAGGAACATTTTTTTCAAGCAACCCATACAAAGGCTTCGTGATTTTCGAGAAATCTTGAATGAAGCCACGATAAAACCCGGCATGCCCCAAGAAGCTGCGAATATCTTTGACATTTCGAGGCACTGGAAGCTTCTCAATTGTCGCTATCTTTGCACGATTGACCTCTAACCCATTAGATGATACCCAATGACTAAGAACAATACCCTCACGGACCATAAAGTGACATTTTTCCCAATTCAAAACCAAGTTAGTGTCCTGACACCTTTTCAACACCAAGCAAAGATTCTGCAAACACAAGTCAAAAAATGCCCCAAAGATCGAGAAATCATCCATGAACACTTCCATTATATCCTCCACCATGTCTGAGAAGATTCCCATCATACACCGTTGAAATGTCGCTGGTGCATTACAAAGACCAAATGACATTCTCCGAAATGCAAAAATACCATATGGACATGTAAAAGATATAGCAATCTGATTATATCCTGAACACCCATCAAGGAAACAATAGTAATCAAACCCAGCTACTCTGTCAAACATCTGATCAATGAAAGGCAATGGGAAATGATTTTTTCGTGTCGCCTTATTCAGCATTCGGTAGTTGATGAAAACACGCCATCCTGTCACCATTCTCGTCTGCAATGTGTTTCCTTCCTCATTCTGAACTACTGTCATACCTCCTTTCTTAGGGACAACATGCGCTGGTGAAACCCATGAACTGTCGAAAATGGCATATATGATTCTTGCATTTAACCACTTTAAAATTTCCTTCTTCACCACTTCTTTCATTACTAGATTCAAGCGACGCTGAGGCTCCATGGACCGTTTATGATCTTCCTCCATCAAAAAATTATGCATACAAATTGGTGGGCCAATTTCTTTGATATCTTTGATTGTCCACCCCAAAGTTAATTTGTGCTCATGTAAGACATGAAAAAGCTTATCTTCCTCCAACTTGGACAACAAATAAGATATAATCACTAGATATGTAGACTCGTCCCCCAAGTATGAGTAACGAAAATGCTCAGGCAGAGGCTTCAATTCAAGACTTGGTTCAATAACTGCACTTTCAGGCTCAAGTTCCAACTACTCAACTGCTTGGTGGAATTTCACTGACTTCAAAGCTGCCAACTCTTCAACTGTCTCATGAAGTGTAAAACACTCCGGTGCTTGCTCTCGAGATAGTTTAGTCAAACACTCCGAAACTCTATCCACCGTTTCTATGCTCTTGCATTGTTCATTGGCATTTGGGAACTTCATAGTGTTGTAGATATTGAACAACACTACTTCATCATTCACTCTCTGCCTCAATTCTCCTTCTTGCACATCAATGAGAGCTCTAGTGGTTGCCAAAAATGGTCTCCCCAAAATCAAGGAAACTTCATCATCCTCATCAATGTCTAATACTACAAAGTCGACCGGGAAGATAAATTTATCAACTTTCACTAGCACATCCTCGATCACACATTTAGGATAAGACAAGGAGCGATCCGCCAATTGCAGAGTCATGTTTACATGTTTGACCTCCCCAAACCTAACTTCTTGAAGAAAGTTAGGGGCATCAAACTGATACTAGCTCCAAGATCACATCCCTATCAAAAAGATAAAATCCAATGGTGCACGGTATGGTGAAGCTTCCGGGATCCTTTAATTTATGTGGGAACTTTCTTTGTAGAATGACACTGCACTGCTTAGTCAAGTTCACAATCTCAGATTCACCAATCTTCCTTTTTCGAGCAATGATGTCTTTCAAAAACTTGGTATAGTGTAGCATTTGCTCAAAAGCATCAGCAAATGGAATATTCCCTTGCAACTTTTTGAACATATCAAGGAACTTTTTGAATTGTTCTTGATTTTTCTGTTTCTTGAACCTCTGAGGGTAAGGTAGTGGTGGAGTAAGAATGGGAGGGTTACCTGGGAATGCAATCCTGCCTGGAATTGTCTCCCGCCTTATTGAATTACCCTTCTCAACATATTGTTTTTATGCCTGTCTCGGAGCTCTCTGCCATATCATCATCATGCAGACCACTCTACGAATTCTGATCACACTGCTTAGTTGCCTCGAAATCATCATGTTTTGACTCCTCAAGCACATCACCCTGCTCAATTTCAATCACCAGAGTCTGTTTCTGTTCCACCGGCTTCTTCTCAATTGGCTTAGGCAACGTCTTACCACTCCTCAGCTATACTACGCTGACATTCTCCCTCGGGTTCACAACAGTATTACTTGGGAATTGGCCCTCCTGACGAGAATTCAAAGCTATTGCTAGCTGCCCAATTTCTCACTCCATGTTCTTCATTGACTAAGTTCTTTCATCTTCCATTCTTCTCAAAGCTTGTTTCATTCCATCTACAGTCTACTTTACCGCCTCCATTTCTTTCTCATTTTTCTTATGCCTTTGATTATGATTAATATCCATAGCTCTCAAAAATTGTTCAATCGCCTTGAAAAAGGCTTGTTTTTCGGGTGGAATTTGCCTTTATTACTCTTAGTTCCCAAAACCAAGAGGAGTTGCTTGCAATGCATTGCTTGGATTTCCATAAGACAAATTTAGGTTAGAATTGTTTCCCTGATAAAATTGTTGTGGAGCTGGAGCCCTTAGATTGAATAATTCCCATAATTTTGATTGTTCATGTAATTCACTTCTTCAAATTTCGAACTTGGAAGCGTTTGATCCAATGGTTTTGCCACCAAAGACATTTGATGCATAGGCTGAGGACTTTGTGGTTGTTGACTCGCCTGTCCTTATTGAAGCTTAGCCATCTGGCTAGACAAACTTGACAATTATGCCATTATCGTTGTTTGTGTATCAACCTCAAACATTTCCGGCGCCTTCTTTGATGATATTGTGCTCTCGGTTGCGAAAAAGAATTCAAAGACATCATCTTAAGTAACTCAAATGCATTGTCTTCGCTTTTAGAAAGCAAGGTACCTCCTGACGCCGCATCAACCAGAGTCCTCGTGCTTGGAGTCATGCGGTAGTAAAAGATTTGCAATTGGGCCCATTTCTCTAACTTGTGTCCCGAACACTTCCTCAACAACTCTTTTAATCTTTCCCAAGCTTTTCCCAATGATTCCGTCTTGTCGTGCTGGAAAGAATTGATCTCCTGCTTCCGTTCTGCCACCTTCACATGAGGGAAAAACTTTTGAAGGAATTTTTCATTAATATCAGCCCAAAAAGTAAGGCTTCCTTGATTAAGCCCATGAATCCATGCCTTTGCCTTCCCTGCAAGTGTGAAAAGAAAAAGCTGCATGTTAATGACCTCATTTGGGACATGATTGATGTGAACCGTGTCACACTTCTCCAAGAACATCTCCACATGTGCCACTGGATCTTCGTTAGGTAAACCATTGAAAATGCTATTTCACACGAAATTAATCAATCTCGGTTTGAACTCAAATGGACGGTTATTCACCTGAATCCTCATCACACCATTATAAGTTACTTGAACATACGACTTGAAGTAATCCCGAAGAGGCCGTGGCCTTTCCTCTTCTTCTTGATTCGCAGCCATATTATTAGCCTCTTGTTGTTACTCCTGCATATCCTCTATATAATTTAGGAAAATTAAATCAAACTCAGAGTCGTTATTTTCCATTTCGACCTCTTCTTCGTTTTGCATAGACACAAAACTTAAAACAAAAGTGAAGAGAAGATTAAGTGTAGATTGTTATTGGAATTAAACAAAAAAATAAACGAATATTGCAAAAAATAAAATCATAAACAAACTATCCTACTCAAACTAAAATTAGCTACCATCCCCTGCAACGATGCCAAAAACTTGACAGCAACCGCAAGTATATGACGATTGTCTAAGTAATAGTAGCACCAACTCATGTTGGTGTCGGGTATATCGTATCCACAAGGACAATTATGCACTAATGTTTAGTCTAACTAAGAAATAGAGTTAGGCGCATGAATGTTGGGTTTTGTAAAAGCAAACTATTAATTAAATTAATCTAACTAATTGCAAATTATTAAAAGATGTCTTAAGCTATGGACAAAATAGTCCTAGGAAATCTAATTCACCCAAATTGTGTCCTTCAAATCCAATTCGATTATAAAGTCTCCCAATTCATGTAATGATAGGTGAATCTCCTAAAATTCACTCCATCCCGAGGTCTTGGTGATGGAGATTCTAGTGTCTCACTCAGACTCTGCCGGTCGGCGTGAATAACGTAAGTGGGATACCGCATTAAACATCAAATTCAATTGCCTCCCTAGTCAATGACCATCGGTCGATGTGCCATATGTTCTAAGGTTATGTTTCCCTAAATTCGAGTCCAAAAGCCCCAATGGTCATGGTGACTTACAAACCCTTGAATCTACACCTACTTGATCAAGGTAAGTATAACATAGTACACAACAATACACAAATCAACACATTGAATTGAAAGAACAACTATAATCACATTGAAATATCAAAGAATCCAATTTGGAACCCAAATACCCTTAGAACAAAAGGAATTACCCCATAAGTGGGTTCAATTCAACACAAGACATGATAAGAAAACAAGAAAACATGAATTCAAACCTAGAGTTTGGATGAAATTCAAGATTTGAAACCCAATCTTCAAGTCTCCACAAGTTCTTCTCAAGTTCTCCAAAGCAAAAAATCATCCTCGCTCTATCTCTCTTGGCCATATATATATATATATAGAGGGGTATTTTGGTCCAACAAAAATAGGTACAAAACCCTAAAAATAGCCTAAAACGGCCTTACTGATAGCGACGCTGAGGTGGTGCCACGGCGCCCTCCTTAGTGCCCAAATCTAGGTTACGAACACGACCCGACGCTGTAGTGGTGCCATAGCGCCCTGGTCAGGCGCCATGACGCCAAGTTAGCGTCGTGTACTAAACTGGTCCCTGGACTTGGCGCTGTGGTGGCACAGTGGCGCCAAGTCCAGTAGCTACTTTTTTTTTTTTTTTTCTTATTTCTTTTCTCATTTTCCAGTTTCACTCCTCTTGCCTTCACTTCACCCAGTATGCCATACATTCTCGTTTTCCCTTGAACCTAATACACCTAAAAATGCACCAAATAAGCCTCAAATCATCATTTACTTTTCTAAATAATTAATTAAATACTACTTAACACACTCAAAATCATGCTACGCATTAGAAACACAATGAAATTTAAACTTTTTAGATAATACAAACGATATACTAAACTATACTAATCAGAGTCCAAAACTGGTAGAAACCTCAGTTGTAAAATCATATCCAACCCTATTTATTACAAAACAATAATTCAATACAATATATAAACAATAGGGAAAAATTCACCGTAGAGAAGACTATAAACTCCTAATCTTCTCCGTTCCTTAGTCCAAGCACACGTCATTAACTTTAAATATTAATTGGGGAATGAGCGCTCTAACTTGCTCAATAAGTGATGATTGTAAACATATCAATTATCAACTACTATCAAGGAATTAATGAATAGCAATATGAATCCAAAATTTATGTATTCAGGCATTAAAATTGATATAGCAATACATAACGGAATGCAAGTTCAAAGATCAATTGCAACTGTACTCATGACTTGTATTTTGATTTTCATTTTAGAGTTATACTCTCATCTTACATAAGAATACGTCTGCAAAATCCACATGTTCACCGACATGGAGTTCTGCCAGTGTATTCAAGTGTAATAGAGCTATCAACTCTTAGTAATTGGAGAGCCATACTCTGATCTTACCCCAAGAGTACAATCCACAGAACTCCCATGTTGGTCGTCATGTGATTCTGTCAGTGTATTCAAGTATAACTGAGCTACCAACCTTAAATGGACAGTAAATGATTAATGTAAAACTTCGGCCCACTTAGGATAAAAGGGCAGAATCAATTTCTTGACTAGCTTTTTACTTTTATTATGAAAAACGCGGAATTCATTTCCAAGCTAACCTTAAAATCCCTCAGTCCCAGTTGGCCTTATCGAAAATTTTGAGAATTTTCACATTTAAAAACAAATACTATTAAGTCACGATACGTTGCCCCATTCCCAGCCATAATGCTACGTGAACTAGATATACTAATTGCATTGCATAGTTGATAAGAATACGAGTCCCACTTACCTATGCCTAGCTTTCCTAACTTTATACTGGCTTACACGATTCTCGAAATCCTTAAACCTTTGTCCATCGATCAAGAACCTAAAACCAATCATTTGACATCAATTTAAGTCCAATACCCTAAGTTTATAACCCTTAAACTGGTCCCATTTGAATATGGAATCTGTAGACCTATTTTTTAATTTTTAATTTATTTTGACATTTTTATGCTTTATGAGGTGAAAACCTAGATGTAAAGTCTCGCACCAATCCCGAATTCTTTATTTTTCATAGAAATTCATCAATTTCTATTTATTTGGTCAAAATATTATTTTTTTGAATTTTTTGTTATTTTCCAGCATTTTCTTTCTTTTCTTTCTTTTTTTATTTGATCACTGGCCATGACACTTTTGGGAGGAGAGACAACTCCCATGCCATCTCTTTCCTCGGACGAACTACACAGTAGTTTGTCCGAGCCTCCCTGCCCCCACAACAACCAACGACATAACAACAACATAAATGACCAATGACAACAACAACCAACACAACATCAAGAACATCCCAACCCTACCTTCATTGTTTCTCCATGGGTTTTGATCTCTTATCCACAGTTTCATTCGATTTCTACTCTCTGTCGAATTTCACTTTCGTTTCCTCTCTGTTGAAATGAATTAGGCTATGTGGTGTGCATTAAGAAATAAATATTAGATTTCCTCGAGATTCATACGCACAAATTTCAAGGAAAATCTAAAGGACAGGAAACTAAAGTCACCTCCTTAAAGTGACATCAAATGTGACACATGTATACATATATACATTGATTATTCTTGAGCTGTGGTTGCATGCATATCGAGGCATGCATAATCCATCCAAACTCTAATGTTCCACATCATTCATCTCCTCAACTCAAGCGTAACACATATCGCGTGGTGAATCCAATGTATAACTAAACTTGATTTAAACTTTAGGATTCATTTATATATATATATATAAAGATGACTTTGTATTTTAATGCCTATAAATTCACCATGCATCCTAACGACCACTCTCGGCTGTGCACACTATTATACATCCTATGTGTATCACCCTCAACCCTATATGTCACTAGGCACACACCAATTTATTAATTATTTTCAATATATAAAGCTATATTAATGTATTCATCATTTTTCCATGCACGCCAACTATTGGGTCTTTGGGGTTCATACGCAGCAGAAAATTGAAAACAATTTTGAAAAATTACAACAGGATCGAAAATAAGTTCTATTAAACTAGATCTACAAAAGTAAGCCAAACCTTAATCTGTGATTTTCTTTTCTGATTTTTCAATTTATAAGACGTTCAAGTGCGTATCCTCTATCAGAAATCCACACACAAACGGTGACCACAATTTGGGGTGCTAGCCCCAAGGGAGATATAAAACATTTTTCTTCTCCTTCCTAAAATTCAGAGAACTCGAAATTTGCAAAAACTAAAATCGTATTTTGTTTTAGGGTTTCAACCTCTATTCATATGTGTAGATAAGCATCACTTAAAATCTTATTCGTAATACAACTATTGCATTTAGGCAGTTTAATTAGTCATAAAACTCATTACTTTGGACCATTTGAAATTGAGCAAAGCCATTCTTTGTGTGCGACCCAATAGGTTCATGCAACATTGGCAGTAACCAAAACCATTTTGGTACACAAGTCATAAGCGATCTCTAGCAAGTATTTATGACTACCCAAGTAGCACGAATAAAAAAATTGATACAACCTAATAAATAACATATATCATATCCCTTTGTCATGCGATATCTTTTTATTAAACATAATACATGGAAAGTCACCCTTAGTGTTCAATCGTACTAGTCTCGATCTTTAGGTAACTGAAAACATCTAAGTGGCATTGATCATATCAATTCACATGGACTTGACCATTATCAGTCTATCATATCGAGGGATCACTGATATCTCTCTCTATATGAGAGCGACAAATTCTATCTTGATTACACACCTTTACATATTATTCACATGGTAACCAATCACAATATTTACAATCGTTTAGTTAAAGACAACTTTTGATTGTGTCAAATTATCATGCTCCTAGTATTAAAGTCTATGGTAATCTCAAGTTGAATGACTAAATGATATACCTATCATGAGTAACACCTATGACTTAATCCATATGGTGTTCTCCTAGCGGGTCGGTCTAGTACCTTGTTCCCTAACAAATACTCATGATCTCGATTCGTATCCCTATACGATGATCATCACATAACCATCAATCATGATTCACACTAGTCTTAATTCATTATAGTTCCCAGTATAATGACCGACTAGGGACATTTAAGATATTTCAACAAATACCCATGAATCTTATTATAAGGTAAACATGCAATAACATATAATAAAATAGCAAATGAAAGCCTCAATTTTATTAACTGAAATGATAAGATAAACACTGTTTGTGGATTGAACTAGGGCACATGCCCCAACACAAACGAGTACACTCGAGCATGCACGCTACCGCACAACCCATGTGTGTCACCCTTAACCCATACACGGTATTAGGCATGCCATAATTTGTCAGTTATTCAATTATAGGCCAATAAATCCAATTATTTTCATAATTAATGATACAATTCATACAAACACCAGATGACATGCAATTCCACACACACGCTAATTGAGACTAGCAGTGTTTAACCAAGAGCCTAACTCGGGTTAATTATAATTTGTATTAATGCTAATTGTCTACTTAAGGTAACGGGTTGTTACAGGTGGCATACGACGACCGAGGCTGATGGAGATTTTAAAACTTATGTTGCTTTTAAGAAAAAAAGTTCTATTAGGAGTACTTCCTATCGGTAGTGATGAAAAGGTTGAGGAAGGAGTTTATGAATCTGAGACAGGGTGCTAATGAGTCAGTGATGCAGTATAGGGATAGATATGGTTATCTGAGGCAGTTTCCTGGGGACTTAGTGAAGGATGATTTGGAGGATGTTTACCATATTAGGGTTGGACTGGGGCTAGACATTGGGTATCAAGTGATCAGTATCGGTGCCCGGACACTCAGCGAGATCTATGAGCATGCACTATTCCACGAGACTTACTATTTGAGTAGAGTTATGGATGGGACAACTTAAGGTCATGCGTTGTCGACAGATCAAAATAGAAGAGTATAAGAAAGGGGGACATAGGGGCAAGGAACATATGAGATGGAACAGGGGTTCTTAAGGATCAGGGGCAGCCACATCTTATACATTGACTATACCTTGTGCATCTTACCCTACCCCAGCTTAGAGAAAAATAGGCATACCTCCCTTGCTACCTTCAGTAAGACTATCTTTGCCAGCTCTCGCCAGACCAACTATTCTGGCACCACCAATACCATGACAATACCAATAGGGTAGCCGAAGCCGAGGCAGAGGCCGAGATGGACCTCAACAGGGAAAGAAACAACCACAAGGTCAGAAACAAGTTCAAGGACATGGTCAGTGCATTCTGATTACTTGTTTTAGATGTGGTCGAGTTGGATATTTTTGAGGAAATGCCCGTAGCCAACAGCAGTGTACCCACCTTCTGGCCGAGAGGAAGCTCACATGGTAGCTCAGCCAAACGTCGATGCCACATAAGGGCTCATTGAGGGTATAGTTTCCATTTGCATTAGAAATTTACATGTAATATTTGATTTTGGATCTAGGGTATCTTTTATTGGTGGTTGCATGATAGACATCTTAGGATTGACACTTGTAGGCTTAGAGTACATTTAAGTTTGAGTAACGTAGCCTGATAAGAGATTATTTAGACTTATATATAGGGTTAGTTTACTAGTATATTTAGTAAAAATATCCCTAAGTGAGCTCTAATTAATGGTGTTTAAGCATTTTCAGGTAATTAACGTGTAAAAGAAGGAAATGAGTAAAAATGAGAAGAAACAGAGCAAAAAGCCATAAAAGTGTGATTGTCACCGTGGCTACACATGGTGGCATTGTGGGTGTATAAGGCACAACATGGATGACTTAGGCACGACGTGGGAGAGAAGGCAAAATGAAGAAATCAAGTTTGTAGGCTTGGTGTTATGGAGAGCAAGAGACTACGCCAAGTACTTAAGGCAGGGCGTCGTGGTCACAAGAGATGAAGAATTGCACATAGGAGACGACGTAGTGGCGACGCCATGGCACAACACACACGTCACCGAGGGATAAGTGATAGCCCCAAATTTGAAGAAAATAGAAAGTTGGAGTTTTATTTCGAGTTAAATTGTAAAATAGGGTTCTAATTGTTATTAGGAAGTATAAATAGATGTTAGGATGTAGTAAACTAAAGATATATCATCCATTAGCCACCATTAGAGCATTTTAGCATAGGTTTACTTTGATTTTGAGGATTAAGAATATTTGTAGGGAGAAAAAATTGAATACTCCAATTTTGCAATTCAAGTTAGGTTTCATTGGTTTAATTGAAGGTAATATATTTATACTCACATCTGATTTTCAATGATTTCAATTATGAATTGTAATATGTGTGTTTCAATGAAGTGTGAGTAGTTTATTAATCTCAGAGATCAATGGATCCTATGTTATGAATGCTATGCTATGAACATGATTAGAAATTGAATATAAAAGTGCAATGGTAAGAATTTTTATTGATTCTAAGCGTAACGCTTTAGACATCTTGATAACATGCTTATTAATATTAGGTTTTATAAGTTAACATGGCCATTGAAGCTTTTAATCCGGACATGAACGGTACAACCGTAAAATACACAACATTGATAGATAGTTGTTGATTAGGGAGACACGCATAGTGAAATTATTTGGTTATGAATCTAAATATTTGAGACATTAAAGCAATGTGGAGCTTACGTAATTCACACCACTAGGTGGAGTTCTAGTTTGCAAATTAGAATCTTTTTCGTCACGACAGTGGGTTAAAATGGATTTAAAAGAAATCTATCTATTCTAATTAGGCATCGCACACAACATATTTATATGTAAAAGTGGTTGAAAAGCATAGTATTTCATTACCTAGGCGAAGTTGTGAACTAAGATATTCTTAATATTAGAGTTAAAGTAAAGTTTATATTGTTTTGTTAGATAGAGTAGTTTAGTATAAAACCATTTAAAAAGGGTTTTCCTTAACAATAGTTCAAAGTTAAATAGGTATTCAACTAGTGCAAAATCTTTCCCTGAGGATGATATCTGTGATCAATGAAAGTTGATTAATTATTACTACAAGCAAGCCATTATACTTGCAGCACATGTCAAGTTTATGGTGCTATAGTCAGGGATAGATAGCCACTTAGTATTACTTAGTTCGTTTGAAAAGTTGCTAAGTTTTAATTTTAAGTATTTTACTTTCAAATCCATAAAAAACAAAAAAACTTAAGTTTTAAGTTTGATTTTCTGCACTTGATCTTTTGTGTTTTCTTTGCAGGGAGAACTAGTGCATGTGTATCAAAGGAGAGAAGGACCTAATGCCTTACGACCTTAAGATTGATAGAACGAACAAAGAAAAGAAAAGGAAAGGAATGAAAATGGCTGAGGAGCAAGCATGAAGCCAACAACAAGGCTGCGGGAATAACCAACCTATTGGTAATCTAGTAGTGCAGGACAGAGTGGAAGGACAAATATGCCTTCATGACAATTGCAAGCTAGAAGTTCAAGAGACTTACAAAAGAGTGATGAGGCTTCTAGCCAACACCACCGAGTTCAAACTGAGACCGTCTTTGATAAACATGGTGCAAAATAGCCTGTTCAACGGGCTATCCAATAAAGATCTAGTTTCACATGTTGAGAATTTCTTGGAAAAGTGTGACATTGTGCACATCACCGAAGTTATAAGGAAGGTGATCAGGATGAGACTTTTTCCATTCTCATCGGGTGGAAAAGCCAAATCTTGGTTCCAAAGGCTGAATGGAAGGCGTATGACCTCACGGGCAGAAATTAATGAAAGATTTCTAGACAAGTTCTTTTCCCTAGTGAAGGTTGACGAAAGGAAGTTGGAAATCAATTAGTTTAAGCAAGAAGACATCGAGTCTCTTGGCGAGGCTTGGGAAAGATTCAAAGAGATGCTGAGAAGATGTCCAAATGGGATGAACCACAGCATGAGAACACTAGTAGATGCCGTTGCAGGTGGCTCTCTACTAAACAAGGATGAGGATTTAGTATTGGATCTTCTTGGTCTTATGTCTAAAAATTCAATAGCTGGTACTCGTTTCATAGTAAGGAAACCAGCAGGGGTATATGAGATTGACTCGCAGGCTGCAATTATGGCGCACCTATCAAATCTGAGTAGTCAAATGGCGAAACTTCAGATGGGACACTAAGGTCCACAAGTAGCACAAAAACCAAATAATCACCATGCTATGGTGGTTAACCAAATGGACATATAACAGGGAATGGAGTATGAGAACATCAACTTCATGAAAAACCAAGGCTACGAGAACAACTTCAGCTGAGAGGAATGGCTCCTTAATTGTTTTATAAAGGAGACAACAATAACAACGCAAACTTCTCTTACGAAAATCCTGATAATGCGTTAAAGTTACCTCAAGGCTTCGATCGACAAGTCCTACAAGGGAAGCTGGGACAGAGCAAAGTGATGACTTCATGAAGTCAATTGTGAAGTACTTGCAAGCCATAGACATGAGCAATAGGGAGCACTATGAGAAGCATAAGAAAATGATGAAAGAAGTGAAACAATCCATGAAGAGGATGAGCGATCACAATCTATTAAGAATCTTGAGAGACAAATTGGTCAGCTTGCTATAGCTATGAACTTAAAAAAAGAAGGACAGTTTCCCAGCAACATCGTCACTAATCCCAAATAGAACGTGAGTGCCATTCACATGATGAGCACTACGCAACAAAGGAGCCAAGACAAGAGCAAGTGATGTACAAGCTAGAAAATGTCAACACTTTGGCTATGAGGAATTATGAAGATATGCATGAGCACAAAAAAGAAGTGAGGTAAAATGAAATTGATGGTTTCAAGCAACAAAGAATCAATGCCTTGAAAAAAAAAAATGGGAAGCAACAATGAAAAGCCAAGCAAAAAGATGAAGGACCTTCTGAAGAAGCCCACAAAGCAATGACATCAAGGTGGTTCCGAAGAAGCCAGAACCAAAGTTCAAGTTTATCCCGAGACTTCAACCTATCAAAAAGAGAGATCCTAGTGAGATACGCATATCGATAAACATTCATAGGCAGTGCTTTAGAAATTTATTATGTGATACAGGAGCTTGTCAATGTCATGGCACTAATGGACATGTTGCACATCGATTTAAAGACCAATTGTCTTGATACCACGAATTTGCAAGTAGTAAATATCAACTTGATGCCAACTCTTGGGAGAGTCTTGATTGTGCATATGAATGTGGGTGGATTCACTTTCATTATGAATTTTGAGGTTATGAATCACAATATGGATGATGATGTGTCTATGATATTTGGACGACCATTCTTGAACACCACTGAAAGATATAGGTGACACGAGAAGGAATTGAGTAAAAACCTATAAAAGTGTGGTTGGCGTTATGGCTACACATGGTGGCATTGTTAGTGTATAAGGCACAGTGTGGAGGACATAGGCACGACGTGGAATAGTAGGCAAAGTAAAGAAATAAAGGTTGTAGGCTTGGTGCTGTAGCTGCACTGTGGAGAGTAAGGAACGGTGCCAGGTACTTAAGGCAGGGTGCTGAGGTCACAGGAGATGAAGAATTGCACACAGGAGACGGTGCAGTGGTGGCACTGTGGTACAACACACACGACGTCAAGGGATAAGTGACAGCGCCGGATTGGAAGAAATTAGAAAGTTAGAGTTTTATTTCAAGTTAAATTGTAAATTAAAGTTTTAATTGTTATTAAGAAGTATAAATAGATGTTAGGACGTGGTAAACTAAAGATATATCAACCATTAGCCACCATTGGAGTATCTTAGCATAGGTTTACTTTGATTTTAAGTATTAAGAAGATTTATGGGGAGAAAACATTGAAGACTCAAATTTTGTAATTCAAGTTTAGTTTCATTGGTTTAATTTAAGGTAATATGTTTTTATTCATCTGTGATTTTCAATGATTTCAATTATGAATTATAATATGTGTGTTTCAATGAAGTGTGAGTAGTCTATTAATCTTAAGGATCAATGGATCCTATGGTATGAATGTTATGTTATGAATATGATTAGAAATTGAATATAAAAAATGCAATGGTTAGAATTTGTATTGATTTTGAGTGTAATGCTTTAGACATCTTGATCACATGTTTATTGATATTAGGTTTTGAAAGTTATTATGGTCATTGAAGCTTTTAATCCTAACATAAACGGTACAATCGTAAAATACACAATATTGATAGATAGTTGTTGATTATGGAGACACGGATAGTAAGCTTAATTGGTTATGAATCTAAAGATTTGGGACATTAAAGCAATATGGAGCTTACATTATTCACACTGATAGGTAGAGTTATAGTTCGTACATTAGAATCTTTTTCGTCACGATAGTAGGTTAAAGTGGATTTGAAGGAAATCTGTCTATTCTAATTAGGCATTGCATACAACATATTGAGATGTAAAAGTGGTTGAAAAGCATAGTATCTCATTACTCAGGTAAAGTTGTGAACTAAGATATTCTTAATATAAGAGTTAAAGTAACGTTTATATTGTTTTGTTAGATAAAGTAGTTTAGTATAAAACCATTTAAAAAGGGACTTCCTTAGCAATACTTCAAAGTTAAATAGGTATTTAACTAGAGCAAAAACCTTTCCCTGAGGACGATATCCGTGACCAACGTAAGTTGATCACACTATTACTACAAGCGAGCTATTATACTTGCGAACGTGTCACAGCTGGGGATAGGGTGTACCCTAATAGCGTCATTGATGGATGTCTAATAGATATAGGTAGGGTAGAGTTACCTGCAGACTTTAAGGTTCTTAAGTTTTTAGAGTTCGACGCATTGTTAGTGATAGATTGGCTAGAAGCGTACCACGCGCTCATCGACTATTTCAGTAAGCCGGTGATATTTAAGATCCCAGGGCATTTGATATTTACATGCAGAGGTAGTACCTCGAGAACCGACGACTTGATAGGAAAAATTGCGACAAATAGGGAGATAGAGACCCTAATAGCGTGGTATACCGTGCCAAAGAGTTAGGAACCCATACTTGAGGACATTCCGGTTGTTTGTGAGTTTCTGATGTGTTTCCAGAGGATTTACCTGGTTTACCACCAACGTAGGAGATAAACTTTATCATTAATCTAGTTTGGGGCATGAGACTTATTTTGATACCGACATACCCTATGGCTCCGAGAGAGTTAGAGGAGTTGAGGACTCAGCTTCTGGACTTGGGGAAAAAAGGATTCATCATGCCTTCTATGTCACCGTGGGGAGTGCCAGTCCTTTTTGTTAAGAAAAATGATGTCAGTTTGAGATTATGTATAAACTACAAGCAGCTAAATAGGGTTACAGTCAGAAATAAGTACCTACTTCTGAGGATTGATGATTTTTTTGGTCAGCTGAGAGGAGCACAATATTTATCCAAAATAGACTTGAAATCAATGTATCATCAGCTTAGGATCAGGGATGGGGATAGGCCCAAGACAACATTCATCATGATGTATAAACACTATCAAATCACCATCATCCCATTCGAGCTGACCAATGCCCTTGCCATGTTTATGGATTTGATGCACCGGGTTCTGAGAACATTTCTTGATCACTTTGTGATTGTTTTCCTCGATGACATTCTGATTTATTTGAGGACTCGAGAAGATCATGAGCAACACCTCAGGGAGATGTTGTAGATGTTAAGGGAGCATAGACTTTACGCCAAGTTTAGTAAATGAGAATCTTGGCTTGTAAAGGTCAAGTTTTTGGGTCATGTTGTTAGGGCAACATGAATATTAGTAGATCCGACCAAGATTCAAGCTATTATGGATTAGTTGGCACCGACATCAGTGACTAAAATTAAGAGTTTTTAGGGATTGACAGGCTACTACTGTCAATTCATGAAGGATTTCTTGAAGATCACTTCACAGAATACCAGATTAACACATAAGGATGTCGTTTTTGAGTGGACTAAGAAGTGCAAGAGCACATTTGCTCAGTTGAAGAGGTTGTTCACTACCATACTGGTGTTAGTGTTGCCAGATGCTGGACATGGATTCTTGGTATTCACATATGCTTCTCATATGGGTTTAGGCTGCGTGTTGATGCAGGGAAGAGGAGCAGTGGTTTATGCTTCCAAACAGCTGAAGATACATGAAAACAATATCCCACATATGATTTGGAATTAGCAGGTGTCGTATTTGTGCTGAAGTTATATAGACATCACTTGTATGGAGAAAGATTCACACTCATTACTAATCACAAGAGTCTGAACTATCTTTTTATAAAGAAAAAGATGAACATCAGACATCGTAGATGGTTGGAGTTTTTGAAGGACTAAAAATCTTCTCTGGAGTATTACCCAGGAAAAGCCAACGTATTTGCAGATATGTTGAGTAGGAGACAAACTATAGATGCCGAGGTTGTTAGTTGCCATATGATGCATGAGTATGGGTTACTCGAGGCAGCAACGACAATGATTCAGTCAATGTTCCTACCTATACTCAGGTGATTTTATATGGATAGATGAGAGTATAGATCGTGTCTACACAAAGAGTGTTAGAAGGTCAAAGGACCGACATGTTATACTCCAGGTTCAGCGAGTTAGCGAAGAGAGTAGATTTGTCTTGACTGGGTAGAGACGTCAAATCAATGTCTTAGATACATGGGCAGGTTGTGAATACTTGACATGTGTCGAGCGTACACAATAATTTCGGGTACTATACTATTAACTTGTAGTAGTGGTAAATAGAATATTGTCTCCATATGGATTTTTGAAATCTCAAAGGAATGTAATTTTTCTTGTTTTTATTAATTTATTTAATCTAATTAAATGAGAATTAAAATATTAAATAACAAAAAACTATGATTACTAATTTAAATAACCAAACTAACTAAATTAATCTTAATAATTCAAATTCAAACTAAATTAAACAATATTCAAATTCAATTCAATATAAATAAACAAACATCTAAACAGACCCCCCACTAAATAATATAATATATTTTTGGATTACTTTCAAATACTAGAACGTAATATCACTTCATACTATAGTTATAATGATAAAACATGAAATCTTGGAATCATTAAACCCTACTTCATAATAGGTCGATAGCCTTTAGCCAACATCCGATTTTTCTTAATTTAATGGAAATGCCACATTTTTATCATTATAAATCTACGCATTGGATAAAACACAACACCATATAAATACGATAACATTATGCTTAATGAAATCATGCCTAAGCTTAGCTAAGATTACCGAAGCTGCATAATAAACAACTTAGAACACAATCACCTAGAACATCCACTCGAGAAATGTCCTATAGATTAATCCTAGTTACTACTTCTATAATTGTTGTGAATAACTACATACATAGATTTAGAATCATAATACCACATAGCACTTTTCAACTATGCATGCAATACTAATCTCCTTTATTTGTAATAGGCAAAAACAACTTGTTAATTCCGTGATTGATGTGTTTGAATAGATTTAAATCATTAAGCACAAGATTCCTTAATTATAACTATCTCATAATCCAAAATATATTACATTGGCTAGGGTTTGTTTAGATTGATAGACTAATCACTCATGCTCGAAATAAATACCTTAATATAAATCAAAGCTCTAAAGTATCTATAGACATAGACAATAAAACTAATATAAAGCAAAAGGAAAGCAAAAAGAAAGAATTAGGAGAGTTATTTCAAAGCTCTCTGCCATTTTTATAGTCTCCCTCCGTATACATATTTTTGATAAACTCAAATTCTTCATACTGATCTAAAAAACCCGTAGCTGACCTCAGCGATTTCTCAGCAATTTCTCAGCGATTCCTAACTTATACATAAATTGCTGAGTAAATCACTGAGCTTAGCTCCTAGTGCTACACCGATTCAGCTGGAAATTTATAGTTCATTCTCAAATTCGTTGTGGATTCGCTGGCTTTCTTTTGCTGCCTAATTCCTGTTGTATGTTTCTAGTTGAATGTTTTGCTTTTTTTTTTCTTCTATTTCTTCATTTTCCTATTTAAAACCTGAAATCACAAAAATAAGAGAATACCTAGTGTAATGTCATCATTTATGCTTAAAATCAACCTAAATTACACTATAAAATGTGTCTAATTATTGACTTGTCAATACCGTTAGTGGTAGAGCTGAGAAATAAGATTTTTCAAGAGTTACACAATTCCCGGTTAATCGTTCATCCAAGCAGGACTAAGATGTACCATGATAGTTAAGACATTTCTAGTGGCTTGGGATGAAGGCGGACATGTCTATGTTCATTAGGAATAATGGGATTCGCCAGCAGGTGAGGGCTAAACATCGTAGACCTGGAGGGTTATTATAGCCGCTTCCCATTCCACGATGGAAATGGGAAGTCATTTCCATAAATTTTGTTAGAGGATTGCTGAAGAATGCCAACAAACATGATCCTATTTGGGTGGTTGTGGATAGTTTGACGAAGTCTACTTACTTCTTACCAGTTGTAACTCATTACACATTTGACCACTTGAGCGTATTATTTGAGAGAGAGATTATCAAGCTGCATCGGGTACCATTAAATAACATATTAGAAAAAATGTTATGAATACATCTAAAATGTGGCAGAGTATGCAGGAGTAGTATGGTATGCACCTACAGTTCAGCACAGCTTTCCACCCTCTAACTAATGGGAAGACTGAGAGGTTGATTCAGGTTCTTGAGGATATGCTCCAGGCTTGTGTATAGGAGTAAATCTAATCTTGGGAGGAGTATTTACCATTGTGCGAAGTTGCATACAACAAAAATTTTCAGCCTAGCATTGAGATGGCATTGCTTGGGCTTTATATGGTGGATCGTGTCGTTTGCCATCGTGTAAGGCTGAGCTAGAGGACTAGAAGTTAGTGAGGCCTGAGATTGTTGTTGACTACACAAAGAAAGTGAGATAGATTTGTTATAGACTTTGAGGTGCCTAGAAGAGGCAGAAGAAGTATGCAGATAAGTATCTCAGCGATGTCATGTACGATAAGGGAGCCTTAATCTACTTAAAGGTTTCCCCTCGGAAAGGTCTTTAAAGATTTCGGTTGAATAGAAACTAGCACCGAGATTCATCATGCCTTTCAAGGTTAAGAGACAGGTTAAGAAAGTCATATATGAGCTTCATATTCATTTGCTTATCTCAAGGATTCATCCAGTGTTCTGTATCTCTATGTTTCGACTAGCCAAATCGAAGGCATGTGTACGATCGATTGTTGACTTGATTCAGATTGACTTAAGTGAGGGTATATCATATGAGGAACAACTTATCTAGATTCTAAATTGAAAAGTACAACAATTGAGGAACAAGCATATCCTAAAGGTGCTCATCAAGTGGTAGTTCCATGATAACTCGGAGTTCACCTGGGAGCAGGAAGACTATATACGAGCCAATATTTTGTACCTATTCGAGTTAGGTATAAACATAAATTGAGTTTAATTTTGAGGACGAAATTTCCATTTGTTGGGAAGATTTTTCACGGCCCAAATTTTGAATCTCGTTTAATCTGTAATTAGGATTACCGCCCGTAACGTGGGACCTGCATTGAGATACGTGCACTGACCGAGGCACATAGGTAAAGTATATTTTAGTTTTGTTTAGTATATTGTTAGTGTATTATATATGTGTAGACATATTAAGTAACCTCTACTTTTCATTTATATGTGTCGAGACACGAGCAGGGATGCGCCTCAAGATGTATGCAGCGTGGCAACCAGGTAAAGAGTGATGGGTAGTTTTGAATTAAATTTGAATGCACATTAATGACATTAAATTTTGTGTATTCGATTATTTGAACTAAGGTATATAAATTCAATAAATCAAAGAACCTAACTTATGCATATAAAACATAGACCATGGATATGTCTCGAGATACGTGTTAAAAGGAATATCATGAGATTTGTGTTAAAATTGATGTTAGTGAGGGTATTTAAGTGGAGTCGTTGGGGCGGATTGGAGCCTTGGATTTTTTATCTAGATGAACAATCAAGGTTAGATGAAGGGTTTGAAATGAATCATGGATTCATATATAAGATTTAGTTTTTCTTTTCATGCAAATCAAAAGATGAAATCAGTGGTAGTGTTTCTAAAATTCATTAGAATTTGAGGAAGAAGATATCAAGTGGTTCATCAAGGAAGGAATCATGAGCTTAGGGTCAATACACAATTTAGGTAACACATTTAAGTTTGCAACTTTTTGGTTTTCATTGAAATTTAGTGGGTAATTGAAATTGGATTTGTAAAATAATTTTAGATCTAGATTCTTCATGAAAACTAACTCAATCTACTATATTGAATTTTAATTTTGGTAAGGAATGGATTTGTTGTGAAATTTTAAGGTTAAAGAGGTTCTTGAAAACAAAAGTTGGAATTTGCATGTTTTCTTCTAAACCATTCTATCTAATTTGGTCATAACTTTCTCATTTTAAATCTAAATTGACTCATTCAGATGGCATTGGGAAGCTTACCCATAATGCTAAAACTTTGATCTCATGGATATGGATTCCTTCCTATTCAAAAATGCTCCATAACTTTCATGATGAAGATGAAATTTGTGGGTTCACATTTTTGATAATGTCCTGATGTTTTGAGCATAACTCCCTCATTTCTTATTGGATTGAGCTTATCTTTTAGCATAATGTTCTTGGATATATTTGTAGGCTTCAGTAAAAAAATGATGATTTTTTAAGCTGTGGTTTAGGAAAAATGTATTTTTCATAGTTGATGGTCGGAATTTAAAAAATGTTTTTAGTTATTGTGGTAATATTTCCATACCTCTCTCACTTTTTATCGAAATTGCGCAAACCTTATAGTTTTGGAATGCTAAGACATAGATCTAAATGTCTCTTTAGACTATAACACATACTTTTAATTTTTTAGTAATTGAATTCAACTCACGAGATGTTGCGCCAAAACTATCTCTATTGTAATAAAGTAGATTCGAACATAAACAAATTATTAATAGGGCTGATTTTAAAAATTAGAATTTAAAACCACTTAACCAACCTAAAACAAGTTAAATTTAGTTTGTTAGGACACCTCAAGAGATTAGAGAGGACTTACGCCATGTGGACTCTGTCGAGAGCCTGTTTAGGCTAGAAATTGCATGCATTTGAGGTAAATAACATGTTAAGGCACTTCTCTCCATTTCATTCCAATTCATTCTCTATTTGTAGTCTATTTGACTAAGTTATCCTTTGTAATCTGATATCATGACTTATATGTTATGTCTACTCATTTGAGGAGTTACTTTATCATGCTATCTATTCTTTCATTGACTTATTGATTCCATTCTTATGTGATGTATTTCCTTGCCATTTTAAATGATATATGAGTTCAATAGCATGCTATTTGTGTACATAAATTTATGAAGAAACTTATGGATTTGTACTCTATTACTTATGCTTAGCTAAAAGAATACTTTCCTTATCATCTAAGCCCGTGTATTTCCTTGTGAATATGAAAGTTGCCCTCGAATCTAGGGTCCATTGCACGATATTAAGGTAAGCGACACACGGGGTCACTAAACTCTGGGGATGTCAGCACTCACCACTAGTATTGCACAACGCATAGGGTAATGGGACCCAAGGCATTCGACAAGGATATATATACATTAGGCACTTGTGAGTGAGCACACACCCCTATATAGTGGAATAATAGGTGATGTGATAAAACTCTCGACCGACCGAACCTAGAAATAAACTACTTAGCCTATAGTAAATCTCACTTTGTTTAGCTGTGGTGTCTCATAGAATATTCCCATTTAAGTAATTTTTCGCTATTTATATGCTTTTAGATTCCTTTTGTTTATACTTAGAAATGTGGATAAATGGCTTCTAAAGATTTACTTATTGGACTATCTCTGAGCCTTTGGCATGTTGCTTATCATACTTTTGTAGGTTTTCGTTTATATTGTCTATAGTTACATACTATAAGTCTTTTATATACTTTTGGGCTGTATATTAGGTTGAGCGACTGGTTCCCCGACTTGACACATGTTTATTATATTGTTATCACCTATTTTGTTATATATACATGTGATCGTTGTTTTACCGGTTTCAACACTTAGGAATTATTAATTTTAGCTTCCATAATCTATTTAAAACTTCGCTAAAACACAATGGATTATTAAAAAAATTTAATTAACTCCGGAATTCACAAATATCAAGATTTGAGTAGTACTTATTCTGAACACGAATAATGAGAAGAATAGGACAAAAAGGCTGACTAATATGTTGTTAAGTCATACGTGGCTGTAATCAGGTCTAATGACATGATTAGACTGGGCGGTGCGCTGATTAGAGATTTAGGCAGTCACAGTTTGGGATGTTCCATACTTTTAGAAGTTTTTCTCATATCAGGTAAACCGTCAATGTGTTTCCCAGACCAAGATACAATCCATCTTGACATTCTACCACTGATATGCCTGCAGCGACCATTCAGGTCCACGTAGGATAGCTATGAAGTGTTGGGTTTTGGGGTTCGAAAATGCAACGAAATTTTAAATTCTATTTTTAAAACCCCTACAGGATCAAATGAATTCCATTAAGATGTTTATCATAATTGAAAACATACCTTGGATGCTGGTTTTTTATTTGTGTTGATCGATCTTTAAGAAATTTACACGAACGCCCTCTATCAGCAATCCACATATGAACAATGACCAACATTTAGAATTCTAGCTCTAGGAGACCTATAAAACGTTTTTCTTTTCTCCCCAAAGTCAAGAAAACTCACATAAAGCCAAAAATGAAAAAAACTAATTCATTTTAGGGTTTCAACCTCTTTTGTATGTATTTTATACTTTCACTTAAACACCTATTAATGCAACTATTATATTTAGGGGTTTTCAAGTTGATGACATATATGCCCCTACTTAAATAAGCAGTAATGTCGTAAAACGGAAAATCTTCTCTGATATGAATTTTATCCCATAAAATTCATTAATCTAGACCACTCGAAATCATGCAAAGCCATTCTTCATGTGTGACCCAATAGGTTCACGCAACGATGGTAGTGAACTAAAACCCCTTTTAGTACACAAGTCATAAGCGGTCTCTAGTAAGGCATTATGACAACCCAAGTTGTACGAAGATCAAAACTGATACAACTTAATCAATAAGGTATATCACATCTTTTTGTCGTACGATATCCTTTTATTAAACAAAAGGCACGGAAGTGTCATCCTTAATGTCCAATCGTACAAGCCTCGATCTCAAGGTAGACTGAAAACATCGAAGTTACATTGATCTTATCAATTCACTTTGACTTGGCCATTTATCAGTCTATAATATTGAGGGATCTACTAATATCTCTCTTCATACGAGAGCGACACATTCTGTCTTGATTACACACCTTCACCCATTATTCACATAATAGCCAATCATAACTTTTATAATTGTCCAATTAAAGATAATGTTTGATTGCGTTAAACCATTATGCTCTTAATGTTGAAGTCTATGGTTATCTCAAGTCAAAGGATTAAATAATATACCTATCATGAGTAACACCTATGACTTAATATAATTCTCTAACAAGTACTCATGATTTGATTTGCATCCCTATACACATGATCAATACATGACCATCAATCAATACTCACACTAGTCTTAATTCATTATAGTTCCCAGTATAATGACCGACTAGGGACATTTAGGATATTTCATTAAACATCCATGGATCTTATTATAATGTGAACATGTAAACCAATTATAATAAACAACAAATGAATCATCTATCTCATTAACTAAAATAATAATAGAAACAATGCTTGACCTAAGGCACATGCTGCAAAAAAATGAGCATGAGTTTCAACAAGACAAATGTGTGGTGGGATAATGCCTTGCATGGCATTATCCGTTTTTCTAAAACAAGGGAAATGGGAGTGGATCATATATGCTAATTTAAAGTATACCTAACGGATGTGCACTTAAATAGTCTCACTCTCAATTAAGCTGACTCTAATCCATAGAACTCTCAATAATTATTTAGGTACTTTCTCCTCTAGCTTATGGCATTGTGATAGGCACGCCTTCCTTCAAAATTGAGAGCTCAATTGGGACTTTTAACACATAAGAATCCATCGTGTTATGATCTACCAACACAAAGGTGTCAATGGTGTTGAAAGTCTTCAATTGCTCTTTTTTTTTTCCACTTCCATAGCAAAATAAACAAATGATTATGGTATGGTAGGTTGGTTCACCAATGCATAGGGTTGGTCTTCCTTGCTCTCTTTTGTAGTTCCTCTAGCCTTTCCAAAAAGGTCTCAACCTTCTTTTTGGTTTTTTTTTGAACTTGTGCAATACGAATGTTCGGCTTAGGAGGAGAAATTTCAAAGTTTTCATCAGTTTAAAGCCCATTATCCTTAATTTTCTTCAAAGAAATAGCATTCAAGGTATCCACGAACATTTGTTATGCATTCTCCATCAATGTTCAAATTCTCAAGTTTAGTGTTCACTTGATTAATTTAAGTTCCCATATTTTGATAACATAACTTCATCTCTTCATCAAACTGTCGACTCTCTTGTTTTATCATATGATCCACTTGTTCCTCAGTGTGGTACAATTCATGCTTACTAGCCATAATTAGTCTCAACCTAAACCTTAGAGATGGCTATGATTGCACATTAAAGGGACCACTACAAAATGCGGTATGAACTGGCAGCCATTGTGGAGTACTTTCCTGCAACTATGTTAGAAATAAGGGACTAGATAGAAAAATTAAAAGAAAACCATAAAAAAGATTATAACGAATCCCTGACAACGATGCCAAAAATTGATGCCCGTCAAACGCGTCAATAATAATCTCAAACTCAATTTGCTACCAAATGCTAACTACAATTAGTTTGTAGTAGTGGTAAGCACGAGTGTCGATCCAAATCTTTGGTCAAGGATGAGGTTTAAGAAAAGAGAATTATCTAATTAACGACACTAACTAACATAAAGTGTAAGAGAGCTAATAGTAAACTAACTACAATGATAAGGGAAATATGAAATAACTAATCTAAATAGTTAAGAAAGAAAGTAAACAATATAAGACAAATTATGTAAACTCCTAGATTGGTAAAATCAAGTTCAACTCTAAATCAAGGGTTTGGTCATCGATTCTACAAAGAATTGTTTGGTTTAGTTCCAATAGACTAGCTGTAGAGCTTTGCAGAGCACTAGCACTCATTGGTTCCCTAATATTGGTAAAAGGCTCTCTAACAAATGTACAAACCTAGGTAGAGAAACCATTGGATTTTACACATTTGCCACATTAAGATTCGTAAAATCACTAGCCCTAGATAACCAAGTCACGTAGCGCACTCAATTTAGCCTAGACCATTTTGTTATATGAGATACACTAAAAGGGAGCATACAAATTAGGTTATCCGCTTTTTACTTGGTGTTCAACGTTCCACACAATGACAAATGTAAAAACAATCAAACTAGCAATATATTCAAATAAAAGAGATTACATTTGCAACTACACAATCAATTATATAAACCATGGTAATCAAACAATAACAAGATTGATACCAAAATATAAACCAAATTTGAAATTAAAATAGGTAGAATCTCAAATATCCCACAGTGATGTTGAGCTTCCCATAAAAAATTACAATCTTAAGCCTGATGGCCCTAAGAATCCATTACAAAGCTTAAAAAAATGGAGAGAAATAGAGATAATGAGTGTTTGTGGAGATAGGAGAGATAAAATGTGACTAATGAATAGTCATGGATAGAGGAGAGAGAGAGAGTACAAATATCGAGATTTTATAGGGGCAAGAACAAAAAATCATTCCTGGTGTCCTTTCCAATCGATTTTCTTGTTTCCTCTATTGCCCTCTCATTTCAGGAGAGTGAAAAAGAGAAAATAGCTTATGCGCTCATTAAGTGGGGGGAAGGGATCAAAACCTTCATTTTTTATGAAATTCCCAATCTGCCTTTTGTTTCAAATGAATTTGGTAAGAAATTGATGGAGTACGTGCGCCAAGGAAGATCTATAGTGTCGGATTCCTGGAAGGAAACTGAGTGCGTCGACTGATAAGTACTTATTTAGAATTATATATAGAGCTAGTTTAGTTGTAGAGTTGGCCTAAATATCTCGAAATGAGCTCTAACTGATGGTATTTATGTATTTTTAGGTCTACCAGAAATAAAATAGACAAAGGGGTGATTTCATGATGAAATGAGGAGAAAAAGCACAAAACCATAGTTGACGCCATGGAGAAGACATTTGACGATGTGGGTTGGAAATGAACACAAGGCGTGGAGAAGGCATGAAGATCAAAGAACGAGGTTCAGACAACTTGACATTGTGCATGTAATATTGATGCTGTAGGTTACCGCAGACGACACTGAGCAGTTGTACAGGCGGCGTCAAGTCCACTAAGAGGAGAAATACACATGAAATACTGGCGTTTTGGCACCGCTATCACTTTACATAGGGGCGTGATTCACTTACAGACAACGTCGAGACATAAAAATAAAAAGTTATGGACTTTTTTGTTTGGAATTGTTATTTAGGATTTCTAATTGTACTTTTAGTAGTATAAGGAGTATAAATAGGTATTATAATGTGGTAAACTAAGCCACAATGATAGAATTACAATCAATTATCATAGTTTAGATTATTTTTAAGTTATAGAGAGTTTTATTTGAGTATTAAGAAGAGCTTTTGAAGGAGATCCATTGAACACTCCAATTGTGACGATTCACTATTGTTCATTGATTTAATTAAATCTTTATTTAATTTAATCTCTAATTGCAATGAATACTATGATTTGTGTGTTTTTTGATGAAGATGACTAAGTAGTCTATTTACCTTAGGGATCAATGGATCTTATGGCATGAATATTATGCAAAGTTATGAATCGATTTTAATGTTTTAGATGTGTAATGATTAGAATTTGTGTTTGATTCTATGTGTAATGCTATGAACATCTTGATCACATTTTTGTTGATTAGGGGTTTTAGAAGTTACCATGGCTTTGGAACTTTTAAGCCGGATATGGACAACACAACTGTAAAATATATAACATCAATATATAGTTGTTGATTAGGGAGACATGGATAGGAAACTTAACTGTTTATAATTCTAAAGATTTGGTATTTAATGCTTTGTGAGACTTACGTTATTCACATTGATAGGTGGAGTTCTAGTTTGCACATTAGGATCTTTTTCACCATGATAATGGGTTGAAGTGAATATTAAGGAAATATGTCTATTCTAATTACGCATTGCACACACATGAGAAAGAATAATGAAGTTTGATATGGGAAGTATAGTAATTCATTACCTAGGTAAAGTTGTGAACTAAGAGTTTTTTCAATATAAGAATACAACTTGATTTACATTGTTATTATAGATACTATTAGTTTTCTAGTTTAAATCAAACAAAAATAGTCCTTCTTAACAATATAGTGAACTTGACTAAGTATTGTGTCCTTATACACCTTTCACAGAGGAACGATATCCGTAATCAACCTTTATTAATCACATTATTACTATAATTGGACTGTTATACTTGTAGTTACGATTGCGTTTTTGTCGTCGTTGCCGGGGATAGGTAGCCACAATTAGTTTAGTTTTCATAATTGTTAAGAATTTTAATTTTAGTAATTTACTTTAATGTTTATAAAAAAAGTTTTAGTTTCTAGTTTGACAATGTACACTTGGTCTTTTTGTGTTTTCTTTCTCATGGAACAGGTAGTGTATGCGTAGTCAAGGTGATACAAACTTAGTGCCTAACGATCCAAAAATTGACATAAAAAATAAAAGAAAGAAGAAGAAAGGAACAAAGATGGTGGATGATCAAGCGGGAAACTAGAACCAAAATAAGGGCCGAGGGAATAATCAACCCAAAGGTGATTTAGTAGTGCAAGATAGAGAAAGAGGACAAAGATGTCTTCGCGATTACTTCAAACCAAAAGTGCAAGAGACATACATTGGAGTGATAAGGCTTGCAGCCGACACAATTGAATTTAAGTTGAGACCATCTCTCGTGAACATGGTGCAGAATAACCTATTCAATGGGTTAGCTAGTGAGGACCCAATTGCACATGTGGAGAACTTTCTAAAGAAGTGTGATATTGTTCACATTGCTGGAGTTATGAAGGAAATAATTAAGATGAGACTTATCCCATTCTCATTGGATAGAAAAACCAAATTCTAGTTTCGAGGACTTAATGCAAGAAACATGACTTCATGGGCTGATATTAATGAGTGATCTTAGATTCTTTCCCGCAGTGAAAGCTAGTGAAAGGAAATTGGAGATAAACTAATTCAAACAAGATGATACAGAGTCTCTTGGTGAGGTTTAGGAGAGATTTAAAGAGATGATAAGAAGATGTCCAGGACATGGATATGTTAAGTGGGCACAATTGCAAATATTCTACTATGGAATGAATCATGGCACAAGATCATTAGTGGATGGCGCAACACGTGGTTCTCTACAAACTAAGAATAAAGATGGAACACTAGATCTTTTAGATCTTATGTCCCAAAATTCCATAGTAGGAACTCGTTCCACTATTAGAAAGTCAGCACGAGTCCTTAAGATTGATTCATAAGCAGTAATCATGGCTTAATTATTTAACCTGAGTTGTCAGATGGCTAGGCTACAAATGGGACTATCAAGTCCATAAATGCAAGCAATTCATCAACTTGTTAATCACCTAGCAATGATGGTTAATCCATTGGATATGCAACAAGGGATGTAGTTTGAAGATGTCAACTTCATGAGTAATCAAAATTATGGAAACAAATTCAGGTAGAGAGGAATGGTTCCTCAAAGATATTATCAAGGATACAACAACCCAAACTTTTCATATGGAAACCATAATTATTCATTGAAGCTACCTTCATATTTTGATCAATATGTCCAACAAAGTATGGTAGGCTAAAGTGAAGAAATGACTTCATTGAAGCTAATTGAGAGATTCTTGCAAGCCATGGACATCAACAATAGATAACATCATGAAAGGAATGAGAAAAAGATGGAAAATGTGAAACAAACTCTTAAGAGAATGGATGAAAGAAACCAATCCATTTAGAATTTAGAGAGACAAATAAATCAGCTAGCAATTGCATTGAATTCGAGGAAGGAAGGACAATTTCCAAATAACATAATCATGAATCCTAAGGAGAACGTCAGTTCTATACAAGTGGTGAACAAGCCAAAAAAAGTGAATACGATAGCAGTTAAGAGAGTAGGGGAAGTTGAAAGTGTAAAGACACCATCAACAGAAGTAAGAAATGAAGAACTTGAAAGGCTCAAACAACCAAAGATCAACACCTTGAGAAGTAAAAACAAGGGAAAGAAACAATGGATGGCTAAGAAACCTCATGAAGGAGCCTCTGTTGAATCGCTCAAGGAAGATCTGATTAAGGTGGCACTAAAGAAGGTGGAACCCAAGTTCAAGTTCATACCATGACTCCAACCAATCAAAAAGGAAGATCCTAGAGATATAGGCATCCCCATCAACATTAAAGGAACAATATTCAAGGATGTGCTATGTGATTAGGGAGTTTCTGTGAACGTGATGCCACTTTATTTCATTTTAGTGGTTGATTTTAAGATTAACTGTCCAGAGGGAACATAGTTGCAAGTGGTAGATTGTAATTTGGTACCAACGATTGGGCGTATGTTGAACATGCACGTCAAAGTGGGGAGATTCACATTCATTGCTGATTTTAAAGTCATGGACCATAAATTGATGGATGATGTATCTATGGTACTTGGACAATCATTCTTTAACTACAACAAATATTATCATGGAAATTGAAAAGAGAAAGATCACTATAAGTATTAACACTAATGAGGAGAGTGGGAAGGTTATTTTTGTGGAAGGAAAAGAAGCCCATTCTAATTGGCGAGACATCATCATCTCGGACTTGAAGATGGAGTTACTTGATCTAGACTCGGACTAAAACGAGCAAAAAGGCATCTGTCTAAGGACGTTAAACGAAACGCCATTAGGAAGCAGCCCATGGGGCTAAATTTCAAATTTAATTTAGTATTTTACTTTTAAGTAATAATTATAGCAATCCAAATGTGTTAGTAGGTATTTTTCTAATTTGGACAAGTTTTGTGCTAAATGTGTAGAAAAGACCATTTATCGAGTGAATTTTTCATCGAAATAGAGAAGTCTCAACATATTAAGCATATTCACATAAGTATCAAGGAGATGAGAGATACATTAATACTGACATTTTAATTTGAGATATTTGACACTATAATAGTTATTTAAGCTTTATTTCATGCATTTTTATGTTTATTGTTATGCAATTATCAAATTATATTATATATGTTTGTGTTGTTTAATGTTTTTTACATTTCATGATTATTTTTAAACTTTGAGGACAAGGTTTGGTTTAAGTTTAGTGGCATCAACACTATGGATAGTAGTAAGAAAGGATGAATTAAGGATAAAAACTGCATGTATGATTGTAAATTTTATTTTTGAAGTAGTTAAAGAGGAAAAAATGACAGTGTATTATGTTTAATTCTTTTTCATTTACTTATTATTTAAATGTGTCTATATATTATAGATTAGTTTAAATATAGTAGTATAGTAATAAATGAATAAAGTAATTCATTTACAAATTTCATGCCTTTAATTGAGGATGAGTAAGAATACAAGTATCTTGTTGATATGAAATTCAAGAGATTGTTATTATTTCTGAAGAAAATAAGAATTATAGCAAATAACAATATAATTTCATGATTAGAAATTTAGAGTTAGGGACGCGCACAATAGTTTCTCGTATTTTTCTATTATTTGTAGTATTGGTAAATGGGATATCGTCTCCACATAGATTTTGCAAACTTCTAAGGAAAGTAATTCTTTTTGTCTTGTTTTTCTTAATTTAGTTAATCTAATTAAATGAGAATCGAAATACTACAACAACAACATAGCCTCAGTCCCAAATTAATTAAGGGCGACTACATGAATCAAACTTTTCCATTGTGCTCGATTAAGAATTGAAATTCTAAATACCTAAAAACTATTACTACTAACTTAATTAACCAAACTAACTAAACTAATTCAAACTAACTAAACTAATTCAAGGAATTCAATGCAAACTTAATAAACGAAATTCGAATTCAATATAATATAAATATATAAACAAACATCTAAACAAATCCCCACTAAACAATGTAATATATTTGGATTGAATTCAAACACTAGAACATAAAAATACCTTGTAACCAAGTTATAATTATATCACATGAAATCTTGGAATCATTAAATCCTAATTCATAATAGGTTGATAGCCTTTAGTAAACCATCATTTTTCCTATATTCGATGAAAATAGCCAAATCCGTATCATTGTAAATCTACCTATTGTGTAAAAGGTAATAAAATACAAATGCGATAGCATTAACACTCAATGAAATCATGCCTAATCCAAGCCAAATATTAATCAAAATATGCCAATCAATAAATAACATAGAACACAACCACCTAAAACATCCATTCGAGTAATTTGGCCTTATAGATTAATCCTAGTTACTATTTCTATAATTGTTATCAATAATAATATATATTGATTTAAAAAATTGAATATCACAATACATATTTACAACTATGCATACAATATCAATCCTCATTAGTTATAATAGGCAGAAACAACTTATTAGAACCGTGATTGTTGTGTATGAATAGATTTAAAGCATTAAGTAAAGGATTCCTTAATTATAACTATGTAGCAATCCAAAATATATACATGTCTAGCGTTTGTTTAGATTAATAAACTACTCTCATTGTAGCGGCTCCAAATTCCGAAGCTACCGTGGGACTTGCCACGTCGCATCACACATCAACATGCCTCACAACATAGTGGCATGCTTATCTATGACGCCCCATGACCTAACTAATTGCTTCAACGTTTTACATTAAACTCTAACTTATCTAATTAATCTTTATCTAAATATTAGCGATTTAAATTAGTCTATTAATCAGTTTATCAAGTATTAACACAATTTTACAATGAAAGTCTTTAATTAAATAAATTATGCAATATTTAACAATCCTAAATAGTGGAAAACCTGATAAAATGATATTATGTATATATCAAATGTGAAATAACTACAACAAAATATCCATATACATGTTTTTAATGTTCTACATTCCCCCAAACCCAAGGAAAAGTAAATACATACATATTGTAATCAAACACAAGGTGACGTCACTATCTCAGAGGTAGTCACCCAATACTTCATTGCCCTTGCCCTTACTCGCCAAAGGATTTGCACTCGGTCACCTAACAAATACAGTGATGAGTCCAGTGAGTAAAGTCCCGAGAGAAGTCCACACAATATTCATGAAATAAAACTGGTAAACTACAAGACAAGCGAATATAACATCTGACAACAGTAAATCATATTCCCATGAATGTAGGCGACAAACGACAAGCAAAAACAACATGAAATAAATGTATGAACACATGTAATGCCCATCAACAGTCACACATGTAATCCGATGTCTATAAAGTAAAACCATGAATTTTGTGAGGCATTCTAATGGGTTTACGCACCTCAATACACGTTTCGACTTCCCTGGACTCTTAAACCTGACCTCGCCTAGCTTTCCGGTACCCGAGCTATTGTGTATTCAGATTGGTTGAATAGGTTTTAAATTGATCTTCTCAATTAGCACCTAATGACTAAATAAAGTCTATATTTTGGTCCTGTGTTGTAGCGCATTTTTAGGCATGAAATTGTCCAAACTCAAGAACTTCCCTCAGTACGAAGTTTTAGGTCTCCATTTTAGCTTTCCGAAAAGGTTTGGTTTTTGAAATTCCGATTTAAAACAAAAGCATATCGCAATTCTACAAGACTCAGCTCAGATTGGAATCTAATCCGACCAGCAGACTTAGACAATTAATTTCTCCCAATCTATTGTTTCAAAAATCATGATTTTCGGCATAAGGCAGATAACATACTCAATAACAACATACTAAAAGATCATCTCATTTGGATAAGTAGTTAGGGAGTTATGCCTTTAAAAAATGTAGTTTCAAAAATCTCGTAATGGCATTCAATCACCTATTTGCATAGCACTTTTAGACACGAAAACATTCAAATTACAAACTTCTCAATAGGAAAAAGTTATTTCCCTTTGCATTAGCTTTCAAATGCCACCAGATTGGGTACATTTCAATATAAAATGAAGAAGTTAGTACCAAATTATAGAGGCTAGTTCATAACAATAACATGCATAATTTCAAATTTTATTTTACAACAAAAATTCGTAACTTTTTTTTATTTCAAAGCAAAATTAAAAACTTCTTAACAGTTGGATTGTCAACTTGAAAAGAGGAATCCAAATATATAAACCGATTTCAAATACTCAAACATCTACCCTCTGAAAATGACCAAAAATTATAACTGATTTCAAACTTGAAATAAAGGGATGTATACTTAGGGTTGTAGCTTGGTCCATAGCTCTTGATGCTCTATGAAATTGATGAAACGTTTTTATCCTACTCTTGAGATTTTTGACTCCAGCAAGAGAAGGAGTTCTGAATTTTCTTCTTCTCAAATGTTGCTTTGTGTTGCATGTTGAGAATGAGCACTACATGTACTCATATATATGTATGTATATATATAATTTAATGGACTAAATTTCAACCACACATCTCTTACATATTTATCCATCTCTATGTAGATCTAATGGTTATAACGCAGTCCTAACACCACTAATTCAAATCGGCCTAACATACGTTTGCGCACTAAGTCATATAGAGATGGTGACAACATGCATTCTGAGGCACATCAATGCTTAGTGTTTTATTTTCTTAACTTAGGCCTAATTAATTTAATTTAGAATAATATACATATATGCAAATAATCACATATAGTCAGTGTGTTTAGTCACATACTTTACATATTTGCGATCCAACTAACCCCCGACAACAAGACACCCGGTGCTCCGCACCCCTATTTTTTGACTTATTTAATTACAAACTTAGGTTGTGGTTTAATTAGACATCATACTCTAGTTCTTAACCTAGTCTAGCATCCCCGACTAACTACTACCTGACACCCACGTTTACACACTTCCCAAGGTAACTCCTCATCATACCCATTTGTCTGATAACAATGTGACACCCATGCGATGCAAAACAACAATATAATTGATTTTTTAACACCGCACATAAACAACCATCATCTAAAAATAATATTTACCCTCGATTCTCGTGTCCGAGTCAACCGAGTTTTCTATGTAACATCTGAATTACGAGCGTTAATCTCCAAGAGTAATGTTAATCCTAGTTTAGTTAGTTTAGGCCCTTACAATTCTTCCTAACTAGGGGGAATCTCGTCCCCTAAATTTAGATCTTTAGGAACCTCTGGTTTGCCAAACCTATCCCCGTGTGACCACACCTCACACTTTGATAGTACCATTCTGTAGTCCCTTGAACACCCCACTACTCTCGTACCCATCATAGAGGACGTAGTGTTGCACTGAGACATAGGCGAGCAGCGCCAAGGTGATTATGATCTATTACGCTCTCTGACACCTCCGCAACCTACTATCAGCTTGATTCCATGCCCAAGTTTCCTTAACCCCAGTTACCTAGCACTAGGTAGCCATAAACCTTTCCTATCATCTAACACAACATAATAGATTATACCATGATATACCATGATAGACCATGACATACCATGACCTACCTTAACTTACCATGCATTAATGAACTTTAACAACAATTATGCAAATTTTTAAATCATGTACCCGAACCCGGTGCTGGGACATCTCTCGACCTGGCTCAGTCACCAAGTGTACTAGCTCTTGAGTCTACATCGATGTCACTGCTACTATAGTAGTCGATCTTTATGGATAGTCCCTCATGACACGACCCTCCTGCCCACATTGCTAACACGTGGTCCTCCATCCTGGTCCTGCCCGCTAACTCCCTAACCCATGAGTTGGTCTCTGCGATGGCGCTCATAGTGATAGCACAACATAAGCTCTTGTTGTCTGATCATCGTCCCTACAACCTCAACCATAATGTGTGTCCTCTATGTCATCCAGATCTATATCACTTTTGCCCAGAACTCTGTTCCACTTGCCTCTCCGACTTAGTGGATGAACGCTTATCACCCCTCTACATCAGATGTGTCTCACGGGTAAGTGCTCAATCATACATCTCATGTACTATCTGGGCTCCATTAGAAATAATGGCTCTGGGTATATCATCAATCAATCCTCGGACGAAGTAATAAATCTATAGTCTCTTAGTGCCCGCGACATCGGTAGAAAATTGTAATAAGTACTGGTACCTATCCATGTACTGTAACACTGACAATTGCCCTATCTCAAAGCTAGAAACTTCACTTTTAGCCTTAGTTGGATCTCGATTAGAATGTATTGATCGTAGAAGACCTAACGAAACTCAGCCCATGTGGTCGGATATGGATGAGTGTCTGTGTATGTTGTCCACCGCATGACAACATCTCCTCTCAGCATATGCTCTAATATCCTAACATCTATGCTCTCATGAATTCGCAATAGCTTGTGTAGCCTCTGATGCACCATGAGCCATTTCCCAGCTTCCTCCAGGTCTCCGCCTTCATTGAAATATCCGGGATTAAATTTGATGAACTTCATCATCAACTTAACCTCTACGATCATCGAAGACTCAAATACGCCTGTCTGTGATGGCATTGCTATTGGCATCTTAATCGTAGTTGTCATTGTCTCGATCTGTGCCACTGTCGGTATGACAACCATTGTTGGAGTATCCTGTACCACATCATGTGTGAATAGTTGGTACAACTGTCGTCAGAACAACTGTCATCTCTGTAGCATTCAGTGTCCGTGCAGCGGTAAGTGACATGAGCGACGTTGTTTGTGTGCGCATCATCTCCATCAATATCTCAAACTGCCTATCGTAAGCTATGAATCGTGCGACTTTTGCAGGATTTATATCTTCATCTCTTGTCTGATCACTCGTCAACCAACATCACTAGTAGGTGAAGTCGACTGGGCATCCATCGTGATCAACATCGAAAATAGTGCTCTGGATCACCTTTCATATACGTGTACATAATATATACAATAAAAAACATAACACGTATATAAGCCCTCTCGCTACCCGACTCAAGTTTGTTTCCCAACTAAGATTCAAAGTCGGGATCTTCTGGTTTCCACATTACAGGTTGGTTTGTTTAACTTTTATCCGATTTCTTTAAACTATTCTCAAGGCTCCATCGACCTCGCTCTAATACAAATTGTAGCGGCCCTAAACTCAAATACCGCCATGGGACCCATCGCGTCGCATCACACGTCGACAAACCTCGCCATGTAGTGGCCTGCTTATCTACGACGCTCCACGACCTAACTGATTGCTTACACGTTTTACATTAAACTCTAACTTATCTAATTAATCTTTATGTAAATATTAGCGATTTAAACTAGCTGATTCATCAGTTTATCAAGTATTAATAAATTTTTACAGCGGAAGTCTTTAAGTAATAAATTATGCAATATTTTAGAATCCTAAATAGTTAGAAACGCGGGAAAAAGATACCATGTATATATCAAAGGCGAAATAAGTACAACAAAATATCCATATACATGTATTCAATGTTCTACAGGCCCCAAAACCCAATGAAAAATAAATATATACATATTGTAATCAAACACGAGCTGGCGTCAGTATCTCAGAGTTATTCACCTAATACCTCCTTGCCCTTGCCCTTGCTCTTCAAAGGATCTGCACTCGGTCATTAAACAAATACAACGACGAGTCAAATGAGTAAAACCCCAAGAGATGTCCACACAATATTCTTGAAAACTACGAGACATCCACATCTAACAACTGTAATTCATGTTCCCATAAATGTCAGCGACATACGACAAGCAAAAATAATGTAACAACACATACCAATAAAGCAAGCTCGGAAATAAAGCAACAATGAATAAATAAACAAGCAAATACCCTGACCTAAACCAGTTAGTAATCGATAAAACAGGACAGGAACCACGTATATACTTGCAGGCTTATAATGACTAAACCTCAACTACTATTAACATATGAACCCCTTCAGATGTTATTTCAAGTCAAAGGAACATCTTACATCCCTTCAATGATCGTAGATACATTCTACTGCTGTTAACACGGGCGGTAAAAACAAGCGAACCCGTGCAAGTGATTTAGCTAAAACTAATATATACGCAACTGAATTAGAGTGAAAATACATTTGTGCCCACTAGCAGCCACACATGTAATCCAATGTTGAGAAAGTAAAATCATGAATTCTGTGAGGCATTCCAATAGGTTTACGCACCTCAATACATGTTTTGACTTCCCTAGACTCTCGCACCCGACCTCGCCTAGCTCTCCAATACCCGAGCTACATTCTCTCAATCCTATGAAGTTAATTAAGTGTGTTTATTATATATTCAAATTGGTTGAATAAGTTTTAAATTGAACTTTCCAATCAGCCCCTAAAGACTAAATAAATTCACAATTTTGGTCTTGTGTTGCAGCGCATTTTCAAGCATCAAATTGTCCAAATCTCAAAAACATCCCTTGGTACAAAGTTTCGGTCTCTATCTTAGCTTTTTGAAAAGGTTTGGTTCGCAAAATTTTCATTCAAAACAAAAGCGATATCATAATTCTACTTGAATCAGCTCAGATTCGAATCTAACCAGCAGACTTAAAAAATTTATTTCTCCTAATCTATAGTTTCAAAATCGTGATTTCTAGTCACAAGGCAGATAACATACCCAATAACAACATACTAAAAGATCATCTTATTTGGATAAGTAATTAGGGAGCTATGTCTTTAAAAATTTTAGTTTCAAAAATCTCATAATGACATTCAATCACCTATTTGCAGAGCACTTATGGACATGAAAACATTCAAATTACAAATTTTTTAGGAAGAAAGATTTGTTCCTCTTTGAGTTAGCTTTCAAATGCCACCAGATTGGGTCCATTTTGATATAAATGAGGAAGTTATGACCAAATTATAGAGGCTGGTTCATAACAATAACATGCAGAGTTTCAAATTTTGTTTTACAATTACATAAATTTGTAACTTTTTTATTTCAAAGCCAAATTAAGAACTTTTTAACAGCTAGATTATTAGCTTGAAATGAGGAATCCTAATATATAAACCAATTTTAAAGACTCAAACATCCACCCTCTGAAAATGACCAAAAACCAAAATTGATTTCAAACTAGAAATAAAGGGATGTATACCTAGGGTTGTAGCTTGATCCCTAGCTCTTGATGCTCCCTGAAATTGATGAAACGCTTTGACCCTACTCTTGAAATCTTTGAATCCACCGAGAAAAAGAGTTCTGAATTTTCTTCTTCTCAAATGTTGCTTTGTGTTGCATGTAGAGAATGAGCACTAATGTATATATATAATTGAATGGACTAAGTTTCAACCACATCTCCTACATATTTATCCAGCTCTATGTAGATCTAATTGGTTCTAACTCACTCCTAAGCTCACTAATTCAAATCATCCTAACACACATTTGCATACCAAGTCTCATGGACATGGTGGCAACACGTATCCCGAGGCATATCAATGCTTAGTTTTTTTTATTTTCTTAACATAAGCCTAATTAATTTAATTTAGACTAATATAAACTTATGCATATAATCACATATGGTTAGTGCGTTTAGTCACATACTTCACATATTTGCAATCCCACTAACCCCCGACTACCGGGCACCCGATGCCCCACACCTCGACACGCATGTTTTGGCGCACCTTATTTTCAACTTATTTAATTAACTAACTTAGGCTATGGTGTAATTAGACATTATACTCTAGTTCTTAGCCTAGTCTAGCATCTCCAGGTAACCACTACCCGATACCCGCGTCTAAACACTTCTAAACTTAACTCCCCGTCACACCCACTCGTTTGATAACAATGTGACATGCATACGATGCAATATAATAATGTAATTGATTTTTAAACACATTACGTAAACAACCATCATCCACAAATAACATTTACCCTCGATTCTCATGTGCGAGTTAATCGAGTTGTCTATGTAATGCCCGAATTATGACCGTTAATCTCCAAGATTAACATTAATCATAGTTTAATTAGTTAGGGCTCTTGCTGGAAATAAACATCGCAATAATATAATTAAAATACATAATTAAATAAATACCTCTTATTGAAATAAACAAAGCTTCAATGTTGCTTCAAACAAAAACTCAAAAAAAAACTAACTTACAGCTCTCACAAACTTGTTAAGAGAAAAGAGGCTTAGAGAGAGTGCTAATTTCAAAGCCCTAAGGTCTTATTTACAGTTTCCTAAGCTATACAAATCATAGATAAACTCAAATTCTTCGTGATAATTTAAAAAACTTGTCACTGACCTTAACAATTTGTTGGCGAATCCTATTTTGTTCAGAAATCACCGAGTTATTCACTGAGAATATCTTTTTATGCTCCACAAATTTAGCTGGCGATTCCTTTGTAAATCCCAATTCGCTAGCAATTCGATTGCTCTTCTCTACTGCGAATTTATGTAGTTATTCCTATGTATTTTCATATTAGTGATTATTCTTTAGACCTTTTCTTCGGTTTACTGTTTTGACTTTCTTCATCTTTTTCTTCCATTTCTTTATTTTTCCTAATTAAATCTTGAAATCACAAACACAAGAGAATACAGTGTAATATCATCATTTATATATAAAATCAACCTAAATTACACTATAAAACATGTCTAATTATTGACTTGTCAAAGATCATGAACTTGAAAAAGGGGTAGAGATATATAAAGAATTCCATAATAAGTATGAATCTTACTGGAGTATAAAGTAAATTAAGACTGAGTACGAAAAGGGGTAGAGATATGCATAGTGTTTAATGAAAAGTTGAAATTAAAACTTGCTTAATAAAAGTGAAAGTGGGAAGTGGTAACAAGAGTTTTTAAATAAAAAAACATAGAGAGTCCAACAAGTTACTTGATGGTTGGAAAAAGTTAGAAAAAACAGAATCCAAAGGAAAAGGAGCTGGGACCATAGAACTAAAATATATATATAAGAAGAAAAGAAAATATATATATAAAGAAAGAAAGGTAGAAGTCAAATAAAAACTTTTCAAATAAAAAGATTTAGCTCGAGTACAAGTAACTTAGGGTGTGTTTGATAGCAAAAAAAATCTTCAATGAGAAAAAAACTTTTTTTTTAGCAAATCTTCTCGAGAGGATTTTATAAAGAAAATTTTCTCATAGTTGTTTGATTGCACGAGAAAGAATTTTATTTTATGGTTCAATCCGTGTGCGCATCTAAATCATCATCGATGTCGGGCGGTTCGACGATGATGTTGGTGACGAAGCCGGAGACGAAGAGAGAAAGAAAGAGTGTATATCCGCGAAAGAGTAGCAGAGGCCAAGTTTGTTTGGGTGAAAGAAATGATTAGTTCGTGAGAAAGATGGAGAGATTTTCAATTTTCCACGCTAAAAGATGAGAAAATAAATGAGGAAAATATGAGGATGTGGTTTTTTTTCTCAGTGCAGTTACAAAGTTATCAAACAGTGGAAAAAATGGTTACATAAAATAGTAGACAATTTTCTATGATTTTTTTCATTTTTTTTGCTATCAAACACACCCTTAGTTGAGTTAAGTTTTCCTTCCAACTATATGAAGTCCTATTGACTCTTGAAATATTAAAGTCTACAAAAATAATATGATCTATGCTTATTTGTGAATTCTTGAGCTTAATGAGAAATCATGAGAGTGTATACTTGTTGCTTGAATGTCGAGGTAAAGTAAACTTGTAAGTAGTGGTTGTTGTGAGTTTCGAAAGTGAATTATATTTATTTTTAAAGCTACGCATTTAAAATTATTAGTTTATATGAAGAAAAACTTTTGAGTGGATTATTAACTTGAAACTTATTGGAATTAAAGTATACTCCATGAACTATGTAAAGTAAGTAAGGTAATATAAGTGATATTAGTATGCATACTTAGTAAAATGAACTTTTGCTTGGGACATGCAAAATCTTAAGTTTGGGGTTATTTGATAAAAACTTAATTAGACTTATATATAAGGCCAGTTTAGTTATAGAATTGGTCTAAATATCCCTGAATGAGCTCTAATTGATGGTATTTATGTACTTTTAGGTCTATAAGGCATAAAAGAAACAAATGGTTGATTTCATGATGAAATGAGAAGAAAAACCACAAAACCAAAGTTGACGCCATGGAGAAGACATTTGACGCTGCGAGAAATGAACACAAGGCGTGGAGAAGGCATGGAGATCAAAGAATGAGTTCAGACAACCTGACGTCATGCATGTAATGTTGACACTATAGGTTAACACAAATGACGCAGAGCAGTTGAACAGACGGTGTCAAGTCCACTAAGAGGAGAAATACACATGAAACGTTAGTGTTGTGCCGGCGCTCTCACTTTACGTAGGGGGCGTGATTCATTTACAGTCAACGTTAAGACATAAAAATAGAATTTTTTGGATTTTTCTTTCATTTGGAATTGATATTTAGGGTTTCTAATTGTACTTTTAGTAGTCTAAGGAACATAAATTGGTTTTATGACATGGTAAACTAAGCCACAATGATAGAATTACAATCAATTATCATATTTTACATTAGTTTTGAGTTATGGAGAGTTTTATTTGAGTAATGAGAAGAGCTTTTGAATGAGATACATTGAAGACTCCAATTGTGGTGATTCGGTATTGTTCTTTAGTTTAATTAAAGTTTTATTTGATTTAATCTCTGATTGCAATGAATACCATGATTTGTGCATTATTGATGATGATGAGTGAGTAGTATATTTATCTTAGGGATCAATGGATCCTATGGTATGAATACTATGTGAAGTTATGAATCGATTATAATGTTTTAAATGTGCAATGATTATAATTTTTTTTACTCTATGTGTAATTTTATGAACATCTTGATCATATGTTTGTTGATTATGAGTTTTAGAAGTTACCATGGCCTTGGAGTTTTTAAGCCGGATATGGACGACACAACCGTAAAATATATAACATCGATAGATAGTTGTTGATTATGGACACATGGATAATAAACTTAACTGTTTATGAGTCTAAAGATTTGGTACTTAATGCTTTGTGAGAGTTACGTTATTCAAACGATAGGTGGAGTTCAAGTTTGCACATTATGATCTTTTTCACCATGATAGTGGGTTGAAGTGAATATTAAGAAAATCTATCTATTCTAATTATACATTGCACACATATGAGAAAGATGAATGAAGTTTGATATGGGAAGCGTAGTAATTCATTACCTAGGTGAAGTTGTAAACTAAGAGTTTTCTCAATATAAGAATCAACTTGATTTACATTATTTTTTTAGATTAGATTAGTTTAAGTTTAAATCAAACAAAAACAGACATTCTTAATAATATAGTGAACTTGACTAAGTATTGTGTCCATTTACATTTTTCCTAGAGGAACAATATCCGTAATGAACCCTTGTTGATCTCATTATCACTACAATTGAACCTTATACTTGCGATTATGATCATCAATTGAAGCTTATTTGGTGATCAAGAGAGTTGCACAGGAGAAAGTGACGCACGCATGAGATCGTGATGGAGGTGTGACTCGTGCGCCTATGTCGATCCATGTCTATGGTTGCTAGATCTTGTATTTATGCGTCATTCGATGAGCGTCTGGTGGCATGTAAAGATGCACAATAGGTGATCAAAACATGTGTGGGGACAGTTTCAATAGCTTCATCCGATCTCTACAGTGATATGCATCTTGACGAGAGTCTGGATGGCTGTTGGAATGCGTGTGATATACATGTGTCATATTATAGCGTTACTACATGCTTCCATCGACTATGAACTTGTTTCAAAGGCATGTCTCGAGGAACATCTGAAGACTGTTGAACATTGATATATCTTAACGTAGGTCCCATAAAGCTATCTCGGGATGCTTGTAACACGCTTTTCAAGGCAAACACCAAAAACACGCAAAAAGAGCCCCACTATTATTCTTTTTCATCAAAATAGCTTAAAAACATCAAATAAACAAAAATAAGCATTTACAAACTAAAATTACAGACTTTGGGGCACTAAATAAAATAAACACACACAAATAGGGTACAAAATGAACTCAACAATCTCTGATTAGAGTTAAATGAAAATGGTTTTTTCGATCCTTGTTTTCGTCTTTTATGAATAATGAGAAGAAAACTTTGAAAAATCAGGGGATGCTATAAGAGAATGAAAAGCTCTGGAATGTCATCATTCCATAACAAAAAGGAGATTTTCTGAACATTTGCATGATTTGAGGAGGAGAATTGATATTCCTTCTTTGTAGTTGCAATTTTCATCGGGAGTTTATAACCCCGCTGATAGTTACATTTCACTAACTACTGCAATAAGGAATGAAGATGGAGCTGAAGATGTTGATGACGAATTTACTTCTGGACATCATAATCTATAATCTTTCTAATGTTTACTTGAATGAGAAGAATTTGAACATCATTTTTTATCATAAATGAAAAATGAAAGATATATTCAATTATGGTTATGTTATTATTTATGAGATGTTCGATTGTCTATTTTGGGAAACAATTTATTTTATATAGTTTGTTTATGCTTCACGAGACATATTTGTTTTGTTGGAAACCTGACTTAATTTTTAAACCTTGAGGACAAGGTTTGGAATGAGTTAGGAGGTATTTTGGTGAAATTGAGTATAAAGAAGCAAAGTATGGAACACTCGAGAGATAGAATCTATTTATTCAATGTTCAAAGTTGACTGAAAATTTTCAAACTTTTGAAGATACAAGTAATATTTCCTCATTTTACTTTATTTAGTTAGGAATATGAATTGAATATAATCTTGATTTAAATAGAAGTGATATTTTATCAACCATGAAAATAGAAATTTTATGATAGAAAAGAATTGCTATGCCCTATTTGACTTAACTTAGATTGTGTATGCACTAGAGAAGTTTAGAGGTGATTGATTTCTTTGTGTTAAGCATTGTAATGGGTAGAAAATCAAAACAAAAGTACTAGATAAACAAGATAGATTTTTAAGAATCTTGTTAAACCCGATCAAGTATTTTATATAAGTATTATATATAATGAAAAGAATTTATGCCACAATTAAGGGAAGAAATAGGAAATTAGCCAATAAAACTTTACTTAGTTGGAAAGAGTACTTCCTTAACTATAGTGAAGTGAGATAACAAGAGTTTTTAAATGAAAAAATAGAGAGACCCATAGACTCCAAAGGAAATGGAGTGGAATATAGTGGTGGGAAAAATATGAGAAAGAATTCCTATAAAAATAATAATGGTATTCAAAGTAAATGGAGTACGTAACCGTAGGAATATAAAGAAGAATATATATATATATATATATATATATATATATATATATATATATATATATATATTTATATTTATATATATATAAGAAAAAAGAAAGAAAAAGAGATATAGAAAAATGAAAGGATGTTTATGAAAAACTCTTCAAATAAAAATTTAACTCGAGTACTTATAGCTAAGTTAAGTAAAGTATCTTCTTTTTCCAAAATTCCAACAATCGAACATGATAATGATATTATTGGTGATTAAAAATTCCTATTGACTTTGATTGTGGTGATATTTTAAATATTTTTTTGAAAATGAGATTGATTTAGTTATTTTTGTATCTTGAGATTATATATCATCGTAAGCTTGATGCTTGTTAGTGGAGATTGAGAAAACCTGTATAGTGGCTTGGCGTTGGTAATTAATTGAACTTTAAATTTTGAGGTGTATTGCATAACTAGAAGGTTGAGTTGTCAAATAATGGGTTATTTTTTTAAATCTTTTTATTGTATTATAATTTTTATTTTATAAGGGCAGTATATTTCTATTTAATGATCACTTAATTTAAGAATAAGAACAAATAATTATTAAATTAGAATAGGGAATGAATAGAGAATATAATTGAAAAAAATTCTTTTCTCGGGATAGCAAAGTGCTGAGTTTGGGGGTATTTGATAAGTAAATAATTAGATAGTGTTTTGTAGCATATTTTATGGTGATTTTGGATGTAAAAAGCTATATTACACTGGGTATTCTCTTATTTTTGTGATTTCAGGTTATATTTTGGTTTATGTGAAGAAATGAATGAAAAAGGGAAGAAAACGAAGAATTTAGTCAAGTGGAGAAAGTGCACGGCAAATCAAGAACGAAATAGGAATGAGCTTGAAATCACTATTGGCAAATCAACAGCAAATCACAGTTTACGTAGGAATTTCTAGACAAATCGGTAATGCATAGAGGCTCATTTCCAACGATTCGGCTAGTGAATCAGTTGGAAAGTGGAATCGGTGATGATCCGTTGGAGTCAGTTTCAAGAATCTTGGACTACAACAAAGAATTTCAATTTGGTTGGGATATTTATCACTTAGAATACTATGTATATGAATCATTTCCAACGATTCGGCTAGTGAATCAGTTGGAAAGTGGAAGCCCACGTGGACCCCCGAGCCAGTCTCGCAAGGTCAACGAAGGCCTAGTCAGCCTTCCAATCCATTATTACAAGTAATTTCAAAAGTGTAAACTGAGTTATGAGTATTTTTCAAGATTTAAAAATTTAGCGGAAGCAACTAATACATTAAATAACTCAACAAAAAGATCAGGGAGTTAGGCAACCTAATTGTGGAACCCAGTAAATATCATCAGAGGAGAGTAAATACAAATTATACAAAAATTCACCTAGCTATGAAGCCTTCCCTCTGCTACTCGTCCGCGGCACTGCATTCAGTCAAACATAAGAATGACGAGCCCAGATAAGTAAATCCAGTAGGACATATACACAACATTTCACAATATCCAAAGCAACATTTCACGATATCCAAAGCAATCGAATTCATGCAGATAGAACGAAAGGAATAATGAACGCATGAATATACAAGACTGTAAACAATCCATCAATGAGTGAGGCCAAATAACAAGGAGTCCCATGCCTCCCAACCCTAACCCTTGCGACTATGAGATATCTACGAACCCGGATTAGAGCCCCCAACGTACACTCAATTGGGAGATATCGACGACGTCCGGATAAGAGCTCATATCGCAGATAAATAGTAACCATGACTCGCTTGCCAGTGGACCCACTCGATCGACAACAATTTCAACGATAGCTATCATCACAAAGCAGTGAACAACAATAAAGCTATCAAATAACAGTAACAACAGTCAATGGAGAGAAATGAAATAATGTATAATTCCCTAGCTGGTTTACTTACCTCGAGAAATCGCGAACCTCAAAATGTCTCGCTCGCGTCTCGATTTGCGCACCCGACACCCGACTCCTAAGTCCCTGGTGTCCATTTAGACATTTTAGGCCTATTTTATTAAAATCATTCACATCACAACAAAATTTGGTGAAATAAATCTCACCTCCATCGCGTCGTCGCGATTTCGAATCCGACCGGTCGACAACGCGTCGTCGTCGCGCTTGCATCCCTCCGGCGGTGCGGTGCGTCTTGCTCGCAGCCGTGTGTCGACCACCACCGCGACCGCTGGCCGCCGTCCCACCGCGTTGCGTCGCGTCGCTGCGCTCGTGCGCCATCGTTGTCGATCCGCCCCTTTGCCGCTCCGCCGCTGATCCATAGTAGCCGCCCGCCGCCGCGCCCGATCGCCATTGGCTGCTTGCGTCTCGCGCCGTCTTCTTCAGGACGCCGCCGTCCGCGCGTGCCCATGCTTGGTGCTACCTTACGCGATCACCGCCATCGCTCACCTCCCGCGCCTCCGCGTGGCCGCTGCACCGACGAGCCGGCCTAGCCGCCGCCGGAGTCGCCACTGCATCACCGGATCTGATTGTCTCTCTCATCTCCTCTCTGCCGTGTCTTTCTCTCTCTTTTGATCTTATCTTCTTTTCTTTATATATATATATATATATATTTTCTTTTTATTTCCCTTTTGATTTCAAATCAAAAGTGTCCTCGAGATCGAGCAGCGCGCATCTCGAGGCACCAACCCGCCTCTCTTTTCAAACTTTCGATACTCGCGCTACACGCATCACGATGCGTATCCCACGTCGGCACGCGACTCGAGGCGCGTCCCCGTTCGTGTTTCGGCTCACCGAATTCCTCGAATAGTTAGCATTATCATCTCAAATTGGATTCGGATATACGTATTTCGACGAGTGGGTCCCACATACGACCTTGACTTGACACGTGTCACAAGTCAAATTTTCGGGCCGTTACACATAGACTTCGAAGTAAGTCCCTTTTTGATAGTTTAACACTTTTAATTAGTTTTTATGCCATTATCAATTGTTTTAATTGCTTTTGGAGAAGATTTGAAGATTCAAATATTCAATAAAGAGGTATTTTTATTAATGTCATTTATTTATTTTATTGCGACGTTTACTATGAATATTAGTGAGTAGTTTATTAATCTAAACAAAGTCCGAACATGAACATGATCTGATTTGTAATGTAGTCATAATAAAAAGTGATTTGTGCTTAATACTTTTAACTAATCATATTCTCTAATTCACTGATTTAATAGATTGTTATTTGAGGATTACAATCATGAAGTTTGGTATTGCATGCATAGTGGCGAGTATGTATTGTGATATTTTGATTCAATATCTTATTTAAATTAGTAACTAAGGTTGTTTAAAGAGGTTTTTACTTTTTAGATGTCCTAAGTGAATTGAGATCTAAGTTTAAGATTGAAGTGGCTTTTCGAAGGTATTAGGCTTAGTAGTTCGAAGTTTTCACAGAACTTAACGCTGTTTTACTATCCAAATAGTTTTTTTGAGCTTTCAAAGGACTAATTTGATAAAATTAGGATGTAGTGTTTCCATTAATATAAGGAGAAGTGATGGTTTGCTAAGGACTATCTACTTACTTATGATTTGAGTTTAATGATCTAAAAATACTTTATAAAAAGATTAAAGTATGCTTATGACTATGATTTGAGTAACATGTTTAGATAAAAGACAGATTAATGTTTCATTGTTCTGGATATTTGTTTAGATATTTGTTTTCTATTGAACTGAATTGATTTGAATTTAGTAAATTTGATTTGTGTTAAATAAGTGAGTCCAATTAATTTAATTAATTATTATAGTTTGATTAAGTAATTTTTAATTTTCATTATAATTAAATTAATTAAATCAAAGAAGAAATAATAAAAACTATTGGAAAATCATTTTTCTTAAGAAATTCACAAAATCTTTATGGAGACGAACCCACTTGTCACTATAAATAATAAGGATATACGTGAAACTTATTATACACGCTCGACACATGTCAATTGCTAATTAAATAACGACATTTTTCAAACAAGTTTCATTCTATTGCAGTTTTGCCTTAGATGTTATTTTCATCGGCATTCCATTGTTATTTTGTTGCCATTCAATTGCTATTCTGTTGTTGATACATTATGTTTTTGTAGTGACTAGCTGGGTAACTATTCACCAGAGTGACAGAAAATTATGCATGGGATTTTGTTAAGGATGTTTTGTTTCATTTTATAGCACATTTATACTTTCAGTTTCTATGTGATTGTTCCATTTTATTCTATTCCATTTCTTATCTTTTAGATTCTTCTTTCACTTTATCTTGGCGGAATTGTATAGAATCTCCATTACTTTGTTAAACCTTAAGGACAAGGTTCGGGATACATTAGGGGGTATTGCAGGTATGCAGGTTGGATGAGTTACTTGGATGAACAGTTGTAAAAAGGGTATGAATTTTTTTTTGAAAACTTAAGAATTTTTCAAAATTCATGCGAAATACAGGTTATACGATTTCAATTTTTATTTATGGGATTGATGGAGGTATACATCATTTATCTTGTTCTCTTTTTCATCCTCATTCCTTTCACTTGTTATCCATTGTGATGTGCTTAAATGAATCCCCATTCTATCTCAAAATAATAGTGGCGATTGAGGTAAATTGCGCGTTATTGATTGCCATTGAGAGACAAGGCCTTAAGTAGAGTTGAGGTGAAAAACTTGTTCTTGTAATTGGTTTACCATACGGAGAATACACCAAAGAGTGGTTGTATGGATTTGGCTCTATATGCTGGATATGAAATAGATAAAGTGTTAGTTAAATCTTTATATATTCCAATACGGGTTTACATACCATTCGATACTGAATTTTAGTTTAAGAATAAGTTTGGGGGAAGATGTAGGCCTTCTTTGCTTAAGCCATTAGCCTTGGCCCATCTATCATTCCTGAGTTAGGCACTTTGGGTTAACCCAACCTGATTCTTTTATCACCTACAGTTAAACCCATTAGCGTTTTGAACTTTTTAAAACCCAGTAGGAGAACTTACTTAATCATAGTGAAAGTAAGAATGGCTAACATGAGTAGAAAACCTCAAGTAAGAGGTGAATGAGTGAAAAAGTCCTACTTAAAACAATTATGAGGAAATGTGAGATTTCTTCCAAAAATAGAAAAAAGATTGAGTTGTTGAAAAATGGGAGGATTACCAAATGAGTGAAAAATAAAATAATATAATAATAAACTCTTCAAATAAAAGATTTAGTTTGAGTGCTACTAGCTAGGTTAAGTCAAGTTTCCCCAATATTTCGAATCCTTTAACACTTTTCCTTGATACCCAACTCAGCCAAAATGACCTCGGAATACAAATCCTATTGACCCCAAATGATGCCTTGACTATGTCAATGGAGAATGGATGTATAACTTCTATTTATGGAATCTTAGTATTTAATGCTCTATTTTGAGATTATAATTTTTGGCTTGAATATACATTTCGAGGTAACTTGTGAGTAATTAAAGTATTTAGTCTTGACGAATGCTAGTATTTAATGGAGTATTCCTCAGGAAAGTGACCAAAATATCTTGACTTAAAGTAATCGGCTCTTCTTGAATGTTCTTGCTTCAATTTGGCAAAATCAGAAGATTGGACAAAACCATTAAGTTAAAGTTGGGCACTTTAGAAGCACGGCTTTGTATGTAAGATACTTATCTTATACCCCTTTGCTTAAGATGAGCACATGCCAAATTTAGGGGGTATTTGATAAGTCTCTAAATGTGATATATTCTGAGGTGTATTTGATGTGTTTTACAAGACTTTATCTCTCATTTACAACACTTGCCCTTTATTTTTTCATTTTAGGCAAGTTTAAGGAAAGGAGCAAAATCTTGCCAAAAATCGAATTAAAATTTGAAATAAGGCTCAGCAATTTTCCAGTGCCTTGTGATGAACTAAAATTAATGAATATCGATAAGACTGAAACTTAGAAAACTACAAAAAAAACAGTGGAAAGGATACGGACCAACAATTCGCAATGCCCAGGAGTAACAATCAGGCAAAAATCTAAGAAAATAGCCAGTGATTTCCACCGTAGTAGAAATGACTATACGGTGTTGGACATCGTTGGAGCTAATCTAAACCAGAACAGAAAAATAGAGCATCACAATGACTTACACAGCGATTCCCAGCACCTCTGACATTTGACTATACGACTTTGGTATGGTTGAGAGAACTCAAGGACCAGATTTGGTGATTTTTTTAGATTTGGAAACCAAATTTCAATCCATGTATTTTCAGTATAAATAAATTTAGGTTTTTGTTTTAATTGTAGAACATAAATTCGGGTTTATGTTTTTGCTTCTGGAGTTGTTATGATTTATGTGAAAGGCGACCTTTGATTTATTTTCTAGTATTCGTATTCTTGTTGTTATGGCCGTTATAAGCTAGATCTCCACTTTTTATTAAGGATTACTAATAGTGTGAGCATGGTTTTTATGAAATCTTTTTTTAAAAAAAATATTAAAAAAACTCATTTTCTTCAATTTATGTACCTTTTATTTCAGAGATTCATGAGATTCATTGCTTGCATAAGAGTCTAGATTATATGCGTCCTTGTTGTATAGTGGCCAATGCACATGAGTGTGTTGGAAACCATAACGAGTATTCTTACCACCGCATGGTGAGAGATATTGCACTGGTGGTAACTAGGATCATGGATTGTTCAATACTAAAAGTTATAGGTGTTTTTGAAGTATAAGTCGAGTAGCGGTGCACATTAGATACTGCTTACGACAAGCATTTTCATAGAGCTTGATGATGCTAGGTTGTTGAAATTGCAAAGCATACGAGATTACAACCAACCATGTTAGTATGTGGTTTTGTCACATGTTCCTTTTATTAACATGAGGAGAACGAGGTTATGACGACCCAAAACCTGAAACACCTGCCTTAGAGGCAATTTGGTAACTTTGAAAACCCTACACTACTTTAATCCTAGTATATTAATCTTATTATAAACATTAGCCCCTTTTTTTTCAAAAACAAAACATGTTAGAGAGAAAGGGAGATAGAAGCTTGTTGGGGTGCTAAGTCAAAGAGAACTCACTTGAAGGTCTGACAATGTTGGAATCAGAGCCTAGGATTCTAAGTGAATCTTGTTAATTAATGTTAACTGAGTGATTGGGAGGTAATACGAAGAAACTGAGTTAAAAAGTTTAAAAAACTTTATGATTGTGTTATTGTTGTTTTATATTATCGATATATCTATTGATATAAGCTTGCTGAACCACTTTTCTAGCAATTTTTGTTACATAAAATTATGAGTAGACAGTAAGAACCAGGTCAGAAATCTAGCGTGGGTAATAAGGATCCACAACATGTGGATTCAAATAGGTTTCTGAACTTGGCAGGGTAGAAGTCAGAGTTTTTGAATACCTTACAAACACAGGTGGCAGTTCAAGCACCTTTAGTTCATGATGCTTAGGAGGTTCCTATTGTTACTTTAGCCATTCAAGAGGAGCAAACTACATCTACAGTTCATCCCAAAAATTGAACTGGTTGTTGCAGTTCTAGTTCAGGCTAATCTAGCGGTGGTCAGTGCAATGTCATAGAAGGAAAGGCAGGAAGAGTTTTGTACCATTATATTAACGATTAAACCGAACACTCTATGAGAAGTTTGAGGTAGGGCCAAGACTTATATGACTACATGGATTTCTCAATGCAAATCACGAAGATACCAGGACGTCATAGAGTCAGGATAGGGCTTAGGTTTTGAGGGTAATAAGATTTTTGTTCAGGTTTGACCCAAAGTCTCTAAAGAAAGGGAATAGTGGTGGACCATTGTTCTCACCTATAACACTTGTCATCCTATTATATGTGCATATTGATTTTGTTTCTGAGCATAGCCAGTAGACTTTCAAAGTTGACACAGACATGGTTAGGATAGAGAATATTACATTCCTCGCAACCTTCAAGTCAGAGAGATACATCTTAGTCATAGAAGAGTAGAGGTAAGGGTTGAGGATCTCAGGGATCGGCTTCAAATCAGAGATCGACAACTAGTTAGGAATCTTTTGCAGGTAGTAAACCTATGGTCATATTAGAAGAGATTGTCCTCGGAATTCGAGTGCAGTTACGTGTTTTCGGTATAGAAAGAAAGGACATTACGAGATTGCATGTTCACAACTTTTAGGAATGTCCTCATGTGTGTCACAACCTCAACAACATATCAAGGAACGTATTCAGGTGGTGACTGAACGAGATTCAAATGAAAATCGTAATCTTATTAAAGGTATGATTTCAGCTTGTGGTCTCGTGGTGATTGAGTTAGGGTTAACTCCGGTGTGAGTCCCTATTCATCTTGTCCTTGACATAGCAATTGGGGATAAGGTGTATCCTCATTTTATATATGACAAATGTGTTGTTGAGGTCTCCAGACATGAGATAGCAGGTGATCTACATATGTTGGAGTTTTTGGAGTTTATTGTGTTATTGGGAATGGATTGGCTAGTGGCTTATAATGCACATTTGAATTGTTTTTATAAGAGGGTGTTTTTTTAATTCTTGATTGTTCAATATTTACATACATTGAAATATCGTCTAGGTTGCTTTAGACCAAATGTACGCTAGCCACTGGGGATGAAATGAAAACTCTTGTTGGGACTATTAGTATAAAGGTAAGACCTAAAAATAAGTTGGAGGAGTTGCTTGATAAATGGTTTATTCATCGGAGTATGTCACCATGAGGCGCACCAAATAATTTTTGTGAAAAAGAAGAATTGTAGTTTGAGGCTTTGCATTGATTATAAAGAGTTGAACATGTCGCTATTCGGAATAAATATCCATTGCCTCGAATTAATTATTTGTTTGATCAAATGAACGGTGCCAAATTCTTTTCTAATATTGATCTTCATTCTGGTTACCATCAATTAAGAGGTTAGGAAGATGATGTGAAGAATACTACTTTTTGTACCATTTGTTATCATTTTAAGTTTGTTGTTATGCTGTTTAGGTTGACTAATGCTCCTGCGATGTTTATGGATTTGATGCAGAGAGTGTTGAGGCCTTATATGGATCAGTTTGTAATAGTCTTCATTGATGATATCTTGATATACTCTATGACTCGTGAGGATCATGAACAACATCATAGAGTTATTCTCTGAACTTTGAGAAATCATAAGCTATATGCCAAGTTTAGCAAATGCGTGTTTTGGTTGTCTAAGGTGAAGTTTTAGGTCATGTGATTAGTAGAGAAGGAATTTTAGTGGATTTAGCAAAGGTCTAGGCTATTATTGGTTGGCTGGAACCTACCACAACGACAGAGATATGGAGGTTTCTTAGTTTGGCTGGCTATTATTGTAGATTTGTGAAAGATTTTCTATGATAGTTGTGCCATAAGTGTTGTAACGGTGTAAAATCTCTAATTGTGTGTAATTCCTTAAACAGGATCAACAACTCGTACCATGGTACCCCACATCGTGATATGTCTATTAACCGAGGCAAGGGGTGAGGTATATTTTATATTTGTTGTGATGTATGCCTAGTGTATTGTATTTTTATAGACTATTAAGTCAATTTATACGGGTATATAGGTATCGAGACGAGTGGAGAAGTACCTCGAGTTGCGTATCGACGTGGGACCGAGGTAGTGGCTTATAGGTAAGTTTAATATGAGCTAATTTTAGTTTTACAAGTAGCTTTAATTTGGTCAAGTTTAATACAACATTAAGGAGCCTAAGTTAGTGAAATAGCTCAATAGCCACATGATGTGCATCGTGACACGTATTGACAAGTCTAGAGGTCAAAGGAGTCAACTATTGGAGTCACTTAAGCATGACATGGGAGATTAGTGAGTGAAGGTGGTCCACTAGTTGAGCCTCGAGTTACGTGTGCATAAATGATCAAGGGCTAAGGCTCAACCATATATAATTAGTCATATAAACCTCATAAGTCAACATTTGATCACTCATCCTCATCACAATCAATTTTGGCAAGTAAAGCAAAGAAGGAGAGGCTACTGGAATGATCTTGTGGAGGTGAGGAGCTCACAAATCATTGAAGGATTGGTGAAGAAGAAAAAGAATAAGTTCATCAAGTTAGGTAATCCCATAAACTTAGATACATTGAATTCATGAAATTTATGTTGTATGTTGTTGTTTTGATGTTGTGGTTAATGTCATGGAACTATAAATGAGTGTGTGAGGGTTCCATAGGCAATAACATAGCCTATGTGTAGAGAAAAATTGGAATTCTGATTTCGGAATTCTGGGTTCTGCTGCACATAGTACGTTAGGTAGGAAATCTAGTGCGCTAATATTAATTAGCACGCTAGATATGGCTTATTAGCGCTCTAAGTTAGAATTAGTGCGCCAATTTTAGAATTAGCGCGCTAATTGCCCTAACAGTACAAAAATCTGCAATTTCCAAAAATGGCTTAAACACTATAAATGGTTTTAAAACTCTAAGCAGAGGTTCAAACCCACTTTAAAACCTATCAAACAACTCCAGGGAACTAAGGGGAGATCTCGGGAGTTTGAGAATACGTTTTGGAGTGTCGGGAGGCCGAATAGGCTAGGATAAGCTTTGTGACTTGTAAGTAAAGTTGTGAGAATTTTATATTTCATTTCATTGACTCTTATTGTTTTATAGTCTATTTGTAAGCATTGCTACTCGTAATCTCACATCATGTTGTTCTTATGTCTATTCATATTTGAATATTGTTGACATGATGCCTTACGAAATGTTTCATTGATTCCAATTTCTACTCTTAATGATATTCTTGATAGATAGTTGATGAAAAACAAGCTATTTGGATAAGTTGGAATGGATTAGAATTGTATTATATTTCCTTGGGCTTTCTAGCTTAACTAGTTTTGAAATCCTAGAGACTTGGAATTATTGGTTTTTAAAAACTAAAGTAGGGATTATATAGTATCCATTGCACGGGAGATGAGTGGTTCACAGGGACATGGGTCTACCGGGGTTCCGGCACTCACCACTACACTTGCACAGCACATGAGGTATGAGACTCGGGGTGGTCGGCAAGAATGAGATAGATGATTTATATGCGTAGAGCGCAGCTTCGCTATTCGTATAGAATATGTTGAGCGCGGCTCCATATAGTAGTGGAAAATGTTAGGTGATAGTTCTCACCGCCGATCGGACGTAGATCATCTCGACTTAGCCTGTGTCAGTCTATACATTTTTAAATGTGGTATTTACTTGCATTACTTGATTCAGCAACTCTTTTGCTACTTTATGTTTTTAAATACCTTTCTTATATTTTGGAAATGTGGCATAGAATTCTCCAGTTATTACTTAAATATCAATATACTCACAGTATAGTTTGTGACGGTGGGTGTAAGTTCGTCGAGCAGCAGCAGACCGGGGAAGGAGAATATCGATGACTTTCTTTCAGCATTTCGGCGACTCTCCTATCTCATTTTGTATGACTCGACTTTTGATGTATTATACTGTTTTTATCTTTACTGTACATTTTGGGTTGTATATTGGGTTGAGTGTATAATTTCCCAATTTGAGACTCATATATCATACTGTATTATTATCTTTATGATATATACATGCATGTGATGCTGTGTTTCATGGTTTTCCACACTTAGGATTTTTAAATAACAAGAGCTTCCACATAACTTTTAAACTATGTGATAATATTAAAATGATAAAAAGTTTTAATTAACTCTGAAATCTAATAATATATTGACACGTATATCAAAGAATATAGGGACAAAAGGCTGACTAATACGTAATTAAGTCTTATGTGGTTCTGATTAAGGCTTTATTACGAGGTTAGGTCGGGCGGTGCCTTGTTTAGAAGAAGGGGCCGTCACAACTGTGCCAATTACTAAATTAACCCAAAAATAATGTTCCAATTGTTTGGTCAACGAAAGGTGATGCTACATTTTGGGAACTAAATAAGTGTTTGATTTCAGCACTAATTCTTGTATTGCATAAATCGGGGAAAGGTCTTACAGTTTATGCTGATGCATAAAAAGTGGGTTTGGGTTATATGTTAATGCAGAATGGCAGAGTGATTGCTTATGCTTCTATGCAATTAAAGTCTTACGAGAAGAATTATCCTATTCATGATTTGCAATTAGTGACAACTGTATTTGCTTTGAAGCTATGGAGACACTATTTGTATGGAGAAAGCTTCATGCTATTTTTAGATTATAAAAGTATGAAGTACTTGTTCTCTCAGAAAGAGCTGAATATGAGGCATAAACGATGGTTTGAACACTTGAAAAGCTTTGATGGTAGTCTTGAATATCATACGGGTAAAGCTAACATTATTACTGACGTACTAAGTAAGAGGAGTGCTTAAACATTACGTGCAACTGGTCAATCGACTTACGAGTACTATTTTCTTGAAAGATTTATCTATAGGATTTTGTCAGAGATTCTTAAGGATGATGATGAACTAATTTATGCTCAGCTTAGAGTACAAACTATCTTTGTTCAGAAAGTGATAGAATGTCAGCAAAGAATTGTGAATTATAAGAAATTCAAGGGGTTTGTTGATGACAATAACAATCAAGATTGAGCTGAGTGTGTGGATCAGAGTTTGAGGCTTAGAGGCAAACTGTGGATTCCATTGGTGGTAAGATTTGGGATGAAATATTGAGAAAATCTCATAGGTACAGATATAGTATTCATTATGGTAGGACCAAAATATATCATTATATGAAACGATTGTATTGGTGGTCAAGGGTGAAAGCTGATGTGGGTAATTATGTGAGGAAATATGAAATTTTCCAGCATGTTAAGGCCAAACGACGGAAGCCTGGGGGTATGTTGCATCCGCTTCCCATACCTCAGTGGAAACGAGAACATATTGCGATGGATTTCGTTACTCATCTACTTACTTCATGGATGAAATCTGATGCGATCGGGATTATTTTTGGTGGACTGACAAAGTCTGCTCATTTTCTTCCTATGTCCATTTCGGATACCTTTGCACGGACGAGCATGTTATGTGAGTGAGAGGTGCCTCGCTTGTTTGGAGTGCCATTAATGATAATTTCTGATTGAGATGCTTAGTACACACCGGGGTTGTAGCAGAGCATACAAGAACAGTTCGACACTCAGTTTCATTTCAGTATTGTATTTCATCAACGGGTGGATGGTCAGACTGAAAAGTTGATCCATGTGTTGGAGGAGGTTTATGTACTAGAATATGGAGGTTCATAAGAAGAATGCATAACTTTATGTAGGCTATCTTACAATAACAGTTATCAATCGAGTATCGAGATAATCCGTTTGAGGTTTTGCATGGGATACTTTGTTGTTCTCCTTTCGGTTGGGCTGAACTAGAGGATTTAGCGAAGTTGGGCCACATATGGTTTGAGATCACACAGAGGTTATTAGTAGATTCGTCTAAGATTGAAAACGTCTCAAAAAATACACAAAAATTATTATGATCTCTATCACCAAGTTATGGAATATAGCAAAGGAGGTTGGGTTTATTTGAAAATCTCCCCAGGTAAAGGCCATTACAGGTTTGGACTGAAAAGAAATCTCTCTCCCAGGTTTATAGGACATTTTAAAATTGTGAAATGGGTTGGGAAGGTTATGTATAGACTTGCATTGCCGCCTCAGTTAAACGCAGTTCATAATGTATTTCGTGTCTATGCTCAGGAGGAAGGAACCTAATCCATATCACATAGTTGAATGGAATCAGTTTGGTTTCTAGGGTGATGTCTCATATGAATAGCAACCTATTTCAATTGTAGATGGGAAGGTCCAAAAGCTTCGAAATAAAGAAATCACATTCGTTTTAGTTAAGTGGAAATTTCATGGTGACTAGGAGCTGACATGGGAACGAGAGGCATGTATAAGAGAGCATTTTTTGGATCTCTTTTAGTCCAAGAAAATCAGTTTCAATTTTAATTTCCAGGACGAGATTTTTATTAGTTGGGAAGATTGTCAAATCCTAAAATTTTTAAACCAATAATTATGACTAATCCGGGATTAACGAATCCTAATTGTTGTTTAGGCCGCGAGTCGAGAGCTAAACACCGGTGAAATTGAGATTTTTAATTAATTTTATTTTTCTGTGATGTGTGGCTAGTGTTATGTACTATATATTATTTTAATTTTGCAAAATTCAAGTTAATCGAGTAAATTTGATATTTCACAGGGTTTTATCTCGAGATACGTATTGAAGTGAGTCTCGAGAGAGTTAAATTGCTAACCCGAACTATCGTTTCGAATTTCGCAAAAAAATATTGTAATTAAGTTTAAAAATTAGAATTTTCAACATTAAATGGGTTTAACGAGTTGATGTGGGCCCCATACTCCACTTTACAAGCAAGACTTATTGTCCAAGAGTTTGGAGCGTAATGGTAAATTTTCTCATTTTTGACAGAGTTGGGGTATTTTTTGGTGTTTAATTTGGACAAATATTGAAGAGATATAAAGAAAAGGCAATTTACCATTAGGGGCATTGGTATTGTATATAAATGGATAAAATCCAAAAGGCATAATGGTCATTTGTCAGCCCCCTTAATAAAATGAAATCGAAACAGTGGGGGGGGAGGTTCTTCATCATCGTCTCACAACCATTGTTTCCCTTGTTCATCATTTTCACAACACATCACTCCCTTCAATGCTTCTCAATCCATCCTCTTGTCCCTTTTTGATGAGATTCCTCTCTCGTTACAGTGAACGACTGAATTGAGAAATAAGAGGGCTGTGACTGTGGAGTGTGGTGGCATTGAGGTAAGGTTAATTAAAAATCAAACTTTTGATTTTAAGGATTGTTGATTCAATTAGGAAACTGGTTTTGGGTTGAGAGAGGTGATTGAGGGTTTTATAGTTGTGTTGGCTGTATTGATTAAGGGAGAGAGGGGAGGAAAGGTGAAGTTATAAATCGAAAAAGAAAAAATAAAAAAAGAATAGAGAAGAACAAAGGCATTGTTGGGGAGGGAGATGATCCGAGGAAGAAGACAACCCAAGGAGGGTCATCTCCTTTGGATGTTTAACCATAGGGGTGGGATAGCATAGCTACCCAAACAAGAAAAAAAATAGAAGATCAAAATGGAAAACATGTCTCTATTTCAATCTTAAAGAGAGATGAAGGGGATGAATCCCGAACCGGGTTCGGCTCAAACCCAATTCTGGGATCAAACCACTTCCCCCTAATTTAAAAAAATGGTTTCTAATTCAAAAAAACTAAATAAAATCCTTGGAAATTAGGAACATTCATAAAAATGGGACTTTTGGATAAATTAATGGAAATTAGGGATTTTTATGAAAATATAGGATTTTGGGATTTTTTTGAGGATTTATATCAAGGATTTTGTCTCGTAATGCATGTTACGATACCCGAAAATGCTCAAAATTGTTAAAATTAGTGTAAAGCCTAGTCTAGGTTATTTTTTTATTCCAAATCACAATTTGGAGTCCAAATTGGGACTCACACATCCAAGGATAAGATTTGGAGTGATTTTGGGGTTTTAAGTTGTGGTAGGACCAATAAATATATAATAAATTAGAAAAATTATATTTAAGGCTAGAAAACGTAATTTTCGATGCAAAACAATAATTTTGAGTCAAAAATAAATTTCAGGCATCGGAGAATTTTTTTGAAAGTATTTTAGGGGTTTCGGGATGCGATTGGGTCAATTAAACTGTAACTAATTGGAAAAAAATTATAGAATTGTTATGGAAACTTACAAGACTTGTAAAAGAATTGTAGGACCACAATTGGAAACCCCTCCATATAGACAATTTTACTGACAAGGAGTGCAAGAAGTAACGATATCGCGTTTGCAAGGTTAAGTAAATCCTATAGTAACCTTTACATTGTATGATTATAAATTTCGTATAAATTGCATTGATCTTTGATATTGCATTATTTGTTGTACATGCATAGACGATTGGGGAGGATAAAGGTGCTTCAAGTCTCTTTATAGTTTTTACTAAATCGTGATTATAGTGGAGAACATTATATTACGCTTAAGGGGCTAGAGTCACTGGTACTTTGTATCACGTGGTTATCATGAGATGACGTTGAACCAAATCATACTCCGTCTAGAAGAACGAGACTCGTTTGGTTATCTTCTCTATGCATGAGTCCTTGTTACTATTTATTTACCACTTTCGGAGGATGTCATTTGATTGTGGTCGGATGACAGAAACAAGATGGATTCACGGTTGCATTTAAATTTCTTAGATTATATTGTTTGTTTAATTTCTTGAATTTTTATGCATTTGATTATTACAGGTGTACTGGATAATGTGGGATTCATTTATCTGACATTATCGAATTTTTATAGTTGGGTAATGATAGGTTCTAGCAACAACATGGAAAAAGGGAAAGCTTTCCGACTATTTATGACTTGCGCAATTCCTTTCTCTCTATGTATGTATTTTTTATATAATATATTGTATAAATGAGTTTTTGGGTTCGTGTCAATTTAGAAGCTCTTTTGGAATGGTTGTAATGGTTTTGGGACGGATTAAAATACTTTTGAGATAAGGTAATGATGGTTTAAGGATTTTAAAAACCTAAAGTAGGTTATAATGAATAAATACTTTTCGGTAATACAATATACATTGTTAGGTGTAGATTGTAAGTCCTTCGGCATTTTCACCAAGTTGAGAAAGTTTTACTGAAAATTTTTGAAGGCCGAGTTTTCTAGTTTAGGCTTAAAAATAGAGGAGGTGTTATCGAAAAAATTTTACAGACTTTTGAGATTATGCAATCAATCTAAATGAATTTTGAGGTTTAAGATTTACTTTAGAATCCTATATGGTTGATAAAGTTTTATAATTGATGATTACGAGATTTTAATTTTATTTATTTATTAATGGTGAGATTAAGGCTGCTAGATTATTAGGGGAATTAAGGTAATCTAAGTCGGTCAGATGCCCTAATTAGGTGGGGTCTGACAGCGTGCAGGCGTGGGAACCGGGTAGAGAGTGATTTGGTAAGTTTTTATTAAGGTGTACACATATTAGTGAACTTAAATTATATGAATCAATTTAACTATGGACTATAACAGACAAATTAAATTAAATCAAACATCTAAGTTATGAAAATAAAACATACACCATAGATGTGCCTAGAGATGATTACGTCACAATTATCTTATGTAGTGTGTGTGCGCGCGCACTAATGATGTTAGTGTGAATACTAAATTAACATAAAACCTTTGATTTTGTCTAGAGATTCCACATATTAATGAGATCTTGAGATGATCCAATGGTCCACCATGCATGGCAAAGTGTATAAAAGAATCATCTCTCTCTAACATGCAAGAAAAAAAAAAAAAAAAAAAAAAAAAAAAAAAAACATGTGGTGGAGTGCTTTGAAACAAGGAGGAAAGCCAGAAGGGGTTGGGTTTCTCTAAGTGATTGAAGGACTTGAAGCAAGTTGGTGTGGAATCAAGTAAAAGAACTCAAGTTTATTAGAAATCAAAGCTTTAGGTATTAATTTCTTACTCTTTCTAAGTAAAATCTTGATTATAATTGGATTTCAAAACATGAGAAATATTGTGAAATGACTCCAAACTAATTTTTGTTTGATCAATTGGAGTTTTATCTATTATTTTAAAATCAAAATTTGTGAATGCTCCATTAAATCTCAAAATCAAAGAGTTTTAAAACCTGATTTTTTTTGGTTTAAATTGATGTTGAGCTTTATTTAACAAAAGGGGTTTTCATACCCAAACAATTATTAAGGAGAATGGGTCGGGTATTTGAATGATTTTCTTCATTTTTAGACTTTCGTTGAGATGAATTTTACCAATGATTTTCGAAATAAATGAGTTTGTAAATAAGAATTAGAGTTTATGCATGTGAGTAACGGCACGCTGTTGTCGGCGAAGGGGCATCGCTGTCGATGGGAACACGCCGCTGTTGGCAAGGCCGAACCAGCACCGCGGAGGTGCTGGCGCCACCATGGTGGTGGCGTGCTTGTACGTTCACGCGCAAAAGTTTGTGTATGAACGCACAAAATAATGAAAAGTGATTTGATTTAAAAAAAAATATTATATTAAATAATGTATATATATAATTAAATAATGTATATATACATTATAATTATATATATTTATCTACAACTATACATATATTTATATGTGTATTTAAATAATGTATATATACATTATATTATATAAAAGTAAATAACTTAACCTAAAACACTAACCAAAGGAACGAACACACTCTAAACCTTATAAACTGATACCAGGAGCATAGGGGAAGATCTCGGGCGTTTGGTAACGAGTTTCGAGGTGTCGGGAGGCCCTTTTTAGCTAGGGATTGTTGCGTGGATTGTACGTAAACTGATTGAGATATTTATTAACATTTCATTCCTATTATGCTATTTATTTATGGTCATTTGGACTGATTTATTTATTGTACTTTAGATTCAATGACTTGTTGATCCATCTCATTTCATGAGTTCGCTATCATGGCATTATTTGTTGATTAAGTGGTTTGCATTGAATCTAAATCATGTGATATGTCATTGTTGATTGTTGAGGAATTTAGTCAATTGAAATAGCATGTTATTAGATAGGTGATTTATGGTATTGCAAATATATTTTCCTTTGCGCATTAGTTATACAATCACATTGTTGGATTCTTAAACTGTGTCATTCCTTGAATTATGAAAGTAGTTCTTGTTTCTACGATCATGTCATGATAGATATGAGTGTGGCACGCGGAGTCACTAAATTTTTTGGGTTGTCGGGATCTCACCACTAGCTTTTATAGCACATGGGGTATGGGACTCGGGGTTGTTAACAAGTATACATCACATTTGAGGGGCACTTGTGAGTATTTAATCATGTGATGGGCATTTGTGAGGATGTGAAAGCATTCATGTGATTGTTTACGCCCTATGTAATGGAAATAGGCTATTGTGATGTAACTCACTTTATACCAGCCCTAGATCATTACTGATTAGCCGAGTGTCAGTTTCAATTATTTACCTTAAGTATCGTATAGCATGATTCTTTTTTCAGCATAGTTGCTATGTTATGCTTTCAGATACTGGTTGTATATTTCGAAATATGGATAAATGTCTCCCAATGTTACTTTCCACTTTCCTGTACTCACCATCCTTTTTATAATGGTGGGTGCAGATCCATCGAGTAGTAGACCGGGCAAGGAGAATATCGGCGACTACCTTTGAGCCATTTAAGTGCTGCTACTTCTGATATTGTAGGTTTTTTCTTGGTTTTATTGTATGACTTATAGATATGTCTTTATATTTTTGGGGATGCATACTATGGGTTGTGAGTTAGTTACCCGACCAGACACGTGTTGATATATTGTTATTGTCGTTTTGTTATATATATGCATGTGATCTTTGTTCCCTAGTCTTTCATGTATTTAGGATTTATGTTAATGAATTCCACTAATTTGTTAAGACTTCTGCTGAATTAGGCTAAGTTATAAAAATTTTAATTAACTCTGAAAAATTGATTGACATGATAACGATAGGTTGCTTAATTTAAAGTTACCTAGTTTGAAGAAAAGTTTCAAAAGGCTAACTAATACGTTGTTAAGTCTTATGTGGCAAAAATTAAGGTTTAATGACGAGATTAGGCCAGGTGGTGCCCTATTTTGAGAAGGGGTCGTCACATACCGTGTCCCAGAGGGAGACCGACCTGGTACCACTCCTCGACTAGGCGACAAGGGACCTGCGAGACCTATAATAGTGGACCCAAAAGTAAATCTGAAATAAATTGGAATTAATATACGACTTGTTGATAATGGGAATATGTCTTAAATTGTTTAGATTTGCAAGGCGGTACACATAGGACCTCAAGTTCGGGAGGATCAAAAATAGGATTCGTGACGAGTCGAGATAAGTGGGGAGTTTGCTCAATTATCAAATATGACTTGATAATAGCAATGTTAGGATATGCGTTTTTAATTAAAGACTTGGGCAATGGGTTGCATCAGGTTATTGACTTGATTCTACTTATCTATGGATGTATGTGGTTTGCACCAAACTTTGGATTACCTCCTCCTGGATAAGGAGATTGAATTACCTTCTCATAGATAAGGAGATGATTGTACCCTCTCCTGGATAAAGGGTTGGGATTACCCCTCCTGGCTAAGCATATGGGATTATTTTTTTATAAAAGTCTTTGTGGCTACTTACTAAGTAGATGAGCAGTGGCCAACTTCTCATGGAAACCCTAAGTGATTTTTGGTGTCGTATAGGTGACAGTTTGGATGAGCTTACTATTGGTTTGGTGGGACTAACGAGATGGCACAAAAGGCATGTGCGTCAACTAGTGGTTGCCATCACCTTGAGGGTAGAGGAATCGGTCGTTGGATTCCTATCAATAACTAGTACGCATTGAATGAGACCATCACTTTATATTATTACTATTTTCTATGGTATCTCTCTTTTATAAACCCTATGCATGATGATAAGTGTTGACTTGAATATGTTTTTATTAATCTTATTGACGTGATTTATGAATGTTTTATAAATCCATTCGATGTCTTGTTTTAAATGCTTATTTATTCAATTTCAATTCATGCTAGCCTTGCCTGATTATTAAGTTTACTTGCGTATTTAATGGTAGAGCAGGTTTTCTATTGTGCAACGTTGTCCCTTTTAGCTTACCCCACTTACATTTCAGGACCATATACTTTGGTGCTAGATCGAGACAAGGGAAAGGCGATTATTTGCAGCCTTTTCTTGTTGTGAGCCATGTATTGCTATATTCTATTTATTTTTGAAACTATTGTATTTGGGTTGTATTAAATAGGTCTTCTGGATAGAATGAACCTTACTCTCCTTTAGTTAAACTACTTGGTAGTATTTAAATGACTTAAGTTACCCAATGATAGTTTTATAGTACATCATACGGATCTTCCTTCATTTAATTCTACAATTATTTATCCATATTCACTAGCTTGATATCCCGCGTGTTGTTTTAGGTGTGTCAGACTGTTTATTTGAGCTTGATTCGAGTATTAGGCCTAGGTAGCAACCTAGACCGAGCGACCCGACCCTAGGTCAAGTAAGGGTCGTCACAGTTGGTATCGAAGAATAGATATTATAACCTTTGGAAAATGGTTAGGTTAGTGAAACTAAGTTATAGAGCATTTAAGTTTAAAGATCATGTTTAAGTCAGACAAATCAATGTTATGGGACATTGATTTAAAGTTGACTTAACATAAACAAATGATAAATCCTAGGATGGGACAAGATAAAAAAAGTTAATTGACAAAAGATTTACTATGATGATTATTTGGTACCTTTTATATATAATATATTGTTAGATATATGGTGAATTATCTTTCCCCACTAGTTTTATTGTCTCTGACGATTTCGGTAAGCGGATGAGAAACTTGAGTTTTACGAGACGGTAGAGAGAATGACAATGAACGGTGCTAGGAAATCGAGGCAAACTTTTTTAGAGATTTCACAACAACTATTGTGATGATGAATAAGCTTTAATTTGAAACTATATGGTGTCATGCACCTATACTTAATGGTAGTGTAGCAAATAAAAAGTTTAAACAAGAATCATGAACATTGAGCGGGTAGTGAGCCGCCACACTACGTACGTAAATGGAAGTAACGACATGGTCTCACTTCGAGAAGTAACTCCAAATCTTAAAATTCAAATAAAACGATTGAAATTTACGATACCTTGTTTTAAAAAGATTATTGATTCTAACAATGATGCCAATGGATCTTGGTTTTAAGCAATCAAATTAAGTTAGTTTGGCTAGGACATTAAACTTGAAAACTTAATTCAAGGTAGAAAAGACACGTGTAATAAATTTTCCTCGAAAAATGATTCTTTCGACTATATTGGACCATGATTTGGGCGGAGTTTCGAGTTATTGCATACCAAGTATTGATGAGATTGTAAAGGTTAACTCGAAATGTAAGTAAATAACGTAGGGAATAGAGAATTAGAAGTTAAAGGATACCTTGAATGACGCAATTCTAACGATTATAACTTAAATGATGCACATTTTGGTAAGTGTCGCATTAGTGAACTCGAGAATGGTCGAGTTATTAAAACTGGGGATCCCAAGTGAAGGACTATATGTGGTGAGACTTCCACGCATGAGGATCATGTTGCCAAGTGGGAATTCGTAAATATTAAAAGGACCCAGGACATTAGGTTAAAATAATACAAATCAAAAGCAATCGACAAAAAAAAAAATTGCTCTAACTTAACTAGAAGTGAGTTAACACATAAAATTTGGGGATATCAAAATTTGATAAATCATTTTTGAAATGAATGTGAGGCACTTGATGGCGGTACCATAATTGAGAAGTTAAAGAATGCCTTAAAACTGAATGCTTTACATGAGTCAACATTTGTACAGTTTGAAGGTTGTACATCACTGTTAATGAAATCATAATAAATCCAATAATAGGTGAATCATTAAAATAGGGGATAGCTAGCTAAAAGAATATATTTGGTATGATTGTACAGTAATGGACATGCAAACTAACGACTATTGAGTCTAGGTGGAACCTAACTCGATTGGTAGGGGATAGTTGAATGAAAATAATGTCGATGAATAAATAATGTAACTAATGCCACCTAACCTAAGTCAAAGTGGAATCTAACTTGATTAGTAGGGGATCCTAAGTAGGATCGACCTGTTGGAAAAAGAATGAGTTAATAGGTGGCATGAAAAATTATGAACTCAAGAGAGAAAACACTTACTACGATATTTTTTCGTAGTCTCATGATTTGCAAGGGGAATACCCTGTTCAAGAACTTAAAATTTCTAATCAAAGTGGTGACGTCACGAGAAGTCTTGATAATCAGTCGTGGGAATTAATTCAAAATTTCTCGATAGGAGAGAACATTACTTAAGGAGCCAGACTAAATAGTTTTGGGAAGAATAAAGGATCAGAACAATAATAGGTTGACGATAAAAATTAGGGATCTTAGGCTAGGATTGAATCCCAATGAAGTCCATACCTTGTAACATGAACAATGCGATAACTAGAAGGATGAGAGAATATCATAAGCTAGTTAGGAAACATGCATCTCTAGGTAGAGATAAGATGTCCTAAATTTGACACCATTAGGAATTGTCAAACAAAGTGTTGCTAGCACTTGGGAGCCTGAGGGCTTAGTGTAAGTTATAAAGTTAAAATCCTAACCGAATGGTGTGAGAAAAGTTGAAAAGCAACCTAGATGAGTAAGTAATATGTTTGCAAAGACAAGCAAATGTTGAAGGTATCAACAAGTGGTGCAATGCAAGAACGATCAAGGTTGACGCCTTAACAAGTAACAAAACTATAAGTAATCTATATGACATGAAAGTTTCGCCTAAGCATAAGGTAAATCTGAGTTGTGTAGAGGAGATTTACACCAACTAAGTTTTCTTAAGTAAAAATTTTGAATGAATGTATGTATGTTTATAGGATATTTGATGAATCAAGAGGCGAGAACCTTATCCATATTGAAATTTAAATCATTGGATAAATGACAATGACTATATAAAATTCTAAACCATTATTGTTCATATTGGTGAAGTAGACTTGAAAACTCTTTCAGATGAAAGTAAAGTTTGTGATTGTACATCATTTTGAAGTCAAGGTACCCTTGAAACAATGTTTTAAAGGGCATGACATATAAGTAAAGCTCGTCTAAGTAAAAAGTACACTGTCGTGTACACTTGAAACAATGTTTTAAAGGGCATGACATATAAGTAAAGCTAGTCTAAGTAATAAGTACACTCTCATGTACATTACTTTTGGAGTGCCCGATGAACAAATAGTTAATTGCAACATTAATAACGTAAACGAGCAACAAATTAAAATGTTGAGGATGAATTATAAACTTAAAATAATTGGATCGTAGTTAGTTACGAGTCCTTAATTATAATACTCAAGGTATGGGTTATATATTTTTAAGAAACGACATGAACGTCAAACTTAAAATATAAAAGTTAAACCACTCTTGTTTCTCAGTGAGAGAAGTTACAAAACAAACTATAAGAGCTAAGAGCTAGTTTGTGAGGATGATAAGAGACACTTATGCACTAAATGTGAAACTTGACTATGCCAAAAGAATTTAAAACGGTCACCCAGGATCATGAACGATGATCAGTACTCGGACACGGGGCGAGAAGTCTCATGAAGATCAAATCATTGTGAAAGAAAATCTTGGTATGAAATGAAGATGGCGGTGCAATGAAGCGCATTCAGATGAATGTTGAAAATTGTTTAGGAATGGCGGTGATAACATATATTCCATAGAATTACCAAGGTGGAAGCTTAGTATGTAAGTTAACGATTAAATGTACAAATGAGTTACAAGGTGGACCTTTGGTTAATAGTTGACTTGAGTTATGAACCTAAAAGAATGAGTGTCGATAAATGTGTAATAATGTGATGACATGAACCTCTAATCAGCTCACTGCTCGACCTAATCCCATCATTAAGCCCTATTCCCAGTCATGTAGGATTTAACAACATAGTAGTTAGCCTTTTGTCTTATTCTCCTTGTAACTCATGTTCAGGATAAGTATTTTAAGATTCTCATTATTTATAATTTTTAAATTTAATTAAAACTTTTTACACATTTTAACAAATTAGCGGAATTCTTATAATATGGCAGAAGCAATCATAAAACTCATATATGTGGAAACCAGGCAATAGATCACATGTATGTATATTAAAAGTTGTGATAAACAGTGTAACAACATGCATCAGTTAATGAGTCCAGTCTCTTAACCCAAATTTAAAACCTAAAATGTATTAAATACATATATTGTAAATACAAACAATTAAACCTACATAAAAGAATAGCAGACAGTTGCCTAAGACTCAGAGATAGTCGTCGATCTTCTCTTTCCTTGGTATGTTATACGAAGGATCTGCAATTGTCATCAAATATGACAATCCCGATACATTCATGAGAATTCCCAGCCTTATGTGAGCCCAAATATGAAATGGTATCCTGTTGGGTTTTAGGGTTCATACGCAGCGGAGATTACAAAACAGTTTTGACAAAAACCCCAACAGGATCCGAATCTAATTCCATTAAAAACGTTTAAACCATGAAAAACTTAATCATACCTCAATCGCAATATACCTTTCAGAAGGTTGATCGATCTCTAAGGCGCTGCCAACGACGAACGCCCTCTATCAGCAGTCCACACACGAACGGCGGCCGAGATTTGAAGTGCTAGCTTCGAGAGAATACCAAACCTTTTTGTTTCTCTCCAAAACGATCCAGAGCATACCAAAAACCCTAAGTCGTTTCTAAAACGAAAATAGAGTTTCGGCCTTTTTTTCTTTCGTACGTGTGTTCTAACTTAAAGCGTCTATTTATACAACCCTTGTATATAGACGGTTAAGTAAATTACACATATACCCCTACTTAAAGAAGTATAAGTGTAATACACCACAAGGACGTTTCCGTCATGAATTTTATCATATAAAATTCATTTTTCTGAACCATCTTAAAATCTCGCAAAACCATTCTTAGTGTGCGACCCAATAGGCTCATACAACGTTGGCAGTGTACCAAAACACATTTTGGTATACAAGTCATAAGCGGCCTCTAGCAAGACATTATGACTACCCAAGTTGTACGAATATCAAATCGATACAACCTAATCAATAGTGTATATAACATCCTTTTGTCACACGATATCCTTTTGATCAAACATAAGGCATGGAATTGTCATCCAACATGTTCAATCGTACTAGTCTCGATCTCTAGGTAGATCGAAAACATCCAAGTGACATTGATCAATATCAATTCACTTAGACTAGGCCTTTTAACAACCTAACACATCGAGGGATCCACTAGATATCTCTCTTTATATGAGAGGGACAAATTCTATCTCGATTACACAACTTCATCACATTGCTCACACGGTAACCAATCACAACCTTTATAATCGTCCTAAGCAAAGACAACGTTTGATTGTGTCAAATTAATGTGTTCCTAATGTTGAAGTCTCTGGCAATCTCAAGTCGATGACTCGAAAAATATACCTATCATGAGAAACAACTATGACTTAATCCATGTGATGTTCTCATAGCGGGTCGGTCCAAGACTTTGTTCCCTAACAAGTACTCGTGATCTTGATTCGTATCCCTATACGTATAATCATCATATGATCATCAATCAAGACTCACACTAGTCTTAACTCATTATAGTTCCCAAGATAATGATCGACTAGGGACATTTAGGATATTTATGTAAATACCCATAGATCTTATTATAATGTAAACATGCAAATTAATTATAATAAACAGCAAATGAAATCCTCTATTTTATTAACTAAAAGTATTCATAAAAACATTTATGGATTGACCTAGGGCACATGCCCCAACATCTCCCACTTGCACTAGGGCCAATCATACATGCATCTAATGACTAATTATCTAACATGACCATCATGTTTTGCTTGTGGAAGAGTTTTTGTCAATGGATCCACAACGTTGTCTTCAGTAGGTACTCTGCAAATTTTTACGTCTCCCCTCTCAATAATTTCTCTGATGAGATGAAAACGCCTGAGTATATGTTTGGATCTGTGGTGTGATCTAGGTTCCTTGGCCTGTGCTATTGCCCCGTTATTGTCACAATACAAACAAACAGGGTTAGTAATACTTGGAACCACACCTAGTTCAGAAATGAACTTTTTGATCCAAACTGCCTCCTTTGCTGCATCGGACGCTGCAATATACTCGAACACATTTTGTAGAATCTGCCACGCCTCTCTTCGAACTTTTCCAGCTTACTGCACCCCCATTCAAAGTAAACACATATCCAGATTGCGATCTAAAATCATCTATATCAGTTTGAAAACTTGCATCTGTGTAACCATTTACAACTAGATCATTTTCAAAACCTCCATAGATCAAGAACACTTCCTTAGTCCTTCTTAAGTACTTAAGGATGTTCTTTACTGCTATCCAGTGACTCTCACCAGGATCTGACTGATATCTGCTTGTAGTGCTCAAAGCATATGATACATCAGGTCGAGTGCATAGCATGTCATACATGATAGATCCAATAGCCGATGCATATGGAATCTTATTCATACGGTCTCGCTCATCATTTGTCTTAGGACATTGATTCTTGCTGAGACTTATGCCATGAGACATTGGCAACAATCCTCTTTTAGAGTCTTGCAAACTGAACCTATTCAGCACCTTGTCTATGTAAGCACTCTGACTTAGACCGATTAGCCTCTTAGATCTATCCCTATAGATCCTTATCCCTAGGATATAGGCTGCATCTCCTAAGTCTTTCATTGAGAAACACTTCCCTAACCAAGACTTGACATTCTGCAATGTTGGGATGTCATTTCCAATGAGTAATATATCATCGACATACGATACACGGAAAAACAACTACACTCCCACTGACCTTCTTGTATACACAAGGCTCATCTTCGTTCTTAATGAAACCAAAATCCTTGATTGCTTCATCAAAACGAAGATTCCAACTCCGAGAAGCTTGCTTTAATCCATAAATGGATCTTTGAAGCTTGCATACATTCCTAGAATTCTCAGGATGTACAAAACCTTCAGGTTGTGTCATATACAATTCCTCAAGCAGTTTTCCATTAAGAAATGTTGTTTTTACATCCATTTGCCATATTTCATAGTCATAATATGCAGCAATGGCAATTAAAATTCTTATGGATTTAAACGTGGCTACTGGCGAAAAAGTTTCATCATAATCAACACCTTGAGTCTGCCTGAAACCTTTTGCTACAAGTCTTGCTTTAAAAGTATGCACTTTTCCATCCATGTCAGTTTTCTTCTTGAAAACCCATTTACATCCAATGGTCTTACCACCTTCAGGTAAATCAACCAAGTTCCAAACTTGGTTATCATACATGGATTGCATCTCAGAGTTCATGGCACTTATCCATTTATCTGAGTCTGGTCCAGACATAGCCTCCTGATAAGTGGTGGGCTCATTTTGGTCTATAAGCAACACATCACGACTATCAGTAATGAGAAATCCGAATATCTCTGGCTCATGTCTTACCCTACCAGATTTACGTGGGCCTTGTGTCACTCGCGGAGGTTCAACTGGTTCAGAACGTTGTGAAACTTCCAGTAGCGGTTCAGTGTTTATCTGTGATTCTTGAACTTCTTCAAGATTTATTTCTCTCCCACTAGTGTCTTTTGAAATAAACTGTTTTTCCATAAAGGCACCATACCGAGCAACAAACACTTTATTCTCAGCGAGATTATAAAAGTAATATCCTTTTGTTTCCTTAGGATACCCCACAAATAAACACTTATCAGATTTAGGTGCTAGTTTTTCGAGACTTGTCGCTTTACGTAAGCCTCACAACCCCAAATCTTAAGAACAGACACAAACTAGGTCTCTTCCCGTACCATATCTCATATGGTGTTTTATCAACCGCTTTAGAAGGAACTCGATTTAGAGTGAAAGCTGCAGTTTGTAAAGCATAACCCCAAAAGGATAATGGAAGATCTGCATGACTAATCATAGATTGAACCATATCTAATAAGGTTCGATTTCTCCTTTCAGAAACTCCATTCCATTGTGGAGTTGCTGGTGGAGTCAATTGGGAGACAATCCCACAATTTCTAAGATGATCATCAAATTCTTGGCTTAAATACTCACCACCTCGATCTGATCGAAGTGTTTTGATAGTTTTACCAAGTTGATTCTGCACTTCATTTTGAAACGTTCGAAACATCTCAAATGATTCAGCTTTATGTTTCATAAGATATACATAACCATATCTGCTGAAATCATCAGTAAATGTAATGAAGTCCTGATAACCTCCTCTAGCCATTGTGTTTATAGGACCGCATACATCAGTATGTATTAGACCCAATAAATCACTTGCCCTTTCACTGTGTCCAGTAAAGGGACTTTTAGTCATCTTGCCTAGTAAACAAGATACGCACGTTTCATATGTTTCTAAATCAAATGAATCTAGAAGCCCATCTTTATGGAGCTTCGTTATGCGTTTCTCGTTTATGTGCCCGAGACGATAATGCCAGAGATAGGTTTGATTACAGAAATGAAAATTTCTTTCCTTTTCTTTTGGGTGTTTTGAAGCAGGAACAGGCTGGGGCTTGACTTGTTCCATAGGCTTTGCGACAGGGGCATTAACAGCCTTGGAAACTCTAGCCTTGCCTTTGCCTTTCTTCTTCATTCCCTTTCCCTTTTGGACCATCAACATATTACTAGAGGGTTTCTTGATATTTTGTTCAGCAGTTTTGAGCATCAAATGCAACTCTGAAATTGATTTCTCCATATTATTCATATTGTAGTTCATCACAAATTGTGAGTAACTTTCCGGTAATGAATTTAGGATCAAATTCGTAGCCAACTCTGGCTTATGGGAAATCCGAGTCTATCAAGCTGGTCAACATAGCCCTTCATCTTTAGAACATGAGGACTAACTGACGCACCCTCAGTCATCTTGCAAGAATGTAGGTTTTTGACTGTCTCGAACCTTTCTAGCCTAGCTTGCTGTTGGAACATTTCCTTCAGCGTTATAGCCATGTCGTAGGCTTCCATTAGTTCCATGTCCTTCTGAAGTTCAGAAACCATAGTTGCCAGCATAATACATGCAACATCAGTAGAATCGTTGACATGCTTATTATGCGTATCCTTCACAAATTTTCGTAGCATTGGGTGGTGGGTCCTCGTGGATTGGAGCATCCAGGACATACAACTTGCGTTCATGCTTAAGAACAATTCTCAAGTTTCGAACCGATCAAGAAAGTTAGTCCCGGATAGCTTATCCTTCTCAAGGATGGATCGCAGATGACAGGGGATTATTGTTACTTGAAGAGGCCATTGATCTACAATAAAGATTATGCAAAGTTTATTTTAGTATAGAGGAATAGACTCCCACTAAATTAACAACCCTCCTAAAACGTACTGTTTATTTAGGGGACTAAAATCCATATTTCACCTAATTCTGTGACAGCTATGGCATGAAACACAGAACTAGATTATTTAGGTAGGTAACAGTTACCAATTACATCTTATGTAATTTTTAGATCATTTTATGAGATATGGGATCATAAGGGACTCTAACCCCAGTGTCATCAGAGACTCTAACCCCGGTATCATCAGGGACTCTAAACCCGTATATGGGCAACCTCAGGGACTTTAAATCAGTGTGCCTCATCATATCGGCGAGTGCCGACATCCCCAGGGACTCTAACCCCGTGTGCCGATCCACTCATAATGCAATGGACTCTAGATTCTATAACTACTTTATAATTCCAAGAGATTGAATCATTAAGGATTTCAAGAATTGGCTATGCTACAAAGCACAAATTCTCCAAAGATTACAAGTCCATAAAATCAATCATAACTCCATAATTCCTAATAGCATGCTATTTGTACCACATTTACTGTAAAACAACAAGAAATGACATATAGCACACGAATGGATTCAAAAGAATTCAATTTATCAAAATATCATAGAAACCAAGCTCAACAAGTGAGGAATAATAAATAAGTCCATAATATGAGAGTACAAAGTTAGACATAGTCAATATAGACTAGAACAAACAAGTTAAAACTGGAAATGAAATGTAAATAAACAACGAACAAGTATACTCACATCAAGAAATCTAAAGTCCTAGCTTTACCGGCCTCCCGAAACTCCAAATATCATATTCGAAACCACTATAACCCCATCATAGGTTCCTAATATGACATAACATGTTTTTGGATGTGTTTAGACATTTACTTGGGGTATTATACTCAGTTATAGTGTTTTGGCAAATTTGAAAAATTGCAGATTTTTATGCTGTTAGGGCAATTAGCGTGCTAAGTGATTTGATTAGCGCGCTAGAGACTGTGGTTAGCACGCTTATGAGGCCACTAGCACGCAAGTTGATCTACCTAGCTCGCTATGTGCAGGAAAACCCATAATTCTGCAACCAGAATTCTAAGTTTACACCACACATAGGATACCCAAATGCCTTGGGGACCTCCACAAACACCTCAAAAACCCCAAGACATTATCAACAACATGAAAACAACCACACAAACTAACAAATTCATGAATTCATCAAATTAAAATAAACAAACTACTGTAAATAAACTAAACAAACTAGTGTAAATAGATTACCTAGTTAATGTACACTAGCTAGCTCAACTCTCTTAACACCGAATCCTCCCAATCAACTGATTTCTTCAATTTCCCTTCTTCTCTAGCATGATTTCTTAGCTCCTAAGTTATGAGAATGAAATTATTTGGTTTGCATTAATTGATCTCTAACTATATATATGAAATGGATATGGTTGAATGATAACCATTGATCTAATTGCTCACATGTATCTCGAGACATATCTAATGGTACACTGCTTAACACATGTCCAACTTACCTCTACTAATTCATGCCAACTAACTCCAATGTATGACTTAATTGGTTTCTATATGTGCTAGTACGTGTCTCGATGCAAATCACATGGCTATTGTTTTAAAATGCTAACTTAGGTTATATTTAACTAAAAATCAACTATAGCCACATTAAAGCCACTATATAAGCTATACTAAACTCAAAATAGACTTACCACAACACTCTCTACCCCAATCCCACTTCAACATGCAACTCGAGGCACATCTCCACTCATGTCTCGACACCTATACACGAGTAGGAGTGACTTAGTAGTCTACACATATATAATACACTAGGCATACACTATAGAAAATCTAACATATACCTCGGTCATCTCGCCTCGCTCAATGCATATATCACGGTATGGGTCCCACGTTACAAGTCAGTGATCTTGATTATGAATAATAAGCGAGATTAGAAATTCAGGCCATGACAACTTAATAAATAGATTAACAAACATTAATCTACTCTAATACATATAAAACTTAATGTATTAAAGATATTTTTGATTGTAGAATGAATTACATTTTATTTTTTATACTTGAATATTTGTTTCTAAAAATTAAATGTTTAGTTACATAAATTTGACGGTACTTTTTCAAATTACATCACATGAAATTATAATATGTAAGTGTTTTAATATTTGAAGAGGCTTTAAATATAAGAAGTTATTTTTCAAATTTGCGACAAATCCAAACAATCGGACAACCTGAATTTTTAGCAAAACGGGTCTAGACAAGCTAGTCATGTTCGAATTTAAAATCGGGTCGGGTATAGACAATGAATTTACTTCTTTATGACAGGGGTTCTCCAAACCCGGATCCATTCAGACCCGAATAATTGCCTCTCTTAGTTTCATAGTACTTCATATGGATTTTCCTTTATTTAATTCCGCAATTATTTATATATATGCACTAGTATGATATTTCACAAGATGTTTTAGGCGTTTCAAATCGTTCGCTTGGGCTTTATTCGGTTATTGGGCCTGAGTGACAGTCTGGGCCCGACGACTCAACCCTAGATTTGGTAAGGGTCATCATAATGACGTGCAATTTGATCAGTCATTATAGCTTGTCTATAAGATTTCATTGGAGAATAACCTTTGTAGATTGATGATGTAGATTGATGATTATTCACATGTTTGCATGATTTAATATCTCCCTAAATCCTGATTATTTATTGATTGGATAGTTTTTACATTAGTTTAGATTGTTTGTACGAAATCCGAGAATTTCATAAACTTGATTAGATGACTAATTAAGTATTTTCGGTTTTATTTTGAAAATTAAGTATCCGATGTGTGTAACGGCTCAATATTTATTGACATCGTTATTTAGGTTATTATCCAACTCAGACGCTAGGTCAGGCCTACGTGGATGCCTCGGATAGGCTAGAACACGCTTGACTGGGCTTAAATCGTTATTTGTGTATGTTGGTTGCATAATTGCAATATTAATTATTATTTATTTCATAACACATTGCATGTGCGTATTTATATTGCCATACCATGTGAGACTATGTGACATGTAAACGCCTCGTAAAACATGTCGATACGGGTACCAGGTAGGTGTATGAAAGGTACAGTAAGTCTTATAATGCTAACTTGAATAAAATGACAAGAACCAGGGTGAATATGACATAAAATAGATAATCAAACTTTAGGCTAAGTCATAATAATCGGGTACAACAAGGATTGGCGCGCCTCGAGATGCATGCCGGGATGCGGGTCAACAGGTGTTGGGTAGTCAAGGGTTAGTTAGATCACAAATATGTAAAGTATATGACTAAACACATTAACCATATGTAATTATGTGCCTAGGTGATTTAATTTGATTTAAGATAAAATAAAGTTCTATAGTTTGATGGGAATTAATTGAACCCTTGATCAACCTAGTGATGATTCTAGAATAGATATAACAAGGCAAGATAAGTGGCTTTCATGTGGGACAAGTGGTTTCATTTGGGGACAAGTGGCATTGAGGGAGGACATATGTCCTAGTAATTAACTAATAGTAAATCAAGGATTTGGCTAATTAATCCACTTACTAATATAAGTATATAAGGCCTATACTTAGTGGAGGAGCTAAACATATACATTTGACCTGAAAAATCAAAGGAATTAAGGAGGGTCTTGGCTGAAAAGTTCAGGGAGATCATGGAGAGTTGGATCTCAAATCAAAGTCTCATCAACCCTAAGTACACATCTCTCTATTTCAAGTTTGAAACCAGTTTTGAGTTTTGGTCATTTTCAGATGGTAGATGTTAGAGTCTTTGAAATTAGGTTATATATTTGGATTCCTCATTTCAAGCTGATAAACTAGCTATCATGAGGTTCTTAAATTGGTTTTGAAATCAAAAAGATATGAATTTTTGAAATTGTAAGACCAAAATTGAAATTATGCATGTTGTATTATGAACAAGCCCATGTGATTTGGTCATAACTTCCTCATTTTAGATCGAAATGTACCCAATCTGGCAGCATTTGCAAGCTAACTTGAAGGGGAACAACTTTGTCCTACTGAGAATTTTGTAATTCGAATGTTTTCATATCTAAAAGTGCTCTACAAATTGGTGATTGAATGCATTAAGAGATTTTTTAAACTAAAATTTCAAAAAATATAACTCCCTAACTACTTATCAAAATGAGCTGATCTTTTAGTATGTTGTTATTGGGTATATTAGCTGCCTTTTGACCAAAAATCACGATTTCTAAAATAATATATTGGGAGAAATAAATTTTCTAATTCTGTTGGTTGGATTAGGTTCCAATTTGCGCCATTTTTGGTAGAATTGCGATATCTCTTTCATTTTAAATCAGGATTTTACAAAACAAACCTTTTCGGAAAGTTAAGATAGAGACCAAAAACTTTGTAGGAGGGGAAGTTTTTTAGATTTGGACAATTTCATGCCTAAATATGCGTTGCAACACTAGACCGGAATTGGGACTTTATTAGTCTTTAATGGCTAATTTGGGAAGATCAATTTAAAACCTAGTCAACCAATTTGAATACACAATAAACATGCTTAATTGACTTCAGGGGACTAAGAGAACGTAGCTCGGATATCGGAGAGCTAGCAAGGTCGAATTCGGGAGTTCGGGGAAGTCACAACTCGTGTATGAGGTTTATACAATGGAACGTCACTCGAGTATTTAATTACTTTCATTATTGTTTTACTCTATTATGTTCAATGTATTCTTGTTTTATTCCTTATTTACTTCAGTTATCTATTTATGTGTCACTATTTGAACGGTTTGTTGAGTTTACTCCCGCTAGGTATTCCATTGTATGTCTATGGAAAATGACGACCCGAGCTACTTTGTCGGTACACGTGTCGGTGCATCGTGGGTTTACGTCGGCCACTGAGAGGACCTAGTGAAGGAATAGTAGGTGCACCTACTATAGAGATCTTGGGAGGGAATCCAAAGTATGATCTAGTCTGACCAGGACGGGCACACGTTTGCAATTTATTGTTATTTACGCACGCGATGATCCATTTACAGTTGCATGTTTACATTATGCATGTTTATTTAACAATGTTTATTGGATTTTCTTTACTTTATCATATAAATGCTCAGTGAGTTTCCTTGAGATTTTACTCAATGGACTCGTCATCTGTTTTGTTGTGATGGCTGAATGCAGATCCTTCTACGAGAAAGGGTAAGGAGATTCTTGGCGACTATCTCTGAGCTCGCCCACTGTTCGGCACACTACTCGTAGGTGTTTGTCTTTACATAATTTGTTACATATTTTAGGTTTATGAGAGACTTATGAAACACGTATACTTGTATATTTTTACTTTTGTCACCTTACATAAAGTGTACTTTATTCCGATTTTCCACAGTAAGACTGATGCTCTATAAAACTTAAGAGTTAATGAAAATCCATGTCTATGTACTTTAAGACTTTCGCTGTAAATTTACTGGTTACCTACTTGCAACTCTGAAAAATACAAGTCATATTTGTAACTTAATATATATCTCGAGTAATTGGCAAATAATATAAAGAATACGATAAATAACACGCACATCAAGGAGTGTCAACGTGGTGACAAACATCAGCAGGACTGTGGAACCCATGTAATAGCACACGCCGCCTCGGGGCACGGGGCCGCAATATGGAGGGTCATACGCATTTCCGACCGGAGATCTTAAGGTAAAATGTTATTTTTTCGATGATGAATGTCTAGTGTGTGTATTATATGGTATTTTATCGCGAAGTCAGGGTGTGTTGACGTATTCTCAATTTGTTAAAATCGGAGTTGCAAGTGCGTGTCTGAAGGGCACGAGTGAAAATAACTTATTAGTTGCTCAAAAACTAGTAAATAATTGTTAAGTATGACGCGAGTATTTTGCTTCGGTTTACGTACAATTTGAGATTGGCGGCAGTGTAAAATGAGAATAAAGTAGGTGCAAGACCTTGCCTCGAGTTTCGTATAAGTTGATGGTGGTCCAGGTTGAGATTGGGCCCAAATTGGTACATATTTGGCTAAGTATGGCAAGAGAATTAGTCCATAAGGGATCAATATGTCTTAGACAAAGTTAAGATTTTCAGGGTTTTAATGTGTCCAAAATTAGTGTTATGAGCGTTTTACGGAGTTGGACTGTTTTGTCGAGAGTTTTGCTTAATTTGGTAAAAAAATGTCGGATCCGAAACGAGCATCAGATATTAAAGCACGTCAAAATAAAGATTTTAAGAATTAATAAATAAAAATAAATTAAGCTGCTGACAATCAGCTGAGGATATATATATATATAAAGAAAATAACAAGGAAAAAGAAACGAAGTTTCATTTCAAATGCAACATAACGTATTTTCTTTTCGTTCCCTGACCCCTCTCAACTCGGTCTTTCGCTCCACGATCTCTCAATGTCCTATTTTTGTCTGGTTTTTTTCTACAAAACTGTAGAGCATCGCGAGACGATTAGTTTGAGCTAAGTTTCCGTTGCAAAAAAAAGGTATTCGGCTCGAAATTTGGTAAATTCTCAATTCAGGGTATTTTCCATAATTCAATTAGAATTATCACATTTTTTTATTTTTTATGTGGTTTTAAAAGAAATTGGTAGGGATTGTTGTGAATTGGTATATTGGATTGATTTGCACCAATTTGGAGTAAATCCCATAGGCGTGGTTAGAGTTTTGATGAATTGAACTAATGTGATTTTGTTGATAACTATTTTGGAGATGTTTTATAGTTGATATTTATTTACATTGGATTTCTGGATGAATGGATTATTGGTTTATATCCAAATCGACTACACAGACAGTGCAAATATTTTGAATATGGTACTAAGCAATTTTCTGGTGTTTGGTGTAGAGTTTTGATTATTTAATTGTGAAAATATTGATTTGGAGAAGTTGTTCAATTCAAAATAAATAAAGTTTTCCTAGTTGACATACCAAATTGGAAAGTTCATAACTTCTCTATTGGTGATCCGATTTAAGTGTTCTTGGATTTTATGGAAAGTAGGACATGAGTACTACAAGTTCATTTCAATGATAAATGTTGAGGTTTTCAAGGTTAAAAAATCACCCCAAATTGGGTAGTTGAAAGTTAGTTGAAATAGTTATATGAATTAATATTTTTGGAAATTGTTCTCAAGTGTACTTTTGCAGCAGTTTTCACTGGGTTTCGTGATTTGGTTTTACTTAGAAGTTTGATCCATAATATTACTAGGTATGCAGGGAAACTATTAGAACCTTTTTCAAGGTGATCCGACACTCCGAGAACCCCGAGAATTTAGCTCAAAGTTGGTTGGTTGTAAATAAACCCTACAGAGGTATTTAATAATTATGGAATTTATCTTTGTACCTACATTTGTGTTTATTATGCATTGTTTTTTGCATCATTCTTGGTCATGCGTACATGGCATCCAAATAGAATTGACCCTGCTTCAGTCGTAAGAGTGTAAGGTGTTCTACTCCAGACTAGACATACTGCAGGCGTCTAAGGCAGGTAACGTCAACTCCTGGATAGCATGCATTGAATTCATAGGACTATTCTAGCTTCATCGTAAGTGGGCCCACTTGTTATGAGCTTAGAACAGGAAATGAAGGATCCACATTGTTATATAAATTTATTTTTATTTGAAAATGCAATTACATGTCTCCATGTATTCGGACTAACATTTACAAGAGTATAGAGCAATGTATGAGTTTACTTACCTGACATCTTCAAGTTGTTTTTGATGATGTTAGGTTCTCTGTGAAGACCATACATAACGAGAAAAGCTCGGAGATCTTTGGTAGGTTTTTAAAATTTGAAATTTTAATTTTCTTGTTGTAATCACTTTATATATATTGTTTTGGGCTTTGGGTGAGTGTAGGTCGTGAAATACTTTTGAGTAGGTTATGAAAGTCTCCTAAATTAGTTTCAAGTAAGTTAAGAGGTTTATGATTAAGTTTTGGTTTAATTTGGGATTATAAAGTTGTAATTAAGATATCAAAGACTCTAAGTCAGTATTTAAAGTTTGAATTTGATATATTGTGAACTGCAGGGAGTTGCGAGTTCTTTTATGCCTCTCCCTAATCCTGTTGTCTATTAGGTGAAAGTTTTTCGGCAAGTCATTTTTAAGGAAGGTGCTGCCGAAGTTTTATAAAAATGCGGAGGATAATCCATATGATTTCCTAATTTGCTCCAATTAAGTAAAACAAGTGTTGAGTTTCGTTGAGGATATAAATTTAGGTTTAGAGCTTTACTAAAGATTAAAATGGAAAGCTTTTCGAAGCATATAGTTAATTGTATGGTTTAGGTGCCTAATTAGAGTAATTAGGCTAAGTGAAGACTTAGTGAGACGGGTCGTGACAGTTTGCATTTGCCTTTTAATCGTTAATTAGGGTAAATTATCTTAGTTAAGTTAAAATAATAAAACCCCCCACTCTTTTACTTGATCAAAGAATTCTTCATAGTCTATGTGGGATCGATCTCACTTACCACTACTGCAAATCCATAGTAGCCTGGTATTTGGGATTATTATTAGTGCGTTCAACGTAACATAATTCATAAGAAAAAGATGGATCAAGCTCATTTAAAAATAGTTTCCATTTGATAGACAAGTGCATTCAAACAATGAAAAGCTCTGGAAAGTAACATCATTAAGAATACCATTTTTAAATTTCTTGTCAAATATTTAAAGCGTTATTAGGACATTAGTAAAAACATTGCACTGATATCCTTACTTCACGCAGTACTACTACAATTGAAATGAAGAAAACCACTGGACACTATATTGCTCTAGTTTACATGTCCTTATTGTCACCTAATTCAGCCTCTCATATTCCATACACAACTTCATAGTACCATGTTTTTGCTTCATAAAAAGGACCGTTGCTCCCCAACGAGACATACTAAGGTGAATAAAACCCTTCTTCGACAAGTCCTCGAGCTACGATCTCAACTCCTCCTGCTCGGATCTAGACATCCTATAGGGCCGGCAGGCAATGGGTTGTCTCTAGCAAGAAATCTATAATGAACTCAACCTCTCGAAGCAATGGTAGTCCTGGTAAGTCATCCAAAAATACATCAGGGAACTCACAAACTATGGGTACATCCTTAAGTCTGATGGTCGGTCTCTGCTCTGGCTTTACAATCTCAACAAACTCCTCCATGTCATAAGTCGTAGCTAACATGCCCTTAGTAATCAGTAATGCGGTCTCGACCACGGTAAAGCCAAACTCTAGAATCCCTAAAACGCGGAATGTGACAGTCTTATGAAAACAGTCAAACTGTGTGTAGTAAGCCGCCAACTAGTCCATCTTTGGTAGAGCGTCAAACTCGAGGTACTCTAACACATGCAAGTCTATAGGTAGTTGATTTCCCTCTAACTCTACTTTGTGGTCTCAAAAAATTCGGTTAAGGTATATTTTATCCCCAGCGGCTGTACTGAGGATAAGGTAAATGTCTAACAACTCAGGTATCAACCCAAACTCTCATACCATGCGTCCAATAACAAATGATAATGTGCTGCCAGAATCAACCATAACATGCATGGGTCTACCAAAAATAGATAATGTACCCTCGACAAGCTACTTGATTGCTTTTCTGTCTGGTTGAGCGACCGCGTGGGCCCTCTATCTGGCCCAAATTGGTTGAGTTGTCTCTCGTAGTTGCAAAGTCGTCTTGTAATCAGCTATAATGTAACACGTCTGACCACATAAAAAGCATCGGTGCCTCTCCTAACCCTCAAACTATCTGCCCCTAAATCTCTAACCCTAACCCTAGCCTCTCGAACCCCTATCACGGTCTCCCTGATCCTGATCATGTCCGTACTGCTGGGTCTATGGCCACGGCTGATATATGGATGTAGGTACCATGACGTGAACTGGCCACCTATTGTCATATCAAAATCTTTCCAACAGTCGGTCTTCCCTATGCCTCATATTCGAATGCATGTCATTTCTATGATACATTTGCCAATGCATGTCGCTCAGCTCTCTCTGCCTTTTATGTCTCATGTCTGGCCTAGAGATCTGCATGGTCTACCTCTTTGGTGCTGGTGAAGAGTGAGAGTCACCGCTGGTCAGCAAGTAAGTCTCGTATGTGAGTGCCATATCATAAATCTCCTGAAGAGTGTGAGCCCCTGTGGATAGTGTGGCACTAGCAGTCGCAGGTGCTACTCTGAAAAAGTGGTGTATTTGTAGTCTTTTCATACCCGCGATGTCCATGGCAAATTGTAATAGGTATTGGAACCTATCCATGTACTACGCAATGGCCCAGTTACCCTGTCTTGAGGCCAGAAACTCCTCCTTAGTCTCAAATGAACCTCCATAGCGATGTACTCATCAAAGAAGATCTGTTAAAACCCATCCCATGTTGTTGGCTCAGGGTAAGTCTCAGTATAGGTGGTCTACCAAACTCTAGCATCTCCTCGGAAGGTGAATCATGAAATTCGTGCATAGATGCTCTCGTCGATACGCAGTAGCTTATGGAGCTACTTGTGTGATAATAGCATCCTCCTAGCTGCTTCTGGATCTTTGCCTCTGAAGACGTATCCCGACTAAAATTGTAGAAATTCCTTAATCAGCTCGACCTCAGTTGTTAAGGAGCTCTCGAAGATCATAGTATGTGGTTGAGTAGGTGTCGGCGTATGTCTTAGCTGGTGCAAAGAATGGCTCTATCACCTCTGCCAGTGTCTCTCGAATCTATGCCTAAACAGGCATATACTGGATAGCCGAGGCGACGGCTGTCTGTACAGTGGGTGTGACAAGAACGGTGGGAGTCGCTGCTGGTACTATGTGAGTCTTGAGTAGTCGAAGAATCTCAGAAATTTATGCCTCATGAACGGCAAAACGATAATCTATACTCTGAGCGGCATCGGCTCTGGTAGGGTCGCTAGTTTGTATAATCTTTGTTAAGTTTTATTCGATTTCATTATCCTTAGGCTCTTCCAATCCTAACCCCTCATACAAACTGTGCCGGCCCCACCACTGATCGGAGTGTGGTGGTGTGTCATCGGTCCCGAAGCCCTATTATGTCTTTGACCCGTTAGGTCGCGCGCATCACTAGCATTTGTTGCCACGCCAGCATTTCTAGGTATTCCAGTTCGTGCATTAATTTAGTCGATCCAATTGGATTTTTAAAGTGTCTTACATGTGTTAAATGATAAATTTAGCATAAGTCTTAAAAATATAAAAACTTAGCATATGCGAGTATTTTCATATTCACAATATCAATCCTATAATGGAAAACCCAAAAGTAAAGTACCATGTACATTAGGCGATAAAATAAACAGACTATGTGTTATATATATATATATATATGTCTCTCGAGTCCCCATATCCTATAGTTGAAACAATATAGACAAAAATAAACACCTATAAGTCTTGGATAGAAAGCGGTAAGAGATACTCACCTAGGATCCCATTGCCTCTACTTGTAGAAGGATTTGCAACTCGCAACCAAAAGAGAAACAAGTTCCAGTAAGTAAAACCCCAGAGAAAACCACCAATCATTCATTAGCGCTAATAGCAATGATAAATGGAACATGTGGTAAATAGTAAACATACATACGAAGCATCACATGCAATCAGATAATCAGGAAAAAGAATGGTGCGTGTGTACCCATCCCATACTGATTAGACCATACTTCGATATACTAGGTGTCCACCAGTAAGTGCACTCACTGGCCCTACCCTCTTACAGCCCTAGCGGTGGTCAGCCTAGATCCACGACCCACCGACACGTGCACTAAAGGCAAGCAACTCAAGTCGCAATCCACCGAGCACACAGTATGCCATGTGATGATCTACTAGCAACACAACCGTACAACACGACAGAATATCGAGGATAGCCATATCAACTATGCGTCAACTATGAATGACAATGAACAGGAAATAAATGCTTAAGGTGTGTTTCTCTTGTGTTTACTTACCTTCCATGCTTCGAAATCTCGCTAATGAAGCCCCAAAATGGACCTCGACCTCGTACCTGAACCCACCAATCGACTCATAGGTCCCTGATGTCAATTTTGACAAATTGTTATATGTTAGATATCCCTTCTATTGTATACTTGGAATAAGATCTTTGTTACTATCCTTGTGGCCACAAACGTCCCTTGTGGGCACGGAAGTCCTTTGTAGGCACATACGTCTCTTGTGAGCACAAAAGCTTATGAGTATAGATGTCCCTTATAGGCACGAAGACTGGGTATAGATGTTCCTTGTGGGTACAGATGTTTCCTGTGGGCACATAGAACGTTCCTATGGGCATAGATAATATTCATCATATTCTCCAACAGCATAATATACACAAAGATAACCACAACTTCAATACCAAATCTCAAACCAAATCAAACAATTCTTGATCCTTTTGGGTCTTATAACTCCTAATTAACCTAAATCATTAAAGATACTATAATACGAACCATACATCATGCACTAATTTGAGATCTATGCTTTCATTAATGGAGGATTATCAAGAACATGAAATTATTTTCAAAAATTGATTTGAAAATTATTTGAGTTTTGTAAATAAAGTTGAATATATCTCTTTAGATGAGATTAGGTGAGTAAAACTCTATTTGGTGCACACCCATGCTTTTGAAATCAAATTCTCATGAATTGAACAAGAACAAGAAGGAAAGTATACCTAAGTGTTGAGATCCCTTTGATTTGAGCTTCCTAGCTTTATTCCCTCCTAAATTGGCCTTCAAATTTGCCTCCACTTTTTGCTGAAACTTCAGCCCTATTCCCTCTCTTGTTTCTTCTCTACAACAAATTATCTAGGATGGTTGCATGTCAAAAAACTCCATTAAGTCTTCTTGTATAGTTTGGATGCTTTGATCCTAGCCTTTCATCTTGTACAGGTTCATCATCTCTAAGGAATCTAATGGTTCATGTTTGCAAAGTCATACTCCCAAATGACACGCACTCTCATACTCATCTTGTCTAGTTTCTCATATTCTAAGATCATCCCTATGCAATCTGATGACCTAATTTATTTATTAAGACTTTAGGCTTTCATTAATGTCAATTACATTAGTCTATTTTAACTTAGGCATATTAAAACATTAGGTAGTCATCATAAGGTCATTTGTTAATATATTCAAACCCACTTTAGTACCTGACTATCCGAATGCGGTGCCTCGCGCCTTCGCACGCATCTCGAGGCAAACCATAGCTTGCGTTATTAAATTATATGCCTTAGTCTATGGTTCTATTACTTTCACTATGCCTCATTAAATCATAGTTCAATTGAGATTTATCATATTTATAGATGCTATCCTAGTGTAGACGTACTTCACCTACCCGATACACGCGTTGACACGTATCCCGAGGCAAGTACCCGTTGCACTAACTCACCCGAACATGATAATTGGCACACACTTGCAAAGCATTATGAAAATTAACAATTTAAACACCGCAATATAAACAACCAACATTCAAAAATAACTAAGTATACTTAGTCAGGCGTGTCCTAGTCCTACCTGCAGCGTCCACGTGGGTCCGAGCTAGCGTCTTAATCTGAAAATACAAATAAACGGAATTAAAAAAAAAATATTGGGTCGTCACACTTAAATTTTGCACTATGTAATGTTGGCATTTCAGCCTTCCTCATCTAATAAAAAAAGAACTTATTATGTACCTCTATGGACTCTAAGGCGAATAACAAAACCATCTAATTTCACTGTAATAAAATGAGAATATACAACATAAAAATTATTCGTACATATTATTGAGCCATGGTTTCCTAATTTTAACTCATTTATGTTATTTAGAAAAAAAAATGAGACATGATAGAGAAATTAATTGCATTACACTATATTACTCATGATATTTTTACAACATAATTTCGTTAAATACACATATTATACAATTCGAAATTGTAAGGTAAGAGAGAGATTTTTTACAACATAGTCTGGTGAGATATTCCTATTATACCATTTGAACTTGTAAGAGAAATAGACTAAAATAAAATCGGTACATCTTAATTACTAATAAAAGCCTTCGTATGTTGGAGTGAAACATCCTAATTGTGTCACACATATATCAAGCCGTGATATTTTTTATAAGATAGTTTCGAGAAATATACCTCTTTTACATTATTTGAATTTGTTAACAATGCCAATAGACTAAAATTAAATCGATTCTTACTAATAAGTTTTCTTATGTTGATGTGTATAATTTCAATTGTGTTGCACAATATATCACTTGTGATCTTTTTCACGCCTAATTGTGTACAATTCTAACATACATATGTATACTTCGATGATTGGATGACATCTTTTGCTTTATATATTTGCTACACAATTGAGAGTTTTATTTGGATAGTCCTAGTAGCGAAATTTCTAAAAAATCACAATTAATAAGAAAAAAATAATTTGGGCTAAAGTAGCAACCTGAAGAAAAAAGAAAAAACACTATTATTATTTTTTTCAATTATTATCAGGGTATTCGAGGCATAGTTCCGACTAATCGTGGACTCAATTAATTAAGGAACATAGGACGCGGCCACAAGGGCAGCGCTTTTAGCCAAGAGTTTTAATTTTTTTTTTTTATTCCCAAGGCTCGAACTCGAGACATCTGGTTAAGGGAGGAGGGGCAACGAAAAATTAAATTCTAATTGTATCTTGATTTTAATTTTTATAGTGTATCATAAGCTAAAAAATTGCGAATTAAAAAAACTCTTTATAAACCAAAATATCCTAATATTATAACGTGTATTAATCGGCTAATAAGTATAATTAAAATCAAAATATACAATTTAAACTCCTTATAAATATGTTTTCGAAAAAAAAACTCCTTATAAATCAAAATATCTTACTAACATAACATGATTTATTAGGATGGCTGAAAAATAGCTAAAATCCCTAAAATATAGATTGAAAAACACACAAAAAAAATAATCAAACATCGTGTAAAGTCCTACAAGATAGCTAATAGTCAAAATAAAACTCCTAAAAGTCCTAAAAGCCGTGCAAATAGAAAAATTGCCCAAAATAATTGAATAATCTTAATAGCTAAAAAACACCTCAAAATAGACAAAAAGAACAAAAATAGTAACACTTTTTTCTTTCAAAACGAAAAATATAAATACTTTAAAAAAATTAAAAATATGCCACATCACATGCTACATGTCATCACCTTAGAGCTCTTACGACAAGATATATATAAATATATATATATATATCATATAAAAGCACCAATCATAAATTTTTGAGTGGTAATGAAATTTACCTATTTGCCCTTCTTTTTTTTTCATCTCTAAATCAACCTTTTCTTTTGTCTCTAAATCAAACTCTAACTCCTTATCTATCCACCACACGTTTTTTTTTCTTTATCTCCAAATCTATCTCGAACTCCTTCTCATCAATCCAATGCACGATTTTCTCTTTCTCTCAATCTTCAATCGATCACTCACTCGTGTTCCGGACGAAGTCATTCTCATCAATCCAATACACAAACTCATTCTCATCAAACCAATACACGGAGACGAAGAGGTTGATAAATTGAGGGAGACTTCTAAATTGGAGTGTGCACTTGTTTCTGGGGCAAATCGGTTAAGCTTGAATTGCACGCTACTATTTGATACGTTTTAAGGGGGTGCATACCACTGGTCATCGTCTTCATCATTCTCACCCGAACCCTCATTGTTCTTCCTCATATATATATATATATATATATATATATATATATATATATATATATAAAAGCACGAATCAAAAATTTTTGAGTGGTAATGAAATTTACCTATTTACCCATATTTCTTTTTTTTTCATCTCTAAATCAACCTTTTCTTTTGTCTCCAAATCAAACTCTAACTTCTTATCAATCCACCACACGTTTTTTTTTTCTTTATCTCGAAATCTATCCCGAACTCCTTCTCATCAATCCAATACACGGTTTTCTCTTTCTCTCAGTCTTCAATCGATCACTCACTCGTGTTCCGGACGAAGTCCTTCTCATCAATCCAATACACAAACTCCTTCTCATCAATCCAATACACGGAGACGAAGATGTTGATAAATTGATGGAGACTTCTAAATTGGAGTGTGCACTTGTTTCTGGGGCAAATCGGTTAAGCTTGAATTGCACGCTACCATTTGATACGTTTAAGGGGGTGCATACCACTGGTCATCGTCTTCATCATTCTCACCCGAACCCTCATTGTTCTTCCTCATATATATATATATATATATATATATATATATATATATATATATATATATATATATATATATATATATATATATATATATATATCGGTTGGAGATCAAATTCAAGGAGAGCCGTGAGTGTTGGTGGCGTTGTTGAAGAACAGTTGAAGGTGAGATAATATTTCAATTTTTTATTTTAGTGACTGTGGGACTGGTTTTGTCTATGAATTCAAAATTGGAATTGGGAGGGTTGTTGTGGTTGGTTGTTGATTGTGTGATGAAGAGAGGCGAATATTAGGTTTTATATATATATACATATATATAGTGAAGAATAGAGAATCCGATAGGGAGAAGAAGAAGGTGGTTTGAAGAAGGAGTTGGGGGAGGGAACAAACCCAAAACTCAAAAGAAATTTGAATGAAAAAAATTCTGATTAATCATGTGAAAAAAGGTGTCTAAAGCTTTAATCCCAACTAAATCAATTATTTACATTCATAATTTCAAAGTTATCATTTATATCTAAAGAGTTTGAGGTAAATATTGAACTTTATGTACAATTCTATGGAATCTCCACAAGCAAGTGTTCCCAAATTGATGGGTCAAACCACTTGTGTTTTTTTTCCTTGTTTCCTTTTTTTATTTTAGAAGTAATGTCCTAGCATGACTAGCTTGTTTTTTCATTCACATCTTATTTCAATCACATTAGAGAATATTGATAAGCTAAAAAAGGTACTTGTATTTCTAATTTTTAAATTTTAATCACAATTTTGAATTTTATTAATAAATTCTTATAAATTAATTCTCGCGAGCGAAACAAGCGGGTCAATCGTGCATAGCACGTCCTGAAACTAGTATATATATACACGAGTGGGAGGGCACATGAATATTTCTAGCAACTTGACTAATTAAATCAAAAGAGTCAATTTACATAACTACACGTATCCAAAAAAAGAAAAGATAACTACCAGACAATTATCTCTCTCTCCACGTTTATCACTTTCAAATCCTCATACACTTTCTCTCTTTTCACGAGTATCACTTTTAAATACCCACTTTTATGTTAGTTAAGTCGAATTTACCTAAACACCCTTATTTTTATTTTTTCAAAGATTTTTTCATCCAATCAAATGTTAACATTGAAGGATACTTTGGTTGATAAGACTATTTTGGCTTCAAGAAGATCTTAGGGGATATTTCCATTATATATAAGATATATATATATACTAGTTTCTGGAGCGTGCTACGCACGCTTAAACCCCCTAGCTATGCTCGTGGGAATTTAATTAATTTAAGAATCTATTTTATATTCAAAAAGTATACTACTTCATTTTTATTCTGGTTTTTTTGACAATGCCCTTAATTAAGTGTTTCAACATTCACTTAAATTTATTATTCTACACTTAATCAAGGGACGCTTGAAATACTTAATTAAGAGTAGAATAATATATAAATTCAACTGACAGGTATGAGTTTGAACTCCCCCTTAATAACGACTAAAAATATTATCCGTACATGTACCCGTTTTTGAAACAGATTTTTTTTTTTTTTTGGTCATTGCCACCCGATTCTTATCCATTAAATCAATCCAAGTGTTTTACTCAAATACAAATTGCTAAATTTTTAGCTGAAATCAAACATAAACCAACGTTTAATAAAAAAATACAACCAACATGACTAAACTTGTTAGGCCGATCGGAATATGTTAAATTTAAATAGTTATCCAAATAAATTAGTTAAGAAAGAAAATCGAAAAATCAAATACAAAAATGGGGACCAAAAATATAAAGGGACAATTTTAGAATTTCAAGTTACAAAAGAATCTTTTTCTATTTGTGCTTTTACGTGATAGGTAAATATATATATATATATATATATGTTGCATTTCGAGATTGATTCTTTGATCCTTAAAAGCTAAGATACAACATAAATAAATGTTCTAACCATTAAAAAATGTGAATCAAATCTCAACTAAATACTGCACTCCAGATGTGGCATTTGGTGGTGAGTTGTTGAATGTATGGATAAAGAGATGAGAGGGTATAAAGATTAAAAAGTAGAAAAGAAAATGAGATGAGTTTGCAGTTTAATTTGGGGTGGGGTATAAAAATTGAAATTTAAGTACAAGGGATAAAGTGAGTATATTGAGTGGGATAAGAGTTGAGGATGCATTTAAGATTTCATTTAGGAATGATTATAGAGAACCAAAAGTAAAGTTGAAGAGGGGTGCAAAGAGTGAAAAGTAGAAGGGAAAAAGGAAATTGATTCATGATTCAAAGTTGAGTCATTTATGTAATTTCACCTAGAGATATTTTAATTTAAAAATGTATTAAAATAAATGTGCCGAGGGTCATGACTAACTAGGGTTGATAGTCGCTCCCTAAATTAAAACCCGTCCAATGAATCAAATCAAAACAAACAAAAAGCGAACACGTTGAATGACTGACATTCCAAAAACAACTAAAGATAACCCTAAAAGTTGAATCTTAAATCTGAGATCCATTGATCTCTTCAATACATTTATCTCTTCGATCTTGAGTAGCTAATTGGTAACCCTAAAAGTTGAACCTCGAACTCTGAGATCCATTGACCTCTGCGATCCGAATAACTGAATGCGCATCTTAGAAGCCACCTTGATTCGAATCTCTAGAACACCCGCTAATGACAAATCTCATTCAATTCTTGATAAAACGCCCACAATTCCTCAAAAGATGCATACATCTAACCACCCAATTTTCTCTGAATCTCCAGTAACGGCGCCTCGATGCCTTCTTAACTAGCTAAGAATTATTCACTTGCAGGGAATAAAAATTTGGGTTTTTCTCAAATTCTAAGTTTTTTGTAGGAAAAAGTACGAGTTTTTATCATCATATTCGTCATCCAAAAACACATTGTCATGTTGGTGTTCTCTTTTCCTCTTTCCTCTAGATCTGACTTCTATTGTGCTTTTTTTTTTCTTGTTTAGGTGGTGATAGAAGATGAGTCCGGTGAGCACGATTAGTTAGGGAGATTTTGGGGGTTGTTGTGGCAGTGAGTAGCGGTAGCTACGAAAGATGCTCGCAGAGCAGTGTCAACTGAGGTTGACGTCCGACGACTGGTGATCACCTGTGGTGTCGACGAGAGTTAGCAGTGAGCGTCAGCGAGCGTGGCAAGGCTCTAACGGTGGTTGAATAAGGGTTATCCGTTCATCGGGTGATTGACTAGGGTTTGGTGGGTTGGGGTGTTAACGAGAGAAGTTTTGGTGTTCCAGGATTTGGAGAGTTTGGAGCCTTTGTGGGAGAGAGTGATGGAGAGTTTGAGGGGGTTTGAGCGATTTAGGTTTTTTGTATAAGGTGGTGGGTTTTTTTTTTTTAATCTGCTTGGTGTGGAGATCTTGTTCATTGTCTGTTGTTCATGAAGGCTTATCGATTATTATTGCTCTGTGGCCTCCTGTTCATGTTGTTATTTGGATGGGAATATTTGTTGGTGGTGGCAGCTGTTATTATTGTGTGCTCTTGGAAATTAATTGGTTCAGGTAGCATGGTCATGGACTCATGGGCTATTACTTTTTAGTTTCATCTTTAATTAAAGGGGGTCAATGTGCGAAATGGAAAATGACCACACTGGAGTGGTGCTTTGGTGGAGATTGGCTCCCCAATGGTTTTGCTAGTAACTTGTGTTTTTAACTTTTCGGGTGCTATTAGGGCCTTTTTTTTTTTGTATGAAAGTCAGTGGATATGTTTAACAATATCCAACCCTTTCCGGTTGTATGTTGTAAATTGAGTTAGTACTTGCTAAGAACTAGAGAAGAAAAATAGAAGACTAAGAACTTCTACTAAGAAACTACTACTACAAAGGATAAGAGAAGAAATGAGATAGTTGGAATAAGAAGTTTTCATTCAACTTGGTGTGTGAATTACAATGGGGTTGACACCCTTTATATAGGCCATTTGGTGATGATGATAATTGTACTTATACAATGTGTACAGGTTATACATACACCACAAGTCATACAACACATCACAAGCAACATAGACAATACATGGAAGAGTTGGTGTACATTGGAGAGGATTACAAGTTACATGACAATACATAGACAAGTAGAGGTACTATTAAGTGAGAAATACAAGTTACATGACTACACAATATGTTGGTGTACATGCATGGTCATCCATATTCCACAACACTCCCCCTTGGATGACACTTGCTTAGAGATTGTGCCTCGTTAAAACCTGTACTAGAAAAACCCTGTGGGAAAAAATCTAGTATAGGAAAAAAAGTACAATGTTCTCGTCAATCTTGATTTGTAGTATAATATTATTGATTGTCTTATTAAAAATCTTGCTAGGAAAACCTAATGGGACAAAACCAAAGCTAAGGAAAAGAGTGCAACACATTGATACACTTTGAGAGAATATATATGCGTCATTAAAACCTTTACTAGAAAAACCATGTGGGAAAAAATCTAGTATAGGAAAAAGAGTACATTATTTGCTTTCATAATTTTTTTCTTTTTATATGGAGTATAATAATGTTAGGATCGCCTCATTAAAAACCTTGCTAAGAAAACCCAGTAGGATAAAACCATAGCTAAGGGAAAAAGAGTGCAATGCACTAATCAATAACTCCTTTTGATTCTCCCCTCATGTTCACATGGGTGAGACATCTTGTGCATTTTGTTGCACATGGACATCGTTTTCTATATGAATTATTTAATGCTGAAGCATATGATTGTCACTCTTTTGTGTATAGTATTTGCATCAAGTAATTGATTCATAACTTGTTGCTACTGAATTATCCTTTGAACTTTGAGTTCATATTAATTTATACATGGATCATAATACAACAAATTTAATGCGATTTGATGTGTTTCAAACAATTTCACGACATTCCTTTTGAATTGGCTTATATCTCTCCCTAATGGTGGGAAAATTGCTTCATCAAAGTGACAATTAGCAAAACTTGCTATAAATAATTTCCCTATTAGGGATCCAAGACATCTTATAATATAATTAATGGAGAGTTAAATCAATATACGTCTCATATTGATTTGTCTTTAGATAATCTCCAACTGATAAAAAAAAATCAGTTCGATAAAGGATGTCCGTGCGAATTTACGATATTTTCGCATTATCGATGATTATGGATAATCAAATAGATATTTCCACAAAATGAATGTCATTTGATTTATGACGACATTCGTTTTAATGTGCCTTATATATTCCAGAAGTTAAAGCCGATAATATGATACTCAGATTAAATCATATTCATATAGATAAATTTTCTATTATTCTGAGTAGACTTCTTCTGAACAAGACATTAACAATAAAATTGTTGTACCAGATATTGCCTGAACATTAGCCTCCGCTAAGTTCGAATTCGAGAAATATTAATTTTTATATTATAATGTACATGCATGTAGCACGATACACAAGACATAAACTCATCGCCCTTTGTAGTGGTGCACCACTTTTATTCCAATTTTTGGTGGAATTGTCAATACGACCTTTACCTGATATTTTCACCTTTTCCACGTCCATAAATTTATTATTGCGATCATGATCATTATATGCAACATATGCTTCTTAATTTGAAGCAAAACTAATTGGACGGGAGCGATATTATATTTATAATATCTCATTATTTTACTCAGTCACTATGAGACAAGAAATCAATCCTTAATATTTATTGGATTGACGTGCGCACTCGATATTTGTTGCAGCAATAAATCGAGGCGGGTCACGTGACCTTATTTTTATTTTCTCATCAGTCATATTTCCACATAGCCTCAACATAGAGGTAATTAAAATTGCGGAATTATAATTAATATTTGACTGATTAAATTTTGTAGCTTGAGACTCAACCGCTCATTTTGAGCTTTTGAAGCATTACCTTTTTTTTGGTATTTATATATTTATAACTCCATAAGGTGAAAATATATATAAAGTGAAATATTCACTTTTCAAATCTCTAAAGAGATATTGACAAATGATTGTGTACAACACAACCTTCCATAGATGCTAGCTTTATTCATAATTTGTAATATCTAATTATCATGACAAGAATTATAATAAGGTAACAAATTCAAATATGGTTGATTAATATTTTGAAAGTAAATGTAATATAAAATGATTTTCTCTTTTCTTTTATGTAAAAAACATAACATATGATTAAGTATATGTTCACAACTTGATTCATTAATAATTAAATGTACTATTCGTATGAGTTGGTGGGACAACCTCCAGGTTGGGTGGCGAGACAAAGTCTGCTTAATACCATGCCTCCTCGAACGAGATAACCCGTCTCCCTTTCAATGTTTAGCTTTACCGAGGACAAGGCTTACCCACTATCAACTCAAACTTATAGCATTATTTGTATTATAAAATCAAGAATAGAACAATAACTAATCGTTTTTAGTTTTAAGAGAAAACTATATGTCACACATTGACTTTTGATTTCTGATGTAGAAGATCGTACAAGACGCAACTACAGAGCATACTTTCGCAATCGGTGACGTTATAATGCATAGTATATGAATAAAGTATGCATATATAAGTGATGCATGTAATAAATGAAGCAACCATGATAATATAGAAATAAATTGAACTTATTTAAATAACAAAAGTTATACATTCCTAGCTTTGTCTCCTTAACAAGCTTTCTTGAACTTCAAGATCTCCATAATGTTAGAGCAAGCTCGTGCTGATAACGTGTTGTAAATTGAGTTAGATCTTGCTAAGAACTAGAGAAGGAAAATAGAAGACTAAGAACTTCTAGTAAGAAACTACTACTACAAAGGAGAAGAGAAGAAATTAAATAATTGGAATGAGAAGTTTTCATTCAACTTGGTGTGTGAATTACAATGGGGTTGACACCCGTTATATAGGCCATTTGGTGATGATGATAATTGTACTTATACAATGTGTACAAGTTATACATACACCACAAGTCATACACATATCACAAGCAACATAGACAATACATGGAAGAGTTGGTGTACATTGGAGAAGATTACAAGTTACATGACAATACATAGACAAGTGGAGGTACTATTAAGTGAGAAATACAAGTTACATGACTACACAATATGTTGGCGTACATGCATGGTCATCCATATTCCACAACAGTATAGCCTCTTTTTATTTTCTACTTATAAATATTTTATATAGCTACGGATAGTAATAAAAAGAGTCTCACCTCCATTTCATCAAAAAAAAGGCTTGCTATGGGCACCCCACTGATTCATGAAGGCACCCATGTATTAAGGGCACAAAGGAGTTTTCGAAGGGCACCCAAATTTTAGAGGCGAAATTCTGAAAATACCCCTGCCACCAAAGTGGAGGCACCCCACCACACCTCACCATACCTCCAGCCCACCACCGTCCATATGAACCCTGAACCCTAGAAACTGAGCTTGTTCGTTCGTCTCTCGCCGGATTGTCTTCATTCGTCTCTTCTCTCCTCTGTTGTAGGCGGATTTTGGCTGCGCAGTTCGAGTTTGGAGGCTCACCGAATTGGTAGAGTTGGTGTCAACAGCAGCAGGCCGGAATCGTCGTCGTTCCCGGGCTCAAGGCGTGGAATAGAACGACTGGAGGTACGTTGACACTCTAATTAAGTTGCATTTGGTCGATTATTTGTTTAGTTTGTGTAGCGTTGCATTCAATGGTAGGTGCAACGGAAAATCGTGGTTGTCGGCCACACAGGCCATAAAACTATAGCTTAGTCTCGGCCAAGCATGGCCGAGACCTAAGGGAAGTTTTTGTGGAATCGTGGTTCTCGACCAGAGAGGAGATGCTATAGTCTCGGCAATGAGTGGCCGAGACTGAGTCTGGTGTATCGGTCAGGTGTCGCCGAAATAATTATTGTATTATTATGTTAGATAGCGTAACGCTGTGAGTGCTCTCGGGTACCATCGCGCGAGAGTAATTCGAAGTGTGTAGTGGATGTCATGTCTGTGATTTACAACCGAGACATTAGAAATTGTCTCGGTCATGCACAACTGAGACAATTTCTAATGTCTCGGTTGTGCATGACCGAGACTGAGACTGAGGTCTTGGTCACATGACACCGAGAATAGTATTTTGTTATCGGTACTGCTTGACCGAGACTATGGGAATGGATGATTTGAATTTAATTTTTTTGTATATTTCTTTTATGTTTGTGCGCCAGACGCTTACGTGTTGTAGTCTTGTCAAGTATGGCTCGTTCGAAAGCCTCGGTGAATAGGGAGGAGGTTGGTATTGAGGTGTCGAGGGGTAACCGTGGCCGAGGCGGACGGAGACCCCCGACGGCATCTTATCGAAAAGAGAAAGAGCAAGAGAAGGTGGATTTGAAGGGAAATGGTAAGATTGGTGGAGGACGTGCGAAGAAATTAGAATTGCACGATGAGGGTTCCAACATTGACGCGCAGCGACACTCAGATATTGTCGTTGCCCGAGGCGAAGACGAGGCGCATGCCTCTGAGTCATCTGACTCTAGCAGTAGTGACTCATCAGCATCAGCGGACACCCATAGTAGTGATCGTGATGTGGGTGGGAGTACTAGTGGTGGAGGTGCCCATAATGAGGGAGAGTCACATGGGCAGGGGAAATGTATGCTCCTTTCCCCGGTGGTCCCGAAGATGGATCGCTGTTGAAGAGCTTTAAAGATCATGTCGCCTTAGCGATATGGAGCAATGAGGTACATACATTTCTCCGTGTATGGTCATTGGTGTAGTTTAAAGGCCGAGTGACGTCGTCAATTTCCTTTCGGGGAAGAGTTTCGGTCCCACGACCTCCACTACGACACCCACCACCGCTACCGGCGCAACCGACACATTAGTTCCTACCGAAACAGCCCGTAGATAGTCCCAACACGATAGCACTTATACACACTCCACCCCGGCTAATGTACCACCCGGGTCGGTCGCTGCTCGTCCCCCAAAGAGGATGCATGGAAAGGAATACCAACAAAGGAATGTCAAGAAGCCAAAGGAATGAAGCCACATGGACATCGACATTGCTATTGTTGGATCAATTTTCCTTGTATTGATGAACAATTAATTCATTGTTTTGTTGAATGGTTCTTGATCGGTTCTATATGTGGCATGAAACTTGAGAGAATGATGGAATATTTGGCACTGTTTCACTGTTTTCATTGGTGTTGTAAAACTGTAATTGTTATGTTTGTAGCGTTAACAGTTGTGGAATTATTGGCACTGTTTCACTGTTTTCATTGTGGAAAATGTGCATTAACAGTTGTAGAAAATGTGCCATGACATCAAACTGTCCCGAAACTGAACTGTTGAGTTATTAAAACTATGTGTGTAATGTTTGTGCATTTGAATTGTGGAAAACAAGATACAGGTCCCGAAACTGAACTGTTTTCACTATTTTTGGTCGTTCAGGACCGAAAACAAGATACAGGTCCCGGAATGTTGGGGCCGAGATATCTTCACACGTCTCGGTCATGCCCCTCCGATAACATCAGTTTACTAATGTAGTCCCCGAAACCGAGACTTATTTCAGCTTTTAATCAAGAGGAGTTTTCATGGTTTTCGGTCTGAGAACACCGAGATTAGTCGTTTCATTTCGGTTGGAACATGCCGAGAGTGTTGTCGGCCCAAACATAGAGTACTTTCGGCTTTGTCACACCGATATGTTTATATTATTCTCGGTATTCGCTTACCGAGAATTGTAGTCTTATTTCGGTTGATGTCGGACGAGAGGTATGCTGGGCTGACAGCCGATAATTGCCGAGATGGAATATTTGGGAGCAACAACCAACCAAAACCCAATTACAACATCAGTTTACAAACAAAAACACCGTAACAACATCACGAATGACTACCATAACATTGTACACACCTCACTCTACAAACCATAACATAGTACCAACATCATTTTAGGCGTCATACGATATTAACAACAAAGAGTGCATATAAACTCACTTTATATTATTGACAACACCACTTTACATCACTTTCCATTGTCAGAGTTAATAATATTTACAAAAAATGCGGTGGTTCGGCAAACATGAATGTCAAACTATGGAGAATCTAAATCTACCACGGATAGAGCTCCTTCTTCAGAAGGTACGACCGCCACGATTTCACGAATGACAATTCCATCACGTCATCTTTTAGCGCACTCCTCAACTTATCGTTCCCACGCGGGATATAAGGATGGCAGCGGTGCATTAACAATCAACTTCACCTGTCAAAGTTAGAAGTACAAAAGATCACCGATTGTCACATACATGCGGCGTTAAGGATGAGAAAAAACCAATTCACAAATAATCTACACACTTACCCTAACCCAATGGATATTCCTTTCATTAACCATGGCAATGATAAGTCTGCTATGTATCGACGTCGGTGGAGCACTACGTAGAGGAAGAAACGTCGAGGCACTGCCATGCGAGAGGTTGACTAGAATGACATTAAAGGCCGTTGATATTAGCAATCTCATGTCTGGAAGTGTCAACCATTCTTCGAATGAGGCACCAACATGATTATCTGGACAATGCACGGCAGACTTGACATTTTCGTAACTCGTTCCAAGCAGTTCACGCCAAAGGCTTTCATACCCGATTAACTCATCAAACATTCTTGTACGAACTTTCCTCCAACCGTCTACATCGGGAAGACCTAGCCCGGATGCAACACACCGATATCCATAATTTCCATCGCCTATCACATCGATAGTGCTGTCAACAAATGGCAACCAAGACGGTTCTATGCAATGAGAGTAAGGCACATTAGATGCACTTTGGGTGCGTCGACTTGTACGACGCATTTTAGGACCAACTTTACTTTTTTTCTTCCTCGACCTAGAAGCCTCTTCCGTTGATAGAACGTACTCGAATCCGCTAGGCAATCTTGTTGTGGAAAATTCGGCTTCATCGTGTTTTCTCTTTGCAGACCCCGGTGTCCTTCCCTTTGTCTTTATCTTCGTAGGTGGCACCACTCCCGGTGTTGATGAAGGTCGACTAATCTCCTTGAGTTGCTGAATAATCCTGATGCGATCATCCTCTTCAGTGCAAGTATGGAACTTTTCCATGACTCTTTCAATCTCATCGTGCACATTGTACCCAGACGGATCCACAGGATTCTCAGGTATCATACTCAACTTTCGCCAATACACATGAATGTCCTCGAGAGGGATGAGTGTCCCAACAAATTTATGAAAATTTAGCTCGTGGGCACAAGGAAGGCCGTGTCTGGTACGTATCTCGCAACCACAACCAGTTGAGTCGTGTCCAACGTCCTCCCCACGTTCCAATTCATCTCGAATTAACTTAAGCCCCCATTGAGAGACATAACCACGCAATCGGCGATATAACTCATCAATACATTCATGTTGGACCACATTCAAATTGAGCTCAAATGAAGCCTTGATGTTGTTGTGTTGAATCCTAAGGATGCCATCAACCACATTCCACAAAGTCTCAAAATTTGACTGACTGTTGCCAAGATGTAGCTTCAGAGTGGAATGCGCAGACTCCACCCTCTGTGTTGTTGTTTCCCCAAAATGCATGATTCGATTTGTCCAAGTCGGTACGAATTTCTCCTTGTATTTCTTTACACATGTGTTCTCCAAGTAATCAAGAAGACCCTTCACATTCCCGAATTCAGAACGCAAGTCATTCATCATAACTTCAAATAAGGCCTCGGACTTAGCATACATGACACTCGTCCACCTATCCATGAAACGAGCGAAGCCTTCGTTATCTCCAAACATCTTCTTAGTCTTTGCCAATACTACTTTGTTGATGTGTCAAGAGCAAAGAATGTGAGACGATGATGTGAATACTACATTGATGGCACTAATAAGGCCTAAGTCCCGATCCGTCACAAACACGTCAGGTTTAGGCCACCCATCCAGTATGGATCTCAAGTTCTCAAGTGCCCAAACAAAATTTGCATGACTCTCTGATGATATGAAAGCAAACCCAACGGAGAACGTCAAATGCGTAGAAGTGATACCAACAATCTCCAATAACGGCACTCGATACCTATTTGTTTTGTACGTGCAATCCATCAAAATTACCGAAGGAAAAGACCTTAGCAACTTGATTGAATCAGGATGTGCCCAAAACAAATCAGTAACGACATTCGTATCGGGATGCTTCATGTGACACGACATCCACTTATTCTTCTCCAATATGTGCAACAGTTGTTGCATTTGAGTCCTCCCACCCGCATCCTCAATTCGGACTTTCTGTCTTGCATTATATATTGTCTGCATTGTCGATACGTTTGTAACATCTCTTTGCTTCAACGTATTGAGGATGTCTCTTGGCTTCACATTACCCTTTGTCATCTGCACCACAACCTCCTGCTCCCCCTTATCCAATCTTCCGGCATATGAGTGGTCGTCCAAGTTTTTCGCGGGCTCGTGATTGTGTCTCCCACATATGACAATGACGTACCACAAAGAGTCAGTATTTTCCTTGATGTTAATAAGGAAAGGGCATCCACATTTCTTCGTATCAGTTTGAGTCCCCCCCTTTTCCTCTTCTTCTTCATTTCTTGGTTTCGAAGAAATTTTTGCCGCTTTCCCCTTCCCAACTCTTTGACACATTCCCCTATATGTACCAGACCTCTCGCACGCAAGTTTCACCCTTCCTCTGCGCTTAATGCCCCTTGCATCAGAGTGCTTTGTCACTAAAACAAACATGTTCTCCCGGCCTATCATTTGAAGCCATGAAATTGCCGCTTCTCTAGAGGGGAATGGCCTACAAGGTGTAAACGTATCCTTGAAGTCTTGAAATAAAGTAGAGACCGTCATTACCTGCAATACAAACATTGCAACATTATGATCAACCGAAATGCACAGTTAATTCACCAAAAACCCAAAAAACCACGTTTTCGATTGTACAAATCCGCGAATATATGCATAGTGTCGGTTATGTCCAACCGAGACCTACATCATTGTCTCGGCCGATCCATACCTAGATTATGCCTTCCTTTCGTTCACAGCATGACGTGAACTACGAAGAAGTCTCGGTTGATGTCGACCGAGACGTTTCTACAACTCTCGGTCCTGCGAGCCCGAGACATTCGCGCCCGTGCAAAAATCGACTGAAAATTTGAGAAACCGCATATATAACACATTAAATTTCAACAATTACCTCTTGTTCTACCTCCTCTTGCACCAATGCAGTACAATCTTCCATTTTATAGTGCAAACAAACTCGGATTGCTCGAATTCACCAAGCCTACGTTGACAAACCAAACCATCATTTTCTCGCTTCTTGACCGAAATTACGCTTCCTACAAAGCATCATTAGGTTGGCAAACATTTTTACCTCGCTGTCGGATGATGTCAAGCCGCAACAATCGATACACGCTCGGCAAACACAATGTGGCTTTAGGTTTCACTTTGTGAAGAAAATTGTGGTGGTGGGGTGCCCCAGTTTCAGTTTCAAAATGGTGTGTTGGGTTTGAGTCACTATATATTAAGGGACAAAATGGTCATTTCCATTTTAGCTGGGAGAATTACAAAATACATGGGTGCCTTCATGAATTGGTGGGGTGCCCTTAGCGGCCCTAAAAAAAAGTATTTGAGCAAGCTAGTGTGCTCAAGGTATGCTATAAAGTGTACGATGTAGGTATTTTGGGGACAAAAAAGTAAACACAAATTAAAACAGCAAGCCACTTGAGCAGGATCTAAAGTCACGTGGCAAGTACGGGTCAGTCGCACTTCGCCTGCGAGAGCTGATCATGTGACTATCGTGTAATCACATCACTCATTATTTAAGAGGGCCGCTAAGGGCACCCCACCATTTAATGAAGGCACCCAAAGTTTTTGTAAAAAATTCTGCAAAAGGGGAAAATACAATTTTGCCCTTGTATATATAGTGATTCAAACCCCACAAATCATTTTGACAAAGAAAAAAATGCACCCCACCACAAGGTTGAACCCCAAAGCCACATTGAATTTGGCGAGCGTTGATCGATTATTGCGGATTGTCATCATCCGACAGCGAGGTAACAATGTTAGACAACCATATTCGTGCTTTTTAGAACTGTTGAGTTGTGTATAACTGTGAAAATGATGATTTGTTTGTCAACGTAGGGTTTGGTAATTTCTTCAAATCCGAACTTGCCTCCACTATATAATGGAGGATTGTACTGCTTCGGTGGCAGAGGAGGTCGTACTTGAGGTAATTTTGCAAATTTATTGTGTATTTGTTGCGGTTATCCGAAGTTTCTGTCTGGGTGCGCGATTGTTTCGGCCTCGCAGGACCGAGAGGTATTGTAATGTCTCGGTCGTAGAGGACCGATTGGTATACGTCTCTCACGGAACGGTAAAATCGAGAGTATTCAAGAACTTTCGGTCGTTCGTGAGCGAGACTGTGAAGCAAGTTGCTTGACTTCGTACTACCGATAACCAATTTTTTTGATGTTATTGTGATTGTCTTTGTACATTTCCGTTGTTTATAATGTTACACTTGTTTGTATTGCGAGTAATGTCGGTTTACGCCTCTATTTTCGACTACACGGACACGTTTACACCTTGTAGGCCATTCCCAACTAGAGAAGCGACGGTTTCATGGCTTCAAATGATAGGCCGTGAGAACATGTTCGTGCTAGTGACAAAGCACTCGACGCCGGGGGCATTAAGCGCGGGGAAGGGTGAAAATTGCTGTGAGAGGTCGGGGACTTATAGGGGAATGTCACAAAGAGTTGGGATAGATAAAGCAGCAAAAATTGCTTTGAAACCAAGAAATGAGACTGAAGAAGAGGAAACGGCGAGGACTCAAACTGGTACCAAGAAATGTGGATGCCCTTTCCTTATCAACGTAAAGGAAAATGCGACTCGTTGTGGTATATCAACATTATATGTGGGAGGCACAATCACGAGCCCCCAAAAACTTGGACGGCCATTCTTTTGCGGGAGATTGGATAAGGCGGAGCGGAAGTTGTAGTGCAAATGACAAAGGGGAATGTGAAGCCAAGAGACATCCTAAATACGTTGAAGCAAAAAGACATTAGTAACGTATCGACAATGAGGACTATATATAATGCAAGACAAAAAGCCCGAAATGAGGATGCGGGTGGGGAGGACTCAAATGCAACAACTCTGTTGCACATATTGGAGAAGAATAAGTGGTCATCATGGCATAGGAAGGATCCCGTTACGAATGTTGTCACGGAGTTATTTTGGTCACATCCCGACTCAATAAAGTTGGTCATGTGTTTTCCATCGGTTATTTTGTTGGATTGCACGTACAAGACAAATAGGTACCGAATGCCTTTGTTGGAAATTGTTGGCATCACTTGTACGCACTTGACGTTCTCCGTTGGGTTCGCATTCTTATCATCGGAGAATCATGGGCATTATGTTTGGACACTTGAGAAGTTGAGATCCATATTGGATGGGTGGCCTAAGCCTGACGTGTTTGTTACCGATAGGGACTTAGCCCTTATTAGTGCCATAGAAGAAGTTTTTCCGGCCTCGGACCTCCTTTGCTCTTGGCACATCAACAAAGTAGTATTGTCCAAGACTAAGAAGATGTTTGGGAAGAACGATGGTTTTGCGCGTTTTATGGATAGGTGGACGAGCGTGATGTATGCCAACTCGGAGGCCTTATTCGAAGTTAGGGCGAATGACCAAGCGTTGTGAGTTTGGGCATGTAAAGGGTCTTACTGAGTACTTGGACAACACATGGTTAAAGAACTACAAGGAGAAATTTGTCTCGGCTTGGACAAATAGACTTATGCACTTTGGGGAAACGACAACGAAGAGGGTGGAGTCTGCGCATTCTACTCGAAGGTACACACTTTGGGAACAATCGGGCCAATTTTGAGACTCTATGGCATGTGGTTGATGGACTCCTTAGAATCCAACACAACAATATCAAGGCATCGTTTGAGCTAAGTTTGAATGTCGTCCAACATGAGTACGTTGCTTTGAGTTGTATCGACGATTGCGCGGTTATGTCTCTCAACGGCGCTTAGGCTAATTAGAGATGAATTGACACGTGGAGAGGATGTTGGTCACGATTCCACTCGTTGTGGTTGCGCGATACGCACCACACATGGCCTTCCTTGTGCACATGAGCCCAACATCATATATTTGCTTTGGGTCGCCCATCCCTCTCGATGACATTCATGTTTACTTGGCGAAAGTTGAGTATGATACCTGAGAGTCCGGTGGACTCGTCTGGGTACAACGTGCACGATGAGATTGAAAGGGTGTTGGAAAAGTTTCATGCTTGTAGTAATGAGGACGATCGACTCGGGATTATTCAAGCGGCTCGGGAGATTAGTCGACCTTCGTCTACACACTGTTGTCAGCCGCCGCAAAAATTAAGACAAAAGGGAGGACACCGGTCTTCGAAGAGAAAACACGACTGTGACGATTCATCTACGAGACGGTTGCCGAGTCAGTTTGAGTACGTGCTATCGACTCAGGAGGCCTCAAGTTCTAGGCAGAAGAAAAGTAAAGTTGTTCCTAAACTGCGTCGTAGTAGTCGACGCAAGCAAAGTGCAACTAACATGGCTTACGGTCATTGCGTAGAACCGGATTGGTTGCTACATGTTGAGGGGATCATCGATGTGCTTGCCGATGGGAATTGTGGATATAGGTGTGTTGCGTCTGGGCTTGGACTAGCCGATGTCGACGGGTGGAGGATCGTCCGTAGAAGGATGTACGATGAGATTATCGGGCATGAAAACCTTTGGCGCGAAGTGCTAGGCTCGGGTTACGAGAGTGTCAAGATTGCGGTGCATTGCCGAGAGAATCAAGTTGGTGCAACTTTCCAAGAATGGTTGACACTTCCAGACATGGGATTGTTGGTAGCCACTGCGGTCAATGTGGTTCTCGTCAACCTTTCGCGTGGGAGTGTCTCCGCATTTCTACCTCTACGTAGTGCTCCACCATCCACCGGGCACAACAGACATGTCATTGTCATGATTAATGACAGGAATATACATTGGCTTAGGGTAAGTGATGTGAATTTGGTTGAATTGTTTTGTTGTTTCCCGACAATATGGTCATGTCATACTGTTCAAATTGACAGGTGTTGCTGAGCACGAATGCACCATTCCATCCTTATACCCGTCATGGGTACGGTATGTTCAGGATATTGCGAAAGGTTGGCGAGATAGATTCGTATTCCGAGACATCGCGCCCATTGCAACTCTACTTGATGTCACCATATCCGTTGTAGATTTAAGTACACCGTAGTGTTACAACTAATACCTCTAAATTTGGGCGGTTGTACATGTAGTTATTTTGAAAGTTAGCTTTCAACTTGCGTGGATATAGAATGAATGAATTTACCCTATCGACTCGGGTATTGTTGTGCGATTACATTCGTTTCGGTCATGCGTTAAAGTTATTTGTATTTGCGGTTGAACTGTTCTTTGGAACATTCGTTTCGGTCATGGATGACCGAGACGAATGGTTGACACTTCGACGTACGCCCCGAGACTTGACGCCAAAGCTCCGACACGCAATACCGATAACGCCACTTATCGTCTCCGATGATCAGTACCGAAAATTATAAATGGGTGTCGGCCCTGCTTGACCGAGATATCAGATGGATACAAACACAAATTCCAACCAAAAAAAATGGGCACCGAAACATTATAAATCGTCATGCAAATGTATTCAACAGCAACGGAACACATCAACCATTTAAAAATGTCATAAAAATGTAGTACAAATGTCTATCCCTCCGTTATCTACCGATCATTGCTTGAATTTTTTCATATTCTTCCTTCGATACTCATTCCCATGCATTCTCTTCTGAGGCCCAGCATCGGCCTCGGCGAGTGAGCGTGGCCCGGGTTGAGGGTGTCGAAGTGCTATCATGCCGGAGTGCCTCGGGCCTTGTTCGGTAGGGCCGGTTGTCGTGGTTGTGCTTGCTGGTTGCGGTCGCGGAAATGTACTCGTGGGGGTGGGACTTAAAGTCCTTCCCGAAAGGAGGTTGACCATGTCAGTCAGAGTGGTCCTCGCCGAGTCAAACGTAGACATCTCTGGGGGGAGGTCCATCCATCGCAACGCCGCGTCCAACGCTCGCCTATTACGCTGATGAAAAATATCGGGTTACTGTCAAATACTCAACATTTCGGAATTACTTATAAATGCATAATACGTATAACCATTCCAATACCTCAAGTATCTCGTTGTCTGCGATGGTTGGGGCCACCATTACAAGGTCCTCAAAGCTCGGATTCGTGATAACAGGATGAGACACTTTGACGAACCAAGGGAGGTACTCTGGTGTAGCCGAAAACTCAAATACTGCCTTCTCGCCCCGAACTTCAGGAGCCAACACATGGTTCCTCCATCGCTCCCAATTGTCTTGTTCGAACCCATACTTGACGGAGTACTTGTTCGCAAATGGGCCTCTGTGTGCTTCCAATGGACGGTACGGAGGATCTGGTATAGATTGCACATGGCCAAACTGTCTCAGTATCCTCTCCGGGTGGTAGGGCTCCACCACATCCATGTACTTGATCTTCCCACTGTAAAAGGCCATCGCTTGCACAACGCCATTTTCCCTTAAATTTACATATGGGTCCCAAGTGACCTAAACATAATTCAACAACAAGTGTGTAAAATAAATTACCAAACAAAATCATTCATCAGAGGACATGGATAAGCAGCTCACCTCACTTGGTCGCAACCTATCCAAGGTTCTCCTAATGGCCCCGAGCTTGTCAACATTCGCAACCGTCTCGTGCTTTTGAATCCATCTAGAGACACGAGGGTGCACGTAGTCCAAGTACTTCGCATTGGGCGTGGCCAGACCAAGTTTGAAATGGTCGTACACCCATCCCTGCAAATACGTACAATGTTAGTTAGTCCACAATTGCAAGTTGGCCTCATTGAAAAACAGAATGATAATTAATTCTATTTTGTAACAAACCTCAAGCAATGTCAGATAGCCAGCAATCTGAGACACTAGCACTCTCGTTGCGGACCCCAAATGTCGATACAAGTAGGCCAACGCAGCCGCTCCCCATGCGTAGTTCCCTACGTCGTCCAAGTCCTCAAGTAGCTTCAGCAGCGCGATAGACACCCGAGACCCACTCTTATCGGCAAAAAGAGTGCACGACAACAAGTACAGCAGGTACGCTCGAGCCGTGCATTCCACGGGAGGATAATTTCTGGGTCTTGAACCAGCTTTGGGGCACCATCGACTCTTCAACCAATGTTTGAGCACTGTGAGCCCCTTGTTGATATTCACCTCCTCCTCGGCCTCCTCTACGCTAACCCCAAGTAGGTTCGAAACCATCTTAATAGCGTCCGAGCGAGATTCCTCCGTGTACCTAGCAAAGTTCTCCACTTCAACAACTTTGCCCGTCACATGGATCTTCAGGAGGAAGCTGACATCCTCTAATGAGATAGACATTTCACCAAAAGGTAGGTGAAATGTGTTCGTCTCCGGCTGCCACCGCTCCACAAATGCAGAGATTAGCTCCTTGTTGGCCTTCCTGAGAGCGATCTATCGCCGTATTCAACCCCGAACGCCGAATAATCCTCTCGAAGTCCCGCCGTGTCCAGGGTGAGACGATCAGAAATCCCATTCCGCTATTTGAGCTCCGTGATTGATACACTTAAGAACGGGCGCTCCCGCAAATGTAAAAACATCTCGTCATTATGTGAAGACCATGAGTGTTAAGTTTATCATTTCAATGAAATTGAATTTACCTCACTCCTCCATATCGATAAAGCCACATGATCCTTGAAGCTCTTCAAAGAACGCCCGTCTATAGGACCACCGGGGAATGGAGCACGCGCTTCAACACCCACTTCCGGCTCTCCTTCATCATGGCCAGCTCCACCTCTACTGCTCCCCCCCACATTACGATCTGTTTCTATCATGTTCCCCGCCTCTCGAAGAGTCACCGCTACTCGGACTCCGATGCATGCCCCTCCTCTTCTCCTCCGCAACAACAAAGATCCTCGGGTCGCCGGCATTGAGGGTCGAACCCTCATCGTGCAAATGTAACCTTCCACGAGTGTCATCTACCTTCGCCTTGCCCTTACCATCCTCATTCTCCTTCTCTTTCTCTTTCCGAGTGACGATGTCGTCTGGGGTCTCCGCCACCTCGCCCCCGGTTAGGCCTCGGGACCTCGGCTCCAGCCTCTTCCCTAGTCACCGTAGCTTCGGACGAGCCATACCCGAATAAATTACAACATACAAGCGCATGGAACAGATCCCAAATTAAATTTACAAAACAAAAATGCCCAAATCATCCATTTCTTATGTCTCGGTCAAGCAGGTTTGTGAAACAACACATATTCTCGGTCACCCATGACCGACAATTCCTCTAATATATCGTCAGTGTACAACCGAGTCCAATGAAAAGGTCTCGGTTGTCTGCCACCGAGATGTGTTGACCATTTCAATTCGCCTTGCTCTCGTCCAATCACGACCAAGCCTACTCTAACACTCACGCCATGGTACAACCTAGACTATGACCAAATTCTCGGTTGTACACCACCGCCACCACATTACCTAGCAGTAATTCTATCTCTCGTCACGTCTCAGCCGCGATACCTAGAGTCCTCTCGGCCTTGCGTAGCCGAGACTCTGTGATATTTGTCGGCCTTTGTGGCGAGAGTTCGACTTCCCCAAAATGTAGCTTCTCTCTCGGACATGCTTGTCCGAGAGTAATGCGATTCTCTTTCCCGTGTGGCCGAGAACCGCGAATTCCCAGTTCTTACACTAATGAACAAACCACCACTGTAAATCACAACTACTCTACCAAATGTAACTTAATTACACTAAAAACGTACCTTCAAACGACCGATTTCGCGCAAAAACTGTGTGTTCGAATATGTTCAGTGGAACCCTAACTTCGAGACGAAATCGGCTCACACCACGGCCCTACAAACTGCAAAAAAATCGTCAAACGGAGAAGAAACACAAGGCCAGACACGGGAGACACGATTTCGGAGATTCCTCCCACTGGACGGTTCACACAAAACGGGTTCTTGGAGTCCAGGCGGTGAAGATGGTGCTGAGGGTGGTGGGGTGCAGATGGATTTCCACGAGGGGTAGTTTAGGTATTTCGGGTCTAATTTTTGGGTGCCCAGGTAAATCGATTTGTGCCCACATTAACTGGGTGCCTTCATTAAATGGTGGGGTGCCCTTAGCAGCCCTCTTATTTAATTAGAGGGTCGCTATGGGCACCCCACCAATTAATGAAGGCACCCATTTTTTGTCATGCTTTCCTCTAAATTACACTTTGATGTAAATGACTTTATTGCCCTTCATATAAACTTTCTCCAATCTCGCAACCCCATTTTCAAACAAATTTTGAGGCACCCCACTACATTGGTCTCACATCTCTAACCTAAAGCCACGTATTTGTTTGCTGGGCGTGTATCGATTCTTGCGTCTTCACATCTTGCCGGTGTGATGGCCCCAATTTCCCACAAATTGGGCCCCGCCCTGCCTAAGCCCACGTGGACCCCCGAGCCAGTCTCGCAAGGTCAACGCAAACCTAGTCAGCCTTCCAATCCTTCATTATATGTAAATTCACAATTTTAAGTTGAGTTATAAGTATTTGTCAAGTTTTACAATTTAGCGGAAGCAATTTATGCATTAAATAAATCAACAATAACGTAAAAATTTGGACAATTGTGAAACCCTGCATAACTATATCATCATCGGATGAGAGTAAATAAAAGATATACAAAACAAATTCACCTAGTTATGGAGCCTTCCGCTTGCTGGACCGTGGATCTACACTCAGTCAACCACAAGAATGACGAGCTCAGGTAAGTAACGCCAGTAGGACATATATACAGCATTTCGAAATAACCAAAACAGTCGAATTCATGCAATTAGAAAGAAATGAACATGTAACTCATGAATAGAAAGGACTGTAAACAAATCAAGCGATAAGTGAGGCCAAATAGCAAGGAGTCCCGACCGAAAGGTCGTTGAGTCGCGACAAAAGCCCAGCAGACTCGGGTTCAGGACGAGACACCTGCCTCCCAGCCCTAACCCTTGCTACTATGAGATATCCACAGACCCGAATAAGTGCCCCCAACGTACACTCAATTGTGAGATATCGACGGCGTCCAGATAAGCTCATATCACAGAGAAACAGTATCATGACTCACTTGCCAATGGAGTAACACATGCATATAAAAGACACAAATCAATCGATAAGTGAGGCCAAATAGCAAGGAGTCCCAACCAAAAGGTCGTTCAGTCGCGGCAAAAGCCCAACAGACTCGAATTCAAGACGAGACACCTGCCTCCCAGCCCTAACCCTTGCGACTATGAGATATCCACATACCCACTCATATAGCAGATAAACAATAACCATGACTCGCTTGCCAATGGACCACTCAACCAACATCAATTTCGAAGATAGATATCAAAGCAATGAACAACAATATCAAAGCAATGAAAGTACTGTACAATTCCCTAGCTGGTTTACTTACCTCGAGAAATCGCAAATCATCATCAAAACGTCTCGCTCACGCCTCGATATGCGCACCAGACACCCGACTATACCTCCTAAGTCCCTGGTGTCCATTTATACTTTTTAGGGCTACATTACTACGTCATTCAAATCACAATCAAACATACTTAACATAAACATCACCATGAACCATCGCGTCGTCGAGCTTCGTCGAAGTCACGACGCCTTGTCCACGGTTGTTGTCTCGTCGGGGATCGATCGGTCCGGCAACGCGCCACCGCGCCGTTGCTCCACGCCGTTCCCCCGGGCCGCCGCGCCACCGCCGCTGCCGCGCCACCGCCTCTGCCGACGCAGCTGCTGCCGCTCGCCGACGCCGCTGCTGGAGCCGCACCGCCGTCCAGCCATTCGCGCCGGTGTTCAGGCCGCCTCGCCGCCGGTCGTCAGCGTCTTCCCCACACGACCTCCGCGTCACTCGCGAGGAGTCGTTAGCCGCTGCTGGTCCGTCGCTGCAGGGCTGGTCCGCTGTTCGTCCATCCGCACCGCTGCTGGAAGACGTCCGTCACCGTCACCTGTGCGTGCCGCTGCCCTCTGTCGCGACTGCACTCTCGTCGGAGCTGCTGTTCCTCGCCTCCACGCGTTGATCGCCTCGCTGGCTTGCCACTGCACCGGCAGTTTGCGCCCTTACGTCGCCAGCGAGCCGCCGTCCGCGGTCGGAGCTCCGCCTTGTCTCTCCCTCAACCGCCGTCTCTCTCTCTCTCTCTCCCTCCGCCATCTCTCTCTCGTCTTTTTCTCTCTCCCTCTCCCCCTTATCCGAATCTTTCTCTATCTCTTTCTGTTTTCTTCTTGAGGAAGTAAACTAAAGCGTCCTCAAGATTCGTGTGGAGCGGAACTCGAGGCACATCAAAAATATATTTATTCAAATACTTTCCTAAAAAATTGTGCAGTGCGCATCTCGAGGCACCACACAAATGCACACCACTTTCACCTCATTTCACAATCTCGACACTCGCGCCACACGCATCACGAGGCGCATCCAATGTATATTTTATTATTTTTTTTATTGTGACCACATTAAAATCACTATAGCCACTATAGCCACATTAAGCCGCTAACCTCGTTCCCACGTCAGCACGCGACTCGATGCACATCCCCGTTCGTGTTTGGCTCACCGAATTCCCCGCATATACATTTCTCAACAATTAGCATTATAATCTCAAATTGGATATTCTCGGTGTCTCCACCCGAGATTCGGACATACGTATTCTGACGAATGGATCTCACATTCAACCCTGACCTGACATGCGTCACAAGTCAAATTTTCGGGCAGTTACAGCCGGGAGGTACAAGAAGAGGTATTTGTTGAAATTAATTGGGTTTTTTTTTTTTTTGGTTTTTCATCTTTTCAGTCGAAGTTGCACGGGCGCGATTGTTTCGGCCTCGCAGTAGCGAGACTTATGTGTAGTTCACGATCATGCTGTGACCGAAACAAATTGTATAGTCTCGGTATAAACGACCGAGACTATTTCGTAAGTCTCGGTTGCCATTGAACAAAAAATTGATTATAGTCGCGGACCTGTACTATCGAAAAATTGGTTTTTTGGGTTTTTTGATGAATTTGCTGTGCATTTTGGTTGAGTCGTAATGTTACAATGTATGTTTTGCAGGTAATGCCGGTTTCAACTTTATTTTCAGACTACAAGGATGCGTTTACTCCTTGTAGGTCATTCCCATCTAGAGAATCGGCTATTTCATGGCTTCAAATGATTTGTCGTGAGAACAAGTTTGTGTTAGTAACGAAGCACTCTGATACCGGATGGATTAAACAAGAATTATCGAAAACAAATCTCAATACTAACAAAGCACCAAAACATAGACAACAGTCAAATATTTAATGAAAAACACAACAAGTTCCATAATCCGTCATTCAACATTCTAACAAGTCCCAACATTCTACAAGTTCCTTAATCCAACAAAAACTAAAACATTAAAAGCTCCATAATTCGACATTATAAAAGTTCACTCATTACTCCAAATAGCTAATGCGACATGATCTTTAAAGCTCTTCAGCAATGATCCATCTAAAGGACCACCGGGGAAAGGAGCACACATTTCCAAATGCCCTTGTGACTTTCCTTCATTATGGCCACCTCCAACACTAGTACTCCCACCCACATTACGATCAGTACTTGTGGTGTCTGCCGGTGCTGATGAGTCACTACTACTAGACTCTGATGCATGAGCCTCATCTTCGCCTCGGGCAACTATAAGATCTTTTTGTCGACGCGTGTCAATGTTGGAACCCTTATCGTGCAATTGTAAATTCTTTGCACGATTTCCAGGAATCTTTCCCTTTCCCTTCACATCTACCTTCTCTTTCTCTTTCCGTTAAGATGCAGTCGGGGGTCTCCGGCCGCCTCGCCCACGGTTAGCCCTCGACACCTCAACACCAACCTCCTCCCTAGTCACCGGGGTTTTCGAATGATCCATACCTGATAAGACAACAACATGTAAGCGCCTGGAGCAGAAACAGAAGTACAATTCAAAAAAATAAGAACAAAATCTTCAATTTCTATAGTTTTGGTCAAGCAGGTTTGAAAATTTCTATAGTTTTGGTCAAGCAGGTTTGAAAAAACAATTATAATTTCGGTGACGAGTGACCGAGATAACACAATTAGTCTCGGTAATGGACAACTGAGAAAACTATTTCATTCTCGGTTGTATATCACCGAAATGAAATCAGCTATACACTCTGAATTACTCTCGTGATGTGGTGACCGAGAGCAATCACAGAGTTACGCTACCTAAAACAATAACATATAAGAATAATCTCGGCTAACAATGGCCGAGTTTAAGCTAGGTACTCCATTAATATAACTTGGTCAATTCATTCAATTCTTGTATTTGGAGTTGTTGTTGTGTTTGTGTTTGATTGATGTTGGGGACCCCTACTAATGTGTATGAGGGTTCCCACACACTTGCCCTATGTTTCGGCCATGCTTGGCCGAGACTGTATAAACTATTTCTGGCATGGTGGCCGAGATCCACGAGTTTGCAAATATCAATCCATTGAATACAAACTACACAAAAATAACAAATACTGTACCAAATGCAACTTAATTAGACTATCAACGTACCTTCAATCGATCGAATTAACGCCTTGTGTGTGAGATCGAAGACCTAAAACCGAGCCCTAATGCGGAGACGAAATTCAACAAATCGGTGAGCCTCCAAACTCGAACAACACAACAGCAAGCGCCTACGACGGATGAGAGAAACGAAGACAAATCCGGGGTTGGAAGGTTGCTTGCAATGGATTGAGCAAAAATCTAGGTTCAATAAGAGCACGGGTGGTGGGGTGCCTCTATTTTGAATGAGGGGTATTTTGGGAATTTCGGCCATCAATTTTGGGTGCCCTTGGTAAATGCCTTTGTGCCCTCAACAAGAGGGTGCCTTTACTAATTAGTGGGGTGCCCATAGCGGTCTTCTTTAATTAAATATAAAAAGACGAATTAAAAAAAAAAAAAAACTCTTGTACGCCCTTAACTTCACAACAGAATATACCCCCACCCTAGTCCAATTTGGTCATTCGAATGTAAGTCTATGCATCCGAGGCAAAGGCAGATCTAGGAGCAGGGGGCGACCGGCCCTAACCTCCGAGACTTCCTATAGTACCCCTACATATAGTCAAAAAAAAAAATATGCTTAATTTTTCGTATAATCGCCCCCCTCAACCCCGAGACCCCTTGTAATTCCATCTAAAATTTGCCCCCCTAACAAAACTTTTTAATTCCACCACTGATCCGAGGTGCAAAACACAATGGATGTGCCCAGTGTTGCTTCTGTTGTGTTGTAAATGATGTTATTCTAAATTATTTCCTATGGTACGCACACCTTGTAAAAAATTTCTTATGGTACTCAAATGAATAGTCTAGCTAGGATGCAAATAACAATATTGTGGTTTTTCCCCATGCAGTATTCAAAGCTTCATCCAAATGCAGTATTCTAAGCCAACTGTCCATTAAACTGAGTTCCAGTACTGAGAAGCTTTCAATGGAACAAGGCTCTCGATCCTAACCTATCTACTTCATTCACAGAACTTGAAATCGAAACTTGCTTGAGAGAAGTCAAATACCACACCACTCAAACCAACCAACGCACCACTCAAACCAACCAAGGGGTTGTTCGTTAATGTTTTTAAAATAATACATTATACAATTTATACCCTACTTTTGATTAGTAGTAACATGATGAATGCATTGAAGTTTTTTGGCATGCCACTTTCCCTCGTGGAACACAATTTGTCAAAGCAAAATTCTCCCAAAATCACTATCAAAATTGAAACGATAAAAAAAAAAACCTAACACATTTCCAAATGTTTGTAAAAAAAAGTCACTGATTGTCAAACTACTCCATTGTTACAGTCGCAATTCTTCAAAGCCAACTTGATGGCAGTTGAATGTTCTTTTAAACATTTAAGATTAGCGAATCAATTTGACTAAGCGATTGATTCTATTGTTTCATTGAATGTATTGAAAGTCATTGATGATTAATGAAAAATCTATTTCTTCAAAGAAAAAAAAAGACAGAAAAAAGAAGAAATGAACAGATGAAGTTAATTACATGATATCAAAACTCAGGCCTTGTTTGGTTAGGTGTGGAGTTATCTCTCGGGAGATAAATTACATAGAGTTGGGAACTAATCTTGTTTGGCTGTCCAACTTGCCTGTAAGTTATCTCCCCGCCACCCCCTAGGGAGTTATCTCCAAAAAGTCGTAGACACAATTACCCCTAATTAATGACTTTTTTATTACACATCTCTCTTTTGTTTGGAGGCTATTTATATTAATTCATATTTTTTATTGTTTAAAAATTTAAAACTTCCCTATAAGTTTAAAGTTGGACCAAACATAAGAATATTAACTCCAATGAGATAATTCCCAACTAACACTGTAAATTAGCAAAAAGGGACCAAACGAGGGCTCAAAAAAAATAAAAATCGCAGACAAAAAGAAATTCCGCAACATATGCTTAATTAGCCAAACTAAAATTGTTACCCCAAAGTAAAAGATTAAATGAGGCACTATCCTACATTTCATCTCACGTACTTCAACAACCGTAAATCATGCAAGAGCTACATTCCCCCAACTCAGTATGTCATTCAAAGTAGTTTTACACACACATGTACCTTGAGACACCCAGAACAGGAGCTTCAAAGCACATCTTATGTAACCGTTAAGGGAGCAAATTGTGGTCGCACCACCTCCTATGCTCACATAGCGCAACTTCAAAATGTGCACAAGGGAGCAATGCGCTGTTGCCGCGCCTGTCCACAGGGCGTCAGGCATGCAGCTGTTTTCCTCCCAAGGCCCTAATGATAAATGCAGAGTTAAACTGTGAACATTCTAAGCATAATTAATTGTAGATCAAATAGAGAATTACCTGTGGAAGCTTTTAGTCTCCTAAAACCACCAAGAACTTATCGCCCTCATGAGCCTTAGAACTTTCGACACCTTATTTTATGGTACAAGGTGTCATTTCGCTTATGTTTAAGTCCATATGTTACATAATACCTTTTTTCTAGACGCATTATGGTCTTATATTAACAACATAAAAACACTAGACATGCAAAGTACCTCTAGCTCAGGGATCGAGAATCGATGTCTCAAGATAATCAACCCTTTATCTGGAACCTATACAGTACCAGTTATAAGCCCCTCCGGCAATCCTGGAAATAAATTATATACCATGAGTAAGTGAAGAAGATTTTCATCTTCTTGTCGAGTGTCTACTTCATGAGGACTCCACGCTACAAATCAAGACCAGCATCTGCATACTAGTATCACGCTTACTTCAGCACATCGAGAGATCCTTCATTGTAATCATAGTAGACCTTATTTACATTATGCAAGGAAAAAATAAGTAATGTGTGAAACAAAAATCAACAGGAAGTATGACACTCCGCAACCCCTCAAAGCCAACCAATAGTAATTGAATCAGTATCTATGTCCCGATGTACGCCTCCACTATCATGGCTGGCTGACTAAATTCTTAGTGCTCAAACAATGAAAAGTGTCATATAAGAAGCAATAAAGAGCATATGATATAAGTGGAAGCATGACCAAAATAAATGAATGATTCTCGTCTGGAAACAATTCTAAATACAATCAAGCGAAATGTTTTCTTCGTGATGATACTCTGCAACCACTCAAACCTTTGTGAGCAGGTAGCCAACAAATTTCAAGGTGAACCAAAAATGCAGGAAACGATGGGAGCTAGAACACAACTTTATGCTAACAAAAAAGTCCATTAATTTTCAAGAAGCAGACAATTATGAAGAAATATTCATAAAGCGAAAATACAAGAAGGCTAAGATTGAAAGAAATACCTGATCACGCAGCTGATTGTCGATGCAGCAGGATTACAACCCAAACCAATGACCACAATGCGATTTTACGCGTCGACTTTCAGACTAAGGATATGATCTCATCAAGACCTTGACATATTTTGCAACTTAATCATCAGAATAGGAACATTAATTTACACCTGGACTTCAAAAATAAGACATGAATAACATTAGATTATTGACAAGTCCAAGAAACTTAGTATTGCCTGATCCGGACCTTACCTTTATCTATTGGTGTACCTCAGTCATAATGCCATTGCTTTCTGCATCACCACCATCATGGAAAGCACTACAAGGTCATCTCAAACCGCGTTCTTAACGAAAATATAGCAATTCTAGGGAACCAAACCATAAAACAAAAAAACCGTAAAAATTTCCCAAGCATACAACAACAACATAGCCTCAGTCCCAAATTAACTGGGGTCGGCTACATGGATCAAACTTTTCCATTGTGCTCGATTAAGTGCAATTAATGGTGAAAAAGTTCCCAAGCATCCAAATGTTAAAATGTACAGGGGACAATTAAGGCGTTGACATTGCATATAACGTGACATATGCATTGAACTCTGAAGAGTTAAGCCAAACACCCTCTGGATTAGCGCTAACACATATCAGGTTCAAGCCAAAGAACTGAAACAAGTCTCACTAGAATATAGCAAAGCTCAACGCTGTAAAAACAATGGTTGAGACTGTCTCACATGCTGTGCCCCACACATTCGAGGGATTATACCAATACAAAGCCTTGAGCTCAAATAAATGATCACACATTATATTTCCTTATCTGGTACATGTAGAAATGTGATTTAATATGCTACGACCTCCCAGAAAACGCATTTCAACAGAGTCCGAATAAATAAACACCTTAAAATGCATACATCACATTGCCAGACACTTACAAAAGCAAATTCGTTGCCTTGTTCATCAGAAGAGCAAAACAAGGAAGAGGAATTGGGTGAGAATGCAGTTTGGGAGATGACGTATCGCAAGGCATCCATGTCATTGTCAACCAGAGAAAGCACTAGAAGGAATTATGTTGTCAGACATTAATAGAAGTTGGAAAGTCATGACTGCTGGTTCTCTTTTCAAGTATTTAACATAGCATTACATAAAACAAATTCTTTTCTCATCCAAAAAAGAGTAATCACTAATCTGCAAAATAAAAGTGAAATTGACAACTCCAGCCCAATAAAGAGCAATCACAAACAGGTAACATTTCAAAATGAGGGGGCGACCTCTCAGTGAGTGATTTACATGTAATTTGATCAGAAGATCCAATACAACAGCATACAAAGACATGTACAAGAGCATATTGAAATAGTGATTCTCTGACCGTACAGCCTGGGCAAGTGAATGCAGGACAAGGACAGAGTTCCACAGCCATTCTAGACTAGGACTGACAAAAATATACAGCAGAAAATAAAATACAATGGAATTACCCCCCCTCCATGTTAATGATATAGATGCAAAACCGAAAGCCAAAATTACATGAAGCTGAGTAACTGTTGAAACACAAAAAACTATGCTCATATAACCTGTGTAGACATATTTGATGTTAGCAACGTCCCTCTAAAACCTTCCTCAGAATGCTGCAAGTCCATTTTCTCTTCGGAAAGCTCATCTGCAAAAATTACACATCACCGCAGCTAAGTCCAAAACTTCTAGACATTCATAAAATAAATTTCACTTTCAATGTAAACAAGATCAATCAACATCCAAGTAAAGACAAATTCATACCATTACAATATTTTAACAAAAAAAAAAAAAAACACCAATAAGCCAATTTTGAAGAAATACACATTAACAAGTGAAGGAAAGAGTAAAATATTGTATGTGATATTATTGTTAGTAGAACTTATGTCGAAAACATATCAAGTTCTTAAAATAATTCTTTAAACAACATCAAACATAACCATTGAAAACAACAACAAATTAGCGGAATTCTTGACCTAAAAAATTAGCAGTGAGTTGTCCAATATAAATATGAAATATAAGCATATGATATAACAGGTACAAATATATTGTGCAATGCCAAGTACAAAAATGAAACCAAACATAACCCTCCTAATCACATAGGTTTGAGCCTTCTGTAATTTCCTTTTCTTATTCTGGAAGCTCTAGGTTGCGATGCTTTTGACACCTCCAAAGACGGCTTACAAATGCCCCCACTAGAAAACTTGACTCAATAGAAACTGAAGAAATTTGACGGGGTAGGGGTACTGAAACTAACTTAGGGGGCATTAATTAGGAGGGATTTAAACGATTTTGAGAGAACGCCATCAACTGCACTAAATCAAGCGCAATGGAAGAGTCTGATCTATGTAGCGGACCCCTACTAATTTTGGGATTAAGGCAATGTTGTTGTTGTATATTGGAAGTTGTAGGTGCACGTCAAGTGCCTTAAATTGAGTCGAGTGGAAAAGTTTGATCCATATGGCTGATCCCACAAATTTCATGTTGTATGCTGCAAGTGCATTCGTAAAAAGAAATCAATAATGGACTGAGGCTGAGCTGTACTTGTCGGTTGAGTATGTTAAGACATGCTCACTAGCCATGAGCAAACAAGTTAAAATAAAAGTTTTGGTAGGGACCATGAACAGGAGGAACCATGGCATTAGGAAAGAGAGATTCCAAACCAGTCCATAAGCTAGACATATTGAGTCGGATCAAGAGTTTTGAGGTGTTAACGAAAGATCAAAGTTGAATTTCACAATGATGACAATTATACATACTTTTCCTCTAATTTGCAGGAATCTAAATATCAATGGAACCTGATAGTCTTGGATGAGCCAATATAACATCGTCCTGAAACTTTTAAATGACTTGCATCTAAATAAAAACACTGTAAATGTGAATATGGAGAGCATAGATCTATATTACCAGCAATATCACGATTCTCATGGATTTCAGAGTCTCTGACCCACAGGAGATCTCCAGGAAATATATTCATGTCAGCCAAGGTAGCAGACTCCCCCTCGATGATATTGGGACCTTTGTGAAGAAGCTGGTTCTCTTTCACAACCTAACAGAGATAAAATAGCATTAATAAGGTCTACGTCAATATTAAACATTTTAACAATCATAATACCATTAAATATCTTAGTTAAAAAGGTCAACATGAAAAATGTGATGGAAGTAAACAGAGTACATGAATAATGGTTAACAAAATACTTAATTGGACAAATGAAGGGTACAAAGTTTAGACAAGTCGAATAAATTTAGAAAAACAAAACTACTGTAAAATTGATCCCATCCCACATCCCTTTTACCAAGCAAGATAGAGAGAGTGCCACCAAAATACAATATGAAGTAGAGTTTGATGCCAACTTTAAATCCAGATTTTTTTTTTTTTTTTTTGGTATGAAAATCCAGATGTTTTTCACCATAACATTAAGGTTCAAAGCAACCCTTGGTAGTTGGATTAGCGCTGCAATTCACATGGCAAGAAGTGACCCTGAGTCCTGACGAATGAGTCAGCAGCTGCGCCAGCAACAAAATAGAGTACTGTTCAAGAACATCTAGAATATGAAATCCTGGACAATGAGAAGAATATTGCTGAAAGTTTGAAGTTTGACAGCACATCACTCGTCATTATCAGCAGATTCAGCACAACCAGCACATTAAATCTCAGTCAAATAAAGTTTCAAAGAGGTAACAAATCAAGGATCATACTTCTCCGAGTTAGAAGACTCAAAACCTAAGAGTACACTAGCCATTCTACAAGGACAATTTAAGCAACCTGTAAACAAGCCAGAGTTGTTTAATTCAAATAACATTCCAGTTATGTTGTTAAGTTCAATCATTATAAATGTAAGAATAAAATCAAGTATCAAGAAACAAAAGAGAAAATGAAGTGTTAATGGATGTTGACTATCATGATGTACCAAATCTAATTAATGGACCAGCGGACAAGCACTCTCAAGCTACTTAATGTTAAAAACGTACGATTTTATATTTTCCTCTTTGCCACCTACTATAGCGAGACAAATAACCAAAAGGTTGCAATTTTGAATGCCTAAAAAGGAGTTAATCAGAAACTCAAATTTTAATTTCAAACTCAAATAACCTAAACTCTATGAAATATCCCAAATGAAATTGTATGCTCAAACTAAAAAAAAAAAAAAAAAAAAGAAAAAAGAAAAAAGAAAAAAGAAAAAAGAAAAAAGAAGAAAAAACTGAGGATCCATTACGAACTGGTTTAAAAACCCCTAAAAGATGAGAAGAATAGCCTCTAAAGAAGATTTCCCCAAAGATCAACAAACTAACAATTTGATGGAACAAGATATATCAGAAAAAAATCTTAGATTTTAGAGTCACATAGACTTGAAAATTTATTGAAGGATCGCTCCTCCCAATTTAAAAATTATACAATCGATAATTCATCTATTTGCACCTTCAAAATTTAGACTCATTTCCATCACGTATTTTTTGACATACAAAAGATCTATCTTTATTAATAAATTTTTCATTTTCACAACAAAACAAAATTTATTAATCACTCTCATATCCAAGTTCAATAACGCACAATGAAAGGTTTAAAAGTTAAAACCCATAAACCATGAGGAAAGCTTTTTTCCAAAGTAGCCCCCTAATCCAAGATTTCCAAAGTAGCCCTAACCGTGTCATGCACTTCAAAATACGTGCGCAACGCAGACATCTCAAAATACATTACGTGACATCCAAACAAGTGGGTGACTTAAAGTGCGTCAAAATTTCGATTCCTTAATGATGTGGGCCCATCTTGGAGTAAAAACGAGTTATTCACTCTCCCTTCTTGATCGAAAATCGAGATGGATTAGGGCTTCAAGTTGTCTTCGATCTTCTTCTTTGGGTCGAAACTCTTTCAGGTCCTCTCCTTTCTACAACTATCGCTCTCGATGGGTTAGGAATCGACTTCTCTCCGTTTCTCTCGTTGCATCTTAAACAAGCTCTCCTTCTCTGCAACTCTCTCATATCAGGTTTTTCCTTCTCTCAATCCCTCTTTGCAACTTCTCTCTTGTAGCCGCATTCAACCTCAAATATGCCGCGAGTGCGACGACACGTGTTCCGTGTCCAGATCTGTGTTGAATTGTGTCGACGCGTACCCCGACACAAAGCGTCGAGTCCTAGTAAGGTAGGCATGGAAATTAACCAAAAGGCATATAACAACAAAATCATTCATGAGAGCTAAGAGTTCGAAACTATGAAAAGAAACCATAAAAGGACAATTGTGGCAGATACAGGAGCCTTATCCAGTGCATGAAGGTTATTTTAAGAGAAGGACCTCATGACATAACCGTCACGGTGAAGAAAAGAACTAAATGGTCGAATAGGACTTAGGAGTTGGAGAAGGACAATTATTCAATCATTCTCAACACCAAAGACTTGAGTGAGAAAGGAGAAAAGCTCTATGTTCCTGGTTCTCCTATTGCAGAATTCTCAAGAACCAGAAGAATGCCAAATCCAGGGAGACCTTGAGTTTCAAGATATATTGAATAGTGTTATCAATACACAAATGTCTTACTCCCCAGATTTTGTAGTTTTTTCTTATGCAGTACCTCAACGTTAAAACACATCAAGGATTCAACAATGAAACACGAGATTGTGCCAAGTATAGCTGCTAAAAGAGAAAAAGAAAAGGTAAGATATGACTTGTAATAAAAATTACTGAAGATATAGATACCACCTAAAAGAACACATGGATCTAAAATAAGTGAAATTGATTAGAGATTCATCCAATAATTGTTACTTGCTTGTTTTTGAACTTACGATGTGGTAAGAAAGCCTTAAAACTTAAACCGATCCTGCCATAACAGAGAAATTAAAGATTTTTTGAATTATTTGGACTGTAGAGCTCATGCTTTGCTCTTGTTTGCTCCATTTTGTATTCTCGGATGGCTGATATAATGTTGAAGAAATAAGATAATCATAATTTTACTGTCTGTATCAAGAATATATGGGACAAATGGAGGGCACTCTCAGGAGGTAAAATAAGTAAGCTGTCATCAAAAGACTTAATGTTTTCAGAATGCATAAATGGAAATAAATCTTGAAGAAGTAGAAGACTGATTGCATGGGAACCATTGCAGGTCTAGGCTTCAAAACAAGACCTTATAAGTAAGCCTAGAAAGGAAAATGATCCAAATTGATCTATTGGATCGAACAGGATAGAGAATTTCTAAGTTCACGTGTCTAAGTTTGTTAACTTTTCTATTTAACCTAATCAAGCCCAACCAGAATCACAAAGCGAACAAAAAGTTTAATAATCTCTTACTCTGACTTTGTTTGAGATATAAAAATCTTAAAGGGTTTCGAAAATGCAAATACAAATGAAGGTCGTTAAGAATCAATCCCAAATTGAAAAGACAACCATCATGGGATCACTTTTCCCACAAAAGGTTGATTGTTCTCATTCATCCAAAATAAAATATACTAACACAATAACCATCAACAAGCAATCATCATTCATGTATGCCAATCATGGATCACCTTTTACTGTACTCAACTATTAAGAAGTTCCAATTTGGCAAACCAAGATATATATATATATATATATATATATATATATATATATATATTAAAAAGAACTAAAAAATTCAAGCCAACTTAGACAAAAAACCCATTAATATTTTACTAAAACAATGAGTAACATCCAAAATATAAGAACCAACTTGGGACAAACAAATAGCAAATATGAAATAAATTGCTGAATGAACTATAGCTTCAAAAGTGAAATACAATGAACTTTTTAAAATAAGTTACAAGCATAATAATAACTAAGAAAATTTATGAATAGGGACATCAAATATAGCTTACCCCAAAAGATTCCCATATCATCATTTTCAATTGATAAATTGAGGTGGAACCAGAAACTTTGAGATTCACAGAGTTTCCATTTGATGATTTTCTATAGCGTTTGGAGGTGCGGCGATCAGAACCAACGCAAGCCCCAGAAGCTTCAATAATTGACCTTGGTGCTTCCTTACCGCGAACAAAAAACACGCATATATCCTCATTGCAATAACTAAGTTTCTTCATCAACTCACAGCTTTCTCTTTCGCCAATGCAATCTTCACAAATCTAGGCATTTTAAAGCGGGATTTCAAACAAATTAGTCAACTTATAAAATTCAGGTGCATTTTCATTAAAGGACTTTCAAATACATAAATAATAGCTTGCAGCTCTAATGGAAATGCAACAAAAAAATTGTTACCAAAATACAGTATATAAAAGGCAGATCAAACCATCTATCTAAACAACAACAACAACAACATAGCCTCGGTCCCAAATTAATTGGGGTCGGCTACATGGATCAAACTTTTACATTGTGCTCGATTAAGTGCAATTGATGGTGAGCTTTCCAAACTTGTTCATTTCTCACTACACCCGGGCTCCGATGCAGCGCGTCGCTAGGTGGGAACGCCTCAACGTTTATATATGTTTGATCAATTTCATGAAAAGTGACAAAAGTTTTACGCTGTCTGTCAATCTATCGCAACCCTCCATTTTCCAAAGATGAAAATTGAGCTTGGGGCCTCCCTCCCCCACTTTTCGGGTATAAAAAATGAGTTTGGGACCTCCCTTACCCATTTTTCGGTATGAAAAATGGGTGTCAGAGTCATTTATCAGGACTTCGGACAGGCTATGTAGCGCACATAGTTTACAACATAGGTGGAGTTAAACCATCTATCTAACAAAACATTAATAAAGATTAAAGAGTGCTTCACTAAAGATTCTTAGATAATGCAAAATTTTAAAAACCCAATTTTACCATTGATTTCATATTAGACGAAATTATGTATATATTTGGAATGTAACAAATGAAAGGCAATCCCAAATATCATACATACTTTTTTTTTTCTATTTTGTTCTAGTGTTCTATATTTAATCGAGCACAATCGAAGAGTTTGATCCATGTAGCCGACCCCAATTAATTTGGGACTGAGGCTATGTTGTTGTAGTTGTAGTTGTTGTTGTTGTTGTTCTACAGAATACAAATTAATGCCTTATGGACTCACCACTGGGATAGTCTTGACTATAAGCTTTATGGATTCGAGCTCGTCAATTGCTAGGTCATTTGAAGAATTTATGCAGGCCTCTGTAATTGGCTGCTCTTCACTACCTCCTATCGACCCGCTTTTCGGTTCATTGGCAAGCTCAATTTCGCAAGATATTCCTCTCCACTCATTCCCTTTCCATTCTTTGCAGAAGAGTTTCCAATCGTTCTCCATAATTATTGTCAAACCATCCATCTGATATTCAAGTTGAGCATTGTCCATTGTCAAGTTAATAAAAAAACAAACCAGAGTTAAATTTTTAAAAAAAAAATCAGGGAAACTAAGTTAAAATAACATGTCAAGAGACCTTCACATCAAGTTGGAACTAAAATAACCACAAAGTAACATGAAATTAAAGAAAGGAAAATGGTCGGGTGACATTCTTTTGATACAAATACTTGCTAAATGTCGTTGGAATCCTTTGGATTTTGCACTGAGATATGTGCACACCCTTGCCAATGTTTGGCCTAAGAGTCTCAATGATTGTGAAGTAAATGTGTGTATCATAACTATGTCGTTGTATCATTGTCCTTAAAGAAAAAAGAAATTTTGCCATTTATTTGAAAATATTTGGAACTTCAGAACACAGTCACAAAACAATATAGAAAATGTGCTTGGTAGCTATTAAGTTTATTAGACAAATGACAATTAAGAACAGGTACCATCTTCCAAACATTTACCAAGTCATAACATTTCATGCTTAGATCTACTAGACATTTGGGTTATAAACATGGAAGAGATGCTCTATCAAGGTGAAACCGTGAGATCAATGAAAAACAAAAAAGCCACACAACTAGATCCCATCACTTTGAATTCATGTCCCTCACATTATAATCGAATTTATGAAGACTTTCCTATAAAAAGAAATATGATGATTAACAAAATATGGTTTAACATCAACACTCAATAGAGAACTTAAAGCAATTTATTAATACAAATAGTGTCATGTGTATAACAATCTAACAAATTTAGTAAAACCTAAGACTATTCGATATGTCAATCAACAACAAATTTTCTTCTTCTTCCTTTATCCGAAAAAAACAATTTTTCTTCTTTTGTTTTCGCTTGACAAGAGGAGGGAGGTATTGCAGTGTTTCGCATGCCATCTCTTATTCAAATTTACAGAGCTCTAATCCAAGATTTCACAGTAGTACTGCTCCTCAAACTTTCAAATCCAAGCATTGAGCAAGATTCAAATTGATTCACCTCAAAAAAATTGAGATCTTGGGATTTCCCATTCTCAATACGACGAGTCAACTATAAACATAATTTGGATTCGTGCATCTCAAAGATAGAACCTCCACACACTCTCCTACATTTCTCCAATATCTCAAACCTAATAATTCTTTTTCTTCTTTTTTTTTTTTTAAGGATAGGAAACTATAAATATAATATTGATAAGGAAATGAAAAACTACAACAATAAACCACTAATGGACCAAGTAACTTACACCTGTTTAGTCTGTCACTAAGACCGTGTGAGGATATCTTGTCCTCAATAGTCAGTATATATATAGTTTCACAGGATTGACAAATTAGTCATGGGACAACAACATAAACCACTGTTTCGTAGGAGAAGACCATTGATTGAATAAGATTTGATTTTATACTTTGAAACATGAAATTAAGGCAGGAGAAGTATTTGCGGTCATTTCCTAAACTTACAATTCATATTTTTGATATATAAATTGATATCTATTTCCAACTATCAAATTAACTGATTAGTCATTATATATTTGTCATTCAGGGACTTCAACATAAATGGCATTCTTGCCACCTATTCGTTATGAAATATTTCTACCTTTTCTATCTAGGTGCAAACACCTTATAATCGTCTTTGCAACTTGTTTTATCCAATAAAGGCATGTCTCCTTAAATGTTCTAATATCTTGCTAATTTCAAATGCCAGAGAATATACTTTGAAAACATTTCCACATTGAAAAATTACAGCTCTTGACACTTGCATGTCACCTCACTTATTGAAACTTTTTTGTAGCTTATAAGCAGTTTTAAAAATATCATATTTTTCGTCTGACGACAATTTTTTTTTGTTTTTGAAGCCACCTGACAACAATTTTCAAGATTAAACTTGATCAAATGAGTTACAATAACTTGCTTCTTTCCTACAACTAGAGTCTGATATTGATTAGAGTAATTTGCTGCTATTTTATAGGGACTAGGATTGACTTCAATGCATCTCCTTGATAGAATTGGGACCATCTGCTTCTCTAATTATTTCTTACTACCTAAAATATGTTAAGCCAAAAATAAATGAAATTCTGTTAATAAGAAGTTTGACACTTACTTGGGATGCCTTCTGGAAAATTCCCCCTCCTTTGTAGAATAAATCAAGTGGCCTTTCTTGTAGACGTGAGTGCTGGAACATAAATATAAACGTATTAGACAAGAAATACACCCATGAAGCAACATACATTCCCATAACTCTTGATTAATAAATCCAATGGCTCCATAACTTTAAGAAGCACCACAAATTCAAGGGAAAAGAAAGAATTATATTTTATAAGAAACTGAAAAGTACAAAAGGAACTTCCTTTTTCCCTTCACTCTTTGAAAGGGGCCAATAGGCAGCCACTTGCTAAACTACAAATTTTAAATTTCTAGTATCATTGTATCGACAAAACAAACTTGATTAAAATAACAGTAAGTAGCATTAGAAAATCTGCACAATATGGCTATCGAAGCCAACAACAACAACAACAACAACATAGCCTCAGTCCCAAATTAATTGGGGTCGTGCTCGATTAAGTGCAATTTGATCCAAGAATGGAAAATGGGCTTGGGGCCTCCCTCCCCCATTTTTCGGGTATGAAAAATGAGTTTGGGACCTCCTTTACCCATTTTTCGGTATGAAAAATGGGCGTCAGAGTCCTCCTTTATCCGGACTTGGGTCCGGCTATGTAGCGCACATAGTGTTCTACATAGGTGGAGTTCGCTATTGAAGCCAACAAATAAAAATATAACTGTATTTTGAAACTATTGGATTATGTATATTTCAAAGAGAATACGAAATGAAGAAACCCAATGGAGGACCATTTCTACATATATTTTCACACACAACAAGACAAATTCCTAACTCTGAATCCAGTCAGCCAAAGCATATTCTTTGCCTTATTTGCCAGTGAACACCCAGAGATCTCCCAAGTTCTTTTCCTTCTCAAACACTCAAAAAGGTCGTCACCCATATTACTGCAAATTTCTTATATTTTGGTCAACCCAAATAAATATGGTAAATCAAAGTAAAGAGAGCACATCTTCTGATCCTTCAAAGAAAACAAGTTTTACAACGAAAAATAGAACATGCAAATCTTAAAGAGTAAAACAATAGATGAGTAGAATCAGATTTTCAAGTTAGGGATCATTGGACTCAACATAAGAGCAAGTGCACATTATGCATCCAAAACGCCAAATGACTGTAAAGAGAATAATGTTTATTTATCCAATAAAATAACGGTTTCAGCGTGTAATATGCAATTTTAAGAAGGATTGAGCGAGTAAATAAAAATAAGTCATTTCAATTAAATATAAACTAGATCTAATCAACTAAGACATTTAATTCTGATTAAGAAGTTAAAATAGTTCAGTGGCCTGATTGTCTTAGAGTAGTTGCATAAACCGCATGATCCACTTAGCATCATTAAAGCAGCAAGTCACTATCAAAACAGTGAATTCCATTGCAGGTGGTGCCTCGGCAACGGTAGGTGATATACAAAAATAAAAATGTAATATACGTGTAAAGGAATCAGGACTTGGACACAAATTGCCTAGGCAATGGACTAGTTGTTGCCTTCGCAAGGCCTTGATAACCCTTCATACAAAGAAAAAATCTGGACAACCCCACATTGACCAAGTCAATCTTAAGTATGATTATATGACCATCTAGATTGACCAGGGAACCCATCAAGCAAGCTGACAGCCATGTAATCATATATTTGCTGCTCTGACCGACAAATTCGTTGCATGTTTGCTCTTCCATATCTAGAAACATTATCAATAAATATTGACCAAACAATAGTAACTCTTTACTACTACTTCACAGTTCAAAAGTTCCAATAAGGCACTCACCAGAACAAGATCATTTCTAATGAGAAACTTGATTTGAGCCTTACCTTTTCACAAATCAGTGATTTAATGACACTCTCCAAACTTTCAGGTTCAACCAAAGATGTGTTTTTCCCACTTGATGTGATGAAGCTTCTCCATTTTGATAACCAAGAGGAAGGCAACAAGTAGTATTTACAAGAAGGAGAAAGTGCCATACTTTTCCCAAGGAACAATTTCTCGTGATTCTGACGCTGTTTAATCTTTGTTGCTCTGTAACAGCAACATTTAATCAAGCTATGATGAACAATATTTGCAAACCAAGATGGATTAAAGGAACTGACATCTACCTAAGGCTGTCCTCCAAGAATGCTGCTTCTGTTAGTTCTACGGAGCATATGGCACAATTCTCTGAATCCAAGGGAAACACAGAATAATCCAAGGGATGATCAGGCTTCCCTTCATTAGCATTTCCACATAGAAAAAGCCAAAGGTTCTCAGGAACCAGTACACGCTTAGCTCCAGAGGCTTGTTCTGGCATTAGACCTCCATGTGGGCATGTAATTGATGTAGTTGGTCCAATGTAAGCTTCGCATGGAAAATCTATATTTTTTCTGCGTAACCATTGTATCAACCTATTAAAGGAAAAAAAAAAAAAAGGAAGCCTTGAGAAAAAGCATAAAAATAATGAATTAGCTATATTCGTACCCATGCACAAAAATATCTAATCTGCAGGGTCAAAGAGCATTCGACATAAGAAAATACACTATGAACTAAACTATTTGAGGCTGAGAAGAGGTGATTTTTTCTAGAAACTCATCTAACAACAACAACAACAACAAACATAGCCTCAGTCCTAGAAACTCATCTAACAACACATAAATATTAGATCAATTGAACTTCACTTCTTTCAACCTTGACCAAAAAAAATTCACTACTTTCAGTTTATTGTCCATCCCTCAGTCATGAAATAGAATGATACACAAATTTCTAGTAATGGCTGATTCCTAACATTATCGCACTATCAAGTCTTGAGCTGTATTAAAACAAATAGTACAACAAATTGCAAGGAAAAAAAGTAGCAATTATAAGGAAAAGTAAAAAAAAAAACCAAACAAACCATACCATGCCCTAGAAATGTAAAACAGGTTCCCATCATGAAATTTCCCAGAGATTGCAGCCTCCGCAACTTCCTTCATGGTTGTTCTTTGACCCCTATAATCATCAGCGCGGACCATGGACCTTGCACTTTCCATGAGGCAATCGATGCAATAATCCGCATCAGCTAGCGTTGGTCCTCCATGATACTAGAAAAGAAGATCCTCGTCAATACTATAGTGCACATGAAACGGTTATAGGAAAACAGAAAAGCAAAATAAAGGAAGGAAAAGATCCAAACAGTCGAATAAACAGTAAATAACAAGTGATATGTATGTTCTCCTTAAAACATACCATTGATTGCAAGGTGTCACTGAGGCAACACCTGGTGCTTAATTAAACACTAGTAATAAAAAACAACAAAACAAAAATCCAATTTCAGAAAATTCACTCATTGTCTTGAATGAATTCCTCCCCACTCACAAGGTACACAATGAATCCAAAATCATATTTTAGTATGATATCTGGTTCTCAATCACAACATGTGGACACTACCCAGAAGTCTTATTCTAATTATTTTTGCAAGCATAATTACTATTCTGGAAATATATAAATTGAATGAATGTGAGCGTTAACAATAGACATTTGGTCAACTAGGAACCTAGAAATAAATAATTAATTAACTCTTCAAGGACTAAAACAATTTATATTTGTTGCATGTGCATCGTCTTGCATCAGTCAATAAAATTGCCCAGCTATCCTTACCTTTTATTTATTGAACATCTATGTTTTTGGACCTTTCACATGCTCAGAAGTCCTCTATTGCAAAAATAAACCCTTCTTTGTTTGCCCAGAGGCTTGGGTGCAAAATGTTGCATTACAAATTTGGAGTTTTATTTTGATATTTTCTAATATAAAAGATTATACCACATCATAAGTGTTAACAACTTTCTAGTGGGAATACTAGGTTTGTTTTTATATTTAGAGCCTTTAAATACATATTGCTGTATTAAGGTAAATAGGTTTAGTTTGCATGTTTGCTGCTTTACAGATTCGAACAAGATTGAAAGAAGCTCTAAAATTTAAAAGAAAGAGCCCATCACACACAAAGTGTTCTCAATGTAAATGCATTCAAAATGCATGTAGCAAGAAACATCCCCCAATCTTTAATTGTGTAAAAAGTCTAAGGCATAGATAAAGACGATCTAAGAGAGGCGATAGAGATTGAAAGCAAGGTCGAGGAATTGAGGGAAAGAATCAGAAGGGAGGGGAAAAAGACAAAAACCTTATGCATCTGGAAATGCTAAGTAGAAAATCCTTAGTAGACAAGAGAAAGGGAGAATAAAACAAAACAAAAGGAATGTAAAGGATTAAATTGAAGTGATTGGTGACATTTGTGTTTTAAAAATATTTGAATTTCATTACGGTTATCGAGAGTAAATATTAGAGAAGATATTCATAATCAGAAAAGAATAAGAAATTTAGGTCACCAATCCCAGCCTTTCGCTCATTCTTTTCAAGAAAAGAACCTAAAGTATTAAAGCAAACTGATATTAGTAGATGAGTATTGTAGGATTCTAACATAATTACCCATTTAAGTTGAAAAAAATTTTAAGTACGACTTGTTAGGTTTTGGGAAAAACACTAAATTGATTATTCTATGAACAATTAGGTCAATATATAGTTACATGTAAATGGGCCACCCACACACACACACACTCAAGGCGAATCAACAGTCTTGAGTTTGCAAACCAATACACTAAAATAATTAGACTGACAGTAACCATAAAAAGAACGAAAAGAAAATAATAATAATTATTATTATTATTATTGATGTAAGCTTGTAAATGTAATTGAAGTGGATGACTCTTCCTCTTCGTATTCCACTTACTCCATGTAACACTCACTTAATTCATGTATTAAGTTTGTTATAATATGTAAATGTAACGTGCACTTTGGTCTTCACGTCTCATTAAGACCAAATGGCTATATAAGGAGATGAGATCTATGTAATATATACACCATATTGGAATGAAAGTTCTCTTATTTCTCTCCTCTATTCTCTTGTTCTCCTATTTATTTGCTTGTTTACTTTTCCGGCTTCAGTCATAGTTATTTTACAACACGTTATCAGCATGAATCCGCTCTACGTGATGGAGATCTCGAAGATCAATAAACTTTCTAATAAGTAAAGCAAGGAAGGTATAATATTTTTACGAATTTGATTTCATGTTTTTTGATAATTGAGGTATTGTTTTGGGTTCCATGCATATTCATTTTTCCACAACTTAAATAAAAAAAATGTTCTTTGAACCAAGAGATTTAACAACTCTTGTTCACCTATACAAGCATATGGTAAATTTTTATTGGCCTTGGAATCAAAGCAGATATCGATGCACCAAATTATCATACCTGATTATTACATACCTAGTTATAACGTGGGTTTACATATATACTTTTTAGTATCAATGGTGTGGTGTTTAGATACATTATAAAGGGTTTTTCTTTTTCTAACAAATTTATTTGGAAAACCATTAGGAAACCATTACCAATGTGGGTTCTCAATCAGACTATTGGATGGTAATATGTACTAAGGCAGTTTGGGTTCTTAAAATTAGATTGGCACAACACCATAAGTGTAATTTTTGAACTTTATATATGGACTACTTAAATTAGCTTATTATCTTGATTAATATGTAGTATAATCTATTTTTAGTGTTTGACAAACACAAAATATTTTTCAACTATATTAAAAGCTACATTAGTTCAATCACTTATATATAATTCATTTTTATTAAATAATACCTATAATTTTCTTGCGTGCGTGCGAGAATGAAAATATGAATTTGAATAGTTGCAAATCTTGGTGTGATGTATTGGCATATAGAGAACCGTATGTAGTTAGAAATTCTAACACATTCTATTTTGCACGACCTGCTTTGCCATTAATTGAAAGGCACTTCCTATGACCCTATGAGTTTTTATATTAGTATTTCACATAAAATTATTAACGATTAATTATATTTTATTCTTGATTTTTACAATACAAATAATACTAAAAATTTGAGTTGATAGTGGGTAAGCGTTGTCCCCAGTAAAGCTAAACATTGAAAGGGAGACGGGTTATCCCATTCGAGGAGACATGGTTGTTAAGTAGACTTTCGTCTCGCCGCCCAACCTGGAGGTTGTCCCACCAACTCATATAAGTAGTATATTTTGTGTATAAAATAATCATATTTTGGACATTTATTTAATCATATATTATGTATTTTACATAAAAAAGAAGAAAACTATTTACACTATTTCTATTTTTAAAAATATTATACTCGATTGAATTTATTGCCATAATATAATTGACAAAAATTACTTATTAAGGCAAACTAGATGCAAAAATTATTACTAAAGCATCTACGCAAGGCTATGAGCACATTGCTAGTATTTATTCGCAAATATCTCTATAGAGATTTAAAAGTGAATATTTCACTCCATAATATCATTTCACTTCATGGAGCTATGAATATAAAACCAAAATTGGTGATGCTCCAAAAAGCTCTAAATGAGCGGTTGGGTCTCAAGCTACAATACTTATATCAGTCGAATATGAATTATAATTCCGCAATTTTAATTACTTATTGGTAGAGGCTATGCGGAAATGTGACTGGTGAGGCAATGATAGAAAAAAAAAATCCACATGGTATAGCTCAATATATTATTGCAACAAATATCGAGCGCGTATATCAATTATGAATATTATGGATTGATTTCTTACCTCATGGTAGCTGAGTAAAATAATGAGATATTATACGTATAATATCACTCCCGTCCAATTGGTCTAGCTTCATAAATCATATATTGCGTTATAAAATGACCATGGTCGCAATGATAAAATTATGGACGTGAAAAATGAGAAAAGATCTGGTAAAGGTCGTATTAGTAATTCTACCAAAAGTGGAATAAAAGTGGTACACCACATGAAATATAAATGGGTAAAGTTATTGACAATGAGCATGCTCTAAATTGTGACAAGCTGTCACGTATAAAAGGCTATTAAGCCATACTGATTATATGTTGTCATATGCCCAAATATTTTGGTGACTTTTACCATGCCTTTAAAATCAAAGGCAAAATTATAAATTTTATCAGTGAACATAGCTCAATAAAATTGGCACATTGAGATGTGTTCAAGTTATGAGCTAAATAAAGGCGATGAATTTATGTCTTGCGTATTGTGCTACATACATGCACATTATAATATAAAAGAAAATATTTATTGAATTTGAACTAGCGGGTGCTAGCTTTCAGACAATATCTGGTACAATAATTATGTAGTTATTGCCTTGTCCAGAAGAAATTTATTAGAATAATAGAAAATTTTTCTATATGATTTAATCTGAGAATAAAATTCCCGGCTTTAACTTCTAAAATATAAGGCAGATTAAACGAATGTGGTAATAAATCAGATGATCTAATGACATTCATAATGTGGAACGATTTTTTTATCGTCCATAATCATCAATAATGCGAAAATATTGTAAATTCGCATGGACAATCTTTATGGAATCGCATTTTTTTATCAGGTGGTGATTATCTCAATGCAAATCATAGAAAACTTATATTGATTTAACTCTCTATTAATCATATTACAAGATGTCTTAGGTCCCTGATGGGGAATATATTTATAGCAAGTTTTGCTAATTGTCACTTTAATGAAGCAATTTTTCCACCATTAGGGGGAGATATAAAGCAAATTCAAAAAGAATGACGTGAAATTGCATGAAACGTATCAAATTTGTTGCATTATGATCCTCCAATAATTTAATATGACCTTGAAAGTGCAAACGATCATTCATCAGCAACAAATCAATTACTTGATGCAATTACTAATATAAAAGAGTGACAAAATCATATGTTCCAGCATTAAAGGTTCATATAGGAAATAATGTCCCTGTGCAACAAAATGCATACACCAACAAAACGCTTAAGGCGTAAAAGACAAGATATTGCATTTTTAATTAACTTACTTGCTAGATGCAGCTTTTTATCTACTCGAAGAAATTGAAATGGTGTTATATACACTTTTTGCCATCTTCGAGTTAATCATAAGTGGCATGAATTTGTTTTACTCAAAAGGGTAAAACAAAGTTTTGCAAAGATTTGTTGCAAAACAATATAAGATGTCTCAATGTCTCGCCCATGTGAACATGAGGGGGAGAATCAAAAAGTGTTATTGATTAGTGCATTGCACTCGTTTTCCCTTAGCTACGGTTTTATCTCACTGGGTTTTCCATGCTAGGTTTTTAACGAGGCGATCATAACAATATTAATACTTCGTTATCAAAATTAATTAGTGTACTGTACTCTTTTTCCCTTAGCTATAGCTTTAACCCTTAACGTTTTCCTACCAAGGTTTTTAATGAGAAAATTCTATCAATGTCATACTCTGCATCAAGATTGATGAGAACGATGTACTATTTTTCTAGTAGAGGTTTTAACGAGGCATATTCTCTCAACAAGTGTCATCCAAGAGGAGTGTTGTAAATGTAATTGGAGTGGATGACTCTTCCTCTTTGTATTCCACTTACTCCATGTAATACCCACTTACTTCATGTATTAAGTTATTGTTATACTATGTAAATGTAACGTGTGCACTTTGGTCTGCATCTCATTAAGACCAAACGGCTATATAAGGAGATGATATCCATGTAATATATACACCATATTGGAATGAAAGTTCTTTTATTTCTCTCCTCTATTCACATGTTCTTCAATTTATTTGCTTGTATACTTTCCTAGCTTAAGCCATAGTTATTTTACAACAATTATTATTATTCTAATAATAAAAATTGAGTATGTAGGGCATCAATGCACGAAAAAACACGGAGGATGAGCAGGAGTAGTTAACGTCACAAATATGACGTCCAACAAATAACGGCGACGAATCGGAGACGGTGGTAAGTCGGCAAAGACAACGACAAATGGTCAAAGAGAAGCACGCATACAGGGGGCTACAACGAAAATGATCATCGGGCAAACAATGAAGGGCCGTCGAGAAGCACGCACACAAAGGACCGCTGCGAAAATGACATCAGACAAACAATCGCAACGGCGAAGGATCGATAAGAAGCTCGCGCACAAGGGCTGCTGTGAAAAAGATCATCCGACAAATAATAGCAACGACAAAGAGCCGACGAGAAGCACAGACACATAGGATTGTCGCGAAAATGATCGTCTGAAAAATAAAGACGACGACAAACTAAAGTAAAAAAGACAAACTTAGGCGAAAGCACGATGCATGAGCAAGCAACAGGCTGGGGTCAAGGCATAGCAGGGTATGATGCGCACCAAAGGATCTGATGAGAATTAAGAGTTACCAAAATAGCAACTTATTTATGCAATTAAAATTGCTTGTGGGCCCACCATCTTTTATTGTCACCAAAGACAAATATATCTATGATCCAATAGAGGTGGGAGCTAGATAAAAAATAGATCCACCCTTTTCAACGAAAGAAGTTGCAATTAAGTTGGTCTCGCAAGGGTGCACACAGGCCCACACAAACCAACAGATTCAAGAGCAAGCCCACGAAACAAAAGCCCACAATGGAACGAACAGGCTTGACCAAGGGATGCTCAGAAGCTCTCACATAGGAGAACTCACAACAAAGGCAAAGCGCAACGAGCTAGCAGACTGGTGCTCGTTGGGGCTGGTGATTAGGCAGAACGATGTCTGATGATGCAACCAACAAGGTTTTGCTTCTCAAGATGACACACAATCAGGACAACACGTTGAGAGCCAATTCTCCATGGATGAGAGGCCTACACACGGACGGGCAAACATGTTTGAAGTATTGGGTTTTTTTTGGGTTCAAAACACAGAGGAAATTTTAAATTTTTTATTTTGAAATCCCAACAGGATCAAATTTGAATTCCATTGAACTGCTTAACAAAAGTAAACCGTAAATCAAACACTAGTTTGCTTCTTAGTGCTGATCAGTGTTTAAGACGCTGATATCTCTCTCTAAACCGTACATCCAAGTGACATTAATCATATCAATCAACTTGGACTTGGCCATTTAAGTCTAACATATCGATGGATTTACTAATATCTCTCTCTAAACAAGAGAAACAACTTCTATTTCGATTACACACCACCACACATTATTAACATAGTAACATATCACAACCTTTATAATCATCCGGTTAAAGACAACGTTTGTTTGTGCCAAATCACTATGATTCTAATGTTGAAGTCTCTGGTAATCTCAAGTTAGAGGACTAAATGATATACTTATCATGAGTAAAATATATGACTTAATCCATATGGTGTTCTTATAGCGGGTCGGTCCAGTACCTTGTTTCCTATCAGATAATCATGATCTTGATTCATATCTTCATACGCATGATCATTACATGAACCTCAATCAATATTCACACTAGTCTTAATTCATAATATTCCCAGTATAATGATCGACTAGGAACATTTAAGATGTTTCAGTAAACATCCATAGATTATCATATTATAATGTAAACATGCAAACCAATTATAATAATGAACAACAAATGAAATCCTCTATTTTATTAACTAAAATAGTAATAGAAACAATTTTCATAAGATTGACCTTGGACACATTCCCCAAAAAGAAGATCAGGCAGACCACCACGGACGGGAAGGTGATGAACGACACGACACCAACAGGAATGATAGAAATGCACAACAAAGAAACAGAGAGGGAAGTCTTGACCTGGGCCTCCCAAACCAGAGAAGAAGGCCGAAGCAAGGAGGGACTCAATCAGAGAAGCCGAAGAGCAAAAAGAACGAAGAAACAGAAAATTAAACGGAGAAAACCAAACGAGCTTCAATGGAAGGAAGCAAGCATATGCGCTCACAATTTGGTCGGTCCGAAACATATGTGCACTACGCACAATGCAGACGACACTGAAGCAAACCAAGACAACCATGAGGACGAAAAGAAAAACTACTACGAAAAGAAGAATGGAAAAGGGTACAACAATCAAGGAAATGAAGAAGATGGAGAAGCACACGAGCACCAATGAAGCAAACACCGCGAAGCAGTCAGTCAACTTTGGAGTCGACCGGCTTGAAATTAGGGTTCTAGCTCTGATATCATGTTAGATGTTAGGAAAAATACTCAATTGATTCTTCTATGACCAATTAAGTCAATACATAATTACATGTAAATGGGACATGTGGGCCAAACCCTAATACCCACAAATATACCTTAACAATCATTATGTTTGCAATTTTTATCAAATCATATGTTAGCCAATAAAGTGACAACACTATAAAATATAAATGTAGATGTCTAACTGTATAATGAATCACCACAAAAAGATACGAATTTTTTTTTACGAACAATCAGTTGGCCCAAGTGGCAAGTAACTCGGTTTCCCTTAAGTGAGGTCTCGAGTTCGAGTCTCGTGAATGAAAAAAATAGGGTTGGGAGGGCCGCTCTCCGTATGGGGCCGAACAATGCCTCGAGCGTGGATAAGTCAGTGTGTTTGGTGCCAAAAACCAAAAACCAAAATAAAAAAATAAAATAAAATAAACATAAGGCTTTCCAACAAGAAATACAATAAGAGAACCCCAAACTCTATAGAATCAGTATAATTAGTACCTTAGCAAGGAGGCTGTTCCACGCTTTAGCTGATAGCCGTTTCATAGAACCAACACTTGAAAAGGGAACCCTTCCATGAGAGCATTGAATTGATGAGTTGTTTAAGACACTGCAAGAGGTAACAAATGAGCAATCAAAATTTTGCAAGTAATGTCTACAAACCTTAACAAAAAGAAACTTTAATCATGATGAAATACTATGCACCAAACAGTTGCTGAACAAAAATTTAATTCACATAAAAGGAACATATGAAAATGAAATTAAGTTGTGTTGAACAACAATTTTATACACTTTTCAGCCACTATTCACTTAGATGGCTTTAGATAAAACATCTATAAGGTGGCAATTGGGTTTCACCGATAAAGCTCTCATGCACTTACAAATGAAAAAGGAACCTAACAACACAGGCTGGCACAAGCAAGAGAACAACAAAACCTCGGTCATAGTCCCAAATCAGTAGGGGTTCGATGAGCGAAAGGAAGAGAAAAAACAAAAAATTGCAGCTAGCCAAAACCTTGAGCACTTTTTCCAATATGTCATAACAAGCTTTGTGAAAAGACCATCATCAAGTAGATGATATTTTCTAATTTTAACAAGTTCATGTACTCGAAAAAGCGCAACCATTGCATAAGAGTTATGAGAAGAACTGAGTCATTACTAATAACCAAGGTTCAAAACTTCGACTCCCCTTAAGCTTCGCTCACTTAAAATCCAGAAGTAATTCAAGGAAGTTAACTTCAACAAGGGAAGTTTTACAAAAATTCGCAAGTGTATGAAAGTTTATGGAATTTCACTTTAAATGCTAGAAAACTCAAATCTCTCTTTAAAGATGTTAATAATATACTTAATCATATTACACTAATGCATATAATCACAATACAATTCTTTAAAATAGTTATTTTGCAATAAACACCTAATTCGCAATACACATGACATTAATATTTGTTTTAATATTTGCTTTATATGATAAATTTAGACCTTATTTGCTACTTGGTGCGAAAAGAAGTTAATTTTCAAATTTTAATTTATTTAGGGGTAACTTCGATAACTTCCCCAAAAACTTCGTTGATTTCTTCGAATTCTTGCATTTTTTTCTCTTTTTTAATGGTTTCGATAGAAAACATCGAAATCGATCGAAGTTTGGTGAAACATGTCGAAGTTTCGGGCAAAACTTTGTAAGTTTTACATCGCCACATAGTTTCGCTTCCACATTTTCATTATCGACAAACTTCCACTGAAGTTCGTCGAAGTTTGTCGATTTTTCAAAATTTGGTAATAACTAACTACATTCTTTACTTTAACTAGGTAAGTCATTTGTGAGTTCCAAGAAGATTATTAACATGGTCTTCAAATAACCAACAGCTGTAATTTGATAAAATGAATTCCAGAAGATTCCATTTCCTAGTAAAGCTAATGGTCATGCACTCGAAAGCCAGCAATAAATTTTCGTCAGATTCTTAAAACAAAGATGACAATAAAGTAGGGAAGCATGCCTCTGACAAGTTAAGAGCATGGCATAAGGAAGATGTTGACTCAATGCAACAATCTTCTTTAAGAGCTATTGGTACCGTAAATAGATCAGATATAACCGAAACTCATGTCTTCTCAAATTAACAAATTTGTGAGCTATCAAAAGGTCACAATAGAAAACAACCTATCTAAGCACAAATAAGGTTGAGTGACTTGAGTCTTATGTTCAACTTCTCGGAAGGCATGAGAGAATCTTATATCAAATTCCTAGAACGGCATCAAATTACAAGAAAAAGATACAAGCTTAAGATCTCATTTGAGTTTCAAATATGTTTACATCTAGCATGTTCACTTAAAACGAGAAAATCCCAAGGCAATTAGCAACTTAGTCTTGGGACATTCTTGAAGAACTTTTCCCAGCGCAAAGAAACTTACACTAACACCACCTGTACAAAACTGTATATGCATTTGGGGAAGACCTACAATACAAAGCGTTTGCAAAATATAACACCATGGGCGCGTTCGATACGCATCACTCTATCTGATTACCTTGGAATATAGCACCCATGATAGTGTTCACTGTTGGAATTATATTATAACTTACATAATATATTAATATATAATTAGTCATATACTTCAATATATGAAGGGAAAACTGAGAGTAGTATATGCGTGAGACATGTATTTATAAAGGACGATGAATAATCTGAATTTATAAATATATATGTCCTATGGATGAATACATTGTGATATATGTTGAGTGCACATGCATGAATCATATCTATTTGTAAACATGTATCTACAGAACATTGTATGGCTTGGTTTTTGAAACATTGAGGTGGCTGATGTAAAGTGTACATGCATGGATCATGATTTGGTGATAGGCACGTGCATGAGACATCTATATTCCTCATGAACTGTCACTAGGAAATATGTCTATATGCATATGATAAATGTCTCTCTATGCTTGAAGATATGCATGACCAATCGTTGATAACGGTTGAGATAAACTTGAAAAAAGTGTATATGCATAAGAGATTGGGACATTTTGAAATGTTATTAATACAATGTATTTTGGTACGCAACTACGAATTGAAAAGTCGTATACTATCGACTCAATTTGAGCACATTATAAATATCCCTCCGAAGTATTAGAAAATTACTTGCTTTTGACTCTGTTTTATTAAAAAGCAAAAACAACCCCTGTTTTTCTTCCTGTTTTTTTTTTTAAAAAAGCATTTTTTATAGAGAGTGAGTACAACAGTTTGATCCGCTTGTTCCTACGGTCGAAAGTGCTATAGCCGTAGGATCGTGATTTTTGTATCCTGGGAGGCAAGTGCTACCAACCACGAGCACAAATTGTAGGGCATTATTATCTTAAGGAGATAGAATATTAAACTCTAGCCTCAATCTACAATTTCTTCATTTCATCGAGTTCGGAGTATTTTCTACATCAATTCAGCCATGACTACTACAAACGACGTGGTGGAGGTTCATGATCCCAACAAGCTTAAGACAATAAAAATAAGCTCTACCTCTACGCATACCGTCATTCCCCCATGAAGCCAAAAAAGCCTGAGAAATTCACCGGCATGGACCTTAAGCGCTGGCAACAGAAGATGCTATTATATAGGGCTGGCAAAAATTCGGGACCGGACATAAACGGGACCGGACACCCATTTCTAAAATTATTAAATTTGGTGCCCGGACCCGGTCCCGTTTTTGAAACGGGCAATTTTTTTTTGTCCATTCCCGTATGTTTGTAAAACATACGGTTCCCGTTTTGTCCGCTTTTTATTTTTAAATATGATTAAATATTTTATTTATCAATTATTTTTTTAAAAAAAAACCCCTCAACTACAACTTACAAGTCTACAACTACATGAAGACGCAAACGATGAAGTTTGCTTACCCCGGTTAAAGGGAGGACTGGGCCTAAAGAAGACGCAAACGATGAACCAAGCTTTCCTCATGAAGATTAGATGGAGCATGTAGCAGTTGATATTCATGAATCACCGAGAGATAAGCGGATCCATTTTTTGATTCAGAAGTTTGATGCAATTTCATTTGTCCCTGACATACTAAATGTTGGGAAGAAATTTGCAGTTGAGAAGATAAAGGGTCCTTTTCTATGCGCGCAAGGCGCAACTTAGAATGCTTGATGGTCAGTTCAAGAACCATTGGAAAACAACATTTGCGGGATTAGTGCAGAAATTGGAGTCACTGAAAGTTGAAAATCGGCTACCTATTCATATATTTGTTATGGCCGACCTTCTCGAAGCTAATTGGACTGGAACTTATTTGGGAAAGTTGGTGAGGGATTCAGATGCTTACAGGCTATATAACTTACAAGAAGAGGATGAGAAAGTTGTGCAAACTGCTAGAAAACTTGTGCCGGCAAGGAGGGTGGCAAAGCATTTGAAGTCACCAATTAGAAGGAAAAAAAAGCTGTTTGACAGTAGCAATGCAAAGGTCTATGCAGCTTAAAAGAGAGTGTGCTGTGTTTATTTTTTTCACAGTGTGAAGTGAACCAGTGAGGCAGTGAGAGTGAACTTAGGTGAATTGCACAGTGAAATTACCTATATGCCCTTCAAATTAATCACTAAACGGGTACCGGTTTTTTTAAAATTTTTGCCCAGACTCGATCCCGTATTTTTAAACGGACATAAAACATTGTCCGGACCCGTATGTTTGTCAAAAAAATATTGCCCGGTCCCGTTTAAAACGGGACCGGGCACATTTTGCCAGCCCTACTATTATACCTGACGACATTGAATTTGGTGAAAGTGCTAACTGAAAATGAACTAGAATTGCGCGAAGATGAATCCGACAAGCAAGTCATTTCAGCCATTCAAGCATGGAACCATAGCGACTTTCAATGTAAGAATTACATTCTTAATGTTGTTGATAATTCTTTATATAACGTTTTTAGTATCATGCGTACTGCCAAGGAACTGTGGAATTCTTCGGATAAGAAATATAAGATGGAAGATGCTAGCCGTAAAAAGTTTATGGTTAGTAGATGTCTGGATTATAAGATGGTGGACTCAAAGACGGTGTTAGATCAAGTTCAAGAAATTCACATTCTCTTCCATGAAATTCATGCGGAGAAGATGTCTTTGAGTGAGTCATTCCAAGTGGCAACAATTATTGAAAAATTACCTCCATCTTGGAGAGATTTCAAGAATTATCTCAAGCATAAACGCAAAGAGATGGGACTTGAAGACTTGATTGTTCGACTTTGCATTGAAGAAGACAATAAGAAGAATGACAACAAAAACGGCGATTTGCCCAATGAACCTAAAGCTAATCTTTTGGAGGGTCAAAGAAGCAAGAGTTCCAAAAAGAGGAAGCATTCTAGTGACGAACCCAAGCAATTCAAAGGGAAAGCAAATAAATTTGTTGGTTCTTGCTTTATTTGCAAGAAACATGGTCACAAAGTCAAAGACTGCAACAACAAGTGGAAGAAGAACAAAACTCAGTCTAAGGCTCATGGTGATGGTCATGCTAATTTTATTGAAGATGGGTTATCTAAAGATGTTTCTAACTTGAATTTATTTGCGGTTGTTTTTGAAGCAAACATGATGGATAATCCACGAGAATGACAGATTGATACCGGAGCCACCAAGCATGTGTGTGCAGATAAAAATATGTTTTCCACCGACAAGTGTATCAGTGGAAGAGACTTATTTATGGGTAACTCTGCAACTTCAAAGATAATTGGTGTTGGGAAAGTGGTGTTGAAAATGACATCTGGCAAGAAACTTACTCTGAATGAAGTGCTACATGTGCCAGATATTTGCAAGAATTTAGTTTCTGGGTCTTTGCTTAGCAAAAATGGATTCAAAATGGTTTTTGAATCGAATAAGTTTGTACTATCTAAGAATAGTGTATTTGTGGGCAAGGGGTACGTGTCTAATGATTTATTTAAGGTGAACGAAATGTCTGTACTTCGCAAATTTGATATTAATAATATTGAAGTTTTTGTTTATTTGTTGGATTCTTTTGATTTATGGCATGTAAGGCAAGGACATGTTAATTTTAATTCATTAAAAAAATTCATGAATTTAGAATTAATTCCTAATATTAAAATTGATCCAAATCATAAGTGTGAAATTTGTGTTAGGCCAAGTTAACAAAATCACATTTTTGCACTATTTATGGTAGGAATACTAAACCTCTAGATTTAATTCACAGCGATATATGTGATTTAAAGTTTGTACAAACTAGAGGTGGCATGAAATGTTTCATAACCTTTATTGATAATAGCACTAGATATTGCTATGTGTATTTGCTTAAAAGCAAAGATGAGGCTCTAGAAGTCTTTAAACACTATAAAAGTGAAGTTGAAAATCAACTTGGTAAATCAATAAAGGCTATAAGGAGTGATCGAGGAGGTGAATACGATGCGTCGTTTAATGCATTTTGTTAAGAACATGGCATAATTCATCAAACGACTGCACCTCATTCTCCTTAATCAAACGAGATTGCAGAATACAAAAACCGTACTTTAAAGAAATGATGAATGTTATACTATTAAATTATGGGTTAACTCAGAATTTATAGGGTGAAGCAATTCTTTCCGCCAACCATATTCTTAATAAAATTTCTCGAAAGAATATGGATGCAACTCCTTATGAATTATGGAATGGTAGAAAACTTTCGTACACATACTTAAAAGTGTGGGGGGTGTTTGGCTAAAGTAACTATTCTTGAACTTAAAAAGATTAGGTTTGGACGAAAAACCATTGATTGTATATACATTGGTTATGCTCACAATAGCCATGCATATAGATACCTTGTATTTAAATAAGATATTCTTGATATACATGTAAATACAATCATGGAATCTAGAAATGCGTCATTTTTTGAACATATTTTTCTTAATAAAAATATGCGGGAACCAAGTTCTAATAAAAGAACTTGTGATGATGCAAGTAGTAGTAATCCTCAAAATAAAGAGAATGAACCTAGAAAAAGTAAAATGACAAAAGTTGCAAAATCTTTTGGTCTTGATTTTCTAGCTTATATGTTAGAAAGTGAACCTCAAACGTTTAAAGAGGCTATGTCTACGCCCGAAACTCCTTTATGGAAAGAAGCGAGTAATGGCAAAATTTAATCAATTATGCACAATCATACTTGGGAGTAGGTGGATTTACCACCTGGTATGAAGCCTTTGGAATGTAACTGGATTTTTAAAAGAAAATTAAAGGCGGATAGTTCAATTGATAAATATAACGTTAGGTTAGTAGCCAAGGGCTTTAAACAAAAAGAGGGATATGATTTCTTCGATACATATTCAACGGTAACGAGGATACCATGCATAAGAATTTTAATTGCAAATACTGCAATAAACAATCTTGAGATTCATCAAATGGATGTGAAAACAACGTTTTTAAATGGTGAATTAGAAGAAGAAATATACATGCAACAACCAGAAGGATTTGTTGCACCGAGACAAGAGTAAAAAGTGTGTCGACTTGTTAAATCTTTATATGGATTAAAATAAGCTCCGAAACAGTGGCATATTAAATGACAATGTCATGTTATCAAATGGTTTCAAAATCAATGAATGTGACAAGTGTGTATATGCTAAAGACACACCTAAAGGCTTTGACATAGTTTGCCTATACGTGGATGATATGTTGATTATAAGGAATAATAAAGCTATAATCAAATCTACAAAGAAAATATTGACACAACATTTTGAGATGAAAGATATGGGAGTTGCCGATGCTATTTTAGGAATTAAAATTTCTAAGATAGCTAATGGATTGGTATTGTCTCAATCTCATTATATTGAGAAGATATTGTATAAGTTCAATTAATATGATACAAGTCCAATAAAGACACCAATGGATGTTAATGAACATCTAACTAAAAATAAAGAGCAACCCATAGACCAAGTAGAGTATTCACGCATACTTCGCAGTATAGTGTATGTCATGTCGTGTACGAGACCTGACATAGCATGTGCGATGAATCGATTAAGTCGATTTGCAAGCAGTCTAGGGAAAGATCATTCGAAAGTGATGATAAGAGTACTTAGATATTTAAGGTACACACAGAATTATGGATTGCATTATACGAAATATCCTGCTGTTCTAGAAGGATATAGTGATGCTAACTGGATATCAAATATTTAAGATACTAAATCTACAAGAGGGTATGTTTTCACACTTGGAGGTGGTGTCCTATCTTGAAAATCTTCTAAACAAACATGTATAGCTAGATCTACTATGGAATCTGAATTCATAGATTTAGATAAAGCTGGCGTAGAAGCTGAATGGCTTAGGAATTTTGTATAAGATATTCCTTGTTGGCTGAAACCTGTGTCAACCATTTGTATCAATTGTGATAATATGTTTGCAATAGCAAATGCGCTGAATAAAATGTATAATGGTAAGCCACGACATATACGTCGACGACATAACACAGTAAAACAGTTACTTGTGAATGGAGTAATTTCCATTAATTATATAAGGTCGAAAGACAACCTTGCGGATCCGTTAACTAAAGGCTTGCCTAGAGATCAAGTAATTTGTTTATCAAGGGGAATGGGATTAAAGCCTACAAAATAGAATCCATTGCGGATACCCAACCTACCTGACTAGAGATCCCAAGATCTCGGTTAAAAGGGGACAACAAAATGATGAAGTCTAGTGTAGCACTAAGGAATTTAATTCCAGTCCGTTCCTATGATGTTGTAGTGCTGCCTGCAAAATTATTGAGGGTAAGCTTTGCTTTCAATAATTTGTCATAATTTTATGCGGGGTATAGTAGAATAATCTTAATAGAAATCACCTATATGAGTGTGAACTGGGCCAATTTTATAAGAATGTGCAGGGCTTGAGTACTAAAGCGCTCATGAATCCGAGAGTTGTTCAGGGCCATATAACGAACACAACCAATGAACTCAAATTGTCGGAAGTGGGTTGTGTATACATTGTTGTCTTGGTTTGCACAAACGGCTGAATAGTTCAAGACATCGTGTTCATTGATTAGCTAGCAAACCCGATGATGTTACCTTAGAGAAGGTTCAAAGCCACAAGGTACATATCCTGATGCTGCTCATTTCCACCGTACTCACTCTAGAGTTTGTATTATCTTTTTAAAAGCATGTGGGGGATGATATATAACGTGCGTGTTGATCAATTTCCATTCATGTGGGGGATTGTTGGAATTATATTATACGTTATATAATATATTAATATATATTTAGTCATATACTTCAATATATACTTAAATATATGAATGGAAAACTGAGAGTAGTACATGCATGAGACATGTATTTATAAAGGACGATGAATAATATGAATTTATAAATATATATGTTCTATGGATGAATACATTGTGATATATGTTGAGCGCACATGCGTGAATCATATCTATTTGAAAACATGTATCTACAAAATGTTGTATGGCTTGGTTTTTGAAACATTGAGGTGACTGATGGAAAGCGTACATACATGGATCATGATTTGGTGATAGGCACATGCATGAGACATCTATATTCCTCATGAACTGTCACTAGGAAATATGTTTATATGCATATGATAATTGTCACTCTATGCTTGGAGATATGCACGACCAATCATTGATAACGGTTGAGATAAACTTGAAAAAAGTTTATATGCATAAGAGATTGGGACTTTTTAAAACGTTAATAATACAATGTATTTTGATACGCAACTACGAATTGAAAAGTCGTATACTATCGACTCAATTTGAACACATTATAAATATCCCTTCGAAGTATTAGAAAATTGCTTGCAACCTTACATTGTCTATGCGGCATATGAAGAACACTGCAAATAATATAGTTTTTGAGTTTCTTTTACCTTGATTGCATTAGATTTTGTTGGTGAAGGAACTTTATTTCCTCCAACCAAGGTTCAAAACTTCGACTTCGCCTATAGCTTTGCTCACTTAAAATTCGGAATTAATTCGAGGGAGTTAACTTCGACGATGGAAGTTTGACAAAAATTCGCCGGTGTACGGAAGTCTACTGAATCACTTTAAATGCTAGAAAACTCAAGTTTCTTCGTAGAAATGCTAGAAATATACTTAATCATACAATAATGCGTAAACCTGATGTCACCGGAGGATATTGCGAATTTTAAGTATATTTTTAGCATAGGCAAAGTTTTGGTCGAAGCTTGCACAACTTTCACGAAACATAACAATTTTACTTCATGTTTTATTGACTTCCATCGATGTTTTCGAAGTTCGGTCGAAGTTAGCCGAAGTTGAGTCGAATTTTTGTAATTTTTCTACTGCCTCTAAACTTCGCTTCGCTCACCTCGAAATCGACAAACTTCGCCCGAACTTCGTCGAAGTTTGTCAATTTTTTAAACCTTGCCTCCAACCATGGCGAGGGTTTTCATCAAATGTCAAATCTACTCTCTACATTACATCATCACCAAATCTAGCTCTCTACTTTTGTTTCAATCGCTTCATCATCTTTGCACCAAAAGAGAAGTTTTCACAAGATCCATTGTATAATCGAAGTCGAAGAAGAAGAACCAGCAAGGAAGGAGATTAGTTAGGACTTGAGGGCATAATTGTCAAACTATAGTGTAACGAGGGTTTGATTTGCAATCAACCAACAATGTGAATCTTTATCCTTTCTAGCCAACTTAACAAAATAAGGATCGAATGACATGGTGAATAGCATGTCTACAACATCGACATAAACCGAAGGCGAACGAGACCTAAAGCAATGGATGTATCATTTCCCTAAACAAATTAAATATCAAACTACCAAAGACTCCCTCCTTCTAAATCTCAAAATTTCTACAAGTTGTATGTAAACCAGTACGAAAAAACATATACCTTTTAAACACAAAGTACCACGGAAAACTCATGGAATAATCTCCAAACTTCCCTACACCCTAGGCTACATGTACTCGAGTACGGGTATCTGATACAGGTACATATCTAGAGGTCGAACCTACAATTTTCTGAGCTAACAGATAAGGGGACTCAGCTTGTAAGTGTCCAAATATTAGACACGGGTACTTGGATATGGCAAAAGATATAAATATATACATATATAACAACTAACCAAGTGCATATATCAATAAATTTATAATTTTGATCTATTACATAAATTTATTATGGGTAATATGTAGATTAGGCAGCTGCTTACATTTTTTATTGAAGGAGGGCAGATGTTAACATTGCTATTTAAGAAATACTAGTAAGCATGTGGGCCCATCTTGAAGACAAAAAAGTTCTCTCTCAAGGGGTTAGGGTTTCTTCTTTTTACCAATTACTAAAAACTCCCATCCTTGCAACTCTAAGACGGCTCGACTCTCTCTCTCTCTTGTTGCATTTGTTTCCCTCGTCATTCCATCCCTCTCTCTCATATCTGCATCTCTTTCCCTCCATAGATGTGTCCCTCTCTCAAATATGCATCTCTTGCTGGCTTTCTTCTTTTTACCAACTACTAAAACTCCCATCTTTGCAACTTTCTCTCTCATTTGCATCTATTTCCCTCCATAGATGTCTCTCTCAGATATATCGCGTATGAACTTAGATCTGTTGCGTTGACACATATCCCCTATCTGGATTCGTGTCGACACAGGTAATTTGGCACAAGTGTCGAGTTCAAGTATCCCGGCCTACGCCTGTACTTCATAACCTATTTAACAATAATAAAAATTCAAATTTATCTTGGAGTCTGGTAACATAGCAAACACCAAGCTCTTTATTGACAATCCACAAAATAGGAATGCAAGCAAACAGAGAAGGAAGACTAGAACCTACGAGAAAGAGAGGAACCTCTTCTCACCAAGACAAACGTCTACGTTAAATAACAAAATGACTGAATGACTCCCTAGAGGCTAAACAATGCCCCATTTAATACTCCCAAACCCCCCTAGCCTTCTCTGATGCACGCTTGACACATGACAACACACAGTACACTTGCTAGTATACAGTTGCTGACTCAAGCGGACCCTATCGATGTAGCAGTTGCAACTAACTTCTAGAGAACCGATTCCCCGCTCCCTTTGATCCTATGCTAGTAAGTGCGAGTAATAGGAGGCCTAACAATACTACCCCTGGACAGCCACCTTTTCCTCAAGGTGGAATGCTGGAAAGGATTTCCAGACGTGACGCACCAATTCCCATGAGGCGTCAGACGCTGGTAAGAAGGACCACTTAAGTAAGACTTCGAGTCCCGCGGAAAGAGAGTGATAAGACAAAATCGACACAGGTTCAACATCCACAATAACTGAGTCCAGGACAAAAGAGGGCAATTTAAATGATGTCGAACAAAACCCCACAACTGGACGAAGTTGAGAGACACGAGAGACTGGGTGGATGGAAGACAAGGGCGGTAGCTCAAGATAGTAAGCCACTAAAACAATGCGCCCCACGACTTTGGAAGGCCCAAAAAATCAAGGGCTCAATTTCATATTGGACCTACGAGCCACCGAATGTTGCCCATACGGACGTAGCTTTAGGTATGCCAAAGCGCCGACTGCAAAAGAAAGGTCGCGGTGGTGCTTATTGGCTTGTTGCTTCATTTGATTCTGGGCAATGAGTAGTTGATAACGCAATTCCGTGATGTCTAAGTCTCGATGCAAAAAAGAGTCTAGGTCGTGGACGACAGATGATTGGGAAATCCCATAATAAACCACAGAGGAAGATCCCTACCGTAGATTATTTTGAAATGGGAGCAAATAATAGAGGAATGATAAGAAAAGTTGTACCAAAATTCCGCCCAATGGAGCCACCTGGACCACTCCCTAAGGCGCTGATGAATGAAGCAATAAAGGTATGTCTCTGCATAATGATTAACGACCTCCGTCCAAGGTTTGAAACTTCGACTTCGCATATAATTTCGCTCACTTAAAATTCGAAATTAATTTGAGGAAGTTAACTTCGACGATGGAAGTTTGAAAAAAATTCGCCGGTGTACGGAAGCTTATGGAATTTCACTTTAAATGCTAGAAAACTCGAGTTTCTTCGTAGAAATGCTAGAACTATGTTTTATTTAAATTTAGCCGAAGTTTAAGTATATTTCTAACATAGTCGAAGTTTCAGTCAAAGTTTGCTCAACTTCCACGAAACATAACAATTTTACTTCATATTTTATTAACTTCCCTCGATGTTTTCGAAGTTCGGTCGAAGTTAGGTAAAGTTGAGTCGAAGTTTTGCAATTTTTCTATTGCCTATGAACTTCGCTTCGCTCACCTCAAAATTGACAAACTTCGCCCAAACTTCGCCGAAGTTAGTCGATTTTTTAAACCTTGCCTCCGTTTGGCCATCACTTTGAGGATGGTAAGTCAAACTGTGGTTCAACTGAGTATGTTGGAGTCAGAGTAATTCACACCAAAATTGGCAGAGGAAGACTTTGTCTCTATCTGAGACGATGCTATTGGGAAACCCATGGAGACGCACGATCTCCTTAATAAACACCTCGACTATTGTCTTCGCGAAGAAAGGGTGGCGAAAAGGCAAAAAATGAGCGTATTTACTCAATCTATCAACGATAACCAGGATGGAATCGATGCCCTTGGATGATGGAAGGCTTCAACGAAATCCAAAGAAATGTCCTCCCACACCTTTGCTGGAATTAGAAGGGGTTGGAGAAGCCCGCTAGGAGATAATGTCTCATATTTGTTGCGTTGACCCACATCGCATAATGCTACAAAAGTATTGATGTCTTGCTTAATGCCTCGCCAATAAAATCAGCCATTAAACGCTTATAAGTTTTAAGAAACCCACCATGCCCTCCAACTGGTGAAGAATGAAATTCAGTTAACAACTTATTCTTCAAGGCAGACAATGCCGACAAGTCGACAACACTATGTGCCCCTTATAAAACAATTGGCCTCGCCGTTCTGATCATCCCGGCTTCACCGTCGCCCCTTGCAATAAAGCAGCACGGATGGGGCCTAACAATGGATCAGCTACCACCTCATTGACAAGAACATCCCCATCAACCCACGAGGAAACCACGAGAGACAGAAGTTCAGGCTCAAAGGGGAAACGAGAGAGTGCATCTGTCGCCCGATTTGACACCCCCGACTTATAATGAATTTCAAATTGAAAACCCAACATCTTAACGAGCCATCGTTGATACTCTGGAGCCACCACACGCTGTTCGAGCAAGAATTTCAAGCTTCATTGATCAGTTTGCACAAGAAACTTGTGCCCTAGCAAAAAATGACGCCACTTTTGAACCCCAACACAATAGCCATTAGCTCCGCTTATAAGCGGATTTAGTGCGAACTCGTGGAGAAAGGACTTGACTAAGGAATGCAATGAATCTGTCAAATTGGTAAAGCACGACCCTAACCCCCATGCACGATGCATCAGTCCCAATCACGAACAGGGCCTTAAAATCAGGCAACGCCAATGTTGGCACGTCTTTTGACAGCTTGCTTCATTTGCAGAACAGCGAAGGTAGCCTCATCAGTCCAAGAGAACGAATCTTTGCGCAACAACTGGGTCAGCGGAGTAGCGATCTTGCCATAATCCTTGACAAACCACCTGCAATTGCCTGTAAGGCCCAAGAACCCTCGCAATTCCTTAGGCAAAGGCGACATTGGCCACTTGTCCATGTTGCACCTTCTCAGGATCCGCCCATACTCCCTCCCCAAAGATGATATGCCAAAGATACTCCAAGTTAGTCCGAGCAAAACATCACTTTTTTAAATTGATAAAAAGAGCGTGAAGTTGAAGAATTGAAAGGAACTGGCAAAGGTGAACACAGTGGTCACTCATGGACGCACTATCGACCAAGATGTCATCAACGAACACCAATACGCAACGACGGATAAGACCCTTTAAGAAAGAGTTCATGAGGGACTGAAATGTGGATGACGCGTTAGAGAGACCAAAAGGCATCACGAGGAACTCAAAATGGCCATCATGAGTACGAAAAGCAGTCTTTGGGACATCAAAAGCCTTCACCCGAATCTGATGATAAATGTAAATCGAGCTTAAAAAAAATAGACGTGTCATGCAATTCGTCGAGTAATTCATCAATAATGGGGATGGGGAATCGGTCTGGAAAAGTGGTTTGTTCAGGGCTATGTGGTCTACGCAGAAATGCCAACTCCCATCCTTTTTATTGACCAACAACACTGGACTGGAGAACGGGCTATTACTAGGCTGGATGATACCAGCAGAGAGCATTTTCGACACTAATTTCTCAATCTCTGTCTTCTGGATATGAGGGTAGTGATATGGCCGAACCGGGATTGATCTGTGTCGTCCCTCAAAACAATCGCATGGTCGCAGTCACGAGAATGAGGTAAGCCAGTTGGAAGCTGAAACAGGGAACCGAAATCGTTCAACATATTCTGAATACAAGGCTCCATGTCTTGCGATATAGCCACTGACTCCATAGCGAACAAGCTGAAACACTCAACCAAGAACCCACCGAGACCACCATCTAATGATCGTTGAAGGGACTTGCAAGAAACCAGCGCCCTGTGTAAAGTCAGATTGCTCTGAATGACCACAAGCTACCCCTCATAAAGAAAAGAAAGAGTGAGCCTCAGCCAATCAATAGTAGTAATCCCAATGGTAGACAACCATTTAACTCCCAAGATAAGGTCGTGACCACGCATACCAATCGGAGAGAAATCTGCCAACACCTGGAGTCCTTGCAAAATGACCTTGACGCCTTTACATACGCCTGAACCAGCGTAGGCGAGCGCCTCCGGCAACAAAAACTTCGTAATCCGGAGTCGGGGAAACATGAATGTGTAACGCGCTGACCAAGGCCGGGGAGACGAAATTGTGGTAAGCCTTACCATCGATAAGAATCACCACCTCCCAACCTTGAATACTACCCTTGACCTTGATAGTATGGGGGTCTGGAACGCCATCAACCGCATGAGCCGAAAGTATAATCATGGCCAGCTCAGGCTGATCTTCGGATACATCCGATGACGGGTCAATGCTTGCCTCGCCCTGGTCGTCGTCCACAAGCAAGACGTTCAAGACCCTTTTTCCACAACGATGCCTAACGAACCATTTATCGTCACTGCGATAGCACAAGCCCTTCTTCTAGCGTGCTTGGGCTTTCGACTCCGTCAAACGTTTGTGCTTTGGAGGCAAAACATTTGGGGTAGCAGTGTTTGACGAACTTGGGGTAGATGAGGCTGATGACGAAGGCGAGGGGTTAGATTTTGCATGTGGGCCCGCAGGCAGTTAGGACCTGGGATGAGACTCCCTAGTTGGGCTGGTTATTGTATGACTGACCAAATGTGAGGCTTTGAACTCCCATTTCGAGCTGGGCCCAGATGTTGCGGGTTGGGCCTTAGTGCCACTGAGCTCAAAAGCCTAGGTCTCCCCCATCTTCTTTTCCAATTCCACTGCCCGAGCCCCCACCGCCTTCAACGTCGATGGCGGTTCAACCATCATCTCCACACAGAGACGGTCCTTCAACCCATCAACGAACATCATTATTTTCTATCTCTCAGACAACCCCTCCTAATGAAGTAACGGAGGCTTGAAACGTCCATGATACTCGTTAACATTGGACTCCTGCTTAATCGAGAAAAATTGTTGAAAGAGGTACAAAGGGTCAACCTTAGTAAAACAAAACACCAGTTGAGCCTTTCGCTCCTCCCAACTCTCGAACGGTTGCGCCTTCTCTTTCCTTTGCAGCCAAATTTAGGTCGGCCCAACCAAGCAAATCTGAGTTGCATGGAGTTTGAAAACTTCGAGCATCTCATGCAGAGCAAAATAATGTTCAGCTTGATTCAATCACACCAGTAGATCCCCATCGTCGCACATCAACATCTTGATTTTTCTCACTTTTGGCCCCGATTTGTTAGGCAACGCCCCTGGATAAGGGTTTTCCGTCATCCGATCTACCGCCCCTAAAGGTAGATCAGGTGAATTTGGCGTCAAATCCCTCCTCGACGACCCGATTTGGGGAGCGTTCCCTAATCTTGGTGGCAAAATAGCAACTCCTACATTCGGTGGGACAACGCCTGGATCTGAGCTTGGATTTGAGCCTGAGTTTGAATCTGCTCTGAAACTCAGATTACATCCATGAATCAATCCTTCCAATTTGCGAACCTTGCCAGGCTCTGTCTCTACTACTTCCATGCGAGCATCTACCTTCAGACCCATGGATGGAGTTCTTGCTCTGATACCAATGATACGGGACCAAACACGTAGCTCTCTATTGATGATCCACAAAAGAGGAATACAAGCAAACGAAAAATGAAGACTAGAACCCAAGAGAAAGAGAGGAACCTTTTCTCACCAAGACAAATGTCTACCTAAAATAACAAAATTACTGAATGACTCCCCAAAGACTGAACGATGCCCCATTTAATACTCCCAAACCCCCTAGCCTTCTATGATCACTTGACACATGACAACACATATACTACACTTGCTAGTACACATTTGATGACTCAAGCGGGCCCTATTGATGTAGCAGTTGCAACAGACTTCCTAAGAATTGATTCCCTGCTCCACTTGGTCTTATGTTGGTAAGTGCGAGTAATAGGAGGCCTAACAGAGTCTCGCAAACTATTTAACATTACATAAGACTCAGATTTTTGTAGATGTGATTAGAATAGCTATTTCAATAATGTACTCCAAAATTCAACCTACTTCATATCTACATTTCTACACATATATACTTGATGAGTAAACACAACAAAAAGAGGTAAATAACCCTATACAAAACTATTTGCATCAAAAAGGAAACCTTGTCGAGATATTCAAAATGAAAACTACTTAAATTTACACCACCAAGACAACAACAAATTAGTTGAAGTCGGCTATGTTAGATCAAGCAGTTTCATGGCACTCCATTTAGAGCACTTAATGGTGTGCTTTCCAAATCGTTATGTGGGAATGTCCCAACGTTCATGTGTTTGATCCATTTTATAAAAAGTAAAAAGTTTACACTGGTTATCAACCCATTGCAGGAATGGATAATGGGCTAGAGACCCCTCCGCCTTTATCTTGGAAAACTAAGAACCCCCAAAAACTCAAACTTCAATAGCTATATAACAGTTTTAACTTTTCCCTCAAGAATGATGAGAACAAAAAACCTAATTCGGGATCAAAGCATCAAATGAGTTTTTCGCCTAATTTTAACTAATCAAAATATATATATATATATATGAGGGAATGGATGATGTGTTGGAGAAAATGTGATAACCTTGAAACCAAATAGAATGTAATGATCTACAAGAACTTGAACAATCTTTTCTTATGTTTTGGATTTAAAATTCCGTGTGCTTATGGTATAAATCTGAATACAACAAAAACATAGCCTCAGTCCCAAATTAATTGGGGTCGGCTACATGGATCAAACTTTTCCATGGTGCTTGATTAAGTGCAATTGATAGTGAGCTTTCCAAACCATTCAAATCTGAATGCACTTAATAAAATACAAATACAATTACACATTACATTTGGATAAGATTGCAATTGTCAAGAACATCACAATACATTCAGATGAAGAAAAATGAAATAGTTTAGGATGATTTTGGATATTTGAACATGAAATCAAATTAGCGCATTCAAATGTATATTAAGAAACCTTTCTTTATCTCACCTAACAACAGCCCCTAATCCCATGTAAGAGAACTTGAAGCTTTAACCCTCATAGAGAGGTAAGTACATACCAAACTAGTGGAGTAAACACTTCCAATCATCAACTTAAAGCGTTAAAACTTGCTAATTTAGATAAGTTAATGACCCTATAGATGATAGGGATATTACAAAAAGATGCATTGGAAAGCTAAATAACACAAATTAGGTGGAGCAAGTAGGCGAAATTGCAGGTAACAAATTTTGAAGAACAAATTGTTACTTCAGTGCAACAATCTAGTAATAAAAACATGTATGAACATGCATAGAACCCACAAGGATGCTAATAAAAAAAATTCATGTCGACACAATCACACAAATAAAACACCCATAAGAACACATACACTAAAACAACTTTTTGAGGTCAAAAGGAGAACAATCGTTGATTGATTGTGTACACTAGGGTTTTTTTCTTTGAGGTCTTGCATGAAACATTAGTAAGAATCCACAATTTTTGTGCTGATTTTTGAAGTCTTTGGCTCTAGTCCGATAAAAAAGTCTTTGGCTCTAGGAAATCTTGACTTGGAGAAGGCTAGAAGAATTGGTTTAAGAATAGGATACGACCATTGCCATAAATCTATTAGAACTAGGTTTGGTTCTAGTTCATGTTGATAGAACCTGATTAAGAGTGGTTTGATATTGGAATCTATGGACAAGCAAAGGAGAGAATTGAGGGTTTTTTTAAGCGGAGAATCGGAGCAATTCGGAAGGAGTAAATCCTCATCCTTATTTTCATATTGATAATATATAAGCATGTATTCCCTTAATCCCTTGCAATGGTTTCGCAATGAGCATGTTGCATGTGCAAGAACTTCTACGAGAATATGGATTTGCATGACATGTATTACATATCATAGGAAAAAGCATGTGACGTGTAAATTTCCAATGAACCCAAGAAATTTTCTCGTGGGACCATGGAAAACTACTAAAAGAATTAATATAATTCACTACAGAATGACAAGAAAATATTTTTAAAATTCTCTTTTCCATAAGTTGTTTTTGGGAAGAAGCTTGTAGAGGACTTGGCTTAAGATTGTCTCAAGCTACAGTGAAGAAAAGAGATTGAGATCCAAAGTGATAATACTACACTAATGTAGACAAAACTTATGTATGAGATTTCTTCTATGTTAATTATGTTTTTCAATGCACAAAAACTTAGATTTTGATGCATACCTTGAAATGAATATTAGAATTTATTAGTTAACTAATGGGTCAAAAGCTCATAGTTCTTTAGCTAACATTCTTTCAGGAAAAAAAACCTATAGGGCTGGAGTCTGATAGATACCAAAGTCGGAATAGAACCTTGATAATCAAAAGAGGGAAAACACAACGAACAAGAACCGAATTGTAGATTTAGAGTGGTATGCACACTCCTAACCTAACTCATAAGAGTTTCACTCAAGAGAAATGTTCCACATCCCCACACAACCTCTTGGCAATTATTTTTAGTATCCTATTCTAATCCACTTACATGGTACCCATCGCAGTCCTGATGAATGACTTTGGTAGTTTGAGCCTTTTGAAGTGAAGTCAACCGTGGGTAAAGTCCACATATCAATAGTTTTATCATTTCAATAGTTAGTTATGTAGAGGGGCCTAATTTACAATTGCAATTAAGCTTGCCTTCCAATCTTGTCAATCTACATCTCATGTATTATTATTAAGATTCCTTAATGACTTATGCACACCATGCAAACTTCTTTTTTGGAAAAAAAAAAAAAAAAAAAAAAAAAAAAAAAAAAAAAAAAAAAACTTGATTGGTTTACTTGTACCAAATAATATTTGCTTGGTCCCGACGCCAACTGATTTTCGTGAACCAATAAATACGTGAAACAATAAATACCTAACTTCACAAATCAAACACAAGGTATTCTTCTTTCTTCTTAAATTGCAAGAGAGCAGTTTATCATTTTCCTAAACCTTACAAATATGTGTTCATAAGCATTTGTTTGGGCTTTCCTCTAAACTTAATTATGAAAAATTGATGCTTGCAACCAGAAAAGAGGGGGCATGACTTACTATAGTGATCTTCTCTAAAATAACTATAGTAATCTTCTCTAAAATATCAATTTGTATTCAAATACATATCCATTGTTCAATGAATTGTGTCAAAATAATCGTAATTTTTGAAATGCTTAAAATTTGTCGATTTATTCCTATCAAACCAAAATTGTTTACTTGTCAACAACAACATAGCCTCAATCCACATTCATGGTTAGAAAATTCTCTGAAGTTCTTCGAACTTCTCTGAATTAATTAGATTTTTTGAAGCAGTTAATTAAGAATTATGTGTAAACGAAGTTTTACATAACTTCCATCGAAGTTAGAGAAAAATGATAACATTTCTAAGTTTTGACGCTCACTTGCAAGGAAAGTGAAATGCAATTGGTGTCAATTTGTGTTAGAAGATAATCTAAAGAATGACAACATTTTAGGAGACGACAAAACCACAATTTTACTTCACTTATTAAAAATGGATTCTAATATATTGCCTAATGAAGGAAAAATAATGTAAAAATCAATCAATCCCGTCAAAGTTGAAGTTTTGAAAACTTAAGATCAAGTATAGAATGAGAAAAAAAAATGAAATATCATAGAAAGTTGAACTTTTAGTGTCATTTGATGAGACTTGGATGTTATCTAGCACTTAATGAAATTATTTAGACTTCTCTATAATGTCGAAGTTTTACCAAAATTGCCCACATCGAAGTGCACTTCCCCAAATTAATTCCAAATTTTAAGTGAGCGAAATCATAAGCGAAGTTGAAGTTTTGATCCTTGCCCACATTAGTTAGGGTCGGATACATTGATCAACCTCTTCCATTGCGCTCGTTTTAGTGCAATTGATGGTGTGCTTTCCAAACCATTTAAATCCCTCATAATCAACGTATTCCAAGTTAGCTTTGGTCTACCCCTATCTCGTCTTAATTGTAGGATTATCACATCCATAATAATCATTTTATAAAACAAATAGCTGAACTGACCTCCATCACTTGGAAAAGCCGAATGAAATGGTACAATGTTAAAAAAAAATCAAAAAGACATTGTGCATTCGGTAGATCATGCTCAATTTTGTGGCGTATACTCAGATTAAAAAGATGATCATGCTTAATTTTTTGGCATAACTCAGATTTAAGAGAAATACACTCCTACCAACCAATTGGTTGGCCCAATGGTTTGGGGTGTTTGGGAGTAAGAGGTCAGGGGTTCAAACCTAGGTGGGGCAATTGTTTCTTTCTTATCAAAAAAAAAAAAAAAAAAAAAAAAAAAAAAAAAAAAAAAAAAATTGATACCAAAAGAATATTAGGGAAGAACACATGCAAGTGTCTATACAAGGTACCATCTAAATGAATTGACTGGATAAAAGTGTTGCAGCAGACAAGTTTCATATGATACATTTGCCAGAGGTTTCAAACAGTAACAGACTTGGTCAAGGCTCAAGCAATATACAAAATTCTGAAGGAAGCTATACTCAACCCATTCAAGCAAAACTGGACAAAATTAGTGAACAAACTCGTGCATTGCGCTATAAAATCAAACACAAAGCATGTAATCTGCTTAACCATAAACCTAGAAGATTCTTATCAAGGTTCTTATCAAGGGTACTACTGGAAAAATATTTTTCATTGGTGCAGATTAACAGCATATCCATCAAGTTTCAGTTCAAATAAGAAATGAGAAGCAAACCTATTGACAAGATCATCCAATTGAAATAACACCTAAATAAAGAGAAAAGTGAAGAAAATAATTGGTAGTTTTACCTAGTACCATAAGGCACTACTGACATTACAGAAATTTTCTACATACAAAAAGACTCATAAGAAAAGTGCGGCCTATTAAATATTGTTTTTATAGAATTGTCTACATGCAAGACGAGCATCAACATTTTCCTCAGTTCTATTATCATTCCAGAAGCATGTATCAAAATTTTTTTAATAAAAAAGAAACTTCCCAATCATTGGACACCATGATCCCACGGAGAAAATTCTTTTCTTTCTAATCTATCCTCTTTTTTTCCATTTACTTTTCGGATCAAAGTGAAGCCCCGATAAAGTCCATTCATGTGAAATATGAAGTAAAACACAAAATAAAATAACAAACAAACAAACATACGATGTTATAATAACATAAGAAAAAAAAATACTTACGGCGAAGAAATATTATCAGCCCACGTGCGAAGCCAATCTGTCGAAACCCAAAAGTATGGGTCATCAAGTGAAGGAACAGGAGCTTCAGAAAGAATTGACCTTACTTCTTGTCTTCGATTTGTTATAATTTCCAGCTCCCTTTCCTTTTTAAACTTGTACTCACCACAAAAATTCATGTATGATGTATTTATATTTTTTACTTCTTCGTGAAGATCAAATGGAAGAGAGACATCATTTTCTATGGTAAGCTGTTTCCCATTTATATCTCCATCTATGATGGATTCAACACTGTCCTTGGTGTTTCTGCGAGTATACATAAGCATGTATGCATCAGCAGATGAAAATATGTTAGGATGACAACTGAAACAAGAATCTGAGGATAACTGAGTGGTATCAATGTGGCCCCCGTTCGAGTGAGAATTGTTTGTCTTAGAACTAGATAGCTGCGCAATAGACTCCAATTCAGTAGGCTTTACAGTTGAGCTAGAACAACTTCCTCCAAAAGGATGGGAACCTAATTTAGAGACATGCTCATCATCGAACTCCCACCATTGCCCTGTGCGCTCATCCTTAATATTTGCCACATAATGACCACTGTTTACAGCAGACCCTTTATGAATCAGTACTGCTGATAACTCATAGACTAGTTCCATTTGGGAGGACTCGTTTAATCTCTGCCCCATGTCCAACTCCCCATGAAAGCTAAATACTGATGTTAATTTCTTCTTTGTTGTCGTCTGAAGAGGAAAAAAGTGATCCATATTACAAAAGATATCACACAAAAGCAACCTTGATTAATGAACAAAATAAAATCTCTCATTGACAAAATGCTCCCTCATCCTTGAAACTGCCCAGGGGCACTCGAATCTGCCCAAGGGAATGTTGATGGAGAATAAACTGAAAGACCCTTTCGCGATGAATGATTTTCAGTAGAGTAGTTGCACATTCGAGACAATGACCCATGCAATTTTAATGAGGATGCCACAAGACAAATAAAAACAACTGATATGACCTACCTAACAACAATCTACATCCAATGATACAAGGACAGTTAGAAGATAAAAGCCAATCAAGCAAAATTCTCAGGTTATGAATAACTCCAGAAATACATGGATTACAAACAATTTTGATAAATCAATAAGTTGATATGTGGCCCAAAGTTAATGACTTATTCACCACCGTACAAAACTGAAATAACTTTGAAGATCAAGAAATTGAAGTACAGTGGACAGGGAGAAATGAAATTAGAACTATGCGTCCAAAAATGGCTTTTTTAAAATTTTAAAAATGCAGGGTCTAAAAACTGAAAAAGGAAAGAAAAGAAAGAGCAAGCAAAAAGAAAAGCTTCCAAGATAAAATTAAGCAATCAGAATGCATATTATATATATGGGTACTACTACCACGGGAACCATAAAAATACCCATGTCATGGGAACATCATTTACGATCATTGGATTTTAATCTAATGGTCAATATTTTGGGAAACTTATTACAATACTTGAGTCAGAACATTACACACACACACACACACACATTTAGAGCAGAGAGATGACAGAGAGAGAGAGATGACATAATAACTCTAGAGCAGCAAGAATGTCCATCTCCCGAAATTTGCTTGGAATTTGCATTTCAATTAGATTAGAAAAGACATATTTGACAAAAGCTAAAGGGTTAAAACATACAATTAAGAAATCTCTCAAAAGCTTACAGCATGAGTTATGTGTCACGGATGGACTTGTTGGGCGCACATACAAGCGTCATTCCATAAGGAAATATTGACAAAAATCAGAGCAACAATTAAGGAAAATAAAATGACAGATTTGACATAATTTATTTCCATTCTAGCTTGATTTCCAACTAGGTATTTTATATATATGGTAAGCAAAATAATTTACCTTCAATCAAGGCTGCAAGATAGTAGCTGTACTTCCTTATTTACCTACTAGGATGGGTTGTATCCTAAATCTATTTAAAGCTATCACATGAATAAGAAATCAAGCAATCATCACCCAAGTTAAAATAGTCTTGAATTGAATCCTGTCAAGGACGGATTCAACCAAGGAAGTTGTGGCAAATTCGAAGAGAGCTTCGAATTTCACTTCGTCGCGTCCCGTGACGAGATCCTACACTAATGCACATAACCATCTTGGTATTATTGACAGTCGTCATGGCTAACGTTGATACTATGATGAACAAGTTGGAAGCTTTCATGCAGCAAATGAACCAACGACAACAAGCCTTAGAGGCACAGGTTGGAAAGCTCGCCTCTCACATTCGCAGTCCAGGAAAAAATGCAGATGTTGGTGATGCACACAGCCCTCGCAGTGGTAACCAATCAAGTCATCACGACCCCAAAGACCACCAAGAAGGATCGAGGAAAGGCTTGATGGTACCTCGCTTTTCAAAGCTAGAGTTTCCCACATATAATGGGAACTTGGGAGGACGACCCACTAGTATGGCTGCGTAGGTGTGAGCAATTCTTCTCAAACCAACAAACACGGGAAGAGAACAAGATTGGGCGCTGCCTTCCATTTAATGGGAAAAGCACAACTTTGGTTCTACCAACTAGAACAAGAAGCCGCATGCATGAGTTGGGAGACATTCAAAGGGCATTGCAATGTTCACTTTGGACCATCTCTAAGTAACAATCCATTGGGCGAACTAGCTAACCATAAACGAACCTCGACGGTGTAAGAATACCCGCGCCAGTTTCATTCCTTGTTGGCACGGACTACCTATCTCAAGCCGCAACAGCAAGTTAACCTCTTCACTGCAAGACTCTTGGAACACTTCCACATAGCGGTTGAGTTGCAACAACAAGGGAACTTAGGCATCACTATGAATCTCCCAAGAGCATTGGATCGCAAGCAACAAATAGTGTCTGTAATTCCCAACGAAGCTATTGGGGTTTGGTCATCTCCAAAATCAACAACTTCAGTAGGCAACAACACCACTTCAGCCACAAAGAACACTCCTATCAGTTTGAAGTTAGTTCCCACTAAAACACAAGCTTCTGACAGACCTTCTGCTCCATTCTTCAAGCGCGTAACTCCTGCGGAGATGTATGTTAGAAGAAGTAAAGGGCTATGTTTCAACTGCGATGATGCTTATTCGGCTGGCCACAAATGCAAGCGCCTCTTCTGGATTGAAGTAACCAATTATGACAGCGATGATGATGTTGATTGCATGAGAGGGGATCCTCAAATCTCCCTTCATGCTATTAGCGGCTCCTATAGTTCACAAACAATGGAGTTGAAGGCATTCATCAAGGGACAACCAGTGTGGATTCTCATCGATTCCGGCGGCACGCACAACTTCATTAGTCATGAGACCACATCCCAAAACAGCATTCCAGTCCACTTCCGCCCTGGTCTAAAGGTTAATGTTGCCAATGGAGAAAAAATCTCAAGTGGAGGTATGTGTCAAACTATACAACTAAAAGTCGGGAAGGATTCTTTCCTTGTTGATCTCTATTCTATTCCATTGGACGATTATGACGTAGTTCTTGGTATTAAATGGCTCCGAACACTTGGACCCATTGTTTGGGACTTTAGTTCTCTCACAATGCATTACGAGCTCAATGGACGCGAGGTGCAATGCTTGAAGTGCAATGGAAGGGAGAATCTTTTCGCAGTCAGCCACATCTCTCATCTCTTCAAGCACGCCTATCACATACCCAAGATTTGGATCGATTGCTTGAGGAGTTTTCAGCGTTGTTCGAGCGACCAGTCGACCTTCCCTCGCAACGGACTTGTGAGCATCGCGTCAATCTTTTACTCGAAGCAGGGCCTGTCACAATTCGCCCTTACCGTTACCCACAATTATTAAAGGATGAAATTGAAAAACAATGCTACAACAAGACATTATACAACCCAGCAGATCACCCTTCTCTTCTCCAGTTCTCTAGGTACAAAAACATGATGGCACTTAGCGGTTCTGTGTTGACTACCGAGAACTCAATTCACAGACCATCAAGGATAAGTTTCCAATCCCCATCGTCGATGAACTCCTCAATGAACTTTATGGCGCAAAGTACTTCACAAAACTGGATCTTGTCTCTGGTCATTTTCAAGTGCGTGTGGACTCTCAAGACATCGAGAAAACAACTTTCCACACTCACCATGGTCATTTTGAGTTTCGGGTAATGCCTTTCGGCCTCTCTAATGCACCATCTACATTTCAAAGTCTCATGAATGAGGTATTTCATGAACATTTGCGCAAATTTGTTCTTGTGTTCTTTGATGATATTTTGGTGTATAGCACCACATGGGTTGAGCACATTCATCGCATTCGCACTGTTTTGTCTCTACTTCGCACTCACCGACTTTTTCTGAATCGCTCCAAATGCACTTTTGGAGAGACCTAAGTTGCATAACTTGGCCATATTATTCATGAAGCAGGTGTTGAGGTTGACCGCTCCAAGATTCAGCCATTCTTGATTGGCCGACACCTTCCTCACCAAAGGCATTGCGCAGCTTTACCGGCTACTACAGAAAATTTATCAAAGATTACGGTCTTATAGCTACGCCATTGACCAACTTACTCAAAAAGAACAGCTATCAATGGTCTGACCAAGCATCTCAAGCCTTCGAAGTGTTAAAAAAGGCGCTCACTGAGGCTCCAGTCCTACGACTGCCAAACTTTGATGATGAGTTTGCGGTGGAATGCGATGCATCTGGGAGCGGGATAGGTGATGTCCTATATCAACAAGACTACCCCATTGCTTTTTTCAGTAGGAAACTTGCTGATCGCCATCACAAACTCACTACATATGAGAGAGAACTGATTGGATTAGCAAAGACTGTCACCCATTAGAGACCTTACCTTTAAAGTCGTCATTTTTTGATTCGAACTGATCACTATAGCCTTAAATTCCTCTTGAACAACGACTCACTTCATCACCACAACAGCATTGGCAAAGTAAACTAATGGGTTTTCACTTCCGCGTCGAATACAAGGCTGTGCGACTAAATAGCGTTGTTGATGCTCTTTCTCGCCGTGATGATGATATGGGTCAGATGTTTTTTTTCCATCTCTCATGCTTGTGCTACTATCCTTGATGAGATTCGAAAAGAAATTGAGGGCTCCCAACAATTGTCAGCCCTTCACCAAGACTTACAACAAGGTCATTCCACTTCCAATTGGTCTACATCTAATGGCCTACTTCTCTACAAGAATCGAGTATTATACTTGTTGCCTTCATCTCCTTTAATTTCCACCAACATTTCAGGATTCCATGATATGGCTCATGAAGGTTTCCAAAAAACTTTCCAACGCGTGCGTGAGTTTTTTTGGAAAGGGATGAAATCCACCGTTGCAGATTATGTGCAGAGTTGTTCCACTTTTCAGCGCAGCAAATGGGAAAACTTGCACCCGGCTGGTCTTCTTCAACGACTTGCCATACCACAACAAATATGGGCTAACATCTCAATGGACTTCATCGAAGGTCTACCCCCAGTGCAAGGCAAGTCAGTTTTATTTGTTGTTGTGGACCGATTGTCCAAATTGCACACTTCATTCCCATTAGTCACCCTTTTACTGCGCAATCCGTGGCTCACATCTTCTTTACCGAAGTGTTTCGCTTGCATGGACTACCGGAGACCATCGTTTCAGATCGTGATAAAATTTTCACGAGTCTTTTTTGGAAGGAGTTTTCTCGCTTGTTGGGTACTAAATTGTTATTCTTTTCGGCTTATCACCCTCAGACAGACGGACAAACTATGGTTGTTAACCGCACCATTGCAATGTATTTCGTTGTTTCACTAGAGAACAACCAAGGCATTGGGTAAAGTGGTTGCCATGGGCTGCGTATTGCTACAACACTTATTTTCACTCATCTCTCCTCACCACCCCTTTCCAGTTGGTGCATGGACGCGAACCACCGTGTCTAATGGACTATGAACCAGGTTCTACTAGAGTTGACTCGGTAGATCAAGCTCTTCATAGATGAACACAGCTGCTTTGTTCTGCTCGTGACCATCCACACCGTGCCCAAAATCGCTCAAAGCTCATATATGACTCAGGGTATCGTGACATCACATTTGGAGTAGGCGATTGGGTTTAGTTGCATCTTCACGCTTACCGTCAACTCACCATCTCTAAAAGGACCTACAACAAGCTCTCTCCCAAGTACTTTGGAACATTCCAAGTCCAAGCAAGGACTTGTTGCCTACAAATTAGCCCTACCTTGCACTAGTAAGATACATGATGTTTTCCATGTTTCCCTCCTAAAAAAATACATTGGCCCCTCTCCCTCCATCATTACCCCACTACCACCACTCCATGATGGGCACCTATCTCCCACACCTTTCTCGGTTCTTCGCTCACGCCTTAACCAGGGAAGACAAGAACTCCTCATTCATTGGGCTAATACCACTGCAGATGAGTCTACTTGGGACTCACCATTTTTCGCAAAGTTTATCTAGAATTCGAGCTTGAGGACAAGCACCATCTCGAGGAAGGGAGTAATGTCATGGATGCATTTGTTTGGCGCACACATACAAGCGTTGTTCCATAAGGAAAAATTGACAAAAATCAGAGCAACAATTAAGAAGAATAAAATGACAGATTTGACAGAATTTATTTCCATTCTAGCTTAATTTCCAACTAATTATTTTATATATATGGTAAGCAAAATAATTTAGCTTCAATCAAGGCTGCAAGATTGAAGCTGTACTTCCTTATTTACCTACTAGGATGGATTGTGTCCTAAATCTATTGAAAGCTATCACATGAATAAGAAATCAAGCAATTATCACCCAAGTTAAAATAGTCTTGAATTGAATCTTGTCAAGGACATATTCAACCAAGGAAGTTGTGGCAGATTCGAAGAGAGCTTCGAATTCTACTTCGTCACATCCCGTGACGAGATCCTACGCTAAGGCACATAACATTATGTTAGGACTAAGGGCAATGAAATAGAAATATCCAAAAATACAGATACCTTCGGCAGGAAAACACAACGCTTTAGTTGGAAATTGAGAACTTTGGGCAGCGTTCGCAACTTAATGAAACGTGTCGCATTTACTCGTGTACGACATGATTCACAAAAATATTGATTATCCCCACATAGCTCTTCCACGCTAAGGTAATCTTTTAAACTCTCATCTAAATTATTCAGACCTTTGATGTTTAACTCAAGCTCGTAAAAATCTTCAACCTTTGAGGAAGCTTCAGACTCTTGTCCGCATTTCGAGCATCTGTAATATGTCCTAAAAATGGTCAGTTAAATATATAAATTCCCAGGATATGAAGCATCAAAACATTTCCCCCTTATGAGGACAACATCATTATGAATGGAAAAAAAAGAGTAATTAAGGAGCACAAGATCTTAGGAAGATAGTTATGAAGCTTGTTTCAAAAGGATAGTTAAAGGAGTGATTTACTTCTTTTTTCCCTTTTCTTTTGTTTGCTTTTTTTTTTTTTCAATGAGTAGGCATTAAGAGGTAGTAAAAGAAGACTGCATTGTTGTCATACCCGGGCATATACCAAAGCAAAAACAATGCAAATTTAAAGCAAATGGGTTGATGCTAAAATTTCTTAATCAATCGTTTACGTCTAAAAATTCTTGAGAGCTTCATTAGGAATTGTCAACATATAAAGAATTCATCAAGTAAGTTGAGGTCATGGACGGTTGTTGGCTCTCCAATCTTCACACCTTTTGTTTTAGATTAAATATAATTTAAAAAGATGCAGAACACCTCAAAAAGAAAATATAAATAGAAGAAAGAAAGAAATACATCCTATCCACCAAAAAGAAAAAGTAATACATTATACATACAGGATTTACTGTTTCTAACTTAAGAAGATTTCTGAAATTTAAGCTCCAGGCAAACAAGAGGGAACACTACCATTGAGTTTCCTGCCATAACAGGACAGGGATGTTTGCAGATAATACAAAGAAATAGCCAAGCAGCGTAGTATAAATACCTTGGTTACAACAACAACAACAACATAGCCTCAGTCCCAAATTAACTGGGGAAAAATACCTTGGTTATTTAAAGAAAAGTGATCAGAGAATGGTTCGATAGACATTGAATCCATTCATCCTTGACTTTATTGATTTTTTTTTTCAAGCTATAATCATGGATAAAAAATTTGACTTTGCCAAAAAATTTGATCACTTCAAATTTAAAAATTATTTGGGGAAGCATAATTCAACATAGATATTTTTTGTAAGCTTTTGACACTATAGAGAAGCAAAAATAGCTTCATCTAAGTGCTAATATCATCCAAGTTTTGCAATGATATTCTAAAGAAACATGATGCTATATGATATCTCTCTTTTTTTTTTCATTTCATTTTTAACTGATCTCAAATTATTTTTAGTTCAGGTTTAATGATTTTGATCCTTTTGGATATCATTCCTTTGTTCTGAAGGCCGTTTGTAAAATTTATTATACAAACTTGAGATTGATTTCTAGTATTGTATTGTCTAACCTGTTTTCATTCTCTAATAGCATATTTTTAGCATATTTTTAACAAAAAATTAACACTAACTATACTTTTTCTTAAAAGTCAACAAAAAAAATTTGCATCTTACATTGTTTTGACCTAACTTCGACGAAGTTTTCAAAAAAGAAAATGTCCACATCTAATTCTTAATCCATGTCCTTAAAATAATTTGATCGATTCACAGAAGTTTAAGGAATTTTAGATGACTTACTACCACGACTATAATATTTGAACAAGTGAATGAAAAGTTAATAGAAATTCCTACGCAACTCCTCACTATTTGTACCCAATTCATGAGGTTAAGAAAAAAGTCCTTTTAACACTGAAAACTATTGAACAAACCACCTCTTTGTAATATGTTTCTATTAAACATAGATCAAATGTTCTTGCAAGTGCAAAAAGGTAAGAATCCAAAAAATACCTAAGAGTTTTGGAAAAACCACCTAAATGGGCCCTTAACTTACCAAGAATCTTGATTGAGTCCATAAGGTTTTATTTGTTAAAAGCTGGTCCCTAAACTTGTATTTTCCCCCAATAGAGCTCCTAAGCTTATATTTTCTTCCAATTGACCCTTCTAAGGTAACAATTTTTCCCCAATTGATATTGAACTAATTCGTCGCTTAAGTTGCTTCTACTTTAAACATAGCCCGATGCGATAGGTGAGCCCAATTGCATGAAGGTTAAAAAGTGAGATGATTCAATTCAAGAACAGAACACTGTTTGCAATTCAATAAGCTATGAATCAAGTGGTGTGGTTTGAAGGTGTGGTTGGGTTGTGTTTGAAGAAGAGGGAAGCAACTTAAGTGACGAATTGTTCAATTGGCGAAAAAAATTACCTTACATAACGGGTGCAGAGCTCATTGAGAGAAAATAAAATTCTAAAGTCTCATTTGAGGAAAAAATAAAGTTAAGGGTCTAACTTTTAATAAATAAAAGTTCATGGACTCAATCAAGAATTTTAAGTAAGCTTCAGAGGTCATTCAGACGGTTTTTTCAAAATTTACATGTGCAAACAACATTTCCATTGTTATGCACAATGGAAATAGCAATTCATCTAATCTAAAATCCTTGTGAATTTACCATCCATGGGGCTTTTCGCTTTTTCACTTCCAAGTCCATAATTTTTTAAGCACAAATTAAAATCTCAATTTCATCCAAGACTTCGAACACTTTAATTTCAAATTTTAATTCAAAGAAGTCTAATTCGAAACATGGATTTTTTTGTAAAATCTCCACATTATAAAAAAAAAAGTATAAATAACCTCATCTAAGTGATAGTAAGAGCCAAGCAAAGCATCTCTAGTAAGAAGGACGAGGTATCACTAGCCAAACGCAAGTTTGGGGGTTTGACTTATGTTAGAGTCAAGGCGTTTAATTAAGTTGATTTCTTTCTTATAAAAAAAAGTGATAGTTAGAGCCAAATTTGATGAGACTAAAAAGTACATCTTTTATAAATCTCATGCCCACTCTTTCTTTACACTTGATCTCAGATTTTCATGCTTCATTGAATGGTGTTAAATCCTTTTGGATACTATTAAGTTCATTTCTCGCACTTGGCATTGAATTATAGTTTTGCATTGTTGAACACCTTTCTATTTTTCAGGAGTTATCTACTAACAAAAAATGATAAAAGTCCCAATTGTTTCTCCACAAAGCATTAAAGTTAGTAGATTGTTTCTTTTTCCCTTAACTTCAATAAAACTTCTGTAAAATTTATTCTATAGGTGTGTTTGATAGCAAAGAAAATGAGAAAAATCATGAAAAAATATTTATTTTCTATGTGTAAGTGTGTAACCGTCTTATCCATTGTTTGATAGCCTTATAACTGCAAAGATAAAAAAAAAAAAAAAAAAAAAAAAAAAAAAACCACACCCCCTTATTTTCTCATCTTTTGGCTTGGAAAAAAATCGAGTTTTTTCTCTATCGCGAACGATCAGTTGGTTGTGCATAGATGCAAAGTATTATTTGACTTAATGTTCAATGGTAGAACCGTGAAAACCCACACATCATTCACACAAGGCAAAGATAGCAAAACACATCTAAAACTACAGATACCAAAAAATTCATCCGACACTTCCCAAAAAAAATCCACAATGAACCCACAAACCCCAACTAAACCTCACATCGTTAAAAACAACAATGTACCCGAAACATGTGCACAGGGAGTTGCCAACCAAATCGAGATTCAGAAATAAACAACATTGATAATACAAACAACAACAACAAAGAATTCCTTCTTCCCCAAAAAAATCAGGATAAAATCAAATTAATTCGCCAAATCGAGTAAGTTAGAGCAAATTCGTCCTTCAATCTCTCCTAAATGGGCCAAACATCGAAAACCCAAGTTTTCGAACCATTTGGCAAGATTTTGATCTTGACCCACATGTCAAAATCACATCTTTCAAGGACCCGCGATGATACAAACATTAAAGGTAAAATTCTAGATGTTAGGGTTTGGAAGTGATAATTCATCGATCTAAGGGCCATGGATGTATGTGCAGTTTAGATAGAACCAAGGTTTAAAAAATCGACAAACTTCGGCGCAATTTGTCAATTTTGAGGTGAACGAAGCGAAGTTCATAAGCAGTAGAAAAATTGCAAAACTTCGACTCAACTTTAGCTAACTTTGACTGAACTTCGAAAACAACAATGGAAGTTAATAAAACAACAACAACAACAACATAGTCTCAGTCCCAAATTAATTGGGGTCGGCTACATGGATCAAACTTTTTCATTGTGCTCGATTAAGTGCAATTGATGGTGAGCTTTTCAAACCATTCAAATCCCTCCTAATTAATGCATCCCATGTTAACTTTGGTCTGCCCCTACTTCGTCGAATTTCTACAGTTTCTATTGAGTCAAGTTTTCTAGTAGGGGCATTTGTAGGCCGTCTTAGCAGGTGACCAAACCACCGCAACCGCCCTTCCCTAATCTTTGTATCAATTGGTGCTACTCCCACTTGCTTTGAATTTCTATATTTCTTATTCTATATTTACGAGTTTTACCACACATCCACTTAAGCATCCTCATTTCTGCTACGTTCATTTTATGTGATTGTTGTTGCTTTACCGCCCAACATTCACTTCCATAGAGCATAGCTGGCCTAATTGCGGTCCTATAAAATTTTCCTTTTAACTTAGTAGGAACATTTCGATCAAAAATCACCCACGTTGCACTCCGTCATTTCTTCCATCCAGCTTGAATTCTATGTGTGACATCATTCTCAATGTTACCATCATTTTGTACGATTGATCCTAGGTATCTAAAGTGGTTTACCTTAGGAACTTCTACTTCCCCTAATTTTACCACTCCGTCATTTCGATGTCTAGTGTTTCTAAACTCACAGTGCATATATTCGGTTTTCGTCCTACTCAACATAAAGCCTTTAGATTCTAATGTATTCCTCCAGAGTTCTAATTTCCTATTCACTCCATCTTTAGTTTCATCCACTAAGACAATATCATCTGCAAATAGCATACACCATGGTATATCCTCTTGAATATGTCTAGTTAGTTCATCTATAACTAAAGTAAATAGATATGGGCTTAAAGCCGATCCTTGATGTAGTCCTATCGTAATGGGATATTCTTTTGTAGCTCCTCCAAATGTTTTTATACTCGTTACTACTCCATCATACATATCCTTAATAGTGTCAATGTATCTAGCATGCACTCTTTTTCTTTCTAGAACCCACCAAAGAACATCTCTAGGGACCCTATCATATGCTTTTTCTAAATCTACGAATACCATATGAAGATCTTTTTTCTTTTCTTTATATTTTTCTAACAATCGTCTTACAAGGAAAATCGCCTCCATAGTTGACCTCCTAGGCATGAAACCAAATTGGTTCTCTGATATTGTTGTTTCTCTCCTTATCCTATTGTCAATTATCATCTCCCAAAGTTTCATAGTGTGACTCATAAGTTTAATTCCCCGATAGTTTGAGGAACTTTGAATGTCTCCTTTGTTTTTGAAGATTGGCACAAGCGTGCTTCTTCTCCAATACATTGGCATCCGTTTTGATTTTAAAATTTTATTGAAAAGTTTTGTTAACCAAGTCAATCCAATTTCTCCTAAGCATTTCCAAACCTCTATGGGTATTTCATCTGGGCCACATGTTTTCCCTATTATCATTCTTTTCAATGCCTCTTTAACTTCTACAATTCTAATATTGCGTGTATAGTTTACATTTATTTCTTGGTGTGGGTTTTCATCTATGATAGTATCAACTTGGCCATCATTAAATAAACTATCGAAGTAACTTCTCCATCTCTCCTTAATATCCTCCTCGCGCGTTAAAACATTTTGATTTTCGTCCTTAATACATCTTACATGATTTAGGTCTTGTTTCTTTTTATCTCTTAATTTGGCTAGCCTATATATATATTTTTCGCCATCTCTATTACCTAACCTTGTATATAGATCTTCCATGAAATTTGTTTTAGCTTGACTAACTACTTTTTTAGCTTGTTTTCTAGCTTCTCTATATTAATTGTACACATCTTCATCTTGACACTTAGGTATTTTCCTATACATCTCTCTTTTAGTCTTAATTGCTCGTTGGACATCCTCGTTCCACCACCATGTTTCCTTCTTTGGTGGTCCCAAGCCTTTAGATATACCTAATACGTTTGATCCCACTCTCCTTATGCAACTACTCATTTCTAGCCACAATGTATTAGCATCTAAGTCAAGATTCCAAATATTTTCCTTTAGTAGTTTTTCTCTAAACTCTACTTGTTTACTATGTTTTAGGTTCCACCACTTTAATCTAGGGTCGCTAACTCTTTTATTTATATTATGTCGTCGTGTTAGCTTAATATCAAGTACTACTAACTTATGTTGGGTAGTAAGTGCTTCACCAGGTATTACTTTGCAGTCTCTACATATTTTTCTATCTATTTTTCTTGTTAAAAGAAAATCTATTTGACTCTTGTTATGACCACTACTAAAATTATTATGTTTCATGGAAGTTGAGCAAACTTTGACTGAAACTTCAACTATGCTAGAAATATACTTAAACTTTGGCTAAATTTGAATAAAACATAGTTCTAGCATCTCTACGAAGAAACTTGAGTTTTCTAACATTTAAAGTGAAATTCCACAAATTTCCGTACACCGGCGAATTTTTGTCAAACTTCCATCGTCGAAGTTAACTTCCTCAAATTAATTCTGAATTTTAAGTGAACGTAGTCATAGATGAAGTCGAAGATTCAAACCTTGGATAGAGCAGGAGAGAAGATGAAGAAAGAAAGAAAATTTTCTCAACTGCTATCAAACAACAATGGGAAAATTTTCTTAAGAAAACTCTCTAAAGAAGATTTGCTAAAGAAAATATTTTTTCTAATTGAATTTTTTTTTTTTGGCTATGAAACGCACCCTACATGTAATTTTTTATTTGTTATTTAAAACAAAATTCTGATCATATGAAGGAAGTTCGGAGAAGTTCAAAGAATCTCAAAATCATGTTAGCAACAATTGTGCATGTAATTGTTTCTCCATCGCTCTTCTTTTCATATTTCATTATTTGGTGTCCTAAAATTTACATTTCATAACTTTAATCCTCAAAGTATGTGTACTCCACAATAAAATAATATAAATAACTTTTTCCACATGCAAGTAAGAGTCAAATTTTATCTAGGCGCATTAAAAAGTGTATCATTTAAAATATTTCATATTCTTTCTCTTTTTCTTCTCGATCTTCAAATTTATTTCAGTTCAATAATAATGATTAAATGATTTTGATCCTTGGTAATGCTATTTCTATCATCTTTTTCGATTCTTGAGAATTCATTTCTCGTACTTAAGATCGGTTGCTAATCTTGCATTGTGTAATATGCTTTTATTATTGAGGACTTCCTACAAAAAAAAAAATCCCAATATATAATCTTTTTTGATAGATTCGCAATATATAATCTTCATTTCACGCTAAATCAAGCGCAATGGAAACGTTTGATCCATGTAGCGACCCCAACTTATTTTGGGATTGAGGCCATGCTGTTGTTGTTGTAGTATTTTGCAAATCAACATTTGAAGTTGCAAATTATGTCATATCTACCCAACTTTGATAAATTTTTCGCAAAATACTGCTTATATCTTTTTCTTAATTTGACGTTTAAGAAATACCTAACTAATTCAAGGAAGTATAGGGAAATCTCAAATTATATTTAAACAAAGAAATATGAATGCCACTTCGCCCAATCTCTTATTTAGGTCGTTTCCATTTTGCTTATGATTTCTGATTATATTAGATCCTAATATGATATAATTCTCCCTCCTTACATGTATGATTTCTGATTATATTAGATCCTAATATGATATAATTCTCCCTCCTTACATGCTTGAAATTGAAATTGACCCGTACCAAATAAAAATCTCTACCCAGCCATATATCCCATAAAATAAAAACTCAAATCGATTATTCAAGAAAGGACTAACATTTCACCCTATCAATAAACCCTGGCATTTTCTGTTTTACCCTCCTTAGTCCTTGAATTTGCAATTCAGATTCATGCCTTTAGAACCTAATTGAAGGTGCATCAGCCTTACGCAAAGAAGTTGAATATGTTAACCAAGCAAAGTCTTGTAAGCTTCAAATCATCGAACAATTCTCTTTTAAAACTAAAGGCTTTTTTCTTTTAAATTCTACCCAAATAATGATACATTTCAATATCTGTCAAAAGAATCGGAGTCAATAAATTTGAGTGTATGCATAACTTAAGATTCATAAAATAAACAGGCGTAGATGGTGCTTGACAGGGACGAAAATTAACAAGAAGAACAACACAATAAAAAGGCTCTTCCTTCCAAACCAAAATAGTGAATCGCCAACCAAATGTGTCTCTTTAATTGAACGTCCAACATAATTTGCACCATTTTTTTAGCAGAAAACACCAGAAAGGATCAGCAAAAGCAAGTAGAAGCCAAAATCAAGTTCTTCATACAACAAAATCAAGTTCTTCATAGAGAAAAAAAAAAAAAGCACCTCGGCTAAAACATACTTTACTATAGGTGGGATAACAAAGGCTTGAATCATTCAAAATATAAGCTTCATATCACCCAACTGATGTGAATAACAATTGAAAAAAAAAAAAAAGGCAACAAGAATTTAGAGCCTCAAAATGGCATTTTTGCATTGACATTATCGTGGTCCTCTAAAATATACTTTTGAGTGTAAAACGAAGAAAGAAGAAAAAAGAAAGAAGAATATAGTAGAGGATCTCATCTAGTTTCAGTGAGAAGATTCAAGATGTGATGTACAAGGCCAAGTAATGAAAATTAGCCAAGAGCATATTGTACTAATTTCCAAAAGCGGTTATTTTATTTGATTTGAATGTCCTAAACCCTCAAAGTTTCATGCATCCAACCACTCGACTGGCTATCGGCCCAAGTTTCTTCATACTGTTGAACCTACTTCCATGGCACACAGTACATAATAATATAATGATAGAAAGACTAACTGACAAGGAAAAGATAAAGACATCATCATAGTAACTTTTAAAACTTGAGTGAAACAAAACACCAAAACTTTTGACAAAGATGAAATGCAAAAAACTCAACCTGATAACTCAAAAAGAGGAAAGAAGGAAGTAGCCCATTCTCACCTAGTAACATTCGAGACACTTCCACGAAAGAGATCTTGGACAACGGTTCTAGCCTTGGAAACTTTGGAGTGGCCTAGAGACCTTTCCAGCAAAGAAAGTAGCAAGGTAAGGAATTCATGGCCATCTTGTTGAACACCGTTATCTAACTCCAAAGTCCTAATGAATGGAGCTGAATCAATAAATGCCCTTTTACTTGAATGCAACTGAGCAAACAGTCGTGCAAGTTGATCTAAGACAGGTTGGTGCTTTAAAAGCTCAGGCTCAACCGAAAAAATACCAGTCCTGAAAGATTCATTCATGTAAAGGAATTGAAGTACGCTATTGGCATAGCAAGTTGCACCCAAATTTGTCAAGCCTGCAGGTGAATCAATGGATTCACGAACATCCATACATGGATCTGGGCCGAGAGCAAGGAGAATATCTGACAATTTCTGCCATAAACCTGACTTTCTAGTCCCATTGGAAGGTGGGACTAAACCACAAAAGCAATTAGGGTTATCTTTTGAGTTAACACGACATCCCTGGCATAAAGGCTTTGAGATCATATAAAGCTTATTTATATCTTCCCTTGCTACCTCACCAGTTAAATAAATTTTCCTGAAAAATGGAAAAGTAAATAGATAGATAAATAAGAAAATGGAGAACACAAAACAGTAGAAATAAAGTATGGAATAATGAAGGTAAAAAAAAAAACGAAAACCCACCTCAATATCTCAGCTAGATTTTCATGATCATCCTCAGGCTTGTGTCTTTTATTTTTGTTGCGAGTGGTCGGTCTAGTCATTTTTTCACCAACTCATACCAAAAGAGATTGTATAGTCAATGCTCTTCCTAGAAAAACTTTTGATTGAAGAGAAAAAAAAATTGAAGCTGCAACTTTTGCCAGAGTCCCTGATGAACCGAGTAAATATAGATTAGGATAAATATCGACAACATAGATTCACCAACCAAGAAAACCATGATCATATCAAACTCTTTCAAGAGTTTACTTTTTCTTTTTTTCATTTTTGGTATTACAAGGAATTTAGTAGCTTCGTTAGTTCTTTGTGGCATTGAAGCACCCGACTGGCTTCCATTGAATCAGTATGCAAAATCTAGGGGCCAAGTTATCCCCGAAAATAAAATAATTTTGAGCAAAAAAAAATCCGAGAATTGATGTATGACCTTGAAATTTATTCGAACGGTTGTGTCTCTATATATATACACATACTTTTGCAAGTTTTTCGTATAAATTTTCCTAATTGCCATTCAAATTTTTTTTTACAATAATTTTTGGGACTTCAGTAAAGAGAGTTTTCAATTTTCCTACTTTTTGTCGATACAAGCTTTATAGAAAAAATAAAGTTACAAACTTGCATGCCATGTTTACATCAGTTGAACAGGACATCGTAACAAAAAACTTGCACCTTCAGGGTGGGTTTTTTAGAGTCGCCTGCATAGTAGCACTTTAATCCTAATATGAAATCCTTTTGCGTTGCAAGACAATGCAAGAACAAAACTCTGGAATCAAAAATAAAAATGACGCTTTTGTCATGACTTTCCACTTTGGCTCCCCCCACTTATTCTCTTCTTCTACTCAGAGCAGCTGTCTTGCTCTCATATATTGGGAACTCAAAAGGGAGAGTTTTTTTGGAGATAACTGCTGCTTGGTGGGTCTACTGAATAGCTACACTCTGTAAGTACCTATGCTACTTAGAAAATGATTACAATAAGTTCAACGTAAGTCCGTACTAGGGAATGTAGATTTGACTAGCTATTTTCAAATCATAATTAAAGTTTTGCAGTGATGAAGAGGGTGTTTAGTTCTAATTTACTTGGGGATTATAACTGTGATAATTAAACCTTTAGCCAACCGCAACTAAGAGCTATTTAGAAAAAAAAAAACAAAAAAACAAAAAAAAAACAAAAAACCGTTTGATATCTCACTACTGGTGAACACATCTTACTAATGTATAACTAAATGTCCTGATATCGTTTGAGCTTAATTTGGAACCTTTGCGCATTGCATATATCAGTTCAGTCTGCTATCTCCCTCACCTATGTGAGCTCCAAACAAAGCATTGAACAATCGAATTCCGGCATTTTCAGAGCAAAGCTTCAGACCATATTTTGCGATTCTTCAATCCAATCAGACCAAAAACCATAAAAAAAGCCACCGAAAAGACTAACATATCTGTCGGAAAATTAAATCTTTACCAAATCAAAATCCCAACCAACCACAGAAAAAAACAAAACTACTCTTTTCCAACCCTAAACAAAACACAAGTCAAAAAAGTGTAAAAATAACGAAAAAACTTCGATTGGAACAACAAAATTGGCAGAACACAAACGAATTACACAGTATTGTTAAGATCAATTACCTGCCTGGGTTACTCCGCTTGGAATCTAACCCGCTTGAATCTAGGGTTTCTCGGCGGACGATGAACCAGAGAGAATAATTTTCTTGAAAACGAAGAGAGAATAAATGGGCTTTGGACCGGAAAACGAAAAGACCTAGTGGATCTTAGTGAAGGCGGGAAAGGGCGAAAGAGGGACGGCAAGACGCCGAAGAAAATAAATATTGCTTGGATCTGTTCTGTACGTATACATACAATCCCAAATATGGGCCAAAATCAAATTATTTACCGTTTATTATGTATGAGGCCCATCCAATATTCCAATGTTTTCTAGTATATTTTTGCTGTAGTTGTTGGTGGCGGTGGTGTTTGTTGTGGAATATGGATGACCATGCATGTACACCAACATATTGTGTAGTCATGTAACTTGTATTTCTCACTTAATAGTACCTCCACTTGTCTATGTATTGTCATGTAACTTGTAATCCTCTCCAATGTACACCAACTCTTCCATGTATTGTCTATGTTGCTTGTGATGTGTTGTATGACTTGTGGTGTATGTATAACTTGTACACATTGTATAAGTACAATTATCATCATCACCAAATGGTCTATATAAAGGGTGTCAACCTCATTGTAATTCACACACCAAGTTGAATGAAAACTTCTCATTCCAATTATCTCATTTCTTCGCTTCTCCTTTGTAGTAGTAGTTTGTAGTAGTAGAAGTTCTTAGTCTTTTATTTTCCTTCTTTAGTTCTTAGCAAGTTCCAACTTAATTTACAACACGTTATCAGCACGAGCTTGCTCTAACATTAAGGAGATCTTGAAGTTCAAGAAGGCTTGTTAAGGAGACAAAGCTAGGAAGGTATATTGTTATTTAAATAAGTTCAATTTATTTCTATATTATCATGGTTGCTTCCTTTACTACATGCATCACTTCTATATGCATATTTTATTCCTATACTATGCATTATAATGTCACCGATTGCGAAAGTATGCTCTGTAGTTGCGTCTTGTACGATCTTCTACATCAGAAATCAAAAGTCAATGTGTGACATATAGTTTTTCTCTTAAAACTACAAACGATTAGTTATTGTTCTATTCTTGATTTTATAATACAAATAATGCTATAAGTTTGAGTTGATAGTGGGTAAGTCTTATCCCCGGTAAAGCTAAACATTGAAAGGGAGACGGGTTATCTCGTTCGATGAGGCATGGTATTAAGCAGACTTTGTCTCGCCACCCAACCTGGAGGTTGTCCCACCAACTCATACGAATAGTACATTTGATTATTAATGAATCAAGTTGTGAACATATACTTAATCATATGTTATGTTTTTTTACATAAAAGAAAAGAGAAAATCATTTTATATTACATTTACTTTCAAAATATTAATCAACCATATTTGAATTTGTTACCTTATTATAATTCTTGTCATGATAATTAGATATTACAAATTATGGATAAAGCTAGCATCTATGCAAGGCCGTATGTTGTACACAATCATTTGCCAATATCTCTTTAGAGATTTGAAAAGTGAATATTTCACTTTATATATATTTTCACCTTATGGAGTTATAAATATATAAATACCAAAAAAAGGTAATGCTCCAAAAGCTCAAAATGAGCGGTTGAGTCTCAAGCTACAAAATTTAATCAGTCAAATATTAATTATAATTCCGCAATTTTAATTACCTCTATGTTGAGGCTGTGTGGAAATATGACTGATGAGACAATAAAAATAAGGTCATGTGGTCCGCCTCGATTTATTGCTGCAACAAATATTGAGTGCGCATGTCAATCCAATAAATATTAAGGATTGATTTTTTGTCTCATGGTAGCTGAGTAAAATAATGAGATATTATAAATATAATATCGCTCCCGTCCAATTAGTTCAGCTTCAAATTAAGAAGCATATGTCGCATATAATGATCATGATCGCAATAATAAATTTATGGACGTGGAAAAGGAGAAAATATCAGGTAAAGGTCGTATTGACAATTCCACCAAAAATTTGAAGAAAAGTGGTGCACCACTACAAAGGGCAAATAATTATTGACAATGAGCGCTCATAATTGTGACATTTTTTGGTCATATATGAAATGCTATTTTGCCTAAATATTGTCATATATATACCCGAATATTTTTGTGACATTTACCATGCATTCAAAATCAAAGGCAAAATATTATGAATTTTATCATTGAAATATGACTCTTTTTCTGATTTGTCAAACATTATTTGTCTAGATGGATCAACAAATCAAGTGTTCAAATCATTAATCAAATAAGAGTGATATATGCCTTGCTGATTGTGCTACAACGCACACAATCCTTAAAAACAGAGAATATTTCTCCAATTTGAATGTAGCTGAGGCTAATGTTCAAACAATATCTGACATCTCCAATTTGATTAATGGCTCTGGAAGAGCAAATATTATGTTGCCTGGGGGAACAACAATTCATGTTGACAATGCCTTATACTCTGAAAAATCCAGAAGAAATTTACTCAGCTTTAAAGATACTCGACAAAATGGATATCACATTGAAACCATGAACGAAAATAATAGAAAATTTCTCTATGTCACATTGGTTTCAAATGGGAAAAAAGAAGTGTTAGAAAAATTCTCAGCTTTATCCTCTGGATTATATTTTACTCATATAAGGCACGTCGAAATGAATGTCGTCTTAAATAAGAAAATTAATGATCGAAAGACATTCATTTTATGGCATGACCGGCTTGGTCATCCAGGATCATAAATGATGCGAAGAATAATTAATAATTCGCATGGACATCCTTTAAGGAGTCACAAAATATTTTCAGCTGGTGATTATAATTGTGCTAGTTGTTCTCAAGGTAAATTGATAGTTAAACCATCCCCAAGTAAAATTGTTGTGGAATCCCCAGTTTTCTTAGAACGCATTCAGGGAGACATATGTGGACCTATTCATCCTCACTGTGAACCATTTAGATATTTCATGGTTTTGATAGATGCATCAACTAGGTGGTCACATGTTTGTTTGCTTTCGACCTGCAATGTTGCATTTGCTAGACTTTTAGCACAAATCATTAAGTTAAGAGCACAATTCCCTGACAACCCAATTAAGACCATCCGTCTTGATAATGCCGGGGAATTTCAATATCAAGCATTTAAAAATTATTGCATGTCTATAGGAATCACCATTGAACATTTTGTTCCACATGTGCATACCCAGAATGGTTTGGCAGAATCTCTGATCAAACGCATTCAACTAATTGCCAGACCTTTAATCATGAAAACTAAGTTATCAACTTCAGTTTGGGGACATGCAGTCCTTCATGCAGCATCTATCATTCGTTATAGGCCTACTGCATACCATGAACATTCCCTCATGCAACTCATTTTAGGTCAACAACCAAATATTTCACACTTGAGAATTTTTGGTTATGCAGTGTGTGTTCCTATACCACCTCCCAATAGAACTAAGATGGGTCCACAATGAAAACTTGGGATTTATGTTGGATTTAACTCATCGTCCATTATAAGATACCTTGAGCCCTTAACAGGGGATTTATTTACTGCACGTTTTGCTGATTGTCACTTTGATGAAGCAATTTTCCCACCATTTGGGGGAGATAAGAAGCCAATTCAAAAGGAATGGCGCGAAATTGCTTGGAATGCATCAACTTTATCACATTATGATCCACGCACAAATCAGTGTGAACTTGAAGTTCAAAAGATCATTCATTTGCAACAAATCGCAAATCAATTACCTGATGCATTTAATGATGCAAAACAAGTGACAAAATCACATATTCCAGCTGTAAATGCACCTGCAAGAATTGATGTCTCTATGCAACAAAATGCACAAGAACCAACGAAACGCTTAAAGCGTGGAAGACCAGTTGGTTCAAAGGATACAATTCATCGAAAGAGGAAAACGGGAGTAAAAATAAATACAAATCAAAATACTCTTGAGAAAGCACAAGAATCCTTTGATAAGGATTTGTCAGAACAAGTTGATTCTGACGAGGAACAACTGCCTCTAGAAAAAGAGGAAAAAGATGAAAATAATGAGATCTCAATAAATAATTTAAACTCTGGTAAGATTTGGGATCGAAATAAAATTGTTCCTAATGATATATTTGCTTTCAATGTGTCCTTTGAAATATGTGAAAATGATGATGATCCAGAACCACGATCAGTGGACGAATGTCGAAAAAGACCTGATTGGTAAAAATGGCAAGATGCTATCCAAGCAGAGCTAAACTCGTTAAGGAAACGAGAGGTTTTTGGACCGATTGTTCAAACGCCAGATGGCGTAAAACCCGTTGGATATAAACGAGTATTTGTACGAAAGAGAAACGAAAAAAATGAAGTTACAAGGTACAAAGCAAGACTTGTAGCTCAAGGTTTCTCACAAAGACTTGGCATCGATTATGAGGAAACTCATCTCCTGTTATAGATGCAATCACATTTCGGTTCTTGATAAGCCTTGCAGTTTCTGAAGGGCTTGATATGCATTTAATGGATGTCGTTACAACATATCTGTACGGATCCCTGTAGACGAGTGAGATATATATGAAAATCCCCGAAGGATTTGTAATATCCGAAGAAATAAAATCAAAACCTCATAACATGCATTCTATAAAATTACAAAGGTCTTTGTACGAATTGAAACAATCCGAACGAATGTGGTACAAACGTCTTAGTGATTATTTACTGAATAAGGATATGTAAATAATCCGTTTTGCCCATGTGTCTTCATTAAAAGATCATCAACATGATTTGTGATTATTGATGTATATGTTGATGATTTAAATATAGTGGGAAACCACGACGACATCGTTAGAACATCCGAATACTTGAAAAATGAATTCGAGATGAAAGATCTTGGAAAAATAAGACTTTGTCTTGGTTTGCAAATTGAACATTTTTCAAGTGGAGTACTTGTCCATCAATCAAAATATATTGAAAAAATATTAAAAAGATTTTATAAGGACAATGCACATCCATTGAGCTCTCCAATGGTTGTCAGATCACTTGAAGTGGATAAGGATCCATTTCGACCTCATGAAAGTGATGAATAGCTAATTGGTCCGGAGGTACCATATTTAAGTGCAATTGGTGCACTTATGTATCTTGCAAATTGTACAAGACCTGACATTGCTTTTGCTGTCAACCTACTTGCAAGATACAACTTTTCACCAACTCGAAGACATTGAAATGGTGTTAAACATGTTTTTCGATATCTTCGAGGAACAAGTGACATGAGTTTATTTTACTCGAGAAGGGTAAAATTGAATCTCCAAGGTTATGCTGATGCTGGATTTTTATCTGATCCCCACAAGGCCCGTTCTCAAACGGGATATGTATTCACCTGTGGTCATATCGCATATCATGGAAGTCAGTAAAACAAACTATGGTTGCTACTTCTTCCAATCATTCTGAAGTACTTGCAATTCATGAAGCAAGTCGTGAATGTGTATGGTTGAGAAACATGATTGAACATATTCAAGAATCATGTGGATTGCCTTCAATAAAAGATTCTCCAACCATATTATATGAAGATAATGCAGCATGTATTGCACAATTAAGTGAAGGATTCATAAAAGGGGACATAACAAAACATATTTCACCAAAATTCTTTTATGTGCATGAGCTTCAGAAGAATGGTGAAATTGATGTCGAGCAAATCCTATCGAGTGATAATCTTGCTGATTTATTCACAAAAGCCTTACCAACTACGACATTTAAAAGGCTTACATATGGTATTGGCTTGCGTAAACTTAAAGACATTGCAAGTAAAGAAACTGAACAAGTTTCACCCATGTTCACATGAGGGGGAGTTATTGATTAGTGTATTGCACTCTTTTTCCCTTAGCTATGGTTTTTATCCCGTTGAGTTTTCCTAGCAAGGTTTTTAATGAGGCAATCTTAACAATATTATACCCATCTTAATATTTATGAGAATAGTGTACTCTTTTTCTTTTACTATATTTTTTCCTACATGGTTTTTCTTAGTAGAAGTTGTAACGAGGCACAATCTCTAAGCAAGTGTCATCCAAGGGGGAGTGTTGTGGAATATGGATGACCATGCATGTACACCAACATATTGTGTAGTCACGTAACTTGTATTTCTCACTTAATAGTACCTCCACTTGTCTATGTATTGTCATGTAACTTGTAATCCTCTCCAATGTACACCAACTCTTCCATGTATTGTCTATGTTGCTTGTGATGTGTTGTATGACTTGTGGTGTATGTATAACTTGTACACATTGTATAAGTACAATTATCATCATCACCAAATGGCCTATATAAAGGGTGCCAACCCCATTGTAATTCACACACCAAGTTGAATGAAAACTTCTCATTCCAACTATCTCATTTCTTCTATTCTCCTTTGTAGTAGTAGTTTGTAGTAGTAGAAGTTCTTAGTCTTTTATTTTCATTCTCTAGTTCTTAGCAAGTTCCAACTTAATTTACAACAGTGTTATCCTCGTTTTTTTTTTTTTTTATTAAGTGTTATCCTCGTTATATATTCGTTGCCCTTTGTGTGTAAGTACGTCTGCCCGGTGGTGCGGTTGGAATTTAACAAAACAATAATTCCTAGCATCAAATCATTGAATACGAAAATTAATTAACTGAACGCAAGCGTAACTGTAGAATCCATTGGAGTCGCGATGATTCATCCAGATCAAGTCTTTCAATTGTAATTCTATTACCTAACACGCTCTCTTAACAAGGACAAAAAAATAAAACAACAACAACAACAACAACAATGAATTATAATCGGGGACCGTATCCCATTAAATAAGGGAGTGGCTAAAAAGACCTCATTACTTCAACGTACCTCGTTTTTGAGTTTTTTTTACTAAACGGACCCCACTTTTTTTCGAAATCTCAAGAATACCCCTGTCTTCAACCAAGAAAAAACATCTCATCAAAACGTTTCTCACATTCAAACCCCAAATCAAACATGCCCAAAATCCAGAAAAGAACCATAGATTCATCATCTATAACGGTCACTGAGGTTGTGCGAGGTTGTATAAAAATTATCAAATGGAGAACTAGGAATCAGGTTAGGTTGGCTCAACTGGCTAACTAGGAATAAATTATATGTGGGCTAAGGCTAAGGGCTAAACAAACACTACATATATCTTCCTCCAAACATATTTTTAAGTTATACTCAGTTTTAAATGGATGCAAACCTATTCTAGAAATTGTAGAGATTAAGTTGACTATTGTCTTAATGTAACCTTCTACCCTCTTTCATAATTAGCATAGAGTCATGACTCTACACTAGCACTCATTAGTGTAACTCAATCAGTAGACCAATTACAAGACCATTATGTTTCACCTATGCTCTACTAAAGTCTTGTCCATCATTGGCAACATCAATCCATATTGAATTCTCAAATTGTCAACCATTATTCTAAGCTAGAATTGAGCATTCTCATTAAGCTCAAAAACATGGATAAAAACAAAAAAGAAATAATTCACCAGTATGGAAAGTGTACACAACCTACTAATCCATCAATTCAATAAATAAAATTAAACTGTACTACCTGAATTTCGTTAGAAATTTTGAATAAAAAATATGAAAATCACAAAAAAATTTACCGAAAATCCTTATGATTCATCCATGCATTCCATCAAAACCTGCATACCTGCATACCTTAAACTCTTTCTAAACATTGTCCTCAAGGTTTAAGAAAGTCGGACAACCAATACACATTCCAAAAGAACAAGTGAAATCAAATAATGGAAGATAAGAAATGGAATAGAATGAAATGGAATGAAATAAGTACATGTATAAGCTGAAAATGCATGCAAATGATTTGTTGTGTGGTGATAGTACAAAATACAACATCATCATATTGTATCTCCTCCGAATATATTACAAAAATACAAATTTTCTCAGTTTCCCTATCTCGAATACATACAAAGACAAAAAACCAACTCTTAGAGTCGCTGGAGCTGTCCTGCTGCTGCGCATTAGGCTATGGGGTTTTGAAGGGTGTCTGCATACTCTGTGAAGAATGGGAGGATGAGGGTGCTCCATACTCCTCTTGTGCGCGATAAACCTGGTAGTCCGGCATGATAATGAATGGACTATCCGGTGTAGGTGGAACTGGCTACAAAGTGTGATCATGCACATGTCGATGCCACATGTGATCATGATACAAGAAACGGATGATCTCCCTCTGGTTATGGATAATGATCTCCTTTTTGGGACATCTATCCCGGTACTCCTCCTGGTGGCGGTGGTGCATATGAAGAAGCTCCCACTGCTGGGGCTCATGCTCATGCTCATATTCTCCGCGGCTCTCCTAGCATGGGTCTCTGGCTGCTGCTGTTGTTGTCGTGCTACACACACACACACACTCTCTCTCTCTCTCTCTCTCTCTCTCTCTCTCTCTCTCTCTCTCTCTCTCTCTCTCTCTCTCGTGCCCACTTCTGCTCATTTTCAGAGAAAGTCATATCCAAAGATATCCTCATCATAAATGATCAGCTGGGGAGGGACGTCAAACTGGAGACTGTCGAGAGAAACTCCAGTTCGTCGACACATGTTAGTGATAAGTAGAGGAAACATAAAGCTCCCATTCTTATTTGTCTCCATTCTCTTTCTGATAACCTCGGACATGAATATCTCCACATCGATGCGACCAACACGTGCCCATATATTGTAAAGCATCGCACATTTGGGCCGTGTTACGTCACAGTGCTGCCTGGTGGGGTAGAGAAATGCATCGAAAAAGTAGGACCACGCCTTAAGAGCTTTCTTAAAGTAGGCCTTAACCAAATGTTTAGGTTGTTGGGAAGAAGAGGCGTATGTCCAATCACGGTGTGGGAAACAAGTGAGAGCTACCCTAACATCCATGAAAGGGTAGTAAGAGTCATAGGTATAACATAGGTGAGGGATATCAGAAATCCCTAAGTCTTCAATAGTAGGTAGGCCATAGTAGGCATTAATGGCCTGGGCACCATAGTCAACCTGGACTCCTCGAACTCGGACACTCAAGCTACGATGGGTAGTGTGTCCATTCGTGTAGAACTCATGAACTAACTCCTCACATCCCTGTATCAAGTTTGGGTTATGGGGTGGTATGCTCAGTGCTTGATAGTCCTAGTAAAGAACTCACAAGCCCTTTCTCTAATAATGGTTGTGACTCTCGTTTCATATTTGAAAGTTTGACAGGTGTTGAACATGCACAATAATTTCTTGTATCTTACTATTAACTTGTAGTAGTAGTAAATGCGATATCATCTCCACATGGATTTATTAAATCTCTTATTAATTTAATCTAACCTAAAGTTTTATCAGATTCAACTTATTTTCATTTAATTATTTTAACTAAACGGGAAAATAAACACTAAACAATATAAAAATTAAACTAAACGATTAATTAAAATAACTAAACTTTAAACAACTTAAACTAAATAAACTAACTTAATATACTCAAACTAATAAATAAATAATTATAAATCAACTTAAATAAAATATCTAACAATCATCTAAACAAACCCCCACTAAACATCATAATATATTCAGATTATTTTCAAACACCAAAACATAACATCACTTTATAATATAGCTATAATTATTTTATATGGAATCTTAGAATCATTAAATCCTAATTCATAATAAGTTGATAGCCTTTAGCCAACCACCGATTTTCCTAAATTCAATGGAAATGCCACATTCTTATCATTATAAGTCTACCCATTAGATAAAATGCAATACCGTAGAAATACAATAGCATTAAGTTCAATGATAATCATGCCTAATCTAAGCCAATATTACCGAAGCCGCATAATAAACAACTTAGAACACAATCACTTAAGACATCCACTTAGGAAATGCCCTATAGATTAATCCTAGTTACTACTTCTATAATTATTGTCAATAACTATAGACATAAAATTGAATACTCTATATTAAGGAACATATTGGCCACTATGCACTCAACATAAAGAAATACTAGTTGTAATACGTAAAAACTACTTATTTTATTTGTGATTGACATGTATGAATCGATCTAAAGCATTAAGTACGTGATTTCATTATTATAACTACATAACAATCCAAAGTATATTACATGCTTAAGGTTTGTTTAGATTATTGAACTACTCACACATGCTGGAATCAAACGATGCTAATATATAATTAAAATACATAATTAAATAAATAAATACCTTTAAATCAATGCTCCAATGTTGCTTCACATAAAGAATTGAATGAAAGAGAAAAGAAAAAGTAAAGAATAGTTCAAGAGTAATTGGAGAGAGTTATTTCGAAGCTCTCTGGTCCTATATATAATTCCTTTAGGAATACATCTCATAGATAAATACAAATTCCTCATATTAATCTAAAAGAATAGTCACCGACCTCAGCGATTTGTCAGCGATTCCTCAAGTATACACAAATTGTTGAGCAAATCACTGAGTTTAGCTTTTAGTGCTCCACCGATTCAGCTGGCCATTTATAGTTTATTCTCCAATTCGTTGTGGATTTGCTGGCCTTCTTCTGTTGTTGATTTATATGGATTCCTAATGTCATTCCAAATCGATGTGGATTCGCTTGCCTATTTTTCTAGTTGACTGTTTTGCTTTTCTTTCTCTTTTCTTCCATTTCTTCATTTTCCTATCTAAAACCTGAAATAAAAAAAATAAGAGGATGCCTAGTGTAATATTTTCATTTATAGCAAAAATCAACCTAAATTACACTAAAAAAATTTGTCTAATTATTAACTTGTCGAATACCCCTAAACTCAGCACTTTGCTATCCCGAGCAAAGGAATACTTTAAATCATATTCTCTTTTCATTCTTTATATATTGATTTCAATTTAATCCATCTTAACTTTAAAAAAGAAAAAAATTAAAATTGAAGTGATTTTCAAATGAAAATATATTACCCACAAGTAAATGAATGTGACGATAGAATATAATGATTTAGTTAAATCAAAATATCCCTTAATGATAACTCAACCACTTAATGTAACATTCTTTAGAATTTAAAGTTCATTACCAAGGTTAGTGCATAATATAAGTTTTCTCAATCTCCACTGATAAGCACCAAGCTTATGATATCTAATATCGAATCTCAAAACACAAAAATCACTAGATTAATTTTAACTTTAGAAAATACTTTATAATAGTACCACAATCAAAATCAATAAGAATTTTGTCAATATACCAATGAAAATGTCATTTAAAACATGTTAGATTAAGAAATATTTCATTCAACTCTAGTTTCAAGTACATGAGTTAAATCTTTTTATTTAAAGAGTTTAAGAACATCCATCTATTTCGTCTCTCATTTTTTTCTACTCTATTCTAATTGTTTCTTTTTTACATATTTCTTTTACTTTTGCTTTTGAGTCCCTGTTCCATTTCTTTTAGACATTCTTACTTTTTCCCACTATAGATTCCTTGCTCGAGAAATCTATAGGACTCTCTAAATATTTATTTTTATAAACTCTTATTAACACTTCTCACTATCCACTAAAATTGAAGAAAGTATTCTTTCTAACTTATAAAAACTCATCGGTTTCTTACCCATTTCTTCTTTCAATTGTGACATAATAACTTTATATATATAAATACTTAATCAATAGTTTTTGTATCATAAGAGTCTTAGAAATCTATCTTGTTCATCTTGCACTATTTTTTTGAACTTCTACCTATTATTATGACTAACACAAGGTATTCAATTTAGTTTAAACATCAACTAGTAAAGTTAGTCAAAAATGATATAAAAATTGATTCCTTCTATCATAAAATTCACTTGGTTGACAAAAATTTCACTTCCATTAAAAATCTATCATATATTCATTATCATTCTTTTCCTAACTAAAAATAAAGAAAAATGAAATTCATACTTACTTGATTTCGAAAGAAATTTGAAAATTTTCATCAACTTACTTGAATATCATATTTAAAAAGAGTTTTCGACTTTACTTCTACATTTTTCTCGTTTCATTGCCTTCGTATCATATTTCACCTAAAATAGCATCAAACTCATTCTAAACCTTGTCCTCAAGGTTTAAAATTAAGTTGAGTTTCCAACATGACAAACATACCACTTGAAACATAAATGATTTGATATGTGTAATTAAAATGTAAATAAATATACAAATATAGAAGTTAACAGTTTCAAATTAATGAAATGCAAAAGGGAAACATAAATTGTCATTAACAAAAATTTCACTAAGAGTAATACATTGTATTTTCAATCGTTCAAAGCATACAAGAGAAAAAATATTATGCACGACGATGTTTAGAAATGAGCTCAGTATCAGCTTCATCATCTTCAACCATATCTACAGAAGGTTAAGAAACAGAGCTAATAGCTGGGTTGTAAGTCCCAGTAGAAAATTGCACCTATAGAGATAGGATGTCAACGGTCCTCCTCGAATCCTATGAATGACTATCATGTATTCTCTCAGACATATAATGGTAGCGCTGTAGAGTCCTCTCGTTTGCCGCTATCATTTCTTCATTGTGACGGATCGTTGTTGGCTACATATTAATGTAGAAAATATAGTTCAAAAAATCCTCTTCAATGAGGCCGTGATGAAGATGGAGCCGAACTCATAGGAATATTTGGAATATTTACTTTAGCCATTAAACTTACCATTCTCTGTGCGTCTTCTCTTGTCTTCCTTATATTTTCAGTGGTAATTCGCTTCCTTACTTCCCTCGCATTTATTGCATTGAATGTTTTTCATTCATCCTCCAAGTCATTGTATCCTACCGCCTTCTTCATTCGTCGTACTCCCGCTTCATTTATGGTCATATCAGGCAATACATCAAATTTGGTATCAAAACCCACCTCGGCTTCCCTACACAACTCAGTGATCAAAATCGAGAATGATAATCCTTCATTTTTCGTAGTCTACATGACAAAATTCATAGAATCATGCATAATTTTCCTAACATTGATATAACCCATTTTTCATCACTATATGGTACAATAAAGCGGCTTTGGGGTTCTTCACTTTGAAGTGTTGCTTGGTTAGGTAAATGCACGTGTCTATTATATAACTCCAACTCTTTGTAATCTTCCTAAAATAGGTGGTTTCAATAAATTTCAGGTGGCATTCGCTATCAAGTGCAAATCCCCTTCCTGGAGGTATATCTAACGCATCTTGGATTATTTGGAATGGGTAGGATTCCTTATCTTCATACCTAACATTTGGGTAATCCTCTTTCGTTCTATGAATGTTATGTGGAAGATCAAAAAATCTATTCAACCTCGTAGGTGAAATATCAATTATCTTCCCTTTAACGACCACTTTGTCCCATTCCATACTAACATGTCCATTAGCATAAAATTGACATATAATTTCTAAACATCCCATATCCTCTTTCCTGTATAATCTCACAGTAGTCGATCCATCCCCTATTTCTGATGATGCTCACAATTCTATCCTCATACTTTTTCACATTTTGAATGTTGAACCCTCTTTAAAAAATGATGACTCTCTTTTTATCATTGTAATACCTCATTTGAGCTTTAGGTCTCATAAATAATGAAGGGTCATAAGGTACCAAGTGACTAGGATCTGGGTTCTCAAAATATTCTTCCTCATCAGACGACAATGGAGATTATTCTCTAAGTTTAGCCCTCCCAGGTCTTGGTTCTCTAATGCTAATCTCTGTAGGTATTATATTCTTTAGATGGCTCGCATATTCTTGCTTTTATTTGGGTTGCATTACATTTTTCCCTTTGTCTTGTTTATGACCTCTACCTCGTCCTATCATAGGATAATTCAACTAAAATGAAATAGGTAAAGTGAAGTTCTATAATTGAAATTCCATAATAATAAGGTAAGAAAAACAATTTATGTAAAGGTTTTAGTGTAAAATTCGAAAAGTTGAAAGTGATTCGTTTAAAATATTTGTATCGACATATCCATTATATATATGTATATATTGGAAAAATTCGTAGAAACCCCCAAATTCATTTTAAATCCATATTCGAATTGAAAGTGTGCATAAAAACCATTTCCAAAAATAATTTGTGATAAAACCCTAAAGGTACAAAAATATGAAAATTTATCAAAAATCAATTTTTGTTCAAGGTATTGAAATAAAAAAGGTAGTGGGTATTGATTCATTACTTTCTTAAGAGTTAATCTCACAAGTACAATACTTTACTAGCTCCTTAGATCTCATCTCTAAGCTTTAATTTCAATCAAACACTCTCCAAGCCCTAAGTGTGGTGTATGAACTAGGGTTTGAAATATATAGGGTTGAACTTCTCTTAATCTAGGTGGGATGCACTTTGGAGAATTTAATTCAAGCTTTAAAGGGTTGAATCCAGGCAAAAAAATCAATATATCAAATGAATGAGTGCAAGGGTTTTAGATGTGAATGGTTTTAGGTGTGAAAAGGTTTTAGTGATGGCGATTTGGGGTTACGTTTTTAAAAACACGGATTCGTGCTCAACGATTTGAGGTTTAAGATCGCCAGTGAAATCAATGAAATTTGGTTTCAGTGGTTCAATGATTAGTTTAGCAAATCCTAGTATAAAACCAAAACAGCCGACAAATCATTGCGTCAATATTTCACAAAAAAACTGCAAACTGCTAGGGATTTCCCAGTGAATTCTTATGTTAAATTGTATCGCTGAGAAATCGCTGAGTAAATTTTGTTGTTTTTTCAATATATTATGTATTTGAATAATTATCACACATATTAGTCATAAGTAAGGTAGAATGATCCATATTCAATAAGAGGTATTATAATAACAATATTGAACTTTTAATTAGGGGATAATAAACTAAATAAATGTTTTATTACTTAAAATAGTTAAAAACAAATAAAATTGAAGTGAAAAAGAACTATATTAACTATCCTAATTCTAGGAAACGAAAAGACATTGGCTTGATCAACCCTCTTATATGAAATTATCTTAGAATAGTAATCCTTAAATACTCCATTATGAGAGTCAAAAGTTGAGAGAATAGAAAAACAACTAACTATTCCTACTATTAAAACTGAAAATAAAGATAGAGTATTTGCTGCCTCTTATATAGTGTTGTTGTTATAGTCATTGGCTCGACTTAGTAGATAAGATCACTCGTCGTTCAGTTTGAGTGAGTCAAACTGAGCATCAGCTGATTCTTAATTAGTCTCGGTAACCTCGTCTTCTTTGTCATTCTCAACATCTGCGTAACGTTCTTCAGCGTATTCATTATAATAAGATGTTTCACCTTCATAGCCATCATCATAATCATCGCCATTGATATAGTCGTCCATTTCATAACCATCTTAAAGATACATGTACTCATTTCCCATCATAATTGTAAATATACGTTGTTCGATATCGAGAATAGCTTTAGGTGTTTTGAGAAAAATCCGTCCTATCAATATCACATTGTATTGGCACATTTATCATTAAATTGATGAAATACTTGAATCGTCCAACTTGTACTGGCAAATTTATCGACATTCTTAGTGGAAAGATCTTATCACCATTTGCTTTGTTGACAACTAAAGGTGGTATAAAATCAATGTTCAACCTTACTTTTCTTTTCCATTGTTCCGGTAAGATGTTCATGTCAGCTCTTATGTCAAGTAAAACATTAGGGAAACTGACGACATTGATCATCACGTGGAGGAAGAGTTTCCCTGGTTCATTTTTGTAGATCTTAATGGCATGTCCTAAATCTTGAAGCTTTAGTTGCTCATTAGTGAATTCTCATTCCGCTGGTTGCTTTCCTTTTTGATGGTGCGCTTCAGGTTGTTGCTCCTTTGACTTCTTCTATTTCTTATTGCAAGGCTTCTTATACATCCATAATGCAATGGTTTCATTCTTAACAGTTTCATTCGCGTAGATGTAGACACTGGACTCCATTTCATTACTTCACGGATTTTGTTGGTCAGTCTTAAAGTTGATTATTTCCATATCCTATTCAACAAAATTTTCATAAAAATGTTTTAACCTATGACAATTTACTTTAAATATTTGTCCTGTTTTTGAGCTTTCTATTTCTATTGCACCATGATGTAGTAAATTGAGAATCAGATAAGGTCCTGTCTATCTCAAACTGAGTTTACCAGGAAATAAGTTTACCAGGAAATAATTTAAGTCTTGAACAAAATAGTAGAACTTTATCTCCTACTTGAAAGTATTTAGGAATTAAATTCTTATCATGAAAGGCTTTAATTTTATCTTTATAAATTAATGCATTTTCATATGCATTATTCCTGATTTCTTCTAGTTCTTGAAGACTGAACTTACGTTGGTTACTTGATTCTTTATAATTCATGTTGCATGTTTTTATAGCCCAATAAGCTTTATGTTCTAGTTCGACTGGTAAATGACATGCTTTTCCAAATACTAACCTACAAGGTGTCATGCCTTGGGTGTCTTGAATGCTATTCTATATGCCCATAATGTGCCTTCCAAACTTCAATCCCTACATGTTGGATTGACTATTTTTCTAGTATTAACTTAATTTCTCTATTCAATGTTTCAGCTTGTCCACTAGATTGTGGGTGATATTCAGTAGATGTTCTATGTGTGACATTGTACTTAGCAAGTAGATTAGCAACTAATCGATTACAAAAATGTGAACCTCTATCACTTATAAGTGCTTTAGGTGCTCTAAAAACTGTAAAGATTTTTGATTTTAGGAAATCAATTACTATATTCGAATAATTAGTTCTAGTAGCTTTGCTTCTATCCACTTAGACACATAATCTACAACAAGTAAGATATAAACATAGCCATTTGAGGGTGAAAAAAAGTCCCATGAAATCTACGCCCCATACATCAAACACTTCACGAAATAAGATATGGGTTAAAGACATTTAATTTCTGCATCCTAAGTTTCCAGTTCGTTGGTAATTTGGACAAGATTTTATATAAAGAAAACAATTGTGAAACAAAGTGGGCCAAAAGAATCCGGAATCCAAAATTTTACGGGCAGTTCTATGTGGACTGAAATAACCTCTACGTGCATAAGTATGACAATGAGCTATAATTGATTGTACTTCTGAATGTGGTATGCATCTCCTAATTATTTGGTCGGTGCAAAACTTCTATAAGTAGTTCATCCAATGAATATTGTTTAGAATCCTTTTTTTATCTTATTCTTTTGAGCACTTGTTAAGTAAGGTGATAACTTATTAGTGATAAGATAATTAACTATATCTGCATACCAAGGGCCTTGAATATGCATATTATATAAGTATTCATCTGGAAAGTCATCCTTTAATGGTATAGGTGGTTCTCCATTCTCTAACCTATTTAAGTGGCCTACTACTATATTTTCAGCTCTTTTTTATCTTTTATAGTAAGGCCAAATTCTTGTAGGAGTAATATCCATCTTATTAGTTTAGGTTTTGCATCTTGTTTTGTTATTAAATATCGCGAAGTTGCTTGATCTGAATAAACTATTACTTTTATTCCTAATAGATATGGTCTAAATTTTTTTAAGGAAAATACTACCGCTAAGAGTTCGTTTTCAGTAGTTGTGTAATTTTGTTGGGCTGTATCTAGTGTCCTTAAGGCATAATATATAACATGGGATTATTTCCCTACTTTTTGACCTAAAACAGCTCCGACTGCATAGTTACTTGCATTACACATAATTTTAAAGGGTGATGACCAATCCGGTGATTTAATCACGGGTGTAGTTGTTAAAGAATCTTTTATTTTATCAAATGTTGTCTTGCACTCATTAGTAAATTCAAAAGGAACGTCTTTTGTAAGAGTTTGCATGATGGTTGTGTAATTTTTGAGAAATCTTTTACAAATCTTATATAAAATGCATGTCCAAGAAATGAACGTATCTTTCTTACTGTGGTGGGGTAAGGTAACGTTTTGTTTACTTAAATTTTTACAGGGTCTACGTCTATTCCTTTATGTGACACTATATTTCCTAATATTAATCCTTGGTCTACCATGAATTGACATTTTTCATAGTTTTGTACTAAATTCTTTTCTATGCATCTTGTAAGTACTTTAGTTAAATTAACTAAGCATTCATCAAAAGAATTACCATAAACTGTGAAATCATCCATAAGAACTTCAATGAGAATTTTTCACTTAATCAAATAAAATACTAACCATACATTTTTGAAACGTTGCAGCTACGTTACATAAACCAAAAGGCATACGTCTATAGGCAAACATACTAAAGGGGCAAGGAAAAGTAATTTTTCTTGATCTTTTGGGCTACAGGTATTTGGTGAAAATCCTGAATAACCATCTAGGCAATAGTAATGGGTTTCTCCAGCTAATATTTCTAATATTTGATCTATAAACGGGAGTGGGTAGTGGTCTTTTTTTGGTTGAGACATTCAGCTTTCTATAATCTATACATACTCTCTAACCATTTTGGATTCTAGTTGGTACTAACTCTCCATATTCATTTGTTATTACTGTAATTCTTGTCTTTTTAGGGACTATTTGGACTGGGCTTACCCAATTGCAATCGGCTATTGGAAATATCATTAATGCATCTAATAGTTTTAATATTTCAGCTTTTGCCATGTCCATCATAGGTGGGTTTAACTATGTTGAGGTTGTCTAGAAGCCTTAGTATTTGTTTCTAGGTTTATCCTATGCATACATGTAGTTGGACTTATTCCTTTAATGTCAGCTGTGGTCCATCCTATTGCTCCTTTAAATTCTTTCAATACATTTATCAACTTATTTTCTTCTAGACTAGTTAATTTGTTAGATATTATTACTGACAGTTTCTCACAATCCCGTAAATAAACATATTTCAAATGATCTGGTAAAGTTTTTAGATCCAATCGGGGGCTTTAATTATAGAGGCTAGAAGTTTTGAATGAGATATAGATAAGTTTAGGTAATAAGTAAGTTCCGGTAGTTCATTATATGATTCTAGAATGGTTATTGTTTCTTATACTTCATCATCTCTATCCTCATTTTCTTCTAAATCTTCGATTGCCAGTTCTAATTTTTCTTTTCTTTATTTGTTCTTAAAGATTTATCTATTAATGGATCTATCATATCTAATGCGCATATGGAAGAGACGTCCATTAGGTATTTCATTGCATCGTATATATATTAAAATTTACGGTGTCATCGTCTATTTGCATTGTTAATGTTCCATTTGAAACATCGATCTTTGCTTTTGTTGTTTTTAAAAATGGTCTTCCTAAGATTAGAAAAGTCATATTAAAGAAGTTGTCTTCTTTCATATCTAAGACATAAAAACCTGTTAGGAAGATTAAATCATTAACTTTGACTAGCACATCTTTAAACAATATATATTAGCTAGTTGTACGACTATACTAGTTTCTTCTAAATGTACATCTATCATTTGTAAATAAATAGATAAAGGCATAACATTTATAGAGACTCCCGGATCACACAATGCTTTAGAAATTCCTATGTTCTCAATCATACATGGAACAAAAAACATTCTAGGACCAGAATATTTACGAGGTATTTTTTTTTGGATTAATGCTAATTCAATTCTCCTAGACTCACTTTTTTCATTCGCCTTAATTTTATTAGTGCATAAATCTTTTATAAATTTTTTGTAGTCAGGTACAGCTTGAATGACTTCAATCAAAGGTATATTAACTACTACTTGCTTTAATGTATCAAATATTTATTTTTCTTCTTGCAGTTTCTTAGCATTTTTGTTAGTTTCCAAATGATAAGGGAATGGTGGTTTTATATTAAGGGTCGCGATATGTGCACCCTAGTCATCACTCAGGGCACCCCATTTATTTTCCTTTGTATGTACAATGACTAATATGTCCTCGTACATAACCCAACAAAAAAAAATCATTTTTTTGGCACCACCCCCTTTTTGCTTGGAGAAAAACAAACTCCAACCGATTTCATTACTTTCGTCGGCGATCAGACACGACGTTCTTCGATCAAAGAGGACATACAAAGTTTATATCTACCTATGTTTCTGGTTTTTAGTGTTTAATGCATGGGTTTTTAGTGTGTGTTGGTGGGTTGACAATGGTGGTTTGACTCTTTCTTTATCTTCGATGTGTAGGTTTCAGCACAAATTATGTGTGTTTTAGTGTACAATGGATGATCAAGACGCAAGTAGTGGTGAATCGAGACATTGGGAGGTGAGTTTTGAACCTTCTAAGGGGTTACAATTTCAAATCACTAAGTATAATAAGTAGCACAATTGTGTCGGCCACACAATATCGATACTTGTTCAAAAGTCTCGGAGAATGGCAACCGAGACTAAAACATATCTCGATTACCCTTCACCTACCCACGATGTAGTATTGTCGATTGACATTTATTGAAATATATGGAAGGGTTTCGGTAAGTATGTACCGAGACTATGCATTACCCTTCGGACCTGTACTACCGAAACTTTTTTATTTTAAGTATTTTTGAGTTATGATTATGAATGCTTACGATGTTCACCATTTTTTTTCAGGAAGTACCATCTACAAGTGTACCATGGTCAAGTGCCTTTGAAGACTTTTCTCATTTTTTCACCCGGGAAGTACTGTTTCAAACAAGATCTGAGGCTGTCGCTTAGGTTCAAGTTATAAGTCATGCTAGGAAGTTTGTATTGGTAACAAAAAAGTATGATGCATGAGGGAATGGCCGTAGGGAAAGTGTCGCAATTGCGTGTGAGATATCCAAGAAATATAAGGGTGATTCCCAAATAGTTGGGATTGTTAATGCTTAACTACTTGCGAAAATACCACCAAAGGTGACAAACAAAGAGGAAGAGGATGACAACACGAGGCCCAACACCGGTACAAAAGAATGTCAGTGCCCTTTTCTTATCGAGATCAAGGAACCCCGCACTTATTTTGGTATGTGAGAGTGGTATGTGGAAAGTACAACCATGACACTGCGAAATACTTGGAAGGTCACTCATTCGCAGGAAGATTGACTTCGGATGAGGCTGCTATTTTGGATCAGATGAGTTAATGTAATGTTAAGCCACGACAGATCTTGAATACTTTGAGGGAAAGAGATGCAAACAATGCTTCAACATTGCATACAATATGTAATGCACAACAAAGGAATCAAATGAAAGAAGCCGGTGGGAGAAGTCAAATGCAACAACTCTTACACTTATTGGATAGCTATATGTATTTGTCGTGGCATAGGAGGGTCCGCAAAATTATTGCAGTGACAGACTTATTTTGGGCACATCCGAGTTCCATCAAATTGTTGAGGTAATTCCCGTTCGTTATTTTCATAGATTGCACATATAAGTCTAATAGGTACCAGATGCCTTTGTTAGAGATTGTTGGGGTGACTTTGACAGACATTATATTCTCGGTTAGGTTTTATTTCATATTATCCTAAACTAGGGCCAACTACACTTGGGCATTGGAGTTTTTGAGAGGTTTATTAGATGGGTGGTCTACACCTAATGTTTTTGTCATTGATAGAGAATTAGGCCTTATCAATGCAATTGAAGATGTTTTTTCACAATCTTCTCACTTTCTTTGCACGTGGCTTATTGACAAAATGGGTTGACCAACATTGAAAATATGTTTGGACAAAATGAAGGCTTCAAACTCTTCAGTGATAGGTGGACGACTTTGATGTACGCTAAGACTAAAGCATCATTAGAGCTTAGGCAGTGTACCATGCATCATGAGTACGCAGATGTTAAAGGTTTGCTAACTTATTTGGAGAATACTTGGTTTCGTGATTATAAGAAAAGATTTATATGTGCATGGACCAATTCAATTTTTCATCTTGGAGAAACCACGACGCAGAGGATTGAGTCTGCGCATTCCATTCTCAAACAATATACCGTCATTTGTATTGCAAACTTTGAGTCTCTTTGGGGTGTAATTCATTAAATGCTTGACATAGAACATAACGAGATCAAAGCGTCATTTAAGGTTAGTCTGAACGTTGTCTAACATGGATATATGGATGGCTTGTATCGCCGTTGGCAGGGTTATGTCTCTCAGAAAACATTTAAGTTGATTCGTGATAAGGTTGCATGTGCAGAAGAAGTAAGGACAGACTCGATCTTATGTGGTTATGCGCTACATACCAATCATGGTCTTCCATGCGCGCACGAGCTTAATGTGCATATTTTGGCCGAATCACCTATACCAGTTAAAGACATTCATGTGTTCTGGCGGAAGTTGAGTACGATACCTGAGAAATCTATTAATTGGATTGGCTATAACTTCAATGACGAGATTCAGAGGCTTATGGCTAAGTTTGAATCATGCATTGATGAGGATGCTCGTCTTATGGTTATTCAACAATTAAGAGAGATTAGTTGTCCTTCATCGACAACAGGGGTTGCACCAAAGGCAAAGGTTAGGACAAGGGGAGACCGACACTAGATAGTGCCGGTAGTCCTATTATAGGAAGCAAGAAAGGAAAAAGGGAAGAATGGAAAGAAAGAAAAGAAAGACTCTCAAAAGAGGAAAGCTGAGGAAGATGACACATCTACAACGAGATATCCTAGTGGCTTTGAGTTTGTACTCACGAGTGAGGAGGCGGCCAGTGCGCGAAGGAAGGGAAATGAATTTCAGCTTCAAATACATCGAACACGGGGGGGCATCTATAGGAACATCAGAGATTAGATTCATTCATACTATTCAACCGGATTAGGTTCTGTACTTTGAATGTATTGTCAATGTGGATAACGATGGTCATTGCGGCTTTCGTTGTGTTACCGCCGATCTTGGATTCTCAGATGTAGACGGCTGGAGGAGGGTCCGAGTATGTATGTCTAAGGAATTGGAAGATCACAATGAATTTTTGAGGGATTTGTGTGGAGGTTATTACATAACGGTTAGATGAGCCGTGGGATTTCGTGAAGGTATGGATACGGGTTCCGACAAGTAGATGACCCTTCTGTATATAGGTCTTATAATCGCAACGACATTTAATGTTGTGTTAGTGAATGCGTCAAATGGTAGTTGCATGTCATTGTTTTCTACGTGGTGTCCCTCCGCCTACGAAGGAGCGGGTAGTCATTAGCATTACAAATGTCAACAACACTCATTGGGTTAGGGTAAGTTTATAATAGTTTGTTCCAAATACGGGTTACTTATTCCTTATTCTTTTTTAACTTACAATGTGGTGGGTTACTCATTCATTATTAACAATACTCCTTATTGTACTTCGAATTGATAGGTCATATTCAAGCCTTATGCATTGGTTCCACCTGTATTCATTATGTGGAGGACCTTCGCGGATGTTGATGCTCAAGAGTGGGGTATTGGTACTGACATCCAACCACAAGTTTCGGTTCAATCTTCTCAGCTAGGCACGCCCACATTGATAGACTTAGCGGAACCTTAACATAGTAACACTTCATTGTATTTATCGGGACTTCCATCTTGTTGTAAGAACTTCATATTATTTTTGGTTATCTTCATTAAGTTGTAACAACTTAATGTTATTTTTTTGTGAACTGCTTAAAGTTGTAACAACTTTTTTGTTACAAACTTTCTTGTCTATGAAGTGCAAACACTCCTACAATTACTAATATACAAAAACTTATCATTTTTTGTATGCTATCGGTATTGGTCTCAAAATTTCTTGTATATGAATTGCAAGCACTCCTACAATTGTATTGTACACCAACTTATCATTTTTTGTATGTTATTTGTATTGGTCTTATCATTAGATTATCTCGGTTTGTGTTTTTGTATGGGAATGCCACACAATAATGAAACCCTGAATAACTTGTAAATACATTATCTCGGCCAAGTTGGACTGAGAATAAGTGATCAATATTGGCAACTAGGAACCGTGACTTACTGAAATGTCATGGCCATGCCTAATCGTAAGTATTCTAACAGTAACGTTGCCATGTGGACGACACCTCTTAGCCGAGAATACTCTGTGTTGCGTTAATCAATTACATGGGGTGCCTTGATTATGTCGGTATTACACACCGATACAAGTGACCATATTACGGAACTTAGCAACCGAGAGTTGTTATAAACCAATTGTATACACGACCAAGATAATTAACAAATGCACTATTTGGCCAACACGGTGACGAGTGACCGAAAGTGTGTATAACTTTCGACCGTGCCCTACCGAAACCTGAGCATAATGCTCGCTTGTGCATCTCCGAGATTATATGTTTATACAATAGTTACACCTGATTTGGTATTACATAACTGAAACACTTTGTATGAAACGCGGTACTGCATGACCGACAGTCACAGTTGGGTTTCGAACCTGCTTGACCGAGACTCTGTCTGGCCAATAATTTTACACATCTCACAGTTAAAATTTCAACAACTTCAAAAAACAAAAAACATCCATACCATAATTTCATGTTCCAATAAATCCAATACATTGAAATGACATCAATTTCCACTACCCGACAATTCCAACACCATGAAACAACAAAAAATTCCATACCAAAATCCCAACACCATGAAATAACTTCCATTCCAAATTTCCAACACCTTGAACAAACAATCAAACAAATAAATGAATCAAATTTATCCCAACACAAATTGTTTAAAGAACCATCCCAAACATATTGAATTAAACATGAAAAATCCCAAACACATTCAAGTTTACTAAACCATTCAAACAAATTTTTCATTTTTCATTTCTTTATCTCTAATGTATGTGCGCTGTGACTTGAGTGGCTGAGAAGAACTTGGCGTAACAGTGCTTTGACGCTGAGAATCCCTAATAGGTGCGGTCAGTGCTGTGGTGGTCGTTGTGGTGGTGGTGGTACCAGTGCCAAGACCCCTACCCATCAAAAAGTCCACGACATCATTCACCATTTTCTCCGCAACCTCTATTTTGGCCATTCCCGCCGGCAAGTGTAGCCATGCCAACGTGGTGTCCACTGCTCACCGATTATGCTATTCAAAACCAAACCAAACTGTCAATAAATACATAAAGACCAGGACAACTGCAACAACTTAAACTTAAATGCTAGCATATTACCTCCAATGACTCATTGTCCGCAATAATATCGCGGTGTCCATTGCCACTCACTGGATTCTCAATGATAGGATGTGAAACTTGCAAGAACCATGGCATATATTTTGGTGTAGCCATGAAGTCGAACCTCGGCTTCTCGCTTCGGTCTTCAGGAGCGAGTGAATAGGTACACCACCTCTCCTAATTCTTGGGTACGAACCCGTACTGAATCGAGTATTTCAATGCATTGCTACCTGAGTTTGCTTTAAGAGGGCAGTATGGAGATGGCGGTATCCCACAAACATGAATAAGCTGTCGAAGGATCCTCTGCGGATGGTATGGCTCTGCCACATCCATGTACTTCTGCGTACCAGAAAAAAAGGCGATGGGTATAATGACACCGTCGGTCCTGACATCAGCGTATGGATCCCAAGTCACCTAAACCAATAAAATCAACAACACCATTAAAACATACTCGTGATATATTAGAATACCAAAATGAAACAAATCAAACACACACCTCACTCGGCTTCAACCTATTAAGGGTCATGCGAATGGAACTGAGCTTGTCCATATTCGCTACTGTCTCATGCTTTTGTATCCACCTTGAGACCCTTGGTTATAGGTGGTCCATGTATTTCGCATTGGACGATGCAAGCTAAAGAGGGAAGTGCTCGTATACCCATCCCTAAATAAGAATGAACAAATGTAAATATAGTTAATTAAGTAGTGGAAATATAATTACAAACCAACCTAAAACATAACAAATTCACAAGGACCACAAAATATGTACCTCAAGCAAAGTCAGGTACCCTGCAATGTGCGACATCTCTACCTTGCTAGTTGACTCGAGGTGACAGTAGAGGTAAGCTAGGATGGCAACACCCCATGCATAATTCCCGAACTCATCCAAGTTCTCTAGAAGCTTCAGTAATGCAATTAAAACTCGTGACCCACTTTTATCAGTGAATAGAGTGCATGCGAGCAAATATAATCAGTACACCCATGCAGTGCACTTCACTCGACTCTAGGTACGTACGAGAACTAGAAGTACTGGTGGACTTGGGTGGACAAAAATGACTCTTCAGCCAAGCTAATTTCACCGTCAGATCCCTCATGTAGTTAACCTCTTCATTTGCCTCGTCAATACTAACCCCAAACAAGTTGAAAGCAATTTTGATTGCCTCCATGCGAGCCTCCTCTGTGTATTATCGAAATTCTTGACCGTCACCACCTTGCCAATAACGAGGATGTTCAGAAGAATGTTAACATCCTTAAGCGTGATGGACATTTCACAAAAGGGTAGGTGAAATGTATTAGTCTCTGGTTGCCACTACTCTACAAAGCTGAGATCACCTCCTTATTTCCCTTCCTATAGGAGCAATCTATGAGTGGAGCCAAGCCAGACCTCTGAATGAATCTCTGTAGCATATGGGTGTCGGGGTGGCAAGACTGCAAATCCCACTAAACTATTTGGGCCCCATGGTTTATGCACTTAAGCAATGGACGAGAACAACAAAAAACAAGTCATTAGTAAATACATTATCGTTTATGAATAGCCAAAATTGATTGCAAAATCAAACGAAAATAAACACTGAGAACATACATTACCATCCCAAATTGATGTCACAACATGATCCTTAAAGCTCTTCTGTAAAGACCCGTAAATGGGACCACCGGGGAATGGAGCCGATGGGTTATGCTCGGGCTCTATAACATTCTGACCGCCACCACCACTCCGACCATCACCACCACTAGCTTGATTTTGGGATGTAGTGGTTTCTGCCCCACTACTACTCCTACTCCCCACATGGACATGAGATGCCCCGTCCTCCACATCATCCCCCGAAGATGGGCATGCACGTACACCTGAAATACGAGTAGCCTATTGCTTCTCCTTCAGTAAGATGTAGTATGTGCCCTCTTCTTACCATGGTCAGCAGGGGCAGAAGGACTAGCAGACACCGCGGCCACCACGGACCAACATTATGCTTTTGTCGGCTTATCATTGACTTCCTGTCTTGAAACTGATGACTTTCTTCGAGCCATATCTAATTAGAAAATGAATCTTAAGCACATTTGATTGATATTCAGATAAAAAAACTTGAAAAAACAAAAAAAAAAACAATATTTTGGTCAAGTAGGTTTGAGAACTAAGGAAATGTCTCGGCGTGAAAGCATCGAGACGTATGCCGAAGTCTTGATTTTAACCTAACGATACCTAATTCATTGTCTCGGCTTGTACTCTATGAGACCAGACCAATATACATTATACTAGTAAGTCTCGGTAGTAGTGCATTTAGACCACATCAGGTGGTCTCGGTGTCAACAAACTGATACCTAACGAAAGGTTTTCTCGGTTCTAATTCATCCGTGACATCCTTTTTAGTCTCGGGAATACATTGATGAGACTATTAACATGCCACGACCTTGTTTGTCCGATAAATGCGGGTTTCCTACAAATCCATTTATTTCCGAATTTTCATGGCAAACAACAATGAAGACAATTCAAATGAACGTAATAATCAATTACAACACATATATACCTCAGTTTGCCTCTCGGTTACACACAATCCCAAAATCTGAACTAGTCCATAAACCTAGAATGCTGAGCATTTCTACTACCCAAATAAACAGCCACACAAATTGCCAAATGCACAAATCGAGCAAATATGTGGGAGAAAACTTTAAAAATGCAAAGATTGGGAGTCGAAATCACAATGAAACACTAGGAAACTATAGGGGTTTTCAAAAATTTTGATGGAAAACAGTGAGGTGCTCAACGATTGGCTTCAGGGGTATTTTTGTCAAATTTGAGGGTGCCTAGACAAATTCGCTGGATGCCTTTGTAACTGAGTTGCCTTAAGTAATGACTGGGATGCACATAGCGTGAAATATTAATTATTCTATCTTCATTAAGTTTATTACCCTTTTTGTTGGGAGTTTTGTTACTTGTTACTTCAATCGCTTTTTCTATTTCTGCTTCTATTTTTTGTCTAGGAACTAATTTGTCTGGCATTTTAGGTTCATCCATCTGTTTACCACTTCTTAATGTTATAGTTGGTGCTTTTTTGTATATAGTAGGGTATGTTTGAGATGGTAATTTCCCTTGATTTGCAAATTCATTCATCTATGTTGCCATTTAACTCTATTGGTTTTTAACTTTAGTCATATCATTTTGTAATGTTTGAATTATTTTATATTGTTCTCTTTCGTAGTTTTTCGACGTTTGGTATCTTTGATAACCCTGATTGTTAATATTATTACCTACATTTGGTTGTGGGTAATTTGTATAACTATTAAAGTTGTAATTAGGATCAACAAACTATCATATTGGTTCATTGTAGCATTAGCTTCTTCTATTTTGGTTTGTTGTTTCAATGGATATTCATCATTAGAATGTTTTAATTCATTGCAAGATTTTACTATGCTTAATCTATCTTTTATTAATAATTAGCTCGTCTATCTTATCATCTTGTGTTTCATATGTTTTATTCATGTCACTTAAATTATCTTTGGACAATTCACTCTTCTCACCATATTTCTTTGATTGCTTTGCCATTTTATTTATATCTTCTATTGCAAGAGTTGGTGTTCTATCAAGTAAAGACCCTCTGCACATATTATCTAAGAATCTTCGTTCTAAGTGATTTAATCCTTCATAAAAATATTGCTTTAAAGTTTTATCTGCAAATTTATGCATTAGACATAGTGAGATCAATCTTTTATACCTATTGAAAAATTCGTCAAAAGTTTCAGCAGTTTCCATCTTAGCATTACTAATTTTCTTTCTATGTAGGCTAATATGTCTTTTGGGACATACTGACCGAGAAAGACTTGTAACATCTCTAACCTGTTAGTTATGGAATTTTGAGGAAGATAAAGTAACCAATACAGAAGGGAAAGCTTTTAGTGTAACATAATCTATTTCTATATCTTTAGGTTTTAACGTGATTACTTTATGTATGAACTCCCTAATAAACCTTTGTGCATCTTCATTATTTTCACCATAGAAACACGGTAAAGAATTTCTAAGTCTAGATTTCAATTCAAATTCCAAAAATTCTGTTGTTAAAGTTATGCACATAGGTTCATAAGCCGTGACATTCCTATTAGATTGCCTAGAATTTAATTCTTCCTCATTTTCATCCATTTTATATGACTTTCAACAAGAAGGATTCTGATGAGATCATTTTTAAAATCCTCGGTAACGATGCCAAAAATTGACACGTGTTGAACGTGCATAATAACTTCCCATATCTTACTATTAACTTGTAGTAGTGGTAAATGGGATTCGTCTCTACAATAATTCTTCAAATCTCTTATGAATTTAATCTAACCTAAAGTTTTATCATATTTAACTTGTTTTGGTTTAATTACTTTAACTAAATGAGAAAATAAACACTAAACAATATAAAAATTAAACTAAAAAACTAATTAAAATAACTAAACTTTAAACAACTTAACCTAAATAAACTAACTTAATATACTTAAACCAATAAATCAATAATTGATAAATCAACTTAATTAAAATATCTAACAATCATCTAAACAAACCCCCACTAAAATTCATAATATACTCGGATTGTTTTCTAACACCAAAACATAACATCACTTCATAATATAGCTATACTTATTTTATATGAAATCTTAAAATCATTAAATCCTATTTCATAATAGGTTGATAGCCTTTGGTCAGCCACCGATTTACCTGAATTCAATGGAAATGCCACATTCTTATTATTGCAAGTCTACCCATTAGATAAAAAAACAACACCATAAAAATACGATAGCATTAAGCTCAATGAAAATCATGCCTAATCTAAGGTAATATTACCGAAGCCGCATAATAAATAACTTAGAACACAATCACCTAAGACATCCACTCGAGAAGTGCCCAATAGATTAATCCTAGTTGTTACTTCTCTAATTGTAATCAATAAGTATATACATAAAATTGAACACTCTCTATTAAGGAACTTATTGGCCACTATGCACTCAACAAAAAGATTACTAGTTGTAATACGCAAAAACAAATTGTTTTATCTGTGATTGACATGTATAAATCGATTTAAAACATTAAGTACGTGATTTCATAATTATAACTACAGAACAATTTAAAATATATTACATGCTTAAGGTTTGTTTAGATTATTAAACTACTCACACATGCTGGAATTAAACAATGCTAATATATAATTAAAAGACATAAATAAATAAATAAATACTTTTAAATCAATGCTCCAATGTTGCTTTACATAAAGAACTTAATGAAAGAGAAAAGAAAAAGTAAAGAATAGTTAAAGAGTAATTGGAGAGAGCTATTTCGTAGCTCTCTAGTCTTATATATAATTCCTCTAGGAATACATCTACTAGATAAATACAAATTCCTCATATTAATCTAAAACAATTATCACCGACCTTAATGATTTGTCAGCGATTCCTCAAATATACACAAATAATTGAGCAAAACACTAAGTTTAGCTCTTAGTGCTCTATCGATTATGCTGGCGATTTATAGTTCATTCTTCAATTTGCTATGGATTTGCTGGCCTTCTTTTGCTACTGATTTATATGACGATTCCTAATGTTATTCCAAATTGCTGTTGATTCGTTGACCTATTTTTCCAGTTGATTGTTTTGTTTTTCTTTCTCTTTTCTTTCATTTCTTCATTTTCCTATCTAAAACCTGAACTTACAAAAATAAGAGAATACCTAGCGTAATATCATCATTTATACCAAAAATCAACCTAAATTACACTATAAAATGTGTCTAATTATTGACTTGTCAAAGTTGGTATCCCAAATCCCCTCTCGGCTAAGGGTTTCCTATTCTTAATTTTGAGGTCACCATCGTACCTTTTTGCAGTTACTTTGCTTATATACCTAAACTGATCAAAAGGTTGGGGGTACTCTAGGTGTATAGGCTCTAGGTATAAGAGGTGGTAATCGACTACCTCTCATCTGTCTAGGTCCCGCAGATCCACTGTACTCCTCTCTCTCCATAGCTCAAAAAAGAACAATCACAACAAACAAACAACCCTACAAAAATCTCATTATGAAATAACGAGCATATTAATCCATAACACTCGGTAAACCAAAGAACATAAAGTTTGAAATAAAAAAGTTTGCTAAAATGTTTTCGAGCATTCAAAAATCAAGGCGAATAAAATTTTGAGAAATTTGGTTAAAAATCATTTTAGAAGTCTTAAAAGCACACAAACCCTCAAATCAAGAAAGATAGGTGAAACTAGCATTTCAATCATTCCATCAATTCACATATACATGCAATATCAAAACCCCAAAATTGAATATACCCAAAGTGTCGATGATGTCGACGAATTTTCAACAAATGTCAAACTTTGAAAATTCGATTTTTGATAAACTTTCCCGCACTTTGCCTTAAACTTAATGCTTACGACATTGATCAAATCAAAGCCATTGGAACACTCAAAATCGAAAACTGAATCTGAAATCTAAAATTTTCCAAGAAAAACATAGGCTTTCCTTCAAAAAAAATCAAAAATTTCAAAATCAATAAAAATTCACCAATACTCAGACAAATTCACTCCAAATCACCTCACAAACAAAAGCCCTATGGTTATAGGAACCAATTTGACTCCTAGAACACACATTTTTGCCCAAATTAGCTGAAGAACACTCGATAAGAAATTGAAAAATTAAGACAAAATTAGGTTGTTAACTACTTGGGATTTAGTTCTTAAAAGCCAACGAGAGCTTTCTCGGCCTAGTAGACGCTAGAGGAGGTCCCAAAAATCAAGCCCCTAGCTTGCAACTTCGTCGTGGTGCTTGCCAGACTAGCATTTTCGTAGATCAAAACTATCTCCACTTGATGGATAATAAAAAATGAGTAAGATAAGGGCTTGGAATAAGTGGATTTGTTGGTTGGAAGTGGGTTTTCAAGGCTTATGAGTGGCAATAAATCACTAGGGTTAAGTGAGGAAGATGACAATATGGTTCTTTTGAGCTCAACGCCATACGTTCAAACGTGACGACACTGAGAAATCATTGGCCATTTTAAAAAGTTCCTAAAATGACATGTGGCACCCTACCAGCACCTTATGTTCACCCCCAAGTCACTGTCAAATTGTTGGCTCAAAAAATGGACTATTCTAAATTTGGAATATTCTCCAGCACCACTATAACGATTTATGTACAATTCTCACGACACTGTGATATCGCTAGACTCAAAAAATAGATTAATTCTTAAAAAGTTTCTAGTTTGTGCACCTCCATGTATATGCAAATGATGTCATGCAGATGCATCAAATTAAAGTATACTTGGCCTCAATTACGTCGCCAAAAGTTGTTTAGACTTCGGTGCATGCAAAACATTCTTGAAATCTTCAATCAATCATAATGTCTCTGCAAAATTTAAATGTATTAGATGTATGCAACAAATTCCATCAAATTTAATTTCTCAAATCGAATTAACCCAAATCAACTTATTGAAATTCAAAATTATTAAATCAAGTTCATGCAAAATAGTTAAGTAAACAAATGACTAAATGTTGGATACTTCCCATGAAGCGCATATGTTTGATATCGATGATCTAACATCACCATGTTCTTGGACTAATCGAAGTCCAAGTCAATCACATCAATTAGTGGCTTCTTTTGCTTCACTGGCTATGTATACACTTTCGGACGCTTGATAATTCCATGCTTTTTTTCATGCACAACCTGCCATTGCTATAAAGCACCTTCCTATTACCAATTCTGAATGTGACATTTTCATTGTAGATGTCAATGTTGGCTTTGGTTGTTTAGAGGAACGACATCCCAAGCAACATGGTGTTGATCTCACAAAGTCCTTCATCAATGACTGAGAAGTCCACTGGAAACTCTAGGTCTCCAAGTCTCATAGGTTCCTTTTCTCGCAACTCCATATATTCCGGTAGGTGCACGATTTGCTAGAAAAACAACCTTGTTTGGGGTGCGGTTAGTGATTTCCAACTCAATTGTCTATATGAGTTTCATATAAACGATGTTCTCGAATGCTCTTGTGTCAATGATCGTTGAATAAAACCATCGGGCCCACTTCCAAAAAAAAATGCATGAGATATGAAAGGATACTGGTGGCTATGAATTTCGTCTCGTACTAAATCTCATCAGGTTGATAATTCTGTGTCAACATCCAACCTTCAGGTATTCTAACCCTTTTTCCTACACCTTTTTTTTTCTCTCGCTCTCACTTTCTTTCGCCTTTCTTCTTTAAATGATCCATGAAGAATTCCATGCTATCTTATGAATCATCTTCAGTAGGGGACAAAACTGCATATGTAGTGGAAACATTAGAGGGTAAGTCCAAAGATTCAGGAACATAAAATGAACTACACTATCATCATGCTCGAGTGAAATATTACCATTAAACATATCAATTTTAGCTCTGACCATTTTCATAAAAGACCTCCCTAAAACAACTAAAGTGAGTGAGGACACCGAAATGTCTTCCATGTCCATGACATGGAAATCAACAAGAAAGTCTAGGTCTTTGACGCGAATAGTCATGTCTTCCAACATACCAATCGATCAGATTGAAGATCTGTCCACTAAATGGATGGTTATGTTAGAATGCTTTAAAGCACGATCATGCATGGATAAGAAAACGAACGATGACATAATATTTATGGATGCACCTAAGTCATACATAGCCTTTTCTACATGCAAACCTCATGTTGTGCAAGTAATGCTAAATATACCAGGATCACTACATTTTCTATGGTGTATTTATGTTACTTGCTAGGATATTCTCGTCTTCCTGTACAAAAAGTCCTGTGATGTCAAATGGCTCGTAAGATTATTCGACCTTTGGCTGGATTTTCTCCTTTTCCTTCAAATTTGTCTTGGGTTCCACATATTCCTCAGTTTGGTCATTGGTAATGAACATATACCTCTTTGGATATAGTCTTTGAGGAAATGGTGCCATGTGTTAGATAGTATTAATCCATCATCCTCTCTTAGTACTCTTCTCAACTTCTTTTATCACAGATGATGCATTGAAGTATGAAATAACATTCACATGCGCGTTAGGGTTTGGGATGGCAACGTTTCCTGGTTACTTGCTTGGCCTATCTAAGCTAAGTTCGAGGCGTCAGTCCTAGCCTCATATTATTGTTGTAATAAGATAAACTATTTCATCATCCCTTATAAGATGGGTCCTTTTAAATAAGGTAGCTGGTTTTGTGGTGCTACTGGCACTAGCTGTCCCTTAGGCACAAAATTTTGGTAGTTTTGGTTCCTGAGAGCATAATTAAAGTTAGGATTTATGTCATTCTTTCTATAGAAGTTACTTTGCTGCCTAAATTGCTCTGCTGGTGGTCTTGGAAACTGCCCTGCTGCCTTCACCTCCATAGTATCCTCGCCAAGTTGAGGACACTCGTCTATAAAGTGACTTAGCTTGGGGCAAATCCCGCAAGCTCTCGCTTTGCCTTTCTCTAACATCATTTGTTTAACCATAGACTTGAGTTATGACAACTCGTCCTCAAGTCTACTTTGCCCTGAAGATACCATAGGCCCTCGTCTCTCACTAGTCGGTCCATACTGCTTAGCTTGGTTGGCTACCTTTTCTATGTATCCTTTAACCACCGTTAGTGTGATATCAGATGAACTAGCTTTGCACACTGTATCGAGAAGCCTCTTCTCGTTGTATGTAAGCCCTTTGTAGAAGCTTTCCTTCAGATATTTGTCGCTGAGACCATGCTGAGGACATGCCTTGCACATTCTTTTGAATCTCTCATAGTACTATGTCAACGACTCATCATCTTTCATGATAATGTAGGATATCTCCATCCCAAGATGAATGATCCTCTTGGCTTGTATATAGTCATATTAGAACTTCTGATGTAGCTCATTCCAGTTTCTGATGGAACCAACTGGTAAGTGGAATAACTAGTCATGTGTCGCATCCTTGAAATAAAAAGGAAACGCCTTTAGTCTCATTAGATTAACATCAACTATAGTAGACTTCATGCCAACTACCACCATTTCAAACTCTGTGAGGAATTTCTGAGTATCCTCATTTCTTTCCCATGAAAGTCAGACAACTTATGTATCAACCCTGACTTCAACTTGAATTGATTGGTGGCAGCTGAATACTTAATATATAGTGGTAATGAGCCTCCTCGATGTTGGTTCGCTTCCTTGTAAGTGAGCTCCCTTTCCTGCCTTGGTTCTTTCCTTGCATTCTACTAGTTGTTCTACCTATCAGCCTGCACAATTGAAGGATTTTGGTTTATCATATTTTCCTCCATGGTCACCCTTGATTGTTCTCTCCTTCTATTAGTTATGTTCCATCTTTGATAAGTACAGTCAATCTCTAAATTGTAGGGAACCAATAAATCTGTGAAAAGTGAACGTTTCTGACCTGCAACAATATAACAAAAACAAAAAACCTAAGAGAAAACAATTAACACCAATCACCGACAACAAGGCCAAATTTGATGCCGTGTCATTTAGCACCAATAATAGTCTCATTTTCATCGATTATAATTGATTTGTAGTGAGACAAGTATGAGGTCGATCCCACAAGGATTGGGATGTTCTTTTTTACGTTTAAGGAAAAACATGGATTTTGAAAAAAAAAATTAAACTAGAAAATCAAATGCAAATAGATTAAAACACTTAAAACTGAAATCTATAAATAAGAGACTTTAGATCATGGTTGGAATCGACATTCTAGGGAACTGATTCGATCATCAGTTTATCTAATGGTTGTCCTATTACTAACTCTCGTAGATAAGCTTATAGTGACTCTCATCACCTCATTCTCCTAATGTCAATAGAGGGAATGTGCGACACAACTACATACTAACTAGACTTGCAAAGCCACCAGATATACCATAAGCTTTCAACAAATTAGCAACATTAATGCTCTATGAGAACACTTATCATGAGTTGTAACTAGCGTCGAATTGTCCACCTGTCACTTGGAAATTACAAACCACTGCTACCCATTTCATATCCTAAATGCACAGGGCACAATGGTTTCCAACAAATAAGTCCCCACTCGCCATCTAACGTAATCCTCCTTATCGAGCGGCGTTGGGATCACAAGCGATAGTTTATAACCATAATAGCCATGCATGTACACTTACACAACAAAAAGGAAGGAACTTAAGATTTAAAACCATAATAAAAAACCTCGTAATGACAATGCAAATGAGAATACGAAAATGAATAACAAACAAGTTAAAAATCGAAGATATTAACCTCGTGAATCTATGAATCTCTAAAACTCAAATACCTTGGCCTAGTTAGTGGAGCTTAGCCACTCATAATTGTAAATGCAAATCTGAAATTTATTAAATCTATAAATCAAAATGTAAATAATAAATAAAAACTTACGAAGAGTCTCCACACAAGATTCCAAAAGAAAATAAAAGCTAGCACCAAAGTTACCTATATTAACCTCTATATGGAGTTTTATGTATGGAAATCTCCGTCTCCCTTTCGTCGTTCTAGGTTCTTGGTCCACGCCTACCTCTTATACCTTCTTAGAGTGATATTTTTTTCAAAAAAGTCTGGTACAAGAGTGTCCCTTTCCCTCCTATAGCTTTTGGAACACGTGAAAAGATTGGTTCTTACACATGGGGAGCTGCAACACTTGCATACATGTACCATTAACTCGACATTGCCAGATATGCCAAAGTCACCCAAATTGGTGGTTATATGACGTTATAGGTATAATACTGTATTTAAATTTATTTCCTTACTACCGTATTTGAATTGGTTTCCATATGTCATCCATAACATTATTTTGTGCAGGGGTGGATGTATGACTACATTCCCTTCATTCAACCCACTTTGCATAGCGACTAGTCCTCTGATAAGCCCCATGTTATAAAGTGGTAGTATAAGTAGGTGTCAAGGCTTTACAAGAAGGACAATAGACCAGCGTTGGATCATCATGTATCTTTCAGGCGCCGCCTTAACCAGTTGAGATCATATGATGTGAGAACCAAATTGGCTTATTCACCCATATACCCCAATGTTTATTGACAAATATTATTATTTTTGGTAGGTAATTTGGAATAATACTTTAAAGGGTACACCTCCTGTCTGATATTGCTTTCTACTTTTGCCCTGTGCAGTTTATGCATATGTAGAACCACACAATCCCATAAGGGTGCTGCAGCAAATGGGATACGTTAAACCCATTTTGAGATAACCTTACCGACCAATTGATGCTGATAGGAGGAATGTAGCAAATTTATACTCCGTCAAGTACTCGTATGAGGCACAACTTTAGGAGGATTGGAAGGGGCATCTTGAATCTGTTAAGCGACGCGGTGAGAAGGCGGACTATCCTTATCAAGCAGCACCTGACTATATGGAATGGTTTCATGAGTCAGCCATCCTTTTGCGGTGAACCCTGAACACGTTACGGGGGTGGTCCATGAGGATGAAAACTCTTTGGTAAGAACTTTTATGTAGTTTGTTTTTATTTTTGTTTCTCCTATCCTCTATCGTATTGTATTCATGATTTTATTGGTCCTATATCAACAATCATTTTACTTATATGTAAACAACATAACCATTGGGCGCTTGATGCAACATTGTGGCTCTACTGCATGCCTAAGGACAACGTTACAATGGTCGATGCATTTGACATGGCTGATCGAGTCATCGCGTTCTTTTCGGGAGCTGATGATACATACCAAACCATCGGGACTGCCACTCAAAGCGAGAGAGTAAAAACATCCACTGGGTCTGTTCGTCAATATGGCCTGAAGGAAAAACAGCTAAAAGTGAAGCCTTAGTTCTTTGCAATCAATGAAACTTGGTTTTGAAAGTTGAAACAATTAATATTATTTGCAAACAAGAATTTATCCTTTTCATGTACAATTGTTGTGTGGTTGGTTAATTTTGGATTGTATTAATTGTTTTTCATAAAGAAAATGCCTTTGTGCATTTTCCAATTATGTGTTTTTCTTGGCCACAAATTGATGTCCATATTCTCTTTATTTTGATTTTTTGTGGCTAATAGACTTGCAGATCCGATAAAAATAGTATTTTTATGGAATATGCTAGTCGAAAGTTCCATTCATATTATGGAGTAATGGGTCCGACACTAATAAAAATTGGTAATCATACATTAATGGGTGGGGTACGACTAGTACATAAGTGAGGTACATAAAGGATTACAACTTTGACTAACCGAAAGTTCTAGTAAATTTACGAAGCAAGTGCCTCGATAGTTATTGAAATTGCTAAACACACATTGCTGGGTGGGGTTTGAGCAGTCCAAATATGGGGTATAACAATCAATGAGCAGTCCCAATATGGGGTATACAACCAAATAGTTTTTGTATGAGGTACAAATAGTAAAATGGTGGGGTATGTTCAATAAAATGGTGAATATGATCCGAGATAGTACCCCAAGTGTCGGACAGAATAATGACGCAACATGTACGAGACATAGCATTCTGTCTCGGTTACATTAGTTCGAGACAGATGTGTTGCTCTCGATTTTATAGGACCGATAATAACAATTAACTTTTGAAGAACCAATCAACGGTTAAAAAGAATTGCCACTATATGAATTACCAAACAAATATACACAAATGTGCATGTAACACATTCTGTGAATAATATCAATCAAAGAACAAAAGATAACAACACCCACAAATGAGATACAATTGTGAGACAACGAGATATGTCAATTTCTGTTTTACAAAAATTGTGCCTCATGCAAAATGAGAGTTCAAATCATGACCCCATAAATAGAACCAATGTAATATCAGTTTTAACAGGGTAACCAATATATCCAAAAAATAACCAAACCAAGTTTACCAATCCCATGTACCTTCATGTACACTTGTGTATAATGTATATATGAATAGATGATGTTGCACACACACTTTAAAAATAAGTGCATGGTGCATCCTATTTAAGTGAAATGATGTTCGTGGGACCACTTGATTGTCGTTGCGGCAGAATGTTGAGTCTGACCTCCCATTATCTACTTTGTAACTCAACAAACACCTCCCATTGTCGCGTTGTTGGTTAAAAGTTGCAAAAGAAAACAAAATATGGGTTAGTAGTGGATAATGATAATCATTATAAAACTAAAACAAAATTTCCACAATATGAAGTAACTCATTTTGCGAAAAACTCAAGTCCATCTTTCATCACCTTCATAGCTAATAGCATTGGCTGTTGCTCGAAACCCACAATTTTTATCGGGAGGAAAACATACGGTGTTGATACAGTACGTGCTCCACATTTGAGGCATCTCATCAACGTACCCCCTGAAAACCTGATTTCGGGTCCTGAAATGCCTAGGTGTGGCCTATGGGATTGCCCTTCCCTTTCCCCAACCCTTTCATTTTCCACATGTTGAAGAAGGTCCCTCACTTGGTCCCTTACTTGCTTTTAGGGGTGGTCCCTCACTTGGTACCTCACTTGCTCCCTTACTTAGCAGACTTGGCTTACTTGACTAACTTGACTAAAATGGCTAAATTGGATGAATTAGCTGATTAGGATGACTTGTTTGAGGGGCTTTAATTGCATGAGTTAGCAAGCTTGGCTGACTTGCTTGACTTAAGTAACTTGCCTGAGTTGGATGCCATGGTTGGCTTTGCTAGCTTTTCTTACTTGGCTTACTTCATATGGAAACCCGTGAAACAAACTCTTGTGCTGCTTTGGCATCTGCATACTCAAAAGCAGAAGGGCTTCTCTTGGTGAACTTCTCAACTCGAGCCCTCTTGCTCTTAAACTTCCTCTTGCTGAGATGTAACTTGCTATTTTTCGGTCGACTTTGTTGTGATTTTCTTTTCGAATGCAGAAACAATAGTCGATGCAAGGCAAATGATTTCCATCAACTTCTGTACAATTGTTGCCCTCATGTCAAGACCACTGATTTTGTATTTAGCCTCAACTTCTTCCATTTGAACTTGGTATAAATAGTCTAACTCCCCATTCAGTGAGGCCTCAACGATGGTCATGTTCAATTTCTTCCAATACGGGTGGACTGTATCATGAGTGATAGGGCTACCGTCAAGTAAATGTACAATGATCTCATGTGCATATGGCAGGCCATGAGTGGCCCGCAAAAGACATCCACAAATTTCCTTATCAAAGGCAACACCCTCACTAACTATTCTTGCATCCTTACAAATTACATCTAATGCATGTCGGGCCACGAAGCCTACGACGTTACTGCACAAGAGGTGCTGATACTCGTGTGCCACTTAGTGCATGGATCAATTGAATGAGGACTCCAAGTTACGCTGTTGGTGGGTAAGAACATCGTGTATTGACTTGAAAACATCTACAAAATATCCCTGTGATGTCCTAAGCTATCTCTTAAGTACATTATGGGCACCCCCAGCCCGATTAGTAGTCACATTCCCAAAGTGCAATACATTGTTGGTCCGTGCATACACAAACTTCTCCTTTTGACACAACCCTGAGACTCCAACATATTTTGCCTCTAGTTTAATAAGGCGAACATTGTAACTTGACTCAGTCTTGGACTGCACCAAGTTTATCCACATCTTATACCAAGTATTATAATCCTCCTCCTAAGAAAATAGATCATTTGTCTTTGCAACAATGTTCTTGTTCACGTGCCATGAACAAAGTATGTAGGTAGTGTTAGGGAGCTCATCCTCTACTACCGCGATCAGACCCAAGTCCCTATTCGCCAAAACAACACTTGAGAGTTGCCACCCATCAAATAAGGACTTCAATTGTCTAAGCGCCCATGCACAGTCAAACCTAGTCTACTTAGCTAAAAAAACATGATCTACTAGGAAGGTCATGTGCGTCGAGGTGACCCCAACAATCTCAAGGAGCGGGTACTTGAACTGATTTGTCTTGTAATTGCAATCCATTATCAAAATATGAGGAAATCATGAAGGAGTTGCACTGAATTAGGGTGGGCAAATAATATATCCTTCATGCTATACGTGCTTGGCCAAAAAGCATGCTTTTCGATGTATTTGTGTTCGTCCAACTGGTTGATTAGAAGCTGCATCTGGCTCTTCCCGTCAGCTTTAATCTTTCTCAACTTAGCCCTTTCATTGTAAATTGTCTCACGTTGCCCTTGTTCTTATTCTTGAGGTTACTTAAAATATCCTGAGGCCGGGCACTAGTCTTTCTCATGTCTCGCACTATGTCTCATGTATAGTAAGTCTCCAAGCATAAGAGTGTCCAATCAAAGATTTAGTGAAGACACGGTTATGTACCACACACAACTTGGACTTGCCATAATCCATCAAGCTTGTGCTTGACATTGATCTTAAACTGACATCCAGACTTCTTGGGTCCAGTCAGCTTTTTTCTCCCCACTAGTCTTATCTTCCGTTCCTTCGATATTTGCTTTATCTATGCAATTTTTACTCCAAAGGCCCTATACTTCTCACAACTTATTAACAACCTAGCATGCCTACCCTGACCAAGGCCACCTGAATCAGACTTCAAAATGCTCACTATAAAACCATAATACTTGGCAGTCTCCTGAGCCCAAGCCACTACATCCTCTATTCTCTTAAACGACACATCTACTATAAAGTTCCTAGTTAAGTCTAGGAAAATCCCGACAGATGTACCTGGTGTGTCGCATGTAGCAACCTACAATAACCAAAATGAACAAAAAGTTCACAAAAAATAAGGTCAGAAACAAAATTAAGACGAAGAATGGAGAGTGTCATAGCAACATGTCCGACACTTTAAATATGTGTGTCGACGGCTTGATAAAGCCGAAAGGTAAGTATTGATTACAACTTACATGTAGCGTAACGATAGGTTACCTTTTGGTTGATGTAAACCGAAAGGTACCGTATGCTTCAGAATTGATAGGTCAAGACGTGTAGTACACGTCTCGGCCCTGTTACTACGTAGACTACAGGGACAACAACCTCGAATGGAGGTTCTTCCTCAATGACCAAAACCCAATAAAAATAAGAAAATATACCTCTTCATTGTCGAGATGGCTTCGTTTTGAGGAATCCTTCAACATTTCTAACCAATAAAGTTGAAATCAAAAATATCTTGAAAGCCCTAATATCCAAAAATAGTAAACAACAAGATTCACTCAAATGATGCCTAAAAAATTAGAAATCACCCACAAAACAAGCATAAATGAGGAGTGAGTCTATTCGTGTGGAATCATGCATTTTTGCTCTGTCGGCGTTGAAAGTGTGAGAGGCGGTTATGGGTATTTCGAACGTCACAGTGGTGGAGGAGAAGAGAGGGTGGTGTTTAGGGAAGAAAAAGCCTTTTATATGAAGGGTAAATTGTCATTTCTCTAAAGGAAGAACTGGAACTGCTGTAAAAAGTTTAAATGGGGCCCCTAAGCAATAAACGTGGTCTATTTAACCACTCCCTTAAATAATTGACTTGATAGTTATTCTGGAATATGTCAACTCCTCCCCCTTATAGAGTTGCATATCAATGCGGTATCTACGCATACATTATTTTGTGACCTTAATTATGCTCATTAGCCAAATACATTATACTCCATTCGATAAAAAATATAAGTCTTTCTAGTAAAAACTTTTTGGTCAAAATTATACGTCGTTTTTAAAATTCGACAATGTATTTATTGTTTTTTTTACCAATTATACTTTTATACAATTCAAACATTTATGATTATTCAATTATTCAATTCATTTAATTTGAAAGGCCGTATATGTAAATCACACTTGTAATTAAGGTTGTCTTAATTCTTATGCCCTTACCTTAAATAACTTATATTTATGAACGAAGGGAGTATATTATTAGATCACTTTAATTTAGGCTAACTTAACAATGGTATGAGACATTATATATTACAAGTGTGGCCCAAATAGATGTATATATTTTCTCAACAATCTCCTACTAGGCCACATAAATATCCTAATTAATATACCATATTTTATGAACTCAAACATTACGATGGGGCCTACCGAACAATCTCGTCCATTAATTATAATAATATATAGCACCAAAGTAGCTTTCCTTATATCAATCATAATTAGACCTATCAATAATCACTAATATCAACATAACCAAATGACTGATCAACCATGAAAGTGCAACATGAAAATCACATGAAAATGATGTGTATAAGACAATTTTCAACTAGTCCTACGTAAGTGAGACCATTAAAAATTATTGTACAAAATGTAATAAACTGCAATCAAATAATATTTTAGATATATATATATATATATATATATATATATATATATATATGCATAATACAAAATTACAAAACTCCCACTGACATGTGTAGAGCATGCACAATAGTTTATCGTATTTTCCTATTATTTGTAGTAGTGGTAAGTGAGATATCATCTCCAAAGGGATTTTTTAAACTTCTAAGAAAAGTGTTTTTTTTTTTGTTTTGTTTTTCTTAATTTAGTTGATCTAATTAAACAAGAATTGAAATACTAAATATCTACAAACTATGACTACTAACTTAATTAACCAAACTAACTAAACTAATTCAAACAATTCAATGCAAACTTAATTAAACGAAACTCAAATTCAACATAATATGAATATCTGAACAAACATCTAAACAAGCCCCCACTAAACAATGTAATATACTTGGATCGCATTCAAATACTAAAACATAACATTACCTCGTAACTTAGCTATAATTATATCACATGAAATCATGGAATCATTAAATCCTAATTCATAATAGGTTGATAGCCTTTAGCAAGCCATCGATTTTCCTATATTAAATGGAAAATAGCTGTATCCTTATCATTGTAAATCTACCTATTGGATAAAACGAAATAAAATATAAATATGATAGCATTAACACTCAATGAAAATCATGCCTAATCTAAACCAAATATTAATCAGAATATGTCAATCAAATAACTAACTTAGAACATAATCACCTAGAATATCCACTTAGGTATTTTGATCTTATAGATTAATCATAGTTACTACTTCTATAATTGTTGTCAATAATCATAGACATAGAATCAGAAAATTGAATATCACAATACATATTGCGCACTATGCATACAATATCAATCCTTATTAGTTGTAATACACAAAAACAACTTATTGAAATCGTGATTGTTGTGTATAAATAAATTTAAAGCATTAAGTACATGATTCCTTAATTATAACTATATAGCAATCCAAAGTATATACATGTCTAGGGTTTGTTTAGATTAATAAACTACTCACTCATGTTGGAAATAAACAACGCAATAATATAATTGAAAGAAATAATTAATTAAATACCTTTTATTGAAATAAACAAATCTCTAATGTTTCTTCAAATATAAACTCAATAAAAACTAACTTATGGCTCTCACAAACTTGTTAAGAGAAAAGAGGGCCCTTAGTTTCAAAGCCCTAGGGTCCTATATATAGATAAACTCAAATTCTTTGTAGTAATCTAAAAAACTCATCCTCGACCTGATCGATATGTCAGCGAATCCTATGTTGTTCATAAATCATTGAGTTAATCAATGAAAATATCATTATGTGCACCACCGATTCATCTAGCGATTCCTTTGTAAATCTCAAATTTGCTGGATATTCGCTAGACCTTATTTGCTTTTGATTTTGGTAGCGATTCATTGGCTTTATTCTTCAGTTGACTGTTTTGATTTTCTTCCTCTTTTTCTTCCATTTCTTCATTTTTTCTAATTAAATCCTGAAATCACAAAAATAAGAGAATACACAGTGTAATATCATCATTTATATCTAAAATCAACCTAAATTATACTATAAAACATTTCTAATTATTGACTTGTCAAATACCCCTAAACTCAGCACTTTGTTGCCCCTAGCAAAGGAATACTCTCAATCATATTCTATTTTCATTGTTTATGTCATGATTTCAATCTAATTTATCTCAACTTTCAAAATAGAAGTTTTTAAATAGAAGTGATCTTCAAATAGAAACATACTACCCACAAGTAAATGGAAGTTATGATAGAATAGAATGATTTTAGAAAAAATGAACCATCCCTTAATGATAACTCAACCACCCAAAGTAATACCCCTAAGAACTTAAAGTTCAATCAATACTAAGGCCATCACGCAATATAGGTTTTCTCAATTTCCATTGACAATCATCTTGCTTACGATGACTAGTATAGAATCTCAAAACACAAAAACACTAGATTAATCTTAATTTTAGAAAATATTTTATAAATAGTATCAAAATCAAAATTAGTAGGAATTTTGCCAAGATACCAATGAATATATCGTTTTAAATGTGTTAGACAAAGAAATTCTTCAATCAACCTGAGCTTCAAGCACTTAAGTTAAATATTTTTTTTGAAGAGTTTAAGAACATCCGCCTTTTTCATCTCTCATTTTTTTCTACTTCCTCTTAATTATTATTTTTATTATTCTTATTTATTTATTTATGTTCTTTTGCTTTTGACTTTTGAGTCCCTGCTCCATTTCTTGTGGACATTCTCATATTTTTCCCACTATAGATTCTCTGCTCCATTTCCTATGGAATCCATATGACTCTCTCTATATATTTGTAAACTCTTGTTAGCACTTCTCACTGTCTACTAAAGTTGAAGAAAATATTCTTTCTAACTTATAAAATTCATCAATTTTAAACCCATTTCTTCTTTCAATTGCGGCATAATAACTTTCTATATATACTATAAAAATATTTAATCAATAGCCTTTATAACACAAGATTCTTAGAAAATCTGTCTTGTTCATCTTGCACTATTATTTCGATCTTCTACCCATTCTCATGACTAATCACAAGGCAATCGATCCCTCTAAACTCATCTAATGCATACATCAACTAGTAAAGTTAATCTAAAAGGGTATAAAACATATTTTGATTCTTTCTATCATAGAATTCACTTGGGTAATAAAAATATCACTTCCATTCAAAAATCTATTATATATTCATTATATTGTATTCCTAACTGAAAATAAAGTAAAACGAAATTCATACTTACTTGAATTTAGAAGAAACTTAAAAAATTTCATCAGCTCACTTGAATATCAGATCAAAAGTTTGAACTTTGCATCAATTCTGAACTTATCTTCTACCTTTATTTTCTGTCCTTGCTTTCTTTGCTATCATTGTCACACTTCACCAAAAATACCCCTAAACACAGTCCAAACCTTGTCCTCAAGGTTAAAAAATTAAGTTGGGTTTCCAACAAAGCAAATATGCCTCGTGAAGTATAAACAAATTGATATAATCATAAATTAGATATTCAATATATAGAGTTAGTATATAAATTCTCATCAAACAGAGTGCATTAAAAATATGAATAATCATCTCCAATGAATATCAAATGTAACATCGCCATCAAATGTATCACATGAAATCACATCATGAGGCATAGTGTGAAAGACAATATTGGCCAGTATATGGTACAGGAACCTCTGCACCTCCTTATCTTTTATGTCTTCTTGACATTGTCCTCTCCATCATGTGAATGTTCCTTGCGAAGACCCTCTGATTCTTGAACACCAGTTCTTGATTCCTTAGAGTTCTCACTTGATTGCACAGAATTGAACCCATAAAGGTCAACTCTGACTCCTCCATGTAAATTTCATCAAAGTCAGTAGCAGGTTGCTCCACATTCAAATTATTTATTGCTCTCAACATCTCTTCTAAAACTCTCCTCATTTCATCTCTAATTTGTCTTCTTTGCTACGTCTCTCTTCTGGTAATCTTAGCATTCTCCCTCTCGTCTTCAAAGTCTTCATATCCATCAGTTTTTCCATAACTCGCTATTACTGCATCCGTGTAGTTTTCTATAGTAAAACATCCATCTCAAGTCCTGCCATATTTACTTGATCTTCTCTGCAAAAAGCCATGATCATCAAAGAAAATGATAATCCATCATTCTTCTTCATTGTGATGACACTCCTTATCGATTCATAAATAATCTTGCCAACATCTAAATATCTTAATCCCTTCATAATGTGCTAAAGCAAATCGACACTATAGTTCTCCATCTCATAATATTGCAGACTTTGCTGTAAGCTGGCATTGATGAAATAACACCACGCTTTCATAATCTTCCTAAAAAATTTGGTTGCGATGTGATTTGGGTACCCATATGTGTCTAAAATGAATCCATCATCATGTATTTCCTCTAATCCTCCTCTAATTTCCTCAGTTGGGTGATGGTACTTAATCAAATATTCAGGCTTTAGGTATTCATTTTTTTCTTTTAGGTGAACTTTTGGTAAACCAAAATACCAGTTTATTCTCGTAGAAGAATAATCCACTGTTCTTCCTCTAACTCGTGACTCTTTCTTGCTATCATTTCCATGAACATTTGCATAAAATTCTCTCACTAAAATATCGCATCCCTTCTCACTGGGAAGATTCTCAAAGTCTAAATGGTGATAGTCCCTAGTCAATGATCTCCGATTTCTCGCATCAATGATATCTAAGATCATATGCCTATATTTCAATTCATTCTTCATATTAAATCCCCTCTCCGGGATCAACTTCCTTCCTATCTCTATATCTTTCTTAATCTTGGCAAATGCCTTATCATTGACAAAGTTTTCCTCCCTAAGAACATACTTCCTCACTCCCTTCAATATCTCTTTTTCTACCCCTTCTCCTCATCCTCATATTCTTCCTCAGAATCATTGCTAAACAATAAAGGTGGAGTAGGCACCCTTTATGGTATATCCTAGGTGTATTGAAAGAAATTCCCGCGGGTCTAATTGGGGGAAACTTGGATTTATCCTTGTGTTTCTCTACTAACTTCCCCTTTCATTTCTCCTCCCTCAAACTTCTATGCCTTCCAATTCTGGCCATTTCAATAGATACAAGTAAAAGAATAAACCTGTAAAAACAATTATAACCAAATTGTCAAAAAAATGTTTGGTAAAATTTGACTTATCTATCTAATAAGGAGAAATTCATCCAAAAAAGTCATTTATAAATCAAGAGTTTGAAATTCATATAAAATTCATAGGCAAAACATCATTGATAAAAACAATCGTTCGTAAGTAATTCAAGTCATGCGATAAACACAAAACCCCAAACTCATTTGAAACTTAGTCTCAAATTAGTTTGCATATAAAATCCAATCCATTAGCCGTATACTAAAAATAGTTCAAAATTCGATATCAATAAACAAATTATCACACCACACCTATACTAGTATTATAATTGAAAACATTTGACATCAAAACCATTTTTGAGCACAAATCTCAAAACTTAGGCTCTAACCTAAATAAAAATCCAAAAATCCATGAAAAACTTAAAATATAATCAATAAGAGGCTAGGGTTCACATTAATTACCTTTTTGAAAGTGACTCTTTTAAGATTGGAACTTTAGAACTCCTTTAGAACACTCCTCCAAGCTCCAACTTTGAATTCCCCTTGCTTAAGCCCTAGTTGGCTCTACACTCTCAAAACTCATCAAATTTTGGGTTGAATGTGTTATGATTGAGGTGGGAATTACTAAAATACATTGAAATATAGATTTGGAAGGTTGAATCTAGTCGAAAGTTTGGTCTTTGGGTCAAAAAGTTTCAATGGTTTGTGAGTGTGAAGTGATTAAATGAGACGATTTTTGGTTTTTTTTTTTAATACATATTCATTCTCATCAAATCAGGGTTTACATGATGTAACGGCCCGTTTTAACTGATCTCGATTAATTGATAAATTACAGGTTAATATCATAAGCTCAGACCCACGTGGACGTCGTGGAAAAGTCTATGTCACGTCTAATCGGGAAATATGTTATTTTTGTGTAGCAAGTATTTAATTACTTTATTATTATTTAAATACTCGTGCCGCGTTAATCGAGAATTTCGCTTGGTCGCGTTGTGCGCGGGTAGTGACGAGAGTGTGTACGTCGCGGTGTACGCGTAACGCGTGTGTACGGGGTAGTATGGGTTTGAGTTGTCACATCAATCACACATCACATCACACATCAAATCAACCCATCCCTCATCATGCTATTTTGTCTTTTTCTCCAAAATTAATTTTTTTTTCTTTTTGTTGAAAACGGACAGAGAGAGAGAAAGAGAGGAAAGAAAGGAGAGAGAGACATCAAGAGAGGAGAAAGAGAGGGACGGTGGCGGTGGTGGAGAGAGCAGGAGGCTCCGGCGAGGAGCACCAGCGGCGCCGGCAGCGAGGTGACGGCCAGCAACACGGACGGCGGAGCCACCAGCGGCGGGAACGAGCGGCGCGACATCGGCAGCGCTCGGCAGCGCACGGACGCGACGCTGGCGGCGCATCGCGGAGCGCAGACGACGGCTCCAGCGAGGTGGGATGGCAATGAGCGGCGACGGCGGCGGCGGCAGCAGCTCGCGGACCAGCGACGACGACACCACGCGGAGGAGAAAGGAAAAGAAGAGAAGGGAGAAGAAAGAGGTAGCGGCGCCGCGCCGGCGGCGCAGGCAGCGCCGGCAGCGACGCCGGCAACCAAGCAGCGAGGCGGTAGCGGTGGTCGCGTCGGCGAGACAGCAGCGCGTCACGCGGCGGCGGCGAGCTACGGAGTGGCGCGACGGCGCGCGCGACAGCGACGCCGGCAAGACGATGTGCGCGGCGCGCGGCGAGATGGCGCCGGCGGTGGCGCGATAGCGGCGATGGCGCGCGTAGTAGCGGCGGCGGCGGTGGTGAACGGTGTGGAGCAACAGTGCGGTGGCGCGTTGTCGGACTAATCGAACCTTGACGAGGGGTGCGATTCGACGAAGTTCGCCGACGAGATGGAGGTGATGTTTACAATTTATTTCACTTAAATTAAATGTGATTTGAATAATTTAGGTAACGTAGCCCTAAATGATAAATATTGTATAATTGGACACCAGGAACTTAGGCTACTCTAGTCGGGTGTCGTGTACGTTTCTCGGGACATGTGCGGGATATTTCGGAGAGGCAATTGCGATTGCTGGAGGTAAGTAAACCCACGAGAAAGTCAGTTCATAATTTACTTATTTTCCTTGAAAATTATTTATTTCACATTACTTTTCGCCAGTTCAGTTTGCATTGTTACTCTATTCCCGCGTGTGTCTGTGTATGGTCGAAGGGAGGGTGTGACCATTTTCCGGCTCTCTCGCTGATGACGATCCGATTGTTGCTACGGTGTTGGTCATACCTTAGACTACGTGTGAGATTTTTCTCAGCGAGTCTATGATCTCGAGAGCGAGTTGACGTGAGGCCCACCTCCGTCACAGATTTCCTCTCTTTTGAGGCGTTGGGCGGAAGTCTACCTTCCGACTCACAGAGTTCCTCATTTCGACCGTGAAGAGGGGGTGTTGATTTCCTCACCCCCAGGGCCTTCTCGGTTTAGTTTTTGTCCCAGGGCTCAACAGCTATACACCACACTCGCGTTCCACATTCTTGATTATCTCACGACTTATATTCATGCTTTACATTTCTGTCCATTTATTTTATATGCATGAATTGTAGCCGTTTTTCTTGGATTTCTTGTGAGTACTAACTGAATTTCTCTGGGATTTACTCACCTGGAACTTGTCTTTGTTTTTGGTGGCAAGTTGCAGTTCCTACGGCGAGCCGGGGGAAGGCGGTGATTGGCGACTACCTCTAGTTTGGAGCGCCTCCACTAGCTTACTCATAGGTGTTTGTATTTACGTATATATATTTTCTTGGGATCTTTTTGAGAGACTTTTACCTGATATATGTATATCGACACTTATTATACATCTTGTCGCCTTAAATGATATACATAGTATCATTTTGCTGGGTTTCCACCCCATAGGTTGTTAATTAATGGATAACTTGTTTAAATTAGATATATGCAAGTTATTAAGACTTCCGCTGTGAAGGCCCAAGGCACTCCCACACATGGAGAGCCCTTGGCACCTCCAAGGTAGATGTATATATGAATCCCTCCCGTAGCAGAGACATATATACATCTTCTGTGTCCCCCCCATATATGCCACCACTGTGCACATATATGGGCACAGTCTTTCGCCCCCCGCGGTTCGAACCTGGCCCTGGGGGCTTAAGTACGCAGATTCTAGCGAACCGTGTACCATTGGGCCATTGTAGCCCAATGGTACAAGGCTCTCGAGAAATCGTTACTTAAGCCCCCAGGGGCGGTTTCGAGTCTTGGGGGGCGAAAGACTGTGCCCATATATGTGCACAGTGGTGGCATATATGGGGGGGGACACAGAAGATGTATATGTCTCTGCTTCGGGAGGGTGCATATACATCTACCTTGGGGGTGCCAATGGCTCTGCTGGGTCGGGCAAACTCGTTCTCCGGGGTGCCTTGGGCCTTCACATCCGCTATTAAAAATAACATGAAGAGAATCAAAATAATTAAATTAAGTTATAAAACTTTATAACTTGGTATATTTTGCTAAAATAATCATTTAAGCATCAAAATTTACTAAGTTGGAGTATTAGGTGGTAAGTTCGCGGGCCGTCATGACAGGCGTGCAGGCGATGTGGCATGGCTTGGTGACGTGTCCGGCAACATGGCGGTGCCCGGTTTGCCTTGGAATTTGGGGCCGTCACAATTGGTATCAGAGCCTAATTCAGGCGAACCTAGGGGGAAAATTAATACAACCGAATAAAACTTAACAACGAACATTAGATGTGGAAACCCGAAGATCCTAACTTAGAACTTTAGTTGGGAAGCGAACATGGGACGGGAAGTGTCGAATGTTATACGTTATATATTTTGATGTGTAATAGTATATATGCGTATACGAGGCTAATACGGACGTTCGCGATTTGCAAATTCGACATGGATGGACGACCAGTTCTTCATACGGACGATAGAGGCCAGCCGAGCGGCTTGACACATGTCAACTCGGATCAGATATTGTGCGACACGGTCGCACTCCATAGTTTGTAGCTCGAGGATATGTTCGATTGCTTCGAGTGCATGCAGCGGCAATACCGACCTCTGTCACACTCGCCGCCACCACTACTGTAGAGCAAACAGTTGTCGCACCGACTGCTCCGGCGACCTCGCTTACGACCACTACTACCGAGATACTGTCGGCAGTCACTACACCATTGACTACGTCGATCGTGGCACCGACACTGATTCCACCCTTGGGGATCACATTCGAGTCATTCTTATCAGCTGAGGCGAAATTGATTAAGGAGTTCGTTCGTTTTCAGCTAAGCTACTATCATAGAGGCGGAGACCCAGATGTAGCTGAGAAGTGGATCATTTCACACGAGAAACTTCCCGGACTTTTAAGGATTCACGACGGCATACGGGCTAGGATTTTCGGATTTATGCTCAGGGGAGATGCTGCAGTATGGTGGACCGCCCACACAGCCGCTCACGGAGAGCCGAGTACTTGTGCAGAGTTCAAGAAATTCTTTTTTGATCAGTATATCCCGATCGAGATTAAGCTGAGACTGAGGGATGAGTTCTTGACACTGAGGCAGGGTGACCGGACGGTGTCGCAATACATGGAAAGATTCACATACCTGCTTACTTTTGCGATGGACATAGCTGGGACCGAGCGACTTCAGGTCCACTATTTTATTCGAGGACTTAAACCAGAGATTGGGGGCGAAAAACCACGCGAGTGGGGAGTGTGGATGGAGTGGGTGGTCTTGACCCACTCTACCTGGGGTTCCAGCGACCTGCGAGGTCGGAGTGAGACCTGCGAGGTGGGATTAGACTCACGAGGTAGGAGACCGGCGAGGTGGGACTGGGCCTTCACAAAATTTAATTGTTAGTTCTATGTGAGACCTGCGATGTGGGATTAGACCCACGAGGTAGGAGACCGGCGAGGTAGGACTGGGCTTTCACAAAATTTAATTATTAGTTCAAATAATAAATGTTTGGAGAGGGTGACGTTATATCATTTTAAACCTAGCCACATGATAGGTGAGTTGAGCCAACACATACGTTATTCTCGGCATGGCAGCCGAAGGTAAGATGTTGCCATAACCAAATTGGCATAGGATGTCTATTTTAGGTTGGCAAACGAAAATTGCCGAGAATGTTTACGTAAGCCATGACTTTCTAGGTCAGTGCGCCACCAGTTTGAATATTGCAACAAGTAAGGAAGGGCAGACTAATGCGAAGTTAAATTATTAATAGAAACAAATATTATCACACCTTAATGTCTTGTCGAGATTAAGATTTTGACGATTACTTCATGCATATCGCGAGTTGTGAGTCAAGACATCCTATTAGTTTGAACACTTTAGGGAAATGATATATGCAAGATAGGAATGACCTCTTTCTGAGTTTACACGTATAAGGTGTGTAGTACGATAGTTGACATTGTTAGTGAAGTATAGCTTATAGAAAATCATTCATGATAGCTAAAAAAAAAAAAAAAAAGTCTAGCTTACGCTACACAGTCCACTCTAGTGATCGTCAGATCGACGATTAGGAACATGTATAAGACGTAGGACAAATAGGTTTTTAGTAGACTCTATGGAAGCAGATAGTGTTGAGATGACTCAGAACTACATGAAAGCAAGTACAGACTCCTTTAGCTTCGGCCAGAGCACTGGAGTAGTCTTGCAGAAATAGCAATTCGAGTAACTCCACTATTGTGCCATGATTTGTTCGCGGTCCGTGAGGTCAGTGGGGCCACACTGCCACTTATTGGATTGGGAACAAGTCAAGAATACGAGCCGAAATAGAGTTTGAAAATATATTTAAGGTCGAAATGACCTCAAGCCAACCTAAGGAACGAGCTGTTCCGAAGTTCTCACGAATCCAGAATTGACTCAATCGTAATAGATTTTGCACTTGTGATTAGTCCGACCCAACCCGCAGAACGTTAGGGATAATGCCCTAAAGGGACATGGAAAGCCTTGAAAGCTCAGTGATTTAAATCGAACTAAGCGTGTGCGAGTCATTAGTTTCGAGGAAAAAAAATAGTTGTGTGGCGAAACAAGAAAGATTTAGGTGATGTATTATGACTAGATTCTTAAACAGGGAAATAGAAGATTCTAGGTACGAGTTAAAGATGGAGAGTTAAGTATTAACTCTGGAAGTCCAAGAGACGAAGTTGGAGTAAGTAGATTAACTATTGTTGTAAATATTAGCTCTGACATCCTGGTAGGAAACAGAAGAAGCGGAGTGTCTACAGATCTAAAATCTATCCATGCACGACTCTTTAGAGAATCAAGAGAAGCAAAGGTCAACCTTACCATTTAAGTTATTGTACTTTTTAGATCCTTGTATATGAGAGGTATGACCTAGCTAGGCATACGCTACACTTAATGCATGAGGACGCACGTTTCAACTACATTCGAGAACCTAAGACACGGCTTTATATGAAGTTAAATATATGGAGTTTCGAGCGTAGTTGAATAATAAATTGTGCTTGTTTAGCATAGCGGAAAAGCTTTGAACACCTTAAATATGATAATAAAGCAAAACGACGAAGAAATGCCTAAAAATATTTTCACTACGATCAAGTAACTTGACATGTTTTTGGGTAAGACATAATTGGAGATGGTGGGTTGCAGGGTTGCCAACAGAAATGACAGAAGAGCGAAGGTATCGCCATGGAAGCTTTATTTTTGTGTCAGATTGGCAAGCACCTTTATCTCAATAAAACACGATAACCTCCAGATTTGGATACAAAGGTTAGCGTATATGTCTAGGGCGCCCAATTGTAGTCAAGCGACATGTGAAATGAACATGATTTGTGTGAGCACTTAAAATGATTTTTAATAGTCGCTCATTGGTTAAAGGTTTAAAATTAAATTAAGGCTTTCAAGTAAAGACCAGATTGAGGTCTTATACGATAATACCGACAAGTTGAGTCGGGATGGTGCCTCGAGATGCACGGGGTCACACAAGTGGATGATTTGGTTTACTCGAAGGTTTCTCCCTTGAAGGATCTCATTGAGGAAAGCAAGTCCACCGTACGAAGGCGATACTCCACTTGTTCCAAGGTAGAGATCGAATTAAATCTGAATTTCGGGACGAAATTCCTTTTAGTTGGAAAGATTGTAACGACCCGTTTTAATTGATCTCGATTAATTGATAAATTACGGGTTAATATCATAAGCTCAGACCCACGTGGACGTCGTGGAAAAGTCTATGTCACGTCTAATCGGGAAATATGTTATTTTCGTGTAACAAGTATTTAATTACTTTATTATTATTTAAATACTCGTGCCGCGTTAATCGAGAATTTCGCTTGGTCGCGTTGTGCGCGGGTAGTGACGAGAGTGTGTACGTCGCGGTGTACGCGTAACGCGTGGTACGGGGTAGTATGGGTTTGAGTTGTCACATCAATCACACATCACATCACACATCAAATCAACCCATCCCTCATCATGCTATTTTGTCTTTTTTCTCCAAAATTAAAATTTTTTTTTTCTTTTTGTTGAAAACGGACAGAGAGAGAGAAAGAGAGGAAAGAAAGGAGAGAGAGACAGCAAGAGATGAGAAAGAGAGGGACGGTGGCGATGGTGGAGAGAGCGAGAGGCTCCGGCGAGAGAGCACCAATGGCGCCGGCAATGAGGTGACGGCCAAGAACACGGACGGCGGAGCCACCACGGCGGAAACGAGCGGCGCGACATCGGCAGCGCTTCAGCAACAAGACGGACGCGACGCCGGGCGGCGCGTCGCGAGAGCGACGTCGGCTCCAGCGAGGTGGGATGGCGGCGAGCGGCGCGGCGGCTCGCGGACCAACGACGACACCAATGGCGGAGGAGAAAGGAAAAGAAGAGAAGGGAGAAGAAAGAGGTAGCGGCGCCGCGGCGCTGCGAGCGCGCCGGCGGCAGCACGCCGCAACACGCAAGAATCGCGAGCGAAAGCGGTAGCGGTGGTCGCGTCGGCGAGACACAGGCGGCGTCACGGCGGCAGCGAGCTACGGTGTGGCGCGACGGCGCGCGCAACGACGCCGGCAAGAAAAGTGGCGGCGGCGCGCTGCGGTGGTGCGGTAGCGCAGCGATGGCGCGGTAGTGGCGGCAGGCGCGCGGTGAACGGTGTGGAGCAACAAAGCGGTGGCGCGTTGTCGACTAATCGAACCTTGACGAGGGTGCGATTCGACGAAGTTCGCCGACGAGATGGAGGTGATGTTTATAATTTATTTCACTTAAATTAAATGTGATTTGAATAATTTAGGTAACGTAGCCCTAAATGATAAATATTGTATAATTGGACACCAGGAACTTAGGCTACTCTAGTCGGGTGTCGTGTACGTATCTCGGGGCGTGTGCGGGATATTTCGGAGAGGCAATTGCGATTGCTGGAGGTAAGTAAACCCACGAGAAAGTCGGTTCGAATTTACTTATTTTCCTTGTAAATTATTTATTTCACATTACTTTTCGCCAGTTCAGTTTGCATTGTTACTCTATTCCCGCGTGTGTCTGTGTATGGTCGAAGGGAGGGTGTGACCATTTTCCGGCTCTCTCGCTGATGACGATCCGATTGTTGCTACGGTGTTGGTCATACCTTAGACTACGTGTGAGATTTTTCTCAGCGAGTCGATGATCTCGAGAGCGAGTTGACGTGAGGCCCACCTCCGTCACAGATTTCCTCTCTTTTGAGGCGTTGGGCGGAAGTCTACCTTCCGACTCACAGAGTTCCTCATTTCGACCGTGAAGAGGGGGTGTTGATTTCCTCACCCCCAGGGCCTTCTCGGTTTAGTTTTTGTCCCAGGGCTCGACAGCTATACACAACACTCGCGTTCCACATTCTTGATTATCTCACGACTTATATTCATGCTTTACATTTCTGTCCATTTATTTTATATGCATGAATTGTAGCCGTTTTTCTTGGATTTCTTGTGAATACTAACTGAATTTCTCTGGGATTTACTCACCTGGAACTTGTCATTATTTTTGGTGGCAAGTTGCAGTTCCTACGGCGAGCCGGGGGAAGGCGGTGATTGGCGACTACCTCTAGTTTGGAGCGCCTCCACTAGCTTACTCATAGGTGTTTGTATTTACGTATATATATTTTCTTGGGATCTTTTTGAGAGACTTTTACCTGATACATCTATATCGACACTTATTATACATCTTGTCGCCTTAAATGATATACATGGTATCATTTGTTGGGTTTCCACCCCATAGGTTGTTAATTAATGCATAACTTGTTAAAATTAGATATATGCAAGTTATTAAGACTTCCGCTATTAAAAATAACATGAAGAGAATCAAAATAATTAAATTAAGTTATAAAACTTTATAACTTGGTATATTTTGCTAAAATAATCATTTAAGCATCAAAATTTACTAAGTTGGAGTATTAGGTGGTAAGTTCGCGGGCCATCATAGACAGGCGTGCAGGCGATGTGGCATGGCTTGGTGACGTGTCCGGCAACATGGCGGTGCCCGGTTTGCCTTGGAATTTGGGGCCGTCACACATGAATTCTCTAAGAATTCGCTGCTTAAATTGTTGAAAATGAGTTTTAGTGGCTCACCAACTAGTTCAGCGAATCCTAGTTATAAGTGCAAATCATTGACAACTCGATGAGCTGAAATTATACTAAAAATTCTGCAAACTAAGTCCAATTTTCTCAGTGAATTTTAGTACAAACTAGAATCACTGGGAAATCGCTGGCCTATTTCAACTATTATGTAATTTAATGGATTTCCCATATATTCATCACATATATGTCCAATAAAAAGGTAGAATTATTCAAAATTATCTGAATTTGACTATGATTTGTACTAAACAATAATCTCATTACTATAAATAGCCGATTAACACAAAAACTAATGCATAAAGACAATATAATACGAAAAGACATTGGCTCGATCATCCCCCATATATGAAATTATTCCAGAATTAAATTCCTAAAATATCCCCATTATAATAGTCAAAAGTTGAAAGAATATAAAAACAACTAGCTAATCCTAATACTAAAACTAAAAGTAAAGATAGAGTATGGGCTACCTCCCATAGAGCACTTTTGTTTACTACCGTTAGCTCGACTTAACCACGCAGTTCTAAACTAGTATTATAAACTTAAATGTAATATTTTCCACTTTAGTGCCATTCCAAAAAGTGATTGCTCAGCCATGCACCCTAAAAGTTATTGTCTTATTTAGAGTATCCATGACAGCTTGCGAAGTGGTTAAGAAAGGTCGTATTTAGATTAATGGAGGATCTTCATTGATGAAATATGACATAACCAAAAAGTTTGTAGGAATAATGTACTTGTTAATTCGAATAGGTACATTAGTACCGACTCCTATTGGTATCACCGAATAACCATTTAGTAGAGGAACCTTTTCAAAAGCAAGTACATCCAACTCCAGTTGAGTATGAAGAAAGAAGAGAATTGACATGTAGTTTGCTCTAGAACCCGTATCACTGACAAGTCAATAATTAGACACGTTTTATAGTGTATTTTAGGTTTATTTTTTATATATAAATGATCATATTATTTTTGTGATTTTCAGATTTAATCATAACAAATGAAGAAATATAAGAAAAAAGAAGAAGAAAAGCAAAATAGTCAACTGAAAAGAAGGTTCAACGAATCATCAGCGATACGAGATTACACAAGAATCACTACTAAAATCGGAAGCAGAAAAGGTCCAGCGAGTAGCCAGCGAATTGAGATTTACAAAGGATTCGCTAGATGAATCGGTGGAGTACAGAGAGATATCTCCAATGATTAACTCAGCGATTTGTGAACAACATAGGATTCGCAGACAAATTGCTGAGGTCGATGATGAGTTTTTTAGATTACTACGAATAATTTGAGTTTATATATGACTTGTATAGCTTATGAAACTATATATATGACCCTATGGCTTCGAAATTAAGAGCCCTATTTTCTCTTAACAAGTTTGTGAGAGCCGTAAGTTAGTTTTTATTGAGTTTATATTTAAAACAACATTGGATATTTATTTATTTCAATAAGAGGTATTTATTTAATTATGTCTTTCAATTATATTATTGCGTTGTTTATTTTCAACATGAGTGAGTAGTTCATTAATCTAAACAAACCTTAGATATGTATATACTTTAGATCGTTATATAGTTATAATTAAGGAATTCCGTACATAATGCTTTTAATCTATTAATACACAATAATCACAGTTTTGATAAGTTGTTTTTGCGTATTACAACTAATGATTCTTGTATTGCATCCATAGTTGCAATATGTATTGCGATATTTGATTTTTTGATTCTATGTATATGATTATTGACAACAATTATAAAAGTAGTAACTAGGATTAATCTATAGGGCTAAATTACCCAAGTGGATGTTCTAGGTGTTTGTGTTCTATGCTAGTTATTGATTAACATATTCTGATTAATATTTGGTTTAAATTAGGCATGATTTTCATTGAGTGCTAATGCTATTGTATTTTTATTTTTTTGCGTTTTATCCAATAGGTAGATTTACAATGATAAGGATATAATTATTTTCCATTGAATATATATTAATAGATGGTTTTCTAAAGGCTATCAAACTATTATGAATTAGGAATTAATGATTCCAAGATTCCATGTGATATAATTATAATAAGGTTATAAGGTAATGTTATGTTGTAGTGTTTAAATGCAATCCAAGTATATTACATTGTTTAGTGGGGGTTTGTTTAGATATTTATATTATATTATATTGAATTTGAGTTTCATTTTATTAAGTTTGCATTGAATTGTTTGAGTTAGTTTAGTTAGTTTGGTTAATTAAGTTAGTAGCCATAGTTTTTAGTTATTTAGTATTTCAATTCTCGTTTAATTAGATTAACTAAATTAAGAAAAACAAAACGAAAAAAAAACACTTTCATTCGAAGTTTGCAAAATCCATACGGAAACGATATCTCACTTACCACTACTACAAATAATAGAAAAATGCGGGAAACTATTGTGCACGCTTGACACATGTCAATTTTTGGCGCCGTTGCCATAAATCTTTAAATAATTTCTTAGAATTTTTAGACATTGTATGGTCTACTCTTTCGTCATTCTAATTCTACAAGATATTTACATCTGTTTGTTCCGGAAATAGATAGAACTTTTAATTGAAGTTTAAGACAACAACAACTTAGGAAAAGTTAGCTAATATGATGAAGGATAACAACAATAATAATAATAATGACAATGTCATTAATAATAATAATAATAATAATAATAATAATAATAATAATAATAATAATAATAATAGAGTTATCAATAATAATAACAACAATAATAGAGAACTTACTTTTAGACAAGCAAATCAAAATGTTACAGCATATGAGCCTATATGCATACCACGATGGATTTTCATAATTTGAACTTAGATATGGATTTATGAGTGTCTTACTTAATTTCTATGGTAAAGACAATGAAGACAGTAATTCATAAGGGAGTATCAACATAAGGTTACCGGGATGAAACCGAAAGAAAGTACCCTAAAACTAGTTAAACATAAAGCTTTTCCTTTTGCAATAAAAGAGCAAACACAAGTTTGGTTGTTCTATCTCCCTTAAAATTCAATAATTACATGGACTCAAATGTTAGAAGCTTTCATAAATGAATATATGCCTGCTAGAAAAGTTAGTTCCTATAATAAGCAAATCACAGTTGCAAAGATGAAAAACGATGAAAATTTTAATGAATTCTGGGATAGATTCCAAAGATTAATTTCTTCTTGTCTACAAAATGGATATACTTAAAGAGCTTTATTAGAATATTTTTATGAAGGACTCAATCACTTTGAACAAAAGTTATTGAAAATAGCACGTAGTGGATCTTTATTTGAAACAACACCCACTTTAGCAAAAGAAACAATTAATAAAATGGATAAACAATCTAAGCAATATGGTGAAAAGATTGAATACTCAAGAAAGAAACTTTATGAAGTTGATAATAGAAGAAATAATATGCCTGATGATAAAATTGATGAATTATCTAATATTGTTAAGCTGTTAATTAAAGATAGATCTAATCAAGTTAAAGCTTGTGGATTCTGTAATGAGGTTACACATCCTATAATTGTGTGTCCTACTCTACATGAAGAGAATACTGAAGAGGTTAAACAATTGATGAACCAATTTTTTGATCCTCCATGAAATCAATATAATAACAATAGTTATTATCCTGGAATACAACACCTAAATCTCAGTTATGGTCCTCAAAATCAAAATTATAATACTTATGGACCAAGAGCTCAAATGCAATCTACACTTAACCAACAACCTCGACAAAATGCTCAATCTACGAATCTAAATCTTGAGCAAATCTTGCATAGTTTTATGAACTAAAGTCGTCAAAACTTAACACATATTTCTCAAAATCATATTTAGACTGATACTATTATTAATGAACTGAAAAATCAGTTAAGTCAAATGAATTTACAAATAAATAGGTTAAGTATTAAACAAAGTAATCAGTGATGAGAAAGACACACCTATAACTGAAAAAATACTTAAACAAGGTAATAAAAAGAAAACACATAAAACTATTGAGAATAAGAAATGATGGCTAATGTCATTCCTACAAGAGAATGGATGGTTGAACAATTAAAATATACACATTTTCCTGAAAGGCTATACTCATTGTATTTAGCCAGAGATTAAGCATATGGGAAATCTTTACAAAAGTCTAAACTTATTGATAAAGATGAGAATGATAAGATTTCTGATAATTTGAATGACAATATGTATTCATATTCTACCATTCCATAACGATTAGCTGATGTTAGGGAGGACGAAAACAATGAAGACATTCTTGAAGCATTTAGAAAAATAAAAATTAATAAACCATTGATGGAATCAATTATGCAATTTTCTAATTATGATTAAGTTTTGAAAGAATTCTCTGAATCTAAGGATAATTTTTTTTAAAATCTAAAGAAAACTTAGGACAAAAGATGTCTGCTTTAATTAAAAAGAAAATAACTGAAAAATGTTCCAATCTAAGAATGTTTGAAATTCTTATTACATTAGGAACTTTTTTTTATAGATTTTGCTATGTGTGATCTTAGAGCATCAATCAATGTTATGTCACTTAAACTATATGAGTAATTGAAAATAGGTTCATTGACTAATACACATATTGATCTTACCTTAGCCGACAACACAATTATTAAACCTTATGGTTTACTAGAAGATGTTCTAGTAAAAATAAATGACTTAGTATTTCTAGCTGACTTCTATATCATGAAAATAGGAGACTCAGTATCATTTAAATATTTGCCTATACTTTTAGGAAGACCAGTTCTTAAAATAGCTAAAACAAAGTTGGATATATTTGCAGGAACAATGTCTATAGAAATTTTAAAACAAAATTGTTACTTTTCATTTTAATGATGAAGATGTCTATGATAATTCTAATGAATCTAATAATGAAAAAACTAATGATAATGAATCTTTAGAATTAACTCATCATAATTTAAAAGCTGAAGTATATGTTATTAATGTAGTAATAATAGAAAACGAAAATGTTATGACAATGAATGAGCGAGTTGAAAATACTTTAAATAAAAAATAATAACTCAAGAATGGAGGGTTAAGCAACCGAACAATGTTAAGAATGATCTTAAAATGGAGGAATTTAAAGTTATGAAGAAGAAAAAGAAGAAAAAGAAGAATTTAGCAACTGTTAGGCTCGATGATCCAGGAGATATATACATAAACATAAAAGTTAAATGGGCTTTGTATTTTAAAGCTATTTATGATACAGGATCTAGAGTAAACTACATGCCAATTCGCTTCTTTCTTCATACTCAACTGGAGTTGGATATACTTGTTTCTGAAAAAGTTCATCTACCAAATGGTTATTCAGTGAAACCAATAGAAGAGGTTACTAATATACCAGTTCAAATTGACAAGTAAATTACTCCCACAGACTTTTTGGTTATGCCACACTTCGTCAATGAAGATCCTCCATTAATCTTAGGATGACATTTATTAGCCACTTCACAAGCTGTCATGGATACTCTGAATAAGACAATCACTTTTATGGTGCATGGCCAAGAAATCACTTTTTAGAATGGTACTAGAGTGGAAAATCCTATATTTAAGTTTATATAACCAATTTAGAACTGCGTGGTTCAGTCAAGACAACGACAGTAAACAAAAACGCTTTATAGGTGGCAGCCTATACTCTATTTTTACATTTAGTTTTAGTATTAGGATTAGTTATTTATTTTTATTTTCTTTCAACTTTTGACTCTTATAATGGGGATATTTAGGAATTTAATTCTGGAATAATTTTATATAAGGGGGGTTGATCGAGCCAATATCTTTCCATATTATATTGTCTTTATGCATTAGTTTTTACTTAGTCGATTACTTATAGTAATGAAATTATTGTTTAGTACAAATTATAGTCAAATTTTGATAATTTTGAATAACTCTATATTTTTATTAGACATATATGTGATAAATATATGGAAAAATCAATTAAATTGGAAAAATAGTTAAAAAAGGCCAGCGATTTCCCAACATTCCAGTTTGTACTAGAATTTACAGATAAAATTGGTCTCAATTTGCTGAACTAGTCGGTGAGCTACCGAGGCTCAATTTCAGCGATTTCCTAGCGAATCCATTTAAACCTTGATTCCCTGAAAATGAATATGCATTTTTAAAAACAAAAAAACCCAAAATCGCCATATTTACTTACTTCACACTCACAAACCATCACAACTTTTTGACCTAAAGACCAAATTTTTGACTAGATTCAACCTTTTAAAGCTAGATTTTAGTGTATTTTAGTGATTCCCACCTCAATATTCACACATTCAACCCAAAATTTGGTATGTTTTGAGAGTTTAGAGCCGACTAGGGCTTGAGCAAGTGGAATTCAAAGTTGGAGCTTGGAGGAGTGTTCCAGAGGAGTTTTAAATTTCCAATCTTGAAAGATTCACTTTCAAGAAGGTAACCAATGAGAACCCTAGCCTTTTATTGATTATATTTTTCGGTTTTTAAGGATTTTTGGATTTCACTTAGGTTGGTGCCTAAATTTCAAAATTTGTGCTCAAAATTGATTTTGATGTCGAATGTTTTCAATTATAATACTAGTATGGGAGTGGTGTGATAATTTGTTTATTGATATCAAGTTTTTGAACTGTTTTTAGTATATGACGAATGAATTGAATTTTATACGCAAACTAATTTGAGACTAAGTTTCAAATGAGTTTGGGGGGTTTTTGTGTTTTTCTATCGCATGACTTAAATTACTTACGAATGATTGTTTTTATTAATAACATTTTATCAATTGATTTCATATGAATTTCAAACTCTCGATTTATAAATGACTTTTTTCGATGAATTTCTCCTTATTAGATAGATAAGTTGAATTTTATTGAACACTTTTTTGATAATTTAGTTTTAAATGGTTTTACAGGCTTATTCTTTTACTTGTATCTATTGAAATGGCCGAAAGTGGAAGGGATAAAAGTTCAAGGAAAGAGAAAGAAAAAGGAAGTTATTAGAGAAACACAAGGATAAATCCAAGTTTCCCCTAATTAAATCAACGAAAATCTCTTTCAATACATCTAGGATTAGACCATAATGAGAACCTACCCCACCTTTGTCATTTAACAATGATTTTGAGGAAAAATATGAGGATGATGAGGAGGAAGTAGAAAAAGAGATAGCGAAGGGTGAAGATATATGTTCTTAGGAAGGAAAAACTTGTCAATGATAAGGCCTTTGCCAAGATTACGAAAGATATAGTGAGAGAAAGGAAGTTAATCCTGGAGACGGGATTTAATGTGAAGAATGAGTTGAAATATAGGCTTAGGATCTTAGATATCATTGATTCGAGTAACTAAGGATTATTGACTTGGGACTATTACCATTTAGACCTTGAGAATATTTCTAGTGAGAAGGGATGCGGCATTTTAGTGAGAAAGTTTTATGCGAATGCTTATAGAAGTGCAACACAACAGAGTTATGAGTTAGAGGAAGAATAGTGGATTATTTTGCTGTGAGAATAAACCGATATTTTTGTTTACTATAAGTTCACCAAAAAGAAAAAGATGGATATCCAAAGCATGAATATTTGATTAAGTACCAATACCTTACTATGGGAATTATGGAAGGATTAGAGGCAATCCATAGTGATGGACTCATTTTAGACACAAATGGGTACTCGAAACACTTTACTACCAAATTTTTTAGGAAGATCATGAAAGCGTGGTGTTATTTCATCAACACCAGCTTACAACCAAGTCTGCAATATTATTAGATAGTGAACTACAGAGCCACTTTGCTTTACCACATTATGAAGGGATTGGGATATTTAGATGTTGGCAAGATTATCTATGAATCGATAAGGAGTGCAATCACAACGAAGCAGAATGACAGATTACCATTTCCTTTGTTGATCATGGCTTTTTGCATAGAAAATCAAGTAAATATGGCAAGACTTGAGATGGATGTTTTACCTAAGAAGACTATCACGGATGCAGTAATAGAGATTTATGAAAAAATTGATGGATATGAAGAATCTGAAGACGAAAGGGAGAAGGCTGAGATAGCTAAAGGAGAGATGGAGCAAAGAAGAAAGATTAGAGATGAAAAGAGAAGAGTTTTAGAAGAAATCTCGAGAGTTAGAAACGATCCGAATGTGGAGCAACCTGCTACGGACTTCGATGGACTTTACATGGAAGAGTCAGAGTTGGCTTTTATGGGTTCCATTTTGTGCAATCAAGTGAGAACACTGAGGAATTAAGAACTGTTGTTCGAGAATTAGAGGGTCTTAGCAAGGAGCATTCAGAGGATGGAAATGACGATGTCAAGAATATATAGAAGACAAGGAGGCGCAGAGGTTACTGTACCATCAACACAAATGAGGCTCCTATTAATGGTATTTTTGATGATCAACTACAATCAGGTCAGGATTATAACCTCTATGATCCCCTTGTGAGTTACCTGCTCGAGAGGATTGTCCCAGTGGAGGATGATGATGATGCGTCTTCAAGACAAAGACATTGATTTCTTTAATCTACTTGATCTCCTTTGTCTATGAGTGATGATGTTTGAGGTCTTGAACGTAACTCTGGTGATGATACTATGTGATATATGTTGATATACTGTCTTTGTTACTCGGCCTAATGATACTATTTAATGTGATACATTTGATATAGTGTTGTGGTGTTACATTTGATGGTGATGCTACATTTGATATGCATTGGTGAAGATTATTCATATTTTTAATGCACTCTGTTTGATGAAAATTTCTATAATGATTTAATATATTGATTATCCAATTTATGATTATGTCAATTCATTTATACTTCACGAGGTATATTTTTTTTGTTGGAACCCATAAAGAAATCAAGGAAAGAAAAGAAATGTAGAAGATAAGTTCATAAGTGATGCAAAGTTCAAACTTTTGATCCGATATTCAAGTGAGTTGATGAAATTTTTCAAATTTCTTCCTAATTCAAGCAAGTATGAATTTCATTTTTCTTTATTTTTAATTAGAAAAAGAATGAAAAAGTAAATATATATAATAAATTTTTTAGTGGAAGTGATATTTATTATTACCCAAGTAAATTCTATGATAGAAGGAATCAAAATATTTTTTATTCCTATTTTGATTAACTTTACTAGTTGATGTATGCACTGAATTGCCTTGTGTTAGTCATGAGAATGGGTAGAAGATCGAAACAATAGTGCAAGTTGAACAGGAGAAATCTAAGAATCTTGTGATACAAATGTTATTGGTTAAGTATTTTTTATAGTATATATTATGCCACAATTGAAAGAAGAAATGAGTTAGAAACCAATAAATTTCTTTAAGTTAGAAATAATACTTTCTTTAACTTTAGTGGGCAGTGAGAAATACTAATGAGAGTTTACAAATATATAAAGAGTCATGTAGATTCCATAAGAAATGGAGTAGGGAATCTATAGTCGGAAAAAATGTGAGAATATCCACAAGAAATGAAGCAGGGACTTAAAAGTCAAATGAAAAAATATATAAAAAAGAAAAAAATAATTAGGATGAAGTACAAAAAAATGAGAGATATAAAATGCGGATGTTCTTAAACTCTTCAAAGAAAAGATTTAGCTCGAGTGCTTGAAGCCAGGGTTGAGTGAATTATTTCATAATCTAACACGTTTTAAATGATATATTGATTGATATATTGGCAAAATCCCTATTGATTTTGATTGTGGTGCTATAATTAAGTATTTTCTAAAATTAAGATTAATCTAGTGATTTTTGTGTTTTGAGATTCTACACTAGTCATCGTAAACTTGATGCTTGTTAGTGGAGATTGAGATAACCTATATTATGTACTAGCCCTGGTATTAATTGAACTTTAAGTTCTAAGGGGTATTCCATTGTGGTTGAGTTATCATTAAAGGATGGTTCGGTTTTTTTTTTTACAAAATCATTCTATTTTATCATAACTTCCACTTACTTGAGGGATAATATGTTTCTATTTGAAGATCACTTCTATATAAAAACTTCTATTATTTAAAGTTAAGATGAATTAGATTGAAATCAGTATATAAAAAATGAAAAGAGAATGATTGAGAGTATTACTTTGCTCGGGACAACGAAGTGCTGAATTTGAGAGTATTTGATAAGTCAATAATTAGACATATTTATAGTGTGATTTATGTTGATTTTAAATATAAATGATGATATTACATTGGGTATTCTCCTTTTTTGTGATTTCAGGATTTAATTAGAAAAAATGAAGAAATAGAAGAAAAAGAGGAAGAAACGCAAAATAGTCAACTGAAGAACAGAGCCAACGAATCATCAGTGATATGAGATTACACATGAATAGCTATCAAAATCAAAAGTAGAGAAGGTCCAGTGAATAGCTAGCGAATTGAGATTTATAAAGGAATCTCCAAATGAATCGGTGAAACACAGAATGATATTTTTAGTGATTAACTTAGCAATTTATGAACAACGTAGGACTCGATGACAAATCGATAAGGTGGGTGACGAGTTTTTTAGATTATTACAAAGAACTTGAGTTTATTTATGATTTGTATAGGTTAGGAAACTATAAATAGGACTTCAGGGCTTCGAAATTAAGAGCCATTTTTTCTCTTAACAAGTTTGTGCGAGCCGTTGGTTAGTTTTTATTGAGTTTATGTTTGAAGCAACATTGGAGATTCATTTATTTCAATAAGAGGTATTTATTTAATTATGTATTTCAATTACATTATTGCGTTGTTTATTTTCAGCAAGAGTGAGTAGTTTATTAATCTAAACAAACCCTAGATATGTATATACTTTGGATTGTTATATAGTTATAATTAAGGAATTCCATACTTAATGCTTTAAATCTATTAATACACAACAATCACGGTTTTAATAAGTTGTTTTTGCATATTACAACTAATGATTCCTGTATTGCATGCATAGTTCCAAATATGTATTGTGATATTCGATTTTCTGATTCTATGTCTATGATTATTGACAAAAATTATAGAAGTAGTAAGTAGGATTAATCTATAAAGCCAAATTACCCGAGTGGATGTTCTAGGTGTTTATAATCTAAGCTAGTTATTGATTGGCATATTCTATTTAATATTTGGTTTAGATTAGACATGATTTTCATTGAGTGTTAATGCTATCTTATTTCTATTTTATTGCGTTTTATCCTATAGGTAGATTTACAATGATAAAGATATGACTATTTTCCATTGAATATATGTTAATAGATGGTTTTCTAAAGGCTGTCAACCTATTATGAATCAGGATTTAATGATTCCAAGATTTCATATAATACAATTATAACTAGGTTATAAGGGAATGTTATGTTCTAGTGTTTGAATGCAATCCAAGTATATTACATTATTTAGTAGGGGTTTGTTTAGATATTTATATTATATTGAATTTGAATTTCGTTTAATTAAGTTTGCACTTAATTGTTTGAATTAGTTTAGTTAGTTTGGTTAATAAGTTAGTAGTCATAGTTTTTTAGTTGTTTAGTATTTTAATTCCCATTTAATTAGATTAACTAAATTAAAAAAAATAAAACAAAAAAAAACATTTTCCTTAGAAGTTTGCAAAATCTCGTGGAGACGATATCCCACTTACGACTACTATAAATAATAGGAAAATACAAGAAATTATTGTGCACGCTCGACATATATCAATCACAAATAGCTTTAAAATACCAAGCCCATTTAACTTTTATGTTTATGTATATATCTCTTGGATCATCGAGCTTGACAATTGCTAGATTCTTCTTTTTCTTCTTCTTATTCTTTGTAACTTTAAACTCCTATATTTTAAGATCATTCTCAACATTGTTCGGTTGCTTAACCCTCCATTCTTGAGTTATTATATTTAAATTTAAAGTATCTTCAACTCACTCATTTTTTGTCATAACATTTTCATTTTCCATTGTTACTGAATTAATAAAATATATTTCAGCTTTTAAATTATGATGATTTAATTCTAAAGATTCATTATCATTAGTTTGTTCATTATTAGATTCATCAGAATTATCATATACATCTTCATCATTAAAATGAAAAGTGACAAATTTGTTTTCAAATTCCATCGACATTGTTCCTTCAAAGATATATAACTTTGTTTTAGCTGTTTTAAGAAATGGTCTTCCTAAAATTATAGGCAAAAATCTAGATGATATTGAGTCTCCCATTTTCATGACATAGAAGTCAGCTAGAAATACTAAGTTATTTACTTTTACTAAGACATCTTCTAGTAAACCATAAGATTTAATAACTGTATTGTCACCCAAGGTAAGATTAATAGGTGTATTAGTTAATGAACCTATTCTCAATGACTCATATAGGTTAAGTGACATAACATTAATTGATGCTCCAAGATCACACATAGCAAAATTTATAAAAGAAGTTCTTAGAGTAATATGAATTCCAAACATTCATGGATCAGAACATTTTTTAGGTATTTTCTTTTTAATTAAAGCAAACACCTTTTGTCGTAAGTTTTCTTTAGATTCTCTAAAAAATTATCTTTAGATTTAGAGAATTCTTTCAAAACTTCATCATAATTAGGAAATTGCATAATTGATTCCATCAATAGTTTATTAATTTCTATTTTCCTAAATGGTTCAAGAATATCTTCATTGTTTTCTTCCTCCCTTGCATGAGCTAATCATTATAAAACTGTAGAATATGAATACATATCTTCATTCAAATTATCAAAAATCTTGTCATTTTCAACCTTATCAATTATTTCAAACTTTTGTAAAGGTTTTTCATTTGCTTCAAATCTGGCTAAATAATATGGGTATAACCTTTTAGGAAAAAAGTTGTATATTTCAATTGTTCAGCCATCCATTCTCTAGAAGGAATGACATTAGCCATCATTTCTTCTTATTATTCTTCTTTAAAAGTTTTATGTGTTTTCTTGCTATTACCTTGTTTAAGTATATATCCATTTATATGTGTGTATTTTTCATCACTGAATAAAGCATTGACTTGTGCTTGATTAGTAGGAGCAATAACAGCTCGAGTAGGTGCTTTAGCTTGCTTACTCTTTTGAGTAATTAACCTATTTATTTGTAAATTTATTTGACTTAACTAATGTCTCATTTCATTAATATTATTATCAGTCTTAATGTGATTTTGAGAAATCTGTGTAAAGTTTTGATGACTTTAGTTTATAAAATTATGCAAGATTTGCTCTAAATTTTGATTCATAGATTAAAGCATTTTGTTGAGGTTACTGATTAGGTGCAGATTGCATATGAGTTCTTGGTCTAAAAGTATTATAATTTTGATCTTGCGGACTATAACTAAGATTTGGGTGTTGTCTTCCAGGATTAACTATTGTTGTTATATTTATATTTTGGATGACCAGAAAATTGGTTCATCATTACATTAACCTCTTCAGTATTCTCTTTATGTAAAGTTGGACACGAATCCATAGGATGTGTAACCTCATTACAAAATTCACAAGCTTTAATTTGATTAGATCTATCTTTAACTAACAACTTAACCATATTAGATAATTCATCAATTTTATCATAAGACGTATTATTTCTTCTATTATCAACTTCATAAAGTTTCTTTCTTGAAGATTTAGTCTTTTCACCATATTGCTTTCATTGTTTAGCCATTTTATCAATTGCTTCCTTTGCTTAAGTAGGCGTTGTTTCAAATAAAGATCCACCACATACTGTGTCTAATAACCTTTATTCAAAGTGATTGAGTCATTCATAAAAATATTCTAATAAAGCTATTTGAGTATATCCATGTTGGGAACAAGAAGAAATTAATCTTTAGAATCAATCCCAGAAATCATTAAAATCTTCATCAACTATGATTTGCTTTCTATAGGAACTAATTTTTCTAGCTGGCATATATTCATCTAGGAAAGCTTCTAACATTTGAGTCCATGTAGTTATTGAATCTTAGGGGAGATAGAACAACCAATCTTATGTTTGATCTTTCAATGCAAAAGGAAAAACTTGAAGCTTGACTTATTCTACGGTACCTTCTTTTAGTTTCATCCCATTAACCATATGTTGATACTCCCTTATGAATCTCTGTGGGTCTTCATTGTCTTTACCATAGAAGCTAGGTAAGGCACTAATAAATCCAGATCTAAGCTCAAATTCAAGAAATCAATCGGGGTATAAATGCTCATAGGCTCATATGCTGTAACAATTTGATTTGCTTGTCTACAAGTAAGTTATCTATTATTATTATTATTATTATTATTATTAATGACAGTGTCATTACTATTATTGTTGTTATTCTCCATCTTATTAGCTAAATTTTCCCTAAGTCGTCGTTGTTTTAAATTTCGATTAAAAGTTCTATCTATTTCAGTATCAAACGGATGTAAAGTGTCTGTAGAATTAGAATGACGAAGTGTGTAGACCATACAACATCTAAAATCCTAAGAAATAATTTAAAAACCTCCAGCAACAGCGCCGAAAATTGACACGTATCGAGCGTGCACAATAGTTTCCGTATTTTCCTATTATTTGTAGTAGTGGTAAGTAAGATATCGTCTCCACAGGGATTTTGCAAACTCTTAATGAAGTGTTATTTGTTTTGTTTTTCTTGAATTAGTTAATCTAATTAAACGGAAACTGAAATAGTAAATAACTAAAAAGTATGACAACTAACTTAATTGGCCAAACTAACTAAACTAATTCAAATAATTCAATGCAAACTTAATTAAATTAAATTCAAATTCAATACAATGTAAATATCTTAACATACATCTAAACAAACCCCCACTAAACAATATAATATACTTGGATTGCATTCAAACATTAGAACATAACATTACCTCGTAACTTAGTTATAATTATAGCACATGGAATATTTGAATCATTAAATCCTAATTCATAATAGGTTGAGAGCCTTTGACAAGCCATCAATTTTCCTATATTCAATGAAAAATAGCCATATCCTTATCATTGTAAATCTACCTATTGTATAAAACGCAATAAAATAGAAATACAATAGCGTTAACACTCAATGAAAATCATGCATGATCTAAACCAAATATTAATCAGAATATGCAATCAATAACTAACTTAGAACACAATCACCTAGAATATCCACTCAGGTAATTTGATCTTACAGATTAATCCTAGTTACTACTTCTATAATTGTTGTCAATAATCATAGACATAGAATCAAAAAATCGAATATCATAATACATATTGCGCACTATGCATACAATATCAATCCGCATTAGTTGTAATACGTAGAAAAAACTTATTAAAATCGTGATTGTTGTGTATGAATAGATTTAAAGCATTAATTACACGATTCATTAATTATAACTATAAAGCAATCCAAAGTATATACATGTCTAGGGTTTGTTTAGATTAAAAAACCACTCACTCATTCTAGAAATAAACAATGCAATAATATAATTTAAAGACATAATTAAATAAATACCTCTTATTAAAATAAACGAATCTTTAATGTCGCTTCAAACATAAACTCAATAAAAACTAACTTACAGCTCTTACAAACTTGTTAAGAGAAAAGAGGGCCCTTAATTTCAAACCCTTAGAGTCCTATTTATAGTTTCTTAAGCTATACAAATCATATATAAACTCAAATTTTTTGTAGTAATCTAAAAAATAGTCACTGACCTCAGCAATTTATCAGCGAATCCTATGTTGTTCATAAATTGCTGAGTTACTAACTGAAAATATCATTATGTGCTATACTGATTTATTTGGCGATTCCTTTGTAAATTCCAATTCGCTGACTATTCGCTGGACCTTCTCTGCTTTCGATTTTGGTAGCAATTCCTGTCTAATGTCATATCGTTAATGATTCATTGGCTCTGTTCTTCGGTTCATTGTTTTGCCCTTCTTTTTTTCCATTTCTTCATTTTTCCTAATTAAATCCCGAAGTCACAAAAATAAAAAACACCTAGTGTAATATCATCATTTATATTTAAAATCAACCTAAATTACACTATAAAACATGTCTAATTATTGACTCGTCACCCACTAAACCAGATAATCATGTAAATCTATATCACTCATCTGAGCAATATACTCATGAAAGACCTTGGGTGAAAAACCCTTTGCTAATGGGTTTACTCACAGTGTATCCCTTATATGCTTTATAGTTGTAACAACATGTATCATTTTTTAAATAATTAGTCCTAATTCGAACACTAATTAACTCGAGATAGACCTATGATTATTCTCCATTTGTCTTGTTTAGCGTGCATGTGCGTTTGTGTGAATGTATTGTGTTTGTTTGGTGTGAAGATCAATCTAGAATACTATAGATAAATAATTGGTATTAATGTAAACCTATAATTAGAAATTAAATCAATAAATCTTGCTGCGTCTAGTATCACGTGTGGGTCGTGGGTATCACGTGTTGGTCGTGGGGATAGCATGCATACCCGAGTGTACTCGTTGGTGTTTACATATGTAATATAGATGTGATAGTATATTGGTGTATATATATGTATAAAGTAGATATATATAATTTATAATTTAGTAAATAATCTTATAAACCTTGGATTAACCTCGAGATACATATAGTGTGAGTGTCGAGGAGGTGAATAGTGTAAGTAGGAGGTGGTGTGCAACGCCCTTAATTTTCAAATCTAGTAATTAGTCCTATCATCATGGGTATTTTAGTAAATATGCATGGTACTTGTGTATTGGTGTGCTTATTATGTGTATTACATGTAATTTAATGGACTTAGGTGGTTGAGTGGAATGAAGTGGACATAAATAACTTAAATGACTAGTTAATTGGTTTAAATTACACACAATGACAAAACTGTAAATAATTGGAAAAAGCTAAATGGATGGACTTAATGATCACCACTTAGATGGTCCTATAACTTAGATAGTTGAGTGGAGAAGTGTGGATGAGGCTGGTTAATTTGAAAACCATACTCCACCAACCCTAATATAAATAGTCCTTATAAGTGGTTTTGGCCTATTTTGTTCAACACAACAAATCAAACAAGCAAGTGAGTGGAGAGAACCCTAGCTAGGCTTTGGTGGTGGATTGGTGTGGAGAGGGACCACACCAATAAGGACTACAAATTTAGGTATAATCTTCTTCTATTTTCACTAAATTCACTCTTTGATCAAGTTGGTGTTGTTCTTAATGAAAACTATGATTTTATTGGTTGTTTTGATATTAGCGGTGATTCTTTGGTTTTGACCTCTATTTTTGAGTGCCTCTAACTCAATCTTGTGTTTTCTCAAACGAATTTGAGGTTTGAATATGCATTTCAATTTATTTGAACTCATGTTTTGGCAAAGCTAAGTTTTCTTGACGAAAATGGTAATTTGGCTTTAATTATTGCCCAATTGAGTTGCATTTATGAATTTAATAAGTCTTTATTTATGCACTTTTATATATGAAGTTTGTCATGGAAATGGGATTTAAACCTTTTTATGGTCTTAAATACTTAGTTTTGAGTTTTATAGGTCATTTGAAGGAATATGAGTGTTTTGAACAATTTCGAGGGCAAAATCAAGCTTAAATAAAAAACTCAATTTGAGAAGTGCAGGAAAATACACATAGGGAGCTAGAAATACATACATGGCTCCAGATTTTGTACTAACGACGTCACCCACGGCGCCAGATTTGAATTTTACCAACTTACTCCACCGACTTGCTATTTTCATCCCACGTCGTCCCTGAAGCCATCCCTTAATAACTACAACATCAATGATGGCATTGAACTCACATAATAGAAGTTTTAAGACTTTTTAGAAGGTTCTTATTTCCGGGAGTTGTTATTCTTGTACCCAAGCAAACCTATATAAAGGAGGCACCTTAATAGACGAAAATGCATTGTATTTAGAGTGATTTAGGAGTAGAGAAAAGTAGAGTAGTCATGTCCGGCTAGGTTCTTTAATACCTAGGTCGAGGATGAAGCTCTCTAGCCATTAGTTAGTTGTTTTTTTATGTCTTATTGTGATTTTCTATTTTAATAGTGTTTTGATTTAGTTCTTTATCAATATGTTATTGTTTCTCATGATGTCTCAATGGTAGTTTAGAGTTTGCATTATTCATTGCAAATCTCAAAGCGTAAACCTATTGACTTGTTATCAATCGTGTAGAGTTCGTGATGCCAACTGGGTTGAGAAGTAGTGATCACTTAGAGCAAAAGACCTGATACACCTATTGTTCTAAGTAAATAACATCGGGAACTAGGTTAAATCTTGAGAACATTTGCCCAAGGTTATCTAGGGGTCGATATTCCCACAAAGCGCTAAGTGCTGCTCACGTGCCAAATCTTGAGAACAGTTGCCCAAAGTTGTAGAATAGAGTAAGGGAAATATTTAGAGAGCGGTTGCCCTATCTATCGAGGATAAGGGAATTAGGGTGTTGGTGACCCCAAAACCTATAACCGATCTAGGGAAACTGTTTTAAAACCCATCATTCTAAAATCGATGATACGAGACATGAAAAAAAACATAGGGCTAGATTGTGGATTCCAGACCTAAGTATATATCTAGTCTATGAATTATAGCTTATTTACCCTCTTATTTAGTGGACATTTTGGATAAAACTATTTCAAAAACCCCCCAAATTTACTTTTCTGTTCATTAGACTCAGTTTGACTGAATCCTGTGGGTTCGACTTTGTGCTTGCCTCTACTACATTCCAGTAGGATTGGTAACCTTATATGATTTATATTTGACATGCGCGACTCGTGATCAAATTTTGGCGCCGTTGTCGGGGATTCGGTTCCAAATTAAGTTTAACTTTTCTTTTTCTTTTATTTTTGTTTGATCTATTTTTGTATTCAGACCTTTATCTCTAGCATATATATTGCAGATAACTCAACAATGGTTTTTTACTCCCCAAATTATGGTTATTGCGATACTATAATAGTATGAATGGGGTAAGTACACAATATTTTAGACATGAATTTTCTAATTGGCCTTCTATTAAGCAGCAGGGTAATGTGGAAGCTTACATAGTTTATGCGGATGTCTCTAATCGCACTGATTCTTGTCATTACTACCCGAAATAAGAAAATTATCCTAAGTGGAGTTATGTACCACAACAACCCAAATTCTATGAGTTCATGCCAAGTTCATAGATTCCTTCAACAAGAAGAGCATTCTCTTGAAGAAATTTTGAAAGATCTAGTCTCAATCAATGAATAGTTCCATCATGACAATCTACGCAATGAAGAAAAGATGGATCAACATTGACAAGAGATGAATTCAAGTTTTCAAAATATAGAAACTCTAATTAGTCAAATCAATGCTACCATCGAGAATTTGATTAATGAAGAAAATTCCCCTTTATCTGTACATTGTGATCAAGAAGAGAATGCGATTGGTATTACATTAAGAGGTGTTGAGGAAGATGAGTGTTGGAGTGAAACAGACGAAGAGTTTGAACCTCCTTCATTTAAAATGGATGTTATAATGCCAAAAATCCATGAAGAAAAAGCCGAGATGAAAATTGAAGTTACTTTGGAAAGATCTGAGGAACCAGGAGAAAAGAACAAGGGAGACCAACCCTCGGTGTTGGTAAAACCATATCTCCTGCCACGAATCTTGGTTGAGTTTGAAATATGGATGGTGGAGAAAGGGAATTTGGAGATCTTATGCGCTGCTGACACTTTAATGTTAGATGGTCACAACAAAGTTGAACCTTTCGTAATGGAGGCCGCAGATGAGTCCAAAGTAATAAAGAAAGGCATGCATGTCTTATTACCCAAGATAGTAGGGATGCTATTTGTTCGTGACTTCTCCAAACTAGTTGGTGTCACGTGATTTTTCATGCCAAGTCGGGCCATCGAATTTAAACACCGACACTACTTGGAAGCATCCTAATTTTATTACCTTTTTAGTACTTTTTATTTTTTAATTATTTTTCGTTAGTTTAATAATTTTATCTCTCAATTTTGACTCATTGTTATGGTGTTTGAAACATTTTTGAAGGGTATGAGAATGACTCGGTCACCCGAATCAGGTAAGTCCTCATCAGGAGTTTTCCAATTTTAAGTCTATTAGTGACATCGTGGCCCACGCCATGCATTCAAACGCACGTCACCAAGCCAAACCAGACGGCGTGGCAAGGATGTCTTAGCAAATAGGGAATAAATTCATGATGCCGCCTATTGTACCGTAAGAATACACGTACGACATAACAGATGGCACCACTAGCTAATAGGGGTAGATGCATTTTGCACGATGGTCGTTCATGGCGCCATGTTCACGTCATAGGAATACATGCACGGTGCCAACTTTGAGACTATATATGGAAGGATCGTTTTCACAAGACCGAACCCTAACTTTTAAAATTTTCCTCTCCTACAAAGGCTAAATTCGATTGTTAACTCATTCCAAACCTATTTCTACCCGAAATCGAAACCCTAACTCAATCCAAAAGATTTAGGGATTATAGAGTGATGTGGGCCACTAGGGCTTAGCGGGGAAACATAGAGTCAATGTGGAGTTATGGTGCATCGAGGAGCAAAGAAAGCGACCATTGACACCTTATGATGGTGATTCTGGATCAGGCAACATGGATGACAATGCCTATAGCTAGTTAGAGAAAGAGAATTTCAAATTATGTTTTAATTATTTAACGTTCAATTTTATTTATGCTTTATTTATGGTATGTTTTTAGTTTATTTTTTATATTATCTGATCATGCATGACTCTTATATTAATTTCTTTCTACAGTATATCCATTTTTTGTTGCACCTTTTCTTCTATGTTTTGGTTTGCTCAGACTTAATCTTGAACCTCGAGGACAAAGTTCGGAATAAGTTTGGGGGTGTTTAGGTAAGTTGACCATTGGACAGAACTTTTAGTTGAAAACTCACAGGTATAATCTTAAAAAATTTCAAATTTTTGTGACTTCAGTGGATTCACAACGTTATGTTTTCCTTTTCTATCCATTTTTATCTTCCATCTCATTCATTCCATTTAGAAATTAATATAATTACTATGCTTGCATTAGTAATTAAGTAGTATTTAGTAGAGTTGTACTCATGATTAAAGCTTTGCTTTTGATTGAGGATGAGTACGAACTTGGCCAAATTATTTACTTTCATATTTAGAAGAAGTAGAAGAGCTTTTTCCACCTTCCTAACAATATAAATAGAGACTTGGAGTAAGAATGAATCATGTCTTGAATCCAAAGTAGGTAGGTGGTTAAATCATTTTTGTGGGAAAATTCAAATCTCTAAGATTCTTAAAACTAGGACAAAATCACTTGGAGCATAATTGTTAATGATTTGACACTTTAAGAGGAATAAGTAGGCATGTTTATTTTAACTTCATAAAGGCTTTAATGAAACTTGTATTGGGAAACTACCTTAATCATAGTAAAGTGAGAAGTGCTAACAAGAGTTTTCAAAAACAAAAGAGTTCCATAAGTTCCGTAAGAAATGGAGCAGTGAACCTAGTGGTTGGAAAAATAATGAAAAATGGGTATCTGTAGGAAATGGAGCAGAAACCATACAAAATAATAATAAGATGGAGAATAAGTGAGGTGATATGTATAGAAAAAGAAAGGCGAAAGTCTTTCTGAAAACTCCAACAAAGATTTAGCTCGAGTGCTTAAAGCTAGATTAAAGGAGTTTTTTCGATGTTTGGTTTCATAATAGTCTATCTTCAAAACTAGCTATATGGACAGTTTTAAGTGCAAAAGTTTAGAAGTGGTGATTAAAAGTCTGTTTGAAGAATCTACTTGAATTCATAAAATTTAGAGATCACTTGAACCTACTACTTTAATGGAAAAACCCATAAAACTTATGAATAGTTAATGGACATGGTTTTGAACTAATTTGAGTCTTGAAAAGTTTTCTTCAGAATCGAGTTTAAGTATTCAACCTAGCCTTCCGAAATCCCGAGTCTCTTGTTAATGAGATTGACCAAAGTTTAGTTGAAAGAACTTCATTATTTTATGAAATGGGTACAAAGTCTTAATAGTAGGATCATTAAATTTTGAAATATGTTTTTAATCGTTGTATTCAAGTATACCTTTGTCCGGGACATGCAAAGTTCCAAGTTTGGGGGTATTTGACGAGTCTTGATTTATGCACTTTTATATAGGGAGTTTATCATGGAAATGAGATTTAAAACTTTCTTTTATGGTCTTAAACATTTAGTTTTGAGTTTTATAGGTCATTTGAAGGAATATGAGTGTTTTGGACAATTTCAGGGGCAAAGTCAAGCTTAAATAAAAAGTCAGTTGGAGAAGTGCAGGAAAATACACACGGGGTGCCAGAAATACACACATGGCACTAGATTTTGTACTAACGACGTCAGATTTGAATTTTACCAACTTTATCCACCGACTTGCTATTTTCTTCCCACGCCATCCCTGAAGCCGTCCCTTAATAACCACGATGTCAATGATAGCGCAAGTCTTGCAGAATAGAAGTTTTGACACTTTTAGAAGGTTCTTATTCCTAGGAGTTGCTATTCTTGTACCCAAGCACACATATATAAACTCAATAGATGAAAACACATTGTATTCAAAGTGATTTAGGAGTAGAGAAAGGTAAAGTAGCCATGTTCGGCTAGGGTCTTAATACCTAGGTCAAGGATGAAGCTCTCTTGCTATTAGTTAGTTGTTTTCTATCTTGTTGAGATTTTATATTATAATAGTGTTTTGATTTAGTTCTTTATCTTTATGTTATTGTTTTTCACAATGTCTCACTGGTAGTTTAGAGTTTGCATTATTAATTGCAAATCTTTAGGTGTAAACCCATTGACATGCTATCAATTAGGTAAAGTCCGTGATACCAACATGGTTGAGAAGTGGCAATCACTTAGAGCAAGAGACCTGACACACCTATTATTTTAAGTGAGTAACATTGGGAACAAGGTTAAACCTTGAGAGTAGTTGCCCAAGGTTATCTATGGGTCAATGTGCCCACAAATCGCTAAGTGCTGCTCACGTGCCAAATCTTGTGAACACTTGTCCAAGGTTGTATAGTAGAGTAATGGAAATATTTAGAGAGCGATTTCCCTATCTATCGAGAATAGGGGAGCTAGGGTATTGGTGACCCTAACATCTATAGCGGATCTAGGGAAACTATTTTAAAACCCATCTTTCTAAAATCGATGATACAAGACATGGAAACAACATAGGGCTAGATTGAGGATTCATAGACTTAATTATATTTCTATTCTCTAATTTACAATTCATTTAACTTCTTGTTTAGTAGACTTTTAGGATAAAGATCTTTGAAAAACCCCTCAGATTTACTTTTCTGTTTGTTACACTCAATTTGACTGAATCTTGTGGATTCGACCATGTGCTTATCTATACTACATTCTAATAGAATTGATAACCTTGTACATGTTATATTTAACACGTGTGACACGTGATCAAAAATCATGATGGTTTTGACGATTATTGATGTTTTAAAAACCAAGTGGATCGACCTTTGGATTTGAAACATTTTTGGTGAAGTTCGGAATTGGGAAATTGGTGTTGTGACCTAGTTATTCATGTTTTGTACAAGAATATCGAAGAAATCGATGCAATTTTTTTTTTGTTTTTTGAGTTTACGGCCAGCATCATTCTTAACATTGTTTTTGGGAACTGAAATAACTGCCTACGACGTTGGAAAGACTCTACAGCGATTTCGTTAGTGTCACCACATTTGAACGTGTGAAGCTAGGGAAATTGTTAACCACTGAGAAGAGTTTTTTGGGCTTTAGCCTGTGATCTTGGTAGCATCGTGGCCATATAAAAGGTGATGCTGATCAAATAGCTAACCAAGGATGAAATTAAGTTTGACTTCTGAGTTTTCCAAGTTTTTTTGGCGTTTTCTCAACATCAATTTTTGTGTTCGAAAATACACTCCTACAAGGATTAACAAACTTAAAATGAAAAGAATAACTTATCTCGATAAATAAAAATCTTATAAGTTGAATAAACCTATACCAATGTAGACAATTGAGGATGACACATCAGACTTCTCAGGGTGAGGGAATTGTAATAGGATAACACTACTTCAAGGTAAGCAAGGTTTATTTTACCTTCAATCATGCCTTAATATTAGATATGCTAGGACTCATGTTAGCAAATCTTAAATGTTTTACTTGGAATTCATCTCAATATGATTTATTGATTTACTTGGTACAACGTCCTTTTTACTTCCTTGTTTTTGAATACTTAAAGAGAATGATACGTGGATGTTTACAAATACTTATGCGCTGAATGGGATTGACCAAGCGCCATCGGTACCTTCCTTTAAAAACTAAATACACCAATGGTTTCTGGCCAGCGAGCATTGAATGGGTTGGGTATATATACACAAATGGTTACTAGGGATGGTTTGTATACAATTTATGAACATATCTAGTTGTCATTCCTTTGATTCTATGGTATTCATGCTTCAATTCTTATTCTTGTTGGATTATCATGCTTGAGCCATGTTTTTCTATCTTGCATCATATATTATGCCTTCATTATGGTATCTTAAATTGCCCGGGATGATGATAGGCTTCCATGATCTCAATTGTTGCATGCTAGTTATGAATGCACTAGGTATTACTTGGATAATTGATGGTAAAGTGGATCCAACTTTATTGAGCTCGTTATTTATTGCTCACCCCATTTCTCCCCTCCAAGTACCTCAGCGCCAATTTTAGACGAAGGAAAAAGGAAGGCAACAACATATGAGATCTCATTTTTCTGTTTATGAATTATGAGATACATTTTTTGTGATGACCTGTCACTAATTAAATAGGGCTTGACCAACTCGGACCGGGTCTAAAGCCTAGTTACGTTTTGACTGGATGGTGCAACCAGGCTCGATGGATTGTCGATCAAAGTCTTGTTATATTTAGGTTTGTGTATTATATAATAAATAATTAAAATATATTGTAATACACGTGGCGAGACCTGAGATGTGCGATGACTACATGGGTCGCATGGTTAGGACTTACACGTGGCTAAATACTAGGCTAGGCGAGGCCAAATTTATTTTTTGGGTTTCCGTTGATTTTATATCACGAAAATACATAACTCAAATAAAAGAAATATATATATAAAAGCTAATACTCTAACTTGGATTGGTGGTAATGTAAAATGAGAACGAAGTTGGTACAAGACTTTACCTCGAGTTGCATCTTAGTTGGTGGTTGTTGAGGTTGAGATTGGGTCCAAATTGGTGTAAGTTTGGCTAAGTATGGAAAAAAGATTGGTCCATAAGTGTTTGGTGTGTCGTGGAAAAAGTTAAGATTTTTCAAGTTTTGGCGTTACAAAAACCAATGTTATGGACTGTTTCGTCGAGAGGTTGGCTCAAATTAGTGAAAATCAGATTCAAAATGAGTGCCAAAAGTCAAAACATGTCAAAATAGGGATTTTAGAAATTAATAAATAAAAAAATTAAGCTGCTGACAAGCAGCTGAGGGTCTATATATAAATATAAGAAAAATATCAAATGAAATCGAGTTTCACTTGAAACGTTCAACAGAATGTTTGTTACGTTTTGGTTTCTAAACCTCTCCGTAGACATTTTTGCTCGCGAAGCTCCATATGTCCGATTCTCGTCCGGTTTCTCTCTGCGAAATTATAGAGCATCACAAAATAGTCGGTTTGAGCTAAGTTACCGTTGTAGAAATGAGGTATTCGGCTTGCAATTTAGTAAATTCTCAATTCAGGGCATTTTCCATAATTCAATTTGAATTCTCGCAATTTCTTAATTTTTATGGGGTTTTGATAGAAATTGGTAGGAATTGTTGTATTATATTGATTTTCCTCAATTTGGAATAAATTCCACCGATGTGGGTTAGGGTTTTGGTGAAGTGAATAGATAAAATTCAATTGATAACTTTTTTGAAGATGTTTTGTAGTAAAAATTGATTTACATTAGGATTCTAGACAAATTGAATTATTCGTTTTTGTCTAAATTGACTCCAAGGGCTATGGAAATATTTAGAATGTGGTATTGAACAATTTCCTGGTGTTTGGTGTTGAGTTTTGATGATATACTTGTGAAAATATTGATTTGGAGAAGTTTTGTTAGTTTTAAATTATTAAAGTTTGCCTAATTAACTGGATATATTTAAAAATTCATAACTTCTTCATTTGCGATCCGATTTTAGTATCCTTGAAGTTTATATAAAGTATGAAGTGAGCTCTACAAGATCCTTTTAGGTCAATATGAAAATATCAATGTTTTAAATGTTAAAAAGTTACTCTATGTTAGCTAGTTGAAAGCTAATTGAAGTTGTTATAAAATAATTGTGTTAGGAGTTGATGACACGGAGTTCGATTCTACCCGGGGTGCGCAGAGCTCGACTAGGGGTCAGGGAATTTGACGTGGGATGCACTATAAGTGAACAATAGGAATTTATAAACTTTTAGTATGCATCATATATCTGTTTCACTGTTGCATTGCATCCATGACTATCCATTAGCCATGCATATAGTCATTTAGACTTTTAGGGCCGACTCCCACTCTCTGACGGGTCCGATGGTGTAGTATTTTTATATGCACCTCCTACGATCTTGATCATCTTGGGCGGAGTTAGAGTATATCGATAGTGTTCGGGGCCTCATATTACGTGAAGGGATATCCTCAGATCGTATGTGGGGGTTGTCACCATGTCGTAACATACGGGCCAGGTCATGCACCTTGAAGATTCATGGGAATCACCCTGATCATCTGAGAAATAGGATTGCAGCATGTTTACTTTAATTCTTGTCATTATATTTTCTTCAATTGTTTATTATACACTACACTTTTATAAAACCAATATGTTCACTTACTAGCCTCATAACCCAAATTTGTTGTTAAATCAGTTAGACTTGTAGTAGTTAAGGAAATGGCAAGGCATTGGAGTGGTCGATGATGGAGACGAGCGCCCTTATCCACATTGTAGGTAATATATTGGTTGAATTGGTTATAATTATGTATCTATTAATCAGACTTGTATTTGATTTGCGTTTGGGTGTTAGTTCCTTGACTTTACTTTTATGGATTACTTTATATTATAATTGATGCATCCACTTTAAGTTTCCTAATCGCTTTGCATGCTCACTTGCTTCACACACCACGTGTGCGATAAAAAACTAAGCTTGTCAATACAATATAACATTTTACAAAAAAATTAACTCGAAAATGCTTTTTAAACTAGAATAATAAAAAGGGAAGGTATGTTCAAAACGTCTTTCGGGGTCAACTATGTGATCGAACACCTCAGGAGACGGTTTGGGCTGGCCGGACCGCCGATTCATGGTACAAGTGTTGACATTATTTATTTGGTTTTGAAACATTGATGTATTAAAACAGGGTTTTGTACATGTAGATATCATGACTCATTTCATTAAGTCCATAACAATACCTTAATTAACTTAATCTCCCGAACATATTCCTTAATAATCTCAATTATCTAAAGTTATCGAGATACATGATAATCCTCAAGTTATATTCAAGTCTTACTCTTCAAATGCGAAACAATTTAGGAAATCATTCTACTAAGATTTCCATAATTTATAAAAATTTTGGCAGTCTCCCGTAAAAATTTACTACCTGTAGCGTTTTGAGGATCAAGTGAAGCGTAAGCTTTTTGAAACCTTTTCGAACATCTCCGAACCAAGATCCTATTGATTCTATTAAACCGAAAAACAATAGAGAAATCAAGCTTTTTCTAACAAAAAACTCCATGTCTGCCATTATTGGTTGATCATTCTTCAAGACGCTGCCAGAGACGAACATCGTCTACCAATATCCAAACACGAACAGACGACCGTAATCAGAACCAGGATCCTATCGATTCTATTAAACTGAAAAAATAATAGAGAAACTTTTTCTAATCTCTCCCCTAGTCTAAAACCTCCAGAAATAGCCCTAAAACGTTTTGGGTTTCTCCCTGGATTCCTACGTATGTTTTAATTGCCACTTAATACTTATTTGTACAATAATTGTAATTAGGCAGTCAAGTGAATTACCGATATACCCCTAATTAAAGGAACAATAATATAACATACTTCAAGGGTATTTATGTCCTTAATTTTATCATATAAAATGCATAAATCTAGACTATTAGAAATCACATTGATATGTTCTTTGTGTGCGACCTAATGGTTTGTACAATGTTGGTAGTGAACCAAAACTCTTTTCGACACACAAGTCATAAGCAGCCTCTAGCAAGACATTATGACTACCCAAGTTGCACGATGATCAATAAATCAATATAACCTAATAGATAGTATATGCCATATATTTTTGTCATGCGATATCTTTTGATCTAACATAAGACATGGAATATTACCTTTATAGTTCAATCTACTAGTCTTGATCTCTGCGTAGACTGAAATTGTCAAGTTTGTCAGGGCCTGTCTCACTAAGATCTGACCTATCCCTAATCATCTTTATTAGACACCTAAACCAACATCAACTTTGAACCTTTATTTAATTTTCAATTAAATCCTAAAGTGCTCCAAAACTAAATTTATATCCTCAATGAAAAACTCAATTGTTGTTTATAAAATTTTTGTCAGAGCCTCCCCTAAAAATGGGTTTTTGATGCCAAAAACCTAATAGACAACAGCTTGGAGAGAATGCCTAGAAAGACTTACATCTCTCCTACACTCACCCTAAAGCCCAAAACAATATATATATATATATATAAAGTAATTACAATAAGAAAATTAAACTTCAAAATAATCATCAAAGACCTTCGAGTCTTGTTCATCCTTCCTTGTCTTTACAGAGAACCTGGCATCATTAATAACACCTCAAAGATGTCAAGTACATAAACATCTACACTGATATGTACTCCTGCAATTGTTAGTCTAATACATTGAGACATGTAATTGCATTTCCAAATACTCAATAAGATATATGCGTCAACAAGACTTGCAATCCACTATGTTCATGTTTCCTAACTGTACTCAGACGTCGACTTACAGATATAGTACAAAAACGATACTACGAGTTCATGAAATGCAAAGGCAATGTGTTGAAGTGGATTTCTGAGCCAGACGCGTCAGCTCAATCGTGCTTAGCATCTAACTTAGGGAAATAGATGCTAAGCACAACTACTACTAGGTTAGGGAAATAACCGACCACACTCCAACCACATCCCTTTTAATGTGTAAGGCATGACCAAGAATGATGCGAAACGCAATGCAGACTATGATGCATTGATAGGTGTAAAGATATTTAATAAATAGTAAAGATAACTGTAGCGCTTACTTACAGTCAAACCAACTCAAAGTTGTTTTCGAAGCCTCACACAACGCTCCCCGAATTTCAAATATTTTCACGTTTTCTATTAAGTCATAAAATTCATGTTTTAGAGTTATAACTCTAATTGAATATTAAAACTCATATTTCAACTTGTAACATAATTTAAAACCCATTTTCAAATCATAACAAAGTTAAAACAATTTTTATAGCTCCATAAATCTTTTAAAATTTTCTAAATACTTTAAATAACTCTTTTCAATGTTTATGAACTCTCAATTACTCTTAAATCATTCCTTTAACTTACAAACTGATATTTACTCACATATGTACTTCGCATTAGATATTAAACCACAATTTGAACTTTAAAATAGGTCTTAACCACTTATTATGCTTCATAATGACCAATCAAATTAATTATGTACTCTCAAATTGAGTTTTGAACCCAATTAATAAACCATAGACTATTCCATTCTTCAAATATTGATTTGGAACCTTAACGAGTCCATTTGAACTCATTTTATCCACCGAATAATATAATTTCTCATACTTAATCATATACATTTGATCGATCAATAATTTAGTCCTTCTTCTTCATCAATATTGATATTTTTAACCCCAAACCAAAGCCACACAACAACAACAACAACAACGACCACACCACTACCACTACCACCACCACCACCACTAACAACAACAATAACAACCACAACTCTTAACAACAATAGCTCTCCTCTACTCTACCTCATCGCCATTTTAATTCCAGTTTTTTTTTTTTTTTTTTTTGAGCCTGACCGTGTTAGACCCCACCTAATTAGGGCATCTGACTAGGGCATCTAATTGGCCTAGATTACCTAAATCCCTTGATAATCTAGCAGCCTTCACATCTCCATCAATAAATAATTAAAATTAAGATTTTGTAATCATCAATTATAAAACTTTATTAACCACATATGATTCTAAAGTAAATCTTAAACCTCAAAGTTCATTTAGATGAATTAAATAATCCTCGAAATTTCGTGAAAATTTTCGAAAGCACCTCCTCTATTTCTAAGCCTACAACGAAAATCCCAGCCTTCAAAAAATCTTCAACAAAACCTGCTCAGCTTTGGTGGAAATGTCGAAGGACTCACAATCCCCCATAACAATATATATTGCATCAAATAAATTATATATTCATTCTAACTTGATTTAAAGTATCAAAATTCTTAAACTAGCATTACCTTAACTCCAAAAATTATCTCAATTCATCCTAAAATCGTTCCAGCCATTCTAAAGGAGATCTTAATCATACTCAAACCTAAAAAACCTATTTATACAATATAATATATTCAAAAACCAATACATACATAGAGAAAAGAACTAAGCCAGTCACAAACATTCTGAAAGCTTTCCCTTTCCCTTGTCGCCTCTACAACCTGTCATTATCTAATTATAAAAATTCGATAATGTCAAACAAGTAAATCCCACACTATCCAATACACCTGTAATAATCAAATGCATTGTATTCCAAGAATTTAAATGAACAATAATATGGCAAAGAATCATAAATATACAAGTATGCAATCTATCCCATTTCTGTTGACCGACCATAATCATATGACGTCTTCCAAAAGTAGTAGCTAAATAGTAAAAAAGATTCATGATTTTGAGAGGAAGTCCCTCGAGAAGCCACGCCCTCGACTATCTATGGAGTATGATCCTGGCCAACATCACAAAAATAACCGATCCTAAACAAGTGTCTACAACGATTTGCGACTCTAGTCGTAGAGCACCACAGTGTTCATCCTACCACAAATATAGCAAATGAACACAATGGGACCCACAAAGGCATCCTTCCTCTCATGTACATGAATGCACGATTAATAAATATGCATCGATAAACCGTGCATACAATTATACTCGAGAAATACTCACACAATGTAAAGGTTGCCAAGAGATTTACTTAACCTTACAAACGCGATACTGAAATTTCCTTGCACTCCAAGTCGGTAAGCTAGTCCACAGAGGGTTCCAATTACGGTCATACAATTAATTTATAAGTCAGATAAGACTCCACAATAGTTTCATAATTTTTCTAATTAGTTGCAGTTTAATTGACCTAATCGCGTCCCGAAACCCCTAAAACTTCCAAAATAAATTCTTCGATGCCTGAATTTAATTTTTGACTCAAATTTATTGTTCGACATTAAAAAATATGTTTTTTAGGCTTAAATATAATTTTTTCAATTTTTTATACTTTATTTGGTCCAACTCGACCCGAAAACCCCAAAATCCCTCCAAATCAACTCCTTAGATGTCCAGATCCCAATTTTGACATCAAATTGTGATTTAGAATAAAAGAAAATTAACCTAAATTAGGCTTTAAAATAACTTTTCTAATTTTCGATATTTTCAATCTCATAACACGTTTTACGAGGCAAAATCCCTAACATAAATCCTTAAAAAATCTCAAAATCTTTATTTTTCATAAAAACTAAAATTTCAATTTATTTGGCTTAAATATATTTTTTCTGAATTTCTTTCATTTTTCTTGGATTTTTTCTATTTTCTAGCAGTTTCTCTTTTTATTTATTTATTTTTAATGGATAGGGGTTTGTCCCCAGAACCAAAACCCAGTTCGATCTAGTTGTGGATCAAACCCATCTTCTTCCTCTAGCTCATCTGTTTCAACGATTGAGTACTTTTTTTATTCTTTGCAGGGGCCAAGCCCTCTTGGGGAGAGGAGACGGCTCCTTCCCCGTCTTCTTCCTCAAACAGCCTGCCATCCTTTCTTTCAACCAATGACATCCAACACAATAACATTAACAACGATCACATTAACAACACACCACACCACCATAACCAACAACAACTCATTTTCCCATCACTTCAATCACCTCTGTCTCAGTCTTTTTCCCCTGAGTTTTGATCCCTTTTGTCTCGTTCTATCTTGGTCACTCCCTTTTCGATTTTGAAACAGAGGTGTGAAAAGGGTGGTTCTGTTATTGAAGATATATATTAGATTTCCTCAAGATTCGCTTGATTCGCATCAAGCGAATCTTGAGACAAATCTAATGGTTCCATTACATAATATAAATTCGATCTTTCTCGAGATACGTTGTAACGGCCTAAAATCTCTAATTATGTTTAATTCCTTAAATAGGATCAACGACCCGTACCATGAGACCCATACCATGATATGTCCATTGACCGAGGCAAGGGCCAAGGTATATTTTATATTTGTTGCGATGTATTCCTAGTGTATTGTATATGTGTAGACTATTAAGTCAATTTATACGGGTATATAGATATCGAGACGAGTGGGGACATACCTCGAGTTGCGTGTCAACGAGGGACCGAAGTAGCTGCTTATGGGGTAGGTTTAATGTGAACTAATGCTGGTTTTATAAGTAGCATTAATGTGGTCATGTTGGATAAAACATTAATGTGCCTTAGTTAGTAAAAATAAATCAATAGTCACATGATGTGCATCGATACATGTATTGATTAATCAAGAGGTCAATTGAGTCAACTATTGGAGTCACTTAAGCATGACTTGAGAGATTAGTGAGTGAAGGTGGTCCACTAGTTGAACCTTGAGATACGTGTGAACCAATAATCAAGGGCTAAGGTTCAACCATATCCAATTATAAAACCTTATAAGTCAAACTAAATGATCACACTTATCATCATCATCAAATCGTTGGCAAGGAAGGAGAGAGAGAAGAGAATTTGCTGGAGTGATCTTGTGGAGGTGAGGAGCTCACAATTCATTGAAGGTTTAATGAAAAAGAAGAAGATCATCAAGCTAGGTAACTGCTCCATTTTATTAACAAAGCCCAATTTGTAAATTCATGAATTTTAGGTTGTCAGTTATTGTTTTATGTTGTGTTTGATGTTAGGGACCTCTAGTGGTATGTATGAGGGTCCCCAAGGCGTCAACATGGCCTATGTGTAGCAAAAACCCAAAATTCAAAATGTAGAATTCGGGGTTTTGCTGCACATAGCGTGCTAGGTGGACAATCTAGCGCGCTAATATTTATTAGCATGCTAGATATCACAGGCAGCATGCTAATGTTTAAATTAACTTGCTAGAGATTTAAGGTAGCGCGATAAAATTGGAATTAGCGCGCTAATATCAGAATTAGCGCGCTAATTGCTCAGACAGTACAAAAATCAACAATTTCCAAAAATGGTTTAAACACTATAAATGGGTTTAAGACTCTAAGTAGTTGTCCAAACTCACTCTAAAACCTATCAAACAACTCCAGGGAACTTAGGGGAAATCTCAAGAGTTCAGGAACAAGTTTTGGAGTGTCGAGAGGTCGGATAGGCTAGGATAAGCCTTGTGAATTGTAAGTAAAGCTTTGAGAATTCTATATTTCATTTCATTGACTCTTATTGTTTTATAGTCTATTTGTAGACATTGGTACTCGTAATCTCACATCATGTTATTCTTGTTTCTATTCACGTTTGAATATTTTTGACATGATGCCTTGCGAAATGTTTCATAGATTTCAATTTCGACTCTTGATGATATTCTTGATAGATAGTCGATGAAAAACATGCTATTGGGATAAGATGGAATGGATTAGACTTGTATTCTATTTCCTTAGGCTTTGTAGCTTAACTAGTTTTGAAATCCTAGAGACTTGGAATTATTGGTCTCTGAAAACTAAAGTAGGGATTATCCAGTGTCCATTGCACAAGAGATGAGCGATTCACGGGGATATGGGTCTACTGGGGTTTCGGCACTCACCACTACACTTGCGTGGCACACGAGGCACGGGACTCGGGGTGGTCGGTAAGAATGAGATATATGATGTATACGCATAAAGCGCAGGTCCGCTATTTATATGGAATATGTTGAGCCCAGCTCCATATAGTAGTGGGAAATGTTAGGTGATAGTTCTCACAGCCGACCGGACGTAGATCATCTCGATTTAGCCTGTGTCAGTCTATACGTTTTTTAACTGTGGTATTTACTTGCATTACTTGATTCAACAACTCTTTCGCTACTTTATGCTTTTAAATACCATTCTTACATTTTGGAAATGTGGCATAGAATTCTCCATTTATTACTTAAATATCAATATACTCACCATCTAGTTTAAGACGATGGGTGTAGGTCCATCGAGCAACAGCACACCAGGGAGGAAGAAGATCAGTGACTTTCTTTGAGCATTTTGGCGATTCTCCTATCTCTTTTTTGTATGACTCGACTTTTGATGTATTAATACTGTTTATATCTTTACTTTACATTTTGGGTTGTATAGTTGGTTGAGTGCATAGTTCCCCATTTTTGAGACTCATATATCATACTGTGTTGTTACCTTTATGATATATACATGCATGTGATGCCGTGTTTTATGGTTTTCCACATTTAGGAATTTTTATTAGTAAAAGCTTTCCCATAATCTTTAAAATATGTAATAATATTAAAATGATAAAAAGTTTTAATTAACTATGAAATCTAATAATATATGAACACGTGTATTGAAGAATATAGGGACGAAAGGCTGACTAATACGTAATTAAGACTTTTGTGGTCTGATTAAGGCTTTATTATGAGATTAGGCCGGGCGGTGCCTTATTTAGAAAAAGGGACCGTCACAGTTGGTATCAGAGCCATTGTTCTCGATAAATATATCATATATATGAATAAAACACAAACCTTTGTTGTGGAAACCAGATGACCTTTGCCTAGAAATCATTAGTTGGGAAGTGAAAATGAGATGGTCTTGCTTATATGTACTTGTTAATTTCTATATGTATATATATATTTATGTGTTGTGTCACGTAGAAGCTGTTAAGCGAGGGGGAGGAGATGCAGAGCCTTGTGGCAGTAAGCCTTCTACTATTGCGGAGGATTTACAGAGGCTGTCTGACTGAGTGACAGCTCAGGGCCAGTAGTTGACTGATTTCATCGCCTTGATAACAACCTATTTTGCTCCATCGGCATCGACATCAACTCCTATGACTACTACACCTACTGTACAGGTGCCAGCACTTCCTACTACGGATTTAGTAGCGCCGATGGTGCATACTATTCCAGTCGTGACCGCACTAGTAGTGGAGACAGCTGAGGTAGTACCGTCTCTCAAGCCTGCATCTTCCAGCACATCAGTGGAAGTTCAGCTGGTGAAGGACTTCATTAGACTCAAGCCAGCCTACTTCGATGGAGTAAGGGATTTCCAGATGATTGAGAAATGGATTCTTTCTCAAGAGAAGCTTCATAGGGTACTGAAAATCGAGGATAGACTTCGGGCAGAGATCTCATCGTATACTCTAGAGAAAGATGCCGACATGTGGTAGCGTATGACAGTAGCTACTCATGGAGAGCTTGAGATATGTGATGCTTTTAAGTAGAATTTCTATCAGTAGTATTTTCCGCCTTCAGTAATGAAGAGGTTGAGAAGAGAGTTCATGTACTTGAGATAAAGACCAGAAGAGCCTGTGATGCAGTACATGGACATATATGATTATCTGAGACAGTTTGTTGGAGACTTGGTAAGAGATGAGTCTGAGGATGTGTACCATTTCGGTGATGGACTCAGGCTAGACATTGGGTATTACGTAGTCAGTTCGGGCGTTAGGACACTTACCGAGATCTACGAGCGAGCCCTATCACATGAGACATACTATTTGGGCAGAGTCGTTGATGGCAGAACACTAGGTCTAGTTTTGTCAGCAGAGCAGGCTATGGAGTATGAGAGGAAGAGATAGAGGGGTAAGGGCGCAAGACGATGGAGTAGATGTTCTCTAGGGTTGGGGACAGCCAATCACCCACTGGTTGTGCCTCATATATCTTCCATTACCCCAGCACAGAGCACTATAGGCAGACTTCCCTTGCCACTTCCCGTCAGGCCAGCATTGCCACCCCCATCAGATCAGCGTTACCAGCTCTCGCCGTTCCTGCACTTCCAGCCCCACATGCTCCACGGTAGCAGCCGCAGGGTGGTAGAGGTCGAGGTTGAGATATTAGATAGGGAGAGGGACAGTCGCAGAGATAGGGTCAGTCTCAGACTCAGGGTTAGCACAGACAACTTACATGCTACAGATGCAGTCAGGTCAGACACATTGTGAGGGAGTGCCCATATCCAGCAGCAGTCTATGCACAGCAAGCCCGATAGGAGATTCATATGGTAGCCCTGCTAGACGCTGACGCCACGCGAGGTCTCATTGCGTGTACGATTTCTATTTGCGGTAGAGATTTATATGTATTATTTGATTCTTGATCTACCGTATCTTTTATTGTTGGTCGCATGGTAGACATCCTAGAGTTGACACCTGTTAGGCTTAGCGAACATTTGATTTTGAGTGCCGCAATTGGGGATAGGGTTTACCCGAATAGTTTTATTAAAAGATGTCTAGTCAAGATAGATGAGGTTGAGTTACCTGCTGATTTTATAGTCCTCGAATTTTTAGAGTTTGACGCGATTTTAGGGATGGATTGGTTAGCAGCATAGCACGCTCATATCGATTATTTCAGTAAGATAGTGATATTTGAGATCCCAAGGCGTCCGACGTTCACCTATAGAGGTAGTTCAGCGAGGACAGTAGGTATGAGAGGTCGATATGCGACTAGTGAGGAGATGAAGGCATTGATCTAACTATACATTGTACCAAAAAGTTAGGGACCTAAGCTGGAGGACATACCGGTTGTTAGAGAGTTTCCTAATGTGTTTCTGGAGGATATACCTAGTTTACCGCCACTGCGAGATATTGATTTCATTATTGAGTTGGTATCGGGTACTAAACCGATTTCCATACCACCATACCGTATGGCACCCCGAGAGTTAGAGGAGTTGAAGACTCAGCTTCAGGATTTGGGATAGAAGGGATTCATCACACCTTCTATGTCGCCATGAGGAGCACCCATCATTTTTTGAAGAAGAATGATGGTAATTTGAGACTTTGTGTTGACTATAGACAGTTGAACAAAGTCACCATTAAGCTGGTCTATAAACTCGTAGCCTTTAGCAAATCCTTGCTGGTGATCCTCCTCTCTGTATCCTTTGTTCAACAACTTTTGGGCCAACTCTGCTGCCGCTGCTGTTGCGTGATCCTCTTGCTCCTTGGCCAACTACTCGACCTTAAGTCTGCCCTTCTCGGCTCTCTCTCTGTCTCTGTCTCTCTCTCTCATCTTCAGAGTCTTGGTATCTAGTCGGTGATTTCAATGTTAGCATAAACTCCTCATATGTTGTTGCACGGGCCACTGCATCAAATTCTTCAACTTGAATCAATCGCACTCCAGCCTTCAAGCATATTTGGGTTATTAATATTGGAAACAACAATTTGTTGTCTCTCTCGATCATTATGGAATCCTTCAAGTTCTTGTAGATGGTCTCCCTCACATCGACCTTCACGTTCCTTATAATCTCATACAAACAATCTGCATTGTGCTTGTTGACTCGCCTTGCTGAGTAGAAAAGTATGGTGATGCAACTAGAAAGTGTTGCCACATTTTAAAAACTTTCTTCACACTCCCCTTCTTAATGTGCTTCGACATATTCTCAATTCCCATTACCTATCCTTTTTTCCTCGAACAACGAATGCTCTCTCAATGACTCTAAAAGGGTATATGTTATAAGGTATCTTATATAAATCATCCGAGAAGGGATGTTATTCTCCAACTTTGTTCAAGTGTTCTAACCCATAGATACCGTTTATGTGACGCTCATTAAAGGGGACAATCACTATTCTCACCTTCACTGGGTCACATTTCTTAGTAAATTTTGAATTGGCATAAAATTCATAAACAATTTCACTCACTCAATTAACCTTGTTCTCTCTATCGTCTTAATGGCCTCTTATCCCTCTTTGGTCTCTCTACTAATATAGTACTTAGACTTAAAAGCCCTAGGTTCATCCTTATTTTAATTTCTCGAGGATGATGCCTCATAATCATTTGCCCTGACTTTACTAACTTGACTTGTTTGCCTCCTTGTTCTTGACATTTTCTTAAAAATTCAAACAACACAACAATACAACACGAGTCTTCAAATCACCTAAAATCACAAGTTTCATTCACAAGGGTCATTCACATGCCAAATAATGCAAAAGACAGAATAATTCACCATAAGCCACATTGATGCTCTAAATGAACACAACTCAAAATTCATATCCAACAACCTAATTTCCACATTCATGCATTTTCATCAAGAATATCTAAAAATTTCAAAGCATAACTAATGAAATTGTAATTTTACCTCAATGCCAGACTACTTTTTGGAACAGAATAGGGCTGGCAAAAATCCGGGACCGAACATAAACGGGACCGGACACCCATTTCTAAAATTATTAAATTTGGTGCCCGGACCCGGTCCCGTTTTTGAAACGGGCAATTTTTTTTTGTTCAGTTCCGTATGTTTGTAAAACATACAGCTCCCGTTTTGTCCGCTTTTTATTTTTAATATTGACATAAATGGACAAACCTTGCACAGGAAATTAACTCACACTTCTTTATTTCGAAAATAAGAAGGAAAAAAAAAGTTGTTTGACAGTAGCAATGCAAAGGTCTATAAGGCTTAAAAGAGAGAAAATGCATACCTGTCATGGACTAATAGTCTACCAGAAACACTACCGCATCGATCTGAATGCGGGAAGTCTTCCGACATCGGAAAACCGTATGGCCAGCTTTAAAGTTCAGTTCTCATCTAAACATCGATTAAACATGCTAGAAATTAAGGGTGAGAGCGAGGTCGAAGGCGTGGTTGGGGCGGTGGTGCTGGTGGTGGGAGGACAAGGAGGTGAAGGAGGAGTGGTGGCGGTGGCGCCGCGGCCGAGGGAAGTGGGAGAGGAGGGCGTTTCTGAGGAATTGATTGGCGCCGTCGAGCCGGTGGGAGAAATGGGAGCCGAAGCGGTGGAGGAGGAGCCGGCGACACCCGACTAGCGGTGCGAGACGGCGAGCGCGAGACGGCGAGTCTGGCGACGGCGAGAGGGTGGGAGAGGGTTTGTCGGTTTGGTGAGAGAGAGTCGAGAGAGTGAGAGTCTGAGAGAGACGGCGGTGAGAGTCGTGAGACTTGAGAGTTGTGAGAGTGAGAGGTGAGGAGTGAGGACCGTGAAGTGTGAACCAGTGAGGCAGTGAGAGTGAAATTAGGTTAATTTCACAGTGAAATTACCTATATGCCCTTCAAATTAATCACTAAACGGGTACCCGTTTTTTTTAAAATTTTGCCCAGACTCGGTCCCGTATTTTTAAACGAACATAAAACATTGTCCAGACCCGTATGTTTGTCAAAAGAATATTGCCCGGTCCCGTTTAAAACGGGACCGGACAAAACGGGCCAAACGGGACCGGGCACATTTTGCCAGCCCTAGAACAGAATACTTCTCCAAGCCTCTATCAAACAAAGCCCTTTCACTTTGCTCATAAACTAAAACCTTATTGTTCTCTTAATTGAAATCTTCAAAACAATGCCCTAGCTCTACTCCTTGTGCAAATCCACAAGGTACTCTCTCTTTTCACTCTTGATCACTAGGAACACTCATTTCTCTGTTAAAATTGCTCAAATTTGGGTTCTAGATGGATGTATGCTTGGTTGGTGGTGTATGGAATAGGTTTCAAGTAGGGGAAAAATCGGTAAAAGGGGTTTAAAACTCTCACCTCAACACCGACGCCATCCCTTATAGGGCACGACGACGCTATAGTGTGGTCACGGTGTCGAAGTTGCTATGAGCATTTTTTGCTCATAGCTAGGCGTCGTCCTTATTTGCCCACAGCGTCGTGTGTGCATACACACGACGTCGACCAGTCTATCTCCATAATTTTGCAAATTTTTTATCAACTCCCTATTAGTGCTCTATCAGCTATGTATATTACTACACAATGCGTCGTGATAATGTGAAATACCCTATTTGTATATATAAAAATTCCATAAAAATCGACCTATGATTTGCCCATGTACTTGACCTATACCACTGTAACTCCTTTGCTCTTTCACAGTCTTTGCTGAGTTAATCGAGACTTTTCCATTTCGATGAAATGTCACTCGACAAATAGCCTCTCCTATACATTTATTACAAAACTTTTAAAAGTTAAAAAACAACTAAAACATTTGGATTGCTCTAAATAAGATAAATAAATAACTAACTAAAATTTAAAAATAGAAATTAAAAACCCCTGAGCTGCCTCCCGGTAGTGTTTCGTTTAACGTTATTAGCCCGATGTCTTTTCGCTCGTTTAGTCAGAGTCTAAATCGAGATACTCCATTTGTAGATCTGAGATAACGATATTTCTCCCATTCGAATGTACTTCTTGCCTTTCAACAAAGATAATCTTCTTAGCATAATCATCCTCCTCGATAATCATTGTGATCATTTTTTTCCTCATATGTAAGACCGCATTGGTAATGTTCAAGACAGACCGTTGTCAGGGCCCGTCTCATTAAGCCTTGACTTAGCCTAATTACCTTTAATTAGGCACCTAATCCATTTCATTTACTTAACCTCAAAATATTATACAATTCAGTCCTCAATAATGCTCCGAAATTCACTTTATGTCCTCATTGCAACCCAAATTCATTATTCGTTTAGTTGGAGCAAATAAGAAAATAATACAGACTATTCTCCTTATTTTTGTAAAAGTTTCGACAGCACCTCCCCTAAAAATGGACTGTCGAGAAAATCGCATAATAGATAGCAGATTGGGGAGAAGCCTAGAAGGACTCACAACTCCCCACATTTCATTATATATATATATATATATATATATCAAATTTAAATTTATTGGTTACTAAACTAACTTAGAGTCTCCAATGCATTATTTACAACTTTACAATTTCAAATAAACCAAACACTGAAATTTAAACCTCGTAACTTACTTTTGAATCAAATTAGGAGACTCATAACCTATTTGAATGTATTTCACGTCTTACACTCACCCAGGAACCCAAAATAGTATATATAAAATGATTACAACAAGAAAATTAAACTTTAAGAAAGTAAAACATTCACCAAATCTTCAAGTTTTATTTGTTCTTCATTGTCTTTATTGAGTTCCTGACATCATCAAAAACAACTTGAAGATGTCAGGTAAGTAAATTCCTACATTGTTCTATACTCCTGCAAATGTTAGTCCGAGTACATGGCAACATGTAATTGCATTCCCAAAATTACAAGAAATTTATATAACAACGTGAAACCCTTTCATTACTATTTAAGGTTCACAAACAGGTTGTCCGACCTAATAATGAACCTAAAACAGTAATAAAAGTCCAATGCATGCTACCCCGGAGTCGACATTACCCGCCTTAGACGCCTGCACTACGTCTAGTCTGGAGTGGAGCACCTTACACTCTTACGACCCATAGCATGGGCAACTCTATCGAGATGACATGTATGCATGACTAAGAATTATGCGAAATGCAATGCAGACTAAACACAAATGCAGGTACAAAGATAATTCCGTAAATAGTAAAGACCACTATATGATTTACTTACAGTTCAACCAACTAAAAGTTGGTCACGAAGCCTCACACAACGTTCCTCAGCTTTCATGTACTTCCATGTGTCCTATTAAACCATAAAATTCATTATTACAGAATTGTGGTTCTATTTTAATACCTTAACACTCATATTTCCACTTACAATGAAATTCAAGTCTTCTAACAAACTTTAACAACTATTTCAAGGTCTTCAAAAGCACCTACAAACTTCTTTTATTGTTTTGGAATTCTAATTAGAGTCCTATATCATCAATTGGACTCTAGAATAGGTTTGTACTACCTATTTAACTTCATAATGATCAATCAACTTGGCTGTGCATTTCCAAATTGAGTTCTCAACTCAATTAACAATTTCAAGCTATCTCATTTCTTAAATTTGATTAGGAACCTCAATGAGTCCTAATTCGACTCATTTTCTTACCAAACTAGGTAATTTTGTTAATTACATTATCAATCAATGCCTTCATTCCATTAACTAATGAATTTAGTTCATTGGTTTTGACTATTTTCACGTTTATGTTTCACCAACTTAAAAGTTGTACTAAGGTCTGAGCTTAGATTCTATTCAAAGTAGGATATATAGGGATTCTAAAAAGTCCAACCTTAGTTCATTTGGATAACAAATACCCATTTAAAACATTACGCAAAATTGTTAAGTCGCAAATGTCATAATTGGACAGTTTTGAATCATATTAACATGCTATGTTTTACCTTGTTTTTCATTGATCAAACAAACTCCAATGGCCACAATCTTTATTTATCATCAAAGTAGGTTATACTAAGATTCAAACGAACCTATTCGCAAGTCAATCGGACTTCATTTGATGTCTCAAATCAATTCACCAACATGCCTACTCAAAACAATAAGAAAAATAATTGTGCAGTCCTACTTTTTAGCCTTTTTTTGGCCTTTAAAACACTATCAAACCTTCTTCAAATCAAAATCTGATTTACAAGGGTTAAGCTTGATATATAAACACGAAAAATCATAAAATATTTTGCTAAAAAACCTTCGTTTAATTGCCCGAATCATTACCCCAAAGTAGTCTAAAAAATGGACTGCAGTACTAATGTTACAAAACTAGTTTTTATGATACTAATTCGACTTCGATAGACCAATGAAACCATCTCAAAACCTCAAGCTGATTCTAAGGGACCTACTTTGATATATCAACATCAAAACCAATATGAAAGTTCGACCAAAATCGATCGTTTGATCCTTCAAAACCATACCCCAACATGACATGAAAATAAGACTGCACAACATCTACACACCACTACAACAACAATTCTTCTTCATCCCCTTTTCTCATTCCCAACCGAACCAATAACAACAACAATGCATACAACAACCTCTATTTCTTTCAACAACAACAACGATACCAACGAAACATCAATCTCTTCAATACAGACAACTAACAACTTACCAATTTCCAAGTCAAGGAAAGAAGAGAGGCGAGACCGTGGAAGGCGAAAGTGGAGAGCCAAGACATGGGAGGGAGTGGTTTCCTCGAGAGAGATATGGGAATGAGAGAACACGAGAGAGAACGTATAGAGAGCCTTAAGGGAGACGGAGAGACGTCGAGAGAGAACGAGAGAGACTGTCGAGAGGAAGAAGATGAAAAAGGAAGAGGTTTGATCAAACCTCAGTTCCCGTAAGAGAAGTTGGGTTTGGGTTGGTCAAATGACCAAAATACCCTTCCTTTATTATCCTTTTCTAAATAAGCCAATTGCCCCTTTTGTGTCTTTTGCATTTTTCTATTAATTTTTCATGTTTATACATTATGTTTTAAAGTAAATTAAACCCCAATTTCGCCATAAATTGACGAAAATACCATCGCACTCAGAAACACGCGGACACCGCGTCTAAACCTTAAATTGACCCTATATCGCGTCGAATAAATTATATTACATTCACTAAGCACATGACACACAAAAATAATATTTTAACTTATGATCTCTAGTCCGTAACAAGTGGGTCCCACCTCGAAAACGTAATTTCGAATTAAAATTCAAAAATACTTAATTAAACAGCTAATCATGTTTATAAAATTCTCGGATTTTACATTTCTTCCCAACTAATTAAAATTTCGTCCTCGAAATTCGAACTTACAGGTTACTGAATCAAAGGAGATATGAGAAAATAATCATTCATAAACAACTTTTTAAATCCAAGTCTGTAAACCCTTTCCAAGGTGAACCATTAAGTGGACCCAATCACTTTCGTTGTATTTAACAACTCGGTGGTAGAGATTATAACCATTTTAACTTTTCATTTTCCCACATCTTGGTTTAATGAAAAGTTATCTCTATAACTTTGTCAATCCTGACAATTTATGAATCTCTGACGAGTTAAACAATCAACTTTGTGGAATATCTAAGAAACCTTGTTGTACTTCATATTTCACGTATTGAACCTCATTCAAGAATCGATTCATAGAAAGATCTAGCCTATCTTGCTTTTCATAAAACAATTTTCATTCTTAACTAAACAACTATTCCACAAACCGTTGATAATTCTTTCCTATCCACCCAACTCTGGTATACACATCCCAGTTTACTTTCTGATCACTGATCATCTTTTTATTTGAACTGTCAGCCGATCAATTCTTAGGCTATCATTAGTCTAAACATATAAATGATGCAAATAATATTTGAGTTAGTAGAGCTGCGTGTTTATCTGATCCTTCATCTTTCCGGTGCTTCTCAACAGAAACCTAGAATCATAAAAGTCATCCCGTGACTATAGATCTCTAATTACAATCTAATCAGAAAATGAAACCTAGCGCATTTTGCAACTCCCACTCATTCTCTAAGTATCTATTCAAAATATTATTTATGTTGTGGAATAGAAAGTAATTACCAATTCCAACTCGTCAGCCAATTCACTTAACTTTCTATTTGACTGGTCAAAACCCCATTTTCTATCTATGAGTTCACCAAGAACCTCATTTCATTCACTTATCCACTAATTACTTTCAAATTATCTTTATAACTACTTCAGTTTCCACATTTATCAATTCAATCGCATTGTTTTCTACTTTTCTCCAACTACTGAGATTTCCATTATCTCAATCTCAATCATTTACTGTTCACCATACTTTTCTCATTACCTGAATAAAGACAATTTCCCTCAACTCGAGTAGATATATATTTCTAGACAAGGATCAACATATTTCTTGATTATACTCACAGTATAAACTTTAACTTGTATCTCATACAAGTTACAAATATGTTGTCTATTTTCACCACTTTTCAATACATGTTTTGGCTATACCCAATGCTACATTGAAAGAATATTTAATTCTTCAAACATATCTACTCAGATACACTGTACTCTATTCAGTATTTTAAACCACTGGGGATCATACTGACTAACTTAGCTGTAAGTCGTGCTTCTCTTTTTATTTCTCATTTATATCTTCATCGTCATTCAGGTACCTGACATCAACTCAGTCTAAAATAATCTAGTGCTTTAAAATCTCATCACTGACTAATCAAGTGGTGTAAGCACTATATTTGAACCGATATACAACATCTTTACTGATATCAGTTGTATATTACTTTGATTAAAACTTTCAACATTTGAAGTTTGATTTCTAAATAAGATCCTTGTAAAGATAAATTAAATTCCATCAAACTTATAGTTTGATATCCTAAGTCTTATAGGGACTCGTTGGCCTCAAATTCTCTTCTTCATACGTATGTGAGAATGTCTTGACCATTTAATTGCCTATACTTAAGCATCCAACTGACTGAAATGAAACATCATAAACTTTTTTTATTCCGAACCACACCGATTCATTCGATTATTCAAAGACAAGTGGATGCATCACACCAGTCTTCTACGCTGTGAAAGAATCATGATTTTGAAAAGGAGTTACTTTAAGAATTTTGGTCATGCACAACTACTCCAGTGCCTTACCTAGACTAAAGGAGTCTGTAGTGCTACTTCCAACAGTTACAAGTCATCTCAATGTCTCATTTTATTTTTATTTTATACCGAGAGTCTATTCCGTTCAGTTTTTGTCAATCTTAGCTATTCTCACATTTATTTCATCCTTAATCCCTTTATAAACTTATCACGACTTTTGATCAACATTTAATCACTTACAGCTCCTTAATCTTGGCTTATAAGGTAATTTATCTCTTATTTTTTTTCGAAAACTTAGTTAAGGATAATACGACTTCTTATTCTCACACAGTCAATTGAAGTCTTCCTTAGCTAACCTTTATTCGAAACAGAGATATTTTGTGCCTCAAACAACTAAACTGCTTGTTATTGTATTTATTTGTTTTCATTATTCTCATATTTCCCAACTTTTCTTTTTCTCAAAAAGACATGTGGTACTTTTCAAGAGCCTATGTAAGATTACTTTATTTCTTATTGTTCATCAAATTACTTTCGATGAATTCACCTTTCATTATTTTTTTCATTTGAAGAAATAGAATAATTTTAATTTCCACACTATTGTTCATCTTACAACTAATCAAGCTTTTAAAGGATATTGTTTCAATCCTTTAAATCATACTAATGGAAATTCTCGGTATATAGAATTTTATACTGACTTCCATATAAATCACTTACTGATTCTCAATAAATACATATATCCCTTCCTTTGTTATATTTTAACTCGTAGTGATATGCATCATAACTAATTGCCGTTAGAAGTGATGATTGGGTACTTAGAATTTCAAAACACAATCGCTTGTGTTGATATTTAATAGCTAATCCAAGCTATTATTAGACCATTTTCCCAACACCTTAACTTCTAACATATTGATCTTATCACTACACCTTTCATTTTCAAGTTAAAGATTCCACTGATCTTTGTTTTATTACAACACTTAATCTGTTTTTAACAAAGATTACTTCTAACTCGTGTATTTTCATTCATTTTTGTTCTTTATTCGATTCATAGAACCACTTTACTCAACGTCACTTATGGATAAGTAACTTGAGTGATAAACAATTAAAAGTTTCAATACTTCTTTTTAGAAGTTGTTTGATTGGTTTAAACCACGGTTCCATTCTCAATTTCATTTTGTGTTTTGTTTTGCAAAAAGACAATATTTTGCTTCAAAGCAATGTACTTTTGTAGAAACTGACTTAGACAACTTAATTGGACTTATCACAATCCCGTTGAGATTTCCAAGTCAAGATTCAATTTGTCTAATCAATTTCTAATTTTTGAAACCACGTGTCTCCTTTTGCTGTGATTGAAACTATTTTGGAAACAACTCTCAATTGGTTATAAATTCAACCAATACTTTGTAAAATAGGTTTTTTCCAACTTACTAATTCAACCGTTACAAACCTTATTCTAAAACTCAAATTATTATATATCTTGTGTTTCAAGTCTCAACTTTAGTTTACGTTTTCCAAACGATTCTCAATCGTTAGACTTAAATTAAGTCCGTTTTGCCATTTTCTGAGTGTTTCAAGTTTGTAATAGTTTGATACTTTCGATTTCCAAGAAACCCATGTTTAGTACTTATGTTCCTGAATCATTCAGACTACTTGCTTAACCAAGTTTTCATTTGTTTTATAACCGACTATTTCCCTAAGTTATATTGATATCAAACTACTTACAGTACCATTTTGAATTTAGACTTCCCAAGTCTATTTCACTTCTATTTACGCTCTGTTTTCGTTTCACAAGTCTATTCTCTTTTTGTTTGTCAGTTACTAATCTCATGCGTCATGTCTCGCGAGTTGAGTATCAAACAGACAGAGAATACACTACCTATCGCATATCTAGCGATAATATACTAATACAAAACAAACAAATTACAATAACGTTATATTCCCAGCTCACAGTCACTTCCCAACTAATCACGACCTTATTAATGAAATTTGTTCCTTAAGACCATCCTTAGGTTATTCAAACCTAATTTAACCCTAGAGCCTTAACCCAAATGTTCTCATAAACTCAATCCTCAACTAAACCTTAATATCATTTCTAACAATTTCTCGATTGAGCTTAACCTTAGGTCTGATACCAACTCTGTCAGGGCCCGTCTCACTAAGCCCTAACTTAGCCTAATTACCTCTAATTAGGCACCTAATCCATTTCATTTACTTAATCTCAAAATATTATACAATTCAGTCCTCAATAATGCTCCAAAGTTCACTTTATGTCTTCATTGCAACCCAAATTCATTGTTCATTTAGTTGGAGCAAATTAGGAAATAATACAGACTATTCTCCGTATTTTTGTAAAAATCTCGGTAGCACCTCCCCTAAAAATGGACTGCCGAGAAAATCACCTAATAGACAGTAAATTGGGGAGAAGCTTAGAAGGACTCACAACTCCCCGCAATTCATAATATATGTATATATCAAATTAAAATTTATCGATTACTAAACTAACTTAGAGTCTCCAGTGCATTATTTACAGCTTTACAATTCCAAATAAACCAAACACTAAAATGTATACCTCGTAACTTACTTTTGAATCAAATTAGGAGACTCTTATAACCTATTTGAATGTATTTCACGTCCTACGCTCACCTCGGAACCCAAAATAGTATATATAAAATGATTACAACAAGAAAATTAAACTTTAAGAAAGTAAAACATTCACAAAATCTTCGAGTTTTGTTTGTTCTTCATTGTCTTTATTGAGTTCCTGACATCATAAAAAATAACTCGAAAATGTAAGGTAAGTAAATTCCTACACTTCTCTGTACTCCAACAAATGTTAGTCCGAATACATGGCGACATGTAATTGCATTTTCAAAATAACAAGAAATTTATATAACAACGTGAAACCCTTTCATTACTATTTAAGGTTCACAAACAGGTTGGCCGGCCTAATAATGAACCTAAAACAGTAATAAAAGTCCAATGCATGCTACCCCGGAGTCGACATTACCCGCCTTAGACGCCTGCACTACGTCTAGTCGGGAGTGGAGCACCTCACTTTCTTACGACCCATAACATAGGAAACTCTATCTGGATGTCATGTATGCATGACCAAGAATTATACGAAATGCAATGCAGACTAAACACAAATGCAGGTACAAAAATAATTCCATAAATAGTAAAGACCACTGTATGGTTTACTTACAATTCCACCAACTAAAAGTTGGTCACGAAGCCTCACACAATGTTCCTCAGCTTTCATGTACTTTAATGTGTCCTATTAAACCATAAAATTCATTATTATAGAATTGCGAATCTATTTTCATACCTTAGACTCATGTTTCCACTTACAATGAAATTCAAGTCTCCTAACAAACTTTAACAACTATTTCAAGGTCTTCGAAAACACCTTCAAACTTCTTTTATTGTTTTGGGATTCTAATTAGAGTCCTAAATCATCAATTGGACTCTAGAATAGGTTTTTACTACCTATTTTACTTCAAAATGACCAATCAACTTGGTTGTGCATTCCCAAATTGAGTTCTCAACTCAATTAACAATTTCAAGCTATCTCATTTCTTAAATTTGATTAGGAACCTCAATGAGTCCTAATTCGACTCTTTCTCTTACCAAACTATGTAATTTTATTAACTACATTATCAATCAATGCCTTCATTCCATTAACTGATGAATTTAGTTTATTGGTTTTGACTATTTTCACGACTATGTTTCACCAACTTAAAAGTTGTACTAAGGTCCGAGCTTAGGTTCTATATAAAGTAGGATATAAACGGATTCTAAAAAGTCCAACCTTAGTTCATTTGGATAACAAATACCCATTTAAAACATTATGCAAAGTTGTTAAGTCGCAAATTTCATAATTGGACAGTTTTGAATCATACTAACATGCTATGTTCTACCTTGTTTTTCATTGATCAAACAAACTCCAATGGCCACAATTTTATTTATCATTCAAGTATGTTATACTAAGATTCAAACAAACCTATTCACAAGTCAATCGGACCTCATTTGATGTCTCAAATCAATTCACCAACATGCCTACTCAAAACAATAAGAAAAACAACAGTGCAGTCCTACTTTTTACCCTTCTTTCCGGCCTTTAAAACACTATCAAACCTTCTCCAAATCAAAATCTGATTTATAGGGGTTAAGTTTGATATATAAACACAAAAACCCATAAAATATTTTGCTCAAAAACCTTCGTTTAATTGCCCGAATTATTACCCCAAAGTAGCCCAAAAACTGGACTGCAGTACTAATGTTACTAAACTAGATTTTATGACACCAAATCGACTTCGATAGAACTATGAAACCATCTCAAAACCTCGAGCTGATTCTAAGGGACCTACTTTGGTATATCAACATCAAAACCAATACGAAAGTTCGACCAAAATCGATCGTTTGTTCCTTCAAAACCATACCCCAACATGACATGAAAATAAGACTATACAACATCTACACACCACTACAACAACAGTTCTTGTTCATCCCCTTTTCTCACTCCCAACCAAACCAATAACAACAACAATGCATAGAAAAACCTCTATTTCTTTCAACAACAACGACGATACCAACGAAACATCAATCTCTTCAATACAAACAACTAACAACTTACCAATTTCCAAGTCAAGGAAAAAAGATAGGCGATACCGTGAGAGGCGAGAGTGGAGAGCCGAGATATGGGAGGGAGTGGTTTCCCCGAGAGAGATATGAGAATGAGAGAACACGAGAGAGAACGCAGAGAGAGCCGTGAGGGAGACGGAGAGACGTCGAGAGAGAACGAGAGAGACTGTCGAGAGGAAGAAGATGAAAGGGGAAGAGGTTTGATCAAACCTCAGTTCACATGATAGATATTGGGTTTGGGTTGGTCAAATGATCAAAATACCTTTCCCTTATTATCATTTTCTGAATAAGCCAACTGCCCTTTTATGTCTTTTGCATTTTTCTATTAATTTTTCATGTTTATCCATTATGTTTTAAACCAAATTAAACCCCAATTTTGCCATAAATTGACGAAAATATCATCGCACTCCGAAACACGCGGACACCGCGTCTAAACCTTTACTTGACCCTATATCTCGTCGAATAAATTATATTACATTCACTAAGCACATGACACACAAAAATAATATTTTAACTTATGATCTCCGGTCCATAACAGGTGGGTTCTACCTCGGAAACGTAATTTTGAATTAAAATCCGAAAATACTTAATTAAACTGCTAATCATGTTTATGAAATTTTCGGATTTCACAACCGCCTAAGTATCATAGACACATCATCATCTATATCATTATCCATAATCTCAAAATATATGATAAATGTGAATCTACCCACTTTCACATGCACATTCAAGACTCTCCTTATTATTGGTACCAAGTTACCATCCACTACTTGTAAATCTATTGTATCGGGACAATTGTTCTTCAAATCCACTTGTAACATGTCCTTTATAGGCATTACATTGACTGAGGCTCCCGTGTCACATAAGATGTTTCTAAACTGGTGCATATCAATGCTTAATGGTATGCATATATCTCCAGGATCTCTCCTCTTAATTGTTTTAAGTCTCGGTGTGAATTTGAATTTTGGTTCGGCTTCTTTGGAACAACCTTGATGCTATTTCCTTTTGGTGCTTCTTCAAAAGGTTCTTCATCTTGTGGCTCAACTCTTCATTATTTCTTCCCATTCTTGTTATTCTTTAAGGCATTTATCCTTTGTTGCTTAAATTCTTCGAGTTTATCTTCCTTCACTTCTGTTGCGTTCCCACGCATCACTTCAAATTTTCTCATAGCCAAAGTGTTGACTCTTTCTGGCTTGTAACTCACTTGCTCTTACATTGGCTCATTCATTGCTGTAGTGCTCATCATGTGAATAGCACTAACATTCTCCTTGTGATTAATAGTGTTACTCGAAAACTGCCCTTCTTTCCTTCTTTGAATTTAAAGTAATAGCTAGCTAACCTATCCGTCTCTCCAGGTTCTTCATGTATAGTGTTCTCTCATCATCCATCCTCTTCAGAGCTTGCTTCATATTTTCCATCTCCTTCTCACGTTTCTTATGGCGTTCCCTATTGTTGATATTGATGGCATGCAAGAATTTCTCAATTGACTTCAATGAATTCATTTTTTTGCTTTAGCCTACCTTTCCTTGTTGGAATTTTTTATCAAAACCTACAATAACTTTAGTGCATTATCAAGATTTCCATATAAGAAGTTCGGTTGTATCCTTGATAAAACCTCTAAGGAGCCATTCCTCTAGGCCTGAAGTTGTTTCCATAGCTCTGGCTATTCATGAAGTTGACAATTTCAAACTCCATTCCATGTTGCATGTCCATTGGATTAACCACTATTTCTTGGTAATTAACGGGTTATTGTATCGCTTGCACTTATGGACTTTGTTGTGCTATTTGAAGCTTTGCCATCTGACTACTTAAGTTGGATAATTAAGCCATGATCGCTGCTTGCAAATCAATCTCATATACGCTAGCTAGCTTTCTCACTATGGAGTGAATACTGGCTGTAGATTTTTGAGACATAAGATCTAGAAGATCTAATGCTCCATCCTCATCCTTGGTTAGTAGAGAACCACCTGCCGCGGCATCCACTAGTGTTCTGGTGCTGTGATTCATTCCATAGTAGAAAATCTATAGTTGTGCCCATTTCACATTTCCATGTCCTGGACATCTCCTCAACATCTGTTTAAGTCTTTCCCAAGCCTCGCCAGTAGACTTGGTATCCTCTTGCTTGAATTGATTGATTTTCAATCTCTTTTCAATAACCTTCACTAGGGTAAATAACTTGTCTAGAAATCTTTCATTGATTTATGCCCATGAAGTCATACTCCCTGCATTAAGTCCATGGAACCATCATTTAGCTTTTCCACCCAATGAAAATAGGAAAAATATAATCTTGATTATCTCTTTTGTAACTCCAGTAATGTGCATGGTGTCACATTTCTCCAAAAAACTCTCCACATGTGCAACTGGATTTTCATTTGATAGTCTATTAAATAGGCTATTCTATACCATGTTGATGAGAGACAGTCTAAATTCAAGCTTGGTAGTGTTGGTCGGAAGCCTCATCACTCCGTTGTATGTCTCTTGAACTTCCAATTTGAAGTAGTTACGAAGACATTTCTATTTTTGCACTCTACCTTGCACTACTAGATCACCTTCGGGTTGGTTATTCCCTCGGCCATGTTATTGGTTTCGCGCTTGATCCTCTGCCATCTTGATTCCTTTATTTTTCTTTCCTTTGTTGGTTCTGTCAATCTCATGATCGTAAGGCACTAAGTCCTTCTTTTCTTTACTATGCTTGGACTAATTCTCTCTGAAAAATAAAACACAAAAAATCAAATGTAGATTGTCAAAATTGAAAATTAAATTTTTTTTATAAACATGGAAGTAACGTAATTAAAATAAAATCTTAACAATTTTGTAAACTAAACTAACTTAATGTGTGGCTACCTATCCCCGGCGCCAAAAACTTGATCGTGGCTGTCAGTATGACGGGTTGATTGTAGTAATAATGTGATCACTAATGTTGATTATGGATATCATCATCAAGGAAAGGTGTATTGCACATAGTTCACTTGGTTAGATTTACTATATTTCTAAGAAAATCCTTTTTTAATTGGTTAAACTAAACTACTCCATTCTAGAAAATAAAGTAAATAACTTTGTACTCTTATATTAAGAAGATCTTAGTTCACAACTTCACCTAGGTAATGAAATACTATGCTTTCACATCACTTCCTTCATCTTCATTATGTGTGTGCAATGCTTAATTAGAATAGGCAGATTTCATTCAGTTTTAATTTAACCCACTATCGTGGTGGAAAAGATTCTAATATGTAAACTAGAACTCTACCTATCGGTATGAATGACGCAAGTTACACATTCTTATTAGTCCAAGAGTTTGGCAGATATATACCATACTCGCGTCTATCATTTATTGTTTTTTTAGCGCCTTATCTTCATTATAACCCTTTCAGTGCATTTCTTATTGACTAGCATTATTTGTAGCCACTTTATTTAGATTCTTATTAAATGAAACTTACGTTTCTTTCGGGGATTTACTCACTGGACTCGTCATCAAGTTTTTGCATGGATGACCGAGTGTAAATCCTACGACGACCCGGGGAAAAGCAGTACTTGGCGACTTCATCTGATTATTGCGAGCCTCAGCTAGCTCATCTAGTGAGTGTTTGTATATATTATGTTACTGCTTTTTTGGTATATTTTGGGAGACTTGATACACGGATACATGTATATTGATCCTATTGTACATTTTGTCACCTCATATATACATGGTATCTTTTTTGATGGGTTTTCCACTACTTAGGGTTCGTTAATGAAGTAAAATTTGTATTATTTATCATCGTTTTATCTAAAATGAAAGAATTCCACAATTATTGATAACTTACACTCAATAAATCACAGATTTAGCTGAAAAGACTAAGGAATAACTAAATAACTTATCAAATAAGTTAAGTGAAATAAGGAATAGACCAACTAAACAAAATTAAGAACATATTTTCATAAAACACAAGATAATTGGAATGGTTAGGCTAATTGGAAGGTTAAGTACTTATCGTGGGTTGTCAAGGATAGGCGTGCAGATGACGTGGCATGACATGGTGACATGTCCGGCGGCATGGCGTGGCCCAGATTGCCTTGGTATTTTGGGCCGCTACATTGAGAGTCCCCAACGTGGTTCCCCTATAATGTGTCTGTGTGTGTTAGGGGAAGGGGGACTCAACTGTTGAGAGAATGTGGTTCCTCCACAGTGTGTGTGGGGGGATGGGAGAGAAGGGTGTATTTTCATTTTCCATAGTGAGTGTGAGAAAGTGTGGATCATAAAAAAAATGTGTTTGTCCAATTTCCAGTGTGTGTGAGAGTGTGGGGGTGCGTATTTTCATTTTCCACAGTGTGTGTGTGGGGAGGGTGTATTTTTATTTTCTTGTGTGTGTTTTTTTTCCATTTTCCATAGTGTGAGTATGTGTGTTTTTCAAATTATTGTATACTTGACAATAATTGTAATTTTTTTATATATTTATTTTATAGGGAAAAATATTTGAGGACTTGAGGATCAAAGGAGCACCACACTAATAAATCCGAAAGAACGTTAAATATTTTATATTTATAAATAATGATTATAGCATTTATCATGAATGAATGATGTAGAAAACTATTAGTTATTACATGACATAAAAAAATTGTTACGTAAACAACTAAATTAAAATTATTTTTGTTTTTTTTATTTTTAATTAATTTTTAATATACTAGTAAAGCATAATAATTATTTTATAAAATTGTCCAAAACTATGTACTCATAATTAATATTAATTATTTTTTTATTATTTATTTTCATTACAAAAGTTTATGGCCATGTTGCCTAATAATATTAGCCCATCATTACGGCCCATCACATATCAATAAAAATGTCATTTTTTCCTTAAAAAATTTATTTGTAATATGAATTAAAAAAATGATTAGTTTTTTCCGAAGTAAATTCGATTATTTTTTTTTGAAGTAAATTAACACAATCTTACTGATTTCAAAAACTACTTTATTTTTTAAGAAATTGATCCTAAAAGATAAACTTGATTTTAAAAAGCAATGGCCTAAAAAAGTAATTTTCTAAAAAATTATAATCAAATTACAAACCAAAGGCCTATTTTGAAATAATTCTGATGAAGTTTTGGAAACCAGGGGAATTGAGGAGATTAACGAATTAGTGATGAACTAATAAACACACATCAAAACTTAACAAGAACTGATATCACAGTAAGACTTGAATGTCTTCTCAGCCTAAACAATCAATTAATCAAATTGATAATGTGTACAACCATTATCACGATCGATCGTTCTCACAAAACTCAAGTAATAAATGATGATTGACACAATGGCAATCTCGAGTATTTATAGACTCAGTTTATTTACTCTATCTATGAATTATGTCCTAAATAATGTACAACTCAAAAAACCTCCTCCGTCTCCAATTGTAAATCTTATTGGAATCATCCAATGTTCAACAAATAAGTCTTCTATTCCTTCAAGAACCTGGACTCGTCGTTTCCATAAAGCTCTTCAGTTCTTTATGCACCTTTCTCATAGATTTGTAGTTGTAATCCATCTAGAAGTTCTCTGCTTAAAGTATCGAACTTTTTCATTGTCGCAGACTAATAGTGACAGTTGCTTTATTTTAGTATCCAACTCGTATTCAATTCCTATTTTGACTTCAGATCTGTATTCATTTTCGACTCTGATTTTGATACTGTAATCTTCACTGGAATTTGCATTGATGTCTATCTATGAATTGTATCTACACTCAGACATCTTACTTAGTTAGGCTTCCATCCATATCATAACATTTACCTAACTAAATTAACTCTAATTTTGACAATATACTCCAATAAGGATAAACTGACCGAAACACAGTAAACTAGGGTCTAACAATCTCCCCCTTTTGGCGTAAATTGGTCAAATGCAGTAACTTAGCAAGATAACCAAATTTTTGAAGAACTTCATAAAATGCATTGATACTGATGGATTAAAGTAACAACAGAAAAAGTAAAACCCCAAAAAGATTATAGTCACTAGCCAATAAGTACAACTATGAAATGTAGTCTTAAGAACATAAAGTTCATGTACTTATAATTACAAAATACTAAAAAACAAAAATATAACCTTCTCTTGCTCACTCCCTTTTTTTGACTAAACAAAGTTAAAGAGATTACAACTAAGTTCTAACCAGCCAACTCAATCGATGAAGTTTGGCGTCAGCAATGTCTAGCTCTTCTTGCATAGGTCGAATCTATACAGCTACATCTTCTCTGTAGACACTCAGATAGACAATGTGATCCAAGAAGTGCTCGAACAGTGGAGCATGTGGTCGCATCATCACCGGAGAACTTGTTTGTTGCAGAGGTTTATCTTGAGTTGGAGCAGAGTCATCTTTAGCAATTTTTGTCTTTATCGTAGCTGTTGGGGAATGTGCCCTATGTCAATCTATAAACATTATTTATATTATAAGTTTAGTTAATAAAATTGAGGTTTTCATTTGTTGTTTTATTATAAGTGAGTGCATGTTTGCCTTATAGTAAGATCCATGAGTATTTATTGAAATATCCTAAATGTCTCTAGTCGATCATTATACTGTGAACTATAATGAATTAAGGCTAGTGTAAATCTTGATTGATGGTCATGTGATGATCATGCGTATAGGGATACAAATCGAGATCATAAGTACTTGTTATGGGAACAAGGTACTGGACTAACCCGCTATGAGAAAACCATATGGATTAAGTCATTGATGTTACTCATGATAGGTATATCATTAGTCCTTCAACTTAAGATTACCATAGACTTCAATATTAGGAGCATGGTGAATTGACACAATCAAATGTTGTCTTTAACCTAACAATTATAAAAATTGTGATTGGTTACCATATGAATAATATGTGAAGGTTTGTATTCAAGATAGAAGTTGTCCTTCTCGTATGGAAAGAGATATCAGTGGATCCCTCGATATGTTAGATTGTTAAATGGCCAAGTCTAACTGAATTGATATGATCAATGTCATTTAGATGTTTTCAATTTATCTAAAGATCGAGACTACTACGATAGAACATTAATGGTGACTTTTCATGCCTTATGTTTAATCAAAGGATATTGCACAACAAAAGGATATGATATATGTTATTCATTAGGTTGTATCGATTATGATATTTATGCTGCTTGGGTAGTCATAATGCCTTGTTAGAGACCTTTTACGACTTGTGTACCAAAATGGTTTTGGTTCACTACCAATGTCGCATGAACCTATTGGGTCACACAAAAAGAATGGCTTTGCGCAATTTCAATTAGTCCAGAGTAATAAATCTTATATGATAAGATTCATGACATAAAAGCCTTTACAATTTGTTTTATGATAACTTATTAATATGGTGTATATGTAATTTGCTTAAATTGCCTAAATACAATAGTTGTATCACAAATAGGATATTTAGTGAGGGCTTATCTACGCATATAAATAGAGGTTGAAACCCAAAACAAAATAAGATTTTCGTTTTTGCAAATTATAAGTTCTCGAGATTTTTGGGGAAAAAGAAAAAACTTTTCTCTTTTTTTTGGCTAGCACTCAAAATTGTGGTCACCGTTCATGTATGGATTTCTGATAGAGGATGAGCACTTGAAAGTCTTGGAGAATAAAAAATCAGAGATGAAAAGTCATGGATAAGGTATGGTTTACTTTTGTAGATCTAGTTTAATAGAACTTATTTACGATCTTTTTAAGGTTTTTCAAAAATCTTTTTAGTGAAACCACCACAGCTGACCGGCCAGCAGGACCGCCGCTAACTGTTCATAGCACAAGAAAAATTTGTATAATAGTCAATATTATTAAAATTTCCTAACTTTTTTAGTGATTTTAAATGCATTGTAATATATGATATTTATCTTTTTTAATTAACGATCACTAAAACAAATAAAAAATCCCTCTTCCAAATAGTAAGTCAAAAGACATCCATTCTCAAGCACTTGTAAAGGCTTCAATCACATCAATATTGGTCTTCCTCCACAGAGTGTATTGTATTATCTTGGTGAGCCAAGTTGAGTAACGGTTACTCTATTATTTGAAATGGTTAGACTTGATAAAGCTATCAAAACGGTTTTGGGCTTTAGGCACAAGATGAGATAAAACATGCTAAGACATAAGATGTCATAATCTCATAAAAAAAACTAAAAGTTACATATGATATAATTGGTAATAGGTATTTACCTTAATAACCTAATTCAAAGTGTCATACCTTAGCTGTCTTGGAATTAGGTGAAACATGGATTTTAGTCCCTTAAATTAACACAATATTTTTAGGAGAGTTGTTAATTTAGTAGGAGTTTATACCTCTATACTAAAATGAACTTTTACATAATATTTGTTGTAGATCTATGACCTCTTCAAATCACACTAATCTTTTTTCATTGTCATCCATCCTTAAGAAGGATAAATTGTCTAGGAAAAACATTCTTGACTGGTTCAGAAACTTGAGAATTATTCTCAAGCATGAACGCAAGTTGTATGTCCTGGATGACCCTATTTCTGAGAAACCACCAGCCAATGCTTTAAGAGCCGTGAAGGACGCACATACTATGCATGTCAACAACTCAACTGATATTACATGCATTATGTTGGCAACCATGGTTTCTGAACTTCAGAAGGACATGGAACACATGGAAGATTATGACATGGCTACGATGCTGAAGGAAATGTTCTAATAGCAAGCTAGGCAAGAAAGGTTCGAGACAGTAGAAAACCTTCATTGTTGCAAAATGGCCAAGGGTGCGTCAGTTAGACCTCATGTTCTAAAAAAGAAGGGTTGTATTGACCATCTTGATAGTAGATTTCCTAAAAGCCAAGAGTTGGCCACATATTTGATCCTGAATTCATTTCTTGATAATTATTCACGATTTGTGATGAACTATAACGTAATAATATGGAGAAGTCTATCACAGAGTTGCATTTGATGCTTAAAACTGCTGAGCAGAATGTTAAGAAACCAATTGCTAATGTCTTAATGACTCAAAGGAAAAGTTATGAAGAAAAAGGTAAAAAGTAAGGCTAAAGTTTCCAAGGCTATTGTGAGTGTCACAAAGCCTATGGAAAAAGTCAAACCTTAGGATGCATCTACTTCATAGTCCCAAAAGTAAAAAAAGAAGGAAATTGTCATTTCTGCCATGCACCTGGGCATTGGTTCAGAATTGCAAGTTCTGTCTTGAAGATCTAAAGAAAAAGAAGAGTAATACGACTACGGCTTTAGGTATTTATATTATTGAAGTTAACTTTTCTACTACTGATTCCTAGGTATTGGATACCAGATGTGGATTTTACATTTAATTTTGAATCATATGAAACATGTGTATCTTGTTTACTAGGCAACATGACAAAAGTCCCTTTACTGGAAACAGTGAAAGGGCAAGTGATTTATTGAGTCTATTACATACTGATGTATGCGGTCCTATAAACACAATGGGTAGAGATGGTTATCAGTACTTCATTACTTTCATCGATAATTTCAGTAGATATGATTACGTGTATCTCGTGAAACATAAAGGTGACTATTTTGAAATGTTTCAAACATTAAAGAATGAAGTGCACAATTAACTTGGTAAAACTATTAAAACACTTTGATCAGATCGAGATGGTGAATATTTGAGCGAAGAGTGTAATGACCATCTTAGTAACTGCTGGATTGGCTCATAGTTAACTCTTCCAGCAACTCCATAATGGAATGGTGTTTCTAAGAGGAGAAATCAGACTTTGTTGGATATGGTTTGATCTATGATGATTCAACTGACCTTCCAATTTCCTTTTGGGGCTATGCCTTAGAAACTGTTGCATTTACACTGAATCATGTTCCTTCTAAAGTGGTTAATAAAATACCATATGAGATGTGGTATGGGAAAAGACTAAGTTTGTCTTTCCTAAAGATTTGGGGCAGTGAGGTCTTCGTATGACGATAAATCTTAGAAAAATAATCAGCCAAATCTACTAAGTGTGTATTTGTTGATTATAATAAAGAAACTAGAGGATACTATTTTTTATAATCCCACTGAGAATAAAATGTTTGTTGCTCAAAATGGTGACTTTATGAAAAAAGATTTTATTTCAAAAGACAACAATGAGAATAAAGTAAGTCTTATAGAAGTTCAAGAACCATAATCAAATACTCAACCGCAAGTAGGAGATTAACAAAATCTTGAACTAGTTAAACCTCCCCAGGTATAATAAGGCCCGCGTAAGTCTGATAGGGTAAGACATCAACTTGAGATATTTAGATTTCTTATCACTGATTGTAGTGAGGTATTGCTTATAGAAAAAAATGAGCCTACTACTTATTAGGAGGTTGTGTCTAGCCCTAATGCGGATAAATGGCTTAGTGCCATGTATTCTGAGATGCTATCCATGTATGATAACCAAGTTAAAAACTTGATTGATTTACCTGAAGATGGTAAGACCATTGGATGTAAATGGGTTTTCAAGAAGAAAACTGATATAGATGACAATGTGCATACTTATAAAGCACGACTAGTAGCAAAAGGTTTCAGACATACTCAAGGTGTTGATTATTATGAGACTTATTCTCTTGTAGTCATGCTTAAATCTATTAGAATTCTAATTGCCACAACTGCATATTATGACTATGGGATATGGCAAATGGATGTCAAAACAACTTTTCTAAATAGAAAGTTACTTGATGATGTGTATATGATACAGCCTGAAGGGTTTGTTCATCCTGAAAATTCTAGGAAGGTGTGCAAGCTTCAATGATCCATTTATTGATTGAAGCAAGCTTCTCGGAGTTGGAATGTTCATTTTGATGAAGCAATTAAGGAATTTGGTTTCATTAAAAACAAAGATGAGCATTATTTATATAAGAAGGTCAGTGGGAGTATGGTTGTTTTCTTGGTACTATATGTTGATGATATATTACTCATTGGAAATGACATCACAACCTTGTAGAGTGTCAAGTCTTAGTTAGGGAAGTGTTTCTCAATGAAAGACTTAGGAGATGTCGCCTACATCTTTGGGATTAAGATCTATAGGGATAGATCTAAAAGGCTGATCGGTCTAAGTATGAGTACTTATATTGATAAGGTATTGAATAGGTTCAATATGCAAGACTCTAAAAGAAGGTCATTGCCAATGTCTCATAGTATAGGTCTCAGCAAGACTCAATGTCCTAAGACTAATGATGTGCGAGAACTGATGAATATGATTCCATATGCATCAGCTATTAGATCTATTATGTGTGCCATGTTATGCACTCGACCTGATGTATCATATGTTTTGAACGCAACAAGCATATATCTGTTTAATCCCAATGAGATTCTTTGGATAGCAGTAAAGAACATTCTTAAGTACTTGAGAAGGATTAAAGAAGTGGTCTTGGTCTATTGAAGTTTGGAAGACGAGCTTGTTGTAAATGGTTACACAGATGCAAGTTTTCAAAATGATATAGATGAATTCAGATCACAGTCTAGATATGTGTTTACTTTGAATGGAGGTGCAGTGAGCTGGAAAAGTTCAAAGCAATACATTGCGGTAGACTTTATAACAGAAACCGAGTATATTTCAACATCTAATGCAACTAAGGAGGCAGTTTGGATCAAAAGTTCATCTTTGAAGTTGGTGTGGTTCCGAGTAGCTAATCCCGTTTGCTTGTATTATGATAATAACAGGGCGATAACACAGGCCAAGGAACTAAGATCACACCACCGATCCAAACATATACTTAGATGTTTTCATTTCATTTGAAAAATCATTGAGAGGGGAGACGTAAAGATTTGCAGAGTTCGTATAGAAGACAATGTTGCAGATCCTTTGATGAAGGCTCTTCCACAAGCGAAACATGATGGTAATATTAGGTCATTAGGTATTAGATACATGAATGATTGTCCTTAGTGCAAGAGGGAGATGTTGGGGCATGTGCCCTAGGTCACTCTACAAACATTATTTATCTTATAACTTTAATTAATAAAATTGAGGTTTTCATTTGCTATTTTATAATAAGTGATTGCATGCTTACCTTATAGTAAGATCCATGGGTATTTGTCGAAATATCATAAATGTCCCTAGTCGGTCATTATAATAGGAACTATAATGAGTTAAGTCATAGGTGTTGCTCATGATAGGTATATCATTAGTCCTTTGAGTTGAGATTATCATAAACTTCAATATTAAGAGTATGGTAATTTGACACAATCAAACATTATCTTTAACTGGGCGATTATAAAGATTGTGATTGGCTACCGTATGAATAATAAGTGAAAGTTTGTAGTCAAGATAGAATTTTTCCCTATCGTATGGAGATAGATATCAGTGGATCCCTTGATATTTAGACCTTTTAAATTGCCAAGTCCAAGTGAACTGATATGATCAATGTCAATTGGATGTTTTCAATCTACCTAAAAATTAAGACTAATACGATTGAACATTAAGGGTGACTTTCCATGCCTTATGTTTAATCAAAGGATATCACACGACAAAATGATATGATATATGTTATTCATTAGGTTGTATCGATTCTGATATTCATGCTATTTAGGTAGTCAAAATGCTTTACATGAGACCGCTTATAACTTATCTACCTAAATGATTTTGGTTCACTGCCAACGTCGCAAGAACCTATTGGATCGCACACAAAGAAGGGTTTTGCGCAATTTCAATTGGTATGGAGTAATGAATTTGATATGATAAAATTCATGACATAAAAACCCTTAAGATTCTTTATATGATTACTTATTAATAGGGGCGTATGTGTAATTTGCTTAAACTACCTAAATATAATAATTGTATTACGAATATGATTTTAAGTAAGGGCTTATCTACATATATAAGTAAAGGTTGAAACCCTAAGACGAAAATTTTGGAAATTTTGAGTTCTCTAGAATTTGGGAAAGAAAGAAAAACGTTTTCTATCTCTCTTGGGGCTAGCACTCCGAATTGTGGTCACTATTCGCATGTGGATTTTCGGTAAATGACGCGCGCTTGAACGACTTGGAGAACGAACGATCAGAGAAGGAAAATTACATATAAGGTATGGTTTACTTTTGTAGATTTAGTTTAATGGAACTTATTTATGATCTTGTTAGGGTTTTTCAAAAATTGTGTTTGATTTTGTGCTGAGTATGAACCCCAAAACCCAACAGTAGCAGCAGCAGTAAGAGCAGAAGAAGCATATTTAGCAGCAGTATCATCAACCAAAGTTGTTGGTTCAGCAGAAGTGGTAGGAATGGCTTGATTGACTTCAAAATCCTCATGCTCAAGGTGAGTAGGAGGATGGATTGACATACTTGGCTTTGGTTGCAAAGCTTTGTTCTTTAGAATCTCAATAGTATGTCCCGTGGTTGTAGTTACCAAAACCAGCACAATGCCCTCAAGGTTAACAATAGTCAAGTCCTCAATAAGAGGAATCTCTGATGTTGCTACAGACTCTACTTGTGCAGTAACATTTTCACAAGGAACCTCACTCATCAGTCCCATAATTCATTTTAAGGGACTCAAGAGTACTTGTCTTAACAGTGGTAATAAGAGTAATAACATTTAGATCAAAGTGTAAATCGTTGAAATTACCTTGATCATCTCCCATATCTTGAAACTCAGCAGGTGAGGTGATTTCTTCTAGTCTATTAGGAAGTAAAGCAGATGAACTCGCACTTATCGGTGAAACAAGTAGCAGCCCATTTTGTCCTGTAGCAGCTGGAAGAGTATCTTCCTCTCTTGTAATTTCCTCTTTTGAAGATTGCACTTTGATAGGACTATATCATTTTTCTTAGAAACAACAAAATCTTTCGTTTGATAATTTTTCTAGACTTTCATATTGGCTTAGTAGCAAGGGTTGAAACATTAAGATCACTAGTAAGTAGCCTTAACAATGCAGTTGGAGCAACTGATGACTTCTTTTGTGGTCATAAGAAGTTGATATCAACAATTCTGCTGTTAGACTTAATTTGATGATTCAGTCTAACCTCTTCCACCACGTTTTTCAACTTGTCATTGTTCTACTCAATGATAAAGTATTTTCCAAATAGTGATGTTAGGAAGCATGATAGATATATCTTGTTTTGTTTCTTCCCTAAGCGAACTACGGAGTCGTAGATCTCCTTCCTAATGTTGAACTTCTTCCCAAAGCAAGAGAATATAGCAGTAGCACTCTCTCCATGAACATGTGTATAATGAGAAGTGGCCATCGCAGTCAAGATCTTCCACAACATGTAGGCCTTGCAAGTTAGATTGGTAGCAGGAAACCCAAAAGCATTGTCAGAGGGACATGTTTTAAGAATCCCTCTAATCATCATTGATACATCACCATCAAGCAAGAGTGTCGAACCCAGCTTGTCATCAGACGTCCCCAATCCAGAAAGTCTTAGCATGCAATTGATTGAAACAAGACTGAATGGAATGTAGTACTTACGAACAAATACCTTATCCGCGGCAGCGTCCCCAAAATTTTCAAGAAGATTGCTCTAGAATTCCTTGCCAATTGATTCATTGTAGAAGCCTTCATGATTTACCAACACGTAAATGCCAGTTTGAACCAACAAGTCGTTTAAGCCTGTTTCATGAAAGTGTGACATATTGATCGGTTGATCATAATAGTATTTCCTCTTTACCGTATCTTTGAATTTCTCTGTAAACTCCAGCGACTAGAAATTACCAAATACAGAGGGAGCCGATGCAACAAAGTACTGTGAAATGAACACGATCTTTATCTGGTCAAAGGCTTTGTTGATAGCCCCAGCTTCATCAAGAATCCTCTCTAAGGAGTTAGAGATAACCTATTCATTGTCATCAACCTTCTTCTTGCCCTTGGTCTGTAGTTCTGGCTTTATTTGGAATAGCCAGTTTGCCCAACTGATTGACGTCATCAAACAACCCCTAATTTCACCATTGTGCTCTCTGCAACAATTCGTGGATCTGACGATATATCGATGTAGAGTTTATAGGAAGGAGCATAATAGTAGATGCCATTTGTCTCTAGTGTCCGAATATCAGATGCAGTAGTATAGTCATCATGTCAGCACTGAAGAAGAAGATTAAGACATTCTTGTAGTAAATCGAAGCAAGAAAGGTAAAAAAAATGGTAGATAGGAAAGACATGTCACAACGAGAGAAAAGAATTTGAATTGGGAAGACCAAATTGTGAGAATAAGGTATAATCACAAAAAAACAAATTGTAACCCAAATCATAAAAGAAATCTCTCTTAAACCCCTCAAAAATTAATCCAATATGTCAAACGAAACAATATTTACTCCCCCTCAACCTGATATAACGCCTAGTTTTTATTGCCAACTTAAAGAGCGACACGTGTTTTAATTAAATCCAAGTGGCAGTTTCTTCGTCAAATACATAAGAAGCTCACAACAAAATGTAAAACATATTGATATCTGCATGAATGTAGATAACAGCCAGGTTGCTGTACGAACCAATGCTAGTGAGAGCAAACGCCAATATCATGGCACAAACTCTTAAAAGTTTGTGTGTCAATAGCCTTAGTAAATATATCAACTAACTGTCTTTCCGTAGTAACATGTTGAATACAAATTAATCCACTTTCCACTAGATCCCTGATATAGTGATGATGAATATCAATATGTTTCATTCTAGAGTGTTGAACTGGATTATTTGAAATATCAATGGAGCTTTTATTATCACAGTAAACTATTAATTGAGATAAAGCAACACCACGGTCTTTGAGCATTTGCTGCATTCATATTAACTGCGTACAACAATTGCCAGCAGCAATACATTCAGCTTCATAAGTTGATAATGAAATGCAGTTTTGTTTCTTATTGTTCCAAGTGATAAGATTAGAACATATGTAATAATATCCACTTGTGGTGCTCTTTCAATCAAAAATATTTTCAGCCCAATCAACATCACTATACTCGATTATCACAGGCACCTCCTTTAATAAATAGTATACCAAAGTCAGTTATTCTGTGCACATAGCACAAAATCCTTTTTTACAACAATCGATGAGACTACTTTGGAAATGCCCGATAGCAAGCACAAACCCCAAAACTAGAAGCAATATCTAGTCCGGTCGTAGTAAGATATAATAAGCTACCAATCATGCCTTTGTATAATGTAGGATTGACATCAACACCTATGTCATCCTTATGAATCTTCTTACATGAGCTCATAGGTGTTCGAATAGACTTAGTAGTGTCCAATTTGAAACGCTTAACAAGAGATTTAACATATTTATTCTAAGATAAAAATATACTATCTTGAGAATGTGTAATCTGCAGACCCAATAAGTAAGTAAGATCTCCAACCATGCTCATCTCAAATTCTTTCTTCATCAAATTAACAAATTTCGAAGCTAGGTTTGTAAATGTAGCCCCGAAAACAACATCATCGACATAAATATGCGCAACCACAAAATGTTTATTCTACTTTTTAAGAAACAAAGTTTTATCTGTAGACCCTCTATTGTAACCTTTCTTTAGCAAATAAGCAGTCAACCTTTCATACCAAGCTAGTGATGTTTGCTTCAATCCATAAAGTACTTTTTTTAGATGATATACATTATTAGGTTTGTCATGACCTCTAATCCTTTAGGTTGTGCAAAATAGGCTTTTTCTTGCAAATAACCATTTAGGAAAGCACTTTTTACCCTCATTTGTTGTAAGTTGTTACAAGCAATGGCTAACAATAGATGAATAGATTCCAATCTGGCAACTGGAGCAAACATCTCATCAACATCAATACCTTCAACCTGTGTGTATTCTCATGCAACTAATATGGTTTTGTTGCAAATAATAACCCCATTCTCATTTTTCTTGTTGCGGAATATCCACATAGTACCAATGATATTAACATTAGTAGGTCGTGGAACAAGCTCCCATACATCCCGTCTAACAAACTCATTGAGTTCCTCTTGCATGCCATTCACTTAATATTCATCCATTAAGGCCTCCTAAATACTTTTAGGCTCAATCTGAGATGTAAATCAAGCAAAACGAACCATATTCCTATAATCAATAGGATGAATATCTCTAGTTTGCACTGGATCATTAATTGAGCTAATAATTTGCTTAATTGGATGATCTTTCAGCATCCTTGACTATGGAGCAGCAGATGTAGAAGTAGAACTAAGTTTTGTAGTAGTATGTGATTTTGAATCATCATTATAATCGATAGAGTAGTGATATCAGATTAAGATGTTTGAGCAGTAGGCTGAATTTTAGATGCTAAGCTAATTAGTGTTGGTAGCTCATCATCATAATCCTCTTGAAAGGATAATTGTTCTATTCTTACACAATCATTAACCATAACCTTCATAGATTCCATCACAGTCATAGTTCACTTATTGTAGACTCTATAAGCTTTACTATTTTGAGAATATCCAAGAAAGATTCTAAATTACTTTTGGAATTAGACTTTCCCTAGTGACCTCTATCATTCAATACGAAGCAGTTACTGGCAAAAACATGAAGATGTTTCCAAACTTTCCTAGATGTTTTATTCTGGTGATGGGTACTCATATATTTAAACATTCTATAGCAACGTGGTCGAATATGACCAATAATCCCACAATAATGACATGTAGGAGGAGGTTTATTGTTTGCAAAATAATTACTTTTTTCTTTGCGCTTGTAACAACCTTCTATGGCAAAATCTTCCTTCCCTTTGCTATATCGACTTATGTCTTACTTGATTGACCTTTATTGATTATAGTTCCTTTGACAAATACCGTAGGAGCATTGGCATATCCTTCAGTCTAGATAAGACCAAACTTAACTTATAAAGATTGATTGGTTTGCAGCATTTTGTTGAACTTATGAGAACTAGTATGGAACTTTGCAGTAACAGCCTCATAATTAGAAAGAGCTTTCTTCAATATAGAGATTTTAGTCTCACATTCTTTTAGCAGTGCATGAAAAGTTATGTGTTCTTTTTCAAGAGACTTGTAGTCCAATTTGACAAAGAAGAATTTCATCTTCAAATCAAACTTCATTCAGTAAACATTAAATCATAAAAAGCCTGAAGATCTTTTGTAGAATCCTCATCTTTGACAACAACACATATATCATTGGCCTTTTCCTTACTCTTTTTCTTGTCGGATACTACGAAATCAAGTTGAGAAACACTAACAACAGATGGAGAAGCATCAATAGTATTTGACTCTGTCAATATAGCAGTGAGTATAGTAGTTGAATCATTTGAATCTTTATCATTGTCATCTGAGTCATTTTCACTCCAATAAGCATTCAATGAATTCTTATTCTTGTAAGTGGGACATTTAATCTGAATATGTCCAACTCTTCCACACTCATGACACTTAATGCCCTTGAGTTTATTCTTACAATCTATCTTCTTATCATTAGTAGAAGGCTTATTGCTGTCATTACCCTTCTTGTAATTAGTTCCAGCAGGACTTCTCTTATACTTTTTGAGAGATTTTGTGAACTTCTTTGCCATCATAGCAAACTTATCTCCCATAGAGTCATGAAAAATAATAGTCTCAACAAGATAAGGCATTCTTAAAAGAACGGGGCTTTTTATACATATTCATCTCATATGTTTGCAGAGAACCCATTAATTCATCAAGAGACATTTTAGTAATATCACGACACTCTTCGATTGCAGTAATCTTCGAGTGAAATTGTGAAGGTAGAGCATGAAGAACACGTCATACTAACTAATTGTTAGTATACTTTTCTCCAAGTTAAAAAGCTTGATTAGCAATGTCTTGTAGATGAGCATTGAAAGATACAATATTTTCATCCTCTTTCATCTTAATACGATTAAGCATAGAACTTAGTTGTTGTAACTTGAAAATGTCGACATAATTCGTACATTCAAAGATTGTCTTCAAAACATCCCATGCTTGTTTTTTGGTAGTGCAATTTGCAATTAGTCTGAAGCGTTCAACATCAATAGCAATGAAGATGGAATTGATTGCCTTATGATTGGAAACCTTTTCCTTCTTCTCCGCGTTTGTCCACAGAGATGCAAATTTTAGAATAGCTTTCCTATCTGTATTTGGTTGCGTTGGAGCAATGTATTCTCTCTCAAGAAGTTCTCGTGCAATTTCATCAATTGTAGAGACAAAGTGAACCATCTGAACCTTCCAGTAAGCATAGTTGGTTCTTTCCTGCAATGGCAATCGAGTTATTGATCCACCTTCGTATCCTTCAGTAGTTCATGGTCGTAACAACTCATCAATAGATCATATGGTGATAAAACTCTCCAAATTCTCACTTTTCTATGCTTACAAAAATAACAATGTGATAAAGCTCTGATACAACTATTGAAGTGTTGGAAACTAGAGGAATTGAGGAGATTAATGAATCGGTGATGAACTAATAAACACACATCAAAACTAAACAAGAATTGATATTGCGGTAAGACTTGAATGTTTTCCTCTGAATAGGCTCAGCCTAAATAATCAATTAATCAAATTGATAATGTGTACAATAACTATAATGAGCTCTCGTTTTCACAAAACTCAAGTAATGAAAGATGAACCACACAATGACGATCATGAGTATTTATAGACTCAGTCTATCAACTCTATCTAGGAATTTATTCCTAAATAATATAGAACTCAAAAAACCTCCTCGGTTTCTAATTGTAAAACTTATTGGAATCATCCAATGTTCGACAACTAAGTCTTTTATTCCTTCAAAATTCTTGACTCGTCATTTCCATAAAGCTCTTCAGTTGTTTATACACATTTCTCTTGGATATGTAGTTGTAATCCTCCTCGAAGTTATTTTCTTGCGGTATCGAACATCTTCATTGTTGTAGACTAATACTGACAGTTGCTATGTTTTAGCGTCCAACTCGTATTCAATTCCTGCTATGACTTCAGATTTATCTTCGTCTTCGACTCTTACTTTCATACTGTAATCTTCACTAGAATTTGCATTGTATTTTATCTCTGAGTTGTATCTACACTCAGACATCTTGCTTAGTCATGCTTCCATTTACATTGTAGCTTTTACCTAACTAACTTAACTCCTATTTTGACAATGTAGTACCATTAAGGATAAATCGACCAAACACAATAAACTAGGGTCTAACAAATTCACCTATAATAAAATTTATAATTGAATTACAACTAATGGCCTCATTATAAATACGAATACAAAAACAAAATGTATTGTAAAGAAAACTATGAATGTGTGAATAATCACTTGAACTTTTTTTTTAATAAGAATGGTGACGAGATTTTTGTTACCCAAAGCTCCATACATGATATAGATTTACAAAAAGAACTCAAAAGCTGACATGACTCCCAAATGAAACAAAAATAAAACCTCATGCCTCAAAAAAGAATAGGAGACACCTATTGCCATTACACATTAGCCGATTTTGCAGTTCCTCTCATACCATATAATAAAGAACAAAAACAAAAGGGATGAGTAACACATATAACTAAAGAAAGGTGACAAATTTCAATAATAGATATGATATTAGAGAGAATAAGTTGAAAGAGCAAGTTATACGAGAAGGAAATTAAAATTTAGCTTTTAAAAATACATGATTAATTTTGCTTAGCAACATTTTATTACTTAATAAGTAGTAGGTATTTAATTGAATCCAAGCCTAGAAACTAAAATAGTCAATATGAAGCATATGAGAATTTAAGAAAAATAATGGAGTTCAGACGAATAAGTATGCTCTGCAATTACGCTATTAAGGCGATCATCTACATCAGAAAGTTCAATTGCGTTTCAAATCCTTAATTTGATCAATTTTTGGCTTGATATATATGTAACCCTTTTACATTATCAATTCGCTAAATTATGTAGGTCATGGAACATAGAAACATCCCATTTCAATTTTACCCATACTTTGAAATTGTAGATAGTTTGCATGGCATCGGGTACATCACACCTCCATCATTAGCACTGATGCTTAAGTTTGGGACGTGTAGACAACAATTAATTGATCATGTGTGTAACGCATTTGGTATCTCATCTACGGAGACTCACATTAGGATAACTTATTGCCATGCGATAATCCTTCTAGGAGGTTCATAGTATTTCATCCCCGTGTTGTTGCAAGACGCGACACACTTTGACTTAATGTGGTCAAAAATGTCGAATCTACCATTATTTATGACAGTAAAGATTTATTTAAACTTCAACGCAATCGACTGTTCATATGAAATCACCTTTCTGTAACGTCACGCGTGATGGATTTATTAGTCCAGTAGATGATGACGTTAGTGCTCCCATTGTTGATGACCCCAACAACAACAATGACAATAACACCAACAAGGTCATATGTCCCCTCAAGGATGCTGCACCATTTGTCGATTTGGAGAATTTAAATGTTTTTACAAATGACCCAAGGTATGAACCTCTAGTGGTGAAAAACGTGCAAGATGATGAGCAATTTGCTATCGATGAAGAGAATTGTATGGAGGAAGCAAATGATGATGAACTTCACCAATCATTGCCAGTGTATAATGAAATCGATTGGGAAGTGGCTAACTCCATATGACCAAGCATTCTCTTCAACAGACTAGATGGGACATATCTAGTTTTAAGTTGGAAAGAGGAATGTGCTTTGACAATAAAAAAGACTTGCAAAATGCCATCAAACTGTGGCATGTTAACAAACATTATCAATATCATGTAATGGAGTTGACTATAACTCTGTGGGCGATCAAATGCAGAAGTGTACATGACCGGGGCATGTGGCGTCTCCCTGCATGTTTGCGAAAGAGAACATAATTATGGAAGATAACATAATTAGATGAGCCTTACAACTATATAAATCCTTATGTAGAACACAGTCATGCCCAACTTGACGCTAGCATGCTTGCATGACAGACCCAAAGCATTATCCAAATAGATTAGGAAATAGCTATCAAAGCCTTAGTACAAATAATCAAACTAAAATAAAGACACAAAGTAAAATACAAGCGAATATGGGATGCCAAAAGGAAGGCAGTTGCAAATGCATTCAGATATTGGGACGCATCATACGTTAGATTGCCAATATGGTTGGCCACTATGCAAAAGAAAAGTCTAGGGATAAAAATTGAGTAGTCACATAGACAGTGCGCTGTTGATGGGATCAGGAAAAAGCATCCTTCATTTCGTCATGTCTTCTTCACTTTCAAGCATCAGTCGAAGCTTTTAAGCATTGCATGCCTTTTTTTACAGATTGATGAGACTTCTTATATGGAAAGTATAGTAGTAAGGTAATGATTGACATCTCTGTTGATGGTAATAGAGACATATCTTTGTTGATGGTAATAGACACATACTACTTATTGCATTTGTAGTTGCAAAAACCAAATCTACGGATTCATGGAATGGTTTTTGATGATGTTGCGCAAACAAGTGATGGATAGAGATGGTATTTGCTTTATTTCTAACTGTCACCCTGGCATTCTTGAGGTGGTCAACACACCAGCCAATGGTTTTTGTCCCTTCAGTGGATACCACCATTATTAGCTGCAACACTTAGTTCGTAATTTCAATACCCATTTCAAGAAGGAACCATTGAAAAACCTCATTTCTCAAGCTGCTGCTCAATATTAAGAATGAAAATTTAATGAGTGCATGGAGCGTTTTGCATACTTACAATCTCAAACTCCTCAATGTGTGTAATACATCAATTCCATTCCCAAAGAAATATGGACTCAATCGCATGAAGGAGGCATGCAGTACGGATAGATGACTTCTAATGGAGTTGGTAAGTATGAAATGCAAGTTCCCATTCTTTTTGACGATTTATTTATCACTGACCTAATATTAATGACACAACAGTATTTTTCAAATGTAGAGTTTTTTAATGGTCTATTTAAGGGGGCACGATTCTTTCCAATAATAACGATGGCTCAAATGATTTAGTACAGATTGGTGACATACCACGATCAACACAGCCATGAGAACAATGAAGTAATCTCTGACGACCTCTCCAACACAAAATATGTCACAGATAAAATCATACATTATGAACAATCTACAAAAAAACATCAAGTTAATTTGATAAATTGAGACATATGTGAGTTTGAGGTATTGAATAGATGCCATGAAGATCACATGCATAAAGGCAAAAATACCCAAATCGTCGTCTTGAAGGATTGGATGTACAGTTGCAATAAATGGCAATCATTTGGTTTCCCTTGCTCACACGTGTTAGTTAAATGTGCCTTTATTCGAGTGAACTCCTCAAACTTTATTAAGCAATACTACAAGATGGATGTGTATGCCCAATGTTACTCCTCTAATTTCAAAGCTATCCCAGATAAGAAGTATTAGCCAACTTTTGCGACGAAGATCCTACCGGATCCAAGGTGCAGATGTGGCCAAGGGAGACCCAAGGGAACATGAAGGCTAAACAAGATCAATCTTCCTAATGTTTCGAGGGCCTTGCGATCCAACATATGCCATCAAGAAGGACATAGACGAACAACATGTCTAAATGGAGATTGTGCTTAAGTCCCTACTGGGAAGAACCAATGCGGTATTTGTCTTGCAGAGGGTCATAAAAAATTGTCCAACCAGAGCTCAACTAATAGTCGATTTTATATTTTGTTTGTAATTGGTGTCAGTTAGTAGTTTGATTACATTGATGTTTTTTAAGTATCCTTAAATGTTACATCATGATATTTAAGTATTTGTTAATGTTTTGACATATATTAATGATATGTTGTGACTTTCTGAACAACCCACTACTCTTCTTAAATCACCCAATTGTAGCTTGTACACCAATGGATTTAGGTCCATATGATCCTTCTCTTTTACCTCACCAATCTACGCATAGATCCTCGCAAGCCTAGAGGGGTGAGGTAAACATTTTAAGGTGTATTCATCCAATGTTTACACATAAACTTATAATACATATATATCGAATCATTTGTTTCTAATTAACAGGCGAATGAAACAATTTGCCTGTGACGAAGATGAGGTGTTATTGACTGAAGTGTGGAGTGTCATTCTCGAATGGTCCCATACCTACGTTTTAGTGTCTTCTATGGGATTTCAGACGTAGGGTTTTCTAGCCTTGATTAGGCTTTGATTACTGCCATCATTAAGAGATGGCACCTAGAGACACATACATCCCACATGCGATGTGGCAAGTGTATGATTACAATCCAAGACATTAAGGTAAAGCTCAGCTTACCTATTGAAGGTAAGCCTATGATAAGAACCATTGATATTGACTATGTTGAGGTGTGTGAGAGGTTACTTGGTAGAAGTCCTGGTGGAGAGGACATTGTTAGGAATCGACTTAAAGTTGAATTGCTTCAACGTAATGTACCATCTAAAAAAGACGACTGCGATGAGGAAATGGTGCAGTGTTACGTTTTATCATACATACTAAATCTTAATGGTAGTTGTGTATTTGTCGACAAGTTGAATCGATTTGTACATTTTATCTTTCTTTCGTTGCTCGAGGAACTTCAAACAACTGTACAATATAGCTTGGAAAATGTGCATTTGGCTTATTTGTGAGTTGTGTCATGGATCTCGCTCGAGTGCGCAAGTGGTCGCAGGCGTGTCAATTATTATACCGTTATGGGCATGTGATAGGTTTCCATTTATAGCACCATGGTGCCTAGGCTTTTCTAGAATTCGATCTCGAATAGTGGATGGAGAAAATTATGCCTAATGACATTCCACTAGGACATAGGTAATAAAAATATTTTTTTAATTTCTATATTTTCACGTAATTTTTTATTTTTGACTAATTTATTGTTTTGTATAATGATGGCATTTTCGTTTACTCGAACTTCGACGCATGTCTTACCGACTTACTGTAATGCATTCGACATGCAAAAGGAGGCTGCCTTAGTGTGGCAACCTTATGTTGATGTCTTCGAGTCACTTCCCCAAAAATGTATTGAAGGTCATAAGAGTTGGCTATCGACGTGTCCTATAATTTGCTTCCACATAGTCGAGTGACATCAGCCATAAAGGGTAATGAGACAATTCAGAATGGTACATTTCATGCCACCAAATTGTGAATACGACACCTAACTGCACATCATCAAATCACGAGAACACACTTAAGAAATTGGGTGATGTATCATATAAACTTTAAACAGATGTGAAAAAATCACGGTGATAGCATTGTCACAATGAGACAAAAAGGAGGACACGATCAAGAAGACTACATAAGGTTGTATCGATCAGTCACCATACGATTCATTAGACACGACGGGGCTCTACGTGACTATTTAGTAAGCTTGAAACAATTAGTTTGTTGTCCTCATGAGTTATATCTTAAATTTCTTGCATTAATACCTATTTTTGTATGTCAATCTAACTTGGTGCATCGACTACGACTAGTGTTCATTGAGAATGGGTACAAGCAAGGCCTCGCTGCTATTGATGAAGACATTAAAATCTTAGATGAAAATGAACGACATAGGTATACTCTGTGGAATGATGGAAAAGATGTTGAACCGAAAATAGATTATGAGACATTTCAACAAGAATAGGAAGAAGAGGATCAAGGCCGAGCAAATAGATAGATGAGAAGAAGAACAACACGAATAGAGACTGTAGGCGAGATCAGCAGACGTTCTCCTCCACCATGTTCATCTCATCGGATAAAGACTATTATTGAGAGCGGCAGGCATTCTCCTCCACCACATTCATTTCATCTGAGATCGAGAAAGACAAAGACAGTTGGTGAGAGTAGCCAACTCTTATCCCCACCACGTCCTTCTTCTCATGGGTACATTTCTACATCGCCCCCAATGGAACTGGATGCTCATATGTTTATACCCGGGGCGCCAACCATGAATCTTCATCCTTACCAGTATAATCCTTATGCACTCGGGTCGTCGTCTTCATATATGGACCATGAAATTCCTAGACATTCAATGTATGTTTCATTACCTCAGTACATGCCGAGTCCATTTACTCCACTATGTTATAATTACAATGTGCCATATAGTGGCGATGACACATTAATGAATATGTTAAGCTTGTTGCCGACTCATGTTCCTTTTGGCCAACCACATACATGAATTTAATATTTCAGAACAGTTCAACCTTTTATCTTTGATAGCATTGGTACCAGAGGTGAGTGGAGTGAACCAGATGAAGAAGATCAATTGACTCAATGGAATTCAAGGCAAGATCAACAACCTCAACAAACTAAATCGGATGTACAAACACAACGTCCAACTCGAAATAGAGTATGTCCAATTTGCATCATGGAGCAGCAACGTCAGCGTCACCGTGATCATCGATAGACCTTTATGAGTTTCTTTGAAGTCGCAGTGATTTTCTTTGAAGGCAAGATCATACTCCCTGCTTTAATCCTTGAATCAAGGATTTGGCTTTTCAACCTAATGAGAATGGGAAAGTTCTCATCCTAATTTCCTCCTATGTAACTTCGGTAATGTGCATGGTGTCACACTTCTCCAAAAAATTCTCTACATGTGCAACTAGATCTTCATTCTCTAGCTTGTTGAACAAGCTATTCTGCGCCATGTTGATTAGAGACGGTCTTAGTTCGAACTCGGTGATGTAGACTAGAAGCCTCATCACTTTGTTATAAGTCTCTTCAACTTTTGGCTTGCAGTATCACGAAAACATCTCTATCCTTGCATTCTATCTTGCACTACCAGATCACTTTTGAGTTGGTTATTCCCTCGACCCTATTGTTGTTTTTGTGCTTGATCCTCTGCCATCTTGGTTTCTTTCTTTTTTTTCCCTTATTGGTTCGATCAATCTCAGGGTTGTAAGGCACTAAATCCTTCTCTCCTTTACAATGCATGCAATAATTCTCCCTAAAAAGAAAACACAAAAGATCAAATGCAGATTGTTAACCTTGAAACTTAAATACTTTTTTTTATTATTAAAAATCTTAAAGTTAATTACTTAAAATGAAACCTAACAATTTTGTAAACTAACTAAACTAGAGTGGATACCTATCCCCGGTAACGGTGCGAAAAACTTGATCGTGGCTGCAAGTATGACGACTCGATTATAGTAATAATGAGGCCAACTAATGTTTATTATGGATATCGTCCTCAGGAAAAGGTGTATTGCACTTAGTGTATTTAGTCAAATTTACTCTATTGATAAGAAAATCCCATTTTAAATTGTTTTTAACGAAACTATTCTAATATAACAAAACAATGTTAATACTTGTACTCATATATTAAGAAGATCTTAGTTCACAACTTCATCTAGATAATGATTAACTATGCTTTTCAACTCACTTCTTCATCTTCATTATGTGTATGCAATGCTCAATTAGAATAGACTGATTTCCTTCAAATCCACTTTAACCCACTATCGTGATGGAAAAGATTCTAATGTGCAAACTAGAACACCTATCGGTGTGAATAACGTAAGTTCCACATTGCTTTAAGTTCCAAATCTTTAGATTTATAACCAATTAAGTTTACTATCTGTGTCTCCCTAATCAATAACTATTTATCGATGTTATATATTTTACGGTTGTATCATCCATATCCAGCTTAAAAGCTATAATGGTCATGGTAACTCCTAAATCCTCTAATCAACAAACACTTGATCAAGGTATTCGTAGCATTACGTCTAGAATCAATACAAATTCTAACATTACACTTTTTATCTTTATAACCAATTCATAACTGCTTTATCATAGCATTCATACCATAGGGTCCATTGATCTTTAAGATTAATGAACTAGTCACACATCATTATAATAAACATACACATCATGGTATTCATTGCAATCAATGGTTGAATTAAATAACTTCAATTAAATCTAGAAAATAATACCAAATAATCACACGTGAGTCTTCAAAGTCTTCTCATCCAAACTCTTCTTATTACTCAAGAACAAAGTAAACTAAGCTAATTTATAGTAATGCATGCTAATATATGGTATTAAGTGCTAATGGGTGAGTTTATCATGTTCTAATACCTATTAACACCCTTAAGACACTTTATAATACAATTAAAAACTTAATAGGCAATTCCAAATGACCTAGAACTCTAAACTTTCTATTTTCTAGGTCTCAGCGCTGTCTATAAGTGATCCGACGTTATCTGTGTAAAGCCACGCCGTTGCCACAGCTTCAGCCTTTTTGTATGCATTTTCCCTTTTCATTGAGCTCGGCGGCCTGTGTAGTCCACCCCTGCGCCGTCTTTATATACCCACGACGCCGCTACTATGCCGACACTACCTACCCATTTTTCTTCTCATCTTTCTTCTCCACGCCTTGCCCACATTGTGTATATTTTTCCCACGATGTCAAGCATACTAGCCATGGTGTCAATCATATTTTTGTGCATTTTATCCTCATTTCGTCATGAAATCACTCAATTGTCTCCTTTATACTTTGAATACCTAAAAATATACAAATATCGTCAATTAGAGCTCATTTTGGGATATTTATACTAAATTTACTTGAACTGATTATGAAACATTCTAGAATACTACCAATCCCCAGCCAGTCCATTTGGCTGAATTGTTACCATATAATCAAACCTCTTATTTCCTTCTAACCTTTTCCACAACTCTATCTTGATTTATTATTTCACTTAGGACTAACAATTCAATTAAATTACACCTCATACACACCTTTATACTTTCTATTATAAGAGCGCTTATAATAATTCTACAGTTCCAATTAAGAACATTCACCATTAATTATAACCCTGGGCCCGTTTTGTTCGTCAACCTTCGCCATAATAGTGGATTGAGAAGCCTTCTGCTTCTTGCATGCAACATTGGGTTTTTTGATTCTCTTTCCCTGAGTCTAGCTTCCTTCGTTATGGTAACAAAGAGGTGCCTGATGGAGAGACACACTTTGACGAACTCAAACCCCCTAAATCCTCCCTCTTTGGCCCTTGTTTTAATACCCTTTATACGCCTTGTGACTAGCCGAGAGGGAGGCACTCCATTTTTAAAAGGTTAGGGAGTTAAGATTTAGGCATACAATGGAAGGTACAGTTCTATGGGGAGTGGGAGATCCTATTGGGACATGTATAATAGAGAAGGTCGAGATATCTGGTTCAACAAACCAATTTTTAGGTTTAGCAATATTTGAGATCAGGACTAGCTGAAGGCTCATAGAAAGTCGGATAAGGTCTTGTGGGTTCTAGAGGGTCTTTCCTTTAGGTAGAGTTAGGTTTATAGGAGAATTAGGATGAATAAGACATGAGTTACTGGGCAGGTTTATTTTAAGATGGACGGGCCTAAGTGGGTGGTTAGGTATATGTTGATGAATTGCGCTTGGTTGGACATAAGGTCTAACATGTGAATGGGCTTCTCCTAACTTTACCCCTGGGTTTCGAGGCTCCATTGGCTTGTTTGGTAAGTGACTCCCTACGGACACATTAAGTAGTTGGGCAACCTTCGATAGGGTTTTATTGCACACATCGGTATGGTCTTCGAAATTTGAATTTAAGTTAGTATTCAAATTCAAATTCAAACTTCCCACCATATTAACGTCATTGTTTCCCTCTACCAATAAAGGCGGTTGTTTCATTAGCATTAACTCCCCCAAAATATTAGTCTGTGCCAGATTCCTTGTTTGACCTTCAATACAAACCACATGATGAGTTGTTGATGACGTGGATTCTAAACTGGCTACCTCCTTCATCTTACCTTGAGATCCACTCTTAGATTCCCCTTTCATCCCCGACGAGCTAGGCACTTCCTCCCTAGTTGGTGGTGTGTAACAACCCAAAATCTTAAATTAGTAATTTACTTGAATTTCGAACCTTTAGTGATCCTAAATCACAATAAAGAGTCGTGGATTGGCACGTGATTAAAGAGTAAGTAAAAAAATCTTATTTGTGTTTGGTTTGTTATTGTATGTTATATATATTATTGCGAATAGATCAACTGAATTATATCGAGTTCGTGCGACGATGAGACCTTACACTATTAATTTATTTGAAAATTGGCTACATAATGGTCTAAAGTGGGCTAAACATGTAGATTTTGGGGTCACAAAGTGACCAAGACAAAGAAGAACTTTTAGATCTACTTCTAAGTGAGTTGTGTTGACCCTTGATCTTAAATGTCTCTTCAATCGAGGTAGGATGGAGAGATGAGATTGTATCTCAGATAAAAAAACATAAAAGGGATTTAAATCCTATTTCAACTTCAAAGCATACACCACGTAAGAAAGAGTGAGAGGCGGCCAGAGAGGGAGCCTCATGGCCCGCAGGCGCAAATGATGATGATAGATGACTCCGGCAAGGCGGCTAGGGCGGATGGCCCATGAAACGCGAATGACTCGACACAGATGAGGACTAACCAGCGACAGCGGTGCGGATGATGGCGGTAGATGACTCTAGTAAGGCGGCTAGGGCGGATGGCCCGCGAGACGCGAAGGACTCGACGCTGATGAGGATGAACTAGCGGCAACAGCACAGATGACGGCGGTAGACGACTCCGGCAAGGCGGCTAGGGCGGATGGCTCGCGAGACGCGAAGGACTCGACACCGACGAGGACGAACCAGCGGCAGGGGCGCGAACGACTAGCGAGCCATGGAAAGATCAGCGACAGCGGCGCGGTGAACGGCGTGGCGCGACGACGGTTGCTTACAATGAAAAGAAAAAGAGGAAAGGAAAGAGAGAGGGAGAGACTCCTTGCATGACTTTTGATCTCTAAAAGGAATTGGAGTTGATGACTCCATTGAAGGCATGGTGAGGTTCTAAACCAAATTCAATTCAAATACAAGTTCTTCTAAACCAAATTCAATTCAAATACAAGTTCAATCTATAAATCCATAGTAGTTGTTGATGGTTGATATGATTTAATTAGAAGGTTTGATTCATGGTTTTCATCGGAAATAGTTTTATGAACAACTCAAGTGATTTTGCTAACTTGAGATTAATGTAGGTTGAATTAAGGGAAATCTTTACTATTGTACACCAAGTGTTTCTTGAAATGCACAAAAGAGACCTTACACATTCCAAACAAGTTTTGAAATGAGGAATTGTGATTTTAATAGTAAACTTGGATTTCTAATTGACTTCCATGGATTCTTCGGCTAAGAAAAGATTTGTAGGACTCAAATAGAGTTCTATGAACTCTAGTTTTTTTTAAAACTCATGGTTGGCAAATTTAGTTTTAAAAAGAATGCTTTACATGTCTTAAACAAGCCTTTTTGGCTATTTCGCTCTGTCTTTATCCTAATAACTATATAGGATGGAACCTTATGTATTTCAAGTTGATGTTAAGGTTTTTGAATTAATCTTATTAGTGGTGAGATACACTATTTTATTTCTTTAAAAACAAACTTACTTCGATTAAGTCATGGATTTTTTTTACTAAATGTTATGATTTGGGAATTCTAAGTCAAACTTGACTTTTATGAGGTTATTTATATCTCTTTGGTCGTGATTAGTTGATCGCAGTTGACTTATGTTGGAAAACCAAGGTTTTTGAAAATTTTCTTGTTTTGCTTCACCGCATGCTTATTTTACTCGAATCTTCGTTCTCGATTTAAAAGAATGTTTATTAAAGTCAAGAAAGACTCGATTGACAAAATTAGGAATGTGAATGATTTCCTCATCGTCTAAGTTAGCCTAAACAAGTTCTAAATTAGTTTAAACAATATTTATTATACTTACACGCTTGTAGATACGCGACGAGGATGTAGCTAAGAAATTCAGCATATGAATCAATTTTAAGTAGATGTGGCAAGCGAGGTAAATGGGGTTTGCTTTATAATTAATCATGCCATGCTAGTAGATATGCTAGGAGTTTATTTCGGTAATTGGTCTATGAATTTCTTGGAATCTGCTTGATATCTTTCATTGATATGTTGCTTATCATGTCCCTTTTTGTTACTCTATCTCTTGGATGCCTATGGAACTTATATATGTCGAATGAATATACTTGGTGCCACGGTTGGAGGGTCGAAGGCATCTGGTCCCTCCTCTGATATGAATCTACGGAGTTTTGCTAGACTTGTGAACCCCAGGCCTTCTGATCCGTAGTGTTGGAGAAAGGATAAGCTATTCAAGGTCAATAGGTCTTTAGACTTGTGAACCTCGTGTTGTCTAAACTGCACCATTGAGGGAAGGACAAGCTAAGACCTACTGCATAATAGGACTATTGGCATTCAAACTTGTGAACCTCTTTGTTGCCTAAACCACAACATTGGTGGAAGGATAAGCTATTGCCCATTGTCCAGTTGGATATATCAGTTGCCACTTTTCCCGACTCTAAAGGTATTCGGTATCATCGTTATCCTTGTTGAAGTATTGGTTGGGCATTGTTGTTCTTTTATCTTGTTATATTATTATGCTTGATTATGTATGTCTTGATGCCCAAAAAATGATAATGGATCTTATGATCTGAACTGTTGAAATCTAGTTTGATTTTATTACTAGGTACTACTTGGATGATTGATAGTATAGTAGGCTTCTGCTTTATTGAGCCTGTTGATATATTTTGCTCACCCTGCTACTTTTTCCCTATATGTACCTCAGCTGCTGCTCAGGACAAAAGGAAAAGGCAAGGCCAGATCATAGAAGCTCTTTTCTTATTTGCAAGGTTTAATAATAATTATCTATTCACTTTCAGACTTTATGTAATAAATAGGAGATTTATTTGGATAGATGTTTGAACCTATAGTACCCGATTTAGTTTATGTTTAACTTGGTATGTAAGACTTCTACATTTAGTTCCACATTTTATTAAACAATAAAGGCTTTGTTATATTTCACACTTATTAGCCTGGTTTAGTTTATTTTGTAGAATTTCCTGGTTTATTTCTGCAGGTTTAGGCTGACTAGATCATTGCCTGACATCACTGGGTTATCTCGAGGGGTTTGGCGATGGTTTAGGCCGGGCGGTCTAGGCCTATCGGGGTTTGGGTCGTCTCAGTTGGTATCAAAGCATAGAGATTAAAACCTATGGAAACGTTAGGTTAGTGAAACCTAAGTTTGTAGATCCTTTAATTTTGAAGGTCGAGTTTAAGTTAAACAAATCAATGGTATGGGACATCGGTTCAATGTTGACTTAACATACACAAATGATAAAATCCTAAGATGGGATGGGATAAAAAAAATTTGACAAAAAAATTTATTATGATGATTATTTGCTACCTTGTATATATAAATATATCGCTAGATATATAGATAGTGGTCTTTTCTTAAGACTAGGAACTTGCATTCCACGATTTGGAGGATGACGATAAGCGACGCAAGGAGATCAAGGTGAATTCTTCAGGGGGCCATATACGCGCTTCAACAATGCCTACGATGACTACTGCAAAGAAGAATAAAAAGAGATGATTAAGCTTCGATTGGAAACTACAAATGTGATGCGTCTAAGACCAATGAAAAGGATGAAGCTGAAATAGCTTAAACAAGAATCATGGCCCTAAAAGAGTGGTGGATCACCATGTTGCACATGAGATCAGAAGTAGTGACGTTGTCACACTTATAAGAAAATACGCTTCTAGAAATCTTAAGAGTCGAACTCATCATATTAAGAAAATGAGATCTGATCAAATAAATTATGGATCTGAGTTAGGATGTCAATAAATTTCGTGTTCTAAATAAAAGATTTAGCCGAGATGGCTACAAAGTGAAAATTGAAACAACTCAAAACAAGTTGGGAATGACTCATGTAGTCTTAAATGTTTGACTTTTGGTTTAGAGTTACAAAAATATTGATTTTACTTCAAGGTTATAACTGTGGATTTGTTCCGTTATTTTAAATTTTTCCTTGGGAAATGAATTTTTTGACTACTGAACTATGATTTTAGTCGAAGATTTGAATTTCGCATACAACGTCTTGATTAAATTACAAAGAAAAGTGAATACATATCCATGCTAAAAAAAAGAACTATTACCTTTCTTGGTGTCTAGGAAGGAAGTGGAATGAATTTCAAAAGATTTCAAAATGGTTGTCACAATGCGGCTTTGATATTTACAAATAATTTTCGTTATTAAAGGTGGTTGAACCTGACTTATGAACTTTCTAGTTGCTTGATCGTTTGAAAGGTTGTTTGATTAAAATAAGTTATTGAAATGAGTTTTACCCTGTATATTTTGATATGGTTAAGATTTTCACGAATGACTGATTTTAAGACGGTTTGGACTTAACTCGGGTTGCATGAATGAATTTTGTTAAATTTTAAGTCATAGACAATGAGAGTCTAAAATATTATTTTGAATTTAAGTTACCCTTTTGTGATTGGAATACAAATTTTTTGTAGTCACGATTTACTTTCTAAATCACATCGAACAATCGGTTTATTTGTAAAGGATTTTGCGGTTGCTCGAAACGCAAGGAAGGCATGATTGTTCCTTGAAAAAGATAAGATTTGTAAAAGTCTAAACTTAAATCGACTTCCTGATAAAAGAAACACGTTTCTTAAGTTTTGATCGATCTTGTAGAAAGGAAAGTTAAATTTAAACAAGTTAATAATAGGTATATTATTAAAATTGGGGATCCCAACTTAAGATTTAACCTTGATATAAATGGTTCGTACCTGATGAGTGGTATAACACTTAAGGAAAGAAATGATATCCTAATCTTTTTATGATCAATCAGATGAGGAAATACAAGAATACGAAGTGAGTATCGTGTTAGATTCACTTAATTAAATGAATAATGGGTGAACAATTAAAATTGGGGATCTTAAATAAATTATGATCGACATTTGACAAAATTTATCTAAGTAATAGTTTTGGCATGACAATTGAAGTTGTAAGATAATGAAAAGTTTGTATGGATACATGAGTTGAAAAACAAATTGAACTCTTGCTAGTAAGATTGTTCAAGAAGGCTTTATGAAAGTAAATAGAAAATTCCGTGATAGTAATGAAACCTTCCGAAGGATATTTAAGACAAAGTTGTCTAGAGTTACTTGAGATTGGGTGAAAAAAAATACTAATGATGAGAAATTAAAGAACTAGTTTAACCTCATGAATATCCAATCGAATGGTATAAGAAAGATAGAAAGGGCTAGGGATTAGCTTAAACGTGTAAATAAGGTCATGTAAATTATGTTGTTCTACCTTAGAAAAATTTCAATTCCAAGATTTTTGGATTTGGTAAGTATTGTATTACGAGAATGCGTAATGGAAATGAATATGATAATGTCACTTTAAATGAACAAAAGTCATATTAAAGCTTAAGACAATGAGAATTTGTTACGACAATGGGGTACAAGCACTCCAAGAAGATACTAGGATGAAACGTGTACAAGAATTCCACAGGAAATCTCATTGCGTGTTTAAGCGGAAGATAAGTACAAGATATGTTGAGAACCATAAATTGCTAAAGGTTGACATGGATTTAAAGGACCCGGGGAACTTGAGACGGCAAGAATGAGCTCCACAAGGTGAAGGGATTCATCGACGGTGAATAGAGTTGTAAGAATGGTTGTCTAAGTCTACTTACTTTATTCAACATTGCCAGGGAGATTCGTAATACAAATTGAGCGGTTTACATATATGTAGCTAGGGCTATGGGGATAGATGGTGTGCTAGTGTTCATTTTTTTGGATCGCGATTCTTCTATTGTTGTTATGCGGTGACATGGTTATTTACTACCAGGTTGTGGTTTGGGTTACAGACATGGATTGGGCACCATGCTGCGCCTCGGTATGGCTTTTTAGTTTAGTATTCAGGCTATACGATTGATCTTTGATTTGGTGATATGCTCAAGTTTCTGTTACGACTCCGGCGATAAGTTGCGAAGAATTATCAAATTTGGAGCGTGATTGCATATAACGCTAGCAATTCAGCAAAAATGCTATGATTCGGAATGGAACTCTTAAGGAGAGGCTTGAAAATTTTTGGCTGGTGAAACCAAGGTAACAACATCCAACCGATGGGATCGACAAACTACTTATTAATCATGTAAGGGATGACAAATAGATTAGACAATGGGCAGAGTAACATCAAATAAACAGAATGGGTCATGTGGACCGCCATAAGAGAGCACAAAAAATAAAGATTGACGACACTATAGGTTCGGAGTGGATATGAGTATTATCCAAAAACTTCCTTAACTGAAGACGTACTTCCTTTAAGTTTCAAGGACGAAATTTCCTAAATTAGTGATATTTTAACGATCCAAAATCCAAAATTAGTAATTTACTTGAACTCTGAACCTTTAGTGATCCTAAGTCGCAATAAGGAGTCGTGGACTAACGACATGCTCGAATAGTGAATAAAATAATCTTATTTGTGTTTGGTGTGTTACTGTGTGTTATATATATATTATTGCGAATAGATCAACTGAATTATATCGAGTTCGAGCAACAAAGAGACCTTAAACTATTAATTTATTTCAAAATTGGCTAAATAAAGGTCTAGACAAGGTTGTGTGGGCTAAACGTGTAGATTTTGGGGTCATAAAGTGATCGAGATGAACAAGGACCTTTAGATCTACTTCTAAGTGAGTGGTGTTATTTTAACTGTCGCTTCAATCGAAGTAGGATGGAGAGATGAGATTGTATCTCACATAAAAAAAACCAAAAAATAGATTTAAACCCTATTTCATCTTCCACGCACACACTACACAAGAAAGAGTGAGAGGCGGCCATGGAGGGAGCCACACGGCCAGTAGGCGCGGACGACGACAGCAGACCACTCCGGCAACGCGGCTTGGGCGAATGGCCCACGAGACGCGAAGGACTTGATGCCGACGAGGACGAACTAGCGGCAACGGCACAGATGACGGCGGTAGACGACTCCGGCAAGGCGGCTAGGGCGGATGGCTCGCGAGACGCGAAGGACTCGACACCGACGAGGACGAACCAGCGGCAGGGGCGCGAACGACTAGCGAGCCATGGAAAGATCAGCGACAGCGGCGCGGTGAACGGCGTGGCGCGACGACGGTTGCTTACAATGAAAAGAAAAAGAGGAAAGGAAAGAGAGAGGGAGAGACTCCTTGCATGACTTTTGATCTCTAAAAGGAATTGGAGTTGATGACTCCATTGAAGGCATGGTGAGGTTCTAAACCAAATTCAATTCAAATACAAGTTCTTCTAAACCAAATTCAATTCAAATACAAGTTCAATCTATAAATCCATAGTAGTTGTTGATGGTTGATATGATTTAATTAGAAGGTTTGATTCATGGTTTTCATCGGAAATGGTTTTATGAACAACTCAAGTGATTTTGCTAACTTGAGATTAATGTAGGTTGAATTAAGGGAAACCTTTACTATTGTACACCAAGTGTTTCTTGAAATGCACAAAAGAGACCTTACACATTCCAAACAAGTTTTGAAATGAGGAATTGTGATTTTAATAGTAAACTTAGATTTCTAATTGACTTCTAGGGATTCTTCTGCTATGAAAAGAGATGTAGGACTCAAATATAGTTCTATGAAACTCTAGTTTTGCTAAAACTCATGGTCGGCAATATAGTTTTAAAAATAGTGCTTTACATGTTTTAAACGAGCTTTTTTGGCTATTTCGCTCTATCTTTATCCTAATAACTAAATAGGATGGAACCTTATGTATTTCAAGTCAATGTTAAGGTTTTTGAGTTAAACTTATTCGTGGTGAGATATACTATTTTAAATAAGCTTGACTTGACTTTTGGATAATTAAACCATGTTAGTAATATCGACTCTTTAAAAGATTGATTTTGATCATTTGAAATGTGTTTTAGTCGCATTTATCGAAAGTGGTCGTGATTCATCATTTTGATTGAAATTCGAAGCTAAGTTGAGACGTGAAATAGACTTTGATTTATTTCTTGAAAAACAAACTTACTTCAATGAAGTCATGGTTTTTTTTACTAAATGTTATGATTTGGGAATTTTTAATCGAACTTAACTTTTATGAGGTGATTTATATCTCTTTGGTTGTGATTAGTTGATTGCAGTTGACTTATGTTGGAAAACCAAGGCTTATGAAATTTTTCTTGTTTTGCTTCACCGCATGCTTGTTTTACTCGAATCGTCGTTCTCGATTTAAAGGAATGGTTAGTAAAGTCAAGAAAGACTAAATTGACAAAATTAGAAATGTGAATGAGTTCTTCATCGTCTAAGTTATCCTAAACAAGTTCTAAATGAGTTTAAACAATATTTATTATACTTACACGCTTGTAGATACGCGACGAGGATGTAGCTAAGAAATTCAACATAGGAATCAGTTTAAGTAGACGCGACAAGCGAGGTAAGTGATGTTTGCTCTATTATCAATCATGTGATGCTAGTAGATATGTTAGGATTTTATTTCAGTAATTGGTCTATCAAATGCGAGAGAAGCAAGAAGGTGGATCACAACTAAAAATAGGAGGAAAACAATAGAAAACACATAGAGAGTGGCAAGATTAATGGCTAGAGTGAACGTACCGAGTGCTGAAACTTATTTGGTACCATTTTCGTCACAGCCTAGGATAAGAGAATTTTTTCGGACCATATTTTCTTCACTTATGTGTAGCAAAACAAAAATTCATCACAATGAAGAAACGATAGCATCAAATGAAAGGACCTTACAATGTTACAATTCAATGTCTGAGAGAAGACATGTTAGTTGTTTGCGAGACTTAAGGAGAAGCGTCGCATTCCATTCCATTTTTGCAGTTGCGATTTCCCACTTGGATTTACAACCCAGTTGATAGTTATGTTTCTCAACTTTCAGCACAAATGGATGAAGATGATGAAGATAATGATGAAATTTACATTTAGACACCACCGTGTGTAATTTATTTTCTCTTGTTTGCGAGGAATGAATGAATGATTATATGTATTGCTTTTGACAAAATATTTAGTTATGAATGAAATATGTTAAATTTGCTTTCCATTAATTTAAAATTTGTTGAATTCAATATTTTTCTAATGAATTACATTGTTATTATTACGCATATTGATTTGTTTATGCTTCACGAGGTATATTTATTTTTGTGGAAATCTAACTTAATTTTAAAATCTTGAGGACGAAATTTGGAAGGAGTTTGAGGGTATTTAAGGTGAAGTAGGAAAATGAAGCAAAGAAATCAAGGAATGAAAAAAAAGGTAAAAGATAAGTTCAGAATTGATCCAAAAAGTTCAAACTTTTGATCCGTCATTCAAGTGAGTTAATAAAATTTTTCAAATTTCTTCCAAATTAAAGTAGGTATGAATTTTATTTTACTTTATTTTTATTTAGGAAAAGAATGATAATGAAAATGAATATGTAATAGATTTTTGAATTGAAGTGATATTTTTACTACCAAAGTGAATTATATGGTATAAGGAATTAGTTTTTATACCCTTTTAGATTACTTTACTAGTTGATGTATACACTAGATTGAATGCCTTTCGTTAGTCATGAGAATCTTGTGATACAAAAGCTATTAATTAAGTATTTTTATAGTATATATAGAAAGCTATTATGCCATAATTGAAAAAAGAAATGGGTTAGAAACTGATGAATTACTATAAGTTAGAAAGAATACTTTCTTCAACTTTAATGGATAGTGCGAAGTGTTAACAAGAGTTTACAATTATATAAATAGTCTTATAGATTCTGTAGGAAATGGAACAAGGAATCTATAGAGGGAAAAATATGAGAATGTCCATATGAAATGGAGCATGGAGTCAAAAGAAAAAGCAAAATAAATATATAATAAAGAAATAATTAGGATGGAGTAGAAAAAAATGAGAGATGGAAAATATGGATGTTCTTAAACTTTTCGAAGAAAAGATTTAGCTCGAGTTCTTGAAGCTAGGGTTAAGTAAAATGTTTATTAATGTAACATGTTTTGAACGATATATTCATTGGTATCTTGGTAAAAGTTCTATTTGGATTGTGGTGCTATTATAAAGTATTTTCTAAAATTAAGATTAATCTAGTGGTTTTTATGTTTTGAGATTCTATTCTAGTTATCGTAAGCTTGATGCTTGTCAGTTGAGATTAAGAAAATCTATATTGTGTTTTGGCCTTAGTAATGAACTTTAAGTTCTAAAGGGTGTTGCATTGGGTGGTTGAGTAATCATTAAGGGATGTTTTATTTTGTCTAAATCATTCGATTCTATCATAACTTTCGTTTACTTGTGTGTAATATATTCCCATTTGAAAATCTCTACTATTTTGAAATTTCTATTATTGAAAGTTCAGATGAATTAGATTAAAATCAGTTTATAAAGAATAAAGAGAGAATATGATTTAGAATATTCATTTGCTCTGGATAACAAAGTGTTAAGTATGGGGGTATTTGACAAGTTTATTATTAGACATATTTTATGGTGTAATTTTAGTTTATTTTATATATAAATGATGATATTACACTGGGTATTATCTTGTTTTTGTTATTTCAGAATCTAATTAAGAAAATAAAGAAATAGAAGAAAATAAGGAAGAAGAGCAAAATAGTCAACTAGGAAGAAGTCCAGCGATTAGCCAACAATTTGAATTTGTACTGGAACTTGCCACCTAAATCGGCAGTAGAGATTGGATAGTGAATCCACCACGAATTGAAATATACATTAAAAATTGCTAACTGAATTGGTGAAGCATAGAGAGTTAAATCCAGTGATTAACTCAACTATTTGTGTACAAACTGGAATCGTCGACAAATCGCTGAGGTTGGTGCAAGTTTTTATATAAGAAGGAATTTGTATTTTTCTATGATATGCATACTTAGAGAACTATAAAGAGGACCTTAGGACTTTTAAATTACTCTATTCTTTTCAATCTTTTGCACTTATAAGTTTAGTTTTATTGAGTTATATATGAAAGTACATTGGAGCTTGTTTTACTTAAGAGGTATTTATTTATTTATTTAATTGTATTTTAATTATATATTTGTATTATTTATTTCCAGCATGAGTGAGTAGTTTGTTAATCTAAACAAACCCTAGTCATGTATATACTTTGGGTTGCTATATAGTTATGATTAAATAATCACATACTTAATAATTTAAATCTATTCATACACATCAATCATGAAATAAACAAGTTGTTTTTGCGTATTACAACTAGTAAATCTTAGTATTAAGTGCATAGTTGCCAATATGTTCCTTAATATAGGGTATCTATCTATGTATATTATTATTGACAACAATTATAGAAGTAATGACTTGGATTAATCTATATGGCTTTTTCTCGAGTGGATGTTCTAGGTGATTGTTTTCTACGTTATTTAATAATTAGCATATTCAGATTTATATTTTATTTAGATTAGGCATGATTTTCATTAAGTGTTAATGTTATCATTTTTATATGAATATTGTGTTTTATTCAATAGGTAAACTTACAATGATACAAATATGGCTTTTCCATTGAATTTAGAAAAATCGGTGGCTGTCTAAAGGCAATTAACCTATTATAATTAGAGTTTAATGATTCTGAGATTCCACGGGATATAATTGTAACTATGTTAAGTAATGTTATGTTTTGGTGTTTGAATGCAATATAAGTATACTACATTGTTTAGTTGGGGGTTTGCTTAGATGTTTGTTTAGATATTTTATTGATTATTTGTTTAAATTGCGTTATATTAGTTTATTAAATTTAAATTGTTTATGGTTCAATTGTTTTAATTGATTGTTTATTTTATTTTTAGATTGAGAGTGTTTAATTCTGTTTAATTAGATTAGTCAAATTAAAGCAAGTTAAATTCTCTAAAACTTTAGGGTAGCCTTAATTCTTAAGAGATTTGAAAAATCCATGTAAAGACAATATCCCATTTACCACTAATAAAAATAATAAAAAAATATAGGAAATTATTGTGCACGCTCGATATGTGTCGATATAGGAAAGAGAGAGACTGCAAGGGAGAGAGCTTTGGCGAGCGGATGAGGTAAGAGTGAATGATCAAGTGATAGTGAACTGATCGAGAAATACATGGGGAAGAGGGGATTGAGACAAAAGAAAGCTAATGAAGGAGACAATCAAACAAAGGGTTTAATCTAAACCCTTTGTTCCATCGTCACATTTACTTTTTCATTTAAGAGGGACAAATTTACCCCTTTGTCCCTCTATTCTATCCCTCTCCTCATACATTGATTGCCATTTTTAGTCATTTACAATTTTTCTTTTTATTTTTCATGTTTATCTTAAATCAATACCCCAATTAAGCTATGAAAAATACCCTAATTTTGATGAAAATTAGCAAAAATACCCACGCTATTCGAAACACATGGACACCACATCTCGACCTCAACTTGACTAAAGTATAATACGCCCAATAGTCATTCAACATACAAATATAATATTTTTAGTCGTGATGTCCAGTTTGTAACAGGTGGGTCGCAGCTCGGATAGCTAATTAAAATCTCTAAATCACTTAATTAGTCAACTAATCAAATCTATGAAATTATCAGGTTTCACAATTTTTCCCAACTAATGAAAAATTATGTCCTTGATATTTTAACTTCCAGGTTACTTGAATGAAGAGAGATTTGAGAAAATGATCCATCATATTCAACTCTGTTAATATAAACCTGTAAAAACTATTTCTAAGATGAAACCGTTAAGTTGACCCAATCACTTTTGTTATAAACAACTTGGTGGTAGATATCATAATCATTTAAGCTTTTCATTTCCAAACCCTTGGTTTAATGAAAAGTTACACTCATTTCTTTGCCGATCCTCGCATTTTGTGAATTACTGACTAGTTAAACAATTAACTTTATGGAATATCTAATAAACTTACTTTACTTCACATTTCATGACTTGAGTCTCATTTGAGCATCAATACATAGAAAAACCTAGCCTATTTTGCTTTTCATAAAACAATTTTCATTTTTAACTAATAACAATTCCATAAATTGTTGATAATTCTTTCTCTATCCACTAACTCTAGTACACGTCCTAGTTTTCTTTCTTATCACTGATCATTTCTAATTAGAATCGTCGACTAATCAACTCTTAGACTATCATCAGTTTAAATATTTATATAGTGATGTAAAAGATATTTGAGCACAACATTAGATACTAAAGTAGAATTGCGTATCTTTCTGATTCATCATCATTCTAGCGTTCTCAATAGAAACCTGGAATTACTTAAGTCATCCCATGACTATAGATCTCAAATTACATTTGCCATCTCGTGACAAGAGATCTCAAATTATAATCCGATCAGAAAATGGAACCTAACACGTCATGCAACTCTCACTCATTTTTTAAATGTCTACTCATAATATTATTTAAGTTGTGGACTAGAAAACAATTATCAATTCTGACTTGTCAGTCAGTTTACTTAACTTTCCATTTGACTGGTTAGAAAGTTAACGACTTTTCTAACTTCGTCAAATAATTTTCTATTCGTGAGTTCATAATGAATCTCATTACATTCACTGAACAACCAATCTCTTCCAAATTGCCTTGATCACTTTTTCGATTTTCACTATTTCTTCTATTTTTGAGATTTCACATCGTTACTTGAATAGAGATAGTTATCCTTAACTTGAGTGGACATACACGTTTAAACAGAGATCAACATATTTCTTTGATCATACTCTCATAGTATAACTTTTAACTTGTATTACATTCAAGTTATAAATACGATATCTCTATTTGCAAGTACTCAATACATATCTTTGACTCTACTCAATTATAGTGGAAGAATATTCAATTCTTCAAACATATCGAATCAGATGCAATGTACTTTATTCAATATCATCAAGAAATACAAATAATACTTTTTAAAGACCCGTCTCACTAAGTCCTGACTTAACTTAATTCTCTTAATTAAACGCCTAATCCATTCATTTAACTTTGACCTTAAAAAACTTTTGATTTCAATCTTTCATAATGATCCAAATTGTTATTTAGACACTAAACTCACCTAGATTCTTAATTTATTCTATTAAAGCAAATTAGGAAATCATATCCGTATTTTATAAAAATTTCAGCAGTAGCTCACTTAAAAGTGGCATGCCGAGAAATTCACATAATATACAGTAGAATGGGGAGAGGCTTAGAAGGACTCATAACTCCCCGCAGTTCAAAATATATATCAAATTGAAAGATTATAAACCTATGTATAGTCTCCAATACGTTAGTTACAACTTACAATCTCAAAATGAACTAAAATTAAACATAAACCTCTTAACTTGCTTTTAAACCATTTAAGAGACTCTTATCACCTATCTAATTAGGTTTCACGAACTACAAACACCACGGAATCTAAAAAAATAATTTAAAACTTGATTATAATGAGAACACGAAGATGTCAGGTAAGTAAACTCCTACACGGCTTTGAGTCTTATCCATTCTTTCTTGTCTTCACAAAGAACCTGACATCATCAAAAAAAACTCGAAGATGTCTAGTAAGTAAACTCCTATACGGTTCTGTACTCCTGCAAATGTTGGTCTAAATACATGGAGACATGTAATTGTATTTCTAAATAACAAGAAATTTATATAACAATGTGAAACCCTTTCATAACTATTTAAGGTTCACAAATAGGTTGGTCGACCTAAGAATGAACATAAAACATTAATGAAAGTCTAATGCATGCTACCTAGAATTAACATTTTCAGCTTACAAATTTACTCACATTTAGTCTATTTTCACCTAGATGGGATACCTGGTCTCTCGCACCTAGTCTTTTTCACCTAGGCGAAATACCTTATCGAGATCGAACTTGATAATGTGACCTATATGCCATGAATGCATGACCAAGAATGATGCCAAATGCAATGCATACTAAACACTAATTCATGTATAAATATAAATCACTAAATAGTAGAGACTACTGTAGGTTTACTTACAGTCCAACCAACATCATATTAATAGCGAAGCCTTACTTGCACATTTCCTGGGTTTCACAAGTCTTCACAAGTCCTATTGAATCATAAAACTCATATCTTAAAGTATTAATTCAATTTAATAATTTAAAGACAACTTCATATAATTTTCATGTCAAGTCGATTCTTAAACCTTCCAAAACTCCAACCAAAGTCTAGAAACCTTTTAATAATCAATAACCAAGTCCTTTTAAGATTGAAATTCACTCTTCGAGTTTCATTTCTACAATTAACTAACTCAATAATATCCATTTGTATCATCAAAACAATTCAATTCATCTAATTTGATTTCCATATGAAATTCATAACATTCCAAAGTCAATTTTGTATTATCATATCTTAAAACCTTAACAATTCCTTTTATGTCTCAAAAACCCCTTTTAATATTTTTTTTTTCATAATTTAGCACCCAATTACAACATAAAGTACTCCATTACAGTTCTTCATTGTTAGACCCTAGCTCACTGTGTTTGGGTCTGTCTATACTTGTTGGCATTTATTATCAAAACATAAGTTAAGTAAGTTAGGTAAATGCAACAATCAAGACGGAAACTCGCCTAAGCAGGATGTCCGAGTGTAGATACAACTCAGCGAAAGACTACAATGTAAATTCCAATCAAGGCTACAATATCAAAGTCAAAGTCGAAGACAAAGACATATCTGAAGTCAAAGCAAGAATTAAATTCGAGTTGGATACTGAAATAGAGCAACTACCAGTATTAGACTACAATCATGAAGAAGTTTGATCACGTGTCGTGCGTGTCAAATATAACCCCTTATAGGTTACCAAATCCTACCAAAATGTAGTAGAGGTCAAAACAGGGTCGAATCCACAAGAATAAGTCAAATTGAGTTCAACAAATAGAATAGTAAATCTGAGGGGGGTTTTTGAAAGAGTTTTATCTAAAAGCCTACTAAAAAAGAAAGTAAAATAGTTGTAAAATAGAAAAATAAAGGCAAACCTAAGTCTAGGAATCCACAATCAAGCCTCATGTTGTTTCCATGTCTTGTATTATTAACTTTGAAAGATGGGTTTTAAAATAGTTTCCCTAGATAAGTTATAGGTGTTGGGGTTACCAACACCCTAGTCCCCTTATTCTTGATATATAGGGCAACCTCTCTCTAAATACTTCTCTTACTCCATTGTACAACCTTGGGCAATCACTCTCTAGATTTAGCACATTTGCAGCATTAATAGTTATGTAGGAACACCTGCGCCTAGACAACTTAGGCAACCGCTCTCAAGATTTAGCCTAGTTCTCAATGCTACTCACTTAGAACAACAAGTTTATTAGGTTTCTTGCTCTAGGTGATTGCCACTTTTCAATCCAGTTGGTATTACAAACTCAACCAGATTGATTTTACGCCTAAAAATTTGCAATGAATATACAACTCTAAACCACCATTGAGACATCGTAAAACAACAACATAAAGAAAAAGAACTGAAGTAAGATACTATTATCATAGAAAATCTCAACAAGACGTAGAAAACAACTTACTATTGGCTAAAGAGCTTCATCCCCGACCTAGGTATTAAATAACCTAGTCGAATATGGCTACTCTACCTTGATGTACTGCTACACCACTCTGAATACAATATATTTTCGTTCATAGAGGTGCCCCCTTTATATAGGTGTGCTTCGGTACAAGAATAGCAACTACTGGTAATAAAAACCTTTTAAAAAGTCCCAAAACTTCTATTCTGTGACGTTGGCATCATCCACGATGCTGTGGTTATGTAGGTAGACACATAGTGGTGATGCGGAGGTATATGGAAAGTCTTGGGTAGCAAGTCGGTCTGAAACTTCTAAATTTGGGTATTGGGTCATGGGTGACGTCGTTCATTAAAGTCTACTGCCATGTGTTGATCTGCCCTGACGTAATGGTGGTGCTGCTCCTCTTCTACTTGCACCATCCATTTTTCTATACGGCATCAACCCAGCTGCTGCTTTGACCAATGGTTAACTTCCTTCCCGAAATTTTTTAATTCACGCACAAAAGCTCAATTACCTTGTAAGTCTCTAAAGTAAAGATATAAAACCATAAAACTCGACTTTGTACTTGATTTACATAGCAAAACACCTATGAAAAGTGCATAAAAAACTCATTAAATACCCCCAAACGTAAAACTTTGCACGTCCCGAGTAAATGGTTATCTGACTATAACGATTAAATATATTGTGACAAAATAGAGTGATGCATTCCTAAAGAATTTATACCAACTTTGCAAAATAACGATGTCCTTTCAATTGAAACTTGGTTAATCTATTTAACAAGAGACTTAGAATTTTCAAAGGCTAGTTAAACATGGTCAAATTTCCATGACAACATTCTTTCAACACTTGAAGCGTTAAAAACTATAACCTTCAACTTACTTATATGTTTTCTAGGTCTCTTCATCAATGTAGTGGATCAAATTGATATCGTCATTGGACGAATTCTTTTAAATGGACTTTACCACCACTTTTTGCCTAGTTGCAGAACTTCACACCTTTAAGTGTCCATATGGTTTATTTAGAGGTAGACTATTATTTTGTTTAGGGTATTGGAAGGACTCACCTAACCTAGCTATAAGCGCGGGAGCTAAGTATTTACTTTTTTATAGGGGTCACTTTTTTTCAATGAACTTTCACATTTCATTCAACTAGAGATCCTCACTTTCTCCCTTTATGTGGTTTTTATGGTACGGTCCCTACTCCATTTACTGGGGATACCAAATTCTCATTATTTTTTCAACCATCAAGTTCCTTGCTCCTTTTCCTGTAGAACTTGTGGGACTCTCTAATTTCTTATAAAGTCTCCTATTAGCTTTTCTCGCTTTTGCTAAAGTTAAGTTAGTTATGCAATGTAGAATCATCAAGCGCAAAATATAGTGAATAAGCCTACTTCTTCCTCTTACAAGTGTTAGATCTTTAACAATTCCAATCTAAGTGGATTAGTCTTAGTTTCAGAATCCTAGAGATTTTGATTTTTCCTACAAAGTTGATTTGACCACCTACTTACTTTTCTCTCAAGTCATGACTCATCCATACCCCAAGTATCTATTAATGTTGTCAAGTAGGTGTAAAAGCTCTTCTACTTCTTCGAAGTCTGAATATGTAAAATCCAAGAGTTTCATAAAATTTACTTGATGACTAATTAAGTATTTTTGAATTTTAATTGGTGTTATCCGAGGTGGGACCCACGCATTATGGACCAGAGATCATAAGGTTTGATGTTATTTTTTTGATGATTAATGCCTAATGTGTGTATTATATGGTATTTTGTCGCAAAGTCGGAGTGTGATGAAGTGTATCCTCAATTTGTCATAATCGAGGTTGTAAGTGCATTTATGAACGACATGAGTGAAAATAAATTATTAGTTGCTCGAAAACTAGTAAACGAGTGTTAAGCATCACGCGAGGGATTTTGCCTCAATTTATATGCAACTTGGGATCGGTGGCAGTGTAAAATGATAATGAAGTTCATGCAAGACCTTGCCTCGAGTTTCTTATCAGTTGGTGGTGGTCGAGGTTGAGATCGAGTCTGAATTGATATAAGTTTGGCTAAGTATGACAATCAAATTGGTCCAAATGATTATGGTATGTCATGGAAAAAATTAAGATTTTTAGGGTTTTCGCGTAACCAAAACTAGTGTTATGGTCGTATTATAGAGTTGGACTATTTAGTCGAGAGGTTCGCTCAATTTGGTGAAAAATCGAATCGAAAATGATAGCCGGAAGTCGATATACGTCAAAATAGGGACTTCGAGAATTAATAAATAAAAAGAAATTAAACTGTTGACAAGCAGCTGAGGGTATATATATATAAATAAACAAAAAAAAATAAATAAAATGATTCCATTTTTTCATTTCAACGAAACGTTCACTCCTAACCTTGTCAACTTGGTTTTTTGCTCTCCGAACTCCCAACATTCGATTTTCGTACTGTTTCATTGCTCAAAACTCTAGAGCATTGCGAGACAATCAATTTGAGCTAAGTTTCTGCATCAGAGACAAGATATTTGACTTGGAATAAGTAAATGGTCAATTCATGACATTTCCTCTATTCAATTTGAATTCCTATGATTTCTCAATTTCTTTTGTGGGGTTTTGATTTGAATTGGTAGGGATTGTTGAGAATTAATATATATTGGATTGATTTGCGCCAATTTTGAATAAATCCCACTGTCGTGGCTTAGGGTTTTGATGAGTTGAACTTATGTGATTTAGTTGATAACTATTTTGGAGATGTTTTTATAGTTGATATTGATTTACATTGGATTTTTGGATAATTCAATTATTGGTTTTAATCCAATTTGATTCCACGGGCTGTGGAAGTATTATGATATTAGTATCGAGTGGTTTTGTGGTGTTTGTTGTAGAGTTTTACGGATTTAATTGTGGAAATATTGATTTGGAGAAGTTTTTTTATTAAAAATAAATAAAGTTTGCCTTGGCGACATGCCATATTGAAAAATTCATAATTTCTCCATCAGTGATCTAATTTAAGTGTTCTTAGAGTATATGTAAAGTAGGACATGAGTAGTACAAGTTCCTTTTAGGTCATGAAAAAAATTGAGGTTTGAATGGTTAAAAAGTTACCCTAAGTTAGCAAGTAGAAACAATTATATAAATTAATATTGTTGGAAACTGTTCTCAAACATATTTTGGCCACAGTTGTAATCGGGATTCGTGATTTTGGTTTCACTTGAAGCTTGACTTAAAATGTCATTGGGTATGCAAGGAAGGTATTGGAACTATTTTCAAGGTGGTCCGACACTCCGAGGACCCCGAGAATTTAGCTCAAAGTTGCTTGGTTGTAAGTAAACCCTACAATGCTCTTAACAATTTATTGAATTTGTCTATATACTTGCATTTGTATTTAGCCGGCATTGCATTTCACATCATTTTTGGTCATGCATACATGTCATTCAGATAAAGTTGCCCCTGCTTCGGTCGTAAGAGTGTGAGGTGCTCCACTTTAGACTAGACGTACTGCATGAATCTAAGGTGGGTAATGTCGAATTTAAGGTAGCATTGAATTCATAGGACTGTTCTAGGTTCATCGTGAGTGGTCCCGCTTGTAATGAGCTAAGAAAAGGAAATGAGGGATCCACGTTATTATATAAATTTGTTGGTATATGGAACTACAATTACATGTCTCCATGTATTCGGACTAACATTTGTAGCAGTAAAAAGCAATTTAAGAGTTTACTTACTAACATCCTCGAGTTGTTTTTGATGATTTTAGGTTCTCTGGGAAGACAAGGAAGAGTGGATAGGACTTAAAAACTTTTAATGATTACTTTCAAGCTCTTAGTTTAATTTTTTGTTGTAATCCCTTTACTTATATTGTTTTGAGCTTTGAGCTGAGCGTAAGGCATGAAATACCCGTGAAAGGCTATAAGAGTCTCTTAAATTAGTTTGAAGTAAGTTAAGAGGCTAATTATTCAAAATTGATTTATTTTAAGATTATAAAGTTTTAACAAAGGCATCAGAGACTCTAAGTTAGTACTTAAAAGTTTGAATTTGACACATATGTTGTGAACTACGGGAGTTGCGAGTCCTTTTAGGCCTCTCATCAATTCTGCTGTCTATTAGGTGAAAGTTTTTCGATAGGCCATTTTTAGTGGAGGTGCTACCGAAACATGTAAAAAAATACGGAGGATAATCAGTATGATTTCTTAATTTGCTACAATTAATTTAAACAATTATTGAGTTTCATTGAGGATATAAATTCTGTTTTGGAGCTTTACTAAGCATTAAAAAATGAAAAGTATTTTGAGGCATATAGTTAATTGTATGGTTTAGGTGCCTAATTGGAGTAACTAGGCTATGTCAAGACTTAGTGAGATAGGTCCTGACAGAGTTGGTATCAGAGCCTATGTTTGGCTTAATTTAGCAAAACTTTGGTTGGGAACCAAAGAGTGATTGAGCAAGATTAGTTTGGAAGTGACTATGAGTGGGGATACTTTGTTATTGTGATATGTTTATTGTATATTATTATATTATCGCTAGATATGCGATAGGAAGTTTATTCTCATTGTTTGTTCGATACTTAGCTCGTGAGATGCGATGAGTTAGAATAAGAACAAATAATATAAGAGAGAATAGAATTATATAATGATAACTGAGCATGATTGTGTGGCGGCCATGTTGTCCTGGGGTGACGTGTCTCCGTGTACTTCTTTCCCGATGGGTCCATCTACACGTGTCCGACACCTGCCCGTCCACCTCTTGTCTGCGAATTTGTGTCCACATGTATTTTATCAAATTAGTTAGGGGATTATCAATATTTTCTTAAATGATTCTCTTTAAGTATTTAAAAGTTTATTCTAATGCCTAACCATACTAGTGGGTTGTATCTTACAAGTTAACATACATCAGCGGAAGCCTTAATTGATACAATTAGAATAAGAAACTAGCATGGTAAACATTATTTATAAGAGCAAGTCCTACTGTGGTAAACCCAAAAGAGCACTCTATATATAAGCGACAATACCATAAACAAGGTATATATACATGTACTGTGTCATCTCAAGTCCCCCAATACCCAAAATAATACAAAATATGAAAATAAGCTCGTACTAGTAGGTCCTCGACGGCGGGCAATCAAATGCAGTCGCCTAAGATTCCCTTGCCCTTATTGGTACTAGGATCTACACTCAATCATTACAAAAAGACAGATGACGAGTACAGTAAGTAAAATCCTAAGGAACCCCTCTGAGCTTTCGCATAAATAAAGTAAGAAAATGCAAGAAGTACAGTCAAATAAACATGCGGAATGTAAAGACAAACAATTGTAAATGGCTCATCAGATGAATAGATAACAGCTAAGCTAACAAATGTGTATGCTCGCTCAAGATGGACTAGACTGTACTTCGGGTTACCAACTTCCCACCAGTGGTTGCGCCTAACTGGATCGACACTTAGTCCCGGTGCTGGCTAAATCTACCGAGTCACCGACACGTGCACCAAGGGAAAGCTCAAGTTAATGTTCAATGATGGTCGGGTTATACGTGCTACAGTCTAGTGCATCATGAACACACAACCAAGAAATTTGTAGGAGTAACCTCAACCCAAGTCCAAGTAACAAAATGGAATATTAAAACCAGCAAGGAAATGATAGGAATGAAATTTAAAACATAATCAAATACTCAGAGTTTTTCAGTTGGGTTTTACAAACCTCAAACCGCTCTCCGACCTCCCTGGACTCCTGTATCAAACCGAACAAGCTCCCCGACACCGAGCTACGATCCACTAAGTCCCTAAAGTCTAATTTTATAAGTTTAGGTTGTTTACAAATGTTTAGATATGTATTTAGTTGAAAATCACCAAAACAACCCTTCAATTCATATTTTATCTGTCATTAGTGCGGTAATAGGTCTACCTAGCGTGCTAAGTGAAGTTAGCGCGCTAGGGGACCTTTCTAGCGTGCTACTGTTCTTCATTTTGAAAAACAGAACGATTAGCACGTTAACCAACTCAATTAGCGTGCTAATTGCCATCTGTGACAAAATTCTCAAATCGAGAATTCTATCATTCCCCTTTTAATTAGCTACTCTAACCTGGTTTACATCCTCTCCATACATTATTAACTCCAAAACAACAACTAGAACACTCCAGAACATCAAATTAACCAAAATTCTCTAACTTTCATACATTCACCAAACTTTCAATTTCATCAAGAATTTCAATTATAGTTAAACCAATTGTAAATTCTCTATGAAAATGATCTAATAACATGTAAGTCATCAAGTTTTCACCAAAAATCAGAGGTTTAATCATCAAACTTGAATTTCACTAAATCATACCAAAAATGGATTCATTGAAAAGTATAGAAAATGAAGATGATGATTACCTTGGTTTGATCTCTTGAATTGGTCTCTAATGTGTTGAATTCCCAGCTTGAAGTCCTTATTCTTCTCTGGTTTTCACTAAATTGCATGAAAAAATTGAGTGGTGTGATGAAAAACTTCACTAACATCCATTATATATGTTTGGTTAAGATCAAGTCTACATACGTTTCTCGAGGATTATCTTGTGGTTCATAAACATACTGTCCCACAACACCTGATGACTATTAATACACTCATTTCCTAGAATTACTCGCAATGATCATCTTGATGTCCATCTTATGGTCCTCATTATTTAGTTCAAATTATAGGCTTATCATTTATTTGATTTATGTAGCTTACATTAAGTCTTATTAAACCATATGGTTAGTGTTTATTTATCACAATTAACCAACTTATGATCCCACTAACCTTTGGCTACCCGATACCTGTGCCCCACGACTCGACATGCATTTCGAGGCGTACCATAGTCTATTGTTTAAATTTCAATTTAATTAGCCTATGGTTGCATTACCCATTTCAATTGAATTACTTAGTCAAATTACCATGAATTTGTCGAGTTCCCTAGTGTACCCGTACTTTGCCTCTCTATACCCGCATTGACACGCATTTCGAGGTGACTACCCGTCACACAACCTCACACGATATAACCATTCAACATACATACATGCGATATATTAACAAGTAATTTCATAAAATGCGTCGCAATTAAATAATATAACACACAATTTACTAGTGTACCTAGGTCGATGTGTGTCTTAGCTTACCCGCGACGTCCAAGTGGATCCGAGGTGGTGTCCATGTCATAAATTATGAAATAAATAACGATGTTAATGAAACGGGCCGTTACAATTGGACGTGAAATAGACTCAGGAAGTCTAAGTTAACAAGCAAATTTTGTGAGTAGTTCGATACCAATACAACTGAGGAAAATTGTCAGGCATAAAACCAATACGAAATTGGTTGAGAAAGAAGTCTAAATGATTCAGGAACGTAAATACTGCACATGGACTCCTTTGAAAACAAAAGGTATCGAACATATTTAAATTAAGTCTCAAATGATTGAGAATCGTTTGAAAACGTAAAATGAAGTTGAAACTTGTACGAAGCACAAAATATGGATTGTCTTGGATTTTAGAATGAGGTTAGTACTAGTTGAATAGGTAACTAGGAAATACCTTTTCTATGAAGTATTGGTTGAATTCATAACCACTTGAAGAGTTGCTTCCGAAAATAGTCTCAATAAAAGAAAAAGACAAGAGTTTCAAAAATAGAAATTGATTAGACAAATTTAATTTGGACTTGAAAAATCACAATGAGATTCTGATAAGATCAATTAACTTGTTTATATTGGTTTCTACGAAACCGAAAGACAAACTATCAAAATTTTTTTCGTAACAAAACATAAAGTGAAATGTGGAATAGAACCACGATTGAAAACAATCAAATGACTTCTAAAAAGAAGTATTGAAATTTTTTGATTGGTTATTACGTAAGTTACTTATTCATACGAGGCATTGAGTATTGCGGTTCTATGAGTTAAATAAGGAAATGATAAATGAATGGAAAATACATGAGTTAGAGGTACCAAACAATGATCAATGAAAGTTCTACCATAAAAAATGATGAAAGGTGTAGTGATAGAATCAATGTATTAGAAGTAAATATTGGGGAAATGGTATGAATTTCTTCATAAGCCTATATTAATAAGTTATCATATAATAAATCGTATGGATTTTATGTCATGAATTTCATCATATAAAATTCATTACCCTGAACCATTTGAAATTGCGCAAAGCCATTCTTTGTGTGCGACCAAATAAGTTCATGCGATGTTGACAGTGAACCAAAATCTTTTTGGTACAAGTCATAAACGGTCTCTAGCAAGGGATTATGACTACCCATGTAGCATGAATATCAGATCGATATAACCGAATGAATTACATATCATATCCTTTTGCTGTGTTGTATCCTTTGTTTAATCATAAGGCATGGAAAGTCACCCTTAATATTCAATTGTACTAGTTTCGATCTTTAGGTAGACTGAATGTACCCAAATGATAGTGATCATATCAATTTACTTGGACTTGGCATTTTAACAGTCTAACTTATCTAGGGATCCACTAATATCACTCTCTATACGAGAGGGACAAATTCTATCTTGATTACACACCTTCACATATTATTCACATGGTAACCAATCACAATCTTTATAATCAACCGATTAAAGACAATGTTTGATTATGTCAAAGTACCATGCTCCTAAAATTGAAGTCTCTGGTAATCTCATGTCGAAGGACTAATGATATACCTATGATAAGTAACTCCTATGACGTAATCCACAGTGTTCTCATAGCGGGTCGGTCCAGTACCTTGTTCCTATAACAAGCACTCATGATCTCGATTCGTATCCATATATGCATGATCATCACATGACCATCAATCAATATTCACACTAGCCTTAATTCATTATAGATCCCAATATAATGACAGACTAGGGATATTTTAGATATTTCAACAAATACTCATGGATCTTATTATAAAGTAAACATTCAATCACTTATAATAAAAGAGCAAATGAAAACCTTAATTATATTAACTAAAATTATAAGATAAACAATGTTTGTAGATTAACCTATGACACATGCCCCAACATCCCTCACTTGCAGTAGGGCCAATCATTCATGTATCTAATACCTAATGACCTAGAATGACCATCATGTTTTGCTTGTGGAAGAGCCTTCTTCATATGATCTGCAACATTGTGTCCTGTAGGAACTTTGTAAATCTTCACGTCTCCTCTCTCAATGATTTCTTGAATGAGATGAAAATGTCTAAGTAGATGTTCGAATTGGTGGTGTGATATTGGTTTCTTGGCCCGTGCTATTTCCCCGTTATTTTCACAATACAAGCAAACGGGCTTAGCTATACTTGGAACAACACCAAGTTCAGATATGAACTTTTTGGTCTAAACTGTCTCCTTAGCAACATCGGACACTGCAATATACTTAGCTTCTATTGTAGAATCTGCCATAGTGTCTTGCTTCAAACTTTTCTAGCTCACTGCGCCTCCATTCAAAGTAAACACATATCTAAACTGTGATCTAAAGTCACTATATCAGTTTGGAAACTTAGATCTGTGTTACCATTTACAACCAACTCGTCTTCTAAACTTCCATAGACTAAGAACACTTCTTTAGTCCTTCTCATGTACTTAAAAATGTTCTTTACAATTATCCAGCGACTCTTACCGGGATCATACTAATATCTACTTGTTGCGCTCAAAGCATATGATACATAAGGTCGAGTGCATAACATGACATACATAATATATCAAATAGTTAATGCATATGGAATTGTGTTCATGCGTTCCCGCTCATCATTAGTCTTAGGACATTGAGTCTTACATTGACTTATACAATGAGACATTGGCAATGACCCTCTTTTAGAGTCTTGCATACTGAACCTATTCAGTACCTTATCAATATAAGCACTCTGACTTAGACCAATCAGCCTTTTAGAACTATCCCAATAAATCTTAATCCTAAAGATGAAGGTTGCATCTCCTAAGTCCTTCATTGAGAAACATTTCTCTAACCAAGACTTAAAACTCTATAAGGTAAGGATGTTATTTCCAATGAGTAATATATTATCAACATAAAGTACTAGGAAAACAACCACGCTCTAACTGACCTTCTTGTATACACAATGCTCATTTTTGTTTTTGATGAAACCAAATTCCTTAATTGCTTCATCAAAATGAAGATTCCAACTTCGGGAAGCTTGTTTTAATCCATAAATGGATCTTTCAAACTTGCACACCTTCCTAGAATTCTCAAGATGAACAAACTCTTCAGGCTATATCATATACATGTCCTCAAGTAACTTTCCATTTAGAAAAGTTGTTTTGACATCCATTTGCCATATCTTTTAGTCATAATATGTGGCTATGGCAATTAGAATTTTAATGGATTTAAGCATGGCTACAAGAGAAAAAGTTTCATCATAATCAACACCTTGAGTATGCCTAAAACCTTTTGCTACTAGCCGTGCTTTATAAGTATGCACATTGCCATCCATGTTAGTTTTCTTCTTGAAAACCTATTTACATCCAATGTTCTTAACACCTTCAAGTTAATCAACCAGGTTCCAAACTTGGTTATCATACATGGATTGCATCTCAATGTGGCAGCCCTACGTTAAGAAGCTGCCCTAGGGTGTCACCGTTTCTTATGCTCCTCGCCTGGTGGGCCCAGTTACACGTGTCCGTCACCTGCCTTCTAACTCATGTCTTGATATTTGTGTCCACTTGTGTGTTATTATTTTAGTTAATCTATTACTCATATTTTTCTAAAGTCATTTCCTTAAGATCAACTGTTTGTATGTTATTCAAATCTTAGCCATAATAGTGGTTTGTGTTTTATAAGTTAACAGTTAATAACTTTTAATAATAAGCAGCGAAAGTCTTAATTAGAGTAAGTAAAGCATAAAAATCATCGGAATTTATAGTATCATTCATATAAGATTTTCCTACTGTGGAAACCTCGACAAGTACTCTATATATTGGCGATAATACCATAAGGTAGTATATATACATGTACTGTGTCATTCCAATCTCCCAAAAACCAAAAATAAAACAAAATATCAAGATGAACATGTACGAGTAGGTCCTCGACATCTAGCAATTAGATGTAGTCGCCTAGGATCCCCTTACCCCTACTGGTATTAGGATCTGCACTCGACATTACAAAAGACAGATGACGAGTCTAGTGAGTGAAATCCCTGAGAACTCCTCACATTCCTATGATGAAGTAAAGAAAATCTAATAAATATCGTTAAATAGACATGCTGAATGTAAAAGACATGCAACTGTAATTGACACATCGCATGAATAAGTAACACATAAGCTAAACAAAATTTGTGCTCGTTCCAAATGGGCTAGAATGTACTTCGGGTCCCAGGATCCCTTCCTTCGGTTCCCCCAATACACTTTCACCTGGTCCCCTTGTGATGCTGGCCAAATTCGCTGAGTCACCAAAACGTGCACTAGAAGCAAGATCGAGTTGCCACTCACCGAGGGCCAGGTTACACGTGCTACAATCTAACACATCATGAAAATACAACGGAGAATCGGGGGAAGTAAACTCAACCCACATCCAAATAACAGAATGGAGTAATGAAAGTAAGTATAACTGATAAATATGAAAATCAAAATAGAATAAATACTTAGAGTTTTTCAATTGGGTTTTACAAACTTCAAACGAGCACTCTAATCCTTAAAAAGACCCCGATCCGACCCCTACACTTCCCTGACTATCTTACTATAGTCCTTGAGTCTTATAGGATCAATTTCAAGTGTTTTATATCGATTATAAATATTTAAAGTTAAGTGTGAAGGTCAAGTCTTCAAACCAACCCTTTAAGTTCAGTTGGCATCTGTCATTAGCATTCTAAGCTAGGCCCCTAGCACGCTATAGAAAATGCATAGTGTGCTACTGTTATTTAATATGAATAACATTATCACTCCCAACATGGAAAGCGCGCTAGCCACCCTGTCTAGTGCTATCTGCGTCGAATGGCATAATTCTCAACTCAAGAATTCAATCCCTAACTTCCCCAAATGGTTTCCCAACTTTGTCGATTCATTCACACTATATGGGAACTCCAAAACAAAATTAATAATAGTCAAAACAACAATAATTCGACCATAATTATCAAATTCAAGCACTTACTAGTTTTTCCCAATTTCACCAAAAACCCAATTTCCATTAAAATCAGTTTACAAATCTTAATAGCAATGTTAATTAGACTTGTAAATCATTAAGGATTCATCAAAAATAATGATCTATTCTTCAAATTCAAATTGACACCAAAACATACCAAATTGAGCTAATTTTCATGTGTAGAAGGTGAAAAAGAAGATTACCATAAGATTGATCCATCAATTTGCACTCCTAGGTTTCCAATTCCATCTAAATTCACCAACAAATTCTCTCCAGCATTTCAAATTTGCATGAATTTATATTATTAGAGATGAGAAAATCCCACTCGCTTCCTATTTATATGTTATGTTATGATTAATTACGTTCACATATCTCAAGATCAATCTATTGGTTATCTATTGTGCTGTCTACCTCTCTAGTGACACAAATCAGTGACACATCTTGCTTAGTTTCTTCAATCTAGGATCATCTCAATGTTCATCCATGGCTTAGAATATTTTCTTCTAACTATAGGAAAACTAAATTGAACTATTTAAATAGTTAAATTTAGCATACAATTAATAATGGTTGGTATAGTTGGACTCATTTATTAACAAATTTGTGGTCTCACCAATCCTCAGCTACTCGATACCCGGTGCCTCACGCCTCGACACGCATCCCAAGGCGCGTCATAGCCCATTGCTCTGATTAAATTGACTTAGTTTATAGTTATATTACCCAATTTAATTGATCAACTAAACATCTTAACGTGAATTAGTCATGTTTTCTACTGTATCCGTATTTCGCCTACTTGATACCAGCATTGACACGCATTACAAAGCGAATACTCGTCCCATAATCTCCCACGATATAACTATACCAATACAAACATGCCAAGTATTAATGAATAAACTCATAAATATGCATAAAAATAATCAATCAACAAACAAATAGCTAGTATACCTAGGTTGATGTGTGTCATAGCCACGTGGATCTGAGCTAGCGTCCTAATCTAAAAATTACAAAATAAATAACAGCGTTAATAAAATGTGCCATTACAATTCTTCCCAACTAGGGGAAATTTTGTCTCAAAATTTAGGTAAAACTAAACATCGTACCCCGAAATAGCCGAATGTATCACTCTCACATAGCCAACTCGAGCACCTAGGTTAGTCCATCTGTCCCATGATACTGCTAATGAACTAGAACCTTAGAGAACTCTTGGCTTTTAAGAACTTGAATTCTACGGTCAATGATCGTTATCGGCCACTCCTCATAATTCACGTTAGCCTGAACCTCAATTTGTCTCAAGTCAACTATAAGTCTTAGTCCTATCCTAGCAAGTCTTAACACAGAGATGTGAAATGTAGGATGAACCCCAACTAACTTAGTAGGTAACTCTAAATGATATGCAACGCTACCAACTCGTGTTATGCTCTGAACGGTGCAATAAATCTTGGCACCAGTTTCCCTTTAATCCTATATCCTTTTAAGAGGAAATCTTTAGGTAAACCATGTCACCCTCCTCATAGCTCAGACCCCATGATACTTATCTACATATTTCTTATGTTTTTTATCTGCTGCATGAATTCTATATCGAATCTGTCTAATATTCTTTATTTGATCAACAACTATCTCTGGCCTAACGGTAATTGTATCCTATGGCTCTGCCTAACACGCAGGTGATGTACAGGGCCTCTCATATAGTGCCTAAAATGGTGGCATCCCGATACTCTCCTTAAAGCTGTTGTTGTATGCATACTCACACAATGGCAAATAGTACTCCCACAAACCCTCAAACAACATGATACGAGCCTTAAGCATGTCCTCTAAAATCTATATCAATTTCTTTGACTGGCCATTGGTCTGAGGGTTATAAGTAGTACTAAACTGCAACCTGGTGCCAAACTGCTCCTACATAGCCTCCCAAAATCTTAAAGTCAACTTGGGATCTCTGTTCGATATAATAGAGACTTGCACCTCGTGCAATCGAATAAACTCCCGCTCAAATAATATGCTCAGCTATGGGAACGTGTATCTCATCGAAACAAGAATGAAGTGAGCTAATGTTGTCAGCCTGTCGATCACAACCCAAATTGCATCGTGTAGCCTCGATGTCTGTGGTAGTCCAGTGACGAAATCAATAGTGATGTGCTCTCATTTCCACTGTGGAATGCGAAGCTGATGTAGCAGTCCACCTGGTCTCTTGTGCTTAGCCTTCACCTGTTGGATGATGTGAAAACTCCTAACATATGCTCCCACATAAGCTTTCATCCATGGCCACCAGAATAATAGCCTTAAGTGATGATACTTCTTGGTCTAGCCAGGATGAACTGTGTAGCGAGACTTGTGTGCATCATCGAGAATCTCATCCCGGAGCTCTTGATCTGTAGGTATCCACAACCTCCCTCGGTGTCTTAAACACTGATTCATCAACTTTGCCCAATCAGTACACTCTTAATCTAGAGTCAGACCACTAAACTACTCATGGAGCCCATCAGCCCTCTGACCCTCGGTAACACGCTTAATCGATACAGTCATAACTCTTATCTGACAACAAGTGTGTGGCTTGGCCATAGTAAATACCTCTTTCATGCACATAACTGATATCGCCTGTTGTAAGCCATGCTTGTGTATTACACTTCGCATAACTATCTGACTAACAATCTCGCTCATGTTGAATTATACATTTATAATGTTCGTTTTCCTAGAGTGATACTTAATAGCGAAGTCATAGTCTTTTAGCAATTAAAGCCATCTCCTCTGACGCATGTTCAGATCTCTTTGGGTAAAGATATAGTGAAAACTCTGGGGATCTATGTACAAGGAGAACCTCTCTTCGTAGAGATAATGCCTCCAAGCCTTTAATGCAAAGATGATTGCTGCAAGCTCCAAGTCGTGCATTGGATGATTCCTCGCATGGGGTCTCAACCGTTTGGAAAGTTAAGTAACAGGTCTACCCTCATGCATCAATACATATCCAAGACCAATGCCTAACACATTTGTGTAAATCGACAAACTCTTGGCTGGCTCTAGTAATGTCAATACTAGTGCAGAAGTAAAACTCCTTTTCAGCTCCTAGAAAGCCTACTCGCACTCATCTGACCAGTAAAATCTAACATCCTTCTTGGTCAATATGGTCATTGGCGGTGTAATCAAAGAAAATTTATGTACAAATCAGCGGAAGTATCTTGCCAGTCCTAGTAAACTCTGAATGTCGGCTATAGAATCAAGCGTCCTCCAATAAATGATAGCCTTAATCTTCTCTGAATCCACATAAATACCTTGATTACTGATGACATGTCCCAAAAATCTCACGACACTTAGCCAGAAGTCACGCTTGCTGAACTCGGAGTACAACCTATGATGTTTTAGTGTCGTTAAAACTGCCTTGAGATGTCTCTCGTGCTCCTCATGAGTCCTACTGTAGATCGAGATATTATTGATGAAAACTATGAAAAATCTATCCATATATGGTCTCAAGACCCTATGCATTGATCCATGAAGATCTTTGGGGCGTTAGTAAGCCCGAACAACATAACTATGAACTCAAACAACCCGTATCTCGTGCTAAAGGCTGTCTTCTTGATGTCCTCCTCTTAAATCCTTAATTGAAGATAATATGAGCAAAGATCAATCTTCGAGAAGAACCTAGCGCCTGCTAACAAGTCGAATAGATCGTCTATCCTAGGGAGTGTGTAACGGTTCGTAACTGTCACCTGATTTAGCTTCTTATAGTTTATGCACATCCTCATCGAACTATTCTTTTTCTTTAGAAACAACACTGAAGCTCCTAAAGGTGACTTACTAGGGTGGATGAAACCCTTATACAACAAATCTTCAAGTTGTCTCCTCACTTCCTCATGCTTAGATGGAGACATCCTATAAGGTCTATTGGTAATCGGATCAGTCCTTGATATCAGCTCGATGATAAACTCAATCGCTCGTGATGGTGGTAATCTTAGTAGATCATTTGGGATTACGTCGATGAAATCTCTAACTACCGAAACATCGTCAATCCTGATCTTAAATCTAACCTCCAACTCAACTATCGCTGCAAATGCCTCCATCTCCTGTGCTATAGCTCACCAAGCCCAAGTGATAGGCAAGTATGTTTTGGAACAAACTAGTGAGAGCTTTAGTATATTAGGAATTTGAAACTCAATTCTATTACCAAAATAATATATCCGTGTAGGATAAGTTGATAACCAATCCATTATGGGAAGTGCATCAAACTCTAGGTATTCTAACACTCAGAGATCTGCCAATAACTGATGTCACTCAACCTCTATCATCACGTCTCTACATATTCGGTTAGGGTATATCTTGTCCCCAGTGGTCGTATTGAGATCAAGGTGTGTGTCTAGTGTTTGTGCAACTAACCATAACTCTCCAACAATCCGTTTAACAATTAATGATAAAGTACTACCAATATCAAACATAGTATGCATAAGTCTACTATGGATAAGTAATGTACCCTCGATGAGCTGTCTGGTTACTCTACCGTCTGGCTGTGCTATTGCATAGGCCTTCATTCTTGCTTGATCAGCCTGTCGTCGCGGTGATGGTGGTGCTCTGTAGTCTGCCCTCAAATGCCCTCTCTAACCACACTTATGACACTTTTGCCTTTCCTACATGTCAGCCTATCCATCTCAAGAACTTTGACCTTGACTTAGGTCTCGTTGACCCCTATCATGTCGTCTTTGATCTCTATCCTTAAGGCACTAATGCGACTTCTGCCTACGTTGTTTTGTCTTTACTGGTGCCAGAGTGTGAACCTGCTGTCTATCCTCATAATGAAACTGATTGTCCCGGTGATCATCCATGTGGCCCTTGTCTCCTCTATCATCCCTCTGACCCTGTTCGAATGATTCGTCTATCTTTTCGGCCTCCGATCAAGCCAAAAACACTGTCCTATCTTTACCTTGGTCCCAGTAATACACCTACTTTGTCTCTCCATAAAAATTGTCTCATGTACTAGGGCTCGGTAAAAAATCTCCTGTAGAGTAAGAGCCCCAAATGATACCACCACCGCAGCGATCCTCTCATCTACACCTCGGGTGAAGTAATAGATATATAGTCGCTTTTCCCCCGCCACATCCATCGAGAAATGTAACAAGTACCGGTAACGCTCCATGTATTGCATCAGTGAGCGGTTACCCTGCCGCATGGCTAGAAACTCCTCTATAAACCTCAACCTCACCTTCATGGGAATATAATGATAAAAAATAACTCTCTGAAATAAGCCCTTGTCGCCGACTCTAGGTGTGTATCCTGATACGTGGTCTACCAAACTACTGCATGACCTCTCAGACATGCTCCAGATATATGTGCCTGCACCCAATCATCGTTCATCATCACTTTATGGAACCGCTGATGAGAAACTATCAATTTCTCTACCGCCTCAAGGTCGCCACCTCCATAGAAGAAACCTGGCTAAAATTTCAAAAAATCTCTTTAAAAGATTCTCTTTTAGGGCCAAAGCAAGTCCTAATGGAGTAGCAGCAAGAGTGCAGTCAACAACTTTGTAGTCTTGGGTGGGGGCGAGGAGTCGGAGTCTTTAGTGGAATGAAAACTGGTGTAGTTCCCTCTGCTCGTGTCTTTGCAGCTACTCCATAAGTTGGTGTTTGTGGGACAACTGAGGTGACGGTTGTCCCTACGGGTGCTGTGACTACCACTAGGTCTCGAAGTGTTGTAGCCGTAGTTGTAGCGAGTGCTATAAGTGCCGCAGCCAGACCCTGCAACAGTCTAAATACCTCAACCATCTGAGTCTTTTGGGCTGCGAGTTGGTCCTCCACACTCGCAGGGATAAGGGTATCCCTAGCTGCATCGTTAGTCTGTTCAGTTTCCTGAGGTGTAGTCGATTGTCGGTACAAGATCTACATCGAGAAGCGTACGCTGGATCAACCTCGGTATATATATATATATGTATCTATCATATATATAAAATAAAAATATAACACTTATATAAACCCTAACTCTACCCGCCTCGCATTACTTCCCAACTAATACTCTAATGCAATATCATCGGGTTTCCACATTTAAGGTTTGTTTAATAAATTTTATGCTCCTTCATTTTAGATTCCTAAATTCCTAGAACTGAGCTCTAATACAAACTGTGGCGGCCCCGCGCCCTGAGGTCGCCCCAAGGTCTCGTCTTGTCGTGTGCTCCTAGCTTGGTGGGCCTAGCTACATGTGTCCAACACCCACCCGTCCATCTCATGTCTCTTTATTCGTGTCCATTTATGTGTTATTAGTTTAATTAATCGGTTATTCATATTTAACGTAAGTTATTTCCTTAAGTTCAACTGCTTGTATCTTGTTCAAGTCCTAGTCGGTCTAGTGGTTGGTGTTTACAAGTTAACAGTTACTCACTTTTAACAATAAGTAGCGAAAGTTTTAATTAGAGTAACTAAAGCATAAAGATCATCATAATATATAGTATCGTTCGTATGAGCATGTCCTACAGTGGAAAACTCCAAAAAGTACTCTGTATATAGGCGACAGTACCATAAGGTAATATATACATATACAATGTCATTCTAGTATCCCAAATACCCAAAAGAAAATAAAATATCAAGAAGTCCATGTAGGCCCTCAACGACAGGCAATCAGATGTAGTCACCTAGGATCCCCTTATCCCTATCAGTATTAAGATCTGCTCTCGAAACCATAAAAGACAGATGATGAGTCTAATAAATAATATCTTAAGGAACTCCTATGAGGATTCATATGATAAAGTAAAAGAAATCCAATAAGTACTGTTAAATAGACATGTAGAATGTGAAAAACAAGCCAGTGTAATTGTCTCATCGCATGAATAAGTAACACAAATGCTAAACAAAGTGTGTGCTCTTTTTAGATGGGCTAGATTGCACTTTGGGTCCTAGGATCCATTCGTAGGGTGCCCCCAATACACTTTCACCTTGTCCCATTGTGGTGCTTGCCAAAATTGCTGAGTCGCCGACATGTGCCCAGAAGAAAGCTCGGGTTGCCATTCACCGAGAGCCAAGTCATACGTGCTACAATCTAACACATCATGAATACATAACGAGGAATCTAGGGGATTAAACTCAACCCACATCTAGATAAAAGAATGGAGTAGTGAAAGTAAGCATAACTGACAAATGTGAAAGTCAAAACAGAATAAATACTCAAAGTTTTTAAATTGGGTTTTACAAATCTCAAAACGCACTCCGATCCCCGAAAACACATCGATCTAACCCCATCACGTCCCCGACTATCGTACTATAGTTCTTGAGTCTTCTAGGATCAATTTCAAGTGTTTTAGATCGACTATAAGTATTTAAAGTTAAGTATGTAGATTAAGTCTTCAAAACAACCCTTTAAGTTCAGCTGACATCAATCATTTGTACTCTAAGTTGGGCCCCTAGAGCGTTATGTAGAGATAGCGCGCTGGGGAATACCCCTAGCGCGCTAATGTTCTTCATTATAATGAACACAATCACGCCTAGCATGGATAACACGCTAGCCACCCTGTATCGCATGCAATCTGTTTCGAAGGGCAGAATTCTCAACTTGAGAATTATGTCACAATTCCCCCAAATGGTCTTTCTAGCCTTGTCGATCCATTCTCACTGAATGGGGACTCCAAAACACCATTAAAAATAGTGAAAAAAATAATAATTCAACCATAATTATCAAATTCATGCATTCACTACTTTTTCCTAATTTCACCAAAAACGCAATTTCCATTAAAATCAATTTACAAATCTTAATGACAATGTTAATTAGACTTGTAAATCATTGAGGATTCATCAAAAGCAGGGATCTAGTCCTCAAATTTAAATTGACACCCAAATATACCTAATTGAGCTCATTTTCATGTGTAGGAGGTGAAGAAAATGATTAGCTTGAGTTTGATCCCTCAAATTGCACTCCTAGGTCTCGAACTCCATCTGAATTCACCAACAAATTTTCTCCAGCATTTCAAATTTGCATGAATTTGTGTTAGTGTAGATTAGAAAATTTCATTCACATGCAATTTACTTGTTATGTTATGTTCAATTATGTTCACGTATCTCAAGGTTAATGTAAAGGTCTTATATTGTGTTGTCCAGCTCTTCAGTGATACATCATGCTTAGTTTATACAATCTAGGATCATCTCAATGTTTATCCATAGCTTAGAATATTTCCTTTTAACTATAAGAAAATTAAATTCCAATATTTAAATAGCTACCTTAGGCATACAATTAATTATGGTTAGTATACTTAGACTCCTTTATTAACAAATTTGTGGTATCACCAACCCTCGGCTACTCGGTACCCGGTGCCTCAGTCTCGACGCGCATCACAAGGCACGCCATAACATATTATTCTGATTAAATTGGATTAGTTTATAGTTATATTACCCGGTTTAATTAATCAACTAGTCATCTTAACGTGAATTAGTCATGTTTTCTATTGTATCTGTATCTCGCCTACCCGATACCCGTGTTGACATGCATTACGAAGTGAATACCCATCACATATTCTCGAACGATATAAATATACCAACATAAAAATGCAATGTATTAACGAGTTAACTCATAAATATGCATTGCAAATAAGCAATCAACAGAAAATAGCTATTTTACCATGGTCGACATATGTCTTAGCCTATCCACGACATCCACGTGGATCTGAGTGTTAGGTTTTTGAGGTTCATACGCAGCGGAAAACTCAAAACAAATTTTGAAAAATCCCAACAGGATCGAAAATTAGTTTCATTAAATTAAATCTGCGAAAGTAAATCATACCTTATTCCGTGATTTCCCTTTTGATTGTTTGATTTTCAAGAAGTTCAAGTGCGTGCCCTCTATCAGAAATCCACACATGAACTTTGACCAAAATTTGGAGTGCTAGCCCCAAGAGAGATTGAAAACGATTTTTATTTATCTCCATAAATCCAGAGAACTCAAAAAATTGTAAAACGAAATCTTATTTTGTTTTTAGGGATCCACCTTTTATTTATATGCGTAGATAAGCCCTCACTTAAAATTCTATTCATAATACAACTATTGTACTTACACAGTTTAAGCAAATTACACATACGCCCCTATTAATAAGTTATCATATAACAAATCATAAGGGCTTTTATGTCATGAATTTTATCATATAAATTTAATACTCCGGACCAATTGAAATTGTGCAAAGTCATTCTTTGAGTGCGATCCAATAGGTTCATGCGACGTTGGCAGTGAACCAAAAACCATTTTGGTACACAAGTCATAAGCGGTCTCTAGCAAGACATTATGACTATCCAAGTAGCATGAATATCAACATCAATACAACCTAATTAATAACATATATCATATCCTTTTGTCGAGCGATATCCTTTGATTAAACATAAGGCATGGAAAGTAACCCTTAATGTTCAATCATACTAGTCTCGATTTTTAGGTAAATTGAAAAACATCCAAGTGACATTGATCATATCAATTCACATGGACTTGGCCATTATCAGTCTATCTTATCGAGGGATCCACTGATATCTCTCTTTATACGAGAGTGACCAATTATATCTTGATTACACATCTTCACATATTATTTACACGGTAACAATTCACAATCTTTATAATTGTCCGGTTAAAGACAACATTTGATTGTGTCAAATTATCATGCTCATAATATTGAAGTCTATGGTAATCTCAAGTAGAAGGACTAAATGATATAGCTATCATGAGTGACACCTATGACTCAATCCATGTGGTGTTCTCATAGCGGGTCGGTCCGGTATCTTATTCCATAATAAGTACTCATGATCTTGATTCGTATCCTTATACGCATGATCATCACTTGACCATCAATCAAGATTCACACTAGTCTTAATTCATTATAGTTCCCAGTATAATGACCGATTAGGGACCTTTAGGATATTTCAACAAATACCCATAGATCTTACTATAAAGTAAACATGCAATCACTTATAATAAAACAATAAATAAAACCTCTATTTTATTAACTAAAATTATAAGATAAACAATATTTGTAGATTGACCTAGGGCACATGCCCTAACACTGAGTTAATGTATTAATTTGAAATTACGAAATAAATAACAACGTTATTAAAATGAACTGTTACACTGAGAATTCGTGGCACTAAGCCATTTATTTGACTCGGGATAGACACAACTAGTTGATAAGTCATAGGTTCATTTTGATATGTAAGCAACACCTAGCTACTATCAGTAATAAGAAATCCAAATCTCTCAGGCTGATGATGTCTTACCTTATCAGAGCTATGCGGGCCTTATGGTACTTGTGGAGGTTCAAGTGTTCAAGACTTAGTTGATCTTCCACTAGCAGTTGAATGTTTATTTGTGGTTCTTGAACTTCTTTTAGACTTACTTTATTCTTGTTGTTGTTTTTTAAAATAGACACTTTTCCACAAAGACACCATTTCAAGCAAAAAAAAGTTTAGGATAACCAAAAAATATACACTTCGTAGATTTGGCTAATGATTTTTCTAAGATTTGCCACCATACGAAAACCTTACAGCTCCAAATCTTAAGGAAACACAAACTTAGTCTTTTTCTAAACCACATTTCACATGGTGTTTTATTAGCCGCTAGAAAAGGAATATGCTTCAATGTAAACGCGTCAGTTTGTAAGGCATAGCCCCAAAAGGAAATAGGGAAATCTGCATGACTCATCATAGATCAAACCATATCAAGTAAAGTTCAGTTTCTTCTTTCAGAAACACCATTCCATTGTGTAGTTGCTGGAGGAGTTAAATGTGAGTCCATCCCACGGTTTCTAAGATGATCATCTAACTTTTGGCTCAAATATTCACCACTTCAATCTAATCGAAGTGCTTTAATAGTTTTACTAAGTTGATTTTGCACTTCCTTCTAAAATTTTTGAAACAACTCAAAAGACTCACCTTTTATGTTTCATAAGATACATGTAACCATATCTGCTGAAATCATCGGTTAAATTAATGAAGTACTCATAAGCACCTGTAGCCATTTTGTTTATAGGACCGCATACATTGTTATGTATTAGACCCAAGAAATTGCTTGCCCTTTCACTTTGTCCAGTAAAAGGACTCTTTGTCATTTTGCCTAGTAAACAAGATATTCATGTTTCATATGATTCAAAATCAAATGATTCTAACAGTCAATTTTTGTGGAGTTTAGAAATGTGTTTCTCATTTATGTGGCCAAGACGACAATGCTTAAGGTAGGTTTGACTCAAATCATTTGACTTGAATATCTTTATATTTAAGTTAATAATAGGAGTATCTGTGGACCTTTTCACGTTTAGAATATAAAGACCATCACACAAATCAACATTCACATATAAAATGTCTTTACGAGAAATAGAGCATTTATTATTCGTAATAATGAAGTTAAAACCATCTAAATCCAAACATGAAACTGAAACGATATTTTAGCTCAAAGCAGGGAGATAATACTTATTATTTAAAGCTAAAATAAGTCAACTAGGTAAAATGAACTCATAACATAGTACAACCAATGCAGCAACCTTCGCTCCATTTCCAACTCTTAGGACAACTTCTCCTTTCTTTAGCTTTTTACTTTTCGAGAGACCTTACACATCAATACAAATGTGAGGTCCACATCCGATATCCAATACCCAAGAATAACTAGTAGACAAGTTAATTTCAATAACGTAAATACCCAAAGCAATAGTTGCACTACCCTTTTTTGTCTAGATCTTCAAGATAGAGATTGCAATTTCTAAACTAATGCCTACGTGCATAATTGAAATGATAATTTTTTTTTTCTTTTTCCTTTCATTCTAGGACATTGAAGTAGAAGCACCCTTAGGCTTGACTTATTCCACATGCTTTGAGATAGTCACAACAGCCTTGGCAAGTTTAGCCTAGCCTTTACCTTTTATCTTCAAAGCCTTTCCTTTCCGAACTATCAACACATTAGCAATGAGTTTCTTGACATTTTGCTCAGCTGTTTTAAGCATCAAATGCAACTCTGAGATAAACTTCTCCATGTTATTCATGTTATGGTTCGTCACAAATTATGAATAACTATTAGGCAATGAATTCATCCTTAGCCAACTCTTGGCTTATGAGAAATTCAAGTCTGTCAAGATGGTCAATATAGCCCTTCATTTCTATAACATGAGGACTAACTGACACACCGTTAGCCATTTTGCAAGAATGATGGTTTTTAACTCTATCGAACCTTTCTTGCCTAGCCTGTTGTTGAAACATTTCCTTCAGCATCGTAGCCATGTCGTAAGCTTTGATGTGTTCCATGTCCTTCTAAAGTTTAGGAACCATGGTTGCCAACATAATGCATGCAAAACTAGTTGAGTCGTTGACATGCTTAGTATATGCATCCTTCACGGATCTTAATGCATTGGCTGGTGGTTCCTCAGAAATAGGATCATCCAGGACATACAACTCGTGTTCATGCTTAAGAACAATTCTCAAGTTTCTGATCCAGTTAAGAAATTTTGTCCCATACAAGTTATCCTTCTCAAGAATGGATCGCAATAACAAGGGATTAGTGTGATTTGAAGAGGCCATATATTAAGAATAAAGACTATGCAAAATTTCATTTTAGTATAGAGGAATAGACTCCCATAAAATTAACAACCTTCCTAAAAACCCTACGTTAATTTAAGGGACTAAAATCCATGTTCTCCTAATTTCAAGAAAGTTAAGGCATGACACTTTGGATTAGGTTACTTAGGCAGGTGCCAACTACCAATTACATCATATGTAACTTTTAGATGTTTTTATGAGATTAAGACATCTTATATCTTAGCATGTTTTATCTCATCTAGTGCCTAAAGCTCAAAATCGTTTTTATAGCTTTATCAAGTCTAACCATTTTAAACAATAGAGTAACTGTTACTCAACTAGCCTCACCAAGATAACACAATACACTCTCCAGAGGTAGACCCACATTGAAGTGATCGAAGCCTTGACAAGTGTTTGAGAATGGACGACACTTGATTTAAAATTTTTGAAGAAAGTTTTTTTATTTGTTTTATTGATCATAAATGAAACAAGATAAATATCATATATTAGAACGCTTGTACAATCACTAAACTAGTTAGGAAATCTTACTAATATCAACTATTATACGAATTTACTTACATTACTAATAGTTAGAGGGCGGTGTTTCAGCGGACTGGGGTACAAGGGTAGTGCCCCCATTTTTTTTTTAGACAACGAATTCCTGATCTGAAAATTAAAAATCGCCTAAAATTTCTCATTATTTTAGCCAATCGAATTGACCAAAACTGCCTCTCATTTTAATTTTGAAAAATGTTAGTTAAAACGTTTTAATTTAACTTGGGCCCACCTCTAACTTAATATCTTATCCTAATCCAATTAGAATTTAAGATACTTTGAATCTTTATCCAATACAAATTTGTTATATATCTCAACTATTTTATATGATTTGTAAAATTCTTATCCAATTACAAGTTTATCACCTATCTAATAGGAATATACTAATAGATAACCACAATGAGATATATGATCAAAACCAATTTTGATTCTTATTCAAATAAAACAAGCAATTGAATCGAGAAAGAAATACAAATCATGCATTCAACACCAGAATCCTATTAAATTAATCATATTAACCTAATCATAATTTCTATTATGGAGACATACATAATTATTGAACAAAAATGAAATATGTATCCAACACTAGAATCACATTAACTTCTACCATGAACACACAAAATTCACATCCTTTAATATTAAAAAAATATGTTAATCACAATATTCTAAACATGAATACTATTATTAAATCAAATCATGTGTATGTATCAATATATATATATATATATATATATATATATATATGAATTAATAACATGCTTTAAAACCAATTCTTGATAACAATTATCACAGAACTTATATGTACATCATATATATTAATAAAGATCATGTTTTTCATACATATATCATATATACATCAGAGGAAAATATGCAAACGTTTAATAAAACTGAGCCAATGTCTCTGATACAATTATTGGGTTTTGGGGTTCATACACAGTGGAAAACTCAAGACAATTTTTGAAAAACCCCAACAAGATCATAAATAAGTTCCATTAAACTATATCTACAAAATTAAATCATACCTTAATATGTCATTTCCTTCTCTGATTGTTCCATCTCTAAGAGAGATTGAAAACGTGTTTTCTTTCTCTCCCAAAAGTCCAGAGAACTCAAAATTTGCAAAAACAAAAATCTTATTTCATTTTAGGGTTTCAGCATCTATTTATATGTGTAGATAAGCCCTCACTTAAAACCCAATTTGTAATACAACTATTGTATTTAGGCAATTTAAGCAAATTACAAAGACGCCCTACTAATAAGTTATCATATAATAAATTGTAAGGCTTTTATGTCATGAATTTCATCATATAAAATTCATTACTCTGGACCAATTGAAATTGCAAAAAGCCATTCTTTATGTGTGACCTAATAGGTTCATGCGATGTCGGCAGTGAACCAAAACCATTTTGGTACACAAGTCAATGTTCGATCGTACTAATCTTAACATTTAGGTAGACTGAAAATATCCAAATGACATTGATCATATCAATTCACTTGGACTTGGCCATTTAACAGTCTAACATATCGAGGAATCCACTGATATATCTCTATACGAGAGAGACAAATTCTATCTTGAATACATAACTTTACATATTATTCACATGATAACCAATCATAATCTTTATAATCGTCCTATTAAAGACAAAGTTTGATTGCGTTAAATTACCATGATCTTAATATTGAAGTCTGTGGTAATCTTAAGTTGAAGTAGTAATGATATACCCATCATGAGTAACACCTATAACTTAATCCATGTGGTGTTCTCATAGCGGGTTGGTCCAGTACCTTTCCCCAACAACAAATACTCATGATCTTGATTCGTATCCCTATACACATGATCATCAGATAACAATCAATCAAGTTTCATATTAGCCTTAATTCAATATAGTTCCCAGTGTAATAATCGACTATGGATATTTAAGATATTTTAACAAATTCCCATTGATCTTACTATAAAGTAAACATGAAATCACTTATAATAAAATAACAAATGAAAACTTCAATTTTATCAACTAAAATTATAAGATAAATAATGTTTGTAAATTGACCTCGGGTACATGTCTCAACTGTATATTGGTTCAAATGTTGTGTTACAAAATGTAATCAGTTAGTGGTGAAAATCCCAATCATTAGGTTATTGTAAATTGGAGTTGATGTAAGATGCCTTCAGGGACAATGAAGATACAAATAAAAAATGAAAAGAAATGCACAACTTATAGCTCAGTTAGTAAGTATTATTCATATTGGTTTGAAATAATGTAATAGAGTATAATGTATCAGGCTAAGATATGTTTGAAGAACTTAATATTCTTTCCATATATGTGATACAAGTTAAAAGATATACTATAAGTATAATCAAGGAATATGTTGATCTCTGTTAAAATGTGTATATCTACTTAAGAAAAGGATAAGTGTCTCTATTCAAGTAAGGAAAGAGGTCTAGTGAATAGTTAGTGATTGAGATTGAAATGATGGGAAATCTCACAAATTTGAGAAATGAAAAAAATCAATGTGAGTAAGTTGGTAATGTGAAAGAATGAGGTTTATTGTGAACTTATAAATAAAAAATGGTTTGACAAAGTTAGAAAATTCATTAAATCTCTAACCAGTCAAAGGAAAAGTTCAGTAAAATGGATAACAAGTTGGAATTAGTAATTTCTTTCTTATCCATAAATCTAAATAGTATTTTGAGTAAACATTTAGAGAATAAGTGAGAGTTGCATGAAGTGTCCGGTTTTATTTTCTGATCGGATTGAAATTTGAGATATCTTGTCATAGGACGACATATGTAATTTGAAACATATAGTCATGGGATGACATGTTTAATTCTTGGTTTCTATTGAGAAATGTTAGAATGCTGATGGATCAGATAGATACGCGACACGCCCTATGTGGGGGATTTGTCAGCTGTTCTTTGCTGTCGATTTATGTGGCGATTCCTAGTTTAAATGCAAATCGCTGACTAATCGCTGGGCTTCTTCTTCAATTTACTATTTTGCTCTTCTTCCACTTTTTCTTCCATTTATTCATTTTTCTATTTAAATCCTGAAATCAAAAAAATAAGAGAATAACTAGTGTAATATCTTCATTTATATCTAAAATCAACCTAAATTACACTAGAAAGCATGTCTAATTATTTACTTGTCATAGAAACATTCTTAGATCAATATGTTCCAGCATGTAAATTTAGATTGGATAGGAAATGAATTAACAATGCTATGATGGAGACCTATGAGACTTTATTAGAATAATTTTACGGATGACTAGAATATTTAGAACAAAAATTCCTAGACACGGTTTGTGGAGGGTCTTCATTTGATATAAAGCCAACATTAGCAAGATACACTATTACCAAAATGGCGAAACAATCAAAACAATATTGCGAGAAAACTTTTTTTGAAAAACCATTCGTATGAAATCAATAGGAATATAGTCAAGACATCCGATGATAAATTTGATGAATTTAAAAAGTATGGTTGAATAACTATTAAAAGATAGGTAAGTCCAAAAAAGAATTTGTGCTTTTTACAATGAGGTCAATCATCTATATAATGAATGTCCGATGGTGCAACAAAATCAAATCAAAGAGGCTAACATTATAATGAATCATTACAATAATCATAATCAATCTGCTTACATTACTACTAACAATGCATATTACCTAAGACCAAATATAAGTAATAGTGTAGACAATTAGAATTTTCAAAGATGTGGAACACCTACATTAATCGACAAAATAATAGCACTAGAAAATTCAAATAAAGCAAAATATCAAAAGATACAAGTCTTACAAGAAGATATAGTTGAAGTAAAAATTCAATAGAGTCAAATGGCAATGTAAATGATTCCATGGGTTAACTAAGGCAAATTACCATCACAACCTAGTTCTTGTGCAAAAGCGATAACTTTGAGAAGCAGTAAACAAATGGAAGAATAAAATATGCCAGAACAACTAGTCCTCAAAAAGAATTAAAGACCGAATTAGAAAAATAAATTGAAATTAAAGATAAGAAAATACAAAAGGAAAATGATTGTGGTTTCGAAAAGAATAAACCAAGTATAGTAAGATCACCATCTCCCTATCATTTAGAAAACAATAAAATCGTCAATAAATTACAAGAAGAGAAAAAAATCTCATATACTTTAAGAAAAGTGGTAGTAAACATACCTTTATTCAAAGTCATACAAAACGTACCTAAATACAAAAATTTAGAAAAGACTTATGTACTAATAAAACTAAATCTAATGAAAGAGAAAGCCTAGAAGAACATGTGTCAGCAATAATCCAAAGGAAATTGTCCCCTAAATGTTCTGATCCTGGAATGTGTTTCGTTCCATGCAAAATAGAAAACAAACTGCACCTATGTAGAAAAATTTGTGTGCTACATAGCTAGTCCCAAGTTCGTATTAAGGAGGGGACTCTGACGCTCATTTTTCATATCGAAAAATGGTTAAGGGAGTTCCCAAACCCATTTTTCATACCTAAAAACTGGGGGAGGGAGGCATTAAGCCTATTTTTCATTCTTGGAAAATAGAGGAGGGTTGCGGTAGATTGACAACCACCGTAAAACTATTTTCACTCTTCTTTAAATGGATCAAACATATATAAACATTGGGGCGTTCCCACCTAGCGACACGCTGCATTAGAGCCTAAGTGTAGTGACAAATGAGCCAGGGTGTGTTTCACATCGCCATTTGGGTATGTAGAAAAATAAGCAAGGGTTCCCCCACATAGGGCGTGTAGGGTAAAGAAGCTAGTCTCTTCACATCATCCCCCAGATGTAAAAAAACATGACCAAATGTTCCCACATAGACGACTGGTGTGGGTAAAGAGCTAGTTCAAAACAAAGATGAAAACAAAAACAAAATCATAGATACAAAGACTATATCTTTTAGACAAAATAGAAATAGAAAAGGAAAACAAACATAAAAGAGAGAAAAAATTTGGAACACATGAACACTTACAAGGAAGTCAATCGAACTAGTAGATACTATGATTAGAAGGAGAGTCAATATTGCTTGCTCCAAGAGACAAAACGGGTAGGAGAAAAGATTAGAGAAAAAAGAAACACAGGGTTTAAATTATGGTACACTGGTATAGATAAAAATGCAATGGAGTAGGAATTCTTCTGAATAATGATTATAAGGATAACATCGTAGAGGTTAATAGAATGAGGGACATATTGATTCTAATTAAATTAATTATTAGAGATGAAAAGATTATCCTACTTAGCGTCTATGCACCACAAGTAGGATTAAACGAGAATGTCAAACGTATATTTCAGGACAATATGGATGGATTTATAGAAGGTATCTCATTAGATTAAAAGGCTTTTATTGGAGGAGATTCAAATAGGCATGTGAGGGAAAGTAATGATGGGTTTGAAAGAGTTCATAGAGGTTTCGATTACGCTAATAGAATTAAGGAACAAAAATCAATCTTAGAATTTATTTCAGCATATGATCTTGTCTTAGCAAATACTAGTTTTAGGAAAAGGGAGTCAAACATAATTACTTTTAGTAGTGGTCATAACAAGAGTGAAATAGATTTTCTTTTAGAACAAAAATAAATAGAAAAATATGTAGAGACGGCAAAGCAATACTTGGTTAAGCGCTTACTATCCAACATTAGTTAGTAGTACTTGATATTAGGCTAAAACGATGACTTAATAGGAATAAAAGAGATAAGAGCCGAGAATAAAGTGGTGGAATCTAAAAAAAGTAAACATGTAGAGTTTGGAGAAGAACTACTAAAGGGAAATGTTTGGGATCTTGATTTAGATACTAATACAAAGTAGCTAGAAATGAGTAGTTGCACAAGAAGAGTAGGATCAAACGTATTAGACATAACTTAAGGCTTGGGACCACCAAAGAAAGAAACATGGTGGTGGAGCAAGGATGTTGAATGAGCAATAAGACTAAAAGAGAGATATATAGGAAAAATCTAACGGTCAAGATGAAAATGCATACAATCAATATAGAGAAACTAGAAAACAAGCTAAAAAAATAGTTAGTCAAGCTAAACAAATTTCATGGAAGATCTATATATAAGATTAAGTAATATAGATGGCAAAAAATGTATTTATAGGCTACCAAACTTAAGAGATAAAAAGAAACAAGATCAAAGTCTTGAAAGATGCATTAAGGACGAAAGTCAAATTATTTTAACGCACAAAGATGATATTAAGGAGAGATGGAGAAGTAACTTTGATAGTTTATTTAATGATTGCCAATTTGATATTATAGCAGATGAAAACTCACACAAAGAAAGAAATGTAAACTATACACATAATATTAGAACTCTAGAAGTTAAAGAGGCATTGAAATGGATGAAAAGAAGAAAAACATGTGGCCTAGATGAAATACCCATAGAGGTTTGGAAATGCTTAAGAAAAAATGGATTGACTTGGTTAACAAAACTTTTCAACAAAATTTTGAAGTCAAAACGGATGTCAATGGATTGGTGAAGAAGCATGCTCGTGCCAATCTTAAAAAAAAAAACGATACATTCAAAGTTTTTCAAACTATCGGGGAATTAAACTTATGAGTCACGTTATGAAACTTTGGGAGAGGATAATTGACAATAGGCTTAAGAGAAAAACAATAATATCATAGAACTACTTTGTCTTCATGCTTGGGAGGTCAACTATGGAGGCGATTTTCCTTGTAAGAAGTTTGTTGTAAAAATATAGAGAAAAGAAAAAAGATCATCATATGGTATTTGTAGATCAAGAAAAATCATATGATAGGGTTCTTAGAGATCCTCCTTGGTGGGTTCTAAAAAGAAAAGGAGTGCATGCTAGATACATATATACTATTAGGGATATGTATGATGGAGTAGTAACGAGTATAAAAATATTTGGAGGAGCTACAAAAGAATTTTTCATTATGATATGACAACATAATGGATCGGCTTTAAGCCCATATATCTTTATTTTAGTTATGGATGAACTAACTAAGGATATTCAAGAGGATATACCATGATGTATGTTATTTGCAGATGATGTTGTCTTAGTGGATGAAATAAAAGATGGAGTGAATAGGAAATTAGAACTTTGGAGGAATACATTAGAATATAAAGGTTTTAAGTTGTATAGGACGAAGACCGAATCCTTGCACTGTGAGTTTAAAAATATTAGACATTGAGATAAGGGAGTGATAAAATTAGCGGAAGTAGAAGTTCCCAAGGTAAACCACTTTAGATACCTAGGATCAATCATACAAAATGATGGTAATATTCAGAATGATGTCATACATAAAATTCAAACTGGATGGAAGAAATGGCGGAGTGTAACATGGGTGATTTGTGATTATAATGTTCCTATTAAGTTAAAAGGAAAATTTTATAGGACCATAATTAGGCCGGCTATGCTTTATGGAAGTGAATGTTGGGCGGTAAATCAATGACAATTACATAAAATAAATGTAGCAGAAATGAGGATACTTAGGTGGATGTGTGGCAAAACTCGTAAAGATATAATAAGAAATATATAAATTTAAACATAAGTAGGAGTAGAACCAATTAACACAAAATTTAAGGAAAGGCGGTTGTGGTGGTTTGGTCACCAGCAAAGACGACCTACAAATGCCCCCACTAGAAAGCTTAACTTAATAGAAACTGTAGAATTCAATGAGGTAATGGTACACCAAAGCTAATATGGAGCGCATTAATTAAGAGGGATTTAAATGGTTTGGAAAGCTCACCATCACTTGCACTTAATTGAGCACAATGGAAAAGTTTGATCCATGTAGCTGAGCCCAATTAATTTAGGACAGAGACTTTGTTGTTGTTGTTCCTGTTTCCGAATAGAAAACATAGGGATATCTAAAGCACTATGTGATCTAGGCGCCTCAATCAACGTTATGCCTTTGTCAATATATTTGCAAATGATAAAAATACCGTTAGAAGAAACTGTTATAGTTGTACAACTAGCAGATAGATCTACCGTTCAACCTTTAGGAGTATTAGAGGATGTACTAGTTAAGGTTAATGACTTACTTTTCCCAGTAGACTTTTATGTCATCGACATGAAAGAAGACCACTTCTCTAGTTATACTTTCTTTATCTCAGGATGCACAATCTTAAATACGCGAAAAGCCAAAATTGATGTTTCTAATAGAACGATAATAATGGAAGTAGATAATGTAACAGTAAAATTTAACATCCACGTCGCCATGAAATATCCTTTAGATGTTTCATCACTATGCATCATAGGTATGTTAGATCCTATAATAGATAAAACTTTTAGAAAGGATGTGTCAGACAAACATGAAAAAGTGATAGAGGATCTAAATGACGACAATGATATAGATGAAAATATAGGAGAGGTAATCAATGTCATATAATCTTATAATGTACTCCTTGAACTCTCTCACAATATGGATCTACCAATAAATCATTCAAAACTATTACCCTCTATACTAAAAACTCTTGACTTAGACTTAAAATTCCTACAAGATCGTTTAAAATACGCGTACTTAGAATGTAACAATACCTTACCAGTTATAATTTCTAATAAATTATCAAATTTATAAGTGGAGAAATAAGTGAATGTTTTAAAGAATTCAAGAAAGCAACAAGATGGACAATCACTGATATAAAAAAATAAGTCCAGCCAGATGCATGAATAAAATTAATCTTGAAGGAGAAAAAAAATCCTCTAGACAAGCTCGACATAGATCAAATCCACCATTGATGTAAGTAGTAAAGAAAGAAATATTAAAATTACTAGACATAGGAATGATATTCCCAATAGCAGATAGTAATTGGCTTAACCTGATACAAGTAGTCCCAAAAAAGACATGGATCACTGTTATAACAAACAAACATGGTGAACTATTAACAACTATAATCCAAAACGGTTGGAGAATGTGCATAATTTGTAGGAAGCTAAACGCTGCAACTAGAAAAGATCACTATCTAGTTCCATTTTATAGATTAAATGTTAGAAAGACTTGCTGGAAGAACCCATTACTGTTGCTTGGATGAATACTCAGGATTTTGTAAGATTCCTAAAGCTCCACAAGATCAAGAAAAGACCACTTTTCTTTGCCCTTTCGCTACATTTGCTTACATGCGTATGCTCTTTTGCTTATCTAAAGCACTTGCTACATTCCAAAGATGTATGATTAGTATTTTATCAGACTATGTCGAACATTTTATTGAAGTTTTGATGACTGACTTTACCGTACACAATAATTTTTTTGATAAATGCTTACTTCATTTAACTAAATTACTTAAAAGATGTATAGAGAAAAATCTAGTATTGATCTATAAAAAATGTCATTTTATGGTAAACTAGGGACTTATATTAGGACACATGGTGTCAGTAAAAGGAATAGAGGTAGACCCTACTAAAATCCAAGTTATAAAAATATTACCTTATCCCACTATTATGAGGGATGTAAGATATTTCCTTGGCCATGCAAGATTTTACATACGTTTTGTGAAAGATTTTTACAAAATAACATAACCCTTATGCAAACTTTTGCAAAAAGATGTTACCTTTGTATTCACACCTGAATGCAAGATAACTTTTAATAAGCTAAAAGATGCCCTGATTACCACACCAGTGATAAAGTCACCAAATTGGTCACAACCTTTTGAAATAATGTGTGATGGAAGCTGTTGGGGTATGTGCCCTAGGCCGATTCTATAAGCGTTGTTTAACTATTATAAGTAGATGCATGTTTCTTTTATAATGGTATCAGTGGATAATTATTGTATTATTCTAAATGTCCCTAGTCAGTTATTACTGTGGGAACAATAATAAATTAAGACTAGTATAAGTTTTGATTGATAATCATATGATGATTACGCGCATACAAATACGAATCAAGATCATGGGTATCTGTTGGGAAAAGATGCTGGACCGAGCCGCTATGAGAACACTACATGGTCAATGTAATAAGTGATTCTCATAAGATTTATATCATTTAATCCTTTGACTTGAGATCACCAGAGACTCAAACATTAGGAGCGTAATGATTTAACACAATCAAACATTGTCCTTAACCAGATGATTATAAAGATTGTGATTTGTCATTGTTCGACTAATGTGTGGATGTTGTATGATCAAGATGGAATTTGTCCCTCCCTTTTAGAGAGAAATATCTATTGGGCCCTCGATATATTAGACTGATAAATGGCCATGTCTAGTGAATTGATTGGATCAATGTCACTTGACAATTTCAGTCTACGTGGATATCGAGAATTGTAGATTGAACAATAAGGGTAACATTCCATGTTTTATTTTCGATCAAAAAGGATATCGCGTGACAAAGGGAAATGGTATACACTGCCTATTAGGTTGTATCAATTTATTGATCTTCATGCTATTTGGGTAGTCATAATGCCTTGCTAGAGACCGCTTGTGACTTGTATACCAAAATGGTTTTGGTACAGTGTCAATGTTATATGAACCTATTGGGTCGCACACAAAGAAAGAATTTGCGCGATTTCATATTATCTAGGTTGATGAATTTTATTTGATAAAATTCATTTTAAAGATTATTATTAATCATCTTAGTTTGACTAGGATTTGAAACTCTCCTATATTTCTAGTGTGACAAGAAGTTTTATATCTTAGTAAATCCTATTTTGTATAGGACTCTAATTGGAATTAAAGTATGACTTTAATTCTTATTTGAGTTTTAGATGAATAACAACTCTTGTTGGATTAGTAATTGTAGATTATCTACGACTCTATCATTTCTGGAGTTAGACTTTATCTAAGACTCTATTTGGAGTGTGACTAGGAGATTGAGTTATTTTACAACTTGACCGAGTGTACTATAAATAAGACATTAGAGTCACAGTTGTGCTAGAGATTTCCCGAGAGAGATTTTTTCAGAGAATTTTTGCTAGCACTCAGGATCGTGATCGTCCGTTCGTGTGTGGATTTCTGATTTAGGACGTTCCTCTTTAGCACCGTCTTAAAAGAATCGATTCACACGAAACAAGGTAGACATGGAGTTATTCTTGTCAAGGTATGATTTTCTATTGGCACATCAATTTAATGGAATCGATATGATCTTGGTTCGGGGATGTTCGAAAAGGTTTCCAAAACTTCCACTGCACAGATCCTTGAAACCCAACAGTGGTATCAGAGCCATAGGTTTGGTTCCATCAAACTTAATGGACGACTTTTTCTATATATATGTCATATATTTTGAAAAAACTTTCAATTTATACGTTATGCACATAATGTTCACTTTTATATTATTTGTTAATGCTTTGGATTTTATCTGAGGAACTCGTTAAAGAACCACAGTTGAAATTGCATTGGATATTTATGTACATAGATATGTGTAATTTAATATGTTGGTGGTTGTATGGGATATGAAAGCCATGAAATTGAGATTAAAAAGATATGTACATATTTTTGATATAAGTTATTTTGGTGATAAGCAAAATATGTATATATCAAAATTAAATAAGGATTTGTTGACGGTGCGAATCGATCCCTGGTTCTCAATGTTATTCCAAAGACTTAGCCATCCCAGTTATCCATTCCAAGTTGTAACAAGATTACAAAATAAAAATTAAAAGGCAAATCTACTTGTAATAGGATTACAAAATAGAATAAAAAGTGGACTTTTGTTGATAGTAGGATTCGATCCCAAGTCATCCAACCCGTTGGAATGCCTTAGCCATGCTAGCAAGCAAATAAACTTGTAATAGGCATACAAAATAATCAACTTGTAATAGGATTACAAAAACAAAATAAAAGAAGGACTTTGGTTGAGTGTAGGATTCGATCCCTAGCCGTACACATTCACATCGAGAGCATTAGCCATCTAGGCTATCCATTACAAATTGTAATAGAATTACAACTCTGTTTATATTAATTGGGTTATATATGTTAATTGAAAGAAGTTTCAATTGATTAATTACAAATTAATTAGATGGGGCTATTCTTCATCAATTGGATTAAATTAATTTAAGTAGAAGGTGTTTTAATTGATTAATATCAATTTAATTAGTGGTACTATTATTAGTATTAATTAAAATATTTAATTAAAAGGGGTTTTAATTGAATAGAGTCCGATCAAGATTATACGTAGATATATTTAATTAATGGGATTGATGAAAATATAATCTTTGAGGCACTTGGAAAATTTTTAAAGTATTTAATTTCCTTGATTTATTTTATGATGCCTTGTTGGTATATGAAGATGTTTATTCTTGTTTTATTTTAATGATCTTTATTCTATGCATATTGGATATATATATGATATTCCATAATTAAATAGATGCTAGAATTAATCATTGTAAAAAGACTACATGGATCATAAAACTTGATAAAAATCCCTCAATTAGAATTTTAAGTTAATTCCACCCATTTTTAAACACTTGTCAAGGCCTCGATCACATCAATATGGGTCTGCCTTCACAGGGTGTATTGTGTTTTCTAGATGAGGCAAGCTGGGTAACGGTTACCTGGATGTTTTAAATTGATTTGACTTAATAAAGCTGTCAAAACAGTTTTGGACTTTAAGCATAGATGAGACGTAACATGTTGTGATATATAATGTCTAGTTCTCAAAAAGAACCTAAGAGTTGCGTATGATGCAATTGTTAATGGTTACCTACCTAAATAACATGATTTTGAGTGTCATGCCTTAGCTGTCTCAAAATTAAGTGAAATATGGATGTTAGACCACCAAATTAATATTTACGAGGGTTATTGATTTAGTGGGAGTTTAATTACTCAGTAATAAATTATTCTACATAATATTTCTAGGTGTAGATGCTAAACTCTTAGTAACATTAATCCAGAATAACTGCGATCAATCCTTAATAAGGATAAAATAATTTCTAAGACTAATTTCCCTGTTTTGATTAGAAAATTGATAAATGTTATCAACCACAAAACAAGGATGTATGTTTTAGATGAATAATTCCTTTAAACTACCATCTATTAGTACAAGGATTATATGTAATGTTAGCAAATATAAAACCAGAATTTAGGAAAGATTTGCGCTGTGAAAACTAATGAAATGACAGTGACACTTAAGGAAATGTTCCAACAGTAAGTCACACGGGAAGGGCATAAAATTGCAAAATTCCTAAATTCTTGTAAAATGGTTGATAACCTATTAATATGTCTTTATGTTTGGAACATGAAAGATTATATTAATTATCTCAAAAGGCTTGAATCTTCATGTGCCAAAAGTTGGCGGTAGATTTGATCTACAATTCATCAAAATAGTTTTGAACTATATTATATGAATGACATGAGAAATTTATTTAAAGTTGCATATGATGTTTAAAATGGTAAGACAAACTATTAAAAAAAGGAATTTGGCATATATTTGATGGTTCATAACATAAAGGAACTTAATAAAGAAAGATTAAGGGAAGTTAAAAGCTACAAAATGTATTTGTTTAAGATACATAAACCTTAGCTGTCAGCTAGACTTTGCCTAGTTGTAAGGATAAGCCTTAAAGAACGGATTTAGATATTTATAGAATTAAATTGTTCATTTTATAATGAATTACAAATCTTATCATGAAGACATAATTTGAATTGTTGCGAACATTTGGCAAACTATTAACATACTTTGATGTGATGAAGGTGAATAATATTTGAGCTAAGAGTTTCAATGACCATCTTGGAAATTGTGGGATTGTCTTGCAATTAACTTCATTAGGAACGTCATTTGAGAAATGATGTTTTATGTGGAGAAATTGAACTATATAGGATATAATTTGATTTATGATGTGTCACACAGACGTTCCTTTGATGTTCTATTGAAGCTATACTTTAGACACCACTGCACTTAGCACTAAACCTCATTTTCTTTAAGTGGTTGATAAACTCTATATATGATATGGAACAAAAAGACCTAGTTTTTCTTTTCTTGAGATATGAGGTGACGAGACTTGCGCAAGACGTTAAGTTACATAAAGTTTGATGCCTAAGTCTTTTGTGTCTAATTGTGGTTGAACACTATGATACTATTTTATACAATAGAGAACAAATTGTTTGTTAGTCAAAATGATATCTTTTAAATAAAGAGTTTATTTTAAAGACACTATTGGGAATAAAATAAATCTTGAAATTTTAAGGGCCACGAATGAGAATTGAACCACTTAGAATGATCAACAAGGTTTTGAACTAGTTGAGTATACACAAGTACCATATATCTTTTGAAAATCTAGAATAATAATAAATTGGCCAGAGAAATTTGGAATTTTTTTATTATTGATAGTTATGATATATTTTGACATTGGATAAGAAGGAATCACTACTTATTAAGAGACATGTCTCATCTAGATAGAATAAAGAGACTAAGTGTTATGAACTCTAAATTTTGATTCATGTATGTTATCCAAGTTTGGAACTTGAATTATTTACCTGAAGATGGTATGAACATTGGATGTGAACGAGTTAAAGTGACATGAAAACAAAAGATGCATACTTAAAAGCATGGCTTATCAGAAAATCTCAATCTAAATCAAGGTGTTGATTATGATAAGATTTTTCACTAGTAGCTAAGCTCAAGTTCTAGAATTCTAATTGTCATTACTTCATAGTTTGACTATAAAATACGACAAACGGGTGTCAAAATAGCATTGCTCTATGCTCCTTAAAGATGTGTATGACACAACTTAATGGTTTTTGATAACTTGAGAATTTTAGAAATGTATACAAGCTTGAAGGATCCACTTATGGATTATAGTAAGCTTATCAGAGTTGCGACCTTTGTTTTGATGAGGTAATTAATGAATTACATTCATTTAATTGAAGATAAACCTTGTGTATACACAAAGGTTAGTGGGAGCGCAATTATCTTTATGAATATGTTGTTAATGATATATTATTCATTAGAAACGACGTCCTAACTCTATAGAATTTCATGTTTTGGTTAAGGAAAGTTTCTCAATGAGATTCTTAGCAATTAGGCATATATCCTTGTGATATAGATCTATAGAGATAGACCTAAGAGGCTAATTGCTTAAAATAAGAGTGCTTATATAGACAAGTAACTGAAAAGGTTTCAGTGTATGAGATTCTTAAAAGAATTTATACTTATGTCTTATAACATTAGTCTTTGCAAGACTCAAAGTCTTAAGACAAATGATGAGCGGGACATTGTGAATAAGATTTCATACGCATAAGCTATGAGAATCATCACATATGTTATACTTTGCACTCAACTTGATATGTCATATGCTTTGGGAAAAACATACATATATTTCATAGATTCCAGTTAAGGTCACTGTATATTTATTGATAACATTCTTAAGTACTTCTGAAGTACTTGAGAGATGTTATTGGATTTGCAGAGGTTTGAAAGAAACAAGTCTTGTAAATGGTTACAACATGCAAAATTTCATGCAAATATAGGATATTAATGATCGCAATATGGATATGTGTTAACTTCGTATGAATGAGTTGGAGACATTCTAAACTCACTCTATTAAGTTCTATAACATAAACTGAGTTTTTTTTGTAGCTTTTGATGCAGCCAAAGAAAATGTTTAGATCATAAGGTTCATGATTGAATAAGGTGTGATTCCAAGTGTTGGAAATAATGTTGGCTTTTATTGTAAAACTAATGGACAAATTTAGGTTATGGAACCTAACTCACACTATAGATCTAACCAATCACTCGAGCATTTTTGTCTTATAAAAGAGAAAATGTAATGATTTGCAGAACATCAATAATAAACAATGTAGCATATACATAAACAAACTTATTCCACTAAGAATGCATTAATTTTACTCAGTATTGGATACGAGTAAGATTGAACCTAGTACAAGTGGGAAATGTTGGTATATGTGCCTTAGGGCAATTCTGTAAACGTTGTTTAACTATTATAAGTAGATGCATGTTTCTTTTATAATAGTATCCATGGATAATTACTGTATTATTCTAAATGTCCTGAGTCAGTTATTATTGTGGGAACAAAATAAACTAAAACTACTATGAGTCTTGATTGATAGTCATGTGATGATTATACGTATATAAACACAAATTAAGATCATGGGTATCTGTTGGGAACTGATGCTGGACCGACCCGCTATGAGAATGCTACATGGTCAATGTCATAAGTGATTCTCATGAGAGTTATATCATTTAAGCCTTTGACGTGAGATCACCAGAGACTCAAACATTAGGAGCACAATGATTTAACACAATCAAACGTTGTCTTTAATCGAATGATTATAAAGATTGTGATTGGTCCCCTCGATATGTTAGATTGATAAATGGCCATGTATAGTGAATTGATTGGATCAATGTCACGAAAGAGAAGGAAAGAAGAATACTAAACGAAAGGGGGTTGCGTTTTTGCCTGCGTACATGAGAGATTAAGAGTGAACAAGTTGGGGGAAATCCTCTGCAACTTGTTCCAATTGATGTCGAGTAGAAGACGGATGGAGACTAGAAGCTTTAACGACTCACAACAACCGCACCTGAGGGAAAGCCGACGGAAACCAGTGCTCGATAATTGAATGAGCAGCGCCTACAGAGCTTCAACATGAGCAACGATTCACTGATACTGAAAGCGCGTCGAGAATTCCCTAATAACCACTCATAACAACTCTCCAATCTTTCCTTTGCGTTGCCCTAGCTAACAACGAGTAAGACTGAATATTGTTCCTTGCGTTTGTTTAATAACGAGGTTTTTTGTTGATTTCCTAGGTTTTCTTATACACAATAAGACTATCCTCAAGTCCTCAAGATGCTAACACTTTTTATGTTCAAGTTTGATCTAACAATTAGCGCCAATGCTAAGCGGCAAAATATTTTAGAGGTGAATAACGAGAGGCTTTAGGTATAGATAGCGACTAAAAATACTCTTATTATTAGTATATCACAGTTTTAGTGAGAGGAAAGTTAGGTGGCATAAAAAAATTACACAAAAAATAACAACATGATTGATGTATCAATAGATAAAGATGTTAATCTCATTCTTAATAATGCAGTTTTAAATAAGAAAAACATAATATTCGCGCTAATAAATTGTTTTCAGTAAGATGAATTCATTACTCTCACTAATTTTGGTCACTATTGAACCTTTTTCTTGTAGTGAAAGGGATAAATTATCCTAGTCGAGATTTGGGGTGTTTAGTATGCGTGTAGCAAGTACAACAGCTCGTTTGTAGTAATAGTGCAATCAACTTACGTTGATTATAGATATGATCCTAAAGGAAAAGTTTTTGCATTAGTTGTATATTACATACTTGACTTGACTTATTGCTAAGGGATTCACTTTTAATTGGTTTTATACTAAGCTAAACTATTATAACAAATCAATTTAAACTTTACTTGACTTCTTATATCAAGTATATCTTAGTTCACAACTTCACCTAAATAATTTAATACTATGCTTTGTGTTCATGTATACATCTCAATATGCTTTGTGCAATGCCTAATTAGAATAGACAGCTTTCCTTCAAATCCACTTCAACCCACTATTGTGATAGGGAAGATTCTAATGTGAAAACTAGAACTTCACCTATTGGTGTGAATAACGTAAGCTCCACATTGCTTTAAGTCTCAAATCATTGGATTCATAATCAACTAAGTTTACTATATGCGCCTCCTTAATCAACAACTATCTATCAATGTTATATGTTTTACGATTATACTATTCATGTTCGGATTAAAAGCTTCAATGGCCATGATAACTCCTAAAGTCTAAGTTCAATTGACATGTGATCAAGATGTCTAAATCATTACGCTCAGAATCAATAAAAATTCTAACCATTGCACTTTTTATTATCACTTTTTAATCATATTCAAAGCATATCATTTATATCATAGGATCCATTGATCCCTAAGATAAATAGACTACTCACACATCATTGAAACACATACATAACAATTCACTATGGAATTCATTGCAAATCAGAGATCAATATACATATTACCTTAAATTAATCAACGAAACCAAATATTGATTGCAAACATAGAGTCTTCAATGTTTTTCTAACAAAAACTCCTTAATACTCAAACTCAATGCTAAATTACTCTAATGGAGGCTAATCTCCTTCTATGTGGTTACCAAGTCCTTATACCTATTTATACTCCGTAATAACAATTAGAAACCATAAATTACAATTTACCCCGAATTAAAGCTTCACTTTATATTTCTTATGAAGTTGGCTCAGTCACTTACTGCCCCGAAGCCTTGTGTGTTAAGCCACAGCGCCGGTACTGCGCCACTACTTCACTTTGTGTTTTTCAGCTCCTGCAGTCTCGGTGCCGTCCTTTGTGTGCCATTGCGCCACCACTGCGCCGGACCTCTAGAGTTTATTTTTTTTCGTTGTTCTTGTTTTCCACGCCGTGCCTTTTATCCCCACGCCGTGCCTTGTATTCCCATAGGGTTAACTCATGCTCCCACGGCGTTAACTCTGATTTTGTGGGTTTTGCTCCGTTTCCTCTTGTTTTTCCTTTATTCCTTTCATTAAACCTTAATTATTTGAAAATGTAATAATATTATAAATTCGCACTCATTTGAGGATATTTATACTAAATATACTACCAAAATAACCATATATATAAGTATAAATAATCACTTATCAAATATCCCAAAACCTAAAGTTTTGCGCGTCCTAAGTAAAGGTTTATTCTACTAAGCCTCCTAATAAATAGTTCTTAGTCAATTTACATTGTTCATAGAGTATCCTTTAATTTACTAAGCTTCAAGTTAACAATACACTCAAGAGTTTTTTCTTTCCAAAAATGTATACTTTTAAGACATGTAGTTTTAACAACTCATATAACTTCACTATTAAAACACTGAAGTGGATCACCACTAAAAACCATCACTACTCACAAGTTTGTTTTGTTTCAACACTCAAGTAGCAAGTGGGCAATCTCATGACTTCTCATTGAGCTCAATAATTTACAAATAAGCATAGATCAAGCTTTTTTTTGGTAGACATTAGCACTTCAAGCATCTATTCGACTTAACATAGTTTGAGTGGAAACCTTACTTAACTAGCTACTCGTACTTGAACTAAATCTTTTATTTGAAAGGTTTTAGTTTACTCCTGCCTTATTTCTCTTTAATTTTTTCTCTCATTTCTTTTCTTCTTCCTTTTAATTTTTTATTTAACAGTCTCTACTCCTTTTGTATGGACCTTTATTCTTCCTTAGTTTTTCCAACTATCAAGTTCTTTGCTCTTTTTCTTATAAAACTTGTAGGATTCCCTCATTTTTTCTTTTTATTCTAAGACTTTTGTTAGCACTTCTCACGTCCACTAAATCAAGTAAGTTGACTCCAACTTCAACTGTACAATGCCTATTTCTTACCCTTTTTGCACTAAGTCTTTTTTGCTTTGTATTTTCAAGTAAGATTCACATTTATTATAGAATCCTTAGAGATCTAACTTTTTACAAAATAAGTGTTCTAATTTCTTGCTTTTGTTTCAAGTTCAAGGTCTTCCCTAACTCTAGGTTTCAAATCATGAAATCACATCGTTGTTTGCTACATTTCACTGTTTCTTTTTCAAAATTTAGAAATATTCTTTTCATTTTCATATCTACAAGATAGTTTTAATATACTCATCCACAATTAAAGGCATTAACATGCAAATGAACTTCTTATTCATTACTTATTATTATATATAACCTAATCTATACTACTTAAACATTCATATAGTGAATAAAAAAAAATTATACACTACCATGCTTACCTCCTTAACTACTTCAAATTAGAATTTTAAGCTATCATACATGTAGTGTTTATCCTTATTTCTCAGCTTATCTTACCACTTTCCCATAGTGTAGTGTAGTGTCGATGCCCCCAAACATAAACCAAACCTTGTCCTCAAGGTTTAAAAGTAAGCATGAAAAATGAAGACACTAAAACACACAAACATATATAATAACAAAAGATATAATACAATAAACTAAACATTAAAATTGAAATACTAAATAGTTAACAAAATATCCCAAATGTTAAAAAATATTGGTTTCAAAGTCGCTCTCAACTCCATAGGTCTAAAGGAATCTAGAACACTATCTTCAGGACTGCGCATCATCATCATCATCATCATCATCATTTACATCATCAGCATAAGCCTTCCATGACATCAATGGACGCTCGATCGTCCTGCTTTGCACCATATCCTGATCAAACACATATAATGGTGCTACTAAAAAGCCTAATGACCTATCAGTAGGTCTCAACTGTATGCTCCTCTCATATCTAGCTATGTCTCGATGATGATCGACAAACAACATGAAATTGTGCTCCTCGTTCCGTCGATGTTGCTTTGTCTTCTCCATACCCTACTCATTTCTCAGCATGGCTCCTTAGTATTGCGCCCTGTCCTCCTAGTATTATCTCCTCATCTTTGCTTTCTACAACTTTTAGTGCCGTGAAGTCAAATCCTCAAGTGCTGGTATAGGTGCATGTAGTGGAGGAGGTGGTGGAAATTCTTCAAGACCATTCAAGTGTTGCTCTCCTATATCTGAGTCTACAAACTCGTAGCCCTCAACAAACCCCTATTGTTGTTGCTCCTCATATTTTTCATTTTCCTTATCTTCAAGCTCTCGGGCTAATTTTGCTGCTGCTTTGGTTTTACTGCTGCTTGAGTCGAAACACATTAAAAAAGGGAGTATGCGAAAAGTCTACAGAATGTGGCAACATTTCCTTGTTGTTTTTCTATACCCCACCACTCAGGAAGGAGAGATTACTTATTAGAGATAACACATAACAGGGTAATCAATGTCGATGAGGTCATCTACAATAATCAGAAGCAGTCCATTATGTTAGATTGAGACAAAAATTTGTTGTTTCTAATATTGATCACTCCGTTATGCTTGAAGGTCGAAGTGCGATTACATAGAGATGAAGAATTTGAGGCACACTTAACCATGGATGAGGCATTTATGCTTACATTTAATTATTAAGACTCTAAGGATGAAAGGGAAAAAGCCAAAAGGTACTGACTTAAGGTCGAGTTGTTGGCTAAGCAATAGGATGATAACGCATCAACCGTAGCAGCAGCAGAGTTAGCCGAGGAATTAGAAGATGAGGGATATGGAAAAGATGAGGAGCAATAGCAGGGGTTACGAGTTTGTAGACCCACTGATTAGAGAGCAGGACTTGGATGGTCCCTAGGTTTTTTCACCACCTTCTGCACCACAGCCACCAGTACCACCACCAAAGAACTTGACTCCATGGTATCAGTGGCTATGGATTGTCGAGATGAGGAGATAGTACTAAAAGGACAGGGTTGAGTATCGTGAAGCCTTGAGGATATATGAGCAAGACAGATAGAATGGGAAGCATAAATTCATCTTAGTTGTTGGTCATTAGAGAGTGATAGCTAAATATGAGAGGAGCAGACGGATAAGACCAGCTGATAGATCTTTTAAATATCCAGAAGCACCAAACTATGTGTTTGATCAAGATGTGGTATAGAGCAGGATGCTAGAGCGTCCATTCACACTATCCTATGTTTGAGCTGATTATGCTGATGATGATGATGATGATTCGCAATCCTGATGTCAGTGTCTTAGGATTTCTTTAAACCTTGAGTGATGAGAGATACATTGAAACCAATTAACTTTCAATTTGTGATATTTTCTTACTTATTTAGTTGTTTAAGATCTATTTTAGTGTTTTCATGTTTCAGGCTTATTTTTAAACCTTGAGGACAAGGTTTGGTTTAAGTTTGGGGGCATTAACACTACACTACACTATGTTAAGTGATAAGAAATGATGAAAAATAAGGATAAACACTGCATGTATGATCGTTTAAATTTTATTTTTGAATCATTTAAAAAGGAAAGTGTGGTAGTGTATTCTATTTCATTTATTTACTATTTGAATATGTTTAGTTAATATAGATTAGGTTATATATAGTAATATTTAATGAATAAGTAGTGCATTTACATTTTCATGCCTTTAATTGAGGATGAGTAAAGTACAAATATCTTGTTAATAGGAAATAACGATATAATTTCATGGTTATAAACCCAGAGTTAGGAAAGACCATGAACTGGAAACAAAAACAAGGAGAATACTGGAACGTTTCTTATGGAAAAAGTTAGATCTCTAAGGAATTCTTTAAAAAATGTGAATCTTACTTGAATAAAAAAGTAAATGAAGACTTAGTGCAATAAGAGAATGAAATAGGCATTTTTAATGAGAAGTTAAAGTTAAGTAGCTTGATAAAGTGAAAGTGAGAAGTTTTAATAAGAGTTTTAAAAATAAAAAATTAGAGTGTTCCACAAGTTCTATAGGAAATGGAGTAGATAAGTTGATGGTTAGAAAAAAAGAGAAAATATAGAGTCCATAGGAAAAGGAACAAGGACCGTGAAATAAAAAAATATAAGGAGAAAGGAGAAAAAGAAAAGAAAAGAGAGATAAAAATAAAGAAAAAAGGTGGAAGTTAAATTTAAACTCATCAAATAAAATATTTATCTTGAGTATCAGTAGCTTGATTGAGTTAAGTTTTCATTCCAACTATGATAAGTTCTATAGACTCTTGAATTGCTAAAGTCTACCAAAATCCATTTGATCTATGTGTGTTTATGAATTCCTAAGCTTAATGAGGAATCATGAGATTGTGCACTTACTACTTGAGTGTCGAGGTGAAACAAACTTGTGAGTAGTGATGATTTTTGTTGTCATCTACTTTGGTCTTTCAAAAGGGAGTTATATGTGTTGTCGAAGCTACGTGTCTTAAAAATTGTTGGTTCTTGAAAAGAGAAACTCTTGAGTGGATTATTAACTTGAAACTTAGTCAAATTAAAAGATACTCCATGAACGATGTGAAATGAATGAGAACTAGGTAATAGGAGTAGTTAGGATACTCAGTAAAATAAATTTTTTCTCGGGGCGTGCAAAATCCTAAGTTTGAGGGTATTTGATATGTGATTATTTAGACATATATAGGGCTAGTTTAGTAGTATATTTAATATAAATATTCCTAAATAAGCTCAAATTGTTGGTGTTTATGCATTTTCAGGTACACGAGGCATAAAGGATGGAAAAATGTAAATTCGAGAAAAAAATAGAGCAAAAACACACCAATGGAGGTTTGGCACCATGGCTAAGAAGTGTGGCGTTGTGGGAAGGAAAAGCACAGCGTGGGAAGGAAAGGCACGGCATGGGAAAGCGAGTAAGTACAGAAAGGAGACTAAGGAAGGTTTGCGCCTTGGCAGCGCTGCAGAGGTCAAGGGACAACACCGAGGAAGCATACACGCTAACAAGTGAACAATTAGACATGTTTTATAGTGTAATTTAGGTTGATTTTAGATATACGTATAATTACATAGGGAATCGCCACCTATATCTGCAGCAGAGAAGTGCCAGCAAGGCATCAACAAATAGGAAAATATAATAGAAATCGCCAGCTGAATCGGTCGAGTACATGTACCAATTTCCAACAATTAACTAGCGATTGTTGTACAAATTTAGAAGCTCTAACAAATCTTCAAGCTCTCGGGCTAATTTTGTTGCTGCTGGTTTTACTCCTGCTTGATCCTCTTTCCTTTTGGCCAATAACTCAGCTTCAAGTCTACCTCCCTCGTCTCTCTCTCTTTCCCCTCCTCAGAGTCTTGGTAACCAGGTGGTGATTTCAAAGTAAGCATGAAAGCTTCATCCTTGGTTGGTTGAGCCTCTATATCAAATTGCTCATCATCTCTCATCCTCACTATGACCCTCAAACACATTTAAGTAATCAATATAGAAAATAATAACTTGTTGTCCCTTTCCGTCATGATGGACTCTCTCAAACCGGTGTGTATGATCTCCCCGATGATGATATCCTTGAACTTCGTAATCTTAGAGAGACAAGTTGCTTTTGGCTTGTTGATCTCACCTTACTGAGAAGTAGGTTATAACAATGCAACAAGAAAATGTTGCCACATTCTGTAAACCTTTCTAACACTCCCCTTCTTGATGTGCTTGGGCACATTCTTAGCTCCTATGACCAATCCTTATTGTCATGGGACAACCAGTGCATCTTCTATGGCTCTAAATGGGTATAGGTTATAGGGCTTCTCATATAACTTCTTCAGGAAAGTTTGTTTTGATCCATACCAACCTAAGTGCTCTAACCCATAGAAATTATTGATATCACATATCGTAAAAGGAACTAAAACCCTCTCACCTTCACTGGTTTATCCGTAGTCGTGAACTTCGCATTGGGGTAGAACTCAAAAACAATCCACTTACTTCTTTTATTTTTTCTCCTTATAGTCTTAAGTGAGTTGCACTCGATTTTGGCGCCTAATGAAATTAATCATTCTTTTATCATACTTGGCCGACAAATAAATTTCTCTTTCGCAAATGAACTTTCTATATAGGATTTTCTCGTACTGGGCATTATTATTTTTAATAATGAATTATTTAGATTTAAAAGTTCTAAGCACTTCATCGTTGGGGTTCCTAAAGGTGTATGCCTTAAAGTCATTTGCTATAATTTGGCTAGCTTATTTCCTTGTTCTTGCCATTTTCTTCAAATTCAAGCAACTAACAACAATGCAATGCAACTCTGTCTTCAAATCCCTTAAAAAACAAAATTCATACAACATCGATCATGCATACACCAAATATTTGCAAAGATATCAACTATGTCTCCATATGTGATATTTATGCTCACATTCACACAATCTTGCAAAACCTATCCTACAACCTTAATTACACAATTTCATACAATATCATTAAAATTTTCAAAATTCAAACATAACTATTATATGAAATTGTAAATGTGACTCAACGCCGGATTAATTTTCAGTGTAGATCACTCCTCCAAGTCTTTTTCACTCCGCTAGGTCGATTAAGGGTTTTGTAGATTAATATGAAGGATTTGAGTTTATCTATGATATGTATACTTAAGGAAACTATGAATAGGTGTTGGAATTTTAAAGTTCATACACCGCAGAAAATTCAAACTAATTTTGAAAAACCCCAACAGGATCGAAAAAAGTTCCATTAAATTATATCTACAAAAGTAAACCATACCTTAATCTGTGATTTTCCTCTCTATTTTTTTCAATTTCCAAGACATTCAAGTGCACGCCCTCTATCAGAAATCTACATACAATTGGTGAGCAAAATTTGGTGTGCTAGCCCCAAGAGAGATTGAAAACATTTTTCTTTCTCTCCGAATATTCAGAGAACTTGAACACCGTAAAAACAAAAATCTTATTTTGTCTTAGGGTTTCAACCTGTATTTAAATGTGTAGATAAACTCACTTAAAAAACCAATTTGTAATACAACTATTATATTCAGGCAATTAATGCAAATTCCACAAATGCCCTATTAATAAGTTATCATATAATGACTCGTATGGGCTTCTATGTCATTAATTTTATCATATAAAATTCACTTCTCCAGACCAATTAAGATTGCACAAAGTCATTCTTTGTGTGCGACACAATAGGTTCATGTGACGTTGGCAGTGAACCAAAATCATTTTGGTACACAAGTCATAAGCGGTCTCTAGCAAGACATTGTAACTACCTTAGCAGCATGAATATCAAAATCGATACGACCTAATGAATAACATATATCATTTGATTAAACATAAGACATGGAAAGTCACCCTTAATGGTCAATCGTACTAGTCTCGATCTTCAGGTAAACTGAAAACATCCAAGTGACATTGATCATATCAATTCACATGGACTTGGGCATTATTAGTCTATCATATCGAGAGATCTATTGATATCTCTCTATATGAAGGTAACAAATATTGGCTTGATTACACACATTCACATATTATTCACATGGTAACCAATTACAATCTTTATAATTTCTAGTTAAAGACAACATTTAATTGTGTCAAATTACCATGCGACTAATATTGAAGTCTATGGTAATCTCGAATCGAAGGACTAAATGATATACATATCATAAGTAGCACCTGCGACTTAATCCATAGGTTGTTCTCATAGCGGGTCGGTCTAGTACCTTGTTCCCTAACAAGTAATCATGATCTCGATTTGTATCCCTATATGCATGATCATCACTTGACAATCAATTAAGATTCATACTAGTCTTAAGCCATTATAGTTCCCTGTATAATGAGCTACTAGGGACATTTAGGATATTTCAACAAATACTTATGGTTCTTATTATAAGCTAAATATGCAATCACTTATAATAAAATGAAAAACGAAAACCGCTATTTTATTAACTAAAATTATAAGATAAATAATGCTTATAGATTGACCTATGGCACATGCCCCAACAATAGGATCCTTGAGCTTCAAAATCAGTCTCTCAAGAGGCAATTACACATTCTTTGGAATCATTCTCTTAGTCTAAAGGTAGTATTTTATTTAGTCTATGTTTGAAGCTACATTGGAGCTTTGATTTATTTAAGAGGTATTTATTTATTTATTTATTTATTATTTCATTCAATTATATTATTTTGTTCTTTATTTCCAGTATGAGTGAGTAGTTTATCAATCTTAATAAACCCTTAACATGTATAGGTTTAGATTGTTATATAGTTATAGTTAATGGATCATGAATTTAATACTTTAAATATTTACATACACGTGAATCATATATTTAATAAGTTGTTTTTGCGTATTACAACTAATGAAGATTGATAGTGCATGCATAGTTGCAATTATGTATGTTTATATTGTGATTGTGATTCTATATTTATGATTATTGAAAACAATTATAGAAGTAGTAACTAGGATTAATCTATAAGGCAAATTTCTTGAGTGGATGTTGTAGGTGATTGTGTTGTAAGTTAATTATTAGTTATCATATTCTGATGATATTTGATTTAGATAAGACATGATTTTCATTGAGTGTTGACACTATCGTATTTCTATTTTATTGCGTTTTATCTAATAGGTAGTTCTTTAATGATAATAATATGGCTTTCCATTGAATATAGGTAATTCGATAGTTTGCTAAAGGCTATCAACCTATTATGAATTAGGATTTAATGATTCTGAAATTCCACGTGATATGATTATAACTAGGTTATGAAACGATGTTATGTTCTAGTGTTTAAAACTAATCCAAGCATATTACATTGTTTAGTGGGGGTTTGTTTAGATATTTACATTATATTGAATTTGAATTTCATTTAATTTAGTTTGAAGTGAATTGTTTGAATTAGTTTAGTTAGTTTTGGTAATAAAGTTAATAGTTATAGTTCTTAGTTGTTTGGCATTTTAATTCTCGTTTAACTAAATTAACTGAATTAAGAAAAAAAAGAAAAAAATACTTTCCTTATAAGTTTACAAAATCCCTATAGAGACGATATCCCATTTACCACTAATACAAATAATACAAAAATACGAAAAACTATTGTGCACAATCTACATGTGTCAATTTTTGGCGCCATTACTAGGGATTTCATTTATAGGTATTTTTAAATAATTTCTTAAGATTTTAGACTTTGTATGGTCTACACACTTAGTCGTGTCAATTTTTTTATCCTGAAATAGATAGAATTTTTAATCGAAGCTTAAGACAACAAGTTAGGGAAAACTTAGCTAATAGGATGGAGAATAACAACAATGATATTACTTACAATGTCATTAATAAATATAATGATAATAGAGTTTTCAATAATAATAAGAATAATAGAGAACTCACTTTTAGACAACTAAATCAAAATGTTACAACATATGAGCTTATGCGCAGAGCATACCCTGATGGATTTCCTAAATTTGAACATAGATCAGGATTTATTAATCCCTTACCTAACTTCTATGGTAAAGACAATTAAGATCCACATAAATTCATAAGGGAGTATCAACATAAAATTAATAGAATAAAACCAAAAATAATGTACTTTAAAACAAGTCAAATTTAAAGCTTTTTCATTTGCATTGAAAAACCAAGCACAAGATTGGTTGTTCTATCTCCCATGAGATTCAATAACTACATTGACTCATATGTGAGAAGTTTTCCTAGATGAATATATGCCTGCTAGAAAAATTAGTTCCTATAGGAAACGAATCACAGTTGCAATGATGAAAGATGACGAGAATTTTAATGAATTTTGGGACAAATTCTAAAGATTAATTTCTTCTTGTCCACAAAATGGATATACTCAATGAGATTTGTTAGAATATTTTTATGAATGAATCAATCACTTTGAACAATGGCTATTAGACATAGTGAATGGTGAATCTTTATTTGAAACAACACCTACTTTGGCAAAACAATATAAACAACATGGTGAAAAGATTGAATCCTCAAAAAAGAAACTTTATAAAGTTGAAAATAGAAGAAATAATACGTCTGATGATAAAATTGATAAATTATATACGATTGTTAAGCTGTTAATTAATAATAGATCTAATCAAGTTAGCTTGTGGATTCTGTAATGAGATTACACATCCTATGGATGCGTGTCCTACTTTACATGAAGAAAATACTGAAAAGGTTAATGAAATGATGAACCAATTTTTTGGACCCCCGAGAAATAAATATAATAATAATAATTATTACTATTATTATCTTGGAAAACTAAACCCAAATTTTAGTTTTAGTCCTTAAAATAAAAATTACGATACTTATAGACCAAGGGCTCAGATGCTATCTGCTCTTAATCAGCAACCTCAACCAAATGCACAACTTACGAATTCAAACTTAAAGCAGATCTTGCATAATTTTACGAACCAAAATATTCAAAACTTTACAAAGATTGCTCAAAATAAAATTAAGACTTTTACTACTGTTAATGGACTAAAAAATCAGTTAAGTCAAATGAAATTATAAATAAATAGGTTAAGTAATCAATAGAGTAGTCAAGCTAAAAAACATACTCAAGCTATTGTTGCTCCTACTAATTAAGCACAAGTTAATGCTTTATTTAGTAATGGTAAAAACACACCTATAACTAGAAAGATACTCAAACAGAGTAACAAAAAAAACACATAAAACTATTGAAGAAGAAGAAGAAATGATGGCTTATGTCATTTCTACTCGAGAATGGATGGCTAGACAATTGAAATACACACTTTTTCTTGAATGCTATACCCATGGTATTTAGCCAGATTTGAAGCATATGAAAAATATTCACAAAAGTATGAATTAATTGATAAGGATAAAACTAATAAGATTTATGATAATTTGAATGAAAATACGTATTCATATTCTACCTTCCCACAACGATTAGCTGATGCTAGGGAAGAAGAAAACAATGAAGACATTTTTGAAGCGTTTGGGAAAAAGTAAATCAATAAACCATTGATGGAATAAATTATGCAAATTTCTAATTATGGTGAAGTTTTGAAAGAATTCTCTAAATCAAAGGATAAATTATTTGAAGTATCTAAAGAAAACTTAAGACAAAAAGGTGACTGCTTTAATTAAAAAGAAAATACCTGAGAAATGTTCCAATCCAGTATTGTTTGGAATTCTTATCACATTAGGAATTCTTTTATAGATTTTGCTATGTGTGATCTTTGAGCATCGATTAATGTTATGTCACTTAAACTATATGATCATTGAAAATAGCTTCATTGACCAATACACCTACTAATCTTACCTTAGATGATAACAAAATTATTAAACCTTATTGTTTACTAGAAGATGTTTGAATAAAAGTAAATGAATTAGTATTTCTAGCTGACTTATGTGTCATGGAAATGGGAGACTCTGTATGTAATAACTCGTGTCCTTAACCGGGTGATTAACGTTAATCTAAAAGTTAATTAACCCGAATTAGAATCGTAGTTAAGCCTGACTTGTCTCGATTAGTGTGTGAGTGCGATTATTGTAATGTATTGTGTTTGATTGATATGAGAAATAATTAATGTAACTATAGGTGGTTAATTTTAATTAATATAAAACCTATAGTTGGAAAGTAAATGATAAATAAATTGAATGTATGCTTAGAGTGACACAAGTGAATTGTGGGGGATCACTTGGGGATACTTGGAAGTAATGTGTACGCTCGGGGTGTATGTATTAGCGTACGTGGCAAACGGATAAGTCGTAAAATATAAAGGTGTATATATATTTAAATATATATATTGATATATAAATATATATATAAATAAAACCTATTGTTGGAAAGAAAAAATTAAAGAATTATGGGACGCCTAATACCGTGTGTGGCTCAAGGGTGACGTACGTGGGTTGTGAAGTAACATGCATGCCCAAGTGTACTCGTTGGCGCGCACGACAAAATTATACACGCAAGAATATAGGCGTAAATATATTGTATGTATAAATATATATGTATATATATATATATATATTCAAAATAACTAATAAATTGGTAGGCGACTAGTGACATATGGGGTCGAGGGTGACCACGTGAGGTGTACAATAGTGTGCACGCCCGAAGATAGTTGTTGGCTTGCATAATGAATTTATTGGTGAGAAAATACATAGGTATATATATTTAAATATAATTGATATATGAATATATATAAATTTATATATATATAACCTATAGTTTGGTTTAAATTATGTACGCCATTGGATTCACCACGATATACGCGTAGCATGAGCATTGAGAAGAAGAAAGGTGTTGATCGTTGTATGTTGGAGAGTTTATCCATGCCTCAAGATGCGTTCAATCCCCTCTAAAGAACAATCAATGGACATGTGATATGAAAGTGTCACTTTAGTTCATGTATCTTTGATCGACCTCGAGATTCATGGATTCAGCCTCGAGATTCGTGCATTCGAATATCGAGAAAGGTTCAACATTTTAATTAAACTTAAGTCGCTCATGAGGTAATAGGATAGGTTAAATAGCCACAAGATCAACCTTGAGATAAGCAACACGTATCTCAAGAAAGATCTAAACCTAAACGAAAAGAATTGAACCATTATATTTGTATCGAGATTTATGGATGTGAATCTCGAGGAATCTCATATTTATCCTCAACCAAAACAAATACACCTCATCTAGTTTCGATTTTCAAAGGTATAAAAATTGGGAGAGATTGAGGGCCAAGTCGAGGGAGAACAAGAGTGAGAGAGATCGAAGAAAAGAAAAAATCCAATGTAAGATTTTTAGGTTGTCGTTGTTATGTTATGAGTTGTTGTTAATGGATTAACTGTTGTTGTTGTCATTGATGGTTGCGTTGAAGATGATCATGGGGATTGAAAACTCAATTTTCGAGGAAGGAGATGACCAGGGGTCATCTACCTTGTCCAAAGAGCCCTGGGGTCGAGAGAGGAAGAAGGGTGTTTGATCCCCAGGGCCGGCCTAAACCTAGTCCAGTTCAGCGGTAGGTCAAACCCCTCTTCTCGAATAAAAGTAAAAAGAAAAAAAATTCTAGAATTTTGATAAACTTCCAGAAAAATAGAAAAAGAAGTAAGAAAAGTTATGTTTGAGGACAAAATCAAAAGAATTTTTTGATTTCTATAAGTGGAGAATTTGGGATTCATTCAGAACTTTACACCAGGGTTTTACCTAGAAAAACGTAAAAAGGTTATATTAAACCAAAAAAATTGGTAAGTTAGTTATGAATTCAATTAGGACAAGTTAATGTATTCTAAATATGAGGTATTGAACATGTAATGATCTCAAATGGTTTGTGATAGGTTCTTGAATACCGAGAAAGTTCATGTGACTCAGAATGTTTTGAAATTGGAAATATAACCTAACGATGTAAGTATAAACTGGTTTAATTATCAATTTTGACTGGCAATATAGTAGATTTAGTTCATATAGTTTATGGACTTGAATGGGAGCTAGGTATATTATGATATGTTTTCATGAAAAAAAGAAATGATGTTTAATGTGATCCACGAGAGTAACTCCTAGAATTGAGATTAGGTTATATAGGATATGGGTTCACTTCCTGGCCTATATGTAACTCCTACTTAGTTAGATAGGTTTTGTGGATTACATATTCACTAAAACCATTTGGATAATGACAAGTGGCCAGACAACACATATGCGCAATGTGTTGGTTAGGTTATGGTGTCGTTGTAGCTGATGGGTAATCGACCATAAATTAATCAAAATTGAGAAAATCACTGTATAATAGCGATTGACTGTACAACATGCATTTGTTTGTCTTTTGGATTATATGATTGCTCATATTATTGCATTTCATTCTTTATTATTACATGAATTATTGATAGTTCTTTGAATCATTACTTATCGACCACGTTGGAGTGATCATCCCACTAAACATTTCAGAAATATCGACCAGCGCTAGAACTATTAGATAAAGAAGGTCTAAGAGTCTTGATCTTTTATTCGATGTAATGAATCTTCTCTTGTCTATATATTTGTATTGAACTACAGTTTTGTAATATCACAAAGGTCGGGAGTTTTTGTATAATCGAGGTTTATTCTGCTTTGAATTGGTTTTGTATATCGTATTTAATATCATTAAAAGTTTTTAATTTCTGCTACTTTTATTATTTGTTTAATTGTCGATATTCGTTATACGATTGTATTTATCAGATGTTGAAGGTGTGGCTACTGGCTCTAATTAAGTCTGGTTGTTGTACCGGGGCTTAATTAGGGTTTCAGGCCGAACGATTCCTTAATTAGGATAAGAAACGTTGTAGTTAGTTTCAGAGCCTGATTTTAAGTGGCTTTGCTATGTTTAAGTAACTTTGATGCAGTTAGTATCAGAGCTTGGTTAGAACCTCATTTTTTTTTGGAATTATTTTCGAAATAAGTAATAATTTTGATATAGTTTTGGTATCAAAGCTTAAGGTTATTGGCTCTGATATACCCTAGTACCAGAACCTAAGTTTACAAACTTTGAGAGTTGTCTCAAGTTATGAATAAGCTTAGAGTGTGATAAATGGTTTTATAATGATTTTGAGGGGTAACCAAATGATAAAAGACTGAGATATGTGTTTTTTGTGTTTTATTATATCTAAGTAGTAGATATAAGTGTTATGTCTTTCCTGAATAATAATAAGATGGTTGAAGTCCATCGATGTCCATTGATTTCTCATTATATGTGAAAGCATTGAAGAAAAGAGTTTAATAGAATCTTAACCTTGAGGTGTTTGGAAAAGAAAAGACATAAGGAAAACTTACAAAGATGAAACTAAACTCATTCTCATATTAACTATCTTAAGCGGTCTTTGTACTTGATGATATTATTAGACAAATAATAGTTAGTGAAGAAGTATCTATCGGATTCAGATCTTGATCTTGAAACATGATTAAGAGAATGGAATTTATGAAACAAGGGAATATTAAATGACTTTGGGTGGAACTCAAAGATGGTAGACTACTTTGAGATATGATTTAATAGTAGTATTGAGACTAGTTGAGAAATAATGAAAGTTATTCATTAAATAAATTAGTACTTTGTGATGAGAGCCTATTAATTTGAGGTTAGAAAATCACTAATCTATTTATACTTCATAATATTTTTATGAAGTAGAAATTCCATATATGATGTTAATCTATATTGGAATGACAAAAAGTTTGTTGGAAAATGAACGGTGAATATGAGAATTTAAAACTGAGAAAGTCTAAAAATAGTTCAATTCAGAACATAGCAGTAAGTTTGTAAAATATCCTAGTCTGATCTTTTAAACATGTATAGTCTAAGTTGGGGAAAATGAGTGGTCAATAAATTTAAGGATTTGAGGAGTCCAACCAATAATGTTTGATGGTCTGAATGAATATTTATCGCCTAGGATTGACAACTCATTTTGATAATAAGATGAAACCAGTTGTTCTTAAGAGTTAGTTGAGATCTGGTTATCATTTTGATATGATCAGAGTTAAGGATATAAAATATGATTTCAAATGATTACTGTATAATTTTAAGTAGATGGTGGAAACCATTAGAACTTACTAGAAATCATGCTATATTCATGACAGAAAGGTGTGGAGTTTTGAAATCTATCTCAATTAAGTTGTTATCGTGTTATCAATTATAGGTTGAGATCTTTGAAGAATTAGGAGGTGCACGAGCATTACTGTAAATAGTTACAGGTTATAACTATAAGTTGGTTCTTGCCAGGTTTTGCAAGTACAAGTACTAAGTTTCAAATATATATTACTTGTATATGTGTTGAATAAAAATTGCAAATCTATGGATTTGACTAAGATTAAGACAATTTGGGATTATCAAATACTCAACACAAATGCAAAGGAGTAAAATTAATCTTGAAATAATTGAATAATACAAACAATTGATCAAAGGATCTTAGTATTGTAGTGTGATTTATTCACTTAACTCAAGTATGAGGAATGTTGTAAGTTTAAAAAAATAATAATACAAAGTTGCCTTGGAAGGAAGTTGAACTGTAGTTTGACTTTAATGTTTGCTTGATTTGTATCTAAATTGTGGAAGAAGTTAGAGGTACATCCTAATACTTCTTATTCAGGTAAGAATGTGTGTTGATACAATAAAGCAAAATTATAGCTTATACTTCTGTCTATAAACATATATATATCTATAGTTCAAGACATTTGAGAAGAACTATAAGGGGTGGATAATCTCGAGATAGCTATTTTGGTTGTTGTACCAAACATGTAAAGGCATCACTTGTAAATAAGAGGATGATAAGGTATTTTGAACGATATGAGTTTGAAATACAGTTGTATTCAAGAGGAAAAGCTTATAGAGAGTCTTTTAATCATTCATAAAGACTCAAGAATCTTAGAAGGATCATTAAAAGACAACTTGGAAATACAATAACCAGTTGATTGGTGTAAAGTTAAAGCAGTAAGTTTCAAACTATGGATATTTGAAAAGTGTAATTGCAAGGGTGAAAAAATTGCTAATGAGATAAATAACCTGGATTTCTTAAATGTTAGGAATTCACTCTGAAACATCACTCATTAAAGATGATTGTGTTAATAATACCTTGAATAGGAAAATGATTGGGATGTAGTTACGATAAAAGCTACTCAGCAATATCTCGTAAGTGATATGTATGATGGTGATTAGTTAAAGTCCTGCGTAGGCACATTATTAGCTGGGTTGTCATGATCGGTAATTACAAGTATGTTCTTTAAAGCTCAAATTGGAACTGAGCTAATGATGATTGATTGAGTAATGATTTATAGGAGAAATTGATTGAGATTATCTAGTAGACCATGATTTGACTATTAGTTATTAGTAGTTTATATGGATAATCTTCGATCATAACATTGAACATGTAAATAAAGTTCTTGGAACTCGAATCAAAAAGTGAGGCAAGAATATTATAAAAATCTCATGGATTTCTTTAAAATGTTCATTTAGGTAAAATTCAATATCATTATCATAAGAATGAGTTGTTGGTGACCTTGAATGAAAGTTGACAGTGTCAATGTTATAAGGAAATATGAGAATATCAATAAGCAGAAGCTGAGTGTAATTAACTTGCAGGGTTATATTATTCTTGCTCTATATGAATAAGATATCATGCTCAGACATTTATGTTGGATTAACCTAAGTTTTAATGGCAACTTAAGGTTGTTGATGTTGTAGTTGTAGGACTAATAGAGTCTGCAAATTTCATGCCAGCACCGTGATTTAATTCTTGTTAGAGAGTAAGCAGAATGTATATGTGTAGAAAGAGTCCAAAGTATATGGAGAACCACGATTATCATTTCAGTGAGGAACCAAAAGTTTACATCTCAGTGGGGAAGGAAATTTATAATAGAAGGGGGGAGCTTTCTCAATCTTAGCACAAAAAATTTGTAGCTAATCTTAGTTGCAGAGAATATAATTTTGGATCATGTGAATTAGAATGTGGTAGTTATTGGAAGAAATATTTTGCTGTGTAAGTTCTTTAGTATTGATATTATCAGGCTATAAATATTAGGGCATTTCCCTTAAACGCTTGTATGCTTAACTTCATCGTCAATCGGTGTAGGATTTGAAATAACGATACAAGTAAATTAGAGCCTGAGTAATTTATAACTACATAAAAGGGTGTTAGCAGACTTTCATTATGCAATTACAACTCAGATACACGGAAAGAATATGTAGACAAGCATAATATGGTATGAAAATTTCAAAAGATGTATGCATTCTTTTGAATTTCTCACATATAAAAGTGCAATGTATATTCAAAAGTTTTAATGTCAAGGAAAGCTTGAAAATGATTATGTATAATATCTTCAATATCCTTGTGTTATTAAAGATAAATCTATTTGTGGCTACTGCTGACTAGAATGATGTTGATCGAAAGGAAGATTTCTTCATCAAGCAATTAATTTGGGAAATGAGAAAATAGCTCCCCCATATCTTCGACGTTACAGTTAGTTGATAAAATTTAATTTGGAGAACGAAATTGCTTAAGTTAGGGATAATGTAATGACTTGTGTCCTAAACAAGGTGATTAATGTTGATTAGAAAGTTAATTAACCCGAATTAGACTCGTGGTTAAGCCTGGCTTGTCTCGATTAACATGTGAGTACGATTGTTGTGATGTATTGTGATTGATTGATATGAGAAATAATTAATGTAAATATAGGTGATTAATGTGAATTAATGTAAACCAATAGTTGGAAAATAAATGATAAATAAATTGACCGTACGCCTAAAGTGACAAACGTGAATCATGGTGGATCGTTCGGGGAGACATGGAACTAATGTATACGCTCGGGTTGTATGCTTTAGCGTACGTGCCAAACGGATAAGTCGTAAAGTATATAGATGTATACATATGCGTATTCATATATATTGATATATAAATATATAAATAAAACCTATCGTTGGGAAGAAAATAATTGGAAAATTATGGGTCACCTGATAATGTGTGTTGGTTAAGGGTGACACATATTGGCCGTGAGATAGCATGCATGCCCGAGTGTACTCGTTAGCGCATGACTAGTGATACGTGGGGTCGAGGGTGACATGCGTGAGGTGTACAATAGTTTGCATGCCCGAAGATAGTTTGGTTTAAACTGAGTAAATCATTAAAATCACCTTGAAATACGTGTAGCGTGAGCATCAAGGAGAAGTATGGTGTTTATCATTGTATGTTAGGGAGTTTGTCCATGCCTCGAGATACGTGCAACTCCATCTCAAGAACAATCAATGGGCATGTAATATGAAAGTGTCACTTAAGTTCACGTATCCTTTGATCAACCTCGAGACTCGTGCGCATGAATATTGAGAAATATTTTGTATTTTAATCAAACGTAACTCAGTCAAGATGTAATGGGATTGGTTGGTAGCCATAATATTGACCTTGCAAAATGCAAGAAATATTAAAACCTAAATGAAAACAATGGAACCATTAGATTTGCATTGAGATTTGAGCTATACAAATCATGAGAAAATCTCATGTTTATCCTCACCCAAAAAAACCACCTCATCTCATTTCAATTTAAGAGGTATTGAAATTGGGAGAGATTGAGTGTCGAGCCGAAGGTGAAGAAGAGTGGGATGGATCCAAGAAAAGACGAAATCTAAAGGTAAGATTATTGGGTTTTCGTTATTGTGTTTTTTTGTTCTTCTTGATGGTATAAATGTTGTTATTTTAATTGATGGTGTTTGTTGTGATGTTAAAGACGATCGTGGGGATTGGAAACTCGATTGTATGAGGAAGGAGATCACTGGGGGTTCATCTCCAATGTCAAGAGAACCCTGGGGTTGGGCCTTACCGAACCTTAGTGAACTAATCACAAAAATAAGAAAATGAGGGCTAGTTTCATGGAATAGGGGGTCGAGAGGAGGAAGAAGGGGGTTTGATCCCCCGAACCTGCCTGAACGCGGTCCGGTTCAATAGTACCGTATTGGTCTGGTTCAAGGGTCAAACCCCTCTTCTCAAATAAAAATAAAAATAAAAGCAATACTTGAATTTTGATAAACTTCCAAAAAAAATAGAAAATAACTAAAAAAATTATATTTGACTAAATCGATAGAAATTTTGGATTTCTTTAAAAAGCATAGAATTCGGGATTCCTTTGAGACTTTATACTGGGGTTTTACCTCGAAAAATGTGTGAAGGTTGTATTAAACTTAAAAATTTGTAAATTCGTTCTGAATTCAATTGGGACCAGTTAAGGTTTTCTAAATATGAGGTATTGAACATGTAATGACCTCAAATGGTTTGTGATAGGTTCTCGAATACTGGGAAAGGTCGTGTAACATGAAAAGTTAGGAAATTGAAATTGAACCTAATAAAGGTAAGTATGGATTCGTTTAATTCTCAACTTTGCCTGGCTCTATTATTTATTTAGTTCGTATAGTTTATAGACTTGAATGGGAGAAATGTATAGTGTGATATGTTTTCATGAAAAAGAAAAATGGTGTTTAATGTGATCTGTGAGAGTAACAACTGGAATTGAGATTAGGTTAAATAAGATATGGGTTGACTTCTTGGCCTATATGTAACTCCTACTCAGTTAGATAGGTTGCGTGGATTAGATATTCACTAAGAGGGTTTAAGATAGAACCATTTGGACAGTGACAAATGGCTAGAAAGCATATACGCGCAATGTGCAGGTCAGGTTATGGTGTCAGTATAGCTGATGGGCAACCGACCCTAGTTTTATAAAAATGGAAAAAATCACAGTGTAATAGCCATTTACTATAGGACTTGCATTTGTTTATCTATTGGGTTTTATAATTGCTCATATACCTTGCTAGCTATGATTGGTTCATATTATTATTGCATTTCATTCTTGATTATTATATAGATTGTTGACAACTATATGAATTCGTACTTGCTGAGCAAGTTGGAGCTCTTACCCTAATTAACATTTCTGGAATATCGACGAGCGCTACAACTATTAGATAGAAAAGGTGTAGGAGTTTTGATCTTCTCTTAGATGTAATGATTTTTCTCTCGTCTATATATCTGTATTAAACTACATTTTTGTAATATCACAAATGTTGGGAGTTTTTGTGTAACCGAGTTTTATTCCAATTTGAATTAGTTTTGTATATCGTGTTTAATATCGTGAAAATCTTTTAATTTCCTCTACGTTTATTATTTGTTTCATTGTCGATATTCGATATATAATTGTATTAATCAGATGTTAAAGGTGAGGCTGCTAGCTCTAGTTAAGTATGGCTGGTGTATAAGAGCTAAATTAGAAACCTGAACGATTCCTTAATGAGGATAAGGGACGTTACACATGTATCAATGAAATCTCTGCCTACACTTTTAGGAAGCCCATTTTCTAAAATAGCTAAACCAAAGTTAGATATCTCTGAAGGAACAATGTCCACGAAATTTGACGAAAAAATTGTGACTTTTAATTTAGTGATGAATATGTCTAGGATAATTCTAACGAAAAAATCTTCATGAAGCTAACATATATGTTATTAATGCACTAACGATGGAAGAAGAAAATGCTATGACAAAGAATAAGCTAGTCAAATACACTTCAAATTAAATGATAATAACCCAATAATGGAAGGTTAAGCAAGTGAACAATGTAGAGAATGTTCTTAAAATGGAGGAATTTAAAGTTACGAAGAATAAGAAGAAAAAAAAGAAGAATTTAGCAACCGTCAAGCTCAATGATCTGGGAGATATATAAATAAAGATAAAATTTAAATGGTATTTTAAAACTAGTTGTGATACATTTTCTAAAGCAAACTACATGCCAATTCACTTCTTTCTTCATACTCTACTAGAGTTAGATGTACTTGCTTTTGAAAAAGTTATTTTACCAAACTGTTATGCATTGAAACTAGTAGGAGTAGTTACTAATGTACCAGTTCAAATTGACAAGTACATTATTTCAACAAACTTCTTGTTTATGCCACACTTCATCAATAAAGATCCTCCATTAATTTTAGGACGACCTTTCTTAGCCACTTCGCAAGCTATCATGGATACTCTAAACAAGACAATCACGTTTAAGGTGATTGTCCAAGCAATCACTTTCTGGAATGGCACTAGAGTGGGTAATCCTACACCTAAGTTTTCAGAAACAGTTTAGAACTACATGTTTTAATCGAGCCAATGACAGTAAACAAAAGCATTGTACGGTAGGCAGCTCATACTCTATATTTACTTTCAATTTTAGTATTATGATTAGTTACTTGTTTTATATTCTCTCAACTTTTGACTTCTACAATGGGGATAGTTTAAAATTTTAATTTCGAAATAATTTCATGTAACGGGGTTGATCGAACCAATTTCTTTCCATATCATTTTATATTTATGCACTAGTTTTATGTTAGTTGAATATTTATAGTAATGAAATTATTGTTTAGTACAAATCATAGTCAAATTCTGATAATTTAAAATAATTCTACCTTTCTGTTGGATATATATGTGATAATTATATGGGAAAATCGATTAAATAGGAAAAACAGTTAAAATAAGCTTGCAATTTCCCAGCAATTCTAGTTCGTAATGGAGTTCAATGATAAAATCGGCTATAGCATGCATGAATTTTAGTGTCATATCAAGTCAGTGATTTGTCATCGATTTAAACTTATAACTAGGATTCATTGAACTAATCATTGAGCCACCAACGTTCATTTTCAGCGATTTCCAAGCAAATCAACTTAAATTGTGATTCGGTGAGAACAAATACAAGTTTTTTTTTAAAAAAAACCCAAAATCGCCACATTTATCCATTTTACACTCACAAAACATTGCAACGTTTCCATTAAGAGACTAATTTTTGACTAGATTCAACCTTCCAAAGCTAGATTTTAGTGTATTTAAGTGATTTTCAACTCAATCTTCACATATTCAACCTAAAATTTAGTGAGTTTTGAGAGTGTAGAGCCAACTAGGGCTTAAGCAAAGGGAATTTAAAATGGAGCTTGTAAGACTGTTCTAGAGAAGTTTAGAGTTTAATCTTGAAAAATTCACTTTCAAGAAGGTAATCAATGAAAGCCCTAATCTTTTATCAATTAATTTTTTATTTTTTCATCAATTATTGGATTTTTATTTAGGTTAGAAGCTCAATTTTGAAATATTTACCCCTAATTGGTTTTGATGTCGAATGTTTTCAATGATAATACTACTATGAGAGTGGTGTGATGATTTGTTTGTTGTTATCAAATTTTTTAACTATTTTTAGTACATGGCTAATGGACGAGATTTTATACGCAAACTAATTTGAGACTAAGTTTCAAATGGGTTTAGAGGTTTTTGTGTTTGGCTATTGCATGATTTGAATTACTTATGAACGATTATTTTTATAAATGATGTTTTATTGATAAATTTCATATGAATTTCAAACTCTCGATTTATAAACGACTTTTCCTATGAATTTCTCCTTATTAGATAGATAAGTTGAATTTTCTCGAACACTTTTTCGGCAATTTGGTTTTAAATGGTTTTACTTGTTCATTTCTTTACTTGTACTTATTCAAATGGACGGAAGTGGAAAGGGTAGAGGTTCGAGGGATGAGAAAGGAAAGGGGAAGTTAGTAGAGAAAATAAAGATTAAATCCAAAGTTTCCCATATCCGACCCACATCTATTTTTTCATTGCACCCAGAATTAGATCATAAAGAGAACCTACTCCATCTTTATCATTTAGCTATATTATTTAGGATGATTTTGTAGAAGAGGGGGAGGAAGTGGAAGAAGTAGAAGAATAGATACCGACGAGGGTGAGAAATTTTGTACTTAGGAAGGAAAACTTCATTAATGACAAGGCCTTTACCAAATTTAAGAATGATTTATTTAGAGATAGGAAGTTGATCCCGGATAAGGGATTTAATGTGAAAAATGAATCGAAATATATGCCTAAAATTGTTTATATCATTGAGGCAGGGAATTGGGGATTGTTGACTAGGGACTATAACCACTTAGACCTAGATGATGTTCCTAGTGAGTAAAGATGTGATATTTTGGTGAGAGAGTTTTATGTAAAAGCATATTGAAGTGATAGTAAAACAAAGTCACAAGTTAGAGGAAGAATAGTGGATTATTCCGCTTCAAGAATAAACTAGTATTTGGGGTTACCAGAATTTCACCAAAAACAAAACGATCAGTACTCAAAGACCAAATTCGCGATTAAGTACCACTACCCCACTGAGACAACTAAGGGAGGTTTAAAGGCAATCTATGGTGATAGATTCATTTATTATTTGGAGGGTTTCGCGAAGCACATAACCACCAATTTTTTTAGGAGAATCACTAAAGCATGGTATTATTTCATCAACACCAGCTTACAACTGAACTGCAATATTATTAGATAGTCAACTACAAAGCTGCCTTACTTTGCCATATTGTTATTGGAATTGCATATTTTGATGCAAGATTATCTATAAGTCGATAAGGAGTGCCATCACTACAAAGATGAACGACGAACTACCATTTCCTTTGATGATCACAGCTTTTTATAGCTAATCAAGTAAAAATGGTAAGGCTTGATATAGATGTCCTACCGGAGAAGACCATCACGGATGAAGTTATAAAGAGATATGGAAAATTAATGGTTATGAAGACACAGAAGATGAAAGAAAGAAGTTTAGATAACAAGAAGATAAACATACCAAAGAAGAAAAATCAATGATGACATGAGGAGAGTTTTAGAAGCAATGTCGAAAGCTAGACACGACCTAAATGTGGAGCAACCTGCAAGAGACTTTGATGGCCTATACATGGAAGAGTCTGAGTTGGCCTTTATTGGTACAATTCTGCACAATCAAATGCAAACTCTGAGGAATAAAGAACTTATGTTTGAGAACCAATGTGCCTTAGCTAGGAGCATTCACACAATGGAGGAAACGATGTCTAGGAGGCATAGAAGGCAAGAAAAAGCAGAGGTTCATGTACCTTCTACATAGATGAGGCTACTGATTAATAGTAGTCTTAATGTCCCAATACTGCCACGTTAAGACTACCACATCTATGACCCCGCTACAAGTTACCAGTCCTAGAGGATTGATCCAGTAGAGGATGATGATGATGTGACTTCAGGACGACGACATTGATTTCCATATTCTATTTATCTTTTTTTATCTCTGAATGATATTGTGTGAGGTCTTCCATGTAACTATGGTAATAGTGATATACTTTTTGATTTGTGATGATACTTTATGTTTGTGGTGGTGCTCTAATATATGCTTTTTGATTAATGATTTTATACATTTGTTATATAATGGTGTTGGTTTATTCTAATTTTCATGCCCTCAGATGAAAATTCTATATTGTGTTTATTCTTATATTAATTGTCCGATTTATGATTATATCTATTCCTTTATACTTTGCGAGGTATTTTTTTTGTTGAAAACCGACTTCATTTTTAAACCTTAAGGACAAAGTTTGGAATGAGTTTAGCGTTATTTTACGTGAAATATAGCAAAGATAGAAAACAAATCAAGCAAAGGAAAGAAAGGTAGAAATCAAATTCAAAATTGATGCAAAGTTCAAAATTTTGATTCGATATTCAAGTAAATTGATGAAAATTTTCAAAATTCTTCCAAAAAGTAAGTATGAATTTCATTTTACTTTATTTTTAGTTAGGAAAAACATGATAATGTAAAAAGGATTATATAATAGATTTTGAATGGAAGTGATATTTTTATTACCCAGGTGAATTCTATGATAGAAAGAATCAATTAGTATATCCTTTTTTGATAAACTTTACTATTTGATGTATACATTAGATTGAATGTCTTGTGTTAGTTATGAGAATGGATAGAAGATCGAAATGAATAAGACAAATTTCTAAGAATCTTGTGATACAAAGGCTTTTTATTAAGTATTTTTATACTATATATACATAGAAAATCATTGTATCACAATTGAAAGAAGATATGAGTTAGAAACCAATGAATATCTATAAGTTAGAACGAATATTTTCTTCAACTTTAATGTATAGTGAAATGTGTTACATAGAGTTTACAAATATATATAAAGTCCTATAGATTCCATGGGAAATGGAGCAGGGAACATATAGTGGGGAAAATGTTAGAATTTCCATAAGAAATGGAGTAGGGACACAAAAGCAAAAGAAATATAATAAAGATGAAATAGATAGGATGGAGTAGAAAAAAATGAGAGATGAAAATATGGATGTTCTTAAACTCTTAAAAGAAAAGATTTTGCTCGAGCGCTTAAAACTAGAGTTGAATGAAGTATTTCTTAATCTAATAGGTTTTATACGATATATTCATTGGTATCTTGGAAAATTTCCTAGTGATTTTGATTGTGGTGCTATTATAAATTATTTTCTAAAATTAAAATTAATCTAGTGGTTTTTTTGTTTTGAGATTGTATAATAGTCATCGTAAGTTTGATGCTTGTCAGTGGAGATTGAAAAAAGCTATATTGTACCGACCTTTAGGTGGTTAAATTATCATTAAGGGATGTTTCGTTTTGTCTAAAACATTCTATTCTATCACAACTTTTATTACTTGTAGGTAATATGTTTCCATTTGAAAATCCTTTGTATTTTAAATTTTCTATTATTTAAAGTTAAGAAGAAATTAGATTGAAATCAATTTATAAAGAATGAAAAGAGAATATGATTAAGAGTATTCATTTGCTTGGGACAGCAAAGTGCCGAGTTTGGGGGTATTTGACTAGTTAATAATTAGATATGCTTTATAGTATAATTAAGGTTGGTTTTAGATATAAAAGATGGTATTACAGTAGTTATTCTCTTGTTTTAGTGATTTCAGGATTTAATTGGAAAAATAAAAAATAGAAGAAAGATTGGGAGAAAAGCAAACCAGTCAACTGTAAAAGAGGTCCAATGATTAGCTAGCAATACAAGATTACATAGGAAATCACCACCTAAATCTACAGCAGAAAAGTGCTAGCGAATTGGAAAATATACTAGAAATCGTCAACTGAATCGGTAGAGTATATAGACCAATTTCCAGTGATTAACTCAGCGATTCGTATACAACTTAGGAATCACTTACAAATTGCTGAGGTTGGTTATAGGTTTCTTATATTAATATGAAGGATTTGATTTTATCTATGATATGTATGCTTAAGGAAACTATAAATATCACCTTAGGGCTTCGAAATCAATCTCTCTATAGTAAATTACACATTCTTTGGAAGCATTCGTTTAACCTTGAGTTAGCATTTTATTTAGTATATATTTGAAGCTACATTGGAGCTTTGATTTATTTAAGAGGCATATATTTTTTTATTTATTATATATTTTAATTATATTCTTATGTTATTTATTTCCAGCACGAGTGAGTAGTTTATTAAATCCAAACAAACCCTTGACATTTATATACTTTAGATTGCTAAATAGTTATAATTAAGGAAACATGAACTTAATGCTTTAAATCTTTTCATACACGTCAATCACAGATTTAATAAATTATTTTTGCGTATTACAACTAATAAAGATTGATATTATATGCATAGTTGCAAATATATATTGTGGTATTGTGATTTTGATTCTATGTCTATGATTATTGACGACAATTATAGAAGTAGTAACAAGGATTAATCTATAGGGCAAATTTCCCGAATGGATGTTCTAGGTGATTATGTGCTAAGTTATTTTTTAGTTAGCATATTCTGATTAATATTTGAATTATATTAGGCATGATTTTCATTAAGTGTTAATGCTATCATATTTATATTTTATTGCATTTTATCCAATAGGTAGATCTACAATGATAAGAATATGGCTATTCCATTGAATATAGGAAAATCGATGGTTTGCTAAAGGCTATCAACCTACTATTAATTAGGATTTAATGATTCCGAGATTCCACATGATATGTTTATATCTAGGTTTGAAGTGATGTTATATTTTAGGGTTTGAAGTCCACCTAAGTATATTAGAATTTTTAGTGGGGGTTTGTTTAGATATTTACATTATATTGAACTTGAATTTCGTTTAATTTAGTTTGCATTGAATTGTTCGAATTAGATTAGTTAGTTTTCTTAATTAAAATAATAGTTATAGTTTTACTTGTTTGGTATTTTAATTCCCATTTAATTAAATGAGGTAAATTAAGAAAAACAAGAAAAAAATACTTTCCTGAGAAGTTTGCGAAATCCATGTGGAGAGGATATCTCATTTACCACTACTACAAATAATAGGAAAATACAAGAAACTATTGTGCAAGCTCGACACGTGTCACACACAACGCCATGAGCACTGAAGAGAGAAATAGCACAAAGGATGCTCTGCGCAGTAGTGGCGGCGTGTGAGTGTACAGACAATGCAAGGACTTAAGTGACAACGCCAAGAAGAGAAGAAAATAGAAAGTAGAGTTCTATTTCATATTTAATTGTTAAGTAGGGTTTCTTATTGTTTAAAAACATGATTAGAGAGTATAAATAGATAGGAAAATATGGTAAACACAAAGCTTATCATAGATTAGCCACCAATAACATAGTTTAGCATATATTTATGTTATTCTTTAGTATTAAGATGATTTGTGGAGAGAATACATTGAAGACTTACGTGTGGTGATTTGGGTATTATTTTTTATTGACTTAATATAAGTTATGTCACTATATCTTAGATTTCAATGAATAACACTATGTGAATGTTTGTTTCATTGAAGTGAGAGCAGTTCATTAATTTTAAGGATCAATGGATCCTATGGTATAAATGTTATGCTATAAAAATGAAAACAGTAGAAATATAAAAAAATGTAATGGTTAGAATTGGTATTGATTCTAAGTGTAATGCTATCAACATCTTTATCATGTTTGTTGATATTAGGTTTTAGAAGTTATCAAGGCCATTGAAGCTTTTCAGCCAGATATGGACAGTACAACTGTAAAATACACAACATCGAGCGATAGTTGTTGATTAAGGAGGCACAGATTGTAAACGTGATTGGTAATGAATTTAAAGATTTAGAAGATTAAAGTGATGTAGAGCTTACGTTAGTCACACAGATAGGTGGAGTGGTAGTTCACACGTTAGAATTTATTCAGTCACGACAGTCGGTTAAGAAAATATGTCTATTCTAATTAGGCATTGCACACTCATAATAAAGATGGTAAAGTGAGTTGAAAAGCATAGTATTTCATTTCCTAGGTGAAGTTTTGAACTAAGATAGTGTTAATATAAGAGTTTAAAAATAATTTGCATTGATTTGTTAGTATAGATTAGTTTAGTTTAGTTATAAAACAAATTAAAATGATTTCTTTAGAAACAGAGTTATTTTAGCCAACGTATCAATTGCATACACCTTCCTTTGATGACGATATACGAAGTCAACATAAGTTGGTTACATTATTACTAAAATAGAGCAATGATACTTTTGGCACACACATCATTGGTGCATAGTTCCTAAAGAAACTTTGCATACATAGGGACTTGCTTCAGAGCATCAAGGAGTGGAATATTTATTTTCGTTTGTCGAAAGGACTCAAGAATTTATTTCTCTTCTTCCTTTTAGTTGTTAGGATGAGTCCTTTTTTTCTTGTCTAAGATGAGTCATTGCGGAAAATGAGGTTTGACCTTTAAGGTAGGCAGTGCTTCCTTTTTAGTAGTTACCATTTGTTTAGGAGCAGACAGGGTCACTATTAAGTCATGCTCTTCCTCATTTGCCTGGCCTTTTGTATTAGATGGCAAATTGTTCATTTTAGGTCCCTCTATCTCTTTGCCATTTTTGGGTGTAGCCGCGTTACCACCCGTGTTAAGATTTGGGAAGATTGCAAAGGCTACTTTCCTTTATCATCAAGACGTCCTAATTGTTGTGCTATTTGGCCTACTTGAATTGTAAGGTGGTAGACCATCGTATTAATATCAATGATCGATTTATCAAAGTTAGCTTTGAATTGAGCAAGATCTCTCAAAAATTGGCTCTAGAGAGCCATAAGAGCTTTCATCATATCTTCAAGTGAAGTGGAGTTATTGGAGGGTGCAAGCAATAGTTGACCTCTGGGGACAAAGGTCTAGTAGTTCTTATTTTAAGGCCCGTAACTGAAGTTCGGGTTGTTCCTCATCGTTGCATGATTATAGGTGTTCCCAAATGGAGCCCTAGGCGGTCCGTGGAACTAAATGCCTATGGCATATGCTTGCTGATTCTCTTTAATGAAAGTAGGACATTCATCGGTTGCGTGAGTTGTGGGTGCACATAAGCTATAACTTGAATTTGCACTTTACCAGAGGTGAAGAGACATTACATCATGGAGGTTAGTTAGTCAATTTTTTCGGTCAGTAGAATTGGAAACTGCGGCTGCAGTGAAACTTCAGTACGTAGTATCATTAAGATCTCCATAAAGGTGAAATTGTTGTCTGATGTCCTTGTATAACTACCTCATATGAGCCGGTGTCTTATCTCGAATGTGACCCTCACACGCATTATCAATCATTCGTTTCTCTATAGGCATCATGGTAACATAGAAGAAACAGACTATGGCCTTCTCAATCTGGCCATGCCACTGGCAACTAGTAATCAGCCGCCTATAAGAATCCTAATATGCACCAAATGATTCTCCCACTTTCATTTTGATGCTACATGTCCTTGATGAGCTGAGCAACTCTATCATCAGGAAAATACTCTTTTAAAATCTCAGTTGTCATCTTATTTAAGGAGTTAATGCAACCGGGAAAAACAAAGAAAAGCCATTCCTTAGCTTTGTTTTTAAGACAAAATGGAAAAAATGTAAGCTTAAACGTGTCCTTATCCGATGTAGAGGGTTTCATGGACTTGCAGTTAGTCAGAAACTCCTTTAGAAAAGTAATTAGGTTTTCATTCTCGCTACCATGAAAAAAGGCAGGAAGTGAATAAACCTAAACCTTAACTCAAATTCTCTAGCATTCTCTAGATAATTAATGCAAAGGGGTTGCTGTGCCAAAATAACTTGAAGGTCGTAGTTGGCATGCCCCAAAGTAACTTGGCGGTTTCCAACTTGTGCCATGTCTAGAGATTTTTGCCTTGTTGTTGCCTAAGTTGGGGCTCTCAATTCAACCTTGGGAATGTTCTCTTGGGTTTAGGATCGAAAGGTAACATTGAACCAGTTGATTGTGACTGAGTAAGTCTAGGGAGCATAAAACTAAGAAAAATAAAAAGAAACTAAACACAGAATAAATTACTAAGTCCCCGATAACGAGGCCAAAATTTGTTCACGTATCGTTCGTGCCAAATATAACACGTACTCGAGTTCCTAATCCTACTTGGATGTAATTGTGGTAAATACGGCTGTCGAATCCACAAGACTTATGTTTTACTCGAAGTACCTAAAAATGGAAATTCGGGGGTTTTTTTAGTGATTTTAAAAAGACAACTAATTAATACTACTAGAAATTAATGTTTGCAAGAATTAATTTAATAAGAGAAAATACCTAGGTCTACAGTCCCAAAAATCCAAATAAAGATTCAATAGAATGTCATTGTATTCAATCTTTCCCAACAGATTATTAACTCAATTCCTCATAGATTAGCTATAAGAAATCGACATCCGTTAGAAATCTACAATTCCCCTAATCTTGATAGCTAGGACATCCGCCATTAACTACTTCTTTAATCAACACACAAGCGTAGACATCCACCTATAATATTTAATGCATCAACCATATAAAGGTCTGTAGGAATACTAATCCCAAATAACTGGATCGTATCTGCTTCCAATTTAACCTACATTTATTTGTCGGACACTTAAGAACCAAAGGTTTTAAAGGCAAATGGGTGAGTGATCATCACTTTATCAGTCTAACAGTACAATTACGGATACGATTGTCCCAATTAATAATTGGTATTCCACATAAAAGCATGTAATGGCCATTATACACACCCTAAGCTTGCACCATTATCATAGAAAGATAACAAATAAATTAGAAGGAATTGAAATAAATTAAATTATAAATAAAAGTTCTCACATAACATGCTATCAACCAAGAATCTTGACTAGCTTCGCCTCTAACCTCGAAAAAGAGTGTTTAGCTAGACATTGCATTAAAGAACCTCATCAACAAATAAAAAACTAACTAGAAAACGAAAAAGAGAAAAATAGTGATTAGTTGTATAGATAGTGTAAGCAAATAAGACCTTCAGTTATTTATATGTAAATTCCTTCAATTTGGTTTCTAGAAGAGAGAGTTAATTAAATTTATAGGTATTTGGTTGTCTCGTGCGCCTAAGTAGATCAAATTGTTGTTGTTGTTTTAGAGCTAGATCCTGGATACGTGTCAGACAAGGATTGGAGGAACGCTTCTGATTTGCTTGCTGTGGATAGAACGTTACTAACATGGCGCGCTCGGATTGGTGGGACGAACATGTATGGCGAATAGGAGCTCGATGCGTGGCAGTTACAAATTGGAAAAGGCGATCTCAAGACTTGATGAATAATTGGGAGTCTGTGCGAATACGTTCTCCGAGGTAAGTGGAGACCCTTGGTTGATACTCATATGATACAGATCTTGTAACGACTCATTACCTGAAGTTGGTAATTAGTAATAATCCAAATCCCAATTAACCCGAGTTAGACTCGTGGTTAAGTTCAGTGTACCTCGATTAGTGTGTGTGTGTGTTTGCATGACATATGATGTTTGTTTGAATTGTAAAATCAATTTATATATAGGTTGTTGTGTAATAAGGAAATTATACACAAGCCTATAAAACGAAAAATACACAATAAACAATGAGTTACCGGGACACCAAGTGTGACGAGGGGGTCGTGGCATAAATTTGCACCCTCAAGGACACTTTTAGGCGTGTCCGATAAGTTTATAGGTGAATAATACATAATATATATATTTATATGTTTTTAGATATATAAATATATATTGGAAAATAAAAGAATAATAGAAATATATGGATTGCTTGATCGTCTCGAACGAACCGTAAGTGGTTGATGTGTCAAGTTTTGTGTCACTTTAAGAAGTGTCACTTTAAAACCTCAACCACTTGATAAGCTTCAAGATAGCATGATACTTATCTAGAGAAAAAATCATATATAAAAACAAAATTTTAATCTTATCTCAGAAAATTCGATCGAACATTCGAGATAAAGGAAGCTCGGGTTTGATTTGATCTGAAGGGGATGATCGAGGGAGCTGAATTAACACGAATTATGGAGTTTAAACAAATAAAAAGCTAGTGATCATCACTTTGGTAAGTTTGATTTTCATGCTATTTGAGGTTTAAATTTATGGTGATGATCTAATCGTTGTGAATTGGTGTCTTTGTTCATGGTAAAAGGTTTATAACCTCATTAGAGGTCCTCCCTGGTGATTTGTGAGTGTTTTGGATATTGTGGAATGATTTGGTGGATTTTGGAATGAAATAGTGGTTGTTGTCTTGTGTTTTGTCGAGACAGCACAGGGAGGAGCGCGCTCCACCTCACAAATGAGTGTGCTCCTTTCATCAGTGAAGATGAACCCAGCTTCTGGAGCGCGCCCTACCAAATAAGGAAGTGCACTCCCACCCCTGAAAACAAAAATAATGTTGTATTTTTGCTGAGGATTTCTAAGGTACTTAGAGACTGTTCTAGGACTTAATAGAGTAAATTGGACCCATATTTAGTACAAATGATTAGTGATAGGTTGAGGAACACCGGGAAAGTGTGAGATGACTAGAAAGTAAGGAGTTTGGGAAATGAAGACTTAACCCGAGGTAAGTACGAATTCGCTTATTTATCAATATTGCCTGCCTATTTTAGTATATCTAGTTCATGTAGTTGTTGGACTAGAATGGGGGATTATGCACACTGTGATGGTTATTCAATAAATAAGAAAAATGGTATCTAATATGATCCACGAGAGTAACTCCTAAGGTATGAGACTAGGTTGTATATGACTTAGGGTTGATCTCCCCTTCTATATGTAACTCCTACTCAGTTAATAGGTTGCGTGGGTTACATATTCACTAGAGGGTTTTGAATAGAACCATTGGGCATTAATGGACTGACTAAACATCACATATGCGCGATGTGTTGGTTTAGCATTCGCATTAATGACGCTGGTGGGTAATCAACCCTAGTTTTAAAAACAATAAAATGGAGATCATGGTGTCATAGTCTAAAACATTTTCTTTGCATCTATTATACATTGAATTATATGTTTTCCATATTCTTGTTAGTAAACATTGGTGCATATCGTTATTGCACAATGTTCTTGATTATTATATAGAATGTTAATGGTTATATGAATCCTTACTTACTGAGCAAGTTGAAGCGTTCACCCCAATTAACATTACAGGATAACCGACGAGTGCTACGACTACGGGATGGAGAAGATATAAGAGTTTTGATATCCTCTTCGATGTACTGAATCTCCCTTATTTTATATATTTGTATCGAACTATAGTTTTGTAATATCAGAAGGGAAGGGTGATTTTATATAACCGAGGTTTATTCCGGTTTGTTTTAATATTGTATATCGTGGTTCGGATTATCAAAAAAGGTTTTAAATTTTCGTTGCATTTATTAATTATTTTATTTCGATATTCGATATACAATATTGCTTATCAGGTGAAGGTGGTAAGGCTGCTGGCTCTACTTAAGTCTGGTAAGGGTAATCTGGGCTTAATTAGGGTTTCAAGCCGAGTATCGCCCTAATCGGGTTATGGGATGCTACAGATCTGGCATGTGAATCTCGAGGCGTGATGAATGACTCTAAAGGCGATATGACTCGAGTCTGTCTCTTTGCTCCATCACTTTGCTGCTGCTCCTCTCTTTTATTCCATTATGTATTGAGTGTTTCAAGGCTAATCGAAAGGTTGCTGAACACACAGTTGGAATGACTTATAGTTAGTCATTTTGTAAACTTTCCTCAACTAATGCACCACCAAACGTCTTCTAAACTATCATATCATCAACAAAAACCAACCTCAATCCCAGCAAGTTGTCATGAAGTGTGTGCAAACTCACATTTCAATGCTAAACACCAAGAACACTTCAAAAGACCTCAATTTATTTCTTTTTTCATCAAATTATCTATGAACCACTGAAAAATCTAAATAAAAGAAAATTAATTAATAATAATAGGCATTGAGATCTAAAAACATGTAAAATAAACACCTAAAATATTTTATTATTACTGACTTATTAGGTAACTTGGTACCAACAATAGGGAGAGTCTTGAATGTGTACGCGATAGTGGGTAGATTTATATTTATCATTGATTTTGAGATTATGGATCATGATATAGATGATGAATCGTCTATGATACTTTAGCGGCCATTCTTCAACACTTCCAACACAGTCTTGCATACGAGAAAGAAAATGATTACAATGAGTATCGAGGAAGATGACAATAGCAAGAAGATTATCTTAGTTGAAGATCAAGAAGTACATCTGAACGGAAGAGGTATCATTATCTCCTACCTACGAATGGAGTATCTTGATTTCGACTCGCACTAACTGAGTGAAAAGGCGTCGAGCTAATAACGTTAAATGAAATGTTAATGGGAGGTACCCCAGGGATTTTTAATTTAAGTTTTTGACTTTCAATTATTTATTTTGTTTAGTTAGAACAACCCAAGCATTTTAGTAATTTTTTAATTTACAAATTTGTTTTGCTAAATGCGTAGGAAAGACCATATCCTCGATGAAATTTCATCCGAATGGAAAATTCTCAACATACTCAGTAAAGTGCGTAAAAGTGCAAAGGAGTTAAAGTGGTAAAGGTCAGTTACATTGACAATTCACGGCTATGTTTTGATGGAATTTTTATATATACAGGGTATTTCATGCTGTTACGACGCCTTGGGTAGTAATACACAGAGCCGAGAGAGTGCCAATAGGTAGTAGTAAAAAATTTTGAAAATTATGGAGATCGACGCCGTGAGTACACACACATACCATGTCGTGAGCCAACACATATGGTGCCAAGATGGCAACAAGTTATGAACAAACATTGCTCAGTGCTTACAGTGTACTCGACGTCGTGGCAACGTTGTGATGGTGCAGTGCCCTATAAAGGAAGACGTCGGCGTCAAAAATGGGTTTTTAAAACTCTTTCAACCCATAGTTTAGACACTTGAACCCTGGTCCATACACCACCAAGCAAGCATACATCCTTTTAGAACCCAAGTTTGATCAATATTAAGTGAGAAAAGTTCCTAGTGATCAAGAGTAATAAGAGAAGTTACATTATGTATTTACATAAGGAGGAGAGCTAGGGCATTGATTTTGAGAAGTGAGTCAAGAGAGAATAGGGTTTTTTTGTGTTGTGAGCAAAGTGAGAGGATTTTGATTGATAGAAGCTTGGAGAAGCAATCTACACTAAAAAGTAGTCCGATATTGAGGTAAATTTAAAATTTCATTGATTATGCTATAAATTTTTTATATTATAGATGAAATTGCATGAATTGTGGAAATTAGGTTTGTGGATATGAATTTGAAGTTGTGTGGATTTAGAGCATCAATGTTGCTTATGGTGGATTATTATATACAACCACAACAACAACAACGACACACCAACAACACCACCACCACCACCACTACCACCACCAATAACAACAACAATTTAATTGGGGTCGGCTATATGGGTCAAACTTTTTCATTGTGCTCGATTAAGTGCAATTGATGGTGAGCTTTCTAGACCATTCAAATCTCTCCTAATTAATGCATCCCATGTTAACTTTGGTCTACCCCTACCTCGTTGAATTTCTACTATTTCTATTGAGTCAAGTTTTCTATTGGAGGCATTTGTAGGCCGTCTTTGTAGGTGACAAAACCATTGCAACCACCCTTCCCGAATCTTTATATAAATTAGCGCTACTCATACTTGTCTTTGAATTTCTACATTTCTTATTCTATCATTACGAGTTTTGCCACACATCCACCCAAGCATCCTCATTTCTGCTACGTTCATTTTATATAATGGTTGTTGCTTTACCGTCCAAAATTCACTTTCATATAGCATAGCTGGCCTAATTGCGGTCCTATAAAATTTTTCTTTTAAATTAGGAGGAATATTTCGATCACAAATCACCCCTGTTGCACTCCGCCATTTCTTCCATCCAGCTTGAATTCTATGTGTGACATCTTTCTCAATACTACCATCATTTTGTATGATTGATCCTAGGTATCTAAAGTGGTTCACCTTAGGAACTTCTACTTCCCCTAATTTTAGTACTCCATCATCTCGATGTCTAGTATTTCTAAATTGACAGTACATGTATTCGTTTTTCGTCCTACTCAACTTAAAGCCTTTATATTCTAATGTATTCCTCCAGATTTCTAATTTCCTATTGATTTCATCTTTTGTTTCATCCACCCACTAAGAGAATATCATCTACAAATACATATACCATGGTATATCATCTTGAATATTTCTAGTTAGTTCTTCTATTACTAAAGTAAATAGATATGGGCTTAAAGCCAATCCTTGATGTAGTCCTATTGTAATGAGAAATTCTTTTATAGCTCCTTCAAATGTCTTTATACTCGTTACTACTCCATCATATATATCCTAATAATATCTATGTATTTAGCATGCACTTTTTTTCTTTCTAGAACCCACCAAAGAACATCTCTAGAGACCCTATCATATGCTTTTTCTAAATCTACAAATACCATATGAAGATCTTTTTTCTTTACTCTATATTTTTCCAACAATCTTCTAACAAGGAAAATCGACTCCATAGTTGATCTCCCAAGCATGAAGATAAATTGGTTCTCTGATATTGTTGTTTCTCTCCTTAACTTATTGTCAATTATCCTCTCCCAAAGTTTCATAGTATGACTCATAATTTTAATTCCCTGGTTGTTCCAGCAATTTTGAATATCTATGATGGATTATTATATGTCTTCTAAATTAATTTGCCAAGTGTTGTGATTGATAATTTTAATTTTAGGTGATTTGAAGACCCGAGTTGAATTGTTCTATTATGTGAGTTTTATTGAGATAATGGCAAGAACAAGGAGGCAAACAAGTCAAGTTAGAGAAATTAGGGCAAATGACAATAAGGTATCTTCCTCGAGAGATCACAATGTGGATGCCCTGAAGCCTTCAAGTATAAGTTTTACATTAGTAGAGAGGCCAAATAGAGCTATGAAATCATTGAAAATAAGTATTTCATTTGCAAGAGAGGAATAAACGTATCGGCCAAGTATGATAAGAGAGTAAAGAATTTCATTAGGCAATGGGGTTGGGAACATTTCAGGCAAGATTATTGGGAGTCAATCATGACGGAGAAAGATAACAAGCTGTTATTTCCAATACTAATAACCTAAATGTGCTTGAAAGCTATAGTGAAATTGATTAAAGTTGAGGAATTTGATATAAAGGCCCTAATAATATAGATGAGGAGTTTATGCTAACTTTAAAATCAACGATTGGATACCAAGACTCTGACAATGATAGAGAGATAGCAAGGCGGGACAAACTTGAGGTCGAATTGCTAGCCAAGGTAATAGAGGACCAACCACCAAAAGCAGTAGAAGGGGAGTTGGTCTAAGAGTTGAAGAATGAAGGATATGGAGAGGAGGAATATCACATGCAAGGATTTGCTGAAGGCTACGAGTTTGTAGTCCCACTGATAAAAGAGCAGGATTTGGATGGTCTTAAGGTTTTTCCACCACCTCTACCACCGTAGGCACCATTACCACCACATGAGGACTTGGTTCCACGATAGCAAAAGTTGTCGATTGCTGAGATGAGGAAACAGTACAGAGAGGATAGGGCTAAGTATCATGAAGCCTTGTTGAGATATGAGCCAAGATAGGCAGAGAAAGATTCGAGAACGACAAAATGGGTAAGGTAATTTTTATTCTTTTTTGAGATCATCAGAGGGACATAACTAGATATGAGAGGAGCAGAAGGTTGAGATCTACTGATAGGTTTATTGGCTTTTCAGCAGCATCCAACTGCATGTTTGATCCTAACTTAGTACATATCAGAAGGGTGGAGCGTCCTTTGACACCATCCCATGCTAAAGCTAATGATAATGATGTCGATGATGATGTAGAGTCTTAGGATTTCTCTAGACCTTGGGAAGATGAGCGATACATTTATATTAATTGATTTTTTACATTTGGGATATTTTATCACTTTAGTAGTTGTTTAAATTTTATGTTTATACATATTTTGTGTTTAGTTCTCAAATTATATTATATATGTTTATGTGTTTAGTGTTTTTATGTTTCAGGCTTATTGTTAAACCTTAAGGAAAAAGTTTGGTTTAAGTTTGGGGGGCATCAACATTATGAGAAGTGGTAAGAAAGGATGAACTAAGGATAAACACTACATGTATGATTGTAAAATTTTATTTTTTAAGCAGTTAAAGAGGAAATAATGATAGTGTATCTCTTTCATTTCCTTATTATTTAAATGTGTATGGTAGTATGTTTTAGGTTATATATATTAGTATAGTAATGAAATAAGTAATTCATTTGTAAAGTTCATGCCTTTAATTGAGGATGAGTGGGAATACAAGTATCTAGTTGATATGAAACCCAAGAGAATGTTTTCATTTTTGAAGAAAATAAGAAATTTAGCAAATAAAGGTATAATTTCATGATTAGAAACCTAAAGTTAGGGAAGACCATGAACTTGAAAAAAAACAAGGATAATTCTAGAACACTTATAAAAAAAGCTAGATCTCTAAGGAATTCTGTAATAAATATGAATCTTACTTAAGTACAAAGTAAATAAAGACTTAGTACCAAAAGAGGAAGAGCTAGGCATGGTTTTTAATGAAACATTGGAGTTAAGACTTGCTTGATAAAGTGAAAGTGAGAAGTGCTAACAAGAGTTTTAGATAAAAAAAAGTTAGAGAGTCCCACAAGTTCTACAAGAACTTGATGGTTGGAAAAGGTAAGAAAAAACAAAATCCATAAGAAAATGAGCAGGTACCGTACAATTAAAAAATATAAGGAGAATAGAGAAATATTAAAGAAAGAAAGGCAGAAGTTATATTAAAAGTCTTTAAATGAAAAGATTTAGCTCGAGTACAAGTAACTTAGTCGAGTTAAGTTTTTTTTTTTCAAACTATATGAAGTCCTATAGACTCTTGAAGTACTAAAGTCTACAAAATTGTATGATCTATGCTTATTTGTGAATTTTTTGAGCTTAATGAGAATTCATGAGATTGTACACTTGCTACTTGAGTGTCAAGGTGAAATAAAGTTGTGAGTAGTGATGCTTTCGGTTGTGAACTAATTGTGAATTTCAAAAGTGAATTATATGTGTTGTTAAAGCAACATGTTTTGAAAATATTAGTTTTTATGAAGAAAAACTCTTGACTGAATTATTAACTTGAACTAAATTGAAATAAAGGTTACTCCATGAACTATGTAAAATGAGTAAGGAATATAAGTAGTAGTAGTAGTAGTAGCAGCAGTAGTAGTAGTAGTAGTAGCGCAGCAGTAGTAGTAGTAGTAGTAGTAGTAGTAGTAGTAGTACTTAGTAGAATACATTTTTGCTTGGGATGTGCAAAATCCCAAGTTTGAGGGTATTTTTTAAGTTATTGATTAGACTTATATATAGGGTTAGTTTAGTAGTATAATTAGACTAAATCTCCTGTAACAAGCTCTAGTTGATGGTATTTATGTATTTTCAGGCATATAAGGTATAAAAAAGACAAAAGAGAGATTAAGTGTTGAAATAAGGTGAAGAATCACAAAAGTACACTTGACGCCATGGGGAAGAGTGCACAAGGCAAGGGTAAGGCATAGAGAAGGCGTGAAGACTAAAGAAGAGAAGCAATACAGGTGATGTAGTAGTGACACCATGTGGATGTACACGCGACACCGAGACATTACACACAGGGCGCCGAGCTTACTATTAGGAGAAAATACATACACAAAGGTCGAAGCTGTGGCAACGATGTCGCTTTACGCACATGGTGTGGTTCACTTACAAACATGGCAATGAAATAAGAATAGAAAGTTTGAATGTTCTATTTCGTTTAGAATTGTTAATTAGGGTTTCTAATTGTGTTCTTATGAGTTTTAGGAGTATAAATAGGTATTAGAACATGGTAAACACATCAATTATCACCCACCACCGTAGATTATCATAGAATAACATAGTTTACATTGTTCTTGAATATTAAGAAGAGTTTTGGAGGATAATACATTGAAGACTTCGGTTGTGGTTATTCAGTATTGTTTCTTTGACTTAATTGAAGTTATTTGATTTAATCATTGGTTGCAATGAATATCATAATGTGTATATTGATTTCAATGATTAGTGAGTAGTTTATTTATTTTAAGGATCAATGGATCCTATCGTATGAATGTTATGCTAAAGAAAATATGAATGGATTATAAAGTTAAAAAGTGCACCGGTTAGAATTTTATTGATTCTACACATAATGCAATAAACATCTTGATCACGTCTTTGTTGATTAAAGGTCTTAGGATTTACCATGATCATTGGAGCTTTTAAGCCGGATTTGGACAATACACCGTAAAATATATAACATTGTTAGATAGTTATTAATTCCGAAGACCCAGATTATCGCGCTATGTCCTCGTAGAGTTGCTTCATATGTGCATGTATTTTGTCACGAATGTGACCACCACAAGTGTTATCAATCATGTGCCTCTTTAGAAGGGACATGCCGAAATAGAAGCACCGGACAATGGCCCTATTGAATTGACCATGTTGTGGATAGTTGGCAATTAAGCGCTTATAGCAGTCTCAATAATCAATAAGAGACTTACCGGTATTATCTTCATACTGCATATCTCATAGATGAGTTGGGCTACCTTATCTTTAGGAAAATGTTCCCTGAAGAAGTCATCTATGGTGTCATGCCATGAGTTAATGCAGCCAGGGCAGAGATAAAAGAGCAATTGTTTGGCCTTATCCTTTAAGTAGAATGGGAAAGCCCTAAGCTTTACCACATTTTCTTCCACTTGAAAAGGTTTCACAGACTGGCAACTTGTCTTAAACTCCTTTAAGAAGGCCATTATGTCTTCAACCTCCATGCCACGAAGTGTGGGTAAGAGGTGAATAAAGCTGGACTTAAGCTAGAAAGCTTCACCATTTGGTGGAACATTTATGCAGAGGAGCTACTAAGCAAAAAGATTTAAGAGATATTCATTGATGCACCCCATGGTAATTTGGCGATCACCGTTAGCGTGGCGAGGGTCGTCAGCCATTGTAGGTTAGGAAAACTAGACTCTTAGTTTAGAGCTTCCCTAGCCAACCTCTGGTTGAATCTAAAGATTTCTGAGTCGAAAGGTAATAGTGAGGCAGTTGATTTAGTTCGAGTTATCTTACCATGCATAAATAAATAGACTCAGGGAATAAAACAAAAACAAAAAGAAAATTAAAGTTAAACTCAATTTGGAACTGAATCCACGACAACGGTGACAAAATTTGATCACGTGTTACTCTTATCAAATATAATAAATAAAAGGTTATCAATTCTACAGGAATATAGTAGAGGCAAGCAGCAGGTCGAATCCACATGATTCTATTCAACTGAGTTCAACAAAAGGAAAAGTAAATCTAGGGGGTTTTGGAAGAGTAATATCGTAAAGGTCTACTAAATAAGAAAGTAAATAAATAAACACAAAAATAGTAAAGCATACATAAGTATAGGAATCCATAATCTAGCCCTATATTGTTTCCATGTCTTGTATCATTGATTTAGAAAGATGGGTATTAAAACGGTTTCCCTAGATAAGCTATAGGTGTTGGGTTCGCCACCATCCTAGTTCCCCTATTCTCGATAGATAGAGCAACCACTCTCTAAATACTTTTCTTACTCCACCGTACAACCTTGGCAAGCACTCTCAAGATTTAACATTTTCTCGTTGTTATTCACCTAGAACAACAAGTGTGTCAGGTTTCTTATTCTAGGTGATTGCCACTTCTCAACCTGGTTGTTATCACGGACTCAACTTGATTAATAGTAGGGCGATGGGTTTACGCTTAGAGATTTGCAATGAATATACAAAGTCTAAACTACCATTTGAGACATCATGAAAAAATAATAATATAAAGATAGAGAACATAAACAAAACACTATTATTAAAGAAAACCGCAAAACATGGAAACAAACCTACTACTATCTAGAGAGCTTCATCCTCGACCTAGGTATTAAAGAACCTAGCTTGACATGGCTACTCTACCTTGCTCTTCTCCTAAATCACTCTGAATTACAATATGTTTTTCTTCATAGAGGTCCCTACTTTATATAAATTTGCCTGGGTACAAAAATAGGAAAGCGCAAGAAATAAAAACCTTTTAAAAATTGCAAACCTTATATTCTGCGAATATGGCGCCGTAGTTATTATAGGACAATGCTGGATGGCGGCTGGTCATGGCCACAAGTATGATGGCTCGATTGTAATAATAATGTGATCAACTGATGTTGATTACAGATATCGTCTCCATGGAAGGTTTATAAGGACATTATTCACTTAGTAAAGTTCACTTTAGTGCTAAGAAAATCAATTTTTAATGTGTTTTTTAACTAAACTATTCTATTCTAACAAAACAATGTAAATACTTATACTTTTATATTAAGAATTTCTTAGTTAAAAACTTCACCTAGGTAACGAATAACTATGATTTCAACTCACTTCCTTAATCTTCAATATGTGTGTGCAATACTTAACTAGAATAGACAAATTTCCTTCAAATCCACTTCAACCCAGCGTCGTGATGGAAAAGATTTTAATGTGCAAACTAGAACTCCACCTATCGATGTAAATAACGTAAATACCACATTGTTTTAAGTTCCAAATCTTAATATTCATAACTACTTAAGTTTACTATCTATGTGTGACGACCCAAAAATAGAAAACACCCATCCCACGGGTAATTTAGTAAATTTCGTAAACCCTAAACTAAATTGGTCCCACTATATAATTTATTTTAAACCCTAGCCTCCATTCGTGCGCACATAAAAAGTTAGAGAGAAAGGGAGAGGGGACTTATTTGGGGGAATTGTGATGCTTTGAAGTCGAGGAAACATCCATGGAAGGTAAACCCACTTTCTTGTATTGTTTAAACGAGTCACAAACTTGTATTTATGCTGGATAATTAACTCTTACGATTTAATTTGGTAAAAAAATTCAAATGGGGAACCCCAAAGGAGGAGGTGTCGACAACACGAGTTACGGCGTGCCAGCGGCGGCCTCACTACCGCTGCCGGCGGCATCCTTTCGCCGCCGCCGGGAGGCACCAACGCCGATCAGAGCTGGCCCCCCCGCCACCACTGGTGGTCAGGGAGGGAAACCCCCTCCATGCCCACCAATATACCAGAGGCTGTTGGCCCTTGGTTTGGAAACCAGGGGTCAACACCCCTGGACCGGTCAACATCAGTTGACCTGTCAACTCAAATAAAAAATAAAAGAAAAATCAAAAAATATAAATATAAATATAAATATATTATAAATAATAAATAAAATGAAAGTATAAGAAAATAAAAGCAAAATATTTGCTTGGAAATAGAGAACTATCACTTCTCCGAGGGAGATCGATCGGGTCCCACCCATCGATTCGCATCGGGCGAAGGGGGACCCGTGGGACCCACATTAGGGGATTTCAAAGACCAATAAATGAAAATATTAATTAATTTAAAGTAAAGCATTTATTGATGAAATGTATTATGATTGTATAGTGTTGCGTGAAGGTTCACATCAAGCCCCGAGCGTACCGAGAGTTGTTATAGCTGTCGCTGCGAGTCGAGGTAAGTGGGGAGCTTCGCTCAAGTATGATATATGGCATGTTATTAGATAATTAAGATTCATAATTTGAACTTGAGACTTGGGAATGAGGTGAATTATGCTATTGACTTGATTTACTTATCTATGGTTGTATAAGTGTTGCACAAAAAAAATTGGGATTACTTCTCCTGGGCAAGGAGATGGAATTAACTATTCCTGGGTAAGGAGTTGAAATTACCCCTCCTGGCTAAGGAGATGGGGCTAAATTATCAAGGACTTGAGCAGTGGTAAACTTCTCATGAAAACTCTAAGTGATCTTGGTGCACATATCGGCGACGGCTTGGATGAACTTGTCGTCGATTTGATGGGACCATTAAGGGGACACAACGACCATTATGTTCACGAGTGATCTTCATCACATCGAGAGTAAAGGAATCGGTCACCTGAATCAATTCAATAACTAGTATGCATTGAATGGATCAATGACTTATAAATATTATTATTATTTATGGTATATCTCTTGTGGGCCCCTATGCATGAATGCTTTAATTTCATTTATGATTTTCAAACCGTTTGCTAGTATGGTTTAAATACATCTTGGAACTTGTCTTAAATGAATAAAATGGATGATTTACATTTAATTATAGCTATGAATCATATTTTCCATGCTTTCTACTAAATGCTTGATGATTTGATTTCAATTCCATGTTAGATCTTGCATCTTTATTAAGTAGTACTTGTGTGTTTGATGTTTGAGTGGGTTTTCCGCATTTACTAAGCTTCGTTGGTTCTTTTAGCTTACCCCACTTACTCTCTGGGTCCGTCTTCATCAATACCAGCGTTGGATAAAGGGAAGGCGATAGCATAGATTTTTTGCTTTTGATGTGAACTTTGCATGCTATTTCGATATTCAAAATATCTAAACATGGGTTGTATTAAATACTTAATGGGGTAGATTCTAAACCTCGAGACTTGTTGACTTAGTACCATGGTAGTATACGTTTGCAGTTACTTAGGGATACTTGAACACCTTTGTTTAGAATCTTTTGCTTAACATATGGAACCTTTTTAGTTTTAAATTCCGCGATCATGATTTCATATGTACAGTTGTGTAGTTCCGAAGGTTAAATTAGTCGTTCCAAGCCGTTATTTGGGCCTGGTTCAAGTATCGGGCTTGGGTAACGATTTGAGCCGGGTGACCCGACCCTAGGTCGGGGGAGGATCGTCTCAGTTGGTATCAGAGCATAGGTATTAGAACCTTGGGAAACGTTAGGTTAGTGGAACCTAAGATTTTGTTTAGAGCCTTTAAGATTTAATGGTCAATTTTAAGTTAAACGAATCAATGGTATGGGACATTGGTTCAATGTGAACTTAACATACATAAATGATAAATCCTAGGATTGGATGGGATAAAAAATGTGACAAAAGATTTATTATATTGATTATTTGTTGCCTTGTATGTATGAATATATCGTTAAATATACAGATAATTCTCTTCCCTATTAGTCTAATTGTCTATGATGGTATCCTTGAGCGGATAAGGAACTTGAGTTCCACGAGATAGTGGAGGGAATGAAAATGAACGGCGCAAGGAAATCAAAGCGAACTCCTTGGGAGAGAGCCTGCACGCTCTTCAACTGATATTCGCAATGACTACTATGAGAACGAATAAGCTTCGATTAGTAATTACATAGTGTAATGTGTCTATACTTAATAATAGTGTAGCAAATTAAATTCTTAAAAAAATCATAAAACTTGAAAGGGTAGTGAAACACCACGCTATATAAGTAAAGGCGAGTAGTGACGTGGTCACACTTCAGAGAAGTAACTTTAACACTTGAGACTATTTTAGTTGTTAAAAGTCACAACATCTTGTTTATAAAGGAAGATCATCGATCGTAGTAAGGATACGAATAAATTTTGGTCTTAAACAACAAAATTAAGTTAGTTCGACAATGAAGCTCAACTTGAGAATTTAATTCAAGATAAGAAGGACATTGGTACTTTAAACGTCTAACTCTTAAATAAATATGACAATCAGTGGGCTATGATTTGACTAAAATGTGATTACTATGATTTGACTTTCGTTGATACATACGATCTATTTTCCTCAAAAAAAATGAGTCTTCAACTATAATGGACCATTGCGATTTGATGTTTATCAATTTTCAAGGAATAACTCTACTTTTTTTACAAGATTTGAATGCACAACCAAGTGTAAAAAGGGGACGAATTAATTTTCTTGGTGCTTTAAAAATAAAGTGAATAAACTCTTATGTATTTCAAAGATTCCTTATCGTAATTTCATTTTGGTGTTTACAAAATGAGTTTTACTTTGATTGGACAAGCATGGTTGAGATATCTTGAATGATTGGTCTTATAAAAGTTTAGACTCAGTTTGAGTTGTATGAAATAGTTGTAATGAATCCAAAGGTTTTTGACTTAATAAAAATGTAAAGTATAGGTTTGGACCTAAGTTATTATATTATGATCAAAATAAAAACATTCGTGTACTTTTAAATCACAATTGACCAAATCGATTTGAAATGGCTTTTACAATCACTCAAAACTCAATGATGGATTTAAATTTTCCTATTAAAATGAGTTTAACTCGATTTTATTTTGTAATAGAGTTTTTGATGAAAACACAAGATTTTGGAAAAGTCTCCATTAGAAGTTTACTTCTTGATAATTGAATCAAGTTTCTCGAGTTTTGATTGATCATGTACAAAAGAAAGTTAATTTTAAACCAACTATCAATGATGTGAATATCGAAAATTGATGATCCCAAGTCGAGGGATATATTTGACAAGATTTTCATGAGGGAGGATCATGTTACCAAGTAAAGATTTGTAAAGGTTGAAAGGACCCAAAACATGAGTTTAAAATAAAATAAATTAAAAGTAATCGACTCAAAGATAAATTGTTCTTATTTCACTAGAAATGAATGTGGTGTACGAAATGACGGTTGAGAAATTAAGGAATGCCTCAAAACTAATTGTTTTATATGACTCAAAATTTGTACAGTTTAAAATGTGTGAATCAATGTTAATGATATCTTAATAAACCCGATGATGGGCGAATCATTAAAATTGGAGATACCCAGCCAAAAGATTATCGTTGGTATGATTGTCCGGTAATGGACACGTTAACTAACGACTATTGAGGCAAAGTGGAACCTAACATGGTTGTAAAGGTGGTTGAATAAAAATAATGTCGATGAATAAATAATGTAACTAATGTCACCTAACATAAGTCAATGATGGGTCGATTATTAAAATTAAGGATCCTAAGATAGGATTGACCTGTGGGGAAACAAATAAGTTTATAGGTGGTAAAAAAAAATGAATCAAAGAGAGAAAACATTAACTATGATAGCTTTTTGTAGTCATAGGATTTGCAAGGGATACCCTGTTCATGAACTTAAAAATTTCAATCAAAATGATGACGTTACGAGAAATCATAATAATTTTTTGTCAAAAGTAAACTGAAATCTCACGATAAGAGTGAACGTTATTGTAAGAACCTAGACTATCAAACTAGACAATTTGGGAAGGATAAAAGATCGAACCAATGATAAGTTGACAATTTAAGAATGGAGATCCTAAGCTAGGATCGACTCCCAACAAAGTTTTAATTGTGTAACAGGAACAATACGATAAATAGGAAGGATGAAAAGACATATTAAGCTAGTTATGATACATGTAACTCTAAGTGGAGATGAGATGTTCTAAATTTAACACTGTTAAAAATTGTTAAATCGAATGTGTTGTTTACACTTGGAAGCTTTAGTGCTTAATGTGATTTCAAAAGTGGAAACCACCAGATTAACATTGCGAGAAAATTCTCGAAGCATGTATAAATGTGAGTTTGGATACCATTGAGTCAAAGCTTTAAATGGCATGACGTGCGAGTACGTTTGCCTAAGTACTAAGTATGCAGTCGTGCATTTTACTTAGGGAGTACCCAAGAAAAAAGAATAAACAAACTATAAGAGCTAAGAATTATCTTAAAAAGGTGAAGATAGGTACGTGCACACTAATGTGAACCTGAATAAGCAAAAAAAAAAGAAAATGGTCGCCCAAGATCGTGAGAGTTGACCGGTACGAGGACGCAATGCAACAAGTCTCCTAAAATGCAAGTAAATTACGATAAGAGACCTTGGTGTAAAATGAAAAAAAAAATTACGATGTAATAAAACACATACAAATGAGTATTGAAGTCCCTTAGGAATAGCGACGACGATATCTATTCCACTGCTTACTAATGGTGGAAGCTTGGTGTGTAAGTATATGGTTAAATGTGACGGATAAGTTAGGATGTGGACCGCTGGTCAAAAGTTGATTTGAATTTTGAACTCATGAAAATTAACGTCGATAAACGAGTAATAACAATGATGTTAAATTATAATTCAAAAAAAAGGAATACAATGATTGCACATTTGTAGCCTCCACAGATAAGTCGCAAGGACATGATGAGTCGTTCATTGATATATGTAACCTAGATAGCGATATAGTTGGTGTGCTAGTGCTCATATTATAGCGGGTAGCTATCCTCGTTCCTACTGTCAGTTAGTAGTATGGTTTTGTTGTCGGATAGGCAGAGATATTTGTGACATAGATAGGCACCAAATCACATCTCAATGGGTTTTAACATACTTTTTGGTTGAACGAATTAAATGTCCAATGTGATTTCGGTGGAGCGTATAAGGTAATACCTAGATAGGCGTGATGATACAAAGACTTGACCGGTAGCTAAGGTTTAATGACTATATTAAAAACTATACGAGGTAAGCCTCGCAAATTCCGCCCGGTAGGACGAAAAATAAGAATGTTGGGAGGTTGGTGTCAATGGTAAATTTATTTCACACAGGGTACAAGTAAATTCTTCAATTGTAGAGTTGCATCAGTAAAAAAAAGGGACGTAAAGAAATCTTTAAGAAAGGACACGTTGGGATACGAGTATACTTTACTTTTACTTTCGAGGACGAAAGTTCTTAATATTATGGATGTTGTGAGTACCCAAAAATGAAAACACCCATCCCAGGGGTAATTTAGTAAATTTCTTAAACCCTAAACTAAATTGGTCCCACTATATAATTTAATGTAAACCCTAGCCTGCATTTGTGCGCACACAAAAAGTTAGAGAGAAATGGAAAGGGGACTATTTGGGGGGAATTGTGATGCTTTGAAGTCGAGGAAACCTCCATTGAAGGTAAACCCACTTTCTTGTATTGTTTAAACGAGTCACAAACTTGTATTTATGGTGGATAATTAACTCTTTCGATTTAAGTTGGTAAAAAAATTCTAATGGGGAACCCCAAAGGAGGGGGTGTCGACAAGACGAGTGACGGCCGAAGCACCTGCAGCGGCCTCATTGCCGCTGTCGGCGGCTTCCCTGTCACCACCGCCGAGGAGGCACCAGTGCCAATCGTCGCTACCCCCCCACCACCACCGGTTGTCAGGGAGGGAAACCCCCTCCCTGCCCACCAATATACCAAGGGCTATTGGCCCCTGGTTTGGAAACCTAGGGTCAACACCCCTAGACCTGTCAGCATCAGTTGACTGGTCAACTGTTGTTGACCGGTCAACTCAAATAAAAAATAAAAAATAAATAAAAAATATAAATATAAATATAAATAAACTATATATAATAAATAAAATAAAATTGTAACAAAATAAGAGCAAAATATTTGCTTGCAAGTGGAGCACTAATACGTCTCCGAGGGAGACCGATCGGGTCCCACCCCTAGACTCGCATCTGGTGACGACAGACTCGCAGGATCCACATTAGGGGATTTCAAAGACCAATAAATGGAAAATTTAATTAACTTAAATTAAACCATTTATTGATGAGATGTATTATGATTGTATAGTGTTGCGCGAAGGTTCACATCAAGCCCCAAGCGTACCAAGAGTTGTTATAGGCGTCGCTGCGAGTCGAGGTAAGTGGGGAGCTTCGCTCAAGTATCAAATATGGCATGTTATTAAATAATTAAGATTCATAATTTGCACTCGAGACTTGGGGATGGGTTGCATTATGCTATTGACTTGATTTACTTATCTATGGTTGTATATGTGTTGCACCAAAAAAGTTGGGATTACTTCTCCTGTGCAAGGAGATGAAAATACCTATTCCTGGGTAAGGAGTTGGAATTACCCATCCTGGTTAAGGAGATGGGGCTAAATTATCAAGGACTTGAGCGGTGGTAAACTTCTCATGAAAACTCTAAGTGATCTTAGTGCACATATCGGCGACGGCTTCGATGAACTTACTGTCGGTTTGATGGGACCATTGAGGGGACACAACGGCCATTGTGTTCACTAGTGATCTTCATCACATTGAGAGTAAAGGAATAGGTCACCGAAATCAAGTCAATAACTAGTATGCATTGAATGGACCAATGACTTATCAATATTATTATTCATTATGGTATATATTTTGTGGGCCCCTATGTATGAATGCTTTTATTTCATTTATGATTTTCAAACCTTTTGCTAGTATGGTTTAAATGCATCTTGGAACTTTTCTTAAATGAATAAAATGGATGGTTTACATTTAATTATAGATAAGAATCTTATTTTCCATGATTTTAACTAAATGCTTGATGATTTGATTTCAACTCCATGTTAAATTTTGCATCTTTATTAAGTAGTACTTGCGTGTTTGATGTTTGAGCAGGTTTTCTGCATTTACTGAGCTTCGTTGGTTCTTTTAGCTCGCCCACTTACTCTCCAGGTCTGTATTCATCAATGCCAGCGTGGGATAAAGGGAAGGCGATAGCGTAGAGTTTGCTTTTGATGTGAACTTTGCATGCTATTTATATTATCGATATCCAAAACATCTAAACATGGGTTGTATTAAATACTTAATGGGGTAGATTCTAATCCTCGAGACTTGTTGACTTAGTAGCATGGTAGTATACGTTTGCAGTTACTTAGAGATACTTGAACACCTTTGTTTAGAATTATTTGCTTAACATATGGAACCTTTTTTGTTCTTAATTCTGCAATCATTGTTTCATATGTACAATTGTGTACTTCTGCAGGTTGAATTAGGCGTGCCAAGCTCTTATTTAGGCCTGGTTCAGGTATCGGGCTTGGGTAACAATTTGGGCCGGGCAACCCAACCCTAGGTCGGGGGAGGGTCTTCTCACTATAACTCCCTAATCAATAACTATCTATCGAAGTTATATATTTTACTGTTGTATCATCCATATCCAGCTTAGAAGCTCCAATGTACATGGTAACTCCTAAAACCTCTAATTAGCAAACATGTGATCAAGATTTTCTTAGCATTATGTATTAAGTCAATAAAAATTCTAACCATTGCACTTTTTAAATTTATAATCCTTTCATAACTAGTTTAGCATATCATTCGTACCATATGGTCTATTGACCCCTAAGATTAATGAACTACTCACACATCATTAAAATAAAGATACACATAATGGTATTAATTGCAATCAAAGATTGAATTAAATAACTTCAATTTAATTAAGAAAATAATATCGAATAACCACACGCGGAGTCTTCAATGTCTTTTTCTCCAAAACTTTTCTTAATACTCAAGAACAAAGTAAAACTAAAGTAAACTATATTAATTGTTTGCTCTTAATGATCATTAGTAAATTGGTTAGTTTACCATGTTCTAATACTTATTTATACACCTAAGTCACATAAAAATACAATTAGAAACTTTAATATACAATTCCAAAAGAACTAGAACTCTAAACATCCTATTTTCTACATCTCGGTGCATTCCATAAGTGATCCGCTATTGTCTTTGTATAGCCATGGCACCGCAGTTTCGACCTCTTTAAGTGCATTTTCTTCATTGTATGCTTGGCGCCCTGCTTAAACCATCCCGCTGTCCTCCCTATATACCTACTGCGCCGCCACTGCGCCGACACTGCTGCATTTTCTTTTCTTCTTTTCTTCCTTCCCCATGCCTTGTGCACCCCGTGGTACACTATTCTCACGGCGTTAAGCCTACTAGCCACGGTGTCAAACATAGTTTTAAGCATTTTCACCTTTTTTTCATCATGAAATCACTCATTTGTCTCCTTTATACCTTGTATACATTAAAACACATAAATGCCGTTAATTAGAGCTCATTTTGGGATATCTACGCCAAATATATTACTAAACTAGTCTTATATATAAGTCTAAATAATCACTTATCAAATACCATAAAATTTAGAATTTTGGACGTCCCTAGCAAAAGTGTATTTTACTAAGTATTCTTACTACTACTACTTTAAGTCCATATTCATTTTGCATCATTCATGAAGTATCCTTTAATTCAAATAAGTTTGAGTTAATAGTCCACTCAGGAGTTTTTCATTCCAAAAACTTATATTTTCAAAAATATATAGCTTTAACAACACATACAACTCACTTTTGAAACTTAAAAGTAGCTCACAAGTTTATTTCACCTCGACACTCAAATAATAAGTGTACAATCTTAAGATTTCTCATTAAGCTCAAGAATTCATAAATAAGTATAGATAATAGTAGTTTCGTAGACTTTAGCACTTCAAGAGTCCGTGAGACTTAATATAGTTGGAAAGAAAACTTAACTCAACTAAGCTACTTGTCTCGAGTTAACTATTTTATTTGAAGAGTTTTAATCTAAATTCTGCCTTTCATTTTTTATATAGATATTTCAATTCTTTTCTCCTCATATGTTTTAGTCGCACGGTCCCTGTTCCTTTTCGTTTCGATTTCATTTTTTCTCTCATTTTCTAACCATCAAGCTCTTTGCTCCTTCTCTTGTAGAACTTTAGGGACTCTCTATTTTTATGTTGAAAACTTTTGTTAGCACTCTCACTTTCACTTTATCAAGCAAGTTCTAACTCCATATTTTCATTAAAAATCATCCTTATCTCTCCCCACTTAGCACTAAGTCTTTATTTGCTTTATTATCAAGTAAGATTCATACTTATTATAGAATTCCTTTGAGATCTAACTTTTCCACAAGAAGTGTTCTAGCATTCTCCTTTCTTTTGTTTCAATTTCATGGTCTTCCCTAACTCTAAGTTTCTAATCATGAAATCATACCGTTATTTGCTAAATTTCATTTTTTTTTCAAAAATTTATAAACAATATCTTAAGTTTCATATCAAAAGGACACTTGTTTCTTACTCATCCTCAATTAAAGACATGAACATGCAAATGAACTACTTATTCATTACATATTACTATATATAACTTAATCTATACAACTTAAACACGTGGAAAAAGTAAGTAAATGAAAAATTAATACACTACCATGCTTTCTTTTTTAACTGCTTCAAAAATAAAATTTTAAACGATTATAACTGTAGTGTTTATCTTTATTTCATCCTTTTTTACCATTTCCCATAGTGTAGTGTTAATGCACCAAAACTTAAAATAAACCTTATCCTTAAGGTTTAAAAGTAAGTCTTAAACATGAAACACTAACACAAAAAGATAATGATTATACAACATAAAAATGCATAAAATTTAAATTTAAACAACTAAGAAAGTGAAAAAATATCCAAAATAAATAAATAAATCATTATAAATGTGTTGCTCTTCTCCCCAAGGTCTAAAGAAATCCTAAGACTAATACTCTAGAACTGCCCACCATCATCAGTATCATCATCATCAGCTCTTGCAAAAGATGGTGTCAATGGACGCTCCACCCTTCAGTTTACACCACGTGAGGACCAAACATGTAGATCGGTGCTACTGGAAAGCCAATAGACCTATCATTACGTCTACTCCTATCGTATCTAGATATGTCCTTTTGATGATCTGCAAATAACATGAAATTCCATTGTCCATTCAGTTGGTCTTGCTCATATCTCATTAAGGCTTCACGATACCAAGCCTTGTCCTCTCTATATTGTCTCCTCATCTCAGCAATCCATAGCCTATGTTGCCATGGAGTCAAGCACTCAGGTGGTGGTACTGGTGCTTGTGGTGGTAGAGGTGGTGAAAAAACCTTAGGACCATCCAAGTCATGTATTCTTATAACTGGGTCTACAAACTTGTAGCGTTCAACAAATCCCTGCTGCTGATCGTCCTATTCTCCATATCATTCGTCTACAACTCTTGGGCAAATTGTGTAGCTGTTGTTGCTGTTATTTGATCCTCTTGCTCAATGGCCGATAACTCGGCCTTAATTTTATCCCTCTCAGCTCTCTCTCTCTTTCATTCTCAGAGTCTTGGTAACCAGTTAGTGATTTTGATGTTAGCATAAACTCATCATCTATTGTAGCTTAGGCCTCGATATCAAGTTCTTCATCCTGAATCAATCGCACTTTGGCTTTCGAGCACATCTTGGTGATAGGGATTGAAGAAAACAATTTGTTGTCTATCTTAGACATAATAGACTCCCTTAAGTTCTTGTAGATGATCTTACCCACATTGATCCTCCATTTCTAAATAATTTCATATAATCAAGCCGCCTTAGGCTTGTTGATCTCGCCTAGCTGAGTGGTCGAGTTCAATGAAGCAACTCGAAAATGTTGTCACATTCTAAAGACTTTCATCATCCTCCCCTTCTTAATGTGTTTCACCACATTTTCGGCTAACATTACCTATCTTTGTTCTCCTCAGACAACCAATGCTATTTCAATAACTCTTAAAGGGTATATGTTATAGGGTCTCTCATACAAATCATCTAGGAAGGTCTGTGATTCTTTAAGCATGTACAAATGCTCTAACGCATAAATTTCATTTATTTTTTGCTCATTAAAGGGACCAATACCCATCTTCCCTTGACTGGGTCGCCTTTCTTTTTAAATTTTGCATTGGTATAAAATTCATAAAAAATTTCGCTCACTCCCTTAATCTTTTTCTCTCTATAGTCTTGAGTGAATTGGTCCCAACCTTATTGCCTAGTGAAATTGTGTACCATCATGTCATACTTAGCCGATAGGTTTATACATCTTTCGCGACTGAATTCTCTATTCTCAATGACATCATAACTCTGTTCTCCTCTCTACTAATGTAATACTTATACTTAAAAGGTCTTGGTTCATCCTCATTTAGATCTTTTGAGAATGATGCCTCATAATTATTTGCTATTACTTCATAAATGTGACTTGTTTGCCTTCTTGTTCTTGGCATTTTCAAAAATTCAAACAACACAACAATTCACAACACGGGTCTTCAAATCACCTAATATCATAAGTTTCATTCACAAGGGTCATTCACATGCGAAATAATGCAAAAGTCATAGACTAGTTTATCATAAGCCATATTAAGGCTCTAAATCCATACAACTTGAAATTCATGTCCAACAACCTCATTTCCACAATTCATGCAATTTCATCAAATATTTTCAGAAATTTCAAAGCATAACTAATGAAATTGTACATTTACCTCATTGTCGGACTACTTTTTGGTGTAGGTTACTTCTCCAAGCCTTTATCAACTAAAGCCCTCTTACTTTGCTCACAAACCAAAATCATAATGCTCACCTGAGTCTCTTATCCAAGTCAATGCCCTTGCTCTCCTCCTTGTGCAAATTAATAATGCACTCTCTATTTTCACTCTTTATCACTATGAATATTCCTTTCTCTCTTAAAATCACTCAATCTTGGGTTTTAAAGAGGGGTATGCTTGGTTGGTGGTGTATGGGATAGGTTTCAAGTGTGGTAAGTATGGGATGAAAAGGTTTAAAACCCCTATCTCAGATAACGCCACAACATTGTGGCCACGGTGTTGAGATTGTTGTGAGCATTTTTTTTTTCACAGCTTGGCACCTTGCTAGCGTCATCCTTTTGCACTCACGGCGACGTGTGTGTACATACACGACGTCAACCAGTCTGTCTCCATAATTTTAGAAATTTTTCATTAACTCCCTATTGGCGCTCTCCCGGCTTTGTGTATTACTACACAAGCTATCATGAAATCGTGAAATACCCTGTATATAAAAAAAATCCTAGAAAAACTTACTCGTGATTTGTCCATGTACTTGACCTTTACCACTTTAACTCCTTTGCTCTTTTATGCTCTTTACTGAGTTAGTTGAGACTTCTCCATTCCGATGAAATGTCACCCGGCAAATGGTCTCTCCTGCATAATTAGCACAAAACTGTTTAAAGTTAAAGATTACTAAAACATTTAGATTGTTCTAACTATGAAATATAAATAACTAACTGAAATTCAAAACCACTGGGCTGCCTCCTAGTAGCGATTGGTTTAACGGCATTAGTCTGATGCCTATTTGCTCATTTAGTTTGAATCTAAATCGAGACACTCCATTTGTAGGTCGAAGATAACGATATCTCTCCCATTCTTCTTGCCCTACAATAAAGACAATATTCTCGGCATCATCATCCTCCATGAAAGTCATTGTGATCATTTTCTTCCTCGTGTGCAAGACCGTATTGGTAGTGTTCAGGAATGGTCGCCCAAGTATCATAGGCAGATCATCATCCATATCATGATCCATAATCTCAAAATCCATGATGAATGGGAGTTTACACACTTTACATGCACATTCATGACTTTCCCTATTGTTTGTACCGGTCCAGTACTACCAAGTTACCATTCAATCCATATCAAGATAGTTGATCTTCAAACCCGTTTGTAATATGTGTTGGGTTTGGAGGTCTATACGCAGCAAGAAATTCGAAACAATTTGAAAAAACCCTTATAGGATTGAGAATCAGTTCCATTAAAACTAGATCTACAAATGTAAACCAAACCTTATTCCATGATTTCCTTCTCTGATTGTTCAATATCCAAAATGTTCAAGTGCGCGTCCTCTATCAGAAATCCACACAAGAATGGTGACCACAATTTGGAGTGCTAGCCCTAAGAGAGATCGAAAACATTTTTCTTTCTCTCCTTAAATCTAGAGAACTCAAAAATAGCATAAACAAATCTTATTTCATTCTAGGGTTTGAACATCTACTTATAGGTGTATATTAGCTCACTTAAAAGACCTATTCATAATATAACAATTGTATTTAGGCAATTCAAGCAAATTACACATACGCCCTTATTAAAAAGTTATCGTATAACAAATCCTACGGGCTTTTATGTCATGAATAATATCATATAAAATTCATTAATCTTGACCAATTGAGATTGCACAAAAAATTCTTTGTATGCGACCCATTAGGTTCATGCGACGTTGGTAGTGAACCAAAATCATATTGGTACACAAGTCATAAGCGATCTCTAGCAAGGCATTATGACTAACTACCCAAGTTGTATGAATATCAAAATCGATACAACTTAATGAATAAGATATATCATATACTTTTGTCGTGCAATATCCTTTGATTAAACAAAAGGCATGGAAAATCACCCTTAATGTTCATTCGTACTAGGCTCGATCTTTAGGTAGACTGAAAACATCTAAGTGACATTGATCATATCAATTCACTAGGACTTGTCCATTTAACAGTCTAACATATCGAGGGATCCATTGATATATCTCTATAGGAGAGGAAGAAATTTTACGTTGATTACACACCTTCACATATCATTTACATGGTGACATATAACAAGTTTTATAATCATCGAGCTAAAGACGACGTTTGATTGTGTCAAATTACCATGCTCTTAATATTGAAGTCTATGGTACTCTCTAGTCGAAGAACTAATAAATGTAGCCATCATGAGTAACACATATGAATTAATCCATGTGGTGTTCTCATAGCGGGTCGGTCCACTACCTTGTTCCCAAACAAATACTCATTATCTTTATTCATATCCGTGTACGTAAGATCATCACATGACCATCAATCAAGATTCACAAATCTTAATTCATTATAATTCCCAATATAATGGCCGACAAGGGACATTTAGGATATTTAAACAAATACCCATGGATTTTATTATAAGGTAAACATGCAATCACTTATAATAAATGGGTTTAGTTATACTCGGAACCACATAAAGCTTAGAGATGAACTTTTTTTATCCAAATTGCTTCCTCAGCCACATCGTACGTTGCAAAATACTCAGTTTCTGTTGTAGAATATGCCACAGTTTCTTGCTTTGAGTATTTCCAGCTCATTGCGCCTCCATTCAAAGTAAATACATATCTAGATTTCGATTATAAGTCATCTATATGAGTTTGAAAACTTGCATTTGAGTAACCATTAATAACAAGCATGTCTTCTAAACTTCCGTAGACAAAGAAAAATTCTTTAGTCCTTCTCAAGTACTTAAGAATGTTCTTTACTACCATCTAGTTACTCTTATCAAGATCAGTCTAATATCTGCTTGTTGCGCTCAAAGCATATGATAAATCAGGTCAGGTGCATAACATGGCATACATGATAGACCCAATACTTGGTACATATTGAATCGTAATCATGCGCTCTCGCTCATCAATACTCTTCGGACATTGAGCCTTGCTGAGACTTATACCATGAGACATTGGTAATGACCCTCTTTTAGAGTCTTACATAATGAACCTATTCAGTACCTTGTTTATATTAACACTTTGACCTTGACTGATAAGCCTTTTAGATCTATTATTATAGATCTTAATCCTAAGGATGTAGGCTACATCTCATAACTCCTGCATTGAGAAACACTTACCTAACCAAGACTTGACACTCTGCAAGGTTGGGATGTTAATTCCAATGAGTAATATATCATCAATATATAGTACCAAGAACATGACCACACTTCCACTTACCTTCTCATATACACGATGCTCAACTTGGTTTTTAATGAAAGCAAATTCCATAATTGGTTCATCAAAACAAAGATTCTGACTTCGTGAACCTCGCTTTAATCCATAAACAGATCTTTGAATCTTGCACACGTTCCTAGAATTCTCAGGATGAACAAACCCACGGGCTGTATCATATACATGTCCTTAAGTAACTTTCCATTTAGAAAATGTGTTTTGACATCCATTTTCCATATCTCATGGTCATAATATGTGACTATGGAAATTAGAATTCCAAAGGATTTAACCATGGCTACACAAGAAAAGTCTCATCATAATCAACACCTTGAGTCTGCCTGAAACATTTTGGTACTGGCAGTACTTTATAAGTATGCAAATTGCCATCCTGTCAGTTTTCTTCTTGAAAACTCATATACATCGAATGGTCTTACCACCTTCAGGTAAATCAACCAGGTTCCAAAATTGGTTATCATACATTGATTGCATCTCATGATTCATGGCACTAAGCCATTCATCAGCCTCAGGGCTAGACACAGCCTCCTGATAAGTAGTATGCTTATTTTGATCCATAAACAACACCTCACTACTATTAATAATAAGAAATCCAAATCTCTCAGGCTGATGTCTTACCCTATCAGACCTACTCGGACCTTACGATACCTGTGGAGGTTCAACTAGTTCAAGAATTTATTGATATCCCACAAGCAGTTGAGTGTTTATTTGTAGTTCATGAATTCTTCAAAACTTACTTTATTCCCATTGTTGTCTTTTGAAATAAACTCTTTTTCCTTAAAGACACCATTCCGGACAAAAAACAATTTGTTCTCAGTGGGATTATAAAGTAGTATCCTCTAGTTTCTTTAGGATAACCAACCAATATATACTTGGTAGATTTGGCTGATAATTCATCTGAGATTTGTTGTCATACGAAAACCTCACATCCCCAAATCTTTAGAAAATACAAACTTAATCTTTTCCCATAACACATCTCATATGGTATTTTATCAACCGCTTTTGAAGGAACATGATTTAGTGTAAATGCCATAATTTCTAAAGCATAACCCTGAAAGGAAATATTAAGATATACATGACTCATCATAGATCAAACCATATCCTATAAAGTTCGATTTTTCTATCAGAAACACCATTCTATTGTGAAGTAGCTGGAGGAGTTAACTGTGAGACAATCCCATAGTTTTTGAAATGATCATCAAACTCTTGGCTCAAATATTCACCACCTCGATCTGATCAAAGTGCTTTTATAGTTTTACCAAGTTGATTTTCCACTTAATTCTGAAATGTTCAAAACATCTCAAAAATTCACCTTTATGTTTCATGAGATACAAGTTATCGTATCCACTGAAATCATTAGTGAAAGTAATGAAGTACTGATAACCATCTCTAGCCATTGTTTTGAAAGGACCACATACATCAGCATGTATTAGACCCAATAAATCACTTGACCTTTCATATTATCTAGTAAAGGGACTATTTGTCAACTTGCCTAGTAAGCAAGATACATATGTTTCATATGATTAAAAATCAAATGAATCTAAAAGTCAGTTTTTATGGAGTTTAGAAAATAGTTTCTCTTTTATGTGACCAAGGAGACAATGTCAAAGGTAGGTTTGATTTAAATCATTTGACTTGAATCATTTTGTATTTACATTAAGAATAGGAGTATATGTGGACCTTCTCATGTTTAGAATATAAAGACCATCACACAAATCAGTATTAGCATAGAAAACGTCTTTACAAGAAATGGAGCATTTATTATTCGCAATAATGAAATTAAAATCATCTAAATCCAAACATGAAACGGAAATGATGTTTCTGCTCAAGGAAGGGACATAATAACAATTATTTAAAACTAAAGCATGTCCACTAGATAAAATTAACTCATAGCATACTATAGCCAACACATCAACCTTTGCTCCATTTCCAACTCGTATAATGACTTCTCTTTTCTTTAGCTTTCTTTTTTTGGTGAGACCCTACACATTAGTACAAGTGTGTGATCCACATCCAGTATCTAATACCAAGGAATCAATAGTAGAAAAGTTAACTTCAATAACATAAATACCTGAAGCAATAGTCGTATTATTTTTCTTTTTCTTTCAATCTTGAAGATAGAGCTTGTAATTTCTGAACCAATGCCTAAGAGCATAGTAGAAATGGCAATTTCCTTCATTTTCACTTTTCTTTTCCATTCGGGACTATGAATTAAAGGCGGCCTTAGGCTTGAGTTGTTCCACAGGCTTTGTAACATTTAAAACATCATTGGCAACTTTAGCCTTGCCTTTGGCCTTCTTCTTCATAGCCTTTACTTTCTAAACATCAACACAAACTTTAGGTTTCTTGACATTCTGCTGAGCACTTTTAAGCATCAAATGCAAGTCTAAGATAGATTTCTCCTTGTTATTCATGTTATAGTTCATCACATGTTGTGAATAACTATCAGGAAATAAATTCAAGATCAAATTTGTAGCCAACTCTTACCTTATGGGAAATCCAAGTCTGTCAAGATCGTTAATATAGCCTTTCATTTTCCAAACATGAGGACTAATTGATGCACCCTCAACCATTTTGTAAGAATGAAGGTTCTTGACTATCTCAAACCTTTCTTGTTTAGCCTAGTGTTGCAACATTTCCTTCAGCATCGTAGCCATGTCATAAACTTCTATGTGTTCCATTTCCTTCATAAGTTCAGGAACAATGCTAGCCAACATAATGCATGCAACATCAATTGAGTCGTTTACATGCTTAGTGTGTGCATCCTTCATGGCTCTTAAAGCATTGGCTAATGGTTCCTCAGGGATAGGATCATCTAGGACATATAACTTGCATTCATGCTTAAAAGAATTTTCAAGTTTCTGAACCTGTCAAGAAAGTTTTTCCTAGATAATTTATCCTTCACAAGGTTGGAACGCAGTTACGAGGGATTAGTGTAATTTGAAAATGCAATAGATCTACAACAAATATTATGCAAAAGTTCATTTTAATATAAAGGAATAAACTCCCACTAAATTAACAACCCACCTAAAAACACTATGTTAATTTAAGGGACTAAAATTAATGTTTCATCTAATTTCATGACAGCTAAGGTATGACACTTTGAATTAGGTTATGTAGGTAGGTACCCATTACCAATTACATCATATCTAACTTTTAGTTGTTTTTATGACATTATGACATCTTATGTCTTAGCATGTTTTTATCTCATCTTGTGGCTAAAGCCCAAAACTGTTTTGATAGTTTTATCAAGTCTAACCATTTCAAGGAATAGAGTAACCGTTACTCAACTTGCCTCACCAAGATAAATTAATACACTCTACAGAAGCAGACCCATATTAATGTGATTGAAGTCTTGACAAGTATTTGTGAATGGATGGCACTTGACTTAAAATTTGGAAGAGGGATTCTTATTTGTTTTAGTGATCATAATTTAAACGTGATAAATATCATACATTACAATGTATCTACAATCACTAAAATAGTTAAGAAATTTTACTAATATTAACTATTATATTAATTTCCATGCGCTACGAGCAGTTACTGGCGGTCCCTCTGACTGGTCAACGGATGGGAGTAAAGGGGAAGAGTCCCCATTTTTTTTCTAGATAACAAATTTCGGTTCTAAAAATAAAAAATAGCCTAAATTTTGTCATTATTTCAGTCAATGCAATTTACCAAAACTGCCTCTTATTTTTGAAAATATTAATTAAAATGTATTAAATTGACTCGGGCATAGCTCTAACTTAATATTTTATCATAATCCAATTAGAATTTATGATGCTTTGAATCCTTCTCTGTTACGAATTTGTTATATTTCTCACCTGTCTTATAGGATTTGTAATTTTCATCTGATTAAAAGCTAATCTCCTATCTAATAGGAATGTACTAAAAGATAACCAAAATGAGATATATGATTAAAACCAATTTTGATTCTTATTCAAAATAAGCAATTGAATAAGAAATGAAATATTAATCATGCATTCAATACCAGAACTATATTAAATTAATTGTATTAACCCAATCATGATTTCTATCATAGAGACACATAATTATTGAACAAAAGGAACTATGTATCCAACACTAGAATAACATTAACTGAAACATGACTTCTACTATGTGAACATACAAAATTTGCATCATTCAAACATATGATAATCAAAAAATTATAAACATGAATTCTATCATCAAATCAAATCATGCATATGTATCAATATACAGGAATTTACAACATGCTTTAAAACTAGTTCTTGATAACAATTATCATAGAAGCTATATGTACCTCATATATACATTAATCAAGATCATTTTTTCACAAATATATCATATTACATCAAAGATAACGAGCAAACATTTAACAAATTCGAGGCTATAGCTCTAATACCACTGTTAGATTTTTGGGGTTCATACACAGAGGAAAAACTCAAAAATTTTGAAATACCCCAATCGGATCGTAAATAAGTTCCATCAAACTAAATTTACCAAAGTAAACCATACCTTCATCCGTGATTTCCATTTCTGATATTTTGATATCTAAGATCTTCAAATGCGTGTCCTCTATTGAAAATCCACACACGAACGGTGACCACAATTTCGAGTGCTAGCCTCAAGAGAGATCGAAAATATTTTTCTTTCACTCCCAAAATCTAGAGAACTCAAAAATAGAAAAAATAATAAATCTTATTTCATTTTAGGGTTTCAATATCTATTTATGTGTATATCAGTTCACTTAACAGATCTATTCATAATACAACTATTGTATTTAGGTAATTCAAGCAAATTACACATACACCCTTATTAATAACTTATCATATAACAAATCAAAGGGCTTTTGTATCATGAGTTTTATCATATAAAATTCATTACTCTAGACAAATTAAAAATGCACAAAGCCATTCTTTATGTGCAACCTAATGGGTTCATGTGATGTTGGTAGTGTACCAACACTATTTTGGTATACAAATAATCGGTCTCTAGCAAGGCATTAAGACTATATAAGTAGCATGAATATCAAAATCAATACAACCTAATGAATAACATATATCATATCATTTTGTCATGCGAAATCCTTTAATTAAACATAAGGCTTGGAAAGTCACCCTTAATGTTCAATCGTACAAGTCTCGACCTTTAGGTAGACTGAAAACATCCAAGTGACATTAATCATATCAATTCACTAGGACTCGTCCATTTAACAATCTAACATATCGAGGGATCCACTGATATCTCTCTATATACGAGAGAGAAAAATTATATCTTGATTATACACCTTCACATATTATTCACATGGTTACCAATCACAATCTTTATAATCATCCGGTTAAAAACAACATTTGATTGTGTCAAATTACCATGGTCCTAATATTGAAGCCTATGGTAATCTCTAGCCGAATGACTAAATGATATACCTACAATAGTAACACCTATGACTTAATCCATGTGGTGTTCTTATAGCGGGTCGGTCCAGTACTTTGTTCCCTAACAAATACTCATGATCTCGATTCGTATCCCTATATGCATGATCATCACATGACCATTAATCAAGATTCACATTTGTCTTAATTTATTACATTTCCTTGTATAATAACCGATTAGGTACATTTATGATATTTCAATAAATATTCAAGGATCTTATTATAAGGTAAACATGCAATCACTTATAATAAAAATGCAAACAAAAACCTCTAATTTATTAACTAAAATTATAAGATAATTAATGTTTGTAGATTGACCTATGGTACATGCCAAAGCAACATGTCCGTCATAGGCATTAAATTGAATGAAGTTCTCATATCACACAAGATGTTTCTAAACCAGTGCCTATCAATGCTCGATGGTACGCATATATCTCCTAGATTTCTCTTTTTGATTGGTTGATGTCTCGATGTGAACCTGAATTTTAGTTTCGACTTCTTTGGAACATCCTTGATACTATTTCATTTGAGTGCTTCTTCAGAAGGTCCTTCATCTTGTTACTTAAGTCTCAACTGTATCTTCCCCTTCTTGTTATTCTTCAAGGCATTAATCCTTTGTTACTTGAATCCTTCAATTTAATTTTGCCTCACTAACGTTCCTTTCCCATGCATCACTTCATATTTTCTCATAGCCAAAGTGTTGACTCTTTCTGGCTTATTCATCGTAGCAGTGCTCATCACATGAATAAAACTAACACTCTCCTTGGGATTTGTGATTGTGTTACTAGGAAATTGCCCTTTCTTCTTTGAATTTAAAGCAATGGATAGCTGACCAATCTTTCACTATAGGTTTTTGATGGATTGGGATCTCTCACCTTCCATTCTCTTTGTAGCATGCCTCACATTTTCCATTTTTTTCTCATGCTTCTTATGGCGTTCCTTATTGTTCATGTCAATGGCGTGTAAGAATTTCTCAATTGACTTCAATTAAGTCATTTCATCGCTCAGCCCTAGCTTCCCTTTCTAGACATATTGATCAAAGCATAGAGGTAACTTTAATGCATTATCTGGATTCCTTTATGAGAAGTTCAGGTTGTCATATCCTTGGTTAAACCAATGAGAAGACATTCCTCTCAGCCTGAAGTTGTTTCCATAGTCTAGTCGTTCATCAAGTTGGTTTATTCAAGCTCAGTTTCTTGATGTTTGTCCACTAAAATAACCACTATGGCTTGGTGATTAACAGGTTGATGTGTCACTTGCATTTATGGAATTTGTTATCTCATTTAAAGCCTCACCATTTGACTCCTTAAGTAGGATAGTTGTGCCATAATCACAGCTTGCAAATCAATATCATTTGTGCCAGCTGGCTTTCTCCCTGTGGATTGGAACCAATTGTGGAGTTCGAAGACATAAGATTTAGAAGATCTAATGCTTCATCATCATCTTTGGTTAGTAGAGAACCCCTTGTTGCAGCATCCACTAATGTTATGGTGCTATGATTCATTCCATTGTAGAAAATATGTAGTTGTGCCTATTTATCATATCCATGTCGTGGACATCTCTTGAACATTTCCTTGAATCTTTCCTAAGCCTTTCCAAGAGACTCGACATCCTCCTGCTTGAATTAACTGATTTCTAGTTTCCTTTTGCTGACCTTCACTGGAGGAAAGAACTGGGCATAAATCTTTCATTGATTTCTGCCCATGAAGTCATACTCCTTGCGTTCAGTCTTTAGAACTAGGAATTGGCTTTTCCACCCAATGAGAATGATAAAATTCTCATCATGATCACCTCCTTTGTAACTTCATTAATGTGCACGTTGTCGTACTATTCTAAGAAATTCTCTACAACTGCAATTGGATCTTAATTTGCTAGCCTGTTGAATTGGCTATTTTGCACAATGTTGAATAGAGACGGTCTCAATTCGTACTCGATGGTGTTGGCTCGAAGCCTCATTACTCTGTTATACGTCTCTTGAACTTGTGGCTAGAAGTAGTCATGAATTCATATATGTCCTCGCACTCTATCTTGCACTACTAGATCACCTTTAGGTTGGTTATTCCATCGGCCATGTTATTGGTTTCGCGCTTGATCCTCTGCCATCTTTATTCCATTTTTTCTTTCCCTTGTTTGTTATGCCAATCATAGAATTGCAAGACACTAAGTCTTTCTCTCATTTACTACGCTTACACTAATTCCCCCTAAAAAGAAACATAAAAGATCAAGTGCAGGTTGTCAAATTTGAAACTTAAGCTTTTTTATTTTTTTCTTGAAAGTAAATTATTTAGAATAAAACTTAACAATTTTGTAAACTAACTAAACTAAAGTGGCTACCTATCCCCAGCAACGGTGCCAAAAACTTGATTGTGACAGAAAGTATGATGGCTCAATTGTAGTAATAATGTGATCAATTAATGTTGTTTACGAATATCGTCCTCAAGGAAAGGCTTACATGGATATTTTTCACTTAGTTAAGTTCACTCTATTGCTAAGAAAATCCTTTTTTAATTGGATTTTAACTAAACTATTCTATTCTAACAAAACAATGTAAATACTTTTATTCTTATATTAAGAAGATCTTACTTCACTACTTCACCTAGGTATTGAATAATTATTCTTTCAACTTATGTCCTTCAACTTCATTATGTGTGTAATGCCTAATTAGAATAGACAGATTTCCTTCAAACCCACTTCAACCCACTATCGTGACGAAATGGTTTTCATGTGCAAACTAGAACTCCACCTATCGGTGTGAATAACGTAAGTTCCACATTGCTTTAAGTTCCTAATCTTTAGATTCATAACTACTTAATTTTACTATATGTGCCTCCTTATTTAATAACTATCTATCGATGTTATATATTTTAGGATTGTGTCGTCTATATTTGACTTAAAAGCTCTAACGGCCATGGTAACTCCTAAAACCTCAAATCAACAAACACGAGAACAAGATGTTCGTAGCATTACATATAGAATCATTACAAACTCTAACCATTGGACTTTTTACATTTATAATCATTTCATAACAAATTTTCCATAGCATTCATACCATAAGATTCATTGATCCCTAAAATTAATGAACATCTCACGCATCATTAAAATAAACGTAGACATCATGGTATTCATTGCAATCAAATATTGAATCAAATAAATCCAATTAAATTAAGAAAATAATACCGAATAACCATATGTAGAGTCTTCAATTTCTTCTTATCCAAAACTCTTCTTAATACTCGAGAACAATAAAAACTAAACTAAGCTATGTTAATTAGTTACTCTTAATGATAATTAGTAAATTAGTCAGTTTACCACGTTCTAATACCTAATTATACCCCTAAAACACAATTAGAAACCTTAATAGACAATTTCAAATGAACTAGAACTCCAAACTTTTTATTTCTATGTCTCAATGCTATCCATAAGTGATCCGGCGATGCCCCTATATACATACGGCACAACCACTACGTCGGCACTATTGCACTTTTTTCTTTTTTTTCCTTCTCCATGATTTTTCCATGATGTGTACATTCTTCCCATGGCTCAAGCCTACTAGCCACGATGTCAAACATAGTTTTATGCATTTTCACCTCGTTTCATCATGAAATCACTCCTTTGTCTCCATTATAACTTGTATAGCAGAAAATACATAAATACCATCAATTAGAGCTCATTTTAGGATATCTACACCAAATATACTATTAAACTAGTCCAATATATAATTCTAAATAATTACTTATCAGCGGTGTAGCATAATATAGTAAGCCTGGAATAGTGAGTTAGTTTGGAGTTTCTATTTCTGATTTTATCGCCATGAGTGGGATAGTCGTTTGTAACGTCAGGCGCCATTGGTTCGTTTCTGGAATCATTTAGTCTTCAGGCCTGACCCCCTACTTGTCGTTGTAGCTTCTCCATAGTGTCGTCAGTTCTTTTTGGGGGTGTCAACCCAGCTGGTTTTTTACTAAAATTTGACTTCTTTCCTCGATTTTTCTAAGTCATGCACAAACACTCAAATACCTAGTAAATCTCCAAAGTAAACATATAGAGCCATAAAACACGAATTTGGACTTCATTTACATAGTAAAACACCTATGAAAGAGTGCACAAATAACGACTCATCACCAGAGTTCAGTTTTCAAGGGACATCGACTGGACTAGCTTACAAGAGGTTAAGAAGTCATGAGCTTAGATGTTGATACATATGCTAATGCGTTAGTTACGAATTAGAGGTTAGATACTAAGATTGAGGAGGTACCAACGGTTTGCGAGTATACATATGTTTTTCATGATGATTTTTTAGGGTTACCATCGCCTAGAGAGATTTACTTCATCATTGACTTGGTCCCAAAGACCAAGACAATATTGATATTGTTGTACATTATGGCTTCTAGGGAGTTAGAGGAGTTGAGGACCTAGCTTGAGGAGTTATTGCACTTGTTCATCCGAACAAGTCATCATGGGGCATGCTAGTACTATTTTTGAAGAAGAATGATGACACCTTGGCACTTTGAATCGACTATCGATAGTTGAACAGAGCTACAATAAAGAACAAGTATCTGCTCCCATCCTTAGACGACTTATTTGACCAATTGAAGGGCACATACTAATTCCCGAAGATTGATTTGACCATCAGCTGAGGATTAGAGACGATGATCGAGAGAAGATGTCATTTAGAGCGAGATATAGATAGTGTTAGTTCGTTGTAATGTTGTTTGGACTTACGAACGCGCCTACAATGTTCATGAACTTCATGCACCACGTGTTAAAAACTTACTTTGCCAGATTTGTAAGTTTGAATTTTGGTTGTTAGAGGTTAGATTTTTGGGACATGTTATTGGAACTAAGGGATTATCATTATGTAACGATCCGTGTCCCTAACTAGGTGATTAACTGTAACCCAAATACTAATTAACCAGAGTTAGGCTTATGGTTACTTAACCTGAGTTAGGGTCGTGGTTAAGCGCGACTTATCTTGATTAGCGTGTGTAAGGAATTGTGTGTCGTTTGGTATTTTTGTAACGTGTTCATTGAATTAAATTTAATTATATAGCTTAAGGTTGAAAACCAAATCAAATGAATTATTTAAATTATTGGATGAACCTCAAGATGGGTTGCATGTCACGATTGGTGTCACATTAGTGACTCGTTTCACTTTAAGGTTTTACTCTTTGTATGGTCCTCGAGATTCATGCGGGAGCTGATCAAAATAAAGAAGCATGAGGTAGGCTAAGTAAGAGGTGGCTATACTAAGTCAATAAGAAAGAAAATTTTGGTTTGATGAGATGATAATTATCATCTCATCTTTATCACCTCCTATCATCTCATCATTATCACCTCCTCCTTATCATTTTTCATCACCTCTCCATAGCATCTTCAATTCCACCACCTTCATTTTGTCCACATAATCATCATCACCGCCATTAACACCGTCTTTTACCTTGCATCATGAAGGAAGGGAGAGTTTAAGTTGCTCTCTCCATTCTGCTCGGTAGTTTCTCCTATTCCTTCCGTTTTCATTGGGTGTTCGATAGGTTATTGGTGAGTATGAATCATGGCAATTATGGCTATGGTTCTGAGGAGTTTTGGGAAAACTTAAAAGGTTCACTAGAATCTTAGTGTAGAGGTGGTTCATTGTGGTTATTGTTGGTTTTGGTGTTGTTTTTGTTAAAGTTGATGTTGTCAATCTAATTGATGAACCCAACACATGCAATCATATGATTTTATGTAGTTTGATATTGTTAATTGATAATATTAGAGGTAATTCCCATTTTTGAGCTCTATTGTATGGTTCAAACATATTTTGAGGTGGCCAAGGGGTTCAGAAAGTTGTGGAATTCACCAATGAATATGGCAACCTCGAATTGGAGTTGTAGGAAACGACGCTGCAAACGGTGCCGTGGGCATGAAACCCACATCGCCAAATCCAAAAACGTGTTCGTCGTTTGGCGTCGTTAATAGTGTCGTGGGTTTCTGATAATTGAATAATTACGCATGATTTATAGTGTAATTTAGGTTGATTTTAAATATAAATTATGATATTACACTTGGTATTCTCTTATTTTGTGATTTCAGGATTTAATTAGGAAAAATGAAGAAATGTAAGAAAAAAAAGAAGAGCAAAACAGTCAACTAGAGAACAGGTCCATTGATTTCTCATCAATATTATATTATACAAAAATCGCCACCAAAAACGACAGTAGAGAAAAGCTACTGATTTTATAGCAAATTCGAAAATACACAAGAATCGCTGGATGAGCCGATGGAGCACAAAGAGCTATTTTCAGTGATTAACTCACCGATTTGTGTAAAATATTGGATTTGCTGACAAATTGCTAAGGTCGGTGAGGAGTTTTTTAGAAAAGAACAAGAAATTTGAGTTTATCTATGATATGTATACTTCGGGAAAATATATATAGGACCTTAGGGAAAAATTAAGAGCCCTTAATTAGCCATTATTAATTTTAAAGTCTTTTCAATTAGGTTTTAGTTTGGTTCATTGTTTATTACTTTTGGAGACTCATTTGAGACTCAAGACTTATTTAATAAAGGTATTTTATATTAATGTCTTTCAATTATTTGTTGATTTCAATGTTTATGATTAATATGTGTGAGTAGTTTATTATTCCAAACAATAATCTGGACATGATTGTAAACTGTTAATCCATTTAGTCGTAATGTAGAATTTATGTGCTTAGTGTTTTAAACCAATCACACACGTCAATCACAATTTTAATAAGATGTTTTTGCGTATTACAACTAATGATTCTTTGTATTGAGTGCATAGTAGCCAATATGTTTCTTAGTATAGAGTATCTAAATCTATGTCTATTATTATAGACAACAATTATAGAAGTAGTAACTAGGATTAATCCATAGGGAGAAAAATTACTCGAGTGGATTTTCTAGGTGATTGTGTTCTAAGTTATTTAATGACTAGCATAATTCTAGATTTTATTTAGTTTGGATTAGGTGACTTTTATTGAGTGTTAATGCTATAGTACTTCTATTTTATTGTGTTTTAATTATTCAATAAGTAGACTTACAAGAGTAACGATATGGCTTATTTCTTTTGAATATAGAAAAGTCGATAGTTTGATAAAGGCTATCAATCTATTGTGATTAGAGTTTAATGTTTTAGGATCATTATATAAATATGATGATTTGATTATGACTATTCTTTAATGAAAATATCCAGATACGATGGTTTATATACCATTGTCTAAGATGTATTGTTTTGATATTTAATTTATATTGATTGTTTGATTGTTTATTTGAATTGCATTAGATTAGTTTATTGATTTTAGATTGTTTATAGTTTAATTATTTTTATTAATTGATTATTTTGTTTTTAGATTGATATTGTTTAATTCTTGTTTTAATTAGATTATTAATATTAAAGTAAATTAAATTCAATAATACTTTAGGCAGCCTTAATTCTAAAGAGTTTGCAAAATCTCTGTGGAGACAATATCTCATTTACCACTGCTACGAGTAATAAGAAAATACGGGAAATTATTGTGCACATTTGGCACCGTTGTCGGAGATTTTGAAAATAATCTCTTAGAAACCTTCTTGTTGAATGTTATATAATATAGCTGAACGCGAGGAAGAACTAGCTTTTTGGCTATTTAATAGGAATTTCACGACTTATGAACCTATGTATATAACTTTTATAGCAGAATTTCAAGAATTCGAATTGAAGTTCGGATTCATAAATTCTTTATCGTGTTTCTATGGTGAATATATTGAAGATGCTCAAAACTTTATTAGGGAGTTTGAACACAAAGTAAGCACGTTGAAACCTAACGATATAGAAATAGATTATGTTAAATTAAAAGTTTTTCCTTTTATATAAAAGGTCAAATTTAGATTGGTTATTTTACCTTCCTTTACATTTCATTACCAATTGATCAGAGATGCCACAAGTCTTTCTTGATCAATATGTCCCTACAAGACAAATTAGTTTATATATAAAAAAATTAGTAATGCTAGGATGGAGATTGGATAAACTTTTGATGAATTTTGGGAATGGTATCAAAGACTGATCTCATTATGTCCAATGCATGGATTCACATAAAAAACTTTAATGCAATATTTTTATGAAGGTTTAAATCACTTAGAACGAAGATTCCTAGATACAGTATGTGGAGGGTCTTTGCTCGACACAACACCAACTTTAATAAGAGAAGTTATAAATAAAATGGCTAAATAATTTAAGCAATATAGTGAGAAGAGTAAATTAATCAAGGAAAATCTAAGTGAAATGAATAGAAGGATATATAAGACATCAAATGATAAGATAGATGATCTAAATTTCATGGTTGAATTATTACTAAATGATAGATCAAGCAAAGTAAAACCTTGTGTTTTTTGTAATGAATTAAGTCATTCTAATGATGAATGCCCTTTGAGATAGCAAACCAAAGTAGAACAAGCTAATGCTATAATGAACCAATATGATGGATTTGTTGATCCCACTTATAACCAAGGAATGAAAATTTGATAAAATTAGTCGAAGTTTAGGCGAAGTTTATCAAAGTTGAAGGGATCGAAATGAAGTTCATGAGTACTTTAAAAATTACAAAACTTCTCCGAAGTTTATGTTCAAAATCGACAACATTGATATAAATTGATATGGATTGCTAAAAACAAGTAGAAATTAGAAAAATTAAGTAAAAAAAAAAATCAAATAAGTGTGTAGGAGATGAAAAGGTTAAAGGTTGTAATAGATGGTGGCATTTATGGGTTATTAAGAATTTGAGAGTGGCTCACTTTTGTACACACATCTCTACACCAATCATGTGATCCCTTGACTTTGCATTAGGATTCAATGTATGCATCGAGATTCACTTTTGCACACACATCTCTACTACCCTTTGTAGTTTTTTCAATCGATGCATAATCTCAAAAAGTTGATATTTTCTTTTGCTTTCGATACTGACCCATATAAAAAAAAACATGTTTCATAATTTTAATATTACTTATGAGAATGTGCAATTAATAAATGGTTAGAGAATCAAATTAAGTATAATTATAAGGAAAAACTGTAAAATGACTAGTGCCAATAAAATCGACTTAAAACCATAAAATTTTAATTTTTTTAGGTATAAATGTATAATTGTGCTTGTTTTGACATCCTGTAAAATGAGTTTTAGTTTATTGACCATTAAATAAAAATTTCTTAAACTTCTTTAAGTTAGCGAATTTTTACAAAAATTCTCCACGTTGAATTAAACTTCTTTGAATTAATTCCGATTATGAAGGGGGCGAATTATAAGGCAAAACCGAAGTTTCGATCCTTGCTTATAACTTTAATAGTCATACAAATTACTCACAGCTAAATGTATGATTAACAACCAAAGTTATCAAAGGTATAAAACATCAAAGAATTCAAAAAAAGAAAAAGATTAAATAATTCAAACATTACAAAATGATATGACCGAGTTGAAAAACCAATTGAGTCAGATGGCAACACAAATGAGTGAATTTGTAAATAAATGAAAATTACCATCTCAACTTTATCCTACATTATATGAAAAAGCACTAGTCATAAAATTAAGAAGTGGTAAGTAGATGAATGAACCTAAAATGTTAGACCAATTATTTTTAGAAAAGAAATAGAAGCAGTATTAGAGAAAGAAATTGAAGTAACAAGTAATAGGATTCCTAACGAAAAGGGTGATGAGCATGATAAAGACAAACCAATTATTATAAAACCACCATTCCCTCGTAGTTTGAAAGATAATATAAATGCTAAGAAATTGCATGAAGAAAAATATATCTCTGATACATTAAAGAAAGCAGTACTTAATATATCAGTGTTTGAAGTAACTTAAAATGCTCCAAAGTATCAAAAATTTATAAAAAATTTAAGCACTAATAAGATTAAAGCTAATGAAAAGGTGAGTCTAGGAGAACATGTATCAGAACTAATTCAAAAGAAATTACCTCCTAAATGTTCTGACCCTAGAATGTTTTTCGTTCCATGTACAATTAAAAATATAGCAATTTCTAAAGCATTGTGTGATCTGGGAGCCTTCAAAAATATTATTCCTTTATCTATTTATTTGCAAATGATGGATGTACATTTAGAAGAAACTAGTATAGTTTTACAATTATCAGATAGATCTACTGTTAAATCGATATGGTTACTAGAAGATGTATTGGTCAGGGTTAATGATTTAGTCTTCCCATTAGATTTATATGTTTTAGACATGAAAGAAGATAAATTCTCTGATATAACTTCTCTAATTTTAGGAACATCATTTTGAAAATAGCAAATACAAAGATTGATGTTTCAAATGGAACATTAACAATGAAAGTAGATGACGATGCAGTGAATTTTAATATATATGAAGCAATGAAATACCTAATGAATGTCTCTTCCTTATACACAGTAGATATGATAGACTCATTAATAGACAAATCTTTTTGAAAAGATAAAACAGATAAATTGAAATTGGTAATATAAGATTAAGAAGAAGATGATGATAGAGATGAGGAAACAAAAGAGATAATAAGCACTTTGGAATCATACAATGAACTATCGAACTTGATTATTACCTAAATTTATCTAGATATGATTTAAAACTTTTACCTTCTATGGTTAAAGCCCCAGAATTAGATTTAAAAACTTAACCAGATAATTTGAAATATGTTTATTTAGGTGACTATAATAATATACTTATGATAATTTCTAATAAACTGACAAGTTTAGAAGAAGTTAGACTAATAAATGTACTGAACGAATTTAAAAGAGCAATAGGATGGAGCAATAGCCGATATTAAAGGAATAAGTCTAGCTACGTGTATGCATAGGATATATCTAGAAACTAACACTAAAGTATCTAAACAAGCTCAACTGGACTAAACCCGCCTATGATGGACGTAGAAAAAGCTAAAATATTAAAATTATTAGATGCAGGGGTGATATTTCTAATAGTTTATAGTAAACGGGTAAGCCCAGACCAAGTAGTTCCTAAAAAGACAAGAATTATAGTAATAACAAATGAGCATGAAGAATTAGTACCAACTAGAATCCAAAATGGTTGGATGGTATGGATAGATTATAGGAAGTTGAATGCTTCAACTGGAAAGGACCATTATCCACTAGCATTTATAGATCAGATGTTAGAAAGATTAGTTGGAAAAACTCATTACTAATATCTAGAAGGTTTTTTAGGATTTTATTAAATACCTATAGCCCAGAAGATCAGGAAAAAACAACCTTTACTTGCCCCTTTAGTACATTTATTTATGGACGTATGCCTTTTGGTTTATGTAATGCACTTGCAAATTTTTTAAGATGTATAGTTAGTATTTTCTCTGATTATGTGAAAAAATTTATTGAAGTCTTCATGGATGATTTTACTGTTTATGGTATTTATTTCGATGAATGTTTAGTTAATTTAACTAAGGTGCTTAAGAGATGCATAGAAAAGAATTTAGTATTAAATTATGAAAATGTCATTTCATGGTAGATGAAGGACTTATATAAGGACATATAGTGTCACATAAAGGAACAAAGGTAGATCCAATAAAAATTCAAGTAATCAAAATGTTACCCTACCCCATTACGGTAAGAGAAATACGTTCATATCTTGGCCATGCAAGATTTTATAGAATATTTGTGAAAGATTTTCCTAAAATAACACAACCTTTATGCAAACTTTTATAAAAAGATGTTTCTTTTGATTTTATCAATGATTGCAATATAGCATTTAATAAATAAAAGGATTCTTTAAAAACCACACCTATGATTAAATCACCAGATTCGTCGTTACCTTTTGAAATAATGTATGATGCAAGTAACAATGCAATTGAAGTTGTTTTAGGTCAAAAAGTAAAAAACGATTCTCATGTTATATATTATGCTTTTAGGACACTAGATCTAGCCCTACAGAACTATACCACTATAGAAAATGAACGTTTTGCAGTAATGTTTGCCTTAGAAAAATTTAGACCATATTTGCTAGGAACGAAAGTGATAGTTTATTCAGATCATGCAGCATTGCGATACTTAATGACGAAACAAGATTATAAACTAAGACTAATAAGATGGATATTACTTCTTCAGAAATTCAACCTTACTATAAAAGATAAGAAAGGAGCCGAAAATTTAGTAGCAAATCATTTACGTAGATTAGAAAATGGAGAACCACCAATACCCTTTAGGGATGAATTTTCGAATGAGCATTTGTATAGTATAAAGATTGATGGCCCTTGGTATGCTGATATGGTTAATTATCTTACCACCAATAGGTTATCACCTTATTGGACGAGAGCTTAAAAGAATAAAAATAAAAAGGATTATAAACATTATTTATGGGATGATCCCTATTTATGAATTTTTTTTTACCGACCAAATAATTAGTAGATGTACACCACCGTCGGAAATGCAATCAATTATACCTCATTGCCATATTTATGTCTGTGGAGGACATTTTGGTCCACGCAGAACTGCTCGTAAAATTTTAAATTTTGGATTTTTTGGCCCATTCTATTTCTCAATTGTTTTCTTTATACAAAGTCTTGTCCAAATTGGCAACAAACTGGAAACTTATGACATAGAAATCAAATGCCTTTACTTCCTGTTCTTTTTTTGTAAAGTTTTTGATGTATGGCGTATAGATTTCATGGGACCTTTTCCACAATAGAATGGTTATCTTTATTTTTTACTTGCTGTAGATTATGTGTATATGTGGGTAGAAGCAAAAGCTACTAAAACTAATGATTCAACAATAGTGGTTAATTTCCTTAGATCAACAATTTTTACAATTTTTGGAGCACCCGGAGCACTTATTAGTGATAGAGGTTCATATTTTGTAATCAATTAGCCACTAATCCACTTGTTAAGTATAACATCACACATAGGACATCTACTGCATATCACCTATAAACTAGTGGACAAGCTAAAACAAATAGAGAAATTAAGTCAATATTAGAAAAAACAATTATTCCAACACGTAAGAATTGGAGTTTTAGATTAGAAGATGCATTATGGGCATATAGCACAACATTTAAGACACCCATAGGTATGACATTTTGTAGGTTAGTATATGAAAAAGCATGTCATTCACAAGTAGAACTAGAACATAAAGCCTATTGAACAATAAAAGCATGTAACATGAGTTATAATGAAACAAGAAACTAACGTAGTTGGGTCTTCAAGAATTAGAAGAACTTAGGAATGACGCTTATGAAAATGCATCAATTTACAAAGGTAAAACTAAAGCATTTCATGATAAGAAATTAGTTACTAAAAATTTTCAAGTAGGAGATAAAGTTCTACTCTTTTATTCAAGACTTATATTATTTCCTGGAAACTCTATTGAAGATGGATATGACCTTTTATGATTATGAATTTATTGCCTCATGGTGCAGTAGGATTATAAAGCTTCGAAATAGGAAAGATATTTTAAGTAAATGGTCATAGGTGAAAACCTTATTATGAAAATTTTGTTGAACAGGAAATGGAGGTCATCAATCTTGTGCCTGAGAAATAAAGTTCGACGCTTAATGAAAAGAAGTTAAATGTTTACATGAAAGTGAGCGAAACCGTTAAGGAAGAAATAATTAAACTCTAGTTGTATAAAAAGTTGCGCAATAAGAAGAAAAAATCAAAGAAGTGACAACCTGAAGAGCTACAACCTGAAGGGCAACAATAACTAGAGAAGCAACTGGCGAAAGAAGAATTTACTGACGAACAACTAAAGCTTCAAGATCTAGGACGTCTGATTAAAATTTACAAAGATGATCTGGGGAAACTCTTCCTCCACGTGCTGATCAATGAAGTCAGTTTTCTTAGTGTTCTATTTCACACAATAGCTGATATGAATATCTTATCCGAACAATGGTTCAGAAAGGCCAAGTTGAAGATTGATTTTATACCACCTTTAGTTGTCAATAAACAAAATAGTGCTAAGATCTTTCCAATAGAAATGTCGATGAATGTGCAAGTGCAAGTGGGATAATTCAAGTGCCCTACCAACTTCTTGATGGTACTATAGATTGAAAAGGATGATGTAATATTGATGGGATGGATTTTTCTTAAGAAAGCTAGAGTTGTTCTCGATATAGAAAATTGTATAGTTATAATTAAGATAGGAAATGATTATTTGTGTTTTTAGGATAGTTACGAGATGAACGATTACGTCAATAACGATGGTATGAAGGAGAGAATGACTACCGTGACGAGTGCCCTAAAGAGGGCAACTACTGCGAGTTTAGGTCCTATCGAAGGAGGTTATGCGGATGTTGAGAATGATAAAGAAGTTGAAGATGTCAATAATGAAGAAGAATTGGTTGATGGTCAGTTTGACTCGCTTAAGCTAAACGATGAGTGATCTCATCAATTAAGTCGAGCTAATAACTATAAACAACAGTGCTCTATCGAAGGCATCCCATACTCTATCTTTACTTTCAGTTTTAGTATTAGGATTAGTTGGTTGTTTTATATTCTCTCGACTTTTGAATTTTATAATGGGCATATTTTAGGAATATAATTCTAGAATAACTTCACATAAGGGAGTTGATCGAGCTAATGTGTTTCCGTATTAGTAGATTTAGGATAGTTAGAATATTTATTTTCTCTCTCCTTTTAAATTTCTTTTGGGTTATTTCAAATTGTGATGGGATGATCAAGTTGTCTTTCGGTTGAACTATATTTGTCTTTAATAAAATTAGTTAGCGAGTAGTATAATGTTTCTAAGCTTAAAATCAAAACTTCATTATTGAATATTTATTAATTTTACTTTAAATATGATGAATATGTGTGTAATATTAGTAAAATATTTGATATATTTGAAAATTAATAAAAATTTGTCAACGATTTCCTTGCGATACCAAATAACACAAGGAATCACTGAAAAAATTGGTCTTAGTTTGCTGAATTTTCATTATTAAAATAAGTCAATGATTTGTCAGCGATTTACGTTTATACTAGGAATTGCTGAGATAGTCGATAGACCACTGAGACTAATTTTTAATGATTTAATTAGCGAAAAGTCAGTGAATCCAATTAAACTTTGGTTTGTTGAGCACTAATCCATGTTTTTATAAATAGAACCCCAAATCGCCAAACCATAAACCTTTTCACACCTAAAACCCTTACACCCATTCAATTATTAATCAATTTATGTTCAGATTCAACCTTTCAAAGCTTGAATTATAGCTTATTTATGTGTATCCCATCTTGTTTATGAGTCCTTCAACCCTAAAAATTTTGAAATCGAGTTCATACAACCAAGTTAGGTCTTAGGTGGATATTTTTTGAATTGAAGCTTAGAGAGGGAGCCTAAAGAGCTAATATAGCACATTACTTGTGGGATTCATTCCCAAAAAGGTAATAAATCGACACTCTAGCGCTCTTTTGATTTCGATGTTTTGAAAATCGATTTTTTGATGCTATTTTTGACGAATGTGGTTGATGAAATTTTTATTGCAAAATTGTCTTTGAAATATGGGTTTAGATTCAAATTCTAGATTTAGATAAAGGTTTTCAAATGATTTTGGTGGTATTTATGAATTTTTCCAATGTATACATAATTATGATTGGAATATGTCGATGAATTTATTTTAGACGCACTATTTTCAACTCTTTCGATATTCAATGATAAAATCTTTTCACAAACTTGTTTTCCTTACCTTGATAGTTTGAAATTTTCAAATATAAGATTTCAATTTACTTATTTCATCATAGTTGTTTTTTTTTTTTGGTAGGAGGAGGTAGAAGACGAGGTTGGAGTAGTAAGCAAGATAAAAGGAAGAGGATAGTGCAAGAAAAATCCAAGCAAAAGTATGTAAGCTGCTTAATAAATATTATACCTACGGGGTTACTATTAGAGAACCTAGACCTGGTAGGGCTGAGCTTTAAGAATAATCCCCATTGTTATTTGATGAGGAAGAATATTTTGAGTATCTAGACCCTAGTCAGTTAGTTGTCTTATGATCTTTCGTTGTTTGTGAGACCTAGAGCTCAGAAGAGGTACTATAGTGATAAGAATAGGGTATTAATTATTAAGAGAGGGTTCAACATTCAGAATGTGAGCAAGTATAACGACAAGATTGTGAACATTATAAAAGATTGAGGATGGGAGCAACTTCTGATAGACTAGGCTGGTAGAGAAGAAAAATGATGTTTAGAAATTGTGCTACAATTTTATAAAAATGTAGGGTACAGACTCGATTGAGTTTTTCTCCTAATTTTCCCTAAATTTCAAGTCAAAAAGGCAACCATAATGTACTCATCCACAACCAAAGGCATTAAACAAAGTTTCGGGTGACTCTAAACAATAAAAAAATAAAAAGCTATACTAAATACATGGATGAAAGTGTATCAACTACTAATAAAATGAGAAAGAAATATCAACAGACAAGAAATGAAAGAAATGAAAGATATGATACAAAACACCACCATTACCATCCGATAACCGCATATAACCGTATAAATAAAAAATAAACGATCTCACCTACGGTCTTTCGCAAAGAATCCATCCTACTCAACCCACAATCTCTAAAATTCCCCCAAACTTATTCCGAATCTTGTCCTCAATGTTCAAATAAGTCAAGGAATCCATCCAACAAAAGAAAAAGAATAGAACATGGAGAAAGAATAAGAGGATGATACAAATGCATGCATAACGAAAGTCTCTAAAAATGAGTGAATGCACAAAATCTCTCATATTTAGGTGACTAAGGAAACTATGAAAGAACAATCATAACAAGAGCAAGAACTAGTAAACATAGGAGTTAACTCAAAAGATTTCAATCAAATCTTGCGATCTCAAAGTTTTTCAACTAAGGGTGAAATCAACAAGATGATGGAATGAAGTCTAGGGTTTTCGATCTACTTAAAGACCCGCCACTGATGCGGCAACTTAAGTTGGATATGACCAAACCAAGTCTTAAAACACCTAAAATCCTATAAACATGTTAATTCCTAAAAAAAATGCTCACGTTATGCTAAAAAAATAATCCATAGTCAAACATAACAAAACTCATAGGGTGCTCCAATTTATTAAACTAAATAAAAAAGAAAAATAAATAATATTAATATAAATATTAATATAAATATAAATAATAAAAATATCAAAGAAAGAAAACCAATCCTCGGCAACGCGCCAAAAATTAACGCGCACCGAATGCGTCAATAAAATAAAATTCCTAAACCAACTATTTTGTAGAATAGTGGCAAATGTTTGATCCCACAGAGATTGGTGGTCTTTCTAAGGTTAAAAACAATGAAAAGGAAAAACAATTAATTAATCACCAAGGTAACACCTAGGTTTACAGTTTCACAAATCAGGATCAAGATTCAATAGCAATCATGGTCTTCAATCTTTCCCAAAAAGTTATTAATTTAAATTCTCCTAGATTAGCTATAGAAAATCGACATCTGCCAGAAATTCCTCATTCCCCTAATCTTGATAGTCAGGACGTTCGCCACTAACTGCTTCCCTAATTAATGTATAACCCTGGACATCCGCCAATCGGGTTTAACATACTAAGCGCAATAATATGGATATGTAGGAGCATTAATCCTAAATAACCGCATTGCATCCACTTCTTGATCGCATCCGCTTTCGATTTAACCTAGATTCAATTGTTGCACACTCAAGAACTGAAATTGTTTTACAGCAAACGGGTGAGTGTTTGTCATTTTATTGGTCCAAAAATACAATTACACGGATATTATCATTCCAAATTACTATAGATTGTCCACCTAAAAGCATGCACTGGCCACATATATACCCAAGATCTAAACCATATTCCTTAAAATCAACAACAACAAAATAAGAGAATTTAAACTAAATTAAATAATAAAATAAAAGATCTCACATAATATGTCATGAATCCATAATCCTGACTTGTTTCCCCGCCAACCTAGGCAATCATCGAGAGAAGTCGATACTAAAAATATATTATTTAGTGTTCAGAAAATAATACCTAATGTTCCTAATATATATAAAGCTACAAAAAATTGGTCTCGGGAGGTGAGAGAAACTAAATTTGGGGGTTGGTTTAGTGAGACATGCGCTAAGGAGCATAGGGCTATTTGGGCATTCAATTTGGAGTCTTGTGCACGTGTCGCACACCCATTCATCCATCTGCAGTAGGCAGCTGACGTGTCGTCGTCTGATAGGAGGAGAAATGTGCAATAATGTGTTGTGCATGGAAAGCCCGCCACGTGTTGAGCGGTGGTTGGTGGAAAGCTGCTGGAATACGTGCTTGAATACTAGAGCTGCTGACGTGTGGATGCAGGAGGCGCTGGTTTGGTGGAGTCGCACAAATCATGCGAGAGTGTTGGAGACTGCAAACGTACGCATCTCGAGGAAAATGAAGTGCTGCTGAGGCGAGTTGGAAACGATTTGTTTTGACATGCTGTTGCTGATGTGTCATCATCTGATTGGAGAGAAGAGGATGTTGTCTCCTATTCTACCCACTACGTAACTCAAGGAAAATCTTTCGGCATCTGATCACTGCTTGTAAATACTTTATTTTGAGTATTTTCTGCCCCGGATTCAACCGCGCATTCCGTTTCACCTGAAAACGACCAATAAATATGATTAAATATATATTTCGAAGACTTTCTATATTAAATATACTAAAACAGACTAATAAAAACCTATAAATATTGACTTATCATAATAAATATATATAATAGATTTTTGAATGGAAGTGAATTTTTTATTACCCAAGTAAATTTTATGATAGAAGGAATCAATTTTTATACCTTTTTTTATTAACTGTACTAGTTCATGTATACACTTGATTGATTGTCTTGTGTTACTTATGAGAATAAGTAGAAGATTGAAGTAATAGTGTAAGATGAACAAGACAAATTTCTAAGAATATTGTGATACAAAGGCTATTGATTAAGTATTTTTGTAGTATATATATAGAAAATTTATTATGGCACAATTAAGAGAAGAAATGAGTTGAAAATCGATGAATTTTATAAGTTATAAATAATATTTTCTTTAACTTTAATGCATAGTGAGAAGTGCTAACAAGAGGTTATAAATGTATAAACTGTCCTATATAGATTCCATAGGAAATGGAGCATGGAATCTATAATGGGAAAAATGTGAGAATGTCCACTAGAAATGGAGCAAGGACTCAAAAGTCAAATGAAAAAAAAATAAAAATAAAAAATAATGAAATAATAACAATTAGGATGGTAGAAAAAAAAATCAGGAGATGAAAAGGTGGATGTTCTTAAACTATTCAAAGAAAAGATTTAGCTCGAATTCTGGAAGTTGGGTTTAAGTGAAGTATTTCTTAATCTAACAAGTTTTAAACGATATATTCATTGGTATCTTGGAAAAATCTCTATTGATTTTGATCGTGGTGATATTATAAAGTATTTTCTAAAATTAACATTAATCTAGTGATTTTTGTGTTTTGAGATTCTACACAAGTCATCATATGTTTGATGCTTGTCAGTGGAGATTGAGAAAACTTATACTGTGTACTGGCCTTAATATTTCATTTAAGTTCTAAGAGGTATTGCATTGGGTGGTTGAGTTATCATTAAAGGATGGTTCGTTTTTTAAAATCATTTTATTCTATCATAATTTTCATTTGTTTGTGGGTAATATGTTTTTATTTGAAGATCACGTCTATTTAAGACTTCTATTATTGAAAGTTAGGATGAATTAGATCAAAATCCGTATAGAAAAATAAAAAGAGAATATAATTGGGGTATTTTTTTTCTCGGGACATCAAAGTGTCGAGTTTGGGGTTATTTGATATGTCAATAATGAGACACGTCTTATAATGTAATTTTGGTTTATTTTCAATATAAATGATTATATTGCACTAGGTATTCTCTCGTTTTGTGATTTCATAATTTAATTAGAAAAAATGAAGAAATGGAAGAAAAAGATGAAGAAGAGCAAAATAGTCAACTGGAGAACTGGTCCATCGATTTTTCAGCGATATCAGATTACTCTGGAATCGCCACCAAAATTGGCAGCAGAAAAGAGCCACTGATTTTAGAGCGAATTGGGAAATACATAAGATTCGCTGGATGAATCGATGGAGCACAGAGATCTATTTCCAGTGATTAACTTAACGATTTGTATACAATATAGCATTCGCTGAAAAATCGTTGTGGTCGGTAACGAGGTTCTTAGATAAAAATAAGGAATTAGAGTTTATTTATGATATGTATACTTAGGGAAACTATATATAAGACCTTAGGGCTTCAAAATTAAGAGCCCTCGATTAGCCATTATTAGTTTTAAAGTTTTTCAATTAGGTTTTAGTTTAGTTCATTTTTTATTTCATTTGGAGACTCTTCGGAGATTCAAGAATTATTTAGTAAAGGTATATTACATTAATGTCATTCAATTACTTATTTATTGCATTGTTTATTATAAATATGTGTGAGTAGTATATTATTCTAAACTATACTCTGGACACGATTATAAATCGTTCATCAATTTAATCATAATGTAGAATATATGTGCTTAATGCTTTAAACCAATAACATACATCAATCACATTTTTAATAAGTTATTTTTGCGTATTAAAATTAATTATTCTTTATATTAAGTGCATAAAGGCCAATATTTTTCTTAGTATAGAGTATCTAAATCTATGTCTATGATTATTGACAACAATTATAGAAGTAGTAACTAGGATTAATCTATAGGGCAAAAAATTACCCGAGTGGATGCTCTAGGTGATTTGTGTTCTAGGTTATTTAATAATTAGTATCCCATTTACCACTACTAATCATCTTCCATTTACTGCTACTACAAATAATAAGAAAATACAAAAAATCATTGTGCATGCTCGACATGTGTCAGTCTCATGCCCACGAAACCTACGACGCCAAACACAAAAAAATTGAAAATTTTGAAATCTTTAAGGAAATTACATTGGATTTCTCTAGGACTTGGACTAGGGTTCTAGAAAGTTATTAGGACTATCCTAAGACCTATATTGACCAATATTAACCTATGTTTGTGTAGATTTACTTGGGAGTTCTTTAATTGGCTCGAAAGGTCTGGAAATATTTGAAAACTCAAGCCGAAGTAAGTGGGATTCGTTTATATATCGGTTACGCTATGTAATCTTGTATTAATAAGTTAATATAGTCATAAAATGGGTTTCAGGCACTGTACTATGACTTGTGGTACTTATTATTTTTCAAATCAAATATCGGAAGTGAAATGGAAAGGGTTTTGAAAATAAATAGATAAAGGAAGGTTTATGAGTGCCAACATCTAATGAACATAAATTGGAAGGTGGATGAGTATCGACCTCTAGTAAATACAAGGAGGAATATGGATAAGTACCAACCTCTAATAAAAGAAATAGCTGGAATTCATTCCGTCTCTAATTCGGTACTATGTTCGTTCATTATCCTTTGGAGTTGAAATCTTAGTTATACTTGAATACATTTTATGAGATATTGAATCAACTAATGCGTAGACTCCATAGATTATATTTTTGTGTAGAGGAGAGAAAGACACTTGTTTTGACTAAGACTAAAAATTAAGGGTCACAATACAGGTGTGATATACTGAATGACTTGCATTGGTTTATGTATTGTTTGTATTGTTTTTATGCACTAAATAGCTATTGCTGGATTAATATTGTTATGCTTCTAATCCATCTTCTATTAGGGCATAAGTTTGATGTTTTCCTTTGTGCACTTGATCTTTTTGTGTTTTCTTTTCAGAGATACTTAGTGCATGCGTAACAAGGGAGAGGATGACCTAGTGCCTTATGACTCAAAGATTGAAAGAACCAACAAAGGAAAGAAGAGGAATCAAGATGTATATGGAGCAATCTAGAAACCAACAATAGGGTCGCGGGAATAACCAAGCCGCAGGTGATCTAGTAGTGCAGGATAGAGTGCAAGGATAGAGATGCCTTCATAGTTACAAGATAAGAGTTCAGGAGACTTACAACGGAGTGATGAGGCTTCTAGCCAACACCATCGAGTTCAAATTGATATCGTTACTTGTAAACATGGTGCAAAATAGTCTGTTCAATGGGCTATCTAATAAAGATTTAGTTGCACATGTTGAGAATTTCTTGGAGAAGTGCGACACTTTGGACATCATCGGAGTTACAAAAAAGGTTGGATGCGACTTTTCCCATTCTTACTAGGTGGAAAAGACAAATCCTAGTTCTAAGAGTTGAATGCACAAAGTATGACTTCATGGGCATAAATCAATGTTTGATTTATTGATAAGGTCTTTCCCCCATTGAGCGTCAGCAAAAGGAAACTTAAGATTAATCAGTTCAAGCAAGAAGACACCAAGTCTCTCGGCGAGGCTTGCGAAAAATTCAAAGAGATACCGAGGAGATGTCCGCGACATGGATACATGAAATGGGCACAACTCTAGATTTTCTACTCTAGGATGAACCAAAGCATGAGAATGCTAGTAGATGTCACATTAAGTGGCTCTCTACTTACAAAGGATGAGGATAGAGCATTAGATCTACTTGATCTTATGTATCAAAATTCTACTGCTGGTACTCGTTCCACAGTAAGGAAACCAGTAGGCGTCTACAAGATTGACTCACAAGCTGCAATTATGGCACAACTATCAAATCTGAGCAGTCAAATGGCAAAACTTCCGATGGGACACCAAGGTCCACACGTAGCACAACAACGCATTAATTACCAAGGCATGGTGGTTAACCAAATGGACATACAGCAGGGAATAAAGCATGAAAACATCAACTTCATGAACAACCAAGGCTACGGGATCAACTTCAGACAGAGAGAAGTAGCTCATCAACAGTTTTATCAAGGATATAAAAACAACAACAACTCGAACTTTTCTTATGGAAATCTTGATAATGTATTGAAGTTACCTCAAAGTTTGGATCAACAAGTCCAATATGGGAAACTGGGGCAGAGCGAAGAAAGGACTTCTTTGAAGTCAATTGAGAAGAACCCAGAGAGGCAAATTGGTCAACTTGCTATAGCCTTGAACTCGAGGGAAGAAGAACAACTTCCTAGCAACATCGTCACCAATCCTAAGGAGAACGTGAGTGCCATTCACATGATGAGCACTACGAAAAAAAGGAGCTAAGACAAGACCAATTATTATTCAAACATGAAGAGATGCATGAGCACGGAACATAATTGAGGCAAGATGAGCTTGATGGTTTCAAGAAGCAAATAATCAAATTTGTGAAAAAAGGAAGCAACTATGGAAGGCTAAGCAAAAAATAAGGGACCATCCGATGAAGACCCCCCAGGTAATGACATCAAGTTGGTTCCGAAAAAACCGGAACCAAAGCTCAAGTTCATCCAGAAGAGATAAGCTTACTGATAAACATTGAAAGGCATCATTTTAGAAATGTCTTATGTGATATGGGAGCCTTAGTCAATGTCATGCCACTAATGTACATGATACATGCCAACTTGAAGATTAATTATCCGAATACGAAAAATTTGCAAGTAGCAGATGGTACTTGGATACCTACTATAGGAAGAGTACTTAATGTGCATGTGAAGGTATGTGGATTCACATTAATCATGGATTTTAAGGTCATGAACCACAATATGGATGATGATGTATCTACCATATGGCAGCCATTCTGGAACACGGCTAAAGCGAATTTGTATACAAGAGAGAGGAAGATCATAATGAGTATCGATGAGGGCAATGATACTAAGAAGGTTGTTAATGTTGATGGTGAAGAAGTACATCCAAATGAGAATGACATCATAATCTATAATTTTCATATGGAGTTTCTCGATTTAGACTCGGTCTAAATGAGTTAAAAAGGCGTCAGGCTAATGCGTTAAACTAAGCACTACTGGAAGGCAGCCCAGGGTTTTTTAAAAACTTTTTAGCATGTAGTTAATTATTTAGTTTAGTTAATTACAATTTAAATGGAGAATTTTTAACTTTCGAAAATTTTGTGTCAATTATGCGGGAAAATTTATTTGCTGGCAGATAATTCATCGAATTGGATAAGACTTAAGAATTGTGCGAATAGTCGTGCAACACCAAGAATTTACATTTAGGATATTTTGTTAACTATTTAGTTATTTCAATTCAATGTTTAGTTTACTTTATTATAACTTGTGTTATTATATATGTTTGTGTTTTAGTGTTTTCATGTTTCAGGCTTACTTTTAACCTTGAGGACAAGGTTTGGTTTAAGTTTTGGGGCATCAACACTACACTACAATATGGGAAGTGTTAAGATAGACTGAGAAATAAGGATAAACACTGTAAGTATGATCATTTAAATTTTAATTTGAAGCAGTTAAGGAGGAAAGCATGGTAGCATATAAGTTTTTTATTTTATTTACTATATGAATGTTTAAGTAGTATAGATTAGGTTATATATAGTAATAGGTAATGATTAAGTAGTTCATTTGCATGTTCATACCTTTAATTGTTGATGAGTAGATTACAAGTATCTTGTTGATATGAAACACAAGAGAGTGTTTTTAAATTGTGAAAAAAAACCATGAAATGTAGCAACAACGGTGTGATTTCATGATTAGAAAACTAGAGTTAGGGAAGACCTTGAACTTGAAACAAAAGCAAGAAATCATAACACTTCTTATGGAAAAAGTAAGATCTCTAAGGATTCTATCATAAGTGTGGATCTTACTTGCAAATAAAAAAGTAAATATAGACTTAGTGCAAAGAAGGGAAGAAATTGGCATTTTAAATTAGAAGTTGGAGGTAACTTACTTCATTTAGTGAAAGTGAGAAGTGCTAACAAGAGTTTTAGAAATAAAGAAAAAATGAGAGAATCCCACCAAGTTCTACAAGAAATGGAGCAGAAAACTTGATGGTTGGGAAAATGTGTGGAAGAATGAAGTCCATAGGAAAAGGAGCAGGGACTATAAAAAAAATGAAAAGAAGAAAAAAAAAAAAGAGAAAAAAAAGAAAAAATTAAGAAAAGAAGGCGGAAGTAGAATAAAACTCTTCAAATAAAATATTCAGCTCGAGTACAAGTAGCGAATTGAGATAAGTTTCCAATCCAATTATGTAATGTCTTATAGACTCTTGAAGTTCTAAAGTCTACCAAAGATAAGTTTGATCTATGCTTATTCGTGAATTCCAGAGCAGAATGAGAAATCATGAGATTGTATACTTGCTACTTGAGTGTTTAAATGAAATAAACATGTGAGTAGTGATGGTTTTTTGTTGTGATCTCCTTTACTGTCTTGAAATTGAAGTTATATAGGTTGTTAAAGCTACATGTCTTAAAAATATACGTTTTTGCAAAGAAAAAATCTTAAGTGGGTTGTTAACTTGAAATTTAGTGAATTAAAGGATACTCCATGAACAATGTAAATTGAATGAAAACTACTATTATGAGGCTTAGTAGAATACATCTTTACTCGGGATGCGCAAAATCCTAAGTTTCAGGGTATTTGGTAAGTGATAATATTATATATAGGGTTAGTTTAGTCATATATTTAGTATGAACATCCCTAAATGAGTGCTAATTCATGGTATTCTAGCATTATTAGGGAATTAAGGTGTAAAGGAAGGAATTGAGGAAAAGCGAAAAGAAATGGAGTAAAAACCCACAAAAATACCTTTAACTTCATGGCCACATGTGTTGACGATGTGAGGATACAAGGCATAGCATGGGAAAGAAAGGCACGGTGTGGGAGAGAAGAAAAAGTGAAGAAAATCAACTCTGTAGGTCCAGTGCAGTTGCGGCACTATAGAACATAGGGGACGGCACTAGAGGAGCAGGTGACACCACGAGACACTAGGGAGAAAGGAAATACACATGCAGTGGTAGGGGAGTGGAAGCGCAATAGGCTATAAGGTACGGCGTCAGGCAGTAAGTGACAACACTAAACACTCAGGAAATAAAAAGTTAGAGTTTTAATTCGAGTTAAATTGTAAAGTAGGGTTTCTAATTGTTATTATGGAGCATAAATAGGTATTAGGACATAGTAAACTCACCACATACCAACTATTAGCCATCATTAGAGTAATTTAGCATAGGGTTTACTAAGAGATTGAGTATTAAGGAGTTTGTGTGAAGACAACATTGAAAACTTCACGTTTGCAATTCAAGTTTGGTTTCGTTGATCAATTCAAGGTAATATTTATATTCATCTCTAATTTCCAATGACTTCCAATATGAATTGTGATATGTGTGTTTCAATGAAGTTTGAGTATTATATTTATCTTAGGGATCAATGGGTTCTATTGTAAGAATGTTATGCTTTGAATATGAGGAAAACATGATTATAGAAGTGCAATGGTTAGAATTTGTATTGATTCTGAATGTATTACTTTAGACATACTGGCCACATGTACAATGAACATAGGCTTTAGAAGTTTTCATTGCCATTAAAGCGTTTAATTCAGACATGAATAGTGCAACCATAAATTACACAACATTGAGCGATAGTTGTCGATTAGGGATGCATGGATACTAAACTTAGTTGATTATGAATCCAATGATTTGGGACATTAAGCAATGTGGAGCTTATGTTATTCACTACGATAAGTGGAGTTCTAGTTTGCTCATTATAATCTTTTCAGTCACGACAGTGGGTTGAAGTGGATTTGAAGGAAATCTGTTTATTCAAATTAGGCATTGCACACAACATATTGAGATGTAAACATGAATACGAAGCATAGTAATAAATTACCTAAGTGAAGTTGTGAACTAAGATATCCTTAATATAAGAGTTCAAGGAAAGTTTAAGTTTATTTGTTAGATAATTTAGTTAGATATAAAACAACTTAAAAAGTGAATTCCTTAGTAATAGTTCAAAGTTAAATAGGTACCACTAATCAAAAACCTTTCCCTGAAAACGATATCCATGATCAACATAAGTTGAGTGCCCTATTACTACAAGCTTGCTGATATACTTGCGGCACGCATCATCGGGCTAATGACGTTAAACTAAGTGATACTGAGAGGTGGCCCAGGGTTTTAAGTTTTACATTTTTCAATTCTAAGTCAAATCGTTAGTTATTTAACTTAATTAATTAAAATTTAAACGTTTTAGTTCTAACTTTAGAGAATTTGTGTCAAATGTGCAGAAAAGACCATTCACCTCGTGATAATTCATCGAAATTGAAATGTCTCGCTAACTCATAAAAGAGTGTAAAAGAGCGAAGAGTTCAAGCGATAAAGGTGAGGTATACGGGAAAATCACGAGTAAGTTTTTATGGAATTTTTATATTTACATGGATTTCATAAAATCACGACATCTTGTGTGAGTGATACACAAAGTCGGAGGATCGCCTGAAGAGGAATAAACGAAAAATATAGGTGAAAGACGTTGGCAGACTGCTCGACGTCGTAGCTGTAAGCCACTTCGTCGTAAGTATTAGTTATTATGCCAGTAGGGCGGCAAGGAAAGAAAAGGAACACACCATAGCATCCTCGACTCTATGGTGGCACTGTCACGGCGCCGCGCCTATTAAGGCACAGCGCCAGCATCAATGGGGGTATTAAAACCCCTCTTGTTCACTACTTTCTTCACACTTGCACCAAAACCCCACCATAACAACCTAGTATGCATCCCTCTAGAGCCAAAGTTTGACCATTTCTAAGAGACATAAAAGTGTTCCTAGTGATTAAGAGTGAATGAGGAGAGTGCATTATGGATTTGCATAAGGTGGAAAGCTAAGGCTTTAATTTGAGGATTTGAGTTAAAAGAGAGCTAGGGTTCTAGTTTGTTCGAAAAATGAGAGGGCATGGATTGATAGAGACTTGGAGGAGTGTTCTACACCGAAAACTAATCCGACATTGATGTAAGAATCACAAATTCATTAGTTATGCTTTGAAGTTTGGAAATTTTTTGAAATTGTATGAATTGTGGATTTGAGGTTATTGAATATGGAAATGTAAGTCGTGTGAATATTAAGCATTAATGTACCCATAGAGATCTAGTTTATGTCTTTGCATTATTTGGCATGTGTATGATCTGTGTGACATAAATTTTTATTTTTAGGCGATTTGAAGATCCGAGTTGCTTGTTGTATTATTGTTGCGTTGTGTGAAATTTAAAGAAATGGCAAGAATAAGGAAGCAAGTTAGCCAAGCTAGAGCATATGACTTTGAGGCATCTACGTAAAGAGATCCCACGGATGAGCTTAGGCCATTTAAATCCAAATTCTTCATAAGTATATAGGCCAAAGATAGATATTAGGATATCCAACATAGGGAGTTCATTTGTGACAGAGAAATAAATTTGCCGGCAAAGTATGATAAACGAGTGAATAACTTCATTAGGTAACAAAATTGGGAGCAACTCACTCAAGACTATAGATAGAATGAAGTTAAAAGAGTGAGTAAGATTGTGTATGAATTTTATGGTAATGTGTAGTTCACTATGAAGAATGAGCCAATGATGGTGAGATGGATTTTTGTTCCCTTTAATAGATATGAAATTAATAGCATCTACGAATTGGAGCACTTAGGTTTGTTTGGAGCCGAATCGATTTTCCCGAATAAGATATATGAAAAATTCCACACTTATACCGGTTTGGAGCCTTAGAGAGAGCATTGGTTGTCCAAAGACAACAAGGCTGGGTCATGAGAGCTGAGAATGTGCCAAAGAACATTAAGAAGAGAGTGTTAGGAAAGTTTACCGAATGTGACAGCATTTCCATGTTGCTTCATTATACCCTACCTCTCAGTTGGGTGAGATCAACAAGCCAAAATGAGCTTGTTTTTCTTAGATTACAAAGAACTGGGAGATCAACTTTGGCGAGATCATCTACAACAATCAGAAGGATTCAGTCATGTCTAAAAGAGACAACAAATTGTTGTTTCCTATCTTGGTAACTCGGATGTGCTTGAAGGTCGAAGTGCGAATGAGAAATGAAGAAGAATTTGATATTGAGGCCCAAGCAACCATTAATGAAACATTCATGCTCAAACTCAAATCACCACTTTGTTATTAAGACTATGAGGAGGAGGAGGAGGAGAGAGAGAGAGAGAGATAGAGAGAGAGAGAGAAAAAAAGAGAGAGAAAGAGCCGAGGGAGCTAGAGTTGAGTCCGAGTTGTTGGCCAAATGGCAAGAGGATCAGGCAACATCAGCAGCAAAGTTAGCCCAGGAATTGCTAGATGAAAGATATGGAGAAGAAAATAAGCAATAGCAGTAGTGATTTGCTGATGGGTACGAGTTTGTAGATGCACATATTAGAGAGCAAGACTTGGATGGTACTAAGGTCCTTGAGCGTGCCCCAAGAATTGGTGGAGCACACTACCTAGCTACCTAATAGCTTTTTAAAAGTGAACAATCTACACCTTTAATTTGAATTGTTGGATTATTTTAGACCCTTGGATCACCATAATGGTCAAAAGGAGTTGAAATGGTATCGTGAGAACACCATAAACACATAGAACAATTTTTTTATCTTACCAACTCATACATACATAAAGAAGGTAAAAATATGGAGTTTTAGCAACACAAATGAAGATCAAACACATATACTCACTTGAGAGCTTTTGGGGCTGATCGTAAGTAAATCAATTAAGGTGAAAGGAAGTGCTCTATAGTACTCAACACGATGTCCAAAAGGGTTTAAATCATCTTCACATCTTAGGTTGTAAGATCTCTTTTTTCATTACACTATTGTGCTTAATCTATATCTTGTTATGAAAGATTTGTGTGGGAACCATATGTGACTGATTTTAATATGTTCATATAGTGTGTTGAGCCAAATATCATGTCTAGATAAGACCTAGAACGAATTTGCACCTATTAAGGTGAAATTGGAATCACTATTATGCATGTGAAACTAAAAAAACACATAAAGCCTAATTTATAATTATAGTGGTTGTTTTTCTTTGAAGTGTGTGTGAAACACCACTAAAAATGGTTTTGAACTTAATCTTGACTTTGTGTGAACCCAAAGTTTACAGAGCACTTACTTAAGCTTTAATGTGATTTTTCATAGTGCATTGAATTGACTCGAAACCAACTTGTGCTTAACTTATATTCGTTTTTGTTGTTTCATGCTTATGTTGTTTTTTTAACATATTTATAAGGGTTTTGTTCTTAATCTTACATCTATTTGTAACCCGAGACTTTGATTGTACTTACTTGAGCTTAATTGTGATTTTTCATAGTGCATTGAATCGACTTGAAACCGAATTGTGCTTAATCTATATTTGTTTGTGTGGTTTCATGTTTAAGTTGTTTTAACAACATATTTACAAGGTTTTTGTTCTTAATCTTAAATATATTTGTAACCCAAGGTTTTGACTGCACAACTTGAGCTTAAACTTGCATTTTGTATTAGTGCATCAATTAGCCACTTTTGGAACCAACTAAAGCATAATCTATATTCTTTTTGTTGGTTTTAATATTGAGAGTTAGCCTATAAAATTTGTTTTACAAGGCATTTCAATTGGTAAAGTCTCACTTGCATTATCTTCATCTTAGGATTACGTTTGGCTTGTGAAAGAAGAACATCTTATACCGCTTTACTTGTTGTAAGCGGTAAATCATTTTCAATTTGTAAAGGTTGTAAGGTCTATTGGTGAATAGACCAAGTTCTGAATCATATTGGTGTATAGGAGAGATTGTAAAGCCTATCGGGGAATAGGCAAGGTAAATTCCTAGTTGCATCTAGACAAGTCAAATTCCTAGTTCAGGCTAGGTGGTTGTAAAAGTGATTATTGCAATACGGGAATTGTGAGAGACCAAGTGGAGACTAGGCACATTTAGCGTACAGGCTTAGGGTTTTCACTTATAGAAATATAAGTGTTGGTTCAAAGTCCTTACCGAGAATTTAGGTAGTGGATGTAGATCCGAGGGATTGAACCACTATAAATTGATTGTGTACTTCCATCTCTTCTACCCCTTTCTCCCAGTGTAGCACTTCACTCACTTGAATCATTCCAACACATTGATAATGTTATCACTACTACACGCACTCATCTAGCTTGACTTTGAAGTGATCCTAGGAGATTAGAAAATAAACTTATAAAAAGTTTTAATTGGCCATCGCACCCAATTCACTCCCCCTCTTGGGTAACCTTCAATTGGTGTTAGACCGGGTGCTTTTCATATTCGGATTTACATCTTAGAGGCAAAAATTAATGGCCATGACTTTCAGAGTTTATGCTACCATTCCACCTATGCTCAGGGATTTTGTTTTTAAGAGTAGGAGGATTAGGTTTAGGACATACTTTATAGCCCAATCACATGAGATGTGGGGCATTTTAGGAAATGATCTATACATTCCATTTAGAGTTGTGAATGATTTTGAAGTGCTTAAGCCAAAGAAAAAGTGGAATAGGGAAGAAAATAGGCTAGTGAGACTGGATGATGAAATTAGACATATTCTTTTTCCTAGCATTCTCAGTGACATTAAAATTAGACTTTCTTCATGAATTTCATCTAAGGGAATATGGAGAAAATTAGAACAGATTTGTAGTGATTGTCCAACTTCTCATTATCTCCTAACAAGTGTGGTGATTCATTGCCATCTAGTGACTCTCTTGTTCCTTTATCTCTTCATGATAAACATATTTATATTGCTACACATGTTGATGATAAAGATGCTCACTCACATGAAGATCTTAGACCTATGTATTCTTATTTGCCAAATCAATATGATGATGATGATGATGATGATGATAATGATGATGATAGGTCTATGCACTCTCATGTTCATGAAAGGAGTTTTATTATTGTTGATTAATACACTAATGTTGATTGCCTTCATGATTCTTTTTTTATGAATTGTCCACTTTGAGCAAAAACCTTAAACTAAATGAGAATCTCAAGAACATGATTCAACTTGTATTAGATGAGTTGATGACTCTTCGATATACATTTGATAAGATTCTTGAGAAGAATGTGAGCATTCTTGAAGACAACATGAATTCAAAGAGTCAAAATCAAAGTCTTCATGAAGGACTAGAAGGATAGACAAAGTTGGTAACAAATGCCACAAATGAGAACGAAGATGTCAAATTAGATCTTAGTGTGGAGAAGCACAAGTGTTTACACTTAGAAGCTCAAGTAATGAAGTCTGGGATGTCTTACAAGTTGAAAGCATCTTATAGACCAAATTGGACTTATTCTAGAAACAAGCCTCACATTGAGGCATGGGGACCAAAAGAGATATTTGTTGAGGCTAAGTCTATCAAATCCAACCAAAGTCAACGATACATATAGTGAATTAGACTCACTTTAGAGCATGAGTGAACTTAGATGATATATTGATATGTGGGAATTAAGGTTAGTTTAGGTGTATCGAATGAAACTAAGTTTAGGAACATGTTATAGCTGGAAATCATACTCATAAAACTAGTTTCGAGTAATTCCTAGTGATCAGTAGGATTAGTGCATCTCCAGGGGCAAGTTTTCTAGAAGTTCAAAAACTCAAAAATTTGCCAAGCAGCGCGCTCCCTAAAGGGATGAAGCGCTATAGGGAGCACGAGTGTGGGGTTTGAAACCCATACACGGGTGCGCACCTAACGTAAATGTGGAGCGTGCTCTAGCATTGGGGTGGGCATTTTTAATAGCCCACCCAAGAGCCTTTGTTCATGCTTTATTTTCTACCAAACTTCACCCATTCTCAACCAATCTACCCCACTAATTTTTCATTGATTCACAATTAGATGGTGTTGATTGTTCATTTCTTTGCCTCTCTCCATCTCTCGTTGTGCTCGAATCCAACCCAAATCTTCAAAACTTCTATCTTATGTTGTGTAACAAGGTGTTTGACAAAATGCCAAACACAAGGATAACGTCTAAGACGGCTTCACGATTAATTGGAATTTATGCCAAACGTCACTTGGTGCTTAGCGAGTCGTCAAAGAATACTTCAAACTCTTCCTCATCCCGAACCTCACATCGATCCAATGCTCTTACATCATCATAGAACACCCAATCAGATGTTCAAATCCCTCGCTCCACAAATCCAAGGAGGCATACTACACAGTTGAACAACGATGTTTCAAGTGTTTTGCAACAAATTAATGAGTGGAACACGGGTAAGACGGTACCTACACTGACCATCTTGTACTTGGAATTCTTTGACAAAGCCAACTGACCAGTTTGCTCACTTTTTGATGGAATAGGTTGGACACCATTCATTGAGCTTAACAAAACTATTATGAGCCACTTGTGCGAGTCTTCTACATGAATTTGAAGGAGTCGTCAAACTTCTCATTGAAGTCTCGAATTATCGGCAAGGAAATTCACCTCACACCAGCACGGCTTGCACGCATCTTTAATGTTCCACTACATAATGCTACTATCTCTCTATCTGGCACCATTCGTCTTTCAGATACGATGGCTATTCCCTCCACCTTCACTGACATGACTTTCCGGCTTATCCTGCACTTACTTCATAAGTTTCTTAAAAAAGTGTTGATGTCGTGCAGTGTGAGCAAGAACCGAGTCACTCATATGGATTTGTATGTCTTATGGGCCATCATGACGAAGGCGAACTTGAGCTTGCCATATCTCCTTCGTCATTACATACTATTTACACAAGATATGTCAAATTCTATTTCATATGCATCCGTGCTTACTCGCGTATTTGAGGACTTTGGAGTTGAAATTGAATTGGGATGCTTGCCCAAGTTGGTGATTGACAGGTTGAGTGAACCAAACCTGTAGAAAATAGGATACATGTATCACCTACCCACTCTGACTTGGGTCATATATAAAGACGTTCCTAAGAACTTGAGACTTTGTGATTGGGAACCCTCAAAATCAGAAGATTCTATTTACATTCAGCGTGATCTATATGATTGGGGTGTCATATTTTCGTACTATGGTGCAGATGACATGGGTCAGGGGCATATCAAGGAGAGGAACATGGAGCCCATATGGTGATATCTAATTTGATGCTAACATTGGAGAGAGCTTAGACCCCAGCACATGCCACAATAGGAGCACTCAACACCATCACTACCTGTATCTCAGCCATCTTTCCAGCAGTTTGATCTTCAGCCACTGGAGGACATGCATCCATTTGTTGCATATCTTCTTTCGAACATGTCTTCTCAGTTTGATGCTATCAATGCTCGACTCACTTCATTTGATAACACACTAGTCGATCACACTGCAAGTCTTCAACGTCTTAAGCAGGGCCATTCATTAAGGAGAGCTAGCTCATCGTGCCCCAGTCGTTAGTCTTACAAGGAGATTAGAACACTTAGATGCATATGTTTAGGGGGAGCTCTAGGTTGATCATGTTAGGGGGAGTATCTAGGTCATTTCATGAGTGAGAGTTCATTTTGTACTTCATATGTAAAATTTTAACTCATGCTTATATCGGGTTCTACTTGGGGTACATTGTCTCACCTTTCATACTTGTGTAATGCCATGAATGTTTTATATATTTAACTTATCATTTATGAATGAATGGCATTCCTTTTGACTATTACTCCATGTGTTTTCTAAAAATTGCATGAATTGATAACTTGCCATTTTCTCTCTTGTATTCATCTTGATGCCTATTGATAGGGGATAGTCTATACCCATTTTTTGATGTTATCAAAAAGGAGTGAAAAGTATATGCTAAACTTGACCATTATGATCTTAATATGCCCTTAATATCTATGTTTGTTTGTCAAGTTAACATTGTTTGTTATCATGCAAAAGGGGTAGATTGTCGGACTAAGTGTTCCATCACGTAGACTCCGTCCCAAGATTTTGATGTCAACAAACAACGTGAAATTGTTCTAACAAGTTTGTCAAGTATTTCAGTGCATCCAACATTGTTAGAACTCACAAGTTCAAAGGCTCCTAATTTGTGTTTAAATGGAATAGATGGAATGGATGAAATGGAAGGAATCAGACTTGAAGAGCTCATAATTTGATCAAGGAAAGGAAAGGAACCGAAAAGCATATATGGAGTTATGTACATCATTTGTATAGTATAAGAGTTCAACTACATGAGCTAAATGCATTAAATTCATGCATTTCATAAATTTCATTTTTTCAAGAACCTAAATTCATGCATTTCAGGATTTTCAAATTTATGAGTTTTAAAACGTTTTGAATCATGAAAATGTGTTGTATGGCATGAACTTGAGTTGTGTAAACTGTTTGTTTTCATTTTGGATGCACTGTTATAAGTTTAGATGGGTTTTGGAATCACTTGAAAATTATTTGTGAAAAGCTCCCTAGCATTGAAATGAAACATGGATTTTTTGTTTTTAATCTTTGAAAAATCATTTGGATGATTTTGGCGTGTTCCTTAGGTCATACCAAACTTGTAGAGATCATATGAAAGGGTTTAAGAGGAATCGTCACCAAGAAAAGAGGTTTAGAGTGTCAAACCAGAAATAATTATTTTCAGGCCCCAGTTATTGGAGCGCGCTCTACCATGACATGAAGCGCACCCTAGGTCCTAGAGCGCGCTCTTTGGCGGTTTGATTTTAAAGTGAACAATCAACACTTTTAATTTGAATGGGTGGATTGTTTTCGACCCTTGGATCACCATAACGGTCAAAAAAAGTCAAAATGATATGGTTAGAACACTATAAACACATAGAACAAGTTTTTGATCTTACCAACACGCACAAACACAAAGAGAGCAAAAATATAGAGTTTTTGTAACAAAAGTGAAGATCAAACATACATACTCACTTGAGGGCTTTTGGGGCTAATTTTATGCAAATCAAGTAAGGTGAAAGGAAGTGTTCTAGAGTACTCAACAAGCTGTCTAAAAGGGTTTCAATCATCTTCACATCTTGAGTTATAAGATCTCATTTTTCCGTACACTATTATGCTTAATATATATCTCATTGTTAAGGATTTGTGTGGAAACCAAATGTAAATCCTTTGAATATTTTCATATAGTGTGTTGAGCCCAATATCCAGTCTAGATAAAATCTAGACCGAATTTGCACCTATTGAGCCGAAATTGGAATCTTTATTGTGCATGGGAAACTAAAAAAACACATAGAGCCTAATTTATAATTATAGTGGCTATTTTTCTTTGATTTGTGTATCAAACACCACTAAAAAGGGTTTTAAACTTAATCTTGATTTTCTCTAAACCCAAAGTTGAGAGTGCACTTACATGAGCTTTATTGTGTTTTTACATAGTCCATTGAATTGACTTGAAACCAACTTGTATGTAACTTATATTCGTTTTGTGTGGTTTCATGCTTATGTTGTTTTGACAACCTATTTACAAGAGTTTCGTTCTTAATCTAAAATCTATATGTAACCCGAGACTTTGATTGCACTTACTTGAGCTTTATTGTGATTTCTCATAGTGCATTGAATTGACTTCAAACCAAATTATGCTTAATCTATATTTGTTTGTGTGGTTTCATCTTTATGTTGTTTTGTTCGGGCATGTGCCCTAGGTCAATGTATAAACGTTGTTTATTTTATAATTTTAGTTAATGAAATTGAAGTTTTCATTTGTTGTTTTATTATAAGTGATTTCATGTTTTCCTTATAGTAAGATCCATGGGTATTTGTTGAAATACCCTAAATGTCCCTAGTCGGTCATTATACAGGGAACTATAATGAGTTAAGACTAGTGTATATCTTGATTGATGGTCATGTGATGATCATGCGTATAGGGATACGAATCGAGATCATTAGTGCTTATTAGGGAACAAGGTACTGGACCAACCCGCTATGAGAACACCACATTGATTAAATCATAGGTGTTACTCGTGACAGGTATATCATTTAGTCCTTCGGCTTGAGATTACCATAGAGTTTAATAGAAGGAGCATGTTAGTTTGACACAATCAAACGTTGTCTTTAACCGGACGATTATAAAGATTGTGATTGGTTACCATGTGAATAATATGTAAATGTGTGTAATCAAGATAGAATTTGTCACTCCCGTATAGAAAGTGATATCAGCGGATCACTCAATATGATAAAATGATAATGGCTAAGTCCGTATGAATTGATATGATCAATGTCACTTTGATGTTTTCAGTTTACCTAAAGATCGAGACTAGTACGATTGAACATTAAGGGTAACTTTCCATGCCTTATGTTTAATCAAAGGATATTGCACGATAAAAGGATATGATATATGTTGTTCATTAGGTTGTATCGATTTTCATATTCAGGCTACTTGGGTTTTCATAATGTCTTGCTAGAGACCGCTTATGACTTGTGTACTAAAATGGTTTTGGTTCACAGCTAACGTCGCATGAACCTATTGGGTCACATACAAAGAATGGCTTTGCGCAATTTCAATTGGTCCAGAGTAATGAATTTTGTATTATGAAATTCATGACATAAAAGCCCTTACGATTTGTTATATGATAACTTATTAATAGGGGCGTATGTGTAATTTGCTTAAATTTCCTAAATACAATAGTTGTTTTACAAATAGGATTTTAAGTGAGGTCTTATTTAGACATATAAATAGAGGGTGAAACCTTAAAACAAAATAAGATATTTTTCTTGCTATTTTTCGAGTTCTCTGAATTTTAGGAGAGAAAGAAAAATGTTTTCTATCTCTTTTAAGTCTAGCACTCCAAAGTGTGGTCACCATTTATGTATGGATTTCTAATAGAGGACACGCACTTGAATGTCTTGAAAATTGAACAATAAGAGAAGGAAATCATAGATTAAGGTATGGTTTACTTTTGTAGATCTAGTTTAATGGAACTTATTTTTTATCCAGCTGAGGTTTTTCAAAAATTATTTTGAACTTTCTGCTACTTATAAACCCCAAAACCCAAAAGTTTTGACAACATTTTTACAAGGGTTATGTTCTTAATCTTAAATCTATTCGTAACCCGAGGTTTTAATTGCATAACTTGAGCTTAACCTTGCATTTTACTTTGGTGCATCAATTAGCTACTTTTGAAACTAACTAAAGCCTAATCTATATTTTTTGTTGGTTTCAATATTGAGAGTTAGCCTATAAAAATTTATTTACAAGGCATTTCAATTGGCAAAGTCTCACTTGCATTTTCTTCATCTTAGGATGACATTTGACTTTTGAGAGGAGAACATCTTATACTGCTTTACTTGTGGTAAGCGGCAAATAAATTTCAATTTGTAAAGCTTATAAGGTCTGTTGGTGAATAGACCAAGTTGTGAATCTTATTGGTGTATAGGATAGATTGTAAAGCTTGTTGAGGAATTGGCAAAAGTAAAATCCTAGTTCCATCTAGGCAAGTCAAATTCCTAGTTGAAGCTAGGTGGTTGTAAAAGTCCTTATTGCGATAAGGTAATTGTAAAAGACCTAGTGGAGACTAGGCATACTAAGCTTGCGGGCTTAGGGTTGTTCACTTATTGAAATATAAGTGTTGATTCAAAATATTAACCGGAAAGTTTAGATAGTGGATGTAGATCCAACGGATCGAACCACTATAAATTATTTGTATACTTCAATTTTATTTTACCCCCTTCTCCCAGTGTAGCACTTCACTCACTTGAGTCTTTCCAACACATTGATATTATTATCACTACTACACGTACTCATCTAATTTTACTTTTGATGTAATCATAGAAGATTAGCAAAGAGAGTTATAAAATTTTTAAATTGGCCATCACACCTAATTCACCCCCTCTTGGGCTACCTTCAGTTGGTGTCGAGGTGAAACAAACTTAAAAGTAGTGATGGTTTTGGTTGTAATCTTCTTTTGAGTTTTGAAAGTGAAGTTATATGTGTTGTTAAAGCTACAATGTAAAACGAACGAGAATTAGTTATTAAGAGACTTATAGAATACAATTATGCTCAGGACGCGCAAAATCCTAAGTCTGTGGTATTTGCTAAGTGATTATTTAGACTTCTATATAGAGTTAGTTTAGTAGTATATTTAGTATAAATATCTCTAAATAAACTCTAATTAATGGTGTTTATGCATTTTCAAGTAATTAATGTGTAAAGGAAGGAAATGAGCAAAAAAGTGAAAAAACATATCAAAAACCAACAAAAGTGTTATTGGCGCCTTGGCTACACATGGTGGCATTGTGAGTGTATAAGGAACTGCTTGGAAGACTTAGGCATGCCATGGGAAAGAAGGGAAAGTGAAGAAATCAAGGTTGTAGGGTTGGCATTGTGGCGGCACTTTGGAGAGTAAGGGACAGCGCTAGGTACTTAAGGCAGGGCAATGAGGTCACAGGAGATGAAGAATTGCACACAGGAGAATGTGCAATGGTGGCGTTATGGCATAACACATACGACGTCGGGGGATAAGTGACAGCGCCAAATCGTAAGAAATTAGGAAGTTAAAGTTTTATTTTGAATTAAATTGTAAAGCAGGGTTTCAAATTGTTATTAAGAAATATAAATAGATGTTAGGACGTGGTAAACTAAACACATATCAACCATTAGCTACCATAAGAATATTTTTGCATAGGTTTACTTTGATTTTGAGTGTTAAGAAGATTTGTATGGAGAAAACATTGAAGACTTCAATTTTGCAATTCATGATTGGTTTCATTGGTTTAATTGAAGGTAATATATTCATATTCATATCTGATTTTCAATGATATTAATTATTAATTGTAATATGTATGTTTCAATAAAGTGTGAGTAGTCTATTAATTTTAGGGATCAATGGATCTTATGGTATGAGTTTTATGCAATGAACATGACTAGAAATCGAATATAAAAGTGCAATGGTTAGAATTTATATTGATTCCAAGCATAATGCTTATGAAATCTTGATCACATGTTTAATGATTTTAGGTTTTAGAAGTTATCATGGTCATTGAAGCTTTTAATCTGAACATGAACGGTATAACCGTAAAATACACAACATTGATAGATAGTTGTTGATTAGGGAGACACGGATAGTAAACTTAATTGAATATGAATCTAAAGATTTGGGACATTAAAGTAATGTGGAGCTTACATTAATCACACTGATAGGTGGAGTTCTAGTTTGCACATTAGAATTTTTTCCATCACGAAAGTGGGTTAAAGTGGACTTGAAGGAAATCTATATATTCTAATTAGGCATTGCACACAACATATTAAGATGTAAAAATGGTCGAAAAGCATAGTATTTCATTACTTAGGTGAATTTGTGAAGTAAGATATTCTTAATATAAGAGTTAAAGTAAAGTTTATATTATTTTGTTAGATAGAGTAGTTTAGTTAGTTATAAAACAAATTAAAAAAAAAGGTTTCCTTAGCAGTAGTTTAAAGTTAAATTGGTATTCAATTAGGCAGAGTCGTCATACTTACGGCCACAATCAAGATTTTGGCGTTGTTGCCAAGGATAGGTAACCACTCTTGTTCAATTAGTTTAAAAAACTTTGAAGTTTTATTTTAAGCAATTTACTTTCAAGTTTATAAAAAATATAAACGGTGTTTAAGTTTCAAGTTTGACAATATGCACTTGATCTTTTGTATTTTCTTATCTGGGAAAATTAGTGCATGTATAGTAAAGGAGAGAAAGACTTAGTGTTTTAGGACCCTAAGATTGACAAAACCAACAAGGGAAAAAAAAGAAAGGAATCAAGATGTCGTAGGATCAAGCATGAAACCAACAACATGCACGAGGGAACAACCAACCCGAATGTCATCTGGCAGTGCAAGATAGAGTGCGAGGACAGAGAAATCTTTGTGACTATTTCATGCGAGAAGTTCAAAAGACTTACAACAGAGTGATAAGGCTTCCAGCCAACACCACCTAGTTCAATATAAGATCGTCACTAATCAACATGGTGTAAAATAGCCTATTCAATGGGCTAGTTAATGAAGATCCAGTTACACATGTAGAGAGTTTCTTGGAGTAGTGCAACACCTTGCACATTACTAGAGTTACAAAGGAGGTGATCAGGATGAGACTTTTCCCATTCACAATGGTTAAAAAAGCAATATCCTGGTTTCAATGACTGAATGCAGGGAGTATGACTTCATGGGCAGAAATCAATGAAAGACTTCTAAACAAGTTATTTCCCCTAATAAAGGTCAGTGAAAGGAAATTGGAAATCAATCAATTCAAGTAGGAGGATGTCCAGTCTCTTAGTGAGGCTTCGGAAAGATTCAAGGAGATACTGAGGAGATGTCCAAGACATGGATACATGAAATGGGCACAACTACATATTTTCTACTATGGGATGCATCACAGCACCAGAACATAAGTAGATGTCGTAGCAGATTGTTCTCTACAAACTAAGGATAAGGATGGAGAATTATATCTTCTAGATCTTATGTCTCATAACTCTACAACCAATACTCGTTCCATAGTGAGGAAACCAGCATGGGTATATGAGGTTGATTCGCAAGCTGCGATTATGGCACAATTATCAAACTTGTACAGTCAAATGCCTATGCTTCAAATAGGACAACAAAGTTCATAAGTGCAACAAGGAATGGAACTTGAGGAGATCAACTTCATGAAGAACCGAAGCTTTGGAAACAACTTCAGGTCGAGAGGAATGACTTCCCAAAGGTTTTATCAAGTATAAAACAGCCCCACCTTCTCATATGAAAATCCTGATAACGCACTGAAGTTACCTCCAGGCTTTGATCAACAAGAGAAGTTAGGGTGGAGCGAAGAGATGACTTCATTGAAGTTAATTGAGAAATTCTTGCACGCCATCAACATGAACAATAGGTAACGCCATGAGAAGCTTGAAGAAGAGTTGGAAAATGTGATGCAAGCTCTAAAGAGGATGGACGATGAGAGATCACAATCCATCAAGAACTTGGAGAGAAATATTGGTCAACTTGTCATTGCTTAGAATTCAAGGAAATAATGATAGTTTCTGAGTAACACCATCACAAATCCCAAAGAGAATGTTTATGTTATTCATATGATGAGCATTATGAAAATGAATGAGCCAATGCAATAGCAAGTGATGTACAATCTAGAAAGAGTCAACACTTTGACTATGAGAAAGTATGAAGTGATGCATGAGAATGAAATGGAAGTCAGGCAAGATGATTTTGAGGGATTCAAAAAACAAAGAAACAATGCCTTGAAGTATAATAAGAAGGGGAAGAAGCAATGGAGAGCTAATAAACAAGATGAAAGACCTTCTGAAAAAGCACTCAAAGAAAATACTATCAAGGTTGTTCCAAATAAGCCAGAACCAAAATTCAAGTTCACACTAAGACTTCAACCAATTAAGAGGAAAGATTCTGGAGATATATGCATACTATTAGGCATTGATGATTACCGGTTTAGAAACATCTTGTGTGATATGGGAACCTCAGTCAATGTAATGCCTATAAAAGACATGTTACAAGCTGATTTGAAGATCAACTGTCCAGATACAATAGAGTTTCAAGTAGTTGATGGTAACTTAGTACCAATAATAGGGAGAGTCTTGAATGTGCATGTGAATTAGGTAGATTCCATTCATCAATGATTTTGAGATAATGGATCATGATATGGATGATGATGTATCTATGATACTTGGGCGATCATTCTTAAACACCTCCAACGTTGTCTTGCTTACGAGGAAGAAAATAATCTCATTGAGTATTGAGGACAATGATGATGCTGAGAAGATTGTCTTTATTGAAGGGCAAGAAGTACGTCCAAATGGGAGTGATATCATTATCTCCGGCCTACAAATGGAGTATCTTAATTAGAATTGGAATAAACGAGCGAAAATGTGTCGAGCTAATGACGTTAAACGAAGTGGTATTGGGAGGCAGCCCAGGGGTTTAATATCAAGTTTTTGAATTTCAGTCAGTTAGTAATTTATTTCGTTTAGTTAGAACAATGCAAACATTTTAACAATTTGTTAACGTTTGAATATTATGTGCTAAATGTGCAGGAAAGACCATTTGTCAGGTGACATTTCATCAGAATGGAAAAGTCTCGACTAACTTAATAAAGAGCGTAAAAGAGTAAAGGAGTTAAAGTGGTAAAGGTCGGGTACATGGACAAATCACAAGCTTATTTTTCAACCTTAAGGACAAGGATTGGTTTAAGTGTGGGGCATCAACGCTACATTAAGGAAAGTGGTAAGAAAGGATGAAATAAGGATAAACACTGCAGGTATGATCGTCTTTATTTTTGAGGTAGTTAAAGAGGAAAGAATGGTAGTTTATTTAATTTTATTTACTTATTATTTGAATGTGTTTAAGTTGTGTAGAGTAAGTTATATATAGTAGTATAGTAATGAATAAGTAATTCATTTGCAAAGTTCATGCCTTTAATTTAGGATGAGTAATAATACAAGTATCTCGTTGATATGAAATTTAAGAGATTGTTATCAATTTTTTTATAAAATAAGAAATGTTGCAAACAACGGTAAGATTTCATGATTAGAAATCTAGAGTTAAGGAATATCATGAGCTTGAAAGAAAAGTAAGAATAATACTACAACATTACTTGTGGAAAAAGTTAGATCTCTAAGGAATTCTATAATAAGTATGAATCTTACTTGAGCTAAAAGCAAATAATGACATAGTACTAAGAAGGGAAGAAATAGGCACCATGTTTAATTGAAAGTTGGAGTTAAAACTTGCTTGATAAAGTGAAAGTGAGAAGTGCTAACAAGAATTTTAAACAAAAATATAGAGTCCCACAAGTTCTACTAGAAAAGGAGCAGTGAACTTGATGGTTGGAAAAAAAGAGAAAAAATGGAATCCATAGAAAAAGGAGCAGGGACCATGCAACTAGAAAACATGAGGAGAAAAAGAAAAAAAGATAAAAAATAAAGGAAGGGAAGGTGAAATTTAGATTAAGACTCTTCAAATAGAAAATTTATCTTAAGTACAAATAGCGTAGTTGAGTTTAGTTTTCTTTCCAACTATATTAAGTCTTATGGACTTTTGAAGTGCTAAAGTCTATAAAACTAGTATAATCTATGCTTAGTTGTGAATTCATGAGCTTAATAAGAAATCATGAGATTATACACTTGCTACTTGAGTGTGGAGGTGAGATAAAGTTGTGAGTAGTGAGGATTTTGGTTGTGAGCTATTTTTGAGTTTCGAAAGTGAATTGCATGTGTTGTTGAATGCTACATGTTTTTGATAGTATCAGTTTTTGCAAGAAAAAGCACTTGAGTGGATTATAAACTTGAACTTATTTGAATTAAAAGATACTTCATGAACGATGTAAAATGAGTATGAAATTAAATAGTAGTAGTAGTAAGAATACTTAGTAAAAACACTTTTGTTCGAGACGTGTAAAAGCCTAAGTTTTGGGGTATTTGATAAGTAATTATTTAAACTTGTATATAGCACTAGTTTAGTGGTATATTTGGTGTAAATGTCCTGAAATGAGCTCTAATTGATGACATTTATATATTTTCAGGTATACAAAGTATAAAGGAGACAAATGAGTGATTTCATGATGAAACGAGGATAAAATGCACAAAACCATACTTGACGCAGTGGCAAGGAGACTTGACGTCATGGGAAATGACCATACAACTTAGGCAAGGCATTTGACGACCCTAATTCCTTTAACCATGGCTGCCCGACCTAAAAAATCGCCAAACCACTAGAGATAACCCAGCGAGTTAGGCGATGATCTAGTAAGCCTTAACCTGCGAAAATAACACAAGACAATCTACCAAAGACTACTAAGTCATATAAATAGTGCAGAATAAAAGTCCTTTAAGTCTATTAGGTGTGAAAATAAAGTAGAAAGTCTTACAAAGTTCAATAATTAACCTATGGGTTTCACAAAGTCTACCCATGGTAAAATCCCCTGTTTATTACATAATATCTCAAAATCAATAAAATATAAATAGAACAACCTTGCAAACAAGAAAAGAGCTCTACACCACAACCTTACCTTTTTCTTTATCCTGAGCACTAGCTGAGGTACCTGGAGGGGGAAAATAGTGCAGTGAGCAATATTTCAATGGGCTCTGTAATGAATACGCATGTTTTACCCTCATTCATCCAAGTAATACCTATAATGCATAATAACTAGCATGAACAAGGTTAGTCATCAATTCCTACGATAAACAAGCATACTATAAAATGCAACACATAATGAAATAAAGCCCGAACAAGATAGTCAACAAGTTTACAATGATAATATAATGTCAAAGAGTGAACGAAGTGGAAACAAATACAAATGTGTGTCGTGACAACTTACTGGCTTCAACGATGTCATAAATGACCCGGCTTCCATAGATTGGTGTCTAAACAACCAATTGGCTTCAACAGTATGTAATAGGACATGGCCTCAATAGGTTAGTGTTCAAGCATAATGGTGGGAGATGACAAGTGGTCGCCGGCTCTCCAGTCCGAGATACCATTACAATTATTCATTCCAAGAACAATAGTTCTACAAGCATTCATAAATAGAGAGATCAAAGGACAAGATGCTACATAAAGACAAAATATATTCAACTTGATTCCAACAAGATATCAATCATTCACTATCCTGAATTCTAGCATAACTAATAGCATGACATGATTAAAGATAAAGCAAACCCACTTAGCTCGAAGCGCTACTATCCTAACCAATCCTAGCTAAGAAGCTCCTCTCCGGGTTCCCCTTGTGACCACATTTGTATAGGTTCACGCTCATATTGTAAATATGTTTTGTTTGAGGTGAGTTTACTCAAATTTGTTTTCTTATCTTGAGAACGATGTAAAAGCCCTTTTGAATAAATGTCATGCCTTCGTCGCGGCGACAAAGATTTTTTAGGGTTAGTTACCACTGCCTGACCCTTGTCCCGACATTTATCACGATTAAAAAATGGTTAATTCAAAAAATAAAACATCTGGTTTATTTTTAAAAATTGTCCAACGTCATCTCACTGCCTTGGGTTTACCCATAGGGTGCTGGGGTGAAATCACTAGCCTCGAATCAAAACCCATAATTTAACCCTACCGATTTTCTAGCGTCGTACGTTACATGTCGCGACGCTGGGAAATCGTTGGGTCGACTTCAACAATCGCCTACGTAGTGCCGTGGCCAGCGTCGTACTGCTGTAGGCGAGGTGTTGGCTCAACGCATGGTACAAATTTGGGATTTTCATATTCAAATTCAAACTCTAACTTTCCCAACGACACACGCCGAGCCCTAAGGGACCAAATCCGATCAAAATAGTCATTAACATTTTGTTTGAAACTACACGATCAATCCAATTTAATTAAAGAACATATTACAAACTCAAATTCACCATCAACACATAGATTTTGCAATTCCAATTGAATAAATAAATAGAGGAGATGGAGATGTCCCAAATCAAAGTTAAAGCCTAAGTTTCATCTTCCATCTCAAAACATCAATAGAAAACCATAATTTAAATCCAAAATCGAATGTGCAAATCAAATTGAGAAATTAGGGAAGATAAGATAAGTTTATTTATCTAGCTTGTGTGATCTTTATGAAGGTTTCCTCTCCTCCATCAAATCTACAAGCAAGTGTTCTTGGTTTCCTTCTCAATTCCTCTACGTAGTGTTTTTAAACCAAAGTGGCTTTAAGCCCTAATTTGGTTTAAATACTTAGTTAACATAATTAAGGTTATGTTGACCAGTCACAACCCTACATCTCATCTTGATAGGTTTAAGCATTAGGATGATCCTAGAGTCCACATTAGATCCATCCTTCATTTTGTTTTATAAAAGTACCCTCATGTATATTTACAATCTTTGCCATTATGCTTGATTTAACCATTTAACAAGTCATTTATGTTTGTTGTCCTTCACATAGGCTAAGTTTCACATCTAAGTCAATTAGTATTATATAATACTCACATGTAATCACTCCATACACAATTATCATGCATATTTACAAAAATAACCTCGATGTTGGGACAATTTATCGAAATAGAATTTAAGGGCGTTACAAGGCATCAAGAGAAGAAAAATGGGGCAGAACACTTGGCGAAGTGGCGACGCCGTGACTTTGTACACACGGCTCCGAGGTGCTACACAAGGCGTCGAGCCCATTGTAAAGGGAAAAATTACATAAAATGGCCAAAGTTGTGGCGGCGTCGTGGCTTTACACAAACAACACGAAATCACTTATGGATAGTGCCGAGACATTGAAAATAGAAAGTTTAAAGTTCTTGTTCATTTGGGATTGTCTATTAGAGTTTCTAATTGTATTCTAAAGTGTCTTAGATTTATAAATTGGTATTATAACATGGTAAACTCACCAATTTATCAATTATCATTAAGAGCAGCCAATTCATATAGTTTAGTATAGTTTTACTTTGTTCTCTACTATTAAGAAAAGTTTGGAGGAGAAGACATTGAAGACTCATGTGTGGTTATTTGGTATCATTTTTTTATTTAATTTAAGTTATTTCCTTTGATCTTTTATTTCAATGAATACCGTGATGTGTATGTTGATTTTAATGATGTGTGAGCAGTTCATTAATCCTAAGGATCAATGGATCCTAGGGTATGAATGTTATGCTAAAGAAGTTATAAATAAATTATAAAGTTAAAAATTTCATTGGTTAGAATTTGTATTGATTCTAGATGTAATGCTATGAACATCTTGATCACGTGTTTTTTGATTAGAGGTTGTAGGACTTATCATGGCCATTGGAGCTTTTAAGCCATATATGGACAATACAACCATAAAGTAAATAACATTGATAGCTAGTTATTGATTAGGGAGACATGGATGGCAAACTTAATTGGTTATGAATCTAAAATTTGGAACTTAAAGCAATGTGGAACTTACGTTATTCGTACCAATAGGTGGAGTTCTAGTTTGCACATTAGAATCTTTTTCATCACGATAGTGGGTTAAAGTGGATTTGAAGGAAATATGTCTATTTTAATTAAGCATTGCACACACATAATGAAGATGAAGGAAGTGAGTTTAACAACATAGTTATTCATTACTTAGGTTAAGTTGTGAACTAAGATCTTCTTGATATAAAAGTACAAGTATTTACATTATTTTGTTAGATTAGAATAGTTTAGTTAAAAACCAATTAATAAGTAATTTTCTCAGCAATATAGTAAATTTTACTAAGTACATTTAGTGCAATACACCTTTCCCTGTCGATGATATCCGTAATTAACTTTAGTTTATCACATTATTACTACAATCAAGTCGTCATACTTGCGGCCACATTCAATATTATATTATATAATTCACAATTTTTGAGTGGTAGTTTATGAGTTTATGAACGTAATATGTGTTGTTAATGATAGATTCTAAATCTACATTAAATTAAGTATTAACTAGGATTTATTCGAAAGGCCTTTTAACCTATTGGGAAATCATAGATGAAATTATGTTTAAATTATGTTGTTTTGTTATTATTAGACACTTTGAGCGTTTGAAGTACTAATAGTGATAAGCTTAGGATATGAATATGAGTCGCTTGAATGTATCATTGATAAAAGGAAAATTAGGTGATTTGAAGAAAATTGTTATAGCTTACTTGTGATAAAGAATTACTGATCTCGTAAAACTTGTGACTAGACTATGACTATGGTAATAATAATTATATCTTGGGCTTGAATGCAATTTAGTTAAGGTTTCATTATCCTTAGTTTAGATTTGTTTAAGATTGATTGTTTGATTCGGATTTGTAATTATATTATTTGATTTCATTAGTTTAATTTAGTTTAGTTAGTTAAATGTTTTAGTTTAATTAAATATTTAGATTTAGTTAGTAGATAATTAGTTATTGGCAAATAAAATAAAAAACTTTAAAAGTAAATCTCAATAAGTTTGTAAAATCCATGTGAAAACGATCCTACTTACCACTGCTAAAATTTATAAGTATAGTAAAAAAAGGTTTAATTTCTCTAGCAGTCACCCAAGTTTATGAATTATAACATTTTGGTCACAAAAGTTATCTTTGTAACATAAAAATCACAAACCTTTTAAAAATCTTACAACGATGGTTACCCAAGCTTTTTCTGATCATTTTCTAGCAAATTGCCAGAGTGACAATGATGTGGCGCCACTTTGGTAATTAAAATTCAAAAATACCCCTCACTCTAAATTAGGCAACTAATTTTTTATTTCACATTCCCCACAATCTCAAAACATTATTCACCCCAAAAGAAATGAAAGAACTCAAGAAAAAAAAGACAACATTTTAGCTTTTATGTTGAACTATCTCTACACCATCCTAAACATTATTTTTCTTTTTTTATGAAGGTTATTTATCCCTATAGTTTGTTGGTGCAACATAAAAAAAATTTGAAAGAGTATGAAAATTTATAATTGACAAATATAGATAATTAAACCCTTTTCACTTGCAATAACAAATCCTACAAATTAATTTGTAGCAACACATTTACATAACCTATAATGTTTCAAAAAAAGCAAAAAATTGCAATCCAATGCAAACAAATATCAATTATAAACAAAATGATTAATTAATTTCAAAACATCAAAATATAAAATATTCACTCTGTAGAAATGAAACTATTTTAGGAGATTTGATTTCTAGAGATTGAAAATATATAAATTAAATAAGTTGACTAATTTGAAGTGAGGTGTATTTTTGACCCTTAATTGCCAATGTGGTGCTACGTCATGCCACATTGGCAAATTTGCTAGAAAAGAGCTGAAAAAAAAACTTGGGTGACCACTTTTGCAAGATATTAAAAAGGTTTGTGATTTAGTGTTACAAAGGTAAGTTTTGTGACCAAAATGTTATAATTTATAAAGTTGGGTGACTGTCAAAGAAATTAACCCTAAAAAAGGTGGGGAATTCATTTTACATGTTAGATATGTGTCAATTATTGGGGCCATTGCTGGGGTTTTTACTTAATTTCTAAGGAGTTTTCGACATTGTATGGTTTACACATTTCGTCGTTATAATTCCACAGGATCACTACAACCGTATGATCCTGAGATAAATAGAACTTTTAATCATAATCTGAGAGACCAACAATGATGGAGCAAAATCAATAAGCTCCAACAATGGCAGCCAATTAAAATAGAGAACTTACATTTTGGCAATCCAACCAAAATGTCACAGCTTAAGAGCCAAGGTGCTTGCCTTTCCTGAGGGATTCCCTGACTTTGAACTGAAATATAGATTCATCAATGTTTTTTCTAACTACTATGGTAAAGATAATAAAGATCCCATAGATTTATAAGGGAACACCAACACAAAGTCAATGTGATGAAACCTAAAGACGTTACTTTAGAACAAGTCAAGCTAAAAGCTTTTTCTTTCGCACTAAAAGATCAAGCACAAGATTGGTTGTTCTATCGTCCTCCAAATTTAATTACTACTTGGAGTCAAATGTTAGAAGCTTTCTTATATCAATATATGCCTCCAAAAAATATTGATTCCTCTAGGAAACAAATTACAGTTGCAAAGATAAAAAATTAATAAAATTTTAATGAATTTTGGGATAGATTTCAAGGACTTTTTCTTTTCCCCAATATGGATATATTAAAACAGCATTATTGGGGTACTTCTATGAAAGACTCTGTCACTTTGAATAAAGACTAGTAGATATTGTTTTGTAGATCTTTATTTGAAACAACACCTAGCAAAAGATGATATTAACAAAATGGCAAAACAATCTAAGCACTATGGTGAAAAGAATGAAATTATAAAGAAAAAACTTTATGAAATCAATATTAAACAAATTAACCTTTTTAAGGATGAGTTTAATGAGTGAACAAGTATGGTAAGTTATTATTGAAAGAAAAAGCAATTCAAGTTAAACCATGTGGATTATGTAGTGAAGTTACACATCCTACGAATACATGTCCTACTAAAGATGAATAAAATACTGAAGAGGTTAATGCACTAATGAATCAATTTTCAAGACTCCCAAGGAATTGATATAATAATAGTAGTAATAATAGTTACTATACTGGTAAACTAAATTCGAATCTTACTTATGGCCCACAAAACCATAACTATATAAGTTATAGGCCACGAGCACAAACACAATATTCACCAATTCAGCAAGTACAACAAATGGTTTAACCTATGCAACCAAAGTTAGAGTAAATCTTGCATAATTTTATGACCGAAAGTCATCAAAGCTTTACACAGATTTCTCGAAAAAAGTTAAGACTAATACTTCCATCAATGTGTTGAAAAATTAATTAAGTAAGATAAATTTGCAAATTAATAGATTAAGCAATTAAAATAAAGCACACAAGTGAATGCTTTGTTTTATGAATATAAAGAAGAGACACATATACCTAATAAGATACCCAAACTAGGTAAAAAGAAGAAAAATATGAAAAACAATAAAAGAAGAAAAAGAAGATATGATGGCCAATGTCATTCCCAATAGAGAATCGATGGCAGAACAATTAAGGGTTACACCTTGTCCTGAAAAACTATACACATAGTATTTTGAGAGAGTAGAAGGATATGAAATATCCTTAAGGACTTTTGGGGAAGTAATAATAGAGAATGTAAAAGAAAAAAATTATCTAACGGCCCAAAAATATTTTAGTTGGGTGATGATGTGTAATACCTATGTATACTCGCGAGTGCATAATTTATGAATTTCATCGCAAATTTTATGAATGATGCTTGCCTTGAGATGTGTGCAACGCGTTGGTATATGGGTATAGGTATGTGTTAATGGAATTTAGGCCGATACAAGTTCATTTGTTAAATAATAGTCTAAGTTATGAAAATATGTCATTGATGTCCCTAAGGTTGATGGATATCAAGTTGGTGACACACTAAGTTAATCATGAATCATGGGATTTGCTTACGGATGAGAGTATATGAAGTTCTAGGAAAGATAAGCGGGGATCAAGAGGTTTATGTGGGTGAAGGAAAGTAAACCATTGATTTTCCTAGAGATCCCCCCGACTAAGTTCATCGAAAGGAAACGATTTACATTACAATAACCATATTAATATGACATTTAGCTATTATTTGGTGTGAAACACTCTTCATCTAAGAAATAGAGAGGTTTTGTGAAAGATTCAATCCAAGGAGTTTGAAGCCAATTTCAAGTGATTGCTAGCTAGGGAATTTGGGGTTTCAAGCCTTGGTAATCATTTTTGCTCTCATTTTCAATAATTTTTGACAAAATAGGGAGTTCATGCATGTAAGATTAGGGCTTTTGGTCTAATTTCATGGATAAACCCACTATTTTTCTAACAAACTTGGGACAGTTTGAACTCAGGATTTTTAAGAGAACAATGTCATCAAAACTGATTTTCATCAATTTTGATGTTCTTGAAGTTTTCTTATTTATGAACATGGTTTTGATTTCAAGTTGATGATGTGTTTATGCAAATGATTGTGGATATTTAAAATTAAGGTAAAACCCTATTGAGGGCCCTCTTAGAAAGATTTATAAGCTTCTAATGGGTGGAAATAGGCTTGGAACTCGGCGTCACCCACGACGTAGTTTGCGCAGCAGGTTGTCTAAATTGACGCTGTGAACGACGCCTCGGGATTTATGCCCACGGTGCCACCCATAGAGCCAAATGCATAAATTGGACAAATTTGACAAGTTTTCGTAAAATAGACGTATCTCCCTTGTTTTAACTATATTTGTGATGCACCACATACCATGGGTAAGCTTAGAGAGAGAGCAAAAACCTATGATCTATATATTTTTTAAATCAAGTCATTCTCTTAGCGTAAAATGGCCTGAAAGTTGGTGTTTGTCCGTAATGATATATATTTCGAATTTGTTGGGGATGATTTTTGTTGCCTACTTTCCAGAGCCTTCCACTTATTGGATTTAGCTCAATTTTTCCTGATCAAGGTTTCCATATGACATTTCATTATCATTGATGTTGATGCTATTTCGAGTTGTTTAGCATGATTTGCGAGAAATGTTTGAGTATAAATATTTTTTTGAGCAAACATTAATGAAAGTAAACTTAAAAGGCTCTAACACTCTAATACCAATCTTAATCGATACTAAGAGCCTCATCGACTTGTATCATATTTCGGGGATTAGTTGGGTGGTATGTAGGAGCCGCGAGAGCTCATTTTTTGAGTAGGTTGAGGTAAGTAAACCAACATGGGCCTCAATAAAAAAAAATTTCTCATTTAATTGGTTCAATTTCCTTATGAATTATTTGTTTGAAATCCAATTTGTGATATTATTAATTGAATGTTATCTTAAGTGCCTTATTTCTTTATGAAATAATTTCCTTTGATACTCATGTTATCCTTGACTTGGTGAAATGCATGCATTATAATTTTGATCCATTGTCTATGATATACATATGTGTTCCATATTGTTTATCTTCTTGAAATATTCTTGTATTGAGCAACATAGGGTTTAAGTGGTCTATTGGTAGTCACGGGTGTTGTGCGCGTGCTGTGTGATCATATGTACCACTGTGATTACATAGATCGTAGATTGTGCCAAGTCCACATTTTAGGATTGGAAAGTCAAGTCGGTAGAGGTAACTATGTTTCCACTATGATTCATGGAGCCAATCGAAGCTGTTGACAACTTAGTTAAGTCTATAGCCCGCCTTGAAAGTCATGTTGTAACTTTGTATTGCAACTTGATGGATTTGGATCACTTGGTCTCCTACATGATCTATCGACTAACAAATCATTGATCTCTAGAATTAATGTTGAGACTCCTTTGAATTTACTCACTAGAATTGTCTCATGTGTGGTGACAATTGCAGGTCCTTCATCTAATAAGGGCAATGAGCCAATGCTTGGAAACTTCCTCTAAGCTTCCATTAAAGTGAGCTCCTACTTTTGTACGTGCAGGTCATTTTCTTGTATTTATATTATATAAGTTTTGTAAATCGGTTAATGGTCCGAGTGCACTTTGATACATGTATATTTCTAGTTTTTGTCACCACATATACATGAGATCATATTTATTGGGTTTCCACACCATAGGTTGTCTTAACTTGATATTTTGCAAGTTATTTAAATTGCTAGTTTATTTTTGTTGCTTAGTAATTTAGAACTTGCAAAACATAATAACTTAACTTTAAAATACTAAATTAATAATAATGATGGAAATGGAGGCTGACTAAGCTTGCGTTGACCTTGCGAGGGTTGACTCGGGGTCCACGTAGGTTTGGGGCCCTGTTTGTAGGGGTTGGGGCTGTCACATATTGCTTATAACATGACGCGAAAGGTGTATTCTACCTCTTCCATTCAACGATGATTTACTGCTGCTAGGAAGGAAGGAGAGAATGAATATATCCTTAAAGTGTTTCGAAAAGTAAAAATTAATAAACCCTTAATGAAATCAATTATGCAACTATCTAGGTATGATGAATTTTTAAGGAATTTACTGAGTCAAAAGATAAGTTTTTAAAAGAATCTAGAGAAAACTTAGGAGAAAAAGTGTCAGTCTTGATAAAGAAGAAAATATCATAGAAATGTTCAGATCCAGAAATGTTTGGGATTCCAATAACAATAGGAACTACTTTTATTGAATTTGCTATATGTGATCTAGGTGCATCAATTAACGTGATGTCCCTTTCCTTATATGAATTATTAAAAATAGGTTCATTGACAAATACACCTATCACTCTTACTTTAGCCGATGGGATAGGAGTTAAACCAAACAGATTTTTAGTTGATGTTTTAGTAAAAGTAAACGACTTAATATTTCCCGCAGGCTTTTATGTTATGGAAATGGGAGATTTAATATCTTCTAATTATCAACCTTTACTGTTAGGGAGACATTTTTCTCACAACTGCTGAGACTAAGTTATATATATTTGAAGGAAATATGTCTATAGAATTTGAAGATAATATTGTCACTTACCAATTCAATGATATGGATGACTATATTGATTCTAATGAATTATTTTATTCAGAAACTCATAATAATGATTCTTTAGAAGTAAATGCTTATACAAAGATCAATACTAAAATTTATGAAGTTAATGCAGTAAATATGAAAAATGACAAAACATTCCAAAGGATGAGAAAGATGAAGGAATTTCAATTGATAAGAAAGTTAGTCAATAATGGATAGTTAAGTATATGGGAAATGAAAAATCAATTATTAAATCGTCAAAAATCCAAAAGTGAATAAAAGAATCATAAGAATAAAATGGTAAGTTCAATCCCAGTGAGAGTGAATGATCTTAATGATATAAATCTGAACGTCAAATTCAAATGGGCATGGTACTTTAAAGCTCAATGCGATATGGGTTCAAATGTGAGTCTTATGCCAATACATTTCTTTCTTCATACTCAATTGAATTTGGATGGACTTGCATTTTCAAAAGGTTAATTACTGGATGGCTTTTCTATCAAACCTATGGGGTGGTTACAAATATGCCAGTTCAAGTGAATAAGCTTATCTTTTCCACTGATTTTCTAACTATGCCACACTGTATCAATAAAGATCCTTTATTGATATTAGGTTGTTCTTTCTTAGCTACTTCTCATGTTGTTTTGGGCACCTTAAATAGAACCATCAATTTAAGAGTGAATGATCAATCAATCACATTTTGGGATGGTAGTAGTGTGAAAAATCCAATGTATACATTCAATGTGTTAACTACAAGCAAGAAAACCATATATGTATCTAAAAAGATGTAGAATGACCTAGGAGAAGTTACTATCTCCATTGCAATTAATATTCTTAGATTTAGGAATATATTATGTGATATTGGAGCATCAATAAATATGCTACCGTTTCATCATCTTTTGAAAGTAAATCTCTACAAGAGAATGAAAGAAATAAACTCGATAGCTCAAATTCACCTTACATATGGATCCATTGTAGATGCACTATGAAGATTGTATAATGTAGAAATTAAGATTGGTAACTTCAGTTTTCTGCTAGATTTCATTATTCTGGATCATGGTTCAGAAGATAATGTGGATATTATACTAAGAAGACTTTTTCTAGTAACTTCTAATGCAATTAAGTTAGTATATGTTTAATCTCTCTCCTTTTGACTCTTTTTTAAAAAATTTCAGAATTTAAGTTTTTAGTAGCTTCGAATAGAGGGGGAATGATCGAGTAGGAAATTTAATTTATGCAATTTTATTTATATATTTATTTATTTAGCTACATATCCAACTCAAATTTTGAATTTATGTTGAATTTTATCTATGTCTTGATCAATAAATATGATAAATATGATAAAAATGAAATAAAATTCTCCAATTCATGCCTAGCGATTTCTCAGCGATAAAAAAATTAAGGGTAAATTGTTGGCCAAATCATTAATAGTTTTTAAAGATTTTGAGTTTTTAAGTCTCAGCAATTTGTTAGTGATTTGTCTTATACCAGAAATCGCTAAATAAATCGTTGGCCATATGTTTAGCGAATTCTCAGTAATTTGCTAAAAACTCCAAATCTTCCCTGAGATCAATGGTCTACAAAGACGTATTTTTACACCCTATCACTGATTTACTTATTGATTTACCAGTGATTTAGCTTAAACCCCAAATCGATGGTCACAATTTTTAGTTTTTAAACACAAAACCTCAAATTACTACACATAAATTTACACATTCTTTCATAAACCACTGCAACCTTTCGAGGCTAAATAAAATTTTCGACTAGATTCACCCTTTCAAAGCTTGATTTTAGCTTATTTAAGACCCATTCATACAAAACAGAGAGCTAGGTTTAGATTTTAGGGTTCATCTAGGGTTCAAGGTTAGAAATTTCGACTAGATGCTTGGAGGCAGAGTTTTAAGAGATTTTGAAGAGTCTTTTACTTGGGAGATTCACTCTCGAGAAGGTAATCATACAATGTCCTACTAGATTTCTCAATTTTCGATCTATGAACTAGTGTTTTATTGAAATTTTTAAGTTTTTTAGAATTTTTGGATTTCAAAGTGTCTTTTCTATTGATTTTTATTTGATCATTATGGTTAAATTATTTCGTCTGCTTCAATTGAAAAGAATGTGAGTAGATTTAAACGATTCTTGAATTATTTTTGCAAATATATTGGGAGATGTTAGTTTTCACTATCAATTTAAAGTGTTAGCATGCAATTGGTTTGGTAATTGATTGAAAAATGAGTTTAAGAGGTTTACGAAGATTTGAATTCAATTTATTGGATAGTTTTATTGTTTAACACATTTCGCACTCGATTTAAACTTTTTTGAATTTTTATCAATCTAAATTCCTTTAGAAATATACCGAATTAATTTCGACCGTTGGTTTTCCATGGATTAAAGATTTTGAATTTATTCATGCTTGTGATATTATTGTTGAGTTTATAATGACTGGAAGTGGAAGAGGAAGAAATACAGGGGAAAAGAAAGGGAAGAGTGTTGTAGTTGAGCAACCCAAATCGAAATCCAAAGTTCCACCTATACATATTATACCCACAGTAGTTTCTATCAACATTTATAGAAATAGAACACAAAGAGAACCTACCCCACCTACCCCAAATGTTAGACATGAAAAGAGTCAAGGTAGTGAGATTAGTGTGGAAACAATTGTTGAGATTCACTTTAATCCAAGTAATTTAAGAAACGACAAGGCTTTGAAGAGGTTTACTGATGATTTTAAGAAGAAAGAAGAAAAATAATTCTAGAGAAAAGGATTCAATTTGAAGAATGAGACTAAGTATGGATCTATAATACTTAGTATCATTAGGGAAAGGATATGGGATTAATCACTAGGGACTATAATTACCTAGAATAAAATAACATTTCACTAGAGATGGGTTGTGAAATCTTGGCAAGGGAGTTTTATGCCAACAGACATGTAAATGAGAATAAGAATGTATCGATAGTCCGAAGGAGACATGTAGATTATTCGGCCGAGAGAATAAATCGATATTATGGGTTATCGAATTTACATAGAAGAGTAAATAATGATTATCCTCAACTAGTTTATAGGATTAGACACGGTTTCCCCCATGAAGAAATTAGATATGGATTAGAAGCAAATCTGGTGGATGGATTTATTAGAGATGCTGAAGGACATCCCAAGCACATCACTTACAAGTAATTGAGAAAAAATGACTGAGGCATGATTTTATATAGTGGAAGCTTGCCTTCAACCAACTCTACAGCACTATGAGGTAGTGAACTATAAGGCAGCTCTCCTTTATCACATTGTTTAGAAGTTGGGATACATTAATATTGGTAAGGTCATTCATAAAGCAATTAGAAATGCATTGACCACAAACAAGAATGATGAATTGCCCTTCCCCTTGATGATCATAGAATTTTGTAGATAAGACCAAGTTGTTATAGAGGAAGTGGAGATGGCTATTTTCCCTAACAAGACTATCTTTGATGAATCTTTTAAACATATGAAGAAAGTGGTAGGATATGGAGACTTGAAAGATGAGAAGGAAAGAAGGGAAATAAAAAGAAGAGAGAGAGGATAAAAGAAGGATACGGGCATAGCAAAGAATAGTGTTAGAAGAAATGCAAGCTGTTGTGTATAATAAGAGATAAAGATAGAATTCTGGGATGCCTACTAAAGACTATCCACACATGTCCATGCAAGAAATAGAGATGTCCATGATGGGGTTAATCTTATAAAACCAAATGAGAACTCTACTTAATCAAGAAATGATGTTCCAAAACAAAAGAGAGTTAACAAAGAATTTCAACAATTTTAAAAGGATAATGATTTGAGTGCCTGAGTTTGGTGTTAATTACAGACTTTACAACCCTGCTGCTAAATTCTGTTTCAATACAATGATCAAGGAAATAGTAGTGATGATACGACTTCTTAGAGGCAATTTAAAGATCTTTTCTTCACTCTTTCTTCTGTATTTCCAAATGAGGGACTTTGCATGAAGAATTGGCTATTATGATATGTGATGTGTAATATCATGACTTATGATTTATGGTGTGCTACTATATTATGCTTGGAAATTCTTAATATTATTAGTCATTTCTTTAATATATGTGATATGTTTATTAATTATTGATCTTTTCTAATTTATGATTAATCTTTATCATATAATTCGTTTATCCTACGTGAGGTATTTTGTTTTGTTTGGTGGAACCCGAATTCATTTTTAACCTTAGAGACAATGTTTGGAATGATTTTGGGGTACTTAGGATATGTGAAACATTGAAGACAAAGTATAGAGGATTCAAGGTAGAATTAACAAAATTTTATGCAAGTTTTTCAAAATTTTCAAGGAAATAAGTAATATTTACATTATTTTTACTTTATGAGATAGAAATGGTAAAATATTTATATTTTAAAGTTATAATTTAGATGTACTTGAATTGAATAGAAGTGATATTTTTTATAATTACCTATGAGGAATATAAATTTATAAGATAAATGGAATCAATTGTTCTACCCTATTGATTGATTTACGTAGATTGTCTATGCACTAGAAGAGTTTTGAGGGATTGATTGCCTTGTATTAGACATAAAAATGGGAAGAAAGTCGAAACAAGAGCAAGATGAACAAGATAGATCTCTAAGAATCTTAAGATAAGACTACTAGTCTATTGAAACGAAATAATAAAATGAGACTAATACCATTGTTTATTTATTAGCCAATAGCCTTATATCTTACCTATTATATTCGTTAATCAGGCAATTTGAGCCAAACCAACTTGAATCTTTTTGGTACCTATCATTAAACCTAAAGCCAATAAACCTAAGCATTTACCTTGTTGGAAAAAAGACTTGCTTAGCTATAATGAAAGTGAGAAATAAAAGTAAAACATATAATAAGAATTTAACTTTAAAGGATATCCACATAAAATGGAGGAGGGAACCGTGTGGCTAAAAAAATGATATAAATAAAAGAAAAGAGACATATGAATTATATGAAAAAGGAAAAAAAAGAAGTTTATAAAAACTCCTCAAATAAAAGATTTAGCTTGAGTACTTAATAGCTAAGTTGAGTGAAGTTTCTTTTTCAACATTTGAACACTATAATGATATATTATTTATTGGTACCTTAACCTATCCGAAATGACCTTAGAAATCAAGTCATATTGACTTTGGTTGTAGTTATGTAGATTGATTTGGTGATTTTTATCTATGAGATTCTATATTGAATGAACTCGCTCTAATTTATTAGACATTGTAAGTGTGAAATCCGAGAATTTCATAAACTTGATTAGGCGACTAATTAAGTGGTTTCAGATTTTAATTGAAATTTTAGTATCTAAGGTGAGACTCACACATTACGGATCGGAGATCATAAGTTTAAATATCATTTTTCTAGTGTTACATGCCTAGTGGATGTGATATACATTATTTCATTGCGAAGTCTATGTGTTGAGGTATATCCTCAATTTTTTTATAATTGGGATTTTAAGTGTTTGTTAGAAGGGCACAAGTGAAATAAAAATTATTAGTTGCTCGTAAAATAGTAAACAAGTTTGAAGTATCACGTAAGGGTTTTTTCTTAGTTTGGGTGCAAGTCAGGATAGGTGGTAATGTAAAATGGATATGAAGTTGGTAGACGATTTTGCCTCGAGTTGTGTGTTAGTTGCAATGGTCGAGGTTGAGATTGGGTCCAAATTGATGCGAGTGAGGCTAGATATGGCAAGAAATTTAGTCTATAAGTGTTTGGTATATCGTTGACAGTTAGAATTTTTGGGGTTTGTCGTGACCAAAACTAGTGTTATGAACATTTTATAGAGTTGGACTGCTTTGTCGAGAGGTTGGCTCAATTTGGTGGAAAATTATATCCAAAACGAGCATCGAAAGCCAAAACATGTCAAAATAAGGGTTTTAGGAATTAATAAATAAAAAGAAATTAAGTTGTTAACAAGCAGCTGATGGTTTATATATAAATATAAAAAAATAATTTTGATTTTCAACCGAACAAAAGTATTTCGTTCGTTCCTAACCCTCTCCGCCCACTGTTTCGCTCTGCGATCTCTCGACCTGCGATTTTCTCATGTTTTATTTTTGCAAAATAGTAGAGTCTCACGAAAAAGTCAGTTCGAGCCAAGTTTTCGTGGCGGAGATGTGGTATTAGGCTCGAAATTTGGTAAATTCTCGATTCATGGATTTTTCATTAAATTTGAATTCTTGCAATTTTTCTATTTCTTTAGTGGGGTTTTGATAGGAATTAGTATAGATTGTTAATAATTGATGCATTGGAATGATATGTGCCAATTTGGAATAAATCCCACATATGAAGGTCAGTGTTTTAGTGAACTGAGTTGATGCAATTCGGTTGATAATTGTTTTGAAGATGTTTTATATTTAAAATTGATTTACATTATGATTCAAGAAAAATTGAATTATTGGTTTTTGTCCGAATTGACTCCATAGGCTATGAAAATATTTTTGAATGTGGTATGAAATGATTTACTGGTGTTTGGTGTCATGTTTTGATGATATAATTGCAAAAATATTGATTTGGAGAAGTTTTTTAAGTTTTGAACTAATAAAGTTTGCCTAATCAACATGCAATATTGGAAAATTCATAACTTCTTGGTTTATGATCTAATTTAAGTGTTCTTGGAGTCTATGGAAAGTATAAAATGTGCCCTACAAGTTCCTTTTTAGTCAATATGAAAAATATTAAAGTTTTTAAGGTTTAAAAGTTACCCTAAGTTAGCTAGTTGAAATCAAGTTGAAGTTGTTATAAATAATAATTTTTGGAAATAGTTATCGAGCATACTTTAGCTTTTGTTTTCGTGGGGTTTCATGATTTGATTTCGATTGAACATTAACTCCTATTATAATTGGGTATGTAGGGAAGCTATTGGAACCACTTTCAAGGTGATTTGGCACTCTGGGACCCCAAGAATTTAGCTCAAAGTTTGTTGGTTGTAAGTAAACCATAAAGTGGTCATTACTATTTATAGAATCTATCTTTATACATGCATCTGTGTTTAATATGCATTCCATTTCGCATCATTCTTGGTCATGCATATACGGAATCCGAATAGAGTTTCGCATGCTTCGATTGTAAGAGTGTGAGTTAATCCACTCCAGACTTGATATACTGCATGCATATAATGTGGGTAATGTCTACTTCGGGGTACTATGCATTAAACTCATACGACTGTTCTAGGTTCATCATAAGAGGGCCCGCTTGTTATGAGCTTAGAAAAATAAATAAGGGATCCACATTGTTATATAAATTTGTTGTTATTTGGAAATGCAATTACATGTCTCCATGTATTCGGACTAACATTTGCAGGAGTACGGAGCAATGTAGGAGTTTACTTACCGAACATCTTCAAGTTGTTTTTCATGATGTCAGGTTCTATGTGAAGACATGGAAGAACAGAAGAGCTTGAAGATCATTGTTGAATGTTTTTGTTAAAATTTTAATTTTCTTGTTGTAATCATGGTATATATTGTTTTAGGATATTTGGGTAAGTGTAGGTCACGAAACACCAGTAAAAGGTTATGAGAGTCTCCTAAATTGGTTTGAAAGTAAGTTAAGAGGTTTATGTTCAGTTTTGGTTAATTTTGAGATTGTAAAGTTATAATTAAGATATCGGAGACTCTAAGTTACTTTATAAGTTTGAATTTGATATATATTGTGAACTGCAGGGAGTTGTGAGTCCTTTTAGGCATATCCCCAATTATGATGTCTTTTAAGTGATTTTCCAGTAGGCCCCTTTTAGGGGAAGTGCTAGCGAAAGTTTTATAAAATTCGAAAAACATTTTGTATGATTTCCTAATTTTCTCCAATTAAACAAATCATGAACTAAGGTCTATTAAGGATATAAATTTAGTTCTTGAGAGTTATTTAGGATTAAAATGAAAAGTACTTTGAGGTACAAAGTTGATTGTATGGTTTAGGTGCCTAATTATGGTGATTAGTTTAAGTCAGGACTTAGTGAAACGGGTCTTGGCAATAAGCTTAAAGCTTGTCAGTGGAGATTGAGAAACCTATATAAAGAAGTGGCTTTTGTATTAATTGAACTTTAAGTTATGATATGTATTGCATAATGGGGGTTCAGTTATCTTTAAGGGTTGTTCTTTAATTTCTCCTTTGTCTACCATAGTTTTTATTTCCATGAGGGTAATTTGTTTCTATTTGATGCTCACTTATGTTTAAGTTAAGTAATTCTGAAATCAGTTAAAGGATGATAAGAGGATATAATTTAGAGTATTCTTTTGATGTGTACAGCAAAGTGCTGAGTTTCAGGGTATTTGATAAATCAATAATTAGAGAGTGTTTTATAGTATATTTTAGTGTTATTTTGAATACAAAAGCTATATTACATTGGGTTTTCTCTTGTTTTTGTGATTTCAGGTTAAATTATGGAAGAATGAAGAAACGAAGGAAAATGGAAAAAATTAGAAGAATTTTATCAACATCAAAAAAGTCCTAGCAATTTACCAGCAATGTCGATTTAAACCTAAATTGCTAGACAAATCTGCAATAGAGAATATCAACGAAGTGTCATGGAAGTGAAGACTAAACTCAAATCGATACTTGAATCACTGATCAATAAAGAGATAGTTTATAAAGGGCTCTACGATCTTTCCAGCGATTTACATAAATAACCTAAATTGCTGAAGTCGACCACGAGAATTTTGGATTTAAAATAGGAATTTGAGTTTGATTATGATAGGTATTAATAAATTCCTATATATCGGAGACTATGGCTTTGAAATTAGGCTTGCCTCATTAATTATTTTCATTACTTACATTGTCATTGCTTTGGAGAATTCATTGGAGATTTAGAGTTATTAATAGAGGTAATTTTTATTAATGCCTTTTTTATTTTATGATGTTTAAGTTTAATATGAGTGAATAGTTTCTTAATTTAAACCAAGATATGAACTACACCTATTGCAAAAAATTATAGTTTATGAAATTTTGAACTTAATGCTTTAAATTGATATTATATTCTATAATTCACATTTTTAATTGATTTTTTTGTGCATTACAATCCATGGAACTAGACTTTGCATACATAGTGCACAATATGTATTGTGGATGATAAATTCTAAATCCAAATTTAATTTAAATAGTAACTAAGATTTATTCAAGAGGTCTTTTAACCTCTTCTGAAGTCTTAGGTGAATTATGTTATAAGTTAAGTATCTAATGACATGTTACTATTAATTCTTACTTAGTATTAAGTGTTTTAATAGAATTTTGTGTTGTTTTGTTATTATTAGAAACTTTAAGCGTTCGAAGTACTAATAGCGATAAGTTATGATATAAAAATGAATAGTGTGAATCTATTATTGGTAAAAAGAAAACTGGTGATTTGAAAGAATTAATATAGCTTATTTATGATAAAGGTTTACTTATCTCATTAAACTCGTGATTAGACCATTACTATGGTTATAATAATTATATCTTAATTTTGAATGCAATTTTTGTTTAGGTTTCATTATCTTTGGTTTGGAAGTGTTATCTTTTGGTTTAGACTTGTTTAAGATTGATTGTTCGATTTGAATTCATAATTAGATTATTTTATTTCATTAGTTTAAGTTAGTTTAGTTAGTTAATTGCTTTATTTTAATTAGAGTATTTTAATTGAGTTAGTATATAATTAGTTAGTGACAAAATAGAATAAAAACCTTTAAAAGTAACTGTTAAGAAGTTTGAAAATCCCTATAGAGATGATCCCGTTTATCGCTACTACAAATCTATAAGTATAATAAAAATGTGGAAAATTTATTATACACGTTCGACACGTATTAGCTTTCAAACATGGTTGTCTCTCTGGTGCTCATAGCTGAGTATGAAAGATAATAAAGCTTCTACATCCTCAGCTTGAAAGATCTCATTCAAAGGTGCCGATCCCAGCACTTATCATTCTTTAAGAGGTCGCTAACTCTATAGACTTGCTAAGTAGGAGGAGTGATAACCATTGTAACAGCCCTATATTTATTAACGCCATTATTTCATATAATTTCATACTCGAACGCCAGTTCAGGCCCATGTGGACACCTCGGATAGGCTACGCCTGACTGGGCATAAATCGTTATTTTTATCAGTTGGTTGCATAATTGCGATGCTAATTATTATTTGTTGAATAACTCATTGCACGTGTCTATTTATATTGACATACCGTGTGTGATTGTGTGACGAGTAAATGTCTCGTAAAGTTTGTCGATACGGGTATCGGGTAGGCGTAGTACGGGAACACTAAGTCTAGACAATATAACTTGAATAAATTACCATAAATATGATAGTTATAGGTTAAGATGAATAAATAAACCTTAGTCTAACGCATGTTGGTCGAGTACATCAGTATTAGTGCGCCTCGAAATGCGTGTCAAGACTCGGGCACATGGTGTCGGGTAGTGGGATCTAACTAATGTATTAACAATGAGACTAAATACACTAACCACATGAATTTAAGTGTCTAAGTTTGTAAATTTAATTGATATGGGTTAATAGGACTATAATTTGGACAAACAAATTGAAGACCATTTATTTTTATGGAGATGATGAAGATGTGTAGGAATCTAAGGCTAAATAGTAACTAGTTAGTAGAGGAATTCATTCTCCATGTGGGAAAAGTGGTATTGAGAGAGGAGGACACATGTCCTAGTATTTAACTTGTATTTGCTAAATTAATCAAGATGCTAATCTAATTACATAAAAGTCAAACTTTGATTTTCATGCAAATAAGAGAAGAAAAATTCAGAACTTTTACGAGCAATGGGAGCTACAATGTGTTAAATTTTTGGGACTTCAAGAGTACCTTATCTTGGAAGATCAAACTACAAAAGATTAAACAATAGGTAACAACTTCTACTCCTCGTTCGTTTCAATTTCGAAAAAAATGTTTTCATGCATGACCATGAAGTATGGAATGGTTTTAGTTTGCTGATTTCATGTTTTTCTAAGGTTGAAGATGAATCATATATGATGCAGCTCCAAACTCTGAGGCAGCCATGGGACCCATCATATCGCATTCCACATCACCAAGCCCCGCCACATCATGGCCCGCTTACCTTTGACGCCCCGTGACCTAACTGGTTGCTTACACTTTTCCAACTAACTCTAGTTTAGCTAATTAATCTCTGTATAATTATTACTGATTTAATAAGCAAATTAACCAATTTATCAAGTTATATTACAATTCTACAGTGGAAGTCTCTAAATGAATATGTTATGCAATATTTAACAATCCTAAATAGTGGAAAACCCAGCAAAAAGATACCATGTATGTATCAAAGGCAAGATAAATAGAGTAAAAAATCCATATACATGTATTCAGTGTTCTACAATCCCCAAAACCCAATGAAAAGTAAATACGTACATAATGTAGTCACACACGAATTTGAATCACTATCTCAGAGGTAGTCGCCTAATACCTCTTTGCCCTTGCCCTTGTTCGTCGAAGGATCTACACTCAGTCACCCTACAAATACAATGACGAGTCCAGTGAGTAAAATCCCAAGAGAAGTCCACACAATATTCACGAAATAAAACTTATAAACTACAAGACATGCGAATATAACAATTGGTAACAGTAAATCATATTCACATGAATGTAGGCAGCATACGGCAAGCAAAAACAGCAGCGTCTAATCAACAGCACATACTAAATAAACAAGCTCAGAAATAAAGCATTAATAAATGAACAACCGTATATCACGAGAAAACCCCGACCTAAACCAACTTGTAATCGAGAAAACAAGACATGAACCACGTATATACTTACAGGCTTACAGTGACTAAACCCCAACTTCAGTTAATGGATGAACCCCTCCATATGCTATTTCAAGTCAAAGGAGCATCTTAAATCTTTCTCGACAGTCGTAGATATATTCTACTCCCATTGACATGAGCATTAAACACAAGTAACCCGTGCAAGAGATTTAGCCACAACCAATATATACGCAAACTGAAATTGGAGTGGAAAACCCATGTGTACCCACAAGCACTCACACATGAATCTGATATCGATAAAACAAACCGTGAATTTTTCAAGGCATTCCAATGGGTTTACGCTCCTCAATTCACACTTCGACTTCCCCAAACTCCCGAATTCAACGCGACTAGCTCCCCAATACCCGAGCTATGCTCCCCTAAGTCCATGAAATCCAATTTTTACATATTTAGTATGTTTATAGGTGATTGGGTATGCATTATATTGAAATCCCAAAAATAGCCTTTCAAATTCAATTTTCATCGTTCATTAGCGCGCTAATGGGTCTAACTAGCGCGCTAGGTGGAGTCAGTGTGCTAGGGGATCTGTCTAGCACACTATTGTTCTTCATTTTGAAAAAATTTAAGTGCCCAAACTGGTTAGAGCGTTAACCAGCCTAGTTAGCGCGTTAATTGCTCTTTATGACAGAATTATCAACTCGAGAATTCTGTCACCAACTCTCCAATTAGCTAACCAAACCCCATAAACATATTCTCCACTCCATGGTGACTCCAAAACATCATTTAAACCAATATAACAACACCAATAGCTCAAAATCATCAAATCCATGATTCCACTAGTTTTTTCAATTTCACCCAAAACCCCGGATTTCCCAAAACCAGTTGTAATTTCTCATTTGAAATACTAATAATACTTGTAATTCATCAAAACAACACCAGAAATGAGTAGATAACTCATCAAATTCAAATTTCACCAACACATTCAAAATTGAGTTCCTTTGAAAGTGTAGAACATGGGGAAGAAGATTATCTTGAGTTTAATCACTTCATTTGCATTCCAAAAGCTGGATTTCAGCTCCTAAATCTCCTATCCTCCTCTAGTTTTTCTCTAAATTTGTACGAAATGGTTTAGTGGTTTGATCAAGAATTCCACTAACTTGCTATTTATATATTTGGCTATGATCAAATGTGTTATGCGTATATCGAGGACTATCTTATTGTCTTTAATAATTTGTCCACACCTTGTTGACACCATTACAAGACTTCATCTATCCTAGTTCCACTTTACTAGGATCATTTAGATTCCCATCTAGGGTCCACATTAATTTAATCAAATTATAGGCTAATTATCATTTGATTTTAATTACATTTCCTTAGGTTAATTTAGTCATATGGTTAGTGTTTTTATTCACTAGAACTAACAAATTTATGATCCCACGAAACCTCGACTACCCGACACCCTATGCCCCGCGCCTCGACATGCATTTCGAGGTAACTTCCGTCACACTAACTCACCGGATAGCAACACACACATGCGGTGTAATACAATAATAATGATTTTTAAACACCACATATAAACAACTATCACCCATAAATAACATATTATCTCGATTCTCGTGTCTGAGTTAACCGAGTTATCCACTTAACGCCCAAATTACGACTGTTAATCCTCGAGATTAACGCTAATACTATTTTAATTAATTTACGTTATTACAGTTCTTCCCAACTAGGAGAAATTTTGTCCCTGAAATTTAAATCTCGAGGAAACTATAGTGCATATAACCTATCCCCATGTAACCATGCCTCACATCTTGATAGTACCATTCTACGATCCCTTGAACACCCTACTACTCCCATCATAGGGAACGTAGTGTTGCACTAAGACATAGATGCGTGCTGCCGACATGATAATAATTTGTCACGCTCTCCAACACCTCCGCAACCTATTCTCGGCTCGATTATGCGCCCAAGTTTCCCTAACCCAGTTAACAAAAATCAGGTAACCGTAAACCTCTCTTATCATGTATCACAACATAATTGTCACATCATGACAATCCCATGCCATTTTTACGACCTATCATAGTCTACCATAACCTAACATCGTACCATAATGCATGCGTGAACCGTAACTGAAATTTTCAAGATTTAGAATCACTTACCCTGAACTCGTTGTAGGGATGTCTTCCGACTTGGCTCAGTCACCACATGCACCGACTCTCAAGTCTGCATCGGTGTCACTACCGCTAGAGTCACCGATCTACTTGAACAGTCTCTCCTAATATAACCCTCCTGCCCACATCGCCAACATGTGATCCTTCATCCTGGTCTCGCCACTAACTCCCTGACCCCTGGCCCTGACCCTATGATCTCCAGTCCTTACCTCCCTGGTCCTGAGTTTGTCTCTACGGCGGCGCTGGTAGTATGGGTACAACATAAGCTCTAGTTGCCCAATCATCATCTCTACGGCCTCGATCGTACAATTTATCATCTCTATCATCTTGATCTCTCGGTCTCTTCTGCCCAAAAATATGTCCAGTCTACCTCTCTAAATCAGTATATAATTGTCGTCGCCCCTCTATATCAGATATGTCCCATGGGTAACCGCTCTATCATACATCTCCTATAGTGTTTGAGCTCTGAATGAAATAATGGCTCTGGCTATGTCCACAATCAAACTTAGACGAAGTACTAAATCTGTACTCTCTTAGTGCCTGCGACGTCCATGGAAAATTGTTACAAATACCGATATTTGTTCATGTACTGTGGCACTAACCGGCTACCATGTCTCAAAACCAGAAACTCCTCTCTCAACCTTAGCCGGATCTCTATCGAAAAGAACTAATCATAGGAAACATATTTAATCTCAGCCCATGTGGTCGGATATGGATGACTGTCTGTATATGATGTCCACTATATGGCAGCATCGCATCTCAGCATATGCCCAGATATCTTGGCCTATATGCTATCCCGAATCTGCAGTAACTTGTGTAGCCTCTAATGTGTAATCAACCATTTGCTAGCTACCTCTGGTGTCCACCTCTATGAAAATATCAAGAATCGAATTTGATTAACTCCCTCGCCAACTTGACCTTTGTCGTCATCAAAGTCTCAAACATGTCTATCAGTGTCAGCATAGCAGTCGACATCTCAGTCTTTGATACTTTCGACCTAGTAACCACTACCGGAGTCTCCTATACCATTGCCTGTGTAAGTACAACCTGAACAGTTTATAGAGCTATTGTCGAAGCAACTGTCGTCTCAATCGTGCTCTGTGCATGGGCGGCGGTGAGTGATGTAATCGTTGTTATCTGTGCATGCATCATGTCCATCAAAAGCCCAAACAGCCCATCGTAAGATGTAAATCATGTGGCTACTGCCAAATCCAAACCCTTATCTCTGGTGTGGTTACTCATTTGACCAACATTTATAAAACGTAGAGTTGGTTGTCCATCCATTGTGATTTTCATCGGAAAGTGTGCATCGGATCATCTTCCATATAAGTGTATATAATATATACAATAAAAAACATAGCATGTATATAAACTTTATCATTGCTCGTTTCATGTTTGCTTCCCTACTAGGATTCTAAGTCAGGATCTTTTGGTTTCCACATCTAAAGTTTTTATTAAGTTTTATTCTATTTTTCTTAAATTATTCTCGAGGCTCCATCGAACCTCTATTTGATACCAAACCGTGGTGTTGGTATCTAGTTAAGGAACAAACTACATTCACTCTTATAAGCTCTATCGAACCTTGCTCTGATACCAAACTGTAATGGCCCATAACTCTGAGGCAGCCGTAGAACCCGCTATATTGTATCCTACGTCACCAAGTCATGCTACATCATGGCCCGCTTACCTTTAACGCCTGGCAACCTAACTGGTTGCTTACACTTTTTCAACTAACTCTAGTTTAGCTAATTAATCTATGTATAAGTATTAATGATTTAATTAGCCAACTAACCAATTTATCAAGTTATATTACAATTCTACAATGGAAGTCTTTAAATGAGTACGTTATGTAATATTTAACAATCCTAAATAGTGGAAAACCCGACAAAAATATACCATATATATGTATCAAAGGCAAGATAAATACAGCAAAAGATCTATATACATGTATTCAGTTTTCTACAGTCCCCAACACCCAATGAAAAGAAAATATGTACAAACTGTAGTCACACACGAGCTGGCGTCACTATCTCAGAGGTACTCACCCAATACCTCCTTGCCCTTGCCCTTGCTCATCGAAGGATCTACACTCAGTCACCCAACAAATACAATAACGAGTCTAGTGAGTAAAATCCCAAGAGAAGTCCACATAATATTCATGAAATAAAATAGATAAACTATGAGACATGCGAATATAACACCTGGTAATAGCAAATCATATTCCCATGAATGTAGGCAGCATACGGCAAGCAAAAACAATAGTGTCTAATCAACAGCACATACTAAATAAACAAGCTTGGAAATAAAGCATCAATAAATGAACAACCGTATAATCACAAGAAAACCTTGACCTAAACTAGCCAATAATCGAGAAAATAGGACAAGAACCACATATATACTTACAGGCTTAAAGTGACTAAACCCTAACTTCAGTTAACAGATGAACCCCTCTAGATGTTATTTCAAGTCAAGGGAACATCTGAAATCCCTTCCGACAGTCGTAGATATATTTTATTACTGTTAACACGACCACTAAACACAAGTAACCCATGCAAGCGATTTAGCCATGTGACGGCCCCAGTCCCCACAAACTGGGCCCCGTCTGACCTAAGCCTACATGCCAAATCAACCCTCACAAAGTCAACGGAGACCTGGTCAGCCTTTTTTTCTATTATTATAAGTTATTTGGTGATTTAAGGTTGAATTATTGTAATTTGTAAGTTCAATTGTTTAATAGTGGAAGCAAAACTTAAACAAATATAAAAAATTCAAAGATATAGATTCAAACATCCTCATGGTGTGGAACCCTGTAGTGTATAGATAACATGCGTCTATATTGTTACGGTAAGAGGGAAATCATGAATATACATGTATCAGTGTCGCTCAAATCCCAAAGAGATCCCCAAGTGTTATCAAAACAACATATACATATACATCTATAGCTACAACACAACAGCGGAAAAAAAATCTACAAGTAAGCAAGAGGAGAAGCCACTCTGAGAGTCATCAGAAGAAGTCACCAATCACTGGCCCTTGCCCTTGCTCGTCTGTGGATTTTCAATTGCCACCGAATGAGACAATTCCAGTGAGTAAAGCTAGTAGAGTTTCAACCATAATTCATGAATTTAAATAAATAATTCTAAGTATCATGCGGGAATTTAAAAGATAAAAAAGTAAATGAAAGTGCATGATAAATGGACTAAAAAGTAATAACTGTGATACAAAATGTCTAGGAGTCAAGGGAAGGTGTCTAAGTGATATAAATCCATCAAGAGCGGGTGCCACTACTCGACTTCCTAGAGCCGCCACTCTCCAAGTCGATAGGCTCAGTTCGGTGTAGTGTGGGGTCATCAACAGTGCCCTGAATACCTCGCCCACGTCTACTACCTACAATCCAATACTAGGGGTGAGGTTACGTTTGTCCATCTAGCACCAAACCCAAGAGTATCTTCCTGACACACTCAAGCTTTTGACACTCAACGATAGAGAATAGAGTCCAAGTAAATGGAATAACAAAAAATAAATCCAAGAATATGATAAGAATTGGAATTGATCCTATAGCTGGTTTACTTACCTCTGATCAACGCTAACACGTGCTCTCGCGGCTCCGACACGCGTCCCAATCAACTCCCCGACGCCCAACTCTAGTTAGCTAAGTACCTAGTGTCCATTTGATTGGTTATATATGTGTTAGAGTCCTTAAGTTGCCTTTAGCATCATTGTTGCTAATGTAGTTTAATTGTAATCTAGCTTGCACATTTGAAATTTTACACTTTTCTGTTCTTGGTACTTTGCTTTTAAGGGTTCTTATTGTATGATCAATACAACTTGACATATTAGTGTTAAACAATCTTATTTAGAGACCTACAATAAATTCCAAGTCACTTTAGGGTCTAATGACTCCTCTTATCCATTTCATGTCCTCATTAAGCACCTAACTCGGCCAAAAAGTGTCCGGATTGGTTTAATAGTGTTAAACAACCCCTTAGGGACTTCAAAATAATTACTTGAAAGTTAGTTTTCCTACAACTTGAAAAATGGCTTAAAAATAAATAAAATTTCTTAAAATTCTCGAGGTTGGTTCCGTGAAGTACAAACCTTGAAACCAAGGTTTTCGAGAAATAAAATCTCATTTATAAGTCCAAAAACCCAATTTGAACCTCTAAGTGAAATTTAAGTCCTTATTTACAAGTATGAGATTTTTAATTGAAATGCGACTTGAAAACAAAGTTAGACACGCTGAAAAATTACAAAAATTGATGGACACCTTCACAATGATATAATAACATATTCTGAAAATTTTGGTCCAATTCCGACATCGTTTGATCCCTGTCGGAATGTGCTCAAATAAAATTCAGCTCAATTAGGAAATCGCCTTTTTCCTATTTCAAAACCATTTTCGAAAACTATTCAAAACTCATCGAAATAGCTTGAAAATCTTGGAGAATCAAATTTGTAGTATGTTGATGTTCTTTGCAAATTTTGGTGACTTTTAGACTAGTGTAGACTATTAGAAAAGGTCCTAAAAGTTTGCCAAAAATCTACCCAAAATTGTCCCTTTCTTTTAGTTGACATTTTATCAAACACTTGAGATGCAACCTCTTGAACTTAATATTGATTTAATTCACATAAGTTATGTCCATAATTAACAAATCCATTTTAGACACCCAAATAGAAGTAAAATCTCAATTATTAGACATCTAGAATACATGCAATCAATCCATCAATGATTTAAATTCATTCGATCATCATCATCAAGAACACCAAGAACATGAAACATGAATTCATTCCAATTTTTTTCCATGACTATAATCCAACTTGTGATACTCATATTGAAGTAAAAAGAATAAGCATAATACCTCCATTTACTAACAAATTCAATCCATGCATGATTCAACACTAAAAACCCCAAATTTAGACATAAAAGCACTAAGTTTCTTGATAGTTTTTGAACACCATTACTTGGATTTTTAAGAGCTTGAAACCATTATACTTTAGATTAATATCTCCCTAATAGATGGGGAGTAAAACTTTAAAAATTTAGCTCACTATGAATCAAAGAAGACATTTAATTTAGCATGAAAATTAAAGAACAAGGGTTACCTAAGTTTGATTTCTTCTCCTTCTCGCTAGGACTCTTGGTTTCTCTACAATCTCCCCTTGATTTCTAAGAATCAACAAGTTTCACCTTCTCAGTAGGGCTGGTTTTTTTTGTTTCTTGCGTTGCATGTAAGCTCAAATAAGTTAAGTCTCACTTTTATACCATCTAATTTGATCATCAATCACTTCCTAGTCCATATAACATCCAAATGCCCTTATTTACTTCAGCCCTACACTTGATTGACACCATTTTTAACTCATCTCTCCTAATAGGACACAACCTAGGATCATCTCAAGAAGGATTAAAGACCACAATAAATCATTCCCAACTATAGGCTTATGTAATATTTTTATTTAGATAAGCTTAGGCACATTTACTCAATTGGATAGTCTATTAATGACTTATCATTTTGTATTGATCTCATACTAGTTCTCGACTACCCACTCGGTGCCCGCGCCTCAATACGCATCTTGAGGCATGACAGGTCCATATTCGGCCTATTGGCGATCCGACTTGGTCAAGTTTGCTAATTACTTAGCTTAGTATCTTATTATATAAATTGGTAATTTGTACATCTAAGCTATTTCGTTCTAAATAGCCCCGTACCCACGTCGCACGCATCTCAAGGAGTCTTTTCACGCATTTTGACATAATCCGACAAATAATTTACTAAAAATTGACATTTCTCGAGAATATAAATGGTATTACATACACCACACATAAATAACATACCTCGGTGTCGACTCCCAAGGATTGACTATGCTCGCCACATCAGGTCGGGTCCATATCACTATCCTAAAATTGACATGTGGCATGAGTTAGAATTTTTGAGTCATTACAAGCCACAACCAATATAAATGCAAATGGAAATAGGAGTAGAAAACCCATGTGTGCCCACCAGCAGTCACACTTGAAATTCGATATAGATAAACCAACCATGAATTCTGTTAGGTATTCCAATGGGTTTACGCACCTCAATCTGTGCTCTGACTTCCCTGGATTCCTGAATCCGACCGACTAGCTCCCTAATACTCAAGCTACGTTCCCTAAGTCCTTAAAGTCCAATTTTTACATATTTAGTATGTTTATAAGTGTTTGGGTATGTATTAAATCAAAAATCTCAAAAGCAACCCTTCAAATTCAATTTTCATCTGTCATAAGCACGCTAATGGGTCTACCTAGCACGCTAGATGGAGTTAGCGCGCTAGGGGATCTATCTAGTGCGCTATTGTTCTTCATTTTGAAAAATAGTTATGTGCTCAAACTGGTTAGCGCGCTAACCAGCCCAGTTAATGTTTTAATTGCTCTTTATGACAGAATTCTCAACTCGAGAATTATGTTACCAACTCCCCAATAAGCTAACTAAACCCCATAAAAATATTCTCCACTCCATGGTAACTCCAAAACATCATTTAAACCAACAGAACAACACCAATTAGCTCAAAAGCATCAAATCCATGATTCCACTAGTTTTTCCAATTTCACCCAAAACCCCAATTTTCCTAAAACTAGCTGTAATTTCTCATTTGAAATTCTAATAATACTTAATTCATCAAAACAACACCAGAAATTAGTAGCTAACTCCTCAAATTCAAATTTCACCAACATACTTAAAATTAAGTTCTTTTGAAAGTGTCTAAGATGGGGAAGAATATTATTTTAAGTTTACTCACTTGATTTGGACTCCAAAAGCTGGATTTTAGCTCCTTAATATCCTCTACTCCTCTAGTTTTTATCTGAATTTGCATGAAATGGTTTAGTGGTTTGATCAAGAATTCCACTAACTTGCTATTTATAAGTTTGGTTATGATCAAATGTGTTATGCGTATCTCGAGGACTATCTTGTTGTCCTTAAACATATTGTCCACAACTTGTTGACACTATTACAAGACTTCATCTATCCTAGTTCCACTTTACTAGGATCATCTAGATGCCCATCTAGGGTCCACATTAATTTTATCAAACTATAGGCTTACTATCATTTGATTTTAATTACATTTCCTTAGGCTCATTTAGTCATATGGTTACTATTTTTATTCACTAAAATTGACAAATTTATGATCCCACTAACCCTTGACTACCAGGTACCCAATGCCCTGCACCTCAACACGCATTTCGAGGTAACTCTCGTCACATTAACTTACCAGAATAGCAACATACACACATGAGGTACAATACAATAATAATGATTTTTGAACATCACATATACTCAACCATCACCTATAAATAACATATTCCTTCGATTCTCGTATCCGAGTCAACCGAGTTATCCATGTAACTCCCAAATTATGAGCGTTAATCTCGGAGATTAATGATAATCCTAGATTAACTAATTTGGGTTGTTACAGTATATATGTCATATAACTTTGGTTTCAAAAGAATTAATATAAACTTGCTAGTAGAACCAATTATATTCAAAAAACATTAGCCAAACTTTGCAGCGGCATAACTCCCTCAATACTTATCGAACTGGGTTGATCATTTCGTATGTTGTTGTTATGTATGTTAGATGACTTATGACAAAACATGATCACGAATTTTGGAGCTATATATGAGGAGGAATATTTTACAATCTTGTTGGTCGTATTTGTTTTCAAATTTGAACGGTTTTGGTAGAATTTGGATATCTTTTTCGCTTTCAATTGAAATTTTGCATACCAAACATTTTCAGAAAGCTAAGACAGAGACCAACAACTTTTATGTTGGTGATTTTTCAGATCTGACACATGTTGATCGTGAACAATAGTTTCATGCATTTTCTTAATATTTGTAGTAGTGGTAAATTGGACATCATCTCCATGGGGATTTTGCAAACTTCCAAGGAAAGTATTTTTTTGCCTTGTTTTCTTAATTTAGTTAATCTAATTAAATGGGAATTGAAATACTAACTAGCTAAAAAGTACGACTATTAACTTAATTAACCAAACTAACTAAACTAATCCAAATAATTCAATGCAAACTTAATTAAACCAAATTCAAATTCAATGTAAATATAAATATTTAAACAAACATCTAAACAAACCTCCACTAAACAATGTAATATACTTGGATTGCATTCAAACACTAGAACATAACATTACCGCGTAACCTAGTTATAATTATATTGCATGGAATCTTGGAATCATTAAATCCTAATTCATAATATGTTGATAGCCATTAGCAAACCATCGATTTTCCTATATTCAATGGAAAATAGTCATATCCTTATCATTGTATATCTACTTATTGGATAAAACGCAATAAAATAGAAATACGATAACATTAGCACTTAATGAAAATCATTCCTAATCTAAACCAAATCTTAATCAGAATATGTCAATCAATAAATAACTTAGAACACAATCTCCTAGAATATCCACTCAGGTAATTTGGCCCTATAGATTAAGCCTAGTTACTACTTTTATAATTATTGTCAATAATCATAGACATAGATTCAGAAAATCAAATATCATAATACATATTTTCAATTATGCATACAATATCAATCCTCATTAGTCGTAATACGCAAAAACAACTTCTTAAAATTGTGATTGTTGTGTATGAATAGATTTAAAGCATTAAGTACAGGATTCCTTAATTATAACTATATAGCAATGTAAAGTATATACATGTCAAGGGTTTGTTTAGATTAATAAACTACTCACTCATGCTGGAAATACATAACGCAATAATATAATTGAAAGGCATAATTAAATAAATACCTCTTATTGAAATAAACAAAGCTCCAATGTCCCTTCAAACATAAACTCAATAAAAACTAATGGATGGCTCTCACAAACTTGATAAGAGAAAATAGGGCTTTGAAAAAGTACAAATTTCGAAGCCCTAAGATCATATTTATAGTTTCCTAAGCTATACAAATCGTAGATAAACTCGAATTCTTCCTAATAATTTAAAAAACTCATCACTGGCCTCAGCAATTTGTCAGTGAATCCTATTTTGTGCACAAATCACTGAGTTAATTACTGAAAATGTCTCTCAGTGCTCCACTGACTCATCCGGCAATTTTTTGTAATTCTCAATTCGCTGGCTATTCACTGGCTCTTCTATGCTGCCAATTTATGCAGCGATTAATGTGAATTTTTATATCGCTGGGAAAATACTAGACTTTTTCTTCAGTTGACTGTTTTGACTTTCTTCCTTTTTTTCTTCCATTTCTTCATTTTTCCTAATTAAATCTTAAAATCACAAAAAGAGCATATCCAGTGTAATATCATCATTTATATCTAAACAATCCTAAATTATACTATAAAACACGTCTAATTATTGACTAGTCAAATATCACCAAACTCAGCACTTTGTTGTCTCGAGCTAAGGTATAGTCTCAATCATATTCTATTTTCATTCTTTGTATAATGATTTCAATCTGATTCATCTTAATTTAAAAAAATAGATGTTTTTAAAAGGAAGTGATCTTCAAATAGAAACATATTCCCCTCAAGTAAATAGAAATTATGATAGAGTAACCTAATGCAGTACCCCTTAGAACTTAAGGTTTTAATCAATTACCAGGGCCAATACACAATATAAGTTTTCTCACTCTCCACTGACAAGCATCAAGCTTGCGATGACTAGTGTAAAATCTCAAAATATAAAAACCATTAGATTAGTCTAAATTTTAGAAAATACTGTATAATAGCACCACAATCAAGATTAATAGGAATTTTGCCAAGATACTAATGAATATATCGTTTACAACGTATTAAATTAAGAAATACTTTACTCAACCCTAGCTTCTAGCATTCGAGCTAAATCTTTTCTTTGAAGAGTTTAAGAACATCCACCTTTTTTCATCTCATGTTTTTTCTACTTCATCCTAATTATTAATTTTTTATTATTTTCTTTTGCTTTTGACTTTCGAGTCCTTGCTTCATTTCTTATGGATATTCTCACATTTTTTCATTATAGATTCTCTGCTCCATTTCCTAAGGAATCTATAGGACTTTATATATATTCACAAACTCTTATTAGCACTTCTCATTGTCTACTAAAGTTGAAGTATTCTTTCTAAATTATATAATTCATCAGTTTCTAACCCATTTCTTTTTTCAATTGTGGCATAATAATTCTAATATACATTATAAAAACACTTAATCAATAGCCTTTGTATCACAAGATTCTTAAAAATTTGTCTTGTTCATCTTGCACTATTGTTTCGATCTTCTACCCATTATCATGACTAGCAAAACGTAATCTAAAGCATACATCATCTAGTAAAGTTAATCTAAAAGGGTATAAAAATTAATTCATTCTATCATATAATTCATACTTACTTGAATTTGGAAGAAATTTGAAGATTTTCATCAACTCACTTGAATATCAGAACAAAAGTTTGAACTTTGCATCAATTCTAAACTTATCTTCTACCTTTCTTTTCTTTGCTTGCTATATTTCTATCATTATCATATTTCACCTAAAATACCTCCAAACTCATTCCAAACCTTGTCCTCAAAGTTTAAAAATTAAGTCATGTTTCCAATAAAACAAATATACCTCGTGAAATGTAAATGAATTGATATAATCATAATTTGGATAATTAATATATAAAGTCAGTGTAGAAGGTTTCATCAAACGGAGTTATGAATAATCATTACCAATGTATATCAAATGTAGCATCACCATCAAATGTATTACCAAAGCATCATATCAAATGTATCACATCACCAATCATAGTGTCAAAGACAGCATATCATTAGCACAGATTGCATAGTATCATCACCAAAGTTATAGGTAAGACCTCACAAATCATCACTCAGAGACAAAGGAGATAAAATAGAGTAAAAAATCAATGCCATCATCCTGAAGTAGCATTATGATCATCATCCACTGGATCAATCCTCTCGAACTAGTAACTCGCTACGGGATCATAGAGGTTGTAGTCCTGACCTGACAATAGTTGATCATCAAAAATATCGTTAATCATTAGCCTCATTTGTGTAGATGGTACTAGAACCTCTGTGCCTCCTCTTCATTTATTTCTTTTTGACATTATCCACTCTATCCTATGAATGCTCATTGCTAAGACCCTCTGGTTCTCGAACACCAGTTCTCGATTCCTCAGAGTTCTCACTTGATTGCGCATAATCGAACCAATAAAGGCTAACTCTGACTCCTCCATGTAAATTCCATCAAATTTCGTAGCACGTTGCTTCACATTTGGATCATTTCGTGCTCTCGACATTTCTTCTAAAACTTTCCTCGTTTCATCTCTAATCTTTCTTCTTTGCTCTGTCTCTTTGCTGGCTATCTCAACCTTTTCCTTCTACTATTTAGAGTCTTCATATCCATCAATTTTTTATAGCTCTCTATTACTGCTTTCGTGATAGTCTTCTCCAATAAAACATCCATCTCAAGTCCTGCCATATTTACTCGATCTTCTCTGCAAAAAGTCGTGATCATCAAAGGAAATGGTAATTCTTCATTCTTCTTTTTTGTGATGGCACTCCTTATAGATTCATAGATAATCTTGCCAACACCTAAACATCACAACCCCTTCACAATGTTGCAAAACAAAGTGACTCTATAGTTCCCGATCTCGTAATACTGCAGACTTAGCTGTAAGCTAGCGTTGATGAAATAACATCATGTTTTCGTGATCTTCCTAAAAGATTTGGTAGTGATGTGTTTTGGGTACCCATCCGAGTCACAAATGAATCCATCACCATGGATTGCCTCTAATCCTCCCCTAATTTCGTCAGTAAATAATGGAACTTAATCGAATATTCTGGCTTTGGGTATTTATCATTCTCTTTTTGGTGAACTTCTAGTAAACCAAAATATGGTTCTATTATCGCAATAAAATAATCCACTATTCTTCCTCTAACTTGCAACTCTATTTTGTTGTCACTTCCATAAGCATTCGCATAAAACCCTCTCACTAAAATGTCACGTCCCTTCTCGTTAGGAACATCCTCAAGGGATAAATGGTGATAGTCCCTAGTCAATAATCTTCAGTTTCTTGCATCAATGATATCTAACATCCTAGGCCTATATTTCAACTCATTTTTCACATTGAACCCCCTTTCCGGGGATCAACTTCATTCGTCTCTCTATATATTTCTTAATCTTGCTAATGGCCTTATCATTGATAAAATTTACCTTCCTAAAAACATACTTTTTCACCCTTCGGTTTCTCTTTTTCTACTCCCTCCTCCTCATCCTCATATTCTTCCTTAGAATCATAGCTAAACGATAAGGGTGGAGTAGACTCTCTTTGCGGTCTAATCCTAAGTGTATTAATAGAAATTCCTTTAGGTCTTGGGGACAACTTGGATTAATCGTTGGGTTTTTCTATTAACTTTCCATTTCCTTTCTTCTCCCTCGAACTTCTACCCCTTCCACTTTCAGCCATTTCAATAGATACAAGTAAAAGAATAAACTTGTAAAACCATTTTAAGCCAAATTATTGGAAAATAGTTCGATATAATTGAACTTATTTATCTAATGAGGAAAAATTCATCAAAAAATTCTTTTAAATCGAAAATTTGAAATTCATATGAAATTCATTGATAAAACATCATCGTCGTTCGTAAGTAATTTAAGTAATGCGATAGATAAACACAAAAACCCCCAAACTCACTTGAAACTTAGTCTCAAATTAGTTTGTGTATAAAATTCAGTCCATTGACCATATTCTAAAAATAGTTTGAAAATCCGATATTAATAACCAAATTGTCACACCACTTCCATGCTATTATTATAATTGAAAACAATCGACATCAAAATCAATTTTGAGCAAAAATTTCAAAATTTATGCTCTAACCTAATAAAAAATCCAAAAATATATGAAAAACCAAAAATATAATCGATAAAAGGCTCAAGTTCTCGTTGATTACCTTCTAGAAAGTGAATCTTTCAAGATTAGAACTCTAAAACTCCTCTAGAACACTCCTCCAAGCTTACACTTTGAATTCCCCTTGCTCAAGCTCAGTTAGTTCTACACTTTTAAAACTCATCAAATTTTTTATTGAATGTGTACAGATTGAGGTGGGAATCACTTAAATACACTAAAATCTTGCTTTGGAATGTTGAATCTTGTCAAAAATTTGGTATTTGGGTCAAAAAGTTGCAATGGTTTGTTAGTGTGAATTGAGTAAATGCGGCGATTTTGAGTTTTAGTTTTTTAAAATGCGTATTCGTTCTCAGTGAATCAGGGTTTAAATGGATTTGTTGGGAAATCACTGCCTAAATCATTGAAAATGTGACTCAGTGGCTCACCGACTAGTTCAGCGAATCCTAATTATAAGAGCAAATAGCTAACAAATCGCTGACCTTAAATTACACTACAAATTTTGCAAACTGCTGCGGATTTTCTTAACGAAATCTAGTAGAAAATAGAATTGATGGGAAATCACTAGCCTATTTTAACTATTTTTGCAATTTAATTGTTTTTCCCATATATTTATCACATATATGTCTAATAAAAAAGGTAGCATTATTCAAAATTATCATAATTTGACTATGATATGTACTAAACAATAAGTCCATTACTATAAATAACTGACTAAAATAAAAATTAATACATAAAGAAAATATAATATGAAAATACGTTGGCTCGATCAACCCCCTTATATGAAATTATTTTGGAATAAAATTCCTAAAATATCCTTATGATAAGAGTCAAAAGTTTAGAGAAAATAAAAATAACTAACTAATCATAATACTAAAACTGAAAGTAAATATAGAGCATCAACAGCCTCCCATAAAACTTTTTTATTTGATGTCATTGGCTTGACTGAATCATGCAGTTCTAAACTAGTTCTATAAACTTAAATGTAGGATTGTCCACTCTAGTGCCATTCCAAAAAGTGATTGCTCGGCCATGCACTCTAAAAGTGATTGTATTTTTCAGAGTATCCATGAAAGCTTGCGAAGTGGCTAAGAAAGGTCATCCTAAAATCAACAGAGGATCTTCATTGATGAAGTGTGGCATAACAAAAAAGTATGTGGCAATAATGTACTTCTCAATTTGAACTGGTACATTAGTAACCATTCCTATTGGTTTCACTGAATAACAGTTTAGTAGAGGAACTTTTTCATAAGCAAGTACATCTAACTTCAGTTGAGTATGAAGAAATAAGTGAATTGGCATGTAGTTTGCTCTAGAACCTGTATCACAAATAGCTTTAAAATACCAAGCCCATTTAACTTTTATGTATATGTATATATCTCCTGGATCATCAAGCTTGAAAATTGCTAGATTTTTCTTTTTTTTTCTTCTTATTCTTCGTAACTTTAAACTCCTCCATTTTAAGATCATTCTCAACATTTCTTGGTTACTTAACCCTCCATTCTTTAGTTATTATCTTTTCATTTGAAGTATCTTCAACTCGTTCATTCTTTGCCATAACATTTTTGTCTTCCATTGTTAGTGCATTAATAACATATAGTTATGCTTTTAAATTATGATAATTTAATTCTAAAGATTCATTATCATTAGTTTGTTCATTATCAGATTCATAAGAATTATCATAGACATCCTCGTCATTAAAATGAAAAGTGAAAATTTTGTTTTCAAATTCCATAGACATCGTTCCTTCAAAGATATCTAACTTATTTTTAGCTATTTTAAGAAATAGTCTTCCTAATAGTATAGGCAGAGATTTAGATGATACTGAGTCTCCCATTTCCATGACATAGAAATCAGTTGGAAATACTAAGTCATTTACTTTTACTAAGACATCTTCTAGTAAACCATAAGGTTTAATAACTGTGTTGTTAGCTAAGGTAAGATTAATAGGTGTATTAGTCAACAAATCTATTTTCAATGACGCATATAGTTTAAGTGACATAGCATTGATTGATGCTCCATGATTTCACATAGTAGAGTCTATAAAAGTTCCTAATGTAATAGGAATTCCAAACATTCCTGGTTCAAAACATTTCTCCGGTATTTTCTTTTTAATTAAAGCCAACACCTTTTGTCTTAAGTTTTCTTTAGATTCTTCCAAAAATTCATCCTTAGATTCAAAGAATTCTTTCAAAACCTCATCGTTATTAGAAAATTGCATAATTGATTTCATCAATATTTTATGAATTTCTATTTTCCTAAATGCTTCAAGAATATCTTCATTGTTTTCTTTCTCTCTATCATCAGCTAATAGTTGTGGAACGGTAGAATATGAATACATATCTTCATTCAAATTATCATAAATCTGATCATTTTTATCTTTATCAATTATTTCAGACTTTTCTAAAGATTTTCATACGCTTCACCTCTGGTTAAATACCATGGGTATAGCCTTTTAGGAAAATGTGTATATTTCAGTTGTTCTGTCATCCATTCTCTAGTAGGAATGACATTAGCTATTATTTCTTCTTCATCTTCAATAGTTTGATGTATTTTCTTTTTATTACCTTGTTTAAGTATCTTTTTAGTTATAGGTGTGTCTTTTCATCACAGAATAGAGCATTGACTTGTGCTTGATTAGTAGGAGCATTAGCAGCTTGAGTAAGTGCTTTAGCTTTATTACTTTATTGAGTACTTAACCTATTTATTTGTATATTAATTTGACATAAGTGATTTTTCAGATCATTTATAATAGTATCAGTCTTAATCTGACTTTGAGAAATCTGTGTAAAGTTTTGATGACTTTGGTTCATAAAATTATGCAAAATTTGCTCTAAATTTGGATTTGTAGATTGAGCATTTTATTGAGGTTGTTGATTAGGTATAGATCGCATATAAGCTCTTGGTCAATAAGCGTTATAATTTTGATTTTAAGTATCATAACTAAGATTTGGGTGTTGTCTTCCGGGATAAAAACTATTGTTATTATATTGGTTTCTTAGAGGACCAGAAAGTTATCCCATCATTACATTAACCTCTTCAGTATTCTCTTCATGTAGAGTAGGACACGCATCCGTAGGATGTGTAACCTCATTACAGAATCCACGAGCTTTGAGTTGATTAGATCTATCTTTAATTAACAGCTTAAACATATTAGATAATTGATCAATTTTATCATCAGATGCTTTATTTCTTCCATTATCAACTACATAAAATTTATTTCTTGAGGATTCAATCTTTTCGCCATATTCCTTAGATTGTTTACCAATTTTATTTATTGCTTCCTTTGCTAAAGTAGATGTTGTTTCAAATAAAAATCTACCACATATTGTGCCTAATAACCTTTATTCAAAGTGATTGAGTCCTTCATAAAAATATTCTAATAAAGCTCTTTGAGTATGTGCATGTTATAGACAAGACGAAATAAATCTTTGAAATTTATCCCAGAATTCATTAAAATTTTCATCATCTTTCATTTTTGCAATTGTGATTTGCTTTCAATAGGAACGATTTTTTCTAGCAAGCATATATTCGTCTAGGAATGCTTCTAATATTTCAGTCCATGTAGCTATTGAATCTTGGGTGAGATAAAATAACCAATCTTGTGCTTGATATTTCAATGCAAAAGGAAAAGCCTTAAGTTTGACTTGTTCTAGAGTACCTTCTTTCAGTTTTATCATGTTAACCTTATATTGACACTCCCTTATGAATTTATGTGGGTCTTCATTGTCTTTACCATAAAAGTTAGGTAAGATACTAAAAAATCCATATTTAAGTTCAAATTCAAAAAATCCATAGGGGTATGCTATGCACATAGGCTCATATGCTGTAACATTTTGATTTGCTTGTCTAAAAGTAAGTTTTCTACTATTATTATTATTAGTTTTATTTATAATTCTATTAGCATTATTGTTATTATTATTAATGACATTTTCATTATTATTATTATTATTATTATTGTCATCCTACATCCTATTAACTAAATTTTCCCTAAGTTGTTGTTGTTTGAAATTTCAATTAAAAGTTTTATCTATTTCAAGATCTAACAGATCTAAAGATCCTATAGAACTAGAACGACGAAGTGTGTAAATCATACAACGTCTATCCTAAGAAATTATTTAAAAATCCCCTGCAACAGCGCCAAAAATTAACACGTGTCGAGCATGCAAAATAGTTTCCCATATTTTTCTATTTTTGTAGTAATGGTAAGTGGGATATCATCTCCACAAGGATTTTACAAACTTCTAAAGGAAGAAATTTTTTGTCTTGTTTTTCTTAATTTAGTTAATCTAATTAAACGGGAATTGAAATACTAACTAACTTAAAACTATGACAATTAACTTAATTGACCAAACTAACTAAACTCATTCAAACAACTCAATGGAAACTTAATCAAATGAAATTTGAATTCGATATACTATAAATATCTAAATAAACCCCACTAAACAATGTAATATACTTGGATTGCAATCAAACACTAGAACATAACATTACCTCGTAACCTAGTTATAATTATATTACGTGAAATCTTAGAATTATTAAATCCTAATTCATAATAAGTTGATAGCCTTTAGCAAACCATCGATTTTTCTATATTAAATGGAAAATAGCCATATCCTTAGCATTGTAAATCTACCTATTGTATAAAACATAATAAAATAGGAATATGATAGCATTACAACTTAATGAAAATCATGTCTAATCTAAACCAAATACTAATCAGAATATGCAAATAAATAAGGAACTTAGAACACATTCACCTAGAACATCTACTCGGGCAATTTGGCCCTATAGATAATCCTAGTTACTACTTCTATAATTGTTGTAAATAATCATAGACATAGATTCAGAAAATCAAATATCACAATACATATTTGCAACTATGCATACAATATCAATTCTCATTAGTTGTAATATGCAAAAACAACTTATTAAAATCATGATTGTTGTGTACGAATAGATTTAAAGTATTAAGTACAGGATTCCTTAATTATAACTATATAGCAATCCAAAGTATAAACATGTCTAGAGTTTGTTTAGATTAATAAACTACTCACTCATGCTGGAAATAAATAATGCAATAACATAATTGTCAGATATAATTAAATAAATACCTCTTATTGAAATAAACAAAGCTCTAATGTTGCTTAAAACATAAACTTAATAAAAACTAAATTATGGCTCTTACAAACTTGTTAAAAGAAAAGAAGAGGCTCAGACATAATGCAAAGTTTGATGCCCTAAATTTCGGTTTATAGTTTCCTAAGCTATACAAATCATAGATAAACTCAAATTCTTCGTAATAATCTAAAGAACTCATCATCGGCTTCAACGATTTGTAACTTAACAATTTTCGTTCACAAATTGTTGAGTTAAACACTGAAAATATCTCCAAGTGCTCCACTAATTCATCTGGTGATTCCTTTGTAATTCTAAATTCATTGGTATTCGCTGGCTCTTTTCTATTGTCGATTTATGTAGCAATTCCTTTGTATTTTCATATCGCTCAGAACTCGCTGAACTTTTTCTTCAGGTGACTATTTTGACTTTCTTCCTCTTTTTCTTCCATTTCTTTATTTTTCCTAATTAGATCCTGAAATCACAAAAACGAGAGAATATCCTATATAATATCATCATTCATATCTAAATTCATCCTAAATTACACTAAAAAACATTTCTTATTATCGACTTGTGAAGATCCGAATGTTTTCATGCTTAAAAATGCGCTGCAAAACATGACTGAAAATGAAACTTTATCAGTCTTTAAGGGTTATTTTGAAGAATTGACCAACACACTTAACTTTAAATACCTATAATTGATCATAAATACTTGAAATTGATCCCAGGGGACTCAGAGATTATAGTGCAATAATCGAAGGCATATTAGGCTCATATTAGGTATTTTTGGGACTTTGGAGTGCGATTTGAGGTGCGTAAATCCCATAAGAAAGATATATTTAGTATTTAACTATTTCAATTGTTATATATATTGTTTCTTTGCATTTCATATCCTTGTTCTATCACTTCTTTAGTTTGGTTTATCAGTCGGTAGTTTTGTTTGTCGCGGGGTTTTATTCGGTGTTGTGTTGTACGGGATCTAGTACAGTAGACAATAGCACATGTCACTCGCGCCCTCGGTGAAAGGCAACCCAAGCTGCTGACCTTATCAGTGCACATGTTCGATGGGTTGTGATATAGACCGACCCTCTACTAGTAGTCTATATGTGAGCCAATTTGGTAGGGCCTTTTGGATCATCCGGATTGACGAAGTATGGTCTAATCTGCTATGCATGACACAACCATTTAGTTTTCATTGATGTTATATATGCATGCAATGATCTTACAGTTGCATGTTTATTTCGGCATGTTTATTTAACATTATTATTAGCTTCTCTATTATTAAATACTCGATGGTTTTCTCTTGGGAGTTTACTAACTGGACTCATCATCTTTTTTTGTTGGGATGACTGATTGCAGATTCTAGTACCAGTAGAAACAAGGAGATCCTAGGCGACTATCTCTGATTGGTGACAGTCTGGGACCTACTTGTATGTGTTCATTTGGGTATTTTGCTTTATGTTGGGGTTATGGAAGACTTGAGAAGCACTATACATGTATATATTTACTTATCACAGTATGTTGTCGTTTTATATACAGAATACTATTTTTGGGTTTTCCACATTAGGATGTTTGTTCATGAGACATGTCCTTTATATATATATTCTATGCTATTTCATGTCATTTAAGACTTCCACTGTAAATTACTGGTTATCTACTTATAACTCTGTAAAACACAAGCCACACTTGTAAATGGTTGATTCGGACTAAAAGACAATAAATCCTAACTTGTAACATAATGAATATCTCGTATAACTAGAAGAAACTATAGAGAATACAATGACTAGCACATACACTGAGGAACATTGACATGGAAATGTGCATCAGCAGGGCTAGGGACCCACGTAGTAACTCACTCAGCGACCTCGGGGCGCGGGGCTGCCACAGTTGGTATCAGAGCAATGTTTCAAGGAACCTCGGGAACTAATGAAAGAGCATAAAACTTAATTAACAAACCTTACATGTAGAAACCCAATGTACTTGCCTTAGAATCTAGTTGGGAAATGACTGTAAGGCTTGTAGAGTTATGGTTTATATACATGTTATGTTTTTACTGTATGTTATATATTATATGCATATATATACCAAGGTTGATCCTGGTGCACACTTATCGATGCAAATCAAGATGGAAGGATAACCCTCTACACCTACAGAGAGTGGTCAAACTAGCGATCTGGGTAGGGCTACTACCACCGCTACAACTCAGAGTGTTGACGACCAACTTGCGGCACATGACGCTCAGTTGGCCAAGATTTTACAATTACTCAGGGTTCAGGGCGCAGCAGCCACCGTAGCAACAGTAGCTCCTACAGTACTTGCGGTACCGACTACTACTACTCCGACAGTTTTCGCCCCAACTATCCAACAGATTCCTGTTCAGGCTACTACTCACATAGTTCCTAAGACACATGTTGAGAGGGTTACTCCAGTACTCCTACTCCTACAACGAAGACCACAGATACGACACTACAGCTACTACTTTTGAGTTTACCTCGTCATCTGAAGCCAAACTAATCAAGCATTTAATCAGATTTCAGCCGAGATTCTTCCATGGAGGCGGTGACTTGGAGGCGGCCGGGAAGTGGTTCTTATCTCACTAGTGGCTTTACAACCTGTTGAGGGTTAAGGAGAACATACAAGTTAGGGTTTCGGGATAGTGTTTCGGGGGAGTAGCAGCTTTGTGTTTGACTATATATTGTGACACCAATCCAAATTTGACGACTTGGGCCGAGTTCTGTCAGCTGTTCTACGATGACTACATACCGGTGGAGGTGCAGCTGAGGTTGAGAAATGAGTTTCTGGCCCTAAGAAAGGTTAACATGTCAGTTATATATAGAGAGATATAGGTGTTTACTGCAGTTTGCCATGGACATTATGGGGATAAAGATACTGCAGATCTACTTCTATGTTAAAGGATTAGAGAAGGCTCGCTAGTGCTATTACATCAACTGAGGCTCGCACTCTACAAGATATGTATGATCGAGCACTCACATGCAAGACCTTCCTCCTGCAGAGAAAATGTAGACTTGCATTAGTTGGTTCATAGAGGCAGTCAGGGTAGAGTTCGAGGTCACGCCAGAGGTAGAAGATGTAAAGAGATAAGTATAATATGAGCCACGAAGATGACTACAATCATGGGGATGACTATTAGTCAGATCAATACAGATATGACGATAGACGTGCAGTACATGTTAGTGCGCTTATACCGAAAGAGCAACTGAGACCGCAGTACAGACAGGATCGGGATCAGGAGGTCATGACAAGGGTCAGAAGGACCAGGGTCAGGGTTAAAGATTAAAAGGTAGACTGCCTGAAGGGCAGGATAGACGCATATTTTTCAAGTGCGGACGGAGAGGTCACATCAGCATTGACTGTCGGAGAACTTCGTTAACACAAGAGTAAGCTTAGGATGAAGAGAGAGCCCACATGATTGCTCATCCAGACAAGGAGGCAACCAGACAGCACGTCAAGTGTATGTTATTTTATGCATTTAGCGAGTTATTCCATTAGTCCTTTATCATGCATTTCTAAATGTATAGTAAGATAGTTACAAACTATCACAAAAATAACCCTCTACACGAAGAGAAGAACGGATGGACAAGATAGAGTGGCGTCGTTTATTATTCCATCACATCTTCCTCCCTGTGAAAACATCAAGCAGTTGTGTCATTTTTTGTTCCACCATAGCTCAATTTCCGTAAATAGACTAGCAGTGGTGTCGTTTGTAGTTCCACCACAGCTTACTTTATAGAGACTAGCAATGGTGTCATCGGTTGTTCCGCCACTATTGAGTCGAAACGATATATGAGATAGTTCCATTAGAGATTCCAGAAGAAGAAAACCTAGTACTGACATGTGTCGGGCGTACACAATAATTTCTCATATTTTCTTATTATTATAGTAGTAGTAAATGAGATATTGTCTCCACAGGGATTTTGCAAACTTCTAAGAAAAGTATTTTTATTTTTTTCTTAATTTAGTTAATCTAATCAAACGAGAATTAAAATATCAAATAACTAAAATTTATAACTACTAACTTAACTAACTAAACTAATTCAAATAATTTAATGATAACTAAATTAAACAAAATTCAAATTCAATATAATGCAAATATCCAAACAAACCCCCACTAAACAATGTAATATACTTGAATTGCATTCAAACACTAGAACATAACATCACTCCATAACATAGTTATAATCATATCACATGGAATATCAGAATCAATAAATCATAATTGATGGTAGGTTGATAGTCTTTAGCCAGCCACCAATTTTCTTATATTCAAAGGAAAATAAGACATATTCCTATCATTGAAAATCTACTTATTGGATAAAACGCAAGAAAATAGAAATACGATTGCATTAACACTCAATGAAATTCATGCCTAATCTAAATAAAATATTAATCAAAATTATCTAATTAATAAATAACTTAGAACACAATCACCTAGAATATCTACTCAGGAATATAACCCTATAGATTAATCCTAGTTACCACTTCTATAATTGTTGTCAATAAATCCATAGATTCATAATCAAAATATCACCATACATATTTGCAACTATGCATGCAATATAAATATTCATTAGTTGTAATACGCAAAAACAACTTATTAAAACCGTGATTGGCGTGTATGAATAGATTTAAAACATTAAGTTCATGATTCCTTAGTTATAACTATATAGCAATCCAAAGTATATACATGTATAGAGTTTGTTTAGATTGATAAACTACTCACTCATGCTGAAAATAAATAACACAATAATATAATTGAAAGACAAATTTAAATAAATAAATACCTCTTAAAAAAATCAAAACTCCAATGTAGCTTCAAAAATAAACTCGATAAAACCAAACTTATTACTAATAGAGGGATTAGATGGAGAATTCTAAATTCGAAGTCCTAAGGTACTATTTATATTTTCCTAAGTATATATATCATAGATAAACTCAAATCCTAAATCTAAAAAACTCGTAACCCACCTTAGCGATTTGTCAAAAATTCCTAAGTTGTACATAAATTGTTTAGTTAATCACTATAAATTGGTCTCTGTACCCCACCAATTCAGCAGACAATTTTAGTACATTTTCCAAATCGATGATGATTCGATGGCACTTCTCTGCTGCCGATTTAGGTGGCGATTCACTTTGTAATCTTGTATCATTGGCTAATCGCTAGATTTCTTCTACATTTGATTGTTTTGCTTTTCTTCCTCTTTTTCTTCAATTTCTTCATTTTCCTAATTAAATCCAGAAATCACAAAAACAATAGAATAACTAGTGTAATATTATCATTTATATCTAAAATCAACCTAAATTATACGATAAAACAAATCTAATTATTTACTTGTCAAATACCCCCAAACTCAGCACTTTGTTGTCACGAGCAAAGGAATACTCTTAATAATATTCTCTTTTCATTCTTTATAAATTGATTTCAATCTAATTCATCTTAACATTAAATAATAGATATTTTAAAATAGAAGTTATTTTTAAATGGATTCATATTACCCACAACTAAATGAAAGTTATGATAGAATAGAATGATTTAGACAAAACGAAACATCCCTTAATGATAACCCAACCACTCAATGGAACATCTTTTAAAACTTAAAATTTAATACCAAGGTCAGCACACAATATAGATTTTCTCAATCTCCTCTAACAAGCATCAAGCTTACGATGACTAGTATAGAATCTCAAAACACAAAAACCACTAAATTAATCTTAATTTTAGAAAATACTTTATAATAGCACCATAATCAAAATCAATATGGATATTTCCAAGATACCAATGAATATATCGTTTAAATATGTTAAATTAAGAAATATTTCACTCAAATCTAGTTTCAAGCACTCGAGCTAAATTTTTTCTTTAAAGAGTTTAAGAACATCCATCTTTTTAATCTCTCATTCTTTTCTACTCGATCCTCATTATTTCTTCTTTATTATATTTCTTTTGCTTTTTCTTTTTGAGTCCCTGTTCCATTTCCTATGGACAATCTCACAATTTTTCCGCTATAGATTCCCTACTCCATTTCCTATAAAATCTATAGGACTCTCAATATATTTGTAAACTCTTATTAGCACTTCTCACTATCCACTAAAGTTGAAGCAAATATTATTTCTAACTTATAGAATTTCATTGGTTTCTAACTCATTTCTTCTTTTAATTGTGGCATAATAGTTTTCTATATATACATACTATAAAAATATTGAGTCAATAGCTTTTGTATTATAAGATTCTTAGAAATCTGTCTTGTTCATCTTGCACTATTATTTTGATCTTCTACCCATTCTCATGACTAACATAAGGCATTCAATTTGGTGTACACATCAACTAGTAATGTAAATCAAAAAGGTATCATAGAATTCACTTGGGTGATAAAAATATCACTTCCATTGAAAATCTATTATAATTTCATTTTCTCCTAACTAAAAATAAAGTAAAACGAAATTCATACTTACTTGAATTCGGAAGAAATTTGAGACATTTCATCAACTTACTTGAATATCGGATAAAAATTTTGAACTTTTTGGATTAATTTTGGACTTATCTTCTACCTTTTTTTCATTTTCATGCTTTCTTTGCTATCATTGTCATACTCACCTAAAATACCTCCAAACTCATTCTAAAATTTGCCCTTAAGGTTTAAAAATGAAGTTGTATTTCCAACAAAATAAATATACCTTGTGAAGTATAAAGGAATTGATATAATCGTAAATTAGATAATCAATATAAGAATAAACTCAATATGGAATTTTCATCTAACAGAGTGCATAAAAATTAAAATAAACCATCACCATTGTATATGAAATTAATCCAATATAACACCAAAGCACTTTATAAAGGAAATAGCTCTCTATGCTCCACTAATTCATCCAGCGATTCATGTGTATTTTCCAATTCATTGTAAAATCGTTGACTTTTCTCTACTACCAATTTTGGTTGTGATTCTAGTGTAATCTCATATCGCTGAGAAATCATCGGACATGTTCTCAAGTTGACTGTTTTGTTCTCCTTCCACTTTTTCTTCCAATTATTCATTTTTCAAATTAAATCTTGAAATCACAAAAATAAGAGAATACATAGAGTAATATCATCATTTATATCTAAAATCAACCTAAAATACACTATAAAACATGTCTAAGTATTGACTTGTCAAGTGCAAAGTTCATTTAGGTCGTCAAATTACCCTAATAGCCCCGTGATACGAGATATTGTTTACCTTTAATCTCGAGACAAATTTTCCTTAGTTGGAAAGAATTGTAACGGCCGAATATTTATTGATACTATTATTTCGTTTAATTTCAGACTCGGACGCTAGCTTAGACCCATATAGATGCCTCTAATAGGCTAGGACATGCCTGACTGGGCATAAATTGTTATTTTTTATGTTGGTTGCATAATTGCGATATTAATTATTATTTTTAGGATAACTCAACGCATGTGTGTATGTATATTTCCATACCGTGTGAAACTATGTGATAGGTAAACACCTTGTAAAGCGTGTCGATGCGGGTACCGAATAGGCATAGTATGGGAACACTAAGGCTAGACAATATAACTTGAATGAATGACCATAACTATGATAATTATAAGTTAACATGAATAAATAAACCTTAGTCTAACTCATGTTAGTCGCGTACACTAGTAATGGTGTGTCTCGAGATGCGTGTTAAGACGCAGACACATGGTGTCGGGTAGTCGAGTAGTTGGAATTTAGTGGGACCACTAATGTGCCAACAATGAGACTAAATACACTAACCAAATAAATTCAAGTGTCTAAGTTTGTAAATTTAATTGATATGAGTTAATGAGACTATAATTTGGACAAACAAATTGGAGACCATTGATTTGTATAGAGATGATGAAGATGTGTAGGAATCCTAGGATAAATAGTAACTAGTTAGTGAAGGCATGCATTCTCCATGTGGAACAATGGCATTGAGAGAGAGGACACATGTCCTAGTAATTAACTTAGTCAAATTAAGGATTTACTTAATTAATCAATTTGTTAATCTAAGTATATAAAAGACAAACTTTAGTTTTTATGCAAACAAGAGAGGAAAAATTCAAAATATTTGAGAGCAAAGAGAGCTACAATGTGCTGAATTTTTTGGACTTTAAGAGTACCTAAACTTGGAGGATCAAATTACCAAGTATTAAACAATAGGTAAAAATTCTACTCCTCATTGGTTTCAATTTCGATAACACTGTAGGTTTTCATGCATGACCAAGAGGTGTGGAATGGTTTTGGTTTGCTAATTTCATATTTTTCTAAGGTTGAAAGTAAATCATATATATGTCACATAACTTTGGTTTCAAAAGAACTAAGCCAAACTTGCTAGTATAACCAATTATAATCATGAAAACTTAGTCAAATTTTGCAAGGACATAACTCCCTCAATACTTATCAGATTGGGCTAATCTTTTAGTATGTTATTTTTAGTTGTATTTGATGACTTATAACCAAAAATCACGACTTTTTGAGCTATATATTGAGAGGAATGATTTTTACAATCTTGATGGTTGGATTTGTTTTCAAATTTGAGTTGTTTTGGTAGAATTGTGATATCCTTTTTGTTTTACATAAAAATTCTACAAACCAAACCTTTTCCAAAAGCTGCAAAATATACCAACAACATTTCTCTTGGGAAGTTTTTGAGATTCAAACATTTTCATGCCCAAACATGCACTAAACACATGACCTAAAATGAAACTTTATTAGACTCTAAGGGTTGTTTTGAAGACTTGACCTACACACTTAACTTTAAATACCTATAATCGATTTGAAACACTTGAAATTGATCCCAAATACTTGGGGACTATAGTGCGATAGTCGAGGGCATATTGGGGTCGGATCGGATTTTTACGGGACTTCAGAGTGTGATTTGAGGTGCGTAAATCCCTTAAGAAACACATCTTGAGTATTTAACTTTTTTAGTTTTTCTATCTATTGTTTCTTTGCTATTCATCTCCATGTTCTATCACTACTTTGGTTTCGTTTAATGGTCGGTAGTTTTGTTCAGTGTTGGGTTTTATTCAGTGTTGTGTTGTACGGATTCTAGTACGCTAGACAAAAGCAAGTGTAACTTGCACCCTCGGTGAATGGCAACCTGAGTTGCTGACCTCATCAGTGCATGTGTTCGGTAGGTTATGATATGGACTGACCCTTCGTTAGTAGTCCGGATATGAGCCAGTATGGTAGGGCCATTTGGATCATCCGGATTGACGAAGTATGGTCTAGTCTGCTACGCATGACACAACCATTTAGTATTCATTAGTTTTATTTACGCATACGATGATCTTACAGTTGCATGTTTATTTTAGCATGTTTATTTAACATTATTACCGACTTCTCTATTATTAAATACTCGGTGGTTTTCTCTAGGAGTTTACTCACTGAACTCGTCATCTATTTTTGTTGGGATGACCGAGTGTAGATTTTAGTACTAGTAGAGGTAAGGAGATCCTAGGCAACTATCTTTGATTGCCTACAGTTCGAGACTTACTCGTACGTGTTCATTTTGGTATTTTTCTTTATTTTAGGGTGATGGGAGACTTGATAGAAACTATACATGTATATGTTTACTTATCACAGTATGTTGTTGCTTTATATACATAGTACTTTTTTCGAGTTTTCCACATTAGGATGCTTGCTCATGAGACACGCCTTTATATATATTCCATGCTATTTCATGTCATTTAGGACTTCTGTTGTAAATAACTGGTTATCTACTTGCAACTCTGTAAAACACAAGCCACACTTGTTAATGGTTGATTTGAACTAAGAAGACAGTAAGTCCTAACTTGTAATACAACGAATATCTCGAATAACTAGCAGACATTAACATTTACACCGACAACAATCATAGCATGACATTTCGAGATCCAGTGCTCATTGAAGACTTTAATGTTTCCTCCATCCCTAACCCTCCGTATTAGGCCATTCATCATCAAATCTCTTCCCTATATCATACTCCTCTATAGGTACGAATTCACCTAATGTTCTTTGATCTCTGCATCCAAAAAACTAGAATGTGGTAAGTACTTCCCCTCAGTATCCTTCCAGTTGGGAGTCCCCATTGGTAAACAATCTCCGAGCTTGCTTTTCCACAAGAGCATGATTGAATAGATGAAAGTCTCTAAAGCCCAATCCCCCTCCTATCTTAGGAACAAACAAATCTCCCAATTAGTCCTAGCAATTTGTGGTGATCAAGGGAGGAGCCCCTCTAGAAATTTTGAACTAATGATTTAATATCATCACAAATCTTGATTGGCACGTGTAACGACTCGGAAATTCAAAATACCAACGTCAGGGGTATTTTGGTATTTTCACAATTTTATATGTGGTTGGCGTGTTAAGTTTCTTGTATTATATGTATTTACATTACATTGGTGAAATTACAAAATTTAAAGTGACATTCCAAAAGTAATTAGAAATGAATTAAAAGCTTATGGTGTTGGGGCATGTGCCCTAGGTCAATCTTATGAGCATTGTTTTCATTTCTATTTTTGTTAATAAAATAGTGGATTTCATTTAGTGTTCATTATTATAATTGGTTTGCATGTTTAAATTATAATTGGATCCAGGGATGTTTACTAAAACATGCTAAATGTCCTTAGTCGATCATTATACTGGGGACTATAATGAATTAAGACTACTTTGAGTCTTGATTGATGGTCATTAATGATCATGCGTATAAAGATGCAAATCAAGATCATGAGTACATGTTAGGGAACAAGGTACGAGACCGACCCGCTATAAGAACGCCACATGGATTAAGTCATAAGAGTTACTCATGATAGGTATATGATTTGATCCTCTGACTTGAGATTACCATAGACTTCAATATTAAGATCATAGTGATTTGACACATTCAAACGTTGCCTTTAACTGGACGATTATAAAAATCGTGATTGGTTACAATGTGAATAATGTGTGGAGGTGTGCAATTAAGATATAATTTATTCCTCTCATTTAGATAGAGCTATCAATGGATTGGATTGATATGATCAATGTCACTTAGATGTTTTCAGTCTACCTAGAGATTAAGACTAGTACGAACGAACATTAAGGGTGCCTTTTCCGTGCCTTATGTTTAATCAAAATATATCGTAAGAAAATATGATATGATGCACATTATTTATTAGGTTGTATTGATTTTGATCTTCGTACAATTTGGGTAATTATAATGTCTTGCTAGAGACCGCTTATGCCTCATGTACCTAAATGATTTTGCTTCACTGCTAACGTTGCATGAACCTTTTGGGTCGCATATAAATAATAGTTTTGTAGGATTTTAAATGACTTGAAACTATGAAATTTATACGTTACAATTTGTAACATAAAATTTTCTATGATATATCATATTAATACCACTTTAAGTAGGGGTATAATGGTAATTCACTTAAGCGAATTTATATAAGGGTTGTATAAATAGGCATGTTGAGTGAATTCACATTACGGAAGAAATTAGGGTTGAAATGTAATTTTGGTTTTTAAAAAACGAGTTAGGTTTCTCAGCTGTTCTAAAGTTTTTAATCTCGACTATCGTTCATGTGTGTATTTCTAATAGAGGACGTTCATCTCTGGTAGCGTATTAAACATCGATTAACACAGAGAAGATAACTAGCGATTAAAGTACGATTTACTTTTGTTAATCAGCTCAATGGAATTTGGATTTGATCTTGTCGGGGTTTTAAAAATAAACATTTAAAATCTCTGTTGCGTTTTGAATTCCAAAAACCTAACATATGGCTATTACATAATAATGAATCTAAACTCTTAGTTAAGGAAACCAACTTAATTAGAGTGCTTAGTGGGCTTAAACTTGTTGGGGTATTTCGATAAATTGAGAGATTACATGGAAAACTTACCCCAAAGCCTTACCAATATAAACAAATTATAAGTTAGTGAGCTTCCTACTTCCATTTCCAACACAAACAAGAGGAAGATATGGGCGAGGGCACTAGAGCAGCTCTAATGGTGGTCTAGAAGGATGAGAGACCCATGAAATCAAAATGAGAACACAAGCTTAGGTGAGCACTGCACTCTCTCCCTCATAGTAAACTCTCTATTACTCTTTAATGGTGAAAATCTTTATTTAGAGACTATTGAAGGCTTCAACAAGTGTGAAAACCTAAAAAAAGGGAGAGCGAGAGACCGCCATTGAAGAGGATGGCGAGACACTACCTCAATTGTCGGAAGGAGTGTAAAGGAATGCCTCCGCCGCCAGACAGTGGCCGAGGGGGGTCGCACCCCCCACCAGCACATGGTGCGTTGGGCAAAGCATGTTGTTATGCCTAGCGAGACCAAAGTTCAAATTAACCCCCGGTCCTCAAACTAAGAGTCAGTTTTGAGCCTTGGCCACCCCAAACAGGGGCCAGTTCGGCCCCTAAACCGGAACTAGGTCCGACCATCCCCTAGACTAGATTTAAGGGGCCAGATAGGCCCCTAAACCAGGTTTATAAGGCATAAATGTTCCTGATTCAAAAGAAAAAGAAAAAAAAACAAAATAAAATAAAATAAAATAAAAAGAGCCTTTTAGCCTTGACAACTTAATGGGGGCGCACTCCCACGTCCCTCAAGGGAAAGCTTGGGTAGGTCCTACCCCTCACACTTTGCACCGAGCAACGCGAGACCCACACTAGTGGACCCCGAAGTAAATTTTTAAAATAGGGAATTGAACTAAAAATCTGATTTGTCTATTAATTTGACATGTCTATAATTGTTTAGATTCGCGAAGCAGTTCACATCGAGCCCCAAACGCAGATGAATCGTGAGTGGATATCGCGGCAAGTAAAGGTAAATGGGGAACTTGCTCTTCTACCAAATATGGCATGATTATTAGTTATGGTTAGGATTCACGTTTTGAATAAAGAGAGACCATCTGATTTATCTCGGCAAGAGTATCGAACCGATTTCAGCGCAACAGGAACTACAAAGAAAAGGAAGATCAAGAAGGATATTTGTGGGGCGAAACGAACACCACTATATATATTAAGAGTTTAGGGTTTATTGTAGAGTCTATTTTTATTCTCTCCCTGTCCACTCCATTTTATTTTCTCTGATATTTTCACTATCCATGTTAGGCAAATCTCACATTAATCTAAGGCAGATGTGAATCATATTATTTCTTTTAGCGTTATAGCCCCAATGTGAGATCCATCTTGATTTAATTTTATTGTTATTCTTTGATTTCGCTTCCTTTTGGTATTGTTCTATTGTTAAGATTAAGTCTAGATTTTGTGTAAGGGCCCTTGCATGTTTTTAATTGGAAACCTACCGCTAATGAGTTGATTGCATTAGTAATCGAGTAAGAAAACTTACACACGTGGCGCTTGACCTTACTCGTTGATTCGACCCTTTAGGGACCGGTCAAATACCTTAGGGATCTAGGCTTAACTGGACACACTAGTGATCTGCTTGTCAAGGTTTGGTGTTTTCACAAAATGTAAATTAGTAGTCGCATTAAACCCAAGGAGCATGATTCAAGGTTTGTGTTTGATTTAGTTAACGATAGTACCTTGACTACCGAATATAGGAAGAGCACCGGGGGCTCGTTTGGTTCCTAGGACTCAATTTAGTAACATACATTTACATGGATCGACGACTACTAATGGATTTGTTACATTGTCAATTGATAAAGTTTGGAATGCCGAATGTTTAGGTTATTTTCTCAACTAGATTTATCTGTAATTTACATTCCTTTCTGTAGTTTATTCAAATTCTCTTCAAACTATTTTCATAACCCCATTTTTTCTTTTCTTTAATTTATGCCTTAGAAAGATTACCAATCTCCGTAGGATCGACCATTTATCATTATCCACAAAATAGTTGTTTTAGAGGTAATATATTTTATTGACGCGTTCAACGGGCGTCAGCTTGAATCTACGTATCTTTGGCATATACAATAATTTTCCCTCTTATATTATACTTAAAATACTTTGTAGTAATGGCAAGTGGGAATCGTCTCCACAAGGATTTAACACTCTCTAGGAAAAAGACTTTTAAAAGTTTTAATTATTTTTATTTTTATTTTTATTTTTAATAATAATTAATCTAAGTAATAACTAACTATAATATAATAACACTGAACTAAATATATTATCTTAATTAATTAACACAATCTAGAATCACAATCAATCAAATAGATTAAATTCGATAATAAATAAATATCTAAACAAATATCCAGAACAATAATACATAAACCCATTTTACATTCCAAACATGTAAATCTAATCCATATATTCATGAACATACTTATAAAGTAAGATAAATCAATAAACTTTAATTATAAGTAAGTAAACAGCTTTTAGCCAACCATTTATTCTCCTTATATCAGTGGAAAAGTCACGTTCTAATGCTATTGAGCTAACCCCTTTATTTGCATAAAGACATTAACTTCTCGCAATAAAACCGCATTAAACTTTATGAGAACTTAGAACTACTAAATCTAATATCTTTCGAAAGCCACTTCAACATTAGATTTAGATCTGAAATTCACATAGGATACTTCAACGGCGTTTTCCTTTCAAACAATCTTAGTTACTACTTCAAATAGATAATGAAACCAAATATCACATACACATTCTAGACTATGCATATAATACTCAAATCCATGATTAAAATCAAGAGATATTAACCTATTTTATTAGTAAATCAAAGAATACAATCAGTTTAAAGCATAAAGCACATATTCATCTCATCATAACTACATTGCAAAATGGATCTAGTTCATGTTCGGACTTTGTTTAAGTCAAACAAACAACTCACTCATAATTATAAATAACATTGTAATAATATAAATAAAATACATAATTGAAAATACCTTTAAATTAAAATACTTGAATCTTCAAAAGCAATGAAATAATAGACAATGTATGTAAACTATGTAGACTATGGCTCCAAGAACAACCAAGGCTTCTAGGGCTTCAAAGTACGATCAAGGGCAATTAATTTCATAACCCCTAGGTTAGTATTTATAGTATTCTAAGTAGTAAACATCTCAAAATAACTCAAACAACTCGTAGTTATCTAAGATTTTCGTAATCTTAACCAGCGATTCTCAACGATTTTAACATGTGACACGTGTCGAGCGTGCACAATAGTTTATTGTATTTTTCTATTATTTGTAGCATTGGTAAGTGGGATATCATCTCCATATGGATTTTCCAAAATTTTAAGGGAAGTATTTTTATTGTTTCGTTTTGTTTTCTTCATTTAGTTAATATAATTAAACAAGGATTGAAATACTAAATAACCAAAAACTATGACTACTAACTTAATTAACCAACTAACTAAACTAATTCAAATATTCAATGCAAACTTAATTAAACGAAATTCAAATTCAATATAATATAAATATCTGAACAAAAATCTAAACAAACCCCCCACTAAATAATGTAATATACTTGGATTGCATTCAAACACTAGAACAAAACATTACCTCGTAACTTAGTTATAATTATATCGCGTGGAATCTTGGAAACATTAAATCATCATTCATAATAGGTTGATAGCCTTTAGCAAACTATTGATTTTCTTATATTCAATGGAAAATAGCCATATCCTTGTGAATGTAAATCTACCTATTGGATAAAACGCAATAAAATAGAAATACAATAGCATTAACACTCAATGAGAATCATGTCTAATATAAACCAAATATTAATCAAAATATGCCAATCAATAATTAACTTAGAACATAATCACCAAGAACATTTACTCTGGTAATTTTGCCCAATAGATTAATCCTAGTTACTACTTCTATAATTGTTTTCAATAATCATAGACATAGATTCAGAAAATCGAATATCACAATAAATAATTGCAACTATGCATACAATATCAATATTCGTTAGTTGTAATATGCAAAAACAACTTATTAAGATCATGATTTTGTGTATAAATAAATTTAAAGCATTAAGTATAGGATTCCCTAATTATAACTATATAGCAATCCAAAGTATATACATGTTTAGGGTTTGTTTAGATTAATAAACTACTTACTCATGTTGGAAATAAACAGCACAATAATATAATTGAAAGAAAATTAAGTAAATACATTTTATTGAAATAAACAAAGCTCCAATGTTGCTTCGAACATAAACTCAATAAAAACTAACTTACGCCTTTCACCAACTTGTTAAGAGAAAAAAAGGCCCTTAATTTCAAAGCCCTAGGGTCCCATTTATAGTTTCCTAAGCTATACAAATCATAGATAAACTCAAATTCTTTGTAATAATCTAAAAAACTCGTCACCAACCACAGCGATTTGGCAGCGAATCATATATTGTTCACAAATCGTTGAGTTAATCACTAGAAATACCTTTTTGTGATCCACCGATTCGTCTTGCGATCCCTTTGTAAATCTCAATTCGCTGGCTTATCGTTGGCTCTTCTCTACTACCGATTTAGGCAGCGATTCTTGTGTAATTTCCTATATAACGCTAATGATTCGTTGACCTTTTTTCAGTTGACTGTTTTGCTCTTCTTCTTCTTTTTCTTCCATTTCTTTAGTTTTCCTAATGAAATCTTGAAATCACAAAAAATAAGAGAATACCCAGTATAATATCATCATTTATATTTAAAATCAACCTAAATTACACTATAAAACATGTCTAATTATTATTTTGTCAAATACTCCCAAACTCAATACTTCGTTGTCCCGAACAAAGGAATACTTTCAATCATATTCTCTTTTATTCTTTATATCAAGATTTCAATCTAATTCATCATAATTTTAAATAATTGAAGTTTTAAATAAAAGTGATCTTTAAATAGAAACATATTACCCAAAAGTAAATGGAAGTTATGATAGAATAGAATGATTTAGAAAAAAATGAACCATCCTTTACTGCTAACTTAACCACCCAATACAATACCCCTTAGATTTTAAAGTTCAATCAATACCAAGGCCAATATACTATATAGGTTTTCTCAATCTCCACTGACAAGCATCAAGCTTACGATGACTAGTATAGAATTTCAAAACACAAAAACACTAGATTAATCTTAGTTTTAGAAAATACTTTATAATAGCACCACAATTAAAATCAATAGGAGTTTTGCTAAGATACCAATGAATATATCATTTACAACGTGTTAGATTAATAAATACTTCACTCAACCCTAGCTTTAAGTATTTGAACTAAATCTTTTCATTGAAGAGTTTAAGAACATCCGCCTTTTTCATCTCTCATTTTTTCTACTTCATCCTAAATATTATTTTTTAATTATTACTTTTTATTTATTTTTATTTGACTTTTGGGCTCTTTCTCCATTTTCTTTGGACATTTTTTTCATTTTCCCCACTATAAATTCCTTGTTCCATTTCTTATGGAATTTATAGGAGTCTCTATATTTTTGTAATCTCTTAGTAGCACTTCTCACTATCTACTAAAGTTGAAGAAAATATTCTTTCTAACTTATAGAAATTCATTGATTTATAACCCATTTCTTTTTTCAATTGTGGCATAAAAACTTTCTATTTATACTATTAAAATATTTAGTCTTTTTATCACAAGATTCTTAGAAATATGTGTTGTTCATCTTGCACTATTGTTTCGATCTTCTACTCATTCTCATGACTAGCACATGGTAATCAAGTGCATACATCAACTAGTAAAGTTAATCAAAAAGGGTATAAAAATTTATTCCTTCAATCATAAAATTCACTTGGGTAATAAAAATATCACTTCCATTCAAATATATTATATATTCATTATATTATGTTCCTAACTAAAAATAAAGTAAAATGAAATTCATACTTACTTGAATTCAGAAGAAATTTGAGAAACTTCATCAACTCACTTGAATATCGGATCAAAAGTTTTTGTACTTTGCATCAATTTCGAACTTATTTTCTACTTTTCTTTTCTTGCTTTCTTTGCTATTATCGTCATACTTCATCCAAAATACCCTCAAACTCATTCCAAACCTTATCTTCAAGGTTAAAAAATTAATTCGAGTTTCCAATAAAACATATACACCTCGTGAAGTACAAACAAATTGATATATCATAAATTGGATAATCAATATATAAAGTCATTTTAGAAATTTTCATCAAATATACTACATTAAAAATATGAAAATCATCACCAATGTATATCAAATGTAGCATCACCATCAAATGTACCACATGAAATTACATCACCAGGCATAGTATCAAAGATAATATATCATTAGCACAAATCATATAGTATCATCACCAGAGTTACATGTAAGACCTCACACATCATTACTCAAAGACAAATGAGATAAAGTAGAGTAAAGAAATCAGTGTTGTCATCCTGAAGTCGCATCATCATCATCGTTCACTGGATTAATCCTCTCGGACTGGTAACTTGCAGCGGGATCATAGAGGTTGTAAATCTAACCTAGCGGTAGTTGATCATCAAAAATACAATTAATTAGTAGCATCATTTGTGTAGATAGTACAGGAGCCTTTGTGCCTCCTCGACTTCTATCTCTTCATATCCATCAATTTTTTCATAACTCTTTTTCACTGCTTCCGTGATAGTCTTCGTCGGTAAAACATCCATCTCAAGTCTTGCCATTTTTACTCGATCTTCTCTTAAAAAAGCCTTGATCATAAAAGGAAATGGTAATACATTATTCTTCTTCATTGTGATTGCACTTCTTACTGATTCATAGATAATTTTGCCAACATCTAAATATCTCAATCCCTTCACAATGAGGTAAAGCAAAGCGGCTCTGTGGTTCACGATCTCATAGTATTGCAGACTTGGTTGTAAGTTAGCATTGATTAAATAACACCACCATTATCTTCCTAAAATATTTGGCAGTGATGTGCTTCGGGTACCTTTCAAGTCTAAAATGAATCCATTACCATGGATTGCCTCTAATCCTCTCCTAATTTGCTCAGTAGGGTACACAGAACTTAATCGAATATTCAAGCTTTGGGTATTCATCTTTCTCTTTTTGGTGAACTTTTCGTAAATTAAAATATCAATTTATTCTCGTAGTAGAATAATCCATTGTCCTTCCTTTAACTTGTGAATATGTCTTGATGTCACTTGCTTAAGCAATCGCATAAAACTCTCTCACTAAAATATCGCATCCCTTCTCACTAGTAACGATCTCAAGGTCTATATGGTTATAGTCCCTAGTCAATAATCCCGATTTCTTAATCTTGGCAAAAGCCTTATTGTTGACAAAATTTTTCTCCCTAAGTACATACTTCTTCACTCCTTTTGGAATGTTTTTTCTACTCCCTCCTCATCCTTATATTCTTCCTCAGAATCATAGCTAAATGATAATGTTAGAGTAGGCTCTTTTTGTGTTCTAATCTTAGGTGTATTGAAAAAATTCTCGTGGATTTAATTAGGAGAAACTTGGATTTATCCATGGGTTTCTCTACTAACTTCCCTTTTCCTTTCTCCTCCCCCGAACTTCTACCCCTTCCATTTTTGGCCATTTCAATAGATACAAGTAAAAGAAGAAGCCTGTAAAACCATTTAAAACCAAATTTGTGAAAAAGCGTTCGGTTAAATTCAACTTATCTATTTAAAAAGGAGAAATTCATCAAAAAAGTCCTTTATAAATCGAGAGTTTGAGATTCATATGAAATTCATTAATGAAACATCATTGATAAAAATAGGTGTTCATAAGTAATTCAAGTCATGCAATAGACAAACACAAAAACCCCCTAAACTCATTTGAGATTTTGTCTCAAATTAGTTTGCATATGAAAGTCAATCCATTTGCCATGTAATAAGAATAGTTCAAAAATTCGATATCAATAAAAAAAATTATCACATCACTACCATGCTAGTATTTTAATTGAAAACATTCGACATCAAAATCAATTTTGAGAAAAAAATTGGAAATTTAGGCTCTTACCTAAATAAAAATCCATAAATCCATAAAAAACCAAAAATATAATCAATAAAAGGCTATGGTTCTCATCGATTACTTTCTTGAAAGTGAATCTTTCATTATTGAAACTCTAGAACTCTTCTAGAATGCTCCTTCAAGCTCCAACTTTGAATTCCCCTTACTGAAGCCCTAGTTGGCTCTACACTCTCAAAACTCACCAAATTTTGGGTTGAATGTGTGAAGATTGAGGTGGAAATCACTTAAAGACACTAAAATCTAGCTTTGAAAGGTTGAATCTAGTTGAAAATTTGGTCTTTGGGTCGAAATATTGTAATGGTTTGTGAGTGTGAAGCTAGTAAATGAGGCGATTTTCGATTTTGTTTAAATGAATTCGCTAGGAAATCACTGCCTAAATCATTGAAAAAAAGTCTCAATGGCTCACAGACTAGTTCAGCAAATCCTAGTTATAAGTGTAAATTGCTGACCTAAAATTACACAAATAATTTTTCAGATTGAGACTAATTTTCTCACCAAATTCCAGTACAAACTGAAATTGTTGGGAAATCCATGACCTATTTTAACTATTTTTTTTCTATTTAAATGGTTTTCCTATATATTTGTCTCATATATGTGCAATAAAAAGGTAGAATTATTCAAAATTATCAGAATTTATGATTTGTATTAAATAATTTCATTACTATAACTAACCGACTAACGTAAAAACTAATGCATAAAGATAATATAATATGAAAATATATTGGCTCGATCGCCCCTTATATGAAGTTATTCCAAAAATAAATTCCTAAAATATCCTCATTATAAGTGTAAAAAGTTGAAAGAAGTTAAAAACAACTAAATAATCATAATAATAAAACTGAAAGTAAAGATTGAGTATAGGTTGCCTCCCATAGAGCGCTTTGTTTATTGTCGTTGGCTCGATTGAACCACGCAGCTCTAAACTGGTTTTATAAACTTAAACGTAGGATTTTCCACTCCAGTGCCATTCTAGAAATGGATTGATCGGCCACGCACCCTAAAAGTGATTATCATGTTCAGAGTATGTATGATAACTTCTTAAGTGGCTAAGAAAGGTCGTCTTAAGATTAATGGAGGATCTTCATTGATAAACTGTGGAACAACCAAAATGTTTGTGAGAATAATGTACATGTCTATTCGAACTGGTACATTAGTAACCACTCATATTGGTTTCACAGAATAATCGTTTGGAAGATGAACTTTTCAGACGAAAGTACATCCAACTCTAGTTGAGTATGAAGAAAAAAATGAATTGGCATGTAGTTTGCTCTAGAACCTGTATCACAAATAGCTTTAAAATACCAAGCCCATTTAAATTTTATGTTTATGTACATATCTCATGGATTATCGAGCTTGACAATTGCTAAATTCTTTTTTTCTTCTTCTTATTCTTCGTAACTTTAAACTCTTATATTTTAAGATCATTCTCAACATTATTCAGTTTCTTAACCTTCCACTCTTGAATTATTATCATTTCATTTGAAGTATCTCCAACTCGCTCCTTCTTTGTCATAACATTTTCATTGTTACTGCATTAATAACATATTCTTTAGCTTTTAAATTATGATGATTTAATTCTAAATATTCATTATCATTAGTTTGTTTATTATTAGATTCATCAAAATTATCATAGACATCTTCATCATTAAAACGAAAAGTGACAATTTTGTTTTCAAAATACATAGACATTGTTCCTTCAAAGATATATAACTTTGTTTTAGATGTTTTAAGAAATGGTTTTCCTAAAAGTATTGGCGAAGATTTAGATGATAGTGAGTCTCATATTTCCATGAAATAAAAGTTAGCTGGAAATACTAAGTCATTTACTTTTACTAAGACATCTTCTAGTAAACCATAAGGTTTGATAATTGTGTTGTCAGCTAAGGTAAGATTAATAGGTGTATTGGTCAATGAACCTATTTTCAATTACTCATATAGTTTAAGTGACATAACATTAATTGATGCTTTAAGATCACACATAGCAAAATCTATAAAAGAAGCTCCTAATGTAATAAGAATTCCATACATTCCTAGATCGAAACATTTCTCAAGTATTTTCTATTTGATTAAAGAGGACACCTTTTGCCTTAAGTTTTCTTTATATTCTTCTTAAGATTTATCCTTAGATTCAGAGATTTTTTTCAAAATTTCATCATAATTAGAAAATTGCATAATTGATTACATCAATGGTTTACTGATTTCTTTTTTCCCTAAATGCTATAAGTATGTCTTCATTATTTTCTTCCTCCTTAGCATCAGCTAATCGTTGTGGAATATTAGAATGAGTGCATATCTTCATTCAAATTATCAAAAATCTTATCTCTTTCATCCATATCAATTATTTCATACTTTTGTAAAGATTTTTCATATGCTTCAACTTTTGCTAAATTCTATGGGTATAGCCTTTCAGGATAAGGTGTCTATTTCAATTGTTCAGCCATATATTCTCTAGTAGGAATGACATTAACCATCATTTCTTATTTTTCTTTTTCAATAGTTTTATGTATTTTCTTTTTATTACCTTTTTTAACTATTTTTTCACTTATAGGTGTGTCTTTTTCATCATTGAATAAAGCATGGACTTGTGCTTGATTAGTAGGAGCAATAGTAGCTTGAGTAGGTGTTTTAGCTTGATTACTATATTGAGTACTTAACTTATTTATTTGCAAATTCATTTGACTTAACCGATTTCTCGATTTATTAAAAGTAGTATCAGTCTTAATCTGGTTTTGAGAAATCTGTGTAAAGTTTTGATGACTTTGGTTCATAAAATTATACAAGATTTGCTCTAAATTTGGATTTGTAGATTGAGCGGTTTATTGAGGTTGCTGATTAGGTTTAGATGGCATCTAAGATTTTGGTCTATAAGTACTATAATTTTGATTTTAAGGACCATAACTAAGATTCGGGTGTTGTCTTCAAGGATGAATGTCAAACTCCAATATTTTTAATTCAATAATTAGGGTTAATTCGAGATTAACGAGCCTAATTATGGTTTTGGTCGCGAGTCGAGAGCTGAGGACCGGTAAAAAAAGATATACGGGTAATTTTACTTTTGTGTGATGTGTGCATAGTATTGTGTATTGTGTATTATTTTATTTTGCAAAAAATTCAAGTTAACTGAGTGAATTCGATATTTCGCGGGGTTTTATCTCGAGATACGGATTGAAATAAATGCCAAGAAAATTAAAATGTGGAATCGAACTTTTGTTCAAATTTCGCAAAAAATAATTGTATTTAAGTTTGAAAACTCGAGTTTTGTTTGTTAATTGGATTTAACGAGCCGATGTGGGTCCCACACCTCGATTTGAGAATGATATGGGTTGTCTGAGAGTTTTGTGCGACGGCCCCATGCCGCGAGGCTGCCCCGGGGTGTCGTCGTATTCTCTATATTATTATTTGTTAAAGCTTACAGTCTTTTATTTCAAATTAAAAATTTACAAGTGTGGTTTGTGTTTTACAAAGTTGCAAGTAGATAATCAGTATTTTACAACGGAAGTCTTAAAGTATATAAACATGTATTTTCATTAACTTTAGGTTTATTAGAGCATTAGTCCTACTGTGGAAAACCCGAAATAGAGTATATTGTATATATATAAGGCACAGAAGTAAATATATACAAGTACAGACGTCTCACCAGTCTCCCATAAACCAAAAATATAGCAATATACCAAAATAAACACCTAGGAGTAGTGTGCCGAACAGTGGGTGAGCTCAGAGATAGTCGCGAGAATCTCCTTACCCTTACTCGTAGAAGGATCTGCACTCAGCCATCACAACAAAACACATGACGAGTCTAGTATGTAAAATCTCAAGGAAATTCACTGAGCATTCATATGATAAAGTAAATAAAATCCAATAAATATTGTTAAATACAAATGTGGAATGTAAACAAACAACTGTAAATGGATCATCGCACGCGTAAATAACAATAAAGCGCAAACGTATTTGCCCATTCCAGTCAGACTAGACCATACTTCGAATACCATCCCCAGGATCCCACCAGTGGGCACACCTAACTGGCCCATCATCTAGTCATTTCTGTGGCCGACATAGACCAACGACACACTGACACATGTACCGATAAAGTTGCTCAGGTCGTTATTCATTAACGACTCCTGATATACATGTTATGGTCTAGCGTGCCATAGACACAAAATGAAATACCCGGAGGGAGTAAACTAAACCAACTATTCAAACATTGACACAAACATAGATAAATGAATTAGATAAGTGATAGAATCATAAATACATTGAACAAGATAAAGTAAAACAGTAATAAAAGCAAGTAAATACTCAAGCAATGTTCATGTGGGTTTTACAAACCCCAATCTCACACTCCAACTCTCCCAAACATGCTCCAAATATGTCCCCTACTCGTTCCAGAGCCTCGTACTAAGGTCCCTTAGCCCTATGGGGTCATTAAAGGGTGTTTGGTGTGTGTTTTAGATTCAGTTACAAGCTAGCTCATGTAATTTAACTTAATCAGTAACAATTGAGATTGCTTAAGATTTGAGCATGCTGAAGGCTTGAGCAAGCTAAAAGTTGTGTGTACTGAAAGTTTGAATCTATTCAATGTTTGAGCTTACTAAAAATTTGAGCTTCTTGAAAGTTTGAGCTTACTGAAGGTTTGAGCTTACTCAAAGTTCGAGCACACTTGAGATTTTGAGTATGCTCAAAATTTGGAGCATGCTTTTTGGGCAGAATGCTCTATATGCTAAAAATCCAAAAAAATATCATTGTTCATCTTAAAGTCTCGACCTTTTCGGCCTTCATACTTATACAATCCTCCAAAAATTAGTTTACACCTCATTTTTCATTATCATGCAATAAAATGGGCTAAAACACAAGCAACGGACACCAAATCAACTTTTCCATAAAGTTACTATTCATCTTCTTCCTCACATAATCACTACCCAACAACACAATAACATTAAAAATGATTCCCCTACAGGGGATTCTTAACCATTGAGGGTTGATCTACTCTTATGGACCCTCTATACACCAAAATCCATGAAGAACAACAATCTTAGAACATGCCTTATCGAGATTTGGTGAATAACATACCTATAGATTTAATGGAGTCGTCACTCTTGTTCTACCTCTCTTAGATCCCCAAAAATTCTAACAATTTCACTCACAAAGTCACTAAATCCTCACCCTTCTTCTATTTCTCCTCCTTGCACCACGTTCTCTCTCCTCTCTACTTTCCTTTTGTTCAAATGAGAGAGAAATGGGAAACTTGGGGTTTAAATAATCATCTCTTATTTAGATCCTCAAGTAGGTATCGTAAGACACATCTAAGGTTAAGATCTTTCCAACACATAACCCACTACATCTATACAAACAACCACTTGTCATTTTTGGATATGGCACTTAGCATGCAACTAATCTCCAATTGGTCCACATACACAAGGCAAAATACATTTCCCATTTTGCACATGACCTTTTAAAATAATTATATGCAAATCTAGTTCCACCCACTTTATAGTTGCCTTTGGATCTCACTATATTTACAATCAAACCATAGGCATATGTTTTCAAATTAATTTAATTAACTTGATTTAGTTACAATTATCATATGGTTAGTGTAATTGGTTACATAATCAAACCACTTGTGGTCCTACTGACCCTCAACTACCCGACTCCCGGTGCTTGTACTATGGCACACATCCCTAGGCACGTACCCGTCACAAAAACTCTCCCGATAGCAATGTACACACATGCGAAGTTACAATAATATAATGTTTTAAACATCGCATATATACAACCATCATCCACAAATAATATATTCATTTGATTCTCGTGTCTGAATCAACCGAGTTTTCCACGTAATACCCGAATTACGACCGTTAATCCCCGAGATTAACACTAATCCTATTTTAATTAATTTGATTCGTTGCAATTCTTCCCAACTAAGGGAAATTTCGTCCCCGAAATGTAGATCTCCAGGAATTTTTAGTTCACCACTTCATGAAACTAAAATTATGGCAAAACAATTGACGTCACCAACTCATTCTCGAACCCCACTAGACCATAATTCAGTATGTTGGGAACCCACCAGTGAGATTTTCCAACCTGCTTACGACATCTGAGAATTTCATAAATTTGATTAGGACGCTAATTAAGTATTTTTGGGTTTAATTTGGGATTTAAGTATCCGAAGTGGGACCCAGGCATTCCGAACCAGAGATCATATGCATAAATATTACGTTTGTATGTCGTGTGCCTAGTGGAATTAATATATTATATTCGTCATGAAATTAAGTCAAGCCGAGGTGCAGACGCGATGTTTGCGAATGTCAGAGAGCGTTAGTATTTTTTGCCAATTTTTGGGAAAATTTGGGGTATTCTCCAGGGTTTAATTTGGACTTAAAAATAAGTTGATAATCGTGAAAATAAAAGGGAAAAAAGAAAAGAACCAAAGGGCATATTGATTTAAGTGAAGGTTGTTTAGTGAAGGGCAAAGAGGTAAATGACCAAGCTTAATCCTCCTTATCAATGTGAAAACAAAAAAGAGTAAAAACCCTCATTTCATCTCCACCTCTATTTCATTTTCTCTTCTCTCCAATTCGATGCCTTCCACTCTCTGCCCCTCACCTCTCATTCGATCTTTTTCTCTCTCGTAGTTGAAATTATCTTTTCCACTCAAACTTCCTCTTTTGGTTCATCGTCTCTTCTCCCTCGAGTCGTTCTCTGCCTCGACTATGTCTCTTTCCCTCTCGGCTTCATTCACAACAGTGTTCTTTCTTTCTCTCACTCTTTCAGTCATCACTGGTTCATTTTCATGATGGTGACGGTGAGCGTGATCAAGAAGAAGGAGAAAAAATTGATTGAAAAGTTGGAGTGATAGAGTAAATAATTTACAAAAATTGATCAAATTGAGTGAATTCAATGTTGAAATTGAGGTTTCCATGAGAGTTTGAAGTAGTAAATCTATTTTGATCAATCAAAATTGTTTTGGGAGTGTTCCAATGTGATTTGAAGATCGTTTTACAAAAACAATTGATATTGTGATAGTTTTATAGTCCTATTTTTGGCTGATGTTGGGTATTGATTTCGAACATTTAATTGAAGGATTTTATCTTGGTTTTTGCATGGAAACTGACGCGTGCATGCCATATTTCATTCACACAAATCAGATTAGGGTTTGGTTGAAGTTTTATAGGTCTATTGGGGTCGAATTAGTTGCATTTTGTGGAAAAATTAGTTGTGCAGTCTTAGTTTTGGCTATTTTGAGGTGCGATTTTGAGCAATTGAACAGATATTTTTTAGTGAGATTTTTTATAGGTTTTGATCCTTGTATATTAATAATTATGTGTGAGAATCAAATTCTGATTTGGAGAAGTTTTGGTAGCATTTTAAAGGCCTGAAAGGAAAAAATTGGGACTGAACTGTTATTTTTTATTATTTTGAGTAGGCATGTTCGTAAATTAATTTGAGACATCAAATGGGGTCCAAATTGACTTGCGAATAGGTTGGTTTGAATCTTAGTATAACCTACTATGATGATCAATAAAGATTGTGGACATTGAAATTTGTTTAGTTAATGAAAAATAAGGTAGAACATAGCATGTTTATATGGTTTAAAATTGTCCACTTATGACAATACTATCCACTTATGACAGTTGCTACTTAGCAACTTTGGGTAATGATTCAAATGGGTATTTGTCATCCAAATTAACTAAGGTTGAACTTTTTGAAATCCACATATATTCTACTTTGAGTAGCACTTAAGCTCGAACCCTAGTCAACTTTTAAACTGGTGAAAAATAGTTATGAAAATGGCTAAAACCAATTAATTAAATTAACTAGTCAATAAAATGAATGGTATTGATTGATGATTAAATAGAGTTGTAATTCTTAAAATGTGAATTTGTGATTTAATAGGACTTGTTGAAGTATGTTAAAGCTGGGGAAACGTTGTGTGAGGCTTCGCAATCAACTTTAAGTTTGTTTAGTTGTAAGTAAACCCTACAGTGATCTTTATTATTGATTGGATATTTATGTACCTGTAATTTTATCATAGTCTGCATTGCATTTTATCATTCTTGGTCATGCATACATAGAGTGAGTGAGGGAGATAAGCTTGTTTCGGAGTCTGGTTTGATTGAAATAAGGTTTTAGTCATGCCTCTATGCCGTCTAGTGAGACTATCGGAGTCTAACACCAACAAGTTATCTCAGCATTTCATGATCTCTTAATATTTTCTATGTACTATTCCTGGAAGTCGACATCTAATTATGTTTAAGATACAGCGACACAGTGGGTTTTACGTGTCATGTTGACGCATATATCTTATTGTTTGTTTGGAAATGCAATTACATGTCTCTATGTATTAGAGTAACAATTGCAGGAGTACAGATCAATGTAGGAATTTACTTACCTGACATCTTCGAGTTATTTTTGATGATGTCAGATTCTATATGAAGACAAGGAAAGAATGGGCAAGTCTCAAAAATTGTGGTAATTATTTCAAAAGTTAAACTAAATTCTAGTTGTAAATTATTTATATATATTATTTTGAGACTCTTGGGGTGAGTGTAGGACGTAAAGTTTCATTAAATGGTTATGACAGTCTCTTAAGTTAGTTTAAGATAAACTGAAAGGTTTATATTCAATTTTGGTCTATTTGGGATTGTAAAGTTGAAATAAGATTATCAGAGACTCTATGTTAGTTTATGAATTTGAATTTGATACATATTGTGAACTGCGGGGAGTTATGAGTCTTTTTAGGCCTCTCCCTAATTATGTTGTCTATTAGGTGAATTTTTCGGCAGGTCATATTTAGGGGAGGTGCTACCAAAATTTTTACAAAATACGGAGAATAATCTGTATGATTTCTGAATTTGCTCCGATTGAACAAATCATGAATTGATTTTCATTAAGGATAAAAATTTAGTTTTGGAGCTTGTAAAGGATTGAAATAATTATTATTTTGAGGTTAAAGTTGAAAGAATGGATTAGGCTTACTAGATTATAAGAGGATTAAGATAATTTAGGCCGATCAGTCGTCTTAATGACAAGGGGGCTAACATGCTCCACTAGCCCATCACCCAATAGCCCTTGCGGTGGTCGGCATGGACCTACAACCCACCGACAAGTGCACCAAAGATAACCAACTCAGGTCACAATTCACTGAGGACGTATGTGCCACGTACTATGGCCTAGTGTATAGCACAACCATTAAGTCTTCATATGCGTAGCTAAAAATCAACATACATATGCGCATAATTTAAATAAATAACTGACAAGATGCGTCAAACAACTTATCCTCGACATATTGTATGGTCGCCTCCCTGTCCAGCTGACCAACTATGTGAGCCCTATCTCGGGTCTGATCTGGCTCTGGTTGTGGTAATGCAATTAAACAATCAGCTCTAAGATGTCCAGTCCAACCACACCGAAAACATCGACGCATCTCTAACCTGTCTGCATGTCTATCTCCAAATCTCTGACGCTGACCCTTGTCTCTCTGACCTATGTCATGTCCTCCCTGATCTCTACACTGACGGTACTTACGCATTTCGTGCTGCCGCGCTACGCTCGCTCACCCGTCTTTGGTGCCATAGTGTAAACTTGTTGGTTATCCTCATACTGAGATTAACTGTCATGATGATCATATCTCCGGTACATGTCCCATCTGTACCTCAATCCTAGTAATATGATTGCCTTATCTCTGCATCGGAAAGGTTTTGTATGTGAGCACTCGATCATACATCTCCTGTAAAGCGCGAGCCCCTGTTGACACTATTGCACTCCTGACGATCTTCTTAAATCCTCTGACGAAGTAGTAAATCAGCAATCTCTCTGTGTCGGTGACATCCATGGCGAATTGTATCAAATAATGGTATCTCTCTATATACTGTAGAATCTCAGCCAACTTAGTGCCATGTGATGCGAGTCAATCGTTGACACTCTATGTAGTAGCATTGTTAGTGGCCCTTGCTGGATTGCTAATCTAACCAATATCTAGTGTAATAGGTTGTTCGTCTTTCGTGATCCACGTCAAGAAGCGTGCGCCAAATCAACCTCGGTATATATACGCGTATAATATATAATATACAATAAAAACATAATACGTATATAAAACCTAAATGTACCTGCCTCACATCACTTCCCAACTAAGGTTCTAAAGTAACATCATTGGGTTTCCACATCTAAGGTTTGTTTATTAAGTTTTATGTTCTTTCATTAATTCCTGAGGTTCCTCGAACCATAACTCTAATACCAAATGTGGCGTTGGTATCAGGTTAAAGAACAAACTACGATAATCCCATAGGCTCCATCAACCCGTTCTAATACCAACTGCGGTGTTGGTATCAGATTAAAGAACAAATTACGTTTCATCCCCTAAGCATTATCGACCTCGCTATGATACCATCTACGGTGGCCCCGAGGCCGCCTCGGGGTTTCGTCATATTCTCTATATTAATATTTGTTAAAACTTACATTCTTTTATTTCGAATTAAAAATTTACAAGTGTGGTTTGTGTTTTACAAAGTTGCAAGTAGATAATCAGTATTTTACAGCAAAGTCTTAAAATATATAAACATGTATTTTCATTAACTCTTAGGTTTATTAGAGCATCAGTCCTACTGTGGAAAACCCTGAATAGAGTACATTGTATATATAAGGCGACAGAAGTAAAAATATACAAGTATAGACGTCTCACTAGTCTCCCATAAACTTAAAATATAGCAATATATCAAAATAAACACCTACGAGTAGTGTATCGAAAAGTGGGCGAGCTTTGAGATAGTCGCCAAGAATCTCCTTACCCTTACTCGTAGAAGGATCTACACACAGCCATCACAACAAAACAGATGATGAGTCCAGTAAGTAAAATTCCAAGGAAATTCACTTAGCATTCATGTGATAAAGTAAAGGTAATCCAATAAATATTGTTAAATTAACAATTAAAATTTAAAGAGGCAACTGTAAATGGATCGTCGCATGCATAAATAACAATAAAGCGCAAACGTGTATGCTTGTTCTAGTAAGACTAGACCATACTTTGAATACCCTCCCTAGGATCCCACCAGTGGGAGCACCCAACTGGCCCATCACTTGGTCCTCTCAGTGGACTGTGTCGATCCACGACACACCGACACATGTATCAACAAAGTGGCTTGGGTCGTTATTCACCGAGGACTCTTGATATACGTGTTATGGTCTAGCATGCCATAGATACACAACGTAATACCAGGAGGGAGTAAACTCGACAAACCATTCAAACAGTGACACAAACATAGATAACGAAAGTAGATAAGGAATAGAATCAGAAATACACAGAACAAGATAGAGCAAAACAGTAATGAAAGCAAGTAAATATTCAAGTGACGTTCATGTGGGTTTTACAAACTTCGATCTCGCACTCTAACTCTCTTGATCATGCCCCGAATGCGCCCCCTACTCGTTCTAGACCCTCGTACTACGGTCTCTTAGCTCCCCGCGGTCATTAAAGGGTGTTTAGAGTGTGTTTTAGATTCAGTTACAAGCTAGCTCAAGTCATTTAACTTAATTAGTAAGAATTGAGCATGCTTAAGATTATAGCATGCTAAAAGTTTGACCAAGCTAAAAGTTGAGTCTACTGAAAGTTTAAATCTACTCAATGTTTGAGCTTACTGAAAGTTTGAGCTTACTTAAAGTTTGACCTTACTGAAGGTTTGTGCTTACTCAATGTTCGAGCATACTTGAAACTTTGAGCATGCTTTCTAGGCAGAACGCTTTATATGGTAAAAACCCAAGATGATATTATTGTTCATCTTAAAGTCTCAACCCTTTTGGCCTTCATTCTTATACAATCCTCCCAAAATTAGTTTGCACCTCATTTTTCATTATCATGCAATAAAATGGGCTAAAACATAAGCAAAAGACACCAAATCAACTTTCTCATAAAGTTATTATTCATCTTCTTCCTCACATAATTACTACTTAACAACAACAGTAACATTAAAAATGATTCCCGAACAAGGGATTCTTAACCATTGAGGGTTGATCTACTCTTATGGACCCTCCATACACCAAAAGCCATGAAGAACAACAATCTTAGAACATGCCTTATCAAGATTTGGTGAAGAACATACCTATAGCTTTAATGGAGTCGTCACTCTTGTTCTACCTCTCTTGGATCCCCAAAAATTTTAATAATTTCACTCACAAAGTCACCAAATCCTTCACCTTTCTTCATTTTCTCCTCCTAGCACCACGTTCTCTCTCCTCTCTACTTTCCTTTTGTTCAAATGAAAGAGAAATGGGAAACATGGGGTTTAAATAATCATCTCTTATTTAGATCCTCAAGTGGGTATCATAAGACACATTTAAGGTTAAGATCTTTCCAACTTATAACCCACTACATCTATACAAACAACCATTTGTCATTTTTGGATATGGCACTTAGCATGCAACTAATCTTCAATTGGTCCACATACACAAGGCATAATACATTTCCCATTTTGCACATGATCTTTTAAAATAATTATATGCAAATCTAGTTCCACCCACTTTATAGTTGCCTTTGGATTTCACTATATTTACAATCAAACCATAGGCATATGTTTTCAAATTAATTTAATTAACTTGATCAAGGTACAGTTATCATATGGTTAGTGTAATTGGTTACATAATTGACCATTTGTGGTCCCACTAAACCCCTTACTACCAGGCACCCGGAGCCCATACTCTACCACGCATCACTATGAATGTATCGTTACAACAACTCGCCCAATAGCAACATACACACATGCGAAGTTACAATAATATAATGTTTTAAACATCGCATATAACACAACCATCATCACAAATAATATATTCCATCGGTTCTCGTGTCCAAGTCAACCGAGTTTTCCACTTAACGCCTGAATTACGACCGTTCATCCTCAAGATTAACACTAATCCTAATTTAATTAATTTGGACCGTTACATTTTAGTTAAATTCTCGAATTTTTGGTCGAATTGGTATATTTTTTGGGGTTTAATTTGGAGATGAAATTAAAGAGATAAATATGAAGAATAATAGAAAAGGAAAAATGACCAAAAAGAGCATTGGTTTATATGCATGAGGATACAAAGGAAAGGACAAATTGGTAATTTGGCTTAGTTTATTTCATTGAAATCGAAATCAAACAGGTGTTGTTTCATTGCCCTTGTTCATCGTTTTCTTCTTCTTCATTTCATCAAACTTCAACTCTATATGTGTCCTTCATTGGTCACAATTCTCTCTCTCTCTCTCTCTCTCTCTCTCTCTCTCTCTCTCTCTCTCTCTCTCTATCTCGTCACTGTGTCTCTCTCTCGTACCCATGAGAATCAAATTGAAGGGACTGTTGGTGGCTGTGATGGTGTTCAAGGTGAGGTGGGTAATGGAAATTTAATTTTTAATGGACTGTGGTTTATGTGACAAATTAAGGGAATGGTTTTAGTTTGAATTGGGAGACGTTGTTGTTGTTGTTGTTGGTTGTTGGCAGTAAGGGACAGGAGGAGGGGAGGTAAGGAGAAGTTCAATTGACTCAGAAAAATGAAAACAGAGGCGTTGAGGGAGGAGAGACCAAATGAAGAAGAAGGAGGAGGACACGGCGGGCAGGGGGGAGTCGTGAGCTCCCCTGCCTAACCCTATTGTAGTTGGGCACCCTAAACGATTTAAGTAAAAGATTTAAGAAAAAAAAAAAGGAAAAGGGATCGATTGAGGAACAAAATAGAGAATTTTCTCTGTTTTGTTCCAGTGAGGGGTTAGGGATGACCCTTAAAACAGGCCTGAACCGGGTTCGGCTCGGTTAAGCTGAACCGGGCCGGTTCTGGGATCAAACCCTTTTCCCCTATAATTAAAAAAATGTTTTAAAATAGAAAAAAAAATGAATAAAAAATTCCTGAAAAATTAGAGAAATTATGAAAAATGTTATTTTTAGACAAATTAATGGAAATTGGAAATTTTTATGAAAATTGAATATTTTGGAATTTTCTCGAGGATTTATATCAGGTTTTTGTCTCGTAGTGCATGCTACGATACCCGAAAATATCTTAAACTTGAAAATTTACTTTAAAGCCTAGTCTAGGTTAATTTTCAATTTCGAACTACAATTTGCAGTCAAAATCAGAATCCGGACGTCCGAGGATTTAGTTTGGTCTGATTTCAGGGCTTTGAGTTGAGATAGGACCAGTAAATATATAATAAATTGAAAAAATTAATTTAAGCCTGAACAACGTAGTTTTTTATGCTAAACAATAATTTTGAGTTAAAAATGAAATCTAGGCATCGAAGAATTTATTTTGGAAATATTTTAGGGGTTTCGGGACGTGATTGGATTAATTAAGCTGCAAGTAATTAGAAAACTTGTGGAATGATTTTGGAATCTTATCGGACTTGTAAATGAATTGTAGGACCACAATTGAAACCTCGTGTAGACTAATTTACTGACTTAGAGTGCAAGGGAGTTGCGATATTACATTTGTAAGGTTAAGTAAATCCCATAGCAACCTTTACATTGTATGATTATAATTTTATATAAATTGCATTGATCCTTGATATTGCATTTTTATTGTACTTGCATACACGTATAGGGAGGATAAGGGCGATTGGAATCTCATTATAGTGTTTACTATATCGTGCTTATATGGGAAAACTCTATATTATGCTTGAGGGATGGAGTCACTGATACTTTGCGACTGTTTGTGATTTGCTCAGTTCTTTTCTCTCTATGTATGTATTATTTTTAAATATAATATATAGTATAAATGGGTTTTTGAGATCGTGTGTGGTTAGGATCTCTTTTAAAATTGTTGAAATGTATTTGGGATGGATTAGAATGCTGAGGAACTAAGGTAAAGGGTTTAAGGATTTTGAAAACTTGAAATAGGTTATAATGAATAAATAATTTTTGTTATTGCAATATATTGTTATGGGTGGATTGTGAGTCCTTCGGCATTTCCATCAAGCTGGGCAGGTGTTGTTGAAGATTTTTGAAGATTGAGTTTTTCGGTGTAGGCTTAAAAATAGAGGAGGTGTTGTCGAAAACTTATTACTAGATTTTGAGGATAATGTAGTTAATCTAAATGAACTTTGAGGATTATATAATTAATTTTTACTAAACTTTGAGTTTTAAGATTAACTTTAGAATCATTTGTGATTGATAAAGTTTTTTATAATTGATGATTACAAGATCTTAGTCTTAATTATTTATTGATAGATAGGTTAAGGTTGCTAGACTATCAGGAGATTAAGGTAATCTTGGTCGATCAGATACCCTGATTAGGTAGGGTCTGATAATGTTGGTATCAGAGCCTAAGATTCTAAAAGAATCTTATTGATTGAGAATAAGTGAGAAATTAGTTGGGAAGTAATGCGATGAAAAGTCTTAAAAAGTTTAAAAACTTTATGATTGTGTTATGTGTGTTTTATATTATCAAGATATTGATGTATATAGGCTTGCTGAACCACTTTTCTTGCAATTTTGTTGCAAAAAAATTGTAAGTGGACAGCAAGAGCTGGGTTAGGGATCTGGCGAGGATAATAGGGATCAACATTGTATGGATTCAAATATATTTCAGAACATGGCGGGGCATATGGTATAGTCGATGAATATCTTACAAACACAGGTGACAGCTCAGGTATTTGTGGTTTGTGTGGCCTAGGAAGTTCATATTGCCACTCAAGCTGCTCAGGAGGAGCAGGCTACTAATGCAGTTCATCTCAGAGTTGAACCGATTGTTGCAGTTCTGCTACGTGCTTATTTAGTCGCAGCTAATGGAATGTCATGGGAGGAAATGTAGGAAGAGTTTAGTAGCATTACATTGATGAATAAATTGAACACGCTGCGAGAGGTTCCAGGCAGGGCCAAGACTTATGTGACTATATGGACTTTTCATGCCAATTATGATGATGTCGGCATGTCGTGGAGTCAGAACTAAGCTCAAGATCTGAGGGTAAAAAAGGTTTTTATTCCGAATAGGGCTCAGAATCTGAGGTAGTTAATCTAAATGAACTTTAAGGATTATATAATTAATTTTTACGAAACTTTGAGGATTAAGATTCATTTTAGAATCATTTGTGGCTAATAGAGTTTTATAATTAATGATTACAAGATCTTAATCTTAATTATTTATTGATGGATAGGTTAAGGCTGCTAGACTATCAGGGGATTAAGGCAATCTAAGACAGTCAGATGCCCTAATAAGATGGGGTTTGAGAATGATAACTATTGTTATTATATTGATTTCTTGGAGGACCAATCTTATGTTTGATCATTCAATGCAAATTGAAAAGCTTTAAGTTTAACTTGTTTTAAGGAACCTTCTTTCGGTTTCATCCTGTTAACCTTATGTTGATACTCCCTTATGAATTTATGTGGGTCTTCATTGTCTTTACCATAGAAGTTAGGTAAGGCACCAATAAATCTAGAATTAAGTTCAAATTCAGAAAATCCATCGGGGTATGCTATGCATATAGGCTCATATGTTGTAACATTTTGATTTGCTTGTCTGAAAGTAAGTTCTTTATTATTGTTATTATTATTGATAACTCTATTACCATTATTATTATTAATGACATTGTCATTATTCTTATTGTTTTTATCCTTCATCATAGTAGCTAAATTTCCCTTAAGTTGTTATTTTAAACTTCGATTAAAAGTTCTATCTATTTCAAGATAAAACAGATGTAAAGATCCTGTAAAATTAGAATGACGAAGTATGTAGACTATACAACATCTAAAATCCTAAGAAATTATTTAAAAATCCCTGGCAACTGTGCCAAAAATTGACACGTGTCGAGCGTGCACAATAGTTTCTCATATTTTTCTATTATTTGTAGTAGTAGTAAGTGGGATATCGTCTCCGCAGGGATTTTGCAAACTTATAAGTGTTTTTTTTTCTTTCTTAATTTAGTCAATCTAATTAAACGAGAATTGAAATACTGAATAACTAAAAAATATGACTACCAACTTAATTAACCAAACTAACTAAACTAATTCAAACAATTCAATGCAAACTTAACTAAATGGAATTCAAATTCAATATAATATAAATATATGAACAAACATCTAAATAAAACTCTACTAAACAATGTAATATACTTGGATTGCATTCAAACACTAGAACATAACATTACCTCGTAACCTAGTTATAATTATATCACATGGAATCTTGAAATCATTAAATCAGAATTCATAATAGGTTGATAGCCTTTAGCAAACCATCAATTTTCTTATATTCAATGGAAAATAGTCATATTCTTATCATTATAAATCTACATATTGGATAAAACGCAATAAAATAGAAATACGATAGCATTAACACTTAATGAAAATCATGCTTAATCTAAACCAAATACTAATCAAAATATGTCAATCAATAATTAACTTAGAACACAATCACCAAGAACATCTACTCGGGTAATTTTGCCTATAGATTAATCCTAGTTACTACTTCTATAATTGTTGCCAATAATCATAGACATAGATTCAGAAAATCGAATATCACAATATATAATTGTAATTATGCATACAATGTCAATCCTCATTAGTTGTAATACGCAAAAAAAAACAACTTATAAAGACCGTGATTTTGTGTATAAATAAATTTAAGGTATTAAGCACATAATTCCTTAGTTATAACTATATAGTAATCCAAAGTATATACATGTATAAGGTTTGTTTAGATTAATAAACTACTCACTCATATTGGAAATAAATAACAAAATAATATAACTATAAAAAAAATTAAATAAATACATCTTATTGAAATAAACAAAGCTCTAATGTTGCTCCAAACATAAACTCAATAAAAACTAACTTGCAGCTCTCACCAACTTGTTAAGAGAAAGGGGGCCCTTAATTTCGTAGCCCTAGGGTTCTATTTATAGTTTCCTAGGCTATATAAACCATAAATAAACTAAAATTCTTCATAATAATCTAAAAAAACTCGTCACCAACTTCAATGAATTGGCAGCGAATCCTATATTGCTCTGGTATGAATGCTTTGCTTTGAATATGAATAAAAAGTGATTATAAAATATGCAATGGTTAGAATTTGTATTGATTCTGAGCGTAATACTTTAGACATCTTGATCATGTGTTTAATGAACTTAGGCTTTAGAAGTTATCATCGCCGTTGAAGCTTTTAATCCGGACATGAACGGTACAGCCATAAAATACATAACATCGAGAGATAGCTGTTGATTATGGAGGCGCAAATAGTAAACTTAGATTGTTATGAATCTAATGATTTGGGACTTAAAGCAATGTGTAGCTTACGTTATTCACACTGATAGGTGGAGTTCTAGTTTGTACATTAGAATTTTCTCCGTCAACACGGTGGGTTGAAATGGATTTGAAGGAAATATGTATATTCTAATTAGGCATTGCACACAACATAATTAGATGTAAAAATAGATACAAAGCATATTATTAGATTACCTAGGTGAAGTTGTTAACTAAGATATCCTTAATATTAAAGTTCAAGTAAAGTTTAATTTGGTTTGTTAGATAGTTTAGTTTAATATAAACTAGTGCAATAGTTCAAGTTAAATAGGTAGTTAACAACTAGTGTAAAAATCTTTCCTTGAGGACAATATATGTAATCGACGTAAGTTGATTACACTATTACTACAAGCCAGTTGCTATATTTGCGGCACGCACATCAATACATAGTCTAGGTGAAGTCAAATAGTGCAATGACATGTTACCTTAAGCTGGTGATTAGTACTAATCTAAATCTTAATTAACCGAGTTAGGCTCGTGGTTAAGTTTGGCGTACCTCGATTAGCGTGAGTGTGTGTTTGCATGATGGTTGGTGTTTGTGTTTAATGTTTATGAATTTTATAGGTTGCAGTATAATAAAGGATTTATATACACGCCTATAAACAGTAAATAAGTAAATAAACAATAAATAGTTGGTACATTAAGTAAGGACGAGAAGGTCGTGAAATGAACGTGCACGCTCAAGAATACTAATAGGCATGTCCGGTGAATTTATTGACGAGAAAATACACGAGATATATATATATTTATATTTGATATATAAATATATATATATTGAAAATTATAAGTTTAGTTTGAATTTTATGGATCGTCGGATCGCCTCGAGATGATCGTAAGTATTGATGGTGTCAACATGTGTGTCACTTTAAGGGTGTCATGTTAGCACATCAATCATTCGATCAGTGTCGAGATAGTGTGATGTGTATCTCGGGAAAAATCCATATATTTAAACTAAAACACTTCATACTTATATCATAAAATCGATCAAGAGGGTGAAGGAGAGTTGGGGGTTTGGTTTTTGATCTAAGGAGATCAGCCAGAGATTGTATTTAACTTGAATTAAGGAGCTTAGTCAATTGGAAAGCCAAAGATCATCACTTTGGTAAGTTTAGTTTTTATGTTTTTGAAGTTCAATTTGACAGTAGGTGATGAAATCTCTATAAATTATGTTTTTTAATGACTGGAAATGGTTTATTACCTCATTAGAGGTCCTCCCTAATGAATTTTAGGAGTGTGTGTTGTTGTTTGGTGAATTTGTGTATGGAACAGTGGTTGTTGCTCTGTGTACTATCGAGACAATACAGGGTGGAGCGCGCTCCACCAAGTAGAGGAATGCACTCATTTCATCAGTGAGGATGAACTCAGCTGTTGGAGCGCACTCCAACCACTGAGGGAGCGCGCTCCCACCCTAAAAAATAGCAATAAAACTGAGTTTTAGTTAGGATTTCTTTAGAACTTAGGGATTGAACTATAGGTTCTAAATATAGTTTGTTAGACCTATATGGATCATAAATGGTCTATGATAGGTGTTGGATCCCCGAGAAAGCTTGAGTGCCCAAAATGTTAGGGAATTTGGAACGAAACTTAGACCGAGGTAAGTACGGAATCGTTTATTTATCAATTTTTCCAAGCTATCTTACTATATGTAGTTCATGTAGTTTATGGACTGAAATGGGAGACAATGTACATAGTGATGTTTTTAATTAAACGAAAAAACGATGTCTAATGTGACCCATGAGAGTAACTCCTGAGGACTGAGACCAGGTTGTATCGGATTCAGGGATGATCTCCTGGTCTATACATAACTCCTACTTAGTTTTAATTAGTTGCGTGTGTTACATATTCATTAATGGGTTTCAGATAGAACCATTGGGCATTAATGGATTGACTAGACAGCACATCGACCAATGTGTTGGTCTAGCAATCGCATTAATGGCATTAGTAGGTAATAGACCCTAGTTTTACAAATAAAATGGGATCACAGTGTAATAGTCATTAACAGTTGTTTTGTATCCATTATGTATTAATTTATATGCTTTCTATATTTTTGTTACTTAACATTAGTGCATATTGTTATTGCATAATGTCCTTGATTATTATATGAAATGTTGATGGCTTTGTGAATCCTTACTTACTGAGCAAGTTGGAGCGCTCACCCAAATTTAATATTTCAGGTTCGCAACCTAACGTTTCGACAAAAGCAAAGAGAAGATTTATGTGTCTTATTGTCTTCTCTATGATGTAATAAGCCTTCTTCTACTCATAAACAATGTTTGATATATTTTGATGTATATAAATAGGGTTGAGAAGTTTATAATCAAGGTTTTAGGTTTTGATAAACTCTGTATTACCGTATATTGTTCAAATATCGAAAATGTATCAAGTTTCTACTATGTATGTTTTGTATTGTTTATTCGATATTAATATACAGGTTGAGTTTATCAAGTACAAACGGAGATGTTGCTGGCTTTAGTTAAGTCTGCCTGGGTCACCGGGGCTTAATTAGGGTTTTAGGCCGATTATCACCCTAATCGGGATAAGGGATGTTACAGCTTGGTATCAGAGCATAAGTTTTATCACTTTTGAGATAAGTTGTAACTCTGATATAGTTTGGTATTATGGATAAGGCTCTGACCTTGATTTTACTTTCGAGTTATTTTCAAAGTCATATCATATTCCTTTGTACCGAAACCTAAGTTTATTGAATTTGAGAGTTGTATCGAGTTACGAATAAGCTTAGGGTATGATAAATGATTTTCATCGAGTTTTGGGGGGAAATTAAAATGAAAACATTATTATATGTTATTTGCTGCACATATTGTTATTTATTATATAGATATGATTTCATTGTATTTTTTAAATGTTAATTTAATGTTCTTGTCTCTCTTTTAACTTCATAATCTAATAGCGGATCAAGGAAAGGGTTCACATAGGCTTGCACCTCTGGATAACAGGGAGGCTAAGGATCAATGGAAATCTAAAATTGAGCAAAAACTTAGGGAATTAATGGAGTTTTAGGCGAAACTGATGGCTATGCTGATGGCTTAGATGGAACCACTAGTACAGCGACCTGAGGCACGGCCTGCGACCAGTCCTGAGGTTAGCAGAGCTAAGGGAGGAGCTGAGATAGTAGCAGCTCCAGTCCAACCAGCATTAGCACATATTAAGGTGTTGGAGACAACTGCTAGGGTGCTATTGGACTTTTATAAGGCTGCATTTCTCAAAACTCGCAAGGAATTCAAGAAATATGAAATTATGCGATTCGATGGCACAATGGAGGAAGGGGCAGCTGAGACCTGGATATTGGAGATGGAGCAACGATTCATTGTTGTAGATGTTGAGGACCGATTTAAAGTTGAATTTTTCACATTTTTGTTTATTGATTCTGCCAGGAAGTGGTAAAATTCTCTAGAGAAAGGAAGACGGTCACAACTTGGCCATAGTTTAGGACCTTATTCTATAGGCAGTATTTCCTGAAAGTAGTTAGGAACAGGAAGAATACTGAGTTTATTCAGCAAAAATAGGGAACTATGTCTGTACGGGAGTATGAGATGAGGTGCACAGAGTTGAGTGAATTTTCTCCTAAGATGGTAGAACTAGAGGAGAACAAAATTGATTTTATTTCTAGGTGGGTTGAATTACGACATCAGAGTTGTTGTTTCCTCTCATCCTTGTAGTAGCTATGCTTTATATTTGATAGTGCGATGGAGGTGGAAGCAGCCATTCCAGCCAGACCTTCTGGTACAGTACATGCGCCACCACCAGCACCATAGTTTCTTGTGAGTCAGAGAATTTACGAATTTGCTTCTTTTCAGCCAAATAAGAGGCAGAGGAGTGTAGCTGGAATAGCTACACAGTCAGGGTCTGTAGGGATGAATTTTTTTAGTGCGTCGGTCCCACTAAATTCTCAGGCTTTAGTAGCGAAACCATTTTTGCCACCACTTCAGTCTAGATGTAGGGGTAAGAATAAAGCACAATCATCACAAAAATCGAGTGCATCGGGGCAGGTTTCTCAGGACAGTGTCTATCCTCAAAGGCTTCAACGATCTGTTATCATTGTGGGTAGACGTGGCATGTTCAGAGAGAGTGTTCTATACCACCGGCCATATCAGTAGGCAGTACAGAACCACCGGCAGGAGGACAAAATTATGCAGTGGCTGAGGTAGATCCAGAGGCTAATAAAAGGCTTATGTAAGGTATATTGAACATTAATGGTCAAGATATGCATGTTTTAATTGATGTTGGTTTTACAGTTTCCTTTATTGCTGGTGTAATGGTAGATTAATTGAAATTGAAACATGTTAGAGCCAGTACATTGTTGATTTTGAGCATAGCAATGAGTGAAAAGGTTTATCATAACCTAATCATGAGGGATGAGTAGTCAAAATTGTGGAGAATGAACTCCCAATTGATCTAAGGGTAATGGAGTTCTTGAAATTAGATGCCTTACTGGGGATGGATTGGTTGTCAGTATATCATGCTAGTATTAACTATTTCCATAAGATGGTGATCTCTCATATTCCTAAACTTTTTGAGATTATAGTCTATAAAGGCTATAATCCTTCATGACTTGCAACTCGTGGAAGGGAAGCTACTCCTCGATATTTAGAAGTTATGGGTCCATTTAGAGAGTCTAGACATGAACTTAAGGTTGGTGTGATACCCGTGGTTTGTGAATTTTTGGAAGTCTTTCTATTTGACTTGCCTGGACTTCTACCGCCACGTGTTATTGACTTCATCATTGATCTTATTCCTAGTGCTAAACCTATATATATTCCTCCGTATCGTATGGCACCGAAGGAATTACGTGAGTTGTAGACTCAGCTTGAGGAGTTGCTACAAAAGGGGTTTATCCATCCAAGTATGTCACCGTGGGGAGCACCGATTCTTTTTGTGAAGAAAAAAAATGGAACCCTACATATGTGTATTAATTATAGATAGCTTAATCGGGTGACTATCAGGAGCAAATACCCATGACCCAGGATCGATGATTTGTTTGATCAGTTGAAGGGTGCCAGAAATTTCTCAAAAATTGATTTTAGGTCTGGTTATCATCAATTAAGGATCAGGGATGAGGATATCTCAAAGACGGCTTTCAGCACTCGCTACGGGCACTTCGAGTTTACACTGATGTCATTTGGGCTCATTAATGCTCCTGCTATGTTCATGGATTTGATGCATTGGGTGTTTAAAGCCTATCTTGACTAGTTTATCATCATGTTTATTAATGATATCTTGATTTATTCGAAGATTGAGGAAGAGCATTCCCACCACCTTAAAGTTACATTGCAGACTCTGAAAGATATTCGGTTGTATGCCAAGTTTAGTAAGTGCAAATTATGGTCTTTCGAGGTCAAATTTCTTGGACATGTAGTTAATGATTAGGGTATATCTATTGATCTAGTTAAGGTTGAGGCAATCAAGGATTAGCCTACTCCTACCACGGTGTCAGAGGTTCAAAGTTTTCTGGGGTTAGCGGGTTATCACAAACAGTTCGTTGATGGGTTCTCACGTATTGCTCTGCCAATGAATCGGCTAACACAGAAAGATGTTGATTGTGTTCAGTCAGATGAGTGCAAGGCTGCCTTCAAAGGTTTGAAATATAGTTTGACTACAGCGCTTGTTCTTACATCACCTGAATCAGGGAAGGAGTTAGTGATTTATAATGATGCTTCTCATTCAAGCTAGGGCTGTGTGCTGATGCAGGAAGGCTAGGTTGTAGCTTATGCTTCAAGGCGATTCAAGGTTCAAGAAAGAAATTATCAAGTTCATGATCTTAAGCTAGCTATAGTTGTTTTTACCTTGAAGATTTGGATGCACTACTTGTAAAGAGAATTTGTCCCTCTCATATAAAGAGAGATATCCAGTGGATCCCTCGATGTGTTAGACTGTTAAAAGGCCTAGTCTAAGTGAATTGATATTGATCAATGTCACTTGGATGTTTTCAGTCTACCTAGAGATCGAGACTAGTACAATTGAACATGTTGGATGACAATTCCATGTCTTATGTTTGATCAAAAAGGATATTGTGTGATAAAAGGATGTTATATACATTATTGATTAGGTTGTATCGATTTGATATTTGTACAACTTGGGTAGTCATAATGTCTTGCTAGAGGCCGCTTACGACTTGTATACCAAAATGTGTTTTGGTACACTGCCAACGTTGTATGAGCCTATTGGGTTGCACACTAAGAATGGTTTTGTGAGATTTTAAGATGGTTCAGAAAAATGAATTTTATATAATAAAATTCGTGACAGAAACGTCCTTATGGTGTATTACACTTATACTTCTTTAAGTAGGGGTATATGTGTAATTTACTTAACAGTCTATATACAAGGGTTGTATAAATAGACGCTTTAAGTTAGAACACATATAGGAAAGATTAAGGGCCGAAACTCTATTTTCGTTTAAGAAACGAATTAGGGTTTTCTGGTACGCTCTGGATCGTTTTGGAGAGAAACAAAAAGGTTTGGTATTCTCTCGAAGCTAGCACTTTGAATCTCGGCCGGCGTTCGTGTGTGGACTGTGGTAGAGGGCGTTCGTCGTTGGCAGCGCCTTAGAGATCGATCAACCTTTAGAAAGGTATATTGCGACCGAGGTATGATTAAGTTTTCATGGTTTAAACATTTTTAATGGAATTAGATTCGGATCCTATTGGGGTTTTTGTCAAAATTGTTTTGTAATTTCCGCTGCGTAAAACCCAACACAGTAGACGCGCTGCAGACCGCATTTTTGCAGTCGGGATTTTGGATTATTGACCCTAAATCCCACCTGATCCATTTTCATCGCCAAAAATCCCAAGAGTGGCATCCACCACATCAATATTATCGACAACAATAGGTATTCAACACATTTTCACAATCATTCATCATAAAACTTAATTCTCAAACATGCATAAACAAGAATACAACTTTTGTTTCAAAATTGAAAACCCCATGAAATTGTAATAAGATTCGTAAAATCAGAGTAGAATGGCTTGCATTGAAACTAAATTTTGAAAACAATAGAACTTACTCACTTAGGGTTGGTTCTTGAAAAGCGTTGTTTCTCCTAGCTTCAATGACCCTCGAATGTAATCAACTTCTCTTCAATTCACCAAATTTTTCAGCAGCCCCTTTTTGATTCCTTCATGCACTCTCCTCTCTCTCAACTTCTTCAAACAAAGTGGTTGTTGTCTTGTGAATTAAAACACAAAAATTCAGCTAAGGGTTTTATTTATACTCCTAGTGAGTTAAGTCATGAACATAGGATTCTCTTCTAATCTCTCATCAACTCAAGATTCTAGACTCATCTATGGTCATGATTTGGGTTGTACATGAGCTTATTTTCCACTAACAAGTGTACATACATATATTCCTAAGAGGTATGTACATCTCATATACATATGAGTACACATGTATACTTATATGCATTTGTATATGTAAGTGTAAATGTATGGTATGTGTATGGTTTATATCATTATTTATTTTTCTTCAACTTAGTCATATACACACACATAGATGTATACATATGCTTAATTTAATCCTTCCAAATTCTCAATCTATTTATAAAAGCCCCTAACTTAGGCTTATTCTCATCAATTTAGCATAATTTTAATACTAAGGGGACATTTATCAATTCCATAGTTTAGTCCATAGTTTGTTTATAAATAATTAGAACCTCATATTTTGATCGAACCATTGCCTAATCCGACTACCTGACGCCATCGTGCGTCTTGAGGGTCCTTACCCACATTTTCGACAAAATCAAACCACTAATTAAATTATAAAATTGACATTCTTTGTTATAAGGTCGGTACTACACACACCAAACACAAATAACATACCTCGGTGTCGAATCCTGAGGGTTGACCACGCTTACAACGTTAAGTCAGGGCCACGTCATAGTCATGTACTTGACAAGTGGCACGAGTTAGATTATTCGGGTCGTTACATAAAGATCCTGTCGAATTAGAACAGTGAAGTGGATAGACCATATAATGTCTAAAACTCGTAAGAAATTGTGTTTGACTCCCCGACAACAGCACCAAAAATTGACATGTGTCGGGTGTGTACAATAATTTTCTCTTGTATATTATACTTTAAATATTTTGTAGTAATGGTAAGTGTCAAATTTCGAAAATTTTAAACCGATAATTACAGTTAATCCGGGATTTAGGGAGACTAATTATAGTTTTGGTTGCGAGGCGGGAGTTAAATACCGGTGAAAATTGAGATTTATAATTAATTTTATTATTGTGTGGTGTGTGCCTAGTGTTGTGTAATATATATTATGTTATTTTGCGAAATTCAAGTCGGTTGAGTGAATTCGGTGTTTCGCGGGGTTTGGTCTCGAAATACTTGTCGAGACGCGTACCGAGGTACTTAAAATGTAAGGTTGAATATTTATGTTGAATTTCATGAAAAATTATGGTTTAAGTTTAAAATTCGAGTTTTGGACATTTAATGAGTTTAACAAGATGACGGGGGCCACATCTCGATTCGCATGCGAGACGAGTTCTTTGAGAATTTTGGAACGCTTCAATAAATTCTCTAAATTTTGGCGAAATTGTGGTATTTTTCGGGGATTTATTCAGACATAAATTGAAAAGATAAACACGAAATTAAATAAAATAATTAATAAATTAGTGGGTGCCTAGTGATACACGGGGTCGAGGGTGACACACGTAGGATGCATAATAGTGTGCACGCCTGACAGTCGTTGTCGGCGCGCGCGATGATTTTTTGGGCGCGAAAATACATAGGAAAATATATATTTGTATATATATAAGTGATATATATAAATATATAAATGGATCCTATAATTTTGAATGGTTTGAAAAGCTCACCATCAATTGCACTTAATCGAGAACAATGGAAAAGTTTGATCCATGTAGCCGACCCCAGTTAATTTGGGACTGAGGCTATGTTGTTGTTGTTGTTGTTGTTGTTGTTGTTGTATCATATAGTTTTGAATTAAATAAAAATGTACATTGGATGTGCCTCGAGATGCGCGTAGCACGAGTGTTGAGAATGTGAAATGAGGTGGTACGGTAGTGGTGGTGGTGAATATTTGTGATGCATCGAGATGCGTACTATCCAATTTCCAAGGAAATCAATTGGATTTTGATTATATTTTGATTTGCCTCGAGTTTCATTCCGCACGGATCTCGAGAAAATTTTAATACTAATCTAAAGGCGTTTAAGTTGTTGGGTTCACTGGTGGCTGTTAGATCTATTTCCGGATATGTAACACGTATCTCAAGAATGACCAAAATAATTTTTTCTCGAGATTCGTGTCTCGAGAAAATCTCATATAAATCATTTGCTTCTGAATAGAAAAAAAAAATCAGAGAGAGAATCGAAGAAGAGAGAAGGCCGAGAGGAACGAGGAGGGAGAAGAAGAGATCGAAGGTGAGACGACGAAGATGTTGTCGTTGGTTGTTGTTGTTTTGGTTTTCAATGGTGAGGAGGGGATTTCGTCCGAGGAAGTCGTCTCCACCCAAACGAGGTCTCTGGGGTTGGTTTGATCCAACCCGAGAATATATATAAAAAAAATTTCGTTTCACAGAAAGGGAGGGGACGACCACCTTCCCCCTTAATATATATTATATTATATATATAATATAATATAATTTTGATAATAAAATGGGAATTGGAGGTTTCCGTGGTCGGTACGCCAAGTGTTGCCTCATTAAGCGTGCTACGATGCCCGAAAAAATTGAAAATTGGAAAAAAATGAAATAAATCCCTGGAAGATTGATAAAATTGAGGAAATTAGATTTTTGGAAAAATTAATGAAAATTGAGAATTTTTGTGGAAAATGAGAATTTTTGAGATTTTCTTATGGATTTTTATCGGGTATATTTTCTCGTAATGCGTGTTACGATACCCAAAAATGTCCAAAATTTGAAAATTTATTTTATGGCCTAGTCTAGGGTAATTTTTATTTTGAATCACAACTTGAAGTCAGAATTGGGATCCGGACATCCGAAGACATGGTTCGGAGAGATTTTGAGGCTTTTGGGTTGAGGTTTGATCGAAAAATAGACAATAAATTGGAAAATTGATATTTAAGCCTAGACAACATAATTTTCGATGTCGGACAATAATTTTTAGTCGAAAATGGAATCCAGCCATCATATAATTTATTTTGGAAATATTTGTGGGGTTTAGAGACGTGATTCGGATAGTTAAAGTGTAATTGGTTAGAAACAACTTGTGGAATGGTAAGGGAGTCTTAATGGATTTATGAATGAATTGTAGGACCGCAGTTGGAACCTCGTGTGGACTAGTTACCTGATTATGAGCGCAAGGGAGCGTTGGTATCACAGTTATAAGGTTAAGTAAATCTCATGGTAACCTTTACATTGTATGATTATATTTTGTATAAATAGCATTTATCCTTGATATTATTTTTTTGTTGTACATGCATACACGGTTTGGGAGGATAAGGTGTTACGAGTCTCCTTATAGGGGTCTACCTGACTGTATGAAAGGGTAGAACTATTCAGTGTATGCCTGACTGTGTGCACAAGGTATATAAAGTGACTGTGTGCATAGGGTATATAAAGCTGCCTGACTGTGTGCATAGGGTATATAAAGCTACCTGACTGTGTATTACAGGGTACGAACTGGTAGTGTCTATCTGACTGTGTATAGGGTAGAACTATATTATACTTGAGGGGCTAGAGTCATTGATACTATGCATCACGTGATTATCATGACGAGATTACGGTGAATCAGATCATACTTTGATAGACTCGAGGAACGAGACTCGTACGGTTATTCTCCCAGCGCATGATTCCTTATTATTGTTTACTTACCACTTTCGGAGAACGTTATCTGATTGTGGTCGGATAACAAAAAAGGGGATGGATTCATGGTTGTATTTAAATTCCTATGATTATATTGTTGTTTAAACTCCTTGGATTATTATGCATTTGGTTACTACAGGTATACTGGATAGTGTGGGATTACTTATCTGACATTATCGAATTTTTATAATTGGGTAATGACAGGTTTTAGCGGCGACAAGGGAAAGGAAGAGCTCTTTGATTATTTTTTATTTGCTTAATTTCTTTCTCTTTATGTTTGTATTACTTTTGAATATAAAATATTGTATATATGAGTTTTTGGGTTCCTGTGAGATTAGGATATCTTTTGAAACTGTTGAAATGGTTTTGAGAAGGATTGAAAGTGTTTTAATGGTTTTAGGATGGATTGGAATGCCGAGGAACTAAGATATTGATGATTTAATAATTTTGAAAGTCTGAGAAAGGTTAGAATGAATATATAGTTTGATATTTCAATATATATTGATGTTATGGGTCGATTGTGAGTCCTTCGGCATTTCCTCCAAGCTGAGCAGGTTTGTTGAAGATTTATGAATGCCGGGATTTTCGGTGTAGGCTTAAAAATAGAGGAGATGCTGGCGAAAAAAATTTACGAATTTTTAAGGATTATATAATTAATCTTTACTGACTTTAAGGCTTAGAATCCATTAGTGGTTGGTTTAGAATCGTATTTGATAAATACTCTGATTGATTATTATTTACTCTTGTAAATTGAGGTTAAGGCTGCTAGATTATCATAGAAGTACGGTAATCTAGGCCGGTCAGATGCCATAATTAAGTGGGGTCTGACAGCAAGTGGGAATCGTCTCCACAGGAATTTATCAAACCTACTTGGGAAAAAGGACTTTTTTAAAGGTTTTTATTATTTTTATTTTATTTGTAATAATAATTAAACTAACTAACAACTAACTATAATATCACAATACTTAATTAAATATATTTTCTTAATAATTAACACAATCCAGAATCACAATCAATCAAATAGATTAAATTTAATAATAAATAAATATGTAAACAAATATCTAGAACAATGAAAAATAAACTTGTTTTGCATTCCAAACATGTAAATCCAATCCATATAGTCATGAGAATACACTTATAAAGTAAGATAAATCATTAAACTCTAATTATAAGTAAGTAAACAGCCTTTAGCCATCCATTTATTCTCTTTATACTGGTGGAAAGCCACGTTCTAATTCTATTGACCAAACCTTTTTATTTACACAAAGACGTTAACTTCATGCAATAGAACCGAATTAAACTTTATGAGAACTTCGAACTACTAAATCTAATATTTTCGAAAATTCATTTCAACATTAGATTTAGATCTCAAATTCACCTTGAATATTTAAACGGTGTTTGTCTTTCAAACAATCTTAGTTACTATTTCGAATAGATAATGAAACCAAATATCATATACGCATTCTAGACTACACATATAATACTCAAATCCATGATCAAAATCAATAGATATTAACCTATTAAATCAGTGAATCAAATAATACAATCGGTTTAAAGCATTAAGCACATATTCATCTCATCATAACTACATTGCAAAACGGATATAGTTCATGTTTGGACTTTGTTTAGATCAAACAAACTACTCACTCATAATCATAAATAACATTTCAATTATATAAATAAAATACATAATCAAAAATACCTCTGAATTAAAATACTTGAATCTTTAAAAGCAATGAAATAATAGACAATGTATGTAAACTATGTAAACTGTGGCTTGAAGAACAGCCATGGCTTCTAGGGCTTCAAAGTAGGATCAAGGGCAATTAATTTCGTAACCCTAGGTTAGTATTTATAGTATTCTAACTAGTAAACATCTCAAAACAACTCAAACAACTCTTAGTTATTTAAAATTCTCGTAATCTTACCCAACGATTCACAGTGATTTGCATGTGATAGGAATCGATTGGAAAATCCAGATTTTTAAGCTCACTAGTCCTTTCTTGTTTCCACCGATTTGTCCAGCGATTCAGTGCCTCCTAAGAATCGCTGAGAATCATTGGTTCATAGTTCCAGTTGTTCTTTACTTTTTTGGTGATAATTCTTTGTATACTTCTTCCACTTGACTAATTCCTTAATAATCTTCCCTTTTTCCTTTATTTCTTTATATTATCCATTTATTACCTGAAATATCAAAAACAAGATAAACCCCATGTAATATAGTTTTTTACATCTAAAATCATCCTAAAATGAACTATAAAACACGTCTAATACTAATTAGCAAGTAATTATATCTAATGCCCCAAGATGTTTATGGTGCCACCGAGAGCTTTAGTAGTTAATGCCTTATGATGTTTTGTGGAGTTACGCCATCTAGGGCTTTACTTGTCTAATTGAATTCATAAGTGTGTCACTTAGGGACATTAGTTGGAGTTGTCTTCTCTTGTATTTTTGTGATAGAGGGACGTGCATCGATGACGGCTTTGGATAAACCTACTATTGGATTGATGGGACTAACGAGATGACACATAAGGCATGTGTGTTATCTAGTGGTTGCCACCACCTTGAGGGTAGAGGAATCAGTCACCAGATTCTTGCCAATAACTAGTATACATTGAATGAAACCACTACTTTATATTATTATTTTCTCTTGAGAATCCCCTTTGCATGATGAAATTGATTTACATACGCTTTATGAATCTTGCTTTCATGCTACGACTTGATGTTTCTCTACTTGATTCCAATTCATGCTAGTTTTGCATGCTTATTAAATATTACTTGCGTATTTAATGGTTGAGCAGGTTTTCTGCTTATCGAGCTATGTTGTCCTTTCATCTCACCCCACTTACATTTCAGGATCATCCACTTCGACGCTAGTTTGAGACAAGGGAAAGACAATTATTTGCAGCCTTTTATTGATGTGAGCCTTGTATTGTTATTAACTATTTATTCAATTTTGAAACTATTGAACTTGGGTTTCATGTAAATAGGTCTACAGGGTAGATTGACCTTACTTTCCTTTAGTTAAACTATTTGGAAGTATTTTGAATGTCTTTACTTGAATGTAGGATCGGCACCCCGTTTATAGTTTCGTAATATGTTATGTGGATTTTCTTTTGTTTATTTTCGCACTTATCCATTCATATGCATTAGCTTGATATTCTGTAGGGTGTTTTAAGTGTGTCGGACTGTTTGCTCGGGCCCAATTCAGGTATTGGCCAAGGTGGTGGTCTGGATCGGGCGACCCGACCCTAGGTCAGATGAAGGTCGTCATAACACGTATGCACTAGTATGATTAAGTTGCAATTATTGTTATATGTTGTAAAGCAATAATGTAACTAAAATAGAACATTGTAATATTACAAAGACAAATGTGTTACTACTTGTACACCCAAAAAAAAGACAAAGGTGTTAGGGTAAGTTAAAAGAGAAGTGTGAATCTCCAAAAAACTTGGTGGTTTTAAATAAAAACAAAAAGCAAAAAATATGTTTGTGGGGTTTTTAATAGTAATTTAGGATACACAACTAAACAAAAAGACACAATTACCCTCACCCTTAAAACCAATACACATTGACACATTCACCTCCGCCACCTCCACCGCCACAGCTACTGCTCACGGCCGCCACCGCCACTGTCATCATCTTCCACCACAGTCGGGGACTATTTCTCTTTTTGGCATGGAGACTTCATGACCACAGCCGTCGTCGTCATCTTTCACCATTGCCAGTGACCTCCCTCTCTCTTTGGCATGAAGGGGCAGCCTTTAGCCACCCTCCTCCCCTTCTTTCCCGGCCAAGAGAGGCGGCCAGATCTGGCGGAGATAGAGGGGGAGGCTGGTCGGGAGAAAGGGGGAGGTGGGTGGTCGGAAGGTCATCCACTCCTCCATGCCAAAAAAAGGGGAGACATACATTCTTCAATTCAATTTCATTTTGCTTTCTCTTTTGATATAGATGTGGAGTCAATTGTGGTTCAATTTGATATGAAAATTTGTGCCCTAAAAACCCGATCTTTGATCATTTTGAAGTGAATTTCCTGAAAAATTAGGGCACTGAATACCTTGACTAATTTAGGAATGAGACTTAGTTGTTGTTCGAAAGAGTTTCCATGTAGTAGTGTTTAGGGTTTAGTTGATTTATAATGTGAGAATTGGAGTTGAAATGGCGTATTGTTCAATCAAATTAGAGTTTGGAATGCTATTGATTTTATTTTATTTTTGAATTTGAATCGGATTGGACGGGTTGTTCTTTGATTGAATGTATTTATGTTGTTCTGATCAGTGTATGTGTTGTACGATGCAATGGTGTTGGCCGACGCTGTCGGTGGCTAGTGGTCACAACGGTGTTGGCAGCGACGGTGGTCATGAAGACGGCAACGGCATCGGTGGTAAGTGGTAGATGGTGGATTGAAGAAGAAGGTTATGGATGTGTATAAAGGGTATTTTAGTCTTTGTGGTTATTTGAGTCTGGACTAATTGAGTTCGTCTAGCACTACCAAAAAAAATACTCAGTAGTTTTTTGGGAACTCGCTCTTGGGGCCTCGAGAGTGGAGAATTTGAAAAGTAGCTTAGCTTGGGCTGGGCGTGGCGTGGCGTGGCGTGGCGTGGCGTGTAACAAAATCATAGGTGATAAATTGGTTCGTTTGGAACTGAGAGACTTTGAAAAGTTTGTTTCTTGTTTTTTCCGTTCCGGTCCGGTCCGGTCCGAAAAGCATTTTCACATTCCAAACTGTAAGGACAACGAGACAGTGACAAATAATAAACTCATTAACACATCTATTAAAATCCCTTGGATAACGCCTCCAGATTCGCTAGTCACACCCTTCAATATGAGGGTCGCTAAAGGCACCCCACCTTTTCATGAAGGCACCCAGTTAATGTGGGCACAAACCAATGTACCTAGGGCACCCAAAAATTAGACCCGAAATACCCAAAATACCCCTCGTGCAAAAAACTCTCGCACCACACCACCCCCACCACCACCTTCACCGAAATCTTGTGGAAGAATCCATTTCTTTTGAACCGACCAGTGAGAGGAATCCCCGAAATCGTGTTCTCCGTCCCTCGCCGTGTGTTTCTCCTTCGTTGTACGAGTTTTCTGCAGTTTGTAGGGTCGGGGGTGTGAGCCGATTTCGTCTCCAAATTAGGGCTCGGTTGAAGATCGTCGAATTAAGTTACATTTGGTAGAGTAGTTGTAATGTGTGTGTGGCGGTTTGTTCAATTGTAAAAAAATTGGGAAATTGTGGTTCTCGGCCACACAAGCCAGAGACTGTGTCAACTGTCTCGGCCAAGCATGGCCGAGACAGAAGCTAATATGTTTGGGAACTCGCAGTCTCGGCCACGAAGACCGGAAGAGTTAACAGCGTCTCGGTTACGCATGGCCGAGAATACTTCAGTTATCTCGACCGCGACATGACGAGAGCTACAATTAGTGATAGGTAATGTGGCGTCGGTGGTGTACAACCGAGAATTTCCTCCTACTCTCGGTTGTACACTTCCGAGAGGGTCTCAGTAGGCTCGGTCGTCACAGGACGAGAGTAAGGTGAATTGAAATGGTCAATCCATCTCGGTGGTGTACAACCAAGAACTTTCTATTGGACTCGGTTGTACACTGCCGATATATTGGACTCCTTGTCGGTCATGGGTGACCGAAAATATGGGTTGTTTCACGAACCTGCTTGACCGAGACATCAGAAATGGATGAATTTGAACATTACTTTTTGTAAATTTTTTTTGTGGTATGTCAAACTAACTATACAATATTGAAAATCCAAAGACGACAATTTGCACCGAAACTTAATTAATTATAAATCTCCGTAACATTCAAACCGACTCTACAAGTGTCCATCCATAAGTAAACAACAATCAAAATACAGCACAACATTTGTATATCCATAGAACATTCGAAGTAACTGGCAAAATTTCTAAATGTTTAGCCATCAAGGTTTTTAGGTACAAGCTTTACACTACGGTGTATCTAAATCTACAACAGGTATGGTTGCTTCATCAGCAGTTGCAATGGGCGCGATGTCTCGAAATACGAATCCATCTCGCCAACCTTTGGCGCAATCCCCAACGTACCGATCCCACGATGGATATAAGGATGGCAACGGTGCATTCACACGCAACTTCACCTGTCAAAGTGAACAGTAGAACATAGAAGATATTGTCACAAACCCGATTAAGGGGGAAACAAAACAATTCACAAAAAATCATAGAACTTACCCTAACCCAATGGATATTCCTTTCATTTGTCATTGCAATGATAAGTCTGTTGTGCAACGACGACGGTGGAGCACTACGTAGAGGTAGGAATGTGGAGGCACTCCCATGCGAGAGGTTGACGAGAATGACATTGAATGCGATGGATACTAACAATCACATGTCTGGAAGTGTCAACCATTCTTTGAAAGATGCCCCCACTTACTTCTCTGGGCAATGCACCGCATTCTTGACAGTCTCGAAACTCGAGCCAAGCACTTCCCGCCAAAGGTCTTCATACCCGATAATCTCATCGTATATCCTTCTACGCACAATCCTCCACCCGTCTACATCGGCAAGTCGAAGCCCAGAGGCTATACACCGATATCCACAATTTCCATCGGAAACCACATCGATAATGCCTTCAACATGTGGCAACCAATCCGGTTCTAAGCAATTACCATAAGCCATGTTAGATCCACTTTGCGTGCGTCGACTGGCACGACGCATTTGTGGAACAACCTTGCCTTTCTTCTGCCTAGAAGTGGAGGCCTCTTTTGTGGAGTGGGAGGACTCAACTTTTTTTCTCTTCGACACTGCCTTGCCTCCGATTGGAGACCCCGGTGTCCTCCCACCCGCATCCTCAACTTCCTGCTCCCCCTTATCCAATCTTCCAGCGGTGTCGTGATTGTGCCTCCCACATATAACAGTGACATACCATAAGGAGTCAGCATTTTCCTTTACGTTAATAAGGAAAGGGCATCCACATTTCTTCGTACCAGTTGGAGTCCTCGCCTTTTCATCATTTCTTGATTTCTTTAAAATTTTGGCCGCTTTCCCCTTCCCTAATCTCTGAGCCAGTCCCCTATATGTCTCAGACCTCTCACAGGCAAGTTTCACCTTCCCCTGCGCTTAATGCCCCCGGCATCCGAGCGCTTCGTTACTAACACAAACTTGTTCTCACCACTAATCATTTGAAGCCATGAAATAGCCGCTTCTCGAGAGGGGAATGGCTTACAAGGTGTAAAAGTGTCCTTGTAGTGTGGAAAATTACTAGATACCGGCATTACCTGCAATACAAACAGTGTAACATTATAATCAACCAAAATGTACAGCACAATCACCATAACACCCCAAAAAATAGGTTCTCGGTTGTACAGGTCCGATAATTTATTCATAGTCTCGCTCACGTACGACCGAGAGTTACTCAGTACTCTCGGTCGTACCATACCGTGACCTGCGTGAAACCTCTCGGTCCTCTATGACCGAGACATTACTATACATCTCGGTCCTGCGAGGCCGAAACAATCGCGCACCCAGACAGAAACTTCGGATAACCGTAAAAAAACACAATAAATTTACAAAATTACCTCAAGTACGACATCCTCTTGCACCGAAGCAGTACAATCCTCCATTATATAGTGGAAACAAGTTCGGATTTGAAGAAATTACCAAACCCTACGTTGACAAACAAATCATCATTTTCACAGTTTTACACAACTAAACAGTTCCAAAAAATCATCATATGGTTGTCAAACATTGTTACCTCGTTGTCGGATGATGTCAATCCGCAAGAATCGATCAACGCTCGCCAAACGCAATGTGGCTTTGTGGTTCAAGCTTGGTGGTGGGGTGCCCTTTTTCTTTGTCAAAATGGTTTGTGGGGTTTGAATCATTATATATACAGGGGCAAAATGGTCTTTTCCATTTTTGCTGGAATTTTTACAAATAAGTTGGGTGTCTTCATGAAAAGGTGGGGTGCCCTTAGCGGCCCTCTTCAATATTCACTCGGCGAAAATCTGCCTTACACAACCGTGTTGAAACGCTTGTCATCACCAAAACCAGCGACGATTCGGAAACGCGCCCGCATAGACAAACCCCAACTCGGGCGCCCTCTCTCTTCTCTCTCTCTCTCTCTCGTCTTCTTCAATGGCGGAGGAGTTGGAGAGCGGATTTTGGCTGTTGTGGCAGTAATTCAGAGCCCTATCGAAGAAGAATCTGCTGCTCTCATGGCGCCACAAGCGTTCCACGCTCGTCCAACTCTTCTCCTCTCTCTTCTTTATCTTCCTCATCTTCTGCATCCAGAAGGCCATCGACGCGCGCTTGGCCGAAACCACCGCCTTCCAGAACGTCTTCGAACCGGAGACGCTCGCGTTCCCCGCAATCCCCTCTTGCGAGGACAAGTTCTTCACCAAGATTCCTTGCTTTGATTTCGTCTGGAGCGGGAACCCCAGCGCGGCTGTCCGGTCTATCTTGAGGAGGATCATAGATGATAATCCAGGGAGGCCGATTCCTTCCACAAAGGTACGTGTGTGAGCTCGTCTTTCTGGACCATTTTTTCCTCGCATATGAAAACTAGAAACTGAATAGCTGTTTTTCACGGCTATTAGTTAAGTCTTGCTTTCATTTCCAATATTTTAATATAACTACTACCTGATTACTGGCATTTGATTAGGCAGGTTAAGTCATTTGGAACACCTGAAGAAGTAGATGCTTGGCTTTTTAGCGATCCCATACGTTGTTTTGGAGCAATACACTTTGTTGAAAGAAATGCAACTGTCATTTGCTATGGTATTCAGACAAACTCAACCCTTATGCCTATGCGAGGTCAGAGAGAAGACAATACATTTAAGTTTCAGATTCCGCTTCAAGTTGCAGCCGAACGTGCGACTGCAAGACTTCTAATCGGAGGCATATTATTCATCTCTTAATTCTCATCTACTCAATTTCATGTGTATGTTGATTACATAATGCTTTCACCTCCCACTAATCCATGGTTTCAATGCCTTACTTGGATGAACCTGTACATTTCTAGATCCAAATTTCAGCTGGTCTGTTGGGTTCAAGGAGTTTGCGCATCCTGCTTTTAGATCTTTTTCTGCTATGAGCTTGATGGGACCAACCTTTTTCCTTGCGATTGCTATGTTTGATTTTGTGTTTCAAATGGGTTCATTGGTGGCGGAGAAAGAACTTAAACTTCGCCAGGTATACTTTATTCCTTCAATTTCTCTGTACTTGGTTATTATTGAGGTAATGAAGAGAAACCTTGGCAAGTTTGCTTAGAGTTTCTTTCACTTATCGTTTATTGTATTGTTGATATTTTCAGGCGATGTCTATGATGGGTCTTTATGAAACTTCCTACTGGTTATCATGGCTCATATGGGAGGCATTTATCACACTTCTCTCTTCGGTGTTCACTGTTCTGTTTGGAATGATGTTTCAGTTCAACTTTTTCCTGCACAACAGTTTTGCAGTTCTATTGCTTCTTTTCTTCCTTTTCCAATTAAACATGGTAGTGCTCACCCTCAGTAATCATAGTCATAGTCACTTCTCATTTTCATAGGATATTCTGCTAGATGTTTCAATTTAGGAATGGTGTCTTATTTCACTTTGAAAGTGATTTTCTTTTCCTCTTTGGAATGCTAGATTGGTTTCGCATTTTTTATATCTACTTTCATTAGCAAGTCATCATCAGCAACAACTATTGGGTTCTGCACATTTATCATTGGGTTTCTAACCCAGGTAATATCCCTTGCGAAACTCAAGTTACCCAATGGATATATATGTGGGGAAGGTAACAGGTTTGATCTCTGTTTGCAGCTTGTTACAACATTTGGATTTCCCTACAATGATATCATCTCGAAGCGTTGGCGGGTTATCTGGTCTTTATTCCCTCCAAATCTACTTGCCAAAGCTCTCGATCAGCTTGCAGATGCAACAGCCACTACAGAAGGTGCTGGGATTAGCTGGAGTAGAATAGCAAAATGTCCTGCAACTGATTTTAATTGTGTGATTACTATTTTAAGTTATCTCTCAAGGCCCAAGCTCCTACTAAATTTTTTAAGTCATTCTTTTAATCAAATGCAGCACCTCGGGTTCACTTTTATTTATTTAATTTCTTTTATTTTAAGCTAACGAGATGTAAGGTAGGAGTTTGACAAGCTTTTTCATGACTTGCTATTACAGGGTTATATATATAAATGGCTCTTGTCTACATTCTTTGTGTGGTTTCTTTTGGCTATTTACTTTGACAAAGTAATTCCAAATTCATCTGGCATGAGAAAATCATTGTTTTAGTTTCTAAAAATTGGGTACTGGATGGGAAAAGGTGGACACAAGGTGGAAGGTAAATATGCATATGAGATGAAGACTTTTTACATTCTCAAAACTTCTTTGTTCACTGGAACTAATGAGTGATGACCCCATTTTTGCTTCTATTTTTCCAGAGGGTTGTCTTTCTATCTGCAGAAGTTTAATTCCCCCATTGGATGATGTTTCTCCAGACGATGATGATGTTCTTGAAGAGGAAGTTCTTGTGAAAAAGCATGTAACTGAAGATGCTATTGATCCAAATGTGGCAGTTCAGATACGTGGTATCACAAAGACATATCCTGGAACCACTAATATGGGATGTTGTAAATGCAAAAGGACTTCACCGTACCATGCTGTCAAGGTAAAGAGTCATTTTTCCTTCAGATATCTTGATCAACAGGTGCCACCATAACTTTTCACATTACTCCTTTTGCTATTAATGTTGCATAGAAGTATGGTTCATGGTTCGCAACTTGGCAACGGCGGGACTCAAATTTGATAGTTATGGCGAACTTGATTTGAGTCAATAGACTCAATACCTAGTTCAAGGGTGTTGTAGGATGTGTGAAGCCTTATCCAAGATTGATTTAGATTAGGAGTTTCTTTGTTGGAGTCCTTGTAAGATTAGAAGTTTAGTTTCTATTTTGATTAGGATTAGAAGTTTCTATTTTATTAGAAGTTTTGTGTTATTATAATTAGTAAGTTTTAATTATTTTCGTCACTTTATCTAATGTAAATTTAGAAGTTCATTAGGACTTCAAATGCCTAATTGCATTAGGAGTTTTAGGATTTCGGTTATATATATAAGTGTTTAGGTTAAATTTTATGATATAGAACATTGAATAAGATTGATATTTGCTGAAATTCCTTCTCTCTTTTTCTACTTGATTTCTGTCCTCTAATCCCCCATTAAAGGGCTTATGGAATTTCCATTTCTAAAAAGCTTATTTTCCAGCTCTTCTTGGTTTGTCTCAGATTTGTGTCAGTACCTATTTCGAAAGCCAAGATGTTCAAATTTGAAGTTTTAGAAATCAAATATAATCTATCCATATTACCAATATCGGTCCAATTGCTAAAATTTCTCAGAAATTTTTGCTTGGTTTTATCCTGTCATGGATCATGATTCTGAAGTGTCTTCTTTCAAATTGTTGCTAATAAGCGTATGCTTTTCCAATTAGACAAAATTCTAAAAAGTAATAGCCTTCTTAAGACTTAGGCCTTTATATATATATATATAATTAGAAAAAAATCATCAAACAAAAAGTAAATTTAGTTAATTTTTTTAAATGGTAAATATAAAAACACAAATTGAACCTATTATGCTAGAGGCAATTCAAACTTATACTACTAAGCTTGTTTGGTTTGAGCATTTTCTTACCCAATGGAGCTCACTCCTAACTGAAATCGTCTACTATTGTAGATAAAAGAATGCATCATCAAATAGTCAACATCATATAATTGTTGATTCTCAGGCATGGGTTCAAATAAGGGAAATTAAATCCATGTCTAAGGGGAAAAAAAAATTGCCCAAAAATTCGACATAATTTGGAGGAAATTTGACATAATTTGAGAAAGTCCTACCGAATAGTGGTGAAATTGCAAAACTTCATGGCTAAGTGGAAGTTTCGGGGAAGTTCATGGAAGTTTCATGGAAATTTTGCTGAATGTACCAAAATAATCTAAAATGAAACCTTAACACCGAAGTAGCTGATAAATTGCATGTTGTATTGTGAAATAATGTTGTATGATTGTAAATTGCATGTTGTATTGAAAAAGTAACTATTTTAAAAATTGTATTGTGACTTTTATGCATTAACAATTGTATATTTGTGTATTTTAACACCTTTAAAGAGAAATTTGATTTTTTAGCATTTAGAATAAAATTTTATAGACTTCCATACATTTTCAATTTTTTGCACAACTTAATCCCGTTGAATTAAACTTTCCGTGAATTATTTTCGAATTTTAAGTGGGTGCATTGCAAGGCGAAGTCGAAGTTTTGAACCTTGTTCTTGGCTACTCTTCATGTATGGTTTATCGAGTAATAACTTCTTGGATTTTGACTTTCTATACATTTCATTTGTGAAAAAAGCATTAGAACATCGCCAACCACAAACATTAAAATAGTGTAACTTTTGCACCATTTTAGTGTAACTTTAACACCAAATTTTGCTATCTTCTCCAACCCACCAACACTATCTTTTACATTATCTTCTCCAACCCACCAACACTATCTTTTACATTATCTAACTTTTGCACCATTTTAGTGCGGCACTGTTCATCCGCGCTATCCATGTAGGATAGTGCACATCAAAATAGTGCAGGGTTGGAGCAACATTGCACTATTTAGGTGGCCACATCAGCCCAACCAATGCTATTTAGTTTGGCCATTGGTTTTCATGTAATTTCTTGGATTTATTCTTATATCTCCTTAGGGCTTGTGGACAAATTTCATGAAGAACCAACTATTTTGTCTTCTTGGACCTAATGGAGCTGGAAAAACAACTGTCATTAATTGTTTGACTGGCATGACACCAGTCACCTCTGGAGATGTTAATATTTTCTCTCTCGCCCTTTCTTGGTTGCTTGCTCTTTGTTTTTCTATATGCTTCAATAATCCTGCTTAACATGTTCAAACACTCTCTGTTAACAGCTTTGATTTATGGATATTCTGTTCGAAGCCCTCTTGGCATGTCATGCATTAGAAGGTTGATTGGAGTTTGTCCTCATGTGCCTCTTTTTTTCAGAGATATATTTACTTTTAAAATATTTAAGGGACTATGACTTCTCATATATCTTCTATGGTCATTTATTTATACTTTGTGTCTTTATGCAGTTTGACATTCTGTGGGATTCTCTTTCTGGTCAAGAACATCTATATATCTTTGCCAGTGTTAAAGGACTGTCTCGTGATTCAACCAAATTGGAGGTGCTATGAAATCCTGTGAAAGATTCATCACCTTCTTTCCCCAATATTAGGTCTACTTTGAAAACTCAGAGTGAGGATTCATTTTCGTTTTCTCCCAGAGGTTTTAATACCGATCCAGCAATTATTGTCAAGTCAGATAGCCTGGTAGTTTTCTGGATGCTTTATCCTGTTATCCAAGAAGATTCTCTGCTGCTCTTGCAGGTTGTTGAGAATTCACTTGCTGAAGTGAAACTCACCAGTGCAGCCAAAGTGAGAGTGGGGAGATATAGTGGAGGAATAAAGCGTCGACTTAGTGTGGCAATAGCTCTGATTGGAAATCCAAAATTGGTCATCTTGGATGAACCAATATGTGTGAAATCATGTCACAACACTTCTTTTTAATGTACTGGTTCCATAAATTCATGTACTGATTATAATTCTATGCAGACCACTGGTATGGATCCAATTACCAGGAGGCATGTATGGGACATCATAGAGAATGCAAAGACAGAACAGGCTAGTATTTTGACTACTCATTCAATGGAGGAAGCTGACATATTAGGTGATCGTGTAGCAATTATGGCAAAGGGGAAGCTCCGCTGCATTGGAACCTCAATCAGATTAAAGTCTCGGTTTGGGACAGGTTTTGTTACCAACGTTAGCTTCGTAGGTAGTACCCATGGTCAGTCTCCCGGCATGAATGGAGATGCAGTTGCCTCAAAATATGATCATCATGAGACAGTGAAGCAATTCTTCAAATCTGTACGTCACATTCAATATAATTAATAATTGTCTGTTTAACAAGTTTTGGAGTCTGATTTGTTTCATGTATTTGGCAGCATTTAGATGCAACACCAAAAGAAGAGAGCAAGATGTTCCTTACGTTTATTATTCCCCACGAAAAAGAAGGGCTATTAACGGTAAGCATGCCTTTCTCACTTTCAATTTTAGTACTCTTTATTCTGACTTCTCTAGCATCAAAACCCTGGCTTCAAAATCCACTGTACTCAGAATTTTCACTCAGTCAAATAGATTATCGGAACATCAAATTATTAGTTAGCATAAATGAAGTTACTATGTGAACTGTCAAAGTCGGGGCACAAATGATTTAAAAATTGAAACAGAAATCCCTCCATTTTTAGTTAAATGATAAGTTACTAGAAAAAGATTGTAGCTCACCCTTTTCTTTCTTTTTCTTTTCTTTTTTTTTTTTTTTTTTTTTTTTGTAGAAGATGCATCTAGACTATATTTAATTTAAGAATTAAGTAGTCAGTGTCATGTACGAGGACTGTAGCCAAAACGATTGCTCGGTCAAGAAAGAAGTAGTGTTTAATCAATATTTGGTTAAGTAAAAAAAAAAAAAAACTAGAAGTTGCGGAGTTTTCTTATTAGACAGTTTGCATAGATTTTGTTTATAAATCTTAGTTTAGACCGTCACTCTTGTAATAACATATAACCATGCTCTTCCATTAAATTATTATGCTTTTACAATGTTTGGATCTCCCAACACCTGATAAAATCGTCCATACTTATATGGAATGTTGGGACTTTAAATAATTTATCAGCGTTGCGAGTTAGACTCCTCCTAATCAATTCTGAGTTTGGAATAACTGAAGTTAAATTTAATCGTTGATCAACTCACAAAGGCAAGTTGTTTCATGAGGGGCATGAAACTGTGCTTCCATAAAACATATTAAAAGAACAATAAAAAAAATTCGAGAAAATCAAAGGTAGGACCATCATTTTGGTCTGCCTCTTTCCATACTTTCAGATTTTAGATGTTCAGTGCTCATATAATAATATTTCACGAAGTTATTCATGTTAAGCTATTTCTTCCCTAGTAGAAATTCTCCATATTTGCGTTGAACTGCAGAATCCAGGTTCTCTTTCTAATTCATAAGAAGACGTCCTCAGCTATACATCAACCAAAAATGATGTTGATGTTTTCATTTCTTTTGTATGGTAGGATTTCTTTTCAGAGCTTCAAGAAAGAGTAGAAGAGTTTGGGATGGCAGACATTCAACTTGGTCTAACAACTCTCGAAGAAGTGTTTCTCAATATCGCGGAGAATGCTGAATTAGAAAATGCCGTTGCAGAGGGAGCCATGGTGACACTTACTTTGTCAACTGGAGCAGAACTTATTGTGAGTTCATTTATCATTCTCAACTGACAAGCAAAACCTTTCAATAACAAGAAAGGAAAACAGTAAGGGAAATTCAGAGTTACTTGGAACCAAGGAATGAAAATTTGATAAAATTAGCCGAAGTTTAAGCGAAGTTTATCGAAGTTGAAGGGATCGAAACGAAGTTCAAAGGTACTTTAAAAATTACAAAACTTCTTCGAAGTTTATGTTCAAAATCGACAACATTGATATAAATTGATATGGATTGCTAAAAACAAGTAGAAATTGTAAACATTCGGTAAAAAAAATCAAATAAGTGTGTAGGAGACGAAATGGTTGATGGTTGTAATAGATGGTGGCATTTAGGGGTTATTGAGAATTTGAGAGTGGCTCACTTTTGTACACACATCTCTACAGCAATCATGTGATCCCCTGACTTTGCATTAGGATTCAATGTATGCATCGAGATTCACTTTTGCACACACATCTCTACTACGCTTTGTAGTTTTTTCAATCGATGCATAATGTCAAAAAGTTGATATTTTCTTTTGCTTTAAATACTGACCCATATAAAAAAAAGCATGTTTCATAATTTTAATTTTACTTATGAGAATGTGCAATTAATAAATGGTTACAGAATCAAATTAAGTGTAATTATTGTCACTAAAAAGCGATTTTCCCATACACAGTATGAATGACTAGTGCCAATAAAATTGACTTAAAACCATTAAATTGTAAATTTTTTAGGTATAAATACATAATTGTGCTTGTTTTGACATCCTATAAAATGAATTTTAGTTTATTGACTATTAAATAAAAATTTCTTAAACTTCTCTAAGTTAGCGAATTTTTACCAAACTTCTCCACGTCGAATTAAACTTCTTTGAATTAATTCTGATTATGAAGAGGGCGAATTATAAGGCGAAACCGAAGTTTCGATCCTTGCTTGGAACCACATATAACTTTCATTATATTACACTAGCCCAACTAAAAAAATAAAAACTCAAAGATTCCTAATACTTGCTTCAAAAAATTGGCCTTCAATTTAATCTCATGGCTTATATTCCTCCAAACTATCTTTTCATAAGCACGAAGGAATGAAGGATCTGAAGTCTTATTTTTATTTCACAATGTAATATCTATCAATGGTGGTACGATTGAATAATTAATTGTCGATGCTGACTCTGCAGATACGCAAAGGAGCTAGGTTTATTGGAATTCCAGGCACGGAGTCGGCAGACAGTCCAAGAGGTCTTATGGTTGAAGTGAACTGGGAACAAGATGAAAGTGGCTCTCTCTGCATTTCTGGTCATTCACCTGAAACTCCCATACCACTGGGAGGAATTTCTTCGGCAAGAATGCACCAATTCATGGCTTTGTGATTAGTCCCGACGAAATTGAAGGTAGAAATGATCATCAGTAACTTCATTACAGGATTTTATGTACACAATTGGCGGTTAATCTTTAAACTCTGCAAATAACTAAAGTAAAGCATTTATCAAATCTCACGACCTCCCTATCAAATAAAAATGAATTGCGAAAGTATAGATTCCTGAATCTGGTGATGTAAGAGTACGTAGTTTTTGTTCATGAATAGAAATCCTTGTATATATAAGTCATACCTGGAATCATATTGCCTTTAGAAAAACAGCACGAGTTCTGAGTTAAGACGACGTTCGTTAAAACCAATTGAGAAATGTAAATGGGGAACAAAATGCAGAGAATAGAGGGTTATATCTATGTCACGAATACTCAAAAAAAGGAAGGAGAAGTGCTTTTCTAGAAGATGTACTATGTAGGGTTTGTGAACTCAGAAAAGAACAGTGTGTCAAAGTTAATGTTACATCTACGGTTGCAACACCGGATGTGTCACCAAATTCTGTAGAGCTTCAGATATGAAATTACGCTTTAGATGAAACACCAAATCCAGATAAATCCACTCAGGAGCTGCATTTGGTGCTGAGTGAAGAGTGCTAGGACTAGGAGTTGTTAAAAGTCTATCGTAGACACTCACCACTAAATATGTGCTTACAAATGGAACCTTGTAAAGGGATTTGAGAGATGTAAAGATAAACTTGGCTTCTACCAATTCTAAGAGCTTCATCCATTTAGCTTCAATTAATTTAGGATTTGACGCTTTGTTATCATCGTTATACAGTGATAAAAAATCACTTGCATGGTACACGCTTGCCTTGATTTAATTGTTGTTACCTCTGAATCCTACTCATGTAATCTTTGTTTTTTGGTACTGATATGTCTAGTACACTTTTTAACTCTTTGAGACTTCATCCGAATGATAAGGGACTCAGATCCTCTTAAACAAGGTCTCAAATTTGAATCTCGTGAATGGAAAAAACTAAGTTGAAAAATCACCCCGTATAAGGCCCGATAGCACGGACATTGATTAGTTGGTGCAGCTGGCACCATATACTAGTGGCAAACTTAAAATATAGTATTAGGCCCTCTCGGCTCTTGAACTATCCAACATGCACTATTAACTTCATACTATGAACTGAACTAGTGCCCATCCCCAATGAAAGGTGGAGAAAGAAAACAAGAAATAATGCATGAACTATGAACGATGAAACCATATAATGAACTCCATGTAACATGCTTTTTGAACACGTGTTTTGATGTTCTTCTATGTTAGCAAACAGTTTATTAAAAAAAACAAAAACAAAAACAAAGAACTTGCCGCACTATGATGCCATCTAAAGTAGGGAATTAACCCAACAAAAAAGGGCAACCAATGAAACCCTAGAACTCTAATACGCATTCTCATCAAACACGTCCTACAAAAGAAAAGAAAGAGCGCCTGTTCAGTTTCTTAATCAAACCAATTCCATGTTTTGACGGGCATCTCAGTAACACGAAACTGCAGATAAATATACCAAGATCATTTCCTGAAAGCATACACCATTTCCAAATTCACCTTCTCCATTCGGCTTGGATTAGCTTCTCTGAGAAAACAAAATAGTTCACATACAGCACATCAGTAAATACTTTGATTACAAGTAGTAAAAGCAAAGAAAAAACAATGCGAAGCAAAATTTCATGCAACAGCACCCCACTTAATCCCAGATAGAAATGAGCGCAGATTTAAGATTCCTCTTTTAAGGGCATCAGATTTCTTTAAAAGGCAAGAAAGAAAACAGTTCCTTGTGAGTGGAACCTGATGATAAACCTGATTTTTTTTTTAATCAAAACAGAAAAAGAGGAGAAATGTTTAATAATTCTTACCGCTTCCATCTCTGGAGGACAACAGCGACCTGTCATTCTTGATCACTTTGCCACTGGCCTGGACAGGTCTTTGTGTCCGTGGTGATACTGAACTTAATTTTCCATTTGCTGAAGATGGAAGAGAGTGCCTCCTGGTGAAACCATTATTTTCTACTCCCTCTTGGCCAAATCTTGGGGAACATTGTCCTCGAAGCTTGGCCTTAGCAGATTCAGTTGTTGCCATATAGCTTGGCAATGTGGGAGTTTTTTGCAATCCATTCTCCTGATTCTCCTGCTTTCCTGACAAGGACGATCGTCGTCTGCTGGTTTTATGGTTCTCATTGTCGGTATTGTCTTCCTTAGATAGTAGCCCCCCATTTGCCACAGAAGTACTTTTCTCTTTTTCAACACTCTCTGCAGATGGCAATTCAACAACTGCTTCGTCTTCGTGCATAACATCAACTGGAACTTCGACTGTCAAATGCTTTGTGGGGAGAGAATCTTCAGTATCGGGCTCTTTAGCTACTTCGACTGCAACATCCTTCATCTTTTCAGATGACCTAACTTCTATATCTTCCATATTTTCAGATGGCTCGACTCTTGTATCCTTCGTTATTTCTAATGTCTCAACTGTCATATCCTTCACCTTTTCAAAAGACTCACAAGCACCCTTGTCTGCATTAGCAGTAACTGGGGATGTTGACGCTTTTCTCAGACTGCGTCTTGGCTTTTCAGCCTCAACTTCTAATCGATCTGTGGATTCCACCATGGGATTTGAAACCTTCCTCAAATTGCGCTTAGCCTTTTCAAATTCATTAGGGGAGTGCTCCTGCCCTTGTTCCACTGGATGACTTGCAACCTTCCTCAGGTTACGTCTAGGTTTCTCAGTTTCAGAGTTGAAACTTGTGGATCCATTGTCAACATGTGAAGTGGACCCCCTTCGAATAATTCTCTTTGATCGACTTGGTTCGGTTTCTGCATTTCGGGAACCACCAGGCCTTGTTTGAGCTTTCAAATCTGCATTCTTCTTCGCTGGTCGAAGTGGTGGCCAGAAGCGGGAGGATGACCAGCGCTCAAGCCAGCTCCAAGCTGAATTAGGTTCCTCTAAAGCATACTGAAGTCGAAGGGGTTTGGCGGAGGGTGAAGATCTAAGAAGCTGAAAACAATTTAACCAATAAGCTCGTGGCGAAATCAAACAAAAAGAGAAAAAGAAAAATTAACAAACATCAAACTGGAGGAAAGTACATGGGTATTGCAGTCAGACAAGGTGCATAAAATTTCACTCACCACAACCACAAAAAATGAAAAGGAACATAATAATACTTTTGAAGAATACCACCTAGAATATAGAGAAATAGGTGAAATCGTAACACGAGGGAGAAATGCAGGGAATACCAAGGGAAACATTTCAATCATACGATATATCATGCACCTTCTATACCTACAAACACAGTTGCGGTTTCTCTCCTGTCCGTGTTCCAACATAATTACTAAGCGAAAGTAACATGCCATCATCAATAGCAATTTATGGGAGAAGAGAGCCCACTGCGTGATCAACAAAAAATGTCAAAGTAGTATCTAGATGTCCACTTCCATAAAGAAGCCCACGATCACAATTTTTTACTGACTGGTAGAAGAGAAAATAAGCGGCTGTTAGTCGCTTATATCATGAAATTTCACTCATCAAAACCATAATAAATAGAAAGGGAACAGAACAATACTTGTGAAAATTCTACCAAACGGATAGAGAAACAGGTAAAACAGCAACAAAAGGGATAAAGGCTTGAGGATTCCATAAGAAATGCGGGGAATCATGAATTAAGGAAAATATTTCAATCAGATGATAAACCATGCACATCTTATATCGATATATACTGTTGTGGTTTCTATCCTACACGGCTACACTTGTTCCAAAAGAATGACTAAGCAAAAGTAACATGCCATCAATAGCATTTTATGGGGAGAAAGCTCACTGTGTGATTCAACAAATGTCAAATCGTATCTAGATGTGCAATTCCCTAAAGCCTAACAAACATGCAACTTTTAGTAACTGCTATAAGAGAAAAAAAAAAAGAAAAAGGGCTGTTACTTGCTTGTATCATGAAATAGATTATACGTTTGAATGTGTGAAACTAAATGAATATCCCATAATCATATTTATCTAATGAATAAATTGCACATACCTTGTAACCAAAAAAAAATTGCACATACCTTGCGAACAAAAGTATTTGCCTGAAGCTTATCTGTCAAAGAAGGTGCATTAGCTTTACCAAAACTCGAGGACTTTGTATCCTGGAAAGTAAAGCAGAATTGATCACAAAAAATGAAAAGCAAGTGTTAAAGCATATTAAAGTCTCACTAACAAGGAGATGTAACATAAAGTCTTGCTTTGAAATGACAAACATACCCATTTCACTAGTTGAAACTTGAAACTACAAACCACAATTCATAAACCAAAAATATTCACAAGGTATCACCCAACATTCATAAATAATTCTAACTAATAAGCATGCTGCCTGTTTGGGCTTTGGGAAAAAAAAAAAAAAAAAAACAAAAACAAAAACAAAAAAACAAGAACACTAATAAGCATCCTGTTCCATTTACCTGAGGCTTCCTGATCCGGTTCTTTCCATGCCCTCCACATCTAGCATCAGAAAGTTTGAGTCTGTGACCACGAACTAGAGCCTGAAACCTTACGATACTTTGCATACAACGTAAAGTAGCAACAGCTTGCCTCCTCACTAAGTGCCCACGAATAAGTGCTTGCAGCCTTATAATGCCCCTAAGAGCACGAAATGCCCTGCGAGCCTTTTTTTGACCATCATAAGCACATATTAGAACTATTAGCAGCACAGAAATAATAAAAAGAGAGGTAACTAAATAAAATGAAAGTTTCATCACATTTAATTACAAAATCTACATCGACACTTGAGGATCATAAGTGAAAAGAAACAACAAGAGTAATGGAAAAAATAAGCACCAACAGGAAGTAGACACATGTGACAGAACACAAAAGAGATTACCTCACAGGGCCTTGTCTCCTAGTTGGTGTATCTTATATCAATGGGCGAACGAAAATTCGGACTGTTTTTCTTGAGTGTGGTTATACAAATGGAATTTTGGCAAGCCATGGTACAGGACTTTGGAAGAGGGGACCTGGTGCATAACAAGTATAATTCCATCTTCTCATGTAGTGATTCTCCCATGGACAAAGATACTCAATGTAACAACCCGAATTCTACATGACCCGACTTGAGGGCAATTTTTGGTAATTTAATATTTTATTTGTGTATGATGTGCTAATGTGTGTACAATATGTTATCGCGACTTAGCGTAACTTAATTAAATTGAATTCGCGCGACGATAAGACCTTATACTGTGAATTTACTTAAAATTGGTTAAGTAAAAGGTCTAAACAAAGGTTGAGTGTGCTAAACGTGTTAATTGTAGAGTATTAAAGTGACCGGGACAAATCTCTACCTTTAGATCTACTTCTAAGTGAGTTGTGTTGACCCTTGATCGTTAGTGTTGTTTCAATCGATGAAGGGATGGAGAGGTGAGATTAGTTACCACTTAAAAAGAGATAAAAAAGGGGTTAAACCCTATTTTCTCCATCTTCAACGCACATATACAACGTTAAAGAGAGAGAGAGGCGACCATGGACGGAGCCACACGGCCGGCAGGGATGGAGGAGGAGCCCACGACTCAGGCGAGCCTCCGGCACTGCGGCGTTGTGGCCGGCGCGACACCGGCAGGCGGACGACCAGCAGACGCGTGGAGGGGCGACGTGGACAAAAGCAGTGGCGAGCCAGCAGGTACGGACACGGCGAGGACGGCCAGCAAGCACGGCGACGGTGCTATGGCAGACGCGACGACGTAGACTCCGGCAGACCAGCACACGCGGTGGTGGTGTTCGTCCTAGAGTCCGAAGCAGCATCTCCGGGGAACTGGACCAGCGAGTCGCGATATGGCAAAGCAGCGCGACGCGGAGGACAGACCAGCAGCGGCGCGACAATGCGGTGGCGATTTCTTGCAATGAGGAGAAAAAGAAAGGAAAGAGAGAGATCCCTTGCTAGACATGTAATCTCAAAGGGGAATTGAAGTTGATGACTCCATTGAAGGCCATGGTGAGGTTCTAAATCACATTGAAAATTTAGATCCAAGTCAAATTTAGAAATTCATAGTTGTTGATGAAATTGAGGTGGTTTAATTAGAAGAGTTGATTCTTAAGGGTCTTTTACCTTGCACATTTATTTAGTTATGAAATAGGATGAGTTCTTATAGCCTAGGATACCCTAAATAAATTACAAATGAGTCTAACCTATATGTTTTGTACTTGTATGTTTGTAGATACGCAAAATAATTATTGTTTCGAATTGTTTAGATTCGCGACATGGTTCACAATGAGCCCCGAGCGTGCGAGGATCGGGAGTATTTAGCGCATCGAGTTGAGGTAAGCGGGGAGCTTGCTCAATTATCAAATATGACACGATATTAGTTATGCTAGGACATACGTTTTTAACTAGAGACTTGAGAAATGGGTTGCATCATGGAATGTGAATGCATTTATTTTCCCCTCTTATGATATTCAGTGCCCCAGGATGTTTGTGGAATCCCCATCGAGGGCATTATTAGCAAGTAATCATATTTAATGCCCCAGGATGTTTGTGGTGCCACCGAGGGCTTTACTATTTAATGCCCCATGATGTTGTGGAGTTTTCCACCAAGGGCTTACTTGTCTAATTGAATTCATAGGTGTATCAATTAGTGACATGAGTTAGAGTTGCCTTCTCTTGTACTTTTGTGATAGAGTGACGTGCATCGATGACGGCTTGGGATGAACCTACTATTGGTTTGATGGGACTAACGAGGGGGCACATAAGCCTGAGTGTCGTCTAGTGGTTGCCATCACCCCGAAGGTAGATGAATCGATCATCGGATTCTAGCCAATAACTAGTATGCATTGAATGAGACCACGATTTTATATTATTACTATTTTCTATGGTATCTCTCTTTATGTGAACCCTATGCATGATGATGAGTTTTGACTTGAATATGCTTTTATCAATCTTGTTGACGTGATTTATTAATGCTTCATAAATCCATGCGATGACCTGTTTTAAATGTTTTATTCAATTTCAATTCATGCAAGCCTTGCATGCTTATTAAGTATTACTTGCGTATTTGATGGTTGAGCGGGTTTTCCGCATTACTGATCTCAGCTATCCCTTTTAGCTCACCCCACTTACATCTCAGGACCTTCCACATCGGCGCTAGATCGAGGCAAGAGAAAGGCAATAAACTGGAACCTTCTCTTTTGATGTGAGCCTTGCATTGTAATATTCTATGTAATTGTTTTTGAAACTATTGAACATGAAAGGTACTAAAATGGGTATTCTGGGTAGAATGAACCTTACTCTCCTTTAATTTTAAACTACTTGGTAGTATTTGAACGACTTAATTTGTTGTAAGGATTTGAAAACTCAACGATAGTTTCATAGTATGACATATGGATTTCCCTTTAATTAAATTCCGCAATTATTTATCCATATGCACTAGCTTGATATTTCGCAGGTTGTTTTACGCATGCCAGGCCGCTCGCTCGAGCTCGATTTGGGTATTGAGCCTGGGTGGCAATCTGGACCAGGGCGATCTGACCTAGGTCAGGTGAGGGTCGTCACATTTAAGGTAGCATGGAATTCAACGACTATTGGGTGCTATGCTATGTATGGCTTGAGAGGAACAAACTAATCTTTGAAGGCAAAGATGTATGTATGGATGAGAAATGAGACTTCATAAAATATCATGTGCAACATGGTTTGTGGCTGAGAAGAATCTTGGTTTTTCACAATGAACAGATTAGAAATTGACAAACAATAGTTGAATGAGGTTGGACTTCAACGACTATTGGGTGCAATGGTATGTATGGCTTGAGAGGAACAGAATAATAATTGAAAGCAAAGATGTATGTATGGATGAGAAATGAGACTTCATAAACTATCACGTGCAACATGGTTTGCAGCTAAGAAGAATCTTGGTTTTTCACAATGGACATATTAGAAATTGGCAAACAATAGTTGAATGAGGTTGGACTTCTAAGGATGGAGAGATAAGTCCTTTTTTATTTTTTTGTTATTTATCGTTGGAACCTTCAATTGCTCTAAATCGAGTGCAATGGAAGAGTTTGATCCATGTAGCCAACCCTAGCTAATTTTGAGATTGAGGCTATGTTTATATTATATTTATGTTTATGTTTATGTTTATGCTGTTGTTGGAGCTTAAACCCGACAATGTTAGCTGGTTTAATTTGAATTGACATATGTTTGGAGTATTATAGTTAAAATAGGAGGCTTTACTGTAAGGGAGTTCAAGAAGGATCGAAATAATTAAGTGATGTCCCCATCGAACAGCAAGATAGAGACTCAAAACAAATCAGAATCCATGTTAAACACAGAGGTCGAGTTATGCGCTAAGACAAAGTTTGCATAATGATAGACTCGGATACAGTGATAAACTTGAACACAAAGGAGTTGGATACTACAATGAAGTCGAAATGCAATATTGGTCTACAACTAAAAAATAAGAAGTTCAAGCAACTCGCAAAGAACTTCTTGGTGAACTACAACAACAAATCCAACAAAAGAGGAAGCGTAGAGACCGATGTACTCTATGACGATCAAATACAATGTTCAAGGAGAAGTTAAAAACGAAAATCGACAACGTTAGTAAAATCCATCACCTAGAAGCTAGGAGTCCAACAAGGATATCCGAGCTATAAAACAACTAGAATTAAAGTCCTAGAGGGTTAAACATAGGTGCCTATAAATACCCATGGCCAGTTTATGGACATCGTTCTTCATTTTTCTTTTAATGCGAGTGCAAACGTTCATTACAAAGGTTGAACCACATTATCCTATAGTAGATTTTGCTCTGGGAGTGGTCTCGCTAACGTAGGCTTGAAGGTCGAACTATGACACCAATCTTGTGTTTATTGTGTATGTGTGTCTATTTGTGTGTGTTCTTTGCTTTCTCAGTTCTTGCATAGTATCGCAATTAGGTGATATCAGTAATTGCACTTCTATTCACTGTACTAATTCTCGTTGACAATTTATGATAATATTCAATAAGCTCTTGTAAATTGTAATTCTCATTACTAAATACTAATACAAAAGTCACTTGCGACAAACAAAAAAATTATTTATCCATTACCCTCAATATTTTTTATGAGAATTTTATGCAACTATTTCTTTGACCAAACCTATCATCATTAACAACCAAACTCAAGATTAGGGAAACTTAAGAAAAAAATAATCCCAAGGCAATCACAAATATGGAGGAAAGAAAGGGAACCTAAGGTTAGACTTGATCAATAAGGAAGAACACTAAGACTAGGAATATAAGATACTTAAGGAATAGGAATAGGATTGAGAAGGGTTGCAAAGAAAAAAAATTGCCAAGATTCACATGTGCCTTCAAAAATATACCCAATCGATATGAGTTTCACCTCCAAAGATATTTCAAGGAGTTTAAGATGCCTAATAGATATAGGTGGAGGACTAGTATCAAATGAATTAACAATTATGGAGGCACATAGAGTGATATGATTAAGAACGATTTATTTATAAGGGAGTTGGAGTTTAGCTTAGGGGAAAAAAGAAAGTTGAGATGCCTCACTTTGGTTTTGCATCCAATAGTTTCCTTTCTCCTTGATCATATTGTCGCTTTTGTTAGTGCAATTGGTTCTTTTCCAGTTGCGTATAGATTAGAAACCAACCTATAAAGGGTAAAGCTACGAGTTGCGTGGGTAAAAGAGATTGGAACAAACCGTTGTGATCAAGGATATAAAAATAGTAATAATAATTTTGATATTTCATGGGATGCTTGGACTAGATAGGACTAGATATTGATATAGGAGAAGTAAATTGACGAAAGAAAATGGAAAATACAAAATAGATAAAATGCAACCTCCAAACACACCCCCATACATGATACCTCTATCTAATTTCATTGTTTTCAAGGCGTCGGCTAGTACACGACTTAGGCGGTTTAGGGTGCCCACCGCTTAGGCGGCTAGGCCTTAATTAGGCAGGTGATAGGCCTGAAATTAAATTTTAAAATATGTTAGGGAGGTCTTCGTAATTACCAAAAGTCTTTGATATAAAAGCACAAACTTAAACCCTAACCTTCCTTCACAATCTCTCTACCACTCCTCTCCAACTCTGGCGACTCCTCTCAATTCCAATAACCCTCTCTCTATCTCTACTACTCTTCATGGAGAACAGTTAGGTATTTTTTTTTTGTACTTAAGTATTTATGCTTGTAGGCTTGTAGCCTGAATGACTTGTATTTTGGTTTGAATATTTGTTTTTATAGTTCAATTGTGTGAGTGGTTGTTGATGGTTATGTAATGACTGGCGTTCTTGACAAGGTGAACCTTAATCTGAATGCTAATTAACCCCAAGTTAGAATCGTGGTTAAGCCGGCCTTGTCTCGATTAGCGTGTGTTTGCGCTTGTGATAGTGAATTGGGTTTGTTTGGTGTGTAGACCAATAAAATATACTATAGGTTATTAATGTAAATTAATATAAAGCCTAAAGTTGGAAACTAAGTAATAAATAAATTGTGGGTGCGCTTAGTGACACGCGTGGGTTTTGGGTGTCATGCGTGGATCATGGGAGTAGTGTGCACGTCCGAGTGTACTAGTTGGCGCGTGCAAATAATTTATAGGAGAGAAAACTCATAGGTGTATATATATAAATCAAACCTACAGTTGTAAAATAAATGCATAAGCTTTGGATTAGCCTCGAGATACGTACGTGTAGGTGATGGTGTCAAGATAGTGACATGTCACTTTAGACACATGCTTTGGATACACCTCGAAATCCGTGTACAGATCTTGATAAAGATCAAGGGTGAATATAGGCTTAATGTGGCAAATGGAAATGCTAGGCGTTGATTAGTATTGCAAGGTGGCAATAAAGGAGATCAAAGTGGTGTTGTAAATGGAGCCATTAGATTTCTTCGAAATTCGTGTATTGCATCTCTATAAGAATCATGTGTTGTACGATTTCATGGGTGGCTTACTAATAGTAGGAGGTGGCACCTCATTAATGTGATGAGGCACCTCATTAATGTGATGAGGTGTGGTAGTTATTAAACATAAGATTTACTTCGAGATACGTGTCACATATCTCAAGGAAGATCAAAACTTAATGAGAAAGAAAACAAAGGTGTTGTTTTCTCAACCGATCAAACGATCACAATGGTTAAAGCAAAAGAAGACTGTGAAGAAATGCTAGGAGAAAAGCAAGGAATTTGCTAGAGATTCAAAAACACTATAGTAAATTGATTAATTGAGGTTGAGAGACTCATATTGTCGCTAAAACCCCGAAGATCCTTGCATTTGTAGCTTCGGAAGTGATCAAATCAATGTAACGTGATCTCGTAGTGTTCTTTATAAGTATACCTTTTTATTACATTAATCTTAGCATAAAAATCCATGGGATTTGGGTAGAAGTGTTATGAAATTATAAGTCATGGGTTTGTGGGATTGTTCTTATGGCATGTTTGGTTCGATTGTTAGCTTATCTAAGCCTAGGATTAATTGTAAGGCTGACGTTTGGTTCGAGTGTTAGGTAATACATGGTCTTACCAAAGCACTCAAACCCAAGCTTACCTAAAGACAAGGGGGACCCTGTCTTTAGATAAGCCTGATGTTCCTTATTTGTGAAAAGTCCATCCTGCCCCTCATTACAATTCATTTTCTCACCCACTGCCCATCTCCTTCTTCCATGGCCTTCACCTAATTATGCACTGTCGGCCGACCATCTCCTTCTTCCATGGCCTTCACCTCCTTATCTCCTCATTTCTCTCTCCTTACTCCTCCCCCCAATAGTCCCCACCACCACCACACCTCTCCCACACTGCCCATCTCCTTCACGCACTGCCCATTTCCTTTTTTCTCTCACACACTCCAAACCCTGCAATTCAACCACCCAATCTCTCTCCACCACCACTGCCCTCCACATCTGCGACCATGACCTCCTCCACCTCTTCATCGACTGTCGCAACGCCGCCCCTCGCGAGGGTCGTCCACGCCTCCCTGTCTAAGTCCTGCGAAGATCCGTGCAACTCCTTTATCCTCTCCTACCTCAAACTGGGCCTCCTCTCTGATGCCCACAACGTGTTCACCAATATGCCCATTTTTATTGTCCTACCACGGCAGGGAAGGAGAAGCTATCAAGCTTTTTCTTCGGCAAGAAGTTCACTTTTGTGGCAATCTTGACTGTTGTGTTAAGGATATTGGATTGGCAATTGAAAATAAAGATTGGTATTTAAGACTTTTTACCAACTTTTTGTTCTTTAAAGACTATAATATCAAGTAGTGGGTACTTGAACCAAACACCTTTAAATAAAACACCTCTCTCCCTAAAGCCATGACTTAGATAAGTCAATCCCTATGCCTTACATATAACTCCAACCAAACAGGGCCTTAGTGTTTAATTGATCAATTGGGACCCCATTTCAATAAGAAATTAATAGGTTTTGTTGTCCATGTTTAGTATGAAAGCATGACATTGATGTTTGAGTTGTTTTAAATGGAAATGCTATGATTTCTAGATGGATATTGATCAATTGGTATTAATGAATGTTGTTATTCAAGGTAAGACCATTTGAGGGCACTCCTTGGTAGTTATTTTTTCTCATGGTGGCATTCAACTGTGGCCCATTTTTTCTCATGGTGTCGTTCTAGATGAGGGTGCCTAACTTTGACTATGCTCTTGTATTCTCTTTATGTGTAGTTAATTTTTTCTTGTACATGTAAAGGAGGTGGGTGTAGGGTTTTTTGGCTCAAAAACTCCATGGTTCTACTTTAGTCTGTTAGTTAATTAGAAAGTCTAGTGTTTTAGTCAAGTTTCTAATTATTTTGTGTTTAGGAAGTTTCTAATTAAGTTTGTGTTATTTTTTGGGAAATGTCTAATTATGTGTTTTTACATTAATTAGTAGGTTTGGTGTCTATATTATGACCCCTAGATTAGTTTGTGACATACAAGTTTTGAGTGGTTGAATAAAGTTAGTGAGTTTGTGTGTTTGTGAGATTGTTTGCCTTTTGTTGTGCGTGAGTTTTTCCCAAAAGAGGGTGGGTGCGACGACAACGATGAGGGCATAGATGGTTGTTGTGGAGGGCAGAGGTGATAAGTGGCAGGGATGGTCGGCAGTCATTGCAGTGGCATCGATGGGGTTGGGAGGGAGGCGTTTTGGGTGAGGAGTTGGTGTGTGTGTGCGTGTGGAGCAAGGGTATTTAGCTCAAAGAATTTTAAAAAGTGGTGTGTGTGTTTAGGAGGTGTGTGTAAAGGCAAAGGGTGAGTGTGTGTGTGTTTACCGAGCCCCTTTACATATTAGTATTTTGTATTTTTTGACAAATGCTTGGTATTATGTATTAGATAATTGATGCATTTACTTTTTTGCACTTTTGTATGATATAATATGAATCATGTTGTGCTTCTCTAAGTATGTTTTTAATTTTTAAAAATATATTTTATTTTATTATTTTGAAAATGTATTTTTATTTAAAAATATGAGTGAAAATGGGTGGAAAAATGTGAAGGTGAAAATATGTTGATGAGAATGTGTAGGTGAAAAATATTGCCCTTACTATTGACGGGTCTCTAAATAAATTATATTATTTCCTAGGGAGGTCTAAGCAAATATTTTAGTCTGCCTAGATCCCGCTTAGGCCCCGACCAGTCTAGGCGGGACAAAACCGCCTTGCCGCCTTGAAAACACTGTCTAATTTCAACGAACACAACTTCAAACAAAAGATCTAAATGCTTATACATCTTCCATGAATTGACCGATTAAGGGCATCTTCAATGCATTACACCAAATTACATCATTTTAGTGTAAAAAGTACAAAAAACACTATTTCCATCTCCAACCCAATACATAATCTTTTACACCAAATCACAATCATCTTCTTTTTCTTTATTTTTTATTCCATTTATTATTACAGGGCCCATAAAAATAATAAAATAAATATAAAATGATGTCTTCTTTTTCTTTATTTTTTATTCCATTTATTATTGCAGGGCCCATAAAAATAATAAAATAAATATAAAATGATGTGTGGCCCACCAAAAAGGTCTCAACACCAAAATGGTGTGAAGTTTGGCGTTGGATTGGAGCACAATCCAGTGCCAAACACTCCTCCCAACACAAAAATGGCATTAGGTTGAAGATGCCCTAAGTTCAAGGGAATTGTACGCAAAGATGAAATTAAAGTTGGAACATAAACATTCTTAAGGAACCCATAGTTCAAACCCTTTCACCATTTGCAAAATCCGCTCTAGAGTACAAAAAATATCAATCACTCTAGTGAACATTTTTAAGGAACCCATAGTTCCAACCCTTTTACCATTTCAAAATCCTTTCTAGATGTACAAAAAATATCAATCACTCATATGAACATTTTTAAGGAACTCCTAGTTCCATCCCTTTTACTTTTGTTTTACTTTAAATATTGAACAAGCCTGACTAAGCTGCTAATTTGCCCTCCATAATAGATATTTTTTGAGATTTTTTTCTTACTAAATTTTTCCTACCACCTACTTCGACATTATTCCTAGGTACTAGTAATGTACTCACCGTCCTTGATCATGTATCCGCTGAGTTTTTGCAATCACTAAGTAAGAATTTAATTTCAATGCCATTCTTTGTTTTTTTCGGTATTATTTTGTTTGTTGCGCATATTGTTTACGCTTTGTTGATTCAATTTGACAAAGGGCTTCTAGTTTGGTTGATGATACGACCTAGCACCAATTAGGATGTCAATCATGTGCAATTGTTTGATTAATTATAATATGAGTGGTAGATAGTTAGGTTGATTGAGTAGCTTGATCCTAGTTATGTAGACTTAAGTTCTAAATTAAACAACCCGAGCATATCTGCTTGTTGCCTTGACTCGTTGTTTTGGTAGATATATTAAACCTTAAGAACTTGTTTACTGTTGCATGTTGATTGGAGAAGTAATAGAAGAAAAAGTTGCAATTACCAAGATAAGGAAAACTATGTTTCTAGAGCTTCTTAGGAACTATAGCCAGTTTATCAAAAATTAAGACATGTATTCTCTTTAATCTATCATCAATATAGCAGAATCCATATAAGACAATGCCTTGGTCATGAGCTTTCTATCATTCACTTCGTATTACTGTGATCTTCGTGTGTTCACTTTGTTAAATTTCTTTTTTACTTTCGAATTTCACAAAAACCCTCATTTTTCGTTGGAGAAATCTAACGGCCAATCCCTGTGGATCGACCCTATCGCCATTATTTATGAGAAATTGTAGTTGGCAATAGGCTATTGTTATGGTTGGCTTCAGCAACCATCACTTTTACATGCAAATTTTTTTTATAGGAATTGCTACATGCAATGCTTCATCGTATTTCGTCCACACGTAGTTTTAAAAATCAACAGAATTCACCGAATTTTGGCGAATTTTGTCGATTTTCAAAAGAGGGAAACAAATCCACATGCATGGAAAAAAAAAGTTAAAATTCGCCAAAATATTCTACATAATTCGAGGAAGTCCTACCAAATAGTGGCAAAAATTGCAAAACTTCCATAACAATGTGGAAGTTTCAGAGAGTTTCATAGAAGTTTCGACGAAGTTTTGTAGAATGTACTGAAACTAATCTTAAATAAAGCCTTAACACCTCAAAAGGGATGTAGTTAGAGAATCGCAAGTTATATTGAGAAATATTACTATATAATTCCAAATTGCATGTTGCATTGAAAAATAAATATTTTTAAAATTATATTAGCCTTTTATGCATTACAAGTGTGTTTTTACCAACTTTAAAGAGAAATTTGAGTTTTTAGGATTTAGAATGAAATTCCATGGACATCCATACGCCAGAAGATTTTTGCACATATCCCCCTCGCCGAATTAGAATCCCCAAAAAAAAAAATTTCGAGTTTTTAGTGGGCGAACTACAAGATGAAATCAAAGATTCGAACCATGCTTCCACAAGCCATCGGTGGGAAGAATTAATAAACACTACAGTATTACACAACACCAAAAGATCTACTATACAACATTTAAGTTCAGAAACCTATTCACAATTAGCACCTCGAATCATTCACAAAAATGAAGGGAATTTATAGCTCATTTATTGGTGCCAGAGCCACCTTGACATTTTTTTATTAAATTACTACAAATACTTTTGGTCCAAAAGTAAATTAGCATTGCATTTGTGTTAAGGTTTTGATGACCTTAGAGTTCCTCCATTAAATATATGAAATCTCAATGTTATCCTACATATTTACAATAACTAACAAATAGGATGTAGTTGCAAGCAAGAAGTATTGGCAACAGCATGATGCACAAGTTAACTATACCAATACAACATAGCTGTTGGGCTCAACAATAATCAAACAATATCAATGTTTATGTATTGTATGAAATCCCTATATTAATACAAATTAGTAGTTACTAGCAGGACAATAAACTATGAAATTTGTATTTGTAAGATGTGAGATATATTTTCAGGATTGGGCCATTTGGAGATGCAAGTAAATTAATAAAAAGAAAATGGAATTGTAGAATAAAATCTAGATTTGCTTAAACAGAAAAGTTGCAGTAAGTAAACAACAATCTTTTCACAAAAATGACTTCTTCAAATATAGAGTGAGACATACCAGATAACCTCTAAAGGTAGCTTGAACCTTTGTTGCAGCTTCCTCCAACCTGATTCTATTTGGATCATCCGGTGCACCGAATTCATCAGTTAATTGTTTCTGTGCATCTTGAATATCAGGCACTAAGGAATCCCCTTCATGCGACAAATTGGTGGTTGCTCCATTATTTGGCACCAAGTTCCCTCCATTCCTAACCATGTGACCAGCTATGAGATCTGATACCAAGGGAGGATCCACAGGCAAATCAGCACTTGGTTCCTTAGCAGAAATCCGTGTCTCTTTTTCTTTTCCAGCTTTCTTCACATGAGAATCAGAATGAAAATCAGCTCCACAATTTCGATTATCGAAGAATGGCAAAATATTACAGAAGATAGAGAACCAAATTTAATTAGATTTATATGCAGCATACAAGCCAAATTCTATGCAGGGTTAGATGTAGGGTTAGACCTAAGCTAACTTGGGACACATTGATTATGAAGGACTTAAACGAGTTAGAAAGCACACCATTAATTGCACTAAATACGCGCAATGGAAGAGTTTAATCCATATAGCCGACCCCAATTAATTGAGCCATTGAGGCTTTGTTGTTGTTGTATATGCAGCACAAGAAAAAAGGTAAAAAAATGCAAAACAAAGAAATGTTCAACCAGATTTCTCCTAAATTAAATTCATATAACAGAAAAAATAAAATAACAACAACAACAACAACAACATAGCCACAGTCCCAAATTAACTGGGGTCGGCTACATGGATCAAACTTTTCCATTGTGCTCGATTAAGTGCAATTGATGGTGAGCTTTTCAAACCATTCAAATCTCTTTTAATTAATGCATCCCATGTTAACTTTGGTCTGCCCCTACCTCGTCGAATTTCTACAGTTTCTATTGAGTCAAGTTTTCTAGTTGGGGCATTTGTAGGCCGTCTTTGCAGGTGACCAAACCACCGCAACCGCCCTTCCCTAATCTTTGTATCAATTGGTGTTACTCCTACTTGTCTTTGAATTTCTATATTTCTTATTCTATCTTTACGAGTTTTACCACACATCCACCTAAGCATCCTCATTTCTGCTACGTTCATTTTATGTAATTGTTGTTGCTTTACCGCCCAACATTCACTTCCATAGAGCATAGCTGGCCTAATTGCGGTCCTATAAAAATTTTCTTATTAACTTAGTAGGAACATTTCGATCACAAATCACCCATGTTGCACTCCGCCATTTCTTCCATCCAGCTTGAATTCTATGTGTGACATCATTCTCAATGTTACCATCATTTTGTATGATTGATCATAGGTATCTAAAGTGGTTTACCTTAGGAACTTCTACTTCCCCTAATTTTACCACTTCGTCATCTCGATGTCTAGTGTTTCTAAAATCACAGTGCATGTATTCGGTTTTCGTCCTACTCAACTTAAAGCCTTTAGATTCTAATGTATTCCTCCAGAGTATAAAAATAAAAAGTCAAGAATGTAAGGTATTAGATGAAAACGTTACAGACCACATTCTACTTAAACGTCATATGTCATTGGTATTAGTTGCATCTTACATTGAATCGACAAGTCAAACACAACACTAAGCTTTTATCTTTTTGCAAGGGTACTGAGGTTCTCAAAGTTCATGAACTTACGGCCCCTTGCCAGAACCAGACAACAATTCCTGGACAAACAATATTTGCTTCATTTGTTAAGACTTTAAGATGAAGCAAACGCAAAAGCTTAATCCTTTGTGAAATGTAAAGATACTATACGAAGAAAATAGGACAAATTTTTACGACAAACAGTTGAGGAATTTAAGCCATTTTAAGTCTATTTTGTACCCTATTTTGTGTATATTTATTTTATTATAGTACGTCAAAGTCTCAAATTATAGTTCGTAAATATTTATTTTTGTTCATTTGATGTTTTTAGGTCATTTTGATGAAAAAGAATAAAAGCGGGGCATTTTGGAATATTATTGGTGTTTTGCATTGAAAAGCGCGTTGGCACACATCCCAAGACAACTGCGTGGGACCTACGATGGTCTTTGGCGAAGGTCGGATCATTGCATAAAGTTTGGAGTGGTCAAAGTTGAAGAAAGATCTAAAAAATTAGCTAAGGAATGGAGTTTACAAGTTGTGTTGTTCAGCAGCCTCAATCTCTCCTTGAGACGCGTGGAGCAGATCAAAAGAGATGAAGCAAGCAAGAAACACGATAGGGCGACAAACTTATGTCACATGCACTCCAGGAGCTGTCCATCAAGCATCAAGACACGCTTTCAAAACATATCAGAGTTGATGGAAGCAAGCCATCGACGCAAAGATTGACACAGAATACACACGTACCTCCATAACTACACACAATGCCTCGAGATGCGCGTCAATGCAAATTGGATCAAGAAAATTATTTTCATCCCCTAACACCTGTACGCTCTCTCTCTCCTCCTACGAAGCGACCTTGTTGACCCTTCATCATGCCTTGAATGAAGTGTCAACGTCCCAACATTGATCAGCAGCCCTCGATTCTCCTCGGCGCACGAGTCACCATCTCACTCACACATTTATGCGTACCTCCAGCTCACTGTGCGACCGTATCACTTGGATCTTCCTCGAGCGACGCAACAACACTATCAACAACGATCAGCAAGCCTCGATCTTCCTCGAACCGCATGGTCACCATCAATTCTCACCTGATCAAATAAATACGAGGGGCGGGCGCATAATTCCGCAAGGAAATTAGGGTTTTCTCAATCACTTGGATGCCTCCACCTCACATTCTATCTCCTAGATCGATTGGGGATCGATTCTCTCACCTCTATAACACCCAAAAATGAAAACCAAGGGGTTACTCCCCATTTTGGGGGATCATCCACTCTCTCTCTCCCCCATTTTAACTATTCACTCCACCATCTTTTCTCTCTCCTCTCTATTTTTGTAATAAAACCTTACAATACATTAGATTTTGGGGATTTTTGATCGATGGATAGCTAAAGAACTCTCGAGAGAAACAAGGGAGGTTCAATTTCTTCACACAAATTTGCAATGCGAGATTTTCTAACTCTTGATTTACATTCCATTCAATGTCTTATCTTGTTAATTGTTGAATAATTACCATGATTCTTGTCTTGCTTTGCATAGTTGCAAATGCACACTTGTTAGATAGGGGTTTAATGCTAGTTAGGGAATTTCGCATCCATAATTGTGTGGATTCCTCAACAACAATTAGCAAGAGATTACTTCAATTGGTTGGCCTTTTGGGGGAAATCATACGATTAACAAGTCTAGGCTAAATTAATCGCGCTTGGTGTTTTAATTGTCTAGAGTTAGTCATTCCACCGATTTTAATGCACCAATTGTGTTGAATTCTAGTGTACTTTACCTAGGGAGTCAAACAATACATTTGTTAGGGAGTCAAACAATAGTCTTACTTTGTTTGCCGTAACTAAGGAGTCTAGGGATTTATACGCGATGTTGAACCCCATAGCTAACCTAAAAATAGATTTGAAATGCTCTTTTATGCGAAAATTGACGATCATTGCATGTGAGTGTTGAGTCGATCTTGCGAGTCCTCGAGGCCTAGGTTAGTTTCTTATAATTGATTGCATCACTCCGTTTATATTCGTTTGTTGGTGTTCTTACTTGCTTGTTTTCGTTGTTTGGTTGGGTTTAAAGTTGTATACATTAGTTTAGGTTCACTCTCTCTTTTGAAATCAGGTTTTTCATTTTTTTTCACCTAAAGTAATCCAACTCCTGTGGTTCGACCCCTTTGCTTACCACAACTACAAAATAATGTGGAAAATGGTAACCTAATAAGGGTTACATTATTTTTCACGCTTTCGGCAAGCAACACCTTTGCTCATATTCTATAAGTTCACTGTATACTAAAACTCAAACTTAAGAATTTAAGAAAGTTCCGCAGAGAATTCACACTTAAGCACATTGATTTCATCATGATAAAATAATTTTGATAGTGCCGCTGCCAGACAATGGATTAGCTACATGGATCAGCAGCACCCATAGGAAACAAATATTCATCAAAGCTTATATGATAATTATGACTCATCTGGAAACCAAAGCATTTGTGGCCTACCAAGAGGAGTTACACAGAGGATTTATTTTGGGAAGAAAACGAGATGGAAAAGCTTCTCATTCCATACACTTGACAAATAATTGCACTTTCAACTTAGTTAAAATCAGTAAATAATTCCACTATCAAGTAGTATCACAACCATAGACTCAATCAAAAAAGACAATTAGGACTACAAGCCATCTTTCCTTAGCCATAAAGGGGACAGAAAAAGATATTAAACCAAGCATCTGATACACTATTCTTTACTAGGATTGGTTTATGATATCTGTATGTGACAAATAATAAGCTTAGAAGAGAAACATAAAGCAAAAAAGAACAAAACATTTTAATGTAATATGAGATTACCGATGACATATATTGTCCTTTTGATAAACCAGATCTTGATGCCTTCTTCCCGAAGAGCACTGATTTGATCCATTTTCCAGGTGACTTTCCCATTGCAGAAGGCTCAATGTCTAAAACAATGAGAAGAAAAATTTTATATACTGAGTCGCCGCATGGTCCATGTAATGTGATTTTAAAGATCTGTTTAAGGAAATTACAAGCAGTACCATGATAAAAAAATGGAGTAACAACTTTATAAATATTTTTTATCAAAAAGAAAACTCAAATCACGTTTTACCTTGCAACTACTTGTAAACCGAAAGAATGAAACCTGAGAAAAACGTCAAATCCATAATACAGAGAAAACGAATTCAATGATCACTACCAACAGTAAGAACTAATATCATCCAATATGAAAGCTTAGCTAGGCGATGACCAAACAATTTTCCTTACATAATCTTGCCCAAAATAACTCCAATCCAGATCAAGCAGACCTATGACACTAAACCCTAAGATCATTTACCTCTAAACACTCTACTCAGTACACAAGTCCACTAACGAATCCACCAAATCAAGCTCAGAAAACACAGCGTCAACACCAATGCCTCGAAAAAACACCAAATAACTAACTACAAAAATCAGAAACAAACCGATATCCTAAATGACTCGCTTCAAACGAAACTCAAATGAGTATCACAGATATGCTCAAAACAATACATGCATCAGCCACAAGAATCAACGAAAAATCAAATTGACCTCGTTAGACCTTGCAGATCTGAGACTCTCCGGCGAAATGCACTCACCAATAACTCAAATCCGCTGTTCCTGAGCTCCAAGATTCACAAAAAACGAGGTGAAGCGAAATCCATCAACACAGTTCAACGAACATCAACCTGAATACAGGAAAAACAATGAAAACAACAATAAGATCATGAAATGGTCAAGAAAAAAGAGTACAATGTTGAAGAGAGATTGCTCGATCATGTACCGTGAAAACGAAGCGCAGCTCCGCCGCTGCTCGTTTCTGGGTTTGATCTCTCTTGCTCTCCTTACATTTGACACAAATTCAAAACAGCAATAAGATCATGAAATAGTACTGAGACAGCAAACAAAACAAAACAAAATTCAAATAAAATATATAAACAAACGGGAAATGCCAAATTCACTTACTTCTCACACTTACATTTGACACACTTGTTTTAATACGGTTGAATAGACGTCGGGAATTAGGACACAAATCTCGACGCACAATTCAAAGGACCAAATTTTGTGTGAAGTATTAGTGTAGACACTATCTCATCCAATTACTTTGCTAAGCAAAATATCTGAGGACTAAAACTGAGTTTAATTAAACTTAGCAAAGACAAAAATCGAATAAAACTTATCAACTCCCTTGCTTTAGTGATAACACGTGGCTTCACATTTTATTCTAACAGTATCAAATTACGAAAACATCCCTTAATTTTATGAAATGACAGCGTGCATTTCGCTTGTCTGTCGGGTGGATAGTTGTTTTCTCACTCTCAGTGCGATTTTGGCAAGGAGCTAGGGATATAAATAGGAATTACAGGTTCTTACGAGGGTGTTATAGTAAATAGACACAGAAAAGTGGTTCGCGTTTATGTTAGCAGCTTTGAAGTTAATTTAGCTAACATGAGCTGTTAGAACAAGTTACCAAGCAGCTTTTTCGATCGCGTTTTCGTTCGTTAATAATAACATCTGCTCAGAAGAAACCATATCCTGGGTGCCTATAAAGTACGCCTTTGGGCATGTTTTAGCAAAAGAGTCAAGCTACGTGCACCCGTCCAATAATTTGGACACCCAGCCAAAATTTTGTAAGAATTAGATTTACGAAGAAATGTCAAAACTGTCCTCGTATAATGATTAGGGCACCCAGCCAAATTTTATAAAAAATTGGATTTAGGAAGAAATGTCAAAACTGTCATCCCAACCCAACTGATTCACTCACGTTCCGAACTCTTCATTCCCGCGTACCCCACCTTTGATTTTCTAAATTTTTCACATGTGCAATCGATCTCTCGTCAGCTGGAGTGTGCGTTTGTCGATCAAAGAGCTTCTGGACATTATAGTTATTTCTAGTTTTTTGGTGGTTGAATGAACTCGGTTGATCGACTTTGGATGAGAAAATAATGTGAATTTTGTGGGGTTTGTTAGATTCGGTGTGTTTGCATCACTATTAACGAATAATGGGTGAAGAGAATGAGTGGGAGGACACGATAATGTGGGTTTTGTATTGCATTTTTTCATTTTCCAAACTGTACGGGGGACGCAAAGTGATCGACCACACATGATCGAAACACTACACAGGGTCTCGGTTGTATCTAGCCGACACTCTTATACGAGTCTTGGACTAAAGCAACCGAAACCATATGTATGTACTTTGTGCTACTAGTCACTGTCATTGGATACCGAGACTTGATGAATAGTCTCCGACATGTGCAACTGAGACTGCATGTTATTTCTCGAACTTATGGGACCGAGACAGTCGGGGTGCCTTGAGAAACAACGGGTGTGCCCTAATTAGGCGGGGTGCTCGTATTTTAACAAAAGGGGCAAGTTGGGAAATTTGACGGGGTGCCCTGAGAAATTGATTGGGTGCCTTGATCATCGGGGTGCGCTGAGAAATAACCTGGGTGCATATAGCCGCACTCCAAAATGTAATAGTAACAGAGATATTAAATCAAGTTATCTGTTTCAAGTAAGAATCATCAGAACGATCGGACGGATAAGAAATCATACAAGTGGATTGAAAATAGCAGTGTTACGGCAGGTGTAATTTGATGCGCCGGGGCCCTCATGGGTCTACTAGCTAGGTAGTTAAGAGGTGAAGAGGACCACTGATCAATACACATCTGGGAAATAAAAAAGGGTCGCAGATCGACTGTCAAAAGTAACTCTCTGTAGTATCCGAAAAAGTAACTTGAGCAAGTGTAGTGATCTAACATTCCGATATGGAGTAAAATAAATAAAAGCGGATGCTAGGGTGACTTTTTTTTTTTTAGACATTTGGATCAATGCATAAACGAATGGACACTTCCAACCGGGCATTTAGGATTTAAGTAACTTACTAACTTAACCCAGGAAAGACATGCGTCAATCTGTGTTCGTGAGGATTTAAGTAACTTACTAACTTAACCCAGGAAAGACTTGCGTCAATCTGTATTCGTGCGATGTGCCTCTAGATGCATGCGTGTCGAGATGGACGACACAAAAATAGGTGTGTATCTTTTTTGGGTTAAATTAGTGGGTTACAATGACATTTCCCAAAAAAGAACACTAGCATTCTAAGAATAATAAGGAAAAGAAGATGTTAATTTTGCGCTAGCGGGCACATCATCCGCTAGCAGTTTGCCCGCGACACTACTTCACGGGCATGTGGATCTCCACCACTACCGATATTGTTTTCAACTTATCCACTTTTCTACTCTTAGGTATGGGGTTTTATCTCAAAATGTCTTGCTACTATTCGGAGGGAGATAATTATTTATATACTTCTTTTTGAAGTTTTATTTTATCGATGTGAGACTAAATTTTTTGGTTCACACATCCTCAACACTCCACCTTGGACCAAAATTCATGATCCAATGGGTTTTTTTCCTCATATGTCCTATTCAAGTCGTGTGCTATGATGCTATATTAATTGTAACGGCCCGAAAATTTGACTTGTGCCACGTGTCATGTTAGGGTCGTATGTGGGACCCACTTGTCTAAATGCGTATGTCCGAATATCGAGTGGAGATGCTAATTGTTGAGAAACGTATACGCGGGAGAATTCGGGGAGTCGAAACACGAACGGGGACGCGCCTCGAGTCGCGTGCCAACGTGGGACCGAAATAGTCGCGTTATGTGATTTTAATGTGTACATTGGATACGTCTCGTGATGCGTGTAGCGCGAGTATTGAAATTTTGGAAATGAGGCGGGTTGGTGCCTCGAGATGCGCGCTGCTCGGATTTTTAAGGAAAGCATAAAAATAAATATGTTTTGAGATGTGTCTCGAGATACGCAAATTTGCGAGACTCGAGACAATTTTGGTCAAGCATAGAGCCGGTAGACAAAGATGTGAAATTATTGAGTTTGCATCGAGATTCGTGTTGCACGAGTTTCGAGGACACTTTTGATTTGCAATAAAAAAGAGAGATTTGGATAAGAGAGGGAGAGAGAGGAGAGGAGAGAGAAGAAAAGGAAAGAGAGAGAAAATAGATCTGAAGAGAGGAGAGAAATGGAGAGAGTGAGAGATTGGAGAAGAAAGGGATGGACGGCGGAGAGAGGTGGCGGGCCGGCGACGCGGAAGGACGGCGACGGAGCTCCGGCTCACGGCGGCAACTCCAACGGCAGCACGGACGGCCTGCAACGGCTGCGGCGACGGTGTGGTGGCGTGAGCAACGGCGCTCGCGAACAAGCAGCAATCCAGCGACGCGGCGGCGGCGTCTCAGCGGACGGCCAACGACGGCGCGCAGGGAGAGCGGTGGCGGACAGATCGGCGCGGCCAGCAGCAGTAGGGGTGGCACGGCCGGCGGCGTGAGTAGCAGCAGCGGCAGCGGCCGCGGCTGAGCGAGCAGCGACTGCGGCTGCGCGGCGGGACTGCGCGACGGGACTGCACGACGGGACTGCACGGCGGCGCGGTGGAGACGAGGGGCAGCGGCGCAGCTACGCCGGCGAGCGACAGCGGCCGGCGGCGGAGATGGCGGCGCCGGCGAGGGCAGCGGTGGCGCGACGGTGGCGCCGGCAGCGGCGCAGTGACGACGGCGGCGTCGGTGCGACAGCGACGTCGGTTCAGCAGCTGCAACGGCGCGGTGAACGACGCGATGGCGTTGTCGGACCGATCGGAGGCGTGAATCGACGAATGTCGACGACGCGATTGAGGTGAGATGTATTTCACCTAATTTTAATTGTGATTTGCATGATTTATTAGCTAAATGGTACAAATGGACACCAGGGACTTAGGATGTTATAGTCAGGTGTCGGGTGCGCATATCGAGATGCGAGCGAGTGCGTTTTTTAGGTACGTAAGATTCCATCTGAAAGTCACTGAGGGTTTACTTTTCTATCATTAATTTCATGTTCGTGATTATTGGATGTTATTCCCCCTTATTCCTTGTTATTGATTTCCGTGACGCATTTGGGTTGGGGGTTGAGACTTTTGATATTCGTGTTGTACTTATGGCACACTAGGCTGTACGCGGGTTATCAGGTGAAAAGAAGTGGGGGCTTCCACTGAAAGGATCCTGGGGGTATGAAAACCAGGTGAAAGGAAGTGGGGCACCCACCGAAAGGATCCTGGGGGTTCGACGTACAATTTAGTGTGACCGGGAGGAGTACACGGTTTGTTTCTCTCGTGTTATTTATTCATGTGATGATCTTAGTACAGTTGCCTGTTTAGTTTCCACATGATTAATTGACATGGTTATTGATATCTGTTTATGCTCATATAAATGCTCGGTGTACTTTGTTGGAATCTTACTAACTGTACTCTCCATCTGGATTTTTGTGATGGTCGAGTGCATACCCTGCTAGTAGAGGCAATGACATTTTGGGCGACTTTATCTGACTGCCCGCGGTCAAGGACTTACTAGTATGTGCGATTTTGATATTTTACTTACTTTTGGGAAATGGGAGACTGAATAGATACTGTACTTGTATATATTACTGCTTAATATTGTCGCGTATATACATAGTACTTTCCACGGGTTTTCCATATTAGGAGTTGCTCTTAAAATAATGTTTAATACGATAATAAATTTAATTGTTTTATTGGTTTCAATTTAAGACTTCCGCTGTTTTGTTTTTAATGTTATTATAAAATGATTAAACTGTCGAACTACTTGTTTAACGAATGGAGTTAACACGCATATCGAGGAGTCGTGTTGTGAAAAATGGTGTCAGTGGCGCGTGGGACCCAGTGGGTCAAGGATCGGACGGGACCGCCGGGCCGCCGCCTCCCCACGTGGCGACCTCGGGATTTGGGGCCGTTACAAATTGGTATCAAAGCATGGTCGACTCCGTTGGAGGAAGCGTAGGTGTCCTTAAACTGATACCACGTTAAAAGTGGTATCAGAGCGAGAGTTCGAGGAACCTCGGGAAATTAATTGAAAGAGCATAAGACTTAAAAATTTAAATTTTTAGATGTGGAAACCCGATGTACTTGTCTTAGAACTTTAGTTGGGAAGTAAAGTGAGCGGGTAGTACTATGACTTATATGTGTATATATTGATTGTAATACTTATATACACGTAGTACGACGCTGACATGCGGCATGTTCGCGGTTTACTCATTCGACATGGATGGACGACCAGTTCTTCATGCAGATAATGGGGCTAGAAGAGCAGTGCGGTATGGTGGACCGCCCATCAGCTGCACACGGAGAGCCGAGTACTTGGGCAGAATTCAAGGAGGTATACCCCGATCGAGATTCAGATGAGATTGAGAGATAAGTTCTTGACGCCGAGGCAGGGTGGCTGGACGGTGTCGCAATACATGGAGAGATTCACATACCGACTTACTTTTGCGATGGATGTAGCTGAGACCGAGCGACTTCAGGTCCATTACTTTATCCGAGGATTTCGACTAGAGATTTAGGGAGCGCAGATTGTACGCTAAGTTCATTAAATGCGAGTTTTGGCGTTCGGAGGTGAAGCCCTTAGGACACGTGATCAGCGACAGAGGTACTTTAGTGGACTCGAGTAAAATTCACGTTATCATCGACTGGCCTACACCAGAGTGCATGACAGACATCCGAAGCTTTTTAGGATTGACAAGATATTATCGACGTTTTATACATGACTTCTCCAAAATTGCAGCGCCGATGATTAGATTGACCAAGAAGGATATGTTTTTTTTTCCATTTGGTCCAGTGAATGCGATGTGACATTCACAGAGTTGAAGAAGTCGACTTCTGCACCGTTATTAATGTTTTCAGAGCCGGATCAAGAGTTGACTGTTCATAAGGATGTTTGTGGCATCGAATTGGGATGCGTACTGATGCAGGGAGACAGAGTGATAGCTTATTTATTGCGATAGTTGAGGACTCGTGAGCGGAACCGGACAGTGAGATAGTAGTTTGCCAGATGACATATGAGTTTTGTTTACTCGAGGTGACAACAGCTATGAGTTTGTCAGAGGTTCCAGATGCTGCAGAGACATATATTTATAGACAAATAAGAGTACTGACAATATCCATTCCGCGCGTGTTGGAGTGTCGAAGAGCTGATGTGATGTATCAGAGGTTCAAGGACATGACACAGAGTCTAGATTTTTCAAATTGGCACTGAGATACAATAGGACCGTTCAGAGTCGCAGCACGAGTTGACAGTGTGGCTTACAGATTTGGACTTGCCAGAAGAGGTAGCTGGGGTTCATCCGACATTTCACATTTCAATGTTGAGATTCGCTAGGTCAGGGCCGAGATCGACGATTGAGTTGGGACAGGTGAAGATACAATATAACGTGATCTATGAGGAGAGACCGATAGAGATTGTCGACGTCGAGTACAGATTCTTCGGAACAGGGAACTCACGAATGTCTTAGTTCGTTGGCAGCATCATAGGACGAACGAACTCACCTGAGAGCTCGAGTCGACGATAAGGACACGCTACCCTCAGCTATTCTCTGGTAAGAGATTCGGGTTACAGTTAAATTTCGGGACGAAATTTCTTTTAGTTGGGAAGACTGTAACGGCCCGAAGATTTGACTTGTGCCACGTGTCATGTTATGGTCGTATGTGGGACCCACTTTTCTAAATGCGTATGTCCGAATCTCGAGTGGAGATGCTAATTGTTGAGAAACGTATACGCGGAGAATTCGGGGAGCCAAAACACGAACGAGGACGCGACTCGAGTCGCGTGCCAACGTGGAACCGATATAGTCGCGTTATGTGATTTTAATGTGTACATTGGATACGTCTCGTGATGCGTGTAGCGCGAGTATCAAAAATTTGGAAATGAGGCGGGTTGGTGCCTCGAGATGCGCACTTCTCGGATTTTTAAGGAAATCATAAAAATAAATATGTTTTGAGATGTGTCTCGAGATACGCAAATTTGAGAGACTCGAGACAATTTTGGTCAAGCATAGGGCGGTGGACAAAGATGTGAAATTATTGAGTTTGCATCGAGATTCGTGTTGCACGAATTTCGAGGACACTTTTGATTTGCAATCAAAAAGAGAGATTTGGATAAGAGAGAGAGAGAGAGAGAGAGAGAGAGAGAAGGAAAGGAAAAAGAGAGAAAATAGATCTGAAGAGAGGAGAGAAATGGAGAGAGTAAGAGATTGGAGAAGAAAGGGATGGACGGCGGAGAAAGGTGGCGGGCGGCGACGCGAAGGACGGCGACGGAGCTCCGGCTCACGGCGCGCAACTCCAACGGCGACACGGACGGCTTCAGCAACGGCGGCGGCGGCGGTGTGGTGGCGTGGCGTGGCGGCGCTCGCGAACAAGCAAGAAATTAGCAATGACGCGGCGCGGCGCGCGTCTCAATGACGGCCAACCAACGGCACGACGCGAGGAGAGCGGTGGCGACGGATCATGCGCGCAGCCAGCAGATAGGGTGGTGGCACGGCGTAGCGGCGTGGCAGCCATGGCCATGGCAAGCAAAGCAGCTGATCGCGCTGCTGCACTGGGCGGATCTGCGATGGGGCTCAGTATCGGCGGTGCGGTGGAGACGAGGCGCGCGGCCAGCGCAGCTACGCCGGCGAGCAATAGCAGCGGCGGCGGCGGAGAGATGGCGCGCGCCGGCGAGGGCAGCGGTATGCGATTTGGCGCCGGCAAGCAGCGAAGTGACGGCGGCGCGTCGGACGGCGGCGGTCGTCGGCGGCAGCGGTGACGTTTCAGCGAGCTCAAGCAGCAGCGCAACGCGCAGTGAACGACGCGATGGCGTTGTCGGACCGATCGGAGGTGTGAATCGACGAATGTCGACGACGCGATTGAGGTGAGATGTATTTCACCTAATTTTAATTGTGATTTGCATGATTTATTAGCTAAATGGTACAAATGGACACCAGGGACTTAGGATGTTATAGTCAGGTGTCGGGTGCGCATATCGAGATGCGAGCGAGTGCGTTTTTGAGGTACGTAAGATTCCATCTGAAAGTCACTGAGGGTTTACTTTTCTATCATTGATTTCATGTTCGTGATTATTGGATGTTATTCCCCCTTATTCATTGTTATTGATTTCCGTGACGCATTTGGGTTGGGGGTTGAGACTTTTGATATTCGTGTTGTACTTATGGCACACTAGGCTGTACGCAGGTTATCAGGTGAAAGGAAGTGGGGGCTTCCACTGAAAGGATCCTGGGGGTATGGAAACCAGGTGAAAGGAAGTGGGGCACCCACCGAAAGGATCCTGGGGGTTCGACGTACAGTTTATTGTGACCGGGAGGAGTACATGGTTTGTTTCTATCGTGTTATTTATTCATGTGATGATCTTAGTACAGTTGCCTGTTTAGTTTCCACATGATTAATTGACATGGTTATTGATATCTGTTTATGCTCATATAAATGCTCGGTGTACTTTGTTGGAATCTTACTAACTGTACTCTCCATCTGGATTTTTGTGATGGTCGAGTGCATACCCTGCTAGTAGAGGCAATGACATTTTGGGCGACTTTATCTGACTGCCCTCGGTCAAGGACTTACTAGTATGTGCGATTTTGATATTTTACTTACTTTTGGGAAATGGGAGACTGAATAGATACTGTACTTGTATATATTACTGCTTAATATTGTTGCGTATATACATAGTACTTTCAACGGGTTTTCCACATTAGGAGTTGCTCTTAAAATAATGCTTAATACGATAATAAATTTAATTGTTTTATTGGTTTCAATTTAAGACTTACGCTGTTTTGTTTTTAATGTTATTATAAAATGATTAAACTGTCGAACTAATTGTTTAACGAATGGAGTTAACACGCATATCAAGGAGTCGTGTTGTGGAAAATGGCGTCAGTGGCGCGTGGGACCCAGTCGGTCAAGGATCGGACGAGACCGCTGGGCCGGCGCCTCCCCACGTGGCGACCTCGGGATTTGGGGCCGTTACATTAATTTTCACACTCGCGCGCACAACATTCATAAGCAGCGTGCCTGTAACACTTCTTCGCGGGCTTATAATTTTTTGTCAATACTAATATTGTCCAACTTATCCTCCTTATCAACTCATAAGTGTGGGGTTTTAGTCATGTTTGAGTTAGAATAGGATACATGGCACGTTAGCTATATTTGAATTAGATTAGGAATATACATGGCACGTTAGTTATATTTGAGTTGGATTAGGACACATGCAATGAATCTATATATACATAGACTTCGATCATCAATAAAGATTTGATGTTTTGCATCAAGTCCTTGTGAAATTTACCATGGTCACGGTATCAAAGCAAGGTTTGTGTCTGGCTCCGCAATGTCCACCGGCAGGACGCAAAACAATTCAATAATTTTATCATATAGGGTGTGTTTGATAGCAAAAAAAATGAAAAAAATCATAGAAAATTGTCTACTTTTTTTGCGTAACCGTTTTTTCCATTGTTTGATAGCTTTATAACTGCACTGAGAAAAAAAGCCACATTTCCCTATTTTCCTCATTTATTTTCTCATCCTTTTAGTGTGAAAAATTGAAAATCTCTCCATCTCTTTCACGAACTGATCATTTCTTCCACCCAAACAAACTTGACCTCTGCTACTCTTTCGCGGTTATACATTTTTTCTTTCTCTCTTCGTCTCTGGTTTCGTCACCAACATCATCGTCGAGCCGCCCGACATCGACGATGATTTAGATGCACACACGGATTGAATAATAAAAGAAAATTCTTTCTCGTGCAATTAAACAAATATGAGAAAATTTTCTTTATAAAATTCTTTCAAGAAGATTTGCTAAATTTTTTTTTTTTTTTTCTCATTGAAGATTTTTTTTGCTATCAAACACACCCATAGTGTAGATGTGATTTTCCTATTCTAAATTCATATCATATCGCATAGTATAGATGTAATTTTTCTATACTATATTCATATATATATGTATGGAGTTTTTCCCATACCATATTCATACTTATGTATGGATGTTTTTCCCATACTATGTCAATATTTCATGTAATCAAATTATGGATATAATTTCCCATACTACATATACAGAAGAGAAAACTCTTTGTTGCCCGACGAGAAGACAATAGGGGGTTGCTTATCAAGCAAGTCGATTGGAAAGATTCAATCTTCAAACGTGAGAGACTATGATGTGCTTGTTATAAGAAGATTGGTGATACTGAAGATCGATGTTTTGAGGGCATGCATGTTAGCATAAAGCCTAATCAAGACATCAAACCAGCGCACGCGGTTAATGACAAGAAATAAATATGACCACGATTGAGAGAGTTGAGGATCTTAATTAATTGAAGTTAAATAGGACCATGATTGTGAGCATTGAGGATCCTCATTGAAGTTAAATTAATGGGACCATGACTGAGACCGTCAAGGATTCTGATTGAAGTTAAAGATGACCACGATTGAGTGCATCGAGGATTCTAATTGAAGTTTGTGTTCTTCGTCAAGTTGGATATTACAATCATGTCTAGTGTCTACATGCGCCAACTTGGGGGAATATTAGATTAGGATAAAATAACTTAGAATATGATTCATGGCACGATAGCTATATTTGAATTAGATTAGGAATATACATGGCATGTTAGTTATATTTGAATTGGATTAGGATACGAGCAATATGTGTGTATATATACTAGTTTTCATAACGTGCTTCACACTTGCGGTGCACGTGCTATCACACACGCTACGTACGCAAATTTAATTAAAACTAAAATAGATGTTGACTTTTTACATCATTGGTTTATGGAAAAAAGTGTAATTAATGGCTCAATAGAAGAGCATTATCGATCATTTCCATGGCAATGCAAATGAGGGGTTCCCTTGTGTTGAGTTTTGGAGTTCATATGTAGCGGAAAATTTAAAACAGTTTTGAAAAACCCAAACAGATCGAAAATAAGTTCCATTAAACTAGATCTATAAAAGTAAACCATATCTTAATATGTGATTTCTTTCTCTGATTGTTCGATTTCCAAGACGTCTAAGCGCTCGTCCTTTATCAAAAATCCACACACGAATTGTCAAATCCCAAATTTTTTAAATCGGTAATTATGGTTAATCTGAGATTAATGAAGTTTAATTATGGTTTTGGCCGCGAGTCGGGAATTAAACACCGGTGAATTTGAGATTTATAATTAATTTTATTAATATGTAATGTTTGCTTAGTGTTGTGTATTATATATTATTTTATTTTGCAAAATTCGGATGATTGAGTAAATTTGAGATTCGCGGGGTTTTGTCTCAAGATACGTGTCGAGACGGGTGCCGAGATAGTCAAAATATTAATATAATTATTAGTTTCGAATTTCATGACGAATAATTGAATTTAAATTCAAAATTCAAAATTTGGACCTTAAATGGATTTAACGAGCCGACGTGAGGATTTGCCTCGATTTGCGTGTAAGTCGGGATTGGAGGTAACGTGAAATGAGACGAAGTTGTATGAGATCTTGTTTCGAGTTTGGTGTCGATTGACAGTAGTCGAGGGTGAGATTTGGTCCAAACTGGTGCAAGTTTGGATAAGTATGGAAAGATGATTGGTCCATAAGGATTCCGTATGTCATGGATAAAATTAAGATTTTTAGGGTTTTGGTGCGACCAAAACTAGTGTTATAGACATTTCATGAAGAAGGACTATTTTGTCGAGAGTTTTGTTCAATTTAGTGAAAAGTCGGATAGAAAATGAGCACCAAAAATCAAAACACGTCAAAATAAGAATTTCTGAAATTAATAAATAAAAATAAATTAAACGGGTTTATATATAAATAGAAAAAAAAACAAAAACAAATCAATTCTTTTGAACGTTGTGTTAGAACGATTTTCTTTTCGTTCCTCAACCTCTTCGCTTCTACTTTCGCTCCGCGAGCTCTCGACATCCGATTTTCGCTCAGTTTCTTTCCGCAAAACCGTAGAGCATCGCGAGACGATCGGTACGAGCTAAGTTTCTGCGGTAGAAATGAAGTATTCGACCTGCAATTTGGTAAGTTCTTAATGTCAAGCATTTTCCTCAATTCAATTTGAATTCGCGATTTTTCGATTTCTTTCGTGGGGTTTTGATAGAAATTGGTTGGAATTGTTGTTAATTGGTATATTGGATTGATTTGCGTCAATTTGGGATAAATTCCACCGAAGTGTGTTAGGGTTTTGATGAGGTGAACTAATGCAATTCAGTTGATAACTATTTTGGAGATGTTTTAATAGTTGATATTGATTATTGGTTTTAATCCAATTTGACTCCACGGGCTGTGAAAATATTTTGGTGTTGGTATCGGGTGGTTTTGTGACGTCTATTCTCGATTTTTGAGGATTTAATTGCGAAAATATTAATTTGGAGAAGTTTGTTTTAGCTCAAAATATATAAAGTTGCCAAGTCGACTGGTCATATGGGAAAATTCATAATTTCTCCGTCGGTGTTTCGATTTGGGTGTTCTTAGAGTCTATGAAAAGTAGGACATGAGTACTACAAGTTCCTTTAAGGTCATCATGACAAATATTGAGGTTTTCAAGGGTAAAAAGTTACCCCAAGTTGAATAGTTGAAAGCTAGTTGAAATAGTTATATAAATTAATATTTTTGGAAATTGCTCTCAAGCGTACTTTGATCGCAGTTTTCATTAGGCTTCGTGATATCGTTTCACTTGAAGCTTGACCCTAAATATAATTGGGTATGCAGGGAAGCTATTGGAACCATTTTCAAGGTGATCCGACGCTCCGGGAACTTCAAAAATTAAGTTTGAAGTTAGTTGTTTGTAAGGTTAAGTAAATCATATGGTAACCTTTATATTGTATTATTATATTTCGTATAAATTTCATTAATCCTTGAATTGCATTTTTGTTGTAGATGCATACACAGTTTGGGAGGGTAAGACATTACGAGTCTTCTTATAGTGTCTATATCAAGGTTATTGAACACTATATTATGCTTAAGGGCTGGAGTCACTGATACTTTACATCACGTGGTTATCATGAGATCATGTTGAATCAAATAATAACAAGACTCGTTTGTTTATCCTCCCTGCTCATGAGTCCTTATTACTGTTTACTTACCACTTTCGGAGACCGGTCGTCTGATTGTGGTCGGATAACAGAAACATGATAGATTCACGGTTGTATTTAAATTCCTTATGTTATATTGTTTGTTTAAATTGCTTGGATTATTATGCATTTGATTACTACAGGTGTACTGGATAGTGTTTTATTTAATATAACATTATCGAATTTTTATAATTGGATAATGACAGGTTTTAGCGGCGACAAAGGAAAGGAAAAGCTTTTCGATTATTGGTGACTTGCTCAGTTTCTTTCTCTCTATGTTTGTATTACTTTTGAATATAAAATATTGTATAAATGAGTTTTTGGGTTTGTGTGAGGTTAGGATATCTTTTGCAAGTGTTGAAATGGTTTTGAGAATGATTGAATTTGTTTTAATGGTTTTAGGATGGATTGGAATGCCGAGAAGTTAAGGTATTAATGACTTAATAATGTTGAAAGTCTGAGATATGTTAGAATGAATAAATAATCATTATTAATGCGATATATTTTGTTATGAGGTGGATTGTGAGTCATTCGGCATTTCCACCAAGCTGAGCATGTTTGTTGAAGATTTATGAAGGCCAGGATTTTCGGTGTAGGATTAGAAATAGAGGAGTTGCTGGCAAAAAGCTTTTACAAATATTTAAGGATTATATAATTAATCTTTACTGATTTTAAGGTACAAGATTCATTTTAGAATCCATTTGTGGTTGATTTAGAATCATATTTAATAATTACTCTGATAGATTTTTATTTATTTATTGGAGAAGAGGTTAAGGCTGCTAGGTTATCAGGAAATTAAGGTAATCTAGGTCGGTCAGATGCCCTAACTAGGAGGGGTCTGACACGAATGGTGACCACAATTTAGAGTGCTAGCCCTAAGAGAGATAGAAAACATTTTTTTCTCTCCTAAAATCCAGAGAACTAAAAAATAGCAAAAACGAAAATCTTATTTCATTTTATGATTTCAACCTCTATTTATATGTGTAGATAAACCCTCACTTAGAAAAATATTTGTAATACAACTATTGTATTTAGACAGTTTAAGCAAATTACACATACACCGATATTAATAAGTTATCGTATAACAAATTGTAAGGGATTTTATGTCATGAATTTTATCATATAAAATTCAATATTCAGGACCAATTGAAATTGAGCAAAGCCATTCTTTGTGTGCAACCCAATAGGTTTATGTGACATTGGCAGTGATCCAAAATCATTTTGTTACACAAGTCATAAGTAGTCTTTAGCAAGACATTATGACTACCCAAGTAGCATGAATATCAAAATCGATACAAACTAATGAATAACATATATCATATCCTTTTGTCGTACGATATCTTTTGATTAAACATAAGGCATGAAAAATCACATTTAATGTTCAATCGTACTAGTCTCGATCTTTATGTAAACTGAAAACATCCAAGTGACATTGATCATATCAATTCACATGCACTTTGCCATTATCAGTCTATCATATCGAGGGATCCACTGATATCTCTTTCTATACGAGAGTGACAAATTCTATATTGATTACATACCTTCACATATTATTCACACGGTAACCAATCACAATCCTTATAATCGTCCAGTTAAAGACAACATTTGATTGTATCAAATTACCATGCTCCTAATATAAGTCTATGATAATCTCAAGTCTAAGGACTAAATGATTTGCCTATCATGAGTAACACCTATAACTTAATCCATGCGGTGTTCTCATAGCAGGTCGGTCCAGTACTTTGTTCCTTAACAAGTACTCATGATTTCGATTCGTATCCCTATAAGCATGATCATCACATAACCATCAATCAAGATTCACATTAATCTTAATTCATTATAGTTCCCTGTATAATGACCAACTATGGATATTTATGATATTTCAACAAATATCCATGGATCTTACTATAAAGTAAACATGCAATCACTTATAATAAAACAGTAAATGAAAACTTCTATTTTACTAACTAAAATCATAAGATAAACAATGTTTATAGATTGATTTAGAGCACATTTCCTAACACCTTGTTTATTTAGTAAGGTACAAAAGGTTATCGTGCATTTGAAAATTTGGAGTTGTTTCAATTAAAGGGAAGTATAGCTTGTATACCCCTACAAACTTTGGTATTGCATGATATATAAAAAAGCTGCCTTTCATATCCATTATTTCATTTTCATTAATAATATGCCATAACATGCTCTCCCATAATTTTAAAAGTATCCTTAATCATTAATATATCATAAGTTTTGTAATTTTTTGTAGATGGTTGAACCTTAGTTTATCAAAGTGAAGATTAATTTTGTAAAGTGTGCCTATTTGAATTATGCTAAAATTTGATTAGAAATAGCTGACAAGTAAATTTTAGTCATAATATACATGATCAATTACAAGCTGTGAGACTATTTATTGACATGAAAGAATACATGTGTTTATTAAAAATAGAGATTTAGTTACATTCAAACTGTAGACAACATATTTCATGTAATTCTTTACAACTCCATATTTAACTACTCAAGTACTCAAATAAGACTTAATTGCTCTTAGTGAACATAATTGTTGATTGGCTTCAAAACTCGAATCTTACTAAACTTCTAAAAGATTTTAGAATGGTGGACTCATAGTCTTGTCTAGTACTTCCATGTACTCATATAAGTGGTATCGTGGCTCTTATACTTCTCATTCGCCCTTGATAGATACCACTCACTCCACGTAGAATCTACATAGAATTTTGCATGCGTTCTTGACTATAAGGTCACTTATTTTTATTTAGGCAAGCCAATCACGAATGGGAACAAACGTACAAAAGTGTTCACCATTAAAGTCATGCATATCAAACTTGAAAGAGTTGTCAATTGAGGGTTAGTCTATAAAATCACACCAAATAAATATGCCACTAATCTATGCGATATTGGATATGCAAATTTAGAGATATTTTCATAATTACATAGAGAAATGTGAGTTGTTAAGAAAGGTACATGGATTTTAGTCTTAACTACTGCGTTATATAACAATGAGTTTCTTGCACTATAAAAGGAACAAGTTGATTAGAAGGCAACTAACTATAGTAGTAAAAAATGTCTACACTCAAACCCGTCCGGACCCAATGTTTTGCCACCCATAGTCATGTATAACGTCGAAAAAGGAATACATCATTAACTTCATATGTTTTTTTCTTTGGAAGGATTAACTTTATCAGTTTTAAGAGAAGAAAGAATATATAATACCAAAAGTCGACTCAACCACACATTTGAGCAGCAGTAGATACTACACAATCATAACATTAATCATTTCAAATTATTCTCTCCATTGATTGCAAAAACATGAAAGGAATTCAACCAATAAATGAAAATGGGATCTTGCACATAAATAAAGCATGCTAAGGGATCTTAAAGAATTTCAATTGGAGAGGTATCCTAGAAGGACTAAGAAATTGAAATAAACATTTTTTTTTGGTTTCATTGGTTTTTTTTTTTGTTTCATAAATCTAGAGTTTTCATTAAAAAAAAGAACCTATAAATACAATTCATCAAAACAAAAAACTACTTTTTGTTATATAGAAAAAGTTTGGATATCGAAAGCATACAACATCCATAAAAAAGCAAACAACAAAGAAAAAAAGGCTAAGGAAGCCTCACACAACAAAAATAAAAACAAATAAATAAAAAGACACAAAGATGCCCCAACTTCATTGTCTGATAAATAACATCCTCTACAACTTTTTTTTTATGGGCATGCACCTTGATATGAGCCTAAAGGCGCACACCTATATTTTTTTCTTTTTAAAAGCATGAAATAAACTAATGGTTACTACTTAACGTAAACATTGTTGATGCAACAACATTAAAACCAAGAAAATCAATGGTTGAAAGCAACGTCATAATAGAGGTCAAGTACTCTCATAGTAAAGGTATTTTATTACCTTGCAATGCTCTTTGAGGACTGGCAAGAATAGAAATACTCTTAAGAGCAATATTAAGCTGTCATAATGTGATTTTATAGTTTGTAGAACTATGTCAAATGCAAATGCAAAAAATAAAAATAAAAAATTAACGACTTTTTTATTTGAGACTAAATGTATACATAGCTAACCTTGCAAATTACCTCTCTAAAATTTTGTTTGAGTGCTAGCAGCTTCCCTTCACTTCCAACAAACACAAACATATACTTAATCAACTTTAAAGTAGAGTTCCTCCGCAATAGCATTTTGATTAAGATTCTAGTATAAAGGTTAAGCCCACTAAGTACTAATTGTAAATTTTGCATTGTGTGTAGATATAATCCAAATCTATTAAACACATGAATCATTGTTAGTCTCGGAATGAATTGAGACATAGTTTTATTTTGACAGTTTCATGGATTGGCGAGTCAATGGAGAAAAAATTGAAAAACCATCTTTGTTGTATATGTGCAACTTAGGAAGATTGTCCAATTCTTTCACATTCACGTAGTTGAGCATCTTAAGATGCAGAGGTACATATATTATGATAAAGATTTCTATAAAATAATTATAAGTTAGGACATCAGTTCAAATGCAAGGCATTTTCCTCTACGTGTAATCAATTTTACTTTATTAGAAAGCTAAAAGCTTGTGATACATGTCGTACTTTAATTATTTAAGAGCTTAGACCAAGCTCTCAAAATATTGGAACATCAACGAGACCCACAAATGCATTAATATGGTACCTCTCTCACCTAGAAAGAAATCAAAGAATTGTGATAAAAGTAAAATATTGTGACTACATTTGGATCAAGCTTTCAATTAAGTACCATAATTATAATCTTGTAAGTTGAAACTATGACATTCAATTAAGAACCCATAAATTTAGTGGATAATTGCAGCAAGCACTGCATATAACTTTAACAGGATAATTACAACACCTACACATATACACATATATTTGAAGAGAGAACATCAATTCAACTTGAAAAGATCCTACAACAAATTCCATGTATGTATTGAAATAAGCAGAAGAAATTAACCCCTGACAGAACAAACTAAGTTAATTTGATTTAGAAGATAGTCAATTCAATATCTAGGATATGATTGAAGAAGGTATGCTAGGTCAATCGTGCACTTAGGAATAGTGGATTTACAATCCTCCCACAATATAGAAAGGCAATTCACAACACATCCTAATAAAAAATAACTGTTCATACTTAACCTAAAATCGATGTATCAATTAATTGAGGGCATTGTTGTTTTGAAGTAACAACAACATAGCCCTAATCCCAAATTAATTAGAGTCCACTACAAATAGTATCACTACTTCCCTCTTTTTGGCTTAATCAATCAAAACAACTAACAACATCAACAATCAAGATAACCATAAACTTAAAACACCCAGTTCTATAATCTAGATTAACAAGCATTTCCAAATTTCAAAATAGGTAAAAACCCAATCACAAAATCAAAAAGCCCTTATGGGTTTTAGAAATTAAAGAATAGAATCGATTCAAACCTAACAGAAACTCTTGACATTACCTGCAATGGAGAGAGCAATTTCAATGAGAGAGAACAACAACAAAATGTGACTCTGACGGAGGGCATCAATGATTAAGCACTCATAGACAAAGTCAAATACGCGATTTTGCTTTTACCGAAGGTGATACGCTAGAAAGAATAGGGAGGACTATGATCAAACAATTCAAGAAATAAAAACATAATTTCATTCATTTTATCTGAGTTACAACAATACACTCTCTTTATATACACACTCTGTGTTTATTCAGTGTACCGTGTGTTACTTAAGTAACTAACATTAATAACATAAAACATTCACTTAAGTAGTACACTAAGTAATACTTGTACACCCCCCTCAAGATGGAGTTAGGTGCCAGCCACATAAACCTATCTTGGATAAAAGAGAATTAAAAAGAGGACTAGTTAAAGACTTGGTGAACAAATCAGCAAGCTGAAGCCGAGAAGGAACAAACTAAGGATTAACAAAACCCTACTTGAACTGATCACGGACCAGGTGACAGTCAATGTCCAAATTCTTGGTTCTTTCATGAAACACTGGATTAGCAGTAAGATGTAATGTAGCTTGATTATCACACCAAAAAGGCATAGGTAAAGATAGTGGAATGTGAAAATCCTTGAGTAAATAAGAAAGCCATAGAAGCTCACATACAGTAGATGAGAGACGCCGATACTCAGCCTCAGCAGAGGACTTGGAAATAGTTGGTTGTTTCTTAGTATTGAAATAAACCAAAACATCACCAAGAAAGATATAATAGCCAGAAAGAGATCGTCATGTAAATGAACAAGCACCCCAATCAGCATCACAATAGGCAGTGAGAGACAGAGTGGACTGAACAGGGAAGAATAAACCCTTAGAAGGAGAACCTTTGAGGTATTTGAGAGTATGTAAAGTAGCTTTCCAATGTTGTTCAGTAGGATGTTGAACAAATTGACTGAGTTGTTGAGTAGAGTGAGTAATATAAGGTCGTGTAAATCCAAGATATAATAAACGACCAATGAGGCAATGAAACTGATCAGGTTCCAACAACAGAGGAGAATCACTATCATCAAAACGACAATCTCGTGGCAAAGGTGTGGCAACAGTCTACATGTGGATAAACCAGCATCAAGGAGAAGATCAAGGGTGTATTTGCACTGATTAACATATAAACCAGAGGAGGAACGAGCAAATTCAAGTAAAAAAAAATAGTGAGCTTGACCAAGATCCTTAATAGTGAACTGTTGGTGAAGGAAATCCTTGACTTTCTGAATTTCCAGCAAAGAGGAACCAGTGAGCAAAACATCATCAACATACACCAACAAGGCCAAAAAACAAACTGTCCTTCTCCAAAATAAACAAGCAAGGGTCATTGGAACATTGAATAAAACCATAAGAATGAAGTTGTGAGGTAAATTCAATGTTCCATTGACGAGATGCTTGTTTAAGACCATATAGATATCTCTTAAGCTTGCATACTTGATTAGGAGAGGAGATAAGATAGCCTTCAGGAGGTTTCATATACACCTCTTCAGATAAGTAACCATGGATGAAGGCATTGTTGACATCTAGTTACTGAAGAAGCCAAGCGCGAGCAACAACAAGAGCCAAGAAAACCCTCACAGTAACATGTTTAGCTACTGGAGAAAAACTATTAGTAAAATCCACACCTTCAATCTGATTGTATCGTTTAGCAACAAGACGTGCTTTACACTTATCAAGGTTACCATCAGGGAGAAGTTTAACTTTATATACCCATTTTGAGCCAATAACCTTTTTTTCAGGAGGTAATGGGGCAAGATCCAAAGTACCATTGTCTTCCAGAGCTCTTAGTACAGTGGACATAGCTTTAACCCACTATGGATCAGCTTGAGCTTCAATAAAGGATGTAGGTTCCTTTATGGAAGTAATAGTAGTCAAAAAAGCATGATAAGTATCAGTGATGTTAGGAGAAACAATGAAAGGAAAGGTAGGTGGAGCAGTAGACTGTGATGTAAGCTGCATAAATGAGTGAACATACTTTCTTTTGGTAGTAGTATCAAAATCATTCAACCATGCTGGAGCTTTAATGAGTCTAGTACTTTTCCGTGTAGGCACAACAGTTGAAAAGGGAAGAACCTCATCAACAATAGGAACATCAGTAGTCTCAGGAATATCCTCAGGATCAACAGTATTATCACCAGTAGCCTCAGGATCAATATGAACAACTGGAACAACAGGTACAAGATGAGGAGTAGGAATATCCTCAATATCTTCAGCAGCAACAGGTAAAACTAGAGAATCAGTGGGCAAAGGAGAAGAAAGCTTATAAGGGTAGATATGTTCATGAAAGATAACATCTCTTGAGATGAAGGTGGAATGAGTATCCAAATTATATAACTTAAAAACTTTCTGTCCAGGTGAGTAACCCAGAAAATGGATTTAATAGTCCTGGAGTCCAATTTATCTTTATGAGAAAACACATTAGCTGCATAACATAAGCATCCAAAAGACTTGAGAGTGGTGTAGTTAGGTAACTTCCTAAACAGAAGATGAAAAGAAGACTTCCATTGAAGAATCTGAGAGGGCAATCTATTCAAAATATATGTAGCTGTTAAAAGAGGATCTCCCCAAAATCTTTTGGACAGTCCTAAAGCTCTGGTGATTTGAAATAGGTGACGATGCTTTCTTTCTACAACCCCATTCTGTTGAGGAGAATAAGGAGCTGATCTCTGATGAACAATCCCAAGTTTAGAAAATAGAGAAGCACATCCTTGATTCACAAATTTAGTACCATTTTCGGTTCTGATGTTCTGGACAGATACTTGAAAGCGATTGTAAACATATGCAAGGAAATTCTCAATCATGTGCCGTATAGAAGACTTTCAGGCCATCAAAAAAGTCCATGTATATCGACTAAAATCATCAACAATGGTAAAAAATAATGTGAACCTTGTAAAGAAGATTGTCTATAAGGACCCCAAACATCCATATGAAGTAATTGAAAAATAGAAGTGGATTTGATGGAACTTAATGGACAAGACAATCGACATTGTTTTGATTGATGACACACATCACAAGGAACAACATGATTATTAGGAACATGACCTGGAATCAATGGATTGAGTTGTTTAGTTACAACAGCTGAAGGATGACCAAGTCTATGGTGCCATGAAAAAGTATGATTAACAAGAGTACAATCATTGAGTTTACTATAAGTCAAATGAGAAAAATCAGCAAATGACTGAAGAAGCTCTGGATTAAAAGAATCTAAATCAATGATGTACAGTCCAGCTATGACCCTCCCAACAACAAGAACCTAAGTACTCTCAAGGTCTTGTAAGAGACAAAAATTGGTGAGGAAGGTAAACTTAACATTGGCAGTAACAGTAAGTTTACCGACTGAAAGCAAATTATGCTTGAAAAAAGAAATGTGAAGGCAAGACTTGAGAACCAACTAATTAGTAAGTAGAACATCTCCTACGCATTTTACCAGTTTAATAGTTCCATCAGGAATGTAAACATGGATTTTTTTAGATGGAACAAAGGGATAATGCAAGAGAGCAATATCAGTGCACATATTATTAGATGCCCCAATGTCAACAATCCAAGAAGAAGAACTGATCACTGAATTAAAGCTGAAATATGTGAAGATGACTACCTTCAAAGTCATGAAAATGTGCCATGTTCACATAAGTAGAAAGAGTTTCTAATGCAAGTCCCTTCCCTTTCAAAAACTTAGCAATCCCCTGTTCAATCATTGTAGCAATATTGGCCTGAATGTCTCCATAATTATGTACTTCTTCCTCAACAAAATCAATAGGTGATTCCAGCATGTTAGCAAACCCTTTGTTCTGATCTTGCACCAATGTACTCTTCTTATCTTTTTCTGCCTTAAACCAATCAGGATATCCATTTAGTTTGAAACAAGTCTCTCTTGTATGTCGTTTCCATTTACAAAAATCATAATACAGTTCATCCTTGTTAACAAATTTCTTGGGAAGCCATCTTTGAAAACTCTTTGAACCTGTATGCTTAACCATCATTGCAGTATTCATATCAGGTGCAAAATTTACATGAACTTCTCTTTGTTTTTCCACTCTTATCACCATTGAATATGCCTTATTTATGCTTGGCAAGGGATCCATTACTAAGATCTGATTCCTAATATGATCATCTATGTCATTCAGACTCATTAGGAACTGTATAAGCTTGTCATTTGATTCCATCTCATTCAATTTGGTAGATATACCACAGCTACACTTAGGCAGTGGTGCTAGACGCATCAATTCATCCCACGGTTTCTTTGACTTTGTATAATACTTCGAAATTGAAAGATCACCTTGACTAATAGAACTAATCTCCCTTTTCAATTAATACAATAAATGTCCATTAGATTCTCCAAAACGTTCTGCAATTTCATTCCATAACTCCAATGCAGTAGAACTGTAAAGGAAAGAATCAACAATTTCTTTAGAGATGGAGTTGAGAATCCAAGATGTTACCATGTAATCCACACGAGTCCATTTATCAAACATTGGATCAGCTTCATCAGGTTTGGAGAATCTTCCATCAACGAAGCCAGTCTTCATCTTTGCTCCCAAAGCAATCTTCATGGCTCGACTCCATGAGAGATAATTCAATCCAGTGAGCACATTAGTAACAAGAATCATTCTTGGATGATCATAATTCTATAGATGCAATGCTCCTTCAACATCGAACCCAGACACTTCATTTTCATTCACATTTTCAGTCACATTGATCGAATCTTCAGTTTCTTGATTATTCGCCATGATCAAACCCTAGATCTCTGCAGCGAAATCAAGAAATGCTTCTATATAAATCGAAGGATGTGTTCAACAACATTAATCGATCACCACTCAAATGAGATTAAGAGCTCAGATCAATGTATCGATCAACTCAATCTACATTCAAAACCCTAACCAGAACTCACGAAAGCTACGCTTGCTCTGATACCATGATCAAACAATTCAAGAAATGAAAACATAATTTCATTCATTTCATCTGAGTTACAACAATATAATCTCCTTATATACACACTCTGTGTTTATTTAGTGTACCTTGTGTTACTTAAGTAACTAACATTAATAACATTAAACAATCATTTAAGTAGTACACTAAGTAATACTTGTACAGACTATATTCGAGAGAGAACACGGAGCAGAGAGAGAGCGAGTGTTGTTAATAAAGAAATGAGAGAAACATAAGGGTATAATTGTATAATCGTTAAGGAAGACAAGTTGTTGAGAGAACGAGAAATTTAATTGGGGCAAATTCGCCAAGTCATGAAAAATATGAATGGAACTCAAGATAAAATGGGGCATAATTGTCTTTTCTTTATGGTCGATTAGAAAGCTATTCGCTCTTTAATATATTAGTAGATTAGTATATATATAGACTTCGATCATTAATAAAGATTTGATGTTTTGTGTTAAGTCCTTGAGAAAGTTATCAGAAGATGTTACGGTGAGGCACGCACTCTGAACACACACTTGTTGGTGTCCTTTAGATACACTGAAACATGTTGAACGTGTACAATACGCTTCCTGTATATTCTTATTACTTGTAGAAGTGGTAAGTGGGATCATCTCCACAAGGATTTTGCAAACTTTCTAAGAAAAAAGGTTTTTTAAGAGTTTTTTTATTATTTTTAACTTAATTAAAATGAGAATTAGAATTATCTAATCAAACTATGACAATCAATTAAACTAATTAAACTAACACAATTCAAATTCACTAATATTAAATATTATAAATTCAATTCAAATCAAATCAATATAAAACAAACATCTAAACAAATATTCAGAATAATGAAACATAAGCCCATTTTGAATCCAAACATATTAATTAGAATATAGTCATAATCATACTATCATCATATTGTGAAGTATTCTTGAATCATTAAATCTAAATCATAAGCAAGATTGATAATCTTTATAAAACCATAAGTTATTCTTATATCAATGGAAAATTCATACTATAATCTTATCACCATTAGTTCTTCGAAAGCTCAAAGGTAACTGATAGAAACAAAACAACATTACACTCTATGAAAACTTCTTACTACTAAGCCAATATTATCGGAATTAGCTGTATTAATATTAAACTCAGAACACAATTCACCTAAGACATCTAAATGGTAAAAGACCTTTTAAATTAATTCTAGTTATTATTTTGTAATAGATTTATAACCTAAATATCACAATACACATTCTAGACTATGCATGCAATACAAAGTTTTTTGATTGTAATACGCAAAAATAAATCTATTGAAATCGTGAATTGATGTATACAATTAAGTTTAAATCATTAAGCACAAATTCTTCTTCATTATGACTACATTGCAAAACAGTTTAAGTTCATGTTTGAACTTTGTTTAAGTTAATAATGAGATGACCCGAACTACTATGGGCCTGCACCGCGTGGCCTAAACTATCGTCGAACCCCTCGAGGTAACCCAGTGAGTCGAGTGATGATCTAGGCATCCTTAACCTGCGGAAAATAAACCAAGGTATTCTACAAAAGATAAACTATGGCTAATAGGTGCGGCAATAAAAACCTTTAAAGTCTAACAAATTGTAGAATTATTGTAGAAGTCTCATATACAACTAAAACATAAACTAAAACAAAGTTCTGTGGTTTAAAATCTACCCATATGAAATCCCCTTTTTAATTTCTTAAAATGTCTCAAAAACCAAATATATAAATATTACTCAAACCAAGACACAGAAAAGAGATCTGATACGTTACGAACTTTTTTCCTCTATTTAGAATAACACCTGAGGTACTTGAAGATGAGTAGTGAGGTGAGCAAAAGATTCAACAGGCTCAATAAAGCAGAAGCCTGTTTTATCCTCAATCATCCAAGTAATACCTAATGCAATAATAACTAACATGCAACAAACACATTTTAAGAAACCTATTATCATCTTGGGCGAGAAACACCTGTTACCTTAAGCTGATGATTAGTGTTAATTCAAATCTTAATTCACTCAAGTTAGGCTCGTGGTTAAGTCTGGTGTACCTCAATTAGCGTGTGTGTAGGTTTGTGTGATGATTGGTGTTTGTTTGGACTGTTTAATGAATTTTATAAGTTATGGGATTAATAGGAAATTAATTCAAACCTATAATTAAAAATAAATAATTAAACAATAAATAGTCGATACATCAAGTGCCACAAGAGGGTCATGAAATGAATGTGCACACCCGAGAACACTCATAGGCATGTCCAATGAATTTATTGGTGAGAAAATACATGAAATATATATATATATATATATATATATATATATATTTGATAATATATATTAAAAGTATAAGTTTAATTTGAATTAAATGGATCGTTGGATTGCCTCGAGATGAACGTAAGTGTTGATGGTGTTAAAATTCGTCACTTTAGGGAGTGTCATTTTAACACATCAATCATTTGATCAGCCTCGAAATCGTGCAATGCGTATCTCAAAGAAAACCCATATATTTAAATTAAAAGCCTTCAAGTTTATCCTCATTTCATCGATCAATCAAGATAGAGTGAAAGAGGAGAGAAACTGGGGGTTTTAGGTTTAAGGATTTGATCAAAGGGGATCATCTAATGAATCGAAGTGATCAAAGCAGTTGTTAGATAAGAAATCATCACGTTGGTAAGTAAGTTTTGAGTTAGAAGTTCAATTCAATAGTTCGTGATGATTTCTCCGTGAATTGTTGTTGTTGATGATTCTAAATGAGTTTATACCTTACAAGAGGTCCTTCCTAATATTTTGGGAGAGTGTTTGAGGTTGTTGTGATGAGTTGGTGATGGATCAGTGGTTGCTGTCCTATTCATTATTGAGACAATGCAAGTAGAGCTCGCTTCATCTAGTAAAGGAGCACGCCCCCTTCATCAAGTTAGGATGAATCCAGTTGGTGGAGCATGCTCCATCAAGTGAGGGAGCACGCTACCGCCCCAGAAAACATCAACTATGCTATAATTTACTTAGAATTTCCTGAGGTCTTAGGGACTAAATCAGGGGCTCTAAACATAAGGGATTAGACCTATTTTAATCATAAATGGTTTGTGATAGGTGTTGGAACACAGGGAAAGCGTGAGTGACCCAAAAACTTAAGAAGTTTGGAAACAAAAACCTGAACCGAGGTAAGTATATATTCGTTTATTTATCAATGTTGCCTGAGTATGTTAGTATATGAATCTTAATACTTGACTGTTATAAAGAAAATATAAATATTTACAGTACCACACACACACATCAAACTCATATATATTTATAACGAATTGATAATAAAGGTTTTTTTTTTGGAAGTAATGATAAAATATGCTACAAAGACCATATGTGTTTTTTTGAACTACTAATACAACTAGAGATGGGCAAAACGCGGTTTGATGATGAAAACCCTTAAATCGCCACCAAATCAGAATAAGTTCATGATTTGATGGTTTTGCAAACTACAACCAAAACGTGAATAATTAAAACACAACCAGACCGACCGCAATTTGCACAGTTTGTGCAGTATGGTTTTAATTGTGATTTTCATGCAACACATTTTCAACAAAAAAATGTCATACATTCCACAAAAAGTTCATACATGTCCATGTACAAAAAATACAACAAAACACATGTCCACACATGACCATCCACCAAAATATCCTTCGGCTTGCACAGTTTAGAGGAAGGAATTAACGAATTGCATTTGAATAATAGAGTTAGAGTTTTGGGTGGTGTAGAATTATGAGAATTCCTATAATGCCCTTCGATTTGATGAACCACAATTTTTCTAGAAATGAAAACCACCATTAAACCGCATAATTGCGGTTTTCAAGTTTTCTAAACCATCCTCAAACTGCAAGTTTAAGAAATCAGACCAGATCGTATAGTTTGAACAGTTTGGACGATTTTGCGGAGATTGCTGCCTACCCCTAAATACAACGATTTAATATATTTTTAAAAGTTTTGCTCTAAAAAAACTATAAAAGGTAAATTTATTTTGTAAACAAGAAAATTTTTAGTGTGAGCCTACCATAGTGATTATTTTTTTTAAAAACATATATTTATATAAGAAAAATGCTATATTTAAGGATATAATCTTATATCTCATATTGGTAAGTGGCATTACATATTTAATTTGGCTTAGTTAAGCTGTTAATTCTTTCATTAAAACATACATAATAGATCAAATATAATTTTTTTACAAAGGAATATTGATTTGTTCAACTATTTAATTCTATATGAAGAAACTTATCATGGTAAATTACATAATAAATGGTAGATTTTTTTCTTTGATAAGAATAAATAGTAGACTTCTAGTTGATAATTTTGTCCCTAATGGATCAAGGTAGTAGGGGTGTCACTTTTTCATCCAGCTCGCTAGCGCTTTATTGAATCTAAGCCACTTGGTATCCAAAACCTAATGAGTCTCGACTAATTTAGTCCATAATAATTAATAATAGAAGTCTACATGAATCTCGATAGTTATGCGAGATCATTGGGCCTACTAAGCTCTCCTAACTTATACTCCCTTCAGTCACAAATATAAGTCGTTTAAGGTAAGGACATAAGAATTAAGATAGCTTAATTATAAGTGTAATTTACATATACGCCCTTTAACATTAAACGGATTGAAGAATTGAAGAATCATAAATATATGAATTGTATAAAGGTATAATTGGTAAAAAAATAATAAAATACACTCTCGAATTCCGAAAACGTCTTATAATCTTGACCAAGAAGTTTTTGCTAGAAAGACTTATATTTTTTATCGGGGAAGTATTAGTTTGACGTGATTCATCCAGAATATATGTGTCTATTATGATGTCCGATTAGGTTTGTCGACCACTAAGCGTCGATAAGTTTGAAATTGCTTCTCGTGAGTTTGTAATTGTGATGAAGTATTTTTCTAGGCTTGAAATAAAAAAAATTGTATTTATTTGAATATCTAAATGTTTCTCTTTTGCAAAAGTAGAAATGAATTCAAAATATACATCTATCAGTCTGACTATTTTTTTAATTTTATTTTGTCATAAGCGACAGAGTAGTTAATTTCATTTGCTTAAAAAACTATTAATTTTTGTAAGCTCTAACTTTTATTGTTGAGCTAATAAGTTAGCTTCAACTATTTAATTCTTATTGTATCATTATCATTTTTCGCAATTAAGTTTAAATTTATTCATTACTATATTTATATTATAGAATATGGTCTTAAAATAATAATCATGACAAGCCCTCCTTTCTGTCTCAATTTATTATTTTTTTGAAAGAAAAGGCAAAAATGATTTTTTCATTAACTAAAAGAAGATTTGTTCATGAGGATTTTATAATGTAGAACATCCTTGCCTCCTTGGCCACCTTACAAGAGCATGGAATCATAATATGAATCACATTATTGTAATAATCAATGACACAAATTTAACCTCTGCCCCACTTAAGACATGTCAATTATGAGTTTGTAATACATTTCAAGTGCACACACGCTAACTATCTAATAATCTCTTTCAATTTAAAGAATGTGCATTGCATGCTTATCTTTTTCGATTGGATAAATTCCAAACAACCCATAACTAGATCTACTACAAAATTACTTTTCTACCCCTAAATACTACTAGCTCATTGTCTTCACCAACAAATTTATCTCGTACCTCCTCTCACCAAATCTATGTCTCCTACCTAGATCTCTCTTTCTCTCACATGAGATCTTTATCCTACCTCAAATCACACTATTTCTCTCTTAAGGTCTCTAGATTTCCTCTTTATTTTCGTCAACTACAGATCAATCTTTGATCTCGCCATTAATGGTGTCTCTGCAACACCATTTGCAACAAAAATCATCTTTATTTTCTTTATCGATTGATGGAAAAAAAGAGAGGTAGTAGAGAAGGTGAAGTGCTAAGATTGAAGAACTTAAAAGTGAAACCTAGAAAACGAAAAATAATCGCTTACATTTCTCTCAATAATTAATATGTATGTTTTATTGGTAAATACATGCAATTATTGTTCTTTAAATTTAATTGTGACTGGCACAACAGGTAACCACATCTAATCTAAGTCTAATGCAAACTGTAGATGTTAATCTAATAGTTGACATTAAAGTACCCATGTCATGGGTATTTCTCTAATTCCAATGGTAGAAGCACCCATATATATATATATATATATATTCTTTATATTATATTTCTACGGTTCTCTACTTTATTTTCTTTGGGTACCGTTACTATTTTTATAAGAATTCTTTATCACATTTTTCCCACCACTAGATTCCCTGTTTCATTTCCCTTGAAATCTGTGGATCCTTTTATTTTTTCATTTAAAAACTTTTGTTAAAGGAAGTATTCTTTCCAACTAAGTAAAACTTTATTGGCTATTTCCTATTTCTTCCCTTAATTGTGGCATAAGTTCTTTTCATTATATATATAATGCTTCGTCAATAATCTTTGTATAATAAGATTCTTAAAAATCTATATTGATTATCTTGCACTTTTGTTTCAATTTTCTACCCATTATAATGTCTAACACAAAGTAATCAATCCCCTCTAAACTCCCCTAGTGCATACACAATCTAAGTTTAGTCAAATAGGGTATAACAATTCATTTCTCTCATTAACTTTCTATTTTTCCGAGTAATAAATATCACTTCTATTTAAATCCAAATTATATTCAATTCATATTTTCCTATGTAAATAAAATAAAATGAAGAAATATTACATATATCTTCAAAAATTTGAAAAATCTCAATAAACTTTAAACATTGAATAAATAGATTCTACCTCTCGAGTCTTCCATACTTCGCTTTATTATACTTCACTCGCCTAAATACCCAAAAACTCGTTCTAATTGTCCTTAAGGTTTAAGAATTAAGTCGAGTTTCCAACAAAATAAATATACCTCGTGAAGCATAAATGAACTATATAAAATAAAAATAAGTAATGAACAAATTATCACAAGAATGAATTTTCATTAATAAAGAAAACATGACAAATTAAAATTTTTTAAACATCATTACTTATATTAATGTAGCACAAACACGTCAAACATAGTCCATTACATACCACAATAGTAGCACAATATCACATCACATGTCACATATCATAGTATCATATTATAGAACAAGACCTCACATAAGATCACTCAAAAATAGACAAAACAGAGAAGAAATAGATCAGAACTGCCATCCAGAAGTTGCATCATCATCACCATTTTCTTGCTCATGTTGTTGAGATTGATAGTTTGATGTAGGATCATAGATCATGTAGTCCACTCCAACCTCCGGAGTTCTTTTCTTAAAAGACTCATTCATTCAGTTATCTCGATTGGGTCGATGGTAGTAGAATGTCAGATCCTCTTCTTTGCATTCTCCTGACCATTTGTCTCTCGAGTCCGTGCAAGCTCCTCATAATTTCACGCTGGTTCTGAAACATATACTCCTAATTTCTTAGAGTTTGCATTTGGTTCCGCAAAATTGACCCCTTCATGGCCATCTCTGTCTCTTCAATGTACAGCTAGTGAGATCTTAAACGAGTTGTTCTGAACTTTGGTTCATCCTCTCATTATTTGCAACAGTTTGCATTTCTTCCAAAGCTCGTCTATATTCTACTCATATACGTCTTCTCTCTACGTCTATCTTTTAAGTTTCTCATTTTTCTCTTTTTCCCCTTCTGAGTCTACATAGCCTTACACTTGTTTGGTGCTCTCTATATATTCATCGCTTATAGTCTTGTCAGGACTAAAATTCAACCTAAGACCTCTCATAGAAACTCGATCTTGTTTGCGGAATTCTGTGAGCATCAAGGGAAAAGGTAACCCTTCATTCTTGTTTGTGGTCATGAAATTTCTAATCGAATCATATATAACTTTGCCAACATCAATGTAACATATTTCTTGAACAATGTGATATAACAATGCCACCTTATAATTCACCATCTCATAGTATTGAAAACTCAGCTACAGGCTCACATTGATGAAACAATTCCATGCTTTTGTGGTTTTCCTAAGTTTTTTTTTGTTTGAATGTGCTTTGGATACCCGTCTTTATCTAAAATGAATCCATCCCTCGGAGTTACTTCTAATCAACTCCTTATGATGTCTTGAGGAAATCTGTGTTAAATCCATATTCTGGTTTTAGGTAATTATTAATTTTTCTCCTATGAAATCCCAATAATCCGTAGTACCGATTTATTCTTTCAGGTGAATTATCCGCTGGTCTTCCTCGAATCATGGATATAGTCTTATTTTCACTCTCATACCCGTTAGCATAAAACTCTATAACTAAAATCGCACAACCTATTTCTCTAGGAATATCTATATCATAATCAACATTATAATCTCTATTTAAAAATCCACAGTTCCTTTCTTTTATTATTCTCAAAATCATAGGCCCGTACTTTATTTCATTATTCACATTGAAACCCTTCTCTGGTATTATTTTTCTATTTTTTCTAATGTCGCTCTTCATTCTAGCAAGAGCCTTGGCATTTATTAAATTATCCGCGGTAAAAGAAATTTGTGGATTCACCTCAACTTCCTCTTCTTCTGACTCATCACTATAATCTATAGGTGAAGTATATTCCTTTGGATTTCATTTTGGGTTTCTTTACTAGTGCTCATTTTCCTTTCTCTACTCTTGAACTTCTACCCTTCCCTCTCCCGACCATTTTTTCAAATCAAATGATCACAAGTTCAAATAACAATTTAAAATTGTGAATCATAAAAAAATGTTTATCAGAAACAATTCGGTAGAATTTGAAACTCTACTTAAAAGAGAAATCCATTTGAAAAGCTAGTTTGAAATTAATCGAAAATTTATAATTTTGCATCAAAGTCTTTACTTAGAATCGATTTTCCTAAAACTTTCATGATATAAAACAATTGTGCGATAAATTCTAGTCTTTCTAAAATAAAACACACCTCCAAAGTCATTTGAAACTCAATTTCAAACCAATTGCATACAAGAATCATTAAATTGATAAATACTAAAATCTCAAAAATTTTGATTTGTAAACTAACAATCATCATAATCACAATGCCTATTATACTGAAATCAATGAAATCATTTATCAATGGTAATAAAATGGATTCCTATAAATTTTTAAATAGATTAAAAATCTCAAAAGATTTATCAAAAATCAAAATTTCAACCTAAAAAAGCTAGGGTTTTATCTTGATTACCTTCTTGAGAGTGAATCCCTCAAGATATAAGTTCTTGAATTTCTCTAATTTGCTCTTCTAATATCCTATTTGAAATTCCCTTAGTCCTAGTTTGGTTACACTCTCTCAAATTTACACTATTTTGGGTTGAATGAAACTATTTTAAGGGGAAATCACTTACACTAAAATCTAGCTTAGGAAGGTTGAATCTAAGCAAAAGTTGGTATTTGGATCAAATGGGTGCAATGGCTCGTGTGTGTGAAATGATTACGGTGTGGTGAATTGGGTTTTGTTTCAAGAACTCAGATTCGTGTCAAACGAATATGGGTTTTAAGTGTATTCATTGGTAATTCGCTGCTGAAATTGATGGAATTTAGGCTCCGTGCCTAACTGATTTGACCAACGATTTATGTTATAGAGATTCAATTCTTGAATCATTGATAACTTGGTTTTTCACTTAAAATTCCTGTTTACTATCACAGATTTTTCCAGCGATTCATAGTGTTTAACCAAATCACTAAGGATTCACAGGACTTATTTTATTACTTTTTCCAAATTATTTCATAATTATCATATATATCATTCATAAAAATCAATATAAAGGTAGAACTGACTGGAAATTTGAAAGTTTGAATAAGATATGTAACTAACTAATAATTTTATTACTTAATTAAATAAACAAACAAAGGAATAATATAAATTTGCATAAAGTCCAAAGAAACAAAACAACTCGATCGCATCCCCACCCCCTTCTAAAAATAATTCGGAGTTTAAATCTCAAAAATATTTCAAATACGAGAGTCAAAAAGTGGGAGACTAAGAGCATACTATAATAATGCTAAATCTATACTAAAATTAAAACATAAATAAACATAGAATATGGGTTGCCTCCCATAAAGCGCTTTTGTTTTCTGTCGTTGGCTCGACTAAATCATTCCAAAATTAGACCGGATATTTAAACTTGAATATAGGATTGTCCACTCTAGTGCCATTCCAGAAAGTAATTGCTTGACCATTCATTGTTAAAGTGATTTTTTTGTTTAGAATATCCATGACAGCTTAAGAAGTGGCTAAGAAAAACCGTCCTAAAATTAAAGGAGGATCTTTCTTAATAAAATGTGGCATGACCATAAAGCTCGTGGGTAAAATGTATTTGTCTACTTGAACTGGAACATTCGTAACCACTTCTATTGATTTAATTGGAATATCATTTGGTAGAGAAACTCGTTCAGGAGCAAGTTCATCCAACTCCAATTGAGTGTGTAGAAAGAAAAGTATAGGCATGAGATTTGCATTAGAACCCGTATCACACTAGGCTATAAAGTACCAAGCCCAGTTGATTTTTATTTTCAAATGTATTCCTCCAGGATCATTAAGCTTCACAGGACTTAAATCCGACCTTTCTTATTCTTTTTAACTTTAAAATTTCCTGACTTGTTAATATTCTTTCCGTTCTCCGGTTACTTAATTATCCATTCTTGAGTTGCTTTCTTTTCATTTGAATTGCTTTCAACTTGTTATTTCTTCGAGACTTCATTTTTAGTTTACATTGTTACTGCATTAATTGCATAAATTTCAACATTTAAATCATCTCGATAGTTTAATTCTAGAAAATCATTATCATGTAATTCATCATATTCATCATAATTATGTTCATTGTTAATTTTGAACGTAATAATTTTGTCTTCAACCTCCATAGACATCGTCCTTTCAAAAATATCTAACTTAATTTTAGCCGTTTTAAGAAAAGTTCTACCTAATAATACATGTGGAGAATTACGTGATTCGAATCTCCCATTTCCATGACATAAAAGTCAGCTGGAAATACTAAGTCGTTTACTTTTACTAAAACGTCTTCTAATAATTCATATGGTTTAATAATTGTATTGTCAACTAAGGTACGAATAGTATGTGTATTAGTCAACGACCATATTTTCTATGATTCATATAGTTTAAGTGACATTGCATTAATTGATGCTCCGAGATCACATATAGAAAATTAAATAGAAAAGGTTCCTATTGTGATAGGTATTCCAAACATTCATGGTCGGAATATTTCTCATTTTCTTTTTTATTTAGGATGACACCTTTTGCACTAAGTTTTCTTTAGATTCTTCTAAAGATTTATCTTTAGATTCAAAAAATTCTTTCAAAACTTCATCATAATATGATAATTGCATAATTCATTTCATTAAGGGTTTATTAATTTTTATTTTCCTAAATGCTTCAAAAATTTCTTCTTTAATTTCTTCCTTCCTAGCATCCGCAAATCGTTGTGGAATGAGAGAAATATAATATATATCTTCATTTAATTTATAAGGAATCTTATCATCCTTTTCTTGATTGACTATTTTAGAAGTTTGTAACGATTTTTCATCAGCTTCAACTTTGGCTAAATACCAAGGATATAATCTTTCAGGAAAGGTGTATATTTTAATTGTTCAACACCCATTCTCTTATGGGAATGAAATTGGCAATCATCTCTTCTTCTTATTCTTATATTATTTTCTGTAATTTATTTTCTTTTTTATCTCTCTTAGGTATTTTTCCAACGTATGTGTTTCTCCTTTATAATAAAAAAATAAAGCATTAACTTGTGTTTGACTAGGAATTTGAGTTGATCCTTTAGTTTAATTACCTAACTTATTAATTCCTAGGTTCATCTGATTTAATTAATTTTTCAACTCATTAATAGACGTATCAGTTTTTACTTGATTTTGAGAAATTTTTATGTAAAGTTTTGATGACTTCGAGTAATAATATCATGTAAGATTTGCTTTAAATTTGGTTGCATAGGTTGAACCTATTGTAGAGGTTGCTGAATTGGTGTAGATGTATTGTGCTCTTGGTCTATAAGTGGTATAAATTTGATTTTGTGGACCATAGCTAAGATTTGAATTTGATTTCCCCATGTAGTAACTATTGTAATTATATTGATTCCTAGGGGGACCAAAAAATTGGTTCATAACCGGATTAACATCTTCAGTATTTTCTTAATGCAAAGTATGACACGCATCCGTAAGATGTGTAACTTCATTACAAAACCCACAAGGTTTCACTTGGTTTGATCTATCTTTTAATAGTAACTTGACCATGCTACATAGTTCATCAACTTTTTCATCAAATGTATTACTTTTTTTATCATTAACTTCATAAAGTCTCTTTTTTGTTATCTCACTCTTTTCACCATATTGCTTAGATTGTTTAACCGTTTTATGAATAACTTCTTTTACTAAAGTTGGTGTTACATCGAATAGTGATCCACTAGTGTCTAATAATATTTGTTCAAACTGATTAAATCCTTCATAGAAGTATTCTAATAAATGTTTTTGTGTATATCCATGTTGTAAGCAAGAAGAAATTAATCTTTGAAACCAATCCCAAAATTCATTAAAGTTTTCATCATCTTTAATTTTTACAACTACGATTTGTTTTCTATATGAACTAATATTTCTTGCAGGCATATATTGATATAGAAAAGCTTCTAACATTTAAGCCCATGTGGTTATTAAATCTTGAGGAAGATAAAACAATTAATTTTGTGCTATATCTTTCAATGCAAAAGAAAAAGCTTCAAGTTTGACTTGTTCTAACCTACCATCTTTAGGTTTCATCCCATTGACTTTGTGTTGGTATTCCCTTTTAGGTTTTTGGGGGTCTTCATCATATTTATCATAGAAGTTAGGTAGAGCACTAATGAATCCATATCTTAGTTCAAATTTTGGAAATCACTCATGATATGTAATACACATTAGTTCGTAAGCTATGGTATTTTGATTAGCTAGCCTAAAAATAAGTTATGTATTGTCATTATTATTATTGATATTATTAATATTATCATTAGCTTCCATTGTGATAGCTTGGTGCTCCCTGTTGGGGCATATGTTCTAGGTCAATCTACAAACATTGTTTATTTTATAATTTTAGTTAATAAAATGGAGGTTTTTGTTTGTTGTTTTATTATAAGTGATTGCATGTTTACCTTATAGTAAGATACATGGGTATTTGTTGAAATATCCTAAATATCCATATTCGGTCATTATATTGGGAACTATAATGAATTAAGACTAGTGTGAATCTTGATTGATGGTCATGTAATGATCATGCGTATAAGGATATGAATCGAGATCATGAGTACTTGTTAGGGAACAAGGTACTGGACCGACCCGCTATGAGAACAACACATGGATTAAGTACTAGGTATCATTCATGATAGGTATATAATTTAGTCATTTGACTTGAGATTACCATAGACTTCAATATTAGGAGCATGGTAATTTGACACAATCAAACGTTGTCCTTAGCTGGACGATTATAAAGATTGTGATTGGTTACCATATGAATAATATATGAAGGTGTGTTATTAAGATAGAATTTGTCCCTCTCATATAAAAAGAGATATTAGTGGATCCCTTGATGTGTTAGATAGTTAAATGGCCAAGTCCAAGTGAATTGATATGATCAATGTCACTTGGATGTTTTTAGTCTACTTCAAGATCGAGATTAGTACGATTGAACATTTATGGTGAATTTTCATGCCTTATGTTTAATCAAAGGATATCGCATGACAAAAGGATATGATATATGTTATTTATTCGGTTGTATTAATTTTGATATTCATGCTACTTGGATAGTCATAATGCCTTGCTAGAGATCGCTTATGACTTGTGTACTAAAATGGTTTTAGTTCACTATCAACGTCGCATGAACCTATTGGGTCGCACAAAAAGAATAGCTTTGCGCAATTTTAATTGGTCAAGAATAATGAATTTTATGTAATAAAACTCATGACATAAAAGCCCTTACGATTTGTCATATGATAACTTATTAATAGGGGCATTTGTGTAATTTACTTGAATTGCCTAAATACAATAGTTGTATTACGATTATGTTTTTTAAATGAGTTTATCTACACATATAAATAAAGGTTGAAACCCAAAAAAATGAATAAGATTTCATTTTTACTATTTTCGAGTTCTCTGAATTTTGGGAGAGAAATAAAAAATATTTTTTATCTCTCTTGGGGCTAGCACTCCAAATTGTGGTCATCGTTCGAGTGTAGATTTCCGATAGAGGACGTGCGCTTGAACGTCTTGGAGTCCGAACAATCAGAGAAGGAAATCACGGATTAAGGTATGGTTTACTTTTATAGATCTATTTTAATGGAGCTTATTTTTGATCCTGTTAGGGTTTATCAAAAATCATTTTGAATTTTTCGCTGCGTATGAACTCCATAACCCAACACTCCCTACATTGTTGTTGTCTTAAATTATGATTGAAAGTCCTATGCACCTTAGGACCAAACACATGTAAAGATCCTGTGGAGTTAGAACGATGAAGTGTGTAGACCTTACAATGTCAAAAACTACAAATAAATTATGTAAAAATCATCGGCAACGGAGCCAAAAATTGACACATGTCGAGCTGTACAGTAAGTTTCCTGTATATCCTTACTATTTATAGTAGTGATAAGTGGGATCGTCTCCACATGGATTTCACAAATTTCTTTTGGAAATAGGTTTTCCAAGGGTTTTATTTTTTTCACTTTAATTTAATTAATTTAATTGAAACAAGAACTAAAAATTACTTAATCAAACTATAACAATGAATTAAACTAATTAAACTAACTTAACTAACACAAATCAAACTCACTAAATTCAAACCAATTCAATTCAATAGAAAACAAACATTTAAACAAATATCCATAACAAGGAAACATTAATCCATTTTGTGTCCAAACATATTACTTAAATCATAGTCATAATCATACTTTCGATATATTATAAAGTATTTTTGGATCATTAAACTTAAATCATAAGTAATAGATAGTCCTTATCAAACTACCAATTTTTCTTATATTAATGAAAAAGCCACATCCTAATTTTATAAAATCAATCATTCAAAAGTTCAAAAAAATTAATTAGATAATAAAACCACATTAAGTTCCGTGAAAACTTTGAACTACTATGCCTAATAGCTTCGGAAAGCCACTTCAATATTAAACTTAGATCCAAATTCACCTAGGACATCTAAACATTAAAAGACCTATTTAGAAAATCCTAGTTACTTCTTTAAACTAGATATTGAATCCCAATATTGCAATACACATTCTAGACTATGCATGCAATACAACCGACCTAAGAATGAATCTAAAATAGTACTAAAAGTCCAATGAATGCAATCCTGGAGTCGACATCACCCGCCTTAGACGCCTGCACTACGTCTAGTCTAGAGTAAGTTACACCCAACTTTTACGATCGAAGAAGAGACAACTCTATCCGGATGCCATGTATGCATGACTAATCAAGAATGCAAAATGAAATGTGAATTAACCGAATGCGCTTATAACTGAATACAATGTTGGTTGTAACTGGGAAACAAAAAGTAATGCAAATACTTAAATGTAAAGTATGTAGTAAAATAAATCAAACCAAGACACCAGATGTCTTATCGCAGTTCGGTCCAAGACCTACATCTACGGGACCACGCCCAAATGTAAACTCCACTAGTATGAAGAATCGAACGACATGACTCCTTCTCATGACTCCCTCATTGAGCTCCTCCTAGCACACTCTCATACATTCCTTTGTGGACCTTACATACATAAGATCCCTCTTGTGTGCAAGGCTCCCCCTCACTGGAACACCTAAGTCCCCTTGGGATTTTTACAACTCGATAATTTAGTGAACAAAATAGGTTCACAATACAAAGTAAACAAAATAACTAGTGTACATGAATCAATTACTTTGATAAATATATAGACCATTGTAGATTTCACAATCTTAACTAAAATAGCAAGATCTGATCAATCTCCATCTCTAAATAACCACGTTCCTTTATGATTAACACGTGGTGATAATTCTTTTTAATCACAATCTCCAACCTCTTTATAATCTTCAGTTAGCCATCAGTTGATTGGGGATAAGATCATGTCTTCAACTGTCTGATCCAAAAATCCTATTGCAACTGCTTCGATCCACCGATTACAATCGCATATCATTATCTAAATCACCAACTATTTCGAATCTGATTTGAGCTTATATATCACGTGTTAGATTTTGGATAACTCGCTTACTGATAATATTGATTGTAACAACTATAATGACAAATCTAAATTGTCGAGACGATCACGACACTAACAATTTCTCCGTTTGTCATTATGTTGTCACAATCAGTAAAATGAGTTTAAGAGCATAAATAGAAATCATTTAATTAGCTAACATTATGCTCCATCATAAAGAGTCACACAAGTCTTCAATACTATTCAGTGCTCTTCCAAAAAAATATGAAAGTAAAAAGATAAAGATACTATTGATACAAATAAGTAACAACAGCTTCCATGGTGGTTACAACCAACCATCTTACTGTGCCACAATATCATATCTCCAAATAGTCTTCAATAGAAACCTAGACGTAAAAAGAATACTAGCATAAGTATCTTCAGACCAACAGACTTAAGAAAGCAAAAATAAACAGTATCTTTACAAAGATGAAATGAACCCTTCCAAACTATCAAAACAATCAAATCTCCCCTTTTGTGATGACGTAAGGATAAAAACATCTAGGGAGAACCATACCATCTACTTCTTCAAGGGGTGTAGGAGCAATAAGTTTCAGAAACTCGAATAGCCTTTGGAATATATTATCAAGTAAGGCTCGAATTACTGTCATCAGCTCCTTCTCTTGCTCTTTCCTTGGATCCAACAAGCTATTTCCATCTATCTCTGAGTCAGAATAAGCTCGTGAAACCGTTGAAGACTGTGCGAGTATAAAATAAATAGTTGTTGCCTCAGATGTAGTTTGACTCTTTGTCTTCTTCTTCTTCTTCTTCTTATTCTTCTTTTGAATTTTGGATAGCCCAGCTTCCGTACTACTAGTTGGAACCACCATTCTATTGCAATGGGTATGGTAGTGAAGTGGCTAACTAATTCGAAACTGGCAAGTCATTAAAGTGTGAAAACTCTACCTTCCTGATCTTATTAGAGATGCCTCTGAATTTAGCCGAACACCACGAGTCCTAATTATCCTCTAATATTTCTTGATAGCTGAGAATATCAATTAGTAGACATGGAAAGAACAAATATTCATAGGTAGTTCTTGGTTTGGTCTTCTGCAATATAGCTTGAAAAATGATGTCACTAAGGTCATAAGGTGCTCCTTGACCTGTAGCATACATAAGTATCCCTATTTCCCTATCGAAGGTGTTTCCATGTCTAGTAGGAAGTAGGTTACTAGTGATGTGGTTGTAAAGACTGAAGTACATGGTATTCAGGTCATTTATCTCCTTTTTCATCTTCTTCTGTGACTACTCGGTTTCCTTTCCATGTGTAATGGTAGTGACCAAGGTAGAAATGGTATTTAATTTCCTAAAAGGTTAAGGAAATCTATGTCCCTCATTGTTGAAGGGACATTCAAGAAACTCATTGATGATTCTAAGTGAATTCAACAAATTTCCCTCTTACACATACTCTTTAAAAATGTGAAAACTTAATATCAAATACATCAAACTTCAGGTTTGCATAAAATTTCTTTACCTGACTCATATTATATTTGGTTGGAAAAGAAAAAATTTGTAAGAGAGAGCGAGAGTTCAAGAAAGTTCCCAAGTTCTCTGCTTCATAGTCCTTCTTGTGAGGGTATGTCTCGATATGGTACTTATTCCCTTTGAGGCCCTTATATCTAGCCTCAACTTCCTCATCAAGCATTCGATGAGACATTCCTCTGTGATTACCCAGCTTCATTCTGGGTTGTTCTGCCTCAATATGAAAATCTGTAATGTTGCTCCGTGGATCTGGTCCTTCAGAATTAGAACCAGTAGCAAATTCTTCCGCAGTCTCTACTTTGATTGCAATCGGACTTGCTGGTTCACCTATTGTAACTAGAATTGTAACTCTAGGCTTTTTAGCCTTCTTTTTTGAACCTTTCTTCTTTAGTTTCCTTTTCAAAGAAGACAATAGAATAGTCTCAACATCACCATCATCATCTCCTTTAGGAATGGTATGCTCTTCACGAATCACCCCCAAATCATCAAAGGTTTCTTGATCTTGAGTATTTTGTTGATTAGGAGTTATAGATACTTCATGCTCATGCTCCATTGGTATGTCTTAGGAAGGTTTCCACTTTCTTGAAGGGTTGTAGTTGGAGCAGAAGTGTCAATGGATTGATTAGGAGCCTCCTGCTGTGTAGTCTCCATGGGCTCTTTTGGAATTGGTTGCTCATGAATGGGCTCCTCAGGAGCATACTTATCAGGAGCAGCCTCAGAACCGCCTTCAGTTGGCTCGGTGGTGGTTCTTGGAACTTTTTCTTTTCTAGTCACCTGTTGAGTACTGGCTTGGTGTTCTATAACAACTGGTGATGAGACACCTAGTTGTATTTGCCCTTATATTATTCCCCAATTTCTTATTCTGGTGGGGGTTAATCAAACACAATGGTGACATGCACCCCCTCTATTTGAACAGATGATGCTTGTAGTTTGTAGTTCTCAGGGTTGTCTAACTCTGTTAATAATGACGAAGGTGGGTTAGTTACCCATGGCGGCTTCTTTTTCAATGATGGTGGAATGCTCTCTGATGAAGATTGAGATTTCTCCTAAATTGAAGACAATGGTGGAATAATGCTGAGTGGGGTAGGATTCAGAACCTTCATCGACTTTTTGAACGGTTTCTTCCCTTTCGGTTGTGCTGGTGCCTTAGATGCAGTCCCCTTTCCAGAGCTTCGAGTTCGAACCATGGTGCTAGTCTTGTTACAACTGCTCAAACAGAACTTGGAGACGAAGATCAAGTGAGAATATCACAGTAAGCTGAAATCGATACAAACGATGAGGTAGGGTCTAAAGTTGATGATGATGAAGATGATCAAGAGAAATAACGACTTCAATTTTGGTTACCTTGATGCTTATCTACTCCCTTTAAACTCTCACGAGCCCCTAATTAATATGATTAATGATAATAACAAATAAAAATTAAATCACAATAAATCAAAATAGAATTATTGCAACGGTAATATTACCATTAGCATTCAACATGTCCAACAAAAATAAAAACACTACTGATCTACACACAAATTGTTACTCCCTCTTTATTTCATTTTTATAGTAAAAAATATATTAAAAACATAATGGGAGAGTTAAGACTATGAATTACACAGGGCTAAGACACAACCCAATAGCCCTTCTCAAAAACTCAAACCTATAAGCATCAAGGGCTTTAGTAAATATATCAGCCAATTTTTTTTCAATGTGAACATATTTAATAGAGATTTTCCTTTCTACCAGATCATGGATGAAGTGATACCTCAACTTAATGTGCTTAGTTCTGGAATGCTGAACATGACTTTTCGAGATGTCAATTGCACTTCGGTTGTCACATAATACATCAAGCGGTCGTAACTAAATGTTATAGTCATTTAACATTTGTTTCATCTAAAGCAATTGTGTGCAACAACTCCTAATTGCAATGTATTCTGCTTCAACTGTTGAAAGTGAAATTGAGTTGTCTCTTGTTGAACAAAGACACCATATTTGTTCCAGTAAAAAACAACCTCCAGAGGTGCTCTTTCGCTTATCAGCATTACCTGCCTAGTCAGCATTGCTATAACCAACTAGAGAAATGTTAAAGTTAAATGAATACCATAATACCAAATTGGATGAGCCTGCCACATATCGAAGAATCCTCTTGACTGCTTTCATATGAGATTCCTTTGTTGTAGCTTGGTAGCGTGCACATAATCCCACACTGAATGAGATATCTGGTCTACTTGCTGTGAGGTAGATAAAACTTACAATCATGCTTCTGTTGAGTGATGGATCTACTGGTTTGCCATGCTCATTTTTTGTCAGCTTCACGTTAGTATCCATTGGTGTTCGTACATGTTTAGCCTATTAAAAGCCAAATCGTTTGACCAAAGAGCAAGAGTACTTATGTTGTGATAGAAATGTACTTTTGCTTGTCTGGTGAACTTATAGAGTAAGGAATTAAGAGAGTTCTCCTACCATGCTCATTTCAAAATCCTTTTGCATATTGTTGATAAGTTCTTCTACCAATCATTTTGTAGCTGCCCAAAAGACGATATCATCAACATATATTTGTGCTATAAGGACTAATTAGGATTTTTTTTACAAACATTGTCTTGTCCACACTTCCATGATTGTAGCCATGATTTAGCAAGAACTTGGCAAGTCGGTCGTACTAGGCATGTGAAGCTTGTTTCAACCCATAGACTGCTTTCTTCAATTTATAGATTGTTGGGTTTTTGGGTTCATACGTAGCAAAAAATTCAAGACAATTTTTAAAAACCCCAACAGGATCATAAATAAGTTCTATTAAACTAGATCTACAAAGTAAATCTTACCTTAATCCGTGATTTCCTTCTTTGCTTGTTCGATCTCTAAGACGTTCAAGTGCCCGTCCTCTATAAAAATCCACACATGAACGATGACCACAATTTGGAGTGCTAGCCCCAAGAGAGATAGAAAACATTTTTCTTTCTCTCCCAAAATCCAGAGAACTCAAAAATAGTAAAAACAAAATCTTATTTCGTTTTAGGGTTTCAACCTCTATTTATATGTGTAGATAAACTCTTACTTAAAATCCTATTCATAATACAACTATTGTATTTAGGCAGTTTAAGCAAATTACACATACGCCTATATTAATAATTTATCATATAACAAATCGTAAGGGCTTTTATGTCATGAATTTTATCATCTAAAATTCATTACTCTGGACCCATTGAAATTGCACAAAGCCATTCTTTGTGTGCGACTCAATAGGTTCATGCGACGTTGGCAGTGCACTAAAACCATTTTGGTAGACAAGTTATAAGCAGTCTCTAGCAAGGCATTATGACTACCCAAATAGCATGAATATCAAAATTGATACAACCAAATAAATAACATATATCGTATCTTTTTGTCGTGCGATATCCTTTGATTAAACATAAGGCATGGAAAGTCACCCTTAATGTTCAATCGTACTAGTCTCGATGTTTAGGTAAACTAAAAACATCCAAGTGACATTGATCATATCAATTCACATGGACTTGACCATTATCAGTCTATCATATTGAGGGATCCACTGTTATCTCTCTCTATACGAGAGTGACAAATTTTATCCAGATTACACACCTTCACATATTATTCACATGGTAACTAATCACAATCTTTATAATCATTCGGTTAAAGACAACGTTTGATTATGTCAAATTACCATGCTCCTAATACTAAAGTCTATAGTAATCTCAAGTCGATGGTTTAAATGATATACCTATCAAGAGTAACACCTATGACTTAATCCATGTGGTGTTTTCATAGCGTGTTGGTCCAGTAACTTGTTCCCTAACAAGTACTCATGATCTCGATTCGTATCCCTATATGCATGATCATCATATGACTATCAATCAAGATTCACACTATTCTTAATTCATTATTGTTTCCAGTATAAAGAACGACTATGGACATTTAGGATATTTTAACAAATACCCATGGATTTTATTATAAAGTAAACATGCAATCACTTATAATTAAACAACAAATGAAAACCTCAATTTTATTAAGTAAAATTATAAGATTAACAATGTTTGTGGATTGACCTAGGGCACATGCCCCAACATCTCCCACTTGCACTAGGGCCAATCATTCATGTATCTAATACCTAATGACCGAACATGAAAATCATGTTTCACTTATGGAAGAGCCTTTGTCAAAGGATCTGCAACATTGTCTTCTGTAGGAACTCTGCAAATCTTCACGTCTCCCTTCTCAATGATTTCTCTAATGAAATGAAAACGTCTAAGTATATGTTTGGATTGGTGGTGTGATCTTGGTTCCTTGGTTTGTGCTATTGCCCTTTTGTTGTCACAATACAAGTAAATGAGGTTAGCTATACTCGGAACCACACCAAGTTCAGAGATGAACTTTTTGATCCAAATTGCCTCCTTAGTTCCATCGGACGCTGCAATATGCTCAGCTTCTATTGTAGAATATTCCACAGTTTCTTGCTTTGAACTTTTCCAGCTCACTAGGCCTCTATTCAAAGTAAAACACATATCTAGACTGCGATCAGAAGTCATTTATATCAGTTTGAAAACTTGCATCTATGTAACCATTTACAACTAGCTCGTATTCCAACTTCCATAGACTAAGAACAATTCTTTAGTTCTTCTCAAGTACTTAAGAATGTTCTTTACTGCTATCTAGTTACTCTCACCGAGATCAGACTGATATCTACTTGTTGCGCTCAAAGCATATGATACATCAGGTCAGGTGCGTAATATGGCATACATGATAGATCCAATAAGTGATGCATATGGAATCGTATTCATGCTCTCTCGCTCATCATTAGTCTTTGGATATTAAGTTTTGCTGAGACTTATACCATGAGACATTGGCAATGACCCTCTTTTAGAGTTTTGCTTAGTGAACCTATTCAGTACCTTGTTTAAGCACTCTGATTAAGACCGATTAGCCTTTTAAATCTATCCTTGTAGATCATAATCCCAAGGATGTAGGTTGCATTTCCTAAGTCCTTCATTGATAAACACTTCCCTAACAAAGACTTGACACTCTGCAAGGTTGGGATGTCATTTCCAATGAGTAATATATCATCAACATATAGTACCAGGAAAAACCATGCTCCCACTGACCTTCTTGTATACATAAGGCTCATCTTCATTTTTAATGAAAACAAATTCCTTAATTGCTTCATCAAAACAAAGATTCCAAGTCCGAGAAGCTTGCTATAATCCATAAATAGATCTTTGAATCTTGAACACCTTCCTAGAACTCTCAGGATGAACAAACCTTTCAGTCTGTGTCATATACACGTCCTCAAGTAACTTTCCATTTAGAAAAGCTATTTTGACATCCATTTGCCATATCTCATAGTCATAATATGCGGCTATGGCAATTAAATTCTAAAGGATTTAAGCGTGGCTATAAGAAAAAAATATCATCATAATCAATACTTTGAGCTTGTCTGAAGCCTTTTGCTATAGTCGTGCTTTATAAGTATGCACATTGTTATCCATATCGGTTTTTTTCTTGAAAATCCATTTACATTTAATGGTCTTACCACCTTCAGGTAAATCAACCAGGTTCCAAACTTGGTTATCATACATGGATTGCATATAAGAATTCATGGCGCTAAGCCATTTATATGACTCAAGGCTAAATACAACCTCCTAATAAGTAGTAGGCTTATTTTGATCCATAAGCAACATCACACTACTATCAGTAATAAAAAATCCAAATCTCTCTGGAAGATGTCTTACCCTATCAAACCTACGCGGCCTTGTGATACCTGTGGAGGTTCAACTAGTTCAAGAGTTTTTTGATCTCCCATTGGCGGTTGAGTGTTTATTTGTGGTTCTTGAACTTTTTCAATACTTACTTTATTCCAATTGTTGTCTTTTTCCGTAAAGGCACCATTGTAAGCAACAAACACTTTGTTCTCAGTAGGATTATAAAAGTAGTATCCTCTAGTTTCTTTAGGATAACCAATAAATACATAGTTGGTTGATAACTTTTCTGAGATTTTTCGTCGTACGAAAACCTCATCGCCCCAAATTTTAAGGAAAGACAAACTTGGTCTTTCCCGCACCACATCTCATATGAAGTTTTATCAACCACTTTAGAAGGAACACGATTCAGTGTATACACAATAGTTTCTAAGGCATAACCCCAAAAGAAAATATGAGGATCTGTATGACTTATGATATATCAAACCATATCTAATAAAGTTCGATTTCTCCTCCCAAAAACACCATTCCATTGTGGAGTTACTGGAGGAGTTAACTATGAGACAATCCCACAGTTTTTAAGATGATCATCACAACAGTTTCCAGCTCTTTCAAATATCAGAATCAACTCCTTACTCTTTCGGAAGCTACATTGAAGGCTGTGCGAGAATGATCCCTGAAAAGAGAGCGTGGGAAAGCTTTTTTTTATCACTGGTATAGAAGAGCATGCATAAGGCAATCAACATTGTAACTGGATATGGTTCATGGTCTACTTTCGATTCCATTCGTTGACCCCGAGAGAGCAATTAGTGTAAATGGTTGAGGTTCACCATCTCGATCTGATCGAAGTGCTTTAATAGTTTTACCAAGTTGATTTTGCTTTTCATTCTAAAATGTTTGAAACATCTCAATAGATTTACCTTTATGTTTCATGAGATACACGTAACCATATTTGCTGATATCATTAGTGAAAGTAATGAAGTACTGATAACCACCTCTAGTCATTATGTTTATAGGACCGCAAACATCAATATGTATTAGACCCAATAAATCACTTGCCCTTTCACTGTGTCCAGTATGGGGACTCTTTGTCATCTTGCCTAATAAAAAAATATACATGGTTCATATGATTCAAAATCAAATGAATCTAAAAGTCCATCTTTATGGAGTTTAAAATGTGTTTCTTATTTATGTTGCCAAGACGACAATGCCAAAGGTAGGTTTGATTCAAATCATTTGACTTGAACCTCTTTGTATTTACGTTAAGAATAAGAGTATTTGTGGACCCTTTTATGTTTAGAATATAAAAACCATCACACAAATCAACATTTGCATAGAAAATGTCTTTGCGAGAAAATGAGCATTTATTATTCGCAATAATGAAATCAAAACCATCAAAACCTAAACATGAAACTGAAATAATGTTTCTGCTCAAGGCAGAGACATAATAACAATTATTTAAAACTAAACCAAGTCCACTAGGTAAAATTAACTCATAGCGTACAACCAACGCAACAACCTTTGCTCTATTTCCAACTTATAGGATGACTTCTCCTTTCTATAGCTTTCTACTTTTGGTGAGATCCTGCACATTAATACAAATTGGAGATCAACATCTGGTATCTAATACCCAGGAATCACTAGTAGACAAGTTAACTTTAATAACGTAAATACCTAAAGTAGTAGTCGCACTACTCTTCTTTTTCTTTAGATCTTCAAGATAACGCTTACAATTTCTAAACCAATGCTCAGGTGCATGGAAGAAATGTCAATTTCCTTCTTTTTCCTTTTCCTTATGGGTCTGTGATGTAGAATCACCCTTAGGCTTGACTTGTTCCATAGGCTTTGTGACAGTCATAATAGCCTTGGCAACTTTAGCCTTGCCTTTGACCTTTTTTCTTTAGAGCCTTTCCTTTTTGAACCATCAACACATTAGCAATGGGTTTCTTAACATTTTGCTCAACAATTTTAAGCATCAAATGCAACTCTGAGATAGACTTCTCCATGTTATTCATGTTATAGTTCACAAATTGTGAATAATTATCAGGTAATGAATTCATGATCAAATCCGTAGCCAACTTTTGGCTTATGGGAAATCCAAGTCTGTCAAGATGGTCAATATAGCCCTTCATTTTCAGAACATGAGGACTAACTGATGCACCCTAAGCCATTTTGCAAGAATGAAGGTTCTTGACGATCTCGAACCTTTCTTGCATAGCTTGCTATTGGAACATTTCTTTTAGTATCATAGCCATGTCGTAAGCTTCCATGTGTTCCATGTATTTCTGAGTTCAAGAACCATGTTTACCAACATAATGCATGCAACATCAGTTGAGTTGTTGATATGCTTAGTATGTGCATCCTTCACGACTCTTAAAGCATTGGCTGGTGGTTCCTCAGGAATAGGATTATCCAGGACATAGAACTTGCGATCATGCTTAAGAACAATTCTCAAGTTTCTGAACCAGTCAAGAAAGTTTGTCAATGACAACTTATCCTTCTCAAGGATGGATTGCAGTGACAAAAGATTAGTGTGACTTGAAGAGACCATAGATCTACAATAAAGATTATACAAAAGTTCATTTTAGTATAGAGGAATAAACTCCTATAAAATTAACAACCCTAAAAAAACATTATGTTAATTTAAGGGACTAAAATCCATGTTTCACCTAATTCTAAGACAACTAAGGCATGACACTTCGAATTAGGTTATTTAGATAGGTACAATTTACTAATTATATCATATGTAACTTTTAGTTGTTTTTATGAAATTATGACATCGTAAGCCTTTACATGTTTTATCTCATATAGTGCCTAAAGCCCCAAACCGTTTTGATAGCTTTATCATGTCTAACCATTTCAAACAATAGAGTAACTGTTACTCAACTTGCCTCACCAAGATAACACAATACACTCTGCGTAGGCAGACCCATATTGATGTTAATGAAACCTTGACAAGTGTTTGAGAATGGATGACACTTGACTTAAAATTTGAAAGAGGAATTTTTATTTGTTTAGTGAGCATAATTAAACAAGATAAGTATCATATATTACAATGCATGAATAATCACTAAGAAAGTTAGGAAATTTTACTAATATCGACAATTATACGAATTTCCTTGTGCTATGAACAATTAACGGCGGTCCCGATGGCCCTTAATTTAATTTCAAAAATATTAATTAAAACATTTTTAATTAACTCAGGCCCACCTTTAACTTAATATCATATCCTAATCCAACTAGAATTTAAGATACTTTGAATCCTTATCCATTTAGAATTTGTTATATATCTCACCTATCTTATAGGATTTGTAATTCTTATATGATAACAAGTTTATCTCCTATCTAATAGGATTATACTAACAGATAACCACAATGAGATATATAATTAAAACCAATTTCGATTCTTATTCATACAAAACACGTAATTGAATCAAGAAACAAAATATTAATCAAGCATTTAACATCAGAATCATATTAAATTAATCATATTAACCTAATCAGGATTTCTATCATAGAGACATACATAATTATTGAACAAAAACGAAATATGTATTCAACACCAGAATCATATTAACCTAAACAAGACTTCTACCATGAACATACAAAATTTGCATCATTCAATATTAAAACATATGTTAATCAAAATATTCTAAACATGAATTCTATCATTGAATCAAATCATTCGTATGTATCAAATACATGAATTAACAATATGCTTTAAAACCAATTCTTGATAACAATTATCACAAAACTTATATGCACATCATATATACATTAATTAAGATCATGGTTTTACACATATATTATATATACATCAAAGAAAACATGCAAATGTTTAATAGAACCGAGCCAATGGCTCTGATACCACTATTAGGTTTCAAGGTTCATAAGCAGCCAAAAATTCAAGACAATTTTGAAAAACCCCAATATGATCGTAAATAAGTTCCATTAAACATAGATCTACAAAAGTAAAACTTACCTTAATCTGTGATTTCCTTCTCTGATTATTCGATCTCCAAGACGTTCAAGTGCTCGTCCTCTATCAGAAATCCACACACGAACGATGACCACAATTTTGAGTGCTAAGCCCAAGAGAGATATAAAATGTTTTTCTTTCTCTTTCAAAATCCAAAGAACTCGAAAATAGTAAAAACAAAAATCTTATTTCATTTTAGGGTTTCAACCTCTATTTATATGTGTAGATAAACCCTCACTTAAAAATGCTATTCGTAATACAACTATTATAATTAGGCAGTTTAAGCATATTACACATACTCCCCTATTAATAAGTTATCATATAACAAATCGTAAGTGCTTGTATGTCATGAATTTTATCATATAAAACTCATTAATTAGGACCAATTGAAATTGCGTAAAGTCATTCTTTATATGCGACCCAATAAGTTAATGCGACGTTGGCAGTGCACCAAAACCATTTTGGTACACAAGTCATAAGTGATCTCTAACAAGGCATTAAGACTACCCAAGTAGCATGAATATCAAAATCGATACAACCTAATAAATAACATATATCATATCATTTTGTCGTGCTATATCATTTGATTAAACATAAGGCATGGAAAGTCACCCTTAATGCTCAATCGTACTAGTCTCTATGTTTAGGTAAACCGAAAACATCCAAGTGACATTGATCATATTAATTCACATAGACTTGGCCATTATCAGTCTATCATATCCACTGATATATCTCTATATACGAGAGTGACAAATTCTATCTTGATTACACACCTTCACATATTATTCACATGGTAACCAATCATAATCTTTATAATCTTCCGGTTAAAGACAACATTTGATTGTGTCAAATTACCATGCTCTTAATATTAAAGTCTTTAGTAATCTCAAGTCATAGGACTAAATGATATACCTATCATGAGTAACACATATGACTTAATCTATGTGGTGTTCTCATAGCGGGTCGATCCAGTACCTCGTTCCCTAACAAGTACTCATAATCTCGGTTTGTCTATATACGTATGACCATTAAATGACCATAATCAAGATTTACACTAGTCTTAATTCATTATAGTTCCCGATATAATGACCGACTAGGGACATTTATGATATTTCAATAAATAACAATGAATCTTATCATAAGGTAAACATGCAATCACATATAATAAAACAACAAATGAAAACCTTAATTTTATGAACAATGTTTGTGGATTGACTTAGGGCACATGCCTTAACATAGACATGTTCCGGGATGGATCTTCAAATCCTTTGGGTTGTTCAACATACACTTCTTCATTGATTGTACCATTCAGAAATGCACTTTTAACATCCATCCGATAGAGCTTGAAACCAATAGAGCATGTAACAGCAAGAAGTAGACGAATATATTCTAATCTAGCAACAGGCGCAAATGTTTCATCCAAATCTATTTCTTCTACTTGATTGTAACCTTGAGCTACTAGACGAGCCTTGTTTCTGACAACTTCTCCTTGTGTATCATATTTTTTCTTGAAGATCCACTTTGTGCCTATTATATTGGCATGTTGTAGTATTGGCACTAGAGTTCGGGCATCTAGTCTCTGAAATTGATTCAACTCCTTCTGCATTGTTATGGTCCAATAATAATCCTGAAATGCATCAGACACATTTTTAGGCTCGATATTTGAGACATAGCAGACATACCCGGCTAACCTCCTGTAGTCTATTCTTGCTGTATCTCTGGTTATTATTCCTTTTTTTTTCTTCCCAATAATGTCTCTGATGGATGGTCTTTCTTATATCTGCTTTAAGGTCTTTGAGTAACAATATACAACTCTGACTCATTCCTGTATGAGTTTTGTGTAGCACCTGTTTCAGGTGAAGCTTCTACTTCAGTTGCAACTGGTATACTTGAGGTGGTTGCAACTGGTAGTGGATCATCCTATCTTTTGTCAGCTTCTGATGCTTGCTATTCTGATAGAGTATCATTAAAGAACACATTGATTGATTCCATTACTTTCTGGGTATGTTGATTTAGAACTCTATATGCCTTGCTGTTTGTGGATTAATCAAGGAAGATAGCTTCATCACATCTTGAGTCAAACTTTTTCAGCACCTCCATGTCATTTAACACAAAACACTTGCTTCCAAAGATGTGGAAGTAAGCGAGATTAGGCTTTTTACCTTTCCAATGCTTATAGGGTGTCTTGTAGGTGAAAGGACGAAGATAAGTTCTGTTGATATTGTAACAAGTCGTGTTCACAACCTCTAGATAAAGTTTCGTAGAAAAATTCTTAAATGTGAGCATGACTCTGGCCATTTCTTGAATATGTCTATTTTTCTTTTTGACCACCCCATTTTGTTGAGGTGTAATTGGAGTAGAGAATTCCTGATGAATTCTCGAGGCCCTACAAAATTCTTGGAATTTAGATTTTTCGAACTCTTTCTCGTGATCGCTCTTGATCCTCACAACATGTTCTCTAGAAACTGTCTTTTCATTCATTAACTTTAAGCACACATCACTGAAACTTTCAAAAGCATATGATTTTACTTTCAAGAAGAGAACCTAAGTGAAATGAGAAAAATCATCTACACATACTAGAAGATATCTCTTCCCTGATAGACTTGTCACCTGAGTAGGTCCAACTAAGTCGATGTGTAAGAGCTTGAGGACTGTTGAGGTGTTGCATCTGTCCACTGGTTTGTGGCAAGTTGATAAGGTGACACGCGCCGAACATGTCAATAAAGTAAAGTTCCTAAACCAACTATTTTGTAGAATAGTGGCAAAGGGTCGATCCCACAGAGATTGGTAGTATTTCTAAGGTTAAAAACAATAAATAAAAAAATCAAAGGTTTAAATAAATATTATTTAACTAACTAATCTAAATAAACTAAATAAATAAAATAATGAAAATAACTTTCAATGGTCTCAAGAAAATACCTAAGTCTACGGTTTCACAAATCAGAATCAAGATTTAATGGCATATCATGGTTTTCAATCTTTTCCAAAAATTATTAATTTAAATTCTCCTAGATTAGTTATAGAAAATCGACATCCGCCAGAAATTCCAAATTCCCCTAATCTCAATAGTCAGGACGTCCGCCACTAACTACTTCCATAATTAATGCATAACCTTAGACATCTGCCAATCATGTTTAACACACCAACCACAATAATAAGGATATGTGGGAATACTAATCCTAGATAACTGAATCGCGTCCGCTTCCGGTTTAACCTAGATTCAATTGTTGCACACTCAAGAACCGAAAGGTTTTTATGGCAAACGGGTGAGTGTTCGTCACTTTATCGGTCCAAAAGTATAATTACGGATACAATTAGTCCAATTAACTATAGATTGTCCACCTAAAAGCATGCACTGGCCATATACATACCCTATATGTAAACCATATTCATTAAAATCAACAACAATGAAATAGGAGAAATTAAATCAATTTAAGTAATAAAAATCATAGATCTCATAATTTATGCTATGAATCAATAATCCCGACTTGTTTCCCCTCCGACCTAGGCAATGATTTGGTTTAGTCGGACATGATCATCGAGTTAGAGCGACTACGACGTCTAAAAAATATAGAAGTCGATTCTTCAATAATACCCTAAGTTTTTAATATAATAAAATACTAAAAATTGGTCCCGGGAGGTGAGAGAAATCGATTTTGGTGGGTGGTAGAGTAACTCATGCGCCGAGGAGGATTCGAGGGCTGCTTAGGCATTCAATTTTGAGTCCTGTACATGTGTCGCTCCCTAGTTGGTCAAGAAACTGAAGACCGTTGATGTGGAGTGCTCTCATTAACGAAAATCTACTGCAATGACGTGCTGGTTCATGGAGGATGCGACACGTAGAGCGCTTGAAACGGGAGAGAAAGCTCACTCGAGGAAATGGCGAAGAACTGAGAGATGGTGCTGCATGCATCCCGAGGAAAAATTGATGGCTGCCGAAACGAGCAAGGAGCTGCTGGACGTGTAGTTGGACAAGTGAAGATGCACCACGTGGAGGCTGGTGACTATGTGGACCAACGAGAAGCTGACACGTGGCAGGCTGTTTGGTGTGATGAGGAAACATTTGGCTTTGTGATCGAAATTGTAGGAGAAAGTGGCGACACGTATTTCGAGAACATCAAAGAGCTCTGGTACACTGTGTACATGAATGTGTGTCTCAACTGTGTCACCTGGTCATTCCTTTACACCTAGTCAGCTGTACAATGCGCGTCTCGAGGCATATCCTCAAGTAACTATTCACTGCATATAAATACTCCATTTTGAGTATTTTTCTGTCCCAAATTCAATTGCGCACTCCGTTTCACCTGAAAATGACCAATAAATATAATTAAATATATATTTTATAGACTTTCTATATTAAATACATTAAAATAGACTAATAAAAACCTATAAATACTTGCTTATCATAAGGTTTGCAGATCTTGATAGTGGAGATACTGAACTTTGGTAGTCCACGTCCTGCTTCTAAGTTTGATATCTTTCTTAGGTGTCTATAGTGGACGTGTCCAAGTCGTTGATGCCATACTTTAGTGGTGTCTACTGCTGAGTTGTAATAGGTCCTGCTAAGCTGTTGCAATAGGTAGCAATTGTTAGATGACCTTTCTCCGGTCATGCTACATTCTTGTTTTATATCTAGTTATGAAACATGTATCTCTAGGTGGGGATGAGATCTTCTAAATTTGACACCATTATGAATTGGTAAACAAAGTTTTAGCTAGCACTTAGGAGCCTGAATATTTAGTGTAAATCTCAATGTAAAAATCCTAACTGAACAGTGTAAGAGAACTTGAAATGCAACCTAAATGAGAAAGCAATAGGTGTACAAAGATGACCAAATGTTGAGGATATTGACAAGTGGCGAGAGGCATGAAATATTAAAGTTGGACACCTTAATTAGTAACAATATAAGAGTTTAAAACCATAACCGATTACGTTGGTGAAGTAGACTCGAACATTTCTTTAGATAAAAGCAAAATTTGTGAACAAATATAATTTTAAAGTTGGGGTACCTTTGGTTCAAAGTTTTAAATGGCATGATGTGCAAGTTAAGCTCGTCTAAGTACAAGGTACATAGTCATGTACATTTATTTTGAAGTATCTAAAGAACAAATAAAAGTGCCACAATAGTAATATGTATAAGCAACAAATTGAAATGTTGAGGGTTAATTATGAACTTAAAATAATTGGATGGTAGTACGAGTCCTTAATGACAAAACCCGAGATATGGGTTATATATTCTCAAGAAACAACATAGAAGTTAAACCACTACTGATTTCTTAGTGAGAGAGGTTCTAACTAAACTATAAGAGCTAAGAGTTATCTCAAGAGGACGATAAGAGACGATAGTGTAATAAATGTGAACCTTAACAATGCCAAAAGAATCTAAAACGGTTACCTCGGATCGTGAGAGTTGATTAGTGCAAGGACGCGATACAACGAGTCTCTATAAGTTCGAATGATTACATTATGAGACTTTGGTATGAAACAAAAACTATGATGTAATAAAACGCAAATGAGTATCGAAAGCCGCTTAGGGATAGTGACGATGATGATTATTCAACAGCTTACATAGGGTGGAAGCTTGGTGTGTAAGTAAATGGTTAAATGTGACAGAGAAGTTACGAGGTGGACCGTTGGTTAAGAGTTGACTTGAATTATGAACCCACAAAAAATTTAACGTTGATAAACCAGTAATAAAAATGATGTTAAGGTATAATCCAAAAAAATGAATACTATGACTGCTCATTTGTAGCCTCTACTAATAAGTTGCACGGACATGATGAGTCATTTATTGATATGTGTAACCGGGATGATGACAGAGATGGTGTGCTAGTGTTCACATTATAGCAGACAGCTATCCTTGTTCCAACTACCAGTTGGCGGTATGGATTGGTTACCAGATAGGCAGAGATATTTTCGACACAGATAGACACCAAATCACATCTCAATATGGTTATCTTTACTTGTTGGTTAGACGATATGCCTACACGTAGACACTTCGGGGGAGGTTACAAATGAATACTCAGAAATACATGATGATACAAGGACTTGGCATGTAGCTAAGATATAATGATTCTATTGGGACTCATATGAGACCGACATTATGAGTTTCGGCTTATAGGACGAAAATAGTACTACTAAGAAGTTAGAGTCAAGAGTAAGATTTTAATTCACGTGGGGTACAAGCAGACTTCCCAGATGCAGATTCCATCAGTTAAAAGAAAAAAAGTAGTCATAAAAGTCAACATTACGAATGGACAGATTAGGCTATAGGTGTGCTTTATTTTACTTTAAAGGACGAGAGTTCATTAAAATTGGGGATGTTGTGACGACCCAAAACCCAATAAACTTTCCCTAGGGGAAATTTAATAAATTTCCAAACCTACACTAATTTAGCCCTAATACAAAAATCAAAGTGAAAACCCTAGCCACTTTTTGTTCAAAATCAACACATTTGAGAGAAATGAGAAATTGGTATCGATTGGATTGGCTAACTCAAAGAGACACCTAGAAGGTAACCCTTACCTTCATTTTCTTCATCATGCTTTCTTTTCTTCAAGTTTTAATGGTGTACATATGTTGGGTTTGTATAATTTGGATAGAAAACCCCATATAGAGGCAGAGCCACCACTACGCCGTCGGAAGTGGGCGGCGCCACCACCGCAGGCGGGGACATCCCCGGCACTAGTCCCCAAGGACACCGGACGCCCAAAGGTGGTACCCTTAGGTAGCTCGTGCATTAGTGCCCAACGCATCCAAGGGCGTTTGGCCCCTGGACATTAAACCGGGCCAAACCCTCCGGTCAACTGCCAGTTGACTGGTCAACAAAAAATGAAAATAAATTAAAATAAAATACAATAAAATAATGTATATAGATATATATATCATAAATAAATATAAAAATAATATATTTTCAAATGGCTTGGAGCGGGCCCCTACCCTTGACCCTTTCACGGGCAATGGGGAACCACGGGGACCACACAATTAGGCCCTACTCCGAAGTAATTGAATATATATATTTAATTTTAGATTTCTAAATTATGGAATAATGTGATTGTTATTTAAATTGTCAACATTCGCAAGGAGGTTCACATCGAGCCCCAAGCGTTTGAGGTCGAACGAGAGGGTTTAGTTTGATGAATCGAGGTAAGTGAGGAGCTTCACTCATGCATTAAATATGGCTTGAATTTTAGATAAATAGAAATATCATATTTATATCGAAAGACTTCGGATTGGGTTGCATTTATTCAATGGTATGAATATATGCCTATCTATGGAATGCATGTGATATTAACACTTGTGTTATTCGATAAAAAGCGGTGATGTGGCAGTATGCTCATCAAAAGAGAGTGGTCCGCACCATGAGTAGCGGTGGTGTGGAAATGTGCCTACCAAAAGTGTGACGGCCTCAGTTCCACAACATAAACTGGGCCCCGCCCCGACCTAGACTTACGTGGACCCCGAGTCAATCCTCGCGACGTCAACGCAAGCCTAGTCAGCCTTCCTAACCATTTATCATTACATTTTTAGTGAGTTATTCAAATTTATAAGTTATCAAAGTTTATGCAGAAGCGATTTGAACTTAAATAAATCTAAACAACTCTACACGAATCAGTCAGGTCAGTCTAGAGTGTGGAAACCCCATATATACTCCATATAAATATCTCACAAAACCCATGTGTCCCATGTGTCAAAAACAATGTACATAAGTAATACAAAACCTACAAAAGTATGAGGGAGAAGGCCGCTCCAATGCACTCAGTTAAACGTAAGAATAACGAGCCCAGGTAAGTAACGCCAATAGGATACTAAACAACATTTCGAAATAAATAAATTGATATTCATGCAGATAACAAGAAAGATATAAGGACGAATGAATAAATAAAACTGTAAATAATTTAAAGCAATCTTTTAGGGTCGTTACAGTCTTCCCAACTAATTAGAATTTCGTCCTCGAAATTGAAGCAATTCACAAAGGAAGGATTTTTTTTTGTGAAGGCCCAAGGCCATTACTTACTCTTGGCTAGGCTCATTCGAGATGAGCTGGGCTCCTCCGAGACCTCCAGGTAGTGTGGGACTCAACTACCCACACCATCTATGTCCTTCCCCCAATATATCCAGGGCAGCATCCTCGAAACATATATTGGGAACAATCTTTCGCCTCTCTAGACTAAAACACGTGCCCTGGGGGTTTAAGTATGCATGTTTGGCAAGACTGGTACCATTGACCTGGTCCACCATCTCTAACACACACATCTTCTGTATATCCGAATCCGTCGCTTTAACTGTTCGCCAGTCTCTCTAGTCTAGTGGGTTTCAAACCCAACTCATTGACCAAGCGACCAGAAATAAAAGATATCAAAACACCAAGATCTAACATAGTGTACATAAAATTACTGCAAATATAAAGCATGCACTCTATCAAGTTATGGGTAGCAGTCGAATCTGGCGCGACAACAGCATGAACCTATTCCTGGCTCTGTTATGGCTGCCCTCTGCCCTATCGTGGACACGTACTAGCGAAGTGACCTCGCTGTCCACACTCCCAACAAGTATGCTGAGATCCTGATCTAAATGGAACACTCTGTCCCCGTCCATACCTCTGCCCCTAACCACTGCCTCTGCCCCTGCGACTGCCTTTGCCCCTACCACTGCCACTGCCTTCAATCCTCTAATACTGCTGTCGCTGAGAACCTGACGGTGCCGACAACTGTGGTGTGCTGATATAACTCTGTACTGGAGCATATGGTATTGGCGCAATACACAAAGTAGGAGGTGGAGATGCAACATACCCCACACTCTAAGCTCGATACCTTGACCTCCACTGTCTAGGTCTGTTCCTCCTCTCGTCAGCTTCGAGTCTGACATCTGGCTGTGTTGGTGGTGGAGCTGCGACTACTGTACCGATACGCGTGCTCAAAAAAGTCGCACTGGCTAAACTTCTATCATACGCCTGTTGTAAAGTCCCTAAAGCTGTGGTCACCATCATAGACTAATCTCACACAACAGGCCATTCATGAAGTAGTAGGCCTGGTCAGCGTCCGTATCAGCTATGCCTCCGGCATAGTCCATCAACCGTAAATATCAACCCATATACTACATCACTATCTCATTAGCCGTCTGTCGGATGTTCTGAAACTCGGTCCTTTTCATATTCTTGACTAAGGGAGGGAAATACTTCTGATTGAACCTTTTCTTGAATTCAGCCCAGTCCTTGGGCTTCCCCTTCGTAGCCACCATGCTACGCCACCACACATCAGCCTCTCCGAACAATGAAACTGATGAGATGCTCGGTCTCATATGCTTTGGTGTGGCCAAGAGGTCATGAATCTTCTCATGAATCCTCATAAACTTCTCTGCTGCTTCGATATCCGTACCACCATGAAACTTCTCCGAGTGATGTCGCTGAAACTCACGAGACTGCCTCGCCTCAGTTGTCGCACGAGTGTTCCCATCAATGGACGTGCTCGGTGTATCATCCGCCGGAGATGGTACTCTCTCCGCCTGAACTTGTACTCCCTCAGGTCTGGTGGTGGTGTAGGAGTCGTAACAACGGCCTGTAATGTCGGTGCCCTCCCGCCCTGAGTACCTGGTGCTGCTGTTGTAGATGTAGAAGGTGATGCAGTAGCCTGTGCTTTTAAAAGTTAGAGAATCTCCTGAAGTTGGTGGCCATGTGCGCTGACCAGCCGGGACATCGCATCTAACCTCTACTGAATGTCACCCAAACCGATATCACTGATCTCGGCTGATCGGCCATTGCAATATGCAAAGAATGTCATTTCTCGATCATAATATAGCTATCGATAGTAATAATATACAATACATCAAATAGGTCATATAATCCAAATTTTAATTTCCCCAATTCTCCTCACTTCCCAACTAAGACTTAAGTCAAGATCATAGGGTTCCACTATAAGTTCAACTATTCCTAACTTCCGCTGGTTTGTGTCTTAATGGATTGTGAATTAAATCAAGAGTCGAGTATTTAAAACTTCAGCTCTGATACCAACTGTGACGGCCCCAGTTCCACAACCTAAACTGGGCCCCGCCCGACCTAGACTTACGTGGACCCCGAGTCAATCCTCGGGACGTCAACGCAAGCCTAGTCAGCGTTCCTAACTATTTATCATTACATTTTTTGTGAGTTATTCAGATTTGTAAGTTATCAAAGTTTATGCGGAAGCGATTTCAACTTAAACAAATCTAAACAACTCTATACAAATCAGTTAGGACAGCCTAGAGTGTGGAAACCCCGTATATACTCCATATAAATATCTCACAAAACCCATGTGTCCCATGTGTCAAAAACAATGTACATAATTAATACAAAACCTAAAAAAGTATGAGGGAGAAGGCCGCTCCAATGTCCTCACAGTTGATTTCCTAACTCTGGCCCCTTTCCCTTACTCGACTACAGATTTGCACTCAATTAAACACAAGAATAACGAGCCTAGGTAAGTAACGTTAGTAGGATACTAAACAACATTTTAAAATAAATCAATCGATATTCATGCAAGATAATAAGAAAGATATGAGGATGCATGAATAAATAAAAGACTCTAAATAAATTTAAAGCAATCGATGCATGAGTGTCCAAAGAATGCAAAAAGAGAGGCGCAAGTAGTCCCGACCAATAGGTCGTTCAGTCTTGGAAAAAAATCAAGACTCGGGTTCTAGGACTCGGTTCACTCACAAGTACTAAACCCACGAGATAGTGAGACTTCATGGAACAACCAAGCTAAGAACTCACACCCCGTCAAAATCAGTATCCAGTGCAGTGCATCCCGAGGTCATGACTCCGGTATGTTACCTCAGCTAGCCACTCCTTCCAAGGATCACCGTTGACTCACTTACCCTCGGATAACTCAATTACAATTAGAATGGAATTTCCAAGGATAGATATCAAAGCAATGAACAACAATATTCAATAGCTTAAAATGAAATTATTGTACAATTTCCAAGGTAGTTTACCTACCTCGATCCACACACTTATTCCTAACCTATCCAGCCTCCCAACACTCCAAAACGCATTCTCGAACCTCCGTATCTATTCCTTAGATTTCTTGATATCATTTAGTACCAATTTAAGTCTAATATCCTTGGTTTAGAACTCTTAAACCATACAAATACTGCGACCAAAGTACGTTGGAGAGCTATTTCTAAAAATAATACTTTATAATAATTTCAAAGTATTATCAACTAGCCCACTAGAGTTACAGTTTTAACTCTTAAAACCTCATAATTTGTCATGACAACCAAGAAGGAACTTGCAGTCCTCATAACTTACATTCCATAGACTAAGAATACTCAAATCGGATCACAAATAGAGAAGTTACGAATTTTCTAATATAGCATGGCAACTTGACAAAAAATGTCTCCAAATCCTCAAAAATTCAATAATAAATGCCACAAAACCACTCGATACCAACACCAAAATACTTACACGGCTCGTGGAGTCAAATTGTATCAAAATCAATAATCAATTCATCCGAAAACCCAATATAAACCAATATCAAGTATAAAAACATCTCCAAAATAGTTATCGACTGAATTGCATTAATTCAAATCATCAAAACCCTAACCTACGTCGACAAAATTTATCTCTAATTGACGCAAATCAATCCAATACACCAATTAACGACAATTCATACCAATTTTTATCGAAACCCCGCGAAAGAAATTGAAAAATCGCGAGAAATCAAATTGAATTAAGGAAAAATGCTCGGCATTGAGAATTTAACAAACTGCGGGCCAAATAACTCATTTCCACCATAGAAACTTAGCTCAAATTGATCGTCTCGCGACGCTCTACAATTTTACTGAAAGAAACCGGGCGAAAATCGAATGTCGGGAGCTTCGTGAGCGAAAACCCAAATTGAGGGGTTTACGAACCAACGAAATGAACGTTCTATTGAAGTGAAACCAAATGAGTTTTTTACTTTTCATTTCACATTTATATATATTTATATATAAACAATTTATTTTTATTTATTAATTCCTGAAATTCCTGTTTTGACTTGTTTTGACTTTCGGTGATCGTTTTCGATCCCGTTTTCCACCAAAATGAACCAAACTCTCGACAAAATAGTCCATCTTCATAAAATATCCGAAATACTGATTTTGGTCTTGTCAAAACCCCAAAAATCGTAACTTCGTCCATGACATGCCCAACTCTCACAAACCGATTCTTTTGTCATATTTAACCAATCTTACACCAAATTAAACCCAATCTCAACCTCGACTACTGCCAACTAACATGAAACTCGAGGTAAGATCTTACCTACATATTTCTGAAATGAATTATTTTAAATTGTTCAATCTTTTGTATAGTAAATAATACAAGCATCACACAAAAATAGCATACCTCGGTGTCTACACCCGAGATTTGGACATACGGATCACGACGAGTGGATCCCACATACGACCCAAAGATGACACGTGGCACAAGTTAGATTTGTTGGGGTTGTTATAAAAAGAGAGTGGTCCGTGCCACGAATTGCAGTGGTGTGGTTATGATCCCACCAAAAAGAGAGTGGTCTGCACCACGAAATATCAAGTTCACAAGTGGTCACAATAGGTGATAGCTTGGAAACACTTACTATTTGTTTGATGGAACTAGATAGAGGTCAAAACGGCCATTGTGACCACCAATGCTTCACATCACCTCGAGAGTGATTGTTTCGGTCACCGGATTCAAACCATTAGCTAGAATGCATTAAATTGAACAATAACTTATATTTATTACTATTTATTATGGTAAATCTCTTGTTAGACCCCGTTGCATTAATAAATGGAATTTATTTACAAATTGCGAATCCTTATTCATGATGTGGTTTCAAAAGACTGCTTACTTTCTTGCTTATTGAATTATAAAACGTATATTTATGTTTCAATTGACTTGGAACTTGTTTGTACCCCCTTTACGAACAAGAACCATGTTTCCATTACTTTTCATTAAATGCTTTACAATTCGGTTTGCTAGTTCATGTGTAGAATTGTTTTACTTTATTGGTAATACTTGCATGTTTAGTGTTTGAGTGAGTTTTCTCTCTTATTGAGCTCCGTTGGTTCTTTTAGCTCACCCTTCTTACATCTCAGGTATCCACATTGGCGCTAGATCGAGAAAAAGGGAGAGGCGATAGCTTGAAGCCTTCTCTCTAATCCCGAGCCTTGTATTGTATTATCTATACATTCATTTTTGAAACTATTAAACTTGGGTTATATTTTGAATATGTCTTTTGGGTAGATTGAACCTCACTCTCCTCTAGTTTGAACTTCTTCTTAGTAAATGAATGACTTTAAGACAATTTATGAATTGAGGACCCATATATAGTTTCTTGGTTAGACATATGGATCTTGTTCACTTTATTATGCACTTTGGTCCATATAAACTTGTTGCATTATTCCGCAGGTTGTTTTAGGTGTGCCAGAATGTTCACTCGGGGCCGATTCTGGTATTGGTTTGGGTAGTAGTCTTGGTCAGGCGACCCGACCCTAAGGTTGGGGAAGGGTCGTTTCAATTTATACCTCTTCTCTTTTCAAAAATTTAGCTAAGGATAATATGACTTCATATGATCATTAATCAATTGGAGTCTTCCATGGCTAAGTTTTATTTGAAAAAGAGAAATTTTGCGACTCAAACAGTTATGTTATTTGTTATTGCCTTAAATTGTTTCCATTAGTCTCAGATTTCTCGACTTTTCTTTTTCTTAAAAAGAAATTCAATACTTTTCAAGAGATTATGTATGATAACTAAGTACCTTACTGATCATCAATTCTTTTTTTGATGAATTCACCTTTCCATTATTATTCAACTGAAGAGACAGAAGAATTTGGATTTTCATACTCTGATTAAATTAATGACTAGGATATTATTCCAATCCTTTAATTCATATAAATGGGAATTCTTGCAATATAGGAACTCATACTTACATCCTACACAAATCATTTACTGATTCACAAATCAGTACATCTATATTTTCATTGATTTTATTTTAATTTGTAGTGATAGGCGTCATAACTAAATGTTGTTAGAAATGATTATTAGGTACTTTGAATCTCAAAAAAAAATCACTTGTTTTGATGTTTAATAGCTAATCCAAGCTATTAGTAAACCATTTCTCTAATACCTTAACTTCTAACACATTGATCTTATCACTACAATTTTCAATTTAAGTTAGAGGCTTTTGCTGATCTTTGTTTCATAATAACACCTAATCTGGTGTTAACAAAAATTACTTTTAACTCATTATTTGTATTTGTTTATCAATTCTTTATTTGTCTGATAAAACCAATATATTCAACGTCACTTATGGATAAGTAACCTGAGTAATAAACAATAAAAAACTTTAGTATTTATTTTTAAAATTCATTTGATTATTTTCAACTGTGGTTTTATTCCACTTTTACTTTTTTTTTGGAAAAGAGACAATACTTTACTTCAAAGCATTTTATTTTCGTTGAAACTGACTTAAACAACTTGACTAGTTTTAGCACAATCCCATTGTGATTTTTCACTCATAATTGAGTTTGTCTAATTAATTCTTACTTTCAAAACCATGTGTCTCCATTTTCTCTTCATTTGAGATTCATTTTAACATTTTCCTGAGCATTTTATAATTATAATAGTTCAATATTTTCAGTTTCCAAGAAATACATTTTCAGTACTTATGTACTTGAATCATTTGGACTTCCCTTTCAACCAATTTTCTATTGGCTACATAACTGATACTTTCATCATTTATATTAGTACCGAACTACTTACAACACCTTTGTGATTTCAGACTTCACAAGTCTATTTCATATCCAATCACGCTCAGTTTCATTTAATAAGTTTAATCTCTCTTTTCATTATCCGTTTAGAATCTTACTCGTCGTATCTTACGAGTTAAGTATTGAACGGACAAGGAGAATAAACTTCCTATCGCATATCTAGCAATAATACATACAATACAAACATAACATAATAATTCTAATACCTCGGCTCATAGACACTTCCCAACTAATCGCACTCAATCACCTTTTGGTTCTCAACCAAAGTTTATCCTGAATTGAGCCAACCCTAGGCTCTGATACCAAGTTTGTCAGCCCCCTTTTCATTAAGACGACTGACCGGTCTAGATAACCTAAATCCCAGTATAATTAAGTCTGCATAATATTTTCTTTCAACTTTGACCTAAAAATACTTTGCATTTTAACCTTTAATAAGGCTCCAAAACTAAATTTATATCCTTAATGAAACGTAATTCATGATTTTTTTTCAATTGTAGCAAATTAGGAAATAATACAGATTATTCTTCGTATTTTTATAAAAAACTTGGCAGCATCTCCCCTAAATATAGACTGCCGGAAAACTTCCACCTAATAGACAACATAATTGGGGAGAGGCCTAAAAGGACTCACAACTCCCCGCAATTCACAATATATATCAAATTCAATATGACAACTTATTTACACTCTCCGCAAGCTTAATTACAACTTTATAATCTGATAGTAGATCAAAATTGAATCATAAATCTCTCACTGTATTTTAAACTAACTTAGGAGACTCTCATAACCATTCAATTAAACTTCGCGTCCAACACTCACCTTAAGCATCCCAAAACAATAAATATAAACAATTTAAAACAAGAATTTACTTTAATTTGCGAAAAAAAATCTTCACAATCTTCGAGTCTTGTCCACTCTTCCCTTGTCGTCATACATAATCTCACATCATCAAAAATAACTCGAAGATGTTAGGTAAGTAAATTCCTTCATTTATCTGTACTCCTTAAATTGTTAGTCTGATACATGGAGACTTGTAATTATATTTTCAAATAAACAATAAGATATATTCGTAAACATGAGATGCAATCTACTCTGTGGATGTCTCCTAACTCTAATCAGAAGTCGACTTCTAAAATAGTAAATAGATAGTATTAAGTGAGCATGGAATACAGAGATAACTTGTCGGCGTTAGACTCTGCTAGTCTCATTAGACAACGTAGAGGCACAAGTGATACCTAATTTCAATCAAACCAGACTCTGAAACAAGCTTATCACCCTCACTCACTCTATGTATGCATGACCAAGAATGACTAAATGCAATGCAAAATATGATACAATTACAGGAACATAGATATTCAATCAATAGTAAAAATCACTGTGGGGTTTACTTACAACTAAACCCACTTTAAGCGTAATTTTAAGGTTCCCGGAGTGTCAGATCACCTTGAAGATGGTTCCAATAGCTTCTCTACCTACCAAATTATATTGTGGGTTAAGCTTCAAGTGAAACCAAATCATGAAACCCAATGAAAACTGTGACCAAAGTACGCTTGAGAACAGTTGCAAAAAATATTAATTTATATAACCGTTTCAATTGGTTTCAACTAGCAAACATGGGATAACTTTTTAACCTTGAAAACCTCAATATTTTTCATGATGATCTAAAAGGAACTTGTGGTACGCATGTCATTCTTTCCATAGACTCTAAGAACACTCAAATCGGATAATCGGTGAAGAAGTTATGAATTTTTCAATATGGCTTATAAACTAGGCAAACTTTAATAAATTTGAACTAATAAAAATTCTCCAAATCAATATCTTCACAATTAAATCTTCAAAACTCGAAAACAACACCATGAAACCACTCGATTCCACCATCATATATTTCCAATGCTCATGGAGTCAAATTGGATCAAAACCAATAACCCATTTATCCAAAAACCTAATTTAGATCAATATCAACTCTAAAAACATCTCCAAAATAGTTATCAACTTAATCACATTAGTTCAATTCAGCAAAACCCTAACCCTCGTCGGTGGCATTTATTCCAAATCGATGCATATCAACCTAATATATCAATTCACAATGATTTCTACCAATATCCATCACAACCCCACATAAGAAATCGAGAAATAACGAGAATTCAAATTGAATTAAGGAAAATGACCTAAATTAAGTATTTACAAAATTGTAGTTATAATACCTCATTTCCGTTGCAAAAACGTAGCTTGAATTGACCTTCTTGTAATGCTCTACAATTTTATATAAAGAAACCGAGCGAAAATCAGACGTCTGGAGCTCGCAGAGCGAAAGAAGGAACGGAGAGGTTTAGGGAAGGAACCTTCATTCTCTCAGTGAAATAAAAAAGTAATGTTTTGATTTTCTTTTGATTTGTATATATATATATATATATATAAACCCTTAGCTGCTTGTCAGTAGATTAATTTCTTTTTATACATAAATTCCTGAAATCCCTATTTTGACGTGTTTTGGCTTTCGATGCTCGTTTTCTATCTAATTTTTCACCAAATTAAATCAAACTTTTGAAAAAATAGTCCATCTTCATGAAATGTTGGTAACATTAGTTTTAGTCACACCAAAACCCTAAAAATCTTATCTTTGTCCACGACATACTGAATCCTTATAAACCAATTTTCATGCCATATTTAGCCAAACGTGCCCGGATTTAGAGCCAATCTCAACCACTATCAACACCTATTGATATGAAACTCAAGGCAAAGTCTTGTACTAACTTCATTCTCACATTACATTACCACCAATCCCGACTTACACGCAAATCGAGACTAAATCTTCACGTGAGGATTAACACTTACTTAATTAGTTTTTGAACAACAAATAATTTGTTTTGACTTGTGCCTTTCAGACATGAACTTGCAACCCCGAGTATTACCAAATGAGGATACACCTCAATACACCGTAACTTCGCGACAAAATAACGTATATTACATCCACCAGGCATGCAACACACGAAAATAATATTTTAACAAATGATCTCTGGTCTGTAATACGTGGGTCCCACCTCAGATACTTAAATCATAAACTAAATATGAAAATACTTAATTAGCATCCTAATCAAGTTTACAAAATTCTTGGATGTCACATATTCTTTCCTTAAATTAAAGGCAATGGCTAACTAACCAATATGTCTCTCTAAGTTCCTGAAGGATTGTATTCTCTCATCATCCATTCTATTCATGGCTTGCTTCACTCCTTCCATCTCTTTCTCGTACTTCTCATGGTGTTCCCTATTGCTCATGTTCATGGCGTGCAAGAGTTTCTCAATTAACTTCAATGAAGTCATCTCTTCTCTCTGCCCTAGCTCCCCTTTTTGGACTTGTTGATCAAAGCCTATAGGTAACTTCAGTTCATTATTAGAATTTCCATATGAGAAGTTTGGGTTGTTGTTGTATCCTTGATAAAACTTTGAGGAGCCATTCCTCTTAGCCTGAAGTTGTTTCCATAGCATTTGTTGTTCATGAAGTTTACTTCTTCATACTTCATTCTTTGCAGCATGTCCATTTGGTTAACCACTATGGTTTGTTGTCCCATTTGAAGCTTCACCATTTGGTTGCTCAGGTTGGATAGTTGTGCCATAATCTAAGCTTGCGAATCATTTTGACATATATCAGTTGGTTTACTCACTGTGAAACAAGTACCGGATTAGAATTATGAGACATAAGATCTAGGAGATCTAATGCTCCATCCTTATCCTTGGTTAGTAAAGAACCACCTTTTGTGACATCAACTAGTATTCTTGTGTTTTAGTTCATCCCATAATAGAAAATCTGCAGTTGTGCCCATTTCACATATCCATGTCTTGGACATCTCCTCATAATTTCCTAGAATCTTTCCCTAGCCTCCCCAAGAGACTTGACATCTTCTTATTTGAATGGATTGATTTTCAGCTTCCTTTCGCTGACCTTCACTAGGGGAAAGAATCTGTCTATAAATCTTTCATTGATTTTTCTCCCATGAAGTCATACTCCCTACATTAAGTCCTTGGAACTTAGATTTGGCTTTTCCACCTAAAGAGAATGGGAAAAGTCTCATCCCGAAAACCTCTTTTGTAACTTTGGTAATAAGCACGGTGTCGCACTTCTCCAAGAAATTCTCTAGATGTGCAACTCGATCTTCATTAGCTATCCCGTTGAACAAGTTGTTTTGTACCATGTTGATTAAAGACATTCTCTATTCAAACTCGATGGTGTTGGTTGGAAGCCTCATCAATCTGTTGTAAGTCTCTTGAACTTGTTGCTTGAAGTCACAAAGGCATCTATATCCTCGTACTCTATCCTGCACTACTAGATCACCTTCGGGTTGGTAATTCCCTCGGCCCAGTTGTTGGTTTCTTTTTTTATCCTCAGCCATCTCGATTCCTTTCTTTTTCTTTCTTTTGTTGGTTCTGTCAATCTCAGGGTCGTAAGGCACTATGTCGTTCTCTCCATTTCTACACATGCACTAGTTCTGCTTGAAAAGAAAACACAAAAGATCAAGTGCAGAAAGTCAAACTTGAAACTTAAGCCTTTATTTTTTCTTTTTGCTTTTACAAACTTGAAAGCAAAGTACTTAGAATAAAACTTATCAACTTTTCAAACTAACTAAGCCTAAGTGGCTACCTATCTTCAACAATGGCACCAAAAACTTGGTATGCGTGCCACAAGTTTAACAGCTCACTTGTAGTAATAGTGTAACCAACTTACGTTGACTATGGATATCGTCCTTAGGGAAAGTTGTATGCACTCATTACGTCCTTAGCTAAAATTACTCTATTGCTAAGAAAATCATTTTAGTTGGTTTTATAACTAAACTAAACTAACCTATACTAACAAATCAATGTAAATTACTTAAACTCACATATTAAATCTATCTTACTTTACAACTTCACCGATGTAATGAAATACTATACTTTTCAACTCAATTTATCATCTTTTGTGTGCAATGCCTAATTAGAATAAAAAAATTTCCTTTAAATCCACTTTAGGCCACTATCATAGGAAAAAGATTCTAATGTGAAAACTAGAACTCCTCCTATTGGTGTGCATTATGTAAGCTCCATATTGCTTTAATGTTCCAAATCTTTATATTCATAACAAATTAAGTTTACTATCCGTACCTCCCTAATCAACAACTATCACTCGATGTTGTGTATTTTACGGTTGTACTGGCCATATCTGGATTAAAAGCTTCAATGACCATGATAACTTCTACAACCTAATATCAACAAATAGGTGATCAAGTTGTTTGTATTATTACGCTCAGAATCACTACAAACTCTAACCATTACATTTTTTATTTATTACACTCTATTAATGTTTATAGCATATCATTCATACCATATGATCCATCGATCCCTAAGATTAATAGAATACTCACACTTTATTGAAACAAACAAGCAAATAGTGGTATTCATTGAAATCAGAGATATAATAAATTAACTTCAATTAAATAAATAAACACAATGCTCGAAATTCTTCAAGGTATTTTCTCCATAAATTGTTTTAATACTCAAGAATAAAGTAAACCTATGCTAACTATTGCTAATGGTGGCTCGTCTCTTATATGCTCTATTTTTACTGCGTTTTCCTATCTATTTATACTCCCTAATCATGTTTCCAACCAATTAAAATCCCTACTTTACAATTTAACACGAAATAGAACTCTACTTTCTATTTTTTATGTTCTTGGCGCTATCACTTAAGTCCCAGCACCATGTGTTCATTCCCACGGGGCCGTCACTGCGCCGAGCATCCTGTGTATATTTTCTCTCTTCAGTAGTCCTAGCCATGTCCCTTAGACTTCCCGGTGCCGTCCATTGACCTCTACAAATAATGCTATTGTGTCGAGCATCTTGATCGCTATTCTCCACATCTTTGCTTTTCCACACTGTGCATTTATGTTCCATGCTTTGCCTTGATGCCCTACAACGCCAACCTATATAGCCGCGACACCATACCTCCTTAGTGGTGTTTTTACTTCGATTCTCCTTGAATTTGCTCGTTTCCTTCCTTTATGCCTTGTTTACCTAAAAATGCTTAAACACCATCAATTAGAGCTTATTTAAGGATATTTATACTAAATATACTACTAAACTAACCCTATATATACGTTTAAATAGTCGCATATCGATAGCTAGGAATAAGTTAGATATTTTCGAAGGAACACTATATATGGAGTTTGATGATAAGTTAGATATTTTCAAGATTAATAATGAAGTTAACTATGACACTCATGAAAAATATGATGAATTGTTTGATAATGACAATGGAAAATGATAAATGGATTTCAATGAAAGAAACAATTGAAGACACTTCAAAAGAAAAGAAAGTAACTCTAGAATGGAGAGGTAAACAACCGTAGAATGGAAAAATTAGTAATAAGCCAGTAGTTTCAAGATCCAAGCACAACAAGAAAAATTAAAAGCCAAACTTAAATCCTATAATGCTTAATGATCCTGGAGGCATACGCTTGCACATTAAATTCAAATGGGCTTTGTACTACAGAGCTCAGTGTGATACGAACACTAATGCAAACTTAATTCCCATACATTTCTTTCAACGTACTCAATTAGGATCAAATTCACTTGCTTCTAAACAATTCTCTTTACTAGATGGAACTTAAATTCAACCTATAGGGGTGGTCACAGATGTGCAAGTTCAAGTGGACAACAACACCATACCCAGTGAATTCTTGGTAATGCCACACTTTATTAATGAAGATCCTCCTTTAATATTAGGACGACCTTTCTTAGCCACTACTCATGCTATTATGGATTCTGAATAAAATAATTACTCTAAGAATCAATCGCCAAGCACTCATTTTCTAGAATGGTAGTAGTGTGGAAAATCCTAAATTCAAGTTACGAGATCCAACCTAATTCTAGAAAGGTTAACTTGAACCAATGACAGTAAACAAACACTCTTTATGGGAGGCATCCCATATTTTATGTTTATTTCGTGTTATTTAATTTTATTAGGAATTTAGTTTAGTTTAGTTTATTATTTTTTATTCTCTCACTTTTTGACTATTGTATTGGATTATTTTCTGAATGCAAACTCCGAGGTGATTTCAATTAAGGGGGAGTGATCGAGTTGTTTTGCTTATATATACTTTATGAAAATTGCATTGTTTACTTGCTTTCATAGTTATTTATTTATTTAATTAATAAAAATATTTCATTTAGTTATATGTACCACTCAAACTTACGAGTTTTCAGTTAATTTTACCTTGATATGAATTATTATAAATAAGCAATAAGTTAATTATGAGATCAATTGAAAAAACGTATAATAAGCCTAGCGATTTCCAGTGATTCAAATTAACACTAGGAACAGCTGGCTAAATCCGTAGCACTACATAAGAAAACCAATATAAAATTTTGAGTCTAGTGATTCTCATCGATTCCAAATCACTGGTTAAATCGAAAAGTCTGGAAATTTTTCTAGCAACTCAATTATTTTTTATACACTCTGTGTTTCTCAGCGATTCCACTTAAACATTAATTTGTGGGCATAATTTTTGGTTTTTAAAACAAAAAACCCCAAATCTCAACACATTTTAAACCTTTCACACTTGCAAACCATTGCACCCCTTCACAAAAATCTTAATTCCTTGCCTAGATTTAACCATTCTAAGCTCAATCCCATAGTATTTAAGTGAATCCCACATCAACCTAGTCTCATTTAAACAAAAAATCTTGATTTTGGGGTTTTTTGAGCAAACTATATGGTTTAAGGAATTTTCAACCAAGAGTTGAAGGGACAATCTAGAGGAGCTCAAACGCTCAAATCTAGAGAGATTCACTATCAAGAAGGTAATAAAGTCCATCCTAGCTCTTTACTTCATCGAATTTTGGATTCGGGAATTTTTGCACATTTTTCAATAATTTTTGAAATTTTTTGTTGGAATTTACTCAATTGTATGGCACAAATAGTTTCATTGATTCCAATAGACTAGGAATAGTGATCCCATTGATCTTTGGTTTACAAATTCAATAAATTCAAAATTTTTTTATAATCGCACATATTTGCAAATGGTTTACAAATGCGAGTTTTAAATGAGTTTGAGGGTTTGTTTATGGTTTTTTTATTTAAGTAGCTATGATTTCAAAAAGACTACAACTTATCATTAATTGCTTTACAATATTTAGAAATGGATTTTCCAAGTTTACATTTTACGTATCATTCCGATGCCAACTATATTTTACATTTATAACGAATTTCGAACTAGCTTTTCAAATAGATACCTCCTTTTAAATAAAGTCTTGAATTTGACCGAACTATTTTCGACAACATTGTTTCCATAATTATAGGTTTCTTAAGTATTTGAACTTGTGATTTTTGAACACTGATACAATGGCCGGAGGAGGAAAAGTTAGAAGTTCTAGAGAGGAGAAGGGAAAGGCACCATTAGTAGAAAAACCCAAACAAAAATCCAAAGCTCCACCCAAACCAATTAGGCCAATAGGGATTTCAATGAATACCCAGAACTAGTGTACCTAGAGAGCCTTCTCCACCTTTAATTTTTGAATATGATTAGGAGGGAGAGGAAGAGATTGAGGAGACACCCACTATTTCTTTCCATGCCCATAACCTTTTCAAGGTTAAATGCATTGCTAGGATGGAAAACGACATTAGTAAGAACTAAAAGATTATATCGAAAAAGGGTTTTAACATCAAGAATGAAGTAAAGTACAGGTGGAGGGTCGTAAACATAATAAGGGAAAAGAACTGGGGATTATTTACTAGGGATTAATAGACTAATAATGATGCGGGATCATCAATTGAAAAGGGGTATGAAATTTTAGTGTGAGAATTCTATGCAAATGGGCACAGAGATGAGAATAAAAAAATAGCCATAATCCGAGGAAAACCTGTGGACTACTCACCTAAGAGAATAAACAGGTATTACGGTTTACTGAACATGCATTTAAGGCAACATAATGAGTATTCTAAACTTGAGTATACGTACAGACACAGATTTCTGAATGAGACCATTAGGAACGGGTTAAAAGCTATTCCAGGGGATGGTTTCCATTTTTACTCAAACGGGTACTCGAAGCACATACAAGCAAATTCTTTTAGGAAAACAACCAAAGCCTGGAGCATCTTCCTCAACGTGAGCCTACGGGTCTAGTTTGCAACATTATGATATAGTAAACTATATGGCGATACTCCTATACCACATAGTCCAGGGGATCTTGTATATTGACGTTAACCGAAAAATCTATGAAGCGATTAGGAATGCCATGGCCAGGAAGAAAAATAAAAGACTGCCTTTTCCCTTAATGATCACCATGTTTTGCAGCTAATACCAAGTCCCGGTGAGAGGAGTCGAGTTTTATATAATTTGAGACAAGACCATCACTGAGGATGTGATTGAGAAAAGTAAGAAGGTACCGGGATACGTTGACTTAGAAGACGAACGAGAGACAAATGCCACACAAAGGAAAGAACCAACAAAGAGAAGAAAAGTACGGGCATGTAGCCGAAGAAACTTAGAGGAAACTCAAGCTGCTACGTACAATGAGCAGACTAATCAGACCGCAAAGCCACCTATATAGGACCTTAATGGCGTAGATGTAGAAGACACATAAATGGCCATGATGTAGACAAACTTGCGTAATCAGATTAGAACTCTAAGACATCAATAGTTCATGTTCCAAAACTAATGTGAGATTGCCTAAAGCATATATGGATCAAAGCGATGCAGGACTGAGAGGACTCAAGGCGAGGGAGCCAACATTCACATTCCATTACTCAACCGAGGACACCTAACTACGGAGTCTTTAATGACGATAACACAGTAGAGGAAGTAAACTACACCCTTAATGATCCCAAGGCAAGCTACCAGTCTCAACAGCTTAATCATGGGGATAATGGTGATGACGCGACGTCTGGATGGCGGTTCTGAGATTTTTTCTTCTTTGTCTAATACTTTCCTAAATGTTATTATTGAGAGGTCTTTGTTTGTAATCCTATGATTTGAATTGATGTGGTATGTTACTATGATACATTTGCTTTTGTGTGTTACAATTTATACATTGGTTTGATATGTCCCTTTAAATCATATGATGCTTTAAATGTTTAAATTTATCAAGTTTTCAATCACTTATTCAATTCATTCTTATGTTCTTTAATTATTTAATTTATTCATTTATGCTTCACGAGGTATTTTTTTATTTTTGTTGAAAAATTGGACTTAATTCTTAAACCTTGAGGACAAGATTTGTAATGAGTTTGTGGGTATTAGGTGAAGTGAAGTATGAAGATGCAAAGCATGAAAGAAATGAGAGTTAGAATATGTTTATTTAGCCAAAGTTGACTGATTTTTTTCAAAAATATAGGTAATATTTTCCCATTTTATTTTACTTTATTTATTTAGGAATATAAATATGACAAGTCAATAATTATACATGTTTTGTAGTTTAATTTTGGTTAATTTTAGATAAAAATGATGATATTACACTAGAAATTCTCTTGTTTTGTGATTTATGGATTTTAATAAGAAAATGAAGAAATGGAAGGAAAAAAGGAAGCGCAAAATAATCAATACGAAAAGAAATCCAGCGATTAGCCAGTGATTTGCATTTATACTAGGAATCGCCACTTAAATCAGCAGTAGAAAAGTGCTAACGAATTCTCAACGAATTGAAAATTATATTAGAAATTGCTAGCTGAATCGGTGGATCACAGAGAACCAAATCCAGTGATTAACTCAGTGGTTTGTGCACAACTTAGAAATTATTAACAAACAGTTGAGGTCGGTTATGTGTTTTGTTAAATTAATATGAAGAATTTATGTTTATCTAGGATATATATTACTTTGGAGACAATCAATAGGACTAGAGAGATTCGAAATAACTCTCTCCAACCTATTTTACATATTCAATAAGTCATTTATTAGTTTTAGTTGATGTTTGAAGTTACATTGGAGCTTTGATTTATTTAAGAGGTATTTATTTATTTATTCATTATGTCTTTTAATTATATTATTATGTTATTAATTTCTAGCATGAGTGAGTAGTTTATCAATCTAAACAAACCTTACACATGAATATATTTTGGCTTGCTAGATAGTTATAATTAAGGAATCATGTACTTAATGCTTTAAATCTATTCATACACGTCAATCACAGATTTAACAAGTTGTTTTTGTGTATTACACAACTAATGAAGATTAATATTACATGCATAGTTGCAAATATGTATTGTGGTATTTTGATTCTAAATCTAAGTCTACGTTTAATGACAACAATTGTAGATATAATATCTTGGATTAATCTAAAAGGCTTTTCCCGAGTGGATGTTCTAGGTGATTTTGTTTGACTTTATTTATTAACTAGCTTATTTTGGTTTTTATTGGCTTAGAGTAGGCATTATTTTCAATGAGTTTGAATGCTATTATATCTCTATGGTGTTGCGTTTTATCTAATGGGTAGATTTGCAATGATAAGAATGTGGCTTTTTCATTGAAATTTAGAAAATCGGCGGCTGGCTAAAGGCTATCAACCTATTATGAAATAAGATTTAATTATTCCAAGATTCCATGTGATATATTTATAACTACATTATGAAGTAATGTTATGTTCTAGTCACTACAAAAAACAGCCGATCAGAAATGGAAATTTCCGTTGCTGATTATCATAAATTCCGTTTCTAATTCAATTCTGCAACGGAACAAAGACGGAATCTATTCCGTATCTAAAATTGTCGTCACTAATTTAGTCAGCAACAGAAATGTTTTTCCATTGCTGATTAGAGACGGATTAGAGACGGATTTATAAATGGAATACAGACGGAACATAAATGGACATTCTTCCAAATCAGAGACGGATTAGCAACGGAACTTATAAATTCCATTGCTAATCCATTGCAAATTAGAGACGGATTAGCAACGAAACTTATAAATTCCGTTGCTAATCCGTTGCAAATTAGAGACGGTTTAGCAACGAAATTCATAAATTCCGTTGATAATCCGTTGCTAATTAGAGACGGATTAGCAACGGACTTTACGAATTCCGTTGCTAATCTGTCTCTATTCCGTTTCTAAACTCTGTTTACCAAGTTTTTTCATTCTATTTCTTCACAAATTAGAGACGGATTAGCAGCGGAATATATAAATTTCGTTGCTAATCCGTCTCTATTTCGTTTCTATGCCCATATTTTTTTAAAAATATTCACAAGAATCAAATTGGTTCTTCGAAACTTCTAAAACTGAAAATAACAACAAGACTTGGTCCATCACCTGCACCCCCTCCAACAACTCCATGGGGGTGCTAACATCACCAAAAAAGAAAAATTTCACATACATACACTAATCAACAGTATATATCAACAACAAAGATTCAAATGAGAAATAACATACAATTCGATATTAAAAAAGATTTATATATTCACGAAATGTAGTCAAGTATAATAAATGTCTAAGATACCTAAATATCCACAAAAAACTACAATTCTCATTGTTCTACAACAACGATAAAAATACATAAGTATCATAAAGTTGCCCATCCGTCGTTGTGCTAGCACCTGGGATGTGCTAGCATCAGGATTTGCGTATCTTCTCTTCTTTCTCCCTAACGACCTGAGACCGTAGACACGTCCTTTGAGACACTCACCCGCCACCTTATAGTACACAGCCTCATCATCCACCGGCTAGTCCGGTGTAGTCTGGGTCAGCTCCTGACGTCTCCTTTGGAGCTTAGCCTGCATGGATCAACAATAAGCAACTAAAATGATATGCTTGTAAGTAAAGTTACTACTATTTAGCTCGTAATTCTATACTTACATAGAACCGCTCCGATCTAGTATCGATGAATGTCACCCTCTCGTGATTTACAATGTGGAGATGCAAATACAATTCATTCACGGCAGGTGGCATCTCGAATGTATCGGTCTACACACAAATGTTATAAAAATGTTAACTATGAGGACATCCATTAATCAAATTTGTTGGCGTCAGCCGCATGGATCAAACTCTTCCATTACCCTTGATTTAGTTAACTTGGGACGTGTTAATTAGTTAGGATCTAAATGATTTGAAAATGAAGCCATTAGTTAGCATGGATCAACTAGTTTAATTATAAGATCAAACAATGGCGGCTACCACAGACTTCACAATTTACAAAAGTTGAAACAATTCTCTCCTACGCACATCTACGAGCCCTACAAAACATTCAAATCAGTTATAGCTTAGATTACATCTATTCGCATTATTTTAAGTCTTCTTTTCCACTATTGTTATCATGAATTGATGGTATTCGTTTTCTTTTACATTAATTCACTACCAAAATTGAAAAGAAAAGAAAAACACATAAACACACATAATGGTAACAACATAATAGTATCATTAAATTTATTTTCTTAAGTAGGGGTACCTTAAGCTTTCTGCTCATTTTTGTGATTTCAATAACTATACTTTCGATATACGTCTTCCTGCATAGAACGATGAAAGGTATAAGTAATTACTTAAAAAAAAAATCATAAATGCACAAGGAAAAAGAAATAAAGATTTAAGGAATGCCCGCGCGACACTTAGAGAGGCATTGCAGTACAAACAGTTCAAATGATTCACAACAACCATATGGACAAGAACCTTGTTATACAATCTTATATAGAATTCTAAGAAACTATATTTATCGAACAAGTACCTTGAAGTGAAGAAGTTAGCAGTAGTGCAAGGCAATCACCGACAGCTGCAGCACAACCAAACTTGAACCCTGAAAATCAAATATGTGAAAAAAAAGAGCTAACAATCTAAAATCATTTTTCTCTTCTAACAAACAATATAAAATCTTTAAAGTATACTAATTATACTAATTAAAAATGCAATGACATTGAAATACACAATGACCAATCCCGTTGGACATTAGGGCCACTAGTTGTAAAAACTAATCCAATCCTTTATTACCTGACAACTCTAGCATTAAAATATGTGATAAAAGCTTATAGGAGCTTGTATGCACTTATTCATTGTGTGTGACTGTGTGAGTGTGACCGTTGCATTCAAAATCATTTGAATTTTTTTTTTGATGTTCAAGTTTTTATGTTGCATTCTTATGAGGCAATGTCATTGTGTATTAGCACAAAAAAGAGATTGTAGATCTAAAATGATTTGTAAAATCATATCAAATTAATTAAAATGGCTTTCCCTGAATTGAATCAATCCATCCTAGTACTTGTCCAACAGTCTTTTACATGATGGGTGGTTTGTCTTTTTGTATTCAAAGATAAAAATCCATTTATGCATGCACTTTTCACAATAGGTTTAAAGATGATAATGATAAAATGCAAAGATGCACATCTTGAACTGCAACAGAGTGAAAGATGTCACCATCTAAAGCCTACTGAAAATGAGGGGTGCCATAAAGAGATAAAAAAAGCAAAAAGAAAACAGTGCAGAATCAGAGATGCTGTAAAGAAGAGGCTTTGTTTATTATTTTCAAGATCTTTCAAGGTCTTTCCTTCTTCTTCCATTAGTACCAGCATAGACAAAAGAAAGAGAAATGAAGAAAACAAAATTTTGGTGATTTTCTCTATACCCTCTCTCTCTCTTACTCTTGACCAATCTGATTTATAAAACCTAAACAACACTAATCTTCTACACTTTGAACCCGCTTGTTTTCCTAATAAGATGATCAGTTAGAGACAAACTGGTTTTTGGACATACATTTGCTTTGCAGTTCATCATTCATCAGTTAGAAACCAGTAAACTACACTTATTTGACAGCCCTTTTTCCTACTCTTTACAAGGTCCAAGAACCATATTGACGATATTTATCTGAATGTTCATCAATCATCAATCATAAGATTAACAAGAATTAGGAGCTGAAGGGCATATGGGGAACATCCATTCCATCAACAACAACAATAACAACAACAACTACTACAACATCAACAATAACAATATTTGGCAGCTACGATGATGAACCAACAATTACACACATATGAAGGCCATTGATGATCATGTAATTAACATTCAAGCATCTATATATGTCATTGTATAGTAAAACTGCAATAGGAGTATATATATATTATAACTAGCTAGGTTTAGCATTATTGCAGAACCAATACCCTTTCACAGTTTCACCAATTTAGAACTATGAAGTTTTTTAATTATAGAGTAAGTAGAGAGGTGATTAGTACTTTTATAAAAATGACAACTTTTTTCGTTTGACCAAACGAACCTTAATGCTTCAATATTTTTTTTTTAAAAGCAAACTTCTCTTGTCGACAAGACTAATTAAGGCTTAGAGTTGGAATCGGTCCACTAAAATATAAAACTTCCTTAAGCAGGAGCAACTCAATTCGTCGGACTTGAAATTGAGACCTTTAATTACTTACGTAAATGGATTAGTTAAGAATAAGGAGAATTAAGCCACTAAGAAAAGTGCATCGCCCCATCAAAAGTGCTTACTGATTCAGTCTCTTCAAGGAATTGAAGAATCTCCAGCTCAAGATAAGGGTCATTATCTTGCAGAAACTTCCACCCCTCAGTCCCCTGCACTACCTTCTCTTCTCTCCACACAAGATTCATGCATTTCAAGTAAAGATGAGGCGCATCGCACAGTCTTGCCAGCTGAAGAACGTCCACGACGCTCTCCACCTTCAATCTTCTACCCAATTCTGCTTCACCTTTGTATACACTAGCAAGCTGTGTCCTTTGCTCTGCCAAAAGATAGAGAGGCTACACGTGATCAACTAGATGCAACATATGCAAACAAGATCACCCCCATGGAAATTTTAATTTGAGAAAATATGATACTTAGGATTTAGAATGAACTATGAAGCCTCCTCAGGTATTAAATAATTGGATAAGGAATAAAAAAATCAATGCAAACAAGATCACCTCCATGCACAACGCTTACCTGCATTTATCTCATTCATTGCTTTGCATGGATGATTGGTCGTATATAATGTCAACCATCAGTATGTGCTCAATGTTGTATCCATACGCGCCCATCACCTAATCGACAAACATAACTTATGAAATTACTGCATAAATCAATTCAGACCAATTGACGCAATTTTAAGAAACACCTAAACAATAGCAAAACTCAACAGACAGAATAGAGATCTACAAAGAAAAAGAGAAATATGTATCATTTGAAACTTGACAGATTAGAGCCCATAAATAGATCCGAAACAATTGTTAGTTCACTCGTTAACCCGAAAGCTAAAGCTAACAAGGGCAGGACCAATAATGAATATGAAGCTATTCTAACAAAACAAGATATCAAGCAAAATTAAATTGATGAAAAAAATTCTGCACAAGATGATGTATGCAAGGCCACCAATGATGATGAACCAACAATTACACACACTTCTTCAATGATGAAACATTGTCATTGATATAGATAGCACACAAGCTACACTTAACTGCAACCATAAACACAAAACAAAACCGCTTCGGATTAGTTAAACCAAATGCACACAAGTTCGATGATCTAAAACTGAAAACCTCAAATCCAAACCATAACTAACCAAATAAAGAACCTCAGAACCTCTCAATCCGCACGCAGTAGTCGTTGTTGTCGTCGACGACGACGACGGCGAAGAACTTGATTTCAACAACAAAACCCCCTTCACCATCTTCACTTCCTCTGCTTTCGCAACAAAACTACATCCCGACGCCGCTGACGGCGCCTGGTGAGCTCCGCGAGCAGGTAGAGGAGGCAACTCCAACCTCGTCGACTTCAAATTCGCCTTAACCTTGACGCGACTCCTCGCCGTGTATGGTCCGAGGAACGACGGATAATACCAATCCCGCTCGTAAATGACTTCGGGGAACCAAGCGGAGCCGGACGATGAGCACAAAACCCATATAGTCATGACTGCCCAAAACCAAAACCCCTATTCAAGCACCCATCAATTATTCCAAAACCAAAACCCTGTTTCAATCGCTTACCTGATGCGCAAATCTCAGCCCCTTCGATTGACGACGAAAGAGAGAATTGACGGCGCCGGTGAAGAGGAGTTCGACAATGAGTGATTCGTGATTTTAGGGTTTAGGAGGCAAGGGAGAGTGAGTTCGAGGAGAGAGAGAGTGAGTTCAAGGACGATGAGAGAGGGAGAGAGTGAGAGAGTTTGAGGAGAGAGAAGGTTTGAGCGGTGCATTGATTCATGCACGAATCTCGAGACGTGATGGGCGGTCATAAACTATTGAACTTTTGGCGGGAAGATTGGCGCCACTTTGTTAGAAACAGATTTTATTTTCGTCTCTATTCCTTCTCTATTTTCGTTTGTAATCTGTCTCTATTCCGTCTTTGACTGCTTCCGTCTCAATTCCGTCTCTGATCATTTCTAGTTAGCAACAGAATTAGATTCCGTTGCTAATTCCGTCTCTAATTTACTATTTTTTTGTAGTGAGTATTTGAAAGCAATCCAAGTATATTACATTGTTTAGTGGGGGTTTGTTTAGATGTTGTTTATATATTTATATTTATATTGAATTCCAATATTGTTTAATTTAGTTTGCATTAAATTGTTTAAATTAGTTTAGTTAATTTGGTTAATTAAGTTAGTAGTTGTAGATTTTAGTTATTTGGTATTTTAATTCTACTTTTATTAGAGTAACTAAATTAATAAAAACAAGAAAAAAATATTTCACTTTAAAGTTTACAAAATCTCTATGGAGACGATATCACATTTACCACTACTATAAATAATAGGAAAATAAGGGAAACTATGGTGTACGCTCGACAAGTGTCCATTTTTTGGCATCGTTGTCGTGGATTTTCAAATAATTTCAAAGGATTTTATACATTGTATTATCTACACACTTCGTCGTGTTAATTCTACAGGATCTTTAATCTGTTTGATCCTGAAAGGGATAGAACTTTTAATCGGAGTTTAAAACAACAACAACCTAGGGATAATTTAGCTAATAAGATGTAGGATAACACTAATGATATTAATGACAATTTCATTAATAATAATAATGATAATAGTGTTATTAATAATAATAACAACAATAGAGAACTAACTTTTCGAAAATAAAATAAAATGTTACAATGTATAAGCCTACGTGCATAGCGTACCCCTATGGATTTTCCGAATTTGAACTTAGATCTGGATTTATTAGTGCCCCACCTAACTTCTATGGTAAAGACAATGAACTATAAGGTTGCCTTACTTTACCACATTTTCATAGGATTATGATATTTTGATGTTAGCAAAATTATATACGATTCAATAATGAGTGCCATCATCACGAAGAAGAACGACGGACTACCTTTCCCTTTGATGATCATAGCTTTTTGTAAAGCGGATCAAGTGAACATGGCAGACATGATATGGATGTTCTACTAGAGAAGACTATTACAGATGAAGTTATAGAGAGATGTGGAAGAGTAAATGGTTATGAAGACACCAAGGATGAAAGAGAGAAGGCTAAGATAACTAAAAAAGGAAAATCAGAGATGACATGAGGAGAGTTTTAGAGGAAATGTTGGAAGCTAGACATGACCCAAATAGGGAGCAGCCTGCTAGGGATTATGACGGACTATACATGGAAGAGACAGAGTTGGCCTTCATGGGTATAATTCTGCGCAATCAAGTGACAACTTTGAGAAATCAAGAATTGGTGTTCGAGAACCAGAAAGCCTTAGCAAGGAGCATCTGTAGGATGGAGCGAGCAATTTCTAGAAGACATAGACGACAAGGAGGCACAGAGGTTCCTGTACCATTTACACAGATGAGGCTGCCACTTAGTAGTAGTCTTAATATTCCACGATTGCCAGGTCAGGACTACCACCTCTATGACCTCGTTACGAGTTACCTGTCCCACAACAATAATCCAGTTAAGGACGTTGATGATACGAATTCTAGACTGCAACATTGATTTCCTTATTTTATTTATCTTTTTTTTGTAAGTGACATTATATGAGGTCTTCTATGTAACTCCGATAATTGTAATATCTTGTATTTGTGGTGGTGCTATACTATGTGCTCTGTAATTGGTAATTTGATACATTTGATATACAATGGTGACGTTTATTCATACTAATTTTTATGCACTCTATTTGATGATAATTCTATATTTAGTATATTTTTATATTGATTGTCCAATTTATGCTTGTAAAAATTCCTTTATACATCACGTGGTATATTTGTTATGTTGGAAATTCGACTTCATTTTTAAACCTTAAGGATAAGGTTTGCAATGCGTTTAGCAGTATTTTAGGTGAAGTATGACAATGAAATAAAAAAACGCAAGGAAAGAAAAGGAAGGTCGAAGATAAGTCTAGAACTGATTTAAAAAGTTCAAACTTTTGATCCGATATTCAAGTAAGTTGATGAAATTTTTCAAATTTCATCTAAATTCAATCAAGTATGAATTTCATTTCACTTTATTATTAGTTAGGAAAAGAATGAGAGCTTGAAAATGAACATATAATAGATTTTTAAATGGAAATGATATTTATATTACCCAAATAAATTCTATGATAGAAGGAATCAATTTTTATACCCTTTTTAATTAACTTTACTAGTTGATGTATACACCAATTTGAATGCCTTGTGCCAGTAATGAGAATGGGTAGAAGATCGTGCCAATAATGCAAGATGAATAAGACATATTTCTAAGAATCTTGTGATAAAAAAGCTATTGATTAAATATTTTTATAGTATATATATAGAAAGTTATTATGCCACAAGTAAATGAATAAATGGGTTAAAAATCGATGAATTTTTATAAGTTAGAAAGAATACCTTTTCAACTTTAGTTGACACTGAGAAGTATTAACAAGTGTTTTCAAATATATAAATATAAAGAGTCCTATAAATTTCATAGGAAATGGAGCAGAGAATCTATAATGGAAAAAATGTGAGAATGTCCATAAGAAATGGAGTAGGGACTCAAAAGCAAAAAGCAAAGGAAATATATATTAAAAAGAAATAATTAGCAGGAAGTAGAAAAGAATGAGAAATGAAAAGATGGATGTTCTTAAACTCTTCAAAGAAAAGGTTTAGCTCGAGTGCTTTAAACTAGAGTTAGTGAAGTGTTTCTCAATATAACACGTTCTAAATGATATATTCATTAGTATCTTAGCAAAATTCCTATTGATTTTTATTGTGGTGCTATTATAAAGTATTCTCTAAAATTAAAATTAATGTAATGGTTTTTATGTTTTTAGATTATATACTAGTCATCGTAAGCTTGATGTTTGTCAATGGAGATTGAGAAAACCTATATTGTGTACTAGCCTTAGTAATGAACTTTAACTTCTAAACAATAAATCATTGGGTGGTTAAGTTATCATTAAGGGATGTTTCATTTTTTCTAAATCATTCTATTATATCATAACTTTCATTTACTTGTAGGTAGTACGTTTCCATTTGAAAGTTACTTATATTTTAAAGTTTATATTATTTAAAGTTAAGATGAATTAGATTGAAATTAGTTTATAAAGAAATGAAAAGAGAATATGATTAAGAGTATTCCTTTGCTCGGGACAACAAAATGTTGAGTTAGTGGGTATTTGACAAGTCAATAATTAGACATATTTTATAGTGTAATTTATGTTGATTTTAGATATAAATGATGATATTACACTAGGTTTTCTTTTATTTTTATGATTTCAGGATTTTAATAGGAAAATAAAGAAGTGCAACATAGTCAACAAGAAAAGAAGCCTAGCGATTAGCCAACGATTTGCATTTAGACTAGGAATCGCCACTTAAATCCGCAGTAGAAAAAGTGCTAGCGAGTCCTCAATGAATTGGAAAATGTACTAGAAATCACCAGCTGAATCGGTGGAGCACAGAGAACCAAATCAAGTGATAAACTCAATGATTTGTGTACAACTTAGGAATCACTAACAAATTGCTGAGGTTGCTTACGGGGTATTTTAGATTAATATGAAGAATTTGAGTTTTTCTGCGATATGTATTACTTAGGAGACTATCAATAGGACTAGAGGGCTTTGAAATAACTCTCTCCAACCCATTTTACATATTCAATAAGTTTTTTATTAGTTATAGTTGATGTTTGAAGTTATATTGGAGCTTTGATTTATTTAAGAGGTATTTATTTATTTATTCATTATGTATTTTAATTATATTATTGTGTTATTTATTTTCAGCATGAGTGAGTAGTTTATCAATCTAAACAAACCTTAGACATGAATATATTTTGGATTGCTAGATAGTTATAATGAAGGAATCACGTACTTGATGCTTTAAAACTATCCATACACGTCAATCACAGATTTAACAAGTTGTTTTGTGTATTGCACAACTAATGAAGATTAATATTGCATGCATAGTTGCAAATGTGTATTGTGATATTTTGATTCTAAATCTAAGTCTATGATTATTGACAACAAGTATAGAAATACTAACTAGAATTAATCTATAAGGCTTTTCCCGAGTGGATGTTCTAAGTGATTGTGTTTGACTTTATTTATTAACTAGCATATTCTACTTTTTATTGGCTTAGATTAGATATGATTTTCATTGAATATTAATGCTATCGTATCTTTGTAGTGTTGCCTTTTATCTAATGGGTAGATTTACAATGATGAGAATGTGGATTTTCCATTTAAATTGGGATAATCGGTGGCTGGTTAAAGGCTATCAACCTATTAATAAATATGATTTAATGATTCCAAGATTCTATGTGATATAATTATATCTTTGTTATGAAGTAATGTTATGTTTTAGTGTTTAAAGACAATACAAGTATATTACATTGTTTAGTAGGAGTTTATTTGGATATTTGTTTAGATATTTATATTTACATTTAGTTTGAATATATTTTAATTTAGTTTGCATTAAATTGTTTGAATTAGTTTATTTAATTTGGTTAATTAAGTTAGTAGTTATAGATTTTAGTTATTTGGTATTTTAATTCCCAATTATTTAGATTAACTAAATTAAGAAAAAAAAGAAAACAAAATACTTTCCTTTGAAGTTTGCAAAATTCCAGTGGAGACAATATCCCATTTACTAATACTACAAATAATAGGACAATACATGAAACTATTATGCACGTTCTACACGTGTCAAAATATGATTATAATCAGGATTTAAATAGAAGTGATATATTATAATTACATATGAAAATAGAAAATTTAAGATGAATAGAATTTTTATACCCTATTTGACTCACCTAGATTATGCATACACAATAAGAGTTTAGAGGGGATTGATTACTTTGTGTTAGACATTATAATAAGTAGAAAATCAATACGAAAGTGCAAGATAAATAAGAGAGATTTATAAGAATCTTGTTATGCAAACATTATTGATTAAGTGTATATATATGTATATTGAAAGTTTATGCCTCAATTGAGGATAAAAATATGATATATCCAATAAACATTACTTAGTTGGAAATAGTACTTCCTTGACTATAGTGAAATTGAGAAGAGCTAACAAGAGTTTTAAATGAAAAATAGAGAGACCTACATATTCCAAAGGAAAATGAAGTTTGGAATCTAGAGGTGGGAAAAATGACAGGAATAAGTCCTATAAAAATAATAACGAATTCCAAAGGAAATGGAGAAGAGAACCGTAGGAATATAATATGAATAAAATAAATATTTATATAAATGAAGACGAAGAAATAGAGATATATAAAAATTAGGAGATTAAGAAAACATATGTGGTGCCTTGACCTTGGTGATTGATTTAACTTTAGATTATGAGGTGTATTGCACAATTAGGAGTTTGAAATGTCAAATAAAAAGGTTGTTCTTTAGTTCTTTATATTCTATCATGATTCTTATTTTTATGAACGTAATATGTTTTTGTATTTTAACATCATTTTGTTTAAGATTTAGATTATGTAATTATAAAATCAGAATGAGGGAAAAAAATAGAATATGATTGAGAGTATTCCTTTCCTCGGGACGACAAAGTATTGAGTTTGGGGATATTTGACAAGTCAATAATTAGATATATTTTATAGTTCATTTTACGATGATTTTAGAGGTAAAAGACTATATTACATGGGGTTTTCTCTTGTTTTTGATATTTCAAGTAATAAATGGGGATTATGAAGAAAAGGGAAGATTATGAAGGAATTAATCAAAAGGAAGAAGTATATGAAGAATTATCACTAAGGAAGAAAATAAGAACAGTAAATGAACTAGTGATTTTCAACGATTCCTATAGACACTGAATCGATGGCTAAAACGATGGACATAAGAAAAGACCAGTGAGCTTACAATTCTAGATTTTCTCAGCGATTCTGGACTCACTTAAACTGATGTGAATTGCGGAGCTAGATCTCAAGAATTTTGGATAACTAAGAGTTGTTTGAGTTGTTTTGGGTTGTTTACTACATAGAATACTATAATTAAGAACCATAGGTTTCGAAATCAATTGCCCTTAATCATACTTTAAAGCCCTTATAGACTTGGTTGTTCTTGGAGCCATAGTCTACAAAGTTTACTTACATTGTCTATTTATTTTGAAGATTCAAGTATTTAATTCTGAGTTATTTCCAATTTTGTATTTTATATACATTATTGCAATGTTATTTATGATTATGAGTGTATAGTTTGTTTGATCTAAACAAAGTCCGAACATGAACTAGATCTGTTTTGCAATGTAGTTATGACGAGATGAATATGTGCTTAATGCTTTAAACTTAATCATATTCATTGTTTCACTTATTTAATAGGTTAATATCTATTAATTTTAATCATGAATCTAGGTATTGTATGCATAGTTGCAAATATGTGTGTAATATATGATTTTATTATCTAATTAAAGTAGTAACTAGGATTGTTTGAAAAGAAAACACCGTTTGAATATCCTATGTGAAATTGAGATCTAAATCTAGTGTTGAAGTGCTTTCTGAAGATGTTAAATTAAGTAGTTCGAAGTTCTCATAAAACGTAACGTGGTTCTATTGCATGAAGTTAATGTCTTTGTGTGAATAAAGGTGTTAGCTCAATAGAATTAGAACGTGCTTTTTCACTGGTATAAGGAGAATAAATGGATGGCTAAAAGCTATATACTTACTTATAATTAGAGTTTAATGATTTATCTTACTTTATAAAGTATGCTCATAACTATATATGGATTGGATTTATATGTTTAGAATATAAAATGCGTTTATGTTTCATTGTTCTGGTTATTTGTGTAGTTAATTATTTATTATTGAATTTAATCTATTCGATTGATTATAATACTGGATTATGTTAGTTAATTAAGTTAATATATTTAGTTAAGTATTATTATATTATAGTAAGTTATTAGTTAGTTTAATTATTATTATTATTATAAATAAAATAAAAATAAAAATAATAAAAACCTTTAAAATTCCTTTTTCTTAGAGAGATTTGATAAATTTTCGTGGATACGATTCCTAATTGCCATTACTAGAAAATAATTAAAGTATAATACAAAAGGGGAAATTATAGTACACGCCTGACACGTGCCTCATATCACAATAAAAAAATATATATCTGCTCCAAGTCACTTCTCAACTAATTGCGCTCAATCACTATATGATTTCTAATCAAGGTTTTGTCCTTATCTAAGCCAAACCTAAGCTCTGATACTCTCACTAAGTTTTGACTTAGCCTAATTCCCCTAATTAGAAACCTAATTCATTCAATTAACTTTGACCTTTAATTACTTTTCAATTCAATCCTTATAGTGCTCAAAAAAATAATTTAAATCCTTAACTGACCTTAATTGTTATGTTAAATCTCAAGATTTTTAAATCGATAATTATGGCTAATTACAGATATCAGAGCTTAATTATGGTTTATACTGCGAGTATAGAGCTAAGGACCAGTGAATTTATATTTACATGTAATTTTATTATCGAGTGATTTGGGCCTAGTATTGTGTAGTATATATATTATGTTATTTTGCAAAATTAAAAGTTCATTAAGTATATTTGAAACTCACGGGGTTTTATAATGAGATACATGTCGAAATGAGTTTCGAGATGATTAAAATGCTTACCCGAACTTTTGTTTTTAACATCGTGAAAAATTAAATGCTGTTATGTTTCAAAATTAAAAAGTGAATTTAAATGGATATAATGAGTCAATATGGGATTTTACCTCGATTTGCATGCAAGTGAGAATTGGAGGTACTGTTAAATGAGAACGAAGTTCGTGCAATACCTTGTTATGATAGTCGAGGTTGAGAGTGAGTCCAAATAGGTGCAATTTTGGTTAAGTATGGAAAGAGGATTGGTCTGGATGATTTTAGTATGCCAAGAACAAAGTTAAGACTTTTAGAGTTTTGATGTGACCAAAACAAGTGTTATGGAAATTTTATGGTGGAATATTTTGTTGGGAAGTTGGCTTGATTTGGAGAAAAATCGGATAAAAAATGATCATCGAAAGTCAAAACGTGTCAAAATAGAGATTTCATGAATTAATAAATAAAAAACAATTAAGCTGTTGAAAAGCAGTGGATGGTTTATATATAAATAAGACAAAAAATATAAAAAGAACATAACAATGAAACGCTCAACATAACGTATTTTACGTTTTGGCTTCTAAACCTCTCAGCGGAAATTTTCACTCGCGAGCTCCATACAACTAGTTTCTCTCTGCAAAATTGTAGAGCATCACGAGACGACCGATTTGAGCTAAGTTTCTACGATGGAAATAAGGTTTCGGCCCGCAATTTGGTAAATTCTCAATTCAATGCATTTTTTCCCTATTCAATTGAGTTCTCGCGATTTTTCAATTTCTTTCCCTAGATTTTGATAAGAGTTAGTAGAGATTGCTGTGAATTGATATATTGGATTAATGTGCGTAAATTTGGAATAAATTCCATCGATGTAGGTTATGGTGAATTTAATTGATGCAATTCAATTGATAACTATTGCTTAAGATGCTTTATAATTAAAATTGATTTACATTAGGCTTCTGAACGAATTGGATGATTAGTTTTTTTCCTAATTGACTCCACGGGCAGTGGAAATTTTTGAACTTGATTAGATGTGATTTCTCGGTGATTGGTGCCGAGTTTTGAGGGTTTAATTGCAAAATCATTTATTTGTAGCGGTTTCTTTAGCTCAAACTAAATAAAGTTCTCCTTATCAATATGCCATATGTGGAAATTCATAACTTCTCCATTTGTAATCAAATTAAGTGTTCTTGAAGTCTATGAAAAGTATAAAGTGAGCTCTACAATTTCAGTTTTTGTTATTATAACAAATATTGAGGTTTTCATGGTTTAAAAGCTACCCCAAGTTAGCTAGTTGAAAGCTAGTTGAAGTTTTTATAAATAATTGTTTTTTAAAACAATTATCGACCATAGATTGGCCGCTATTTTCGTAGTGTTTCATTATTTGGTTTCATTTGAAGCTTGACCTTTCAAATAATTGGGTATGTAGGAAAGCTATTGGAACCACTTTCAAGGTGATTTGACGCTCCGGGAACCCTAAAAATTAAGCTCGAAGTTGATTGTTTGTAATTAAATCCCATAGTAACCTTTACGTTGTATGAGTTGCATGCACGATTTATCGTTGCATATTTTGTCAGGGAATGTGCCATTAGTCAATCTATAAACATTGTTGATCTTATAATTTTAGTTAATAAAAAGGAGGTTTTCGTTTGATGTTTTATTATAAGTGATTGCATGTTTAACTTATAATAAGATCCATGGGTATGTGTTGAAATATCATAAATGTCCTTAGTCGGTCATTATACTGGGAAATATAATGAACTAAGACTAGTGTGATTCTTGATTGGTGGTCATGTGAGGATCATGCGTATAGGATACGAATTGAGATCATTAGTACTTGTTAAGGAACGAGGTACTAGACCGACGGGCTTTGAGAAAATCACATGGTTTAAGTCATAGGTGTTAATCATGATAGCTATGTCATTTAGTCCTTCGACTTATATTACCATAGACTTCAATATTTGGAGCACGATAATTTAACACAATCAAACGTTGTCTTTAACTGGACGATTTTAAAGATTTTGATTGGCTACCATATGAATAATATGTGAAAGTATGTAATCAAGATTGAATTTGTCCCTCTCGTATAGAGAGAGATATTAGTAGATCCCTTTATATGTTAGGATATTAAATGCCTAAGTCCAAGTGAATTGATATGATCAATATCACTTGGATGCTTTTAGTCTACCAAAAAATCGAGACTACCATGATTGAACATTGAGGGTGACTTTCCTTGCCTTATGTTTAATCAAAGGATATCGCACGACAAAAGGATATGATATATGTTATTCATTAGATTGTATCCATTTTGATATTCATGCTACTTGGGTAGTCATAATGCCTTGCTAGATACCACTTATAACTTGTGTACCAAAATGGTTTTGGTTCACTGCCAACCTCGCATAAATCTATTGGGTCACACACAAAAAAGGCTTTGCGCAATTTCAATTGGTCCAGAGTAATGAATTTTATATGATAAAATTCATGACATAAAAACCCTTATGATTATCAATATGATAACTTATTAATATGGGCATATGTGTAATTTGCTTGAATTGCATAAATACAACAATTGTATTACGAATAGGTTTTTTAAGTAAGCTTATCTACACTTATAAATAGAGGTTGAAACACTAAAATGATATAAGATTTTTCATTTTTACTTTTTCAATCTCTCTTGGGGCTAGCACTCCAAATTGTGTTCACTGTTCGTGTATGGATTTCTGATAGAGGAGATACACTTGAACGCCTTGGAAATGGAACAATCATATAAGGAAATCAGGGATTAAGATATGGTTTACTTTTGTAGATCTAGTTTAATGGAACTTATTTTCGATCTTGTTAGGATTTTTAAAAAATTGTTTTGAATTTTTCGTTGCGTACGAAACTTAAAACCCAACAGTGGTATCAAAGCATTAGGCTCGATTATATTGGACGTTTACATGTTTTCTCTAATGTATATATGATATATGTGTGAAAACACAATCTTGATTAATGTATACGATATGTGATAATTGTTATCAAGAATTGGTTTCAAAGCATATTGTTAATTCATGTATTTGATACATACGCATGATTTGATTCAATGATAGAGTTCATGTTTAAATTTTTTTGATTAATTTATGTTTTTAATAGTGAACAATGCGAATTTTGTATGTTCATGGTAGAAGTCATGTTTGGGTTAATGTGATTATGGTGTTGAATAAATATTTCATTTTTATTCAATAATTATGCATGTCTCCATGATAGAGATCATGATTAGGTTAATATGATTAATTTAATATGATTCTGGTGTTGAATGCATGATTAATATTTTGTTTCTTGATTCAATTGCTTGTTTTGTATGAATACGAATCAAAATTGGTTTTAATCATATATCTCTTTATGATTTTCTATTAGTATATTCCTATTAGATAAGATATAAACGTGTAATCGGATAAGAATTACAAATACTATAAGATAGGTGAGATATATGACAAATTCGTAATGAATAAGGATTCAACGTATCTTAAATTCTAATTAGATTAGGATAAGATATTAAGTTAAAGGTAGGCCTGAATTAACTAAAAACGCTTTAATTAATATTTTTTTAAATTAAAATAAGGGGCAATTTTTGTAGGGTAAAAAAATTCGTATAATACTCAATAGTAGTAAAATTTCCTAACTTGATTAATGAATGTTCATGCATTGTAATATATGATATTTATTTTGTTTAAATTATGATCACTTAAACAAATAAGAACCCCTTTTCCTAATTTTAAGTCAAGTGTCATCCATTCTCGAACATATGTCAAGGCTATTATCACATCAATATGGATCTGCCTCCGCAAAATTTATTATTGTATCTTAGTGAGGCAAGTTGAGTAACGGTTACTTTATAATTCGAAATGGTTAGACTTGATAAAGCTATAAAATAGTGTTGGGCTTTAGGCACAAGATGAGATAAAATATGCTAATACGTAAGATATCATAGTCTCATAAAAAACAACTAAAAGTTACATATGATGTAATTGGTAATCGGCACCTACCTAAATAACCTAATTCAAAGTATCATGTCTTAGCTGTTTTGTAATTATGTGAAACATGGATTTTAGTCCCTTAAATTAACATAGCGCCTTTAGGAGGGTTGTTAATTTAGTGGGATTCTATTCCTCTATACTAAAATGAACTTTTGCAATCTTTGTTGTAGATCTATGACCTATTCAAATCACACTAATCTCTTGAACTGTGATCTATCATTGAGAAGGATATGGTATTAAACTTTCTTGACTGGTTCAGAAACTTGATAATTGTTATTAAGCATGAACTCAAGTTGTATAACTTGGATGATCCTATTCATGAGGAATCACCAGACAATGCTTTGAAGGCTGTGAAAGATGCACATACTAAGCATGTCAATGACTGAACTGATGTTGCATGAATTATGTTAGCAACCATGGTTCCTGAACTTCAGAAGGACATGGACCACATGGAAACTGACGACATGGCTATGATGCTGAAGGAAATGTTCGAATAGGCAAGAACCTTCATTCTTGCAAAAAGGCAGAGGGCGCGCCAGTTAGTCCGCATGTTCTAAAAATGAATGTCTATATTGACCATCATGACTAACTTGGACTTCCCACAAGCCAAAGTTAGCTACTTATTTGATCTTGAACTCATTGTTTGATAGTTATTCACAATTTGTGAGGAACTATAACACGTAAAATATGGAGAAGTCTATCTCAGAGTTGCATTTGATGCTTAAAATTACTGAGCATAATGTTAAGAAACTCATTGCTAATGTGTTGATGGTTCAAAAAGGAAAGGCTATAAAGAAGAAAGGCAAAGGCAAGGCCAAAGTTAACAAGGCTATTGTGACTGTCATAAAGCCTATGGAAAAATTCAAGCCTAACGCTGCTTCTACTTGACAATCCCTGAAGGAAAAGGAAAAAGAAGGAAATTGTCATTTATGCCACGCACCTGGGCATTGGTTCAGAAATTGCAAGCTCAATCTTGAAGAACTAAATAAAAAGAAGAGTAGTGCAATTAGTACTTAAGATATTTATGTTATTGAAGTTAACTTGTCTAGTAGTGATTTGTAGGTATTGGATACCAGATGTGGATCTCACATTTGTATTAATGTGGACGGTCTCACAAAAACTAGAAAGCTAAAGAAATTAGAGGCCATCTTACGAGTTGGAAATAGAGCAAAGGTTGTTGCTTGGCTATAGGATGCTATGAGTTAATATTACCCAGTGGACTTGTTTTAGTTTTAAATAATTGTTATTATGTCCCTGCCTTAAGCAGAAACATCATTTCTATTTCATGTTTGGATTTTGATGGTTTTAATTTTATTATTGCAAATAATAAATGCTCCAGTTCTCGTAAAGATGTTTTCTATGCAAACGCTGATTTGAGTAATGGCCTTTATATTCTAAACATGAAAAGGTCCACATATAATCCCATTCTTAACGTAAGTACAAAGAAATTTAACTCAAATGATTTAAGTCAAAACCACATTAGGCATTGTCATCTTCTCCACATAAATGAGAAATACATTTCTAAACTTCATAAAGATGGACTTTTAGATTCATTTGATTTTGAATCATGTGAAACATGTGTATCTTATTACTAGGCAAGATGACAAAGAGACCCTTTTCTGGACCCAGTGAAAGGGCAAGTGATTTATTGGGTCTAATACATACTGATGTATGCGGTCCTATAAATATAATGGCTAGAGGTGGTTTTCAATACGTAATTAATTTCACCAATGATTCCAGCATATATGGTTATGTTATCTCATGAAACATAAAGGTGAAATTTTTAAGATGTTTCGAACATTTCAGAATGAAGTGCAAAATCAACTTGGTAAAACAATTAAAGCACTTCAATCAGATCGAGGTGGTGAATATTTGAGGCAAGAGTTTGATGATCATCTTAGAAACTTTGGGATTGTCTCACAGTTAACTCCTTCAGCGACTTCACAATGGAATGTTTTTTGAGAGGAGAAATCAAACTTTATTATATATGGTTTGATCTATGATGAGTCATGCATATCTTCTTATTTCCTTTTGGGGCTATGCCTTAGAAACTGCTACATTTACACTGAATCATGTTCGTTCTAAAATGGTTGATAAAACAACATATGAGATATGGTTTGGGAAAAGACCAAGTTTTTTTTCCTTAATATTTGAGGCTATGAAGTTTTCATACCACGACAAATCACAGAAAAATTAATAGGCAAATCTACCAAATGTTTATTTGTTTGTTATCCTAAAGAAACTAAAGGATACTACTTTTATAATCCCACTGAGAATAAAGTTTTTGTTGCTCGAAATGGTGTCTTTATGGAAAACGAGTTTATTTCAAAAAATAACAATGAGAATAAAGTAAGTCTTGAAGAAGTTCAAGAACCACAAATAAACTCTTATCCACCTGTGGGGGATCAACAAAGTCTTGAATTAGTTGAACTTCTATAGCTATCACAAGACCAGCGTAGGTCTGATAGCTTAAGACATCAGCCTGAGAGATTTGGGATCCTTATTACTAATAATATAGAGGAGTTGCTTGTGGATCAAAATGAGCCTACTACTTATCAGGAGGTTGTGTCAAGCCTTGAGGAGAATGATGGCTTAGTGCCATGAATTATGAGGTGCAATCCATGTATGATAACAAAGTTTAGAACTTGGTTGATTTACCTGAAGTGGTAAGACCATTGGATGAAATGGGTTTTCAAGAAGAAAAGGGACATGGATGGCAATGTGCATACTTATAAAGTATGGCTAGTAGCAAAAGGTTTTAAATAGACTTAAGGTGTTGATTGTGATGAGATTTTTTCTCCTGCAACCATGCTTAAAACCAATAGAATTCTAATTTCCAAAGCCGCATATTATAACTATGAGATATAGCAAATAGATGTCAAAATACATTTTCTGAATGGAATTTACTTGAGGGCATGTATACGATACAACCTGAAGAGTTTGTTCATCTTGAGAATTCTAGGAAGTTGTGCAAGCTTCAAAGATCTACTTATGAATTAAAGCAAGCTTCTTGGAGTTGAAATTTTGTTTTGACGAAGCTATTAAGGAATTTTGTTTCATTTAAAATGAAGATGAGCCTTATGTATACAAGAAGGTCAGTGGGAGCATGGTTTTTTTCTTGGTATTGCATGTTGATGAAATATTACTCATTGGAAATGACATCCCAACCTTGCAGAATGTCAAGTCTTGGTTAGGGATGTGTTTCTTAATGTCAAGTCTTGCAGAATGTCAAGTCTTGGGATTAAGATCTAGAGGGATAAATTTAAAAGGGCAATTGGTCTAAGTTAGAGTGCTTAAATTGACAAGGTACTGAATAGGTTCAGTATGCAAGACTCTAAAAGAGGGTTGCTGCCAATGTCTCATGGTATAAGTCTCAACAAGACTCAATGTCCAAAGACTAAGGATGAGAGAGAACGCATGAATATAAATCCATATGCATCAGCTATTGGGTCTATTATGTATGCCATGATGTGCACTCAACCTGATGTATCATATGCTTTAAGTGCATCAAGTAGATATCAGTTTGAGCCAAGTGAAAGTCACTGCATAGCAGTAAAGAACATTGTTAAGTACTTAAGAAGGACTAAAAAACTGTTCTTGGTCTATGGAATCTTGCAAGATGAACTTGTTGTAAATGGCTACATAGAAGCTGAGTATATTGCAGCGTCCGATACAACTAAGAATGCAGTTTGGATTAAGAAGTTTATCTCTGAACTTAATAGGGTTCATAGTATAGCTAACCCCGTTTAATTGTATTGTGACAACAACGAGGAGATAGCACAGGCAAATGAACCAAAATCATACCAACGATCCAAACATATACTTAAATATTTTCATCTCATTCGAGAAATCATTGAGAAGGGAGACGTGAAGATTTGAAGAGTTCCTACCGAAGATAATGTTGCAGATCCTTTGACGAAGGCTCTTCCTCAAGCGAAATATGATGGTCATGATAAGTCGTTAGGCATTAGATACATGAAAGATTGGCCTAGTGCAAGTGGAGAAGTTGGGGAATATGCCCTATGTCAATCTACATAATTTTCTTATCTTATAATTTTAGTTAATAAAATAGAGGTTTTTGTTTTCCATTTTGTTCTAAGTAATTGCACGTTTACCTTAAAATAAGATTAATGGGCATTTGTTCAAATAGGCTAAGTGTCCTTAATCGGTCATTATAATTCGAACTATAGTTAATTAAGACTAGTGTGAATCTTGATTGATGGTTATCTGATGATTGTTCACATAGGTTATGAATCGAGATCATTAGTACTAGTTAAGGAATAAGGTACTGGACCGACCCACTATGAGAACACCACATGGATTAAGTCATAGGTGCTACTCATGATAGCTATATCATTTAGTCATTCGACTTAAGATTACCATAAACTTCAATATTAAGAGCATGTTAATTTAACATAATCACACTTTTTCTTGAACCGGACGATTATAAAGATTGTAATTGGTAACCATGTGAATAAAATGTGAAGGTGTATAATCAAGATAAAATTTGTCACTCTCGTATAGAGAGTGATATTAGTGGATCCCTCGATATGTTAGGCTATTAAATGGCCATGTCAAAGTGAATTGATCTTATCAATGTCACTTGGATGTTTTTAGTCTACCTAAATATCGAGGCTAGCACGATTGAACATCAAGGATGACTTTTCATGCCTTATGTTTAATCAAAGGATATCGCTCGACAAAAGGATTTGATATATATTATTCATTCTGCTGTATCGATTTTGATATTCATGTTACTTGGGTAGTCATAATGCCTTGCTAGAGAATGTTTATGACTTGTGTACCAAAATGGTTTTGGTTCACTGCCTACGTCGCATGAACTTATTGGTTTGCACATAAAGAATGGCTTTTTGCAATTTCAATTGGTCCTAAATAATCAATTTTATATGATAAAAGTCATGACATAAAAGCCCTAACGATTTGTTATATAATAGCTTATTAATAGGGCATATGTGTAATTTACTTGAATTATCTAAATACTATAGTTGTATTACGAATATGTGTTTTAGGTACACTTATCTTGGGGCTATGTGTAATTTGCATGACATATAAATATAGGTTGAAACCCTAAAATGAAATAAGATTTTCGTTTTTATTGTTTTCGAGTTCTCTAGATTTTAGGAGAGATAAAAAACATTTTCAATCTCTCTTGGGGCTAGCACTCCAAAGTGTGGTCACTGTTCGTGTATGGATTTCTAATAGAGGACACGCACTTGAACGTCTTGGAAATCAAACAATCAGAGAATTAGAATTTAAGGTATGGTTTACTTTTGTAGGTCTAGTTTAATGGAACTTATTTTCAATCCTGTTGGGCTTTTTCAAAAAAAATTTTGAATTTTTTTGCTACGTATGAACCCAAGAACTCAACATATTTATTGGTCATGGATTAAGCGACACTAGAGGAAGTAGGCTTTTGAATGTTTCATTGTGTTCACTGGCTATATGTATGGTAGGGTGAACATTGTGGTGCTCTACGGCTAGAGTCACTGATCATTGTAGACACATAGGAGATTTTAGAAAGATTTGTGATGCTGGCCAAGATCATACTCCATGGAGAGTCGAGGGGGTGTATTCTCGAGGGATTTCTTCTCAAACTTATGAATCTTTATTACTATTTACCCGCCACTTTTAGAAGATGTCATCTAAATATGGCCAGTCAACCGAAATGAGATGGATTGCATATTTGTTTATTTATAATTTCTTACAATATTATTGTTTGTTTAAATTCTTAAAATAAAATGCATTTGATTATTACAGATGTACTGGATAGTGTGGGATATACTTATCTAACAATATCAAATTTTTACAATTGTGTAACGACATGTTCGAGCGATGACATAGGGAAGGGAAAGCTATCTAATTTTCTATGACTTGCTCAGTTTCATTTTCTCTATGTATGTATTGTTTTAGATATAATATATTGTAAAAATTGATTTTCGGGTTCATGTGCGGTTAGGATATTCATTTGATGGTTGTAACAGTTTTAAGATGGATTGGGATAATTATGGAGCTAAGGTAATGTTGGTTTAAGGATTTTGATATCCTAAATTAGGTTAGAATGAATATATCTATTTTGTTGATCCAATATATATTGTTATGGGGTGGATTGTGAGTGCTTCGGCATTTCCATCAAGTAGAGCAGGTTTAGTTATAAATTTTTGAAGGCTTGGTTTTTTTTTGTAGACTTTAAAATAGAAAAGTTGATGCTAAAAAAATTTAGTGAATTTTGAGGATTATTTAATCAGTTTAAATAGACTTTGAGGTTTCAAAATAACTTATAGGATTTTATAAGGTTATTAAAGTTTATATTTGATTATTACGAGGCCTTGATATTGTTTGTTTATTGATGTTGATGTTAAGGATGATTAGATTATCATGTGATTAAGGTAATCTAGGTCAGTCTGATGCCCTAATTAGGTGGGGTTTGAAAATTTTGGTATCAGAGCCAAGAATTTGAAAAGAATCTCAATGATTGAGGTTAAGTGAGAGATTAGTTGGGAAATAATGCGATGGATCAGGGTTAAAAAGTTTAAAAAATTTACAATTGTGTTATTTCAGTTAGGTATTATCAAGATATTGATGGATATAGTTGTGTTGAACCACTTGTCTTGCAATTTTTGTTGCAAAACACTATGAGTTGACAGGAAGAGCTGGGTCATGGATCTGGCGAGTGCAATTGGGATCTATAACGTGTGGATTCAAATATGTTTTAGGACTTGGCTAGGTAGATTTTTATGTTGCTAAATATTTTACGAGCATATGTGGCAACCTAGGCACCTATAGTTCATGTTATTCAGGAAGTTCCTACTACCACTCCAGCCACTCGTGAGTTGAACAGGTGGTTACATTTCAAGTTTAGGCTAATCCTATTAGGTTTCAAAGATTAATCGCAGTGGAAGTTTTTGAAACTTTTTCAAATATCCCCGAACCAAGATCATATCGATTCCATTAAACTAATGTACCAAGAGAGAAAACATACAATAAACAAGAAAACTCCATGTCTGCCTTGTTTGGTGTTGATCGATTCCTTCAAGACGCTGCCAGAAATGAACGCCCTCTATTAGAAATCAACACAAGAACAAACAATCCCGTTCCAGAGTGCTACCGCCATAAATTCTAGTGCAAAAACTATTACAAAAAATCCCTAGAAAAATCTCTACAACAATTGTGACCTTAATTTCTTATTTATAGTATAATAGGTATAGTTGTAAATGAACTCCATCTCATTGTCACACTCCAGATAGAGTCTTAGATAAAGTCCAACTCTAAAAGGATAGAGTCATAGATAATTTATGAATACTAATTCAACAAGAGTTGTAATTTATCTAAAACTCCAAGAAGAATTAAAGTTATACTATAATTCCAATTAAAATACTATTCAAAATAAGATTTAACAAAGACAAGATTTCTAGTCACACTAGAAATGTAGGAGAGTTTTGAATCCTATTTAAACTATGAAACATAATGAGAATCTTCAAAATGAATTTTATCAAATAAAATTCATAAACCTAGACAATATTAAATCGCGCAAATCCGTTCTTTGTGTGCGACCCAATAGGTTCATACAACGTTTGTAGTGAACTAAAACTATTATCGGTACATAAATCATAAGTGGCCTCTAGCAAGACATTTTGACTACCCAAGTTGCACGAATATCAATAAATCTATACAACCTAATAGACAATGTATATCCTATCCCTTTATCATGCAATATCTTAACCTTATAGTTCAATCTACTAGTCTCAATCTCCAAGTAGAATGAAATTGTCAAGTGACATTGATCCAATCAATTCATTAGACTTGGCCATTTATCATTCTAACATATCGAGGGGCCCAACAGATATCACTCTCTAAAAGAGAAGGAAAAATTATATCTTGATCACAAAACATCCATACATTAGTTAGACCATGACCAATCACAACTTTTATAATCATTCAGTTAAAGACGACGTTTAATTGTGTTAAATCATTGTGCTTATAATCTTAGAGTATCTGGTGATCACAATTCAAAGGACTAAATGATATAACTATCATGAGAAAAAACCTTATGACATTGACCTTGTAGCATTCTCATGGCGGGTCGATCCGACATTTATTCCCAATAGATACCCAAGATCTTGATCTATATCCATATACGCATAATCATCACATGATTTTCAATCAAGATTCATATTAGTCTTAATTTATTATTGTTCCCACAATAATAATTGACTAGGGATGTTTAGAATAATTGAATAATTATTCATGGATACTATTATAAAGGAAACACGCATCTACTTATAATAGTTAAATAACGTTTACGAAATTGGCCTAGGACACATACCGCAACATCTCCCACTTCCACTAGGTCCAATCTTACAATGCTGTGAACCTTAATGTTTACTTATTCAAAGAAGTTTATTTATATATCTGCTACATTGCCTAATATTGATGTTCTATAAATCTTCATATTCTTTCTCTAATAAGACAAAAATGCTCAAGTGATTTGTTTAGATCTATAGTGTTCCATAACCTAAATTTGTCCATTGGTTTTACAATAAAAGCCAACGTTATTTCCAACACTTGGAATCACACCTTATTCAATCATGAACTTGAAGATCTAAATATTTTCTTTGTCTGCATCAAATGTCGCTAAGAACTTTGTTTATGTTGTAGAACTTGTTAGAGTGAGTTTTGAACGTTTCCAACTTACTGCATCTTCCTACGAAGTTAACACGTTTCTATATTGCGATCATTAATTATTTATATTAGTTTGAAAGTTTGCATTTTGTAACCATTTACAAGATTCATATATTTCAAACCTCGGCAAATCCAATAATATTTCTCAAGTGCTTCTGAAATACTTAAGATTGTTATCAATAAATATCCAGTGACCTTCACTGGAATCTATGAGATACATGTATGTTTTGCCTAAAGCATATGACATATCAAGTTGAATGCAAAGTATAACATATGTGATGATTCACATAACTAATGGGTATGGAATCATATTCATATTGTCTTGCTCATCATTTGTCCTAAGACTTTGAGTCTTGCAAAGACTTATGTTATAAGACATAAGTACGAATTCTTTTACGAATATCGCACATTGAAACCTTTCAGTCATTTGTCTTTATAAGCACTCTAATTTAGACTACTTAGCCTCTTAGATCTATCTCTATAGATCTATGTCACAAGGATATAAGCCTAATTGTCAAATAATTTCATTGAGACACTTTTCCTTAACCAAGACTTGATATTTTGCAAGCTTAGGTCACAGTCTCCAATGAACATTATATCATCAACATACAGATTCAGATAATTACACTCCCACTAACCTTTATGCAAACATAAGGTTTATTTTTTACTCAATGAACATAATTCATATTTATTTCATCAAAACAAAGACCACAACTTCGATAAGCTTACTATAATCCATAAATGGATCCTTTATGCTTCCATACCTTTCTAAATTTCTCAAGAAACCAAAACCCTTAAGTTGTATCATACACATCTTTAAGGAGAATAGAGCAATGCTATTTTGACACCCATTTGTCATATCTTATAGTTAAACTTTGAAGTAATGACAAATAGAATTCTAGAACTTGGGCTTAGATACCAGCGAAAAATCTCATCATCATCAACATTTAGATTTAGATTAAAAAAACCTTTGATAGGACGTGCTTTTATGTATGCAACCTTTTGTTTTTTATGTCATTTTGAATCATTTACATATAATGGTCAAACCACTTTCAAATAAATAAATCAAGTTTCAAACTTGAACGACATACATGAATTAAAATTTAGAGTTCATTAACAATTACTCTCTTCATCCAATCTAAACGAGACGTGTCTCTTGATAAGTAGTGATTCATTCTGATCCAATATTAAAAATATATCACATGTATCACTAATAAGAAATCTCAAATTTCTTTCGCCAATTCTTATTATACTAGATTTTCAAGAGATATATGTTACTTGTGTTTACTCAACTAGTTCAAAACTTTGTTGAGCATCCTAAAGTGGTTCAGTTCTCATTACTCTTGATCATTTCAAGATTTATTTTATTCCCAATAGTGTATTTGAAATAAACTCTTTATTTAGAAAGACATCATTTTAAGCAACAAATAATTTGTTCTCAATTTTATAAAATAGTATCATAATAATCAAGTTTTATGTGACTTAGAGTCTTACACAAGTCTTGTCGCCTCAAATCTCAAGAAAAGACAAACTAGGACTTTTTATTCCATATCATATATGAAGTTTTATCAACCACTTTACATAAAATAAGGTTTAGTGCGAAGTGCAAAGGTTTCTAATGCATAGCCTCAAATAGGACATCATAGGAGGGTCGGTATGACACATCGTAAAACAAATTATATCCTATATAGTTTAAATTTCTCTCTTAAAACATCGTTTCTCAAATGACATTCCTAATGGAGTTAATTGTAAGATAATCTCATAATTTCTAAGATGGCCATTTAATTTTTTGGCTCAAATATTATCCACCAAGATCTCGTCAAAATATATTAATAGTTTGCCAAGTGAATTTTTATGCACATTTTGAAATGTTCGTAACAAATCAAATTTTTGTTTCCAGATGGATTTGTAATTTATTATAAAATGAACGATTTCATTCTATGAATGACAAATTTTTTCCTTTAGAACTTTTATTTAGAACTAGGCACAAATTCTGGCTCATAACTAAGATTTCTATGTCCGACACATTAACGTATTTGGTAGCCTTTACCTTCCTCTTATCCTTTCTGTTATGAACCATCAAATACATGTCTAAGACCCCTTTTTGTTAATATTTTATCTTACAGTTTTAAACATCATATGCAACTTTAAACAGGGTTCTCCATGTGATTCATATTATATAGTTCAAAACTATTTTGATGAATTATAGATCAAATCTACTGTCAACTTTTGGTACATGAAGATTCAAGCCTTTTGAGATAATTAATATAGTCCTTTCATGTTCCAAACATTAAGACATATTAATAGGTTCTCAATCATTTTTGAAGAATCTATGAATTTTGTAATATTATACCCTTCCCGTGAGACGTACTATTGGAACATTTCCTTCAGTGTCGTCAATGTTATGTTATTAGCTTCCACAAGATCGAATCTTTCCGAAAGTCCGGTTTATATTTGCTACCATGACACATAATTCTTGTAATAGCAGATGGTAGTTTTAAAGAAACCATTAATCTAAGACATACATCCTTGTTTTTATGGTTGATAACATTTATCAATTTCCCAATCAAATTAGGAAAATTACTCATAAAAATAATTTTATCATTCTCAAGGATTTGTTGTAGTTACTCTGGATTAGTGTTATAAGGATTCTAATCTCTACACCTTGAAGATTATGCAGAATAATTTATTAGTGAGTAATTAAACTCCCACTAAATCAATAACCATCATATATATATATATATATATATATTAATTTAGTGGTTTAAGACCCATATTTCACTTAATTTTGAGACAACTAAAGCATGGCACTAAAAATCAAGTTATTTAGGTAGGTAACCTTTACCAATTGCATAACATGCAACTCTTAGGTTCTTTATAAGACCTAGACATCATACGTCACAATATATTATGTCTCATATATGCCTAAAGCCCAAAAACATTTTGATAGCTTTATTAAATCAAATCAATTTAAAACATCCAGGTAACGGTTATCCAACTTACCTCACCAAGATAACACAATACACTCTGCAGAGGCATACCCATATTGATGTGATCGAGGAGTTGACAAGTGTTTTAAAATTGGGTGGCATTGACTTAAAAATTTTTATCAAGCAATTTCATATTTAGTTTTTATGATCCTTTCCTTTAAATTATGACCTATAATCCGTCTAGTCAAGAAATATCCAATATATGAAATTATGCATAGAATGAGATTATAAAATAAATTAGGGAACAATTTTAAATACACGAGCATCATAAAATAAATTTAGATCAAGAAATTAAAATTTTTGTTCACAAATAGAGAAGAGTTTCTTGCACTCGATGCGTTAAACGATAGTCCCACTGTTTGGTCAATGAGCGATGAGTCAAGGGGCTCTTTTATTTTAAGGTGACAGTTTTACTTTCAAAATAAAATTCGCTTTAAATTAATATTTTTATGTCAATCCTATTAACAAAATTTGGCTCCCATAATATTATTTGGTATTAATTAATTAAAACACTTGAATATAGGCAACCTAATTAATATTAAATTTTGGAAACCATCGTTCCATATCTAATAAGAGCTACATCTCTATGTACCCTTAAAATATTAGTTTGACTTATCTCAATTAAAAAAAACTTAATTACAGTTTCCAAACCAATATCAATTAGATAAGAAATTTTTAAATAGGTAGTCTCATTAAAGCAAAGACCACCAAAATAGAATCGACCAAATTGAGATCTTATCAAAATGTAATCTCTAGAAAAGTTATATTGCATCTATATGCAGTATAGATATGTTAGCCTACAACGCACACATATTTTACCATACCAAATTTAAGATAACTATTATCATATATATTATACTAACCATGATACGGATAAATATATGACACGGCATATTATTTATCAAAAATTAGCACATGTAATTAAAATGGACTAGAGCATCGTGAGGTCTCACAGCCTACTATACCACAATGACACCAATTACATGGTTTGATGACACTTAGCACTAAGCACCATACACGACATACCTATCACAATTCAATCGATGTCAACATGAGACCTATACAAAATTATTTGTAGCAAATTATGGTGATTATTCAGGAAAATTGCACTTTAATCACAGATAAATCGATAGCAATCATCATTGAATACGAAATTATCCATTGATTTCAATATATATCAATTATACACTGATCAATAACATGCTTCAAGTAATATCGCATATATGTCAAGAAAACATGTACTACAATTTAATGAAGTGGAACCTTGCTCTAATACCACTGTTGGGTTTTGGGGATCAAGCGCAATAGAATTTATCTAAACTTTTTCAAATATTTCAGAACCAAGATCATATCGATTCCATTAAACTAATGTACCAAGAGAGAAAAATATACCATAAACAAGAAAAAATCCATGTCTGCCTTGTTTCGTGTTGATCAATTCCTTCAAGATGCTGCAAAAGATGAACATCCTCTATTAAAAATCAACACACAAATAGACGATCGCGATCCAGAGTGCTAGTGCCATAAATTCTAGGGTAAAAATTCTCACAAAAATTCTCTAGAAAAATCACTACAACAATTATGACCCTAATGTTTTATTTATAATACAATAGGTCAAGTTTTAAGAGAACTCCATCCCGTAGTCACATTCCAAATAGAGTCTTAAATAAAGTACAACTCTAAAAGATAGTCATAGATAATCTACAATTACTAATCCTAAAAGAGGTGTAATTTATTTAAAACTCAAATAAGAATTAAAGTCATACTATAATCCCAATTATAGTACTATTCAAAATAGGATTTACCAAGAGACAAGATTTCTAGTCACACTAGAAATGTAGGAGAGTTTTGAATCCTATTCAAACTAAGGCACTTAATGAGAATCTTCAAAATGAATTTTATCAAATAAAATTCATCAACCTAGGCAATATTAAATCGCGCAAATATGTTCTTTATGTGCAACCTATTAGGTTCATACAACGTTGGTAGTGAACCGAAACCCTTTTTGGTACACAAATCATAAGTGGCCTCTAGCAAGACATTATGACTACCCAAGTTGCACGAAGATCAATAAATCGATACAACCTAATAGCCAGTGTATATCATATCCATTTGTCACGTAAAATCTTTTTATTGAATATAAGACATGGAATGTCACCCTTATTGTTCAATCTGCTAGTCTCGATATCCGAGTAAATTGAAATTGTCAAGTGACATCCAATCAATTCACTAGACAGGGCCATTATCAATCTAACATGTTGAGGGTGTTCATGTGTCATTCATGCCAAATATAACCCATACTTTAAGTTACTAATCCCACAAGGGTGTAGTAGTGGTAAATACGAGGTCAAATCCTTATGACTTAGGTTTTAATCTAAGTTAACTAAAAAATGTAATTCGAGGGTTTCAGAGATTTTTAAGAAAAAAATTAATTAACTAATTAAAACTACTTAGAAATCAAAACTTGCAAAGATTAATTCAATATGAGAAAATACCTAGGTCTACAGTTGCACAAGTCCAAATCAAATTTCAATAGAATATAATGGTCTTTGATCTTTCCCAAAAGTCTATTAATTCAATTCCTCCTAGATTAGCTATAGGAAATCGCCATCCTCTAGAAATCCCTAATTCCCTAAGTCTAGATAGCTAGGACGTCGGACAGTAACTACTTCCTTAGTCAACACATAACCTTAAACATTGGCCAATACTATTTAATGCATCACCCGCATAAAGTTTTGTAGGAATACTAGTCCTAGATAACCGGAGCGTGTTCGCTTCCGATTTAACCTAGATTTATTTGTCGAACACTCAAGAACTGAAAGGTTTTGACAGCAAACGAGTGAGTGATCATCACTTATATCAGTCCAATTGTACAATTACGGATATAATTGTCTCGATTAACTATAGGTATTCTACCTAAAAGTATGCATTGGCCACATAGATACCCTACGTTTGCACTATAATCATGAAATCAATGACAAACAAAATAGAAGGAATTAAAATAAAATAAATTATAAATATTAGATCTCACATGGCACCGCTATAAACTATAAATCTAGACTTGCTTCGCCTCCAACCTAGGCCAAGATAGCTTAGTCGGACATTGTCTTGACAAACTCCCTTAAAAATAATAAAAGAAAAGAGATATTAATTGGCAGAGAGAGGAGAAGATACTAAACTAAACCCTAAAGTCTATATAAATAAAAACCTTAAATTTAGTATCTAAAAGAGAGAGAAAGTGGATTTCGTAGGTTAATTGGTGTCTCATCCACCTAGGAAGATCAGATGGCTATGGTTGATTTGTTGTTGAAGTATTAGATACGTGGCAACATTTGATTAGTTGTTCTGCTATGATTTAATGACATGGTAAGCTCGAATTGGCTAAAGGCTGGTGTGTTGACGTTGTGGACGAACAAGATCTCGAAAAGTGGCATGCAGGAGGGCAGGAATATGCATTCATAAGTTGAGTGAATACATGGGACTATGTGCGAGCTACATCTCGAGGAAGATCCAAGACTAATTTGTGAAAAGAAATCATATAGATGAATCATGCGAATTAGTGGGAGTTGGTGCAATTTGTATCTTGAGGCATGATGAATGGTTACTGAAATGAATAGAACGCTTGTTGAAGATTCGCTAAAAATCTAGGAGACGGTGCAGTTTGTATCTCGAGGTAGATCGAATCCTTTTATTTTTTATTTTTCTTGATCTGATGTGAATCCCGAAGCTTGATCGATGGCTACTTGAGTGTTGTATGGCTTATGTGCGTCTTCTGGCTGTGTCACTCAACTGCGGCCCTGTGTTCATTAACTCTACAACGCGTGTCTCAAGGCATATCCTATGGTTGTTGAATCACACTACGGGAATGACTTAAACTTAGTCCTTTTTTAGACTTTTCTCAAATAATGCAACACCATACTTCTTCTAAACCACCATAGTATCAACACAGACAAATGTAGGTCCCACCAAACTATCTTAAAGTGTGTGTAAGCTTGCTTTTCAATGCCAAACACCAAAAATACTTCAAAAGACCGTGAATTATCTCTATTTCACCAAATTGTCACTGAAACACTAAAAATATAAATAAAAGAGAATTCATTAATAATAATAGACATTGAGATCTTAAAACATAAAAAATAAATACCTAAATATATTAATATTAATTACTTATCAAAGGCACAAATAGGTATCTCTCTAAAAGAGAGGGACAAATTCCATCTTGATCACACAACATCTACACATCAATTAGACAATGACCAATCACGACTTTTATAATCATCTAGTTAATAACAAAGTTTAATTTTCAAATCATTATGCTACCAATGTTAGAATCTCTGGTGCTCTCAAGTCAAAGGACTAAATGATATAACTATCATGTGAAACACTTATGACATTGTCCATGTAGCGTTCTCATAGCGAGTCGATCTAACATCTATTCTCAACAAATACCTATGATCTTGATTCGTATATGTATACGCATAATCATCACGGGATTATCAATCAAGAGTCATACTAGTCTTAATTTATTATTGTTCCCATAATAATAACTGACTAGGGATGTTTAGAATAATACAATAATTTTTCATGGATACTATTATAAAAGAGACATGCATCTACTTATAATAGTTAAACAAATTTTACAAAATTTCCCTGAGGCACATACCCTAAAAGATCCAGCCATGGCTAGTGGAATGTTACAGGAGTAAAGGTAGAGTACAGAGATTAGGAAGTATGGTCCTATATACTTTTATGGTGAATTAGACTTGAGAACTGTAGAGACTTGGGTTCTCAATCATGAAAAGCTTAATAATATGTTCGGTGCAAATGAACATTTGAGAGCTTTAATATCCTCATACTATCTTCAAGCCGATGTTGAGATTTGGTGGAGATCTCGGCATAAAGGGCACCCTATATTTGATATTTGGGCTGATTTTTTTAAAGATTTCAATGAGCAATATTATGATGAGACTTGCAGAAGAAGCTAGAGTTTGATTATCGAGTTTGGGGAGCCATGTCACTGGCTAAGTATGACGTACAGTTTAATTATTGATTGAGATTTATGGGAGAGTCAAGGATGACAAAGAAGGAGAAGATGCGGAAGTACATGTACGGGTTGCGGGAAGAGATTGGTACCATTATATTGGTGGCTAAGACGAACACTCTAAGAGAGGTTTGAGTTAGAGCCAAAACTTATTTGACTACTTAAACATTTCAGCATGAATCACGATGATATCAAGGCATTGTGGAGTCAGGACAGAGCTCAGCTTCCGAATGTAAGAAAAGATTCCCAAAAAGGTTTGACTCAAATTTCCATAAGAAAATAAAGAGTGGAGAACCACTATTCACATCGATGACACCTGTTGTGCCATCATATGTCCATCGTAATCCTTTTTCGAGTACAGCCAGTAGACCATAAAAGTTAACATATACATGGTCAGGACAAACATGATCACATTCCTTTCAGCCTTCAGCGTGGAGAGGTATACCTTCGTCATAGATGAGTTGAGGTAAAAGTTAAAGATCTAAGAGACAGGCTTCGATTTAGAGACCGAAAACTGGTCAAACATCTTCTTTAGGTAGTAAACATACAATTACATGTTTTCAATATGGAAATAAAGGACAATACAAGAGTGTATTTTCACAACTCTCGAGAGCGTCCTCTAGTGTGTCACAACCTCAACAATAAATCAGGGAATGTGTTCAGGTGGTGACTGAACCAAATTCAAATACAAATCAAAATCTTATCAAAGGTACAATTTTAGTTTGTGGTTTAGCTATGGATGTTTTAATTGATTATGGATCGATGATTTCATATGTATTTGCTCATATGGTAATTAAGTTAGGGTAAGCTCCATTATGAGTCCCTATTCATATTGTCCTCAACATAGTAATTAGGGATAAGGTGTGTCCTTCCTTTGTGTGTAAGAAATGTATTGTTGAGATCCCTGGACACGAGATGGTAGCTAGTTTACGAGTGTTGGATTTTAAAGAGTTTGATATGTTGTTAGGAAGGGATTGGTTAGGGCCTTATCATGCACATGGATTATTTCCATAAGACAGTATTCTTTTTTATTTCGGTTCATACATTGTTCACTTAAACTGAAACATCGTATGAATTGCCTTTGACTAGAGCTAGGATAACCATTGATCAAGAAATGAAAACTTTTTTTGAAACCATTAGTACTGAGTTTAGACCCGAGATTAAACTAGAGGAAATTTTAGTAGTTTGTGAATTTCATGATATTTTTTCCAATAACTTACTGGAGTTCCACCTCTAAGGGAAATGCTTTCATTATCGAATTAGTTACTAGTATGAAACCTTTATTTATTTCTGCTTAATAAATGGCTCCAAATAAGTTGCAAAAGTTACAAAAAACCAGCTGCAGAAGTTGGTTGAAAAAGGGCTTATTCAACCTCATATGTCTTGAGGTGCAACAATCCTTTTTGTAAAAAATAAGGACGACAATCTAAGACTTTGCATTGATTATAGACAACTTAATAAAGTCACAATTCGGAACATGAACAACATCTAAGAGTTATTCTCCAAACTTTGAGAAATCAAAGGTTGTATGCCAAATTTAGCAAATGTCATTTTTAGTTGTCTGAGATAAGATTTTAGTGTCATGTGGTTAGTACTGAAGGAATTTCAGTGGATCCAACCAAGATTGAGGCTATAATTAGATGGCCTTAACCTACCACAGTGACGGTGATCAAGAGTTTTTCTAGTTTAGGTTGGCTAATATTATAGATTTGTGAAATATTTTTCTAAGATAGCCCTAATCAATAAATTAACTCTGAAAAAATATTGAATTCATATAGCCAAAAAGATGAGAAAATGCATTTCGGGAGTGGAAGAGGCAATTGAATTTTGAGTATGGTATGTTTGAAAAGTTTATTGCGATGACTTTGTCGGAGGTTTCAGCAAGCTAATGTGGAATATATGATTTCAACAAGTTTGCTCTCTACATCAATAATCTAGATTGAGCTGAGTCTGTAGATTAGAGTTTAAGGTTAAAAGGCGAACTTTAGATTCTATTGATGGTTGAGGTATTGGATGAGATATTGAGATAATCTAAGCGGTCAAGAAATAGCATTTATCCTAACATGACAAAATTGTATCATGATATGAAGTGATTGTATTGGTGACCAAGGATGAAAGCTTATGCATGTGATTATATGAGGAGAAATGAGATTTTCCAACATGTTAAGGCCGATCGGCGAAAACCTAAAGGTACATTGTATCCTTTTCCCATACCTCAATGGAAATGGGAACATATTGTGATGGGTTTTACTACTTATATGCATACCTTATGGAAGAAACGTGATTCAGTCTGGGTTATTGTTGATAGACTGACAAAGTCTACTCATTTTCTTCCTATATCACTTTTTGATACCCTTACACAGTTGAGCTTGTTGTATGAGTGAGAGGTTGTCTATTTTCATGGAGTGTCGTTAACAATAGTTTCTGATCGAGATGCTTTGTACATATTGGGGTTGTGGGAGAGCATAAAGGAAACAGTTCAACTCTCAATTACATTTCAATACTGCATTTCATCCACATGCGACTGGTCAGACTGAAATATTAATCTAGGTGTTGGAAGATAAGCTCAGGGCTTCTCTACTAGAATTTGGAGGTTTATGGGAAGAATATAGACTAATGTATGATTTCTCTAACAATAACAGTTGTCAATCGAGTATCAAAGTGGCTCCATTTGAGGCATTATATAGGGGACCTTATCGTTCTCCTTCCTGTTAGGTTGAACCGGAGGATTTACTAGATTTGGGGCCACATATGGTTCGAGATCACACTAAGTTTATTCAACATATTCGTTTAAAACTGAAAGTGGCTCAAGAAAGGAACAAAAGTTATTATGATCTCTATCACCGGGCCGTGGTATATAATGAAGGAGATTGGGTTTATTTGAAAGTCTCCCTTTGCAAAAGCCATTAAAGATTTAGACTAAAAGGAAAGCTTTATCCCTAATTTATAAGACCTTCTGAGATTCTGAGACGCATTGGGAAGGTTGCTTATAAAATAATGCATTTCCGCCTACTTTAGCTAGAGTTCATGATGCATTTCATGTGTCTATGCTCGGGCAGATGGAACCTGATTTGCAATACATAGTAGAATGAAATCAGTTCGATTTGTAGGGTGATGTTTCATATGAAGAGCAACCCATATTGATTATGGATAGGAATGTCCAAAAGTTTTGAAATAAAAAAAATTCCAGTTGTCTTAGTTAAGTGGAGATTCCATGGTGATTCGAAGTTAACATGGTAATGAGAGGCTTATATATGAGAGCATCTTCTGAATCTCTTTTAGTCCAGGTAAATTTCGTTTCAATTCTAATTATGATGACAAAAATTTTACTAGTTGGGAAGACAGTCAAATCCCAAAGTCTTGAAACCGATATAAGAGCTAATTATGGATTAACATAGCCTAATTATGGTTTAGGCTGCGAGTCAAGAGCTAAGGACCAGTAAATTGAGATTTTTAGGTAATTTTATTATCGGGTGATGTGTGCCTAGTGTTGTGTAGTATATATTATATTATTTTGAAAAATTCAAAATTAATTGAGTAAATTTAAAACACACGGGGTTTTATTTTAAGATACATGTCAAAATGAGTTCCCAAATTTATAGGACGTTGTTAGGGCATGTGCCCTGGGTCAATCTACAAACATTGTTTATATTATCATTTTAGTTATTAAAATTGAAGTTTGTGCGTGTTTAGCTTATAGTAAGATCCATGGGTATTTGCTGAAATATCCTAATGTCCCTTGTTGATCATTATACTAGGAACTATAATGAATTAAGACTAGTGTGAATCTTGATTTATGGTCATGTGGTGATCATGCGTATAGGCATACGAATCGAGATCATGAGTACTCGTTAGGGAATAAGGTACAAGAACGAACCGCTATAAGAACACCACATGGATTAAGTCATAAGTGTTACTCATGATAGATATATCATTTGGTCCTTGGACTTAAGATTACCATAGACTTCAATATTAGGACATGGTAATTTTACACAATCAAACATTGTCTTTAACCAGAAAGTTATAAAGATTGTGATTGGTTACCATGTGAATAATATGTGTAAGTGTGTAATTAAGATAAAATTTGTTAGTCTCGTATAGAGAGATACCAGTGGTCCCTCGATATGATAGAATCATAATGGCCAAGTCCATGTTAATTGATATGATCAATGTCACTTGGATGTTTTTAGTTTACCTAAAGATCGAGACTAGTACGATTGAACATTAAGGGTGACTTTTTATGCCTTATGTTTAGTCAAAGGATATAACACGACAAAAGGACATGATATATGTTATTCATTAGGTTGTATCGATTTTGATATTCTTGCTACTTGGGTAGTCATAATGCCTTGCAAGAGAACGCTAATGACTTGTTCACCAAAATGGTTTTGGTTCATTGCCAGTGTTGCATGAACCTATAGGGTCGCAAACAAGGAATGGCTTTGCGCAATTTCAATTGGTCCAGAGTAATGATTTTTATATGATAAGATTCTTCACATAAAAGCCCTAACGATTTATTATATGATAACTTATTAATAGGGGCGGATGGGTAATTTGCTTAAACTGCCTAAGTACAATACTTGTTTTACTAATACGATTTTAAGTGAGGGCTTATCTACACATATAAATAGAGGTTGAAACCCTAAAATGACATAAGATTTTTGTTTTTGCAAATTTTGAGGTCACTGAATTTTGGAAGAGAAAAAAAAATGTTTTCAATCTCTCTTCGGGCTAGCACTCCATATTGTGGTCATCATTCGTGTGTAAATTTCCGATAGAGGACTCACGCTTGAACGTCTTGTAGATCAATTAATCACATAAGAAAATCACGAATTAAGGTAGGGTTTACTTATTAGATCTAGTTTAATGGAACCTATTTTCGATCCTGTTGGGGTTTTTCAAAAATCGTTTTGAATTTTTTCGTTGCGTATGAACCCCAAAAACACAATAGTGGTATCAGAGCATTAGGCTCAGTTCTATTAAACGTTTGCGTGTTTTCTCTGATGTATATATGATATATGTGTGAAAACATGATCTTGATTTATGTATATGTATGATGTACATATAGGTTCTGTGATAATTATTATCAAGAATTGGTATTAAAAGCTTGTTGTTAATTCTTGTATATCGATACATATGCATGATTTGATTCAATGATAGTATTCATGTTTTGAATATTTCGATTAACATATGTTTTTAATATTGAACGATGTAAATTTTGTATGTTCATGGCAGAAGTCATGTTTAGGTTAATGTGATTCTAGTGTTGAATACATATTTCGTTTTTATTCAATAATTATGTATGTCTTCATGATATAAATTATGATTATGTTAATATGATTAATTTAATATAATTCTGGTGTTGAATGCATTATTAATATTTTGTTTCTTGATTCAATTACTTGTTTTGTATGAATAAGAATCGAAATTAGTTTTGATCATATATCTCATTGTGGTTATCCATTGTATAGTTCTATTGATATGAGGTAAACTTGAAATTGGATAAGAACTACAAATCCTATAAGATAGGTAAGATATATAACAAATTCTAATTGGATAAGGATTCATTGTATCTTAAATTCTAAATGGATTAGAATAAGATATTAAGTTAAAGGTGAGCCCGAGTTAATTAAAAATGTTTTAATTAATATTTTCAAAATTAAAATAAGGGGTTGTTTCAGTTAATTGGATTGACTAAAATAATGAGAAATCTTATGCGTAGTTCAATTTTCAGAATTGGAATTTGTTGTCTAAAAAAACCCACTGACTGGTTAGCGGGACCACCGTTAGCGCAAGGAAATTCATATAATAGTCAATATTAGTATAATTTCCTAAGTTGTTTAGTGATTGTTTATGCATTGTAATATATGATATTTATCTTGTTTATATTATGATCACTAAAACAAATAAAAATCCCTCTTCCAAAAATAAAAATCCCTCTTCCAAATTTTAAGTCAAGTGTCATCCATTTTCAAACACTTGTCAAGGCTTCGATCACATCAATATGGGCCTGCCTCCACAGAATGTATTGTGTTATCTTGGTGAGACAAGTTGAGTAATGGTTACTCTATTATTTGAAATGGTTAGACTTGATAAAGCTATCAAAATGATTTTGGGCTTTAGGCACTAGATAAGATAAAACATGCTAACACATAATATGTCATAATCTCATAAAACAACTAAAAGTTTCATATAATGTAATTAGTAATTGGTATATACCTATATAAACTAATTCAAAATGTCATGCCTTAGCCATTTTGGAATTAGGTGAAACATGGATTTTAGTCATTTAAATTAACATAGTATTTTAAGAAGGGTTGTTAATTTATTGGGAGTCTATTCCTCTATACTAAAATGAACTTTTGCATAATCTTTATTGTAAATATATGGCCACTTCAAATCACACTAATCCCTTGTTACTATGATCCATCCTTGAGAAGAATAAGTTGTTCGGGACAAACTTTCTTGACTGGTTTAGAAACTTGAGAATTGTTCTTAAGGATGAACGTAAGTTGTATTTCCTGGATAATCCTATACGTAAGAAACCACCTGCCAATGCTTTAAGAGCCGTGAAGGATGCACATACTGAGTATGTAAATGACTCTGATATTGCATGCACTATGTTGGCAACCATGGTTCCTAAACTTCAGATGGACATGGAACACATAGAAGCTTACAACATGACTACGATGCTGAAGGAAATGCTCCAATAGTAGGCCAAGCAAGAAAGGTTTGAGATAGTCAAGAACCTTCATTATTGCAAAATGGCTGAGGGTGCATCAGTTAGTCCTCATGTTCTAAAAAATGAAGGGCTATATTGACCATCTTGACAGACTTAGATTTTCCTTAAGCCAAGAATTGGCTACAAATTTGATCCTGAATTCATTGCCTGATAGTTATTCACAATTTGTGAGGAACTATAACATGAATAACATGGATAACTCTATCTCAGAGTTGCATTTGATGCTTAAAACTATTGAACAGAATGTCAAGAAACCGATTTCTAATGTGTTGATGGTTCAGAAAGGAAATGCCCTGAAGAAAAGGGCAAAGGCATTGCCAAGGCTGTTGTGACTGTCACAAAGCCTATGGAACAAGTCAAGCCTCATGTTGCTTCTACTTCACAGTCCCAAAGGAAAAGGAAAAAAAGGAAATTGTCATTTCTGCCATGCACCTGGGCATCAGTTTAGAAATTGCAAGCTTTGTCTCGAAGATCAAAAAAAAAAAGAGTAGTGCGACTATTGCTTCAGGTATTTACGTTAATGAAGTTAACTTGTCTACTAGTGATTATGGAATATTGGATGTGGATCTCTCATTTGTATTAATGTGCATGTTCTCACCAAAAGTAAAAATCTAAAGAAAGGAGAAGTCATCATACGAGTTGGAAATAAAGTAAAGGTTACTGCGTTATTTGTAGGATGCTATGAGTTAATTTTACCTAGTGGATTTGTTTTAGTTTTAAATAATTTTTATTATGTCCATACCTTGGGAAAAAACATAATTTCAGTTTCATGTTTGGATTTGGATTGTTTTAATTTCATTATTGGAAATAATAAATGTTTTATTTCTCGTAAAGACGCATTTTATGCGAATGCTGATTTGTGTGATGGTCTTTATATTCTAAACATGAAGAGGACCACATATACTCATATTCTTAACATAAATACAAAGAGATTCAAGTAAAATGATTTGAGTCAAACATACATTTGGCATTGTTTTCTTGGCCACATAAATGAGAAATGCATTTCTAAACTCCATAAAGATGGACTTTTAGATTCATTTGATTTTAAATCATATGAAACATGTATCTTGTTTACTAGGCAAGATGAAAAAAATTCATTTTACTGGACACAGTGAAAGGGCAAGTGATATAATGGGTTTAATACTTATTGATGTATGCGATCCAACAAACACAATGGCTAGAGGTGGTTATCTGTACGTCATTACATTCACTGATGATTTCAGCAGACATTGTTATGTGTATCTCATGAAACCTAAAGGTAAATCTTTTGAGATGTTTTAAACATTTTAGAATGAAGTGCAAAATCAACTTGGTAAAACTATTAAAACACTTCGATCAAACCGAGGTGGTTAATATTTGAGCCAAGACTATGATGATCATGTTAAAAACTGTGGGCTTGTCTCATAGTTAACTCCCCAAGCAAATCCACAATGGAATGGTGTTTATGAGAGGAGAAATCAAACTTTATTGGATATGGTTTGACCTATGATGATTCATCCAGATTTTCCTATTTCCTTTTAGAGTTATGCCTTAGAAACTGCTTCATCTACACTGAATCGTGGTCCTTCTAAAATGGTTGTTAAAACACCACATGAGATGTGGTTTGGGATAAGACCAAGTTTGTTTTTCCTTAAGAATTAAAGCTGTTAGGTTTTCGTACGAAGATAAATCTCAGAAAAATTATCAGCCAAATCTACTAAGTGTGTATTTGTTTGTTATCCTAAAGAAACTAGAGGATATTACTATTATAATCCAATTGAGAACAAATGGTTTGTCGCTCGGAATGGTGTGTTAATGAAAAAAAAGTTTATTTCAAAAGACAACAATGGGAATAAAGTAAGTCTCAAAGAATTTCAAGAGCCACAAATAAACACTTAACAGCCAATGGAAGATCAATAAAGTCTTGAACTAGTTGAACCTCCACAGGTATCAAGAAGCTCACATAGGTCCAATAGGGTAAGACATCAGCCTGGGAGATTCTGATTTCTTATTACTGATAGTAGTGAGGTGTTGCTTATAGATCAAAATGAACATATTACTTATCAGGAGGCTGTGTCTAGCTCTGAGGCAGATAAATGGCTTAGTCCCATGAATTCTGAAATGCAATCTATATATGATAACCAAATTTGGAACTTGGTTTATTTACCCGAAGGTGGTAGGACCATTGGATGTAAATGGGTTTTCAAAAACAAAACTAACATGGATGGCAATGTGCATACTTATAAAGCACGGCTAGTAGCAAAAGGTTTCAAACAGACTCAAGGTGTTGATTATGATGAGAATTTTTCTCCTGTAGCCATGATTAAATCCATTAGAATTCTAATTTTCATAGTCGCATATTATGACTATGAGATATGGCAAATGGATGTCAAAATAGCTTTCTTAAACGGAAAGTTACTTGAGGACGTGTATATGATACAGCCTGAAGGGTTTGTTCATCTTGAGAATTCCAGGAAGGTGTGAAAGCTATAAAGATCCATTTATGGATTAAATAAAGCTTATCGGAGTTCGAATCTTCGTTTTGATGAAGCAATTAAGGAATTTGGTTTCATTAAAAATGAATATGAGTCTTGTGTATACAAGAAGGTCAATGAGAGCGTGGTTGTTTTCCTGGTACTGTATGTTGATGATATATTACTCATTGGAAACAACATCTCACCTTTACAAACTGTCAAGTCTTGGTTAGGAAAGTGTTTCTCAATGAAAGATTTAGGAGATGTAGCCTACATCCTTGGGATTAAGATCTATAGGGATAAATCTAAAAGGCTGATCGATCTAAGTTAGAATGCTTACATAGACAATGTACCGAGTAGGTTCAGTATTTAAGACTCTAAAAGAAGGTCGTTGTTAATGTCTCATGGTATAAGTCTCAGCAATACTCAATGTCCAAAGACTAATGATGAGTGAGAACGTATGAATATGATTCCATATGCATTACCTATTAGATATATCATGTATGCCATGTTATGCACCCGACCTGATGTATCATATGCTTTAAACGCAACAAGCAGATATCAGTCTGATCTCGGTGGGAGTCACGGGATAGCAATAAAGAACATTCTTAACTACTAGAGAAGGACTAAAGAAGTGTTCTTAGTCTATGGAAGTTTGGAATACGATCTTGTTGTAATTGGTTACACAAATGCAAGTTTTCAAACTGATATATATGACTTCATATCGCAATCTGGGTATGTGTTTGCTTTGAATGGAGGTGCAGTAAACTGGAAGAGTTCGAAGCGAGAAACTGTGGCATATTCTACAATAAAAGATGAGTATATTGCAATGTTCGTGTAGCTAAGGGGCAGTTTAGATAAAAAATTCATCTATGAACTTGGTGTGGTTCCTAGTATAGCTAACCCTGTTTACTTGTATTGTGACAATAACGGGGTGATTGCACAGGCTAAAGAACCAAGATCACACCATCGATTCAAACATATAATTAAACATTTTCATCTCATTCTAGAAATCATTAAGAGTTGAGACGTGAAGATTTGCAAAGTTCCTACAGAAGATAATGTTGCAGATCCTTTGACAAAGGCTCTTCCACAAATGAAACATGATGGTCATGTTAGGTCATTAGGTATTAGATACATGAATGATTGACCCTAGTACAAGTGGGAAATGTTGCGACATGTTTCCTAGGAAAATCTACAAACATTGTTTATCTGATAATTTTAGGTAATAAAATTGAAATTTTCATGTGTTGTTTTATTATAAATGACTGCATGTTTACCTTATAGTAAAATTCATGAGTATTTGTAGAAATATCCTAAATATCCATAGTCGATCATTTTGCTGGGAACTATAATGAATTAAAACTAGTGTGAATCTTGATTGATGGTCATGGGAGGATCATGCATATAGGGATATGAATCAAGATCATGAGTACTTGTTAAGGAACAAGATACTGGACCGACCTGCTATGAGAACACCACATGGATTAAGTCATAGGTGTTACTCATGATAGGTATATCATTTAGTCCTTCGACTTGAGATTACCATATACTTGAATATTAGGAGCATAGTAATTCGACACAATTAAACATTGTCTTTAATCGGACGATTATAAAGATTGTGATTAGTTAACATATGAATAATATTAGAAGGTGTGTAATTAAGATAGAATTTATCACTCTCGTATAAAGAGATATATCAGTAAATCCCTTGATATGATAAACTGATAATGGCCAGGTCCAAGTGAATTGATATGATCAATGTCACTTAGATGTTTTTAGTTTACCTAAAGATCGATACTAGTAAGATTGAACATTAAGGGTGACTTTCCATGCCTTATGTTTAGTCAAAGGATATCGCACGACAAAAGGATATTATATATATGTTATTCGTTAGGTTGTATCGATTTTGATATTCATACTACTTGGGTAGTCATAATGCCTTGCTAGAGAACACTTATGACTTGTGTACCAAAATAGTTTTGGTTCATTGCCAGTGTCGCATGAACCTATAGTGTTGCACGTAAAAAATAGCTTTGTCCAATTTCAATTGGTCCAAAGTAATGAATTTTATATGATAAGATTCATGACATAAAAGCCCTTATGATTTGTTATATGATAACTAATTAATAGGGGCGTATGTGTAATTTGCTTAAACTGCCTAAGTACAATAGTTGTATTACTAATAGAATTTTAAGTGAGGGCTTATCTACATATATAAATAGAGGTTGAAACCTAAAAATGACATAAGATTTTTGTTTTTGCAAATTTTGAGTTAGGAGAGAAAGAAAAATGATTTCAATCTCTCTTGGGGCTAGCACTCTAAATTGTGGTCCATATTCGTGTATGAATTTCTGATAGAGGACGCGCGCTTGAACGCCTTGTAGATAGAACAATCATATATGAAAATCACTGATAAAAGTATGGTTTAGTTTTTAGATCTAGTTTATTGGAACCTATTTTTGATCCTGCCGGGGTTTTTCTAAAATTATTTTGAATTTTTCGCTGCGTATGAACCCAAATACCCAACATACTAAACGAGTCTATATGGGGAATTTTCCTCGGTTTGCATGTAAGTCGGGATCGGAGGTAGTGTGAATTGAGAATGAAGTTAGTGTAAGACCATCTTTTTAGTTTCATATCGGTTAAAGATGGTTGAGGTTAAGAGTGGGTCCAAATAGGTGCAAGTTTGGTGAAGTGTGGCAAGCGGATTGGTCAGGTTGATTTTAGTATGACATGGACAAAGTTAAGATTTTTGGGGTCTTGGTGTAAGAAATATGAGTGTTATGAAAGTTTTATGGAATTGGACTATGTTATTGAGAAGTTGGCTTGATCTAGTGAAAAAACATATCGAAAATGAGCATCGGAAGTTAAAACACGTCAAAATAGGGATTACAATGAATTAATAAATAAAAAGAAAGTAAGCCGCATCTGAGGATTTATATAGAACTAAGAAAAAACAATATGCAAAACATAACAACTAAACATTCAATAGAACGTTTTTTAAGTTTAGGTTTGTAAACCTATTTACGGACATTTTAGATTGGGAGCTCCATATGTCTAGTTTCTCCTTGGAAAACTGTAGAACGTCACAAGGTGGTTAATTTGAGCCAAGTTTCTATGGTAGAAGCGAAGTATTCGACTCGCAATTCGGTAAATTCTCAATTCAAGGAATTTTTCCACTATTCAATTTGAATTCTCGCAATTTTCGATTTCTTTCGTGGGGTTTTGATAGGAATTGGTAGTGATAGTTGTGAATTGATGTATTGAATTGATGTGCATGTAGGGGTTTTGGTGAATTTAATTAATGCAATTAAGTTGATAACTATTTTTGAAGATGGTTTATAGTTAAAATTGATTTACATTTCTGGATGAATTGGATAGTTAGTTTTTTGTTCAAATTGAATCTATAGGATGTGGAAATATTTTGAATTGGGTTTGATGTGGTTTCTTGGTGATTTGTGTCAAGTTTTGAGGATATAATTGCAAAAGCATTGATTTGGAGAGGTTTCATAAGTTCAAGATAAATAAAGTTCACCTAAGCAATTGGCCATGTTGGGAAATTCATAACTTCTCCATTTATGATCATATTTTAGTGCTCTTAGAGTCTATAAAAAGTATGAAATGAACTCTATAAGTTCATTTTTTGTTATCATGACAAATATTGAGGTTTTCCAAGGTTAAAAAGTTACCTCAAGTTAGCTAGTTCAAAGCAAGTTGAAGTTGTTATAAATAATTATTTTTGGAAACAATTTTGAAGCATACTTTGGCTGTTGTTTTCTTGGGGTTTAATTATTTGGTTTGACTTGAAGCTCGACCCCCCACATAACTGGGTATATAAGGAAGCTATTGGAACCACTTTCAAGGTGATTTGATGCTTCGGGAACCCTAAAAATTAAGCCCGAAGTTGGTTGTTTTGAAGTAAATCCCTTAGTAACATTTACATTGTACGAGTATTTCTCGAAGATAATTGCATGCACGGTTTATTGTTTCATATTTATTGGTCATGTATTCATAGACACGAGAGAAATGAGGCTCTTTAGGGTCTCATTGTGTTCACAGGCCATATGTGTGGTAAGGTGAACAATGTGGTGCTCTACAGCTGGATTCATTGATCAATGTAGACTCATAAGAGATTTTACGAGGATTTTTTATGCTGGCCAGGATCATACTCCATAGATAGTCGAAGGCGTGGCTTCTCGAGGGACTTCCTCTCAAACTTATGAATCATTATTACTGCTTACCCATAACTTTTGGAAGACTTCATTGAATTGTGGTCGGTCAATAGAAATGAGATCGATTGCATATTTGTATATTTATGATTCCTTGCAATATTATTGATTGTTTAAGTTCTTGAAATGCAATGCATTCGATTATTATAGGTGTATTGTATAGTGTGTGATTTACTTATCTAACATTATCGAATTTTTATAATCGGGTAATAACAAGTTCGAGCGGTGACCGAAAAAAGGAAAGCTGTCAGATTTTCTATGACTTGTTCAGTTTCATTCTATCCATGTATGTATTGTTTCTTATATAATATATTGTAGAAAAAAGTTTTTGGGTTCATGCATCGTTAGGATCTTCTTTGAAATGGTTGTAACAGTTTTGAGACAGATTGGGATAATTGTGGAGCGATAGTAATATTGGTTTAAGGATTATAAGTCCTTCGGCATTTCCATCAAGCTAAGCATGTATTATTGAGAATTTTTGAAGGGCGCATTTTTCATTATAGGCTCAAAAATAAAGGAGGTGTTGCCGAAATTTCTAAGTGAATTTTGAGGATTATTTGATCAATCTAAACGAACTTTTAGGAATCTATCAAGTTAATAAGTTTATATTTGATGATTACGAGGCCTTGATGTTGTTTGTTTATTGATGGTGAGGTTAAAGCTGACTCAATTATCAAGGGATTAAAGTAATCTAGGTCGGTCAGATGCCCTTATTAGGTGGGGTCTGACATCTTAATTTATTTCGTTAAAGCAAATTAGGAAATCATATCGAATATTTTTCGTATTTTATAAAAATCTCAACAACACCACCCCTCAAAATGAAATGTTGACGCCAAAACATAATAGACAACAGAATGTTGAGAGGTTTAAAAGGACTTACAACTCCCCGTAGCTCCTAATATATATATATATATATATATATATATATATATATATATATATATATGAATTTATAAACTACTTAAGGTCTCAAATCCTCCATTTACATCCTACAGTCTCAAAATGATGTTAAATCTACACAATAACCTAAATTTATATTCAATAGAACTATAAGCAACTTCAAAACTTCCTTAATTTAGTTCATGAAGCTCTCACAACCTATCCAAAAGTGTTTCACGCCCTACACTCACCCCAAGAACCCTACAAGAGTAAATATAAACAAATTTACAACAACAAAATATTAACTTAAAACATTCACCAAGATTTTTGAGCTTTTTCATTCTTCCTTATCATCACAGAGAACCCGATATCATTAAAAACAACTTGAAGATATCAGGTAAATGAACTCCTACACTGCTCTATCCTCTTGTAAATATTAGTCCAAATACATGGAGATATGTAATTGCATTTCCAAATAACAACAAATTTATATAACAATGAGAAACCCTTTTATTACTATTCAAGGTTCACAAAAAATTTGGTCGATGTAAGAATAAACCTACATTTATAAAAAGTTCAATGCATACTACTCCAGAGTTGATATTGCCCACATTACGCCTGCAGTACGTCTAGTCTGGAGTGGATCACATTCAACTCTTACGATTGAAATAAAGCAATTCTATCCAGATGCCAAGCATGCACGACTAATAAATAATGCGAAATGAAATGCAAACTAAACACAAATGCAGGTACAAAGATAAATTCCATAAAAAATAAAGACCATTATAGGGTTTACTTGCAGTCAAACCAACTCTTTGTTGGTAATGAAGCCTCGTATGTGAATTCCTAGCTTCTACATCCTTCCAAAAGCCCTATTAACCATAAAATTCAAATTTTAGAATTACGATTCCTTTTCAACACTTCAAAACCAAACCATTTTTAGGTTACCACAGGATTAATAATACACTTTCAAACTCTTAAATAGATTTCAAGTCTCTTAACAATTGTAACAACTCCTTCAACACCTTTTTTCCATGTTTTTGAACTCTCTTGAGGTCTTAAACCATTATTTGGTTACAAAAAAATTTACAATTTACCTATGAAATTCAAATTGGGTCTTAAATCATTTATTGAACTCTAAATAAGATCTTAACAACCTATGCATTCCCAAATTGGAATTCATAACTAAATCAACAAGTCTAGGCTATGTCATTTCCCAAATATTGATTAGGGACCATTATGAGTCTCATTTGGACTCATTTGGTCGCAAATTCTTGAAAATCACCTCATTGCATCACAAATAAATGCTTTCAACTCCATTTTTACCATAACCAACTCATTTCATCTCATTTGATCAATTAAATCATTATTCCAATACCAATCGACTATAAATTACTTTCGAAACTAAGAACTAACCCAAAATCTTAAAATCAATTGATCAAACTACCATTTTCCAAATTGTTTTCTGAGTGCTTATCGATTAATAGGCCAACTCGGTACTGCCATGGATAAGGTCTAATGCAGTCTTAAGCACCACAAGGCTCTACCCATGCCCTCTTTAGCTTAGGTAGGGCAATGTGCTACTCACGAGAGCATAAAAAATAGCTGCTGCAATTGTTGCGGCAGCATTGTTGTTGTTCTCCTTTGTTTTGTGTTGTTTTTTTGTTAAGAACCAATCTACAATCACTTCACCCACCAAAGCAGCAACATCCTTCAATACCTCAATCAGTTTCCCCCTCAAATCAATCCAATCAAGTCACCAATCAATCAACACACCAACAAAAACATCATAATCACCATCCTCCTACAATATCCCACAACCACACCAATATTTCACATTAACAATAACATTACATCAGCCATAGTTTTCCCTTTTGACACGTGTCGAACGTGTACAATAAATTCCCCAACTTTATTATACTATTAATATTTTGTAGTAGTGGTAAGTGGGAATCATCTCTACAGGAATTTTTCAAATTCCTTAAGAAAAAAGGTTTTATATTTTTTTTTTTTTAATTTAATTTAATTAAAAACCAGAATTTAAACTAAGTCTTTCTAAATATAAAAGCAATTAAACTAACTAAACTTAATTAAATCAGACAAATCAAGGTTACTAGATTGAAAAAAATTCAATTTAATAAAACATAATAATAAATAAACATCTAAACAATCATGCTAAACAATGAAACTTCAACATGTTTTGCATCAAAACATGTTACTTTAACCCGATAGTCATTAACATACTTTCTAAAGTGTACTAGATCATTAACATAAGTAAACAACCTTTAGCCAGTCATTTGTTCTCCTTATACCGGTGGAAAAGCTACATTCTAATTTTAGAGCTAACTCATTTGAATAAAAAAAGACATTAACTTCACCCAATAAAACTGCATTACTGATCTCAAAACCTTAAGCGTGATGGTTCAATTGTAGTAATAATGTGATCAACAAAGGTTGATTATGGAAATTTCCCTCTGGGAAAGGTTTATATGGACACATGTCACTTATTTATATCTAATATATTGTTAAGAAAATTTCTTTTTAATTGATTTAAACTATACTAATCTATTCTATAAAATAATGTAAATTAATTTGTACTCTTATATTGAGAAGACTCTTAGTTCACAGCTTCACTTAGGTAATGAATTACTATGCTTTCATATCTCACTTCCTTCATTTCATTATGTGTGTGCAATGTTCAATTAGAATAGAAAAACTTCCCTCATATTCGCTTCAACCAACAATCATGGTGAAAAATGTCCTAATGAGCAAGCTAGAACTCCACTTATCAATGTGAATAATGTAAGTCTCACATAGCATTAAGTTCTAAATTTTTAAACACATAACCACTAAAGTTTACTATTCATGCCTTCCTTATCAATAACTATCTATCGATGTTATGTATATATATATATATATATATATATATATATATGTTACGGTTGTATTGTTCATATCTGGCTTAAAAGCTCCAATGGCCATGGTAACTCTTAAATCCTCTAATCAACAAACACGTGATCAAGATATTCATAGCATACACATAGAATCAATACAAATTCTAACCATTGCACTTTTTAACATTATAATCCATTCATAATTTCCTTAGCATCACATTCATACCATAGGATCCTTGATCATTAAAATAAACAAACCACTCACTCATCATTGAGATAAACACACAAATCATGGTATTCATTACAATCAAAGATTAAATCAAATAACTTCAATTAAATCAAAGAAACAATAGTGAGTAACCATAAGTGGAGTCTTCAGTGTTTTCTCCTTTAAAACTCTTCTCAATACTAAAAAACAACCTAATCTAGTGTAAACTATTACAATGTATGCTAATTTGTGATAATTTATGGTGATGGACATGTTTACCATGTTCTAATACCTATCTATACTCTTAAGACTCCAAAGAATACAATTAAAACCCTAATTATAAATTCCAAACGAACTAGAACTCCAAAACTTTCAATTTTTAATTCCTGATACTCTCTATAAGTGATCCATGCCATATGTGTAAAGCCACATCGCCGCCACAGCTTTGGCCTTTCTGTGTAATTTCTCCTCTCAGTAGGCTCAGTTTCCTATATGTACTGACCCAGCGCTATGTGTGTAACCCCACGGCGCTGCCACAACTTTGAGTGTAGTGCACCATTTCTTTAATTATAAGCCTTCTCCATGCCTTTCCCACGCCTTGCACTCTTTTTCTACAGCGTCAATGATCTATGCCACAATGTTAAATGTACTTTTGTTCTTTTTTCTCCTCATTTCATCATTAAATCACTCATTTGTCTCTTTTATACCCTGTAGACCTGAAAACATATAAATGCCATCAATTAGAGCTTATTCAAAGATATTTAGTCCAATTATACAAAGAAACTAGTCCTATATATAAGTCCAATTAAACACTTATCAAATAACCCCAAACTTAGGATTTTGATCATCCCGAGCAAAAAATATATTCAACTAAGTACTCTTATTTGTACTACTATTACTTATAATTCTTACTCATTTTACATAGTTCATAGAGTATCCTTTAATTTAAATAAGTTCAAGTTAATAATCCACTTAAGAGTTTTTCTTCATAAACACTATTATTCCAAAACACATAGCTTTAACAACATATTTAATTCACTTTTGAAACTCACAAGCAGTTCACAACCAAAACCATCAGTACTCACAAGTTTATTTCACCTTGACACTCAAGTAGCAAGTGTACAATCTCACGACTTCTCATTAAGCTCCAGAATTCACAAATAAGCATTTATCATACTATTTTTGTAGACTCTAGTACTTTAAAAGTCCATAGGGCTTCATATAGTTGGAAATAAAACTAAACTTAACTAACTTACTAGTACTCGAGCTAAATATATTTATTTGAAGAGTTTAATATAACTTTTGCCTTTCTTTCTTTCTCTTTATCTCTATTCTTTTCTCCTTATATATTTTTAATCAGACTGTCCTCGCTCCTTTTCCTATGGATTCCATTTTTCACATTTTTTCCCACCATCAAGTTATCTGCTCCTTTTCTTGTAGAAGTTATGGGACTCTTTAATTTTTTATTTTAAAAATCTTGTTAGCACTTCTCACTTTCACTATATCAAGTAAGTTTTAACTCCAACTTTTCATTTAATACCATGCTTATCTCTTCCCCTTTTAGTACTAAGTTTTTATTTACTTTATACTCAAGTAAGATTCATACTTATTATAGAATTCTTTAGAGATATAACATTTTCCACAAAAAGTGTTTTGCTATTGTTCTTGCTTTTGTTTCAAGTTCATGGCCTACCCTAACTCTAAGTTTCTAATCTTGAAACTATACCATTGTTTGCTACAATTCTTATTTTCTTCAAAAATGATAACACTCTCTCGAGTTTCATATCAACTAGATACTTGTATTCTTACTCATCCTCAATTAATTTTGTAAATGAATTACTCATTCATTTATATTTTACTATATATGACATAATCTATACTACTACTACAGATTTAAATAATAAGTAAATGAAAAAGAATACACTCCCATTTCTTCCTCCTTAACTACTTCAAAATTATTTTTTTATGATCAAACCTATAGTGTTTATCCGTATTTCATCATTTCTTACAACTTCCCATAGTGTTGATGCCCCAAAACTTAAACAAAACCTTGCGTTCAAGTTTTAAATATAAGCCTGAAACATAAAAACACCAAACACACAAACATATATAAATATAATTTGAGAAATAAACATAAAAATGCATAAACATAAAATTTAAACAACTACAAAAGTGAGAAAATATCCCAAATTAAAAATAATCAGTATTGATGTATCGCTCATATCCCAAGGTCTAGAGAGATCTTAATACTTAGACTATAGGACTGTGCATCATCATCAACTCTAGCATAGGATGATTTTAATAGACGTTCCACCCTTCTGCTCTGCACTACATCAAGATCAAACATGTAATTCGGTGCAGTTGGAAATTTGATAGACCTATCTGTAAGTCTCAAGCTTTTGGTCTTCTCATATCTAGCTATTTCCATCTGATAATATGAAAATGTGATAGACCAATATGCTGGTCTCAACCTTCTAAGCCTCTCACATTACTGAGCCTTATCCTCTTTGTACTGTCTCTTCAATTTAGCAATCCACAGCCTGTGCTGTCGTTGAGTTAAGTCCTCAAGTGGTGGTACCGGTGCCTGTGGTGGTGGAGGTGGTGGAAAAACTTCAGGACCATCCAAGTCATGCTCTCATATCAAAGGGTCTACAAACTCGTAGCCTTTAGCAAATTCTAGCTTGTGATCCTCGTCCTTTCCATATCCTTCATTTCTCAACTCTACGGCCAACTTCGTTATTGCTGTTGTTATTGCTGCATGATCCTTTGCTTACTTTGACAATAACTCAGCATCAAGTCTATCATTCTCGCTTTCCCTCTCTCATCTTCAGAGTCTTAGTATTCAATAGGTGATTTCAAAGTTAGCATAAACTCCTCATCTATTATTGTTTGGGCCTCTATTTCAAATCTTTCATCTTGAATAAATCTCACTCCAGTCTTCTAGCACATTTTGGTTATGAAGATTGAAAACAACTTTTTGTATCTCTCAGTTATGATTAACTCCCTTAAATTCTTATAAATTATATCCCCAATATTGATAATCCCATTCTTTATAATCTCATACAAACAAGCCGCCTTGGGTTTATTGATCTCGCCCTGCTGAATAGTCAAGTATGACGAAGCAACTAGAAAATGTTTCCATATTCCGTAAACTTTCCTTATACTCCCCTTCTTAATGTTCTTCGACACATTCTCAACTCCTATTATCCATCCTTGTTGTCCCTGAACAACTAATGCTCTCTCTATGACTCTAAAAGGATATAGGTCAAAAGGTCTCTCATACAAATCATTCGGGAAGGTATGTGGTTCTCCATTCATGCTCAACTATTCCAACCCATAGATGTCGTTTATGTAATGCTTATTAAATGAGACCATCGTTCCTTTCACTTTAACTAGATCACCTTTCCTTGTAAACTTTGCATTGGCATAGAACTCGTAAACTATTCCACGCACTTCATAAACCTTGTTCTCCCTATAATCTTGCGTGAAATGCTTCCAACTCCATTACCTAATGAAGTTATTGACTCTCTTATCATTCCTTTCTCACAAATGAACTCCTTATTATCAATGGCCTCATATCTCTCCTTAGCCTCTTTACTAATATAAAACTTAGAATTAAAAGGCCTAGGGGCATCTAAATAACAAGAAATTTATATAACAACATGAATCCCTCATTTCAAGTTCAAAGCTCGCTAATAGGTTGACCACCACAAAAGTGAACCTAAAACTATATTACGAGTTCGATGCATGCTCACCGAAAAATTGCTTGCTTTTTATCTTTTGTGTTCCAATCTATCTAGTCAGGAAACCTAGCTCCGAGTCCCGCTTGTGAGTCGTAGCACTAACAAGCCATTATTCGTAATGACATGAACGCATGACCAAGAATGATGCAAAATGCAATGTAGACTAAACACAAATGTAGGTATAAAGATAAATAAGTAGTAAAGACCATTGTAGGGTTTACTTACAACTAAACCAACTGAAAGGTGGTGACGAAGCCTCACATTCAAATCCTGACTTTCATATACTTCCATGTGTCCTGTTAAGAATATAAATCATCATTTCAAAGTCATAACTCTATTTGAATATCTAAATTCATATTTCAAGTCATAATGAAGTGAAACCACTTCCTAACTCATTTTTGGATTCCTAAGTAAAGCTTACAACTTAATTTACAAATCGTAAGCTTTGCCTATCTCAAATTTCGATTAGAAACCTTTAACGAATCACAATTTGGCTCATCAATTAGTCCAACCTGCAAATTTAACCAATGCCACAATTTGAAACTCAAACAAATTTTCATTGGTTCATTTCACCAATAAATCATGTGATTCATGTATTCATCAATATCTCATATTCTAAACTGAAACCCAAATGACATATATTTCATGAATCAAATATAGAACCCAATTAAACCATGCAATTCATTTATTTACATAAACATATAATGCATTTTATCAACAATCCTCATATTTCCCTATTCTTAACCAAGACAACAACACAACAAAATAGTTGCTTCAACATCCACCCTACAAATCCATCAATCCAATTCATTCCAACTGAAACTCTAACTCATTAGTTCCCTTCTTTCCAACTGACACTAAATTAACAACACAACAACAACAACAACCATGTACATCATCATTTAACCTCCCAAGCCAAATCTAACCCTAATTAATTAATGGCACTAACAACAACGGCGATAACAAAAATAACAATATCAACAACAACCCTAGATCCCCTCACTATCACCATCATCTCCTCAAACCTACAGCTGCTACAACCTTCACAATAGTAAATCATCACCTACTTCTCTTACTAGCTGTCATGCCTCACCATCATCACTCCACCCACCATTACCCAACCATTCATCGCCATATTATTCTCATTAAGCCATCTCTCTATCGATACAAAACAAAAAATCCAGGCCACCAGCAACCAACTCATTGAATTAACTGAATAACCACAAAATAAAATCAATAATCATAATTCCTTACCTCAATCAATTGTTCCATCCCACTGTTCTTCATCTTCCCTCTACAGTCACCATGACCATTAATGGCATGAGAAAGAAAATAGAGTCGTCACCGTTGAAGAAGTAAAAATGAGCTTGAGGGAAAAGCTACAGTCTAAAGAAAGAGGATGGTTATGATGATCAGGATTATTGGCAAGGAGAGAGTTTGAGTCGAAGGGAGATGAGACTGAGAGAGATAGGAGGAAGAGCACCAAGAGATAGAAAAGAAAATCAATTCAAAAGAGATTCAAGAGGGAAAACAAATAGGGAGACAAGGGAAATATATAGTCGTGAGCTTGAGAGTAAGAGAATGAGTGATTGAAGGAAGAAGGAAGACGATGAGAAGAGAAAAATTGAGTTTCTCGATCCCTTTGATCGATTTGCTTGATAAAAAGAGTTGTTTGATAAATAAAATGACCAATTTTCCCCTACACTTATCACCTCTCTTAACAAAACACACTTCCTTTTGTTAGTAATTTACCATTTTCTTTAAATTTCATGTTTCTTTTATATTTTTAGCTAAAATTAAACCCAGAAAATACCCCAATTTCATCAGAAATTGAGAAAATTTCCAACGCGTTCCGAAACTCGCAGACACTGCATCTACCCCTCAACTTGACTTTATTTTGCAATGAAATAGTGTAAATTACACACACTATGCATACGACACACAAGAATAAAATATTTACTCATGATCTCTAGTTCGTAATGCGTGGGTTCCACCTCGGATACTTAAATCTCAATTTAAATACGAAAATACTTACGTAGTCACCTAATCAAGTTCATGAAATTCTTGGACTTCATAGTGTTTGCATTTCAAACAATCCTAGTTACTACTTCAAATAGATAATGAACCAAAAAATCACATAAATATTGGCCACTATGCACATGACACTCAAATTCATGATTGCAATTCGTAAATAACAATCTATAAGATAGTGAATCAAAGAATATGATTGGTTTAAAGCATTAAATACACATTCATCTCATCATGACTACATTGCAAAATGTATCTAGTTCATGTTTGGAGTTTTGTTTAGATTAATAAACTATTCACTCATGTAATAAATAACACCATAACATTAGAATTAAAAGAGATAATTAAAATACCTTAATGATAACTTGAATCTTCAATCTTTTCCAAAAGTAAAACATTAAATAATGGCCTCCAAACTAAAGCAAAAAGTGCAAAACTAACAAAAAGCTCTTACTTTCGCATTCTAGGGTTTATGTTTATAGTTTAGTAGGCAATACATATCCTTAACCAACTCAAAATCATTTTTGTATTAAAAAATCCGTGAATTCGTAGCCAACAATTCTTAGCAATTATTTGTGTAAGTGGAATCACAGGGAAAGTCCGTAATTCTTAGGTCTCTAGTTTTATCGATTTAGACTGTGATTATGGGTTACAATGTATTGTTGGGAATCGCTGGTACAAAATCTCAACTCTTCCTTGCTTCCTTGGTGATGATTCTTCGTGCACTGTTTTCACTTGGTCAATTTCTTCATTTTGTTCCCTTTTTCCTTCATTTCTTCAAATATTCCTTTTATCACTGGAAATATAAAAAACAAGAGAAAATCCCATATAGTCTAGTTTTTTAAATACGAAATCATCCTAAAATCAACTATAAAATATTCTAATTGTTGACTTGTCAAATACCCTCAAACTCAGCACTTTGCTGTCCCGAGCAACTGAATACTCTCAGTCAAAAATTCTATTTTCATCCCTCATTTTGTTTTCATAATTATATATTCCTATTCTTTAACAGAGATGATCTTTAAAAAAACATATTACCTTCAAAAATAAAAGTCAAGATAAAATGGGAGGAATTAAAGAACAATACCATTTATATGACAACTCATCCTCTAGTTATGCAACTCACGTTAGAAATCAAAGTTAACCGATCACCAAGGTTAAGCCATTACATAGTTTTTCTCAATCTCCACTGACAAGCATCAAGCTTACGATGACCAATATAGAATCTCAAGATACAAAAATCACTAAATCAATTTCATTTTTAAAAAATATTTAAAATATCACTACAATCAAAGTTGATAGAAAATCTTATTCACCAATAATCATCATTTCATATCTATTTGCTTTAATGTTGGAACAAGAAATATTTCACTCAACTTAGCTATCAGCATTCAAGCTTATCTTTTATTTAAAGAGTTTCTCATAAACATCCTTCCATTTTTTATATACCGCTATTTCTTTCTTCATATGAATATATTCTTTTTCTTCATATTGTATTCATACGATTCCCTACTCTATTTCCTTTAGATATCATTTTTTTATATAAGAATTCTTTCTCAAATTTTTCCCACCACTAGATTTCCTACTCCATTTTCTTTGGAATCTGCGGATCTCTATTTTTTCACATTTAAAAATTCTTGTTAACTATTCTCACTTCCATTATAGTCAAGGAATTACTCTTTCCAACTATGTAAAGTTTATTGGCTATTTCTTATTATTCTACTTAATTGTGGCATAAACTTTTTCAATATATATATATAAACTTGATCAATAACTTTTGTATAACAAGATTTGTAGTAATCTATCTTGTTTATCTTGCACTATCATTTCGATCACCTGTTCATTATAATGTCTAACGCAAAGCAATCAATCCCTTCTAAACTCTTCTAGTGTATACACAACCTAGGTTAAGTTAAATAGGGTATAAAAATTCCTTTCCATCATAAAATCTATGTTTTCATGGGTAATAAAAATATATTACTTCTATTTAAATCCAAATCATATTCAATTCACATATTTCTAACTAAAATAAATTAAAATGAAGAATTGTTACTCTAATTGTGCAAACAAATTAAAAAAATTTATGTCAAATAAATTCTAGTTCTCAAATCTTCCATACTTGGCTTCTTTATAGTTCACTTCACCTACAATACCCCCAAACTAATTCCTAACCTTTTCTTTAAGGGTTAAAATAAAGTCAGGTTTTTCAACAAAACAAAACAAATATACCTCGTGAAGCATAATAGAATTGAATAAGAAATTTAAATTGCTTTTCAAAATTAAACAATAAACATCATATAAAAGAGATACACAATGGAATAAAACATTCATTTCTCATTAAACTTCAAACAGAGTTCACATTTCACATATATAAGCAAATACTTCAAAAACCTACAAAGTACTCTGCACATAAGTAAATTCCTCTTCGCTTTCTTTAGCTTCATTTTCATTCCTTGGAGCAATAGGTTGGGAAGTATAGTTAACAGTTGGGTTATAAACTTTCAATGGTAATCTTGACTGCATTGAAGGAAGGTCGAAGCACCTCCTATAATCTAGTAAACATTTACTCCTCCTTTCAGACATGGAATGGTGGCACGCTAGAGATCTTTCATTTGCTTCTGATAAGATAAAATATGTATTGTCATTATTTGTTTAACCAATACTCGATAAGAAAAAGGAAATGATATAATCTCGTGAGTGTATGCATAGCTGTTGGTTCTGTAGTTACAAACTTGTCTATATATATAGAACACGTCCTAAATAGAGTCACAAGTATTCTCCAAACAGATACTCGAGACAACAGGACAAGATAACAATGAAAACTTATATATGTCCAGCAAGGCAAGAATATTTGATTAACAAGTCACGAGAAAACTAAGGCAAAGTCTTTTTAAGCAAAGAAGAAAAAGGAAAATAGTATATTTGTCACATCATTAATTGAAGACGCAATATGGAAAGTTTCTAAAATCTTGTATTGTGTTTTCTTTATAAATTTTGTAATCAAGAATTGCAAATTGTCCCTTCTTTAGAGGCTAAATGTCGAACTTGAGATAGACAAACACTAGTTCGATTTTTACCTTTTTTTTTCAAACCTGTCAAGGGGACTTGACTTGTAAGCCGAGGGGATCTCGAGTACTAAGGGTATCTTAGGTTAGTGTAGAATCATTGTAAGGGAAGCGAGTAAGGTAACAAATTTCGGTGAGGGATCACTAGCTAGATGATGGATCATTAGTTAGGGACTTTGTGTAAATTTGTACGTCACTTTCTCTTAGCGGATCTTACACCATGGCATAGCCCACAGACATTGGATGGGAGGTCCAAACTATATAAACAAGATCTTGGTGTTGTTGTTTGGCGCATTTGTTCACTATTTTGTACTATTTACTTTTTAAGTGCATTTATCCTTACAAGTGGTATAAGAGCCAACACCTAGGCTCTTTGTTATATCAAAGAAGGTGTAATCCTTAGTGAATCAATGACTTAATTAATGCAATCAAATTAGCTGAAATGGGTATCTATTACGAAGCACCATTATTCACCAGTCCCAATGAAATTGAATTATGTTTCCCACATATGGAAAGGCATAACGCTAAATCTTAGTTATTTCGATTTTTGCAATTTGTTTTATTTTGTTTTATGACAGGGAACAAGTTGGATAGATCCACGATAAGTGGAGATGTTGAACTTCCTTATAATGTTATTGCATCTGTACAAATAGACAATTAGTCTGCTTCTAAACCACAACAGTCAGCCTGTTTCTATACCCACAGACAGTCATCCTACATCTGTACCCACAACAGTGTTTACAGACCCAGTGCATGTGTCCACAATTGTTTTTGTTAAAGGTAATGATGAATTCATGGGGAGTGAGAGTAAGTATAAAAGTTTATATGCTTCATTTCAAATTGCTTTGATATTGACTCATACTACAAATCTTTTGTAGTATTTATATTTCCACTATGCTTACTACTGAAATGGTAGTTAATTATTTTCCTTTTTACGAGTTTTGATATTTTTTTCCTGAATAGGGAGACAATATAAGGATGACGGGGGAGTTCATTTAGTTAATACATGATACCTCCCTTGAAATACTCTCTCTTACCCTTGTTTTTATTTTGTCACGAATGGGCAAAGAAAAGCTTATATTTATGGGGAGCGTAATACACTTGAAAATGAATATTTAGTCGTACTTTTATTTGTATTCAGTTCTTAAATTTTATTTTCGCAGGACTTTACTATATTAATATCACATTGTTTCGCTTATTGATCTTTACTTGCTTTATGAATTGCATGTTTCTATTGTTAACTCTGTCATAATCTTTTCATATTGAGTTGTGACAAATAAATGACGAAATGAGAGATTGATAAGTTGAAATAGGCATTTTATTGTTTGTACAACCAATACTCTATAAGAAAATGATATTATATAATCTCGTGAGTTTATGTAGAGCTATTGGTTCTATACTTGCAAACTTGTATGTAAATACATAACACGTCCCAAATAGATTCGCAAATATTCTCGAAACAGATACTCGGGACAACTTGACAAGATAACAATGATAACCTATATACTTTCAGCAAGGCAACAATATTTGATTGACAAATCGCGAGAAAACTAAGTCAAGATTCCTTTAATCAATGAAGAAATAAGGAAATAATATATTTGCCACATCATTGATTGGAGACGCAATATTGAAAGTTTCTAAAATCTTGTATTGAATTTTCTTTATAAATTGTATAATCAAGAATCACAAATTGTCCCTTCTTTGGAGATCAAAAGTCGATCTTGAGATAAACGAGCACTAGTTCGATCTGTATCTTTTTTCCAAAAATTTCAAGGGGTCTTGACTTGTAAGCCAAGGGGATCTCGGGTAGCAAGGGGATTTTGGGTTGGTGTAGAATTATTGTAAGGGAAGTGAGTAGTGTAAAAAATTTCAATGAGGGATCACTAGCTAGATGAGGGATCATTAGTTAGGGACTTTATTTAAATTTGAAATTCACTTTCTCTAAGTGGATCTTACACCTAGGCGTGGCCCCCGCAGACGTAGGATGGGAGGTCTAAACTGCATAAATAAGATCTTGGTGTTGTGGTTTAGGGATATTCATTTTGTTTACTATTTTGCATTATTTACATTTTGAGTACATTGATCCTTTCAGCTTTTAACATCTCGTTATTCCTTAAAATTTGCTTCTCATTGCGTCGAAAAGCTTTAAAAAAAGGATTTGAAAAATCCTTTCCTTTTAGATATTTCCATGGATGTAGAACCGCTTTCTTCCACCGGAACATATACTTAAATCATCAGATTCACTGCTCGCTCATTTCTTCTTATGTGCTTACTTGGAGTCTCTGGCGAATAGTTTCATCTTAAATTCTGGACCTCCTTATCTCATTGGTCTCCCTCTCATCTTCCAAATCGTTATATCCATTCACTACTCTCATCTTTTTAATCGCAACGTCTGTGATAGTCTCTAAGGTAGCATATCAAAGTCTATTTTAAGGGAACCAACCTTGGCCTTCATATATAGTTGAGTGATTAAAATTGGTGATGGAAGGCCGTCATGCTTCATAGTCATCATTGCTTGTCTCATTGATTCATAAATTATGTATCTAACATTAATATACCTCATCTTTATAATAATGTGATAGAGTAGAGCAGCTCTATGGTTCTTCACTTATGAATGTTTGTTAGTGGGGTATAGGCAAGTGTTTATGATGTTGCTCCAATGCTTGGTTGTTCTCTTAAAATTGGTGATTTTGATGAACTTCGGATGACCATATGTATGAAAAGTAAATCCCCATCTGGGAATTACCTCTAAGGCTTCTTGAATTTGTATGGATGGGTAAATTTCCTTAGGGAGGTAATGCATGCTAGGATAGTCGGAATAATCATGTCTAACTCTAAACTTCAGAAGTCCATAGCATTTGTTCTATACCTTAAGTGAAATATCTATCCTCCCTCCCTGAACTATCACTTCCTTACAATTTTTACTCACATATCCGTAGAATTGGTGAATTAACTCCGAGCATCCACTTTTTAATCTACCTTCGTATTCCCTAAGAAGTTGTTCTTACTCTCTTTCCCGTATGATGCTCACAATTTTATCTTCATATTTGTTCACATTTAAGATTTGGAGTCCTCTCTCGGGTATGATAACACTTTTCATATCTTGAAATATCTATTTTACACTTTAGGACTAACGAATCTCATGGAGTCATTGGGAATTTATGAGTTTGGGTCTAGTTGGTCAAAATCCTCCTCTGAACTAGGTGGAGTAGGTGCTCCTTTGGGGCTCTCTATCATAATCCATTTCCCTTTCTCTTGTGCACTACTCCTACCTCTTCCACTACCTCATCTCATCATACTGATCAAATCACTACTATGAATCGGTAAACCAAAATTATGTATTTGATAGAAAAATGGACTTAAGCCGAGTAATTTGTGAAAATCAAATTGCTATCGAGAAATTTAAAAAGATTATGAATAAAATATTGATTTTTGACAAAACTTATTTGAAAATCACGGGAGTCAAAAATATGAGAACAAGTCTGTTGAATGGTCTTTCAAAAACTCACAAATTAAACTCTCGATTATTGAAAAGTTCAATCTGAAATATTTTCAAATATCCTTCCAAAACCTCTATATTTTTCAAAATCATGGAATTTGTAAACCAATAGTTACTACTATTGGAAAACCTAATCCAATATAATTCATTAGATGTATTGAAGTAGAGTTTGACAAAAAGTTGCAAAATCAATTGAAAATTTTGCACAAATCCAACATAGAGGGTTAGGGTTGTGATGCTTTACCTTCTTGAGAGTGAATCTTGCAAGATGTGCGCTCTTCAGCTTCTCTAACTTAGTACTCCAAGCTCTATGTTTGAATTTCCTTAACCCTAACTTGACTCTATACTCTCAAATTTGACATTTTGGTGTTGAACGAAGCTAGGTAGAGGTGGGAATAACTAAAATAAACTAAAATTGAGTTTAGGAGGGTTGAATCTTTGCAAGAAATTGGAATTTTTGTGAAAGCGTGTAATGGTTTGATGATGTGAATGGGGTGGCGTGTGTGGTGACTTAGGGTTTTGATTTTAAAAACCAAAAATCGTGCCCAGCGATTCATGTGGTAATGGAATCGCTGGGAATCGTTGTGTAAATCGGTACAAAGTGAGTTACTATTTTCACTGATTTGGCCAGCGATTCCCATATTAGGCGAATCGCGGAATTGCTGGACTTTGGATTCACACTGAAATTCTATGTGTTCTGCTACCGATTTTGCCAGCGATTCTTAATGTTATTTGAAATTGTCGGGAATTGCTAGGCCTCATTTTTGCTATTTTTTCGATTTTATTTCATGAATAACGTATGTATCCTTCCTAATGGTAAACATAAAGGTAAGATTAACTGAAGAAATTCAAAAATTTCATAAATTTGATCAGGATATGTATCTAACTGGTAATTTTATTTATTACTAAAATAGATAAATAAACAAATAAGCAAGTTCAAAATGCAAACATTCATAAACGCCATGAAAATAAAAATAACTTGATGATCCCCCCTCTATTTGAAGCTACTCTAAGCGTGACTTCAAAGAGTAATTCCAAAAGATAGTTAAAATGAGAGAGAATAAAAAAAGCTATACTAAAGCTAGGGATCTAACTAAAAATTGAAAAAACTTAAATAAATAATGAATATGGGCTACCTCCCATAGAGCGATGTTGTTTATGGTCATTTGCTCGACTAATAGAAAAATCAATCTTCATTAAGTGTGAGCGAATCAATCTTCACTTCAAGTGGTTCCTCATCAAGAATGTCTTCACTAGGGTCAAAAAAACGTCTGTCGTCAATGATCTTATCACTGAAATTAAATTGCCTTTCTTATATATCGTCCCCAAGTTCTCTCTTATTTTTAAATGATACTACTTCATCACATGTCTTTAATGTAACTAGCCGCTCACGTATGTCAATGATAGCTCCAGCATTTAATAAGAACGTTCTACCCAATAGCATCTGATGATCTGGGGCAGTTGTTGGCGTGATTAGGAAATTTGTAATATTGGTGGGCCTACCCACTCTTACATGCACATTCTTTGATACTCCTAATGCGATTGTACAAGTTCCATTTGGCTTTAACACTGTAATAGGTGGTTTTCAATGAATCCTTAATTTTGTCAAAAGAAACTAATGTTTCAGATTCATATCGGCTCCCATATTGAGTTGAACTCCGTAGAAGGACATCTCATTGATTTGTATGTTGAGGTAGGTATGCCATCGGTCCTCTATAAAGATTTTGGCTGGATTGTCATTCTCACGAAACTTCTCATAATACGAGTTGTCCATGTCGCACTTGTATCGGTCTCTGGCAGGTTGTTTATCCTTTTGTGATTTCTTATTCTTCTTCTTTCTTAGTATTACTATCAATAGCTTTATTGTTTCATTGGAATTAACTTTTACGATATGCTCCTCCATGGTGTTTAGTTCATTTAAAAAGTTGTCTACTGGGTCAAAGTTAATGATCTCCATATCATGTGAGACAATTTTCATGATAAGATTTTAATCTATGGCCGTTAACATTAAAGATTCTCCCTGTTTCTCTACTTTCTATCTCAACAGCACTATGGGGAAATATATGTGTGACTACAAAAGGTCATGTCCATCTCAAGCAAAGTTTTCTAGGAAATAATTTAAGACGTGAACAAAAGAGTAAAACTTTTTGTCCTAATTTAAAATTCTTATTATTCAATTTATTGTCATGAAGTGCTTTAGTTTTATTTTTATAGATAGAAGCACTTTCATACGCATCATTTCCCAATTATTCTAAGTCTTGGATACTAAATTTATGTTGCCTTCCTACATTATCATAATTCATATTACATGTCTTAGTCGCCCGGTATGCCTTATGCTCTAATTCAACTGGTAAATGACATGCTTGATCAAAAACTAGTCTATAAGGTGTCATACTTAATTATATGTGTCTTAAATCTAGTACTACATGCCCATAATGCATTTTCTAAACAAAGACTCCAATCTTTACGTGTTGGACATACTGTCTTTTCTAAAATTCATTTGATTTCTCTATTTGAGGATTCGACTTGTTTGTAGGTGAAATGTAGTAGATGTTCTTTATGTAACATTGTATTTATGAAATAGAGTAGCTACAATTCTATTGCAAAAATATGAACCTCTATCGCTAGTCAATGTTCTAGGTGCTCCAAAAGTATTAAAGATCCTTGATTTTACGAAATTAACTACTATTTTATAATCATTAATTTTGGCGCCTATAGCTTCTACCCACATCAAAACATATTCTACGGCTAACAAAATGTAAATATTTCCATTAGATGCTGGAAAACGTCTCATAAAATCTATTCACCAAACATCAAATACTTTGCAAAACAGAATATAACACAAGGGCATTTGGTTCCAATGTCCTAAGTTTTTGGTTCTTTGATAATTTGGATAAGCTTTCGTGTAATTATAACAATCGTGGAATAAAGTAGGCCAAAAGAATCATGAGTCTGATATTTTACGGGTTGTACAACAAGGACCAAAATGTCTTCCATAAGCATAAGTATGGCAATGAGCCATTAGAATTGTATTTCCATTTTTGGAATACGTATTCGAATGGTTTGGTCGGAACATAATTTCCATAAGTAAGGATCATCCCATAAATAATGTTTAGAATCGTGTTTAGTCTTATTCTTTTGAGCTCTTGTTAAATGAGGTGATAACCTATTAGTAATGAGGTAGTTGACTATATCGGCATACCATGCACTAGTAATAGCTATCTTATATAGGTGTTCATCTAGAGATTCATCTTTCAATGGTATTTGGGGGTTCACCATTTTGTAGTCTACTTAAATGGTCTGCTACTAAGTTTTATGCATCATTCTTGTCTCTTATAGTGAGATCGAATTCTTGTAACAATAAGGTCCATCTAATTAATCTTGGTTTAGCATCTTTCTTTGCCATCAAATATCTTAATCCAACATGATCTGAGTGAACTATTACTTTTGTTCCTAGTAAATATGGTCTAAACTTTTCTAATGCAAACATAACTGCTATGAGTTTTTTATGGTAGTATAATTTAGTTGGGTGGGATCCAAAGTTCTTGATGCATAATATACAAAATAAGAATCATTTCCTAACTTTTGACCGAAAATAACTCCTACTACATAGTCACTTGCATCACATAATATTTCGAAGGGTTGTGACCAGTCTGGTGACTTTATCATGAGTATGGTGATCAGGGCATCTTTTAGCTTAGTAAAAGCTACTTTGCATACAGGTGTGAACTCGAAGGTAACATATTTTTTCAAAAGTTTGTATAAGGGTTGTGTTATTTTAGAAACATCTTTCATAAAATGTCTGTAGAATCTTACATGGCTAAGGAAATATCTTACCACTCTCACAGTAGTGGGGTAAGGTAATGTTTTTATAACTTGGATTTTAGCAGGGTCTACCTCTATTTCTTTTGTTGACACTATGTGTCCTAGTATAAGTTCATCATTGACCATAAAATGATATTTTCATTTTTCAATACTAGATTATACACCTTTGAAATGTAGCGGGTTCATTAGGAATACTTCTACAAGCAAATATACCGAAGGGGCAAGTAAAAGTGGTATTTTCTATATGTTAAAGAGTTACAACAATCTGATGGAATCCAGAGCATCCATCTAAACAACAGTAGTGTGTTCATCCAGCTAGTATTTTTAACATTTAATCTATAAATGGAAATGGATTGTGATTTTTTTAGTTGCAACATTTAGCTTCCTATAATCTATGCACACTCTCTGACCATATTGGATTCTAGTTGGTACTAGTTCTCCATGTTTTTTTTTATAACTGTGATTCATGTCTTATTTGGAACAACATGTATCGGGTTGACCCAATTACTATCTACTATTGGGAATAACATTCATGCGTCTAGTAATATTAATATTTCTTTCTTTACTACTTACATTATTAGTGGAATCAATCTACGTTGAGCTTTGTCTAGAGGGTTTTGTGTCTGCTTCAAGATTAATTCTATGCATACATAACAAGTCAATAATTAGAGATATTCTATAGTTCATTTTAGGATGATTTTATATGTAAAAGACTATATTACACTGATTTTTCTCTTATTTTTTATATTTCATGTAATAAATGGAGAATATGAAGAAATGAAGGAAAAATGAAAGATTATGAAGGAAATAATCAAGTAGAAGAAGTATGGAAAGAATTATCATCAAGGAAGCAAAGAAAAATTGGACATTTGTACTAGCCATTCAAAGCGATTCTTGGATCGATGGACACAAGAACGGACCAACGAGATCAATTTTTTGGATTTTTCCAGTGATTCTTGTCACACCTTAATCGCTCTGAATTATTGGGTAAGATTACGGGAATTTAAAATAACTATGAGTTAATTGAGTAGTTTAGGGATGTTTACTACTTAAAATACTATAAATACTAAACTAAAGTTACGAAATTAGATGTTATTAAGTATGTAGATCAAAATTCCATTGCTCTTAGAGCCACTATCTATTATTTTCATATATTATTGCGTTTGAAAAAGATTTGACGATTCAAGTATTTTAATTAAAAGGTGTTTTCAATTATGTCTTATATTTATATTATTGCAATGTTATTTATGATTTTGAGTGAAACGTTTGTTTGATCTAAACAAAGTCCGAACATGAAACTAGATCTGTTATTCAATGTAGTTATAATGAGATGACTTTGTGTTTAATGCTTTAAACTTAATCATATTCTTTAATTCACTGATTTAATAGGTTAATATTTATTGATTTTAATCATGATTTTTGTATTACATGCATAGTTTAGAATGTATATTGTGATATATGGTTTCATTATCTATTTGAAATAGTAACTAGGATTGTTTGAAAGGAAAACATCGTTTAAATATCATAGGTAAATTTGAGATCTAAATCTAGTGTTGAAGTTGCTTTCCGAAGATGTTAGATTTAGTTGTTCGAAGTTCTCTTAAAGTTCAATGCACTTATATTGCGTGAAATTATTGTCTTTCTGTAAATAAAGGGATTAGCTCAATAGAATTAGAACATGGCTTTTCCACTGGTATAAGAGGAACAAATGGCTGGCTATATGTTGTTTACTTACTTATGATTAAAGTTTAATGTGGTTCTATTGCTTGAAATTAATGTCTTTGTGCTCATGGCTATATGGATTGGATTAACATGTTTGGAATGCAAATAGATTTCATTGTTCTGGATACTTATTCAGATATTTATTTTCTATTAAATTTAATCTATTTGATTGATTATGAAAACTGAATTGTGTTAATTAGTTAAGATAATAAAGTTAGTTAATTATTAGTATATTATAGTTAGTTATTAGTTAGTTTAATCATTATAATTAATTAAATAAAAAATAAAAACTTTAAAAAATCATTTTTCCTAAAGAGGTCCGTTATATCCCTATGGAGATGAATCCCACTCGCCATTACTATAAAATAATTAAAGTACAATATTAAAGGGGAAATCATTGGATACGCCCGACATGTTGGGGTATATGCCCTAGATCAATCTACAAACATTGTTTATCTTATACTTTTAGTTAATAAAATAGAGGCTTTTTGTTTAATGTTTTCTTATAAGTGATTGTATGTTTACCTTATAATAAGATCCATGGATATTTGTTGAAATATTCTAAATGTCACTAGTCGATCATTATACTGGGAACTATAATCAATAAAGACTGATGTGAATCATGATTGATGGTCATGTGATGATCATTCGTATAGGGATACGAATTGAGTTCATGAGTACTTGTTGAGAAACAAGGTATTGGACCGACCCGCTATGAGAACACCACATGGATTAAGTCATAGATGTTACTCATGATAGGTATATTATTTAGTCTTTTGACTTGAGATTAGTATAGACTTCAATATTAGGAGCATAGTAATTTGAAACAATCTAACGTTGTCTTTAACTAGATGATTATAAAGATTGTGATTGGTTACCATGTGAAAATTATGTTAAGGTATGTAATCAAGATAGAGTTTTTCCCCTTCATATAGAGAGATATAACAGTGGGTCCCTCAATATGATAGACTGATAATGTACAAGTTCATGTGAATTGATATGATCAATGTCATTTGGATGCTTTCAGTCTACATAAAGATCGAGACTAGTAAGATTGTACATTAAGGGTGACTTTCCATGCCTTATGATTAATTAAAGGATATCACATGACAAAAGGATATGATATATGTTATTCATTAGGTTGTATCGATTTGATATTCATACTACTTGGGTAGTCATAATGCCTAGCTAGAGATCGCTTATGACTTGTGTACCAAAATAGTTTTGGTTAACTGCCTACGTCGCATGAACCTATTGGGTCGCACAAAAAGGATTGCTTTGTGTAATTTCAACTGGTTTATAGAAATGAATTTTATATGATAAAATCATGACATTAAAGCCCTTACAATTTGTTATATGATAACTTATTAATAAAGGTGTATGTGTAATTTTTTTTTGAATTGCCTTAAGTACAATAGTTATACTACGAATAGATTTTTGAAGTGATCTTATCTACACATATAAATAGTGGTTGAAATCCTAAAATGGAAAAATTATTTTTACTATTTAGAATTCTCTAGATTTTAGGAGAGAGAAAAATGTTTTCTATCTCTCTTAGGGCTAACACTCAAAATTGTAGTCATCGTTCGTTTGTGGATTTTCAATAAAGGACGCACGCTTGAACGTCTTGGAGATCGAACAATTAGAGAAGGAAATCACAGATTAAGGTATGGTTTACTTTTGTAGATCTAGTTTAACGGAACTTATTTTCGATCCTATTGAGATTTTTCAAAAACTGTTTTGGATTTTACACTGCGTATGAACCCCAAAACCCAATATGACACGTGTCAATTTTTGGGGGCGGTTGCAGGGGATTTAAACACAATTTCTTAAGAGTTTTAGACTTTGTATGGTGTATCCACTTCATCATTCTAATTCCACATGATTTCTACATCCGTTTGATTCAGAGGACAACAAAAACGTAGAGGACACCAACCTACCACAATGGAAGTCAATAATAACTTTAATCTTAATAATAATGGTAATGACAATAGAGACCTTTCTTTTAAGAAAGCTAATCAAAATTTCATGGCTTATGAAGCAATGTGTATTGCCTATCTTGAAGGATTTCTTGAAATTGAACTTAGATATGGATTCATTAGTTCTCTACCTAACTTCGATGGTAAGGACAATGGAGACTTAAAAAAATTTATAAGGGAATATCAACACAAAGTCAATGGGATGAAACCTAAAGACTGCAAGTTAGAACAAGTTAAACTTAAAGATTTTCCTTTTGTATTAAAAGATCAAGCACAAGATTGGTTGTTTATCTTCCTCAAGACTCGATAACCACATGGACTCAAATATCAGAACCTACCCTAGATCAATATATCATTGCAAGAAAAATTAGTACCTATAGAAGACAAATCATAGTCGTGAAAATGAAAGACCATGTAAACTTTACATAAATTTGGGTTAGATTTCAAAGATTAATTTCATCTTGTCCATAATTTGGATACATTCAAAGAGCTTTATTAGAATACTTCTATGGAGGAATAAATCATTTTGAACAAAGACTATAAGATACCGTATGCAGTGGATTATTATTCAATGTTACACCAACTTTAGCGAAAGAATATTTAACAAGATGGCTAAATAATCTACAAAATATTGTGAATATATCGATTCATCAATAAAAAAAGTTTATGAGGTTAATAATAAAACAAGTAATAAATTGGATAAAAAATTTGAAAATTATCTAACATGGTTAAACAAATATTAAAAGATGGATCACATCATGTTAAACCATGTGAATTTTGTAATGAAGTTACACATCATACGGATGTGTGTCCTACTTTACAAGAAGAAAATAATGGATAAGTCAACGCGATTAGGAACCAATACTCTAGTCCGCGTAGGAACCAATACAATAACAACGATTATTATAATGGAAAACCAAGTTCAAATCTTAGCTACAGTCCACAAAATCAAAACTATACCACTTTTAAACCGAAAGCACCTATACAAACTACACCAATACAAAAACCTCAACAAACTATCCAACCTATGCAACCAAATCTAGAACAAATATTACACCACTCTATGACTCTAAGTAACCAAAACTTAACGCGAATTTCTCAAAACCAAATTAAAATCGATACGTCTATTAACAACTTGAAAAACTAATTAAGTCAAATGACTTTACAAATCAACAAGTTAAGTAATCAAACCAAAGTAACTATTTAACCTAAGAACACTACTAATCAAACACAAGTCAACTCTTTATTTTATGAAAATGAAAAAGAAATGAACACGCAACAATAGACACCAAAAAGAGGTAAAAAGAAAACTAAAGTACCTAAGACAATAGAAAAAGAAAAAGAGGGGATAATGGAAAATGTCATTCCCACTACGGAATGGATGGCCGAGTAACTAAAATATACACCTTTTTTCGAAAGGCTATACCAATGGTATTTAGCCAAAGTTGAAGCCTACGAAAAATCTTTACAAAATTTTGAATTAATTAACCAAGACAAAGTAAACGATAATTATACGTCAAATGAATATATGCATTCTAATTCGATCGTTCTAAAATGATTAGCAAATGCTTGGGTTGAAGAACCTAAAGAAGACATATCCAAACCATTTGGGAAATTATAGATTAATGAAGATTTAGAACAAAGGATTTCACCTTTAATGAGAATGCCTGAGAAATATTTCGACCTAGGAATGTTTGTCATACCAATCACGATAGGCAATTCTTCTATTGAATTTGCTATGTGTGATCTCGGGGCATTATTAATGTTATCACTTGAACTCAATCATTGAAAATATGATCATTAACTACTACGCCTATTAATATCACTTTAGCAAACAACACCATTATTGGACTGTAAGTATTATTAGAAGACATTCGAGTACAAGTACAAGACTTAGTATTTTCAGCTGATTTTTATGTCATGGAAATGCGAGATTTTACATCACCCAATCCTTTGCCCATACTATTAGGTAGACCTTTTCTAAAGATAGCTAGAACTAAGTTAGATATCTCTGAAGGAACAATGTCTGTGGAATTTGAAGATACGATTGTCAAATACAAGATTAATAATGAACATAACTATGATACTTACGAAGAATATGATGAATAATTTGATAATGAAATAGAAAATAATAACTTTTTAGACTTAAGCTATTATGATAACTTTAATGCTTAAATTTATGCAATCAATGCAGTAACAATGGAAATTGATAAAGGGATTCGAAAGAAAGAAACAGTTTAAGACATTTCAAAAGTAAAGAAAGTAATGCAAGAATGGAGAGTTAAGCAACCGAAAAATGGAAATATCACTAACAAGACAAAAGTTTCAAGATCCAAGTATAATAAGAAAATGAAAAAGCCGGACATGAATCCTATAACGATTAATGATCCTAGAGGCATACACTTGCACATTAAAATGAAATGGGCTTGGTAGTATAGAGCTCAGTGTGATACAAACTCTAACACAAATCTCATTCCCATACATTTCTTTCTATACACTCAATTGGAGTTGAGTTCACTTGCTTCTAAGCGATCCTATTTACCGGTTGGAACTTCACTTCAACCAATTGGAGTGGTCATGATGTGCTAGTTTAAGAGGACAACAACACCGTACCCACAGACTTCTTGGTAATGCCACACTTTATCAATGAATATCCTCCTTCAATATTAGGATGACTTTTCTTAGCCACTACTCATGCTATTATGAATATTCTGAAAAAAAATAATTACTTTGTCAATCAATGGCCGAGCACTCACTTTTTTGGAATGGTATTATTGTCACGACTCGAATTTTAAATATTAGTTTATTCATTCATCAGGATCACTAACTCGTGATGTGAGACCCGCATCGAGATACGTGCACTGACTGAGTCAATATGGCCGAGGTATATGTTAGATTTGTTGTGATGTATGCCTAGTGTATTATATATGTCAAGACTACTAAGTCACTCTTCCTTGTGTATAGATGTCAAAACATGAACAGGGATATGCCTCGAGATGCGCACTGACATGGGATCGGGGTAGAGAGTGATATGGTAAGTTTAAATTAAAGTTAATGTTACCTAATTAGCTAAATCAATGTGCTTCTATTTCAATTTATATAAATGAACCCTAAGTTAGAAAGATAAAATAATGGACATTAATGTTACTCAAGATATGAGTGGACACATCGCCAGACAAATTAAGTTACAATTAGTGTTGTTAAGGATAAGTTAGTGGAAAGATAGTGGGTTGTACGATACGTTGTGAGGCATTAAATTAAGCTAGAGATGAGTGTACACATAAGATCAAGGGCTCTGATTCACTTTTATCTCTATATATAATGATGTAAGTGAATATCTCATGCAAATGATCTTATCTTAAGCAAGAGAAGGATAGAAAGATCTGAAGAGAAGGATTGGGGGTTTGTAGAGAAGTTCTGATGAATTTGAAGGAGATGATCAAGTTAGAGGTGTTTTACAACTTTGTAAGTTAATTTACATCTTTAGTTTTGTAAAAACTAATGATTTGGTAATTATATATGAAGTGTAAGCTGTTGTTATTGCTATGGATGATGTATTAGGTCTCTAGTGGAGGAGAATATGGATCCAAAGCGATGGAGATGGCCATTTGAAGGAGAAAACTCAGAAATCCGTTGTGTAGAATTTTTGGTTTTTTCCTACTCAAAGAGCTAAGTGTGCTTGCTAGTGCACTACATGCGTGTAACCCGCTAATGATTATGAATAGCGTGCTAGATAAACTCCCCAGCGCGCTAGATGCTCTGGATAGCACGATTTATGAAATTGTGATAAAGACTTTAAAAACATTTCACTTAACCTAAACCTACATTAAACCACCTGAACACACTCTAAAACATATCTAATGATACCAAGAGCCTAGGGAAGACTCTTGAGAGTTCGAGTACATGTTTTGGGGTGTTGGGAGGCTATTTTAGCTAGGAAACATTGCGTGACTTGTAAGTAAATCTATTGAGGTTCGTTGATACATTTCATTTCCAACATATCATTGTTTTATGGTATATTTAGACTAGTATGTGCCTTGTCATATGATATCATGAATTTTGGTAGATTCTACTCGCTTAGTAAATGTTTTGGTCATGATATCATTCCTTGAATTTATTCATTGACTCTATTCTTGTCCATTGTACTTGTTGGTTGTTTATGAATTAATTTAAGAGTTTGATAGCATGCTATTAGGATAGATGTGTTAATGAGTTGGTTATGGACTTGTACTCTTATTCGCAATGCTTTTAAGAGCAATTACCTCATTATAGTTTGAGTTGAGTCTTGTTAAATGTAAAGTTTAGTATCAAGGGTCTATTGCACTATATTGAGATGAGCAACACTTGGGGTTAGAGTCCCTGGGGATGTCAACACTCACCACTATTATGGCACAGCACACGGGTTTAGAGTTCCTGAGGTTGTTGGCAAATGAATATCAGACTGTGCAATAATATGCATGTCCTTTTTAAATGGCCTTAAAGGCTGAAGTGATGTAGCTCACAGCCGACCGGACCTAGATCATCACTACTTAGCCTAGGGTCAATGTCACTTGTTTCGCTTTTGGTATTTACTAGCATATTTCAATATCAACAATTTTTCGTTATTTTTATGCTTTTAAATACTTTTTCTATATTTGGAAATGTGGATGAGAATCTCCAGATGTTGCTTTCTACTTTATTGTACTCACTGTCATTTTTATTATGATGGGTGCAGATCCAATGACTAGCAGGCCCGACAAAGAGAAAGTTGGCTACTACCTCTGAGCTTGTAGCGTGCATCCAGTATCGACTTTGTAGGTTTTTATTGTCTTGTCGTATTACGTACAATATGTCTTTCAGATACATTTGATTTATATATATGTTTTAAGTTGAGCGTTAGTTCCCCGACCTTACACATGTTTATTACACTGTTTATCACCATTTTAATATATATACATGTGATCGTGCTTTCATGATTTTCCACATTTTGAATTTATAATTAATTACTTTTGCTAAATCATTAAGACTTATGTTACTCTAATAATTGTTTAAAAGCTGTAATTTACTCTGATAATTTTATAACATAAAGAATTGTGTGTTGTTTATCATGGACATGTGTATTAAAGAGAATAGGACTAAAGGTCGACTAATACGTTGTTAAGTCTTACGTGGCTAAAATTATGGCTTAATGATAGGATTAAGCTGGGTGGTGCCCTAGATTAGAAAAGGGGTTCTCACAGTTGGTATCAGGGCAAAAGTTCTTGATAAACTCATTAAAGAACTTGAATAAAATATAAACTTTAACTGTGGAAACTAGACAATCCTTGTTTAGAAACCATTAGTTGGTAATTAAGTAAGAGTGAGTTGGGAAATTGTTATATTTATATGTTAGTTGAAATATGTGTAGTATATATATGATATTTGTATATTAGATGATTCACGTTCGTTGTCAATATGCAAACATCGATAGCTGATGCACGTGAAGAGCGGAGACACTGGAGCTAGCAGTAGCCAGCCTCCTATTCCTTCTACTGATGACTATCAGAGGATGTATGACCGTGTTGCGGCTCAGGGACAACAGTTAGCCAACACCATCTCCTTTACAACGACGCGAATGACCGCGCTTGTATCGGCCATACCCGCCATTGCACCTAATACTATGGCAGTACCCCCTATAACTATTGAGATTCTGACTGCACCAGCAACCACTACCGTAGGGCCATAAATATATGTACCACCAGTACAACAACTTTCGATAGAGCTTATAGTACCTTGTCCTCCTGAGCTACCGATAGTGACAGTTCCAGCTGAGGATACACCCACTTCCATATGGACAGCCTCTAAGACTGATAGCCTATCGGGGGATGCCAAGCTGGTGAAGGAGTTCATCTGGCTTAGGCCAATTTTCTTTGCTAGGAAAGAGATTATGAGAAGATTGAGAGGTGGGTCTTATCATATGAGAAGTTGTTTTTATTACTGAGTATCGATGATAGACTACAACCCATCATTTCTTACTACACCCTAGAAAAGGTGCTGATGTTTGGTAGAGGATGACAGTGGCGAGTAAGGGCAATTTTGTGTCGTGGGCTGACTTCATGAAGGAGTTCTTCAAGCAGTATTTTCAAGCATTAATTATGAAGAGGATGAAGAAGAAGTAATCACATCACATTGAGATAGGATGAGGGAGAGTCAGTGACGAGTTATAAAGATAAATATGGCTACCTCATGCGGTTTGTTGGAGATTTAGTTGAGAGTAATGCCGATGATGCTTTCTACTTTGGCGATGGACTGAGACCTGACATTGCACATCATGTATTCAGTACCAGAGCTAGATATCTCTAGAAGATGTATGAATGAGACCTTTCTTATGAGACATATGAGTTGGGCAGAGAGGAGGAGGGGCTCATATGCATACCTAAATAGGGAATAGATGTTGCGTAGAAGAGATAAAGAGGTAAGGGACAAATGAGAGGTGATAGAAGATTCTTGAGGGGTGGTAGTGCCCTACGCACCGCCTCCTGGATCTACTCAAAATAGACAAGGTAGACCTCCCTTACCACCTTCTACCTGACTGGCATTACCAACACTATCGACACTATGACAGTAGTAGCAGTAGGGTGGCCAAGGCCGAGATGGGTACAAACAGGAATAGAGATAGGCACAGGGTTAAGCACAAACTATGAAAAGGGAGAGAGGCAGCAGTTTGGCTAGCGTAGATCGATCATTTGTTATAGATATGGTCAGGTGGGACACATGGCTAGAAAGTGTTCATAGCCAGCAGTAGCCTATCCACAGTCAGGCCGAGAAAGAGCTCACATGGTAGCATAGCCAGATTCCGGGGCAACAAGGGGACTCATTGAGAGTAAGATTTCCATTTCAAGTAGAGATTCTTACGTATAATCTGATTGCGGTTCTACCATTTCATTCATTATTGGTAGCATGATAGTCATCCTAGATGACATACCTGGATTACTGTCCCCGCGAAAGATAGACTTTATCATTGAGTTGGTACCAGGCACTGGGCCGATCTCTACACAGGTGTATTATATGGCTCTTAAAGAGTTGGAGGAGTTAAGGACTCGGCTTCAAGATTTGGGACAGAAATGATACATCACCCCTTCCATGTCACCATAGGGAGCGCATTTCCTATTTCTGGAGAAGAAAGGTGGCACTTTGAGACTTTCTATCGATTATAGACGACTAATAACGTTACGGTCAGGAATAAGTATCAATTGCCAAGGATTGAGGATTTGTTTGATCAAATGAGAGGAGCATAATTTTTCTCCAAGATAGACCTAAGATCATGGTATCATCAGCTTAGGATCAGGGATGAGGTTAGATCTAAGATAGCATTCAGAACGAGGTATGGACACTATCAGTTCATGGTCATGTCATTTGGGTTGACCAATGCCCTCGCCATGTTCATGGATTTGATGCACCGAATTTAAGACCATTTCTTGACCACTTCGAATTATTTTCCTTGGCGACATCCTCATCTATTTGAGGACTCAATTTGATCACGAGCAACAACTCAAATAGACATTACAAACATTGAGGGAGCACAGACTTTATGCCAAATTCAGCAAGTGTGAATTTTAGCTTTCAGATGCCAGGTTTTAGGTCATGTTGTTGGGGTAGCAGGGTTTGCAGTGGATACGGCCAAGATTCAGACTATCACGGATTGGTCAGCACTGACGTTAGTGTCACGACCCATCTCATTAAGCCCTAACCTAACCTAACCCTAATTATGTACCTAAACCGTACAATTAACTTTAAACCTTGAAATGACTATTAATTCAATCCTTAAACTACTCCAAATCTAAGTTGAAATCATTATTTAAACCTCAATTCTCGACTTGTTTCATTGGAGCAAACTAGGAAATCATACGAAGCATTTTTCGTATTTTTATAATAATTTCGGCAGCTCCTCGCCTAAATATGGAGTATCAGCACCCAAAACCTAATAGCCGGCAGAATGGGGAGAGGCCTAAAATGACTCACAACTCCCCCTAGTTCACAATATGATATTAATATGAAATTATAAACTGAACAACAACTTATAAACCTTAATTACAAATCTCAACCTCAAACATAAACTAAAACCGTTTCAAAACCTCAAATATACAAATTAAACCATTTAAGTTTCAAACCTAGTTCAACTCAATTCATGAACTTCTCAAGTTGTTTCTCAAGTGATTCACATCCTACGCTCACCCTGAAAACCAAAAACAAAATAATATAAATAACCATTACATGCAAAGGGAAAAGAGCTCCTCAACAGAAGTCCTCTAGTTTAATTTTCCCTTTCGGTCTTCCTTATCTTTGAAACCTGACAAAGCTATTTCGAGAACACCAAACAACAACGTGCACAAAATAAACAGTGTCAGATAAGTAAACATCTACTTTGCTTCGTAAAATAGTTAGCAACAAGAGATTATTTTAGTCCTGCACATTAAACGAAATATTGAAATATATATACAACATGAATCCTCATTTCCTGTTCTAGGCTCATAATGATTGGGCCCTCTCACGATGAACCTAGAACAATACAATGAGTTCAATGCATGCTACCCAGAGTTGAAATTACCCGCTTTAGATGCCTGTAGTGCGTCTGGAGCGGAGCACCTCACACTCTTACAACCGAAGAAGGGGCAAATCTATCCCGATGGCATGAATGCTTGATCAAGACGTTCACTCCCTCACCATGTAAAATATAAACCATATTACCGTAAAAAGTAAGAAATAGTGTTTACTTACTATCAAACCTACGCAAGTTAGTTAATCGATTCCTCGCTCGCACATTCCCCGGATTTCCTTGTTTCAAATATCCATAATTTATGAATCTTGACTCAATTGTACTATTTTTTAGTAATTTCTCAGAGTTTCCAAGTCATGTTGGTGTTTAAACCTCTTAAAATTATGACAACTCTTTTAAATACTTCAAACATTTCTAGTGACATTAATTCCACAATTTGATTCCCATTTACAATATTTTATCACTAGTTTACATTAAAAAATAATTTATATGATTTTTGAAATCCAATTCAGTGTTTTAGGCTCAATCGCCATAAATTACACTTTACGAGACAAAACCTTGGATAGATAGTTTCGAGAAACTTTCCATATTTTCAATAAAAATCTAAAATTTCTATTTATTTGACTCAAAATCCAATTTTTTTCTTATTTTATTCTATTTTACAAGGATTTTCATTTTATTTTATCAATTTAAGACATTTTTTAAAGGGAAGGGGTTTGATCCCTTGAATCGGGTCCAGTTCGACTCATCTGTGTCGAACCTGGTTCGGCTCGGTTTAAACAATCATTCCTTTCCTCCCACTATTTCATCGAAACGAAACAGTGGGGTACCTCTGTTTCATTTCAATGGAACGATCCTCATCGTTTGGTCTCCTTTGGATTGGAGGGTTTCTCTCTGGGCAAGTCTTCCCTCTTATTTGTCTTCTTCCTTACCTTACCTACCTCCCCGTGTTCACTGTCCATTTTTTTATTTGTTGATGGCTGTTTCATTTGTGTTTGCAATTTATTTGTTGTGTGGTTTTGTATTTTTTTTACCAAACCTCCATGTCTCTCAACTCAATAATACAACAACACACATAATCACACAATCCCAATTTGATAATCATAGTCCATATTGGATTTATCACAGTTGTCCTAATCAGTTTCACAACCAAATCGAAATTACATTCAACGCTCACCTTGATCACAATGCACAACAGTCATGGCTTCTCTTTTTTGATTTCAATCCAGTCGAGAGAGAGAGAGAGTGAAAAAAAAGGGAGAGAGAGAGAAGAGAAACGAATCAAAGAAACATGATGGAGAGATCAACATTGAGAACAAGTAGACGAAGCACGGTTGATGAAGGCGATGAAAAAACCTAACAATCCCCTGGTTTTTAAATTTAGTTTGTAAACTAAAAGGGTAGCCAAATGACCCCTATTACCCTTTACAAATTATCCATTTCAATATAAGTTAGATAACCTTTTATGTAATTTACCATTTTCTAATTAATTTCACATTTATCTCTTATTTTTAAGTGCAAATCAAACTCTAAAAAATATCCTAATTTTACAAAAAATCTGAGAAAATACCAACGCACTCCGAAACATTTGGACAACGTGTTTAAACACTAATTTGAACCTTATTTCGCGACGAATAAGATATAACACATACAATAGGCACACAACAAATAAAAATACAATTTACATTATGATCTCTAGTCCATCACGCACAGGTCCCACCTCGGATTCCTAAGAATTAAATCGAATTCGAAAATCGTTAATTAGTAGTATAATCCAGTTTAGGAAATTCTCGGATTCCACAATTTTTCATAACTAATTAAAAATTATGTCCTTTAAATTTAAACCTACAGGTTACCTGGATCAAAAGAGATACGAAAAATGATTTTTCATATAAGACTCTCGCTCCCAGGTTAATTCTGAATCTCCGTGAAATTGCCATTAAAAAAGTACAAGTGGAATTTCCTTGGTCCTCAGCTTCTGAATCTTTCTATACATAATCTGAATAGGTTGTTCTTCATAAGTAATATCTTGCCTCAAATCAAATTGATTCTACTCTGCTATAAGATGTGAATTCGGTTCCTTCTTACGAAACATAGAAACTTGGAATACGTCATGAACACTTTCAAGATGAGACAGTAAAGCAATCCTGTAAGAAATCTTTCCAACTTTCTGAACAATCTCAAACGGACTAAAAAACCTATGAGAGAGTTTTCTTTTCAATCCAAACTTGCACAATCTTTTTCGAGGTGACACTTTTATATAGACCCAATCACCTACTTTATATTCAACAACTTGGTGGTAGAGATCATAATAACTCTTGTGCATGCCTTGAGCAGCTTTCAGCCTCTAACGAATCTGCTCAACTACTTCTATGTGATCCCTTACAATCTGTAGCCCTAACTCAGCTAAAACTTTTGGTTCACCCCAACATGACGATGCTCTGCATGGTCGACCATATAATGTTTCGAAAGGCACCATCCCAATACTTGTTTGATAACTATTATTATACGTAAACTTACCCAATGGAATGTATTCCTCCCAAAAGCCTCCATATTTGAGAACACTGGATCTCAACATATCTTCCAAAATCTAAATCAACCGCTCTTATTTAACATCAGTCTTCAGATGAAATGCGGTACTAAATTGCAATTGAGTGTCAAGGCGTTCATGCATACTCTGCCATAACCCAAAGGTAAACAGAGTACCTATATCGTAGACTATAGAAAATGCTAATCTATGTAAATGAGAAATCTCACGCTCATAGATGACACTTAACTCTAGAAAACCATAATTAAGAGCCACTGAGACAAAATGCACAAATTTTGTCAACCTGTTAATGATAACCTATATACTATCATGTTTCCTCTAAGATCTAGGTAGAAAAGTTACAAAATCCATAGCAATATGCTCCTACTTCCACTTAGGAATGGACAGTGGCTGCAATGTTCCTCCTGGTCTCCACCTTTCGGCCTTAACCTGCTTGCAAATCTTACAATGTCTAACATAATCAACAACATCTGAATTCATCCTTGGCCACCAATACAAACGACACATGTCCTGGTACATTTTGGTCCTGCTAGGATGAATACAATACCTAGACCTTTGGGACTCTCTGAGTATCTCATCTCAGATCTCAGCCACAAATGGAATCCATAACCTACCTCTGATTCTTAGACTTTGATCATTAGTTTTATTCATTCAGAGTTATCGCTGCTCCTTGCCAATTCCTTAAACTTTTTACCATCAACAACATTGAATTGGCTCTCAATGATTCACTGAATAGAGACAGTTTGCACCTTGAGCTGAGCAACAATTGGCAAATCATGGGATTCGGGAGCTCTAACAAAGACATAGATGCAACTTTCTCAAGTCACTCATACTTGTAGGCCATATGATAAGTCACCTTTAATGCCTCTTCTTGCTTCCTACTCAGTGCATCAACTACAACATTAGCTTTCCCTAGATGGTGTTTAAGATTGAAATAAAAATATTTCAAATGTTCAAACCATCGCCTCTATCTCATATTCAATTCTGCGAGAACAAGTACTTTAGACTCTTGTGATCTAAAAACAAAGTAAATCTTTCCCCATATAAATGATGTATCCAAAGCTTCAAAGCAAATATAATCGCCGCTAGTTCAAGATCATGAATAGGATAATTCTTCTCTTAACTCTGCTATCTTGCATCAACACGAAACCTAGACCAACTTGAGATGCATCAGCATAAACTATAAACTCTTTATCTAGATCTGGCAACATCAATACTGAAGCTTTAGTTAATTGTCTCTTAAGCTCAGCAAAAGCGTTTTCACAAGCCTTTGAACACATAAATTCTACATTCTTCTGGGTCAACCTAGTGATAGGCGAAGCTATTTTGGAGAAATCCTAAACAAATCTACGATAATAACTAGCTAAACCGAGAAAACTCTTGATTTCTGTCACATTGGTCGATTCCGACCAATTCATAATTGCCTCAATCTTCGCAGGATCTAGTGCAATTCCATTAGCTCCAACTACATGTCCCAAAAACTTAACTTATGAAATCTAAAACTCGTATTTACCAAACTTGGCATACAATCGATGACTTCTCAAATTTTGAAGAATAACTCTGATATGTTTTTCAGACTCCTAACAAGTCTTAGAATATATTAGAATATCATCAATAAACATAATCACGAAATGGCCCAAATACGGCTTCGATATCCGCTGCATCAAATCCATAAACATAGTCGGTGCATTAGTCAACCCAAACGACATTATAGTGAACTCATAGTGACCATACCTCATACTAAAAGCAGTCTTATCCATATCCTCTTCCCTAACCCTCAACTGATGATAACCAGATTGAAGATCAATCTTTGAAAAGAATTTAGCTCCAGTCAATTTATCAAACAAGTCATCAATACGCGATAAAGGATATTTGTTTCTGATCGTCACTCGTATCAACTGTCTGTAATCTATACACATTTTGAGATTCCCGTCAGTCTTCTTCATAAATAGAACTGGTGCGACCCAAGGTGACTTACTAAGATGTATGAATCATTTATCAATAAGCTCTTGTAATTAATTCGGCAACTTTGCAAGCTTAGACTTAGCCATCATATACAGCGAAATGGAAATGGATTTAGTTCCAAGAACTAAATCAATAATAAAATCAATCTATCGTGGTGATGGTAAGCCATGTAAATCATTAAGGAAAACATTTGCGAACTCACATACCACATGAATATCTTCGAACTTCAATTGATCTCTTGCCTATATACTAACCATCCCAGCAAGAATTTCCATTTCTTGACTAGCGGCAACCCTACTACTAATCGCTGGAACATCAATGATAGCCCTCGTAGAGGTAAACATTGGACAAATCGGAATGTATAAATCTATCATCTTATGGAAAAAATCTAGGCACGTATGATATGCAGTAAGCCAATCCATTCCTAAGAGTGTATCAAACTCTAGGAACTCTAAAACATGAAGATTTACATTCATCTCATGTCCTACAATCTCCACTATATACATTTTACATATAAAATGCGGATATACCTTGTCTCCAGCTGCAGTATTGAGAACTAAATGTATGTTGATTCTTCTAGGAGTCAAATGTAACTTATCAATCATTTGGCCAAAAATAAATGAAATAGTATAACCACAATCAATTAAAACTTTCATAGGACGACCATAAATAGAAATAATACCATCTATTAGATTTTTGTTGGCGTCCACATCTGGCTCAGTAATAACCTGAAAACGTTCCCTGGCCCGAGATATAGACTGAACTGAGGATAAAGAAGTATGTCCCTAATTCAACTTTGGACAAACTTTCTTACGATGCCGCATCAATCTGCACTCAAAAAATGGTCCAACTGAACTATTGCCCACTAATGAAGCCTGTGTACTGGTAGGCCTTAGTATATAACCTTGACTAACTCAACCTCTATCTTTACCACCCTATCTTCATGACTATGACAGTGAGCAAGACAGCGTAGGAAATGTGGAGGAATAGTAGTAGCTCGAGTAGGACTAGTGGTAGATGATACCGACATAGAATCCCTACTCCTACCCCTACTTTCCTTCTTTCTATCCTTCCTACTTTACCATCCCTGACCACTATCAGAACCTTGACCTGTTTCCACAGTACCTCTCCATCGCATTTCCTTATCTTTATGAAAGAATTCGGCCATTTCGAAACGTTTAGCTTCCTCAAAAGCTTTGGTGAATGTCCCTAGCCTTGTGGTTGACACTACAGTAGAAATATTTTCTTTCAAACCTAGTTTGAATTTCTAAATTTTACTGCCCTCTAGCATATCTGTCTGCCTTGTTACCGTCAACAATTAGTTAAATTTCGTTGCATACTCAGTTACTGAAATATTTCCCTGCTCAAGATAATCAAGTTCAAGTTTATTCTCTAAAACCATGGTTTCAGTAAAATACTCTTGCCTGAATGCCTCAAGAATCTCGGACCACGTCTTGTAGGCTAGTTGTATCTCAAGTATAGTTTTCCACCACATAAAAGCATCTTACTCGAAATAGTGAGTCGATAAACTAACCTTCGGGTTCTCCAGAGTATTAAGCAACCTGTAGATTTTTTTTATGATTTAAAATCTACTCATCACTCTTTTTCAAGTCAAACCTCTGTAGACTGTTCTTTCTAAATTCACCACGTAACTTATCTTCCCTAATCGGTTCGACAACTGCTAGCCTATCCACTGGAATAACCAGTGGTATGATCATCTGCTCTACTCTTTGTTGAGATGTCGAGGTAGCCCGCTCTTCCTAATTTATAATATCAATCTGAACTACTAGAGCTGCTAACATGGCACCATGAGCCCTCATCTGTGAAAGTGTATCAACTATCTATTAATGTTGTACAGTAATCATCTTTGTCCAATTACGAAATGACTTAGAAACCGCGTACTGAGGATCTATAGGGTCTGGACCCGTATCACTAAACCTTAACCTAATTACCCTAACTAGGTACCTAAACAGTATAGTAACTTTAGACCTTGAAATGACTCTTAATTCAATCCTTAAACTATTCCAAATCTAAATTAGAATCGTTATTTAAACCTCAGTTCTCAACTTGTTCAATTGGAGCAAACTAGGAAATCATATGAAGTTTTTTTCATATTTTTATATGAATTTCGGTAGCACATTCCCTAAATATAGAATGCCAACACCCAAAACTTAATAGACAATAGAATGGAGAGAGGCCTAAAAGGACTCACAACTCCTTGTAATTCAAAATGATATCAATATGAAATTATAAACTGAACTGCAACTTATAAACCCTAATTATAAATCTCAACCTCAACAGAAACTAAAACCGTTTGAAAACCTAAAATATACAAAAGCAAACCATTCAAGTTTCAAACTTAGTTCAACTCAATTCATGAACTTCTCAAGTTGTTTCTCAAGTGATTCACATCCTACATTTACCCTGAAAACTCAAAACAAAATAATATAAACAATCATTACATGCAAAGGGAAAAGAGCTCCTTAGTAGAAGTCCTCTAGTTTCTTCTTTCCTTTTTGGTCTTCCTTAGCCTTAGTACCTGACAAAGCCATTTCAAGAACACCAAACCATATTTTGCACCAAATAAACAGTGTCAAATAAGTTAACATCTACCTCGCTTCGTACTATTAGGTAGACCTTTTCTAAATATAGCTAGAACTAAGTAAGATATTTTTGAAGGAACAATGTCTATGGAATTTGAAGATAATATTGTCAAATTCAAAATTAATAATGAACTTTATTATGATACTTATGAAGAATATGATGAATTATTTGACAATGAAATAGAAGATAATGACTTTTTAAACTTAAACTATTATGAAAATTTTAACGTTGAAATTTATGCAATCAATTTGGTAATAATGGAAACTGATAAAGGGACTCAAATGAAAGAAACAGTTGAGGACACTTCAAAATAAAAGAAAGTAACCCAATAATGGAGAGTTAAGCAACTGGAGAATGAAAAAATCATTAACAAGATGAAAGTGTCTAGATTTAAGTATAATAAGAATAAGAAAAAGAAAAAGTCGGACTTGAATCCTATAAAGCTTAATGACCACGGAGGCATACACTTGCACATTAAAATCAAATTGGCTTGCTACTACAGAGCTCAGTGGGATACAAACTCTAATGTAAATCTCATGCCCATACATTTCTTTCAACACACTCAATTGGAGTTGAATTCACTTGCTTTTGAACGATTCTCTTTACCATATGGAACTTCATTCAACCAATAAGGGTGGGTATGGATGTGCCAGTAAGCGGACAACAACACTGTACCCACAAACTTCTTGGTAATGCCACAGTTTATCAATGAAGACCATCCTTTAATATTATGACGACATTTCTTAGCCACTTCTCATGCTATTATGGATATTCTAATCAAAATAATTACTTTGACAATCAATGGCCGAGCACTCACTTTCTGGAATGGCATTAGAGTGAAAAATCATAAATTCAAGTTTAGATATCCAAATGAATTTTGGAAAGGTTAAGTTGAGCCAACGACGATAAACAAAAGCACTTTTATGGGAGGCATCCCATATTCAATGTTTATTTAATTTTATTTAGGAGTTTAGTTTAGTTTAGTATGCTCTTATTCTGTCACTTTTTGACTATTGTATTGGAAATATTTTTGGAATTTCAACCCCAAGGTGATTTCAATTAAGGGGGAGTGATCGAGTTGTTTTTGCTTATATGTCCTTTATGCAAGTCGCATTATTTACTTGCTTATATATGTATTTATTTAGTTATATGTCCTACTCAAACTTTCGATTTTTAGTCAATTCTACCTTAATATGAGTGATTATGAATGAGGAATAAGTTAATTACAAGATAACTTGAAAAAATAGTAAAATAAGCCTAGCAATTTCCAACGATTCAGATTAACACGAGGAATCGCTAGCTAAATAGATAGTTGTACACAGGAAAATCAATGCAAAATTAAGAGTATAACAATTCCCAGTGATTCCACTTAAATAGAAATTGCTGGTTAAATCGATAGGTCCTAAATATTTCCATCAACTTAATTATTCTTGGTTCATTCAGTGATTCCTAGCGATTCCACTTAAATAGGAATTATTGGGAATAATTTTTTTTTTTTAAACCAAAAACCCTAAATCGCCACACACTTTACACCTTTCACACTTGCAAAAAATTACACCCCTTTCACCAAAATCTGAATTTTTTGCCTACATTCAACCATTCTAAGCTCAATCTCATAGTATTTAAGTGGATCCCACCTAAACCTAAACTCATTCAAACCAAAAATCTTTGTTTTGGTGGGTTTTTGAGCTAAACTAGGGTTTTACGAATTTTTGACCTAGAGCTTGAAAAAATGATCTATAGGAGTTCAAGAGCATCAATCTTGAGAGATTCACTCTCTAGAAGTAATTAGATCAACCTTAGCTCTTTACTTCACCAAATTTTTTATTCAAGCATTTTTGCAACAATTTAAATATTTTTTCGAAATTGATTTGTTGGAATTTATTCAATTGTATAATACAAATGGTTTTGTTGATTCCAATTGAATAAGATTAGTGATCACATTGATCTTTGGTTTACAAATCCAACAACTTCAAATTTTTGCTATAATTACGAATATTTGCAAGTGATTTACAAATGCGAGTTTGAAATGAGGTTGGGGGTTTATTTATGGTTTTATTTCAATTTAAGTTGTTATAATTTCGAAAAGACTTACAAATTTTTCCTCGAATTGCTTTACAATATTTAGATAATTGATTTTCAAGTTTATATTTTAATTATCACTTCAATGCCAAGTCTATTTTACATTTACGACAAATTTTAAACTAGATTTCCAAATAGCTTTCTCCTTTTTAAATAAAGTCTTAAATTTTTCCGAACTACTTCCAACAACATTGTTTCTATCATTTACTGGTTTCTTAAGTTTTTGAACTTGCGATTTTTTAAATCCGAAACAATGGCCGGAGGAGGAAAAGGTAGTAGTTCTCAAGAGGAGAAGGGAAAGGCGCAACTTGTAGAGAGACCCAAAGAAAAATCCAAAGCTTACCCAAACCAATTAGGCCAACGAGGATTTCAATGAATAACCTCCAGACTAGAGCACCAAGTGAGACTTCTCCACATTTAAGTTTTGAATATGATTTGGAGGGAGAGGAAGAGGCTGAGGAGACACCCACCATTTCTTTCCATGCCCATAACCTTATAAATGTCAAAACCATTGCTAAGATGGAGAGCGACATTAGTAAGAATAGAAAGATTATACCAAATAGGGCTTTCAACATCAAAAATGAAGTCAAGTACGGGCCTAGAATCTTAAACATAATAAACGAAAGGAACTGAGGATTATTGACTAGGGAGTACTACGCTGATAACATTGTGGGATCCTAAGTTTAAATGGGTATGCTATACTAGTTAGAGAATTCTATGATAACAGGCACGGAGACGAAAACAAAAAAGTAGCAATAGTCCAAGGAAGACCAGTAGACTATTCACTTGAGAGACTAAGCCTATATTATGGTTTACCAAAAGTGCATTTGAGACAACATAATGAGTACCCTAAAACTGAGTACATGTATAAGCACAGATTTCCCCACGAAACCATTAGCAACGATTTAAAAGCTATTCCGGAGGATGGTTTCCATTTTGACTCAGACGGGTACCCAAAACACATATAGGCCAAATTTTATAGGAAAACGACCAAAATTTGGAGCTTTTTCTTAAACGCGAGCCTACAGCCTAGTTTACAATATTATGAGATAGTAAACTATAGGGGAGCTCTCATGTACCACATATTCCAAGAGATCGGGGTACATTAATGTTGGTCGAATAATCTATGAATCGATTAGAAACACCATGACCACTAAGAAAAATGAAAGACTACCTTTTCCCTTGATGATGATCGACTTTTCCAAGTAAGGCCGAGTCCCGATAAAAGGAGTCGAATTCGATGTATTCCAGGACAAGACCATCATTGACAATGTCATTGAGAAAAGTAAGAAGGTCATAGGATACATTGAATTAGAGGATAAATGGGAAAGAAATGCTACACAAAGGAGATAGGCCACAAACAGAAGAAGAGTACATGTAGATAATAAAAAAAACTTAGAGGAAACTCAAACTGTTGCGTATAATGAGCAGACAAATAAGACCACTGAGCCACCTGCAGAGGATTATACTAGCATAGATGCAGAGGACATAAAAATGATCATAATGCAGACAATCTTGCATAATCAAATAAGAACTCAGAGACATCAAGAGTTCATGGTCCATAACCAACGCGAGATTGCAAGAAGCATTTATAGATTAGAGTGAAGCTAGACTAGGAGGACTCAAAGCGGGGGAGACAACATTCTCATTCCATCACTCCAGTTGAGGATGCCCAACCAGGGAGTCTTTACTGAAGATAACCCAATGGAGAGAGTAGACTACAACCCATATGATCCCAACGCAAGCTACCAGTCCCAACAGCCTTATCATGGGGATGATGGTTATGAGGCAACTTCTGGACAGCGATTCTGATATTTTTTTTTCTTCTCTATGTAATCTTATTCTGAGTTGTGAGGTCTATGTTTGTAATCTCATGCTTTGATTGATGTGCTATATGTTAACACTTTAATAGATTTGCTTTAATGTGATTTCGCAATTTGATATAATGAAATGGTTTGATGTATTAAATTCAATTCAATTCTATGCAATTATGCTTCGATATGTTTAAATTTTCTTTACTTATTCAGTTCATTCTTATGTTATGTTAGTTAATTATTTAATTTATTCGTTTATGCCTCATGAAGTATTTTATTTTTGTTGAAAAACTCGACTTAATTTTTAAACCTTGAGGACAAGGTTTGGAATAAGTTTAGAGGTATTAGGTGAAGTGAAGTATGAAGATGCAAAATATGGAACACTGGAGAGGTAGAATCCATTTATTAATCCAATGTTCACTGAAGTTTTCAAAAACTTTTCACAATACAGGTAATATTTTCTCATTTCATTTTACTTTACTTAGTTACGAATATGAATATGAATATAATTTAAATTTGAATAGAAATGGAAATGATATACTATTATTACCCGTAAAAATAGAAATTTTATGATGGAAATGAATTGGTATACCCTATTTGACTTCACATAGATTGTGTATGCACTAGAGAAGTATAGAGGGGATTGATTGCTTTGTTTTAAACATTATAATGGGTAGAAGATCGAAACAATAGTGCAAGATTAACTAGATAAATTTCTAAGAATCTTGTTATACAAAGATTATTGATCATGTTTATATATATATTGAAAAGATCTTATGCCACAATTGAGAAGAAAAATAGGAAATAGCCAATAAACTTTACTTAGTTGGAAAGAGTGCTTCCTTGACTATAGTGAAAGTGAAGAGCTAACAAGAGTTTTTAAAAGAAAAATAGAGAGACCCACAAATTCCAAAGGAAATGGAGCAGGGAATCTAGTGGTGGAAAAAATTAGAGGAATAATTCCTATAAAAAGAATAACGTATTCTGAAGAAAATGGAGCAGGGAATCGTGGGAATACAATATAAAGAAGAAAATGAATATATTTAATTGAAGAAGAAAGAAATAGAGATTTAAGAATATGGAAGAAAGTTTAAGAAAACTCTTCAAATAAAAGATTTAGCTCGAGTGTTTATAGCTAAGTTAAGTGAATTATATCTTTTTATTCCAACAAATGAATTTGAAATAATGACTATTGGTGAATAAAAGTTCATGTCAACTTTGATTGTGGTGATATTTTAAATATTGTTTTAAAAATGAGATTGATTCAGTGATTTTTGAATATTGATATCCTATACTTATCGTAAGCTTGATGCTTATCAGTGGAGATTGAGAAACCCTATCTAGTGCCTTGACCTTGGTGATTGATTTAAATTTGAATTTTGAGGCGTGTTGCCTAATTAGGAGGTTGAGTTATCAAATAAAAGGGTTGTTCTTCAGTTTGTTCTATTCTATCATGATTCTTATTTTTATGAATGTAATATGTTTTTATTTTAAGCTCAATTCTATTTAAGAATAAGAGTATATAATTATGACATCTAAACGAGGGAAGAAAATAGAGAATGATTGATAGTATTCCTTTTGCTCGGGACGGCAAAATGCCGAGTTTGGGGGTATTTGACAAGTCAATAATTAGACATGTTCTATGGTTCATTTTAGGATGATTTTAAATGTAAGAGACTATATAACACGGGTTTTTCTCTTGTTTTTAATATTTCAGGTAATAAATGGAGAATATGAACAAAAGATGGAAATATGGAAGATTTTGAAGGAATTAATCAAGTGGAAAAAGTATACAAAGAATTATCACCAAGGAAGCAAAGAAGAACTAGACTTCAGTACCAGCGATTCTCGTCGATACCTGGAGGACATTAAATCGCTGGCCAAATCGATAGACACAAGAAAGGACCACTAAGCTCAAAATTCTGGATTTTCCCAGCGATTTCTATCACACTCAAATCGTTGTCTATCCCTGGGTAAGATTTTATGAATTTTAGATAACAACGAGTTATTTGAGTTGTTTTGGGATATTTACTACTTAGAATACTATAAAGAGTAGCCTATGGTTTACAAAATTAGTTGCCTTTGAGTACATAGATCAAGATTTCATTGCTCTTGGAGCCATTATCTATTATTTTCATATTTTATTGCTTTTAGGGAAGACGTGAATATTCAAATATTTTAATTCACATATATTTTCAATTATTTCTTTTATTTATATTATTTTAATGTTATTTATGATTATTAGTGAGTAGTTTGTTTGATCTAAATAAAATTCGAATGTGAACTAGATCCATTTTGCAATGTAGCTATGATGAGATTAATATGTCTTAATGCTTTAAACCAATCGTATTCTTTGATTCACTTATTAAATCTGTAAATATCTATTGATTTTAATCACGATATTTGTATTGCATGCATAGTCTAGAATGTGCATTCTGATATATGGTTTCATTATCTATTTGAAGTAGTAACTAGAATTGTTTGAAAGGCAAACATTGTTTAAACATCCCAGGTGAATTTGAGATCTAAATCTAGTGTTAAAATGGTTTTTCCGAAGATGTTAGATTTAGCAATTCAAAGTACTCATAAAGTTTAATGTGGTTCTATTGCGTAAAGTTAATGCCTTTGTGTAAATAAAGAGGTTAGCTCAATAGAATTAGAATGTGGTTTTTCCACTAGTATAAGGGGAACAAATGGCTGGCTAAAAGCTGTTTACTTACTTATGATTAAAGTTTAACAATTTATGATACTTTATAAAGTATGCTCATGACTATATGGATTGGAGTTACACGTTTAGAATGCAAAACAGGTTTATGTTTAAGTGTTCTATATATTTGTTTAGATATGTATTTATTATTAAATTTAATCTATTTAATTGATTATGAATCATGATTATGTTAGTTAATTAAGATAATATAGTTGTTAAGTATTATTATATTATAGTAAGTTATTAGTTAGTTTAGTTATTATTATTAAATTAAATAAAATTAAAAATAATAAAAACCATTTAAATTCCTTTTTCCTATAGAGGTTTGATAAATCCCTGTGGAACCGATTCTTACTTGCCATTATGACAAAATAATTAAATTTTAATATGAAAGGAGAAATTATTATACACGCCCGACACGTATCAGTAGGTTGACTAGGATTATTGTAATGATTCATCATAGTGTTAGCCTCTTTGATTTAATTTTGTTGCACCGACGGACGTTCATCATATTGATGATTAACTTCAATACAAATAGCACAAATTTTAGTTTAGACTGACCTATCTTTTAATAGTAATTATACCATACTTTTCAATTCATTAAATTTATCATCCAATGTCTTGATTATATTCCTATTGATCTCATAGAATGGTTTTTCATAACTTTTTTTTCTCGTAATATTCTTTTGATTGTTTCACCATTTTGGTAATAATATCTCAGGCTAATATTGGCGCTACGTTGAATAAAGATCTTCCACATACCGTGTCTAGGATTCTTTGTTCTAAATGGTTTAGCCCTTCATAAAAGTATTCTAATAAAGTTTTCTCTAAATATTCATGTTGTGGACATAATGAAATTAATCTTTAGTATCTATCCCAAAACTCACCAAAAGTCTCCTCAGTTTGTATCTTAGCATTACTAATATGTTTCCTATCCAAACTAATTTTACATGCTAGAACGTATTGATCTAAAAATGTTTCTAACATCTCGGCCCATGTGGTTATGGAATTTTGAGGGAGATAGAATAGTTAATTTGGAGCATGACCTTTTAAAGAATAAGGGAAAACCTTTAGCTTGACATAATTTAACTCTGTGTTTTTGGGTTTTGTCACACTTATTATATGCATGTATTTCCTAATAAATTGTTGATGATCTTCATCACCTTCACCTTGAAAATGGGATAAAGAATTGATGAATCATGGTTTTGACTCAAAATCAGGGAAATCCACGTAAAAACAAAACACATATGTTCATATGCTATGGCATTTTTATTGGCTTGCCTAAAAGAAAGTTCTTACTCAATGTTTGCCATATTGTATGACATGCAACAGGAAAGACTCTTATGAAATTATTTTAAAATCTCTGGCAACGGCGCTAGAGATTGGCACGTGTCAAGCATGTACAATGAATTTTCCACCTTTATTATATTATTAATATTAGGGTTGTGCACATTTTCGACATCCCGCTAGGCCCACCCGACCCGCCAAGTCCGTCCATAATTTGGGTTGAGCCCAAACCTAATTTGAAAATCTGAGGTTTTAGCCCACCCACCAAACTTGTTACAACGGGCCTTTAGTGACAAATAGTTAGTGCCCAACCCAAGCTCGCGTGCTCGATTGTAATCAAATATCGAAAAACCCTAATCTGCCAACCTAATTTGATTCTCTATGACACACAACATATATATTTTATGTTTTTATGTTAGTTTAAGACTTCCGCTGTTAATTTATTGCTTATTAACTAAAATTTGTAAAACATAAGCCATATGTATAATTCGCAAACTTCGAAACTAAAAGATAGCAAACCCTAAATATACATGAATTAAAAAGGAAAATTGCATAACTGGTTTACAATATAGCGACAGCACGACAAGTTAGCACGCACATCAAGGATGCAAGTGTGGCAAATGATGCTAATGGAGCGCGTGACCCTGTGGGTCAGTGATGTTGATAGTGCAGAAGCGGCCCACAGAGTGTGGAGCACCACCCACTTGGCAGCCACGAGGAGTGGGGTTGTCTTAGTTGGTATTAGAGAAATTGTTCAAGGAACCTAGGGAAACAACAAAAGAGCATAAAACTCAACAAACAAATCTTAGATGTGGAAACCTGATGTACTTGCCTTACAACCTTAATTGGGAAGTGACTGTGAGGCAGGTAAAGTTAGTGGTTATATACGTGTTATGTTTTTATTATATATTACATACTATACATATATATATACTAAGGCTAATTCAGCACATGCTTCTCGATGCATATCACGATGGACAAGCAGTCTACTACTCTGCCAAAAATTGGTTAGACTAGCGATCCGGCTAGGTCCACGACTTCTGCTACTACACAGAGTGTCGACTATCAACTTGTGCACATGACACTTTGTTTGTCGAGATTTTACAGTTACTCAGGGCTCAGACCGTAGCAATCACAGTAGCACTAGTAGCTCCCACAGTACTTGCGGTACCGACTAATTCTACTCTGACAGTCATCGCCCTGACTCTCTAGCAGATGCCTATTAAGGCTACCACTCCTACAGTTCCTAAGACACATATGGAGAAGGTTACTCCAGTGATTTTACTAGTGGTTGCACCAGTCGAGACACCGACTACTACTCCTACACTAGCGACCACAGAGACAGCTACAACAACCATTACCTCTAAGTTCACATTGACGCCTGAGGCGAAGTTGATCAAGGAGTTTATTCACTTTTAGCCTAGTTATTTCTATAGAGGTGGTGGCCTGGAGGTGACCGGGAGATGGTTACTTTCATACCAGCGGCTGTACAAGATGATGAGAGTCGAGGAAAGTATATAGGCACATGTTTCTAGATCATGCTTTCGAGGATAGGGTTACTCTAGTGATTTTACTAGTGGTTGCACCAATCGAGACACTTACTACTACTCCTACACCGACGACCATAAAGACGGCTACTACAACCACTACCTTCGAGTTCACATTGATGCCTAAAGCAAAGTTGATCAAGGAATTTTCGCTTTCAGCCTGGTTATTTCTATAGAGGTGGTGACCCGGAGGTTACCGAGAGATGGTTACTTTAACACCGGTTACTGCACAAGCTGACAAGAGTAGAGGAGAGTATACAGGCACGGGTTTCTGGATCATGCTTTCGAGGAGCTGCAGCTATATAGTGGACTACTTAATGCGATACAAACTCAAAGCCGACAATATGGGCACACTTCAAATAGGTATTCTACAATGAGTATATCCTTATATATGTCCAACTACGCCTGAGAGATGATTTTTTGGCCCTGAGATAGGGCAGCCGATCGGTATTACAGTATATGGAGAGATATCGGTATCTATTTTAGTTTCCCATGGATGTTGTCGGGACGAAGCGATTACAGATATACTATTTTGTTTGGGGACTAGTAGAGGTTATTGTCAATGTGATTGTTTCAACTGGGCTAACACACTACAGGACATGTACGATCGAGCTCTTTCTTATGAGACGTACCTTTTGGGATGGGCGACAGGTGGGTACCTAGTACTGGATAGTTCGAGAGGTGGATAGGACAGAGTTCTCAGCCGGATAAAAGAACAAACAGGTATAGGGATATGTTTGACAGGGATTTTCGTCGAGATGATAATCGGCAGGGCAGGGACTAAAGTGATGACTAGTAGGGAGATAGGATCAGATATAAGGACAGGCAGCCGATTCATGCTATTGCACTTGCACCACCCGAGCAGCGTCGACAGCAACCTTAGCAGTATCGTAAGGATAGGGATCACGGAGGCCGTGACAGGAGTTACAGAGACCAGGGTCAAGGTCAAAGATCCGAAGACAGGCAAGATGGGAAGTATGATAGATGTTGATGTCATCGTTGTGGTCAAAGAGGGCACCTTAAGGCTAACTATAGGGCACCACTGTAATGGTCTAAATTAATTAAACTAGGATTAGCGTTAATCTCGAGGATACACGATTGTCATTCAGGCTTAAGTGCACAACTTAGTTGACTCGAACACAAGAACCGAGGGAATATGTTATTTATAGATAATGGTTGTTTATTATGGTGTTTAAAATCATTATTATTGTATTGCATCACATGTGTGCACGTTGCTATCAGGTGAGTTGGTGTGATGGGGAGTAATCTTGGGAAGCGTGCTAACACGGGAATCTGGCAAGATTGACCCAGGGATGCTAAACCTTAGCCTAAGTTAGTTAATTAAATAAAGTATGGTGCCCATTGAAATGCGTGTCAGGGCGCAAGGCACCGGGTGCCGGGTAGTCAGCGAATGGTGGGACTACTAATTTATCAATAAAAATGTCTAAGAACACCAATCATAAGTGTTATTGTACCTATGTGAATTAATTTAATTTATGATAAAATAAAGTCCTAGTTTGGATAAATTAAGTTTAGATCTTCATCTAGATGATCCTAGATTGAAGAAACTATGCAAGATGTGTCACTAATTTATGTCACTGAAGAGTTGGACAGCACAATAGAGGACCATTACGTTGACCTTGAGATACGTGGACACAATTGATAATAAAATAACATATAAATAGCAAATGATTATACAACTCCACTAAAACCATCTCATGCAAAGCAAAAAATGCTAGAGAGAATTAGCTGGAGAATCATAGAGAATTGGAGATCTAGGAGCTCAAATTGAGGGATCAAACTCAAAGTAATCATCTTCTTCACCTATTACACATGAAAATGAGCTAAATTTTAAAAAGTTTTTAAAAAATGAATTTTGATGCTAGCGTACTATTTTAAGGTGATATCCTGTAGAATTTTAGTCAATTACAACAACTAATTTGTGTTTTAAAATTGATTTTGGCTAAAATTATGGAAATTGGAAAGTATGGATGAATGTATGAATTTTCTAGAAATTGATTAAAATGATTGTTATGATGTTTTAAATGGAGTGTTTGGAGTCCCCATTGAGTGGAAAATGGTCAATAAGGCTATGATAGCAAATTAAGGTGTTGGGGACGAAATTCTCGAGTTGAGAATTTTGTTACCCAAAATGGATAGCGCGCTATCCAGAATGGCTAGCCTACTATCCGATCTGGATGTTCCATTGTTCTTAGAAATGAAGAAGAGTAGCACGCTAGGTGCCTCCCTAGCGCGCTACACATACCTAGCATGCTAGGCCATCCCCCTAGCATGCTAGTGACATTAGAAAACCCAATTTAAAGCTATTTTGGTTTTTTTTCAACTTAATACATACCCAAACACTTATAAACATACTAAACACATAACTTAAACTTTAGGGAACTAAGGGGACTGTAGCTCGGGTACTGGGGAACTAGGCAAGGTCAAATTCAGGAGTCCGAGGAAGTCGGGGCGCGTATTAAGGTGCGTAAACCTATATGAAAGCTTCACAAGATTCATGGCGTGTTTTATCGATATCGGATTACATACGTGATTGTTGGTGGGCACACATGGGTTTTCACTCAAATTTCAATTTGCTTATATTTGGTTGTGGAAAAATCACTTGCAAAGGTTACTTGTGTTAGTGCTTATGTTGATTGTAGTAGAATATATCTAAGATCGTCAAAAGGGATGTAAGGTGTTCGCTTGACTTGAAATAGCATCTGGAGGGGTTCATCCATTAAACGTAGTTTGGGTTTAGTCGTTGTAAGCCTACAAGTATATACGTTATTCATGTCTTATTTTACCGATTACCGGCTAGTTTAGGTCAGGGTTTTCTCTTGAGTATTCAGTTGTTTACTTATTAATTCTTTATTTTCAAGCCTATTTATTTAGTATGTGTTGTTTTATTAATCGCTATTGTTTTTGTTTGTCATATGTCGCTTACATTCATGGGAGTATGAATTACTCTTGCCAGAGGTCATATTTGCATGTCTTATTGATTATCAATTTTATTTCATGAATATTATATGGACTTCTCTTAGGATTTTACTTACTAGACTCGTCACTTTATTTGTTGGGTGACCGAGTGTTGATCCTTCGACAAGCAACGGCAAGGGAAGGAAATATTAAGTGATTACCTCTGAGATAGTGACGTCAGCTCGTGTTTGACTATAATATGTATATATTTACATTTTTGTTAGGTTTTGAGGACTATAGAACACTGAATACATGTCTATAGATTTCTAGTTGTACTTGTTTCGCCTTTGTTATATATATGGTATCCTTTTGTCGGGTTTTCCACTACTTAGGATTGTTAAATATTACATAATCTATTCACTTAAAGTCTTTCGCTGTAAAATTGTAATATAACTTGATAAATTGATTAACTAGTTAATTAAATCACTAATTCTTAAATGAAGATTAATTAGCTAAGCTAAGGGTTTAATGGAAAATGTGTAAGCAATCAGTTAGGTCATGAGGCGTCATAGGTAAGCAGGCTAATACGTGGCGAGGCTTAGCGACGTGTGATGCATCGTGGTGGGTCCTACGGCGACCCTGGAGTTTAGGGCAGCCACACCACCCTCACCATAAGAAGCACAACAAGGTTAGGCCGCGAGAAAATAGATGCAATCGCGCAATCAGACAGAGAGGCGACCAAACAGCTAGTTGAGAGTACGTTATTTATTATGAGTAAAGCAATTCATGTTATGATAGATTATAATAGTACATTATCATTTATTATTGGATGCATGGTAGGAGAGTTAAGGTTAGCATCACAAAAGAGACACATACCTTGTCCTCAATAAAGCCACCGGGGATAAGATATACCCTAACTGAATATGTCGAGATTGCACTATAGAGGTAGAGGTGCATCAGTTGTCGATAGACTTACGAGTTCTAAAGTACCTTGAGTTCGACGCACTTTTAGGGATGGATTGGTTGGCAGCGTACCATGCACAGCTGGATTATTTTCAGAAGACCATCACGTTTTCCATTTCGAGGATTCTAGAGTTCACGTTTACGGGAGTCACGACCAAACTACCAATTACTAGAGATCGACTAGCTACGACTTAGGAGATGGAGGCGTTTGCTGCAGTAGTTGAGTCAGAACCGAGGAAAGAGTTCAGGATTAAGGATTTCCTAGTTAGAGATTTTCCTAATGTTTTTCAGGACGATTTGTCATGATTACCACAACCTAAAGAGGTTAAGTTTATTATTGAGCTTTTACCAGGGACAGGCGATTTTCAGCAGACCATATAGGATGTCAGTGTCCGATTAGGAGGAAGTGAGGAGATAGCTTTAGGATTTGTTATAAAAGGGTTTCATCCGCCCTAGTATGTCTCATTGGGGAGCACCAATGCTATCTTTCAAGAAGAAGGACGGTTCCATGAGGATGTGTGAGGAGTATAGTAAGCTGAATCAGATGATAGTCAAGAACTATTACCCACTCCCCAAAATTGATGATCTGTTCGATCAGTTGGCAAGCGCCAAGTTCTTCTTGAAGATTGACCTGCGTTTGAGGATTCGAGAAGAGGACATAAAGAAAACTGCTTTCGGTATGAGATATGGGTTGTTTAAGTTTACAATCATGCCTTTTGGGCTGATTAACGCCCAAGTGATCTTCATGGACTTGATGTATAGGGTCTTGAGACCAAACTTGGACAGATACGTCATTATCTTTATCGATGACATTTTGATTTAAAATAGGATTCGTGTGGAGCACGAGAGTCACCTCAGGGCAGTATTGGTGACATTGAGAGAGCACTGGCTATATTCCAAGTTGAGCAAGTGCAATTTCTGGTTGAGTAAGGTGAAGTTTCTCGGACACATCATCAGAGATCAAGGTATCTCTATGGATTCAAAGAAGATTCGAGTGATTATTGACTGAAGGACGCCTAAATCTGTTTCTGGCATCCAGTGTTTCTTAGGGTTAGCAAGGTACCACTATCGATTCATATAGGACTATTCCTCTATTGTAGTGCCGATGACGAGACAGACCAAGAAAGATGTGCGATTCGATTGGGTAGATGAGTGTGAGCGAGCATTTTGAGAGGTGAAGAGGAGATTGAGATCAGCACCAGTGTTGACATTGCCAGAGCCAAGCAAAAGTTTTTTAGTTTACCTATATGCCTCAAAAGTTGGTATAGGATGTGTATTGATGTAGGAGGGCATACCAGTAGCTTACTTATCGATACATCTGATACCCCACAAGGGTAATTATCCATTAGATGACATGGAGCTCGCAGCAGTCGTGTTTGCATTGAAGGCCGAAAGGCATTATCTCTATAGAGAGAAGTTCATTTTATACATCGCCAGAGCCTCTGATACATTTTTACTTAAAAAGATCTGAACATGCATCAGAGGAGATGACTTGAGCTTTTGAATGACTATAACTTCACCATTGAGTACCATCTTGGGAAGGCGAATGTCGTAGCTGACGCATTGAATATAAGTAAGATTGATAATCAGAAAGTTGTTCGACGCATGACACATGAACATGGACTATTAGAGACGGCATCAGTCATGTGTATGATAAAGATTCTCGCTATAGATAAGCCATGTATTTTTTGTCACATGAAGGTGTTGGCAGTATCTATCGAGTAGGTAGCAAAGTGTCAAAGGACAGATTGTTTGTATGATAGGTTCAACAGGCTGGCACAGGATCCCGAGTGTATAGATTGGTTAAAAATAATAGATCAGTGTTTAAGGCACATAGGTAGATTGTGGGTACCAGCAGTTATGGAGTTACGAGACAGTATTCTAGAGGACGCCCACATGTCTCTTTAGACAGATCATCCTGGTCGGACCAAGATGTACCATTATCTTAAATGACTATTTTGGTGGCCAGGAATGAAGGCTGACGCAGACGCATATGTCAGGAGTTGTCACATCTACCGGTAGGTGAAGGCTGAGCATACGAGACTGGGAGGTTTATTGTAGTCGTTGTTCATTCCATAGTGGAAATGGGAGCACATCACTATGGACTTCGTCAGTGGACTACCACAGACTTCCAGGAGACACGACGTCATTTGGGTAGTGATTGATACATTAACAAAATCGACTCACTTTATATTGATTTTGATGAGGAACACATTCCCACAGTTGAGCACTCTATTCGAGAAAGAGATTCTTAGACTACATGAGGTGTAAGTCTCCATGTATCTGACAAAGATCCAAGAATCACATCTAGGTTCTAGGAGAGCATGCAGGAGCAGTTTGGCATGAGGCTACAGTTTAGTACAGCTTACCGCCCTCAGATCGACGGTCATCCGAGAGATTGATACAGATTTTAGAGGAAATTCTTGGGGCATATATATTGCAGTTTGAGGGTTCATGGGAGGATTATCTACCCTTACGTGAGTTTGCCTACAACAACAGTTATCAAACGAGTATTGTGATGCCTCCGTTTGATGCACTGTATGGGAGGCCATGTAGATCACTCGCGCATTGGGCAGAGCTAGAGGATACAATGATCGTTGGGCTAAAAATAGTTGTTGGCCGTGAAGAGAAGATTCGGCATATCAGACAGATACTTCATGCAGCCTAGGACAGACAAGAGAAATATGCTGATAAGTACCACGAGGTTCTGAGCTATGTGGAGGGCGACATGGTATATTTGAAGGGTTCCCCTTGGAAGCAGAGACTTGGGATTAAGGGGAAACTAGCACCGAGATTCATTGGACCATTCAGGTTCGCAGCACGAGTTGGCAATGTGGCGTATAGACTAGACTTACCACCATAATTTAGCCTATGGTTTAATCAATTTAAAGAGGCTAATGATAGGCATTGAATCAAACTAAATTGTGTATATCTAGGTAAGATGTGTAGCCATGTTGTGTGATTTGGAAAAGGACAAATTAAGCCAAGGACCACAAGATATGTCCTCGAGATCCGCATACACAATTGATTCCATCACAAACTATAAATACCCCACTTAGTGGTATTTTGATAAAAAAAAAACACAACACAAATGCATGCAAATCCTGATATTTCAGCAACATTTGAGAGAGATTTAAGAGCTTAAATAATGATTTAGAACTAGAATTTTGAAGATCAATGGCTATGATCAAGGTAATTCACTCCCTCTCTATCAATTTCATCTTCTTCAACTTGTGTTTCCATGAAAATGAGCTTCAAGATTTGTTGTTTAATGGTGATTGTTGTTGTTATTGTTGTTATTGAAATGGTTGTTGTGGATGATAATTTAGAAGAGAATAAAAGAAATAGAAAAAAAATATGCACCAGAGGTAGAGATGAATCACATTTGCAATTCGTCTTTACGGAGACAATAGGGGACTCCCACGCATGCTTTTTCGTGCGTTCGTGCAAACCTGGGCCGACATGCCCGACCTAGTTAGGCTGAATAGGGCCCGGTTTAGGTGGGCCTAACCCCATTAAATAATAAAAAATTTATTAAATTTAAATTAATTACATAATAAATAAAATAAATTGTAGAAAAACATATAAAAATTACATAAAAATCTAGAAAAATCAAAGAAAATATAAGAAAATGGGAAAAAGGTATAACTTTTACACCCGAAAACTGTGTCACAACTAAAATTTGAATAAAATTCAGATTTTCAATTTAATATTAATAATGTAACTTAATGTGGCTTTAAATCGATTAAATTGTACATTTGGACTTCAAAGGACTAAGGGGACCGTAGCTCGGGTACCGAGAGCTAGGCGAGGTGGGATTCAGAAGTGTAGGGAAGTTAAAGCGCGTGTTTGAGGTTTGTAGAACCCAATGGAGCGTCACTTGAGTATTTAATTACTATTTTCATTGTTTCTATCCATTCTTGGCTTATAGTTCCATTCTATTATTGTTATTGGGACGGTTGGTTGAGGTTTTTCCCATCGGCATTTTTGTTGTGTGTTTATGGCACACTAAACTATAGCACATGTGACCAAGCTCTCGGTGAATGGCAATCCGAGTTGCTCTCTGGTGTACGTGTTGGTGAAGCGTAAGAATAGGCTAATCAGCATGAGGAACCAGTTAAAAAAGTAGCGGGGGCACCCACTAAAGGGATCTTGGTGATCCGAAGTTTAGTGTAGTATGACCTGAACGAGCACACACTTTGTTTATCCACTTGTTTTTTATGCATGCGATGATCCATTTACAGTTGCCTGTTTTTTTCCGCATGTTTAGTAAACATTATCTTTGGCTTCTCTATTTACTTAATTGCTTAGGATCCTAGGCGACTATCTCTGACCGCCTCCTGTCCAGGACACTCTCGGGCGTGTTAGCTTTTGATATTTTGTCTTTTGGTTATCACGTCGCCTTATATACATAGTACTCTATTTTCAGGTTTTCCACATTAAGATTGATGCTCTATGACTTTTAATTCATGTTTTTATGTGAATTTAAGACTTCTGCTATTAATTTACTGCTTATTAACTAAAATTTGTAAAACACAAACCATATGTATAACTCGCAAACTTCGAAACTAGAAGACAGTATACCTTAAATATACATGACTTAAAAGGAAATTTGCATAATTGATTTACAATTTAGCGACAACACGACAAGTTAGCACACACACCGAGGATACAGGTGTGGCAAGCGACGCAAGCGAAGCGTGGGACCCTACGGGTCAGTGACGTGGATGGTACAGCAGAGGCCCATAGGGTGATGAGAAACACCCCTTTTTTCTACTCCCTCAGAACCCTCTTTTGAATCCTCTTCTTCTCTTTCTTCAGACCCCCTCTTTTGAATCCTATTCTAACTCCTCTTATGACTCCTCTACATTCTCCTTATTCTCATTTCCTTCTTGTTCGACATTCCCTTGCCCCAATTTTTCACGTTCTTCTTCAGTTGAGTCTGAAGAAGAAGATTCACTTTGGCTCTTATAAAGTTGTATTTCCCATCCTACAACTCCATAGGCGTATGTCGCGGAAGCCTCATCGTCTACTCCATCCGTAACTCATGGCAATTGCTTAGACATTAGATAGAATGATGTTTGAGGTATCCGGCAGCCACCACGGGTGCCTGTCAACGGCATGGCACCGGCCTCCTCCCATGTGACAAGCCTCTTTAGACAACTCATACATGTGGTTCAAAGACTATTTATGATATAATGTTTTTAGGAAAAATTAGATGTTTCTCCTTTTGGTTTGGTTGCTTAGGACTGACACATTAAGTGAGGTTCGATCACCAACTGCCGAACCTTACCCTAATGTTCGGTCACTAAATATTGAACCGTACTCACATGTTCAGTCTCTAAATAGCAAACCTTACTCACATATTTGGTTACATATTACCTAACATCACTCAAACGTTCGGTCACCAACAACCAAACCTGTATTGGAGTGTCAACCCTGGATGACTGAACCGGAGTGAAAATCCAATAGTGACTGAACCTCTAACATCCAACAACAACAACAACATTCATCGATTACAAAATACAACAACAACAACTAACAAATAAAACTAACTTTGCAATCAATCCGAGTCCAGTAGACTAAAACTCTAATAATGACCAAACCTTTCTTCCTTCCAGACCAAAGACCAAATTTGCATCAAAGGGACCGAATTCAACAACGAGAGCGATTCACAGAGGCAAAGATTGTGGGAAATCGATAAGATAGTGTTACAATTCAAGGGTTTGGGTGAGTGTTTCATTAAAGGGGAGGAGGGAAGCAATTTCGAATTTAGGTGTAGGTTGCCCTCCTAACAAGAGGTAATTTTGAGAATTCACACTTTCGTTGGGAGTGCCCTAATAAAACTAGGGATTACTGTAATGGCCCCAATTTCTAACTCATACCGCTTGTCAAATACGAGATAGTGACGTGGGCTTGACCTGACGTGGTAAGCGTGGTCAACCCTCATGAGTCGACACCGAGTATATTATTTTTGTTTTATGTGTGTATTACCCTATCTATACTTAAAAGCATAATTAAGTTATGATTTTTTGTAAAAATTGTAGGTATTTGCATTTCAAGTTAGGTGCGCGATGCGCCGAGAGATAGATCGAGACTTGGGAGTCAGTTCATAACTTAGGCTTTAATTAATTAAGTTATGTACCTAAGTTATCTAATGAGAATAAATGAACTAGCCTAAGTAGTTATATCCAAATGCATAGGCCTAAAGTCCTAATTTAAATAAAGAAAAAGCCAATGACCAATATTTTGAGAGAATGACTATAAATAGGAACCCTTTGTGCTTCTCATGCAAAAAAAGGAAAACAATCTCAACACTAAAAGGGAAATTAGAAAAAAACACTACATCTCTTGCTAGAGTTACAAGAATTAAGAGTCAAGAGAGTGAAATTCGAAGTACTATAAGCTAGGGTTCTAAGCACACCAAAAAAAATAAAAATAAAATAAAAAAACCAAACTAGGTATGATAAATCTTCCTTTGTTATTTTGTAAATGAGTATGATTTCATTAATGTCCAGCAATTTTTTAGATTTTTTCAAAAAAAAAAAAAAAAAGTTTTCAAGTATTAAATTGAAACAATCATTATTGAATTGTGTTAGATTTTGATAAATTTCATACTTTGGGTTCATGAATTAGGGCTTTTTGCTTAAACAAATGAAATGGACTGAAATTGAGTAGTAAGTCTATATTTAAGGATGTATTTAATCTCTAAACTGATGTTTGAATAGGAGTTTTCAATTATGGACAGAATTGGTTGAAGTGTAAGATTTTTTATAAATTTAGGTTTTGGATTTTCATGGTGATGTTGATGAACATGCATGTTTAGATTGGTGATAATGTGGATGCAAACTTTTGTTGTTGTTTTGAGGAGGATGCCCCATTTGATCATAGTCATAGGAATAAAAAGACTACTTTAACAAATTGCATCTCATGTGTTTGATAAAATGCCAAGTCCAAAAGGGACAATTTTGAGTAAATTTTTTACTAATTTTTAGGACCATTTTCGGGGGTCTCCACTAGCCTAAAAATCATCAAAATTTACAAAGAGCACCAACATACTAAAATTTGGTTCTCCTAAATTTTCAAGTGATTCCGATGAGTTTTGAATGTTTTCAAAAATGATTTTGAAATAGGAAAAAAATGATTTCCTATTGAGCTTAATTTTGTTTCGTTGCATTCTAGGTATCAAACAATGCCAAAATTTAACCAAACTCTCCAGATCATATACTTATAATGTATGGAAGTTTCTCACCGAGTTTTGTAATTTTCTAAGGTGTTTTGAATAATTTTTCAAATAAGTTTTGGAATAGGCAAAATTTACCTACTTAATGAGCTGATTTTTGACATAAGGTGTTCCGGGCATCAAATGATACTAGAGTTAAATCAAAATCTTTAGAATTTATTATTGTATCATAGTAAAGGTATCTACCAAGTCTCGTAATTTTCCGGCATGTCTAACTCAATTTTCAAGTCATGCTTCCAAAAAGAGATTTATATTTATCAATAGGGACTTAAAGTTTTACTTAGAGCCTCAAAATTTAGTTATTGATCATATTAATGAAATTTTATTACTTGAGAACCTTGGTTTCAAGTATTTGGACTTCATGGAATTAACCTCGAGAGTTTAAGAAATTTTTATTTATTTTTAAGCCATTTTTTAAGTTGAAGGAAAACTAACTACTACATATTTATTTAAAGGTCCCTAAGGGACTGTTTTGCAAACTAGTGTTGCATATCAACATGAATTGAGTTTTAATAATTCTAATTAGTTCAATAACATCCAAAAACAATTAGTAAAGTGTGTTGAACAATATTAAACAAGTCCCGACACTTTTGGTCGAGTTAAGTGCCCAATGAGGACTTGTAATGGATAAAAGGAACCATTATACCCCAAATTGACTTGAATTGATTTGTAAGTCACAAAATGGGATTGCTTCGCAACAATATGTCAATTTACATTGCTCATGCAATAAGAATCCTAATAGCCAAATACTAAGAACACCAAGTGTAAAATTACAAATGTGCAAGTTAGACTACAATTAAACTACATTAGCAATAATGATGGTAAATACAACTTATTGACTCTAACATGTACATAACTAATCAAAATGGATACCAGGTACCTAGCTAGCTAGAGTCGAGTGTCAGGGAGTTGATTGGGATGCGTGAAAGAGCCACGAGAATGCATGTTAGCATGATCTGTGGTACGTAAAACCAGCTAAGAAATGTACAATAATTCAATGAGCTTCAAATTTTGTTGCTATTGCACTATCTTACCTTTCTTGGAATTCCCACTCCAATATGAGTGTTTGAAAGTCAAGTGAGTCGGGAAGCTGTCTCTGATGGAATGGTTGCCGATCAGCTACCGGAGCCATGACCTCGATTCACTGGATATTTTGGTTGGGATGAGATATGTTTTATCCGGGGCACCATTGATGTCCCTCATTCACGACGGTCTAGGTACAGCAGGCACTGCCGCATCTTAGGACCCGAGTCTGCTTGGCATTGTCATGACTCTATGGACCCTGTGGCATCTACACTCGGTGGTCTTGGACTACTTGGGCACCTCTCTATTGCTTCTTTTAACACTCATTTCTCATTATACTTTCATTATTCAATCTTATTATCATGCATTCCTTATAGCTTTCTTTCTATCCGCCTGAATTTTAAATAGCTTTATTTATTTTAAAGTACTATTTAGGTCATATTGGCTTTACTTACTGGACTCATCATTCTTGTGTTCGACCGAGTGCAGATCCGCAGTCGAGCAAGGGCAATGCGTCGGTACTTGGCGATTACTATGAGGACATCGGAGCGGCCCTCCCTTACTTATTTTTGTAGATTTTTGGCTTTATGTATTCCATATATATTGTTTTTGTAGCACTTGGGATACTTTGATGGGTTGAGAGATGCTTATGTCTTGTATATCACTTTTGTATACATTATAAACTATTCACTTGATATATAGGCTTATTTATATATAAGGTTCCATATTTAGGTTGTATAACTCCTTTACTTTATTATTGAGTTATTTACATAGTTAATTGCTTATGCTAACTTGTAAAACTTGCAAAAATATTAATAACTCAACTTAAAATTATGAATTAACTAATAATGATGGATCTGAAGGCTGACTAAGCTTGCGTTGACCTTGCGGAGGCTAACTCAGGGGTCCTCGTAGGCTTAGGCCTGGTGGGGCCCAATTTGTGGGTAACTGGGGATGTGGCTTGCCCTTACCCTTTTGTGGGGTGCACATAGCGCGCCCCTTTGCAAATTCCTTAAGAAAATAAGTTTTATATTTTTTATATTATATTTTAAATTTAATTTAATAAAAACAAGAATTTTAACTAATACTTTCTAAATATAAAAGCAATTAAACTAACTAAACTTACTTAAATCACACAAATCATGGTTACTAGATTAAAAACAATTCAATTCAATAAGACACAATAATAAATAAATATCTAAACAATCCTCCTAAATAATGAAACTTCAATCTGTTTTGCATCCAAACATGTTACTTTAATCACATAGCCATGAACATATTTTTCAAAGTATCCTATATCATTAAACCCTAATCATAAGTAAGTAAACAGCCTTTAGTCAGCCATTTGTTCTCGATATGCCGGCGAAAAAGCCACGTTCTAATTTTATTGAGCTAACCCCTTTGAATACACAAAGACATTAACTTCATGCAATAAAACCGCATTATACTTTATGAAAGCTTCGAACTACTAAATCTTACACCTTCGAAAAACCACTTCAACATTAGATTTAGATCTCAAATTCACCTAAGACATCTAAATTGTATTTGCCTTTCAAACAATCCTAGTTACTACTTCAAATAGATAATGAATCAAAACATCACATACATATTGGCTACTATGCACATAACACTCAAATCCATGATTGCAATCAATAAATAAAAATCTATAAAAATAGTGAACCAAAGAATATGATTGGTTTAAAGCATTAAGTACGCATTCATCTTATCATGACTACATTGCAAAACAGATCTAGTTCATGTTTGGAGTTTTGTTTAGATTAACAAACTACTCACTCATGATAATAAATAACACCATAATATTAGAATTAAAAGATATAATTAAAATACCTTAATGATAACTTGAATCTTCAATCTTCTCCAAAAGAAAAACAATAAAGAATGGCCACCAAACTAAAGCAAAAAGTGTAAAACTAACAAAATGATCTTAATTTTGTATTCTAGGGTTTATATTTATAGTATATTAGGTAATAAATATCTTAAACTGACTCAAAATCCTTGTTGTAATCCAAAATTCACGAATTCATAGCCAGCGATTCCTAGCGGTTCTGCGTGTAAGTGGAATCACTAGGAAAATTCATAATTCTTAGGTCTTTGGTTTCACCGATTTAGACGGCAATTCTAGGTTCTTAGGAATCACTGATACAAAATTCTTGTTCTTCCTTGCTTCCTTGGTGATGATTATTCGTGCAATCTTTTCACTCGGTCAATTCTTTTATTTTCTTTTCATTTTCCTTCATTTCTTCAAATATTTTATTTATCACCTGAAATATCAAAAACAAGAGAAAACCTCATGTAATATAGTCTTTTACATCTAAAATCATCCAAAAATGCAGTATAAAATATGTCTAATTATTGACTTGTCGCCTTCCCCCCATTGTCATCTAGTTTTCCACAAATCCCCCTGAAAACCGTAACTAAGAAATAAACAACAACACGAACAAAAAATCCAATTTACCAACTCAAATTGAACTTGAACTCACCTCAAATCAGCGGTGAATTCTTCATGTCTTCACCATGGCTAATTCACCTCTATTTCGTTATCATCACAGTCGAGAGACAGAGAGAGAGAGAGAGAGAGAGAGAGAGGGGAAGATTTCCACATAGAGGGAGAGGGGAACAAGAAAGAAATCCAAAGAGAAAATCTGTGAGTGAACATATAGCCGAGAGAATTTTTGTGTGGGAGGGACAACGATTAATCGAGTGAGGAGTCAATTGGACATATATTTACGAAGAAAAGGATCAAAATAAGGAGGTTTGATTAAAACCCCTATGTTTATTCACATAACTTATGGTTTAATTGGTCAAAAGACCAAAACGACTTTGAGCTTATCCTCTCCTCTTTACATTCATCAAACCATTTTTGGTCATTTTCCACTTTATTTAATTTTCTTGTTTATCTCTTAATTTATGCCCGAATTAAACCCCAGTAAATACCCCAATTTTGTCAAAAAAATTGGTAAAAATCTCAACGCGCTCCGGAATACATGGACATCGTGCCTCGACCTCAAACCAACCTAACTTTGCAACGAATAGTGTATAATACAAGCACTAGTCACATGACACCCAAAAAATTATTTTAACATATTATCTATGGTTCGTAACGCATGGGTCCCACCATGGATACCAAATTTCTAATTAAAATCCAGAATCACTTAATTAGTTGTCTAATCAAGTTTTAGTAATTCTCGGCTTTCACAGTTATAATGATAGTTCTTACCATAGTTTTGGGTAAGTCATACCATGTATATTCAAAACCAAATCAATCAATATAATTCAAATCTTTAGCTAATCAACTAGGTTATTGAAAGGATTATGATAATTATAACGACCCAAATATTTTATTTGTGAGTGGTGGCGTGTACTACCTATTTATACTCATGTGCGTAATTTTATAAAATGTGAGCGAGTGTGAAACACATTGAAATGTGTGCGAGCATGGGTATGGGTAGACCGACATGTGAAGGGATTCGAGAAGTTTATAACTTAGCTTCAATTTAATTTGTTGGAGTGTATAAGTGATAAGTGATTATTTGGACTTATATGTAGAGTTTTTTTAGCAGTATATTTAGTATAAATATCCCTAATTGAGCTCTAATTCATGTTGTTATTGCATTTTCAGGAAATGAAAAGAAACGGAGCAAAAACCCATGAAAACATGATTGACATTGTGGCTACACATGTTGGCATTGTGGAGTATTAAGGCACAACATGGGAAGGAAAGGCATGGCATGGGAGAGCAAAGAAAATGAAGAAATCAAGTCTGGAGGTCTGGCGCAGTGGTGGCATTATGCAACACAAGGGACGGCACTAAGATAGGAGGTGATAGCGTTGGGTGGACAAGAGCTCAAAAGAATTGCATGCAGTAGCGGCGCCGTGGCTTATAAGGCACGGCGTTGAGGCATTAATGACAGCATCAGACTTGGGGAAAATAGAAAGTTGGAGATTTATTTCAAGTTAAATTATAAAGTAGGGTTTCTAATTGTTATTAAGAAGTATAAATAGATGTTACGACATTGTAAACTCAACCATAAATCAATTATTAGCCACCATTAGATTAATTTAGCATAGGTTTACTTTAAGTTTGAGTGTTAAGGAATATTATGTAGAGAAAACATTGAAGACTCCATTGTTGCAATTCAAGTTTAGTTTCATTGGTTTAATTGAACGTAATATATTTATATTCATCTCTAATTTTCAATGATTTCAATTATGAATTGTAATGTGTGTGTTTCAATAAAGTGTGAGTAGTATATTTATCTTAGGGATCAATGGATCCTATGGTATAAATGATATGCTTTGAATATGAGTAAAAAGTGCAATGGTTAGAATTTGTAATGATTCTGAGCGTAATACTTTAGACACCTTGATCACGTGTTTAATGAATTTAGGTTTTAAAAGTTATCATGACCATTAAAGCTTTTAATCCGGACATAAACGGTACAACCATAAAATACACAACATTGATAGATAGTTGTTGATTAGGGAGGCACAGATAGTAAACTTACTTGGTTATGAATCCAAAGATTTGGGACTTAAAGCAATATGGAGCTTACGTTATTCATACAGATAGGCGGAGTTCTAGTTTGCACATTAGAATCTTTTCTGTCACGATAGTGGTCAATGTGGATTTGAAGCAAATATGTATATTCTAATTAGCCATTGCACACAACATATAAAGATGTAAAAATGGTTGGAAAACATAGGATTATATTACCTAGGTGAAGTTGTGAACTAATATATCCTTAATATAAGAGTTAAAGTAAAGTTTGATTTGATTTGTTAGATTAGTTAAGTTTAGTATAAAACCAATTAAAAAGAGATTTCCTTAGCAATAGTTCAAAGTTAAATAGGTAAACAACTAGTGAAAAAACCTTTCTCTGAGAACGATATCCATGATTAACCTAAGCTGATTGCACTATTACTACAAGCGAGCCGTTATACTTACGGCACATACATCAAGTTTTTAGCGTCATTACCAGGGATAGGTAGCCGCTTAGTATTACTTAGTTAGTTTGAGAAGTTGCTAAGTTTTATTTTAAGTACTTTACTTTTAAGTACATAAAAACAAAAATAGACTTAAGTTCCAACTTTGACTTTCCGCACTTTATCTTTTTGTGTTTTCTTTTCAGGGATAACTAGCGTATGCGTAGCAAGAGAGAGAAGGACATAGTGCCTTACGACTCAGAGATCGACAGAACCAACAAAGGAAAGAAAAAGAAAGGAATCGAGATGGCAGAGGAGCAAGCAAGAAACCAACAATAGGGTCGCTAGAATAACCAACCTGCAGGTGATCTGGTAGTGTATGATAGAGTGCAAGGATAGAGATTCCTTCGTGAGTACTTCAAACTAAAAGTTCAAAAAACTTACAATGGAGTGATGAGGCTTCCAACCAACACCACCAAGTTTGAATTAAGACCGTCTATGAGAAACATGATGCAAAATAGCGTGTTCAATGGGCTATCCAATGAAGATCCAATTGCACATGTTGAGAATTTCTTGGAAAAGTGAGACACCGTACACATAACCGGAGTTAAAAAAGAGGTGATCAGAATGCGACTTTCCCATTCTCATTGGGTGGAAAAGCTAAATGCTGGTTCTAAGGGATGAATGCAGGGAATATGACCTCATGGATAGAAATCAATGAAAGATTTCTAAACAATTTCTTTCCCTAGTGAAGGTTAGCGAAAGGAAACTTGAGATTAATCAGTTCAAGCAAGAAGACACTGAGTCTATTAGTGAGGCTTGGAAAAGATTCAAAATGATGCTGAGGAGATGTTCGGGACACGAATACGTGAAATGGACACAACTCCAAATTTCCTACTATGGGATGAACCACAACATGAGAACGCTAGTAGATGCTGCAACAGGTGGCTCTTTAGTAACTAAGGATAAGGATGGAGCATTAGATCCCCTTGATCTTATGTCTCAAAATTCTATCGTCGGTACTCGTTCCATTGTAATGAAACAAGTTAGAGTGTACGAGATTGACTCGCAAGCTATAATTATGGCATAGCTATCAAATTTGTGCAGTCAAATGGTGAAACTTCATATGGGACACCAAGGTCCACAAGTAGCACAATAACTCATTAATCAACAAGGCATGGTGGTTAACCAAATGGACATATAACAGGGAATAGAGTATGAGGACATCGACTTTATGAACAATCAAAGCTACGGGAAAAACTTCAGGCCAAGAGAAGTGGCACCTCAATGGTTTTATCAAGGATACAACAATAACAACCAGAACTTCTCTTACGAAAATCCTGATAATGCACTGAAGTTACCTCAAGACTTTGATCAACAAGTCCAATAGAGAAGTTGGGGCAGAGCGAAGAGATGACTTCACTAAAGTCAATCGAGAAGTACTTGCAAGCCATGGACATGAGCAATAAGGAGCGCAATGAGAAGCACGAGAAAGAGATGAAAGGAGTGAAGCAAGCTATAAAGAGGATGGATAGTGAGCAATCACAATCCATCTAGAACTTAGAGAAACAAATGGTCAACTTGCTATAGCCTTGAAATTGAGAAAAGAATGACAGTTTCTTAGCAACACTGTAACCAATCCCAAAGAGAACGTAAGTGTTATTCGCATGTTGAGCACTACGACAACAAATGAGCCAAGACAAGAACAAGTGATGTGCAAGCCGAAAAAAGTCAACACTTTAATTATAAGGAAGCATGAAGATATGCACGGGCATAATATGGAAGTGAGGCAAGATGAGCTTAATGGTTTCAAGAAACAAATAATCAATGCCTTGAACAAAAAGAAAGGGAATCAACATTGGAAGGTCAAGTAAAAAGATTAGGGACCTTCCGAAGAAGACCCACAAGGCAATGACATCAAGTTGGTTCCGAAAAAACCAGAACCAATGCTCATGTTCATTCCACGACTTCAACCTATCAAAATAAGAGATCCTCGAGAAATATGCATACCAATAAACAGTGACGGGCATTGGTTTAGAAACGTCTTATGTGATATGGGAGCCTTGATCAATGTCATGCCACTAATGGACATGTTGTACGCCAACTTGAAGATCAATTGTTCTGATACGATGAATTTGCAAGTAGCTAATGACAACTTGATACCTACTATAGGAAGAGTCTTGAATGTGCATGTGAAAGTGGGCAGATTCACATTTATTGTGGATTTTGAGTTTATGAACCACAACATGGACAATAATGTGTCTATAATACTTGGGAAGTCATTCTTGAACATTGCTAGTGCAAATTTGTATACAAGAGATAGGAAGATCACGATGATTATCGATGAGGGCAATAATTGTGACGGCCCCTCTCCTAATCTAGGGCACCGCCCAGCCTAATCCTGTAATTAAGCCCTAATCATATCCACGCAGGACTTAACTACGTATTAGTCAGCCTTTACAACCTAGACGCCTCTTTTCTTATGTTCAAGATAAGTAATACACTAGTCCTACCAGTTTATAAAATTTAGAGTTAATTAAAACTTTTTATTAAATTAATTAATTAGCGGAAGTCTTATTGATTATGCAGAAAGCAATTAGTAACTTATGCGGAAGCCATTTATAAAATCCTAAGTGTGGAAAACCAGAAATGACATCACATATATAAAGTCCTCAAAATGCAATGAAACAGTAAAATAGTCTAAGTCAAGTCGGGGAAACTAACGCTCAACCCAATATACAACCCCAAATAGTATATGAAAGACATATATAACATATACAATCAAAATACCAAAAGGAGACCTATAATCGATGTAGTGACGAGCCGCGGGCTCAGGGATAATCGTCGATCTTCTCTTTGCCCGGCCTACTGGTAGACGGCTCTACACCCACTGTCATAAAAAGGACGGTGAGTACAAGAATAAAACAGTAATCCCCGATGACAAGTTTAATTTGCATTTCCAAATATTCAAATGGTATTTAAAAGCATATAAATGGGAAAACTGGAAAATAAACCATATGCGAGTAAATACCAAAGTTAAACAAGTGATACTGACATTAGGCTAAGTAGTGGTGATTTAGGTCCGGTCGGCAGTGAAACATGCCACTCCGACTCAATAATCATATAGCACAAGGGACTCTAACCCAAGTGTTACCAGGGACTCTAACCCTGGTGTGTAGACCACCTCTGGGACTCTAACCCCAAGTGTCATACAGTGTCAGGTAACATGTGCCGACATCCCCAGGGACTCTAACCCCGTGAGTCGCACACACCTCGATCGAGTACGGGACCTAAATGCGAAAACTACATTTTTTAAATTTCAAGAAATACTAAGCATGGATTGTCAAGGCATAGGCACATCTACACACCTAAACAAATAAGGAATATAAGTCCTCTTAAACATTTATAAGATATTCACTAGCCTAATAGCATGTTATTTATCATTCAATTCACATTTAAAACAACAAGAATATACAAAGCATGGGATAGAATCAATGAATCAAATCAAATGAATGGATATCATGCAAACTAGACTCATCAAGTGAGCATAGACACAAAGAACACATGATATAAGAATACAAAGGCAAAATAGTCAAAAGGACTATGCAAGGACAACAATTAATAGAAATGAAATGCCAAGTAAAGTTTCCATTGGGTATGCTCACAACAACAAAGTAAAGTCCTAGCTTTACTGGCCTCCCGATACTCCAAATCTTGTATTCGCTCTCCCATACCCTTTTCCTAGGTTCTTGAGTTTGGTGTCTCATTAGTTCAAGTATAGTGGGTTTAAGCTCAATTTAGTGGTGTTTATTGTGTATTCAAATTGGTTCAATAGACTTTAAATCAATCTTCTTAAATCAGCCCCTAAAGACTAAATTAAGTTTCAATTTCAGTCCTACACTTTAAAGCAGTTTTTAGGCATGAAATGGTCGAAATATTGAAATCATCCATCCATCAAAACAATTCTTGTTGGTCTCTCTCTTAGCTTTCCAGAAAGGTTTAGTTTGCAAAATTCCGATTTAAAATGAAAGAGATATCATGATTTTACTAAACATAGGTCTAATTGGAATTTAATCCGACCAGCGGATTTAGAAAATCTATTTCTCCTAATATATAGTTTCCAAAAATGTTATTTTTAGTCACAAGGCAGAAAATATATCCAAATACAACATACTAAAAGATCAGCTCATTTGAATAAGTGGTTAGGGAGTTACGCCCTTAATAATTTAGTTTCAAAACTTTCCTTTTTAATTCCAGCATCTATTTGTAGAGCATATTTGGACATATAAACATTTGAATAAAAATACCTTCATTTGAGCAAAGTTATTCCCTTTTAAATAAGCTTTCAACTGCCGCTTGTTTGGATCAATTTGGATTTAAAATGGGTAGATTATGACCAAATCACCCAGGTTGATTCCTAATACAACATGCAGAATTCTAGTTTTGGTGTTGCAACTTCAAAAATTCATATCTTTATGATTTCAAAACCAAATTAAGAACTTCAATATATCTGGATTATCAGCTTGAAATGAGGAATCTAAATATATAAATTAATTGCAAATACTCAATCATCTACTATCTGAAATTAGCCTAAAACCAGAACTTGTTCTAATTTCAACTAAAAAGATGTTTACCTAGTTGATGTAGCACCCTAGCTTGAGAATTTCTCACCAACTCTCATGGATTCCTTCAACACCTTGATGATTCACTCCTCTCCAGCAATTCCTTCTTCTTCGCCAGTAAAAATGAATGAGTGATTTGGTTTGCATGTTGTTTGATCACTAATAATATATATTAAGGTGATGTTCCTTCCTAGCCCTTAATCTTCATGGATTTATGTATCCCTAGGAATATCTAATGGTCCACCTTTGTCATATATCCCACTAACTCCCACTATCTCAACCTCAAGTGACACCATTTCATTACTCACCTAGTTCCTAGATGTGCCAATGTGTATCTCTAGACCAATCCTATGCTTTACATTTAATTTACTCAACTATAGGCCTTTAATTTGATTTACATTAACAAACACAACCATAGGCTTATAAGTAATTCCTTATTTCATATTAGTATTAAATAAGACTTACCAAAATGCTAACTACCCGGTTCCTCGACTCGCATGCTACTCGAGACGTGTCCCCGCTCTCGTCTCGACGCCTACAACTGTACAAACCGACTTAGTAAGTCTACACAATACATAATACTATGCACACATCAATACAAAAATACGATATACCTCGGCCACGTGCCTCGGTCGATGCACATATCACAGTGTAGGTCTCACGTCAAGGGTCGGTGATCCTGATTAAAGAATTAAAACGGGGTTAGAGATTTGGGTCGTGACAATAATGCTAAGATGGTTGTCTTTATCGATGGTGAAGAAGTACATCCAAACAGGAATGACATCATAATCTCTGATTTGTAGATGAAGTTTCTCAATTTAGACTCCGACTAAATGAGCGAAAAGGCGTTAGGATAATGACATTAAATTTAGCGCTACTGGGAGACGGCCTAGGGTTTTAAAATTTCAATTAGTAGTTAGCTATTTAGTTTAATAATTACAATTAACAAGTTTTAGTTCTAACTTTCAAATATTTATGTCAAATGTACAGGAAAGACCATTTGTCGAGTGATGATTCATCAAAATGAAAATGTCTCGCTAACTTATGAGAAAGCGAAAAAATAGCAATGGAGTTTAAAATGATAAAATGCATGGGCAAAATAAAAAGTAAATTTTATTAATTTTTATATTTTTATGGATTTCATGCGGTCACGACAACTTGTTTGAGTGATACACAAAGTCGGAGGAGCGCTAGAAAGAAGTCAACGAAAAATACATGCGACGTACGTTGGCAGATAGCTCGACGCAATGGGGATTGGCCACAGCACCGAGATGGCAACAGGCAAAAAATAAATAAAACACCCCACTGCATCAATGATGCAGTGGTGGCGTTGGGGTTGATATAAGGGGTTTAAACCCCCATTTTCATTCATTATTCACACTTGCACTAAAACCCTACCACAATCATTCAGCATACATCCCTTTAGAGCCAAAGTTTGATCATTTCTAAGTGAGGTAAGAGAGTTGCTAGTGATTGAGAGTGAAAGAGGCAAGTGCATAATGGATTTGCACAAGTTAAAGAGTTAGGGCTTGGATTTTTGAATTTTGATTTCAAGGAACTAGGGCTCTAGTTGGTGAGAAAATTTAGAGGGCTTGGATTGATAATGACTTGGAGGAGTTTTCTACACCAGAATTAAATCTGGCATTGAGGTAAATTTACAATTTCATCTGGTTATGCTTGGAAATTTTGAAAATTTGATATTGTAGGAAATAGTGGATTTGTGGTTGTAGGATAGGTTTTGCAAGAATGTGTGAATGTTGAGCACTAATGTTACCCATGGAGACTTAGTTGATGTCTTTGCATTATTTGGCATATGCGTGATCTGTGTGATATGAATTTTAATTTTTAAGTGATTTGAAGACCCGAGTTGCATTGCATTGAAAGAACAAAGAAATAAGTTAGCCAAACTAGAGCAAATGATTTTGAGACATTTGCCTCAAGAAATCCCAATGAAGTAGAGCCTAGACCATTTAAATCCAAAATTTTCATTAGTAGAGAGGCCAAGGACTGATATGAGAAAAACACTACGTAGGCAGTTCATTTATGAAAAGGGGATTAATTTGCCAGCCAAATATGATACTAGAGTGAATAAATTTATTAGCCGACGAAATTGGGAGCAACTCATTCAAGATTATAGAAAGAATGACGTTAGAGGAGTGAATGTGATTGTTTTTGAGTTTTATGCTAATGCAAAATTCACAGCCAAGGATGAGCCAATAAAGGTAAGAGGGATTTTTGTTCCCTTTAATATACGTGAGATCAATACCATTTATGGGTTGAAGCACTTAAGTTTATATGGATCTGAACTGACTTTCCCGAACAAGTTATATGAGATACCCTATAACCTATACCCTTTTAAAGCTATAGTGAGTGCATTAGTTGTCCCAGGATAACAAGGATGGGTTATGGGAGTCGAGAATGTGCCAAATTCCATTAAAAAAGGGAGTGTTAGAAAAAATTATAAAATGTGGCAACATTTCCTTGTTGCATTGATATCACTTCTTAGCAAGGTGAGATCAACAAGCTGAAAATGGCTTGTCTTTATGAGATTACAAAGAACGAGGATATCAACTTCGGTGAGATTATCTACAATAGCCTGACGGAGTTAATCATGTCAAAAAGGGACAACAAATTGTTGTTTCCTATCTTTGATTACTCAGATGTGCTTGAAGGACAGAGTGAGGCTAAGAGATAACGAAGAATTCGATATAGAGGCCCAACCAACCATGGATGAAGCTTTCATGCTAAAATTGAAATCACCACCATGTTATTAAGACTCCGATGAGGGAAAAGAAAGAGTCGAGGGAGCTAGACTTGAGGCCGAGTTGTTAGCGAAAAGGCAAGAGGATCAGGCAGAAGTAGCAGAATTAGCCCAAGAGCTAGAAGAGGAAGGATATGGAGAAGAGGAAAAGCAATAACAGCAGGGATTTGCAGAGGGCTATGAGTTTATAGAATCATAGATTGGAGAGCAGGACTCGAATGGTCCTGAGCTCTTTCCACCACCTCCTCCACCACAAGCACTAATACCACCACCAGAGGACTTAACTCCACAATAGGATAGGCTATAGATAGCTGAGATGAGGAGATAGTATAGAGAGGATTGGGCACATTACTAGGTAGCCATGTTGAGATATGATCAAGATATGGAGAGGAAAGAGTAACACCAACGAAACGGGCAACATAATTTCATGTTATTTGTCGATCATCAGAGAAACTTGGCTAGGTATGAGAGAAGTAGATGGATGAGACCTACTGATAGGTCATTAGGCTTTCCAACAGCACTGAACTACATTTTTTATCAGGATTTAGTGCAAAGTAGGAGGGTAGAGCATCCATTGACACCATCCTTTGTTAGAGCTGATGATGAAGATGATAATAATGATGCGCAGTCCTGAAGTCGGTGTATTAAGAATCCTTTAGACCTGGGGAGTTGAGAGTGACATTAATACCATTTTTTTTTTACATTTGGGATATTTTGTTAACTATTTACTTGTTTCAATTCTATGTTTAGTTTATGATTACATAACTTGTGTTATTATATATGTTTATGTGTTTTAGTGTTTTCATGTTTCAGAATTACTTTTAAACCTTGAGGAAAAGGTTTGGTATAAGTTTAGAGGCATTAACACTACACTACACTATAGGGAAGTGGTAAGATAGGCTGAGAAATTAGGATAGACACTGCAGGTATGATCGTTTAAATTTTATTATAAAGCAGTTAAGGAGGAAAACAAGGTAATGTATAAATTTTTCAATTTTTATCTTACTTTATGAATGTTTAAGTAGTATATATTAGGTTATATATAGTAATATGTAATAAATAAGTAGTTCATTTGCATGTTCATACCTTTAATTGTGGATGAGCATATTACAAGTATCTTGTTTATATGAAACTCAAGAGAGTGTTTTAAATTTTTTGAAAAAGAAATAATGAAATGTAGCAAATAACAGTGTGATTTCATGGTTAGAAACCTAAAGTTATGAAATACCTTGAACTTGAAACAAAAACAAGAAACTAGAACACTTATTGTGAAAAAAAGTTAGATCTCTAAGGATTCTATAATAAGTGCGAATCTTACTTGATAATACAAAGCAAAGAAAGACTTAGTGCAAATAGGGGAAGAAATATGCATTGTAAATGAAAAGTTAAAGTTAACTTACTTGATTTAGTGAAAGTGAGAAGTGCTAACAAGAGTTCTAGAAATAAAAGAAAAAATGAGAGAATCTCACAAATTCTATAACAAATAGAGCAGAGAACTTGATGGTTGGAAAAAGTAAAAAAATGAAGTCCAAAGGAAAAGGAGCAGGGACTATAAAATAAAAATGAAAAGAAGAACAAGAACAAGAAAAAAATAAAGAAAAGAAGGCGAAAGTAAAATAAAACTTTTCAAATAAAAGATTTGGCTCGAGTAAGAGTAGCTGGTTGAGTTAAGTTTCATTTCCGACTATGTTAAGTCCTATAGACTCTTGAAGTGTTAAAGTCTACCAAAGATGAGTATGATCTATGCTTATTCGTGAATTCCTGAGCTTACTGAGAAATCATGAGATTGCATACTTGCTACTTAAGTGTTGAGATGAAACAAACTTGTGAATAGTGATAGTTTTTTGTTGTGATCTACTTTGGTGTTTCGAAAGTGAAGTTATATGTGTTGTTAAAACTACATGTCTTACAATAATAAGTTTTTGCAAAGAAGAACTTTTGAGTGGATTATTAACTTGAAACTTGGTGAATTAAAGTATATAAGTGATTATTTAGACTTATATATAGAGTTAGTTTGGTAGTATATTTAGTATAAATATCCCTAAATGAGCTCTAATTGATGGTCTTATTACATTTTCAGGGAATTAAGGTGTAAAGGAATTAAATGAGCAAAAATAACAAGAAACATAGCAAAAACCCATGAAAATATGGTTGGCATCGTGGCTACACATATTGGCATTATGGAGTATTGAGGTACGGCGAGGGAAGGAAAGGCATGGCGTAGGAGAGCAAAGAAAGTGAAAAAAACAAGTTTGGGGGTCCGGTGTAGTGGCAGCGCTGTGGAACACAAGGGATGCCGCCAAGATAGGAGGTAATGATGCCGGGTGGACAGGAGCTCAAAAGAATTGCATGCAGTGGTGGCGCTATGGCAACGCCATGGCTTATAAAGCACGGCTGCAGGGCATTAGTGATAAACTCAACCACATATCAACTATTAGCCGTAATTAGAGTAATTTAGCATATGTTTACTTTGAGTTTGAGTATTAAGGAGTATTGTGTAGAGAAAACATTGAAGACTCCATTGTTGCAATGCAAGTATGATTTCATTGGTTTAATTGAACGTAATATATTTATATTCATCTCTGATTTTCAATAATTTCAATTATCAATTGTAATTTGTGTGTTTCAATGAAGTGTGAGTAGTCTATTTATCTTAGGGATCAAAAGATTATATGGTATGAATGTTATGCTTTGAATATGAATAAAAAGTGATTATAAAAAGGGCAATAGTTAGAATTTGTATTGATTCTGAGTGTAATGCTTTAGACATCTTGATCACATGTTTAATGAATTTAGGTTTTAGAAGTTATCATGGTAATTGGAGCTTTTAATCCGAACATGAATGGTACAAGCGTAAAATACGCAACATTGATAGATAGTTATTGATTAGGGAGGCACGGATAGTAAACTTAGTTGGTTATGAATTCAAAGATTTGGGACTTAAAGCAATGTAGAGCTTATGTTATTCACACCCATAGGTGGAGTTCTAGTTTGCACATTAGAATATTTTTCGTCACAATAGTGGGTTAAAGTGGATTTGAAGGAAATATGTATATTTTAATTAGGCATTGCACACAACATATTAAGATGTAAAAATGGTTGAAAAGCATAGTATTATATTACCTAGGTGAAATTGCAAACTAAGATATCCTTAATATAAGAGTCAAAGTAAAGTTTGATTTGATTTGTTAGACTAGTTTAGTTTAGTATAAAACCAAATAAAAAGGGATTTCCTTAGCAATAGTTCAAAGTTAAATAGGTAAATAACTAGTGCAAAAACCTTTCTTTGAGGACGATATAAGTGATCAACTTAAGTTGATTGTACTATCACTATAAGCAAGTCGTTATACTTGCAGCACGCATATCAATAAGCTAAGTGAGAATTATTTAAATTAGCTAGATAACGTTGGCTAATGTTTAACTAATTAAAATACCTGAGTATTGATCAATTATATGAAGAATTGATATGCAAGCAGATCTCTAAAATAAGAAAATCCTATGAACATTAATGGAAGTCCATGGTTGATATTGATGATGAAGTATGTACCATAGATTTGTATGGAGATCTCATATAAGGAGAGATACAATGAAAATCTAAAGGGCATAACTCAGAAAGCCCAAATATATAATGGTCCTTTTCATTTTCTACATGCAAGAAAAATGATTCCAATACTTTGAAAGGGAAGGGAAAAACTCTCAATGTGTTGATGAAATTTTAGAGCTTGGAGGGTTTGAGGATTCAATTAGATGTCAAATTGTTGAAGAATCAAGCTACCATCAGGAACCCCTAGCTAGGTAAACACTCTTTCCTCTTTTATTCAAGATTTCATTCAAGTAAATTAGGGCTCTTCACTTTAAACAAATCCTGAAGTTGTTATGTTATTTCCAAATGTGTTTCAATAACTGAGTTTGCTTAGCGATTAAACTTACAAATGGTTTTCAAAGAATGTACTTCAAATTTGCTATTTTCATATTCATGAATGTAAATTTTGATCTTAATTTGATACATTGAATTGTAAGTTGTTGTATCAATGTTGTTCCATTGCCTATAACAAAGATTTATCAAATTTTGGTGATTGGGTATGATTTGAGAACATTTAAAATGATTTTTGAGTGATTCGGGAGTGCAGAACTGCATTTCTGGAGTTTTGCTCGACCCTGGAGCGTGCTTTAATAAAATGTGGAACGCACTCCTTCTGGGCAGCCTCAAGACTATTTTGAGTGACTTTCATAAAATAGTCATAACTCACTCATTTAACTCAGATATTGATGCTCCGCATACCATTGGAAAGCTTAGAGAGATAACAACAACCTGGGATCATTAGATTTCAAAAATTAAGTCATTTAATTTGTCAAAAATTTGTTGAAATTCTGAGTTTATCCGCAGTTATAACACTTTTGTAACTTTTTGGGCTGGTTTGTTTAAGGAATGTTCGTAGACCTTCCACTTATCGAATTTAGCTCAATTTCTCCAGATCAAGGTTTCTATATTTCATTTCATTGCCTATCGATTTTCACGCCATTCCTAGTTTCCTAGCACAATTTTCAAGACACAAGTTGATTTAAGGACTTATTGACCTCAAACAAGTTCACCTATGGATTGATTTTCATAACTTTATTTTAAACCATCTAACTGATTTCCAAATGAGTTTTTGGTGGTGGATTTCACTCGATAGCATCAAAATTGAGACTCAGGTCTTTTAGGGGTCATTTTCGGACATATTTGAGTCGTTTTGACTCATTTTTGTGAAGTACAATATGTAAAAAGGTTGATATGAATTAATATAAGGCTGAGATTATATTAATAGATGTAAACCAAGTTAAATGGACTTTAACACACATAGAATGGATCCAAATGGATACCAGGAGTCTAGGTGTTGGGGATCTGGGATCGGTTGAAGGCGTTTAGGATCCGAGAAAGTTTGAATTTCGCATAGGTTTGAGGTAAGTAAACCATCAGGGGCCTCAATACTAATTCTTTTCATTCAATTGGTTTAATCTCTTTATGAAATGCTATTTTGTGAATCTTACTCATTTCTTATTGAAAATGTTATTATCCGTGAACTCGATATTCTTAAATTGATGATATCTTTGTGATATGTCATCGTTGATAAATTGCTTTCTTAGGAACTCAAATGCATTCTATTATTGACTCAAATTTTCATTATTGTGTGATTGTTATCAATTTGTTTTTTGGGAAAAACATGCATTATACATTACCATGTGGTTTATATTATTTATCTCTGTGACTTACTCTAGTATCGAGCAGACTTTGGTCTAAGTGTTCGAATGGTAGTCACGGGTGCGGTGCAACGACTCATTACCTTAAGCAGGTGATTAGTGTTAATCTGAATCCTAATTAATTAGAGTTACACTTGAGGTTAAGCCCAGCTTGTCTCGAATAGCGCGTGCATGGATTTGCGTGGTTGCATTATGTTTGTATGGCATTTATTAGTATTTATGGAAATGATTGGAATTAATTAGCCTATAATTGACAAATTTTGGGACGTCTAATACCATGTGTGGGTCCAGAGTGATGCACATAGGTTGTACAATAGTGTGTACACCCGAGTAAGCTAGTTGGCGCACATGATGAGACTGTAGGCACTTGAATATAGGCATGTATATATATCAAAAATAAATAAATAATAAACTATTAGGCGTTAAAGGACACGCAGAGGTCTTGGGTGACACACGTGAGATGTGGAAGTAATGTGCACGCCTGAGTGTACTCGTTGGCGTGCACAACGAAATGATAAATGCATTAATATAGGCGTATGTATGTGTATGTGTATATATTTCAAGATAATTAATAAATTGGTGGGAGCCTAGTAACACGCGGGGTCAAGGGAGACATGCTTGCACACTCGAGGGTGGTCGTTGGCCGCATGGCAAATTTTTAGGCGCGAAAATACATAGTTATTTATATATGTATATATAGTTTATATATATATATATAAATATAAAAATGAACCTAAAGTCTAAATTAAACTAAAGTATATATTGGATTCACCTTGAGATATACGTAGCATGGATCTCGAGGAGGTGAATGTGTTGATTGTTATGGAGGTGTATCCATGCCTCAAGATGCGTGTAAACGGATCACAAGGATAATTAATATTGAAAGTGTATGCATGTGTTGAACTTGGTGTCATTCAAGGAGTATGATTTTAAGCTCATGTCCTTTGGATTGTTCTGGAGATTTGTGCATGCAAATATCAAGAAAAGTTTGTATTGATCAACAATAAGTCGGTCAAAGGTAATGGAGATTTTATTGATTTGCTAATAACCATAAAGATCAATCTTGAGATACACAACATGTATCTCGAGAAAGATTAAAATATAAATGAAAAGTAATGAACCTTCTGATCTGCCTCGAGATTCGTGCAATACAAATCTCAAGAAGAACTGATATTTATCTATAAACAACATAACCACTTCATCCAAATTCATTTTCGAACCAGAGAGAAGGAGAGAGAATTCGAACAAGGAGAGAAAGGGAGGTTCGAGATCGAGGAAGGAAAGAGGGAGAGATCGAGGAAGGTAAGGTTGGTTCAATTGTAATGTTGTTGGGTTGTTTGTAGTTGTTGTTGTTGTTAGGCTGTTGATATTGTTGTTTGTTTTTGGTGTGTCATTGTTAATGGAGGAGAAGGGAGCCTCGGACGTCCGAGAAGGCAAATGACGCAGGGGGTTGTTTTCCTTACTAAATCAATATTGGGTTGGGCTTTGGCCAACCAAGTTCAATTTAAAAAAAATGATGAAATCGATGAATAGAGGCAGAGCATCACTACGTGATGGGGCAGAAGAGGGTTTGATCCCTCTAATCAAACTGAACTGGGTTCGGTTCAACTGAACGGGACAGGTTCAGTTCAGGAGTCACACTACCCAAAAAATAAAAAAAAGAAAGAAAAATGCTGGAATTTAAGAGAAATCTTCCAAAAATAAGAAAGAAATTAGAAAATTATATTTGTGGACAAAATCAATAGAAATTATGAATTTCTATGAAAAATAAGAATTTAGGATTCTTTCGGGACTTTATAATGGGGTTTTTGTCTCGTAAAGCGTGAAATGGTCAAAATGAATGGAAAAATTAGAAATCAAGTCTCGGGGTTCCAGATTTGAGTGAGACTTCAACCGAGGGCTTTAGAATCATTGTATGACTTACAAAACACCTAAATTAATTAAAATGAATATATTTGAATGAAGATTTACTCGAAAGTTCTTTTGGAAACTCGAATTATATGGAAAAGTTAGGAAAGCTCAGCATAGGTAAGCGGGACTCGTATTCTTATCAATTATGCATCATAAACTAGTATATCTAGTTCATTTAGTTTTATGGACTGGGAATGGGGAAACGTATTGTGATCTAAATGTTTTAAATATAAAAATTATCAAAAGTGGTCGATAAGGCGGACCGGACTGAGAGAGGAAAGGCTAGCTTAGAAACGGATTCCGCTCTTTTCTTGATATATGGAAAAGATTAGTATGGAAATGGGTTTTGCCTTTTCAAACTCAATGACCAATGGTCACCTTAGTCGTTCACTGTCCATTTAGAGTTGGTAGCTCAGTCAAGCTTAAATATACCAACAAAATCACACGCCGCCAAACATGTGGTGTCACAACAAAAATTTCTAAATCATAGTTTGATTCTTTAATCATGATCATTAACCCTTGACGTGGGACCCACATCGAGATACGTACACTGACCGAGATAAGTGGCCGAGGTATATGTTAGATTTATTATGGTGTATGCCTAGTGTATTGTATGTGTGTAGACTATTAAGTCACTCCTACTAGTGTTTAGGTGTCGAAACGTGAGCAGATATGCGCCTCAAGATGTGTGCCGGCGTGGGATCGAGGTAGAGAGTGATGTGGTAAGTTGATTTAAGCTAAGTGTAGCTTAAATAGTAATATTAATGTGGTTATAGTTGGTTCCATATTGAATGTAACCTAAGTTAGCTAGTTAAAACAAATAGTCATTTGATGATTCTCAAGATATGTGTAGATAAATCAAGAGACCAATTGAGTTTCAATTTGTGTTACTTAGAGGAAGTTAGTGGTGAGTTAATGGAATTGTGTCAAGTTGCAGGCCATTAGATTAGTTTCGAGATACATGTGTACATAAAGATCAATAGCTATTAAACAATCTTATCTAAATATATAAGATCGAATGAATCAACTCATAGAAACCAATTCATTTCAATTGTAAACTTAAGAGTTAAGAAAACTTGTAGAAGAAGATCAAAAAGATCAGCAAGTGATTTGTGAAGGAGATTTTGATGGTTTCGGTGGTGGTGATCAAGCTAGATGTGGTGTTCATCAACTAGGTAATTTTACTTACACTAGTAACTTAGTTAATTTGATGAATTTATGAAGTAAATGATTTATGGCTGATCTTGTGGTGTTAATAGGTATCTTGGAGTCTCTGGTAGGTGAGAAAATAGATCCCAAGGTGTTGGAGTGGTCTATGTCTCAAAGAAATCAAAATTCTAAGTGCATAATTTTGGGTTTTCCTGTACATGGCGCGCTAGATGAGCTAGCTAGCGCGCTACCTGTGTGTGTAGCGCGCTAATGAGGTCACTAGCGCGCGAGACAAAACACCCGACACGCTGGGTGATCTAACAGAATAAAATTTGCAAATTCCTAATTATAACTTAAACACTTTAAACGAATCCAATACCTTAATTAAAGGTTTAAACACACTTAAAAACATGTTAAATGACATCATGAACCTAGGGGAAAGTCTCAGGGGTTTGGATACGAGTTTTGAGGTGTCGGGAGGCCGGACTAGCTAGAAAATTTGCGTGGATTGTAAGTAAACCGATTGAGATATTTATTTACAATTCATTCCTATTTTTTATTCATTTCCAATCATTTGGATTGATTTGCCTATTGTACTCTATATACCATGACTTGTTTCCTCTTTCATTTCATGAGTTTGCTATCATGGTATTGATTGTTGGTTAAATAGTTTATTGACTCTAAATCATATGCTGTCATTATTGATTGTTGATATATGTGGTCAAATGAAATAACATGCTATTATGTAGGTGTTGATAGTATTGTAAATCTAAATTCTTTTGTGTATTAGATATGCAAGTACATTGTTTGATTCTTAAATCATGTCATTTCTTGTTTATGAAAGTAGTTCTTGTATCTAAGACCATGATATGATAGAGACAGCGCGACAGACTGGGTCACTAAACTTTCGGGGTCGTCAAAGTCTCACCACTATCTTGTGTAGCACACGGGGTATGGTACCTAGGGTTACTGGCAAGTATACAATACTTGTAAGGGGCACTTGTGGGTATTTATATATGAGACGGACATTTGTGAAGATGTGAAGACATTCGTGATATTATTTACGCCCTAAATAGTGGAATAAGGTTGATGAGATCTAACTCATGGTTGATCAACCCTAGATCATTACTACTTAGCCGAGTGTTAGTTTCATTTTGTTAAACTGAAGTATCTTATAGCATGATTTCTTTTCAGCATAGTTGTTATTATTATGCTTTCAGATATTGTTGTATATTTGGAAATGTGAACAAATGTATCTCAGTGTTCCTTTCTACTTTCTTGTACTCATTGCCCTTTTTATGACGATGGGTGCAGATCCATCAGTAGCAAACAAGGCAAAGAGAAGATAGACGACTACATTTGAGCTAGTGGAGTGTTGCTACACTGGATTTTGTAGGTCTTTGACTTGGTTTGTATGACTAGTATATGTTTTTCATATACTTTTGGGGGTTGTATCTATTATGGGTTGAAAGATAGCACCCTGACCAGATACATGATGAAATATTATCGTCGTTTCGTTATATATATGCATGTGATCTTTATTTATTGGTTTTCCACATTCTTAGGTATCATGTTAAAAGCTTCCCCTAATTTGTTAAGACTTACGCTGAATGAACTTAAACTTTATAATTTTTAATTAACTATGATTTATTAATTGACATAATATAAGAAAATACTTATTTGAGAAGTTAAATCGTAAGTGAATAGACATTAGAAAAAGGCTGACTAATTTGTTGTTAAGTCATATATGGCAAGATTAGGGCTTAATGACGAGATTAGACTAGGCGGTACCTTAATTTGAGAAGTGGTCATCATAGTTGGTATCAAAGCCTGATTGTATAGAGCTTAGGCAGTGGAATGTAGTTATTCCTCAACGTGATACCAAAGTTACAGTGGGTATCAGAGGCCAACTTTTCTAATAAGTAACAAATAAAATTTAAACAAGGAAACATAGATTGTAGTTATGATTATCCTTGCCTAGAAACCATTATTGGGAAGTAAGTGAAGTAAGGTGGGATATCTTATAAGTACATGTTAGTTTCTATAGGTATATATGCGTTATCTACGTAGTTGCTGATTCGCATTCGCTATCAACTTGCAGACATTGATGGCTGATTCACGCAATAGTAGGGATGCAGGTGCTAGTGGTAGCTAGCCTCCTATTCCATGTGCTGATGATTTTCAGAGGTTATCCAACAGAGTATCAGCTCAGGGACAGCAGTTGGCTGCGTTCATAGCTATGATGACAGTACATTTTGCTCCACCAACATAGACATCGGTCCTTACTAGTACTACACCAGCCGCTCAGACAGTTAAGATTGTACCAATAATGACAGCACCAGCCATAGAGACAGTTTATACACCATATTTCACTCCTACATCTTCTAGTTTGACAGTAGAGGTTCAGTTGGTGAAGGATTTCATCAGATTAAAACCAATTTTACTTTAATGGTAAGCGAGATTTTGAGAAGATTAAGAAGATGGTATTGTCTTAGGAGAAACCGCATAGAGTCTCGAGGATTAAGGATAGACTACGTGCTGAGATTTAGTCGTATACTCTACTGAGAGACGTTGATGTGTGGTGGCGTGCGACGATAGCTTTCGATGGTGATTTCGAGTTTTGGGATGCTTCCAAGAAGAAGTTCTACCTGCAGTACTTCCCACTTACGATGATGAAGAGGTTAAGGAATGAGTTCATTAACCTGAGACAGAGAGCTGATGAGTCGGTGATTAGCTATAGAGACAGATACGACTATCTGAGGCAGTTTGCTGAGGATTTAGTGAAATATAATTCTGAGGATGTATACCATTTCAAAAATGGACTGAGGCCATATATAGGGTTTTATGTGGTTAGTTTAGGTGCCAAGACTTTGGGTGAGATCTATAAGCATACACTTTCTCACGAGATCTACTATTTGAGAGTTGCCAATAGGACACCATTAGGACCATCGTTGACATCTGATTAGGTTGCAGAGTTTGAGAGGATAAGACAGAGGGGTAAATGATCGAGGAGATGGGAGAGAAGTTCTCAGGGATCAGGGGCAGCTACCTCAATTATACCCTATGTATCATCCCCTACACCATTATAGAATATAGTTGGTAAACATCCCTTGCCACCAACAGTCAGATCTACATTGCCAGCTCTTACTACTTTACCAGCTCTTCCAGCACCACCAACACCACGTCAGCAGCAGCAGGGTGGTAGAGGTCGAGGTAAAGGTAAAGGTAAAGGTAAAGGTCGAGGTTGTTCCCTACAGGGACATGGACAGGTATAGGCCTAGAATCAGACACAGAGTCAGTGTAGGCCTATTACTTGCTTCATGTGTGGTCAGGTTAGGCATATGATTAGAGATTGTCCATAGCCAACAATCATAATTCCACTACAGATTTGAGAGGGTGTACACGTGGTAGCATAGCCTGATGCCGACGCCACACGAAGACTGATCGATTATGATTTCTATTTGTTGTAGAGATTTATATGTTTTATTTGATTTGGGTTCTACAATATCTTTCATTTCTGGTCGCATGATAGGCATCTTAAGGTTAACACCAATTAGAGTTACCGTACATTTAATTTTGAGTACCGCAGTCGGGGATAGAGTTTACCCTATTTGTCTTATTGAAGGATGTCCAATAAAGATAGGCGGGGTAAAATTACTTGTAGACTTCATGGTTCCCAAGTTTTTAAATTTCGACGCTTTGTTAGGGATGGATTGGCTAGCAGCATATCATGCTCATTTTGCTTGTTTCAGCAAGACAATGATATTTGAGATCCTAGGGCATTTGATGTTCACATATAGTGGTAGTACACCGAGAGTCGAGGGAACCAGAGGTCGACTTGCAACTAGTGGAGAGATGGAGACTCTAGTATCTTTATATATAGTAGCAGAGAGTCAGTGATCCAGACTTAAGGAGATTACGATTATGTGTGAGTTTCCATAAGTGTTTTGGAGGACTTGCCTAGATTACCACCACAAAAAGAGATAGAGTTCATTATTGAGTTGGTACCAGGCACTAGACCTATTTCTATACCACCGTATTGCATGGCTTCGAGAGAGTTAGATGAGTTGAGGGGTCAACTTCAGGATTTGGGACATAATGGATTCATCACACCTTTGATGTCACCAAATGGAGCACCTGTTCTATTTGTGAAGAAGAAGGACGGTGCTTTGAGCTTGTGTATTGACTACAGACAGTTGAACAAGTTCACAGTCAGAAACAAGTATCCATTACCGCAAATTGACGATTTATTTGATCAGCTAAGAGAAGCACAGTTTTTCTCCAAAATATACCTGAGATCAGGGTATCATCAACTTAAGATCAAGGATGAGGATATGTCCAAGGCAGCGTTCATATGATATATGGACATTATTAGTTTATAGTCATGTCATTTGGTATGACCAACACTTCTGCCATGTTTATGGATTTGATGCATCGGGTAATGAGATCATTTCTTGACTGCTTCATCAATGATATATTGATATATTCGAGGAGTCGAGAGGATCACGAGCAGCACCTCAAAGAGATGATGCAGACTTTGAGGGAGCACAGACTCTACGCCAAGTTCAGCAAGTGTGAATTTTAGCTGCCAGAGGTCAAGTTTTTGGGACATGTTGTTGGAGCAGCAGGTATAGCTATAAATCCGGCTAGGATTCAAGCTATTATGGATTAGCCGACACCGACGTCAATCACGCAGATCAGAAGTTTTATGGGGTTAGTAGGATATTATCGTAAGTTCGTAAAAGATTTCTCGAAGATCGCTTCACCGATTACCAGATTGACCTAGAAGGACGTCAGATTTGATTGGCCTGAGGAATGCAATGAGGCATTTGCTCAACTGAAGAGGTTGTTGACCACTTTGTTGGGGCATGTGCCCTAGGTCAATCCATTAACTATCTTTATGAATATTTTTAGTTAATAAAATAGAGGATTTCATTTGTTGTTTATTATAATTAATTTGCATGTTTACATTATAATAAGATCCATGGGTATTTACAGAAATATCCTAAATGTCCCTAGTTGATCATTATACTGGGAACTATAATGAATTAAGACTAGTGTGAGTCTTGATTGATGATCATATGATGATTATACGTATAGGAATATGAATCAAGATCACGAGTACTTGTTAGGGAACAAAGTACTGGACCGACCCGCTATGAGAACATCACATGGATTAAGTCATAGTTGTTTCTCATGATAGGTATATTTTTCAGTCCTCTAACTTGAGATTACCAGAGACTTCAACATTAGGAACACAGTGATTTGACACAATCAAATGTTGTCTTTAACCGAACGATTATAAAGGTTGTGATTGGTTACTGTGTGAGCAATTTGATAAAGTTGTGTAATCGAGATAGAATTTGTCCCTCTCATATAAAGAGAGATATCCAGTGGATCCCTCGATGTGTTAGGCTCGTTAAAAGGCCTAGTCTAAGTGAATTGATATTGATCAATGTCACTTGGATGTTTTCAGTCTACCTAGAAATCGAGACTAGTACGATTGAACATGTTGGATGACAATTCCATGCCTTATGTTTGATCAAAAGGATATCGTGTGACAAAAGGATGTTATATACACTATTGATTAGGTTGTATCGATTTGATATTCGTACAACTTGGGTAGTCATAATGTCTTGCTAGAGGCCGGTTACGACTTGTATACCAAAATGTGTTTTGGTACACTGCCAACGTTGTATGAGCCTATTGGGTCGTACACTAAGAATGGTTTTGCAAGATTTTAAGATGGTTCAGAAAAATGAATTTTATATGATAAAATTCATGACAGAAATGTCCTTGTGGTGTATTACACTTATACTTCTTTAAGTATGGGTATATATGTAATTTACTTAACCGTCTATATACAAGGGTTGTATAAATAGACGATTTAAGTTAGAACACATGTATGAAAAATTAAGGGCCGAAAAAATCTATTTTCGTTTTAGAAACGAATTAGGGTTTTCTGGTACGCTCTGGATCGTTTTGGAGAGAAACAAAAAGGTTTGGTATTCTCTCGAAGCTAGCACTTCGAATCTCGACCGTCGTTCGTATGTGGACTGCTGGCAGAGGGCGTTCGTCGTTGGAAGCGCCTTACAGATTGATCAACCTTCAGAAAGGTATATTGCGACCGAGGTATGACTAAGTTTTCATGGTTTAAACGTTTTTAATGAAATTAGATTCGGATCCTGTTGGGGTTTTTGTCAAAATTGTTTTGTAATTTCCGCTGCGTATGAACCCCAAAAAACCCAACAGTGGTATCAGAGCCTTCGAGTTCGATTCCATTAAATTCATTGCATGTTTTCTTCTGATATATACATGATATATGATTGAAAGCATGTTAATAGTTGATGTATATGTGACATACATAAGTTTTCTGTGAGATTTATTATCATGTTTTGTGTATATGATACATATATTCGTGATTTAATTGAAATCAGTTTCGTACATGCTAGTAACCATGTTAGGTTAATTCAAATAATTTTAATGAATTGAATTTCGTGTTCTGTGATCCATGACACCATTAGGTATAATCTTTATTTTTCGTGTATTGATGCATGGATGAAATCTCTGTAATTCAGTATGCATATTTAGGTTACATTGTTTTAAGTTTCTTAAATTGTATAAGTCTGAATATTAATTCGAAACTAATATGATTAGGTTCGATTGGGATAGTAGTTAAGGATTCAATTATATGCTTGTGATTATTTGGATGATGACCGAAATTGCAAATAATTATTTTTCGAAATTATTTATTTATCTCGTTATATCTATTTTGTTATGAAATTTATATTTGATAAGAGATAGATAACAAATTAGATTAGGAGATATTAGCAAAATCGGTTTCGTTATCCCTATTGGATATGAGATAAATATCGAGAATTTTGTTATTGGTGATATTCTAGGATTCAAATATCTTAAGTCCTAATTGGATTAGGATAATATGATTGAACAAATCAATAAAATATATGATATTTCATTGTTTACATAAAATCACTAAAACTGAATAAGATCCCTCTATTAAATTTTAAGTCACGTGCCATCGATTTTAAACACTTGTCAAGGCCTCGATCACACTAATATAGTTTCAGCCATAGCTGGGTGTATTGTGTTATCTTGGTGAGACAAGTTGGGTAAGAGTTACCTAAATGTTTAAAATGGTCCGACTTAATAAAGCTATCAAAATAGTTTTTAACTTTAGGCACATGATAAGATAAAAAAACATGATAAGACATAAGATGTCTCGTATCTCATAAAAGTATCTAAAATTACATAAGATGTAATTGGTAACTGTTACCTACCTAAATAATCTAGTTCTGTGTTTCATGCCATAGCTGTCATAGAATTAGGTGAAATATGGATTTTAGTCCCCTAAATAAACAATATGTTTTAGGAGGGTTGTTAATTTAGTGGGAGTCTATTCCTCTATACTAAAATAAACTTTGCATAATCTTTATTGTAGATCAATGGCCTCTTCAAGTAACAATAATCCCCTGTCAATGCGATCCATCCTTGAGAAGGATAAGCTATCTGGGACTAACTTTCTTGATCGGTTCGAAACTTGAGAATCGTTCTCAAGCATGAACGCAAGTTGTATGTCCTGGATGATCCAATCCCCACGAGGACCCACCACCAATGCTACGAAAGTCATGTGAAGGATGCGCATAATAAGCATGTCAACGATTCTACTCGATGTTGCATATATTATGTCAACTATGGTTCCCGAACTTCGAAGGACACGGAACTAATGGAAGCCTACAACATGGTCATAACGCCAAGGAAATGTTCCAACAAAGAAGCTAGGCAATAAAGGTTCGAGACAGTCAAGAACCTACATTCTTGCAAGATGACTGAGGGTACGTCAGTTAGTCCTCATGTTCTGAATATGAAGGGCTATGTTGACCAGCTTGATAGACTCGGATTTCCCATAAGCCAAGAGTTGGCTTCGGATTTGATCCTGAATTCATTACCGGAGAGTTACTCACAATTCGTGATGAACTACAATATGAATAATATGGAGAAATCAATTTCAGAGTTGCATTTGATGCTCAAAACTGCTGAACAAAATATCAAGAAACCCTCTAGTAATGTGTTGATGGTCCAAAAGGGAAAGGGAATGAAGAAGAAAGATAAAGGCAAGGCTAAAGTTGTCAAGGCTGCTGCTGCACCTGTCGCAAAGCCTGTGGAACAAGTCAAGCCCCAGCCTGTTCCTGCTTCAAAACACCCAAAAGAAAAGGAAGGAAATTGTCATTTCTGCCATGCACCTGGACATTGGTTCAGAAATTGCAAACTCTATCTGGAAGATCTAAAGAAGAAAAAGGGTAGTGCGACTACCACTACAGGTATTTATGTTATTGAAATTAATTTATCTACTAGTGATTCTTGGGTATTAGATACCGGATGTGGATCTCACATTTGTATAAATGTGCAGGGACTCACCAGAAGTTGAAAGTTGAAGAAATGAGAAGTCATCCTCCGCGTAGGGAATGGAGCAACCCTGGCTGTTAGATCATATGACTTAGTCTTACCTAGTGGACTTATTTTAACTTTAAATAATTGTTATTTTGTGTCTGCCTTGAGGAGAAAGATCATTTATGTTTCATGTTTGGATATGGATGGTTTTGATTTTATTATTGCGAATAATAGATGTTCCATTTCTCGTAAAGGCATATTTTATGCAAATGCTGACTTGTGTGATGGTCTTTATATTCTAAGCATGAAAAGGTCCATTGATACTCCAGTCTTTAACATAAATACAAAGAGATTCAAGTCAAATGATTTGAATCAAACCTATCTTTGGCATTGTCGTCTCGGGCACATAAATGAGAAACGCATAACGAAGTTCCATAAAGATGGACTTCTAGATTCATTTGATTTAGAAACATATGAAACGTGCGTATCTTGTTTACTAGGCAAGATGACTAAAAGTCCCTTTACAGGACATAGTGAAAGGGCAAGTGATTTATTGGGTCTAATACATACTGATGTATGCGGTCCTATAAACACAATGGCTAGAGGAGGTTATCAGTACTTCATTACATTTACTGATGATTTCAGCAGATATGGTTATGTATATCTTATGAAACATAAAGCTGAATCATTTGAGATATTTTGAACGTTTCAAAATGAAGTGCAGAATCAACTTGGTAAAACTATCAAAACACTTCGGTCAGATCGAGGTGGTGAATATTTGAGCTAAGAATTTGATGATCATCTTAGAAATTGTGGGATTGTCTCCCAATTGACTCCACCAGCAACTCCACAATGGAATGGAGTTTCTGAAAAGAGAAATCGAACCTTATTAGATATGGTTCGATCTATGATGAGTCATGTAGATCTTCCATTATCCTTTTGGGGTTATGCATTACAAACTGCAGCTTTCACTCTAAATCGAGTTCCTTCTAAAGCGGTTGATAAAACACCATATGAGATATGGTACGGGAAGAGACCTAGTTTGTCTTTCCTTAAGATTTGGGGTTGTGAGGCTTACGTAAAGCGACAAGTCTCAGAAAAACTAGCACTTAAATCTGACAAGTGTTTATTTGTGGGGTATCCTAAGGAAACAAAAGGATATTACTTTTATAATCCAGCTGAGAACAAAGTGTTTGTTGCTCGGTATGGTGCCTTTATGGAAAAACAATTTATTTCAAAAGACACTAGTGGGAGAGAAATAAATCTTGAAGAAGCTCAAGAATCACAAATAAACACTGAATCGCTACTGGAAGTTCAACAACGTTCTGAACCAGTTGAACCTCCACAAGTGACACAAGGCCCACGTAAATCTGGTATGGTAAGACATGAGCCAGAGAGACTCAGATTTCTCATTACTGATAGTCGTGATGTGTTGATTATGGATCAAAATGAGCCCACCACTTATCGGAGGGCTATGTCGGACCGGACTCGGATAAATGGCTAAGTGCCATGAACTCTGAGATGCAATCCATGTATGATAACCAAGTTTGGAACTTGGTTGATTTACCTGAAGGTGGTAAGACCATTGAATGTAAATGGGTTTTCAAGAAGAAAACTGACATGGATGGCAAAGTGCATACTTTTAAAGCAAGACTTGTAGCAAAAGGTTTCAGGCAGACTCAAGGTGTTGATTATGATGGGACTTTTTCGCCAATAGCCATGCTTAAATCCATAAGAATTTTAATTGCCATTGCTGCATATTATGACTATGAGATATGGCAAATGGATGTAAAAATAGCATTTCTTAATGGAAAACTGCTTGAGGAAGTGTATATGACACAACCTGAAGGTTTTGTACATCCTGAGAATTCTAGGAAGTTATGCAAGTTTCAAAGATCCATTTATGGATTAAAGCAAGCTTCTCGGAGTTGGAATCTTCGTTTTGATGAAGCAATCAAGGATTTTGGTTTTATTAAGAACGAAGATGAGCCTTGTGTATACAAGAAGGTCAGTGGGAGTGTAGTTATTTTTCTGGTACTGTATGTTGATGATATATTACTCATTGGAAATAACATCTCAACGTTATAGAATGTCAAGTCTTGGTAAGGGAAGCGTTTCTTAATGAAAGACTTAGGAGATGCAGCCTATATCCTAGGGATAAGGATCTATAAGGATAGATCTAAGAGGCTAATCGGTATAAGTCAAAGTGCTTACATAGACAAGGTGCTGAATAGGTTCAGTTTGCAAGACTCTAAAAAAGGATTGTTGCCAATGTATCATGGCATAAGTTTCAGCAAGATTTAATGTCCTAAGACAAATGATGAGCGAGACCGTATGAATAAGATTCCATATGCATCAGCTATTGGATTTATCATGTATGTCATGTTATGCACTCGACCTGATGTATCATATGCTTTGAGCACTACAAGCAGATATCAGTCAAATCCTGGTGAGAGTCACTGGATAGCAGTAAAGAACATTCTTAAATACTTAAGAAGGACTAAGGAAGTGTTCTTGGTGTATGGAGGTTTTAAAAATGATCTAGTTGTAAATGGTTACACAGATGCAAGTTTTCAAACTGATATAGATGATTTTAGATCGCAGTCTGGATATGTGTTTACTTTGAATGGGGTGCGGTAAGCTGGAAAAGTTCGAAACAAGAGATCGTGGCGGATTCTACAAATGTGTTTCGAGTATATTGCAGTGTCCGATGCAGCAAAGGAGGCAGTTTGGATCAAAAAGTTCATTTTTGAACTAGGTGTGGTTCCAAGTATTGTTAAACCTGTTTGTTTGTATTGTGACAATAACGGGGCAATAGCACAAGCCAAGGAACCTAGATCACACCACAGATCCAAACATATACTCAGGCGTTTTCATCTCATCAGAGAAATTATTGAGAGGGGAGACGTGAAGATTTGCAGAGTACCTACTTAAGACAACGTTGCGGATCCATTGGCAAAAGCTCTTCCACAAGCAAAACATGATGGTGATGTTAGATCATTAAGCATTATATGCATGTATGATTGGCCCTAGTGCAAGTGGGAGATGTTGAGGCATGTGCCCTAGGTCAATCCATTAACTGTCTTTATGAATACTTTTAGTTAATAAAATAGAGGATTTCATTTGATGTTTATTATAATTAATTTGCATGTTTACATTATAATAAGATCCATGGGTATTTACAGAAATATCCTAAATGTCCCTAGTCGATCATTATACTGGGAACTATAATGAATTAAGACTAGTGTGAGTCTTGATTGATGATCATATGATGATTATACGTATAGGGATACGAATCAAGATCACGAGTACTTGTTAGGGAACAAAGTACTAGACCGACCCGCTATGAGAACATCACATGGATTAAGTCATAGTTGTTTCTCATGATAGGTATATTTTTCAGTCCTCTGACTTGAGATTACCAGAGACTTCTACATTAGGAATACACTGATTTGACACAATCAAACGTTGTCTTTAACCGGACAATTATAAAGGTTGTGATTGGTTACTGAGTGAGCAATGTGATGAAGTTGTGTAATCGAGATAGAATTTGTCCCTCTCATATAAAGAGAGATATCCAGTGGATCCCTCGATGTGTTAGACTGTTAAAAGGCCTAGTCTAAGTGAATTGATATTGATCAATGTCACTTGGATGTTTTCAGTCTACCTAGACATCGAGACTAGTACGATTGAACATGTTGGATGACAATTCCATGCCTTATGTTTGATCAAAAGGATATCATGTGACAAAAGGATGTTATATACACTATTGATTAGGTTGTATCGATTTGATATTCGTACAACTTGGGTAGTCATAATGTCTTGCTAGAGGCCGCTTATGACTTGTATACCAAAATGTGTTTTGGTACGCTGCCAACGTTGTATGAGCCTATTGGGTCGCACACTAAGAATGGTTTTGCGAGATTTTAAGATGGTTCAGTAAAACGCATTTTATATGATAAAATTCATGACAGAAACGTCCTTGTGGTGTATTACACTTATACTTCTTTAAGTAGGGGTATATGTGTAATTTACTTAACCGTCTATATACAAGGGTTGTATAAATAGATGCTTTAAGTTAGAACACATGTATGAAAAATTAAGGGCCGAAAAACTCTATTTTCGTTTTAGAAACGAATTAGGGTTTTCTGGTACCCTCTGGATCATTTTGAAGATAAACAAAAAGGTTTGGTATTCTCTCGAAGCTAGCACTTCGAATCTCGGCCGCCGTTCGTGTGTGGATCGCCGGGAGAGCGTTCGTCGTTGGCAGCGCCTTAGAGATCGATCAACCTTCAGAAAGGTATATTGCGACCGAGGTATGATTAAGTTTTCATGGTTTAAACGTTTTTAATGGAATTAGATTCGGATCCTATTGGGGTTTTTGTCAAAATTGTTTTGTAATTTCCGCTGCATATGAACCCCAAAAAACCCAACACACTTCACCAGTGCTGATATTGCCAGAGGCTAGACAGGGATTCATGGTATATACAAATACTTCTCATACTGGTCTAGGTTATGTATTGATGCATGACAGAGGCACGGTGGCTTATGCATCCAGACAGCTAAAGATATGTGAGAAGAAGTATTCTTACGACTTAGAGTTGGCAGTAGTGGTGTTTGCTGTAAAAATATGGAGACATCATTTGTATGGAGAGAGGTTCACACTCTACATTAATCATAAGAGTCTGAAATCCTCTTCACACAGAAAGAGCTAAACATGAGACAACGTAGATGGTTGGAGTTTTTGAAAGACTGTGACATTTTTTTGGAGTATCACTAGGAAAAGCTAACGTAGTTGCTGATGCGCTGAGTAGGATACTGACTGGAGATGCCGAGATTGTTAGATACCATATGACACATGAGTATGGATTACTTGAGGCAGCGGCGATGATGAGTCAGACAAATATTCCTACTGATACTCGGGTGATGATTTGTGCATAGATGAGGTTTCAGACAGTGTCTACACAAAGAGTGTCGAAGGGTTAGAGAGCCAACATTCTATACCCGAGGTTTAGTGAGTTAAACTAAAGTACTGATTGTACTGACTGGACATAGACGATAGATCAATGTCTGAGATTTAGAGGCAGATTGTGTATACCATTAGTGGTATAGCTGAGAGATGAGATTCTTCAGGATTCACATCATTCCCAATTCACTATTCATCCAAGCAGGGCCAAGATGTACCATGACATGAGGAGACATTTTTGGTGGCCTAGGATGAAAGCGAAAATATCGAAGATCATGAGGAAATGTGGGATTTGCTAGCAAGTGAAGGCTGAGCATCATGGACCTGGAGGATTATTGCAGTCGCTTCCCATTCTACGATGGAAGTGGGAAAACATGGCTATGGACTTAATCAAGGGATTGTCGAGGACTGCCCGTCGATACAATTCTATATGGGTGATTATGGACAGATTGATGAAATTTGCCCATTTCTTAGCAGTTGCAGCTCACTACACATTTGACCAGTTGAGCATATTATTCGAGAGGGAGATTATTAGCCTGCATGAGATACTATTAACTATCATGTCAGATAGAGATGTTATGTATACGTCCAAGATGTGGCAGAGTGTGTAGGAACAATATGGTACCCGCCTACAGTTCAACACAGCCTTTCACCCTCAGACTGATGGGTAGATTGGGAGGTTAATTTAGGTTCTCAAGAATATGCTTTGGGCTTGTGTACTTGAGTTTGGTGGATCATAGGAGGAGTATCTACCATTGTGTGAGTTTGCATACAACAACAGTTATTAGGCTAGCATTGAAATGGCACCATTTGAAGTATTATAAGGTAGACCGAGTTGCTCGCCATCTTGTTGGGCTGAGCTAGAAGACCAGGAGTTGGTAGGGCTTGAAGTTAATGTTGATCACATGGAGAAGGTACAACAGATTCGCCATAGGATTAAAAGAGCCCAAGAGAGGCAAATGAAGTATGTAGACACATATCGCAGCGATCTCGCGTACACCGAGGGAGCCTTTGTGTATTTGAAGGTTTCTCCTCGGAAGGGTCTTCACAGACTTGGTTTAAAAGTCAAGTTAGCACCGAGATTCATCGGGCCTTTCAAGATCAAGAGATGGGTCGGAAAGGTTGCATATAAGCTTAAGTTACCTCCATAAATTTTGAAGGTTCATCCAGTATTCCATATTTATATGCTCCGACTAGCTAAATCGAAGGCAGGTGTACGATCGATGATTGACTTGAGCCAGATTGACTTGAGCGATGATGTATCTTATGAGGAGCAGCCAATACAGATCCTAGACCGAAAGGTACAACAGTTGAGAGGCAAGTCTATCTCAAAGGTGTTAGTCAAGTGGTAGTTCCATGGTGACTCGGAACTCACTTGGGAGCAGGAAGACTATATGAGAGATAGGTTTTCGTACCTTTTCGATTTAGGTATAACTTTTGACTTAAGTTTTATTTTGAGGACGAAATTTCCATTAGTTGGGAAGATTTGTCACAACCCAAATTTCTAAATCCTAGTTTAATTATTTAATCAGGATCATTGATCCTTTACGTAAGCCTTGCATCAAGATACGTGTACTAATCGAGGCAAGGTGGCCGAGGTATATGTTGGAGTTATTGTAGTCTATGTCTAGTGTATTGTATATGTGTAGACTATTAAGTTACTCCTACTTGTGTTTAGATGTCAAAACGTGAGTAGAGATGCGCCTTGAGATGTGTGTCGATGTGGGATCGAGGTAAAGAGTGATGTGGTAAGTTGATTTAAACTTAGTGTAGCTTAAATAGTAATATTAATGTAGCTATAGTTGGTTTTTTATATTAAATGTAACCTAAGTTATCGAGTTAAAACAAATAGTCGTTTAATGATTCTCGAGATACGCATTGACACATCAAGAGACTAATTGAGTTTCAATTTGTGTTACTTGGAGGAAGTTAGTGGTGAGTTAAAGGAATTGTGTCAAGTTGTAGGGCATTAGATTAGTCTCGAGATGCGTGTGTACACACAGATCAATGACTATTAAATAATCTTATCCAAATTTATAAGATTGAATAAATCAACTCATGCAAACCAATTCATTTCAATTGTAGACTTAGGAGTTAAGAAAACTTAGATAAGAATATCAGATCAGCAAGTGTTTTGTGAAGGAGATTTTGATGGTTTTGGAGGCGATGATCAAGCTAGGTGTGGTGTTCATCAACTAGGTAATCGTACTTACACTAGTAACTTAGTTAATTTGGTGAATTTATAAAGTAAATGATGTATGGCTAATCTTATGGTGTTAATGGTATCTTGGGGTCTCTAGTAGGTGAGGAAAAAAATCCTAATTTGTTGGAGTGGTCTATGTGTGGAGAGAAATATAAATTCCAAGCGCAGAATTCTGAGATTTCCTATACATAACGTGATGCCTGTGTGTGTAGCGCGCTAGACAGAACACCAAACACACTAGGTGCTCTGACAACACAAAATTTGCAAATTCTTAATTACAATTTAAAAACTTTACAAATCCAATACCTTAATTAAAGGTCTAAACACACTTAAAAACATGTTAAATGATATCAAGAACCTATGGGAAAGTCTCGGGGGTTCGGATACGAGTTTTGAGGTGTCGGGAGGCCGGATTAGGTAGGAAATTTGCATAGATTGTAAGTAAACTGATTGAGATATTTATTTACATTTCATTCCTATTTTACTATTCATTTCCAGACATTTGGACTGATTTGCCTATCATACTCTATATACCATGACTTGTTTCCTCTCGTTTCATGAGTTTGCTATCATGGTATTGATTGTTAGTTAAATAGTTTCATTGACTCTAAATCATGTGATATGTCATTCTTTATTGTTGATATATATGGTCAAATGAAATAACATGCTATTAGGTAGGTGTTGATAGTATTGTAATCTAAATTCTTTTGTGCATCATATATGCAAGTACATTGTTGGATTCTTAAATCATGTCATTTCTCAGGTATGAAAGTAGTTCTTGTATCTAGGACCATGATATGATAGAGATATCGCGACACAATGGGTCACTAGACTTTCGAGGTTGTCGGGATCTCACCACTATCTTGTGCAACACACAAGGTATCAGACCCGGGGTTGTTGGCAAGTATACAACATTTGTGAGGGGCACTTGTAGGTATTTATATATGAGATGGGCATTTGTGAGGATGTGAAGACATTCGTGATATTTTTTATGCCCTAAATAGTGGAATAATGTTGATGTGATGTAACTCACAACCGATCGGCCCTAGATCATTACTACTTAGCCGAGTATCAGTTTCATTTTGTTTAACTGGAGTATCTTATAGTATGATTTCTTTTCTGCATAGTTGCTATTATTATGCATTCGGATATTTTTTGTATATTTGGAAATGTGAACAAATGTATCTTAATATTACTTTCTATTTTCTTGTACACACCGTCCTTTTTATGATGGTGGGTGCAGATCCATCGAGTAGCAGACCAGGCAAAGAGAAGATCGACGACTACCTCTAAGCCAGTGGAGTGCTGCTACACCGAATTTTGTAGGTCTTTGACTTGGTTTATATGCCTTTCATATACTTTTAGGGTTGTATATATTATGGGTTGATAGATACCACCCTGACCAGATACATGATGATATATTATCTCAGTTTCGTTATACATTTGCATGCAATCTTTATTTCATGGTTTTCCACATTCTTAGGTATCATGTTTAAATCTTCCACCGCTAATTTGTTAAAACTTTCGCTGAATGAACTTAAAGTTTTAAAATTGTTAATTAACTCTAACTTACTAATTGACATAAGATAAGAAAATACTTATTTGAAAATTTAAATTGTAAGTACAAAAACACTGGAAAAAAGCTGACTAATTCGTTGTTAAGTCCTACGTGGCGAAATTAGGGCTTAGTGACGTGATTAAGCCGGGCAGTGCCCTAATTTGAGAAGTGGTCGTCACATGTGGATTTTTTGGTTTGTATTATTGAGTGATGAGAAATACGACTCAGTTTAAAACCCAAATTATAGATCACATATACGGTCGCATATAACTGTTGAACTTGCATCTGTTATGTATTGTTTATAAAGTCAGAAAAGAATGACAGAATGGAATAATTTTTATTCAGCCATTTTGGCGTGTTTAAATAGAAAATTACAGAGTAAATGCTTTACATAAAAATAGCAACTAATTGATCCTAATTGATCCTAATTGATCCTAATTGATCCTAATTGATCCTATCTTATCAAAACATATTTACAGCTATTAAAAACTGATTATACAGCTAATTACTTCTAATTCTAATTAATTACAAATAGAATAAATATACTAAATAACAATCCTAATAATTACTTGTTAATATTCTCGACACCCTCCTCAAGTTTGGAGAATAAATATCGATCATTCCCACTTGGATAGAAACCCTTCGAACATAGCGGTAAAAAGTCCCTTAGTAAGAACATCGAATGAGTCGCTCGGATGATGGAACAAAGGGTATGCGAGATATCGCCGTTTTCCGTTTCTCCTTGATGAAATGTCGATCTATTTCGACATGTTTTGTCCGGGTCATGTTGCACGGATTCGAGCAATATTGATTGCCGATTTGTTGTCGCAAAGACAACCTCATCGGTTTATCTCCTTCAACCTTCAAATCCTCTAAGATCTTCCGAAGCCATAACAACTCACATACTCCTTGAGCCATAGCTCGAACTCGGACTCCGCACTGCTTCGAGAAACAACTGGTTGTTTCTTGCTCCTCCAAGTAACTAGGTTGCCCCAGACAAAGGAGCAATAGCCGGTGGTAGATCTCCTGTCTGTAGAACTTCCGCCCCAATCAGCATCAGTGAAGATCTCCACTATTCGGCTCCCATTCTTTGAAAACATAATTCCTTTACCCGGGCTTCCTTTCAAGTAATGAAGAATCCGATGAACAGCCTTTGAGTGTTTTTCTGATGGACAATGCATAAACTGACTAACCAAGCTCACTGCAAACGCAATATCTGGCCTTGTATGCGCCAAATAAATTAGCTTCCCCACCAGCTTCTGGATACCGGTTCTTGTCCACAGCCTCGGCACCATCTTCTTTTTCGAGTTTCTGATTCGGATCGACAGGAGTTGCCACTGGTTTACATCCGAGTAATCCAGTCTCTTTCAAGAGATCAAGAACATATTTTCTTTGTGAGATAACTATTCCTTTTGAGGATCTAGCCACCTCCATTCCAAGAAAATATTTGAGTTGTCCTAGATCTTTGACTTCAAACTGGTTGGATAAGAAGTTCTTCAGTGACTCCAACTCTACTATGTCATCTCCTGTCATCACAATGTCATCTACATACACAATTAAAATAGCAATTTTACCATGATTGTGTTTGTAGAACATCGTATGATCTGAATGAGCTTGAGTGTAACCACATTGTTTCACAGTTCTCGTGAATCTTTCGAACCATGCCCTCGGAGATTGTTTCAATCCATATATGGATTTCTTTAGCTTACATACTCTGCCATCCTTCTTTAGCTCATCAAAGCCTGGTGGAGCTTCCATATACACCTCCTCCTCTAGCTCGCCGTTTAAGAACGCGTTCTTCACATCAAACTATCGAGAGGCCAATCCAGTTAGCGGCTAACGAGAGAGAACACGTACGGTGTTTAGTTTGGCCACAGAGCGAAGGTTTCCTCGTAGTCAAGGTCGTATGTTCGAGTAAAGCCTCGTGCTACGAGTCGAGCCTTGTATCTCTCAACCGAGCCATCGCATGGTATTTTATGGTAAACACCCACTTGCCTACATATTTTTTTCTTCGGGTAAAGAGGTAAGATCCCACGTGTCATTCTTCTTCGGGGCCTTCAACTCCTCAAAGACCGCCTCTCTCCATCTCGGAACCTCTGAGCTTCATGTATTGACTTAGGTAGTTCATCATCCATAATCCTGGTGGAAAAGGCTTTGAAATCTGTGAGAGCTTATGATAAGATACGAAATTGGATATTGGATGTTTTGTGGTACATGATCGACACCTTTGCGTAACGCTATGGGTTCAAAGAAATCTGTAGAAGGTTCTAAATTTGGAAGAGAAGTAGGAGAAAGAAGCGATCGTACCTTGGACCTCGGTCGAGTCCGATGATTGGCCCACCTCGGGAGCCGGTGGAATATTACTTGGTTGAGTCCTCCTTTTAGAATAAACACGAAGTTCGGTAGGTGATTCCAAGTTGTTTTCTACCCGGGTCTCACGAGGTTGTGAATTTATAGGTTGTGAAATCCTAGGATTAGTTACGAAATAATTGATTCCACTTGAACTATTTTCAACCGATTTTGGCAAAGATATTTGTTCCCAAAAACTCATTTCGTAATCATTCTCCCCGAATTGAGTTTTTTTCAAAAAAAGGTTGTTTTTCAAAAAAAGTGACATCCATACTCACGTAATATTTTCCATTTAGGATCAAAACATTTATACCCTTTTTGTGTTGGTGAAAAACCAAGAAATATGCATTTATGTGCCCGGGGATCAAGCTTTCCTCTATTATGGCCGTGTATATGAACAAAAGCAATGCAACCAAAAATTTTAGGTGTTAAATCAGTGAACGATCTATTTTCAGGAAACATATTCTTTAGTGCTTGCAAAGGAGTGATGTAATTAAGAACTCTTGTAGGCATTCGATTAATCAGATAAGCTGCAATTAAGAGCGCTTCATTCCAAAAACGATTAGGAACATTCATAGCAAATAATAACGCCACTAGACACTTCTAATAAATGCCTATTTTTCCTCTCACCACTCCATTTTGTTGGGGAGTATCAACGCAAGAACTTGTGATGAATAATTCCTTTTCTTTCAAAAAATCACCTAAGATTGCATTAAAATATTCTCGGCCATTATCGGTTCTAAGAGCTTGAATATTAGTATGAAACGAGTATTAATCAAAGAGTGAAAATTTTTGAAAACATTTGCGGCCTCGGATTTTTCCTTTAGAAGATAAATCCATGTGACTCTAGTGTGATCATCAATGAATGTGATGAACCATCTAGAGCTGAGGCAATTTTTACTCTTGAAGGACCCCAAATATCACTATGCACGAGTGAAAAAGGTTTTGATGGCATATACTTCAAAGAAGGATAAACAGATCTATGATGTTTTGCCAACTCACAAACTTCACAACAAAAAGATGAAATGTCTTTATTTTTAAAAAGATTTGGAAACAAATATTTCAAGTAATTAAAACTGGGATGGCCTAACCTATAATGCCACAACATTATGTCATTCTCGCAAGACAAGGTAGTTAAACATCTTGGTTTCTGAACTTGTTCATCTGAAGGATTTTCCGAGACCAAGTGATAGAGTCCATCAACTTCCTTAGCATTGCCAATCATCTTCCCCGAACAAGGGTTCTGAAATTCAAATCCAGCAAATGTTATTGTAGCAATACATTTGCAATCATGAATAATACGACTAACGAGAGATGAGATTGCAAGAAATCTTTGGAACATGTAGGACATTTAGTAATGTAAGAGATGGAGACATAATAATAGAGCCTTTTCCAAAGAATAGAGGTTAGAGAACCATCGGCAATTTTAACTTTCAAATTTCCGATAAAGGATAATATGAAGAGAATATGGAGGAACTACCAGTCATATGATCGGTTGCCCCCTGAATCTATGATCCAAGGGTTTAATTTTGAGCCATTTGTGAAAGTTGTAGGGTAAGTACCTTTTTGAGCTAAAGAATAAGAGGCAATGTAAGATGATGAGTTAGGAGTGTTGGATACAATTGAATGAGAACTCATTAGTTGATACAATTGCTCTAGTGTTCTTTCTTGAAGGCGACGTCTCGAGGCGATTTCGGCTCTTTGGAAGTGTCTTCGGATGAGGCATGAAAACCCTTTGAATCACGAGGATTCCTGTTAGATGAAGGGTTCTCACTGGCTTTCCATGCAGCTTCCAACATTTGGCCTTAACATGCCCTGGCTTGTTGCAATGCTCGCAGATTGGCCGGTCTTTATCGCTGCGACGGTCGTTGCGGCGTGGTGGCTGACTAGAGAACAGGGCAGAAGGCTCGGTGGGAGCTGGTGAGTGTCCTCCGAGCATGACGGTCCGTCGGCTCTCCTCTCTTCTGACCTCGGCAAAGACTTCTCTAGTACTCGGCAGTGGATCACGACCAAGAATGCGTCCTCTCACTTCATCTAATTCCTTATTAAGGCCGACGAGGAATTCGAAGACACGTTCTTTTTCCACCATTTTCTGAAACAAAGCCATGTCCTTCGCACAGCTCCACTCATAATCGCTGAACATATCTACCTCTTGCCACAAGGTTTTTAAGTCAGTATAATATTGAGTGACAGTTTTCTCACCTTGTTTTAGCCTCCATAGCCGAGTTTTTAGCTCAAACCACTGTCATGCATTCCCGAGATCAGAATAAGTCTCGTTCACACGAAATTCAAATGTCATGAGCGGTAGGTAGGAAGAGATAGGTTCTTCCTACACTCGAGTCCATAGAATTTATGAGCCAAGACATGATCATCGAATTCTCTCCTCCCATTTTTCGAACCTTCATCTTTCTCTCAATGGGTCTCGCATTGGTACTGTAAGATAGTCGAATTTTCCACGGCCTCGAATGAACAGTTTCACCGATTGGGACCATCGTAGGAAATTGTTTCCATTCGGCTTGTGAGAAGTGATGGAAAGGTTTTGGAAAGATTCGATGGTGAAGGGAATTGAGGGTGAGCGAATAGAGCTCATAGAATCGATACCGAGAGGTATCATCGTAGGTTTAGCCATTTAGGCTCGATACCATAAAGTCGAGAAAAGAATGACGAAATGGAATAATTTTTATTCAGCCATTTTGGCGTGTTTAAATAGAAAATTACAGAGTAAATGCTTTACATAAAAATAGCAACTAATTGATCCTAATTGATCCTAATTGATCCTAATTGATCCTATCTTATCAAAACAGATTTACAACTATTAAAAACTCGATTATACAGCTAATTACTTCTAATTCTAATTAATTACAAATAGAATAAATATACTAAATAACAATCCTAATAATTACTGTTAATATTCTCGACAGTTTATATAATTTATATGCCCTGAATAAATATGTTTTTAATCCATATTGTTATTCATTGAATCATCGATATTAAATGATAGTTTATCAGTTTACGAACATCACTTACTGAGCAAGTTGGAGCACTCATTCCCCAATTATTCAGGTTATCGACATGCGTTTCGACTCAGGAATGGAGAATATTAGGAGTTTATAGTCTTCTATACGGTGAATTGATTTCCCTATTGTTTTGTATATTGTATTGGATTACAGTTTGTATTAACATATAGTTTGGGGTTGTTTTGTAAACTGAGATTGATACTAGTTTTGGACTCTGATTAGTATAGTTTACTGTATCGTTTGTATTATCGGAAAATTTTTAATTCCGCTGCGTTTTCAATTATTTATTCGATATACGATATATTGTATTATGATTACCAGTTATGATGGACGGTTGTATTGTTGCTCTAATTGAGTCCGACTAGTGTACCGAGACTTAATTAGGGTTTCAGGCCGGGTATTGCCCTAATTGAAGTAGGGGATGTTACATGCGATACACGTACTGTATGATCATATATACCACTGCGACTACACGGATTGTAAATTGTGCTAAGTTCGCAGTTTACAACCAGCTAGTAGAGGTGATTGTGTGTCTGCTATAGGTGATGTAATCAATTTAAATTGTTGTCGACTTAGTTAAGTTTACAACCAGCTTTGGAAGTTAGGTTGTGTACTGTGTGTTGCAACCAAATAGACTTAGACCACTTAGATACTCATATATGTGTGATATTGTCTTCTATTCTATTTGAATTCCTTATAGCTTATTTATCATGCGCTTTTTATTTCATCTCTTTATGATTACCTGCATGATCTATCGGTTAACCTTTTATTGGATTCTAGAGTTAATGTTGAGACTCATTTGGCCTTACTCACTGGAATTATTTCCTGTGTGGTGGCAATTGCAAGTTCGCCATCTAGCAACGAAAATGAGCCGGTGCTTGATAACCTTTTCTAAGCTTTTCTCAAAGTCAGCTTCCACTTTTGCTACGCGTTGGTCCTTTTAGTTTATTTATGTTATATATATATATATATATATATTTGTCAAACTAGTTAAATGGGCAGAGTGCACTTTGATACATGTATATTTCTAGTTTTGTTACCTTACATGCATGAGATCATATTATATGGGATTCCATATCATAGGTCGTCTCGACTTAATATCTTGTGAGTTATTTAAATTGCTAGTTTTATTCTCGCTGCTTAATAATTTAAAACTTGCAAAACATAATAACTCAACTTTAAAATACTAAATTAATAACAATAATGGGAATGAAGGTTGACTAGGCTTACGTTGGCCTTACGATGGTTGACTCAGAGGTCCATGTAGGTCTAGACAGTTTGTGGGGGTTGGGGTCGTCATAATAATCTAATAGATTAGATGCTCTAAGGACGATAGGTCTAACACTAACAAAGAATGAACGTGGCTTCCAACTTTGTACCAGCTCGATTGTAGCAAAACAACTAACATTCGAACCACTTTTTGTGTGGTTTGCAATGAAGGTGCGCACTGGTGGGGTGCATGAATGAGAGTGAGACCTAACGCAAACTCTAGACGTCTAACGTGAAAGGCATAAGAATCATGATGTAGTTGGAAATGATAAAAATTTGATCTATACCTATATGCTACAGTCTTTTTTCTTAGAACGAAAAGATGGGAATTCAAAATGGACAATGATAAGGTGACTTTTTTGTGACACCCGATTGTTGGTCTCTCTTCAATACACGATTTGTGTGCACTCATATATCGACGCGCAAAATCAATGGACACCAACAATCGAGTGTCTCAAAACAAACGGGCCATCTAACTTTTTTTTTTTGGTAGACCAACTAATCTTTTTTCATCCAAAATTTCTATTGTGAATACAAGTGTGGGAGACGTGTAATTTAGTCAGCTGCGGACAGAAGTTACGGATCGAAGTGGCCTATATGCGTTAAATAGTTCATCTAACGGTCTATATGGCTCTTCGAAAAACTGTCGTGTTCAAACTTTTGAAAAAAAAAAAAAAAAAAAAATTCAAACGAAAACTCTCTCTCCAAACACGTATGTTTACCTTTCTTTTTTTTTTAATAAAGAAAAGAAACAAAATAAAAAATAGCGGGACCATCACAAACGGCTCGAGATTTGAAATTCGAAATATTTTGAATACGAGTCGGTAGATGAAGTGGGTCCTATAACGCGCACGACGCTGAATCATTCTCGGCCGTCGGATCTCCTTTATTTTGAGTTTTGAGATCGCTCTCATCAAAGTGTTTCCCGCCCAAATCCCCCTGAATTCTCGCCTTATATTTATCGCCCCTTCTCTACTTTCCCAACTATCTCAATGATTACTAGTTCTTCGTTTCCTCTTTCGTTCATTAAATTAAAGAATCTTCGATCTGGGATTGATCGAAACAACCAATATGGAAGCCATTAAAGATCAATCTGCTGGTTCTGGTGAGCAATTTTGCTTCATTTAATTCGTTGATTGGTTGCTCGTTGTATTTCTTCTTGTGTTGTGTTCTTGGGTTTGATTGATTTGTGATTGTTTTATCTGATTTGGGTGTTTCAGCGAGTGCGGGGAAGTCGAAGCTTCGGTACCCTCTTAGATCTGCGAGTAAGCCCAAGGAAGATGCACTGAGCACTTCTGCGCCAAAGAGGTTTGCATTTCTGCTTTAATATCTTGTGGTTTGGGGTTTCCGAAGTTTTTATTTGATGTTTTTTTTTTTTTTTTTTTCTGAGTTTTTGAGTAAAGACCTGGGTTTTGAGTTTCCAAACTAGTGATTTGAGCGTGTGAATACCCTGTTTTTTATTTTGCTTTTTTTTTGGCCATTACTTAATGGACGAAAATTAAGTTTGTTATCTACCAAATATAATAGCGTTTATTTGGGAGTATTTATTCGGAATTGGGTATCAGGTTAGAGATGGATTTTTTTGAAATTCTGGGTATCCATTGGTCCTAAATAAATAGTGCGTCAAGCGCATATCTTAATTTTGCTAGAGTAAATTATAGTATCTTTGGTGATGGAGACTTAATGACAATTAATTTGATTTGTCTTGGTAAATCCGGGATTAGAGCCAACTTCTGATAAATCTTCTACTTGGAGGACAGATGAATGATAAGACTAGAAACATCGGATCGGCAATTTCATGGAACTTGTTCAACATGTGTTAGTATAATTTTGTTGCACTAGATTTCTCTTGTTTGTGGTGCCATTTCGTTAATGCTAATTGTGTTACAGTAATATCTTGATAATTTAGTGCTAAACTAGTTCATTTTCCGAGGTACTTTTACGAATGCTAATTTTGTGAAACAAAATGCTGTGTTTGTTTAGTTTAGAGTTCCAATTTTTATGGTCCTGAAAGTGAGACATTTTTTTTTTTTCCTTTTTTGCACGACTGAAAGATCTTGTCATTTTTCCATCATTTCAACTTGAGAAATTAAGATTCACTTGTAGGTCAGTCGTTCTTTTGCATACACACTTAAAGCGAAATGGTTATTATCAGTTCCGCTGAAACTCTTGAATATTAGACCACGTTAGCAAAATGTATTTTAGCGGGCGTATTTTCTTCCCATCGTCAGAGAATAATTAAATGAAGATTGTCCAAGTTTGTTGATTTCTCGCTTTATTTGCCAAACTATATTCTGTACCACAGATCTGGCTTATGTAGCTCTGGCTCTCTTTTATTTATACAAAATATTGCAACATAGAAACATAGAAATATAGTGTCTTTTGCCCATATTACCCATTGGTTCTTGGATAGCTAATTAGTGTTTTTGATTGGATTTACAGGGGGAGGAACAGTCCAAGTGTCAGTAAGAGCGAGAGCGTTCTTGATTTCTCTGGCAAGGAGAAGTCTGCAAAACCGCCTAGGAGACTCTCCATCCCTGCAAAGTCTGCTAATAGCCCTGTTCCAAAGCCAAACACCACAATCACTCCAAAATCTGAAGTTAGAGGAAAGAAGTCTGCTAATGGGCAAGGAAGGAGTGGAACACCAAATTCTGATGTGTTCAAATCAATCAATCTGCGGAAATTCAATGTTCTGTTGTCAGCTTCATATTGGTTATCACAGATTAAGCTATCTGAATCTGCTGCTAAGCACTTCGTGTCTCTTGGCTTTTTTAAGCTTGCCTTGCAATCTGGATGTGAGGTACTTCATTGTTTTTTTTCTAATATTTGCTTCTCTTTTGTTCTAGTCATGGCTAATGAAACAGAAGTCGTTCATGTTTTCATTAATGCTATGATAATTCACCTAGCAGAAGTGTTATAAGCATTTCTACAACCTTGTTAATGTGTCTTTGCTTGGCTTGTCATGCGGATTTTCCATTCGTTCTGCCGAATTCTTATGTATCACAGTATCAATTATTTCCTTGTTTTGTGCTGCTGTTTTTACTTTCTTTTTAGTTGTTTATGTGCCTTTAGTGATGCAACTTGCCAATCATTTATTTTGTGTTTGGGTGAATCCAAGATGTTTGTCTTTTGATCAATCTTGCAGCCTCAGCAAAGAATGAAGGATGAGCTGATATCTTATGCCCGCAGACACAACCTTGTCGAACTTGGAGAACCTGCAAAAGAATTACTTGCAAGCTACAATATCATTGAAGATTTAGAACAGCTAGCAGTCTCTGAGACCTGTTCTCAAGTGCCAGAGGAGGGGACTCTGTCATCTGATGAAGAAGTAAAAAGAACTTCATCTACTGGAGCTAGGAAATTGAAACCCAAATCCCTCAACGCAGAAGGCTTTCAGGCATCTGCTGAATCAATGAAGGATGTTAGTCAGAAGAAAAATCATGGAAGTAACCGAGCATCCTCTACCAAGATCTCCAAAAACTCAAAACCTGCTCAGGTCACTAGTAGCAGTAATACTCAGAAAAAGTCCCCTAGACCAACAAGTAATGAAGCAAACAAGGAAAAGCCAATGACCCGGAGTAATCTCAAGAAATCATCCACTGAATCTGGTAAGGAACTTGGAAGTATTTCCTTCGTGATAGATATAGATTTATAGTTCTTGTAACTGGGACTTTAAGAGAACTAATGATACAGTGACTTGATTTATGCAGATACAGTCGCCTCTCTTCCAGATGAGAAACTGCAAGAAGACAAAGAAAACATGGTATAGTAGAAAATCCATCACCAATTCTGAATAATTGATTTTCAGCATTTGAAGTTCAAGTTTTATAATACTTCTTGGTTAAAGATCCAGTGGTTTTATTAGCAATTCATGTAGATGTAGGATTCCAACTTAATTACAACACCCTTAACTCAACACGAGTCGAACCCCCAACCTTGCCATTAGCTAATGATGCCTCAATCATCCATCTCACTAGAGATACTTTGCAATACAGAGGTTTGCATAATTTCATCTATATGAGACTATGGATAGATCAATTTCTTTAGTGATTGAAATTGGAATTTTGTTTTTGTATGACCTTCCATTCTTTCATGGTGCAGGATGCTCAAGGGATGGAGCAGACCAACGTGACTGAAGTAGTGCAAATGGTTTGCCTTTAAGAAAGTGAATTGAAGATCAACTTTAGATGTTTGTTTTACATTATTATGGATTTGTCTTAGTCTGCATCTAGTGAGGTAGAGTTTGGGATGAATGACTCTCTACTTTGGCCTGGTGTGCAATTTATATTATCTTTTGATTGTTGGATAAGCTGAGATATATTTTTTATTTTATTGATAATAGAAAAATTTACTGTATTATATTATAAATATTTCAAACATTAATATCTATTTCCTGTTCTTTTGTGTTGTCTTAGTAATTTTGTGAAGCTTGTTCAACACCTGTGGTCGATTAAACAATTTAATGTTCAGAATGTGATCTCTAAATGTTGGGATTTTTTGACCCACCAATTCAAGCATGTTGCAGTTTCAATTGTTGATTAAACAATTTTTTCAGCAGTTTTTGAGATTTGGTTTGATCGACGTTGTATGTTACGGAGTGCTGTTGCTTCTCTCAATGTTGGGATAATTTTGATCCATCAACCCAAGAATGTTGCAGGTTCAATTGTTGATTAAACAATTTTTTCAGTGGTTTTTGATATTTGGTTTGATCGACATTGTATGTTACGGAGTGTTGTTGCTGAGTGTTGCTAATGCGAGTCGTCTTGTTCAGATGTATCTTCGTGATTGTTTAGAATGACCTGAGCTCTTATTATGAATATATTGATTATAATTAGAGTAAGATCTTGATGTATCATGTATGCTATCGATTGACAAAAAACCTATTATTGTTTGGGCTTCTTAAACTAAAACCCTTCTTCAACAAACTTCTAGGACACCAACTTTCTTTCATTCTTTTTCCAGGCCTATAATGTTATCAGTGCTCAAAATGCTTTATGTAGCTGTTCTTTATTGGTGCAGCTTAATTAGTTGTTCCCGTGACCCTTGATGTGGCAAGAGCTTGTGTTTTTTAGCAATTTATTCCAAACAATGAATCATCCGAACATTGGTTTATTGATCTTCAAAATATGATCCATCATACGCATTGCAAGTCTCCCACATCAGATTTTCCTCTTATTATACGTACCATATAATTAATTAACTATATTAAAAAGTAACACATTTGGTCACCGTGCCTTCGAATTTATGCCGTCTTCATACAAACAGTATAGGTCATGAACGAATTTTGTCTAACAGGGTGTATTTAATTGAGATTTTAATAGATTATTGGTTATTTTTATAAATGGATGACTTTTTTGAAGTTAGTAGATTTTGGTAGATTTAAAAACTTTGATAAACTTTTATGTAAACTTCCAGGGGTGTATTCAAATGAGATTTTAATAGACTTTTGGTTATTTTTATAACTGAATGACTTTTATAAAGTTTGTAAATTTTCGTAGACTTTTAATGACTTTGATAAAATTTTTATGTAAACTTCATTTTGATGATTTTTACTAACATTTAAGATTTTTAGTGACTTTTGTGAACTTTTTAAACATGATTTTGATTGATACTAGTAAATTTTTGTGATTTTTATATTGAAACAAATATTTTGCACATACTTATATTTTTTTTTCTTAAGAACTATTACTGAATTTTTAAAAGTATTTTGTATTGTAATAAAAAAATCATATATAAATATTAATGAATTACTATCAAGATAGTAACATAAAAAATAAGTAAATAAATATCAACAAAACAAATAGGTAAATGAATCATCTTTTAGTGGCAAAAAAGAATCAAGTAAGATTATTGTGTAAAAATTTTGCACTTTTTTTTACTTAAATAAAAAAACTTATATTTTCTCCTTAAGAATGATAGTTTAAATTTTCTTAAAATGCACTTCTTGCATTTGAAAAAAAAAAATATACGATTATTTTCTCCAAAAAATAATAATATTACACTTTTTTAGATTATAATTATACACTTAATAAACAAAACTTTTTTGTTAAAAAATCTTATAAAAAATGTATAATGATGCAAGAATGAGATCTTGTTAATAACGCCATCATTTTCATTTTCATCAACATAGACATTAGAGTATAATTAGTAAGCAATAAAATCCATGAGTTGTGGAGTGGTTGGAGAAGTTGATAAAAACAATTAATAAGAAAATATCTTGTCAACAATGAAGTCCTTATTGAATAAGAGAACCAACGAAAATTAAAAGTCTCTAAAAGTTTTGAGGCCCACTATGGGCACCCCACCATTTCATGAAGGCACCCATATTTTTTCTCATTTCCCAATTTAAAATGTAAATGACTATTTTTCCCCTTCATATATACTCACCCAAACCCCACAAACCATTTGCAAAGCAAAATTGGGGCACCGTGACCTTGAGGAATAAGTGAACCATAAAGCCACAATTGTGTTTGCCGAGCGTGTATCGATTCTTGCGGCTTGACATCATCCGACAGCGAGGTAACAATGTTTGACAACCATATGAAGCTTCGATGGAACTGTAATTATGATAAAAACTGTGAAATTGATGATTTGTTTGTCAACATAGGGTTTGGTAAATTCGAACAATCCGAACTTGTTTGCACTATAAAATGGAAGATTGTACTGCTATGGTGCAAGAGGAGGTAGAAGTTGAGGTAATTTCTGAAATGTAATGTGTTTTATTTGCGGTTTATCAAATTTTCAGTCGATTTTTCACGTCCGCGATTGATTCGGCCTCGCAGGACCGAGAGATATAGAAAAGTCTCGGTCAGAAACCACCGAGAAGTATACGTAGTTCACGTCATGATGTGAACGATACGTAGGGGCAGTCTCGGTATGGAACGACCGGGACTATGAAGTAGTTCTCGGTTGGACATGAACGAAACCGTTTTTATAGTATCGGACCTGTACAACCGAAAACTTGGTTTTTTGGGTTTTTTGGTGATTGTGCTGTACATTTTGGTTGATCATAATGTTACAATGTTTGTATTGCAGGTAATGGCGATTTCTACTTTATTTCCAGACTACAAGGATGCGTTTACACCTTGTAGGTCATTCCCCTCTAGAGAATCGGCAATTTCATGGCTTCAAATGATAGGTCGGGAGAACAAGTTTGTGTTAGTAACGAAGCACTCTGATGCCGGAGGGATTAAGCGCAGGGGAAGGATGAAACTTGTGTGTGAGAGGTCTGGTACATACAGGGGAATGTCACAAAGAGTTGGGAAGGGTAAAGCGGCAAAAATTGCTTCGAAACCAAGAAATGAAGAAGAAGAGGAAACGGGGAGGACTCAAACCGGTACAAAAAATGTGGATGCCATTTTCTTATCAACATCAAGGAAAATGCTGACTATTTGTGGTATGTCACTGTCATATGTGGAAGACACAATCACGACCCCGCAAAAAACTTGGACGACCACTCATTTGCCGGAATATTGGATAAGGGGGAGCAGGAGGTTGTGGTGCAGATGACAAAGGGTAATGTGAAGCCAAGAGACATCCTCAATACGTTGAAGCAAATAGATGTTGCAAACGTATCGACAATGCGGACAATATATTATGCAAGACAAAAGTCCGAATTGAGGATGCGGGTAGGACTCAAATGCAACAACTATTGCACATATTGGAGAAGAATAAGTGGATGTCGTGGCATAGGAAGCATCCCGATACGAATGTCGTCACCGATTTATTTTGGTCACATCCTGATTCAATCAAGTTGCTAAGGTGTTTCTCATCGGTAATTTTGATGGATTGCACGTACAAAACAAATAGGTATCGAATGCCTTTATTGGAGATTGTTGGCATCACTTCTACGCATTTGACGTTCTCCGTTGGGTTTGCATTCATATAATCAGGGAGTCATGCAAATTATGTTTGGGCACTTGAGAACTTGAGATCCATATTGGATGGGTGGCCTAAACCTGACGTGTTTGTTACCGATCGGGACTTAGGCCTTATTAGTGCCATCGAAGAAGTATTCTCATCATCGTCTCACCTTCTTTGCTCTTGGCACATCAACAAAGTAGTATTGGCCAAGACTAAGAAGATGTTTGGGGATAACGAAGGCTTTGCTCGTTTCATGGATAGGTGGACGAGTGTGATGTATGCCAAGTCGGAGGCCTTATTCGAAGTTAGGATGAATGACTTGTGTTGTGAGTTCGAGAATGTGAAGGGTCTTACTGATTACTTGGATAACACATGGGTAAAGAGCTACAAGGAGAAATTTGTACCCGCATGTACAAATCGAGTTATGCACTTCGGGGAAACAACAACACAGAGGGTTGAGTCTGCGCATTCCACTCTAAAGCTACATATTGGCAACAATCAGGCAAATTTTGAGACTTTGTGGAATGTGGTTGATGGCATCCTTCGGATCCAACACAACAACATCAAGGCATCGTTTGAGCTCAATTTGAATGTGGTCCAACATGAATACATTGATGAGCTATATCGACGATTGCGTAGTTATGTATCTCAACGGGCGCTTAAGTTAATTAGAGATGAATTGACACGCGGAGAGGATGTTGGTCACGACTCAACTCGTTATGGTTGCGAGATACGTACGACACATGACATTCTTTGTGCACACGAGCTAAACCATCATATATTTGCTGGGTCGCCCATCCCTCTCGAGGACATTCATGTGTACTGGCGAAAGTTGAGTATGCTACATGAGAATCCTGTGGATCGGTCTGGGTACAATGTGCACGATGAGATTGAAAGGGTATTGCAAAAGTTTCATGCTTGCACTGATGAGGACGATCGCATCAGGATTATTCAGCAGCTCGGGGAGATTAGTCGACCTTCGTCTACACCGGGTGTTGTGCCACCTACGAAAATAAAGACAAAGGGAAGGACACCTGGGTCTTCAATCGGAGGTAAGGCAGGATCAAAGAGAAAACACGATAAAGACGATTCTTCGTCGACTAGATTGTTGAGCGGATTTGAGTACGTGCTATCAACAGAAGAGGCATCTAGTTCGAGGAAGAAGAAAAGTAAAGTGCGTCCTAAAATGCACCGTACAAGTCGACGCACCCAAAGTGCATCTAACATGGCTTATGTTCATTGCATAGAACCGAATTGGTTGCCATATGTTGAGAGCACTATCGATGTGCTAGCCGATGGGAATTGTGGATATCGGTGTGTTGCCTCCGGGCTAGGACTTGCCGATGTAGACGGTTGGAGGATCGTACGTAGAAAGATGTATAATGAGATAATCGGGTATGAAAATCTTTGGCGGGAAGTGCTTGGAACGAGTTACAAGAATGTCAAGATTGTTGTGCATTGTCCATATAATCAAGTTGGTGCATCTTTCAAAGAATAGTTGACACTTCCAGACATGGGATTGTTAATATCAACTGCTTTTAATGTCATTCTAGTAAACCTCTCGCGTGGGAGTGCCTCGACATTTCTACCTCTACGTAGTGCTCCACCGTTGTCGTTACATAGCAGACTTATCATTGCCATGATAAATGAAAGGAATATCCATTGGGTTAGGGTAAGTTGTTAGATTTTTTGTGAATTGTTTTGTTTCCCTCTTAACCGGGTATGTGACAATAGCTTCTATGTTCTACTGTTGATTTTGACAGGTGAAGTTGCGTGTGAATGCACCGCTGCCATCCTTATATCCTTTGTGGGACCGGTATGTTGAGGAGTGCGCAAAAGGTTGGCGAGATGGATTCGTAATTCGAGCTATCGCGCCCCTTGTAACTGTTGAAGAAGGCACCGTATCCGTGGTAGATTTAGGTACACCGTAGTATAAAACATGTATCTAACTACGACTGTGTTGTACATTTCGTTTACTGTAAACATTGTAAATGTGTTTTTTTTATATATTATGCTTTTAGTCTCGGCGCAAAATAATCCTCTCGGCATAGCCCGTCCGTCACCCACAGCATAGTCTCGGCCGTATTCAACCGAAACCAAACGTAAATCATCGGCACTACATTACCGATAATGATGGTTGTCTATGCCGTCCAGCCACGACTTGTCGACCTGTGCGCGACCAGGCGAGACAATTGTCGGACTCGAGGAACCGAGACTTAAATAAAAATCTCGGTACCATCACACCGACACTAAACGTTGTGGTTGAAAATTGTCCAAAATAGCCTCTCGGCAAGGCCTTTCCGTCATCTGCTCATAATTATTGGAACATAACATCCGAAACCTTGCACTACTTCGCGGCATGCTCCCACCGAGAGAATTTGGTAGCCATGTTATTGATACTGCACAGAAATGGCTCGTCGACCTGTGCGCGACCCGACTGGAATAATCTCGGTTGTTACTAACCGGAACTCGCCCTTTAGTTTCGTCCATAGATGACCGACACATTACATAATATTGGATCATTGGAAGTTCTCGGCGGGACATTGCCGAGAGTGATACGTATGTTTCGGTTTGTTGCAACCGAGAATTGCAATGAGGTGTCGGCTCTGAATGACCGAGACACAACGTGTTCCCAAAATTGCTATGTAAACTAAACCAGAAATAAGAAATACATGAGCAGGTTCAGACAACAGCAACAACACTTCAGAAAGGATCAAATTGTACACCGCACAACATCATGTTTCATCAGCCAACATACTATCCAACATTCATCATCGAAACTATAAAAAATTAACAAGTTTCATGCAACATTCATCAAGTTTTTCATGAAAAATTAATTGTAGGCCTAGTTCCTCAAACAAGGAAAATAACAAGTTTCCTCAAACTGTCATTGCTTTGGTTTCTTCAAATTTTTCCTAATGTATTCCTTGCCATGCATTCTCTTCGGAGGACGAGCATCGACCGTGGCGGGCGGAGCATTAGCCGGGGTGGACTGTGTAGAAGTGCTACCGTCTTTGGGGCCGCCTGGGCCTGCTTCGGTAGGGCGGATGTGGTCACATTGTGCGGGTTGCGGTGGCGGAGTGGTAGTAGTGGTGGTGGTGGGACCGAGACTCCTTCCCGAAAGGAAATTGACGATATCACTCGCCATTTTCCTCGCAGACTCAAGCGTACACAACTCCTGCGGGAGGTTCATCCATCGTAAGGCCTCGTCCAACGCCCGCCTATTACGCTGATGAAAATAATCGGGTTAGTGTTAATGTAAAACATATCGGGATTTCAAGAAATGGCACGTAGGCATGCATAATACGGTTAACACATTCAATACCTCTAGTAGCTCATTCTCAGCGATGGTTGTGGCGACCGTGTCTTCGTCCTCAAAGCTCGGATTGGTGATCACTGGATGAGACACTTTGAGGAACCAAGGTAGGTAGTCCGGTGTAGCAAAAAACTCAAACTCCGCCTTGTCACCACGAACTTCGGGAGCCAACAAATGGTTCCGCCAACGCTCCCAATTGTCTGGTTGGAACCCATACTTGACCGAGTATTTGTTCGCAGATGGGCCTCGATGTGCTTCCAATGGGCGGTACGAAGGATCTGGTATAGATTGCACGTGGCCAAACTGTCTCAGAATCCTATCCGGATGGTAGGGCTCCACCACATCCATGTACTTCAGCGTCCCACTGTAAAAGTCCATGTATTTTGCATTGGGTGTGGCGAACCCAAGTTTGAAATGGTCGTACACCCATCCCTGCAAATACATACAACGTTAGTTAGTCCGCAAATGCAAAAATTAATAATAATTATACCTTAAACAATGTAAGTCTATTTTATAATAAACCTCAAGTAATGTGAGGTAGCCAGCAATCTGAGACACTTGTACTCTGGTGGCAGACCCCAAGTGTCGGTACAAGTAGGCCAATGCAGCCGCACCCCATGCGTACTTTCCCACGTCGTCCAAATCTTGAAGAAGCTTCAACAACGCGATAGACACTCGAGATCCACTCTTATCGGCTAACAGGGTGCAAGAAAGAAGATACAACAAGTATGCTCGGGCAGTGCATTCCATAGGAGGATAAATTGTGTTTCTCGAACCAGCTTTGGGGCACCATCGACTCTTCAACCAACATTTGCGCACTGTGAGCCCCTTGCTGATATTCACCTCCTCCTCAGCCTCTTCAACGCTAACCCCAAGTAGGTTCGACACCAACTTAATATCATCCGAGCGAGATTCCTCCGTGTACCTCGCAAAGTTCTCAACTGCCACGACTTTGCCAGTCGCAGGAATCTTCAGGAGGATGCTCACATCCTCCAAGGAGATCGACATTTCACCAAATGGTAAGTGAAATGTGTTCGTCTCCGGCTGCCACCGCTCCACAAATGCAGAGATAACCTCCTTGTTGGCCTTGCGGTATGAACAGTCTATCAGCGTATTCAACCCAGAACACTGAATAATCCTCTGAAGGCCCTCGGTGTCAGGGTGGCACGACTGTAAATCCCATTCTTGGATCTGAGCTCCGTGATTGATACACTTGAGTACCGGACGCTCATGCAACAACAAAAACATCTCATCAGCTTTATGAAAACCCAAAGTTTTTAATTACTCCGTTAAATGAAATTTTAAATACCTCATTGCTCCCAATCGCTAATGCGACATGATCCTTAAAGCTCTTCAACAACGCACCGTCTAAAGGACCACCGGGGAAAGGAGCACTCATTTCTACAGGCCCTTGTGGCTCTCCTTCATTATGGCCACCTCCACCACTACTACTCCCGCCCACATTACGATCAGTTTCCGTGGTGTTCGCCGCCGCTGATGAGTCACTACTACTAGACTCCGATGCATGACCCTCCTCTTCCCCTCGGGCAACAACAAGATCTTTTCGGCGCCGCGTGTCGATGTTGAAACCCTCATCGTGCAATTGTAAATTCCTTGCACGATTTCCATCAATCTTTGCCTTTCCCTTCATCTACATTCTCCTTCTCTTTCTCTTTCCGGTAAGATGCAGTCGGGGGTCTCCGGCCGCCTCGCCCCCGGTTACCCCTCGACACCTCAACACCAACCTCCTCCCTAGTCACCGATGTTTTCGAACGAGCCATACCTGAAAATACTACAACATTTAAGCGCCTGGAGCAGAACCAAAAGTACAATTCAAAAAAAAAAGTACAAAATCTACCATTTCAATTGTCTCGGTCAAGTAGGTTAGAGAAATACCTAATACTTTCGGTGACACCTAACCGAAAATGGAACACAAGTCTCGACAATGGACAACCGAGAGAAATGCTACGCTCTCGGTTGTACATCACCGATATGGCATAAACTATTCAATTCGCCTTACTCTCGTAATGTGCAGACCGCGTCGACTCTAAAAGTCTCGGTAATGTACAACCGAGAGATAGTGTACATTCTTGGTTGTACACCACCGATAGAACATAAACTAACACTTAAGGTTACTCTCGTGATGTCGTGACCGAGATAACACAATTATGTTCGGCCATTCGTCACCGAGACTGTATGAATTATTCCGGCCTGCCTGGCCGAGAATGACGAGTTCCCAAATATTTACCCTCTGTCTCGGCCATGCTTGGCCGAGACTGTAAATAACATCTCTTCCCTGTGTGGCCGAGAACCACGACTTTTCAATAATTGAATCATTGAATGCACCGCCACACAAACATTACAACTACTCTACCAAATGGAACTTAATTAGACTACCAACGTACCTTCGAACGATCGATTTCACGCCTTGAGTGTGTGTACGACGAACTTCAACCGAGCCCTAATGTGGAGACGAAATCACCCAACACCCAGAGCCTTCAAACTCGAAAAACGTCCTACAACAGAGGAGAAAGACGGTGAGGGACGAAGACAAACGATTTTCTGGATTGCTCACTGGTACCAGGTTCAAAGCAGCGTGGTTGATCCTTCAAGAGGTCGGTGGTGGGGGTGGTGGGGTGCCTCTATTTTGAACCAGGGGTATTTTGGGAATTTCGGGCCTAAATTCTGGGTGCCCTTGGTAAATTACTTAGTGCCCTCAACAACAGGGTGCCTTCATGAAATGGTGGGGTGCCCATGCGGGCCTCAAAGTTTTTGGGTTGAGGTGAGAAAAAGTTGAAGATTTCTTTATGTGTATTTTTATACAAAAAGTATATAAAAGTCAAGATTTGTAACCAAACTACAAAAGTCACCAAAAAATTAAATACACCTAAACTTTTTTAGTAATTAAAAGTAACCAAAAGTCCACTAAAATCTCAATCGAATACAACCTGACTCATTTTGATGACTTTTATTAACATTTGAGATTTTTAGTGACTTTTGTGAACTTTGTAAACATGATTGTGATTGATACTAGTAGATTTTTGTGATTTTTATATTGAAAAAAATATTTTGCACTTTATTATAAAAATAAATAAATAATTATATTTCTTTTTCTTAAGAATTATTACTAATTTTTTTAAAAATATTTTTGTATTTTAATAAAAAAATCATATAGACATATTAATGAATTACTATCAAGATAGTAACATAATAAATAATTCAATAAATATCAACAAAACAAATAGGTAATGATTCATTCTTTAGTGGAAGAAAAGAACCAAGCAAGATCATTGTGTGTAAAAAATTTGCACTTTTTTTATTTAAGTAAAAAAACTTATATTTTTTCCTTCAGAATGATTTTTAAATTTTTTTAAAATGTACTTCTTTCATTTGAAAAAAAATATACAATTATTTTCTCCAAAAATAATAATATTACATTTTTTGAGATTATAATTATACACTTAATAAACGAAACTTCTTTGTAATTAAATCCTATAAAAACGGACAATGATGCAAGAATGAGATCTTATTAATAATGACATCATTTTCATTTTCATTTTCATTTTCATTCACATAGACATTAAAGCATAATGAGCGAGCAATTAAATCAATAAGTTGTGATGTGATTGGAGAAATTGATAAAAACAATTAATAAGAAAAGACTTTATGCACAATGAAGTCCTTATTGAATAAGTGAACTAACAAAAATTAGAAGTCTCTAAAAGTTTCTGGGTTGAGATGAAGAAAAGTTGAAGATTTCTTTATGTGTATTTTTATACAAAAAATCTATAAAAGTCAAGATTTGTAACCAAACCACAAAAGTCACCACAAAATTAAATATACCTTACTTTTATAAACTCTCTAAAAGTTTAAATTGAATACCCCAAAACTTTTATAAACTTTTAAGAAGTCTATAAAAGTTTTAAAAGTTCGCATTGATACACCTTATTTTTATAAACACTCTAAAAGTTTTAACTGAATACACCTAAACTTTTTTAGTAATTAAAAGTAATCAAAAGTCCATTACAATCTCGATTGAATACACTTATGTAAATATAAGCAAATCAGCAGATACAATTCAATTTGAGCAACTAAAAATTAGTTAATAATGAATTGTTTGTTAAGGATGGACTACTAATGATTATCATGAATGTTGATGTTTGATCAGATGCTTGATGTAAAAATTGGGATTGAACAACTAATGGATTAGTTCGAGTGCTAAATGACTCAATTCCTATTAAGCAAGGATTAAATCTCGAGTCTCCTGAATGGAACAAACTAAGTTGGGAAAGTCAACTAACCAAATCTCTTTTAAGGTGGGGACTAGTGTCTCCTACAAAATAAGTAGGGTAATCTTAAACACCAAAATATTGAGAAAAAAAAGGTAAACGAGGCTAAAAAGTTGAAAAAACAAAGGAAGCGGCTAACGGACCTCGATTTTACTTTCCAATTTTGCCCATAGTGAGATGACCTTCTTGTTCGGTTTTAGGGTTCAAAACGCAACGAAAATTTTAAAACTTTATTTTCAAAACCACAATATGATCTAATCTGAATTCCATTGAACTGATTAACAAAAGTAAATCGTACCTCAATCGCTAGTTTGCTTCTCTGTGTTGATCGATGTTTAAAATGCTACCAGAAATAAACGTCCTCTATTAGAATTCCACACGCGAATGACGATCGAGATTCTGAGTGCTAGCCCTAGAAAGAACATGAAAACAATTTTATGTTCTTCATAACAACACCAGAACGACTGAGAAACCTACATTTTCTAAAAACGAAAATTAGAATCCAACCATAATTTCTCCCATAATGTGAATTCATTTAACACGCCTATTTATACAAATCTTGTATAAAGCCGGGTAAGTGAAATACTATTATACCCATACTTAAAGTGGTATTAATATGACACATTATAAGAACTTTTATGTTACGAATTTTACCATATAAAATTAATTGTACCGAGTCATTTAAAATCTCGCAAATAATTTTCCATTTAGAAAAGATGTTTTGACATTCATTTGTCATATCTCAGTCATAATATGCGGCTATGACAATTAGAATTATAATGAATTTAAGCATGGGTACACGAGAAAAAGTCTCATCATAATCAACACCTTGAGTCTGTCTGAAACCTTTTGGTACTTGTCGTGTTTTATAAGTATGCACATTGTCATCAATGTCAGTTTTCTTCTTAAAACCCTATTTACATCCAATGGTCTTACTACCTTCGGTAAATCAACCAGGTTTCAAACTTGGTTACCATACATGGATTGCATCTCAAAATTCATGGCACTTAGCCATTTATCTACATCAGGGCTAGACATAGCCTCCTGATAAGTAGTAGGCTCATTTTGATCCATGAGCAACACCTCACTATTATCAGTAACAAGAAATCCAAATCTCTCAGACTGATGTCTTACCCTATCAGACATACGCAAGTCTTGTGATATCTATGGATGTTCAACTAGTTCAAGACTTTGTTAATCTCCTACTAGCGGTTGAGTGTTTATTTGTGGTTCTTGAACTTCTTCAAGACTTACTTTATTCTTATTGTTGTTTTTGAAATAAACTCTTTTTCCATAAAGACACCATTCCGAACAACAAACATTTTGTTATCAGTGAGATTATAAAAATAATATCCTCTAGTTTCTTTAGGATAACCAACAAATACACACTTAGTAGATTTGACTGATAATTTTTCTGAGATTTGTCGTCATACAAATACCTCACAGCCCCAAATCATAAGGAAATACAAACTTAGTCTTTTCCCAAACCACATCTCATATGGTGTTTTATCAACCACTTTTGAAAGAACACAATTCAGTATAAACGCAGCAGTTTATAAGGCATAGCCCCAAAAGGAAATAGGAATATCTAAATGACTCATCATAGATCGAACCATATCCAATAAAGTGTGATTTCTCATCTCAGAGACACAATTCCATTGGGGAGTTGATCATTAAACTCTTGGCTCAAATATTCACTACATCGATCTGATCGAAGTGTTTTAATAGTTTTACCAAGTTGATTTTACACTTCATTCTAAAATGTTTGAAACATCTTAAAAAATTAACATTTATGTTTAATGAGATACGCTTAACCATATCTGCTGAAATCATCAGTAAAAGAAATGAAGTACTAATAACCACCTTTAGTCATTGTGTTTATAGGACCACGAACATCAATATATATTTGACATAATAAATCACTTGTCCTTTCACTGTTTCCAGTAAAGAGATTTTTTGTCATCTTACCTAATAAATAAGATACATATATTTCGTATGATTCAAAATCATATGAATATAAAAGTCCATCTTTATGGAGTTTAAAAATGTGTTTCTTATTTATGTGGCCAAGACGACAATGCAAAAGGTAGGTTTGATTCAAATCATTTGACTTGAACCTCTTTGTATTTACGTTAAGAATATGAATATCTGTGAACATTTTCGTGTTTAGAATATAAAGACCATCGTATAAATAAGCATTCACATAGAAAACATCTTTAAGAGAAATGAAGCATTTATTATTCATAATAATATAATTAAAATCATCCAAATCCAAACATGAAACTGAAATGATGTTTCTGCTCAAGGTAATGACATAATATCAATTATTTAAAACTAAAACAAATCCACTATGTAAAATTAACTCATAGCATCCTACAACCAACGCAAAAAAATGGCTCAAATTTCAACTCGTATGATGACTTTTCCTTTCTTTAGCTTTCTACTTTTGGTAAGACCCTGCACATTAATACAAATGTGAGATCCACATTCGATAGCCAATACCTAGGAATCACTAGTAGACAAGTTAACTTCAATGACGTAAATACCTGAAGTAGTAATCGCACTACTCTTTTTTTTCTTTAGATTTTCAAGATAAAGCTTGTAATTTCTGAATCAATGCCCTGGCGCATGGCAGAAATGACAATTTCCTTCCTTTTCTTTTTCCTTCTGCGATTGTGAAGTAGAAGCAGCCTTAGGCTTGACATGTTTCGCAAGCTTTGTGACAGTCACAACAGCCTTGACAACTTTAGCCTTGCCTTTGGCCTTTTTTCATAGCCTTTCTTTTCTGAACAATCAAAACATTAACAATGGGTTTCTTAACATTCTGCTCAACATCTTTAAGCATCAAATGCAACTCTGAGATAGACTTCTTCATGTTATTCATATTATAATTCATCACAAATTGTGAATAAATATCAGACAATGAATTCAAGATCAAATCCGTAGCCGACTCTTGGCTTATGAGAAATCCAAGTCTGTTAAGATGGCTAATATAACCGTTCATTTTCAGAACATGAGGATTAACAGCCGCACCCTAAATAATGCATCCATAACTTTAAAGCAAAAACAACTACTGCTTGATAAGTCAATAATTAGACATGTTTTATAGTAAATTTTAGGATAATTTTAAATGTAAAAGACTATATCATATAAGGTTTTCTCTTGTTTTTGACACTTTAGGTGATAATTGAAATATTTGAAGAAATGAGTGAAAAAGAAAGAAAATGAAGGATTTGACCGAGTGAAAAAATTGCACGACAATTCACTAAGGAATTAAGGAAGAACTGGAATTCTAGTTCACCAATTCCCTAATGATTCCTATACATCCAGAATCGCCACTCAGATTAGTGGAATTAGAAACTACAATTCCAAGAATTTCTCTCGTGATTCCACTTAAACCAGAATCGTTGAGGAATTGCTGGTGATGATTTCGTAGATTTTAGATTACAACAAGGATTTTGAGTTGGTTTATGATATGCATTACCTAATATACTATAAGTATAAATCCTAGACTATGAAATTAAGAGCCTTTTGATAATTTTACACTTTTTGCTTTAGTTTGGATGCCACTCATTATTGTTATTATTTGCTTTTGGAGAATATTGAAAGATTCAAGTTTTCTAATAAGGTATTTTTAATTATGTCTTTCGATTATTTTGTTATGATGTTATTTAATATCATGAGCGAGTAGTTCGTTAGCCAAAACAAATATCCAAACATGAACTAGATCCCTTTTGCAATGTAGTCATGACATGATGAATATGTGCTTAATGCTTTAAACCAATTGTATTCTTTAATTCACTGGTTTTAAAGATTGTTATTTACGGATTGCAATCATGAATCTAAGTGTTATGTGCATAATAGCCTGTGTATATTATGATATTTTGATTAATTATCTAATTTAAAATAGAAACTAGGATTGTTAGAAAGGTATTACCGTTTAGATGTTCTAGGTGAATTTGATATCTAAATTTAATGTTAAAGTGCTTTCATAAGATGTTATATTTAATAGTTCAATGTTTTCACAAAGCGTAATGCAGTTTTGTTACGTGAAGTTAATGTCTTTGTGTATTCAAAGTGGTTAGCTCAATAAAACTAAAAGGTGACTTTTCTATCGATATAAGGAGAACAAATAGCTGGCTAAATGCTATTTACTTATGATTAAAGTTTAATAATCTAGAATACTTTATAAAGTATGTTCATGACTAAATGATCGAAGTAACATGTTTGAGTTCAAAACGGGTTGATGTTTTATTGTTTAGGAGGTTTGTTTAGATATTTATCTTATATTGATTTCCATCAAATTGATTTGCTTTGAATTTAATGACTTTGATTTGTGTTAATTAAGTAAGTACAATTAGTTTAGTTGATTTCTATAATTAGAGATTATTAATTTAAATTCTGATTTTTATTAAATTAAATTAAAAATAAAAATAATAAAACTTTTTTCTTAAGGAATTTGCAAAATCATTGTGGAGACAATCACTTACCACTACTACATAATTTAATAGTATAATAAAGGTGAAAAATTTATTGTACACGCTCGACACGTATCAATTTTTGGCGCCGTTGCCGAAGATTTTAAAATAAGTTCTTAAGAATCTTTCTCGTTGCATGTTACACAATATGGCAGACATCAAGCAAGAACTTATTTTTAGGCAAGCAAATAAAAATATAATAGCTTATGAACCTATGTGTATTACTTCTCTCGTGGATTTCCCAGATTTTGAACTAAAACCGGGGTTCATCAATTCTTTACCTCAATTTCAAGGTGAAGGTGATGAAGATCCTAAATAATTTATTAAGAAATGCACGCACATACAAAGTGTGATAAAACCTAAAAATATAGAGTTAGAATATGTCAAGCTAAAGGCTTTCCCTTCTTCTTTGAGAGCTAAAGCTCAAGATTGGTTATTCTATCTCCCTTTAAATTCGATAACCACATGGTCCGAAATGTTAGAAACCTTCCTATATTAATACGTTCCAGCATGTCAAATAAGTTCAGATATAAAATGAATTAGTAATGCTAAGATGGAAATCAAGGAGACTTTTGGTGAGTTTTGTGATATATACCAAAGATTGATATCATTATGCCCGCAACACTGATTTACGAAGAAAACTTTATTATAATACTTTTACGAAGGACTAAACAAATTCGAACAAAAATTCCAAGACACGATATGTAACGACTTGGTACCTTAAACTGGTGCTTAGTGTTAATTCAAATTCTAATTAACTCGAGTTATGCTCGTGGTTAAGTCCAGCGTACCTCGATTAACGAGTGTGTATGTTTGAATGATGGTTGGTGTTTGTGTGTAATGTTTATGAATTTTATAGGTTGTAGTATAATTGAGGATTTATATAGAAGCCTATAAACAGTAAATACATAATAAATAATAAATAGTCGGTACACCAAATGCGACGAGGGGGTCGTGGAATGAATGTGCACACCTGAGAATACTCGTAGTCATGTCCGGTGAATTTATTGGTAAGATAATACACAAGATACATATATATTTATATATATTGGATATATATAAATATATATATTAAAACTAAAAGTTGGTTTGAATAATATGGATCATCGGATCGCCTCGAGAGGAGCAAAAGTGTTGATGGTGTCAAATGTGTGTCAATTTAAGGAGTGGTATGTTAGCACATCAATCATTCGATCATTCTTGAGATAGCGCGATGTGTATCTCGAGGAAAATTTATATATTTAAACTAAAACCTTATGTTTATCTTCTCATTTGATCAATCGATAGAGAGAAGAAGAGTTGAAGGTTTAGTTATTGATCTTAAGGAATCACTCGGTGAGCTGATTTGGTGTGAATTGAGGAAATTAAACGATTAGAAATCCAGAGATCATCACTTTTGTAAGTTTAGTTTTTGTGTTTGTTGAAGTTTAATTCAATGGTAGTGATGATATCTCTGTTAATTATGTTGTTTAATGATAGGAAATGGTTTGTTAACACAGTAGAGGCCTTCCTTGATGAATTTTGGGAATGTTTGATGTTATTGTAACAATGACTGCTGCCCTATGTACTGTTGAGACAGTACAGGGTGGAGCGTGCTCCATCTAGCAGAGGAGCACGCTCCCTTCATCAGTGAAGATGAACTCAGCTACTGGAGCGCACTCCACCTACTAAGGGAACACGCTCCCACCCTAGAAAATAGCCATTATGTTGTAAATTGATTAGGATTGGATTGACTTAAGGGTTTCTAATAATAGGGTATTAGACCTATATTGATCATAAATGATTTGTGATATGTGTTGGATCCCCGGGGAAAATGTTAGTGACCCGAAAAGTTAGGGAATTTGGAATAAAAACCTAAACCGATGTAAGTATGAATTTGCTTATTTATCAATGTTGTCAGACTATCTTGGTATATATAATTCATGTAGTTTATGAACTGAATGTGGGATTATGTACACTGTGATGGTTTTCAATAAATGGAAAACAATATGTAATGTGACCCACGAGAGTAACTTCTGATTTTGAGAATAGATTTATAGGAGATGGGTTACCTTCCTGGCCTATATATAACTCCTGCTCAATTCGATAGGTTGTGTGGATTACATACTCACTAGAGGGTTCCAGATAGAACCACAAGGCATTAATAGATTGGCTAGATATCACATCAGCTAATTTGTTGGTCTAGCATTCGCATTAATGGCGTTAATGTAATCGACTCTAGTTTTATAAATTAAATGAGAATCACAGTATAACAGTCAATGATAGTTTGATTTGCACCGTTATTTATTGATTTATATGCTTTCTATATTCTTGTTAGTTAACACTGGTGCATATTGTTATTGCATAATATTCTTGATTATTATATGGAATGTTAATGACTTTGTGAATCCTTACTTACTGAGCAAGTTAGAGCGCTCATCCAAATCTAATATTTTAGGTTCGCAACCTAAGGCTTCAGAGAAGGGCAAAGAGAAGATTTAGGTGTCTTGTTGTCTTCTCTACGATGTAATGAACCTTCTTGTACATGTATACAGTATTTGATATATTTTATTGTCTATAAACAAGGTCGGGAGGTTTATAATTGAGGTTTTGGATTTTGATAAACTTTGCATTACCATATATTATTAAGTATCAAAAAAGTTTTAATTTTCCACTGCGTATACTTTGTATTATTTATTCGATATCGATTTACGGGTTAAGTTTATCATGTACTACGGAGAAGCTGTTGGCTCTAGTTAAGTCTGACTGAGTTACCGGAGCTTAATTAGGGTTTCAGGCCAAGTATCGCCATGATCAGGATAGGGGATGTTACGGTGTGTGGAGGATTTTTATTCGACATAACACCAACATTAACATGATACGATATTAATAGAATGACAAAACAATCAAAGCAATATTGTAAGAAAAGTTTTTTTATGAAAACTCATTCTCGTGAAATTAATAGAAACATAACCAAGACACCAAATGATAAATTTGATGAACTAAAAAGTAAGGTTGAATTATTATTAAAAGATAGATTGATTCAAAGTAAAATTTGTGCTTCTTGCAACGAGGCTAATCATTTATAAGATGAGTGTCCTTCGGAGCAATAAAATTAAGTTAAAAAGGCTAACAGTATGATAAATCATTACAATAATCCTAATGAACCTACTTACATTTCTAGCAACAATGCAAATTACCTAAGACCAAATATAGGTAATGGTGTAGACAATCGAACTTATCAAATATATAGAACACTCGCGCTAACCGATAGAACAATAGTATTAGAAAACTTAAATAAAGCAAAAGATCAAAAAATTCAAGCCTTACAAGATGATATAGTTGAACTAAACTAAAACAAGAACTATGGGTTCAAACATCTACCCAAATAAATCCCCTGTTTATTACATAAATTCTGAAAGCAAATAGATAATTATTATTAAACCTTGTAAACAAGAAAAGAGCTTCTATACTAAGGCTTTGCCCTTTCCTTTGTCCTAAGTAGCAGCTGAGGTACTTGGGGGAAGGGGGGAAGTAGTGAGGTGAGCAAAATATATCAACGGGCTCGGTAAAGCAGAAGCCTGCTCTACAATCAATCATCCAAGTAATACTTGGTAAATCAAACTAGATTTCAACAGTTCAGATCATAAGATCCATTATCATTTTCTGGGCATTAAAGACATACATAATCAAGCATAATAATATAGTAAGATAAAAGAACAACAATGCCCAACTAATACTTCAACAAGGATAACGATGATACTGAATGCATTTAGAGTCGGAAGAAGTGGCAACTGATATATCCAACTGGACAATGGGCAATAGCTTATCCTTCCACCAATGTTGTGGTTTAGGCAACAAGAGGTTCACAAGTTTGAATGCCTATAGACATATCATGCAGTAGGTCTTAGCTTATCCTTCCCCCAATGGTGCGGTTTAGACAACACGAGGTTCACAAGTCTAAAGTCCCATTGACCTTGCATAGCTTATCCTTCCCCCAACACTACGAATCAGATAGCATGAGGTTCACAAGTCTAGCGAAACTCCGTAAAGTCATATCGGAGGAGGGACCAGATGCTTCCAACCCTCCAACCACGGTACCAAGTATATTCATTCGACGTATATCAGTTCCACAAGCATCCAAGAGATAGACTAATAAAAAAGGGACATGATAAGCAACATATCAATGAAAGATTTCAAGCAGATTCCAAGTAATTCATAGACCAATTACTGAAATAAAACCCTAGCATATCTACTAACATGACATGATTGATAATAGAGCAAACCCCACTTCCATCGCTTGTTGCGTTTACCAAAGCCGTTTCATACGCCGAATTGCCTAGCTAAGTCCTCGTCGCGTATCTACAAGCGTATAAGTATAACACATATTATTTAGACTAACTTAGATCATTTAAAGACTCATCCTTATTCCTAGTTATGTTACATAATTCATTGTTGACTTTAAAACCATTCTTTCAAATAAAAACGACGATTCAAGTAAAACAAGTATGTGATGAAGCAAAACAAGGAAAATCCTATAAACTTAGTTTTCCAATATAAATCGAATGCGATCAACTAATCACGACCAAAGATATATAAATCATCTCACAAAAGTCAAGTTTGACTTATAATTCCTAAATCATAACATTTAGTAAAAAACTCATGACTTAATCGAAGGAAGTTTATTTTTCAAGAAATAAATCAAAGTCTCTTTCACGTCTCAACTTAGCTTCGAATTTCATTCAAAATGATGAATCGCGACCACTTTCGATAAATGCGACTAAAACACATTTCAAAGGATCAAAGCCGACCTTTAAAGAGTCGATATTACTAACATGGTTTAAAAATCCGAAAGTCAAGTCAAGCTTATTTAAAATAGTGTATCTCACCACGAATAAGTTTAACTCAAAAACCTTAACATCGACTTAAAATACATGAGGTTCTATCCTATTTAGTTATTAAGATAAAGATAGAGCGAAATAACCAAAAAGGCTCGTTTAAAACATGTAAAGCATTCTTTTTAAAACTAAATTGGCCAACCATAAGTTTTAAACAAAACTAGAGTTCATAGAACTCTATTTGAGTCCTACAACTCTTTCTTAGCCGAAGAATCCATGGAAGTCGATTAGAAATCCAAGTTTACTATTAAAATCACAATTCCTCATTTCAAAACTTGTTTGGAATGTGTAGGGTCTCTTTTGTGCATTTCAACAAACACTTGGTGTACAATAGTAAAGGTTTCCCATAATTCAACCTACATTAATCTCAAGTTAGCAAAATCACTTGAGTTGTTCATAAAACCATTTCCGATGAAAATCATGAATCAAACCTTCTAATTAAATCATATCAACCATCAACAACTACTATGGATTTATAGATTGAACTTGTATTTGAATTGAATTTGGTTTAGAATCTCACCATGCCTTCAATGTAGTCATCAACTCCAATTCCTTTCTTCTTTTCCTTTCCATTGTGAGCAACCGATGTTCACTGCGCCACTGCCGCTGATCTCTCCATGGCTCGCTGGTTATCCGCACCGCTGCCTCTGGTTCGTCCTCGTTGGCGTCGAGTCCTTCCCGTCTCGCGGGCCATCCGCCCTAGCCACCTTGCCGGAGTCGTCTGCCGGTAGGTCGTCCGTGCCACTGCCGTGGTCTGTTGGTCCGTGCCGCTGCCGCTGCTGGCCGTCAGCGTTGTAGTCTCCCTGGAGCCGCTGCCCCTCGCCGGCTCACTGTCCTACTGGTCTGTCCGCGCAGCCTGCTGTCCGCACTGTCCCTCTAAGCCTCGCGCCAGAGCCGTTCGCTTGCTGGAGCCGCGCCGGCCACAGCGCCGCCGTGTCTGCTCTCGCCGGAGTCGTCTGCTGCCGTCGACCACACCTACTGGCTGTGACCTCGTCATCCATGGCCGCCTTTCTCTCTTTTGCGTTTTCTTTGTGTTGTGCATCGTTGGTTGAGATGAAAATGGGGTTTAAAACCTTTCTATTTGGCCTCTTGTTTCCTACCCCTTTAAGTGAGAAATAATCTCATCTCTTCGTCCCTTCCTCGATTAGAACAACACTAAAGATCAAGGATCAACACAACTCACTTAAAAGTAGATTTAAAGGTCCTTTTTCGTCCCGATCACTTTGTGACCGTAAAATTTACATGTTTAGCCCACACAACCTTGTGTAGACCTTTATTTAGCCAATTTTCGAATAAATTAATAGTTTAAGGTCTCGTCGTCGCGCGAACTCAATATAATTCAGTTGATCTATTCGCGATAATATATATAACACACAGTAACGCACCAAACACAAATAAGATTATTTTATTTACTTTTCAAGCACGTCGCCAGCCCACTACTCCTTATTGCGACTTAGGATCACTAAAGGTTCGAAATTCAAGTAAATTACTAATTTAGTATTTTGTGTCGTTACATATTACGTTTTAGAGTTTCAACTTCTATTTATATGTGTAGATAAGCTCAATAGAAAAACCTATTTGTAATACAACTATTGTATTGAGAAAATTTAAGTAAATCACACATACGCCCCTATTAATAAGTTATATAACAAATCGTAAGGGCTTTTATGTCATGAATTTTACCATATAAAATTTATTACTCTGGACCAATTGAAATTGCGTAAAGTCATTCTTTGTGTGCGACCCAATAGGTTCATGCGACGTTGACAGTGAACCAAAACCATTTTGGTACACAAGTTATAAGAGGTCTTTAGCAAGACATTATGACTTCCCAAGTAGCATGAATATTAAAATCGATACAATCTAATGAATAACATATATCATATCATTTTGTCCGTCGATATCCTTTGATTAAACATAAGACATAGAATGTCAAATCCTAAAAATTTTAATATGATAATTATGACTAATTAGGGATTAACAGAGCCTAATTATGGTTTTGGCTGCGATTTGGGAGTTAAGGATCGGTGAAATTGTGATATTTAATTAATTTTTTTTGTAATGTGTGCCTAGTGTTGTGTACTATAATTATATTATTTTGCAAAATTCAATATTAATTAAATAAATTCGATATTCGCGGGGTTTTCTCTTGAGATACGTGTCGAAACGAGTCTCGAAAAAGTTAAATGCTGATCCAAACTATTATTTCGAATTTCGTGAAAAATAATTGAATTTAAGTTTGAAAATTCGAATTTGTATATTAGAATGGATTTAACAAGTCGACGTGGGTACCACACCTCGATTTGCATGCGAGATGGGTTGTCCGAGAATTTCAGAGCGTTTTGGAAAATTCTCCATTTTTTTGGCGAAATTGGTGTATTTTTTGGGGTTTAATTCGGACTCGAAATCGAAGAGATAAATATGAAAAAAATAGAAAAAGTCCAAATTACCTAAAAGAGTATTGGATTTATATGGGTAAGATGAATATAAAGGGGCAATTTGGTAATTTGGCCACCATTTTGATCAAAAATTGAAATAAGTAGGGGGTGTTCTTCATCGTCTTCAACCCACTGTTCATCACTTTCAACTTCGTCTTCATCGTTGCGTTCAACAGTCTCATCGTCTTCACTGCTCACTCTCTCTTTCTCTCTTGTGGCTCTCTGGTTCGATGTTACTCTCCTCAATCTGGGACGTTGATGTGGATCGAATTAAAGGAGAGCCGTGATTGTGGTGTTCTTGGTGGCTGTTGAAGGTATGTTTCAATGGAAATTGGAAGATTTCAATTTCGATTTTGTAGATAGTGATGTGTGGGGCGAATTAGGGACTGTTTTGGTTCGTATTTGAATTGAGAGAGAGGGTAAAACAATTGAATTATTGGTTGCGAGGGAGAGATGAGGAGGAGAAGTGAGAGATCGATTGTAAATAAAAAAAAGGCAAAACCAATCTTTTGGTCCCCGAACTTTGAAGGTTTTACATTTTTGGTCCCTCAACTTTGAAAACAACACATTTGGTCCCTCAACTTTTCATATAGTGTACATTAAGTCCTTTTGTTAGTCCAGTCATCGTTATTGATGATGTGGCGAAAGTCAATCGCCACATGGTGCCATGTGGCAATCCATTTCATCTGAACAGTTGGTTCAATGAACCAACCGGTTCAATAAAAAAACCAATCTCTTCTCTCACTCTGCGTTCTTTCTTCTTCTCTCTCTCTGCGTTCTCTCTCTTCTCTCTTCTCTCTTCTCTCTTCTCTCTCTCTCTCTCTGCGTTTTCTCTCCTCCTCTCTCTGCACATCTCTCCCGCTCTCCGTCGCACCTCGCTTACGCCCTCTGCCTCGCTCTCGAGCGCGACCGAATTGAAGAGTTCAACAAGGCTGGTAATTAGAGAGGAGGAGAGAAAATGATCCATAGAAAACCCGCTCGAACAATCAAAGAATGCACCTGCATTCCTTCAACCACTCCACCCAAATTCAAAACCGTAGCATAAGTGAATTCGTCGGCCCCAACCCCTTCCGCGAAAAGCCTACGAAACACCCGAAAACCCATACCCCCCATTCCATACTTACAACAACACGATATCAACGCATTCCACGCAACCAAATCTCTCTCAGGCATTTCATTAAACACCCTCAATGCATCACTCAATTTGTCCATTTCTCCATACATTTTAACAAGATTAGTACCAATAAGAACATTGAAATCGGCGCAAACCTTGACAATCTCCCCATGAATCTGCAGACCCAATTCAAATCCGCGACAAGGGTTCACAATTGCGTAAGTGTAGTTGTCGGGCCTAACCGACTTAACAGTAACATTGCGCATTTGAAGAAAATGTGCAATGGCGTCTGTGAATCTCCGGTCACGGCACACCCAAAAATGGTGTGTTCCATGAGCGAGAGTCGGTAACGAGCGGCGCGGCGAGCGAGAGGGCGTGAGCGATGCGCGACGGAGAGCGGGAGAGATGTGCACAGAGAGGAGGAGAGAAAACGTAGAGAGAGAGAGAAGAGAGAAGAGAGAGAACGCAGAGAGAAATAGAAGAAGAGAGAGGAGAGAGAACGCAGAGAGAAAGAGAAGAAAAGAGAGGAGAGAGAACGCATAGAGAAAGAGAAGAAGAGAGAACGCAGAGAGTGAGAGAAGAGATTAGTTTTTTATTGAACCGGTTGGTTCATTGAACCAACTGTTCAGATGAAATGGATTGCCACGTGGCGCCATGTGGCGATTGACTTTCGCCACGTCATCAATAACGATGACTGAACTAACAAAATGACTTAATTTACACTATATGAAAAGTTGAGGGACCAAATATGTTGTTTTCAAAGTTGAGGGACCAAAAGTGTAAAACCTTCAAAGTTCAGGGACCAAAAGATTGGTTTTGCCTAAAAAAACAAACGAAAACGAAAAACAGAGGTGAGAGGGAGGGAGGTGACCAGAGGAGAGAGATGACCGTAGAGGGGGTGGGAAAGGTTGAAGAATACGATAGGGGAGGTGGGGATCCCAAAACCCAATTGAGGAGAGAAAATAAAAAATGAAAAGAAAAATTAACAGAACAGAGAAGCCGTTCAACGTGAGGGAGAAGAAGAAGGGAGTTTGATCCCCTGAACGGACCGGCCATGTCGGGTTCAACTGAGCCGGATGGTTCAGGAGTCAAACCTCTCATTAAAATAATAGTTTTAAAATCGAAAAAAATAAATAAAATCCTTGAAAATAAGGGAAAATTAAAAAATTAGGATTTTTGGAATTTTTATGGAAAATGAGGATTTATATCAAGGATTTTTATGGAAAATAAGGATTTTTATGTCAGGTTCAACTGTTATGATTGAGGATTTTTTATGGAAAATGAGGTTTTTGGGATTTTTTCGAGGATTAATACTGGGGTTATTTCTCGTAATACGTGCTACGTTATATGAAAATGTTTAAAATTGAGAAAATTGTTTTAATGCCAATTCTAGATTATTTTTGATGTCAAATCACAATTTGGAGTCAAAATTGGGATCCGAACATAGGAGTTGATTTGGAGAGATTTCGAGATTTTTGGGTTGTAGCAGGACCAATAAATATATAATAAATTGAAAAAATTATATTTAAGCCTAAACAACATAATTCTCGATGCGGAACAATAATTTCGAGTCAAAGATGAAATCTGAGCATCGGAGAATTTATTTCGGAAGTATTTTAGGGGTTCGGGACGCGTCAATTAAACTTCAACTAATTGAAATAATTATAGAACTGTTATGGAAACTTACCGGACTTACAAATGAATTATAGGACTACAATTGGAACCCTGTATGGACTAGTTTACCGACTCGGAGCGCAAGGGAATGACAATATTGCGTTTGTAAGGTTAAATAAATCCCATGGTAACCTTTACATTGTATGAGTATTTCTCGAATATAATTGCATGCACGGTTTATCGCTGCATATTTATTGGTCATGCATTCACAGACACGAGATTCATTGGCTATATATGTTGTAGGATAAACACCCTGGTGCTCTGCAGCTGGAGTCACTGATCATTGTAGACACTTGTTTAGGAAGGGTTGTGATGTTGGTTAGGATCATACTTCACGAAGAGTCGATCGAGGGCGTGACTTCTCGAGGGACTTCATCTCAAACTCATGAATCTTTATTACTGTTTACCCACCACTTTTGAAGACGTCATCTAATTGTGGTCGGTCAACATAAACGAGATGGATTGCATATTCGTATATTGATAATTCCTTGTGATATTATGGTTAGTTTAAATTCTTGGAATACAATGCATTTGATTATTAAAGGTTAACTGGATAGTGTGGGATTTACTTATTTGACATTATCGAATTTTTATAATTAGAAAATGGCAAGTACAAGCGACGACAAAGGAAAATTTGTCAGATTATATGTGACATGATTGTTCATTTCTCTCTATGTATGTATTGTTTTTGAATATAATATATTGTATAAATGGGTTGTTGGGTTCGTGTGTGAATAAGATCTCCTTTAGAATGGTTAAAACTATTTTGGGAAGAATTGAGATTCTTTTAGAGCTAAGACAATGTTAGTTTAAGGATTTGATTTTTTAAATCAGATTAGAATGAATATATATTCAGTTGATACAATTTATATTGTTATGGGGTGGATTGTGAGTCATTCGGCATTTCCCTCAAACTGAGCAGGTTTTGTTGAATATTCTTGAAGGCCAAGTTTTCAAGTGTAGGGTTAGAAACAGAAAAAATGTTGCCGAAAATCTTTTACGAAATTTTGAAGATTATTTAATTAATCTAAATGGGCATTGAGGTTTAAGATTTACTTTATCCTTTGTGGTTGATAAAGTTTTATATATGATGATTAGGAGATCTTAATTTCAATTATTTATTGATGGTAAGATTAAGGCTGCAAGATTATTAGGGGATTAAGGTAATCTAAGCCAGTCAGATGCCTTAATTAGGTGGGGTTTTACATGGAAAGTCATCCTTAATGTTCAATCGTACTAGTCTTAATCTTTAGGTAGACTGAAAACATTCAAGTGATATTAATCATATCAATTCACTTGCACTTGGCCATTTAGCAGTCTAACATATGGAGGGATCCACTGATATCTCTTTTTATACGAGAATGACATATTCTATCTTGATTACACACCTTCACATGTTATTCACATGGTCACCATTCACACTCTTTATAATCGTTTGGTTAAAGACAACGTATGATTGTGTCAAATTACTATGCTCATAATATTGAAGTATGGTAATCTCAAGTCGAAGGACTAAATGATATACCTATCATGACTAACACCTATGACTTAATCCATGTGGTGTTCTCATAGAGGGTCGGTCCAGCACCTTGTTCCTTAATAAGTACTCATGATCTTAATTCATATCCCTATATGCATGATCATCACATGACCATCTATCAAGATTCACACTAGTCTTAATTAAATATAGTTCCCAGTATAATGACCGACTAAGGACATTTAGGATATTTCAACAAATACCTATGGATCTTATCATAAGGTAAACATGCAATCACTTATAATAAATAACAAATGAAAACCTCTATTTTATTAACTAAAATCATAAGATAAACAATGTTTGTAGATTGACTTAGGGCACATACCCCAACAAATGAGTCCATGGGTTAATCAAGGCAAATTACCGTCTCAACCTTACCCTAGTTCATATGCAAAAGCGATAACTTTGAGAAGCGCTAAACAAATGGAAGAACCCAAGATGCCCGAACAACTAGTTACTAAAAAAGAATTAGATGCCGAATTAGAAAAAGAAATAGAAATTAAAGATAATAAAATTCAAAAAGAAAGTGATTGTGATTTTGAAAAAAATAGACCAAGTATAGTAAGACCACCATTTCTCCACCATTTAGAAAATGATAAAAACGTTAAGAAAATAAAAGAAGAGAAAGAAATCTCAGACACTTTGAGGAAATTGGTAGTAAACATACCTTTATTTGAAGTCATATAAAATGTACTTAAATATCAAAAATTTATAAAATACATATACATTAATAACATCAAACCTAATGAAATAGTGAGCCTAGGAGAACATGTGTCAGCAATAACTCAAAAGAAATTACTCCTAATTGTTCTGCCCCTATAATTTTTCTCGTTCCATGCACGATATAAAAATATAGGGATATCCAAAGCATTATGTGATCTATGCGCCTCAATCAACATTATGCCTTTGTCAATATATTTGCAAATGACAAACTTACCTTTAGAAGAAACTGGTATAGTAGTACAAATTAGCAGATAGATCTACTGTTCAACCTGTAGGATTACTAGAGGATGTACTGGTTAGGGTTAATGATTTAGTATTCCCAATCAATTTTATGTCATAGACATGAAAGAAGACCAATTCTCTAGTAAAATCTCTCTTATCCTAGGACGCCCATTCTTAAAAATGGCTAAAGCCAAAATAGATGTTTCTAATGGAACTCTAACAATGGAAGTAGATAATGAAACGATAAATTTTAACATCCACGACGCTATGAAGTATCATTTAGATGTTTCATCAATATACATCGTAGATATGTTAGATCCTATAATAGACAAAACTTTTAAAGAAAATAAGTCAAACAAGCTTGAAAAAGTGATAGAGGATTTAAATGACGATGATGATATAGATGACGAGACAGAGGAAATAATATTTACCTCAGAATCTTATAATGCACTCCTTGAACTCTGTCACTATATGGATCTACCTATAAACCTCTATACTAAAAGCTCTAAACTTAGACTTAAAAGTTCTACTAGATCGTTTTAAATACATGTATTTAGAAAGTAACAACGCCTTACCAGTTATAATCTCTAATAAATTATCAAATTTAGAAGAAGAGAAACTAATAAATATTCTTAAAGAATTTAAGAAAGAAATAGGATGGATAATAGCTGATATTAGAGGAATAATATTCCAAATAGCAGAGAGTTAATATCGAAATAGACACAAACCCTCTAGACAAGCTCAATGTAGATTGAACCCACCGATGATGAAAGTAGTAAAGAAATAAATATTAAAATTACTAGACGTAGTAATGATATTCCCAATAGTAGAGAGTAATTAGGTTAGCCGGATACAAGTAGTCCCAAAACAAATAGGGATCATAGTTATTACAAACAATCATGGATAATTAGTACCTACTAGAATCTAAAATGGTTGGAGAGTGTGCATAGATTAGAAGAAGCTAAACGCTGCAACTAGAAAATATCACTATCCACTTCTGTTTATAGATCAAATGTTAGAAAGACTAGCTGGAAGAACCCACTACTATTGTTTGGATGGATACTCAGGAATCCATCAGATTCCTGTAGCTCCAGAAAATCAAGAAAAACCACATTTACTTACCCTTTTGGTACATTTTCTTACAGGTGTATGCCTTTTGGCCTATGTATTGCACTTACTACATTCCAATTATGTATGATTAGTATTTTCTCAGACTACATGAAGCATTTTATTAAAGTTTTTATGGACGATTTTACCGTATACAGTAATTCTTTCGATAAATGCTTACTTCATTTAACCAAAGTACTCAAAAGATGTATAAAAAAAATCTAGTATTGAATTATGAAAAATGACATTTCATGGTAAATCAGGGACCTATATTAGGACACATAATATCAGCAAAAGGAATAGAAGTAGACCCCACTAAAATCTAAGTTATAAAGACACTACCTTAAGCAACACTGTAAGGGAGGTAAAACCTTTCCTTGGCCATGTAGGATTCTATAGATGTTTTGTGAAAGATTTTTCCAGAATAACATAACCCTTATGCAAACTTTTGCAAAAAAAATGTCACTTTCCAGTTCACACTTGAATGCAAGATAGCTTTTAATAAGTTCAAAGAAGCCCTTATTACCACACCTATGATAAAGTCACTAGATTGGTTAAAACCTTTCAAAATAACATGTGATGCAAGCAACTATATAGTAGGAGTTATTTTAGGTCAAAAGTTAGGAAATGATTCTCATGTCATATATTACGCATCAAGAACTTTGGATTCCGCCTAACTAAACTATACCACTACATAAAAAGAACTCCTAGCAATTGTGTTTGCATTAGAAAAGTTTAGACCATACTTACTAGGAAGAAAATTAATATTATACTCAGATCATGCTGCACTAAGATATTTGATGGAAAAGAAAGATGTTAAACCAAGATTAATAATATGGATCTTATTGTTACAAGAATTTGATCTCATTATAAAATACAAAAAAGGTGCCGAAAACTTAGTAGTGGACCATCTCAGTAGAATAGAAAATGGAGAACCCTCAATACCATTAAAAGATAAATTTTCGGATAAACACTTATATTAGATAGCTATAACTACTCCATGGTATACCGATATAGTCAATTCTCTCACTACTAATAGGCTATCACTTCATTTAACCTGAACCCAAAAGAATAAGATAAAACACGATTCTCAACATTATTTATGGGATGAAGCTTACTTATGAGAGTTCTATTCCGATCAAACCATTCAAAGATGTATTCCACAAATGGAAATACAATATGTCATGGCTCATTCCTATACTTATACTTGTGGAGGATATTTTTGTCCACGTCGTACAACCTGTAAGACTTTATAGGGCCTTTTCCACCATATAATGGAAATATTTACATTACATTAGACGTAGACTATGTGTCTAAGTGGGTAGAAGCTATAGCCATGAAATCTAATGATTCTAAAATAGTAGTTAAGTTCTTAAAATCAAGGATCTTTGCTGTTTTGGAGACATAAAGCATTGATTAGTAATAGAGGTTCACACTTTTGTAATAGAATTGTCGCTACTCTATTTCACAAATAAAAAGTTACCCATAGAACATATACCACATATCACCTACAAACTAGTGGACAAGCCGAAACCTCAAACAAAGAAATTAAATCAATTTTAGAAAAGCCACTATGCCCAACATGTAAAGACTCGTCTTCGTTTAGAAGATCCATTACGAGCATATAGAACTGCATTTAAGACACCCATAGGTATGACACCATATAGACTAGTTTTTGCTAAAACATTTCATTTACTTGTCGAATTTGTGCGTAAGGCATACTGGGCAATCAAGACATGTAATATGAATTACGATAATGCAGGAAAACAACGTAAACTTTGTAAGATTTAGAAGAATTGAGAAATGATGCGTATGAAAGTGCCTCTATTTATAAAAACAAAACTAAAGCTTTTTATGACAATAAATTGAATATTAAGAATTTTGAAGTAGGACAAAATACTTTACTTTTTTGTTCATGTCTTGAATTATTTCCTGGAAAAGTTCATTCACGATGGACGTGACTTTTTATAATTACGTATGTATTTCTCCATGATGCTGTAGAGATAGAAAGTAGAGAAACATGGAAAATCTTTAAAGTTAATGGTCGTATACTAAAACCTTATCATGAAAATCTTGTCTAAATGGATATGGAGATCATTAACTTTAGCCTAGTTGACAACTCATTAGATGAATTGAACACTATGGGGGAGCATATTGTAATAATTAATTTCAATGAAACATTCACGTTATGGATGGTTAAAACACCGAGAAGAAAGAAGAATACAAAATCATAAAAGGAGAAGTAACATGCCAGAGACCTATACGAGTGCAACAAGGATGACTCAGATTATGGGGAGTTTGGCAAAAATGGCGATCCTTTAAAACTTTTAACATCAGATCCCATACACACCTACCTCAACATACCAATCAACGAGTTGTCCTTTTACGAAGTTGAACTCGATACAGGAGCTGATATGAACCTTATGCCTGAACATTGGTTTCTTCTAACAAAATTGAGGATTCATTGCAAGCCTCCTTTAACAGTGTAGAAGCTAAATGGAACTTTTACAATTCTATTAGGAGTATTAAAGAATTTGCATGTACTAGTTGGTAGGCTCACCATCACTACAAACTTCCTAGTCATGCCAACAACTACCCCATAAGATCAAATATTATTGGGTAGACAATTCTTATTGACTGCCAAAGCTATCATCGACGTACGTGAGCGCATAGTTAAAAGATGGGTTATGAAGTAATATCATTCTAAAACGAGAGAGAACTTTGTGACGATATGGAAGAAGGAAAATTTAGTTACAGTGATGAGAACAATGACAATGGACGTTTTTCAGATCCTAATGAAGATATTCTCAATGAGGAACCACTTGAAGCGAATATTGATTCGCTCACACTCAACAAAGATTGATTTCTCTACAAGTCGAGTCAATGACAATAAACCACTTCGCTTTATGGGAGGCAACCCATATTCATTATTTCTGTAGTTATTTCGATTTTTAGTAGGAAATCTAGTATTAGTATAGGTTGCTTTTATTCTCTCTCATTTCGACTGTCTTTTGGAATCACTTTAGGAAGTCACGCTCCAGAGTAGATTCAAATAGATGGGGGGATCGAGTTGTTTTTGATTTTTATGGGCTTTATACAAGTTCGCATTATAAACTTGCTTATTTGTTTCTTTATTTATTTATTTCATTAATAAAATTATTAGTTAGGTACATATCCCGATCAAATTTCTAAAATGTTTGAATTTTTCAATCAATTTTACCTTTATATTCATCTTTATGAAGGGTATATAAGTCACTTATGAAATAAAATTGCAAAATAGTAAAATAAAGCCTAGCAATTCACCAACGATTCCAAATAATACTAGGAATTGATGGAAAGGTTCGTAATAGAAACCAGTGAATTGAGGTAAAATTAAGGTCTAACGATTCCTCATCGATTCCATTTGTATAGGAATCGCTGCTTAGATCGGTGGTCCACTGCGTCTCACAACCCACCAATTCATCTAGCAATTTCTCAGTGATTCCACTTACACAAGAATTGCTGGGCATGATTTAGAGTTTTTAAAAGCAAAATCCTAATCGCCACCCACATAAGACCAATCCCACCCTCAAACCGTCTAACCTCTTCATCTCATAATCATTTTCTTGCCTAGATTTAATAATCCTAAGCTCAATCTTAGAGTATTCACGTGATACCTACCTCCACCTAATTTCATTCAACACTAAAATCATTGGATTTGAGAGAGTAGAGCCAAGCTAGGATTTAAGAAATTCCAACTTGGAGCTTTGAATACTGGGTTAGAGGAGCTCAAGAGAATATATTTTGAGAGATTCACTCTCAAAGAGGTAATCACTACAACCATGGCCCTTTATTTTGATGAAATTGTGATTTTTATTGGATTTTTGAAAATTCTTCAATTGATTTCGAAAATGTTTGTCGAACTCCATTTCGGTACATTGAATGAATTATTTTAGATTGGGTATCGCAATAGTAATGATTGTTGGTTTACAAATCGTATATTTTTGGAAACTATAGAGATTTTGGAAGAGTATTTGAAAAATATTTGAAATTGAGTTTTCCACAAATCGGGGTGTAATTCTCGAGTTTTCAAAAGACCATTCGATAGATTTGATTTCATATTCTTGGCTCCCATAATTTTTAAACAAGTTTTGTAAAAATCTACTTTTTATGCATAATCTTTTCAAATTTCTCAGTTGCAATTTGATTTTCAATAAACTGCCCACCTTAAGTCCATTTTTGTGTCAAATTCATGATTTTGCTTTACCAGTTCATTGTAGTTATTTGATCAATATGATGAGACAAGGTAGAGGAAGAGGTAAAAGTAGTGCACCAGAGAAAGGAAAAGGGGTTACAGTAGAAAACCCAAGAAAAACCACTTTATCCAACAATATCCATTCAACCTATGGGGATTAGTATTAGGGAATCAAGAACTGGGAGGGCCAAGTTGAGGACACCTACCCTACCTAGCTCTGATAAGGGTTCTGACTACCTTGACCTAAATACACAAGTCTCCTACGATCCCATGAGTTTTGTTAGTCCCAAAACATAAAAATAGATACTTTCGAGATGCAAAACGAGTTATCATACCCGAGAGAGAATTCCAAATCCAAAATGTGAGCAAATATGAAAACAAAATTGTGAGCATCATAGGGGAAAAATAGTGGGAACACATTCTTAGAGCTTATAAGGGGTCATTTAGAACAGGGATGTTTAGAAATAGTCTACCAATTATATGCCAATGGATATGTAAGTGAAAACCCTAACAGAGTAATAGTTCAGGGGAAGAAGATCGATATTTCAACCAAAGCCTTGAACATACATTATAGACTGTTGGATGTAGGAGTTTGACAGGATTCCAACTAACCTAACATCATTTACATCCATAAAGAAAATTAACCATCCAAAATAATTCAAGAAGCGTTAGAGGTAATTCTAGAAAATGGATTTGCTCTCGATTTGTATGGTCATCCTAAGTTTATCGAAACCACAAATTTTAGGAAAATCACCAAATGTTGGGGCTAAATCATAGATGCCTATTTATACCTCACTAGCAACACTTTGAGGTGAAAACCCATAGAGCCGATCTACTTTACAACATCATTGCGAAGACTGGGTATATCGATATTAGATACATAATTCATGATGCAATGAGACAATTAATGACATCTATGAAGCATGACGACCTACCATTCCCAATCTTGATTACCCATCTATGTATGAAGGCCAAGGTTAGTTTTCATGAGATGGGACTCGATGTGCTACCTCTAAGGACCATAACAAACGCTACAGTTAAAAGGATGAGGGCAATCGATTGATATAATGATTCGGAAGAAGAGAGGAAAATTAACGAGATAAGAATATCCAGAATTGAAGATTGGACCACTAGGCAAAGAATCCACATAAGCACCTAAGATGAAGCAAGGCGAGCAACAAGTTTGATGGCTCAAGTACATGTTCCAGTGGCAAAGAGTAGTTCTACATCTGCAACAAAGCTAAAAGGAAAGATTTTTTTCAAATCCTTATTTTTAGCATTTCGGTGCAATGAGTAGCAAATCTTGAGGAATCACGAAACGCTAGATGAGAATGAGAGAACTTTAGCACGCCACCATTATCGAAAAGGAGGAAGATGGCTTATTTACTAGATCCCTGGAGAAATATTGACATTCTTTCGATGTAGTTGAGATCTCCATCAGGAGTTTATAACCTCGCCGATAGTTACACTTCAAAACCTACTGCATCAAGGAATGACGATGAAACTGCAGAGACTGATGATAAATTTACTTCAGCGCAGAGTACATTATAATTTTTTTTTTCAATATTTGCTTGTATGTGTGGAATGTGAAATTTGTTTGAACCTTTAATGAGAAATGAAAATGAATGCTTTATTACATTATGTATCTCTTTTATGTGCTATTTATTTGCCCAATCTTGAAAAATAGTTTATGTTTCGCATTTAGTTCTTTTATGCTTCACGAGGTATATTTGTTTTGTTAAAAAACCCTACATAATTTTTAAACCTTGAGGACAAGATTTGGAATGAGTTCGAGGGTATGTAGGTGAAGTGGAGTAAAATGAAACGAAGTATGGAAGACTTGACAGGTAGAATTTATAAGTCGACTGAAAATTTTTCAAAATCTTCCACAATTCAGGTAAGATTCCATATTTTCCTTTATTTAGTTAGAAATATGAATTGAATATAAGTTAGATTTTAAATAAAAGTGATATTATTAATACCCATAAAAATGAAAGGTTAATGATAGAAAGGAATTGTTATACCCTATTTGACTCAACCTAGATTGTGTATGCACTAGAGGAGTTTAGAGGGGATTGATTGCCTTGTATTATACATTATAATGAGTAGAAGATCGAAATAGTAGCGCAAGATAAACAAGACATATTTCTAAGAATCTTATTATACAAAGATTATTGATCAAGTGTTTTATTATATATATAATGAAAAGGTTTAAGCCACAATTGAAGAGAAAAATAAGAAAATAACCAATAAACTTTACTTAGTTGAAAAGAATACTTCATTGATTATAGTGAAAGTGAGAAGAGTGAAAAAGAGTTTTAAAATGAAAAAAATAGAGAGACCCGCAGATTCCAAAGGAAATGGAGCAGGGAATCATATGAATACAATATAAAGAAAAAGAATATATATATGTATGAAGAAAGAAAAAGTAAGAAAGAGTGATATAGAAAAATGGAAAGATGTTGATGAAAAAATATCTAAATAAAAGACTTAGCTTGAGTGCTTATAACTAAGTTGAGTGAAGTATTTCTTGTTCCAACATTCCAATATTCCAACAAATTGAAAATAAAAATAATGATAATTATTGGTGATTGAAAATTCCTATCAACTTTGATTGTGGTGATATTTTAAATATTGTTTGAAAATGAGATTGATTTAGTGATTTTTGTATCTTGATATTCTATATTACTTATCGTAAGCTTGATGCTTGTCAATGAAGATTGAGAAAACCTATGTAGTGGCTTGGCCTTGGTAATTAATTTAACTTTAAATTTTAAGGTGTATTGCATAATTAGAGGTTGAGTTGTCAAATAAAAGGGTTGTTATTTAAATATTTTTATGATATCATGATTTTTATTTTGTGAAAGTGATATGTGTTTATTAAAATATCATTTTTGTTTAAGAATGAGAGTATATAATTATGAAATCAAAACGAGGGGAGAAAATAGAAGATGATTGAGAATATTCCTTTACCCGGGACATCAAAGTGCTGAGTTTGAGGTTTTTTGATAAGTCAATAATTAGATATATTTTAGTACATTGTAGGATGATTTTAGATGTAAAAGATTATATTACATGGGGTTTTCTCTTATTTTTGATATTTCAGGTGATAATTGGGATATTTGAAGAAATGAGTGAAAAAGAGAAGAAAATGAAGGATTTGATCAAGTGAAAAGATTGCACGAGGATTCGCCAAGGAATCAAGGAAGAGCTGGAATTCTAGTCCAGCGATTCCCTAGTGATTCCTATACACCCAAAATCGCCACTCAGATAAGTGGAAATGGAGACTACAACTCCAAGGATTTCCCCAACGATTCCACTTAAACTAGAATTACCGAGGAATCGCTGTTGACAATCTCATGGATTTTAGATTACAACGATGATTTTGAGTTGGTTTAGGATATGTATTACCTAATATACAATAAATATAAACCCTGAACTATGGAATTAAGAGCATTTTAATAGTTTTACACTTTTTGCTTTAGTTTGGTGGCCATCAATTATTGTTTTTATTTACTTTTAGAGAAGATTGGAAGATTCAAGTTTTTAATAAGGTATATTTAATTATGTCTTTCAATTATTCTATTATGATGTTATTTACTATCATGAGTGAGTAGTTCATTAGTCTAAACAAAACTCCAAATATGAATGAGTAGTTCACTAATTTTATAAATTGTTATTTACGGATCTCAATCATGAATCTAAGTGTTACGTGCATAGTGGCCAATGTATATTGTAATAATTTGATTCATTATCTAATTTAAGGTTATAACTAGGATTGTTTGAACATTATTACTATTTAGATGTCCTAGATGAATTTGAGATCTAAATTTAATGTTGAAGGGGCTTTTCAAAGTAGTTAGATTTAGTAGTTCAAAGTTTTCACAAAGCTTAATGTGATTTTATTGTGTAAAGTTAATGTCTTTGTGTATTCAAAGGAGTTAGCTCAATAAAATTAGACGTAGCTTTTTCACCGGTATAAAGAGAACAAATGGTTAGCTAAAGGCTGTTTACTTACTTATGATTAGAGTTCAATGATCTAGGACACTTTATAAAGTATGTTTATGACTATATGATTGAAGTAATATGTTTGAGTGCAAAAACGGATTGATGTTTCATTTTTTAGGAGGTTTGTTTAGATATTTATTTTATATTGATTTCCACTGAATTGAGTTGCTTTGAATTTAGTGATCCTAATTTGTGTTAATTAAGTAAGTATATTTAGTTTAGTTGATTTCAATATTTAGAGATTATTAATTTGAATTCTGGTTTTTATTAAATTAAATTAATAAATACAAATAATAAAACTTCTTGTCTTAAGGAATATGTAAAATCCATGTGGAGACGATCCCAATTATCACTAGAACAAAATTAGAAGTATACTAAAGGAGGGAAATTTATTGTACACGCTCGACATGTGTCACTACTAACTCCAAATCATGAGTTGGATAGTTCTTTTTGTGCACTTTCAGTTGCCTAGAAACATAAGCTATAATTTTCCCTTCTTACATCAACACACATCCCGATCCGAACTTCGAGCATCAGTATAAAGAACCAACTCTTTCCTCGTTTTTGGAAGCACCAATATAGGTGCCGAAGTTAACATTTATCGTAGTTCTTCGAAAACACTCTTGCATTCTTCAGTCCACTAAATTCTACATTTTTCCGAGTTAGCCTTGTCATTAGTGCTGCAACATTCGAGAAGTCCTTCACGAGCCTTCGGTAGTAACCCGCTAATCCCAGAAAAGTTCTAATCTCCATCGCCATGGTAGGTTGTGGCCATTTTGTGATGACATCGAATTTAGCTGGATTTATAAAAAGGCCATATGCGTTCACAACATGACCTAGAAATCCACATTTGAAACCCAAAACTCGCACTTGCTAAACTTAACATATAATCGGTGATCCTTCAAAGTCTGCAAGTTCTCTCTAAGATATCTCACGTGCTCTTCCTGGGTCTTGGAATAGATCATGTTATCATCAATGAAGATAATGATAAAATTGTCTAGGTAAGGGCTGAAGATTGTGTGCATAAAATCCTTAAACACTGCCAACACATTTGTAAGTGCAAATGGCATCACCGTGAACTCATAATATCCTTATCTCGTACTAAAAATGGTCTTCTTTATATCTTGCTCTCGTATTCCTAACTGATGATACTCGACCTCAAGTCTATCTTCGAAAAGAACTTTGCTCTTTGCAATTGGTTAAATATGTCATCGATCATAGGGAATGAATATTTGTTCCTAATGGTCTCCCGATTTAACCGTCGATAGTTAATCCACATTCATAAACTACCATCTTTCTTCCTCATAAACAACATTGTCGCTCCCCAAGGTGACGTACTTGGGTGAATAAAGCCTTATTTTACAATTCATCTAAATGAGTCTTCAACTCGGCTAATTTTTTGGTTGCCATTCTGTATGGTAGTATAAATATGGGTTTCATGCCAGGAATAAGGTCAATGATAAAATCAACATCTTGAGGTGGAGGGACTCTGAGAAAATCTGAAGGAAAGACTTCTGGATATTCTCTAACCACCAAAATTTGTTCAAGTTGAATTTCGTGACCATCTCCCTTTATAGCTATCAAACTCATGAGATTTTTCAACTCATTGACGATTGCCACCGTCTCACGAGTGGTAACTCAATTAGGTGCGCGACCTCTACATCGAAATGGTGGAATACCAAAGATAAAAAATGTAACTGCCTTGCAAAAATAATCAGTACCAGAGAGAGCCTACGTAGTGGCAAAGCAAGACCCAGAGGCGGCACACCACTATATTGATGGTAAGCTTCTATCTATTAATGCATTATGCACGTACTGTCATGGCTGAACACAAGACTAGCTTGTGCAAGATGATTTGCGAGAGAGTTGATTAAACGATTGAGAGCAACCTAACATAATCCATGTTTCATGAGTTGATTATTAGGATAATGGAAGTAGTGTTGCTTGCTAAGCACACTTAAAACTTTCAAAAATAATTATGCCTAGTAAGATTTCTCTTGAATACTATGACCAGAGTGTCGTATATTATGATAATGTGTATGTGGTAGGTGAGCATGGAATCACCCACCATAATATTTGAATTTAGGTTAAATGGTCAATGGATCCACCTGCGGTAATTGTGAAGTACGGGCTTGGGGGCTAGTATCATTTGGAATTTTAGCTTGGGTAATTATAATGAGAATGAAATTAAAATAAATTATCCCATATTCTTTAAATGATGAAGAATTAAGAGTCGACCGGTGAGTGACTCCACTTTTAGGGATAAAATTGAATTATGCGATTAAACATATGATTAAGTCAAGTTTAATTTCGAGGATGAAATTTCTATCAGTTGGGAAGATTGTAACAACCCAAAATTTACTAATAGTGAAATAGTCCCTAATCAGGGTTAGTGACCTCTGACGTAGTTGAGAGCAGGTACGTGGTCCCAACACTCGGCTTGGAGATCGGGTAATATATTATTTTTGAATGATGGATGCCCAGTGTGATGTATATGTCTACATTATACCCGAATTTGATGCAATTTTTATTCGTAAGTTCGACGCGCGAGAGGAGACACTCCTTGAGATGCGTTCCGACATGGGACTAGGGTAGTGAGTGATGTGGTAAGTCTTAATTTAGTTAAATATGTGATTAGAATAACTAATGTAATGTGTACCTAGTTGAATTTATGTAAATGAGGCCTAAGTTAAGAAAATAAACTACAATCATAGATATGCCTCGGGATGCATGTAGTTAACATCGGTATGTAACTTGGTGTATGAATCGGTGTTAACAAGACTAAGTTCATGGATTATAGGACCAAGTATGAGTCATTAGATTGTCCTAGAGATGATTGTGTAAATATGACCAAGGGCCACCATTAGATCACACCGTTATATATAGTTTTAGTGGAAATTGCGTGCAAATCATCTCATTTTGTACCAAGAGTGAGAGAGAAAGATCTAGAGAGAATAATCAACAACTTGCTATGGAAATCAGAGAAGTTGAGGATGGTTGATCATATTAAAGAAGCATTACAACTAGGCAAATCTTCATCACCACTTTGTTAAATTCAACAAAGAATTATAAGTTTTGATTTCATTTTGGTTTTTCAACAATTACAGTAGGCAAATGACTTTGTTTTCAAAACCTAATTTCATATTTGGATTCCTTGTGAAATTCCACTAATTCTAGTATAAAGAAGTTATGGATTTGGATTTGTTTTCATTAAGTTATGAATTTTTGAAATTCATGAAGTTGTAAAACAAAATTGGAAATTTTGCATGTTGTTATTATGAACTAGCCTTTGTAATTTGGTCATAACTTCATCATTTTAAATCGACATGGACCTTTTTGATGGCATTTGAAAGCTAACTTAAAGGGAAACAACTTTTGCCTACTTAAATATTTTGAAATTCAAATATTTTCAAGTATAAAAATCATCTGCAACTTTGGTGATGAATCTAAAATTTATGAGTTCACAATTTTGCTAATGTCCTGCTGTTTTGAGCATAACTCACTTATTTCTTATTAGATTAAGCTCATCTTTTAATATGTTGTTGTAGGATATATTTTTAGGCTTCAGTAAAAAACCATTAGTTTCGAAGCTATGATTTAGGAGAAATGAAATCTACAATGTTGCTGGTCGGAATTTAAAACTGTTTTGAGTTTGAGTCATTATGGTAAAACGTCCATATCTCCTTTGATTCTTATTAAAATTGTGCAAACCTTATAGTCTTGGAAAGCTAAGACGTAGCTCTTGAAATTCTCTTTGTTCTACAATATGTAATTTTAATGTTTAGGTAATTGAAATCAACTCATAATTTGTTGCACCAAAACTGTCTTTATTTTTTAAAGTAGATTTCGACATAAACAAAGTATTAAGGGGTTGATTGTGAAACATTAGAATTTACAACCACTTAACCAACCTAAAAAAAGTAAAATTAAATTTGTTAGGAAACCTCAAGAGCTCATAGAGGACTTACGGGGTGTGGAATGCGAGTTTGGAGTGGTCGAGAGCCCATATAGGCTAGGAATTGCGCGCATTTGAGGTAAGTAAACCTGTTGAGGGAATTCTTTTCATTTCATTACATTATTGAGTTAATATACTGTCATTGGACTATTTTAATGCTGATCTTATATTCCTAATGCCATGCCTTCTATATACTTTTGTATCTATAATTTCTTTGGCGGTAATCATCATGTAATGATTTGTCGCATGACATTCCTTATCTTGAATTCATTCTATGATTTGACTCCTTTAATGTTGTTGATCTCTGAGCTATTGAATTGTCTTCTAAATAGCAAGCTATGATTTGTTTTACTCTCTTACTGGTGTATGTATACACCTAGATCAATATGTTGTTATGTGACACTTGTTTGTACAATCTACTACATGAACTCTTCGATAGGCATGACTTGAGGAGCTCACCTTTGTAGGTGCATTGACTTTATGAGTTACACGATACCTGGGGTTAGAGTCCCTAGAGTTGTCGGCACTAACATAGCTGCTGTCGTACTTAATTAATGAGTAGCGCAACTCATGGGTTACAGTCAGTGGGGATGTCAAAACTCCACATAACTGATGTTATTAACGCGACACACGGGGTTAGCGTCCCTGGGGATGTCGGCTGACCAAACCTAGATTTGCATGATCATTTTGTCTATTATTCCTAGTAGAAGCTTGGCAACTGTTTGCATACTTTCCTTTCAGCTTCTTCTTATTCATAGATAATCTATGCTTTTAGTTAGCGTTCTTTGTATATTTTGAAATGTTAATGAATAGCATTCAAGTCCTACTTTCTACTTTGCTGTAATCACCGTTCTTTTTGTGACAATAGGTGTAGATCTATCAAGTAGCAGACCAAGGAAGGAGACGACCGACTACTACCTCTGAGCCCTCGGCGAATGGTTTATGCTACTTTTGTAGGTGATCATTTTGTGTATTTAACACCTACAGGGAGTGGATATTTGTTCCTAATGGTCACCTGATTTAACTTTCGGTAGTCAATGCACATTTGCAAACTACAATCCTTCTTCTTCACAAAAAACACTATCGCTCCCCAAGGTGACGTACTTGGGTAAATAAAACCTTCTTTAACAATTCATCTAACAGAGTGTTCAACTCGACTAATTCTTTGGGTGTCTTTCTATATGGTGGTATAGATATGATTTTTGCACCAGGAATAATGTCAATGATAAAATCAACATCTCGGGATGGAGGGACTCCAGGCAAATCTAAGGGAAAGACTATAAGATATTCTCTAACCACTAGAATTTGTTCAACTTGAATTATGTTACCATTTTACTCTATAGGTGTCAAACCCATGAGAGTTTCCAACTCACTAATAATTTCTACCTTCCCACGGGTGGCAACTCGATTAGGTGCCCGACCTTTATATCGAAACTATGGAATAATAAGGATTCAAAAGGTAACTGTCTTACAAAAAGAATCAATATTGGCATGATAAGCTGCTAACTAATCCATCCCTAACAAGAAATTGTACTTTAAGTACTTCAATATTCACAAATTGTGCGGTGTATCATATTTCATGAACTATTTCAGGACCTTAAGCATTTTTAGTGTCTATGCACTAACTATCTACGCTGGTGTTGCCGGGTCATCTCCTACCATTACAACTAATTGAGCTACATCCTTCTCATATGGAGCCTTGGGAAGACGTTCCAAACTAGCTCTTGCAATCGGTGGTGTCCTCTGTAGTGGTATTTGTGGTGATCTATGTCTTCTAATAGAATATATCAACTTCACCATACGTTGGTCATGTGTCGCATATAACTCATCCAACGCCATACGATTTACTCTTAGTCATCTCAACCATTTGGCGCTCCATCTGAGCACGCCAAAGTCCATTATTAGTTCCTTGTGCACCCTTGATGTTCCTCTGGCTATATGAACTTCCACCTCGAGTACTCAATATGCATTGTGAGCAATTCAAGGAGTTAGTTCCAAAAATTAACACAAGAAACATGATACATAAGAAAATATCATCATAATATGTACTTGTTCATTTTAAATCATTTCCTCAACTTAAGTTTGGTCACCTTTGCATAATAAGTCAACGCAAATCATAAGCCTACGCAGATGATTTCATTACTTAACCATGACCAAACTTTCCTAAGTTCCACAAATTTACTAATCTTTAAGGTGACTTAAGTTAGATACTATTTGGATAGTATATGTGATTTTCAACTAAGTCCTATTCCAAATTTTGGGATTGGACTACACTTTTCTCTATAGGCTTTATTACCTAAGGCTATATCACCAATCGTGATCTTCCCTAATGGTTACCCTAACCAACATTCCTTAGGTTCTGACACTTAGGCTCTGATACCAACTGTGGCATGGGGCTGGACAGTCTGGCCTAAACCATTTCCAATCCCCTTTAGATAAACCAATGAGTCGGGTGATAATCTAGTCAACCTTAACCTGTAGAAAATAAACCAAGACATTATACAAAAGATAAACTAAGTCAAAGAGGTGCGAAAATAAAAAAAAACCTTTAAAATCTAACAAGTTGTGAAATTATTATAGAAGTCTTACAAATAACTAAAACATAAACCATTATCAAGTTGTATGCAAAACATCCCCTATCCTTATTAGGGCAATACTAAGCTTGAAACCATAATTATGCCCTGGTACACAAATAACACTTAACTAGAGCCAACAACCTCTTCTCAATTCCTAATAAAGGAAACCTATATCTCTTGATAATTGAAAAATATTTAAGACAAAATGCAGCAAAATTCAAAACTTTTTCGATAAAACATAAGATATAAAAAAATAGCATAAACCTCAGTCGTAAAACCATATCCCAACCATGTTTATTACAATTCAATAATTCAATAAAATATATAAAATAATAGTGAAACCAATACATCATATAAAAGACTATAAACTCTTAATCTTTTTTGTTCTCAAGTCGAAGAGCACGTCGTTAACTTGAAATGTTAATTGGGGAATAAGCACTTCAACTTGCTCAGTAAGTGTTGCTTATAAACATATTAATTATCAACTACTATCAATGAATCGATCAATAGCAATAAGAATGTAAAAAATATCAATTCAAGCATTAGAAATGATAAAACAATAAATAATGGAATGCAAGTTCAACGGTCAATTGCAATTGTACTCGTGACTTGCATTTTGATTTTTTAAGAGTTATACTCTCGCCTTACACAAGAATACGTCTGCAGAATCCATATTTTAGCCAACATGGGGTCCTGCAAGTGGATTCAAATGTAATTGAGCTATCAACTCTTAATAACTTGAGAGTTGTACTCTTACCTTACCCAAGAATACGATCCACAAACTCCATGTTGGTCATGTTAGGGCATGTGCCTTAGGTCAATCTACAAACATTGTTTATCTTATAATTTTAGTTAATAAAATAGAGGTTTTATTTGATGTTTTATTATAAGTGATTGCATGTTTACTTTATAGTAAGATCCATGGGTATTTGTTGAAATATCTTAAATGTGCCTAGTCGGTCATTATACTGGGAACTATAATGAATTAAGACTAGTGCAAATCTTGATTGATGGTCATGTGATGATCATGCGAATAAGGATACGAATCAAGATCATAAGTACTTATTATGGAATAAGATACTGGACCGACCCTCTATGAGAACACCATATGGATTAAGTCATAGGTGTTACTCATGATAGGTATATCATTTAGTCTTTCGACTTGAGATTACCATAAACTTCAATATTTGGAGCATGATAATTTGACACAATCAAATGTTGTCTTTAACTGGACAATTATAAAAATTGTGATTGGTTACCGTGTGAATAATATGTGAAGGTGTGTAATCAAGATATAATTTGTCACTCTCGTATAGAGAGATATCAGTGGATCCCTCGATACGATAGACTAATAATGACTAAGTCCATGTGAATTGATATGATCAATGTCACTTGGATGTTTTTCAGTTTACCTAAAGATCGAGACTAGCACGATTGAACATTAAGGGTGATTTTCCATGTCTTATATTTAATCAAAGGATATCGCACAACAAAAGGATATGATATACGTTATTAATTAGGTTGTATCAATGTTGATATTCATGCTACTTGGGTAGTCATAATGCCTTGCTAGAGACCGCTTATGACTTGTGTACCAAAATGATTTTTGGTTCATTGCCAATGTCGCATGAACCTATTGGGTCGCACACAAAGAATGGCTTTGAACAATTTCAATTGGTCCAGAGTAATGAATTTTATATGATAAAATTCATGACATAAAAGCCCTTACGATTTGTTATACGATAACTTATTAATAGGGGCGTATGTGTAATTTTCTTAAACTACGTAAATACAATAGTTGTATTACGAATATAATTTTAAGTGAGGGCTTATCTACAGATATAAATAAAGGGTGGATCCTTAAAAAATGAATAAGATTTCATTTACAATTTTTCTAGTTCTCTGGATTTAGGGAGAAAAAGAAAAATCATTTTTCAATCTCTATTGGGGTTAGCACTCCAAATTGTGGTCACCGTTCGTGTGTGAATTTTCGATAGAGGACGCGGACTTGAACGTCTTGAAAATTGAACAGTCAAAAGGAAATCATGGAATAAGGTATGATTTAATTTCGTAGATTTAGTTTAATGGAACTTATTTTCGATCCTGTTGGGGTTTTTCAAAATTTGTTTTGATTTTTCCGCTGCGTATGAACCCCAAAAACCAACAGTGGTATCAGAGCATTAGGCTCGGTTCTATTAAACATTTGCATGTTTTTAATGATGTATATATGATATATGTGTGAAAACATAATCTTGATTAATGTATATATGATATACATATAGATTCTGTGGTAATTGTTATCAAGAATTGGTTTTAAAGCATGTTGTTAATTCCTGTATATTGATACATCGCATGATATGATTCGATGATAGTATTCATGTTTAGAATATTTCGATTAACATATATTTTATATTGAGTGATGTGAATTTTGTATGTTCATGGTAGACTTCATGTTTAGGTTAATATGATTATGATCTTGAACACATATTTCGTTTTGTTCAATAATTATGCATGTCTTCGTGATAGAGATCATGATTAGGTTAATATGATTAACTTAATATGATTCAGATGTTGAATGCATGATTAATATCTCGAAATTGATTTTAATCATATATCTCATTGTAGTAACCCAATAGTATATTCCTATAAGATAGGAGATAGACTTGTAATTGGATTAGAATTACAAATCCTATAAGATAGGTGTGATATAAAATAAATCCTAATTGGATTAGAATTCAAAGTATCTTAAATTCTAATTGGATTATGATAAGATATTAAGTTAATGGTGGGCCTGAGATAATTAAAAACGTTTTAATTAATATTTTCGGAATTAAGATAAGGAACAGTTTTGGTTGATTGGATTTACTAAAATTATGAGAAATCTTAGGCGATTTTCAATTTTCGCAATTGACTATTTGTAGCTTCCAAAAAATTTGTACAATAGTCAATATTTGTATGATTTCCTAACTTTTTAGTGATTATTCACGCATTGAAATATATGATATTTATCTTATTTAACTGCGATCACTAAAACAAACAAAAATCCCTCTTTCAAATTTAAAGTCAAGTGCCACCCATTCTTAAACACTTGTCAAGGCTTCGATCACATCAATATGGGCCTGCCTTCGCAAAGTGTATTGAGTTATCTAGGTGAGGCAAGTTGAGTAACTATTACTGTATTGTTTGAAATTGTTAGGACTTGATAAAGCTATCAAAATGGTTTTGGGCTTTAGGCACTAGATGAGATAAAACATGCCTAGACATAAGATGTCATAATCTCATAAAATAACTAAAAGTTACATATGATGTAATTGGTAATTGGTACCTACCTAAATAACCTAATTCGAAGTGTCATGCCTTGGCTATCTTGGAATAAGGTGAAACATGGATTTTAGTCCCTTAAATTAACATAGTATTTTTAAGGATGGTTGTTAATTTAGTGGGAGTTTATTCCTCTATACTAAAATGAACTTTTGCATAATCTTTGTTGTAGATCTATGACCTCTTCAAATCACACTAATCCCTTGTCACTGCGATCCATCCTTGAGAATGATAAGTTGTCTAGGACAAACTTTCTTGACTAGTTCAAAAAATTGAGAATTGTTCTTAAGCATGAATGCAAGTTGTATGTCCTGGATGATCCTATTCCTGAGGAACCACCAGCCAATGCTTTAAGAACTATAAAAGATGCACATACTAAGCATGTCAACGACTCAACTGATGTTCCATGCATTATGTTGGCAACCATGGTTCCTGAACTTCAGAAGGACATGGAACACATGGAAGCTTACAACATGGCTACGACGCTGAAGGAAATGTTCCAACAACGCGCTAAGCAAGAAAGGTTCGAGACAGTCAATAACCTTCATTCTTGCAAAATGACTGAGGGTCCGTCAGTTAGTCCTCATGTTCTAAAAATGAAGGGCTATATTGACAATCTTGACAGACTTGGATTTCCCATAAGCCAAGAGTTGGCTATGGATTTAATCCTGAATTCATTGCCTGATAGTTATTCACAATTTGTGATGAACTGTAACATGAATAATATGGATAAGTCTATCTTAGAGTTACATTTGATGCTTAAAACTACTGAGCAGAATGTCAAGAAACCCATTGCTAGTGTGTTGATGGTTTTGAAAGGAAAGGTTTTGAAGAAAAAAGAGCAAAGGCAAGGCTAAAGTTACCAAGGCTATTGTGACTATCACAAAGCCTATTGAACAAGTCAAACCCCATGTTGCTTCTACTTCACAGTCCCAGAAGGAAAAAGAAGGAAATTGTCATTTTTGCCATGCACCTGGACATTGGTTCAGAAATTGTAAGCTCTATCTTGAAGATCTAAAGAAAAAGAAGAGTAGTGCGACTACCGCTTCAGGTATTTACGTTATTGAAGTCAACTTGTTTACTAGTGATTCCTGGGTATTGGACACCAGATGTGGATTTCACATTTGTATTAATGTGCAGGGTCTCACTAAAAGTAGAAAGCTGAAGAAAGGAGAAGTCATCATACGAGTTGGAAATGGTGTAAAGGTTGCTGCGTTGGCTGTAGGATGCTATGAATTAATTTTACCTAGTAGACTTATTTTAGTTTTAAATAATTGTTATTATGTCCCTGCCTTGAGCAGAAACATCATTTTAGTTTCATGTTTGGACTTGGATGGTTTTAATTTCATTATTGCGAATAATAAATGCTCCATTTCTCATAAAGACATTTTCTATGCGAATGCTGATTTGTGTGATGGTCTTTATATTCTAAACATGAAAAGGTCCACAGATACTCCCGTTCTTAATGTAAATACAAAGAGATTCAAGTCAAATGATTTGAATCAAACCCACCTTTGGCATTGTCACCTTGGCCACATTAATGAGAAACACATTTCTAAACTCCATAAAGATGGACTTTTAGATTCATTTGATTTTGAATCAAATGAAACATGTGTATCTTGTTTATTAGGCAAGATGACATAGAGTCCCTTTATTGGACACAATGAAAGGGCAAGTGATTTATTGGGTCTAATACATACTGATGTATGCGGTCCTATAAACATAATGGCTAGAGGTGGTTATCAATACTTCATTACATTCACTGATGATTTCTGTAGATATGGTTACGTGTATCTCATGAAACATAAAGGTGAATCTTTTGAGATGTTTCAAACATTTCAGAACGAAGTGCAAAATCAACTTGGTAAAACTATTAAAGCACTTCGATCAGATCGAGGTGGAGAATATTTGAGCCAATAGTTTGATGATCATCTTAGAAATTATGGGATTATCTCACAGTTAACTCCCCAGCAAGTCCAGAATGGAATGGTGTTTCTGAGAGGAGAAATTGAACTTTATTAGATATGGTTAGATCTATGATGAGTCATGCAGATCTTCCTATTTCCTTTTGGGGTTATGCCTTAGAAAATGCTGCGTTTACACTAAATCGTGTTCCTTCTAAAGCAGTCGATAAAACACCATATGAGATGTGGTTTGGGAAAAGACTAAGTTTGTATTTCCTTAAGATTTGGGGCTGTGAGGTTTTCGTACGACGACAAATCTCAAAAAAATTATCAGCTAAATCTACCAAGTGTGTATTCGTTGGTTATCCTAAAGAAAATAGAGGATACTACTTTTATAATCCCACTGAGAACAAAGTGTTTGTTGCTTGGAATATTGTCTTTATGGAAAAAGAGTTTATTTCAAAAGACAACAGTGGGAATAAAGTAAGTCTTGACGAAATTCAAGAACCACAAATAAACACTCAACCGCCAGTGGGAAATCAACTAAGTCTTGAACTAATTGATCCTCTACAGGTATCACAAGGCTCTCGTAGGTCTGATAGGGTAAAACATCAGCCTGAGAGATTTGGATTTCTTATTACTGATAGTAGTGAGGTATTGCTTATAGATCAAAATGAACCTACTACTTATCAAGAGGCTGTTTCTAGCCCTGAGGCAGATAAATGGATCAGTGCCATGAATTCTGAGATGCAATCCATGTATGATAACCAAGTTTGGAACTTGGTTAATTTACCTCAAGGTGGTAAGACCATTGGATGTAAATGTTTTCAAGAAGAAAATTGACATAGATGGCAATGTGTATACTTATAAAGCACGGCTAGTAGCAAAAGGTTTCAAACAGACTCAAGGTGTTGATTATGATGAAACTTTTTCTCCTGTAGGCATGCTTAAATCCATTAGAATTCTAATTTCCATAGCCGCATATTATGACTATGAGATTGGCAAATGGATGTCAAAACAACTTTTCTAAATGGAAAGTTAGTTGAGGACGTGTGTATGATACAACCTGAAGGGTTTGTTCATCCTGAGAATTCTAGGAAGTTGTGCAAGCTTCAAAGATCTATTTATGCATTAAAGCAAGCTTCTCGGAGTTGGAATCTTCATTTTGATGAAGCAATTAAGGAATTTGGTTTCATTAAAAATGAAGATGAGCCTTGTGCATACAAGAAGGTCAGTGGGAGCGTGGTTGTTTTCCTAGTGCTGTATGTTGATGATATATTACTTTTTGGAAATGACATCCCAACCTTGCAGAGTGTCAAGTCTTGGTTAGGGAAGTGTTTTTCAATGAAGGACTTAGGAGATGCAGGCTACATCATTAGGATTAAGATCTATAGGGATATATCTAAAAGGCTGATCGATCTAAGTCAGAGTGCTTATATTGATAAGGTACTGAATAGGTTCAATATGCAAGACTCTAAAAGAGGGTAATTGCAGAAGTCTCATGGTATAAATCTTAGAAAGACTCAATGTCAGAAGAGTAATGATTAGCGAGAGCGCATGAATACGATTCCATATGCATCAGCTATTGGATCTATCATGTATGCCATGTTATGCACTCGACCTAATGTATCATATGCTTTAAGCGCAACAAGCAGATATCAGTCTGATCCCGGTAAGAGTCACTGGATAGCAGTAAAACATTATTAAGTATTTGACAAGTACTAAAGAAGTGTTCATAGTCTATGGAAGTTTGGAAGACGAGCTTGTTGTAAGTGGTTACACAGATGCAAGTTTTCAAACATATACAGATGACTTCGGATCGCAGTCTAGATATGTGTTTACTTTGAATGGAGGCGCAGTGAGCTGGAAAAGTTCAAAATAAGAAACTGTCGCAGATTCTACGATAGAAACTGAATATATTGCAGCGTCCGATGCAGCTAAGGATGCAGTTTGGATCAAAAAGTTCATCTCAGAACTTGGTGTGGTTCTAAGTATAGCTAACCCCATTTGCTTGTATTATGACAACAACGGAGTGATAGCACAGGCCGAGGAACCAAGATCACACCACCGATCTAAACATATACTTAAACGTTTTCATCTCATTCGAGAAATCATTGAGAATGGAGACGTAACAATTTGCAGAGTTCCTATACAAGACAATGTTGCAGATCCTTTGACGAAAACTCTTCCACAAGCGAAACATGATGGTCATGTTAGGTCATTAGGTATTAGATACATGAATGATTAGCCCTAGTGAAAGTTGGAGATGTTAGGGCATGTGCCCTAGGTCAATCTACAAACACTGTTTATCTTTTAATTTTAGTTAATAAAATAGAGGTTTTACTTGCTGTTTTATTATAAGTGATTGCATGTTTACCTTATAGTAAGATCCATGGGTATTTGTTGAAATATCATAAATGTCCATAGTCGATCATTATACTGGGAACTATAATAAATTAAGACTAGTGTGAATTTTGATTGATGGTCATGTGATGATCATGCCTATAAGGATACAAATCAAGATCGTGAGTACTAATTATGGAATAAGATACTGGACTGACCCGCTATAAGAGCACCACATGGATTAAGTCATAGGTGTTACTCATGATAAGTATACCATTTAGTCCTTCGACTTGAGATTACCATAGACTTCAATATTAGGAGCATGATAATTTGACACAATCAAATGTTGTCTTTAACTGGACAATTATAAAGATTGTGATTGGTTATCGTGTGAATAATATATGAAGGTGTGTAATCAAGATAGAATTTGACACTCTCGTACAGAGAGAGATATCAGTGGATCCCTCAATAAGATAGACTGATAATGGCCAAGTCCATGTGAATTGATATGATCAATGTCACTTGGATGTTTTTTACTTTACCTAAAGATCGAGACTAGTACGATAGAACATTAAGGGTGACTTTCCATGTCTTATGTTTAATTAAAGGATATCGCACCACAAAATGATATGATATACGTTATTGATTAGGTTGTATCGATGTTGATAGTGAAGCTACTTGGGTAGTCATAAGGCCTTGCTAGATACCGCTTATGACTTGTATACCAATATGGTTTTTGGTTTACTGCCAATGTCGCATGAACCTATTAGGTCGCACACAAAGAATGACATTGCACAATTTCAATTTGCCCAGAGTAATGAATTTTATATGATAAAACTCATGACATAAAAGCCCTTATGATTTGTTATATGATAACTTATTAGTAGGGGCGTATGTGTAATTTGCTTAAATTACGTGAATACAATAGTTCTATTACGTATAGGATTTTAAGTGAGGGCTTATCTACACATATAAATAAAGGGTGGATCCCTAAAAAACGAATAAGATTTCGTTTTACAATTTTTCTAGTTGTCTAGATTTAGGGAGAAAAAGAAAAATCAATTTTCAATCTCTCTTGGGCTAGCACTCCAAATTGTGGTCATCATTCTTGTATGGATTTCTGATAGAGGACCTGCACTTGAACATCTTGAAAATCGAACAATCAAAAGGAAATCATGGAATAAGGTATGATTTTCTTTTGTAGATTTAGTTTAATGGAACTTATTTTCGATCCTATTGGGTTTTTTCAAAATTTGTTTTGATCTGCGTATGAACCCCTAAAACCTAACAGGTCATCATGTGATTCTGTCGGTGTATTCTATTGTAAGTGAGCTACCAACCCTAAATGGATAGTGAACGACTAAGGTAAAACTCTGGCCTACCGAAGATAAAAAGGCAGAATCCATTTTCAGGCTAACCTTTTCCTTTTATTAGGATAAAAAGTGAAATCCATTTCCAAGCTAACCTTCATGTCCCTCAGTCCCAGTCTGCATGATCGACATTTCTGAGGATTTTCACATTTAAATACAAATACAATCAAGTCATGGTACATTGCCCTATTTCCAGTCCATAATGCTATATGAGTTAAATATACTTATTATGTTGCATAGTTTATAAGAATGCCTGTCCCACTTATATTTGTCGAGCTTTCCTAACTTTATACCGACTTACACAACTTTCGGAATCCATAAACCTTTTTCCCTTAATTAAAAACCTAAAATAGATTGATCATCGTCAATTTGAGTCTAATACTCATTGGTTAAAACTACTAAACTGGTCCTAATTGAATCCATAGCCAATTTGTCAGTTTTTAGGTTTAATACAAGCCTTTCACATTTTCCGAGGTAAAACCTCGGTATAAAGTCCTGAAAGAATTCCAAATTCTCAATTTTTCATAGAAATCCACAATTTCTATTGATTTGGTCCAAAAAAAATATTTTTTTGATTTTTTTCCATTTTTTGGAATTTTCTCCAATTTCTAGCCTCGTGAGGAGGGGTTTGCCCCTAAACTAGACCCAGTTCGGTCCAATCTGGGGGATCAAACCCCCTTCTTCTTTTTCTTCTTCCTGTCTCCTTCATAGGATGAACTGCATAATAGTTCATCCAAGCCTCCCATCCATCTTTGTTGACAACAACCAACATCAACGACACAACAACGACATCAATAAACAACTCAATAAGACAACCTTACCTTTACTGTCTCCATCGCCGGTTATAGCTTCGGTTTCGATCTCCTTTCACCCTCTCTACAGTTTCGACTTCTTTTTATGTCGAATCTCCATTTCTCTTTATTACGAAATAACAAATAATGTTGTGTTGTTTTAGGATAAATATGAGATTTTCTCGATATCCGTGCAAACAAATCTAAGGTCGATCCAAAGGACATGAAATAAAGGGACATTTCTTAAAGTGACACCAATTGTAACACTTGCATAACACATGCACATTGATTATTCTTGAGATGTGGTTGGACACATCTATAGATAACTATATATTTTGTGCCTGTAAACTCACTACGTACGCTAACTACCACCCTCGGGTTTGCACATTATTGTACATCCCTCGCGTGTCACCCTCGACCCCGCGTGTCACTAGGTGCTCATTAATTTATTAATTATTTTGAATATATATACATGCCTATATTCATGCACTTAATTGCACTGTGCATGTCAACAAATAATTTATTAATTATTTTGAATATATATACATGCCTATATTCATGCCTAGTCATAAAATGTTAAGCATCCCATAATTTGTCATTTGAACTAATTATTTTCCTTAATTGATAATACAATCCATACAAACACCAAATTACACACAAATCCACACACTAATTAAGACAAGTTGAGCTTAACCACGAGCCTTACTCGAGCTAATTAGAATTTGGATTAATGTTAAACACTTAAGGTAACAGGTTGTTACAGTATGGGTTCAAACATCTACCCTAATGAAGTCCCCTTTTTATTACATGAAATATCTCAAAAAACCAAATAAATAAATACCATTCAAACTAATGCACAAGAAAGAGATCTCCTACGCTATAACAATATCTTTTCCTCTGTTTAGAGCATCAGCTAAGGTACCTAGGGGGAAAGTAGTGGGATGAGCAAAAGATCCAACGGGCTTAGTAACGCATAAGCCAACTTTACCTTCAATCATCTAAGTAATACCTAGTGTAGTAATAACTAACATGCAACAAATGGATTTTAAAGAAACATATTTTCATCTTGAGCAAGAACAAGTACATAAGCAAAAATACTATTAAATGCAAGATAGAATAAATAATGCCCAATAATGATAATCCAAAAAGTTTGAAATGATACAAGAATGCCATAGAATCAAGAGGAGTGGAAACTATATATTTCAACTATCGTAGACTCGAACACTTACTAGGTCATCAAGGGATAACCCTAAACAGCTATGAAAGACATCAAAGCCACACTTGTGCCCGAGCGCCTACATGACTCATCAAAAGGAAACCCCAAACTGTTATGGAGGACATCAAAGAAACGTCTATGATATTTGAACATTTATACACATTGATATGGAGGCAGTACATTTGTACCTCGAGATACACATTATGCGGTATTAAAGTCAAGATAGGACACTATTTATGTTGTGTCAACCCTAAATGAGGCAAATAATCCATGCCTTGAGATACAAACTACGTAATGTATAATTATGTCTTATCCTGTGTGGAGTACAACTCATAGTCCAATATGGATATGGGTTATCCTATAAAATCTGGTCGAGATAACAACAATCTAACCAGATTTGATACAGGAGATACATGCTTATCTTGAGGCTAAGTAACATAGATAAAAAGGGAAACCGGCTCAGAGATTGAGGTACGTACAAAATTCCTGAAAAATACCCTTATGAGTTTTTACTGACTTGAGCGTCGGAGAATTTTCCCCGGAGGCCCCCACTCTGGGATTTGTTTTGCAGACTACGCCAAAGATTGGTTTGATCGGGAGGTCACGGGGATTCACTTATCTGGTATCGAGGTTTAAAGTGTTGTTTCCATAACATTTTTTGGCGCTATAAGGAGGGCCTATTCTATGGCAGTCACTACTCGGAACACTCGTAACAACGAGGTGCGAGATCCATCTCATTGTCGATCAGGACATGCCAGAGAAAATCGACAATCACACAACACATCTCCTCCACGAAGATCATGGTCTAGGGAAGAAGCCCAAAATGCCCCTGAAAAGGGAGAAGATGATCTCAGGGAGGAGTTAAAGAGGCGAAGAATCGAAAAAGCTAAAGATAAGGTCCGAGACCAAGCATGGGAGAAAGAAGAATTGGTTAGATTAAGGAGACAAGTCAACAGGTTACAAGAACAAGTTGAAGTTTTGAGTGGAACAGATCGCAATTTACCTTAAAGAGCAACTTTTATTTGCTCTTCTAGATCTGGTCATAATATACATGATCGTGGCGAAAGGATAGAGAAACAGGTGGAGCGACGAGTGTTAGAAAGACTTGACCCTCATCCTCAGGCTAATAAAAATTTAGTAATATATAAGGCCGACCCGCCTCCATTTGTTCAAGACATTCTTGATGAACCATTACCAAAAGGATTTAAGATGCCGACTATTGATAAATATGACGGGGTTGGAGATCCTACATAACACATTTTGAATTTTGATGCTGTGTTGCTTTTACATGGAGTCTTTGATGTAGTAAAGTGCAAAGCTTTTCCTCAAACCCTGAAGGGGCCCAGCATAAATTTGGTATAGAACACTTATTCCTGCTTCTGTTTGTTCATTTGACCAATTTAGTGAGATGTTTGTCAACCAGTTCATAGGAGGCAAAACTCATGCTAGGAGTTCTGCTTATTTGATGAGCATCAGACAAAGATATGGTGAAACACTCAGAGACTACTTAAAGAGATTCACAAAGGAGGCTTTAAAAGCACCTAACTTAGACCAATATGTTGTCGTGGTGGCCCTTACTAATGGGACAACCAATGAAAATGTAAAGGTTTCTTTAGCTAAGAACCTGCCTACCACAATGGCCGAGCTACAAAGGAAGGTAGGAAAATATATGGTGGTTGAAAAAATCATACAACCGGAGAAAGATAAGGGAAACGACAGGAAGAGAGGTGGAATGGACAACAGGAATGGAGATTCCAATAAGAAACCTAGGTTCACATCAAACCATGGAAGTGCACCAAATAGTGTTAATAGGTTTTCAGATTTTACCCCCTGAACCAATCAAGGGGAAAAATCTTATTGGAGGTGGAGGCCGCATCCTTCATAAGATTGTCGAAACTGATGAAAGCTAGTGCAGTAGTCTGAGATAAAACTCTGTATTATAGATTTCATAAAGATCACAGTCATGATACTAGAGATTGTAATCATCTTAAGGAAGAAATAGAATTCTTGATTCGCCAAGGCCACCTTAACCAATTTGTGAAAAATAAGGATGGTGATAAGCGCAACGATCATAGAAGAGCAAGGAATGACGATCGTATAAAAGATAAAAATAAAGGAGGAAGACAAACACAACCTGGAGGAGTCATTAATGTCATATCGGGGGGACCAACGGCCTCAGGAATATCTTCATCATCTAGAAAAACATATGTAAAAGAATCTCTTATGGTTGAGATATCGCCCAAGAAGACACGGTTGGAATGCAACATCAGTTTTACTGATGACGATCTGGAGGGAGTTAAGTTCCCCCATGACGACCCTTTAGTCATTGAGATCATGATAGGAAACTTTACTGTCAAACGTGCACTAGTTGATATTGGAAGTTCTGTGGATGTTCTATACGACAAAGCTTTCACTAATATGGGATTTGGTGATAGTCAACTTACTCCATTCTCAGCACCTTTATATGGTTTCAATGGGGCTGAAGTTAAGGTTGAAGGCTCTATATTTCTTCCAGTTACCATTAGGGAAGCATCAAGGAAGGTAACCAACATGGTGAATTTTTTGGTTGTTAATGCACCCTCAGCTTACAATATAATTTTTGGAAGGACGACACTTAATAAGTTTAAGATAGTTACTTTAACATATCATTTGAAGATGAAGAATTTAACTCCCAATGGTGTGGGAGAATTGAAAGGAGATCAGAAGATAGCCAGAAGTTGTTACTTGATGGCTGTCAAACCTAATGTTGCTAGGCCCGGATCTTATAGGCTTAAGACTTTGGAAGGACATGAGGTTCCAAGGTCGTGGAGTGTCATCAATTTGCGCAAGTATTATCAATAGGCTAGTAAAAAAATTATGTTGATTTTATTTCACAAAAAGTGTAAAAGTTTCATTATTTGGTTCAGACCTTTATTTTAGTGCTTGAAATAAAATGCCCGAAGGTAAGTTTTATATTTTGGAGTAATAAGCAGTGATAGAGTTTCACTCGTATTTTCAAAAAAATGCCTAGAGGCAAGGAACTACTCATCTTTTACCAAAAAAGGAGTAGTGGAACAAGTTTACTCATTTTCTCTACAAAAATGAGTAGTGGTGTGTCACCACTCATATTTTCAAAAAAATGTCTGGTGGCAAGACACTACTCATCTTTTGTCAAAAAAAGTGTAGTGGAACAAGTTTACTCATTTTCTTTAAAAAAATGAGTAATGGTGTATCACCACTCATATTTTTCAAAAAATGCCCGTTGGTAAGGCACTACTCATCTTTTGTCAAAAATGAGTAGTGGAACAAGTTTACTCATTTTCTCTAGAAAATGAGTAGTGGTGTGTCACCACTCATATTTTCCAAAAAAATGAGTAGTGGTGTGTCACCACTCATATTTTTGAAAAATGAGTAGTGGTGTGTCACCACTCATATTTTCCAAAAAAAAGCAATGGTGTACCACCACTCATATTTTCCAAAAAAATGAGTAGTGGTGTGTCACCACTCATATTTTCCAAAAAAAGAGAGCAGTGGTGTACCGCCACTTATATTTTCAAAAAAATGAGTAGTGATATGTCACCACTCATATTTTCCAATTAAATGAGTAGTCGTGTGTCACCACTCATATTTTCAAGAAATATGAGTAGTGGTGTACCACCTCTCATATTTAAAAAAAAAAAGAGTAGTGGTGTGCCACCACTCATATTTTCAAAAAAAATGAGTAGTAGTTTGTCACCACTCATATTTTCCAAAAAACTTAGTAGTGGTGAGTCACCACTCATATTTTCCAAAAAATGCATGTTGGCAAGGCACTACTCATCTTTTGTTAAAAAAGGAGTAGTGGAACAAGTTTACTCATTTTCTCTAAAAAATGAGTAGTGGTGTGTCACCACTCATTTTTTTTTTTAAAGAGTAGTGGTGTACCACCACTCATAATTTCAAAAAAAAAAATGCCTGTTGGCAAGGCACTACTCATCTTTTGTCAAAAAATGAGTAATGGATCTTTAGCACACATCCACATCACTAGGTAGATCAAATGGTTTCTTATCAATTCTTACTATCCCACTAACTCTTCCCTTCTAATATTACAATGACACTTGATTTCCTAGAATCTTGTTGATGTGGGCCTCTCAAGGTAAATCAAGAGGCGTATTTAATGTATTAAAAATAAGACTTGAAACTTGGGCATTTTTATTAAATTTTTTTAACATAGGCATATTTGGTTATATACATTGCCTTAATGCATAATTTATAACTTCCAAGTGAATCACTTCACATATATGCTATAGATTAAACCATGTCCTAAATATTGTTTCGACCCATCCCATATACCCTAGGTACTCGTAGTGCACGCATACGAACATCGAACCTTAACTGAGAAATTAGAAAAGTTAAATTACGTAAATTTGGTATTTTTATATTTATCCTGGTAATAAAGTCATTAAACAAAAATAATATACCTCGGTGTCGAATCTCGATGGTTGACTGAGTACGCCGCATTATGCCAGGTCCACGTCAAGGACTTAAAAATGACATGTGGCATGAGTTGGAGTTTTAGGCCTGAAATGTTAATTTGAGAAAGCGCTCCAACTTGCTCAGTAAGTTAGGATCATACAAATATTAATAGTCCAGGTAATATTCCAAAAAAAATGCAATAGCAATATGAACCAATCATAGCTAACAAGATATTGAAATGCATATAATTCAATATATAAACAAATGCAAGTCATTCAATCATTAGCTATTACACTGTAGTTCATTTTTCATTTATAAAACTAGAGTCAATTACCCATTAAAATTAATAATGTGATTGCTAGACCAATACAATGGCTGATGTGTTGTCTAGTCGACCCATTAATGTCTAATGGTTTTATACAAAACACTCTAGTGAATGTGTAAATCCGTGCAACCTATTCAACAGAGTAGGAATTATTATATAGGCCATGAACCAAACCCATATTCTATATAACCTTTTCTCAACTCCATGGATTATTCTCGCCAATCACACAATACACCATTTTTTTAAGAGAATGAGCATCACAGAGTACACAGCACCCCATTCAAGTCCAAAACTGAGTGAACTACATATGCAAAATATCAAGGCAATATTAATAATTAAGTGAATCGACATTTACCTCGATTAGTGTTACCTAGTGTCCTTGAGCCTCATGAGTCTTCTAGGGAACTTATGGGTAAATTTACACAAACGTAATTGTATTTCAATTAATTTTGATATTAAACTCGTCCTACTACGATCCAAGGAACTCGGTCTAAGTCTTGTTCAAGTCTGGTGCTCGAAACCGACTTTTCCATTTCATTTTTCAGTTTCAAACTCATGGCGCCTTGGGTTGCTCTGCGGTCATGGTTATGGTGGCTCTATCAACTATGCCATTCGAGAAGCAACTAGCATGGCGCTCTCGTTTCCTACAACCGCATTATAGGGTTGCCTTCTTCTTTGGCTGCCCACGCAATTCTGCCGAACTCATTTCCACCCTTTAGAGGTTCCGAAACAACCAAAGAGTGCCATGTAGGGGGATCACCTTGATCATACACCATCCAACAACATCAAACTTACCCAAAACCACATAAAAAATATGATTTCACAAACATATCAACAATGACAACCTCAACACCAAAAACACTAATACTAACCACTAAGTAAAGGTTCTAATGAACTTTTCTCATCACCGTCACCACTCGAAACACCCATCAAAACTCCATGAAAACCATTGAAAAGTTAGAAAGAAATATAGACTCACTAAGCTCCTCGAATAAGAAGAAGTTCAACAACTTCACGCCCTCAGCGGATTTCTCTCTCTCTCTCATGGTTGGGTGTACAAGATGAAGGTGGCGATGATGAAATGATGGGATTCATCTCCTCTCATTTTCGTAATAATTAAGTATGCCACCTCATTATCATCATCTTAATATTCTCGGACGGATATCGAAGAAAATTAAGTGATTACGATTAAATTTGAGAGAGACTCAACATAAAATAGAGAAGCATTACCTAAACCTTTATATTTTTAAATGATGTTTCTTTGACTAAGATTTCATCCTTGATTGATCCCAATTCTCTTGAAATCATGGAACTTCAACCCTAATTTCGTTTATTTGCATGCTTTTGTGACTTGTTTGTGATAATGGTGAACACACTAGCTTTTATGATTGATCCCTAGCAAATCTAAACCCTTACGTCCAATGTAAAGTTCACATCACAAGGTACATCTAAGGGACTTCAGCCCTAATCCCTAGCCTAAGAATTTGCATCAATTAATTAAGTGTGGCTCAGCCTAGGGTCATACTGATAAAAACCCTATAAGCTTTTGCGAAGTTACTCAGGTGTACCTTATTACACCCACCACATACTTAGCAAGTTTATTTATTCTTAGAACATACATAGAAGCCTAGATAAATCCCTAGTGCTTAGCTTAGGCTTATATGCTACCTTGGGCAATATTGACTAAATTAACAGCTTAGTTGAGGGATTAACTTTTAATTTAGTCCCACCATTAAACTAAACCAATTTGCTATCCCTAACCTTTAACTACCAAGCGCCCTACGCCAACGTGCACTTCGAGGTGTCATCTAGCCTTTTTACTAATTAAAAATAACTTAGGCTTTGGTTAAATTTTTCTACCATAGTTTAGGACTAATTATTAATATTATTTTGGGATTAACTAAGCTATTTAAGTGTATCCGTAAACTCACCTACCCGATACTCGTGTCGCCATGCATCCTAAGGTAGTATATCCGTCGTACTAACTCACACGAAACATGGAATTTAAGCACACATGCGATGCCAACTACATAAATTGAATGTAGAACACGCAATATGGCATACACCAGTTCAAAAATAATATTTTCCCTTGGTTCTTAAGTCTGAGTTGATCGAGTTTTACACGTAGGCCTGAATCACGGTCCACTAATCCCTATAATTAGAGTAAATTTTGGTTCAATTAATTGGGTCATTACAATATTTCCAATTAAAGGATATTTCATCTTAAAATTTAAATATAAGGAATATGTTTGGTTCAAAAGAACATGACATACTCCATTGCATCCGAGGCACCCCAATGTTGACTTTAATAGTCCATAATATCCCGATTGCAAGTTTCCTTAAGACTTAAACCACTTGTATCTAATAGTTACGATTCTGTGTCAATTTTATGCATGTTCCATCTGTTCTAGTTCTTGGTGAACCTACCTAACCCATTTTCTTGTGTGATTTTGCTATAAGGGCCTCTCAGACAACTAAGAATCATTTCCATAGATCCATGAGCCATGTTGAGTCCCTTGAACACACCTAATGCTCTTAGTACCTATCTTTGGGGATGCAGTGTTGTACCAAGATATAGGCACATGCCTCTGAGGTGATTTATGATTCGTGGCATCTCTTGGCACTTACTATAACCTAAATCTTAAGCCCGATATAGTGCCAAACAACCTGCCCTGTTCCCTATTGTATGTGATTATTAACAGGCATTCTTTAACTTATAACATTCATTACCACTAGCCAAAACATCCAAACTTTTCGAGACCAAGGAAAGCTACATTTTTACGAGTAGTACCTCGTCATAGGGTAAAATTTGTTTGTATATTTTCTAACCAATAGTGATATGAACCTTAAGTCAAGTTGTTTAACTATTATCAATAGTGTTCATTCTTTACCATAACTAACATCGAATAGGGACAAGTTGTACTCTATTTCTCGACATATGTCCCATATTCAATCCACCCAAGAGTCACGCGTCACTAGATGCTCGGATCCCAAAATTTGATGCCTCTTCCATTATCCTATAAGGAGGCCTCACCAAGACCTCTCTTAACCCTGTCGCATATAATAAAATCTAACAATATTCTTGGTCAATTTGATGCATCTTGTCCCAGTACTTCCAAGTCTCCCTCTAGTTCAGTTTGTATTAATAATTGAGCATATTAAAGTACTACAACATTGCCTCGCTAAGCCTATGTCGACCATCTAATGTACAATCGCCTATGATCCCACTTTGGACCATTTCCTACCCTTTCCATGCGACCCACACCATTTGATATTCAAATGTAATGACTTGCACGACTTATGCTTGGTCCTAAACTCGGAGATACTAAGGTTCTTCCATGTCTCATCGAGACGTTGCCTCAAACTCTGTGAATCTTGAACCGGGTGAGGCTGACCTTAGTGCGAAAAGCATCGCGCTTGAGTCTTTATAGTTTATGTTAGGTATTCAGGATATAAGATCCCTTAGGGATGGCTTAAGTTCGGCTTGACCTCAGGTATACTCGCAGACTCTAACTCCACTAGTGTTTTTTATTCATTCCTTGATCTTTAAACGTGGCAGCGGTACCCTACCAACATCACAAGTCCCGATTGAATTGTAACACTCCAGTGGAGTTACTCTGGTTGAAACTCAATAGTCATCTCGACACTCTCTGCCTCCATAGAGTCCATTACTTGACTCAATGTCACTAGAACAATTTAGGCTTTTTATAACACTTAATTGATAGAGGTTTTTAAGTAACCCCTATGTATTAGGCGATTAAGCTTTCTATAACACTTAATTGATAGAGGTTTTTAAGTAACCCCCATGTATTAAGCAATTAGGATTTTTATAGCACCTAATTCATAGGGGTTTTTAGTAACCTCTATGTATTAGGCTATTAAAACTCAAAATCACTCTCAATCGACCTACTTTCATCGACTCTCATCGACTAAAAACCGTTTCTCTCAATTCCTCTCTTTTTCGCGCGAGCGATCGATCTCTCCAACCAGCAATTCACTCTCCACGTACTCCGATTCCCATCTCAATTTCTCTCTCTACATCTCCTCCTCTTTCTCTCTTCATCTTCTTTGTTTTCTCAGCCACCAAACCCTAACCCTAGCCCCAACCACTGCACCAGTTCTCGTCGATAAAGGCTTGTCAAATTTGATAGACGCAGCAATGGAGTTGCACTTGTTCGATAGGCGTCCGATCGTTCGGTCTAAGGCTCCTGCCGTCAAGTGGTTCAAGGAATGGTGAGTGTTACTCGCAACTGAATTCGAGTTTTGATTTGTTTTTTTTAGGTTTCCATATGACTTTCTTGTTCGATTGGTGTTGCTGGCGATTGGAATTTTGGTTCTTTATGGTTTTCTTGTATCGATTGAGTGGTTTTATTACTTGGTTGTGGATCGACGATTCGTCGTTGAAAGGTAAGGAAAACAAACCAAACAAGACAAACAATGCTATACTCGAGTTTGATTTTGGTTTCTATTTTGTGATTTGATGTTTTTGGGTTGTATATTTGGAATTTGTTCAGTTCAAGGATTGAAGGCTTCGTCCATCAAATTATCTTGCTCAATTTCCAGTGTTTTCGTCAGATTCGGTGAGTAGTGAGTTAGAGAGATTCATGGTGATCGATAGGAGCGATGTTTTCACCATTGGAGGCCACCGAATATTGCAAGAAATTGATAATAAGGCGACGTATTCGTGATAATGAAGCTTTCTTCTTCTAATGATGATTTTAATAGACACTACTCTTGGAAGATCTCATCTTGTTGGTGTTGTTGTTTGGGGATTCGAAGGAGCGATTCGTGTTTCGCTCTGGTTTTCATAATCTGTGAGTTTATTCTTGCTTGATTTGTATTTTTTAGGGTTTGTTTTCTGTTTGATTGGAAATTGAGATCGTTAGAGTGTATGCCATGGTTTTTTGTTAGGGTTTCATGAAATTTTGTAGTTGATTGTTTGAAATGCGACCGATTGTGTCTGCTTTTGAGACAATTTGTAGATTTCAATTGGGATTTATGGATTTTGTTAATGAGCTAGTTAGTAGTTATACAACTCTAAAATGCTAAATAAATCAACTTCTGAAAGAAATTAAAGTTTTATCAACTGATCATACATGATTTTCTTCTATGAATTGATAATATATTTCCTAAACATGTTAGTTGTACTCAATTATGCACATTGAGACCAAACAAAATAGAAACACTACTTCTTCCTAATCTACCTGTATACTTGTTTCTCCAATTATAAGTTTGTTTAAATTTGTATGTGTATGTATCAGAATCCAGAGATATAACAAACAAAATAGAAACACTACTTCTTCCTTACCTTATTAGTATAGTGAAGCAACTACATGTAATTTAATCAAGTATCTGAACCTCATCCAATTGTGGATTATGAATGATATGGTTTTGTGTTAGATTTACATGCCTTATTGTGTATGATATGTTTGTGTTTTTCATTGTGTGTGATATGTTTGTGTTTTTCATTAAAGAGAGATTTCTCAAGTGTTTTTCCACTTTAATTCAATGTAGAATTTTGATGGCAAAGTGATTGTGTGTGATATGCAATTGTGTTGTGTAGATCCAAATGAGTACGTGGTTAGAGATGGAGAGACTAGCGAGGGCATCTACCTCATTTGAGACTGAGAGGTAATCTATTTTTCGAGGAAGGGCTCGACAATGTGATTGAAAGGCACAGTCGTTTAGCCAAAGCAACTAGGTCAGTAATCTATTTTTTCTTTATATAGGCATGCATGATCACATCTTTCTTGTTGAAGTTTTATGATGGTTCTTCAACAAAAATTTCATGATCAGGCTTGCTGTTGAGGCTTGGGGCTTGAAAAATTGTACTCAAAAGGAGGAATGGTTTAGTGACACAACACGGCGGTGGTCGTCCCCTCTTATATCGATAGTTCCGAAATCGTTAGAAGGGCATGGAAGAGGTACAATTTAAGCTTAGGTCTTGGATTGAACAAAGTAGCCGGAAAAGTATTCGGAATAGGCCACCTAGGCAACCTTAATGAGGTATTGTTTCTAAACTTCTTTTCATCATTCAAGTTAGTGACAGGGGACTTGAACTTCAATTCTATCTAAGCTACATTTCTCCACTGTTATTTTGCGTACAAATTTAAAACAATTCTGATTTATGAATTACAGTTCCTATATCAGTTTTTCTTATGATCGATTGGCTTTCTACAGTTTCAATTGCTTGGTTGTTTAGCAGTATTGCTCTTTGGTATGCACGCTAATTAATCCCCAACTCATGTCAATCACTCCGTTACTCTTCGATGAAGAGTTTTTTATTAATATATTATCTTGTTACTCCTCTTTCATGCTTTTTGTTCTTCTTTATGTGGAACAATATATTTTTTAGACTTTTGATTGATGAGGTAATGCAAGTTTGTTGTGACTCACCTAATAGGCTAATAGTTGGCGTGCACACCTTACAATTGTTTTAGTAACTATTTGTCAAACAACCTCTTTCCTGCAGTTGAAGATGAAATATTTCCATTCCTCTCCAATTGCTTCATGTCTATATATGAATAATAATTTGTGTTCTTGCATAGGCTTCATCCACGCCCTGAATGTGACACTGATTACTTACATAGCATTCTAGAGTCCATTGCTCGCATCGAGGTATATATCCAATTTTCAGTGTTTGTTTCTACCTGAGTTTAATTTCTTGCAATACTTAATCAATACCTTATACCTTGAAAAAAAAAGATTGAGCTGCAAAACTTATATATTTAATATATGACAGACTCCAATTATATATTGCCGCAACATTAGTTCGAGTGCAAAAGGTCAGTGCAACAAAATCATTTGTTATGCATGCAGCGCCTCTTGGGTATCTATGTTGATATGAAAATAAGCGATTTGCCTTAAGAATACGGTCGGGCTAGCTTCGGAGTTGGAAGAGAATGAAAAACAAACCTCTAAAATTACATATAAGACTGAACAAGAAATGCATCTGACAACATCCTACCAGCTTCATCTAGTGAGCTATGCATGCGCCCTTGGTAACGTTTATACATTTGGACAGAAAAATCTCAGCCATCGAAGCATTTAGCGGAGTTGTGGAATGTTGAGCTCGAGATGGCCTTTGCCGACTTAGAGGAACATATTTTTTTGAGGGACTGGTCTATTGATACCAATGTGTTAAAGTTACTTCCTCATTAGTAGATTTTAAGATTTTCATTTCTAACTAAGGTAACTTTTTTGTTGCAACAAAACTAGGATGTCTCGAACTGTGCAGAGGATTACATCAAGTTCTTATGTCAATCAGTGCTGGAAAATTGCCCCGAAGTAATTAAGTTTATGGCGAAAAGAGTAGACAACACTCTTTGGGATTGCCTTAAATCCGTCGCAACAAGCTCATTTGAAAGAATCACCTACACAGAGGCATTAGACCATTTGGAGAAGGTAAGAAACGTTACTAATATATTGTTTGGTATCTTTGCAATATAACTTCATTATCTATGGTTTGCTCAAACTTTATTTTTTTTCGCAATCAGACTACAGAAAAGGCGGTCGAATAAAAAACTGAATGGGGTTTAGCACTTACAGAAGAACAAGAAAAGCATGTCATATACCCTACAACATATCAAGTTCGTCGGCAATTAAGCCGATCAAGAGACACAGATCACCACCGGATCTTCATCATCATCACCACCACCACAAAGAGGGGAATCTGATCAGAATACCCAAATTCGAGGAGAATAGAATCACGAAGAAGGTCTTCAGAGGAAGGATCAGAGGTACTAATTATTAGAGGAAGTTTGTAGATGATGGATTCAGAGGTACAAATTATTAGCGGGTTTTGTGAAATGTGTGGCTATCGATTTGTTATTTTGTTGATTGGTTGTAGAACACTGCGAATTTCTTGATGGAATAATAATATTGCGAGTGGAATGTAGATTTGTTATATTTTCAATTGAAAATGGAAATGGAAATTAATTATGGGCATTTTCAGCTATTATTTTTTTTAAATTACATTTGATAGTATGTAAGCCTTTGACGATAATATAGAGGTTTCAAACCCCTATGAAATCACTACAATTGATAGGGGTTTGAAACCCCTATGTAAGCCTCTGAAGATATTATAGAGGTTTTAAACCCCTATGAAATAGCTAGATTTGATAGAGGTTTGAAACCCCTATGTAAGCTTTCAAGATACTATAACGCCTTAAAAGATAACACTTTTCATAGAGGTGAAAAACCTCTATGAAAAGTCTTTCATAGAGGTTCAAAACCTCTATCAAAAACTGAATTTGTTCTAGTGTGTCTTACATAACAATACCACTACCCTTTCATTAGGGTCTAATAGGTAGTCTTGCCTACATGTTTCTATCTAAGCTGCTACCTAAGGTCTCTCCCAAGTTAGGTCTTGTTCATCGTCTCACGTTGTCGTACCACGTATCCTATACGTACCAACCAAATTAAAACCCTTCCTAATATGTTTTTTTATTTGATGGAGACTTTATAGTACTGAAACAACGTAAATGATTTTGCGAAATAACTAAGGAAATTATTGCATACACACGTTGACCATATAAAAAAAACATGCACCCTCGACATGCTTTCGAGTTGTCCCACGACCTAGCTCATTCACGACTTGCACTTGTTCTCAAGCCTATACTACTGGTACTGCTGTCAGTGCCACCAAACTCCATAGGAAGTTGATCGTAATCGTAAGTATAATGGTTTAATTATAGTAATAATGTGATCAACTAAGGTTGATTACGGATATCATTCCTCTAGGAAAGGTGTATATGGACATAGTTACTTAGTCAAGTTCACTATATTGTTTAGAAGGTCTCTTTTTGTTCAATTTAAATTAAAACTAATCTAATCTATAAAAACAATGTAAATTAAGTTGTATTCTTATATTAAATAACCTCTTAGTTCACAACTTCACCAAAGTAATGAATTACTATGCTTCTCTTATCAAATTTCCTTCATCTTCCTTATATTTATGCACTGCATAATTAGAATAAACAAATTGCATTAATATTAACTTCAGTCCACTATTGTGGCAAGAAAAATCCTAATGTGCAAATTAGAACTCAACCTATCGGTGTTAATAACATAAGTCTCACAAAGCGTTAAGTACCAAAACTTTAGAGTTATAAACAATTTAGTTTACTATCCATATCTCCCTAATCAACAACTATCTATCGATGTTATATATTTTACGGTTTTTTTGTTCATATTCTGCTTATAAGCTCCAAGGCCATAGTAACTTCTAAAACCCCTAATCAACAAACTTGTGACCAATATGTTCATAGAGTTATTCATAGAATCAAAAAAATTCTAATTATTGCACTTCTAAAATGTTATAATCAATTTATAACTTTGCATAGTATTCATACCATAGGATCCATTGATCCCTAAGATAAATAGACTACTAACTCATCATCGTCAAAAACATACAAATCATGGTTTCCATTGCAATCAGTGATTAAATTCAATAAAACTTTAATTAAATCAAAAAACAATATCGAATCACCACCACAATTAAAGTCTCCAATGTATCTCCTTCAAGCGCTCTTCTCAATACTCAAATAAAACTATTTAAAATCAAAACCTATGTAAACTATATTATGTTATGGTAATTTATATGTTTACCATGTCCTAATACCTGTTTATACTCCTTTGACTCTTAAAAGTACAATTTGAAACCCTAAATAACAATTCCAACGAAATAGAAGTCTAAAACTTTCTATTTTTCTGTCTTGACGATGTCTGTAAGTGATCCACGCTCCTTATGTAAAGTGACAGCGCCACCACAATGCCAGCTTTTCACGTGTATTTCTCCTCTTAGTGGTCTTAATGCTGCCTAAAAAACTGCTTGGCACCGTGTGTGTTAAGCCCACAACGCCAAATATATATGCACAGCGTCAAGTTGTTTGAACATTTTTCATCTCCATGTTCTCTCCACGCCTTGTGTTCATTTCCCACAACGTCAAATTTCTTCTCCATAGCGTCAACTCTAGTTTTGTTATTTTTCTTCTCTTTTTATAATGAAATTACCCCTTTTGTTTCTTTTATGCCTAGTTGACCTGAAAACACATAATACCATCAATTAGAGCTCATATAAGGATATTTAGACCAATTATGCAACTATGCTAATCCTATATATAAGTCTAATTAAGTACTTGTTAGCAGTCCATCCTGATATGATATTCATGTCCAGAACGAAAACATTTAACCTTGTGCCCTGATCTTTTTCGCCCACTCCCTGACCCTTGGCCCTGACCCTGACCCTGACTCTAATATCCCTAGTCCTTGCCTCTCTAGTCTCGAGTCTGCCTCTATTGTGGTTAAGGTCATATGACAGTGTTAGTTGAAGGAAATGCTAATATAGCGTATACGCTAGCCGTCTATAAATCATCATATTAAAACCCCTGTCGACTAAGATCATTTGACTCTCTACTCATTTGTCCTTTACGGTTTGACCTAAAACCTTGTCTCAATTATTTCTCTAGTGCGACGAAAGTAGGAGTATTATTGCATGTCATCAGATAGGTCTCATGCGTCATGGCGCTCTTGTAGATCTCATGTAACATGCATTCTCTAGTAGATATAACTGCACTAGCGATCTTAGGCCTAGGTCCACTTCTGAAGTAATATATTTGAAGTCTCTCAATGCTGACCATATCCACGACAAACTATAGAAGACATAAGGATCTCTCCATATGCCGAACAACAATCCAACTTCCATGCCTCGAACTCAAAAACTTATTTCTCAATCTAAGCTAGATCTCACTTGGAATGTACACGATGTAGATGACCAGCCAGAAATCCACCCAAGTACTCGACTCTGAATGGATCTTAGTGTACGTCGTCCACCATACCGCAACCTCTCTTTTCAACATGTATCTGGAGATCCTAGCCTATATGCACTCGTTAATGCAAAGTAGTTCGTATTGCTTCTGATGCACCAATAACCATTTCCATGTTGCCTCCGTATGATGTCTCATATCTATAATATGGAAATTTGTCCCATTATTGAGGTTAATTTGGTAGATATACATGGTATGTATGTATTGGTGTCAATAAAAGTGTGTAATATATATTATCCAGTTGACTTAGGTGGGAGTATAAGCCTAAGTAAATAAAAATAATCTTAAAAGACCTATGAAATAAAACTAAATAAAAAAGTGCAATTTGGTAAATAACACATTAAGAATGGAGTAAAGGAAGAACTTAGGATTATCATAGAACTTAAAGAGACTAAGATGACAAGTGTGGTTTTGATTTGGTCAACCAAACCTTAATCCCATTAACTTGGTATTTAAACCATAATTAGGGTTTCAAGCCACTTTTGCTTTAATTAGAAATGGAAAGGATTTTAGGGAAAGACCCTGGAACACTTGATTGGTGGATTTGGTATAAGAGAGGGTACTCTTATTAAGATTCACAAAGCAAAGTGAGAACTCATCCCGTCTTCTGTGAAATTTCTCTATTTGATTCACATACTTGATTTTGAATGGAATCATGATTTTCTTTGGAGTTTTAAGATAAAAGATGAACCCATATGTCTTGACTTTTGATTTGGGTCATCTCTATCTCATCTTCTTTGGTTTATTCAAATGGATTTGAAAAATATTTGTTTTAATGGCGGAATTGTAGTTTAGATACATTGTTTGATGAAGTGAGAATGGTCTTATGGTTTCAAAAAAGTTACTTATTACTTTTTTTATCAGATTTAGATCCTTGGGGGTCGGCATGAGTCATTGGAGATTTTGGAATTTTGGTTCGATTCTTGAATTACGAATTCATACCTAATATCATGCCATTGCCTCACTTACAGGCTGTAGGGCACTAGCCACGACTACCTGGGTAGTTGTAGTATCGATCCAACGATTCCCCAACGTTGTGGTGTATAATGTTTGGCGCTTACAAATTGCTAAGATCAGTTCATGGTTCTTTCGACTCAGAGCCAACGTTCTCGTCCAATGCCTTGTAAGCAAACCCATGGCGTTGGGATGATACTGGGGGTTTTCCAAAGTTAAATCTTACATTCTATTTTTTCAGAATTTATTAAGTTTTATCGATGTATATCGCCAAGACAAGGGTAAAGGCAGTGGTAACTAACCTAAAAAACCTTTGTCTCCATCTCATAGTCGCGGCGAAGGCGTGACATGGATTAATTTGAAATGGGTATTATATCGTTTTCAAGATATTAATGGAAATCGAGTAAACTTACATAAAACAAAACATATAAATAATACGTACATGAACCTATACTAATGTAGACTTGAGGAGAACCGGAAGGGAAGCTACTCCTCGAGATTTAGAAGTTATGGCGGGAAGTGTTACATTTATAGAACCTTGTCAGGAACTTAAGGTTGGCGAGAAACCCGTGGTTTGTGAATTTCAGGAAGTCTTTCCATCTGACTTGCGTGGACTTCCACCACCTTGTGTCATTGACTTTATCATTGATCTTATTCCCGGTACTAAACCTATATTTATTCCTCCATACCATATGGCACCGAAAGAATTATGGGAATTGTTGACTCAACTTGAGGAGTTGCTACAAAAGAGTTTTATCCATCCTAGTATGTCACCATGGGGAGCACCGTTCTATTTGTCAAGAAAAAGGACGGAACCCTACATATGTGCATTGATTATAGACAGCCTAATCGGGTGACTATAGGAACAAATACCCATTAGCCATGATCGATGATTTGTTTGATCAGTTGAAGGGTGCTAGACACTTCTCAAAGATTAATTTGAGGTCTAGTTATTATCAACTGAGGATCAGGGATGAGGATATCTTAAAGACGTCTTTCAGCACTCGATACAGGCACTTCGAGTTTATAGTGATGACGTTTGGGCTCACTAACGCTCCTGCTATACTCATGGATTTGATGCATATGGTGTTTCTTCGTATCTTGAACAGCTTATCATCGTGTTTATCGATGATATTTTAATTTATTCGAAGACTCTATCAGAGCATTCGCATCACCTCAAAGTTACATTGTAAACTTTAAAGGATAATCGAATGTATGCCAAGTGTATTAATTGCGAATTCTGGTATTCAGAGGTCATATTTTTTAGACATGTGGTTAAACCTGAGGGTATATTTGTTGATCCAGTGAAGGTTGAGGCAATCATGGATTAGGCTACTCCTACCACGGTGTTAGAAGTTAGAAGTTTTATGGAGTTAGCAAGTTATTACAAATAGTTCGGTGATGGGTTCTCTCGTATTGCTTTGCCAATGACTCGACTGACATAGAAAGATGTTCATTTTTTTTAGTCAAATGAGTGCAAGACTACCTTTAAAGGTTTGAAGGATAATTTGACTATGACACATGATTTTACATTACCTGAATCAGGGAAGGAATTAGTGATCTATACAGATGTTTCTCATTGATGCTTGGGCAGTGTGTTGATGTGGAAAGGCAAGGTTGTAGCTTATGCTTCAAGGCAACTCAAGGTTCATGAAAGAAATTATCCAGATCATGATCTTGAGCTAGCTGCAGTTATTTTTGCCCTGAAGATTTAGAGGTACTACTTGTTTAGTGAGAAGTTTATAGTATTTTCACATCATAAGAGTCTAAAATATTTGTTTAACCTTGGATAGAGATCCGAGATTCACGTCCAGACTATGGAGTAAATTGTAGAGACTGCTGGGAACTGTTCTTAACCTCAGTACGACATACCATCTACAGACTAATGGACAGACTGAGTGGTTAATATTGTTGCTAGAAGATATGCTTCGAGCTTGTGTCTTGGAGTTTGGTGGTAATTGAGAGAAATACATTCCTCTATGTGAGTTCCTTTATAATAATAGCTACCGGGCTAGCATTGGAATGGCTCCTTTTGAAGCTTTGTGTGGTCGGCCTTGTTGTTCACTTGCGTGTTTGGCAAAGGTTGGAGAAATAATTTTATTGGAGCCAGAGTTGATTAAGGACTACACATAGAGAATTCAGTAGATTCGTCAACATTTGGCTATAACACAACTAAGAAAAAAAAGATACGCCGATAAACATCATACGTTTTTAGAGTTTTTAAAGGACGATCTTGTCCTGTTGAAAGTCTCACCTATGAAAGGATTACATAGATTTGGATTGCGAGGTAATCTTGCTCCAAGATACATTGGGTCGTTCAGAGTATAACAAAAGATTGGTCCTATTGCTTATAGGTTAGAGTTACCTCCCCAGTTAGCCGAAGTTCACAATGTCATCTACGTATCTATGCTTCATAAGACAGAGAATCAGTTCACTCCAAGGATTGTTTGAAATGAATTGGATATTCAGGAAGACTTATCTTACGACGAGCAACTGATTCATATACTTTATCGTAAGATTCAGAGGCTGAGAACCAAGGAGATACCTTTGGTTAAGGTGAAATGGCAATTTCATGGATATGAGAAACTAACTTGGGAGCAAGAATCATGTACGAAGGAGCAGTTTCCATTTCTCTTTGAAACTACAAGTAATTTTACATTTACTTTAGGACAAAATTGGTTTAAGTTGGAGAGACTGTAACAACCTATTACCTTAAGCTGGTGATTGGCGTTAATTAAAATCTTAATTAACCCGAGTTAGGCTCATGGTTAAGTCTGACATACGTCAATTAGTATGTGCATGTGTTTTCATGATGGTTATTGTTTGTTTGAAGTGTTTAATGAATTTTATAGGGTGTAGTATAATAGAGAATTTATATACAAGCCTATAATTGAAAAATACATAAATAAACAATAAATAGCTAGTGCAATAAATACGATGAGGGGGACGTGAAATGAATGTGCACATCGGAAAATACTTGTAGGCATGTCCAGATGAATTTATTGGCAAGAAAATGAACGAAATATATATATATATATATATATATTTATGTATATTTCATATATATATATATATATATATAAAAATTATAAGTTAGTTTGAATTATATGGATCATTAAATCGCCTCGAGATGAGCGTGACTTATGATGGTGACAACATATGTCTCATTTAAGTGTGTCATGTTAACACATCATTTGTTCGATCAATCTTGATATAGTGCGATGCGTATCTCAAGGAAATTTCATATATTTAAACTAAAAAACCTCATACTTATCTCTATAATTCGATTGAAACTGATACAAAAATAGAGATTTTAGAGTTATGATTCTGATCCTAGGAGATCACTCAGGGAGCTAATTCTGTGTGATTTGATGGTAGATGATCATATCTTTGTGAATTGTTGTTGTTATTGACTGGAAAAGTTTTTAGAGGTCCTCCCTTATGTATTTTGGGAGTGTTAGATGTTTTTTTGCGGATTTGTGGATGGAACAGTGGTTGTTGCCCTGTGTACTGTCCAAATAGTAAAGGGTGGAGCGCGCTCCACTTATCAGTGAGGATTAACTCAACTTCTGGAGCGCACTCCACCAAGTAAGGGAGCGTGCTCCCACCTTAGAAAACATCAATGCTATTATATTTTGATTAGAATTTCTTGAAGAATTAGGACTAAACTAAGGGTTCTAAATATAGGGTATTACACCTAAATTGATTACAAGTGGTTTGCGATAGGTGTTAGATCCCTAGCAAAACGTGAGTGACTTGGAAAGTTAGAGGATTTGGTTATAAAACCTAAACCAAGGTAAGTATGGATACACTTATTTATCAATATTGCTTGGCTATCTTAGTATATGTAGTTCATATAGTTTATGGACTGAAATTGGGGACTATGTACACTATGATGTTTAAAATAAATGGAAAATTGTGTCTAATGTGATCTACATGTCTAACTCCTTGAACTTAGACCAGGTTATATAGGTTGCGGGGCTGATCTCGCGGCCTGTATGTAACTCATACTCAGTTAGATAGGTTGCGTGGGTTACATATTCAATAGAGGGTTTCGGATAAAGCCATTGGGCATTAATGGATTATTTAGACAGCACATCAGCCAATCTGTTGATCTAGCAATCGCATTAATAGGGTCAAAGGGTAATTGACCCTAGTTTTACAAATAAAATGGGAATCACAGTGTAATAGTCAATGACAGTATGACTTGCATCCATTATTTATTGAATTATATGCTTTTCATAATCAAGTAGTTAACATTGGTGCATATCATTATTGAATTATGTTCTTGATTATTATATTGAATGTTGATGGCTTTGTAAATCTTTACTTACTGGGCAAGTTGGAGGTTCAACCCAAATTTAATGTTTCAGGTTCGCAACCTAGCACTTCACCGAAGGGAAATGAGAAGATTTAGGAGTCTTACAATGTTCTCTACAATTTAATGAGCCTTCTTGTACATATATACACTGCTTGATATGTTTTGTTATATATAAACAGGGTTGGGAGGTTTATAAATGAGTTTTGGGTTTTGATAAACTATGTATTTCTGTATATTGTTTAAATATCGAAAAAATTTAATTTTTCGCTGTGTATACTTTGTATTGTTTATTCGATATTGATATACATGTTGAGTTTATCAGGTACTAACAGAGAGGCTGTTGGTTCTTGTTAAGTCTTATTGGGTTACGGAGGCTTAATTGGGGTTTCAGACCGAGTATTACCCTAATCAGGATAGGGGATGCTACAAAGAATGTGCAAAAGCACATTAAGAAGGGGAACATGAGGAAAGTTTTTAGAATGTGGCAACACTTTCTGGTTGCTTCATTATACCCTACCACAGCAGGGAGAGATCAACAAGCCCAAGGCGGCTTGTTTGTATAAGAATATGAAAAACTGGAGGATCAATGTGGGCAAGATCATCTACAAGAATTTGAGAGAGTCTATTATGTCTAAGAGTGACAGCGAATTTTCGTTTCCAATTTTGATCACCTTGATGTGCGTGAAGGTCGGAGTGCGATTGATTCAGGATAAGGAGTTTGATATTGAGGCCCAAGAAACCATAGATAAGGATTTTATGCTAACATTGAAATCACAGACAGGATACGAAGACTCTGAGGATGCGAGAGAGAGTGGAGAAGGACAGACTTGACACCGAGTTGTTAACCAAAAAAGCAAGAGGACCACACAATAGCAGCAACAACAGCGGAGTTGGCCCAAGAATTGCAAAATGAAGGATATGGAGAGGCGGAGGAGCACCAGCAGGGATTTGATGAGGGCTACGAGTTTGTAGATCCTCTTACAGGACAACAGGACATGAATGGTCCTAATGTTTTTCCACCAAATCCACCACTTGAGGACTTGACTCCAGGACAACAGAGACTATAGATTGTTAAGATGAAGTGATAGTGCTGAGAGGACTGGGCTCAGTATCGTGAAGCCTTTGCGAGATATGAGCAAGACCAACTTAATGGACATCGTGATTTCATGTTATTTGTAGACTATCAGAGTGACATAGCTTGATATAATAAGAGGAAATGGAAAAGACCTACTGATAGATCTATTGGCTTTCTAGAAGCATTGAACTACATGATTGATCCTGACGTGGTGCAGAGCAAAAGAGTGGAACGTCCTTGAACACTATTTTTTGCTGGAGCTAATAATGTTGATGATCATGATGATTCGCAGTCCTAGATTTTGAGTCTTAGGATTTTGTAGACCTTGGGGAGATGAGTTATACATTTATACTGATTATCTTTACATTTAGGATATTTTTTAACTTTATTAGTTGTTAAATTTTATGTTTATGCATTGTTGTCTTGTTATTATATTATTTTTGTGTGTTTAGTGTTTTCATGTTTCAAACTTATTTTTAAACTTTAAGGATAATGTTTGGTTAAAGTTTGGGGGCATCAACACTACACTAAGGGAAGTGGTAAGAAATGATGAAATAAGGATAAACACTGCAGATATGATCATAAAATTTTATTTCGAAGCAGTTAAAGAGAAAAGAATGGTAGTGTATTCGATTCTATTTACTTATTTTTTAATGTGTTTAAGTAGTATAGATTAGGTTATAGACAATAATATGTAATTAATAAGTAATTCATTTGCAAATTTCGTGCCTTTAATTGAGGATGAGTAATATTACAAGTATATTGTTGATATGAAACTCAAGAGAGTGTTATTAAATTGATTGAAGGAAATAAGAAATGTAGCAAACAACGTTATAATTTCCTAAATAGAAACCTAAACTTAGGGAAGACCATAAACTTGAAATAAAAGCAAGAAGAATATTTGAACTCTTCTTGTGGAAAAAGTTAGATCTCTAGGAAATTTTATAATAAGTATGAATCTTACTTGAGTAAAAAGTAAATAAAGGCTTAGTACTAAAAGGAAAAGAAATAGGCACCATGTTTAGAAAAATTTGGAGTTAAAACTTGCTTGATAAAGTGAAAGTGAGAAGTGCTAACAAGTGTCTTAAATAAAATAGAGAGTCCCATAAGTTCTACAGGAAAATGAGTAGAGAACTTGATGTTTAGGAAAAGAGAAAAAAGAAATCCATATGAAAATGAGCAGGGACTGTGCAACTAGAAAATATGAGGAGCAAAAGAAAGAAAAAGATAAAAATAAAGAAAAGGAAGGCATAAGTTAGATTAAAACTCTTCAAATAAAAGATTTAGCTCGAGTACAAGTATCTTAGTTGAGTTAATTTTCTTTCCAACTGTATTAACTCCTATGGACTCTTAATGTGCTAAAGTCTACAAAACTAGTATGATCTATGCTTATTTTCGAAATCTTGAGCTTAATGAGAAATCATCATATTGTATACTTGCTACTTGGGTGTTCAGTTAAAATAAACTTGTGATTAGTGATGGTTTTGGTTATGAACTACTTTTGAGTTTTGAAAGTGAGTTGCATGTGTTGTTAAACGCTACATGTTTTTGAAAGTATAAAGTTTTGCAAAGAAAAGCTCTTGAGTGGATTATTAACTTGAACTTATTTGAGTTGAAGGATATTCTATGAATGATATAAAATGAGTATGAACTTAAGTAGTAGTAGTAAGAATACTTGGCAAAATACACTTTTGCTCGAGACGTGCAAAATCATAAGTTTATGGGTATTCAATAAAGGTTTATTTAATAAGTGATTTGTTAGACGTATATATAGCACTAGATTAGTAGTATATTTGGTGTAAATATCACGGACTAAGCTCAAATTGATGATATTTATGTATTTTTTGGTATACAAGGTATAAAGGAGACAAAGAAGTGATTTCATGACGAAATGAGGATAAAATGCACAAAAATATGATTGACGTCGTGGCAAGGAGGCTTGACACCGTGGGAAACGACCATACAGCGTGGGTAAGACGTGGAGAAAGTGTAAAGAGAGAAAAGTGGGACAAAACACTTGGCACAGTGTCGGCTCTATGGCTTTGTACACATGGCGCCTAGGATGACTACATAAGGCGTCGAGCCTAATTTGTAAGGAAAGCTTACACAAAGAGACTGAAGATGTGGCAGCGCCATAACTTTACTTTAACAGCGGCAGATCACATATGGATAGTGTCGAGACGTAGTAAATAGAAAGTTTAGAGTTCTAGTTCGTTTGAAATTGTCTATTAAGGTTTCTAATTGTATTCTAAAATGTCTAAAGGGTACAAATATGTATTAAAATGCGGTAAACATATACAATATCACCTTTTACCAATTATCATTAAGAGCAACCAATTAGAATAGTTTTGTTTCATTTTATTTTGTTTTTGAGTATGAAGAAGAGTTTGGAGGTGAAGATATTGAAGACTCGCGTATGGTTATTCGCTATTGTTTTATTAATTCAATTGAAGTTATTTCGTTTAATATTTGATTGCAATGAATATCATAATGTGTATATTTATTTCAATGATGTGAGAGTAGTTCATTAATCTTAATGATCAATGGTTCATATGGTATGAATGCTATGCTAAAGTAGTTATGAAGGTATTATAAAGTTAAAAAGTGCAAAGGTTAGAATTTTTATTGATTCTACACGTAATGCTACATACATCTTGATCACATGTTTGTTGATTAGTGGTATTAAGAGTTACCATGGCCATTGGAGCTTTTTAAGTCAGATATGGACGATACAACCATAAAATATATAACATTGATAGATAGTTATTGATTCGGGATGGATGGATAGTAAATTCAATTGGTTATGAATCTAAAGATTTGAAACTTAAAGCAATGTGGAACTTACTTTATTCACAATGATAGGTGGAGTTCTAGTTTGCACATTAGAATATTTTCCGTCACGACGGTGGGTTGAAGTGGATTTGAAAGAAATATATCTATTCTAATTAAGAATTGCACGCACATAATGAAGTTGAAGGAAGTGAGTTGAAGAGCATAGTTATTCATTACCTAGGTGAAGTTGTGAACTAAGATCTTCGTAACATAAAAGTACAAGTATTAACATAGTATTGTTAAATTAAAATAGTTTAGTTAAAAAACAATTAAAAAGAAAGATTTTCTTTGCAATAGACTAAATTCGACTAAGTACATTGAGTGCAATACACCTTTCCTTGAGGACGATATCCGTAATCAACATTAGTTGATCAAAATATTACTACAATCAAGCCGTTATACTTGCGACCACGATCACATCCCATGGCGCCCCTGATGGCGCCGTTTGGATAGAAATCCACTATGTGGGTGGCGCCATGGGATTATGCCCACGGCGCCACTTACAATGTCGTTCGGAAAAGAGGTGAAAAATGAGGTTTTCGAACCCCCGTCTTCCTCGCCGACTGTAAAGCCTAAATCCACCAATATAGGGCTTCCAAAGATACTAAAGGTTTCCCTCGAATGGTGTCTTACCTCCATTATAAAATCCAATATCACAATTTACTCATGCTTCAACATTTCACCAACTTTGATATTCATGAACTTGAAATCTCAATTGAAAGTGAAACTTGAATTCCCTTGAAATAAATCATCATTCATTCACATGTTTAGAGATCATGCATTCCAAATATCATGAAACTTCAATCCGTTATTTCAATTGGTTCATGCATTCAATTCAAGCAAAAACCCAAATTGTTCGAGAACAAGAAATATGTATGAACTCATTACCTAGAATTTGATTTTTCAATCCAAGCATATCTTGAATGACTTTTAATGTGTCCTCTCCTTCTTCCAAATTTAGCAACCATCAAGTTACTCCTTGTCTCAATTAGGAAATCTTAGAGTTGTGTTGAAAAATCAACTAAGTGTCCTCTTTTATAGTATAGTTCTTTCTAAGATCATAGTCCTCCATCTTTAGCACACATCCACATCACTAAGTAGATCAAGTGGTTTCTTATCAATTCTTCAATTCCACTAACTCTTCCTTTCTAACACTACCATGGCACTTGATTTCCTAGAATCTTGTTGATGCGGGCCTCTCATGGTAAATCAAGAGGTCTATTTAATGTATTAAAAATATGACTTGAAACTTAGGTATTTTTATTAGATTTTCTTAACTTAGGCATATTAGGTTATATACATTGCATTATTGCATAATTTATAACTTCCAAGTGAATCACTTCACATATATGCTATAGATTAAACCAAGTCCTAAATACTTTTTCGACCCATCCTATATACCCCGAGTACTCGTAGTGCATGCATACCAACATCGAACCTTAATCGAGAAATTCAAGAATTTAAATTACTTAAATTGTGTATTTTCACATTTATCCTGGTAATAAAATCATCAAACAAAAATAATATACCTGGATGTCGACTTACGATGGTTGTCTAAGTAAGCCACAACATGCCAGGTCCACGTCAAGGTCCTGAAAATGACACATATAATGAGTTGGAGTTTTAAGGTCGTTACAGCTAGGCTGCGATCCTAAAATGTTAATTTGAGAAAGCGCTCCAACTTGCTCAGTAAGTTAGGATTCATAAAAGTATCAATAGTCCATATAATATTCCGAAAAGATGCAATAGCAATATGAACCAATCATAGCTAACAGGATATTGAACAACATATAATTCAATATATAAACAAATGCAGGTCATTCAATTATTAGCTATTACACATTAGTTCATTTTTCATTTATAAAACTAGAGTCATTACCTACTAAAATTAATAACTTGATTGCTAGACCAATACATTAGCTGATGTGTTGTCTAGTCGACCCATTAAGGTCCAATGGTTTTATACAAACACTTTAGTGAATGTCTAAATCCATGCAACCTATCCAGTAGAGTAGGAATTATTATATAGGCCGGGAACCAAACCCATATCCTATATAACTTATTCTCAACTCTATGGATTATTTTCACCAATCACACAATGCTCCATTTCTTTCATTTAACAGAATTAGCATCATAGAGTACATAGCACCCCATTCAAGTCCATAAACTGAATGAACATATATGCTAAATATCCAGGCAATATCGATAATTAAGTGAATCCACATTTACCTCGATTAGTGTTACCTAGTGTCATCGAGCCTCCTGAGTCTCCTAGAAAACTTATGGGTAAATTTACACAAACGTAAGTATATTTTGGTCAATTTTGATGTTAAACTAGTCCTACTACGATCCTAGAAACTCAGTCCAAGTCTCATTCAAGTCTAGTGCTCGAAACCCACTTTTCCATTTAATTTTTCAGTTTCAGACTCATGGCGCCTTAGGTTGCTCTACAGTCATGGTTATGGTGGCTCCATCAACTGCGCCATTCAAGAAGCAACTGGCGTTGTTGATGGCGTCGTGTTTCCCTGCCCATGGCGATGTCATATCCTACAACCGCATTACAGGGTTGCCTTCTTCTTTGGCTGCTCACACAATTCTCCCAACCTCATTTCCACTTGCAGAGGTTCCAAAACAACAAAAGAGTGACTTGAAGGGGAATTACCTTGATCATACACCATCCAACAACATCTAGCTTACCCAAAACCACATAAAAATATATGATTTCACAAACATGTCAACAATGACAACCTCAATAGCAAAACTACTAATAGTAACCACTAAGTAAAGGTTCCAATGAACTTATTCCCATCAACGTCACCATTCGAAACGTCCATATAAACTCCATGAAAACCATTGATAGAAAGAAAGGTAGACTCACCAAGCTCCTCGAAGAAAACAAAGTTCAACAACTTCACGCCCTCAACTGATTTCTCTCTTTCTCTCTCATGGTTGGGTGTACAAGATGAAGGTGACGATGATGAGATGATGAGATTCATCTCCTCTCATTTTTGGAATACTTAAGTATGCCACCTCATGATCATCATCTTAATATCCTCGCATGGATCTCGAAGCAAATTAAGTGATTAGGATCAAATTTGAGTAAGACTCAACATGAAATAGGGAAGGGTTGCCTATACCTTGATATTCTTAATTGATGTTTCTTTGACTAAGATTTCATCCTTGATTGATCCCGATTCTCTTGAAATAATGGAACTTCAGCCTTAATTTCGTTTATTTGCATGCTTTTGTGACTTGTTTATGAAAATGGTGAACACACTAGCTTTTATGATTGGTCCATTGCAAATATAAACCCTTTCATTATTGAAAGTTCACATCATTAGCCTAAGAATTTGCATCAATTCATTAAGTGTGGCTGAGCTTAATTAAGGTCATACTGATAAAAACCCCGTAATCTTGGCTAAGTTACTTAGGTGTACCTTATTACACCCACTACATACTTAGCGAGTTTATTTATTCTTAGAACATGCATAGAGGCCTACATAAATCCCTAGTGCTTAGCTTAGGCTTATATGCTACCTTAGGCAATATTGACTAAATTAACTAGCTTAGTTGAGGAATTAACTTTTAATTTAGTCCCACCAACTCAACCAATTTGCTCTCCTTAACCCTTGACTACATAGCGCCCCAAGCCAACGTGCACTTCGAGGTGTCATCTAGCCTTTTTACTAATTAATAAATAACTTAGGCTTAGATTTACTTTTCTACTATAGTTTAAGACTAATTGTTAGTATTATTTTGGGATTAACTAAGCTATTAAGTGTACCTGTATACCCGCCTACCCGATACTCGTGTGCCCACACATCCTAAGGTATAATACCCGTCGTACACTGCAATGTAGAACACTAGATATGCCCTCGGTTCTTGTGTCTGAGTTGACCGATTTTTACACGTAGGGCCAAATCATGGTCCTAGATCCACCAATCCCTATAATTAGAGTAAATTCTGGTTTAATTAATTGGGCCATTACAATCTTCCCAATTAATGAACATTTTATCTTTAAATTTAAATATAAGGAATATGTTTGGTTCAAAAGAACATGACATACTCCCTCGCATCCGAGGCACCCCTATATTGACTCTAATAGTCCATAGTATCCCGATTGCAAGTTTCCGTAAGACTTAAACCACTTGTCTCTAATAGTTAGGATTTCGTGTCTATTTTATTCATGTTCCAAGTATTCTAGTTCTTGATGAACCTACCTAAGTCATTTTCCTGTGTGATTTTGCTATAAGCAAATTTCACACAATTGAGAATCCTTTCCATAGATCCATAAGCCATGCTAAGTCCCTTGAACACACCTAATACTCTTTGTACCTATATTTAGGGATGTGGTGTTGTACCAAGATATAGGCACATGCTTCTGAGGTGATTTATGTTCCGTCTCATCCTTTGTCACTTACTGCAACCTAAATCTTAAGCCCAATACAGTGCCAACCAACCTGCCTAGTTCTATATCGTATGGGATTATTAACATACATTCTTTCACCTATACCATTCATTACCACGAGCAAGAATATCCAAACTTTTGTTGGCCAAGGCAAGCTAAATCTTTACAAGTAGTACCTTGTCGCGGTGTAAAATTTGTTTGTATATTGTCTAACCAATAGTGATATGATTCTTAAATCAGATTGTTGGACTATTGTCAATAGTGTTCATTTTTTACCATAACTAACATTGAATAGGGACAAGTTGTGCTCTATTTCTAGACACATGTCCCATATTTGATCCACCCAAGAGTCACGCATCACTAGAGCCTTGGATCCCCTAATTGGATGCCTCTTTTGTTGTCCTACAAGGAGGCCTCGCCAAGACCTCTCTTAACCCTATCACATATAACAAAATCCAAAAGTATTCTTGGTCAATTTGACGCATCTTTTCCCAAAACTTCCAAGTCTCCATCTAGTTCAGTTTGTATTAATAATTGAGCAAATTAGGGTACTATAACATCACCTCGGCAAGCCTAAGTCGATCGTCAAATGTACAATCGCCCCTGATCCCACTTTGGACCATTTCCTATCCTTGCCATGTGATCAACACCATTTGATCTTCAAAAGTAATGACTTGCACGACTTATGCTCGATCCAAAACTCAGAGATACTAAGGTTCTTCCATGTCTCAGAGAGACATTGCCTCAAACTCTGTGAATCTTGAACCGGGTGAGGCTAACCTTACTAAGAAAAACATTGCGCCTGAGTCTTAATAGTTTATGTGAGAGATTCGAGATAAAAGATCCATTAGGGTTGGAGTAAATTCGGCTTGATCTCAGGTATACTCGCAAACTCTATCTCCCCTAGTGTTTTTTATTCATTCCTTGATCTCTAGAGGTGGCACCAGTACACTACCGACGTCCCAGCACCTAATTGAATTGTAACACTCAAGTGGAGTTACTCTGGTTGAGACTCAAGAGTCATCTCGACACTCTCTGCCTCCATAAAGTCCACTAATTGACTCAATGCCTCATATAACAATACCACTACCCTTTTACTAGGGTCTACTAGGTAGTCTTGCCTACATGTTTCTATCTAAGCTGCCACCTAAGGTCTCTCCCAAGTTAGGTCTTGTTCATCGTCTCACGTTATCATACCACACATCCTATACGTACCAACCAAACTATAACCCTTCATAACGTGCTTTTTTATCTGACAGGGACTTTATAGTATTGAATCAATGTAAATGATTTTGCAAAATATCTAAGTAAATTATTTCATACACACGTTGACCATATAAAAAAATATGCACCCTCGACATGCTTTCGGGTTGTCCCACGACCTAGCTCATTCACTACATGCACTTGCTCTCAAGCCTAACTACTGGTACTGCTGTCTGTGCCATCAAACTCTCTGGGCAGTTGATCATAATCGCAAGTATAACGATTTAATTATAGTAATAATGTGAGCAACAAAGGTTGATTACGAATATCATTCCTCTAGAAAAGGTGTACATGGACATAGTTACTTAGTCAAGTTCACTATATTGTTTAGAAGGTCTCTTTTTGTTCAATTTAAACTAAAATTAATCTAATCTATAAAAACAATGTAAATTAATTTATATTCTTAAATTGAAAAAAACTTTAGTTCAAAAATTAACCTACGTAATAAATTACTATGCTTCTCATATCAAACTTCCTTCATCTTTCTTATGTGTATGCACTATATAATTAGAATAAACAGATTGCCTTAATATTCACTTCAGTCCACTATTGTGGTGAAAACGATCCTAATGTGCAAATTTGAACTCAACCTATTGGTGTAAATAATCTATGTTTTACAAAGCGTTAAGTACCAAATCTTTAGAGTTATAAACAATTGAGTTTACTGTACATGTCTCCCTAATCAACAACTATCTATCGATTTTACTGTTGTGTTGTTCATCTTCTGCTTAAAAGCTCCAAGGCCATGGTAACTTTTAAAACCCCTAATCAACAAACATGTGATCAAGATGTTCATAGCATTAATCATAGAATCAAACAAAAACACTAATTATCACACATCTAAAATGTTATAATTAATTCATAACTTTACATAATATTCATACCATAGGATCCATTGATCCCTAAGATAAATAGACTACTCACTCATCATCATTAAAAACACAAAAATCATGGTTTCCATTTCAATCAGAGATTGAATCAAATAAAACTTTAATTAAATCAAAGAACAATACCGAATCACCACAATTAGAGTCTCTAATGTATCTCTTTCAAAAGCTGTTCTCAATACTAAAATAAAACTCTCTAAAACCCAAAACCAATGTAAACAATATTATGCTATGGTGATTGATATTTTTACCACATCCTAATACCTATTTATACTCCTTAGACTCTTAAATGTACAATTTGAAACCCTAAATAACAATTCAAAATGAAATAGAAGTCCAGAACATTCTATTTTTTTGTCTCGATGATGTTTATAAGTGATCCACTCTCCCTGTGTAAAGTGACAACACCACCACAGTGCCAAATTTTCATGTATTTCTCCTTTTTAGTGGGCTTAACGTCGCTTATACAACTGCTCGACATCATGTGTGTTACGCCTACAACGCCAAATATATATGCACAATGTCAAGTTGTTTAAACCTCATTCTTTAATCTCCACGTTCTCTCCACGCCTTATGTTCATTTCCCATACTGTCAAATGTCTTCTCCATGGCGTCAACTCTAGTTTTGTTATTATTCTTTTCTTTTTTCATGAAAACATATAAATACCATCAATTAGAGCTCATTTCGAGATATTTAGAAAATTTATGCAACTAAACTAATCCTAAATAGAAGTCTAATTAAGTACTTATCAGCAGTCCATCCCGATATGATATTCATGTCTATAACGAAAGCAATTAACCTTGTGCCTTGATCTTGTTCACCGTCTCCTTGACCCTTGGCCCTGACCTCGACTCCAATGTCCCTAGTCCTTGCCTCTCTGATCTCGAGTCCGCCTCTATTGTGGTTAAGGTCAGCTGACAGTGTTAATTGTAGTAAACACCGGTATAGCATAAACGCTAGCCGTTTAAAAATCATCTTAGTAAAACCCCTGTCTACTAAGATCACTCGACCCTTTAATCATTTTTCTTTTTCGGTCTTACCTAAAACCTTGTCTTAATTATTTCTCCAGTGGGACGTAAGTAGGAGTGGTATCGCATGTCATCATATAGGTCTCATGCGTCATGGCGCTTTTGTAGATCTCATGTAACATGCAGACTCTAGTAGATACAATTGCAATGGCGATCTCAGGCCTAAGTCCTCTTCTGAAGTAATAAATTTGAAGTCCATCAATGCTAACCGTATCCATGACAAACTATAGAGGACATCCGGATCTCTACATATTCCGAACAACAGTCCGACTTCCATGCCTCAAACTAAATAACATATTTCTCATTCTAAGCTAGATCTCTATTGGAATGTACTAGATGTAGATGACCAGTCAGAAATCTACCCAAGTACTCGGCTCTGAACTCAGTGTATGTTGTCTACCATACCGCAACCTCTCCTATCAACATGTATTCAAAGATCCTGGCCTATATGCACTCGTTAATGCAAAGTAGTTCGTGCAGCTTCTGATGCGCCAACAACCATTTCCAAGTTGCCTGCGTGTGATGCCTCTAATCTCAAATATGGAAATTTTCCCCATTATCGAGGTTAATTTAGTAGATACACATGGTATGTGTGTATTGGTGTTAATAAAAGTGTGTATTATATACTATCTAGTTGTCTTAGGTGGGAGTATAAGCCTAAGTAAATAAAAATAATCTTAAAGGACTTGTAAAATAAAACTAAATAAAAAAGTGCAATTTGGTAAATAACACATTAAGGACGGACTAAAAGAAGACCTTAGGATTATCCTAGAACTTAAAGAGACTAAGATGAGTAGTGGGGTTTTGATTTGGTCAACCAAACCATAATCTCATTAACTTAGAATTTAAACCACAATTAGGGCTTCAAGCCACTTTTCCTTTAATTAGTTATGGAAAGGATTTGAGGGAAATACCCTAGAACACTTGCTTAGTGAATTTGGTATAGGAGATGGTACTCTCATTAAGTTCTCACAAAGGGAAGTGATAACTCATCTCGTCTTCTCTAATAGTCTCTACCTAATTCACATACTTGATTTTAAATGGAATTATGATTTTCTTTGGATTTTTAAGATGGAAGATGAACCCATATGCCTTAACTTGTGATTTAGGTCATCTTTATCTCATCTTCTTTGGTTTATTCAAATGGATTTGAAAATTTTATGTTTTAATGGTGGAATTGTAGTCCGAATACATTGTTTGATGAAGTGAGAATGATCGTGTAGTTTCAAACGAGTAAGCTATTACTGTTTTGATCGGATTTGGACCTTTGGCGGCGTGAGTCGTTGGAGAATTTGGAATTTAGGTTTGGTTCCATAATTACAAATTCATGCCGAATGTCGCGTCATCGCCTCACTTACAGGCTATAAGGCGCTAGCCACGGCTGCCTGGCTAATTGTAGAAGTCAATCCAACTATTCCCTTACGTCAAGGCGTGTAACGTTTGGCACTGACAAATCGCTAGGATCAGTTTGTGGTTCTTTCGACATGGAGCCAACGTTTTCACCCCAATGCCTTGTAGGAAAACCTACAGTGCTAGGATGGCGCTGGGGGTTTTCCAAAGTTAAATTTTACGTTCTATTATTTTCAAAATTTATCGAGTTTTATCGATGTATATCGCTAGGACAAGGTCAGGGAAGTGGTAACTAACCTTGAAAACATTTGTCTCCATGTCATAGTCGCGGCGAAGGCGTGACTTTGATTCGAAATGGGTTTTATATTGTATTCAAGATATTAATGTGAATCGAGTAAACTTATCAAACAAAATATACAAATAATACATGCATGAACCTATACTAATGTAGGCACGAGGAGAACCAAATAGGAACTTCCAAGTTAGGATTGGATTGGATAGCATCGCTTCGAGGTAAGTGGAGTTTGCTTTATTCTTAATCATGCCTTAATATTCGTTATGATAGAACTCATGTATCAGATTGTGGAATTCATTGGAATATGTCTCTACACTCTTATTGATCTTGCTTGTTATATCGTTTGCATTCTCTTAAAATGAATGCTTGTGGAACTAGTTTATTGATATTGATGAATGCATGCTTACACCTTAGGTTGGGGAGCCCGCGGCCATGGGTACCTTCTTCTATGGTGGTTATGAGATCTTCATGTGTATAATCTTTCAGATTTCATAAGACAAGCTTTGATGTCTTTTATGACAGTTCGGGGTTTACCTTTGATAAGTCATGTTGGCATTCAGGCATAAGTGTGGCTTTGATGTCTTTTTTAGCAGCTCAAAGTTATCCCTTGATGACTTACGTAGGTGTTCCGGTCCATGATGGTTGAAATATCTAGTTTCCACTTCTCTTGATTCTATGGCATTCATTGTATCATTGCAAACTTGTTGGATTATTGTTTGTATATTGATCTTGTTTGTTATATCGTTTGGGTTCTCTTCAAATGAATGCTTGTGGAACTGGTATATTGATATTGATGAATGCATGCTTACACTTTAGGTTGGAAGGCCCGCGGTGTAACGGCCCATTTTATTAACGTCATTATTTATTTCATAATTTCAGACATGGACATCAGCTCGGATCCACGTGGACGCAGTGAGTAGGCTAGGACATACGTCGACCTAGGTACACTAGTAAACTGTGTGTTGTATTGTTTAATTGCAATGCGTTTTATGTAATTATTTGATAATACATAGCATGTGTGTATGTTGAATGGTTATATCATGCGAGGTGGTGTGAATGATAGTCACCTCAAAATGCGTGTCAACGCAAGTATCGAGAGGCGAAGTACGGGCACTAGTGAACTCGACTAATTGATGCCCTAAGTAATTAAATTGAAATGGGTAATGTAAACATAGGCTAATTAAATTGAAATTTTAAATAATAGACTATGGCGCGCCTCGAAATACGTGTCGAGACGGTGGGCACCAAGTATCGGGTAGCCGAAGTTTAGTGGGACCATGAATTGGTCAATTTTGATAAATAAAACACTAACCATATGGTTTAATAAGGCTTAATTTAAGGTACCTAAATCAAATAAATGAAAAGCCTTTAGTTTGAACTAATAGTGAGGATCATGGATGGACCTGAAGATGATAATTATGAGTAATTCTAGGAGATGAATGTATTAATGGAGTCATAAGGTGGTGTGGGATAGCATGTTTATGAACCACAGGATAATCCTCGAGATACGTACGCATACTTGATAAAGACCAAAACTATATAAACCAAGTTAGTGGGATTTTTAATCAAATCACTTAAAATGTTCATGCAAATTCAGAGAAACGCCTGAGGAAGAGAGGGAATCTAAGCTGGAATTAAATCATTCTTGAAGACAATTCAAGTGGTCCAACCTAGGTAATCACCTTCCTAATCTCATAAACTTTTCAATGAACCCATTTTTTGTGTTTTTTGTAAAATTCGAGTAGGAGGTTTAGATCCCTGGTTTTTTATGGAAACTTAATGAATTATGGGTTTAATGATCATTTCTATTGTAGATTGATCATTGGTTTTGCATGAATTGGGATTTTTGTTGAATTTGGAAAAAAACTACTGAATGTTAGGATTTGTGCATTTTGACTTAATTGTTGTTATGATGTGAGTCTAACAGATGTTTTGGAGTTAATAATGTATGGAGAGGGTATAAACCAAGTTAGAGTAGCTAATTGAGAGGGGAAGGACATAATTCTCGATGTGAGAATTATGTCACAGAGGGCGATAAACGCGCTAACTAAGCTGGTTAGCACGCTAATCGTTCTGGGTTTCCAACTATTTTTCGAAATGAAGAACAGTAGCGCTAGACAGATCCCCTAGCATGCTAACTTCACCAAGTGAGCTAGGTAGATCCATTAGCACGCTAACTTCACCTAGCGCACTAGGTAGACCTCTTAACGCACTAATGTCAGATAAAATATGAATTTAAAGGTTATTTTAGTGATTTTGAACTTTATACATGTCTAAACACTTGCAAACAACCTAAACTTATAAAATTGGACTTTAGGGACTTAGTGTACTGTAGCTCGGTGTTGGGGGGCTTGTCTGGTCGGATACGAGAATCCCGGGAGGTCAGAGAGCGGTTTGAGGTTTCTAAAACCTAACTGAAAATTCTGAGTATTTGATCCTATTTTAAATTTCACTCATATCATTTCCTTGTTGATTTTGATAATCCATTATATTATTTGGACATGGGTTGAGGTTACTCCCCCAAATTTCCTAGTTGTACATTCATGATGCATTAGACTGTAGCACGTGTGACTCGGCCCTCAATGAACGTTAACCTAAGCTTGCCCTTGGTTCATGTGTCAATGGCTCAACGGATTTGGCAAGCACCGTGAGGGACCAAGTGTCAGGCCAGTTGGGCGTGACCACTGGTGGGAACTTGGTGACCTGAAGTATAGTCTAGTCCATCTGGAGCGATCACACACATTTGTTAGCTTAGTTGTTATCTATTTATGCGATGAGCCATTTATAGTTGTCAATCTTTATGTTTCGCATGTTTATTTGACAGTACTTCTTGCATTTCCTTACTTTATTTATGCGAATGCTAAGAGGGGTCCCTTGGAATTTTACTTACTGTACTCGTCATCTATTTTTTTGTGATGATTAAGTGTAGATCCTAGTACTAGTACGGGCAAGGGGATCCTAGGTGACTACATTTGAATGCCCGTCGTCGAGGACTTACTAGTACATGCTTATTTTGATATTTTGCATTATTTTGGGTATTGGGGACTCGAGATGACACGGTACATTTATATATACCTTGCTTATGGTACTATCGCTTATATATAGAGTACTCTTCCGGGTTTTCCACAAAATGAGTTGCTCTTATAAATAATGTTTACCATGCTAGTTACTTATTCTTATTGTATCAATTAATGTTTCCGCTGATATATGTTAACTTGTAAGATATAACCCACTAGTATGGTTAGGCATTAGAATAAACTTTTGAATACTTAAAGAGAATAAGTTAAGAAAATATTGATAATCCACTAACTAATTTGATAAAACACAAATGGACAAGAATTCTGAGACAAAAGGTAGACGGGCAGGTGTTGCACACGTGTAGCTGGGCCCACCAGGCAAGGAGTACAAGGAGACACGTCACCTCGGGGTGGCCTGGCCGCCACAGTTGGTATCAAAGAAGGAGTTCTAAGAACTTGGGAATGTAAAATGAAAGAGCATTCAATTTAATAAATAAACTTTAGTTGTGGAAACCCGACGTTATTACCTTAGAACTTTAATTGGGAAGTGATGTGAGGCGGGTAAAGATAGGGCTTATATTGTGTTATATTTCCATTTTATATATATGATATATGTCTATACACCGAGGCTGATCTAGAGCATGCTTCTTGATGCAAATTATGGACGAACAGTCGACTACGCCTTTAGTGACTAGTCAGACTAGTGATGTAGCTAGGGGTTCCCCGGTTATAGCTAGTATGGATGATCGACTCTCGGCACAGGAGACTCAGATGGCCGAGGTACTACGTTTGTTATGAGATCAGATCGCCGCAGTGACAGCACTTGCTATAGTGGTTTCCGCACCCAGAGAGCCAGTAACAATTCCTGTACTTACGGGGATAGTCGTCGCCCTACTTATTTCCCAAACACCGTTGAGAGGTAGCAGCAGAGACACAGATAGAGAGAGCCACTACAATTGTTGTTCCACTAGGGACGCCAACTCCTACACTTCCACCCACAACCACGGATCAGATGATTGCTAGCACTACTACCTCTGCTACATCAGGATTCGACTTGGCTCTAGGGACGAAGATGTTAAGAGAGTTTCTAAAGTTTCAGCCAGGCTTCTTTAATCGAGGTGGTGAACCCAAGGTTGCGGGGAAGTGGATTGTGTCTCATCAGCATTTCCATAAGTTGACGAGGAATGATGAGAGTGTTCAGGCATGGTTATCTAGAGCATGCTTGAGAGGCCACACAACAGTATGGTAGACCACATATCAGGATACCAATCCAGAGCCGACGACATGGGCTGAGTTTAGGGAGTTGTTCTATGATCAGTACATACCCATGGAGGTGAGATTGAGATTGAGAGAGGAGTTTTTGACCCTAAGACAAGGTAACCGAAATTTGTTGCAGTATATGGAGATATTTCGGTACTTACTCCAGTTCTTGATGGATGTAGCTGGGATGGAGCATCTGCATATATATTATTTCACCAGAGGAGTTGAGGATAGGATTGGTTCGGCAGTGGTATCATCTGGGGCACCCACTTTGCAGGACATATTTGATAGAGCTTTGGCGCTAGAGACCTACCTGATGTAGAGGGATGACAGAAGTGTGATTAGGACTGAGGTACAAATGGGGTAGCAATCTCGATCGGATCAGAGGCAGAAGAGACAAAAGGATCATTTGGATAAAGATCGAAGGCATGACAGACATGATCGGGCCCACGGGGATGATCACCAGGCCAGTCAATTCCAGTATGAGGAGAGACAACTGGTTCACGCTATTGCACCAGCACCGATTGATCAGCATAGGCCGCTACCACAATTGTACCATTGGGGTCGAGATCAGGAATGACATGATAAGGGTCAAATACACCAGAGTCAGGGTCCGAGATCGGAAGATGGATAGGCTGGTAGGCAGGATAACCGCAAATGTCCCAGGTGTGGTCAAAGGGGACATTTGAGGATAGGCTACAAGACACCACCGTCACCACGTCGAAAGCCAGAGCAAGCTAAAGAGAGCCCATGCGGTAGCGCAGCTGGATGGCGGGGCGACCAAATAGCTCGTCGATGGTACATTATGTATTTTTGGTAGACCTATGCATGCTATGTTTGATTCTAGTAGCACTTTATCATTTATTACTGGGCGTATTATTCGAGAGTTAGGGTTAGATACACAGACACTAGACACACACTTTGTCCTCAGTACGGCCGATGGGAAAAAGATATACTCTAACCGGATATGTAGAGATATGATGGTAGATGTTAAGGGACATCATTTACCGACATATCTTCAAGTATTAGAATACTTAAAGTTTAGTGCTCTTCTCGGGATGGATTGGTTGTCACCTTATCATGCATGGATAGATTGTTACGATAAGTGGATTGAGTTTCGTATTCCTGGGATACCAAAGTTCTCACTAATTGGATCCGCGAGTGACTTACCTATCACTAGTGGTCGACTAGCTATAGTGCAGGAGATGTAGGCATTTGTAGCAATAGCTGAGTCCCAGGTTAGGACAGAGGTCAGGATTAAGGACGTTCCGGTAGTTAGAGATTTTGTTGATGTATCTCCGGATGACCTACTAGAATTGCCACCGCTACGAGATATTAAGTTTATCATTGAGTTGATACCAGGGATGCAGCCGATCGCTAGTAGACCTTATATGATGTCTCCATTGGAGCAGGAGGAGGTTAGACGATGGCTAGATGAGTTGTTGGAGAAGGGTTTTATTTACCCTAGTATGTCACATTGGGGAGCTCCAGTGTTGTTTGTGAAGAAGAAGGATGGTTCGATGAGGATGTGCATAGACAATAGGAAGCTGAATTAGGTGACAGTTAGGAACTGTTACCAACTTCCTAGTATAGATGATTTGTTCAATCAATTGGCAGGCGTCATATTCTTTTCGAAGATTGATCTTCACTTAGGTTATCATCAGTTGAGGATTCGAGATAAGGATATTCAGAAGACCACTTTCAACACGAGGTTTAGGCTCTTCGAGTTTACAGTCATGCCGTTTAGGCTGACTAACGCCCCGGCTATTTTCATGGATTTGATGCACATGGTCTTAAGATCATATTTGGACATATTTGTCATAGTCTTCATCAATGAAATCTTGATCTACAGTAGGACTCGTGAAGATCACGAGAGACACCTCAGGGCAGTTTTGACGAAACTGAGAGAGCACAAATTATATGCCAAACTCAGTAAGTGTGACTTCTGGCTGAGTGCGGCGAAAATTTTTAGACATGTCATCAGTGATCAGGGTATCTCTATGGATTCAGAGAAGATTCAAGCTATCATTGACTAGAGGACACCCGAGTCTATTACTGACATTTGGAGTTTTCTTAGACTGGTAGGATAATACCAGTGGTTTGTGCAATATTTTTCCTCGATTGCAGTATCGATGATGAGACAGACCAATAAGGATGTTAGATTTGATTAGTTAGAGGAGTGTGAGCAGGCTTTTTGTGAGCTGAAGAGGAGGTTGACTTCTGCACTAGTATTGACATTACCGGAGCCTAGCAAGACTTTGACAGTTTATACAGATGCGTCACGCATTAGTTTTGGATGTGTATTGATGCAAGAGGGTAGACTAGTTGCATATCTTTCTAGACGATTGAGACCCTATGAAGGGAATTATCCAGTGCACGACTTGGAGCATGCAGCAGTCATCTTTGCACTAAAGGCATGGCAACACTACCTTTATGGAGAGAGGTTCATATTGTATACAGATCACTAGAGTTTACGATATATCTTCACTCAGAGGGATCTGAATATGCGCCAGAGGAAATGGTTTGAGCTTATGAAGGACTACGACTTCGCTATTGAGTATCACCCTAGAAAAGCGAACGTCGTAGCAGACGCATTGAGCAGGAGCAGGATTGATAGTCAGTCTATTTTACGACATATGACACACGAGCATGGCTTGTTATAAGCGACAATAGTTATGTGCATGACAGAGATGCCGACTACGACTAAGTAGCACATTTGTTGTCAGATGAGACTTCCGACGGTATCGATTGAGCGAGTTGCCGAGTGTCAAAGGGCTGATGGGATTTAAGAGTGGTTCAGTGGTCTGGCTCGAGACTTGGAGTGCACTGATTGGGTAGAGACCACAGATCAATGTTTGAGACACCGAGGGAGATTGTGGATACCTGCAGATCAAGAGATACGGGATGGGATTCTTGAGGATGCACACCTGTCTCGTTATACATTACATCCTGGTCGGACCAAGATGTACCATGACTTTAGGTGACTATTCTGGTGGTTAGGGATGAAGGCTGACATAGGGGTGTACGTCAGGAGTTGTCACATATGTTAGCAGGTGAAAGCTGAGCAGAATAGACCTGATGGACTATTACAGCCATTACCCATTCCACAATGGAAATGGGGGCACATCACCATGGATTTTGTTAATGGACTATCGCAGACATCAAGGCGTCATGATGCAGTTTGGGTTATATTTGACAAACTGACGAAATCAACTCAATTAATTTCGCTGTCTATGAGATACACATTCCCACAGCTGAGCATATTGTTTGAGCGGGAGATTATTAGATTGCATAGGGTGCTAGTTTCTATTGTGTAGGATAAAGATCCCAGGTTGACTTCGAGGCTTTGGGAGGTTATGCAGGAGCAGTTTGGCACAAGGTTACAGTTTAGTACGGCTTATCATCCGCGGACCGACGGATAGTCAAAGCGACTGATACAGATTTTGGCGGATATGCTCATGGCTTGTATATTGCAGTTTGGGGGTTCGTGGGAGGATTATTTGCCTTTGTGTAATTTTTCATATAATAACAACAATCTGGCGAGTATTGTTATGCCACCGTTTGAGGTGGTGTATGGGAGGCCCCGTAGATCACTTACGTATTGGGCGAAGCCAGAAGATACAGTGACTGTTGGGCTTGAGATAGTTGTTGATCACACAGAGAAGATTATATAGATCCGTCAAAGATTACGAGCCGCATAAGATAGACAGAAGAAATAAGTGGACCGATATCACGAGGGTCAGAGCTATGAGGAGGGCGACTTGGTATATATGAAGGTTACCCCTTAGAAGGGTGAACAAAGGTTTGTTATTAAGGGGAAACGACTCCAAGATTTATTGGACCATTCAAAATAGTAGAGAGAGTAGGCAGGGACGCATATTGCCTAGAGTTACCTGCTGAGTTAGTTGTGGTTCATCCGACATTTCACATTTTGATGTTGAGACTAGCTAGGTAAGGGCCGAGACCAATGATTGATTTGGGGTAGATTAAGGTTCAGCCTTACGTGACTTACGAGGAGAGGTAGATAGAGATCGTTGACCGCGGAGTTGAGATTCTCAAAAACAAGGAGCTCTATAAGGTCCATGTTCGTTGGCAGTATCATGGGACGGAGGGACTACTTGGGAGCTCAAGTCGACGATTCGAGAATGATACCCTCAATTATTTATTTAGTTAAATTTTGTTAAATTTCGGTATGAGATTTTATTTAGTTGGGAAGAACTGTAACGACCCATTTTATTAACGCCATTATTTATTTCGTAATTTCAGACATGGACACCGGCTCGGATCCACGTGGACGCCGTGGGTAGGCTAAGACACACGTCGACCTAAGTACACTAGTAAATTGTGTGTTGTATTATTTAATTGTGATGCATTTAATGAAATTATTTGTTAATATATCGCATGTGTGTATGTTGAATGGTTATATCGTGCGAGTTGGTATGACGAGTAGTTGCCTCAAAATGCGTGTCAACATGGGTATCAAGAGGCGAAGTATGGGTACACTAGGGAAATCGACTAATTCATGGTAATACAACTAAGTTATTCAATTGAAAATGGGTAATGTAACCATAGGCTAATTAAAATGAAATTTAAACAATAGACTATGGCGCGCCTCGAAATGCATGTAGAGAAGCGGCGCACCGGGTATCGTGTAGCCAAAGCTTAGTGGGACCATGAATTGGTTTATTTTGATAAATAAAACACTAACTATATGGTTTAATAAGGCTTAATGTAAGGTACCTAAATCAAATAAATGAAAAGCCTATAGTTTGAACTAAATAATGAGGATCATGGATGAACCTCAAGATGATCATTGTGAGTAATTCTAGGAGATGAGTGTATTAATGGAGTCATCAGGTAGTGTGGGACAGCATGTTTATGAACCATAAGATAATCTTCGAGATACGTACGCACACTTGATCAAGACCAAAATTATATAAACCAAGTTAGTGGGGTTTTTAATTAAATCACTTAAAATGTTCATGCAAATTCATAGAATAACCTGAGGAAGAGAGGGAGTCTAAGATGGAATTCAACAATTCTTGAGAACAATTCAAGTGATCCAACCTAGGTAATTATTTTCCTCATCTCATACACTCTTCAATGAACCCATTTTTATGTGTTTTTGGTAAAATTCCAGTTGGAGGGTTAGATCCATGGTTTTTAATGGAAACTTAATGAATTATAGGTTTAATGATCATTTCTATTGTGGATTTATCACTAGTTTTGCATCAATTGGGATTTTTGTTGAATTTAGAAAAAAACTAGTGAACATTGGGTTTTGAGAATTTTGACTTAATTGTTGTTCTGAGGTAAGTCTAAATGATGTTTTGGAGTTAATAATGTATGGAGATGGTATAAACCAGGTTAGAGTAGCCAATTAAGAGGGGAAGGACATAATTCTTGACTTGAGAATTCCATCACAAAGGGGAAAATAGCGCGTTAATCATTCTGGATTTCCAACTGTTTTTCAAAATGAAGAAAATTAGCGCATTAGACAGATCCCCTAGCGTGCTTACTTCACCTAGCGTGCAAGATAGACCTATTAGCATGTTAATAGCAGATAAAATATGAATTTGAGGGCTATTTTAATGATTTTCAACTTTATACATGTCTAAACACTTGCAAACAACCTAAACTTATAAAATTGGACTTCACGGACTAAGTGGACCGTAGCTCGGTGTCGGAGAGCTTGTTGGGTCAAATACGGGAGTTTGGGAGGTAAGAGAGTGGTTTGAGGTTTGTAAAACCCAACTAAAATACTCTGAGTATTTGATCTTGTTTTAAATTTCATTCCTATTATTTCCTTGCTAACTTTGTTATTCCATTCTGTTACTTGGACGTGGGCTGAGGTTACTCCCCCGGATTCCACTCTGAGTGTTCATGAAGAACTGGACTGTAGCACGTGTGACCCAGCCTTCAGTGAACGTTAACCTGAGCTTGCCCTTGATGCACGTGTTAGTGACTCGACGGATTTGTTAGTTTAGCAATTTTCTATTCATGCGATGAGCCATTTACAGTTGTTTGTCTTTACATTCTGCATGTTTATTTGACAGTACTTCTTGCATTTCCTTACTTTATTTATGTGAATGCTAAGAGGGGTTCCTTGGGATTTTACTTATTGTACTCGTCATCTGTCCTTTTGTGATGATTGAGTGCATATTCTAGTACTAGTAGGGGCAAGAAGATCCTAAACGACTACATCTGATTGCCCACCGTCAAGGACCTACTAGTACATGCTTATTTTGATATTTTGTATTATTTTCAGTATTATGGGACTTGAGATGACACGCTATATGTATATATACCTTGCTTATGGTATTGTCGCTTATATATAGAGTACTCTTCCAGGTTTTCCATAGTAGGATTTGCTCTTATAAATAATGTTTACCATGCTAGTTACTTATTCTAATTGTATCAATTAAGGCTTCCACTGATATATGTGAACTTGTAACATACAACCCATTAGTATGGTTAGGCATTAAAATAAACCTTTTAAATACTTAAAAAGAATAAGTTAAGAAAATACTGATAATCCACTAACTAATTTGATAAAACACACATGTACATGAACTTTGAGAGAAGAAGTGGACGGGCAGGTGCCGGACACATGTAGTTAGCCCCACCGGGTAAGGAGTACACGAAGACACTTCACCCTAGGGTGGCAGGGTTACCATACGCGGCCACGGGTTACTTCTTCTATGGTGGTTATTAGATCTTGATATGTATAACTTTTGAGATTTCATAAGACAAGCTTTGATGTCCTTCATGACAGTTGGGGGTTTTCCTTTGATAAGTCATGTTGGCGTTCAAGCATAAATGTGGCTTTGATGTCCTTCCTAGCAGCTCGAAGTTATCCCTTAATGACTTACGTAGGTTTACCGGTCCATGATGGTTGAAATATCTAGTTTTCAATTCTCTTGATTCTATGACATTAATTGTATCATTGTAAACTTGTTGGATTATCGTTATTAGGCACTATTTATTATATCTTGCATTTTATAGTACTTTTAGTTATGTACTTGATCTTGCCCAAGATGACAATAGGTTTCTTAATAATCCTTTGTTGAATGTTAGTTATTACTTCACTAGGTATTACTTGGATGAGGAAAAGATAAGGTTGTACCGTAGGAGATCTTTTTCATGTGCGTTGGTTTGAGTAATATTTTTCTATTTTGTTTTTGAGATTTTTTATATAATAAACGTGGGATTTTATATGGGTTTATGTTTAAACCGCAACTTGTTAGACTTTAAAGGCTTTTATTTTTGCACCTATTAGCCTTAGTTTGTCTTTGTAGAATATCTTGGTTTATTTTATGGAGGTTAAGATTTACTAGATCATCGCCTGACTCATTGGGTTATCTTGAAGGTTTCGGCGATGGTTTAGGTCGGGCGGTCCTGACCCATCTAGTTTAGGTTGTATCATTTTGTATTAGAGCTTTAGGTAGCAGAACCTAAAGGGACGGTGTATAGGGAAGATCACATCTCGTATCACAATTGGTGATATAATCTTAAGTAATAGAGCCTATAGAAAAAGTGATGTCCAATCCTGAAATTGGTAATAAAACTCAAATGAAAATCACAGATAGTATCCAAATAGTATCTAACTTAAGCTACCTTTAGGATTAGTAAGTTGTTGAACTTAGGAAAGGTTAGTCCTGCTTACATAATGAAATTATCTATGTAGGCTTATGGTTTGCATTGACTTATTATGCACAAGTGACCAAACTTAAGAAGGGAAGTGAATTAAAATTAACAAGTACATGTTATGAAGCTATTTGCTTATTTATATAATGTCTATGTCGTTAGATTTGTTTTTCGTTTATTATGTCTCATGTGTTAATTCTTGGAACTAACTCCTTGAACTGCTCATAATGCATAACGAGTACTCGAGGTGGAAGTTCCTATGGCCTGAGGAGCACCATGGGTGCACATGGGACTGATGATGGACATTAGCATGCTCAAATGGTGTGCCAGATGGCTGAGATGGCTAAGAGTCCTCGCAGGGCACTTGAGGACATGTCTGCGACATAGGAATGCAAGATGACTAAAAGTAATCGTAGGGCATTGGATGAGTAGTCTACTACACAATACTGACGAATGACAGAGTTCATGGATGCTATTAAAGGATAGAGAGCACCAACACATATACCACCACAACATAGGCCACCACCAGTTACACGAGCTGGTTTGGAACCTATTCCCAAGGCTCCATATAAGGAGGAAGATGTAGCTAAGTCAGTCGTAAGGGTAGGAGAAGACCCAGCAGCACCAGCGTAGGTAGTTAGTGTAGAGACATTGAGCATTTGTCACGGCCCAAATCTCTAACCCCCGTTTTAATTCCTTAATCAGGATCATCGACCCTTGACGTGGGACCTACACTGTGATACGTGCACCAACCGAGGCACGTGGCCGAGGTATATCGTATTTTTGTATTGATGTATGCCTAGTGTTATGTATTGTGTAGACTTACTAAGTCGGTTTGTACAGTTGTAGGCGTCGAGACGAGAGCAGGGACACGCCTCGAGTAGCGTGCAAACTGGGGAACCGGGTAGTTAACATTTTGGTAAGTCTTATTTAATACTAATATGAAATAAGGAATTACTTATAAGCATATGGTTGTGTTTGTTAATGTTAATCAAATTAAAGGCCTATAGTTGAGTAAATTAAATGGAAAGCATAAGATTGGTCTAGAGATACACATTGGCACATCTAGGAACTAGGTGAGTAATGAAATGGTGTCACTTGAGGTTGAGTTAGTGGGAGTTAGTGGGATATATGGCAAGAGGTGGACCATTAGATATTCCTCGGGATACATAAATCCATGGAGATCAAGGGCTAGGAAGGAACATCACCTTAATATATAACATTAGTGATCAAACAACATGCAAACCAAATCACTCATTCATTTTTGCTGGAGAAGAAGAAGGAATTGCTGGAGAGGAGTGAATCATCAAGGTGTTGAAGGAATCCATGGGAGTTGGTGAGAAATTCTCAAGGTAGGGTGCTACATCAACTAGGTACATAACTTTTTAGTTGAAATTAGAACAAGTTCTGGTTTTAGGCTAATTTCAGATGGTATATGATTGAGTGTTTGCAATTGATTTATATATTTAGATTCCTCATTTCAATCTGATAATCCAGCTATATTGAAGTTCTTAATTTGGTTTTGAAATCATAAAGATATGAATTTTTGAAGTTGCAACACCAAAACTAGAATTCTGCATGTTGTATTAGGAATCAACCTGTGTAATTTGGTCATAATCTGCCCATTTTAGATCCAAATTGATCCAAACCAGTGGCATTTGAAAGCTTATTTAAAGTGGAATAACCTTTCTTAACTGAAGGTATTTTGATTCAAATGTTTTTATGTCCAAACATGCTCTACAAATAGGTACTGGAATTAAAAAGGAAAGTTTTGAAACTAAATTTGTTAAGGTCATAAATCCCTAACTACTTATCCAAATGAGTTGATCTTTTAGTATGTTTTATTGGGGTATATTTTATGCCTTCTGACCAAAAATCACATTTTTTGGAACTATAGATTAGGAGAAATAGATTTTCTAAATCCGCTGCTCGGATTAAATCTCAATTAGACCTATGTTTAGTAAAATCATGATATCTCTTTCATTTTAAATCAAAACTTTGTAAACTAAGCCTTTCCGGAAACCTAAGATAGAGACCAACAATAATTTTACTGATGGAGGATTAGGATATTTCGACCATTTCATGCCTAAAAGTGCGTTAAGATGTAGGATTGAAATTGAAACTTAATTTAGTCTTTAGGGGCTGATTTAGGAAGATTGATTTAAAGTTTATTGAACCAATTTGAATACACAATAAATACCACTAAATTGAGCTTCAACCCACTATATTTGAATTAATGAGACACCAAACTTAGGAACCTAGGAAAAGGGTACGGGAGAGCGAATACAAGATTTATAGTATCGGGAGGCCAGTAAAGCTAGGACTTTACTTTGTTGTTGTGAGTATACCCAATGGCAACTTTACTTGGCATTTCATTTCTATTAATTGTTGTCCTTGCATAGTCCTTTTGACTATTTTGCCTTTGTATTCTTATATCATGTGTTCTTTGTGTCTATGCTCACTTGATGAGTCTAGTTTGCATGATATCCATTCATTTGATTTGATTCATTGATTATATCTCATGTTATGTCTATTCTTGTTGTTTTAAATGTGAATTGAATGATAAATAGCATGCTATTAGGCTAGTGAATATCTTATAAATGTTTAAGAGGACTTGTATTCCTTATTTGTTTAGGTGTGTAGATGTGCCTATGCCTTGACAATCCGTACTTGGTATTTCTTGAGATTTAAAAAGTAGTTTTCGCATTTAGGTCCCGTACTCGATCGAGGTGTGCGCGACTCACAGGGTTAGAGTCCCTAGGGATGTCGGCACATGTTACTTGACACTGTATGACACTCGGGGTTAGAGTCCCTGAGGTGGTCTACATACCGGGGTTAGAGTCCCTGGTAACATTTGGGTTAGAGTCCCTTGTGCTATATGATTATTGAGTCGGAGTGACATGTTTCACTACCGACCGGACCTAAATCACCACTACTTAGCCTAATGTCAGTATCACTTGTTTAACTCTGGTATTTACTCGCATATGGTTTATTTTCCAGTTTTCCCATTTATATGCTTTTAAATACCATTTGAATATTTGGAAATGCAAATTAAACTTGTCATCGGGGATTACTGTTTTATTCTTGTACTCACTGTCCTTTTTTATGACGGTGGGTGCAGAGCCGTCTACCAGCAGGCCAGGCAATGAGAAGATCGACGATTATCCCTGAGCCCGCGGTGCGTCACTGCATCGATTATATGTCTTCTTTTGGTATTTTGATTGTATATGTTATATGTCTTTCAGATATTATGGTTGTATATTGGGTTGAGCGTTAGTTCCATGAATTGACTTAGACTATTTTACTGTTTCAATGCATTTTGAGGACTTTATATATGTGACGCCATTTCCTGGTTTTCCACACTTAGGATTTTATAAATGGCTTCCGCATAAGTTACTAATTGTTTCTGCATAATCAATAAGACTTCCGCTAATTAATTAATTTAATAAAAAGTTTTAATTAACTCTAAATTTTATAAACTGGTAGGACTAGTGTATTACTTATCCAGAACACGAAAAAAGAGGGTCTAGGTTGTAAAGGCTGACTAATACGTAGTTAAGTCCTGCGTGGATATGATTAGGGATTAATTACGGGATTAGGCCGGGCGGTGCCCTAGATTATGAGAGGGTCCGTCACAACATTCTTAAAGCCTAGAAAAAGTTCATGAAATATGATACACCACACTTTTATGGTGATTTCTATGTCGGAGAGGCAGAGGAATGGATTGCATGCATGGAGAAGAAACATGAAGTCTTAAGAATTGACAATGCTACTATGGTATTCATGGCATCAAATCTTCTAGAAGAGATAGCATATAAGTGGTGGAAGTCTGTTAAAAGGACTGATGGACCAACCGTGACTTGGTCGAGGTTTAAGACTTTATTTTATGAACAGTACTTTCCAAATGTCATCAAAGATGCAAAAAGACGCGAATTTTTTAACTTAGTACAAAAAGGCAGGCCAATAAGGTATTATGAGTCAGACTATAATGAACTATCGATTTTGATCCAAATTACGTAGCCACCATCGCAAAGAGAGTCACCAAGTTTGTTGATAAGTTAGATAAACATATCAGGACAAATATGGTTGCGTACATGCCAGAGACTTATGCATGAGCAATGGCAAGTGCATGACATTGTGAGGTTGCATACTTACTATATCAAGAGAGAGGTCATGCCCTTACCACAGTCAATGGCTAAGGACAACAATCGAGGTTCTAGGAAAAACTGATGTTGAGGCAATTTTCTGGGAAACTCCCTTAAGAAAAATAAGATTGAATAGTATTCAGGCAGGTTCACTCATACTAATACAGCATCGAGGGCACCACACACTTCTTGAGGGACCACTCACACACCTGAACCATCAACTTCATGTGGTACGATAAATAGACCATCAACATCGATACCTTAGCAAAGCCTAGGTAAAGTGCCAATAGGGTTGAAGGAAGGAAATTTTGCAGCACTATCATCAACAAAATTTCAGATGCCTAGAGGATTATGTTTTTTTGCAAACAGTATGGACACTATAGGTCAGAGTGCCTTAGTAAGCCAGAGGTTTCGGTAGCTAGTGTAGCCGAACCAGTATAGGGAGGAGTGCATGTTGTTGTGGAGCCAGATAGTGAGGCCACTTGATAGTTGGAGGCAAGTACAGTTTACATTTGTGATAGAGGCAAGCATACACTATTTGATTTAGGTCTATTGTTTCATTTTTTCTAGTAAAATGGTTGACGAGATATAGCCAAGGCCAGTTAGAGCTAATATGATCTTGATTTTGAGTATTGTCGCAAGTGAGAAGGTTTATCCTAATACGGTGAGCAAGGGGTGTATTATTAAAATTGGGAATTATGTCTTACCACATGATTTGCCTATGTTAGAGTACTTATAGTATGATGCCTTTTTAGGGATGGATTTGTTAGCAGCTTATTAAGCCAATATTGATTGTTTTTGTAAGATAGTTACATTTTAAATCCCTAGTATTCCACCGTTTCGATATAGAAGTACGCACCTAATCGAGTTTCCACTCGTGGGAAGGTAGCAACCATTAGTGAGTGGAAAATTCTCATGAGTTTGAAAGTTATAGAGGAAGATGGTCGCGATGTTCAACTTGAACAAATTATGGTGGTTAGAGAATTCTCGAAAGTATTTCCTTCAGATTTTCCTCGAGTCGCTTTACCCCGAGATGTTGATTTTATCATTAGCCTTGTTTTTGGCATCAAACCCATATCCATACAACCATACATAATGGCACTCTAGGAACTAACTGTAATTGAGTTGAAGACTCAGTTAGACGAATTTCTTGAGAAAGTTTTTATTCACCTAAGTATGCCACCTTGGGGAGCACCAATGTTGTTTGTGAAGAAGCATGGTAGTTTGCGAATGTGTGCTAACTATCGACAGTCCAATCTGGTGACCATTAGGAACAAATATTCATTCCCAAGGATCAATGGCCTATTTGACCAATTACGGGGAGCGAAGTGCTTTTCGAAGGTAAACTTGAGGTTGAAGTATCATTAGTTAAAAATACGAGATGTAGATATAAAGTAAACCGCTTTTAGTACAAGAAATGGACATTACGAGTTCACGGTGATTCCCTTTGGACTTACAAATACTCCGACAGTATTTATGGATCTTATGGACAAAGTCTTTAGGCCTTAGCTAGATAAGTTCATCATTGTCTTCATTGACTATACCATGATTTATTCGAAAAGTCGGGAAGAGCACGAGAGTCATCTTAGAGTGACCTTGCGGACTTTGAAAGATTCCCGGTTGTATGCAAAATTTATCAAGTGCGAGTTTTGGGCTTTGGATGTGAACTTTCTAGGTCACGTGGAATGTAAAGGGCATTTCAGTAGATCCAGCTAAAGTTGATGTCATCACGATATGGCTGTAACCCACCACTGGATAGAGATTCAAAGTTTTATGGGATTAGCGGGCTACTACCAAAGGTTCATTTAGGACTTCTCAAATATTGTTGCACCAATGATAAGGCTGGCTCTAAAAATGTAGAATTCGAGTAGACTTCTCAAATATTGTTGCACCAATTCTTTCGAAAATAGGGAAAGAATTGGTTCTTTATACTGATGCTTCAAAGATCGAGTTGAGATGTATGTTGATGTAGGAAGGGAAAGTTATAGCTTATGCTTCCGAGCAACTAAAAGTGCATGATAAGACGCTAAATGTGGTTTACTTGCACAATATTCCTTCAATGTGCGAGATGAAATTAGACGAGCATATATAAAGATGGGCCCTTATCAACCTAAGTTGCCAGAATACCCACGAAGTCTATTTAGAAATCAATATCGTCGCTTTCAACCAAAATGGTTTGGGAAATTTCAATGGTTGGAGTATTCTCCTTCAAAGGATGCGGTATTTTGTTTCCCGTGTTATCTTTTTGAAAATGGTAATACACCTCACTGCACATTAACTAATTGAGGATTTAAAAATTGGAAGAGAGTTAATCAAGGGGTTAATTATCCATTCTTGATACATATGGGAAGTATCAATTCGCCGCATAGAAATTCTGTACAATCTGTTAAGGATTTGTCGAATGTTACTCAACACATTGACAGGGTGATAAATGCACAAACTTCAGAGGATGTTCGAAAAAATCGGTTGCGGCTTAAGGTTACAAGTGAGGCTGTTTGATGGCTTAGTTTACAAGGATGCGCATTTAGAGGTCATTGTGAAGGTTCAACTTCAGAAAATCGAGGAAATCTCATAGAAATGTTAAATCTTATGGATAGATTAAATGTTAACATTGAGGATGTTATACTCGACAATGCTCCAAGAAATGCAAAGTACACCTCACCAAATATTCAAAAAGAGATTTTGCATATTATGGCTAACATGGTGAGAAAAAAAAATTCGCAAAGAAATTGGAGATAAAAAGTTTTGTCTATTAGTTGATGAAGCCAAGGATGCAGGAGGCAAAGAAGAAATGGCAATTGTGTTGAGATTCGTGGATAGTCAAGGTTCAATTAAAGAGCGTTTTTTCGATATTGTCCAAGTCGAAAACACCGCTGCTTCAACACTTAAGAAAAGTGTATGTAACTCTCTTGCTCAGTATAACTTACTTATAGAGGACTTGCGTGGTCAAGGATATGACGGTGCTAGTAACATGCGTGGGGCATGGAATGGGTTGCAAGCTTTATTTCTCAAAGACTGTCCATATGCATATTATGTGCATTATTTTGCTCATCGACTACAACTAGCATTAGTTGCAGCTTCTAAAAAGGAACCTTCGATTTGGTTACTCTTTTCAAAGTTGTCTTCTATTGTTAACCTTATAGGTTCTTCTTCGAAACGCCTTACTGAGTTGCAAGCCTTTCAAGCTGTAGAGATCACACGTAAAGTAGCTAGTGATGAACGTGAAACTGGTAAAGGAGCTAATCAAATTGGAAGTTTACAACGAGCAGGAGAAACACGGTGGAGCTCTCATTTTGATTCTATTTGCAGTGTGATTGATATGTATTGGGCAACGATGCAAGTGCTTAAAAAAATGGTTAGTGATGGATCTACTGATGATATTCGTGGTGAAGCAAAAGGTGTTTTAATGATGATGGAAACTTTTGATTTCGTATTCATGTTGCATGTAATGCATAGAATTATGGGAATTACATATATGCTTTGCCGAAATTTGCAAGAAAAAACTCTAGATATTCTGAATGCAATAGATTCAATTGCCACAACAAAAGTACTTCTTCTAAAATTACGAAATGAAAGCTTTGATCACCTTTTGATGTGTGTGAATTCGGTTTGCATAGAGTATGAAATCGAAACACCTGATATGAATGCTTGGTACAAAGATGGCACAGGTCGTTCTTGTCAGCAAAAAAGTCTCGTCACAGTTGAGCATCATTACCACTTTGATGTGTTCAATTCCGCGATTGACTATCAATTGGAAGAGTTGAATTACAGATTCAATGATGATGCATTGGAAATCCTTAAGTTGAGTTGTGCTTTACAACCAAATGATCAGTTCAAATTATTTGATGTTGATCAAACATGTATTCTTGCAAGAAAGTTCTATCCTGCTGATTTTAGTGATCAAGAAATGCATCATTTGAGATGTCAATTGGAGCATTATGAGGTTGATGTACTTCACCACAAGTGTTTTCAGAATTTGTCATCAATTTCTGAGTTATTGGAGATATTAATTCGAACAAATAAGTCGCATCACTACAACTTGGTTGAGAGGTTGATTCGTCTTATTTTGACTCTACTTGTATCCACGGCATCAACAGAGCGAGCATTTTCAGCTATGAAGCGTATTAAGACTGATTTACGAAATAGAATGGAAGAAGAATTCTTGACAAATACTATGATCATTCATATTGAACGAGAATTCGCTCAAAATATCGATATAGATGAAGTAATTGATGAATTCGACTCTTTAAAGCAAAGGAGGGCACAACTTAAATAGGTTATTTTTCTTTATATTCTGATTTTTATATAATTGATTATTTAAGTATTATTTTTATTCTTTACCCAACAAGATAATTTATATTTGATTATATATTGTTTGTGTTTGCAACTGATACACTTTTCATTGATCGCGTCATGTTTGTGACAAATAGACAATAATTTTTTATTTAAGGTACTTTAGTTGAACTCATTATCTATTGATTTGGTTTCGATTTGATCTATTACAATTGTTTGTGTTCAAATGTTTTTTTTTTTTTTTGCTTAATAGTTTATGGCTTAATTTATGCGATAACCGTGCTAATTTTATGTTTGTCATGGATGCATATATATATATATATATATATATATATATATATATATATTATGTGGTATAATTTATTTAAAGTATATATAATAATATATAAAAATAATAATTTAAAAAATATTTATAGCCCAGGGCTATCAAAAATTCTGGATTCGCCCCTGCATGTGACGTGTTTTATATACTTTTAATGCGCGAATAAGAACCACTGATGAGAAAGGAGAGCCGTTCAATTGCTTGGCAGATGTGAAACATGGTGATAATATAAGGTACTCAAGGCGTGCCAAAAGTGAGTACAAGTTTTATGTTAGATCATGATGCTCATGAGACAAAAGAGACGTACATTTGCATCGTGTTGGCCGAATCAAATATGGATCGTAGAGAATATTGAGGTGATCTTCTTTATGCAATGTGGAGATGACAAGTGGGCAAACACAAGACTTAAAAGCCAAGAAACCTAAACATATAAATAGATGTTTAAGGGTTTATTGTTGGTGGCTCTCACATTCTCTCTGGAGTAACCTCTCCATTCCCCATTCCATTTTCTCCTCTCTGTCTCATCATTCTCTCCATCTTTTCTTTACCCTTTCTTTTATTTTTATTTTTTTATTTGTATTTTGTAATGGAGATTCATATGGCATTAGTAGGTTAAATTATAGTCTAAATCAAGGAGATATGTAAGTCATTTGTGAGATTCAATTCTTAAATTCCATATTTTTTATTAAAGTTTGTATTTTCGATTGCATTATTATTATGAGATTCTTTGTTACGGCTTAGATTCTTAGAATTTTTACTTATCTAATGTGTAAATGCATGTGCACACTAGTTAGGTTAGAATTCATTGCCGTTAGTCCTACCGCTACTCGGTAAGGGGGATCACGTTAGGTGGCAAGTGGGGCCTTGTCTATTGGCAACCAGTATGTCCCTATGCAATTCGGATATTAGATGGGTAGCAGTGTATTGTAATTTCCACACATGACAGGTGGACAATTCGACGCTAGTTGCCATTAATAATAGGTGTTCTCATAGAGCGCTAATGCTGCTAGTCTGTTGATAGCGTACGACATATCCGGTGGCTTTGCAAGTCTACTTAGTATGTAGTTGTGTCGCACATTCCCTCCACTGACATGAGGAGAACGAGGTGGCGTGAATCACTATAAACTTATCTACAAAACTTGATGAAAAATAACTTTTTTGAATCAAAGAATAAATCATACTTACGGTGGTCTATGTGTCTCCTTGATCTGGAATTATTATTTAATTTGCTAGTTTAGTAGTATTTATGTTTATTTATTCTTGCATTTACTTTCCTAATTATTAATTAGTTATTAGTTTAGATTAGTTTTCTATTTAAAACCCCATTTGATAACCTAGACTTAACCCCAGTCTTTGTAGGTTCGACCACGTATTTGCCTCACTACATATCCATGTAGTTAGTAAATCGGGACTATTATTGGTGTTGTATGACGCGACATCAGTGCACAAAAAGGACTTCCCAATTCACGATTTGGAGTTAGCAATAGTTGTTTTTGCTTTAAAGTTGTAAAGGCATACTTGTATGGAAAAAAATTACTGTTGTTCCCGGATCACAAGAGTCTGAAGTATTTGTTTACCTAAAATGAGCTGAATATGCATAAAAGGCGTTGGCTCAATTTCATAAAAGACTTTTATGTCACTCTTCAGTATTATCCCGGGAAGGCAAATGTCGTGGCAGATGCTCTAAGTTGTGTAAGGAAAGAAACAAGGGATACAGGCATAATGATGATAAAGGAGTATAAATTACTCAATGAGTCCTAAGTGATGTGTACTCATGAAATTTAGGAGAATGAGTCTAAAGTTTCAGGTTCATTAGCACGAGCTCAGATGAGAGTAGAGCCAGATGCCATTTTTAGGATTATTGATTATTAGAGTATTAATTCGGAGTATGGTAACTATAGATCACTGGCTGACAGTGAGGAATTTTCAGATTGGAAGCCTTGACAAGTGTTTGAGAATGGATGACACTTGACTTAAAATTTGGAAGAGAAATTTTTATTTGTTTTAGTGATAATAATTAAACAAGATAAATATCATATATTACAATGCATGAACAATCACTAAACGAGTTAGAAACTTTTACTAAGATTGACTATTATACAAATATCTTTGCGCTACGAACAATTAAGGCGGTCTTGTTGGCCGGTCGGCGGATTTCAGTTCCGAAAAGTAAAATTCACCTAAAATTTCTCATTGTTTTAATCAATCCGATAGGCCGAAACCGCCACTTATTTTCATTTTGAAAATTTTAATTAAAATGTTATTAATTAACTCGGGCCCTGCTTTAACTTAATATCTTATCATAAGCCAATAAGAATTTTAGATTCTTTGATTCCTTATTCAATACAAATTTGTTATATATCTCACCTATCTTATAGGATTTGTAATTCTTATCCGATTACAAGTTTATCTCCTATCTAATAGGAATATAATAACAGATAACCACAATATGATATATAATCAAAATCAATTTCGATTCTTCATACGAAACAAGGGATTGAATCAAAAAATGAAATATTTATCATGCAATAAACACCAGAATCATATTAAATTAATCACATTAACCAAATCATGATTTCTTTCATGGAGACATACATAATTATTGAATAAAAATGAAATGTATATTCAACATTAGAATTATGTTAACCTAAACATGACTTTTACCATGAACATACAAAATTCACATCGTTCAATATTAAAACATATGTTAATTGGTATATTTTAAATATGAATACTATCGTTGAATCAAATCATACGTATGTAACAATATACATGAATTAACAACATTCTTTAAAACCAATTATTGATAACAATTATCACAGAACTTATATGTACATCATATATGCATTAATCAAGATCAAGTTTTTCACACATATATCATATATACATCAGAGAAAACATGCAAACGTTTAATAAAATCGAGCCTAAGGCTCTGACATCACTGTTGGGTTTTGGGTTCATGCACAAAGGAAAATTCAAAACCATTTAAAAGAACTCCAACAGGATCGAAAATAAGTTCCATTAAACTAGATCTACAAAAGTAAACTATACCTTAATCCGTGATTTCCTTCTCTGATCGTTTGATCTCCAAGACATTCAAGCACCCATCTTTTATTGAAAATCCAAACACAAATGGTGACCACAATTTGGAGTGCTAGCCTCAAGAGATATTGAAAATGATTTTTCAATCTTTTCCAAAATCTAGAAAACTCAAAAATAGTAAAAACAAATATCTTATATCGTTTAGGGTTTCAACCTGTATTTATATGTATAGATAAGCCCTCACTTAAAATCTTATTTGCAACACAACTATTGTATTTAGGTAGTTTGAGCAAATTACACATATGCCTCTATGCATAAGTTATCATATAACAAATTGTAAAGGCTTTTATGTAATGAATTTTATCATATAAAATTCATTACTCCAGACCAATTGAAATTACGCAAAGTTATTCTTTGTGTGCGGCTTAATAGATTCATGCGATGTTAGCAGTGAACCAAAACTATTTTCGTACACAAGTCATAAGTGGTCTCTAGCAAGGCATTATAACTACCCAAGTAGAATGAATATAAAAATCGATACAACTTAATGAATAACATACATCATATCCTTTTGTCGAGTGATATCCTTTGATTAAACATAAGGCATGAAAAGTCACCCTTAATGTTCAATCGTACTAGTCTCGATCTTTAGGTAAACTAAAAACATCTAAGTGATATTGATCATATCAATTTACATGTACTTAGGCATTATCATTCTATCATATTGAGAGATCCACTGATATCTCTCTCTATACGAGTGTGAGTAATTCTATCTAGATTACATACCTTTACATATTAATTACATGGTACCCAACCACAATCTTTATAATTTTTCGATTAAAGACAATGTTTGATTGTGTCAAATTTTCATGCTCATAATATTGAAATCTATGGTAATCTCAAGTTGAAGGACTAAATGATATACCTATCATGAGTAACACCTATGACTTAATTCATCCATGTGGTGCTCACATAGCGAGTTAGTCTTGTACTTTGTTCCCTAATAAGTATTCATGATCTCGATTCGTATCCATAAATGCATGATCATCACATGACCATCAATAAAAATTCACACTAGTCTTAATTCATTATAGTTCCCAATATAATGACCGTCTAGGGACATTTAGGATATTTCAACAAATACTCATGGATCTTACTACCAGGTAACATGTAATCATTTATAATAAAATATCAAATGAAGACCTCTATTTTATTAACTAAAATTATAAGAAAACAATATTTATAGATTGACCTATGGCACATTCCCCTACATCTCCCACTTGCACTAGAGTCGATCATTCATGTATCTAATACCTAATGACATGACATGACCATCATGTTTCGCTTGTGGAAGGGCTTTCGTCAAAGGATCTGCTACATTGTCTTCTGTAGGAACTATTCAAATCTTCACATCTCCCCTCTAATTATTTTTCGAATGAGATGAAAACGTCTAAGTATATGTTTGGATCGATGGTGTGATCTTGGTTCCTTGGCCTCTGCTATCGCCCTGTTGTTGTCACAATACAAGCAAATAAGGTTAGCTATACTAGGAACCACACTAAGTTTAGAGATGAACTTTTTTTTATCAAAACTACCTCCTTAGCTGCATCGCACCTTGCAATATACTCAACTTCTATTATAGAATCTGCCACAGTTTTTTGCTTTAAACTTTTTCAGTTCACTACGCCTCCATTCAAAGTAAACACATATCCAGACTGCGATATGAAGTCATATATATCAGTTTGAAAACTTGCATCTATGTAACCATTTACAATAAGCTCATCTTCCAAACTTCCATAGACCAAACACACTTCTTTAGTCCTTCTCAAGTACTTAATAATGTTCTTTACTACTATCCAGTGACTCTCACCGGGATCGGACTGATATCTGCTTATTGTACTCAAAGCATATGATACATTAGGTCGGGTGCATAATATATAATACATGATCTTTTAGAGTCTTGCATACTGATCATATTCAATACCTTGTCAATATAAACACTCTAACTTAGATAGATCAGCCTTTTAGATCTATCTATATAGAACTTAATCCCAAGGATATAGGCTACATCTCCTAAGTCGTTCATTGAGAAACGCTTCCCTAACCAAGACTTGACACTCTGTAAGGTTGGGATGTCATTTCCAATGAGTAATATATCATCAACATATAGTACCAAGTAAACAACCACACTCCGACTGACCTTCTTGTATACATAAGGCTCATCTTCATTTTTAATGAAACAAAATTCCTTAATTGCTTCATCAAAATGAAGATTCCAACTCTGAGAAGCTTTCTTTAATCCATAAATGGATCTTTGAAGCTTGCACACCTTCCTAGAATTCTCAGGATGAACAAACCCTTTAGGTTGTATCATATACACATCTACAAGTAACTTTTTATTTAGGAAAGCTATTTTGACATCCATTTTCCTTATCTCATAGTCATAATATGCAGTGATGGAAAATATAATTCTAATGGATTTACGCATGGCTACAGGAGAAAAAGTCTCATCATAAACTACACCTTGAGTCAGTCTGAAACATTTTGCTACTAGTCGTGCTTTATAAGTATGCACATTCCCTTCCATGTTAGTTTTCTTCTTGAAAACTCATTTACATCCAGTGGTCTTACCACCTTCAGGTAAATCAATTAGGTACCAAACTTGCTAATCATACATAGATTACATCTCATAATTCATGGCATTAAGCCATTTATTTGCATCAGGGCTAGATACAACCTCTTGATAAGTAGTAGGCTCATTTTGATTCATAAGCAACGCCTCACAATTATCAGTAATAACAAATCCAAATCTCTTAGGCTGATGTCCACCCATATCAGACCTACGTAGGCCTTGTGATACCTGTAGAGGTTCAACTTGAACTTTGTTTATCTCCTATTATCGGTTGAGTATTTATTCCCATTGTTGTCTGTTGAAATAAACTTCTTTCTCATAAAAACAACATTCTGAGCAACAAACACTTTGTTCTCAGTAGGATTATAAAAGTAGTGTCCTCAAGATTCTTTAGTATAACCAACAAATAAACACTTGTTAGATTTGGCTGATGATTTTTCTGAGATTTGATGTCGTACAAAAACCTCACATCCCCAAATCTTAAGGAAAGACACACTTGGTCTTTTCCCAAACAACATCTCATATGGTGTTTTATCAATAGCTTTAGAAGCAACACCATTCTCTCTAAACACGACAATTTTTAAGGCATAACCCTAAAAAGAAATAGGAAGATATGTTTGATTCATCATAGATCGAGCCATATCCAATAAAGTTTGATTTCTCCTTTCAGAAACACAATTCCATTGTGGAGTTGCTAGAGAAGTTAACTGTGAGACAATCCCACAGTTTTTAAGATGATAATCAAACTCTTAGCTCAAATATTCACCACCTCAATCTGATCGAAGTGCTTTAATAGTTTTAGCAAGTTGATTTTGTACTTCATTCTAAATTGTTTGAAACATCTCAAAAGATAAACCTTTATGTTTTATGAGATACACGTAACTATATCTGCTGAAATCATCAATGAAGGTAATGAAGTATTGATAACCACCTATAGCCATTGTATTTATAGGACTGCATACATCAGTATGTATTAGACCTAATAAATCACTTTCCTTTTCACTGTGTCTAGTAAAAGGATTTTTGTCATCTTGCCTAGTAAAAAAGATACACATGTTTCATATGATTCAAAATCAAATGAATCTAAAATTTTATCTTTATGGAGTTTAGAAATGTGTTTCTCATTTATGTGGCTATGGCAAAAATAAGAGTATCTATGGACCTTTTCATGTTTTGAATATAAAGACCATCATACAAATCAGCATCCGCAAAGAAAATGTTTTTATGAGAAATTGAGCATTTATTAATCGTAATAATGAAATTAAAACTATCCAAATCGAAACATGAAACTGAAATGATGTTTCTGCTTAAGGTAGGGACATAATAAAAATTATTTAAAACTAAAACAAGTCCACTGGGTAAAATTTACTCATAACATCCTACAACCAACGCAGCAACCTTTGCTCCATTTCTAACTCAAATGATGACTTCTCCTTTATTTAGCTTTCTACTTTTTGTGAGACCCGACACATTGATTGAAAGGTGAGATCCACATCTGGTATCCAATACTCGGGAATCATTAGTAGACAAGTTAACTTCAATAACGTAAAAACCTGAAGCATTAGTCTCACTACTCTTCTTTTTCTTTAGATCTTCAAGATAGAGCTTGTAATTTCTGAACTAATGCCTAGGTGCTTGGCAAAAATGAAAAATTTCCTACTTTTTCATTTACCTTCTGGGACTATAAAGTAAAAGTAGCCTTAGGCTTAACTTGTTCCAGTGCCTTTGTGACAGTCCCAATAGCCTTGGCAACTTTAGCCTTGCCTTTGCCCTTTTTCTTTAAAGCCTTTCCTTTATAAACCATCAACACATTAGCAATGTGTTACTTGACATTCTGCTCAGCACTTTTAAGCATCAAATGCAACTCTGAGATAGACTTCTAAATGTTATTCACGTTATAGTTCATTAAAGATTGTGAATAACTATCGGACAATGAATTCAAGGTCAAATCCGTAGCCAACTCTTTGCTTATGGAAAATCCAACTCTCTCGAGATGGTCAATATAGCCCTTCATTTTTAAAACATGAGAACTAATTGATGCACCCTCAGCCATTTTGCAAGAATGAATGTTTTTGACAGTCTCAAACCTTTCTTGCCTAGCCTACTGTTGAGACATTTCCTTCAGCATCGTAGCCATATCGTAAGCTTCCATATGTTTCATGTCCTTTTGAAGTTCAGGAACCATGCTTGTCAACATAATGCATGCAACATTAGTTGAGTCGTTGATATGCTTAGTATGTGCATCCTTCACGGCTCTTAAAGCATTGGCTGGTGGTTCCTCAGGAATAGGATTATCTAAGACATACAACTTACATTCATGCTTAAAAACAATTTTCAAGTTTATGAACCAGTTAAAAATATTTGTCCCAGACAACTTATCCTTCTTAAGGAGGGATCGCAGTGACAAGAGATTAGTGTGACTTGAAGAGGCCGCAGATCTACAACAAAGATTACACAAAAGTTCATTTTCGTACAGAGGAACAAATTCCCACTAAATTAACAACCCTCCAAAAAACTCTATGTTAAATTAATGGACTAAAATCCATGTTTCACCTAATTCCAAGACAGCTAAGGCATGACACTTTGAATTAGATTATTTAGGTACGTACCAATTACCAATTACATCATATGTAACTTTTAGTTATTTTTTTATGAGACTATGACATCTTATTTTTAAGCTTGTTTTATCTCATCTAGTGACTAAAGCCCAAAGCTGTTTTGATAGCTTTATCAAGTCTAACCATTTCAAATGATAGAGTAACAGTTACTCAACTTCCCTCACCAAGATAACACAATACACTATGTGGAGGCAGACCCATATTGATGTGATCAAAGCTTTCACAAGTATTTGAGAATGGATGACAATTGACTTAAAATTTGGAAGATGAATTTTTATTTGTTTTAGTGATCATAATTAAACAAGATAAAAATCATATATTACAATGCATGAACAATCCTAAAACAAGTTAGAAAATTTTACTAATATTGACTATTATACAAATTTTCTTGCGCTACAAACAGTTAGCGGCAATCTCGCTAGCCAGTCAATGACTTTCAATTCCAAAAATTAAAATTTGCCTAAAATTTCTCATTATTTTAGTCCATCTGATTGACCAAAACTACCGTTTATTTTTATTATGAAAATGTTTGTTAAAATGTTATTAATTAACTCTCCACTATTAACTTAATATCTTATCCTAATCCAATTAAAATTTAAGATTCTTTGGATCCTTATTCAATACGAATTTTTATATATCTCACCTATCTTATAGGATTTGTAATTCTTATCTGAATACAAGTTTATCTCCTATCTAATATGAATATACTAACATATAACCACAATGAGATATATGATCAAAATCAATTTCGATTCTTATTCATACAAAATAAAAAATTGAATCAAGAAATGAAATATTAATCATTGATTCAACACCAGAATCATATTAAATTAATCATAATAACCTAATCATGATTTCTTTGATGGAGACGTACAAAATTATTGAACAAACACGAAATATGTATTCAACATCAGAATTACATTAACCTAAACATGACTTCTACCATGAACATACAAAATTGGCATCGTTCAATATTAAAAACATATGTTAATCGAAAGATTCTAAACATGAATACTATCATTGAATAAAATCATGCGTATGTATCAATATACATGAATTAACAACATGCTTTAAAACCAATTATTGATAATAATTATCACGAAACTTATATGTGCATATATATACATTAATCAAGATAATGTTTTTCACACATATATCATATATACATCAGAGAAAAAATGCAAACGTTTAATAGTACCAAGCTTAAGGCTCTAATACCTCTGTTTAGTTTTGGAGTTCATACGTAGCAAAAAATTCAAAACAATTTTTAAAAACTCCAACAAGATCGAAAATAAGTTCCATTAAACTAAATCTACAAAAATAAATCATACCTTAATCCGTGATTTCCTTTTCTGATTGTCCGATCTCCAAGACGTTCAAGTGTCCGTCCTCTATCAAAAATTCACACATGAATGGTGACCATAATTTGGAGTGCTAGCCCTTTGAGTGATTGAAAACAGTTTTTCTTTCTCTCCCAAGTCGAAAATAGTAAAAACGAAAATCTTATTTTGTTTTAAGGTTTCAACCGCTATTTATATGTGTAGATAAGCCTCACTGAAAATCAAATTTGTGATATAACTATTGTAATTAGGCTTTTAAGTAAATTACATATACGCCCCAATTAATAAGTTATCATATAAAAAATTTGTAAAGGCTTTTATGTCATGAATTTTATCATATAAAATTCATTACTCTTAACTAATTGAAATTGCATAAAACCGTTCTTTTTGTGCGAACCAATAAGTTCATGTGACGTTGACAGTGAACGAAAACCATTTTGGTATACAAGTCATAAGCGGTCTCTAGCAAGACATTATGACTACCCACGTATCATGAATATAAAAATCGATACAACCTAAAGAATAACATATATCATATCATTTTATCATGCGATATCCTTTGATTAAGGCATGGCAAATCACCCTTAATGTTCAATCGTACTAGTTTCGATCTTTAGGTTAACTTAAAAGATCCAAGACACATTGATCATATCAATTCACATGGACTAGGCCATTATCAGTATATCATATCGAAGGACCCATTGATATCTCTCTCTATACAAAAGAGACAAATTATATTTTGATTACCCACTTTCACAAATTATTCACATGGTAACAAATCACAATCTTTATAATCGTTAGGTTAAAGACGACATTTGATTGTGTCAAATTACAATTCTCCTAATATTGGAGTCTATGATAATCTCAAGTCGAAGGACTAAATGATATACCTATCATGAGTAACACATATGACTTAATCCATGTCGTGTTCTCATAGTGGGTCGGTCCAGTAACTTGTTCCCTAAGAAGTACTCATGATCTCGATTCGTATCCTTATACACATGATCATCACATGACCAACAATCAAGATTCACACTAGTCCTAATTCATTATAGTTCCCAGTATAATGACCAACTAGGGACATTTAGGATATTTTATCAAATACCCATTGATCTTACTATAAGGTAAACATGCAATCATTTATAATAAAATAGCAAATGAAGATATCTATTTTATTAACTAAAATTATAAGATAAACAATGCTTATATATTGACCTTGGGCACATTCCCCAACATGCAAGCATTTATGTTTTCACACAATATTGTCAAGTCCAAATACACATGATAGTAAGCAATCCCTTATTACTGTTAGGGTTAAGCCTGAACCAGTTACAGTTCCCAAGTTAGTTAATATTCATGAGGAAGTTACTGCTATTGAGCCAATTATAGTTAATGAATATAATGGTCTTAAGGATTTTCAACGAGTTTATTATGATGCACTTTAATAATGAGTAGAAAGAACTCTACAAGTCCAATGGAGTTTTAAAGACATAACTTGTTGTTGTCAAGATTGAGTACCATAATGGTGGAGTTGAAATTGAAAAGTTGAAGTCCATATTGTTAGCAAGAGACACTGAATTAATAGTGATGAAGCACAAGTTGCAAGAAGCATAACATTCCATCTAGAAGCTGAATTCTGGTAAAGCCAAACTTGATGTGATTTTGAGTATTGGTCAAAGTCCTCTTGATCATGTGGGACTTGGTTACAAAAGTATATATTCTAGTGGTTCTATTTCTTCTACTTTCGTGAAGGCTTCTTCATTAACTAGTCACAGTAAGAAAAATGTGAAGTTTGGTGGTTCAATTGTCAAGTTGAATAGTAACATTGGTTCTACTATCAAGTTTGTTGCTGCTATTGCTAATTTAGATCCTTCTATAGTTAATGCAATTCTAGTTATTGCTAAATTTGATTTTGTTATAGTTAAGTCAGATGCTGCTAGTGCTAAGTTTGTCCCAACTTGTCATTATTGTGATAAGAAAGGACATATTTGACCAAGGTGTTTTAAGATGTTTCGAGATCTTAAGAAGTCAAAGCTTAAAAAGAAGAAACAATCACAATCGTAGTGGTTATTAGAAACTAAAGTCAAAGATAAAGTCTATGACAACTCATCTACTGCAATCTATAACAAAATAAGACTATTGGTATCTCGACAGTGGTTATTGTAGTCACGTGACAAGAAATAATGTACAAATTTCTGACAATGATGTTTATGTTACCTTTAATGAAGGTGGAAAGTGAAAGGTGATTGGTCGAGGCAATTTGAATGTTGCTGGATTACCTACTTTACGTGGTATTATGCATGTTGATGGACTGAATGTCAATCTCATTAGATAAATCAGCTATGTGATCATGATTTGTTTGTGAAATTCTCACGAGATTGATGTGAAGTTCTTAATCATGGAAAATATTATGTTATGCGGGGTATGGGATCTTCAAATAACCCTTACATGGTTATTCCCTTTATGCCATGATGTCAGTGTATATATGTACATACTCTCTGATTCATGCACTTGATTGAGGAATAGTAAGGATCAAGGGGGAGTATTTTTACAGCAGTTTTAATTTACAGTTACTTACAACTTGTTCTTTGGGATTTCACATGATGGTCGCGGTTCGTTGTTTTTGATAAGTTATGGCTAGCTTATTATACCTTGAGTGAGAAGTTTGATGATGTTACGTTCTCACATAAAAAGGTGCTCTTAATGATTTTATGGTTACATTATCAAGTTGCACAATTAGTTACAACAACAATATATTTAGTAGTGAAAGTAATGCTCAACTTAATTGGGAGTTTCTTATTATTGTTATTACTTCATGGTTATTTGCTGCTATGTTTAGCTCAGTTCTATTAGCTGGATTCTACATTTACAATTGGTGATTACCGTACTATTCCTAATGTTGGATTTCTTGAAAACTATTGGTGCAAATTATTATTCTTTCTATTTTAGCATTAATTTAGTTAAAAGGGTGAGTAATGGTGTGTTTCTTTGGTAGTTGCTTAGTACTACTTGGGTGGTTACTGCTACTACTAGTTGCTACTTGGAGTTCACAACATTTTACACACATAACATGTCTGATCTTTACATGTTAGATCTTTACATGCTCTGGTTATTTGGTTTTAACGAAACAATGTGAAAGGGGAGATTGTTAGGCCTATGAATATATTGCTTGCAGTATATAGACCTACTTACTTGTTTTCATTATTTGTCATGAACTCTAATTATATGGAAATATTCTACAACAACTACAATTTCTATTTAGAGTTTATTTACATCGGAGATGATAGAGATATTCTTGTTTGGAGTTAGAATACAATAAAGATGCGAGCTACTTGACATGATTGGCTTATTTGTATTCGACTACAATTAAGAGATGAATTGGAGAATAAGAAAAATATGTACACTTGAACGAGATGAATTTGAGGTGCTTACAATTGACGTGCTTCAAATAGACGTGTAATTGCTATTCGTTCACAACTCTAACAATAAAGGAGATCAAAGTGCTTGACGTGTTGGGTTAAATATCCAATCTATATGTAACTTATTCTTCAAGGAGATAAAGCACGTTAATAGTTCTTATTGGAGTCAAACTACAAAAACAATCAATATTATCTATAAGTGAAGATCGAAGTCATTGTTCTTGAAGGACTTGAAGACTTAGAAGATCATTGTTGGTCGAATCCAACAACTACGACAACTACAAGTTAGTATCTGAGTGGGATTCTAAATTGTATTCTAGTTAGAATTGAATTCCTAGTTATAGAAAGAGTTGGGTTGTGTTCCTATAAATATCTAATATACGCCACTTTGTTTTCATCACTTTGTAATTACTTTTGGCGTCACTTAGATTGCTAAGATTGGTTTCGAGAGAAAGCGAGGTTCATTAGAGAGATTGTAAACACTATTGATATAGTGGATTATTTAAAGATTTAGGCATGATTTGCTGAACTGCATTACCAATTTCCTTATGTTCATTGGTATTGAATTTCTTCTCTATTTATTGCCTTTGCATTCTTCTTTCTGCATTTTGTTCAATGCAGTTTCAATTACTGCATTATTGCATCACTGCATTATTGTTCTCTAAAGTATATGTTACAGTTTGCTATGATAGACTCGTCATTGATACCAGACTCAGGGTTAACGAAACTTTTAACAGTTTTATTCAAATTTGATTTCCCATAGATTCTATCAAACTTAGGGTCTGATACTAACTATGATGGCCCCGCGCCTTGAGGTAGCCTGTCGGGTCCCACCCTAGCCACACCCGTTTTCTTTTCTAAATAAATAGCCAATCAAGCATTTATTTTTATGAATTTGGCTCGATCTACTAGTTAGCTATAGTTTAAGTTTTTACATCAAGTTAAATATTCTTAACTTAGCCAAATTAAGGCTTAGTTTGGTTAACTAAACCTTATACAAAGCTTTCGTACGATTTTGGCATAGAATTAATACAGAGTTTGGAAAAATTAAGGAATTAACAATCATTTTCATATACTCGGCGCTAAATGGCAAGTGGGAGACTTAATATTAATGAAACACAGTATATATGTGTTTTTATGTATCTGAACAACTTAAGTGTGGGAAACCCAAAAATATAGCATAGATATCAAGTACCAAGGCGGCAATATATGCAAAAATCAGTGTACGTTTATAGGTGTATATTAAGTCCCCAAACCCGCAAAATAATACAAAATATTAAAATATGTTTACCTATAAGTGAGTCCTTGACTATTGGCAAAGCTCAGAGATAGTCGCCAAAAACCTCTATACCCCTACTAGTAGAAGGATCTACAACTCATCATTAAAAATAATGACGAGTTTCAGTGAGTAAAATCCCAGAGAAGTCCACACACATTCTTATGGAAGTCAATAAAAGTGACTATAAGACATGCAAGTAAGGAATTAAAAGTAAGAAAACAAACCATGCATGAATATAAGTCACCACTTAATCGAAAGAGGAACCTCGAGTGTAACCAAGTAAACTAATGGCTAAGTCCAACTACAACTATTGGAAGAAACCTCATAAGCTAAACCACGTCCAACTATCTCCTTAATTGCCTCCTGACTCCCATAGATATATTCAACGCTCGTCAACACATGCCAACGCACGTGCATGAACCTTAGCTATCCCTAACTACCATACACACGCAACGGAAATAGAATAACAAGACCATGCATCAACCACCAATAGCGATGCATGTAAGGTAGAGAACAAAATAAACTGAATATCGTGAAGCATTCTCGTAGGTTTACTTACATGACACTTGCGTAAACGCACTCCATTACATCACTAACACTTCTCAAAACATGCACCTGACACACGTTTATGATCCTTAGGCTATCGGTGTCCTAAAAAGTCAAATCGAGTATGTTTTAGATCAATTATACAAATCTTAGGTTATTTAATAAAAATCAGCCCCAAAGTTTACAAACGAACAATCCGTACGCACAATCCTTAACTTCTAACCGATTTTTGATAAATAAGATAACTTTATTTTTAAAAACTAAATATCTTTGGTTGTTTAAATTTCTCTTAGCTTTCCAACGATAAGTAAAACGCTAAAATCCAACTTAAATTAAGGGAGATATGGTCATTTTACAAAAGCAACTCAAATTGGGGGATGCCTAAAGGAGGGAGCATGCTCCCTCATTTGAGGGAGTGCTTCATGCTCAAGTAGAACTAGAGAAATGCAGGTTTGCACTCCTAAATCATTGCAAATCATCGACAAATATTTATAAACCATGCTATAGACCAAAATTTGATCAAACACCATAAAGCATCACTTTGGCACATCAAAACAACAACAATCACATATAAGTTTCCAAGATTTATACACGCATTACATGAAATCCTCAAGAACACTCAAAATAGTTTGAAAGCTTGAAATGCAACTTAGATTTTTAATGTTTTAGGGTTTAAAACCCTTAAATCAAGTTGGAAAAACCATAACATAACCCAATTTATTATGAAAAAAATTCGTTTAAGATTTAATGCCCCAAATCATTGCATGCATTAGGATCAAATTTGAGTAAGACTCAACAAGAAATAGAGAAGCGTTACCAATACCTTGATATTTTTAATTGATGTTTCTTTGACTAAGATTTCCTCCTTGATTGATCCTAATTCTCTTGAAATCATGGAACTTTGACCCTAATTTCGTTTATTTTGCATGCTTTTATGACTTTTGTATGAGAATGGTGAACACACTAACTTGTATAGAATTGTCCCCACAAATCTCATCCTCTCATCTAATGTAAAATTCACATCACTAGGTACATCTAAGGGTCCACATGAACTATTCAAACATAGTCTCCATTAAATAAAATTGCCTTTCTATAACTTATATATTACTAACTTGGGATTTTATTTGTACTTAGCCTAAGGATTTGCCTCAATTCATTAAGTGTGGCTAAGCTGAAAACCCCATAGTTTTGGCTAAGTTACTTAGTTGTAGCTTATTATACCCACCACATACTTAGGGAGGCCTAAGTAAATCCCTAGTTCTTAGTTTAGGCTTTATATGCCTACCTTATCCAATATTGACTAAATTGACTAGATAATTAGTTTAGGGATTAAATTTTAAATAATTCCCATCTTTGAACTAAACCAATTTGTTATCCCAACGTGCACCCCGTGTCAACGTGCACTTAAGGTGTCATCTAGCCTTTTTACTAATTAATACATAACTTAGGCTTAGATTTATTTTTTCTACAATAGAATATAACTACTTATTAGTATTATTTTGGAATCAACGAAGCTATTTAAGTGTACCCGTATACCCGCCTAGTCGATACTCGCATCGCCACGCATCACAAGGCAATATACTTGTCGTAAAAACTCTCGCGAAACATGAAATTTAAGCACACATGGGATGTCCACTGGATAAATTAAATGTAAAATACCATAATATAGCATACACTAGTTCAAAAGTAACATTTCCTCGGTTCTCGTGTTCAAGTTGACCGAGTTTTACATGCAGACCCGAATTACGGCCCATTAATCCATGTAACTAGAGTAAGTTTCAGTTTAATTAATTCGGGTCCTATATTTGTGACTTTCTTTAAGGTTCACTTATAGTCGACTCTCCTCTTGTTACTTTGTAGGTTTCTTTTGATATTTTGGATTATATATATATATATATATATATATCTTAGGCATGATGTTTTGGAAGACTTGTTTTGAGTAACAAGGTTCATGTATATTTATATTTCTCGTGCTTGACCACTATATATATGGATGTTAACTCCTTTACTAGGTTCCACACTGTAGGTTGTCTTGACTTGATAGATTTATTAGTTTTTGTGATGGCCCCAGTTCTCACAAATTGGGCCCCGTTCGGCCTAGACCCATGTGGACCCTTGAGTCAGCCCTCGCAAGGTCAACGCAGGCCTAGTAAGCCTCCAATTCCATTATTTTTCTATAAATTTCATGTTTTAGAGTTGATTTATTAAGTTATGAAAGTTTTAAAGTAATTACAGTGGAAGTAAACTTAAAGCAACTATAATAACTCGAGAAAATAGAGTCGGGACAACCTAAGGCATTGAACCCTGTAAATATATAGATAGTCATGCATATTTGGTGACAAAGTAGTAAGTAAGTGTGATAATACATGAGTCCGCATCTCTCAACCCCAGTATACCCCAAGTGTTATCCAAACGTTATATATGTAATATAAAAGACTAAAAGTACTAGAAACCTACAAGTGAACAAGAGGAGGAGCCGCTTTGAGAGTCCTAAGAGAAAGTCACCAATCACTTGCGCCTTGCCCTTGCTTGTATGAGGATCTGCACGCAAGTCATCAACACTTAGAACAACAAGTGTGTCGGGTTTCTTGTTCTAGGTGATTGTCACTTCTCAACTTGGTTGGTATCATGGACTCAACCTAATTGATAGCAAGTCAATGGATTTAAGCCTAAAGATTCGCAATGAACTTACAAACTCTAAAATATCATTGACACATTGTTAAAAACCATAAAATAAAGATAGAAAACTGAAATAAAACACTATTATTAAATAAAACCTCAACAAGACATGAAAACAAACCTAGTACTGGCTAGAAAGCTTCGTCCACGACCTAGGTATTAAAAAACCTAGCAAGAAGTGGCGACTCTACCTCTCTATATTCCTACAACACTTTGAATACAATGCATTTTCGTCTATAGAGGTGCTTCCTGTATATAGATGTGTCTGGGTGCAAGAGTAGGAAACTCTTGGGAATAAGAACTTTCTAAAACTTGCAAAAACTTCTATTTTGCGATTATGGCGCCGTTGGTGATAACATCATTATGTGGGAATGCCTTCAAGGATGATGTGGGGTGAAAATAGCATGTCGGTGGAGTAAGTTGGTAAAATTCAGATATGGCACTATTGGTGACACTGTCAGTACAAAATCTTGCAACATGTGTGTAATTCTAGCGCCATGTGTGTATTTCTAGCGCCATGTATGTATTTTTCTACACTTCTCCAATTGAATTTTTTATTTAAGCATGACTTTGCCCTTAAAATTGTCTGAAATACTCGTATTCCTTCAAATGACCTATAAAACTTAAAAGTGCGTGTTTAAGACCATAAAAGAAATGTTTAAATTCCATTTCCATGATAAACTCTCTAAATAAAAGTGCATAAATAAAAAGACATCAAATACCCCCAAACTTGGAACTTTGCACATCTCAAGCAAAGGGATACTTCACTACAAAAATTAAAAACACATTTCAAAATTGAGTGATCATAGTATTAAGACTTTGTACCCATTTCACAAAACATGAGTTATTTCGACTAAACTTTGGTCAATCTAATTAATAAGAGACTCGAGATTTTAGAAGGTTAGTTTGAATACTCAAACTTGGTTACCTCTCAAGACAACAACTTTTCAAGACTCAAATTAGTTCAAAACCATGTCCATTAACTACTCATAAGTGTTTTTTGGGTCTTTCCATTAAAGTAGTAGGTTCAAAAGATCTCTAAGTTTTATGAATTCGAATGAATTCTTCAAATGGACTTTTAATCACCACTTCTAAACTTTTGCACTTAAAAGAGTCCATATGGCTTGTTTTGAAAGATAGGCTATTATGAAACTAAACATCGAAAAAAACTCCCTTAATCTAGCTTTTAAGCATTTGAGCGAGCTAAATCTTTTTTGGAGGAGTTTTTATAAAGACTTTCGTCTTTCTTTTTCTACACATATCACCTCACTTATTCTCCCTCTTATCATTATTTTGTATGGTCTCTACTCCATTTCCTGCATAGACCGTTTTTCATTATTTTTCCAAGCATAAGGTTCCCTGCTCCATTTCCTGCGGAACTTATGAGACTCTTTTTTTTATTATTTTTGAAAACTCCTGTTAGCACTTCTAATTTTACTATAATTAAGGTAGTTTCCCAATACAAGTTTCATTAAAACCTTTATGAAGTTAAAACAAACATGCCTGCTTCATCCCCTTAAAAGTGTCAAATCATTAACAATTATGCTCCAAGTGGTTTTGTCCTAGTTTTAGGAATCCTAGAGATTTAAATTTTCCTACAAAATTAATTTAACCATATACCTACTTTGGTCTCAAGACATGATTCATTCCTACTCTAAGTCTCTATGTATGTTTCCAGGAAGGTGGAAAAAACTCTTCTACTTCTTTTGAGTCTGAAAGTAAATAATTTGACCAAGTTCATACTCATCCTCAATCAAAACCAAATTTTTAGTCATACGACTCTACCAAATACTAAAATACTAAATTAGTAACGCATGCATGCTAATTGTATTAATTTCTAAATGAAATGGATGAGATGGAAGATAATAAATAAAAAGAAAAGGAAAACATATCACCATGAATCCACTGAAGTGGCAAAAATTTGAAAAACTTTTAAGATTGTACATGCGAGTGTTCAACCAAAGATTTTGTTCAACTGTCCACTTGCCTAAACACCCCCAAACTTATTTCAAACCTTGTCCTCAAGGTTCAAAATTAAGCTTGAGCATACCTAAACATAGAAGAAAATGTGGAAGAAAAAATGGATATACTGTAGAAAGAAATTAATATAAGAGTCATGCATGGGTAGATAATATAAAACTAAAATAAAAACATACCATAGATAAAACATAAATAAAATCGAAAGCTAAATAATTAAAAGATAGTTTGAAAATCTCTTTCTAACTAGTTATATCGAAAGTTAAGGTTTGGTCTCATGAAAATGATCCCTCAATATATATTCTTGATGTTGGCATCGTGCGTGTATTCCCATGATGTGAACACGACTCCATGAAGGATCATTGTGTAAAATGCTTATGCCCCTAATTAGCGATTGGCGCCATTCGTGGTGTTGTACGTGTATTCTTACGACGCCTTGGCGGTGTCGTAAATTTATTCCTTATTGGCTAAGACACCTCTACCACGCCGTGGCTTGGCACCCTACATTTGAATGTACGACGTGGGCCACGGTGTCATTAACATACATAAAATTGGACAAATCATGATGAGGACTTACCTGACTGGGGTGACCAAGTGATTTTAAAAAATGCTTCAAACACCATATCTATTAGTCAAAATTGAGAGATTAAATTATTAAAATAACGAAAAACAATAAAAAATGAGAAGTACTAAAAGGGAAATAAATCTTGGATATCTCCTAATAGCCTCGGTGTTTGAATTTGATGGCCTGAATTGGCATGACAAATCATGTGATGACACCCACTAGTTTAGAGAAGTCACGAACAAATGGCATCTCTGTTATCTTAAGTAATGCAACATGCATGCCTTTTTTTTATGGCTTTGGACTCATATGCGGCCTCCATTATGAAAGATTTTACGTTGTCATTACCATCTAACACAAAAGTGTCAGCGGCTCATAAGATCTCCAAATGCCCTTTCTCCACCATCCCAGATTCAAACTCAAGTAATATTCAAGGCGGGACAGGTGGTTTTACTATCAAATCCCAAAATTTTTAAACTGTTAACTATGGTTAATCAGAGATTAATGGAGACTAATTATGATTTTGGCCGAGTTGAGGGCTAAGACAGGTGAATTGAGATTTACGGGTAATTTTAATTTTTTGTGATGTGTGCCTAGTGTTGTTTACTATATATTATGTTATTTTGTGAAATTTAAGTTAGTCGAATAAATTCGAGATTTTACATTTATATCGAGATACGTGTCAAAATGGTCCTAGTAAAGTTAAAATATCAACTCAAAATATTGTTTCGAATTTTGCAAAATATAATTAAAATTAAGTTTAAAAAACTCAGATTTAAAGTTTAAATGGGCTAAATAAGCCGACGGGGGGATTTTGCCTTGGTTTGCATGCAAGTTGGGATTGGTGGTAGTGTGAAATGAGAACGAAGTTTGTGTAAGATCTCGTTTTTGAGTTTTGTGTCGATTGACAATGATCGATGTTGAGATTGAGTCTGAATTGGTGCAAGTTTGGTTAACTATAACAACATGATTGGTCTGAAAAATTTAGTATGTCATGGAAAATATTAAGATTTTCAGGGTTTTTGTATGACTAATACCAGTGTTATAGAATTCGACTATTTTATCGAGAGTTTAGCTCGATTTAATAAAAAATTGGATTGAAAACGAGTACCTGAAGTCAAAACACGTTAAAATAGAGATTTCAAAAATTAATAAATAAATAAAAATTAAGCTACTAACAAGCAGCTGGCGGTTTATATATAAATATAAAAAAAAACAAATCAAACATTTCATTTCAATAGAACATTTGGAACGAACATTCCTAAACCCTCTTCACTGAATCTTTCGCTCGTGGAGCTCCCTACATCGAATTCTCATCTGATTTCTTTCTGCAACATTATAGAGCATCGCGAGACGATCAGTTCGAGCCAAGTTTTCATGGTGGAAATGGATTATTTGACTCGCAATTTGGTAAACTCTCAAAATCGGGCATTTTTCCACAATTCAATTTGAATTATCACGAGTTTTTGAATTCTTTTGCGGGGTTTTGATAAAAATTGGTAGGAATTGTTGTTAATTAGTATATTAGGTGGATTTAGATCAATTTAAATAAATCTCATTGATGTGGGTTAGGGTTTTGATGAATTGAACTAGTGCAATCCAGTTGATAACTATTTTGTAGATGTTTTTATAGTTGATATTGATTTACATTGGATTTCTGGATGAATTGATTCTCGATTTTGATCTAATTTGACTCCACTGGCTGTAGAGATATTTTGGTGTTGGTATCGAGTTGTTTTGTGGTGTTTGTTGTCGAGTTTTGATGATTTAATTGCAAAAGTATTGATTTGGAGAAGTTTTTTAGTTCAAAATAATTAAAGTTTGACTAGTTGACATGTCATATTGGAAAATTCATAACTTCTTCCTCAGTGATCCGATTTGGGTGTTCTTGGAGTCTATGAAAAGTAGGACACGAGTCCTACAAGTTTTCTTTAGGTCATTATATCAAAAATTGAGGTTTTCAAGGTTAAAAAGTTACCCCAAGTTGGCTAGTTGAAAGTTAGTTGAAATACTTATACATATTAATACTTTTGGAAACTGTTCTCAAGCGTACTTTAACTGCAGTTTTCATTGGGTTTCATGATATGGTTTCACTCGAAGCTTGACCCATAATATAATTGGGTATACAGGGAAGCTATTTGAAGCATTTTCAAGGCGATATTGCATTTCATAAGGTTAAATAAAATCCCATAGTAACATTTACATTGTATAATTATAATTTCGTATAAATTGATCCTTGATATTGTATTTTTGTTGTACATGCATACACTAGTTGGTAAGAAAAGGCGATTCGAGTCTCCTTATAGTGTATACTATACCATGGTTATAGAACACTATATTATGCTTGAGGGGCTGAAGTCACTGAGACTTTGCATCACGTGGTTATTATGAGATCATGTTAAACCAGATCATACTCCCATAGTCTAGAGGAACGAGACTCGTTTGGTTATCTTTCCCAGGCATGAGTCCTTAATACTCTTTACATACCACTTTCAGAGGATATCAACTGATTGTGGTCCGATAACATAAACGGGATAGATTCACGGTTGTATTTAAATTCCTTGGATTATATTATTCATTTAATCTCCTAAATTATTATGCATTTGATTGTTACAAGTGTACCGGATAATGTGGCATTTCCTTACTTGACATTGTTGGTTTTTTTTATAATTTGGTAATGACAGGTTCGAGTGGAGACAAAGGAAAGTGAAAGCTGTTAGATTCTTTGTGATTCAATTAGTTCCTTTCTTTCTATGTATGTCTTAATTTTGAATATAATATATTGCATAAATGGCTTTTTGGGTTCGAGTGTGAATATATTCACCTTTGGAATGGTTGTAACAATTTTAGTTGGATTGAGATTATTTTGAAGCCAAGGTAATTTTATTTTAAGGATTTTGATATTTTAAATTAGGTTAAAATGAATATAAATTCAGTTGATTCAATATATATTGTTATGGGTGGATTGTGAGTCCTTTGGCATTCCCACCAAGGCTGAGCAGGTTCTGTTAAAGATTTTTGAAGGCTGAGATTTCTGGTGTAGGCCAATAAATAGAGGAGGTGTTGTCGAAAAAACTTTACGAAATCTTAAGGATAATGTATTTAATCTAAATGAACTTTGAGGATTATGTAATTAATTTTTACGGAACTTCGAGGTTTAAGATTCACTTTAGAATCCTTTGTGGTTAATAAAGTTTTATAATTGATAATTACAAGATCTTAATCTTAATTATTTATTGAGTTAAAGGTTACGGTTGTTAGATTATCAGTGGATTAAGGCAATCTATGCTAGTCAAATGCCCTAACTAGGTGGGGTCTGGCAATGTTGGTATCAAAGCCTAGGATTCTAAAAGAATTTTGTTGATTAAGGTTTAGTGAGTGATTAGTTGGGAAGTAGGCAATGAAAAGGGGGTAAAAAGTTTGAAAACTTTATGAATGTGTTATGTTTGTTTTATATTATAGAGATATCGATGAATATAGTTATGTTGTCCACACATAGTACAGCAAGAGCTGGGCCAGGGATCTGGCATAGGTAATAGGGATCCACAATGGGTAGATTTAAATATGTATTAAAACCTAGTGGGTCAAATATCAAAGTTGTTGAGTATCTTATGAGCATAGGTGACTGATCAGGTATTTGTAGTTCATGTGCCCAATAAGTTCCTACTGTCACTCTAGCTGCTTAGGATGAGCAAACTACCTTTATAGTTTGTCTCAGAGTTGAAACGATTATTGCAGTTTCATTTTAGGCTTAGTCAACCATGGATAAGGGAATGTCACAGGAGGAAATGCAGGAATAGTTTGGTATCATTATATTGATGACTGAACCAAACACTCTATGAGAGGTTCGAGATAGAGGTAGAGCTTATGTTACTACACATACTTTTTAATGCGAATCATGACGATATCAAGACGTCGTTGAGTCAAGAGATGGATTAAGTGTTGTTAGTAAGAAAAGGTTCATATTCTGATTTGGTCCAAAGTTTCAAAAAAATAAGAAGAGTGAAGGTAAGAGTCGAGAATCTCAGGGACAGGCTACGAGTCAGAGATCAGCAACTAGCCAATAATCTTTAGTAGGTAGTAAACCCACAGTTACATGTTTTTTGTGTGGGAAGCATGGTCGCATTAGCCGAGATTGTGCTCGGAATTCGAATGTAGTTACGTGTTTTGGGTATGGAAGGAAATGACATTATAAGATTGCGTGTTCACAACTCGTAGGAGATTTTTTGTGTCTTACAGTCTCAACAACATATCAAGGTAAATTTTTAGGTGGTGATTGAATGAGATTCAGATGCAAATCATAATCTTATCGAAGGTACGATTTCAGTTTATGGTCGTGTAGTTATTGAGTTAGGGTTAACTCTTATGCGAGTCCCTATTCATCTTTTACTCAACAAAGTAGTTGGGGATAAGGTGTGTCCTCACTTTATGTATGAGAAATATGTTGTAAAGATCTCTGGACACGAGATGTCCATTAATCTCCGTGTGTTAAAGTTTATAGAGTTTAATGTGTTATTGTGAATGTATTGGTTAGCGTCTTATCATGCACAATTCGATTATTTCCATAAGACTATATTCTTTTATATTATGGGTTGTATAATGTTTACGTACATCGAAACATTGTGTAACTTGCCTTTGACCAGAGGTAGGCTAGCCACTAGGAAAGAAATGGAAACTATTGTCGAAACTATTGGTACAGAAGCAAGACCTAAAATTAAACTAGAGGAGATTCTTATGGTTTATGAGTTCTCTGATGTGTTTCCTGATGATATACATGGAGTTCCACCTCCGAGAGAAATTGATTTCGTCATTAATTTGGTTCCTGAACTAAAACAATATTTATTTCTCCCTCTAGAATGGCTCGAAAGACGTTGTAGGAATTGCATAAACAGTTGGAAGAGTTGCTTGATGAAAGGTTTATTCATCAGAGTATGTCGTCGTGGGGTGCACCAGTCCTTTTGTGAAAAAGAAGGATGGTAGTTTGAGGCATTGCATTGATTATAGACAGTTAAACAAGGTTACTGTTCGAAATAAATATCCATTGCCTCGAATTGATGATTTGTTTGATCAACTGAACGATGCCAAATTCGTTTCTAAGATTAATCTTTGTTACGGTTACCTGAGAGTTCGAGAAGATAATGTGTAAAAAACTGCGTTCAGTGCGAGATATAATCATTTTGAGTTGGTTGTTATGCCATTTGGGTTGATTATTGCTCAGACGATGTATACGGAATTGATGCAGAGAATGTTAAGGCTCTATCTAGATCACCTTGTGATAGTTTTCATTGATAATATCTTGATATACCTTAAAACTCATGAGGACCATGAACAATTTGTCAAAGTTATTCTCTAAACTTTGACAAATCATAAGTTGTATGCCAAACTTAGCAAATGCGAGTTTTGGTTGTCTGTGCTGAAGTTTCTAGGACATGTGGTTAGTACGAAAAGAATTTTGGTAGATCTAGCTAAAATTGAGGCTATCATTAGTTGGTCGCAGGAAATGCATAAAAATTATTATGATCTCTATCATCGGGTCGTGGAATATAGTGAAAGAGATTGAATTTATTTGAAAGTGGACTCGCAAAGGCCATTACAGGTTTGGCTGAAAGGAAAGATCTCTCTCAGATTTAGAGATCAGTTTGAGATTGTGAAATGAATTGGGAAGGTTGCTTATAGACTTGCATTACTGCCTTAGTAAGCTGGAGTTCGTGATGTATTTTATGTGTCTATGCTTCGGCAAAAGGAACCTAATTCGCATCACATAGTATAATGGAATTAGTTTGATTCGTAGGGTGATGTGTCATAAGAAGAGCAACCTATATTAATTGTGGAAAGGAAGGTCTGAAAGCTTCGAAATAAAGAGATTCTACTTGTTTTGGTTAAGTGGCAATTTCATGGCAACTCGAAGCTAACTTAGGAACGAAAGGCGTATATGAGATAAGGTTTTCTGGATCTCTTTTAGTCCAGGTGAATTTGGTTTCAATTTTAATTTCGAAGACGAAATTCTTATTAGTTGGGAAGATTTTCAAATACCAAAGTTTTTAAAATGGTGATTACGGTTAATAAGGAATTAACGGAGACTAATTATGATTTTAGTTGCGAGTCGAGAGCTAAGGACTGGTGAATTGAGATTTACAGGTAATTTTACTTTCTATAATGTGTGCCTAGTGTTGTATACTATATATTATGTTATTTTGTGAAATTCAAGTTAATCGAGTAAATTCGAGATTTTACGAGGTTTTATCTTGAGATACGTGTCAATATGGGTCCTAGTAGAGTTAAAATATAGACTCGAAATATTTTTTTGAGTTTTTCAAGAAATAATTAAAATTAAGTTTAAAAAACTCGGATTTGAAGTTTAAATGGACTAAATGAGTTGACGTGGGGATTTTCCTTGGTTTACATGCAAGTCAGGATAGGTGGCAGTGCGAAATGAGAATGAAATTTGTGCAAGATCTCATTATGATTTTTGTGTCAGTTGACGGTAGTCGAGGTTGAGGTTAGGTCTAAATTGGTGATAGTTTGGTTAAGTATTGCAATGAGATTGGTCCAAAAGATTTTAGCACGTTAAGGAAAAAAAGTTAAGATTTTTAGGGTTTTGGTATGACTAAAACCAATGTTATGGAAGTTGTATGGAATTTGACTATTTTGTTGATAGTTTAGCTCGATTTTGTGAATTATCGGATTGAAAACAAGCACCGAAAGTCAAAACACGTTAAAATAGAGATTTCAGAAACTAATAAATAAAAAGAAATTAAGTCGTTAACAAGCAGCTGAGAGTTTATATATAAATATATAAAAAAACAAATCAAACCATTCATTTCAACAGAACGTTTGGAATAAACATTCCCAAACCCTCTCCACCGATTATTTCGCTCGCGGAGCTCTCTTAGTCTGATTTTTGCCTGATTTGTTTTTGCAATATTGAGAGCATCGCGAGACGATCAGTTTAAGCCAAGTTTTCATGGTGGAAACAGAGTATTTGGCTCGCAATTTTGTAAATTTTCAATTCCGGACATTTTTCCACAATTCAATTTGAATTCTCGCGATTTTTTGAATTTTTTTGCCAAGTTTCGATAGAAATTGGTATGAATTGTTGTTAATTGGTATTTTAGGTTGATTTGGATCAGCTTGGAATAAATCCCACCAACGGGGGTTAGGGTTTTGATGAATTGAACTAGTGCATTTCAGTTAATAACTATTTTGTAGATGTTTTTATAGTTGATATTGATTTTCCATTTGGTTTCTGTATGAATTGGTTCTTCGTTTTCATCCAATTTGACTCCACAGGTTGTGAAAATATTTTGGTGTTGGTATCGTGGCGTTTGTTGTTGAGTTTTGAAGATTTAATTGTGAAAATATTGATTTGCAAAAGGTTTTTAGTTCAAAATTAATAAAGTTTGCTTAGTTTACAGGTCATGTGGGAAAATTCATAACTTCTCCATCAGTGATCCGATTTAGGTGTTCATGGAGTCTTTGAAAAGTAAGACATGAGTATTACAAGTTCCTTTCAGGTCATCATGACAAATATTAAGGTTTTCAAGGTTAAAAAGTTACTCCAAGTTGGCTAGTTAAAAGCTAGTTGAAACAGTAATATAAATTAATAATTTTGGAAAATGTTCTCAAGCATACTTTAACCGTTGTTTTCATTGGGTTTCGTGATATGGATTCACTTAAAGCTTGACCCATAATATAATTACGTATGCGGGGAAGCTATTGAAAGAATTTTCAAGGTGATCCAACGCTCCGTGAACCCTGAAAATGTAGCTCGAAATTGCCTGTTTGTAAGGTTAAGTAAATCCCATAGTAACCTTTACATTGTATGATTATAATTTCGTATAAATTGCATTGATCCTTAATATTGCATTTTTGTTGTACATGTATATACAGGTTGAGAGGATAAGGCGATTCAAGTCTCCTTATAGTGTATATACCATGGTTATAGGACACTATATTATGCTTGAGGGGCTGGAGTCATTAATACTTTGCATCACATGGTTATCATGAGATCACGTTGAACCAGAACATACTCTCATAGTTTAGAGGAACGAGACTCGTTTGGTTATCCTCCCCGGGCATGAGTCCTTATTACTATTTACTTACCACTTTTAGAGGATATCAGCTGATTATGGTCGGATAACAGAAACGAGATGGATTCACGGTTGTATTTAAATTCCTTGGATTATATTGTTCGTTTAATCTCTTAGATTATTATGCATTTGATAATTACAGGTGCACTGGATAGTGGGGGATTTACTTATCTGACATTATCTAGTTTTTATAAATGGGTAATAACAGGTTCGAGCGGCGAAGGAAAGGGAAAGTTGTTAGATTCTTTGTGATTTGATTAGTTCATTTATCTCTAAGTATGTATTTTTTTGAATTTAATATATTGTATAAATGGATTTTTAGGTTCGAGTATGAATATGTTCTCTTTTGGAATTGTTGTGATAGTTACAAGACAGATTGAGATTATTTTGAAGCCAAGACAATGTTAGTTTAAAGGTTTTGATACTTTAAATTAGGTTAGAGTGAACATAAATTTAGTTGATTCAATATATATTGTTATGGGTGGATTTTGAGTCCTTCGGCATTTCCACCAAAGCTGAGCAGGTTCCGTTAAATATTTTTGAAGGCCGAGATTTTTGATGTAGGCTAATAAATAGAGGAGGTGCTGTCGAAATTTTTTTACGAAATCTTGAAGATAATCTAGTTAATCTAAATGAACTTTGAGGATTACATAATTAATTTTTACGAAACTTTTATGTTTAAGATTCACTTTAGAATCCTTTGTGGTTAATAAAGTTGTATAATTGATGATTACAAGATCTTAATATTAATTATTTATTGAGGTTGAGGTTAAGGCTGCTACATTATCAAGGGATTAAGGTAATCTAGGCCGGTCAGATGCCCTAACTAGGTGGGGGTTTGACATTTAACAACACCAGGGGTTGGAATCCCTTGTTCTCTTCTTCTGGTTCCTCTAGTCTTTCTAAAGTGACTTCAATTTTCATATCAGTTTTTTCTTCACGAAATTTTGCAATTATAACGTCTATTTTAAATGAAGGAGCTTCAAACTCTTCCTTTGCTTCACTTCAACACTAATCTTGCTCAACACCTCTTAATGTAATACCATTCGCATTCTCTTCTTGATCACAATGTACAGGCACAGGGAACTCTTATTCATTAATCAAGTTTTCGAGGCTAGTATTGATTTGACTAATTAGAGTTCTCATATTTTGAAAACATTACTTCGTCTCTCGTCGATTTTGATCCATCTTTTCTTCGTAGCATAGATTGTCGACATGGAGTTGTTCATTGACTGAGACTAGATCTTTCAAGATTTCTTCAAGAGAATGCTCTTCTTGCCGAGGAATATGTGGACTTGGCATGAACTCATAGAAGTTGAGTGTGGTGATGCATAGCTCCACTCGGGATAATTTTCATATTTTGGGCAGTAATGAAAAGCATTAGTGGGAATAGAGACATCTACATAAACTTCATAAGCTTCCACATTACCTTGTTGCTCAATAAAAAGCCAATTAGAAAATTCATGTCTAAAATATGATTCACTTACCCTATTCGTACTATAATAGTATGAGTATCGTAATAATCATAATTTGGGTAGTAAAAGGCCATTTTTGAGTTACTTGCAAAATATATGCTAGGGACAAGGGTCTGAATACAAAAATAGATACAACAAAAACAAAAGAAAAAGAAAAGTTAAACTCAATTTGGAACCGAATCCCCAGCAATGGCACCAGAATTTGATCATGTGACACACGTATCAAATATAACCCATAAATAGTTACCAACTTACTGGAATGTAGTAGAGGCAAACACGTGGTTGAATCCAGAGGATTTAGCCTAACTGGGTCTAATGAGCAGAAAAGTAAATTTTGGAGGTTAAAGAGTTTTATCCTAAAGGTCTACTGAACAAGAAAGTAAATAAATTCTAAATCAGAGAATAGAAATATACTTAAGTCTAGGAATTCAAAATCTAGCCTTATGTTGTTTCCATGTCTTGTATCATCGATTTAGAACAATGGGTTTTAAAACACTATCCCTAGATAGGCTATGGGTATTGGGGCCACCAACACCCTAGTCCCCCTATTCTAGATAGATTAGGCAACCGCTCTCATGATTTAACACGTGAGCGACATTAAAAGCTCTGTGGGAACACCAACCTCTAGATAATATTAGGCAACCGTTCTCAAGATTTAACATAGTTCTCGATGCTATTCACTTAGAACAACAAGTGTGTCAAGTTTCTTGTTCTAGGTGATTGTCACTTCTCAACCTAGTTAGTATCATGGACTCAACCTGTTTGATAGCAAGTCAATCGATTTAAGCCTAGAGATTTGCAATGAACTTACAAACTCTAAAATACCATTGAGACATCATTACAAACTATAACATAAAGATAGAGGACCGAAACAAAACACTATTATTAAAAAAAAACCTCAACAAGACATGAAACAAACCTATTACTAACTAGAGAGCTAACCACTCTGAACATAATGTGTTTTTATCCATAAAGGTGCCTCATTTATATAGGTGTGCCTGGGTGCAAGAATTGGAAACTCCTGAGAATAAAAACCTTCCAAAACTTGCAAAAACTTCTATTATGCGATTATGGTGTTGTTCGTAATACCGCCATTATGTGGGAATGACTTCAGGATGGTGTTGGATGAAAATAGCGAGTTAGTGGAGAAAATTGGTAAAATTCAAATATGGCGCCGTGAGTGACGCCGTCAGTACAAAATTTGGCGATATGTGCGTAGTTTTGGCGCATTGTGTGTATTTTATTGTACTTCTCCAACTGAATTTTTTATTTAAGCTTAACTTTGTCCACGAAATTGTCCGAAAAATTTATATTCCTTCCAATGACCTATAAAACTCAAAAATAAGTGTTTAAGACCATAAAAAAAAAGGTTGAAATATCATTTCCATGATAAACTCCCTATATAAAGTTCATAAATAAAGACTCGTCACCAGTCTAGTAAGTAAAAGCCAGTAGGATTTAAACAGTACTTCAAGAATAATTAAAAGTGGTCTAAAGATCATGCGAGAATTTAAAAGTCAAGTAAATAAATGGAATTTGCATGATAAAAGGACTGAAAAGTAATATCAACAAATAAGAGTGCCTAGGAGTCAAAGGAAGGCATCCGAGTGGTCTAAATCTATCGAGAGCGGGTGTCACTGCTCGACTTCCTAGAATGGCTTCTTTTCAAATCGACAAGTTCAGTTCAATTTAGCATGAGGCATCAACAGTGCCCCGAATATCTCGCCCATGTCTACTACCTACGATCCAGTACGCGGGGTGAGGTCACGTTTTTCCATCTAGCACCAAACCCAGGAGTACCTTCCCTACACACTCAAACTTTAGACACTCAAAATACGGAATGGAAATCCACAAGGAATTGTATGTCAATAACAAGCAAGCATAATAGATAAGGAACTACTGTGCATCCCCAATCATGTTTTACTTACCTCGGATCGAAGCAAAAATCGGCTCTTGTGGCTCCAACACGCTCTCCAAACCAGTCCCTGACACCCAAGCTAGTGTGCTAAGTCCCTAGTGTTAATATATATATATATATATATGAATTTGGTTTGTTAGTTTCCTTAAGTTAGGTTTTAGATTCCTAAACTCAAAACACTCCAATTGTGAAAATTCAATAAAATAGTTCTTTTGTCAATTTAAGAAACTAAATCTAATTAATTAGAAATTATTCTTACATAAGTATCAATTACTTATATGGACCACATTTAATACCTTTTTATATCTTGTTAGTTATGCCAAGGGAATATCCAATTAAAATGTGCTCTAAGATAATGTCTTATTTTAACTCACTAATTTGTGTGGCTTAACTTATGAGTACTCGGTATATAACTTTAATTAGAGTAAATTATCTTAACTACTCTAACTAAGATGAAGTAATTTAGTCACTAATTAAGATAATTTACACTATTAGTAACTTATGAGTACTCGGTATATTTAAATCAACTTTTTGTGTGGCTTAAGTTAGTCGCCTAGTAGACATATGCACAATTAATTCAAAACATTTGTCTGAAGGTATCCTAATTAATCTCCTAATTAAATTCCTAGCTTAACCATGCATATACTTTGGTGGCATCTCCTTTTTCCTATTAGCTTACTAATAATTTGTAATCTCAATTTCATTGCATTGCCCATATATTATCAAATTTTATGTGCTATACATTAAAACGCAACTATTTTACTCAATAAGGGATGATAGCAAGTTAGTTAATTCAAAGATTAAAAAGGTTTTTAGTACTTAGATCTTAACTAAAGATACAAACTTATTAAAAGGATTTTTAGTAATCTTGCAAAATGCTATAACTAATGAACTTTTAATTTCGCTTTATGTTACACAACTTGATAAATGTCTTAAAAAACAATAGTATCTCAATTATAAGATGATCAAGATTAAGAACCTAAACTAGAAATAAAAATTAAGAGAGAAATAGAGTATGGAGAAGGAGTAGCACTTGCCTCTATAATTACTTCCCTTAATGTGCTCAAGCTTTCCTAAATATAGCTCCATCAATGGTAGTTTCCTCCTTCCTATTCTCTTTCTTTATTTAATGAAGATGAGAAACAAATTATGACTTGAGATAATTAGAGGTACTCTAGTTATATGGAGGGAGTTTCTTGTAAATATTTAATGATTTGAACATTCCATATAAATTAATTTCTCCATAAGGATCTATGTTTAATTAACTCATAAGTTTGTCATTTATATCATATATGGACACTTGTGGTTCATGAGCATCAATTTGAGACACTTGTAGAGCATTTTTTATTTGTGTAAATTTTTAAGTTTACCTATGATTGGTTTCAACCACTTAATGCACACATAGATATCTACAAACTTATCCTAGGATTTTCAATTTTTCTATCATTACCAGATGAATCTATTATAAGGGCCCGTCTCACAACGTCCTGACTTAACCTAATTTCCCTCAATAAGGCACCTATTCCATTCAATTAACTTAACCGCAAAATAATTTATAATTCTATCTTCAATAATGCTCCAAAACTAAATTTATATACTCAATGAAACTCAATTCATGATTTTTTTATTTGGAGCAAATTAGAAAATCATACTAATTTTTCTTCGTATTTTTAAAAAATTTCAGCAGCACCTCCAATGAAAGTGGTATGCCGGTAAACTCACCTAATTGACGGTAGAATGGGGAGAAGCCTAGAAAGACTCAGAACTCCCCGCAATTCACAATATATATGTGTGTGTATATATAAATCAATTTAAAACATTTAAACTTACTTAGAGTCTCCAATCCATTAGTTACAACTTCACAATTTCAAATAAACCAAACCAGAATATAAATCTCATGATTTCCTTTAAACTAATTTACGAGGCTCTCATAACCAATTCGAAAGTATTTTACGACCTACGCTCACCCCGGAACCCAAAACAAAATATTAGAGTAATATACAACAAGAATTAAACTTTATTAAAATTGAAACAATCACTATAATCTTCAAGGCTTACCTATTTTTTTCCTTGTCTTTACATAGAACTTCACATGATCAAAAATAACTCGAAGATGTCAGGTAAGTAAACTCTTACACTGCTCTGCACTACTATAAATGTTAGTCTAAATACATGGAGACATGTAATTGCATTTCTAAATAACAACAAATTTATATAACAACGTAAAACCTTTTTATTACTATTCAAGGTTCATAAACAGGTTGGTCGACCCAAGAATTAATTAAAAATAGTAATAAAAGTCTAATGCATGCTCCCCTGAAAAACTTGAATGCCTTGAGTCTTCCATGTTCCAATTCAACTGGTCAGGAAGCCTATCTCTGAGTCTCACCTACGTTGTAGCATTAACAAGCCATCGTCCGGAATGACATGAATGCATGACCATGAATTATGCGAAATGCCATGCAAACTAATCACAAATGCTAGTACAAAGATAAAGTTCCAAAAATAGCAAAAACCACTATAGGGGTTTACTTACAGTCCAACCAACTAAAAGTTGGTCATGAAGCCTCACACAATGTTCCTTGGCTTTCACGTACTTCCATTTGTCCTATTAAACCAAAGAATTCATTATTTAAAGATTCATAACTCAATCATAACATATGCTATTCATTTCTAAGTCACGATTGGATTTAAAAATCTAGTTTCAAGTCAAAACGAAATTGAAACAACTCTACACTCCAACAACTTCATCTTAAGTCTCAAAACTTAATTCATGTCTCTATTTTTGGTCATAAACTACTTAATTGTCTTTAAAAACAATGTACAAATCTAATATGAATCTTAAATTGGGATTTTAACTCAATTGACCATTTTAATCTTGCCAATTCCAAATTTCGACTTTAGAAGTTTGAAAAATCTCAATTTACTCATTATATCAACTTTTAAAGTTATTTCCTTGGCCAAAACACCTAAACATTACATTGCAATGTTTCTATGAGTGTCTCCTTCATATTCCAAGTCAAAACTATCCACAAATAAGCCTTTAACACTTAGTCAAATTATAAATAGTGAAAATTTTTCAATAGCGAGACCCTATGTTCAACGTTCAATTTCGACCTCTAAACCAATGCATTAAACTACAAACCTTATTAACCATTGAAACAGGATATATCAAGATTCAAATGAACCTATTTGCAAGTGTTTTAGACATCCATAAAGCCTTTGAATTATTCGTCAAACATGGCTACTCGCAACTGTCAAAATTGTTTACAATTTTGATAATGGCGTGCACGCTATTTTTGCATCATTTTTCACTACCAAAACAAATGATTCCAAGTTTCTACCTTTTCCTTATATAAAATATGATAGACAAGGGTGAAAATAAGCTTAACCCCATGTAATTTGGATATCATTTGGTACCTCAACTTATTGACCCAACTTTCTTGCTTGCAAGCAGTTTTTTATACTTAGCCAAATTTTTAGGCATTTGGGCAATTCAAAACAAAGGTTCTACCCCTATTCAAAATTCCAAAACTCCACATGTATTTCCCCAACCTTAAAACTGAAAATCCCAAATAAAAATAGATTATATTAAGTACTAATCTACTAAAGATCATTATCAAATACCAAGAATTGAAGAAATTAACCATACCCGACTTTTTCTATCTCAACACAGTTCAAAAATTGAATTTCATGAGTTTTGATTCACCAAATCAATTGAAACAATTCCGATTTTTTCAAATTCCCTTCCAAATCGATGAAACACATTGAAATATAACAAACTCCATTGATTTCAACTGAAGTCCCATGATTTTTTATCAAAATTCATCAATTAAACATATCATAATCACAACAAATTCTTCCTCATCATCATAACATCTCCTCCCAAACGAGACTTACATCTCCTTTTTTTTTTCAACCCCCAATCGAACCCAACTTTAACAATCAATCAATTCTCAAAACAAATCACAAATTCAACTGAATTTACTTTGAATTTCAAATCAGAATCTTACCTCGAGTATTTATGCCTCCACTAAATTGATTCCCACTGTTCTTCACCATCATCATAGAATTGAGAGACGAGTTTGGAGATCCAAGAGAGATAGAGAGAGAAAAGAAACTATCGGGAGAGAGAACAGAGCGAGTCCGAGTGTGCTAGAAGAGCACATAGATTTCGGTTGGGAGAATATGATCGAAATGGGGAAGAAACCCTGCCGTTTTGATTTCATTTAAAGTGAAGGGAAACCAATGGGGGCCGCTATGGGCACCCCACCAATTCATGAAGGCACCTATATTTTTCTCATTCTCCCATCTAAAATGTAAATGACTATTTTGCCCCTTCATATATACTCACTCAAACCCCACAAACCATTTTCAAAGCAAAACCGGGGCACCCCACCACCTTGGATCACAAGTGAAACCTAAAGCCACAATTGTGTTTGCCGAGCGTGTATCGATTCTTGCGTCTTGACATCATCTGACAGCGAGGTAACAATATTTGACAACCATATGAAGCTTTGAAGGAACTATTTTTTTGGATCAAAAACTGTGAAATTGATGATTTGGTTTGTCAACGTGTTTGGTAAATTCAACCAATCCAAACTTGTTTGCACTATAAAATGGAAGATTGCACTGCAATGGTGCAAGAGGAGGTAGAACAAGAGGTAATTGTTGAAATTTAATGTGTTTTATTTGCGGTTTCTCAAATTTTCAGACGATTTTTCACGGGCGCGATTGATTCGGCCTCGCAGGACCGAGAGTTATACAAATGTCTCGGTCAACATCCACCGAAACTTGTGCGTAGTTCACGTCATGATGTGAACGAAACGAAGTCATAGTCTCGGTATGGAACGACCGAGACTATTTCGTAGGTCTCGGTTGGACATAAACGAAACTGTGCATTTTGGTTGATCATAATGTTACAATGTTTGTATTGCAGGTAATGCCGATTTCTACTTTATTTCCAGACTACAAGGATGCGTTTACACCTTGTAGGCCATTCCCATCTAGAGAATCGGCAATTTCATGGCTTCAAATGATAGGTCGAGAGAACAAGTTTGTGTTACTAACGAAGTACTCTGATGCCGGAGGGATTAAGCGCAGGGGAAGGGTGAAACTTGCGTGTGAGAGGTCTGGTACATATAGGGGAATGTCACGAAGAGTTGGGAAGGGTAAAGCGGCAAAAATTGCTTTGAAACCAAGAAATGAAAAAGAAGAGGAAACGGGGAGGACTCAAACCGGTACAAAGAAATGTGGATGCCCTTTCCTTATTAACATCAAGGAAAATGCTGACTCTTTGTGGTATGTCACTGTCATATGTGGGAGGCACAATCACGACCCCGCGAAAAACTTGGACGTCCACTCATTTACCGAAAGATTGGGTAAAGGGGGAGCAGGAGGTTGTGGTGCAGATGACAAAGGGTAATGTGAAGCCAAGATACATCATCAATACGTTGAAGCAAAGAGATGTTACAAACGTATCGACAATGCGGAAAATATATAATGGACGACAAAAATTCCGAATTGAGGATGCGGGTGAGAGGACTCAAATGCAACAACTATTGCACATATTGGAGAAGAATAAGTGGATGTCGTGGCATAGGAAGCATCCCGATACGAATGTCGTCACCGATTTATTTTGGTCACATCCTGATTCAATCAAGTTGCTAAGGTGTTTCTCATCGGTAATTTTGATGGATTGCACTTACAAAACAAATAGGTATTGAATGTCGTTATTGGAGATTGTTGGCATCACTTCTACGCATTTGACGTTCTCCGTTGGGTTTGCTTTCATATCATCGGAGACTCATGCAAATTATGTTTGGGCACTGGAGAACTTGAGATCCATATTGGACGGGTGGCCTAAACCTGACGTGTTTGTTACGGATCGGGAGTTAGGCCTTATTAGTGTCATCGAAGAAGTATTTCCATCATCGTCTCACCTTCTTTGCTCTTGGCACATCAACAAAGTAGTATTGGCCAAGACTAAGAAGATGTTTGGGGATAACGAAGGCTTCGCTCGTTTCATGGATAGGTAGACGAGTGTGATGTATGCTAAGTCAGAGGCCGTATTTGAACTTAGGATGAATGACTTGCGTTGTGAGTTCGGGAATGTGAAGGGTCTTACTGATTACTTGGATAACACATGGGTAAAGACCTACAAGGAGAAATTTGTACCAGCATGGACAAATCGAATTATGCACTTTGGGGAAACAACAACATAGAGGGTTGAGTCTGCGCATTCCACTCTGAAGCTACATCTTGGCAACAGTCAGGCAAATTTTGAGACTTTGTGGAGTGTGGTTGATGATATCCTTAGGATCCAACATAACAACATCAAGGCATCATTTGAGCTCAGTTTGAATGTGGTCCAACATGAATATTTTGATGAGTTATATCGCCGATTGCGTGGTTATGTCTCTCAACGGGCACTTAAGTTAATTAGAGATGAATTGAAACGTGGAGAGGATGTTGGACACGACTCAACTCGTTGTGGTTGCGAGATACGTACCACACATGGCCTTCCTTGTGCACACGAGCTAAACCTTCATAAATTTGCTGGGTCACCCATCCCTCTCGAGGACATTCATGTGTACTGGCGAAAGTTGAGTATGATACCTGAGAATCATGTGGATCGGTCTGGGTACAATGTGCACGATGAGATTGAAAGAGTGTTGCAAAAGTTTCATGCTTGCACTGATGAGGACGATCGCATCAGGATTATACAACAACTCAGGGAGATTAGTCGACCTTCGTCTACACAGGGAGTTGTGCCACTTACGAAAATAAAGACAAAGGGAAGGACACCGGGGTCTTCAATCGGAAGTATGTTGAAAAGAGGAAGTAAGACGGGATCAAAGAGGAAACACGATGAAGACGATACTTCGACGACAAGATTACCAAGCGGGTTTGAGTACGTACTATCGACAGAACAGGTTTCTAGTTCGAGGAAAAAGAAAAGTAAAGTGGGGCTTAAAATAAGTCGTACAAGTCGACGCACCCAAAGTGCATCTAACATGGCTTATGCTCATTGCATAGAACCGGATTGGTTGCCATATGTTGAGAGCACTATCGATGTGCTGGCCGATGGAAATTGTGGATATCGGTGTGTTGCCTCCGGGCTAGGACTTCCCGATGTAGACGGTTGGAGGATAGTACGTAGAATGATGTTTGATGAGATAATCGGGTATGAAAACCTTTGGCGGGAAGTGCTTGGAACGAGTTACGAGAATGTCAAGACTGCTGTGCATTATCCAGATAATCATGTTGGTGCATCTTTCGAATAATGGTTGACACTTCCAAACATGGGATTGTTAATATCAACGACCTTTAATGTCATTCTAGTAAACCTCTCGCATGGTAGTGCCTCGACATTTCTACCTCTACGTAGTGCTCCACCGTCGTCGTTACATAGCAAACTTATCATTGTCATGATTAATGAAAGGAATATCCATTGGGTTAGGGTAAGTTCATAGATTTTTTGTGAATTGTTTTTTTTTCACCCTTAATCGGGTATGTGACAATAGCTTCTCTGTTCTACTTTTGACTTTGATAGGTGAAGTTGATAGTGAACGCACCGCTGCCATCCTTATATCCATCGTTGGAACGATATGTTGAGGAGTGCGCTAAAGGATGGCGTGATGGATTTGTCATTCGTGAAATCGTGCCAGTCGTACCTTCTGAAGAAGGCGCTCTATCCGTGGTAATATGTTATGGTTTGTAAAGTGATGTTGTTAATATGTTATGGTTGTCAAGAGTGATGTTGTTAATGTGTATTGGTTTGTAAAGTGATGTTGGTAATGTGTTTTGGTTTGTAATTGATCATTAATAACCCATATCAGCAATGTTAGTCTGTCACCCACGCATAACTATCGGCACTAACCAACCTAAAACCATCGAAACTTCTCGGTATGGCAAGTCCGATAGAGGTTTCTGTTACGGAACAGATACGACTCGTTCACCCGTGAATGCCCTGACTAGAAAATTCTCGGTCCGGACCAACCGAAAGTAGACGAGGTTTCGGGGTCTACATCACTCTCGGTTATAAGTCAACAAGGATCAGCAGAAGATGTCGGAGGGACAAATTCGAGACCTATTTGAACATGTTGGTTGTGCAGTGCCGTCAAGTTTCTCTTGGTTTCGGCTCTGAACGACCGAGACTACTTTCCTAATGCAAAAATGACGATCAACCGAAATGAGAATTAATGGAACATAACTCAACACCAACAACAACACAGCTTTCGAAACAGCCAAATATAAAGCGACAAATCAGTTTATAAACAGAAGTAATACCATAAGAAGAAACATGGGGCACTTTGCATAAGCTGAACATATTCACCAATTATTTTCCCAATAAAACTCACTCATACAAAATGGTTTCAATACACAAACATAACAAATACAGTTTAATTAGTCTAATGAACTGAGAAACAGTACCACAAGTTCTATATTCCACATGCCACATTTTCCATAATCCGCCATTCAACAAAACATCAAGTAATTGTTCCTCAATCCAACAAACACTCAAGTAACTACTGATGAACCAAGGTTGTTGTGTTCCCTCATTCCTTTGGCTTCTTTAAATTCTTTCTTTGGTATTCCTTACCATGCATTCTCTTTGGGGGGCGAGCATCGACCGTTGCGGGTGGTGCATTACCTGGGGTGGAATGTGTAGAAGTGTTATCGTCTTTGGGACCGTCTGAGGGGCCGCTTCGGTAGAGGCGATGTGTCGGTTGTGCTTTGTTGCGGTGGTGGGGGCGGTAGTGGTGGTGGTGGGACCGAAACTCCTCCCCGAAAGGAAATTGACGACGTCACTCGCCATTTGTCTTGCAGACTCCAACGTGCACAACTCCGGTGGCAATAATTTCCACCTTAATGTCTCGTCTAACGCCCGCCTATTACGCTGATGAAAAGAAAATTGAATCCGTTAATGTAATACATATCGGGTTTTCAAGAGTTGGCTAACACTTCTACATAATAGTTATACCACATTCAATACCTCAAGTAGCTCATTGTCAGCGATGGTCGTGGCAACCATGTCGTCATCAAAGTACCTCGTGTTGGTGATCAATGGGTGAGAGACTTTGAGGAACCAAGGTAGATACTCCGGTGTAGCCAAAAACTCGAACTCTGCGTTCTCACCGCGAACTTCGGGGGCCAACAAATTGTTGCGCCAACGTTCCCAATTGTCTGCTTGGAACCCATACTTGACCGAGTATTTGAGTGCAGAAGGGCCTCGATGTGCTTCCAATGGCCAGTACGGAGGATCTGGTATAGATTGCACGTGGCCAAACTGCCTCAGAATCCTCTCCGGATGGTAGGGCTCCACCACATCCATATACTTCAGTGTGCCACTGTAGAAGGCTATCGCGTGCACAACTCCATTCCCCCGGTGATTAACATATGGGTCCCAAGTAACCTAATGAAACGTAGACAACCCTAATTAGTAACCAGAAACTGAATGCAACATTTATCGACAAGAAGGGTGCAGTATCTCACCTAACTTGGGCGCAACCCGTCCAATGTTCGCCTAATGGACCCGACCTTGTCAATATTCATCACGGTCTCGTGCTTTTGAACTCATCTGCATACACGAGGTTGCACGTAGTCCATGTATTTTGCATTGGGTGTGGCGAGTCCAAGTTTGAAATGCTCGTACACCCATCCCTGCAAATAGTTACAACGCTAGTTAGAGGAAAAATGCAAAAATAAATACTAATTACTCAAAAAAGAAGTCTTGTCGATTTAATAAAAAACCTCAAGTAATGTGAGGTAGCCGAAATTCGAGAAACTTGTACTCTGGTGGCAGACCCCAAGTGTCGGTACAAGTAGGCTAATGCAGCTGCACCCCATGCATAGTTTCCCACGTCGGCCAAATATTCTAGAAGCTTCAACGCAATGGATACCCGAGATCCACTTTTATCCGCAAAAAAGTGCAAGAAAGTAGGTACAACAAGTACGCCCGGGCTGTGAATTCTACAGGAGGATAAGTTGTGTTCCTCGATCCAGCTTTGGGGCACCATCGACTCTTCAGCCAACATTTTCGCACTGTGAGCCCCTTGCTGATGTTCACTTCATCCTCAGCATCTTCGATGCTAACCCCAAGTAGTTTGGACACCAGCTTAATCGCATCCGAGCGAGATTCGTCGGTGTACCTCGCAAAGTTCTCAACTGCCACCACCTTGCCCGTGACAGGAATCTTCAGGAGCATGCTCACATCCTCCAAGGAGATCGACATTTCACCGAATGGTAAGTAAAATGTGTTCGTCTCCGGCTTCCACCGCTCTACAAAGGCAGAGATAACCTCCTTGTTAGCCTTGCGGTATGAGCAGTCGATCAGCGTATTCAACCCAGAGCGCTGAATAATCCTCTGAAGGCCCGCGGGGTTAGGGTGGCACGACTGTAAGTCCCATTCTTGGATCTGAGCACCGTGATTGATACACTTGAGTGTCGGACGATCCTGCAACAACAAAAAACATTCCGTCAACTTAGTGAAAACCCAAAATCTTTAACTACTCCATTCAACGAAAATTTATATACCTCATTGCTCCAAATCGCTAATGCGACATGATCTTTAAAGCTATTCAACAATGATCCATCTTCGGGACCACCGGGGAAAGGAGCACACATTTCCATATGCCCTTGTGACTCTCCTTCATTATGGGCACCTCCACCACTAGTACTCCCACCCACATTACGATCACTACTTGTGGTGTCCGTCGGTGCTGATGAGTCACTACTACTAGACTCTGATGCATGAGCCTCATCTTCGCCTCGGGCACTTACAAGATATGAGTGTCGCTGCATGTCAATTTTTGAACCCTCATCGTGCAATTCTAATTTCTTTGCACGTCCTCCACCAATCTTACATTTTCCCTTCACATCCACCTTCTCTTTCTCTTTCTCTTTCCGATAAGATGCAGTCGGGGGTCTCCGGCCGCCTCGCCCACGGTTACCCCTCGACACCTCAATACCAACCTCCTCCCTACTCACCGAGGCTTTCGAACGAGCCATACCTGAGAAGACTACAACATGTAAGCGTCTGCCGCAAAAACAGAAAAAGAATATAAAAAAAGAGCAAAATCTTCTATTTCTATAATCTCGATCAAGCAAGTTTGAGAAAACAATAACAATCTCGGTGACACGTGAACGAGATATCAATATAAGTCTCGATAATGCAAAACCGAGACAACTGCTACTTTCTCGGTTGTACATCACCGACATGACATCAACTATACACTTCGAATTACTCTCGTGAGATGGTACCTAAAATAATAACACAATTACAATTTCGGTGATGCGTGACCGATATACCAAAATTAGTCTCGACCACTCATTGTCGAGACTATATTCTCTCCTCTCTGGCCAAGAACCACGAGTTCCCAAAAACTTCCCCTACGTCTCGGCCATGCTTGGCCGAGTCTGTAAGAATTTTTTCTGGCACACAACCACGAATTCGCAATGCACGTACCATTGAATGCACCGCTACACAAACATAACAAATAATCGACCAAATGCAACTTAATTAGACTATCAACGTACCTTCAATCGATCGATTTCACGGCTTGAGCGCGAGAACAACGACGAACCCGAGCCCTAATGTCGAGACCAAATCTATCAATTCGGTGAGCCTCCAAACTCGAACGACACAGCCAAAAACCGCCTACCACAGAGGAGAGAGAAGAGGAACGAAGACAAATCCGGGGTTCGTGGTTGCTTGCAATGGATTGAACTCAAATTTGAGGGTTCAATAGCACGGTGGTGGGCTGGTGGGGGTGGTGAGGTGCCTCTACTTTGGTGGCAGAGGTATTTTCGGAATTACGGACCTCAATTTTGGGTGCCCTTGCTTTGTGCCCTCAACAAGAGGGTCCTTTCATGAATTTGCGGGGTGCCCATAGCGAGCCCCAAACCAATTTACCATTTTACCCCTTTATCTTTATCTTTTTCAATAAAAACCAAAATGCCCTTTTAGGTCTTTTGCCTTTTTCTTATTAAGTTCATGATTATCTCTTGTTTTTAAGCTCTTAAGCCTTGAAAAATATCGTTATTTTGTCAAAATTGGAGCAAAGTACTCAACGCGCTCTTAGACATGCGGACACCGCGTATATACCTCTACTTAACCCTATTTCGTGACCCGATAGTGTATAATATATCAAATAGGCACGCGACATACAAAAAATAATATTTAGTTTATGATATCCAATCCGTAACGCTTAGGTCTCACCTCGAATATCTAAATTTCATTTTAAATTTGAAAATACTTAATTAGTCTCCTAATCAAGTTTATGAAATTCTCGAATGTCACATCTATGGTCATATGAAAATCCACATTAAATTAGGTACATTAATTAGTAAATTCCTTGATTAGCTTACTTAAGAAAATTAAACTAGCTTATATATCATTTAATTAGCTATGCTATACGAATTTATTAGCCAATTAGGCTAGTTTCCATTTAATATTTGATCTCATTAATTCACTTATGTACTCAATAAATTTAGTTATTTTCTTATCCAGCCGACTTTGACATTTTCATTATTTCTTTAACTTAGGTTAGATAAACAAGCATCATTCCATAACTTAGGCACATAGATTAAAATAAAAATGAGAAATTAAGTTATGAATTAACCTAAGTCTCAACATTACACCGATCTAATCAACGCCCGCGCATACTCATCATGAGCAACGCTCACTCGAAAATCGCTGATCAAATAATTAACTGTGCATATAATTCTAAATAGGTAATACATGTCATCATTTATTAATAAAATATTTCGAACTGTTACAGTTTTTTAAATTGCAAGTTTAATCATGTTGCTTTATAATTTAAACTTTTGAAACCTAATAGCTCAACATTAAAATATTGAATTAAATGTAATAATGAAAACAAAGGCTTATTAGGTTTGCGATGACGTCGTGGTGGTTGATCGGGGCTTTACGTAGGTCTAGTGTCAGGTAGGTGTGACGGCCCCAATTTTCCACAAATTAGGCCCCGCCAGGCCTAAGCCTAAGTTGAACCCCGAGCCGGTCTCGCAAGGTCAACGCAGGCCTAGTCAACCTTCCAATCCATCATTATCAGTACATTCAACATTGACAGTTGAGTTATTAATATTTTTCGAGTTTTACAATTTTAGCGGAAGCAACTAATAAATTAAATAACTCAACAAAAAGATCAGGGAGTTAGACAACTTAATTGTGGAACCCAGTCAATATCATCAGAGGAGAGTAAAAATACAAAATATACAAAAATCACCTAGCTATGAAGCCTTCCCTTCGCTACTCGTCACGCGCTCTACACACTCGATCAAACATAAGAATGACGAGCCCAAGTAAGTAAATCCAGTAGGACATATACACAACATTTCACAATATCCAAAGCAATCGAATTCATGCAAATAGAACGAAATGAATCAAGAACGCATGAATATACAAGACTGTAAACAATCCATCAATGAGTGAGGCCAAATAACAAGGAGTCCCGACCAAAAGGTCGTTGAGTCGCAGAAAAATCCCAAAGAGACTGGGTTAGGACGAGCCCCATGTCTTCCAACCCTAACCCTTGCGACTATGAGATATCTACGTCCCGGATAAGAGCCCCCAACGTACATTCAATTGGGAGATATCGACGGCGCACGGATACGAGCTCATATCGCAGACAAATAGTAACCGTGACTCGCTTGCCATTGGACCCACTCAATCAATAACAATTTCACAGATAGCTATCATCACAAAGCAGTGAACAACAATAAAGCTATCAAATAACGGTAACAACAACAGCCAATGGAGAGAAATGAAATACTGTATAAATCCCTAACTGGTTTACTTACCTCGAGAAATGCGAACCTCAAAACTTCGCTCGTGTCTCGCTTTGCGCACCCGACTCCTAAGTCCTGATGTCCATTTAAACATTTTCAGCATGCAAATACAATTTGGTGAAATAAACATTCACCTCCATCGCGTCGTCGCGATTTCGTCGAAACCGCGCATCCGACTAGTCGACACCGCGCCACCGCGCCGTCAGCGAAGCCGCTCGCCGGCTGCTCGCCGGCGCCGCCCAAAACCGCCGTCCGCCTCCGCGCTGCTGGCCGCAGCTCCCACGAGCCACTGCTCGCCCACTGCTCATTCCCGGCTGGTCATCCGGGCTGCCGCCGTCCATGCCTTTGCTCACCGGCGTTGCTGCCGCCTCCGCGCTGGCCGCCGTCCCGCTGTCCGGCCAGCCGCGCTAGCTCGCGCCAGATCTGGCCGCCCCTGCTCACCTCCCGCGGCCTCCGATCTTGCCGCGACCACGCCGATCTTGCCGGAGCTGATGTGACGCAGCTGCCTTTCTCCTCGCCGTTGCCGCGTCGAGAGCGTCGTCGTCGTCCCTCCGTCGATCTCCTCCTCCTCCCGATCACTCGATTTCTCCCTCTCCGCCATTTTTTCCTCTGTCTCATTTTCGCTCTCTTTTTCTCTCCTCACGATTTTTCCTGATCTCTCTTTATTTTTGTCATTCTTATCCTTATCTTATCCCATTATATATAAATAATATATATATATATACATATATATATATATATATATATATATATATATATATATATTATTTCTTTTCTCTTTAAATTTCAAATCAAAGCGTCCTCGAGATTCGTGCAACACAAATCTCGAGACAACTCAACAACCGAGCAGCGCGCATCTCGAGGCACCAACCTGCTTCATTTCAAACTCTCGATACTCGCGCTACACGCATCACGATGCGTATCACACGTCGGCACGCGACTCGAGGCGCGTCCCCGTTCGCGTTTCGGCTCACCGAATTCCTCGCATAGTTAGCATTATCATCCCAAATTGGATTTTGGATATACGTATTTCGACGAGTGGGTCCCACATACGACCTTGACTTGACACGTGGCACAAGTCAAATTTCCGGGTCGTTACAGTAGGCCCCAATTTGTGGGAACTGGGACCCTCATTGATGAAGCATACGGTAGGCGCGTGTCAGTGTACGAAGTTGAAGCAGATGCGCGTACGAAGGAGATGGGTGATCGATGCATGATGCAGAGCATATGTAGGGCAAACATAACAAATTCGTTATGCGCACGAGGACGAGCAGAACAAGCAAATAAACTATAGACGGGCAGAACAAATGTTGACTATAACGGCTCTAGTTCCCATGAATTGGGCTATGCCCAGCAAAACCTACGTAGACCCTCGGTCAAGCCCCGCTATGTAAATGCACACCAAGTCAACCTCTTATTTAAGTGAATTATCCTTTTGTTGCTTGTTAGAGTTGTTATTTGAGTTTTGCAAGTTTTAAATTTATATAGTGCAATAGAAGCAATTTAAAATTGATAAAGCAACATAAGTAAACAATTTAGAGTAGGGACAATCCTATGTGTGGAAATCATGCGAAAGCGATCGCACGTATATATGTCTGGTAACACATGTCGAACGTGGACAATAAATTTCCCTCATTTATTATACTTTTAATATTTTGTAGTAGTGATAAGTGGGAATCGTCTCCACAAAGAATTATCAAACTTCTCTTGGAAAAAAAGTGTTTTAATAGTTTTTATTATTTTTACTTTAATTTAATTAATTTAATTAAAACAATAATTAAAATCACTAATTCAATCTATAATATTACAATAACTAACTAAACCTAATTATACTAACTTAACTAACACAATTATAACTCACTAACATTCAAATAAATTCAATTCAATAATATATATATATATCTAAACAAATATCCAAAACGATGAAACATCAATCTGTTTTGCGTTCCAAACATGTTACTTCAATCTATATAGTTATGAGCATACTGTATAAAGTACCAAAGATTATTAAATTATAATTATAAGTAAGTAAACAACCTTTAGCCAGCCATTTGTTCACATTATAACGGTGGAAAAGTCAAGTTCTAATTTTATTGAGCTAACCCCTTTGAATACACAAAGACATTAATTTCACTCAATAAAACCTCATTACACTTAATGAAAACTTCAAACTACTAAATTTAAAACCTTTGGAAAAGTCACTTCAACATTATATTTAGATCTCAAATTCACCCAAGACATCTAAACAGTAATAATTTTCAAACAATCATAATTACTACCTTAAATTAGATAATAAATCGAAATATCACAATACACATTATAGACTACGCATGCAATACAAAGTTCGTGATTATAATACGTAAATAATAATCTATTAAATCAGTGAATCAAAGATCACGATTGGTTAAAGTATTAAGAACATAATTATCTCATCATAACTACATATCAAAACGGATCTAGTTCGTGTTTGGACTTTGTTTAGATTAACAAACTACTCACTCATATTCATAAATAGCATCACAATAATGTAAATAAACGACATAGATAAATATCCTTGGAATAAATACTTTGAATCCTCAAGTATTCTCCAAAAGCAATGAACAATAAAATAATAAACAATAAAAATAAACTATGGCTCCTAGAGCAATGGAGTCTTCATCTAAGTACTTAAGGACGACTAATTTTGCAACCCTAGAGTCGTATTTAGATTATTCTAGGTTGTAAACATCACAAACTAACTCAAACGTCTCGTTGTTATCTAAAATCTTCAAAATTGAACCCAGATCCCTCAATGATTCGGGTTTAAGTGGAATCGTTGGGTGAATCCTTAGAAAAGTGGTATCTGTGTTCCACCGATCGGAGTAGTGATTCTGGTACATGAGGAATAGGTCATGAATCGCTAGCTATGAAATCAAGTTTTTTCCTTCATTTATTAATGATTCTTTGCATACATTTTCCACTTGATGAATTCCCTCATAATCTTCCCTTTTTACTCCATTTCATTATATTTTCCATTTATTACCAAAAATAACAAAAACAAAAGAAAATCCCGTGTAATAAATTCTTTTACATCTAAAATCATCATAAAATGTACTATAAAACATATTCAATTATTGACTTACCATCTAGTGATAAAAGCATTAAACATTTATATACATGTATCAGAATGTAACTAACATCCCATGTAAACCCTAGTGCTCTCAAAACATCAAGTATATAAGGTAAATATATACTAAATATCAAAGCAACCTTCATAAGAAAAGAGGAAGCCGAATCTAAGGTAACTCAAAGATAATCTTTAAGTACAGGCTCCTTTTGCCTGACTTCTTAAGGAACCTGCAATTTTCACCAGTGACAAAGATAATTCAGTGTGTAATGCCAAAAGAGATTCAACAGTATTTCTGAATAAAAATCAACAATAGTTTCTAAATCATACGGGAAATTAAATAAGCTGAAAACAAAGAGGAAAGGGCATGAAAGACAGACTAATCAATAAAGTAGAGAAATGACCAAGTGGCGATGAAACAAGTAGATAGGCGAATAGGTAGTCAGGGTCAAACTGTGGGCCTTTAGACCACCACATTGGTCAAAGTCAACACAGCGAGCCTAAGGCCACTTCCAACTGCTCTAACAATAGTTTCTTGACACTAGTGGACTCATTGAATCACTTCCAACAACCCATTTATCTACCAAGGTAAGCCACAGTGACCCCAGATGCTTAATCCCTTAGATAGTTCTCGCAAGAAGCCATGGCGACTCTGAATGCTTAACTCGCGAGAGGACACGACTGGTGGACAGCCTAAAACCCTATGCCATTTGGAACAAGAGTGAAGTACAAGTAAGGCTTGATTTTTCAAGAATAATATCAAGGAAACTGAAAATAAATAATATTGACGCTCTTGCTAGTAAACGCACCCACCATCATAGATTAGCCACCACAAAAGACTAAGGAAGATAGATTATCATAGACTTGCATAGTTCTACATAAGATTTGAGTATTGAGAAGAGTTTTGAAGAAGATACATTGAAAACTCCAATTGTGGTAATTCAATATTATTTTTCAATTTAATTAAAGTTATTTGATTTAATCTTTGATTGCAATAAATACCATGATTTGTGTGTTTTTGATGATGATGAGTGAGTAGTCTATTTATCTTAAAGATCAATGGATCATATGGTATGAATACTATGCAAAAGGAAGTATGAATTGATTATAATGTTTAGAAAGGCAATGGTTATAATTTATGTTTGATTCTATGTGTAATGCTATGAACATCTTGATCACATTTTAGTTGATTAGGGGTTTTAGGAGTTACCATGGCCATTGGAGCTTTTAAGCCGGATATGAACAACACAACCGTAAAACATATAACATCGATAGATAATTATTGATTAAGGAGACATGGATAGTAAACTCAAGTGTTTATGAGCTTAAAGATTTGGAACTTAATGTCATGTGAGATTTACGTTATTCACACTGATAGGTGGAGTTCTAGTTTGCACATTAAAATCTTTTTCACAACGACAGTGGGTTAAAGTGAATATTAAGGAAATTTATCTATTTTAATTAAGCATTGCACATACGTGAGTAACATGAAGGAAATATGAGATAGATGCATAGTAAATCGTTACGCAGGTAAAGTTGTGAAGTAAGAGTTTTCTCAATATAAGAATACAAGTTAATTTACATTGATTTTATAGAATAGAGTAGTTTTAATAAACAACTACTTAACAATTTAGTGAATTTAACTAAGTGCCTGTATCCATATAAACTTTTCCCAGATGAACGATATTCGTAATCAACCTTTTTGATCACATTATTACTACAATTGAACCATTATACTTGTGGTTACGATCAAGAATTATTTAAATCAGATTAGAATCCTTAGGTTCAAAGCAACAACATAACTCTAAAAATTATAACCAAAGAATTTCCAACACTCTCGACCAATTCATATCATTAAACCCAAAAACACAATGCATATTTTGAATGAAAGGATCACCAACATGTTATAACAACACCATAACTGATTTTCCCTCGTCAAAACTTGGTTGTAAGGAATCTAAATGAATTCAAATAAGTCAAGGAGTTCATATTTTACTTCTACACTAGCAACTATTTATTATGGCATTTCATCAAACATATATTAATTATAGACTTGAACAACAACAAAAACTATTAGCATACATTTAAATCTAGTGAGTCCCTCTCCAGCATTAAAACACATTCTAAAACATGATTTAAGAGTATGAAACCAAGGCTTGAAAGACTCGTTTTACAACAATTTTAGTCTCATTTTTGTTTGAACCCAAAATCTCCCATTTTGAGCATCAAAGACATGAAAATCAGAGATTTCATGAGAACACTGCTTCACATTATTGAAGGCTTTATAAACACTCAATTTCTTGACTAAAATTCTAAAGAACTAGTAACCCTAGATTAGGTCTCTGATACCATGAAAGTTATTCCAAAAAATCGAAAATCTTATTAGATAAAAATATAGAGTACAATGCACATATATATACACATAGAAAAGATAAGCACAACCCAATACAAGATAATACCAACAAGATATTGTATCAATCTTAACAATTACGTTTAGTGGCTAGCTAGTCTATGAGATTAGTATTTTCTTAATAAACTAAGATCAGTAATTAGCATCATCTAATAATGGCGATCATCCTTAATAAGATGACTGACAAGCAAGATTTCATCTTTGAAAGTCCAAGTCAACTTTTTTTCTCTACTTACAAAATGTATCCACGTAATGTCAACCATTAAGTTCTTGTTCATATTTTTTCATTAATTTTTTCTTAATTGTTTATCTACTTTATTTTTGTTACAATGAGAACTCAAAAACGTTTGATTAAATACGAGTCAATATTTATTTTTTCTTATCAAAAAATATTGAGCAAACAATGGAATTATTTTATGGTAAAACTATTGTATGATAAGCATCTTATGATTTACATACAAGCTGAAGTTATATGCCAATTGTGGATTATTCTCGATGATTAGCTCTATATATGAGATAAAAAGTTATAATTAAAAAAGAAGAAAAATGAAATGAAAAAAATTCATGGTCGTTTAGCATAAATATCAACACTAAAGTCATTTATTTTTTCCCTACCAAAAAAAGCTTTTTTTTGTTTTTTTTTTTTAATGAAAAAAGACTACACAAAAGTTAAATCGATCAAAGAAGAAAATTAATAGGTTGGTTGCATTTTAATGCTTCTCGTGATTCAACATGCAAACTCCTCAAAAACCCACGGCGACATTGGGATAGTTGCGGTTCCAATTTATTAATGTGGTCAAAGCAGTAGCCACCGCTTTTAACGCCATTCAGACTTTTAATCGTCTTCATTCACGCATCTCGATGAGTTTATATTGCCTGAACGAAGCCGGAATCATTTTATAATCTATATTTGTTGCACCAGATCTAGAAGACTTCTGCTCCTAGATCCACTCTAACTGAACTAATACCAACATCACTTCAGAGTAGCTACCTTCACTCTTTCTCTGCAGATTCCCAGCGTTAATAATCTTCTTAGATCTCTTTTTCAAAGTTTGTCACCTTTTCTTGGGCTCCTAAAATTAATACTCCGTTCACTAACTCTCATAATTATTGTACATATTGTTTCTCAACTTCATTATTAATCTTTCTATGTTTTCAGCTAAGATTTGGGATTACTAGTGATAATTAAGTATGGTGATTTGTCACTCTTTGCTATCTGTAATGCTAAAATCTCTCATTGTAGTTAGTCTACTTGTTTTTCCATCACTAGCACAATTAGCACCATCAGAGAGCAGAATTCTTCTTCAAGTCCAACAACTCCTAGAGTACCCACCAGTTCTTCAATCTTGGACTAACTGGACCAACCTCTGTTACATTCCTCCGACTCCATCATTCACACTTGTCTGCCAAGGTAGCCATGTAACTGAACTAACTGTCATAGGCAACAGAACCTCCCCTTCACTAGGCTCGAGTCCCGTCCCTATGACTTTCGTTGCCTATAATCAATCACTGTCTCCGAAATTCTCCATCGACCTTTTCTTCACTGTACTCACAAAGCTTTCGCGCTTGAAAGTGCTGAAATTGGTATCTTTGGGGTTATGGGGACCTTTGCCTGCGAAGATCAATCGGTTTTGGTCGCTTCAAGTGTTGAATATGACCGCGAATTCCATTTCCGGGACTATCCCTCCAGAGATTATATTATTAACCAATCTTCAGAGTCTTGTCTTGGCTGGTAATTTGCTTCAAGGGTCAGTCCCTGATCTCAGAAATCTGAAAGGTTTGCAAGTGTTGGATGTGAGTAGCAATTTCCTAGGACCCCAAATTCCTTCTCTGGGAAACACCCTTGTCGATATTACGTTGCGAAACAACACATTTCGATCTCGACTTCCACCAGAGTTCTTCAAGAACTTTCAAAGTTTGCAACGCTTGGATCTCTCCTACAATGAATTATCTGGACAATTCCCATCTAGCTTGCTATCTCTGTCGTCAATTCAATACCTTAACCTGGCCGAAAACAAACTAACGGGAGCACTTCCGACGAACCAAAAATGCAGTGATGGATTAGCATTTGTGGATCTCTCACTCAACCTCTTGTCTGGAAAGTTGCCAATTTGCTTGAAATCTAATTCTTCGAACCGGGTTGCAATCTATTCGTGGAACTGTTTGTCCATTCCGGCGTCGAAGAATCAGCATCCCTCTTCTTTCTGCCACCAGAAAGCATTGGCAGTGAAGCCTGCAGAGAAGACACATAAACCACAAGTGTCAAAAGGCAAATTAGGCTTGTTTCTTGGCGTTGCTGGAGCTACCATTGGAGCTCTAGGTTCATTGAGCTTGATAATCTTCGCAATAATCAGAAGGGTCCGCTCTAGACGGGCAGAAAGGAACTCATCCGAGGTATCTGACAGCCACAAGGCCTCTGCAAGACTTCTCATCGACGCAAGTAAGGCCTCCCTTGTCTTTCTCTATTTTCTTTCTTACAAGTTTTCTATCTCTTCTAAACACCATCATCTGTCACTAGGTGCCATGATTCTACTATTTTGATTCCTGTCTTTCAACTCCATTGAATTGCTTTCCAGGGAATCTATCTCCGGTAATGAGGCTTGCGGTACATGGGCTTCCGCCGTATCAAGTCCTCTGTTTGGAAGAGGTCGAAGAGGCCACGGATAAGTTCAACCAATCAAATGTATTAGGGGGATCTCACTTTGATGAGGTATGCCAATCTCGAATTTGATCTTTACCGAAACTTGTTGATTTTTGTATTTTTTTTTTCACAGTGCTTATAATGTAGAATAAAGCCTCTGCTTTCGTGTTAATGGAATTTTTGTCCATCTTCCATGCGTCACTGTTGCTTTCAATAGAAAGTAAAAGCCTTTCTTGTTATTTCCAGCTTTACAGAGGCAGGCTTAGAGATGGTTCCAAAGTTGTTGTGAGATGCTTCAAGTTAAGGCAAAGACATTCAGTCCAAAGCTTATCACAGCACATGGAAGTGATCTCAAAGTTCCGGCATAGACATTTGGTCAGCGCTCTTGGCCACTGCATTGACCTTCTTGAAGATCATCCCAACTCCGTGGACACCGTCTTTCTTGTCTTCGAATATGTCTCAAATGGGACTCTAAGGAGTCATTTAGATGGTACTTATGTCTATAAAACATGAGCAGTTGAACACTAAAGAAAATCAGTAGTCTCTACCTGACTCCTTTTTTTTTTTCACTCAACAGACAGTAGAAGGCAAGGGGTAGTAAAATGGCCACAGAGACTGTCCATTGCGGTCGGCATTGCGAAAGGAATTCAATTCCTGCACGCAGCAATTTCTCATGGAAGTACCGGAAACGATTTGAAGATAGAACACGTTTTGTTGGACGAAAACCTCACACCGAAAATTAGTGGATACAGTCTTCGATTACCATCAATGGTCAGTTGAGTTACAGTTTTTCTAAAGCTCCATCTGAATATATTCCCTACTTCTGCTGATTCATAAGTCTTGAATTCCAGGTACGTTCGGAAAGTAACCGCAGCGGAAAAGATCTGCTTGATCATCTTAGCAGGTACCTCATATCTTAATTCCGCAACAGTATGACAATCATGGGTGCAGTCCAAGCACTTCCTTAATTTTTCTGTTAACTCAATGAGCAGCAGTGAACACGGAAAAAAGCATGACATCTACCAGTTGGGTGTGATTTTAGTAGAACTTATTACTGGAAAACCGATCGCATCTCAGAGCGAATTGGATGTGCAGAGAATTCAGGTAAAAGTACACAATGCAATTTCATCAACTGTTTTAGAATTCTGATTACAAATTGGAGATGCATTTTCACTTGTTAACAGCTAGAGCAGAGCTTGACAGCTTCACCATCAAGTCTAAGAAGCACCGCAGACCCCTCCATCCGCGCTTCATATGCTTACGAGTCTTTAAGAACCACAGCTGAAATCACGATTAACTGTCTATCGAAAGATGCAGCCAAGCGGCCGACAATAGAAGATGTTCTCTGGAATTTGCAGTACTCAGTTCAAGTTCAAGATGGCTGGAGTGTGAGTGGTGAAAAACCCGTTGCACGCTCATAGATTCTTACCTATCCTTCCTCATAGACTGTAGTTTGAAGTGCTAGTTGATGTACTTAATAATATGAAGACAAAATAGCCAATGTACTTGCATCAATGCTTCTTGTAAATTCCAAATCTTAATTGGTTTTTGGTTGCTCTAAATCACTCAGTATCCAAACAATTCAACTACTATGAATTTGCCCCCTAGTCATGCACCATATAGGTGGGTGAAGCTTGCAATTTTCATGTTTCCACTTATGTTTTCATTTATATGACTCAAACTCGAGTCACTAGTTAAAAAGACAACAACCTGCTACCAATTGTACCAACTAACTGGGGGATAATCTTGACTAGTTTGACCACGGTAAGTAATTGCGTAGGACTGTCCACCTTTACTTTTGATGGACATTTTCATTTGCCAAATACGTCACTAGTACGTGCAAACTAACAGTTTACTTTGACACACACCCGAAAAAATAAAAAAAATAAAAAAATAAATAAAACCTAACAATTTATGGTTTCATAGAGAAAGCACTTAATTTGCAATGCAACACAAAATACCATGCGAAACCAGCACACGCAACAAGAAAGTTACCATGCAGAAGTTGCAGTACAAGAACGATTAATTTACCAAAGTATAACATTTTTTACTTTAAAAGAGGTAAGTACGGGGTTTTTTTTTTTCCTCACACTAAGCAATAACGCCTTCTCAAAAGGCGTTATTGCTGATGTGGCGCCAATAGCGCCTTCGGAGCTATTGGTGTCCACGTGGACATCAGCAAATTTTTTTGCTGATGTGGACACATAGATAGCGCATTTTGAAAAGGCGCTATCCATGTGTCCTGTCCACGTGGGCGTATAGGCTGAGTGGCGGCTGAGGTGGTATGAGGTTGTATGGATAGCGCCTTTTGAAAAGGCGCTATCCATACAACTTCATTGCCACCTCACCGCCACCTCACTGCCACCTCACAAATTTCCAATATTGGCTATTTTTGAAGTTTGTGAGGTGGCGGTGAGTTGGCTATCCATGTGTCTTGTCCACGTGGGCACATCCACCCCCATTAATAAAATAATAATTAAAATTAAATTAAATTAAACTGATTTATATAAACTGTAAATTACAGAAAATAGATTAAAATAGATAAAAATTATGGAAAAATTCTGAAAAATTATGAAAAATTCTCGAAAAATATGAAAAATAGGGAAAACTCATTTCTAACTGGTTTACTTACCTCGAAATTCGTAATTCGTCCTCACGACGTCCCGCTCACGCCTCGATTTGCGCACCCGACACCCGACTCCTACGTCCCTGATGTCCATTTATACCAATTAAAATTTTAGGGTCGCATTACATGCAATTATAGTATGTGATTATAGATTTGCCATTTTTATTTTCATAAAAATTAAGTTTTAGCACCCTTTTTCGAATTATACCAGGGTGCCAAACGCCCGAAAAGCCTCGAACTCATTTTTTTTCTAGCTTTCCCTATTTTTCATATTTTTCGAGAATTTTTCAGAATTTTTATCTATTTTAATCTATTTTTTGTAATTTACAGTTTATATAAATCAGTTTAATTTTTCCATAATTTTAATTATTTTAATTATTATTTGTGAGGTGGCGGTGACGTGGCGGTGACGTGGCGTCGGTTTGTATAGATAGCGCCTTTTGAAAAGGCGCTATCTATACACGTGGCTAGTCACGATGAGGTGGCGGTGACGTGGCTGGCCATATGTATAGATAGCGCATTTTGAAAAGATGCTATCTATACAAACTGACGCCACGTCACCGCCACGTCAGCGCCAACCAAACCAACCGCACACAATAACGCCTTTTGAAAAGGCGTTATTGCCTACTTCGGTAATAAAAAAAAAACCTCCCTATTTTGTGATTTAAATTGTATACCCACCCTACTTTTGGAAAAACACCCTTTCAAAAGAAGAGACTTTACCTCCGGTCTTACAAGACATATCATCACTATGACTGACATCCTGTTGTATACATGTAGACCTGATGATATATATGGGAAATATGACATGAAACAACTATAAACTCCATTCCCTTGGCGAGCATTACTCAGGGAATCAACTCTATTGATAGCAAATACAGTGCATTGAAGAATTACATGCTCGATGGAAGCTCTCTAACAGGAAAAATAGGAGGGTTCCCAACATTGACAAGACTTCTGAACAACAACAACAACAACATAGTCTCAGTCCCAAATTAATTGGGGTCGGTTATATGGATCAAACTTTTTCATTGTGCTCGATTAAGTGCAATTGATGGTGAGCTTTCCAGACCATTCAAATCATTCCTAATTAATGCACCCCGTGTTAACTTTAGTCTACCCTACCTCGTCGAATTTCTACTGTTTATATGAAGTCAAGTTTTCTAGTGGGAGCATTTGTAGGTCGTCTTTGCAGGTGACCAAACCACCGCAACTGCTCTTCCCTAATCTTTGTATCAATTGGTGCTACTCCTACTTGTCTTTGAATTTCTACATTTCTTATTCTATCTTTACGAGTTTACCACACATCCACCTAAGCAACCTCATTTTTGCTACGTTCATTTTATGTAATTGCTGTTGCTTTATCGCTCAACATTTACTCCTATAGAGCATAGCTGGCCTAATTGCGGTTCTATAAAATCTTCATTTTACCTTAGTAGGAACATTTCGATCACAAATCGCCCCCTGTCGCACTCCCCCATTTCTTCCATCCACCATTTCTTCCATCCAGCTTGAATTCTATGTGCGACATCATTCTCAATATTACCATCATTTTGTATGATTGATACTAAGTATCTAAAGTGGTTCACCTTAGGACCTTTTACTTCTCCTAATTTTATCACTTCATCATCTCGATGTCTAGTATTTCTAAATTCACAGTGCATGTAATCAGTCTTCATCCTACTCAACTTAAAGCCTTTAGATTCTAATGTATTCATCCAGAGTTCTAATTTTCCATCACTCCATCTTTTGTTTCATCAGCTAAGAAAATATCATATGTAAATAACATACACCATGGTATATCATCTTGAATATGCCTAGTTAATTCATCCATAACTAAAGTAAATAGATATAAGCTTAAAGCCGATCTTTGATGTAGTCATATCGTAATGGAAAATTCTTTTGTATCTCCTCCAAATATTTTTATACTCGTTACTACAACATCATATATATCCGTAATAGTGTCTATGTATCTAGCATGCACTCCTTTTCTTTCTAGACCCATCAAAAAACATCTTTAGGGACCCTATCATATGACTTTTCTAAATTTACAAACACCATATCAAGAGACTTCCAAACACCTCTCAATATTCATTCATCTAATTGTGATTTTCCTTCTTTTCCTTAAATGGGTTTTTACTCTTGTATTGAGGAAGGCCACTTACAAGTCTTGGCAACAAGGCATGGTACATAATAATTAATGATGCAGAACTAGCTATATGTAGTTGAGAGAAGCAAAACAAATCAAGCTGAAGTATAAATTCATAAATGCCCACAACACTACTGTAATTAGAAATTTGAAATTAAAATGTTAATAGTGAATATACATATATATATATATATATATATGCAAATACACGACTAGACATGCCACCATATCCATGACAAAATTTTAATAGCGTATCTAAACAAAAACACTACTAAAGGATTAATAATGTCAGAATGATTCCATCAAAGGCTAAGAAAAATGCCCTTAAGACAATAGGACGTTATTTATAAGGTACTCATCATTTTCCTGCAACTATCGAAATTCCTAATTGCCGCGCTATACAATCACAAGTTCAACAAGTGTTGAATCCAAATCAGACTATCGGTAATTCTAAAGCACATTCTTTAGAAATTTTAGCCTGCCCTACAATATAAACTAAAGACTTTCTTTAAAGCATACAACTATTACCACCCAAAATAATACGTCACTGAAAGAAAACTCATCTAAGTGCAAACTTCAGGGACTTAGTGGACCGTAGCTCGGTGTTGGGGAGCTTGTCGGGTCGGATACGGGAGTCCGGGGATGTCAGAGAGCGGTGTGAGGTTTCTAAAACCCAACTGAAAGACTCAGAGTATTTGATTCTATTTTTACATATCATTTCAATAATTCCTTGTTGTTCATTACTCTACTCCGTTACTTAGACTTGGGTTGAGGTTACTCCCCCGGATTTTCTAGTTGTGCGTCCATGATGCACTAGACTGTAGCACGTGTAACCCGACCCTCAGCGAATGGCGACCTGAGCTTGCTCTTAGTGCACGTGTCGGTGAATCAGCGGATTTGGCCAGCGCCGCGAGGGACCAATTAGTGTCGGACCAGTTGGACGCGACCACTGGTGGGAACTTGGTGACCCGAAGTACAGTCTAGTACATATGGAGCGAGCATACACATTTGTTAGCTTGTTTGTTATCTATTCATGTGATGAGCCATTTACAGTTGTCTGTTTTTATATTCCGCATGTTTACTTGACAATATTCCTTACATTTCCTTTACTTTATTATACGAATGCTCAGAGGAGTTCATTGGGATTTTACTTACTGGACTTGTCATCTATCTTTTTGTGATGATTAAGTGCAGATCCTAGTACTAGTAGGGGAAAGGGGATCCTAGGCGACTACATCTGATTGCCCGCTGTCGAGGACCTACTCATACGTGTTTATTTTTGAGATTTTTTTTATATTTTGGGTATAGGGAGACTTGAGATGACACCGTACATGTATATATACCTTGTTTGTGGTATTGTCACTTATATATAGAGTACTTTACAGGGTTTTCCATAGTAGGATTTGCTTTTTTGAAGAATCTTTACCATGCTAAATTACGTATACTAATCGTATCAATTGAGGCTTCTGCTGATTTATGTTAACTTGTAAGAAAAAAACCCAATATTATGGTTAAACATTAGAATAAACTACAAATTAAGTAACAGTTGAAATAGTCAAATACCCACAAAGAATAAGTTAAGAAAATAAGGATAATCATAATACACACGTGGATATGATTTGCGAGAAATGAAGAGGACGGGCAGGTTCCTGAAACGTATAGTTGGGCCAGCTGGCAAGGAGTACATGGAGACACGTCACCCCGGGGCGGTAGAGACCGCCATAGAAAAGGTGGAGATCTAAACCTTGGTAAGTGAGTTGTTATTGGTAGGTTGTTTGTGTTGTTGATGGTGTTGTTGATGTCGTTGTTGTATCATTAGTTGTTGTGTAGATGAAGGTGGGCATGGAGGGTCGGACGAATTGCACAACAGTTCGTCCGAGGAAGGAGATGACATAGGATCAGTCTCCTATCTCAAAAGTGTCCTACTAGTGAACGAAAAAAAAAATGGAAATGATTTGCAGAAGCAAAACGGAGGAGGAAGAAGAAAAGGGTAGGGTCCCTAAATCGGGTCGGTTCGGCTAGGTTGAGTTGAACCCGGTTCAGTCCGGTTCAGGCCCAAACCCTTTCCAAATAAAAAAATGAAAAAAAAGGCTAAAAATTTATAAAACGTTCCAGAAAATGGAAAAAAATAAAAAATTATATTTTGGCAAATAAAAATAAATTGATGAATTTATATGAAAAATGAAGAATTCAGGATTCATGCGGGACCTTATATAAGGATTTTTACCTCGAAAAATGTGAAATTGTCGTATTGACCTAATATTATTAAATTGGTTCCAGATTTCATGGGGACTTGTTAGGAGTTCTAATTCATGAGTATTAGACTCAAATTGATGATAATCAATCTATTTTAGGTTCTTGGTCGATGAGGAAAAATGCATGAATCTCGTGAATTGAGTAAGTCAGTATAAAGTTAGAAAAAGCTCATCACAGGTAAGTAGGACTCGTATTCTTATCAACTATGCAACATAATTAGTATATTTAGTTCATATAGCATTATGGACTGGTAATGGGGCAATGTACCGTGACTTAACTGTATTTGTTTTTAAATGTGAAAATCCTCGGTAGTGTCGATAAAGCGGACCGGGACCGAGGGATATGAAAGTTAGTCTGGAAATGAATTCTACTTTTTTGTCCTGATAAAATGAAAAGGTAAGTCTGAAAATGGATTCCACCTTTACATCCTTAGTAGGCCGAAGTTTTACCTTAGTCGTTCACTGTCTATCTAAGGTTGGTAGCTAAGTTACACTTGAATACACCGATAAAATCACATAATGACCAACATGGGGGGTTCTATGGATTGTATTCTTGAGGTAAGATAAGAGCACGACTCTCCAGTTATTAAGAGTTGATTGCTCATTTACATTTGAATCCACTAGTAGAACCCCATGTCAGTCAACATATGGATTATACATACGTATTCTTATGTAAGACGAAAGTATGACTCTAAAATGAAAATGAAACTTACAAGTTACGAGTACAGTTGCAATTGACCTGCGAACTTGCATTCCATTATCTATTGTTATATCATTTTTAATATCTGAATATATATGCTTTGGATTCATATTGCTATTCATTTATTCATTGATATTAGTTGATAATTGATATCTTTATGAGCAAGTTGGACCGCTCATTCCCCAATTAACATTTCAGGTTTTCGAAGTGCACTTCGACTCAAGAACGGGGAAGATTAGGTGTTTATAGTCTTATCTACGGTGAATTGCTTTCCCTATTGTTTATATATTGTATTGAATTACTATTTTGTAATAAACAGGGTTAGGATATGGTTTTACGATCGATTTTTGTATTTCTTATGTTTTATTGAAAAATTTTTAATTTCGCTGCATTTTCAATTATTTATTCGATATAAGATATATTGTATTGTGATGATTAGGTATGAAGGATAGTTGTTCTATTACTCTAATTGAGTTTGACTGGTATACTGGTCTTAATTAGAGTTTCAGGCTAGGTATTGCCCTAATTGGGATAGGGGATGGTACTGTTCGGTATCAGAGCCTGGTCAGAGCCTCGTTTTCACTTTTGAATTATTCTCGAAATAAGTAATAACTCTGATACAATTTGTATCAAAGCTTGGCTCAAGAATTTCCTTTGATTTTAAATTAAGGAATAACTCTGATTAATCCGTTCAGAGCCTGAAGCTAGTACCTATGAACTAAATTGGAATATAGGTTTATTGACTTTAAGATTATTCCTCAAGTTATGAATAACCTATGACTTAAAAAAATGGTTTTACTGATTTTTTTGGGGAATGAAAGATAAAGGAATAAGCAATATTATGCGTTGTGATGTATTATATCTATGCGATATATATAAGTGCTATGTCTTTTCTGAACGGTAGTAAGATGGTTTGTATCCATCAATGTCTCAGGAGTTGAGAAAATATTGAGGATTAGGGTTTGTAGAAACCCAAATCTTAGTAGTGTAAAAGGAAAAAGGAAAGACATAAGAAATCGTAAGATGATAAATGACACATGTCGAGTATGCACAATAATTTCCTGTATTTTATTATTAACTTGTAATAGTGGTAAATGAGATATTGTCTCTACAGGGATTTTCGAAATCTCAAAGGAAATTAGTTCTTTTCTAATTTTTTTTATCAATTTAGTTAATCTAATTAAACGGGAATTAAAATATTAAATAACTAAAAACTATAAATACTAACTTAATTAATAATCAAACTAACTAAAATAATTTAAACAACTCAAATGCAAACTAAATTAAATAATATTTAAACTCAATTCAATATAAATAAACAAACATCTAAACAAACCTCCACTAAACGATATAATATATTTGGATTACTTTCAAACACTAGAACATAATATCAATTCATAATATAGTTATAATTAATTTATATAGAATCTTAGAATCATTAAACCCTACTTAATAATAGGTTGATAGCCTTTAGCTTGCCATCGATTTTCCTTAATTCAATAAAAATGCCACATTCTTATCATAGTAAATCTACCAATTGGATAAAATGCAACACCATAGAAATACGATAGCATTAAGTTCAGTGAAAATCATGCCTAATCTAAGCCAATATTACTGAAGCTGCATAATAAACAACTTAGAACACAATCACATAGAATATCCACTAGGGAAATACCCTATAGATTAATCATAGTTACTACTTCAATAATTGTTGTCAATAACTATAGACATAGATTTATAATCTTAATACCACATAACACATTTGCAAATATGCATGCAATACTAATCTCCTTTAGTTGTAATACTAAAAAACAACTTGTTAATTATGTGATTGACGTGTATGAATAGATTAAAAGCATTAAGCACATGATTCCTTAATTTTAACTATCTAGCAATCCATAATATACTACATTGTCTAAGGCTTGTTTAGATTGATAGAATACTCACTCATATTGAAAATAAACAATGCATAAATATAATTAAAAGACAATGAATGAATAAATACCTTAATATAAATCAAAGCTCCAAAGTATCTTCAAACATAGACAATAAAACTAATATATGGCAAAAGAAAAACAAAAAAAAAAAAGTAAGAGAGTTATTTCAAAGCTCTCTAGCCTTTTTTTATAGTCTCCCTCGTATACATATCTTAGATAAACTCAAATTCTTCGTACTAATCTAAAAATCCGTAACCGACCTCAACAATTTCTCAGTGATTCCAAACTTATACACGAATCGCTGAGCAAATAACTAAGTTTAGCTCTCAGTGCTCCATCGATTCAGCTAGAGATTTGTAATTCATTCTCCAATTCGCTGTGGATTCGCTGGCCTTCTTCTACTGCTGATTCAGATGGCGATTATTAGTGTTATTTCAAATTACTGGCTAATCGCTGGTGTATTTTTGTAATTGACTGTTTTTCTATTCATTCTCTTTTCTTCCATTTCTTTGTTTTCCTATTTAAGACCTGAAATCACAAAAACAAGAGAATATCTAGTGTAATATCATCATTTATGCATAAAATCAACCTACATTACATTATAAAATGTGTCTAATTATTGACTTGTCAAATAACCCCAAACTCAACACTTTGTTATCGCGAGCAAATGAATACTCTAAATCATATTCTCTTTTCATTCTTATATGTTGATTTCAATCTTAATTCATTGTAACTTTAAATAAATTTTAATTTTTTTTAAAAATAGAAATGATTTTCTAATGGAAACATTTTACCCACAAGTAAATGAAAGTTATGATAAAATAGAATGATTTAGATTAAACTGAACATCTCTTAATGATAACTCAACCTCCCAATGTAACATTCTTTAGAATTAAAAGCTCATTGCCAAGGCTAGTGCAAAACATAGATTTTCTCAATCACCACTAATAATCATCAAGCTTATGATTACTAATATATAATCTCAAAACACAAAAACCACTTTCAATTTTTGAAAATACTTTATAATAGTACCACAATCAAAATCAATAGGAATTTTGCCAACATACCAACAAATATGTCTTTTAAAACATATTAGATTAAGAAATACTTCATATAACTCTAACTTCAAGTACTCGAGTTAAATCTGTTCATTTGAAGAGTGTACGAACATCAACTTTTTTGGTCTCTAATTCCTTTTCTTCAACTCCATTCTAATTATTATTATTTTTTTAACATATTTCTATTAATTTTACTTTAAGTTTTGAGTCCTTGCTCAATTTCCTTTGGACATTCTCACCTTTTCCCACTATAGATTCCATGCTCTATTTCTTTTGGAATCTATAGAATTCTCCATATATATATATTTTTTTTATAAACTCTTGTTAACACATCTCACTGTCCACCAAAATTGAAAAAAGTATTCTTTCTAACTTATAGAAATTCATTGGTTTCCAACTCATTTCTTCATTCAATTATGACATAATTGCTTTATATATATATTGTAAAAATACTTAATCAATAGCTTTTGTATCATAAGATTCTTAGAAAGCTGTCTTGTTCATCTTGTACTATTGTTTGACTTTTCTACCCATTATCATGACTAACACAAGACATTCAATTAAATGTATACATCAACTAGTAAAGTTAATAAAAAAGGGTATAAAAATTGATTCGTTCTATCATAAAATTCACTCGGGTGATAAAATATCACTTCAATTCAAGATCTATTATATATTCATTTTCATTCTTTTCCGAACTAAAAATAAAGAAAAAAAATGAAATTCATACTTCATTTCGGAAGAAATTTGAAAAATTTCATCAACTCACTTGAATATTAGATTAAAAGTAATTCTGAACTTTTCTTCTACCTTTCTTTCCTTTCATTGCCATCAATGTCATACTTCACCGAAAATATCCTCAAACTCATTCTAAATCTTGTCCTAAAGGTTTAAAAATGAAGTTCGATTTTCATCATAACAAACATACCACGTGAAGTATAAAAGAATTGATTAAATAAAATAAATATGACAATCGAGAAATTAATTTAATTTAAAATCATAATAAGACAGAGTGCATGAAAACTTAATGAATAAACATCACCATTATATAACAAGTGAATTAAATATCATAATAAAAAATTGAATGGAATATATAACAAAGTATATCAAAATTAACACAATGTATCATCACAAAACTCAAAGTATATCACCACTACCATCATTACATAGAGGAATTCTCACAGTATCTCTCAGAGACAAAGAAAATAAAATGGAATAAAGGAATGTTAGCATTTAGAAGTTGCGTTGTCATCATCCTCCATTAGATCAATCCTATGGGACTAGTAGCTAAAAGCGGGATCGTAGAGGTGGTATTCATGATCTGGAATCTCAGAACATCAAAATTACTGCTAAGTGGTATTCTCATTTGTGCAGATGGTACAGGAACCTCTTCGCCTCTTTAACGTTTGTTTCTCCTAGACATCTTAAGCTGCATTCTATGGATGCTCCTTGCTAAGACTCCCTGGTTCTCAAACACCAAGTCATGACTCGAAGAGTGGTCATCTGATTGCGCAAAATTGGGCCTATGAAAACCAAGTTCGATTTTCCCATGTATAATCCATCATAATCCCTAGCAGGCTGCTCCACGTTCGGATCATTTTTAGTTTCTGACATCTCTTCCAAGATTATCCTCTTGTCGTCTCTGATTTTTTTCTCTACTCGGTTTCTTTTCTCGCTATCTCAACTCTCTCTCATCCTCTATATTTTCATTAACATTCACTTTACCATATCTCTCTATAATTTCATTAATGATGGTCTTTTTCGATAAACCATCCATGTCAAGGCCTGCCATGTTCACTTGGTCCATCCTACAGAAGGTCGTAAACATCAAGGGAAAGGAAGTCCATCATTTTTCTTGTTGGTGATGGAACTCCTTATTGATTCATAAATAATTTTGCCAACATCTAAATATCCTAACCCCATGAAAATGTGGTAAAGTAGGGTAACCTTGTAATTCACTATTTCGTAGTATTGCAAGCTCGAGTGTAAGCTGACAATAATGAAATAACACTGTTTTACTAAAAAAATTAATGGTTATGTGTTTGGGATACCCCTTCACATAAAAAATAAATCCATCTCCATAGATTACCTCTAAAAATCCCCTTATTGTCTCGGTGGGGAAATGGTATTTAGTTCCATACTCGCGTTTGAGGGTACTCGTCATTTTATTTTGGCGAAAATCTGGTAAGCGAAAATAATTAGTTTATTCTTGCAGCAGAATAGTCTACTGTCCTTCCTCGAACTCGAGACTCGGTCTTACTTTCATTTCCATATGCATTGGCGTAAAATTCTCTCACTAAAGCTTCACGAACCCGTTCACAAGAAACATCTTCTAGGTCTAGGTGGTTGTAATCCCTAGTTAGTAAACCCCAGTTTCTTGTCTTTATGATATCTAGGATCCTTGATCTATACTTCAATTTGTTCTTCAAATTAAATCCCTTTTTCGGGATCAACTTCTTATCTTTAATTACATAATTCCTAAATTTTTCATAGGCCTTCTCGTTTACAAAATTTTCTTTCCTCAGTTCATAGTTTTCTCCCCCATTGATATCTCTCATTCAACTTCCTCTATATTTCGATAAAGTTCAACTTATCCATCGAGAATAAGAAATCATCGGGCAAAACATTTTGAAATTGAGAGTTTTAAATTTATATTAAAGTTGCTAATAAAATAGCATCGGGAAAAACAAACTTTGTATGTAATTCAAATCAATCGATAAATATTCACAAAACCACCAAACTCATTTGAAACTTAGTCTCAAGCTAGTTTGCTTATTAAATTCAATCTACTAGCCATAGTTTGAAAATTCGATAGTCATAAATGAATAATCACATCATTCCCATACTATTTGTATAATAGAAATCATTCGATATCAAAACCATTTTAAAATAAAAATCTTGAAATTGAGTTCCTATCTTAATAATCAATCCAAAACTGACTAAAACCAAAAAATTAATCCATAAGGGGTTAGGGTTTTGGTTAATTACCTTCTTGAAAGTGATTCTTTCAAGTATTGAACTCAAGATTGCTTCTCTAGAACTCTCCAAAGCTCCGATTTGGACTCCCTTATGCAAGCCTTAAGTGGCCCTATACTCTCAAAACTCTACATGTTTTGAGTTGAATGTGTGAAGACTGAGGTGAGAATTACTTAAATACACTAAATTTAAGCTTTGGATGGTTGAATCTAGGTGAAAATTAGTCTTTTGATCAAAATGTTGCAATGGTTTATGAGTGTGAAGGGTTTAAATGTGGCAATTTGGGGTTTCTATTTTTAAAAACTCAAATTCATTCCTAGGGAAAAATTAGGGTTTAAGTAGACTCGCTAAGGAATCGCTGATGAAATCACTATAAATGAGCCTTAGTGACTCAGTGATTTGCCAAGCGATTTCTAGTTGTAAACTTAATTCGGTGAGAAATAACTGAATTCGTATTTATACTGAAGATTCTGCATATTGTTACTGATTTTTACAATGATTTCCAAGACAAACTGGAATCGCTTGGAAATCACCAACCTAATTTTACTACTTTTTTCCAATTAAATGGATTTTCCCTTTTTTATTATCACATATATATATATATATATATAATAAAGGTAGAAGTATTCAACATTACATAACTTAACTAAGATATGTATTAAATAATTTATTTCATTTCCATAAAAAAACTAATTAACATAAATCTAATGCATAATACAATATAGTGCGGAAATATATTTGCTTAATCAACCACCCTTACATGAAACAATTCCAGAATTGAATTCTTAAAATATCCCCATTGTAAGAGTCAAAAGTTCAAAGAATATAAAAACAACTAATTAATACTAATACTAAAACTGAAAAAAAAAGATAGAGTATGGGCTACCTCCCATAAAACGCTTTTGATTACTATCGTTAGCTCAACTGAACTACGTTGTTCTAGTCTGGTTCTATGAACTTAAGTGTAGGATTATTTGCTCTTGTGCCATTCTAGAAAGTGATCGCTCGGCCATGCACTCAAAAAGTAATCATTTTGTTTAGAGTATCCATGAAAGCTTGTAAAGTGACTAAGAAAGTTCGTCCAAATATCAATGGAGGATCTTTATTAATAAAGTGTGGCATAACCAAAAAGTCAGTGGGAATAATATCCTTGTCATTTTGAACTAGTATATTAGTAACCACACCTATCGGTTTTACTGAATATCCGTTTGGTAGAGCAACATTTTCGGAGGCAAGTGCATCTAATTCTAATTGAGTATGAAGGAAAAAATGAATTGGCATGTAGTTTGACCTAGAACCCGTATCACATATAGCTTTAAAGTATCAAGCCCATTTGATCTTTATGTTTATATATATATATATATCTCTGGGTTATCAGGCTTGACAATTGTTGGATTCTCCTTTTTCTTCTTCTTATTTTTCGCTGGTTTAAATTCTTCCTTGTTATTATTCTCAATATAGTTTGATTGCTTAACCCTCCATTCTTGGGTTATTGTCTATTGAATTGAAGTATCTTCGCCTTGCTTGTTCATAGTCTTAGCACTTTTATCTTTCATTGTCACTACATTAATATCATATATTTCAGCTTCATATTGATTTACTTCTAAAGATTCTTTATCCTTAGTTTGTTCATTATCAAATTCATCCGAGTTTCCATAGATATCTTTATAGTTAAAATGAAAAGTGACAATTTTATTTTCAAACTCCGTAGACATTGTTCCTTCAAAGATAATATAGCTTTGTTTTAGCAGTTTTAAGGAATGGTCTTCCTAAAAGTATATATGGGGACTTAGACGATGTTGAGTCTCCCATTTTCATGACATAAAAGTTAGCAGGGAATATTAAATTATTTACTTTGACTAAGACATCTTCTAGTAAACCATAAGGTTTAATAACGCAGTTGTCAGCTAAAGTAAGATTAGTATGTATATTGGTCAATGAACCTATTTTCATTGACTCATATAACTTGAGTGACATAAAGTTTATTGAAGCTCCAGGATCACACATAGGAAAATCAATTAAAGAAGTTCCTATTGTGATATGAATCCCTAACATCCCTGGGTTGGAACATTTTTTAGATATTTTTTTTTTAATTAAAGCAGACATCTTTTGTCCTAAGTTTTCTTTAGATTCTTCTAAAAATTTACCATTTGATTCAGAGAATTCTTTCAAAACTTCATCATAATTAGAAAATTACATAATTGATTCTGTTAATGTCGTGATCATATCGACAGCTTATGTAGTTGTTACGATTGACATTATCGGTAAATGAGTAATCCAAATCCAACACATGATACCTGTGCTTGAAACCAGATCCGAAACAGTAGGAGATTTCGATAATAATATGTAGTTGCAACCGATGGACCAAAGCGGTTGCAATAGGATTTCTAGATCAGGCAGTTGAAGATTTGATCTTATCCCGACCGACTAATAGTTAACTGAAGATTATGAAGAGGTTGAAGTTTGCGATTTAGAAGAATTATCACCACGTGTTAATCATGGAGGAACGTGGTTATTTAGAGATGGAGATTGATTAGATCTTGTTAGTCTAGTTAAGATTGTGAAATCAACATTGGTCTATATATTTGTCAAAGTAATTGAGTCCTGTACACCAATTATTCAGTTTACTTTATATTGTGAACCTATTCTGTTCACTTAATTATCGAGTTGTAAAACCCAAGGGGACTTGGGTGTTCCAGTGAGGGGGAGCCTCACACACAAGAAGGATCTTGTGTATGTAAGGTCCACAAAAAAGAGTATGAGAGTGTGCTTGGAGGAGCTCGGTGAGGGAGTCATGACAAGGAGTCCTGTAGTTCGATTCATCATACTAGTGAAGTTTACATCTAGGCGTGGCCCCACTAACATGTAGGTCTTGGACCGAACTGCGATAACACATCTGGTTTCCTGGTTTGATTTACTTTTATGTATAATTTATTTTAAAGTACTTGCGTTGATTATTGTTTCCTTTTTTACAACCACCTTCGTATTCGGTTGTACCGCATTTGATTATTTCAATTGGTATCAGAGCGAGCACTACAAAGTCTTTGTTTATAGAGACAAGTGAGATTTATATTAACCACAATGTCTCAGGGAAACCAATCAGACCAGCCTGAAGGTGTCTCAAACACGAGACCACCACTGCTGACCAATACGAATTATACGTACTGGAAAGCTTGTATGGAGGGGTACATTCTGTCCATCGATGTTAAATCATGGAATGCGATTGAGAAAAGGTATAAGACACCTGAAGTTGATGGAGAACCAAAGAATCAAGATGACGGGAAAATTGATGAGGAGAAACTCTTGTCAGATAATGCCAAAGGGTTGAATGCTATCTTCGGAGATGTCAACCAAGAGCACCTCAAGCTCATCTCCTCATGTTGAGTGGCAAAGAAGGCATGGCAGATTCTAGAGAATTTTTTTGAAGGTAACAAAGATGTTCATGAATAAAAAATTGTGCTGCTAGCATCTCAGTTTGAAATGTCGAGAATGGGAGAAGAAGAAACAATTGATGAGTACACTGCCAAGCTCAAAGACAAAACCAACCAAGCTCAACAATTAGAGAAGTACTCCAACAAAAAGTTGGTCCAAAAGGCAATCAGAAGCCTCCTTGCCAAATACAATGTAAAAGTTGCTACTATTCAAGAGAATCGAGGTCTCAAAGACCTGAAGTTTGAAGAACTCATGGGGTCTCTAACCACCTATGAGATGCATCAATCAACAAAATAAGTCATGAGAACTAGCCTTAAAAACAACATCTCAGTATTTCAGCCTAGAGAAGGACGTCACCCACAAAGAAAATAACCTTGCGTTACCAACCAAAAAGTATAATAAACTATTTTGAAAATTTTAAGCTATTAGTTGGAAAGGAGAGTCCTCAAAGAAAGAAGGCGAAACAAAGCCAGTAGACAAAAGCAACCTCACATGTAGGGAATATGGGGGATTAGGACACTTTCAGGTGGAATGTCCATCCAAAAGAAAGGAGAAATCGCTAACCAGCACATGGAGTGACTCAAAGTCAGAAAATGAAGGAGAAAATGTGAATCAACACATTGCCTTTACTACCGTACATGCGGTTGCAACCGCCATATCTCTGCTTACAGTTGCAACCAATGAACACAACTCTGCCAAAGCAAAACATGATGTAAGTGATTAAGATGATTCTAATTATGATTTACCTAATCACTCTACTCATGTAGAGATGAAAGGGAATTATGCCGAAATGATCACAAAGTGGGAAGAAGCAGTTACATGCATTCAAGCACTTAAAGACCTTCTTGAATAAAAGAATAAGGAGCTGATTGAATGCAAGAGCAAGCTGGAGCCCTGGAGCATGTAGAGAGCACTATCAGTGAGCTGAACAAAGGAAAAGCCAAGCTTGATGATCTACTGAAGCATGGAAAAGGATATGGAGATAATAAGGGTTTGGGCTTCATCAAAGGATCAAGCCTCTACCACAAAACCTGTGAAGTTTGTGAAAGCGAAAAATGAGCCTAATCACCAGTAAAGAAGAAGATTCAAACCAACATGCTATTACTATGGGAGCAAGGGACACATACATCCCAGTTGCTTCAAAATGATTCGAGAACTAGCACGAAGACAACATGGGATTACTCTGAAAGCTGCTCAAGAACAAGGACTCCATCAACACAATCATCAAAAATGATGGGTTCCTAAAAAAGATGTATATCATGCAGCACATGTATCACTAAAGTCATTTTCATCATCTAACTGGTACTTTGACAGTGGTTGCTCAAAGCATATGACTGGTGATAAGGGTCTTCTCGTTAACTATCAATATCATGTAGGTGTATATGTAACTTTTGGAGATGGTGCGCGAAGCCAAGTCATTGGGAAAGGAACTCTGGAGGTTCTTGGTCTGCCTATCTTAGAAAGAGTTTTTCATGTGGAAGGTCTAAAGGAAAATTTACTTAGCATTAGCATGCTATGTGATCAAAACTTCTATGTAAATTTCACCAAAAATAGATGTGATGTATATGATGTAAAAGGAGAATGAATCATGAACAAGGAAAGGTCCTCTAAAAATTGCTACCTATTGCAACAACTTAGCAGGTCCTGTTACAACTAAATAGTAGACACCACTGAAGTATGGCATCAACGACTGGGACACGTCTACTATAGATAGCAAAGAAAGTTGTCAAACTCAGAAGCACTACGAGGACTCCCAAAGTTCAATCTCTTCACCATCAAGATCTGCAAACCTTGTCAAGTTGGCAAACAAAAAAGAGAAAGTCGTAAACCGGTAGATAGATGCAACACTTTAGCAGTCGTTGAGCTCTTGCACATCGACCTGGTTGGACCAACTCATGTGACAAGTCTGTCAGGGAAGAGATATATTCTGGTATGCATAGATGATTTTTCACATTTCACTTGGGTTCTGTTCTTAAAAGAAAAATTAGATGCTTTTGAAAGTTTCAGTGACTTGTGTTAAAATTGATGAATGAAAAGACAGTCTCCGAAGAACGTATTGTAAGGATCAGGAGTGATCATAGGAGAGAGTTTGAAAACTCTAAATTCCAAGAATTTTGCAAAGCTTCGAGTATTCATCAGGAGTTCTCAGCTCCAATTACACCTCAACAAATTGGGTGGTTGAAAGGAAGAATAGACACATTCAAGAAATGGTCAAAGTCATGCTCACATCCAATAATTTTCTTACAAACTTTGGGCAGAGGCTATCAACACAACATGTTATACTATCAACAAAATATATCTTCGCCCGTTCACTCACAAGACTCCTTATGAGCTCTAGATATGTAAAAAACATGATCTTGCTTACTTTCACACTTTTTGAAACAAATGTATTGTGCTTAACAACAGGGACGTACATAAAAAGTTTGACTCAAGAAGTGATGAAGCCATCTACCTCAGCAACTCCATAAACAACAAGGCTTACAGAGTTCTAAATCAGCATACTCATAGAGTATCGGAATCAATAAATGTGTCCTTTGATGATTTTCTATTAGAACAACAAGTATCACAAGCTAACAACCGAGATGATAAACAACCACCAATTGCAACCACCCCTAGTATCCTAGTTGCAACCGGAGTAAAAGCTTCACTTGCAACAGATGATACCTCATACAGAAATTAGTCTGACTCATCCATAGTTTCTCGAGAACCCTTAAGCAAAATTCAAAAAGATCATCCACCAGACAACATTATTGGGGAGAAAGATGAAGGAATAATGACAAGAGATACAATAAGAATAGACTATAGGAGGTTAGTCGGGTATGTCTGCTATGTTTCAAATATCGAGCCTAAAAATGTGTCTTTGCAGGATGAGTACTGGACCATGGCAATGTAGGAGGAATTGAATCAATTCCAAAGACTAGATGCCTGGACTCTAATGCCAATACCACAACATGCCAATGTAATAGGCACCAAGTGGATCTTCAAGAACAAATCTGATGCACAAGGAGAAATGGTCAAAAACAAGGCTCGCCTAGTAGCTCAAGGTTACAACTATGTAAAAGGAATAGATTTAGATGAAACTTTTGCACCTGTTGCTAGATTAGAATCTATACGTCTACTACTTGCTGTTGCATGCTCTCTTATAAGCATTATCAGATGGATGTCAAAAGTGCATTCTTGAATGGTGCACTCAATGAAGAAGTATATGTTGAACAACCAAAAGGTTTCAAAGATCCATCTTTCCCAAACCATATCTATCAATTGAAGAAAAGCACTCTATGGATTGAAACAGGTTCCGCGTGCCTGGTATGATCGACTTGCCAAGTTCCTGCTAAATCATGGCTACAGTATGGGGAGTGTGGACAAGACACTATTTGTCAAACAAAAATCCTCGTCAGTCCTTATAGCACAAATATAAGTTGATGATATAGTATTTGGAGCTACTACAAATGGATCGGTTGAAGAATTTGTCCAAAATATGCAAAAGGAATTTGAAATGAGCATGGTAGGAGAACTCTCTTATTTTCTTTGTCTACAAGTTCATTACACTAGCAAAGGTATGTTTCTGTTCCAACATAAGTGCTCTTGTTATTTGGTCAAATGATTTGGTTTGGAACAGGCTAAACATGTATGAACACTAATGGGTACAAATGAGAAGCTGAGACTAAAGATGAGCATGGAAAACTAGTAGATCTGTTACTGTATAGAAGCTTGATTGGAAGCCTTCTCTACCTCATAGCAAGCATACCAGATATCTCACTCAGTGTGGGATTATGTGCATGCTATCAAGCTACACCAAATGAATCTCAAATGACAATAGTCAAGAGGATTATTCGATATGTGGTTGGCTCATCCAATCTGGGATTATGGTATTCATCCAACTCTAACATCTCACTAGCTGGTTATAGTGATGCTGATTGGCCAGGTAGTGTTGATGATTGACAGAACACCTTTATAGGTTATTTCTTTGCTGGAAAAAATATTGTGTCAAGGTTTAGCAAGAAATAGAACTCAATCTCCCTCTCCACAGCTGAGGTAGAGTACTTTGCAGTTTGGAGCTGTTGCACGCAGTTGCTATGGATGAAACAAATGTTAAGTGACTATAACATTTAGTTGCAATCACTTACTGTGTTCTGTGACAACTGTAATGCAATTAACATCTCGAAAAATCTTCTCCAGCATTCCAGAAATAAGCACATCGAATTGAGGTATCATTTCATTCGTGAACTGGTGGAAAAGAAGGCAATCTTTATTGAATATGTTCACACTGACAAACAATTGGTTGACATATTTATTAAAGCCCTTGATGCTTATAGGTTTGAGTTTTTGAGAGGGGCTATTAGGTTGTGTCTTAGCCCTGTGTAATTCACAGTCGTAACTCTCCCTAATTTTTTTTGTTTTTCTGCTTTCTTTTATTAAAAATGAAATAAAGGGGGAGTAATGATTTGTGCAAATTTAGTAGTAGTGTTTTTATTTTATTTGAATATTAACGGTCACATTACCATTGCATTTTTATTTAATTTGTATTTGTAATTATCATGAGTCCAATTAATTAGGGGTTGTTGAGACTTTAAAGGGGTATATAAGCATCAAGGAACCAAAATTGAAGCTGGTTGTTATTTCTCTTGATCATCTTCATCGTCTTCAACCTTAAACCCTACCTCATCAATTGTATCAATCTTTGGCTCACTATATTAGTCTCACTCGATCTTCGTCTCCAAGTTCTGTTTGAGTAGTTGAAACAAGTCCAACATTATGGTTCGAAATTGAAGTACAGCAAATGAGAAAGCATATATAAGGCACCAATACCACCTAAGGTGAAGAAACCAATAAAAAAAGGGATGAAGGTTTTGAATCCAACCTTACTCAGTGTCATTCCACCATTGCCTCCAATCCATGAAAAATCTCAATCTTCATTAGATGGTCTTCCACAGCTGTTAAAGAAGAAGCCTACACGAGTTGCCAATCAACCTTCGTCATCAACAACTAAGTCAGACAATCCTGAGAACTATGAACGTTGAGCATCATCTGTTCAAAAAGAGAGCGTGCATGTCACCCCTATGATTGATCAACCACTAGAAGATTAAGTTTAAGAAAACATGATTAAGGGCAGACACAACGAGATGTCTTATCACCGGTTGGTGTAGAACATACAGTCAGTACTCAATAGATAATTGAAGAAGAATTTGTTCTAAATACCACCACTGAGCCAAATGAAGGTGGATCTGAAGTTGTTCCTGATGAATGTGCTCCTAAAAAACCCACTATTGAACAACCAATCTCTGAAGAGAACACGAATACCATAGAGCAAGAGCCTCATAATTAATCCATGGATACTTCTATTGCTCAAGAAACTATAAACCTCTTAGAGACAAAACAATTGGGGTATGAGCATGAAGCCTTTGAACCTCCTGGTAAGCAAAAAACCCAAGATCAGGAAACCCTTGATGAATTGGGGGTAGTGCATGAATAACCTACTGTTCTAGAAGAAGATGATGTGGAGATGACGAGTCCATTTTATTGTCTTCTTTGAAAAAGAAACTGAAGAAGAAAGGTTCAAAGAAGAAGGCGAAAGGTCGGAGTTGTGTCACCAATTATAACCAATGAACCAGCAAGCTCGATTGCAACCGAAGCAAAACTTGTGGAAGAAATCTTTACTGGATCTGATTCTGAAGCACCAGATCCAAGGAGTAACATTTCAGACTCTGACACTGAGGCATAACAACCCATAATGAATCTAGGGAATCATAGAGGCCTTACATGTCAAATGCTTGATGAGGAAGCTGAGGCCAGATATGAGAGTCTTAAAGGAAAGAAATATCATATTGAGACATATCTTCACAAGAAAGACTATGAAGTAGAGTAAAAGAATCTTATGCCAATCTTAAGTTGGATGTGTTCGACATTAAGTCTCTACACTTCCAAAGAGTTTATGTCAAATGGATATTTGTAGAATTCTTACCTAGAATTCTCAATGAATTCCTTGAATGTCCTTTCAACAATAAAGGACATAAATTTTATGAACCCTTTAGGAAATTAAACACCATGTCTACTTTGATCACTACCATCACATAGGGAAAGGAGATTGAGTGGTCAGAGACGAATGATTTGACTACCTTGTACTTCTGTCATTACAACCACATAACTAGTAATCTTCTCCCTACTAGACATGAAAACACATTTGACAGGGAAATGGGAATACTTTTGTATGCTATAGGTCAAGGGGCACCTTATGATCTTGGGGGATCATCTTTCGAGCAATAGTGCAGAGGACCAAATTGGGACCACCTTTGAATATATATTCTTTCCCTGTTTACTAACTGAATTTCTCATTTTTCAAAAAGTGCCAAAAGGCAATCATGATGCTTACTGTTTTGCTAAAGTGTGAGGAATCGCTAACAAGATTAAGAAGGAGGGATCTTCACACTTCAATGACTTGCCAATCTCGAATCAGTTAGCCAACTCACTACCATACTTATTGCAATAGCGTAACATTCCAGTTCCAATTGATAGTACGAAAGCTTGCGCATCCAGAATTCAGAAGAAGAAGAAACCTAGATTGCAGCTGATGATGGTATGGTTCCCTTAGTTCATTTCTCGTTATGTTCTCACAAAGGGGGATATTTTATTTGACAGTTTGTTAGATAGTTGGGAAGGGTTTCATTTTCATTTCATCCTTGAAGACACTATTTATTTTTGCTTTCTTAAGTATGCTAGTCCGAAGATACGTCAGCTAGTATTTTATTTACGTCTGGCTTCTATTGAAGACTATTTGGAGATTTGATACTGTGGTACAACCAGATGGTTGATGCGGTTGTATCTACCATGGAAGCTGTTGATTACTTATTTGTATCAACATTATCTTTATTTTTTTTACTTTCTTAAATTTTGAAAGAGCATCGAACATTATTGAAGACTTATGTGACTCTTTATAATGGAACAAAATGTTAGCTTATTCGTGATTATTATTTTTGCTCGTAACTCATTTTACTGATTGTGATTACATAATGACAAATGGGGAGATTGTTAGCGTCTGATCATATCGACAGCTTAGATTTGTCATTGTAGTTGTTACAATTGACATTATCAGTAAATGAGTCATCCAAACCCAATACATGATACATGTGCTTGAAATCAGATTCGAAAAAGTTAGAGATTTGGATAATGATATGCGATTGCAACCGGTGGATCGAAGCGGTTGCAATAGGATTTCTTGATCAGGCAGTTGAAGATTTGATCTTATCCAAACCGGCTGATGATTAGCGGAAGATTATGATGAGGTTGGAGATTATAATTTTGAAGAATTATCACCACGTGTTAATCATGGAGGAATATGGTTATTTAGAGATGGAGATTGATCAGATCTTGCTAGTTTAGTTAAGATTGTGAAATCTACATTGGTCTATATATTTGTCTAAGTAATTGAGTCATGTACACCAATTATTTAGTTTACTTTTTATTGTGAACCAGTTCTGTTCACTTCATTATCAAGTTGTAAAACCCAAGGGGACTTGGGTGTATGTAAGGTCCATAGAAGAGTGTATGAGAGTGTGGTAGGAGGAGCTTAGTGAGGGTGTTACGACAAGGAGTCCTATAGTTCGATTCATCATACTAGTGGAGTTTACATCTGTGCGTGGCCCCGCAGACGTAGGTCTTAGACCGAACTGCGATAACGCATCTGGTGTCCTGGTTTGATTTACTTTTCTGTATACATTATTTTATAGTACTTGCGTTTATTAAATTTCCCTTGTTACAACAACCTTCATATTCGATTGTGACTACATTCGAATTTTTCAGATTCCATCAATGGTTTATTGATTTATTTTTTCTAAATGATTCAAGAATGTCTTCATTGATTTATTGCTCCTTAGCATTAGCTAATCGTTGTGGAATAGAATATGTACACATATCTTTATTCAAATTATCAAAAATCTTATCGTGTTTATCCTTATCAATTAATTCAGACTTTCGTAAATATTTTTTATATGCTTCAACTCTACCTAAATACCATGGGTACAACCTTCCAGTAAAAGGTGTATATTTCAATTGTTCAACCATCCATTCTCTAGTAGGAATGATATTAGCCATCATTTCTTCTTCGTCTTTTTTTTTTCTTCTTCTTCAATAGTCTTGTAAACTTCTTTTCATTACTTTGTTTAGGTGTCTTGCCAATTATAGTTGTGTCTTTCTTATCACTGAATATAACATTAACTTGAATTTCATTAGGAGGAGCAACATTGGCTTGAGTAGGTGCTTTAACTTGACTACTCTGTTGAGTACTCAACCTATTTATTTGTAAATTCATTTAACTTAATTAGTTTTTCAATTCATTAATGGAAGTGGCAATTTTAGTTTGATTTTGAGAAATATGTGTAAAGTTTTGATGACTTTGACTCATAAAGTCATACAATATTTGCTCTAAATTTGGATTCATAGATTGAATATTTTTTTGAGACTGCTGATTGGGTACATGTTGTATCTGAGCTATTGGTCTATAAGTATTATAATTCTGATTTTGAGAATGATAACTAAGATTTGAATTCGGTCTTCCAGGATTATAAGTATTATTAGTATATTGATTTCTTGAGGGACAAAAAATTGATTCATCATTGCATTAACCTATTTAGTATTTTCTTCTTCTAGAGTAGGAAACACATCCCGTATGATGTGTAACCTCATTACAGAATCTGCATGCCTTAACTTGATTAGATCTATCATTAAACAATTTGTTTAATAATCTTAGATAATTCATCAATTTTATTGTCGGTTGCATTATTTTCTTACTTTCCACTTCATAGAGTTTCTTTATTGAGGATTCAACCTTTTCACCATATTGCTTAGATTGTTTTGCCATTTTATTAATTGCTTCCTTTGCTAAAGTAGGTGTTGTTTCAAATAAAGACCCACCACATACTGTGTCTAGTAGTTTTGTTCAAAGTGGTTGAGTCCTTCATAAAAATATTCTAATAAAGCTCTTTGAGTATATTAATGTTGTGGACAAGAAGAAATTAGTATGTAAAATCTATCCCAAAATTCATTAAAGCTTTCATCATCTTTCATCTTAGCAATTGTTATTTGTTTTCTATAGGAACTAATTTTCTAGCTGACATATATTCATATAGAAAAGCTTCTAACATTAGAGTCCATGGAGTTACCGAATCTTGTGGAAGATCGAACAACCAGTCTTGTGTATGATCTTTCAATGCGAAAGGAAAAGCCTTAAGTTTGACTTGTTCTAAAGTTCTTTCTTTCAGTTTCATTCCATTAACTTTATGTTGATAATCCCTTATGAATTCCTGTTGGTCTTCATTGTTTTTACCGTAATATTTAGGCAAGGCACAAATAAATACAAATCTAAATTTGAATTCATGAAATTCATCGGGGTATGCTATACACAGAGGCTCATATGCTGTAAGATTTTGATTTGTTTGTCTAAAAGTGAGTTCTCAATTATTATTTACAACTCGATTATCATTTTTATTATTAATGACATTGTCATTAAAATCATTATTATTTTCTTCCATTTTTTTAGCTAAATTTTCCTTAAGTTGTTGTTGTCTTAAACTTCGATTAAAAGTTCTATGAATTTTAGGATCAAACGGATGTGAAGATCCTGTTGAATTAACATGACGAAATGTGTAGACCATACAACGTCTAAAATCCTTTAAAATTATCTAAAAATCCATGGCAATGGCACCAAAAATTGACACGTGTCGAGCGTACACAATAATTTCCCATATTTTACTATTAACTTTTAGTAATGGTAAATGGGATATCGTCTCCATAGGAGTTTTTGAAATCTCCAAGGAAAGTAATGTTTTATTGTTTTTACAAATTTAGTTAATCTAATTAAACGGGAATTAAAGTATTAAATAATTGAAAACTATAAATACTAACTTAATTAATCAAACTAATTAAACGAATTTAAACAACTCAAATGCAAACCAAATTAAACAATATTCAAATTCAATACAATATAAATAAACAAACATCTAAACAAACCTTCACTAAAAAATCTAATATATTTGGATTACTTTCAAACACTAGAACATAATATCAATTCATACTATAGTTATAATTATTTTAATGGAATCTTAAAATCATTAAACCGTACTTCATAATAGGTTTATAGCCTTTAGGCTGCATTGATTTTCAATAATTCAATGGAAAAGCCATATTCTTATCATTGTAAATCTACCTAATGGATGAAAACAACACTATAGAAATACGATAGCATTAAGTTTAGTGAAAATCATGCATAATCTAAGCCAATATTACCGAAGTTGCACAATAAACAGCTTCGAACTCAATCGACTAGAACATCCACCCAGGAAATGCCCTATAGATTAATCCTAGTTACTGCTTCTATAATTGTTGTCAATAACTATAGACAGATTTAAAATCTTAATACCACATAACACATTTGCAACTATGCACGCAATACTGATCTCTTTTAGTTGTAATACACAAAACAACTTGTTAATTATGTGATTGACGTGTTGTAATAGATTTAACACATTAAGCATATGATTCCTTAATTTTAACTATCTAGCAATCCATAATATTCTATATTGTCTTGGGTTTGTTTAGATTGATAGACTACTCACTCATGCTGGAAATAAACAATGCATAAATACAATTAAAAGACATAATGAATGAATAAATACCTTAATATAAATCTAAGCACCAAAGTATCTTCAAACATAGACAATAGAACTAATATACGACAAAATGAAAGTAAAAAGAAAGAAGTAGGATAGTTATTTCAAAGCTCTCTGGCCCTTTTTATATTCTCCGTACATATACATATCTTCAATAAACTCAAATTTTTCATACTAATCTAAAAAACCCGTAATCGACTTAAGCGATTTCTCAGCAATTCTTAACTTAATACACAAATCGCTGAGTAAATCACTGAGTTTAGGTCTCAGTGCTACACCAATTTAGCTGGCGATTTATAGCTCATTCTCTAATTTGCCGTGGATTCACTGGCCTTCTTCTATTACTAATTCTGATGATGATTCCTAGTGTTATTTCAAATTACTGGCTAATCATTGGTGTTTTTATTTTCTAGTTGACTATTTTGCTTTTCTTTCTCTTTTCTTCCATTAATTCATTTTCCTATTTAAGACCTGAAATCACAAAAATAAAAGAATACCTAGTGTAATATCATCATTTATGCCTAAAATCAACCTAGATTACACTATTAAATGTGTCTAATTATTGACTTATCAATAAGCAATAAACTTTTCTCCTATTAGATAGTCTCTAATGGTATTTATTCTCATTGATATTATTGGGTAATAATGGTTAGTGTAGAATGATCAATTAGACCTAGACTTTGAGACAAATCTTAAGAGAATGGATATTAAGAAGTTAATGAAACTTGGAATGATTTCCAATGAATATATACTAGTATTAAGGCTAGTTAAATAACAATAAAAGTCGTTTAATGAGAAAAACTAGTGGTAAATGATGATAAGAAAATAGTTGAGTTTAGAAAACCATTAATTATACATATTTCATGAGTTATTATGAAGTATAAGATTTCAGATATGGTGCTAGATCATATTGGAATAATGAGAACAAGTCTGATAGTATTGTTGTGGTGTAACTGAACATACTAGAGGTAAAGTTAAAATAAGAAAAAAAATTATTAATGTAGTTGTGGTTTAACCACACTCATTATTAGATTGATAAAAAGAAAATAGTGATCTTGTGGTAGATCCACAAGTAGGAAAAGGAAATATAAGATTATGAGATTGAGGTGTAGATCAATACTGAGATATAAGAAAACAATCTTAATTGAGAAATTACATTAAAAAATGAAGATTCAGAGTGAGAGATGATAGTTAAAGGATTATGAAAAATCAGTGTTGTTAGTCAATTTTATCGTGTCTGTTGGACTTCTATCACTTTATGGTATTTTCATATGAAAACTTAAAGTTCAAAATGTTTATAGTCTGAGTTTGAACATGACAGTGAGCTAATCAGATATCCTACTCTAATCAGTTAGATTGGAATAGTATAAATTGGGGAGAATGAGTTGTCAATGAATCTGAGGATTTTGAAAATCTAAGGAATACTTTATGATACTGGGAGTAAATAGGTAAGCAGTATCTCAACAAGTTGGTACTAACTGCTACTTTTAACTGAAAATTGTATAAATCTCTAATCTTTTACGAATGACGATTCATAGAAACAAAGTTATTACTCGATGTTCAAATGGTTGAATTTGTTTTAGAATAATAGTAAGTTCATGAAAAGAATTCAAGCTTGATGAATGGAAATTGTGAATTAATTTAAACTAAATTAAGAATAAATATTCATTGCCTAGAATAGACAACTCATTTGGTCTATTGCATGAAACCAATTGTTCTTAATAGTTAACTGAGATAAGGTTTTCATTTAATTAAGATTAGGATTAGGAATGTATGAAAATGAAGCCAAGCAATGGCTTGTTCATGTTGAAAATCATTGTGGAAACCATGAAAACTCACTAGAGCTCATGCTATGTTCATAAATAAATAAAGAAATAGAGTTGTTGGTCTCTATTGGAATAAGATTATCATTGTGTTATCAATGATAATATAAAAAGGTTGAAGACTTAGCAAAAACACAAGCAATATCTCAGATTTATGTGAAGTTTGATGATAAATTGGCTATTGCCAAAAGATTACAAGTGCAAATACTAATCTTAAAATGTAAAATACACATATACGGGTTGAATCATAATTATGAGTCAATAGATTTGACTAGGAATCATACAATTAGAAAATTTTCTTATATTCAACACAAAATCAGAAAAAATATTATTGTCTTGGAGTAATTGAATAATGCAAACAATGTATTCAGAGATTCGGGGTATCGTTGCATTGTATATTCAATTAACATAAGAAAGAAATTGAGACGAGTCATAAGTGACACAATGATGCTTTGAAAGGAAATTGAAATATAGTTTGACTACAATAATTGCTTAATTATACCTGGACTATGAAAACAATTAGAGTTTTATACTAGTACTTTTATCCAGGTAGTTGTGCGTCCACACAACGAAGCAAGATATTATAGTTTATACTTTTATATAGTTCAAGTAAGTTTAAGAAAAACTATTGTGACATAACTATTTTGGTAATTGTACAAAAAAATTTAAGACATTGATTGTAGAGTAAAAACTTGAAATGTATTTCAAACGATGAATGGAATGATTGCAAAGATAAATCTTATAGCTGAGACTTAGAGTTATAAAATATGTGTGTAGATCCGAACTTATTTGTTAATCCATTCAATTGAATAGGTTGAGCAAGTTCATTCATTCATCGTAAGGTCTGAAATAATAACAAACCCAAGTGAAACGGATTTGAAGACTTTTAGTTATCCCTAAGATTAGATAATCTTAGAGGAAACACTAGAAGACAAATGAGAAGTATGAAGACCAAAGAGTTGTTGCAATGTGATTTGGAGATCTTCAAGCTATGAGAGTTTGAAGAGTATAGTTGTCAGAGTGAAAGAAATTAGAGGTGAAATGAGTAACCTAAATTCATGGATATAATGAATTCACTGTGAGAAATCACCCACACAGAGTGATTGATGTGATCAACACTTTGAAAAGAGAAAAGAACACAAAATGCAATTATAATAGGAACTTCTCGGTACTTTCTCATGAGATACATGTGTAATAATAATGATAATATAAAGTCCTGCGCATGCACATCATCAACTGAGTTGTTGGAATTAGTGATTACAAATATGTTCTTTGAAACTCAGATTGGAGCTAAGCCAAGTGTTTAAATAACAGGGTGATATGGTGATTAAGAAATCTAATGGGAACCACTTGATATGTCAGGATTTGGCTATCAAGGAATAGTATCAAAATTAGACTATCTAAAGAAGTTGTGTAGGACGCTTTAGATTCTAAAATGAAATTGTATTTCATGAACGATGTTAGGCAAGGATTAACCCAATGATCTCATGGATCTCTTTATATTGGTTATATAAGCAATGTCATATTGTATTGAGATATACAATGAAAAGTGTGAATTGTCTGAGATAATGATCTATGTTATGAAATTCATAAAGAGAAATGTGATATATTCAGTAAGTTAAGACTGAATATTAAAAACCTAAGAGGCTAGGTAAATTCTTTTCTATATCTAATAGTAAAAAGGAAACATGGCTGTAATTTATGAAACAAGATTAGTCAGATCTTGGCGTGAGCACAATGATGTATGAGGTATAGTTGATAGATTGATCGAAGACTACATTTTCTTGTTAGTGTTAATAGTTTATCAGAAATGCTTGGTAGTGGGATGTGGTCAGGCAAATTGGGCTTGGATGAGAAAAGGTTAGCCGAGAGAGAAACTCCACCTTTTATCATTAGTAACCCTGAATCACCCTATGCATTCACTGTCAATTCTAAACTTAAATTTATGAGCTTGTGTCTTAGAAATGTATGACAACTGAAAGAAAATAGGTTCCTTTGTGTGAGCTCTATAATAATAAAGGTAATAAGGTGGATTACATCGTCAGATGATTAAGTTGAATATGCTCAATCTTAACGTACATTGATGTATATAACTAAGATTAGAGATATAGTTTTTGTGAAAAATGAGATAATTAAGAGCTACACAGAGTGGGTATAGCAGATTAAGTAATTTATAACTACAACTAAGTAAAGATAAAAAAGATTGAGGAAATAAGCATCATAGATTGTTGGAGAGTTTAAAAGATAATTTTGGTTGTGCTTTTGAATGTCTCATCTATGAAAGGGCTTTGTAGGTTCGGATTAAGGGAAAATAGTTGTGCCATGGAAAAGAAAAGATAATCGAGTAACAAGAGTTATAAATAGAATAGTAAATTCCATTTCCATTCCGAATTACTGGTAACTTGTACTTTTCCTTTAATTTCGAGGAAGAAATTGTCTTAAATTGGGGAGAATGTAACTACCCGTTACTTTAAGTAGGTGATTAGCATTAATCCAGATTCTAAATAACCCGAGTTAGGCTCGTGCTTAAGCTCGACTTGTTTGATTAACGCATGCATAGATTTGTGTGCCGTTTGATGTTTGTATGGATTGAATTATTATAATGGAAGTAAATGGATATATTGGTGTATAATTGAATAATTGACAAATTATAGGACCCCTAATACGATGTGTAGGTCAAGGTTGACGCACATGGGTTGTGGGAAAGCGTGCAAGCCCGAGTGTACTCGTTGGCACGCACAATGAAATCATAAATGCATGTATATAGGCCTATATATATTTACATATATTGTATGTATATATTTATTCAAAATAATTAATAATTGATGGGTGCCCAGTGACATGCGAAGTCGAGGGTGACACGCGTAGGAGGTACAATACTATGCACACCCGAGGGTAGTCATTGGCGCGCGTAGTGAATTTATAGGCGCGAAATACATGGTTATCTATATATTTATATATATAGTTATATATAAATATATAAGATGAATTATATAGTTTAAATCAAATAAAATTACACATTAGATTCGCCTCGAGATACACGTGCGTGAGAATTGAGGAAGTAAATGAGTTGATTGGTTTTAGTGGTTGACATTGTGATGCCTCGAGATGCAAGTAACCACCTTACAAAGAAAATCAATGTGCATGTGTATACATGTGTTAAATTTGGTGTCATTTTAAGGAAGTGACTTTAGTTTCATGTTATTGAGGTTTGCCTTGAGATTTGTGCATACGAATCATGAGGAAATCTAATATACGACCCAAATGCATACAACACCACCTTACCTAGTTTTGATTTCGAGGTAAAGAAAAAAATGAAATTCGGCAGAGAGGGATCGAGATCAAGGGTGAGGAAAAGGTGGAGATCAAAACCATGGTAAGTGAGTTGTTGTTGTGTCATTGGTTGTTATGGAGATGGAAATGAAATGTCTCCCCTCTTAAAGTGTCATGCCGGTGAATGAAATAAAAATGGAAATGATTTGAGAAGCATAACAGAGGAGGAACAAGAAAGGGTTAGGCCTTTGAACACAGCTGGTTTGGATCAGTTGAGCCGAACCTGGTTCGGTCCGGTTCAGGCCTAAACCCTTTTCAAATAAAAAAAAATGAAAAGAGGCTGAAAATATAACAAAAATTTTAGAAAAAGGAAAAAATAAAAAAATTATATTTTTGCCACATAAATAGAAATTGTTGAATTTTTATGAAAAACAAAGAATTCGAGATTCGTGCAATACATTATACATGATTTTTACTTTAAAAAACGTGAAATGGTCGTATTGACCTAAAATTGATAAATTGGTCCCAAATTTAGTTGGGATTGGTTGAAGAGTTCTAATTAATGAGTATTAAACTCAAATTGATAATCAATCTATTTTAGGTTTTTGGTCGACAAAGAAAGGTCTATGAATCTTGGGAATTGTGCAAGTCGGTATAAACTTAGAAAATCTTAGCACAGGTAAGTAAGACTCGTATTCTTATCAAATATGCAACATAATTAGTATATTTAGTTCATATAGCATTATGGATAGGGAATGGGCCAATGTACCATGACTTGTCTGTATTTGTTTTTAAATGTGAAAATCCTCGATAGTGTCGATAAGGTGGACCGAAACTGAGGGATGTAAAGGTTAGCCTGGAAATGAATTCCACCATTTGTCCTAAATGTGGCGGCCCCAAATTCAAGACCGCCTCAAATTCCAGACCGCCTTACTACCTGCCTCGTTGCATTCCACGTCGCCAAACCTTGCCACGTCATGGCTTGCTTCTCCTTGACGTCTCGCGACCTACCTGGCTACTTACACTTTTCCATTTAACCCTAACTTAGCTAATTAATTTCCATATAAATATTAACGATTTCATTAGCCGGTTAATCAATTTATCAAGTTATAATGAAATTTTATCGCGGAAGACTTAATTAAAGTAAGTTATACAATATTCAACAATCATAAGTAGTGCAAAACCCGAAAAAAGATACCAAATTCAATCAAAACAAGTGATAAATCCTTATATAAAATGATCATTTGACATATAATTGATCACAATATCACCAAAAACAAGGGATATAACCCTTAAATTCAGTTTTTCATCAAAACTCCCAAAAATGGGTTCATTAGATAGAGGTGATGATGAAGAAGATGATTGCCTAAGTTTTGATCCTCAACTTGCCTCCAAAGTGGTTGAATCCCAGCTTGAATGAGCTCTTCTTCTCTGATTTCCCAGCAAAACTGATTTTGATTTCATTTGCATGCTTGATCAACCTTGCTTATATATTAAAGTGATGTTAATTCCTTGCCCTTCATCCTCATGCACTTACGTATCCCGATGATTATCCAATGGCTCACCTCAAGCCACTTAGCCCACTCACTCCCACTTACTAACCTCATGTGACACCATTTTGTTACTCACATGGCTCCTAGATGTCTCCATGTGTATCTCTAGACCAATCGTATGCTTTCCATTTATATTTCTCAAACTATATGCCTTGATTTATTGAATTTATTTACCTTAGCTTAGGCCCACATAATATCTATGGTTAATGGTTTTATTCAGCAAAAAATTATCAACTTGTGGTCCTACTAACCCTCAACTACCCGGCACTCAGTGCTCCTCGTCTCAACATTAAATTCAAGGTACACTATAGCCTATCATTTTAATTGAATTAACTTAGCCTATGGTCACATTACCTATTTTAATTCATCAACTAATCATCTTAATGTGAATTTCTGGGGTTTCCTATTGTACTCATAGTTCACCTACTTGACACCCGCGTCGACATGCTTTTCTATGCAAACATCTGTCACCCAACCTCGCCTGATATCAACATACACATATGCAGTGCAATATAATAATAATAAATTTAAACACCACATTTACACAACCACCATTCCACAAATAACATATTTCCTCGGTTCTCGTGTACGAGCGAACCGAGTTGTCCACGTAACGCTCAAATTACGCCCGTTAATCCCGAGATTAGTGATAATCCTAGTTTAATTAATTAGGGCCGTTACAATTCTTCCCATCTAGGAGAATTTTGTCCTCAAAATTTGAATCTTGAGTAAAATTTGATGCAACTATCCTATCCCCGTGTTACCGCGCCTTACACCTTGATAGTCCCTCTCTACAGTCCCTTGAACACCTCCACTACTCCATTACAGGGATTGTAGTGTTACCCTGAGACATAGGTGCATGTTTTCAAGGTGGTCAAAATCATACACTCTCTTCCCAACATCCCCGCAACCTATTCTTAGTTCGATTCCATGTTCAAGTTTCCCTAACCCAATAACCTAACACAAGTAACTGTAAACCTCTCCTATCATAGATCCCAACATAATAGTCCTAACCAACCATCGCATACCATGACAATCCCATGCCATGCCATATCCTCCTTTACTCACCATGACAATCCAATGTCACGCCACGACTTACTCTTACTTACCATGATAATCCCATGCCATGCTACGACCTATCGTTACATACCATGACAATTCCATGCCATGCTATGACCTATGAAAATCACGTGTCATAATACAATAATCTATCATGCATACATGAACTTAAGCTGTAATGATTAAAAATTTAAAAATTCACATACCCTAAACTCGTTGCTGGGATATCTCTCGGCTTGGCTCACTCACCACGTGCACTGGCTCTCGAGTCTGTATCGGTGTCACTAATGCTGTATTCATTGATCTCTTAGGACAATCACTCTTGATGTGTCGTCCACACTACCAACATGCAATCAAATAACCATATCCTGACCTCATGCCCTGACTAAGCGATCTCCAGTCCCTGCCTCCATGGTCATTTACCTGTCTCAGCAGCGCCACAGGTAATGTGGGTACAACATAGGCTCTAGCTACCCGATCACTATCCCTATAGCCTCCACCGTACTGTTTGTCCTCTCTATCATCCCAATCTATCTGTTTCTTTTGTCATGTCTGTACCTCAGACCGAACAATACACCTACCCATCTCTTTATCAAAAAGGTCTCGTGGGCCAAAGCTCGATCAAATATCTCCTGCAAAGTACAAGCTCCAGATGACACCACTACCTCAACAATCCTTTCATCAACCCCTTGTGTGAAGTAGTATATCTGTAGTCGCTCAGTTTCGGCCACCTCCATAGCGAACTAAAGTAAATACTGGAATCGCTCCATATACTATATCAATGTCCGACTACACTGTCTCAGGGTCAGAAACACCTCCCTCAATCTCAACCTCACCTCCATGAGTATATACTGGTCGTAGAACAACTCTCTAAACTTAGCCTACCTCGTCGACTCTGGATTAGTATCCGTATACGTAGTCCACCAGACTCCTGCATGTCCTATCGAGCATGCTCCAGAAAGACGCACCTGAACGCTCTCGTCGTTCCTCATAAACTTATGAAAACGGTGATGAGACACTATCTACTTCCCTGTTGCCTCAGGGTCACTGCCTCCATAGAAGAAACTTAGCTGGAACATGAAGATTTCCTTTAACATCTTCACCTCTGGAGCCAAAACAAATCCTAACGTAGTAGCAGTCGTTTGCTCTGTAGTCGTGGGTGGAGGCGTAAGAGTCAGCATCTCCAGTTGAATAAGAACAACTGTAGCTCTTTCTGCTTGTGTCTCAGTAGCTACTCTCTCCATTGGTGTTTGGGGAATAATCGAGGCGGCGATTGTCCCTGTACGTGATGTAACCACTGCTGAGTCTCGGGGTGCTGTAACCGCCGTAGCAAGTGATGTCACTATAGAGGTCTGATCCGGTAACAATCATAATACCTCGGCCATCAGAGTCTCCTGAGCCGACAGTCGATCCTCTGCACTCGCTATAACGAGGAAATCCCTAGCTGCATATCTAGCATGTTCCGTCTCACGAGGCGTACTAGACTATTCGTCTATGATCTACATTCTGAGGCGTGCTCTGGATCAAACTCAATATATATAGAAGCATATCATATATATAACATAATATAACATGTATATGAACCTATCACTACCAATCTCAAGTCTATTTCCCAACTAAGGTTCTAAGTCAGGATCATCGAGTTTCCACATCTAAGGTTTATTTGTTTCTGTTTTATTCTCTTTCCTTTAAACTACTCCCAAGGCTTCCTCGAAACCTCACTTTGATACCAAATTGTGGCGACCCCAAATTTCAGATCGCCTTACTACCCGCCACGTCGCATCCCACGTCACCAAATCTTGCCACGTCATGGCTCGCTTATCCTTGACGTTCCCCGACCTACTTGGCTACTTACACTTTTCAATTCAATCGTAACTTAGCTAATTAATTTCCATATAAATATTAATGATTTCATTGGCCAGTTAATCAATTTATCAAGTTATAATGAAATTTTACAGCTGAAGTCTTAATTTAAGTAAGTTATACAGTATTCAACAATCCTAAGTAGTGGAAAACCCGACAAAAGATACCATGTATATATCTAAGCGAGATAAGTATAACAAAAGTTTTATATACATGTAATCAGTGTTCTATGGTCCCCTAACCCAACAAAAGTAAAATAAATACATACTAATATCACACACGAGCTAGCTCCACAATCTTAGAGGTAGTCGACTAGTACCTCCTTGCCCTTGCTCATCGAAGGATCTGTACTCAGTCACTCAACAAATACAGTGACGAGTCCAGTGAGTAAAATCCCAAGAGAAGACCACACAATATTCATGAAATAAAACTGATAAACTACGAGACATGCGAATATAACACCTGACAAAAGTATGTCATATTCCCATGAATGTAAGCAGCACACGACAAGCAAAAATAGTAGTGTGAAATAAATAAACAACATATATCAATTAAACCAGTTCAAAAATAAAGCATTAATCAGTAAACATCCGTATAATATTCACGAGAAAACCTTGACCTACACCAACGAGTAATCGATAAATCGAAAAGGAACCACGTATATACTTACAGGCTTATAGTGGCTAAACCCCAAATTCAATAAACGGCATGGTCCCTTCTCGACGCTGTTACACATCAAGACAACCCTAATCCCTCCTGACAGTTGTAGATATATTTTACTACCATCGATATGAGCACTATACCAAGTAACCCATGCATGCGATTTAGCCACAACCAATATATACGCACACTGAAATAGAAGTGAAAACCCCATGTGTGCCCACCAGTAGTCACACATGAAAAGCGAAATCGATTAACCAAATTATGAATTATGTGAGGCATTCCAATGGGTTTACACACCTCAATCTGTGCTCCAACTTCCTTGGACTCCTGAATCTGACCCGACTAGCTCCCGTTACTTGATATCCTTGAGTTCGGTGTCTTATCAGTTCAAATATAGTGGGTTTAAGATTAACCAATATTTATTTCAAAATTTAAAAATTATTAAATAGTCTTTTATTAGGTTAATTCCTTCAAAATAAGTTAAAAATAGTAAATCTAAGAATCGGTGTGTCAAAAGTGGGTTTCAACTAGCTACGTTATTAAAACACATTTTTATCGAATTTTTGGTGTTGAGTTAGTGCGCTAATAGGGCTTATTAGCGCTTTAATCGTGAAACTAAATTCGAGTTTCTGCCAAGAATCATTAGCATGCTAATTTTCCTCATTAGTGCGCTAATTGCCCTCTGTGACAGAATTTTCAACTTGAAAATTATGTCCCAAAGCCCCCAATTAGCTAACTAAACCACATTTAACACCTTCTCCATAGTAAATTGACCAAAAAACAACTAGAACAACCTTAAAACAACAATTTGATCAATTTCCTCAAATCTCATAAATTCACTTGTTTTCCCCATTTCATCAAAATACCAACTCAATCAAAACCAGTGATAAATCCTTATATAAAATGATCATTTAACATATAATTCATTAAAATATCACCAAAAACCATGTATCTATTAAATTCAATTTTTCATCAAAACTCCCAAAAAAGGGTTCATTAGATAGAGGAGTTGATTAAGAAGACGATTACCTAAGTTTTGATTCCTCAACTTGCCTCTAAAGTGGTTGAATCCAAGCTTAAATGAGCTATTCTTCTCTGATTTCCCAGCAAAACTGATTTTGATTTCATTTGCATGCTTGATCAACCATGCTTATATATTAAAGTGAAGTTAATTCCAAGCCCTTCATCCTCATGCACTTAGTATCCCGAGGATTATCCAATGGCTCACCTCTAGCCACTTAGCCCACTCACTCCCACTTACTCACCTCACGGACACCATTTTGTTACTCACATGGCTCCTAGATGTCTCCATGTGTATCTCTAGACCAATCCTATGCTTTCCATTTAATTTTCTCAAACTATATGCCTTGATTTATTGAATTTATTCACCTTAGCTTAGGCCCACATAATATCTATGGTTAATGGTTTTTTCACAAAAAAATTATCAACTTGTGGTCCCACTAACCCTCGACTCTCCTGTTATTAAGAGTTCATTGCTCGATTACATTTGAATCCACTAGCATAACCCCATGTCGGTCAACATATGGATTATGCAGACGTATTATTATGTAATGCGAGAGTATGACTTTAAAATGAAAATGAAAATTTCAATTCACGAGCACAGTTGCAATTGACCACTGAACTTGCATTCTGTTATCTATTGTTATATCATTTTTAATGCCTGAATAGATATGATTTGGATTCATATTGCTATTTATTTATTCATTGATAGTAGTTAGTAATTGATATGTTTATGAGAATCAGTACTGAGCAAGTTGGAGTGCTCATTCCCTAATTAAAATTTCAGATTGTCGACGTGCGCTTTGACTTAAGAATGGAGAAGATTAGGAGTTTATAGTATTTTTACGATAAATTGATTTCCCTACTTTTTATATATTGTATTGAATTTATATTTTGTAATAAACAAAGTTGGGATATGGTTTCACGAGCGAGGTTTATGCTGGTTTTTGTATATCTTATGTTTTATCGAAAAAGTTTAAATTCCGTGCGTTTTCAATTATTTATTCGATATAAGATATATTGTAATTGAGTCTGACTGGTTTATAAGGGCTTAATTAGGGTTTCAAGGCGGGTATCGCCCTAATTGGGATAAGGGATGCTACACACAACATATAAAAATAATTTATTAAACTTATAATCTCTGGTGTGAAACACGTGGTTCCCGCCTCGGATTCCTAATTCCGATTAAAACCCAAAAATCCTAATTAACCTCTTAATCAAGTTTATGAAATTCTTGGATTTCACAATTCTTTCCAACTAATTAAAAATTTCTTCCTCGAAATTTAAACTTAAAGGTTAACTGAATCAAAAGAGATATGAGATTTTTAATCTAAACCAGTAGAAACCATTTCCAACGTGAAACCATTAAGTGGACCATATCACTTTCATTGTAATCAACAACTGGTGATAGAGATCATAAATATTTAAACTTATAATTTCCAACTTCTTGGTTTAATAAAAAGTTATCTGCATTACTTTGCCAATCCTTACATTTTGTGAACTCTTTACAAGTTAAACAATTAACTTTGTGGAATATCCGATAAACTTTGTTGTACTTTACATTTTGTATTTTGAATCCCATTCAAGATTCAACACTTAGCAGGATCTAGTTTATCTTGCATTTTATTAAACAATTTTCCTTCTTAGCTGAATACTATTCTACAAACCATTGATAATTCTTTCCTTATCCACCAAAACTCTAGTATATACATCCCAATTTACTTTCTCATTACTGACCATCTTTTTTTTTTGAATTGTCGACTGATCAATTCTTAGACTATCATTTGTCTAAAATTACATAGTGATGCAAATAATATTTAAGCACAACATTAAATACTAAGTAAAGTCGTGTGTCTATCTGATCCACCACCATTCCAACATTTCTTTACAGAAAATTAGAACTACAAAGTCATCACATGACTATAGATCTCTAATTACATCTGTCATCCCATGACAAGATATCTCGAATTTCAATACGATTAGAAAATGAAATCGGACATATCGTGCAAGTCTTAATTATTCTTTAAATATCTACTTACAATATCATTTAGGTTGTAAACTAGAAAGCAATTACTAATTCCAACTCGTGATCAAATTCACTTAACTTTACTTTTGACTGGTTAGAAAACAATTGACTTTTCAAATTTTGTCAAATCATTCTATATCCATGAGTTTACAAATAACCTCATTTTTTCACTTAACTATCAATATCTATATTGTTTTGATAACTTCTCGATTTCTACATTTCTCCAATTTTTGAGATTTCATATCGTCAAATGTCTCAATCATTAATTATTCAACAAACTTCTTTCATTACTTGAGTAAAGACAATTATCATTAACTTGAGTAGATATGCGCTTCAACATAGAGATCAACATATTCCTAGATTATACTCTCAAAGTATAACTTTTAACTTATATTTGATACAAGTTTATAAATATGTTGTCTCTTTGCCACTACTCGATACATATCTTTGGCTCTATTTAATTACAATAGAAGAATATTCAATTCTTTAAACCTATTTAGCTAGATAAAAATTTCTCTATTAAGTATTTTCAACCAACAAAGATAATATTAAGCTTAGGATGGCTGAATAAAGGCAAGAAATGGGAATCACTTAAATACTAAGAGAATGAGCTTATGATGGCTTAATCTAGGCAGTATATTGGAATTTTTTTGAAGGGGTGCAAGGGTTTGTTGGTGTGAATGAATTGGTGTATGTGGCAATTTGGAGTTTTGATTTTAAAAAAAAAAAATCGTATCTAGCAATTCCTATGTTAGTGGAATCATTGGGAATGGCTACGTGAATTAGTGTTAAGTGAAATTCAGTGACACACCGATTTGAGCAGCGATTCCCTTGTAAAGTGAATCCCTAGTGATTGAATATGACATAATTAACTTATATATAATTCATTAAAAACTCATATTAAAGTAGAATTGACTAAAATTTCAAAAGTTTGAGTGGGACATGTATCAAATTAAATACTTTTATTGATTAACTTATATATCAAACTAATTAATATACATATATATTTAAGCAAGTAAATAATGCAACTTGTATAAAGGCCATACAAGCAAAAACAACTCGATCACTCCCCTTTAATTTAAATTACCTCGAAGTTTAAATTAAAAAATATTTTCAATACAAGAGTCAAAAAGTGAATAAAAACATACTAAACTAAATTAAACTAAATTCCCAATAAAATTAGATAAACATTGAATAATCATTAAATATGGGCTGCCTCCCATATAATGTTTTTGTTATCACCATTGGCTCGACTTAACCGTTCTAGAATTAGGTTGGATATCTAAACTTGAATTTAGGATTGTCCACTCTAATGCCATTACAGAACTAACACATTCGTGACCACTCCTATTGGTTGCATTGAAGTTCCATTCGGTAAAGAGAATCGTTCATAAATAAGTGAGTTCAACACCAATTAAGTATGTAGAAAGAAATGTATAGGCATAAGATTTTTAATTAAAGTTTGTATCACACTGAGCTCCAAAGTAACAAACCCATTAGATTTTGATTTGCAAGTGTGCACCTTCAGGATAGTTAAGCTTTATAAGAATTAAATCAAGCCTTTTCTTTTTGTTATTGTACTTAGATCTAGATACTTCTGACTTATTAATGCTTTTACCATTCTCTGGTTGCTCAACTCTCCATTCTCGAGTTAGTTTCTTTTCTTTTGAAGTGTCTTTAACTTATTCTTTCTTTGGAATCCCTTTATCAATTTTCATAGTTACTGCATTAATTGCATAAATTTCAGCGTTAAAGTTATCTTAATAGTTTAAGTCCAAAAAGTCATTATCACCAATTTCCTTACCAAATAATTCATCATATTTTTCATAAGTATCATAGTTTTTTTTCATTGGTAATTTTAAATTTAACAATTTTATCTAAATTCCATAGACCTTGTTCCTACAGAAATATCAAACTTAGTTATAGCCGTCTTTAGAAAAGGTCTACCTAACAGTATAAGCAAAGGATTGGGTAATGTTGAATCTCCCATTTCCATGACATAAAAGTTAGCTGAAAATACTAAATCATCTACTTACACTAAAATGTCTTCTAATAATCCATATGGTTTAGTAATGGTATTTTTTGCTAAAGTAAGAATAATAGCCGTATTAGTTAACGATCCTATTTTCAATGATTGATAAAGTTTAAGTGACATAAAATTAATTGATGCTCCGAGATCACATATAGCAAATCCAATAGAAGAATTTCCTATTGTGATGGGTATGACAAACATTCATAGGTCGAAACATTTCTCAGGCATTATCTTCTTAAAAGGCAACATCCTATGTCCTAAATTTTCATTAATTTCTAATTTCCTAAATGATTCGGATATGTCTTCTTTAGGTTCTTCATCCCTAACATTTTCTTATAATTATGGAATGATGGCATTAAAATGCATGTCTTCATTCGGTTGATAAATATCGTTTGATTTGTCTTAGTTAACTAATTCATAATTTTGTAAAGATTTTTCATAGGCTTCAATTTTGGCTAAATACCATGAGTATAACCTTTCGGGAAAAGGTGTATATTTTAGTTGTTCGGCCATCTATTCCCTAGTGAGAATGACATTAGTCATCATCTCTTATTCATTTTCATCTATTTTCTTAGGTACTTTGTTTTTCTTTTTACCTCTTTTTGGTGTCTTTTCCTGCTTGTCTGTTTCTTTTTCATTATCACAAAATAAAGCGTTAACTTGTGCTTTATTAATAGTGTTTGTTGTTTGAGTGGATACTTAGTTTGATTACTTAACTTGTTGATTTGTATAGTCATTTGACTTAATTAATTATTAGCTCATGAATAGTTGTATCGATTTTAATTTGATTTTGATAAATTTGCATAAAGTTTTGGTGACTTTGGGTCATAAAGTTATTTAATATTTGTTCTAAATTTGGTTGTGCAGGTTGAATAGGTTATTGAGGTTGTTGCATTGGTGTAGGTTATGTTGGTGCTCTCGGTCTATAAGTGGTATAGTTTTGATTTTGTGGACCATAGCTAACATTTGAATTTTGTTTTCTATTTTGGTTTCTAGGAGGACCCGAATATTAGTTCATAAACTCATTGACTTTTTCATTGTTATCTTCTTGTAAAGTAGGACACGCATCTGTAGGATGTGTAACTCTATTACAAAATCCACATGGTTGAACTTGATTTGATCTATCTTTTAGTAGTATTTTAATGGTACTAGATTATTCATTAACTTTTTCGTTGAATTTATTACTTGTTTTATTATTAACTTCATAACTTTCTTTCTTGATGTATCAGTCTTTTCACCATATTGTTTAGATTGTTTAGCCATCTTATTAATAGTTTCTTTTGCTCGAGTTAGTGTAACATCGAATAATAATCCACCACATATGTTATCTGAAATTATTTGTTCAAAAGGATTTAGTTCTTCATAGAAGTATTCTAATAAAGCTATTTGTGTGTATTCATGTTATTGATAAGACGAAATTAATCTTTGAAATCTATCATAAAATTCATTAAAATTTTTATCATCTTTATTTTCACGACTGTGATTTGTCTTCTATAAGTGCTAATTTTTCTTGCAGGCATGTGTTGATCTTGGGAAGCTCCTAACATTTGAGCCCACGTAGTTATCGTATCTTGAGGAAGATAAAACAACCAATTTTGTGTTTGATCTTTTAATACTAAAAGAAAAGCTTTAAGTTTGACTTGTTCTAACGTGCGTTCTTTAGGTTTCATCCCATTGATTTTGTGTTGATATTCCCTTATAAATTTTTGTGGGTCTTTATTGTCCTTACCCTAGAAGTTAGGTAGAGTACTAATGAATCCATATCTAAGTTTAAATTCGGGAAATCCCTTAGGATGTGCAATGCATATTGGTTCATAAGCAATGATATTTTGATTAGCTTGCTTTAAAGTAAGTTCTATATTATCATTATTGTTATTAATATTAAAGTTATTATTGGTTTCCATTGTGGTAGGTTGGTGTTCTCTATGTTGTTGTTGTCTTAAATTATAATTAAATGTCCTATCTACCCCAAGATCAAACTGAAGTAAGGATCGCGTGGAATTAGAACGACGAAGTGAATAAATTATACAATGTCTTAAAAATCCTAAGAAATTATGTTTAAATCTCTAGCAATGGCGGTAAAAATTGACACTTGTCGAGTATGTACAAGAAATTCTCCTCCATTATTATACTATAAATATTTGTAGTAATGGTAAGTGGAAATTGTCTCCACATTAATTTATCAAACTTCTCTAGGAAAAAGGACTTTTAATAGTTTTTATTATTTTTACTTTAATTTAATTTAATTAATTAAAACAGAAATTAAAATCAGTAATTCAATTTACAATATAATAATAATTAACTAATTATACTAACTTAACTAACACAATCCAAATTCACCATCAATCAAATAAATTCAATTCATTAATAAACAAATATCTACACAAACATCTAGAACAATGAAACATTAATCTATTTTTCATCCAAACATGTTACTTCAATCATATAGTTATAAACATAATTTAGAAAGTACCATAGATCATTAAACTCTAATCATAAGTAAACATTCTTTAGTCAACCATTAGTTTTCCTTATATCGGTGGAATAGCCATGTTCTAATTTTATTGAGCTAACCCTTATGAATACACAAAGACATTAACTTCATGCAATAAAAACGTATTTTAATTTATGAAAACTTTGAACTACAAAATCTAACATATTTGAAAAAACCACTTCAACATTAGATTTAGATCTCAAATTCACCTATGACATCTAAACGTTCATACCTTTCAAACAATCATAGTTACTACTTTAAACTAGATAATTAATCGAAATATCATAATACACATTCTATACTATGCATGCAATACAAAAGATCATGATTAAAATCAATAGACAACTAATTAAATTAGTGAATCAAAGAATACGATTGGTTTAAAGCATTAATCACACAATCATGTCATCATAACTACATAGCAAAATGAATCTCGTTCATGTTCAAACTTTATTTAGGTTGATAAACTACTCACTCATAATAATAAATAACATCACAATAAAATTATATATAATGACAATACCCCTTAGGATCTTCTTGAAGCCAAAATAACTTTATTTCCAAAATAGTCCTTAAAAGCTTATTTCTTATTGGTTGGAATAATTTGCAAACAAATAAAGTTAAGGGTATTTGAGTATATCTCAATTTAACTAACTTTTTTTTTATCTTTTTTATAGGTTGGGACTTGGGAGTTTGGACGTGGAAATTGAAAAAGAGCAAATAACTTGGGAGAGAGAGAATTGGAAAAAACCAAATAACACGTCTCTGTGTGTGTGAGAAATTGTAGTTAGTTACTTTATTTGTTTGAGATTTCAAATTTGCATGAATTACACCTAAATTCTCTCCATCTAACTTTTAATTGTTCCCTCTTTACAATCTACATGCAACACACGTGCTATAAACTATTATAAATAAAATACATCGATAAATACCTCTAGAATAAATACTTTAAATCTTCAAATCTTCTCCAAAAAAATGAACAATAAATCAATAAACTAAAATGATAAAGAATGGTTCCGAGAGCAATGAAATATTGATCAAAGTACTCAAAGGCAACTGATTTTGCAGCCCTAGGGTCGTATTTATAGTATTCTAGGTAGCACACATCCCAAACTAACCCAAATTAATCGTTATTATCCAAAATCCACAAAATCTATTCTAGTGATTCCTTCAGTGATTCATGGTTAAATGCAATCCCAAGAAGAATTCTTGGAATTTGTTGTCTCTGTTTCCACCAATCTAAGTGGCAATTCTGGGTACATAGGAATCGCTGGTGTTGAAATCCAATTTTTCCTTGATTCCTTGTTAATGATTCTTTGCGTACTTTTTCCACTTGATTAATTCCTTCATAATCTTCCCTTTATACTTCATTGCTTCATATATTCCATTTATTACATGAAATAACAAAAATAAGAGAAAACCCTATGTAATATAGTCTTTTATATCTAAAATTGTCCTAGAATGTACTATAAAACATGTCTAATTATTGACTTATCAAATACCCTCAAACTCAGGACTTTGCTATCTCGATCAAAGGAATACTCTCAATCATATTCTCATTTCTTCCCTCCTTTTTATTTCATGATTATACTCTTATTCTTAAATATAAATGATCTTAAAATAGAAACATATTATCCTTATAAAAATAAGAATTGTGATCAAATATAAAGATTTAAAGAACGACCCATTTATTTGACAATTCAACACCCTAATTGTGTAATACACCTATAAATTCAAAGTTAACATAATCACCAAGGTCAAGACATTACATAGGTTTTTTTAAATCTCCATTGACAAGCATAAAGCTTATGATAACTAATATAAAATCTCAAGATACGAAAATCACTAAATCAATATCATTTTCATACAATATTTAAAATATTATAACAATCGAAGTTGATATGAACTTTTATTCACCAATAATCATTATTTAATATTCAATTGTTTGAATAAAAAGATATACTTCGCTTAACTTAGATATAAGCACTCGAGCCAAATTTTTTATTTGAAGATTTTTTCATAAACTTTCTTCTATATTCTTTTTATATCTCTCTTTCCTTCTTTTTCAATTATATATTCATTTTTTTCTTTATATTGTATTCCTATGATTCCCTGCTCCATTTCCTTTAGAATCTGTTATTCTTTTTATATAATAATCATCCCTCTCATATTTCCACTACTAGAATCCCTGCTCCATTTCCTTTGGAATATGTAGGTTTCTCAATTTTTTTGTTCTTTTCAAAACTTTTGTTAGCTCTTCTCACTTTCACTATAGTCAAGGTAGCATTCTTTCCAACTAAGTAAAGTTTATTGACTATTTCCTATTTTTCCCCTCAATTGTGGCATATTCTTTTCAATAAATACAAATAAAATACTTGATCAATATTTCCTGTATAACAAGATTCTTAGAAATCTATCTTATTTATTTCGCACTATCGTTTCGGTCTTCTACCCATTATAATGTCTAACACAAAGTAATCAATCCTTTCTAAATTCCTCCATTGTATACACAATATAGGTTCAGTCAAATAGGGTATAATAATTCCTTTCCATCATAAAATTTCTTTTTTCATGGGTATTAATAATATATCACTTCCATTTAAATCCAAATTATATTCAATTCCATATTCCTAACTAAATAAAGTAAAATGAAATGGAAAATATTACCCACATTATGAAAAATTTGAAAAAAAAATCACAATGTTCAACTAGATTCTACATCTAGTTTCTTCCATACTTCACATCTTCATACTTTACTTCACCTAATACCCCCAAAGTCATTCCAAACCTCGTCCTCAAGGTTTAAAAATAATTCAAGTTTCCAACAAAAATAAAAATACCTCGTGAAGCATAAATTAATAAATTAAATAATTAAATAATTAATTTAAGAATGAATTTCATAAGTAATTAAAATTTCATAAATTTAAATATTCCCAAACATCATTAAGTTTAAATTAAGCACATCAAACCATTGTACAAAATTTGAACACACCAATGCAATTGTATCATAGTAACACATACCACATCATTCATATCAAATGATTTCAAACAAAGACCTCTTCCAGTAACACTCAGAAAAAGATTACACAGAGGATAATAAAATATCAGAACCGCTGTCCAGATGTTGCATTATCACCATCATTCCCATAATCGGGCTATTGATATTGGAATATCCTTGCAAGATCATATAAGTTATAGTCTACTCCTGCCATTGAGTTATCTTCTAAAATGACTTCATGGTTGGGCATTCTTACTTGGGTTGATGGAATATAAATGTTAGCTCCTCCGCCTTGGGTCCTCCTGGTCATGTGTCGCTCGGATCCATAGATGCTTCTGGCAATCTCGCATTGGTTATGGAACATCAACTCTTGATGTCTCAATGTTCTCCTCTAATTCTGCCTGATTGACCCTATCATGACCATCTCCATCTCATCCGCATACATGCCAGTAAAGGACGCTCTAGGCTCTGGTTTGTTTGCTCATCATACGCATCATTTTTTGCATTTTTTCTAAATTCTTCAATTTTCTGCCCATATTCTCCTTCTCTCCGTGGTCTCTCTCTCCTGTGTGTTTCATTTCTCTCATGTTCCTCTTCCAAATCAACATATCCAGGCACCTTCTTGTTGCTTTAAATGATTTTGTCGGTGATGGTCCTATCCGGGTAAACATCTAACCCTATATCTCTCATTGGAACTTGGTTTTGCTTGCAAAACTCCATAATCATTAAGAGAAAAGGCAATCCTTCATTTTTCTAGGTGGTTGTGGCATTCCTAATCGAATCATAAATTATTTTGCCAAATCAAAATAGCTGATCCCTTAGACTATGTGGTATAAAAGAGCCGTCTTATAGTTCACTATATCGTAGTGTTACAAACTAGGTTTTAGGCTCACATTTAAGAAAAAACTCCAAGCTTTGGTGGTTTTCATAAAGTATTTGGCTTGTATGTGTTTTAGGTACCCATTTTTGTCAAAACAAAATCTATCCCCCTGAATAGCTTCTAAGCCATTGCGAATGGTTTTATGGGGAAATCCGTGTTTATACCCATTCTCGGGTTTTGGGTACTTATTATTTTGTCTCATATGGAATTTCGATAAACTATAATATCGGTTTATTCTTTCAGGTGAGTAGTCTACTTGTCTTCCTTGGACTATGGCTACTGTTTTATTTTCATCTCCATGCCCGTTTGCCTAAAACTCGCTCACTATAATTTCATAACCCATTTCAACCGAGGACCCCGTGTCATTATTGGCATAATATTCCCTGTTTAATAATCCCCAGTTCTGCTCCCATATTATGTTCAAGATCCTATGCCATTCTTAGCTTCATTTTTAAGATTAAAACCTATCTTCAGTATGATTTTATTGTTCTTACTTATGTTGCTCTACATCCTATCGAGAGCTTTGGCATTGATTAGGTGTTAGCGTGAGAATTAGACTCTAGGTGTCCCCTCAATCTCATCCGCTCCCTCCGACTCTTTGATAAAACTTAAAGATGGAGAATGTTCTCTAGGTGCTCTAGTTCGGTGGTTATTAATTGAAATCCCATTTGGCTTAATTGGAGTGAATGGAGCTTTAGATTTTTGTTTGGGTTTTTCAACTAATGGTGCCTTCCCTTTCTTCTCTCGTGAGCTTCTACCTCTACCTCCTCCGGTCATTATCTCAAAGTTCAAAACTCACAAGTCCAAAAACTAAATAAACTTGAAAATAATAGAAATAACATTGTTGGAAAATAATTCGGTGAAATTCAAGACTTTATTTTAAAAGGAGAAATCCATTTAGAAAGCTACCTTGAAATTCATTGTAAACTTAAAAATAAAATTGACATCAAAGTTTTAACTCAAATATAAACAATAAAATCAGTTTTCTAAATATTGCAAGGCAATTAGGTGATAAATCATATTCTTTACAAAAACAAAGGAAATTACAACAAAATCAAAACAAAATCCCCAAACTCATTTTTCACTCACTTCTCAAACTATTTGCAAATACGTGTAAATATAGCAAAAATTTTAAAATTGTTGAATCTGTAAATCGACGATCAATGTAATCACAATCCTTAGTCTATTAGAATCAATGAAACCATTTGTGCTAGGTAGTTAAGTAAATATCAACAAAACAATTCCGAAAAGCATTGAGAAATTTGCAAAAATCCCTCGAATAAAAAATTCGTTAAAGTAAAGAGCTAGGGCTGATGTAATTATCTTATTAAGAATCTATCTCTCAAGATTTAAGCTCTTGAACTCCTCTAGACCGTCCCTCCAAGCCCTAAGTCTAAATTTCCTAAAACCCTAGTTGGTTCAAAACCTTCCAAAATACAAAATTTTGGTTTGAATTGGACTAGGTTAAGGTGGGAATCACTTCAATACTATGAGATTGAGCTTAGGATGGTTGAATCTAGGAAAGAAATTAGAATTTTTGTTAAAGGGTGCAACAATTTGTTGGTATGAATGAGTTGGTGTTATGGCGATTCGCGGTTTTGGTAAAAAATCATACCCAACAATTCCAGTGCTAGCGGAATCGCTAGTAAATGGTATTTGAATCGGTGTTAAGTGAGGCTTAGTGACCCACCGATCTGAGCAGTAATTTCCTTGTAAGGCGTATCACTGGGGATTTAACAGACTCTAAATTTGCATAGTTTCCTATTTCTACTACCGATGTTGCCAGCGATTCCAATTGTTATTCCAAATTGCTGGGGAATCGCTAGGCCTAATTCTCCCTTTTTGCAACTTATTCCATTATTAATTTATATATCATTCATTAAAAGCTCATATTAAGGTAGAATAGACTAAAATTTTGAAAGTTTGAATGGGACATTTAACTAAATAAATAATTTTTGTAATTGATTAAATAAAAATATATATAAATAAGCAAGTAAACAATGCAACTTCATAAAGGCCATATAAGCAAAAACAACTCGATCACTAATTGAAATTACTATGGAGCTTAAATCCAAAAATATTTCTAATACAAGAGTCAAAAAGTGAGAGAATAAAAACATACTAAACCAAACTAAACTAAATTCCCAATAACATTAGATAAACATAGAATAATCATAGAATATGGGCTGCCTCCCATATAGCGCTTTTATTTATGGTCGTTAGATCAATTTAGCCCTTCTAGAATTAGGTTAGATATCTAAATTTGAATTTAGGATTGTCCACTCTAGTTCCATTCCAGAAAGTGAGTGCTCAACCATTAATCGTTATATGATTGTTTTGTTTTGAATATCCATAATAGCTTGAATAATGGCTAAGAAAGGCCGTCCTAAAATTAAAGTAGGATCTTCATTAATAAAGTATGGCATGACTAAAAATTCCATGGATACGGTGTTGTTGTTGAATTGAACTAGCATATCAGTGACCACTCCTATTGGTTGAATTAATGTTTCATCCGATAAAGAGAATCGTTCAGAAGCAAGTGAGTTCAGCTCCAATTGAGTATGTAGAAAGAAATGTATGGGCATGAGATTTGCAATAGAGTTTGTATCACATTGAGCTCTAAAGTACCAAGCCCATTTGATTTTGATGTGCAAGTGTATACCTCCAGGATCATTGAGCTATATAAGACTTAAATCCACCTTTTTCTTTTTCTTATTGTACTTAGATATAGAAACTTCATACTTGTTAATGCTTTTACCATTTTGTTTAACCCTCCATTCTTGAGTTAGTTTCTTTTCTTTTGAAGTTTCTTCAACTTGTTTTTTCTATGCAATCTCTTTATCAGTTTCCATTGTTACTGCATTAATTGCATAAATCTCAGGGTCAAAGTTATCATAATAGTTTAAGTCTAAAAAGTCATTATCACCAATTTCATTATCAAATTATTCATCATATTCTTCATAAGCATCATAGTTGTGTTCATTATTAATTTTAAATCTAACAATCTTATCTTCAAACTGTATAGACATTGTTTCTTTAGAAATATCTAACTAAGCTCTAGTCGTATTTAGAAAATGTCTACCTAATATTATGGGCAAAGGATTGGGTGATGTTGAATCTCCCATTTCTATGACATAAAAGTCATCTGGAAATAGTAAATCATGTACTTGTACTAAAATGTCTTCTATTAATCCATACAGTTTAATAATGGTATTGTTTGCTAAAGTAAGAATAATAGGTGTATTAGTTAACGATACTATTTTCAATGATTTATAAAGTTTAAGTGACATAAAATTAATTGATACTCTGAGATCACATATAGTAAATCCAATAGAAGAAGAATTTCCTATTGTGGTGGGTATGACAAACATTCCTGGGTCGGAACATTTTTCAGGCATTATCTTCTTAAAGGACAATGTCTTTTGTCCTAAATTTTCATTAATTTCTAATTCCCTAAATGATTCGGATATGTCTTCTTTAGGCTCTTCCTCCCTAACATTTTCTTATTGTTATTGAATGATAGCATTAAAATGCATATCTTCATTTGGTTGATAAAAATTATTTAATTTGTCTTAGTTAACTAATTGATAATTTTGTAAAGATTTTTCATAGGCTTCAACTTTGGCTATGTATCATGAGAATAGCCTTTTAGGGAAAGATGTATATTTCAGTTGTTCGACCATTCATTCCCTAGTGGAATGACATTAGCTATCATCTATTTTTCTTCTGGTTTTATATATTTAGGTACTTTGTTTTTCTTTTAACCATTTTTCAGTGTCTTTTCTTGCGTGTTTGTTTCTTTTTCATTATCACAAAATAAAGCGTAAAATTGTGCTTGATTAATAGTGTTTGTAGTTTGAGTAGATACTTTAGTTTAATTATATAACTTATTTTTGAAATTTTTCTACTAAGTTAAAAGGAAAATTTTATAGGACCGCAATTAGGCCAGCTATGCTCTATGGAAGTGAATGTTGGGCGGTAAAGCAACAACAATTACATAAAATGAACGTACCAGAAATGAGGATGCTTAGGTGGATGTGTGGTAAAACTCGTAAAGATAGAATAAGAAATATAGAAATTCAAAGACAAGTAGGAGTAGCACTAATTGATACAAAGATTAGGGAAGGGCGGTTACGGTGGTTTGGTCACCTGCAAAGACGGTCTACAAATGCCCCAACTATAAAACTTGACTCAATAGAAACTGTAGAAATTCAACGAGGTAGGGGCAGACCAAAGTTAACATGGGATGCATTAGTTAAAAGGGATTTGAATGGTTTGGAAAGTTCACCATCAATTGCACTTAATCGAGCACAATGGAAAAGTTTGATCCATGTAGCCAACCCCAGTTAATTTGGGACTGAGGCTATGTTGTTGTTGTTGTTGTTGTTGTTACTCCCACTTGACCATGTTTCCTTCAACCTTTTTTGAGTAGAATTTGGTTTTATGAGCATGTCAATATCTTCCTACTAAGTTAAAAGGAGAATTTTATAGCAATTAGGCCAGCTATGCTCTATGGAAGTGAATGTTGGGCGGTAAAGCAACAACAATTACATAAAATGAACGTACCAGAAATGAGGATGCTTAGGTGGATGTGTGGTAAAACTCGTAAAGATAGAATAAAAAATATAAAAATTCAAAGAGAAGTAGGAGTAACACCAATTGATACAAAGATTAGGGAAGAGCGATTGCGGTGGTTTGGTCACCTGCAAAGACGACCTACAAACGCCCCAACTAGAAAATTTGACTCAATAGAAACTATAGAAATTCGACGAGGTAGGGGCAGACCAAAGTTAACATGGGATGCATTAATTATGAGGGATTTGAATGGTTTGAAAAACTTACCATTAATTGCACTTAATCGAGCACAATGAAAAAGTTTGATCCAAGTAGCCGACCCCAGTTAATTTGGGATTGAGGCTATGTTGTTGTTGTTGTTGTTGTTGTTATATAACTTATTGATTTGTAAAGTCATTTGACTTAATTTATTTTCAGCTCGTTAATAGACGCATCGATTTTAATTTGATTTTGAGAAATTTGCGTAAAGTTTTGGTGACTTTTGGTCATAAAGTTATGTAATATTTGTTTTAAATTTGGTTCCGTTGATTGAATAATTTGTTGATGTTATTGCATTGGTGTAGGTTGTGTTGGTTCTCTTGGTCTATAAGTAGTATAGTTCCGATTTTGTAGACCGTAGCTAAGACTTGAATTTGGTTCTCCAGTATAATAATTGTTGTTATTCTATTGGTTTCTAGGAAGACTAGAATATTTTTTCTTAACCGCGTTGATTTCTTTATTGTTATCTTCTTGTAAAGTAGCATGTGAACTTCATTATAAAATCTACATGGTTTAATTTGATTTGATCTATCTTTTAGTAGTAGTTTAACCATACTAGATAATTCATCAACTTTTTCATCGAATTTTTTACTTCTTTTATTTTTAACTTCATAAACTTTCTTTTTTGATGAATCGGTGTTTTCACTATATTGTTAAGATTGTTTGGCAATCTTATTACTAGCTTCTATTGCTAGAGTTGGTGTAACATAGAATAATAATCCACCATATACGGTAACTAACAATCTTCGTTCAAAACGATTTAGTCCTTTATAGGAGTATTCTAATAAAGCTATTTTGGTGTATCGATATTGTGGACAAAATGAAGTTAATCTTTAAAATCTATCACAAAATTCATTAAACTTTCATCATCTTTCATTTTCACGACGTTAATTTGTCTTCTTTAAGTACGAATTTTTCTTGCAGGCATAAATTGATTTAGGAAAGCTTCTAACATTTAAGCCCATGTGGTTGTCGAATCTTGAGGAAGATAAAACATTTAATCTTGTGCTTGATCTTACAATACAAAAAGAAAAGCTTTAAGTTTGACTTGTTCTAATGTGCAGTCTTTTGGTTTCATCCCATTGACTTTGTGTTGATATTACCTTATAAATTCTTTGGGTCTTCATTATCCTTAATGTAGAAGTTAAGTAGAGCACTAATGAACCCCGATCTAAGTTCAAATTTAGGAAATCCCTCACGATAGGCAATGCACATTGGTTCATAAGTAGTGATATTTTGATTCGCTTGCCTAAAAGTAAGTTCTATATGATCATTATTGTTATTAATGTTAAAGTTATTATTTTCTTCCATTGTAATAGGTTGGCGTTCTCACGTTGTTGTTGTTGTCGTCTTAAATTATGATTAAATGTCATATCTATCTTAGGATCAAACGGATGTAAAGATCTTGCGGAATTAGAACAATGAAGTGGATAGACCATACGACATCTAAAACTTTAAAGAAATTATGTTTAAATCCCAAGCAACGAATCCAAAATATGACACGTGTCGAGCGTGTATAATAAATTTCTCTCCTTTATTATACTATTATTATTTTGTAGTAGTGGTAAGTGAGAACCGTCTCTACATGGATTTATCAAACTTCTCTAAGAAAAAGGACTTTTAATAGTTTTTTATTATTTTACTCTAATTTAATTAATTAATTTAAACAATAATTAAACATAGTAATTCAATCTATAATATAACAATAATTAACAAATTATACTAACTTAACTAACATAATCCAAATTCACTATCAATCAACTAATTTCAATTCAATAATAAATAAATATCTAAACAAAAATCAAGAACTATGAAAAATCAATTTGTTTTGCATACAAACTTGTTTCTTCAATCATATAGTTTATAAAGTACCATAGATCATTAAGCATACTTTATAAAGTACCTTAAATCATTAAACTCTAATCATAAGTGAGTAAACAACCTTTTACTCAGCCATGAGTTCTCCTTATATCGGTGGAAAAGTCACGTTCTAATTTTATAGAGCTAACCGCTTTGAATATATAAAGACATTAACTTCACGCAATAAAACCGCTTTACACTTTATGAAAACTTTGAACTACTAAATCTAACATCTTCAGAATAGCCACTTCAATATTAAATTTAGATATGAAATTCACCTAGGACATTTAAACGGTCATACCTTTCAAACAATTCTAGTTACTACTTTAAACTAGATAATGAATAATAATATCACAATCCACATTCTAGACTTTACATGCAATACAAAGATCATGATTAAAATCAGTAGATAATAACCTACTAAATCATTGGCTTAAAGAATACGATTAATTGAAAACACTAAGCACATAATCATCTCATCATAACTAAATAGGAAAATAGATCCAGTTCACATTCAGACTTTATTTAGATTGATAAACTACTCACTCATACTTATAAATAACATCAAAATAATATAAATAAAAGACAGATAAATACCTATGGAATAAATACGATAAATATTCAAATCTTCTCCAAAAGCAATGAACAATAAATCAATAAACTATAACAATAAAGAATGGCTAGTAGAGCAATGAAATATGAAAGTACTCGAGGACAACTGAGTTTGTAGCCCTAGGGTTGTATTTATAGTATTCTCGGTAGTAAACATCCTAAATTAACTCAAACTAATCATTTTTATCTAAAACCCATGAAATTTGTTCAAGCGATTCCTCTGCGATTCCGGGTTACGTGGAATCGTTGGGAAAATCTTTGGAATTTTTGTCTTTTTTTCCACCGATCTTTATGGAGATTCTGGGCACATATGAATCATAGGGAAATTGCTATCGTTGAAATCCAGTTCTTCCTTGATTCCTTGTTGATGATTCTTTGCATACTCTTTCCGCTTGATTAATTCCTTCATAATCTTCCCTTTTTACTCTATTTATTCATATATTCCATTTATTACCTTAAATAGAAAAAATAAGAGAAAATCCAGTGTAATATAGTCTTTTACATCTAAAATCGTCCTAAAATGTACTATAAAACATATCTAATTATTGACTTATCAGTTCGACGTGGCAATGCCCAAGCCTTCCCTTGTATTACTAAGGCAATAGGAAGCAGGGTTTCCCCTTGCGCAAGGCAAAGAACTCCATGTCTTATGCATGGCCTATGCCCTATGCAGGCAGGGCTGTATTGGGCAGTGCTTTGACACTGCTTAAGGACCATCTCCCAGTGTAGTGCTTTATTGTTGCATTGGTTTTTCTTATTAATTTTTTCTCCAAAAATCTCCTTAATTCGACTCTTACTAATTGAAATCAACAAAAACATAGGCCAACTAAAAGCCATTAAACTCGATAATCAAAACGCTATGGTTTTCATCATCCAGGCCTAGCTCCAATCGAGCTCAACAAATCAGCAACATCGATCAATCCAAAAATTCGAATCCATTACCAACAAAGCCACTGAATAACCAATCATTTCACTAAATCAAACTGAAATTTGAACTTAGATCATAAAGCAATAGGAACACTAATGTTCTTCACTTCATCAATGGCAGAAGTGAGAGGGTGAGGGAGAGAGCTTTGTAAGAGAGACAAAGTTCGTCTAAGATGGAGAGAGATCAATGAGAGAGTGAAACAGAGAGGTAAGAGTCACGGAATAGGTAGTCGAAGAGAGAGAGAGTGAGAGAGAGAGACCAGTGAACCCTTCTTATCTTATCCATCATTTTCATTTGCCCCTTTTGGTCATTTGCATTTTCTTTTTATTTTTCATGATTATCTCTTATATTTTTAACCCAAATTAAACCCTGGAATATACTCCAATTTTGTCAAAAGTAAGGAAAATTTCCAACGCGCTCCAAAACACTCGGACACCGCATCTAATCCTCAACTTGATTCTATTTCATGCCGAATAAAGTATATTACAACAATAACTCACACAACACACAATAATAATTTTTTGAACTTACGATCTTCGGTCCAAAATACGTGGGTCCCACCTCTGATTCTTAATTCCAATTAAAATCCAAGAATCCTTTATTAGCCTCCAAATCAAGTTTATGAAATTTTAGATTTCACAGTTCTTCCGAACTAATTAAAAACTTCATCCTTGAAATTTAAACTTACAGGTTAACTGAATCAAAAGAGATGAGAAAATGATCCTTCATTTGCAACTCTTTTAATCCAAACCAGTAAACACCATTTTCAATATGAAACCATTAGGTGGACTCAATCACTTTCGTTGTAATCAACAACTTGGAGATAGAGATCATAAACATTTTTATTTTTATTTCCAACTACTTGGTTTAATGAAAATTTAGCTCCGTTACTTTGCCAATCTTGAAATTTTATGAATTTCTTACAAGTTAAAAAATCACCTTTGTGAAATATCCGATAGACCTTATTGTACTTCTCATTTTATATTTTGAATCCCATTCAGAATTAAATCCTTAGCAAGATCTAGTCTATCTTGCTTTTCATAAAATAATTTTCCTTTTTTTATCTGAATATTGTTCCACAAACCATTCATAATCCTTTCCTTATCTACCAAAACTCTAGTATATACATCCCAGTTTACTTTCTCACCATTGATCATCTTTTTATTTGAATTGTCAAGCGATGAATTCTTAGAATATAATTAGTGCTGAATTACATAGTGATGCAAATAATATTTGAGCACAACATTAGATACCAAGTAGAGTCGCGTGTCTATCTCATCCATCACCATTCCAGCGTTTCTTAACAAAAACCTGGAATTACAAAAGTCATCCCAAGAATATAGATTTCTAATTATATTTTTCATCCTATAACAGGATATCTTAAATTTTCAATTTGATCAGAAAATGAAACCAGACACATTGTGCAACTCTCACTTTTTCTCTAAATGTGTACTTAAAATATCATTTAGGTTGTGGACTAGAAAACAATTACCAATTCTAATTCGTCATCAATTTGCTTAACTTTGCATTTGATTGGTTAGAAAACTATTGACTTTTTTAATTTCGTCAAAACATTTTATATCCATGAGTTATAAAGAACCACATTTCTTTCACTTAACTATCAATATCTTCCAGATTGTTTTGATAACTTCTCCAATTTCTACAATTTCTGAGACTTCATATCATCACATGTCTTAATCATTAACTATTCAAGAAACTTCTTTCATTACTTGAATAGCGACATTTATCCTTAACTTGAGTAGATATACTGTTCAACACAGAGATCAACATATTCCTTGATTATACTCTCATAGTATAACTTTAACTTGTATTTCATACAATTTTATAAAAATGTTATCTCTTTGCTACCACTCAATATATATCTTTGGCTTTACTTAATTACAATGAAGAATATTCAATTCTTCAAACCTATTTAGCTAGTTAAATTGTCCTCTATTCAGTTTCTTCAACCAACAGGGATAATATTGACTAACTTAGCTGTAAGTCAGACATCTCTTTTCATTTTTCATTTTCATTTTTATCTACATCGTCATACAAGTTTCTTACATCAACCCCAATCTAAAATAACATTATGCTTAAAAACTTCACCACTGACTAATCACGGTTTAGCAATATACTTAAACCAATATACAACATATTCAATAATATTAGTTGTATAATACTTTAGTTCAACACTTTCAACTATTGGAGCATGAATCTTTGTAAGATCTTTCTAAAGAAACAATAGTTTTTATCAAACTTATAGTTTGATATCTTAAGTCTTATTGGGACTCTTTGACTTGAAATTTCCCTTTTCATACTTATATAAGAATGTCTTGACCATTTAGCTGGTTATAATTCTGCTTCAAATTGAATTCAACAAAACTTCATAGACTTTTTGATTTTGACTATCCTCAATTCATTCAATTATTCAAAGACAGGTGTCGTCACACTATTTTTCTACACTATTAATGAATCATGATTATGATACTGAGTTACTTAAACTTTTGCACAACTACATACCTGTCTTACCTTAACTAAAGGAGTCCGTTAGTGCCACTTCTAGCAGTCTTAAGTCATCTATACATCTCATTTTTTTTATAATAGACTTTATTTTGTTCAATTTTTGTCAATCTTAGTTATTTTCAAATTGATCTCATTCTTGGTCCCTTCACCAACTAATTATAAAACTTTAATAAATACCTACACCACTTACAACTCCTCTATCTTGATTGACAATAGCAATTCTTTTCATCTTCACTTTTTAAAAATATAGAGAGGGACAGTGCGACTTCTTATGATCATTCAATGAATTGAAGTATTCCTTAACTAATCTTTGTTCAAAACAGAGATATTCATAACTCAAATGGACTAACTGTTTGTTATTGCCTTAATTTATTTCAGTTAGTCTCAGATTTCCACACTTTTCATTTTCTCAAAATGAATTTTAGTTCTTTTTAAGAGATTGTGTAAGATATCAAAATATCTAACTGATCAATTCAATTTTGATGATTTCATTTTTACTTTATTGTTCAAGTAAAAAGATAGAACAATTAGAATTTCCAAACTATTGATCAACATAACGACTAATCGAACTATTAAAAGATGCTATTTCAATCCTAAAGTCTTATTAATTTCACGATATAGGAGTTCAAGCTGACTTCCTATTCATATGCCCCATCGAAGGCACTAAGAATAATTTTGAACTCATTGACTACCTTAGATTTGTAGTGAAGTAAGTACGAGGTCAAAGTCACAGGGATTGGGATGTTCCTTTTTAGATTAAACAAAAATGTGGTTTCTCAAAAAACAAAACATAACTATACTAGAAATTAAATGCAAAGAAAATAAACTCAATTACTTAGAAAACGAAAATCAATAAATGTAAAACTCTAAAACATATTGTGAGTTGAAATTCAAAGGATCGATTTTGTTCATCAGTGTTAAAAGGTTGTTTTAATACTAATTTTCATAAATACGCTTATAATGACTCTCACCACCTCATTCTCCTCATGTAAATGGAAGGAACGTGCGACACAATCATTTACTAACAAGATTGCAAAACCTCCAGATATGCCGTAGATTTTCAAGGAACTAGCGACATTAAATTCTTTGAGAACGCCTACCATGAGTTATAACTAGCATCAAATTCTTCCACCTATCATGTGGAAATTACAATATGCCACTACCCTTCTCATATCTCAATGACACAAAGGCACAATGATTGCCAACAGATAAGGCCCCACTTGCCACCAAACGTGATTCCTCTTACCGAATGGTGGTAAGGTCATTGGCGATAGCTTTTACCCAAATCGGAGTGCACATGCACTTACACCACGAGAAATTTTAAACTTTTAAACTTTATAAAACAATGTAATCAAGAATACAAAAACTAGAATTAAAAAATATAAGAACTAAATGCCCAAAACCTCCCGAATCCTTAAATCCCTATAACACAATAACATTGGTCTAGAACATGGAACTTAACCACATATTAACATAGAAAACAATGCAAAAATAAATAAAATCTTACTAATAAGACATAAACAAATTCTTCTCCCCTCATTGGAATTTTTTTCGTTCTAAGAACGAAAGTGGGATGGACAAGATAGCCCTTAAATCGTTCTAGGATTTTCTATTAATAGTAGAAGTGTGATAAGAGGTAATCTAATCCCGAATCTTGCAAATTCACAAAATACAATTCTATCAATCTTTAAATCTATCCAGTGTCGTACGTGTAGAACTCCAAGGCGTTAGAAATCGCTGAGAAGGCACTATAATACTCTATTTTTTCCTTCGATTCTGTCCCGACTCGAGTCCAGCATCATGCCAGCTCCATGTATACATCCAAAGGCACCGTGAAGGTGCTAGCCTTCCCCTTAGAATTAGAGCTTCATTTTATGTTTAGAACTAAGTACCAAATGAAACATATATGTTAATGTTGGAGTCCGACATGTGTTTGAATTAAACATATTACTATCGAATAGGGAGTTGTATTATGTGTAGAACTCTAAGTATCAATTGAAACATGCAACACCTATAAATAATTGGTAGTTACATGAAAGCATGGTGTTGATCATACGACCTTTTTTGAGCGGGTATGTCAAACATAGTGCTGTGCTTGTTGTAGGTCGAGCATAGCGTACATGCCTACGAGTGGGTACGCAACACTGTGAGATTGAATTTTATTTGGTATCTATATGATGTTTAGATATATTAGGGTTTTCTTTTGTGTATTAAACTATTGGTAAGTGACACCTGTCGAACGTATACAATAAGTTTCTCGTATGCCCTTATTATTCGTAGTAGTGATAAGTAAGATCGTCTCCACATGGATTTTGCAAACTTCTTTAGGAAAAAGGTTTTCCAAGGGTTTTATTATTTTCTTAATTTAATTTAATAAATTTAATTAAAACGAAATTAAAATTTCTAAATAAAACTATAATCAATTTAACTAATTAAACTGACTTAACTAACACAAATCAAATCCACAAAATTCATATCAATTTAATTCAATAGAAGACAAACATCTAGACAATGAAACATTAATCCGTTTTGTATCTAAATATATTACTCAAATCATAGTCATAATCATACTTTAATATCTTTATAAACTATTTTTATATCATTAAACTCAAATCATAAGTAAGTAAATAGTCATTAGCAAACCTAAAACATATCGAGCGTGCACAATAATTTTTTGTATTTTACTTTTAACTTGTAGTAGTGGTAAATGGGATACCGTCTCCACAGGGATTTTGCAAACTTCAAAGGAAAGTATTTTTTTTGGTTTTTATTGATTTAATTTAATTTAATTAGATGGGAATTGGAATATTAAACAACTAAAAAAATAACTTAAAGTTAATAACCAAACTAACTAAACTAATTTAAACAATTCAAATGCAAACTAAATTACACAATATTCAAATTCAATTCAATATAAATAAACAAATATCTGAACGAACCTCCAATAAACAATATAATACACTTGGATTGTTTTTCAAACACTAGAACATAATATCACTTCATATCATAGTTATAATCATAACACATGAAATCTGAGAATCATTAAATCCTAATTCATAATAAGTTGTTAGCCTTTAACCAACCAACAATTTTCCTCAATTCAATGAAAATGCCACATTCTTATCATTGTAAATCTTCCCATTGATAAAATGCAACACCATAAAAATACGATAGCGTTACACTTAGTGAAAATCATGCCTAATCTAAGCCTATGTCAACTAAAGCCGCATAATAAACAACTTAGAACACAATCGCCTAGAACATCCACTTGGGAAATGCCCTATTGATTAATCCTAGTTACTACTTTCATAATAATTGTCAATAACTATAAACATAGATTCATAATCATAATACTACAATACATATTTGCAACTACGCATGCAATACTAATCTTCTTTATTTGTACTATGCAAAAACAACTTGTTATATCCGCGATTAATGTGTATGAATAGATTTAAAGCATTAAGTTCATGATTCCTTAATTATAACTATCTAGCAATCCAAAATATATTACATGTGTAGGGTTTGTTTCGATTGATGGACTATTCACTCATACTGGAAATAAACAATGCATAAATATAATTAAAAAATACAATGAATAAATAAATACCTTAATATACGTCAAAGCTCTAATGTATCTTCAAACATAGCTAACTGAAATAAAGTAGAGCAAAAGGAAACCAAAAGTAAGAACAAAAGGATAGAGTTGTTTTGAAGCTCTGTAGCCTTTATTATAGTCTCCTTACATATACGTATCTTAGATAAACTCAAATTCTTCATATTAATCTAAAAAACCCGTAACCGATCTTAGTGATTTGTTAGGGATTCCTAACTTATACACAAATCACTGAGCAAATCACTGAGTTTAGTTCTCAGTGCTCCAACGATTCAGCTTGCGATTTCTAGTTCATTCTCCAATTCGCTGTTGATTCGCTGGCATTTTCCTGCTGTCGATTTAGATAGCGATTCCTAGTGTTATTCCAAATCTCTGGCTAGTCGCTGGGCTTCTTTTTCCATTGACTATTTTGCTCTTCTCGTTCTTTTCTTCCATTTTTTTATTCTCCTTTTTAAAACCTAAAAACATAAAAACTGGAGAAGACACAGTGTAATAGCATCATTTATATATAAAACTAACCTAAATTACACTATAAAATATGTCTAATTATTGACTTGTCAAATACCCCCAAACTTAGCACTTTGTCGTCTCAAGCAAATGAATACTCTTAGTCATATTCTCTTTTCATTTTTTTTATATACTGATTTCAAATTAATTCATCTTAACTTTAAATAATAGAGATTTTAACATAGAAGTGATTTTCAAATGGAAACATATTACCTACAAGTAAATGAAAGTTATGATAGAATAGAATGATTTAAACAAAATGAAACATCCCTTAATGATAACTCAACCACGTAATGTTACACTTTTTAGAACATAAAGTTCATTACTAAGGCTAGTACACAACATAGGTTTTCTCAATTTCCACTAACAAGCATCAAGCTTACTATAACTAATATAGAATCTCACTACACAAAAACCACTAGATCAATTTCAATGTTAGAAAATACTTTATAATAGTACCACAATAAAAACCAATAGAGAATTTTACGAGATACCAATGAATATACCATTTAAAACTCGTTAGATTAAAAATAATACTTCATTCAATTCTAGCTTCAAGTACTCGAATTAAATCTTTTCTTTGAAGAGTTTCAGAACATCCATCTTTTTCATCTCTCATTTTCTTTTTTCTACTTCATTCTAATTGTTTCCTTTTTACATATTTCTTTTACTTTTGCTTTTGAGTCCCTTCTCCATTTCCTTTGGACATTCTCACTTTTTCTCATTATAGATTATGTACTCCATTTCCTTTGGAATCTATAGGACTCTCTATATATTTATAAACTCTTGTTAACACTTCTCACTATCCAGTAAAGTTGAAGAAAGTATTCTTTTTAACTTATAGAAATTCATCAGTTTATAACTCATTTCTTCTTTTAATTGTGACATAATAACTTTATATATATATGCTATAAAAATACTTAATTAATAGTCTTTTTTATAACAAGATTCTTAAAAATTTGTTTTGTTCATCTTACGCTATTATTTCGATCTTCTACCTATTATCATGACTAACACAAGGCATTTAATTTAGTGTTCACATCAACTAGTAAAGTTAATCAATAAGGGTATAAAAATTGATCCCTTCTTTCATAAAATTCACTTGGGTGATAAAAGATATCGCTTCAATTCAAAATCTATTATATATTTATTATTGTTCTTACTAAAAATAAAGTAAAATGAAAATCGTACTTACTTGAATTTGAAAGAAATTTGAAAAATTTCGTCAACTTATTTGAATATCAAATTAAACATAATTTTGAGCTTTTCTTCTACCTTTCTTTCTTTTTATTGCCATAAATGTCATACTTCACCTAAAATACCCACAAACTCATTCTAAACCTTGTCCTCAAGGTTTAAAAACGAACTCTTGGTTTTCATCATAACAAACATACTTTTTGAAGTATAAAAGAATTGATATAATCATAAATGTGAAAATCAATAAATTAGTTAAGTTAATTTAAAGTTATAATAAGAATGAGTGCATAAAAATGGAATGAATAAACATCACCATTATATATCAAGTGTATTAAATATCATACCCAAGCACTGAATAAAATGTATCACATAGTATACCATCATAACACAATATCACAAAGAAACACAAAGTATATCACCACTACTAGAATTACATAGAGGAGCTCTCACAATATCCCTTGGAAACAAAGAAATAAATAGAATAAGGGAGTCAATGTCAATGTCCAGAAGTCGCATCGTCATCGTCATCCACTGGATCAATCCTCTAGGACTAGTAGCTCATATCGGGGTGGTAGAGGTGGTATTCTTAACTCGGCAATGTTAGAACATTAAGATTACTTCTTAATGGAAATCTCATTTGTGTAGATAGTATATAAACCTTTACACCTCCTCGATGTCTATTTCTTTTGACATCGTATGCTCTATCCTGTGGACGCTGCTTGCTAAGGCTCATTGGTTCTCAAACGACAGTTCTTGATTGGAGAGAGTGGTCATCCGATTGTGCATAATTACACCCATGAAAGCCAAATTCAACTCATACATGTATAATCCATCATAATCCCTAGCAAGCTGCTCTACATTGGGATTTCTAGCTTCTGACATCTCCTTAAAAATTCTCCTTGCGTCATCTCTGATTTTCCTTCTCTGCTTAGTTTCTATTTTGGCTATCTCAGCCCTTACTTTCCCATCCTATGTATCTTCATAACCATTCACTCTTCCATATCTCTCTATAAACTCATTAGTGATGGTCTTCTCTAGTAAAACATCCATGTCAAGCCCTGCCATGTTCACTTAATCTTCCTTACACAAGGCCGTAATCATCAAAGGGAAAGGTAGTCCATCGTTCTTCTAAGTGGCGTGGCACTTCTAATAGATTCATAAATGATTTTGCCAACATCCAAGTATTATAATCCTATGACAATATGGGCAGTATTGCAGGCTTGGCTGTAAGTTGGCATTGATGATAAAACACAAAGCTTTAGTGGCTTTCCTGAAAAATTTGGTGGTTATGTGATTGGGGTACCCTTAATTATATCATTTTTAAGTTTTTCATTAGCCTTCTCATTGACAAAATTCTTTTTCCTTAGTTTATAGTTTTTCTCCATCATCGGTATCTCTTGATCAACTTCATCTATGTCCTTCTCTTCTACATAATCTTCCTCGGTATTGAAACTAAAAAAAATGGTGGAGTAGGTTCTCTTTATGGTCTAATCCTAGGTGTGTTAAAAGATATTTATGTTGGTTGGATTTTGGAAATTTTGATTTTCATTTTGGTTTCTCTACTGATTTCCCTTCTCTTTCTCCTCTCGTGAACCTCTACCCATTCCACCTCCCGCCATTTAGAATAGTGTAAGTAAAAGAATGAACCTGTGAAACCAATTAAAATCGAATTTGTCAGAAAAGTGTTTAATAAAATTCAACTTATCTATCGAGAATGAGAAATCATCGAGAAAATCACTTAGAAATTGAGAATTTGAAATTTATATGAAATATTTTGATAAAACATCATTGGGAAAAACAAACTCTGTATGTAATTCAAATCAATAAATATTCATAAAACCCTAAAACTCATTTGAAACTTAGTTATCAAATTAGCCTACGTATAAAATTCAATCAATTCACCACATGCGAAAAGCCGAAATTTTTATCTATAAGAGGTTAGGGTTTTCGTTGATGACCTCCTTGAAAGTGATTCTTTCAAGTATGTGACTAAAAACTTGTCTATATGGAACTCCTCCAAGCTCTAATTCGAACTCCCTTGCTCAAGCCCTAGGTGGCTATACACTCTCAAAACTCACCATGTATTGGGTTGAATGTGTGAAGATTGAGGTGGGAATCACTTAAATACACTAAAATTAAGCTTTGGAAGGTTAAATATAGTTGAGAATTAGTCTCTTGATCGAAAGGTTGCAATGGTTTGTGAGTGTGAAGGGTTTAAATGTGGCAATTTAGGGTTTCTATTTTTAAAAACCTGAATCAGTTTCTCAGCGAATCAGGGTTTAGGTGGATTCCCAAAGGAATCGCTGACAAAATCACTGAAAGTGACCTCAATGACTCAACAATTTATCCAGCGAAATTTAGTTATAAGCATGATTCGGTGAGAAATTTCTTACATTGAAAACTCTGCGTACTACTGCCAATTTTCATAGTAATTTTCCGTATAAACTAGAATCGCCGAAAAATCTCCAGCCTATTTTTGCTGTTTTTCCAATTAAATTGATTGTCCCATTTAATTATGATATATATATTTAATAAAGGTAGAAATATTCAAAATTTTCAGAATTTAACTATGATATGTATTGAATCATCTATTTTATTACCATAAATAGCTAATTAACATAAAACTATTGCATTAGATGATATAATAAGGAAATAAATTAGCTTGATCAACCCCCTTTACATGAAACTATTTTGGAATTGAATTCCTAAAATATCCCCATAATAAGAGTCAAAAGTTGAGAGAATAAAAAAACAACTAACTAATGCTAATATTAAAATTGAAAATAAAGATAGAGTGTGGGCTACCTCCCATAAAGCGCTTTTGTTTACTTTCGTTTGCTTGACTGAACCACGCAGTTCTAGACTGGTTCTATGAACTTAAGTGTAGGATTATCCACTATTTTGCCATTCCAAAAAGTTATTGCCATGCACTCGAAAAGTAATTGTGTTGTTTAAAATATCCATCATAGCTTGGGAAGTGGCTAAGAAAGGTCATTCTAAAATTAATGGAGGATCTTCGTTGATGAAGTGAGGCATAACCAAAAAGTCTGTGGGAATAATATAATTGTCATTTGTACTTGTACATTAGTAACAACACCTATTGGTTTTACTAAATAACCGTTTGGAAGAGTAACCTTTTTAAAAGCAAGTATATCTTATTTCAATTGAATTTGAAGGAAAAAATGAATTGGCATGAAGTTTGCTCTAGAACGTGTATCACAAATAGCTTTAGAGTACCTAGACCATTTGACCTTTATGTTTATATATATATATATATATCTCTTGGATCATCGAGCTTGATAATTGTTGGGTTCTTTTTTTTTTTTCTTTTTTTTGTATATTTAAATTCCTTCTTGTTATTATTCTCAAAATTGTTTGGTTACTTAACACTCCATTCACGGGTTATTGTCTTTTGACTTGAAATATCTTGACCTTGCTTTTTGTGGTTTTAGCATTTCCATCTTTCCATTGTTTCTGAATTAATAGTATATATTTCAGCTACATGATGATTTAGTTCTAAAGATTCACTTTCCTTAGTTTTTTTCTTTATCAGAATTTCCATCGATATATTCATCATTGAAATGAAAAGTGACAATCTTATTTTCAAATTCCATATAAATTGTTCCTTCAAAGATGTTTAGCTTTATGTTAGCTATTTTAAGGAATGGTTTTTCTAAAAGTACAGATAGGGAGTTAGCTGAAATTGAATCTCCCATTTCCATGACATAGAAGTCAGCAGGAAATACAAAGTCATTTACTTTGACTAAGACATCTTTTAGTAAACGACAGGGTCTAATAACAGTATTGTCAGCTAAAGTGAGATTAATAGGTGTATTAGTTAGTGAACCTATTTTCAATGACTAATATAACTTGAGTGACATAACGTTTACTGATGCTCTAAGATAACACATAGCAAAATCTATTAAATGAGTCCCTATTATGATAGGAATTCTATACATTCTTGGGTCAGAATATTTCTCAGGTATTTCCTTTTTAATTAAAGCAGAAACTTTTTGTCCTAAGTTTTCTTTATATTCTTCTAAAAATTTATCCTTTGATTCAAAGAATCTTTCAAAACTTCATCGTAATTAGAAAATTGCATGATTGATTACAGTAATGGTTTATTGATTTCTATTTTTTTAAATGTTTCAAGAATGTCTTCATTGATTTCTTCCTCCCAAGCATCGGTTAATCGTTATGAAACAGTAGAATATGACCACATATCTTAATTCGAATTATCAAACATCTTATCAATTTTATTCTTATCTATTAATTCAGACTTTCGTAAAGAATTTTCAAATGCTTCAACTCTGGCTAAATACCATGGGTATAATCTTTCTGGAAAACGTGTATATTTCAATTGTTCAACAATCCATTCTTTAGTAAAAATGAAATTAGCTATCAATTTTTCTTCTTCTTATTCTTCTTCTTCTTCAATAGTCTTATGAACCTTCTTTATATTATTCTATTTAAGTGACCAATTATAGTTATGTCTTTCTTATCACTAAATATAGCATTAACTCGTGCTTGATTAGCAGGAGCAATATTGGCTTGAGTAGGTGCTTTAGCTTGACTACTTTATTGAGTACTTGACCAATTTATTTGTAAATTCATTTGACTTAATTGATTTTTCAGTTCTTTAATAGTACTATTAGTCTTAATATGATTTAGAGAAATCTGTAAAAAGTTTTGATGAGTTTGACTCATAAAGTTATGCAGGATTTGCTTTAAATTATGATTCATAGGTTGAGTATTTTGTTGAGGCTGCTAATGAGGTGCAGGTCGTATCTGAGCTCTTGGTCTACAAGTGTTATAACTTAGATTTTGAGGACCATAACTAAAATTTGGATTTGGTTTCCAGTATAATAAGTATAGTTATAATGATTTCTTGGGAGACCAAAAAATTGATTCATCATTACATTAACCTTTTAAGTATTTTCTTCATGTAGAGTAGGACATGCATGTGTAGGATGTCTAACTTCATTACGGAATCCAAAAGCCTTAGCTTGATTAGATCTATCATTAACTAACAGCTTAACCATCTTAGATAATTTATCAATTTTTAATCAGATGCATTATTTTTCTTATTGTCTACTTCATAAAGTGTTTTTTCTTAAGGAATCAAACTTTTCACCATATTGCTTAGATTGTTTGGCCATTTTATTAATTGCTTCTTTCGCTAAAGTAGGTATAGTCTCAAATAAAGATCCACCACATACTGCATCCAGTAATCATTGTTCAAAGTGATTGAGTCCTTCATAAAGATATTCTAATAAAGCTCTTTGACTATATCCATGTGGTGGACAAGAAGAAATTAGTCTTTTGGAATCTATTCCGAAATTCATTAAAGTTTTCATTGTCGATCATCTTCGCAACTGTGATTTGCTTTCTATATGAACTAATTTTTCTAGCAGGCATATATTTATCTAAGAAAACTTCTAACATTTGAGTCCATGTGGTTATCAAATGTTGTGGGAGATAGAACAACTTGTCTTGTGCTTGATTTTTCGTTGCAAAAGGAAAAGCCTTAAGCTTTACTTGTTTTTAAGTACATTCTTTCGATTTCATCCTATTAACTTTATGTTGATACTCCCTTATGAATTTCTGTAGGTCTTTATTGTCTTTACCATAGAGGTTAGGTAAGGCACTAATAAATATAAATCTAAGTTTGAATTGAGGAAATTCATCGGGGTATGCTATGCACATAGGCTCATATGCTGTAACATTTTGATTTGCTTAACTAAAAGTGAGTTCTCTATTATTTTTATTATTATTGATAACTCTATTATCATTATTATTAATGACATTTTCATTAATATCATCATTGTTGTCTTCCATCCTATTAGCTAAATTTTCCCTAAGTTGTTGTTGTCTTAAACTCCAATTAAAAGTTCTATCTATTTCAGGATCAAACGGATGTATAGATCCTATTGAATTAACACAACAAAGTGTGTAGACTATACAACTTTTGGAATCCTTAGAAATTATTTAAAAATCTCCGACAATGGCACCAAAAATTGACACATATTGAGCGTGCATAATAATTTCTCGTATTTTACTATTAATTTGTAGTAGTGGTAAATAGGATATTGTCTCCACAGGGATATTGTAAACTTCAAAAGAAAGTATTTCTTTTATGGTTTTTATTAATTTAGTTAATCTAATTAGACGGGAATTAAAATATTAAATAACTAAAAATTATAACTATTAACTTAAATAACCAAACTAATTAAACTAATTTAAATAATTCAAATGCAAAACTAAATTAAACAATATTCAAATTCAACTCAGTATAAATAAACAAAGATCTAAACAAACCCCCAGTAAACATTATAATATACTTGAATTGCTTTTCAAACACTAGAACATAACATCACTTCATATTATAGTTATAATCATAACACATATGAAATCTGAGAATCAGTAAATCATAATTCATAATAGGTTGATAGCCTTTAGCCTACCACCAATTTTCCTAAATTCAATAAAAATGCCACATTCTTATCACTGTAAATCTACCCATTGGATAAAACGTAACACATTAAAAATACGATAACATTACACTTAGTGAAGATTATGCCTAATCTAAGCCAATATTAATCGAAGCCGCATAATAAACAAATGAGAACACAATCACCTAGAACTTCCACTCGGGAAATGCCTTATAGATAAATCATAGTTACTACTTCCATAATTTTTTGTCAATAACTATAAAAATATATTCAAAATCATAATACCACAATACATATTTGCAACTACGCATGCAATACTAATCTTCTTTAGTTGTAATATGCAAAAACAACTTGTTAAATTTGTGATTGACGTGTATGAATAGATTTAAAGCATTAAGTTCATGATACCTTAATTGTAAGTCTCTTGCAATCCAAAATATATTACATGTCTAGAGTTTGATTAGATTAAAGGACTACTCACTCTTGCTGGAAATAAACAATACATAAATATAATTAAAAGACACAATGAATAAATAAATACCCGAATATAAATCAAAGCTCCAATGTATCTTCCAACATAGAAAAAAAAATAATGTAGAGCAAAAGGAAAACAAAAGGATAGAGTTATTTCGAAGCTCCCTGGCCTTTTTTATAATCTCCTTACATATACATATCATAGATAAACTCAAATTCTTCATATTAATCTAAAAAACCTATAACTAACTGTCAGCGATTCCTAACTTATGCACAAATCGATGAGCAAAGCATTGAGTTTAGTTCTTAGTGCTCCACCGATTCTGCTGGCGATTTCTTGTTCATTCTCCAATTCGTTGTGGATTCGCTGGCCTTTTCCTACTAACGATTTAGGTGGCAATTCCTAGTGTTATTCGAAATTCCTGCCTAGTCGCTGAGTTTCTTTTCTAGCTGAGTATTTTGCTCTTCTTGCTCTTTTCTTCCATTTTATTATTCTCCTTTTTAAAACCTGAAATCATAAAAACGAGAGAATACCTAGTGTAATATTATCATTTAGATATAAAATCAACCTAAGTTACACTATAAAATGTGTCTAATTATTGACTTTTCAAAACCATCAGTTTTCCTTATATCAATAAGAAACCCACATCTTAATTTCATTAAAGTTTTCCTTCGAAAGCTGAAACAAATTAATTAGACAGTAAAACCACATTAATTTCTGTGAAAACTTTGTGCTACTAAGCCTTATACATTCGAAAAGCCAATTCCATATTAAATTTAGTCCTCAACTCACCTAGGACATTTAAACGGTAAAATACTTTTTTAAACAATCCTAGATCCGTGAAAATTTTGAGCTACTAATCTAAATATCACAATACACATTTTAGACTATACATGTAATACAAAGCTTCATGATTATAATCTACAAATAATAATACATTAATTAAGTGAATTGAAGAATACAACTAGTTTAAAGCATTAACTATAAATCAATCTTCATATGACTACATCACTAAATGGATCAAGTTCATGTTCGGACTTTGTTTATATTAATTAACTACTCGCTCATATTCATAATAAACATGGCATAGAAGAAAATAAAAGACATAAATAAATACATCTTATTGAATACTTTGAATCTTCAAATTGTCTCCAAAAGCAATGAACAATGAATATAAACTAAATAAAAAACTAGAAAATATGGCTCCAAGAGCAATGCAAATTGATCTAGGGTACTCAAGGGCAATTGATGTTAAAGCCCAAGGTTCATATATAAAGTGTTTTAGGCAGTACATATCCAATAAAAACCAAAACTCTTTGTGGTTATCTAATATTCTCGAAATTGAATCCAGCGATTCCTGATCAATTCCACTTAAGTCTTGTTTCGTTGACCAAATTGATGGAAATAAGTCTTTGTGCTTCATCAATTTGTCTGGTGATTTGGCTATAAACTTGGACTCGCTATGGATTCACCAATATTGATTTTAAGTTCACTCTTGATTTGCTCCTAATTCGTTATGCACTTTTGATCTGACACGATCTGATGATTTATATGTTCTGACGGGTCTAATAACACGTGTCTGGGCAAAGCACATGAGGGACGCCATGAATCCATATTTTTGAGAAGTGAATCGAAGTCAATAAAAGGAGCATTGAATTCCTAAGAGTTAGTGTAGTGCATTCGAGTTGAATAGGAGTTAGGTTTTATGAAGCTGGACGCCTCACTGAATAAAGACGTCGTTCCTGCCACAACTAGTGCATAAGTCATATGTACTTGTTATTTACTTTATTAAAATGGAATCTTTCCAAGGAACATAAATAGTTAGACATGCCTGATTTGTGCAATCTTGTAGTGCAAGTTAGGATTAACCGAATTTCTATTTTTTGTCAATTTTTGATTTAGTAGTTTATTGAAACCTAAGTTATTTCTATTATTATTTAAAATGAAAATTGAGGTATTATTTTTATTTTTTGAGTCATTGTGTAGTCTATATAAAGGCACACAAAGTTAATGTTTAAGTACCTTTGATGAATTAATAAAATTGAGTGTTCTCTTTGGGAGTTCTTTTGGCCATAGTGTTTTCTTTTTGAATCCTATTACTTTTCTATATACCAAGGTTTTTAGGGGCATTGTTTCCAATAGATTGAGGTGATAACAAGGTTTCTTGAGCCATTACATGTTTAAGGGGTTACGGTCTTTATCATACCAAGTTTCCACACTCTAATCTATGAGTATTGGGGTTGAGATCTTTTTATTTATACCAAGGTTATTTGTTCCATTGTGAGCACTGGGTCGCAGTCAGCCTTCATAAACATATATTTTCAAGACTAAATTGTGGAGTTTAAGATTTTGTGCAGGTTTCTTACGCAAGATTGTGTCAAGTGGTATCAGAGCCTAGGTCATCAAAAATCAACCTTTGAGAGCTTGAAGTTATGAATTGAATGAACATCATATGCAAATAAACTTCATTTAAGCAAGTTACCAATGCTACCAACACTACCTCGAGATACGTGCAGCTTGCTTCTTGATGCAACTCACCATTATTTTTCAAAACACTCGCTTGACACCCTTTTCGCCCCTGATTTTGATCGTTCACCCCATAAACATGTAAATTACAAATAAGAGCTATTAATGCAATATATTAGAGACTTTAATCCTAAAAACATAATAAATATACAATTAAAGCTAACACAATTATCGACTTATCAACTACATTACAAAACGGATCAAGTTCATATTCGAACTTTGTTTATATTAAAAAACTAATCACTCATATTCATAATAAACATCACAATAAAGTAAATAAAAGACATAAATAAATACCTCTTATTAAATGCTTTGAATCTTCAAATCATCTCCAAATGCAATGAACAATAAATCTAAATAAAATAAAAACTAGTAAATATGGCAACAAAAGCATTGGAAATTGAGCTATGGTACTCAAGGAAAATTGATTTCGAAGCCCAATGTTCATATGTATATATATAGTATTTAAGGTAGTATGTATCCCAAATTAACTCAAACTCCTCTTAGTTATCTATTATTCTTGAAATCGACTCTAATGATTCCTGACGGATTCCACTTAAGATATGATTTGCTGAACAAATCGGTGGAAATATGTCATTGTGCTTCATTGATTTGTCTGGCGATTTGTCTATAAATCTTGATTCGCTATGGATTCACCAACATTGATTTCAAGTTCATTCTTGATTGGCTTCGGCTCAGTTGTGCTTTTTCTTCATTTGGCTAAAATCTATTTTTTCTTCCCTTTTTCATTTAATTCATTACATAATCTAATTATGACTTGAAATCACAACAACAAGAGAAAACCCAGTGTAATATAGCCTTTTACATCCAAAATCACCCTAAAATATACTATAAAACATTGTTTAATTATTAAATTATAAGATACCCCTAAACTCAACAATTTGTTGTCCCGAGCAAAGGAATACGCTTATTCATATTCTCTTTTTATTCCTTATTCTAATTTAACAATTACTTACTCTTATTCTTATGCATAAATTATCATTAAATAGAAACATATTACCCACATAAAAATAAGAATTAAGATAGAATTGAAAGATTTAAAGAAGAACCCCTTATTTGGCGTGTCAACCTTCTAGTTATGCATGCACATCACAATTCAAAGTTAAATCAATTACCATTGCCAAGCCACTATATAGGTTTTTTCAATCTCCACTGATAAGCATCAGGCTTACGATGATTAATATATAATCTCGAGATACAAAAATTATTAAATCATTATAATTTTCAAACAATATTTTAAAATATCACCACAATCAAAGTAGATAGGAATTTTTAATCACCAACAAACATCATTATCTTGTTCATTTATTGGAATGTTGGAATAAGAAAATACTTCACTCAACTTAGCTATAAGTTCTCGAGCTAAGTCTTTTTATTTTAAGAGTTTTTCATAAACATCCTTCCATTTTTTCTACATTTCTCTCTCTCTTCTCATTCTTCTTTCTTCTATATATATATATATATATATATATATATATATATATATATATATATATATTTTATATTATATTCCTCTGGACCCTTACTCCATTTTCTTTGGATACCTTTTTTATTTTTCATAGGAATTCTTCATCACATTTTTCCCGCTGTTGATTTCCTGCTCCATTTCTTTTAGAATTTATGGGTTTCTCTATTTTTTCATTTAAAAACTCTTGTTAGCTCTTCTCACTTTTACTATAGTCAATGAAGTATTCTTTCCAACTGAGTAAGATTTATTGGCTAATTCCCTATTTCTTCATTTATTTATGGCATAAGTTCTTTTCAATATAGACATAAAATACTTATATAAAATACTTGATCAATAATGTTTATATAACAAGATTCTTAAAAATCTATTTTTTTATCTTGCACTTTTGTTTCGATTTTCTACCTATTATAATATTTAACATAAAAAAATCAATCCACTCTAAACTCCTCTAATGCATACACAATCTAGGTTAAGTCAAATAGGGTATAGTAATTCATTTCTATTATAAACTTTCTATTTTCATGGATAGTAAAAATATCACTTCTATTTAAATCCTAATTATATCCAATTTGTATATTTTTAAGTAAATAAAGTAAAATGAAGAAATATTACCCATATCTTCAAAAATTTGAAAATTTTATGTCAACTTTGAACATTGAATAATAGATTCTACCTCATGAATTTTCAAAACTTTGCTTCTTTATACTTCACATCACCTAAATACCCCAAACGCATTCCAAACCTTGTCCTCATGGTTTAAAATATAAGTTGGGTTTTTAACGAAATAAATATACCTTATGAAGCATAAATGAACTATATAAAATAATAAATGAATAAATAATGAACAAATTATCATAAAAATGAATTTCTATAAAGAAAGAAAACATGAAAAATTAAAGTTTTCCAAGCATCATTACAAATAAAGAATAAGCATATCAAATATAGTCAAGTATAAACCACAGTAGTAACAAGTATCACTTTACAAGAACTCGCACAATATCACTTAGAGATAGACAAAATAGAAAAGAAAATATATCAAAACCGCCATCCAGGAGTCGCATCAACACCAACATCCCCTTGCTCAAGCTGTTGATATTGATAGATCATTACAAGATCATAGAGCGTGGAGTCTACTCTAGCCTCTAGAGTACTTTTTGAAAGGACTCCCTCATTCAACTTTCCCAATTAGGTAGATGGTATTGGAATTTCAGCTCCTTTTCATTGAATTCTTCTGGCCATACTATTTCTTGCTTGTATTCTTCTTCTCTTTGTAGTCTCTCATTTAAGTAGCTCAATTCTCTCTCGCTCTTCCTCTAAATCTACATTGCCTTGCACTTTTTTGGTTCTCTCGATGTTCTTACTCTAAGATTGTTCATTGAAACTCCCATATGCCTAATAAGTTTTAGTGGAACTTTGGATTTTGTTTTGGGTTTTTCTACTAGTGCTCCCTTTCCCCTCTCCTCTCTTGAACTACTACCCTTTCCGTTCCCAACCATTTTTTAAAATCAAAAGTGACAAGTCCAAATAACAAGTTAAACGCATGGATCATAAAAAATTTTTATTAGAAATAGTTCGGTAGAATTCGAAACTCTACTTATGAGTAGAAATTCATTTGAAAAGCTAACTTGAAATCAATCGAGATTTTAAAAAATTTGCATCGAAGTTTTTACTCAATAATGAAGTTAAAATTGGTTGTCTAAATAATATAAAACAATTGTGTGATAAATTCTAATTTTTTCTTAAAAAAAAACAAACCCTTAAACTCATTTGAAACTCAATTTCAAACTAATTTCATATATGGATCTTTTGAATCGATAAAAATACCAAAATTTCAAAAATATTGAATTTGTAAACCAACGAACATCATAATCGCAATGCCTTATCTATTGGAATCCATGAAATCATTTACTTATGGTAATAAAATGGATTCCAATAAAACAATTATGAAATTAATCAAAAATTTTGCAAGAATCTATCGAACCAAAAATTTATCAACATAAAGAGATAGTTTTCAATTAATTAAAGGTCATAGAAATAAAACAACTCGATCACCCCTTTCATTTGATAGTACTTGCATAAAGTTTTCAATACTTTAAAGGTTGAATATGGGCAAGAACATCATAAAGAGCTAGTTTTTAATACTTTATGCAAGTATTATCGTGATTACATTCTTCGGGTATTAATTAAATAAATAAATATTCAAGTAAATAATGTATACTTGCATAAAGGTCATAGAAATAAAACAACTCGATCACCCTTTTCATTTGATAGTACTTCGGAGTGTAAATTTTGAAAATATTTTCAATACAAGAGTCAAAAAGTGAGAGAATAAAAACATACTATACTAGTGCTAAACTCTTACTCAAATTAAAGCATAAATAAACATAGAATATGGGTTGCCTCCCATATAGCACTTTTTTTTACTGTTGTTGGCTCGATTGAACCATTCTAGAATTCGGTAGGATCTCTAAACTTTAAAAGGATTGTCCACTCTATGTCATTCTTAAAAGTGAATACTTGACCATTAATTGCCAAAGTGATTGTTTGTTCAGAATATCCATAACAGCTTGAGTAGTGGCTAGGAAAGGATGTCCTGAAATCAAAGGAGAATCTTCATTGATAAAGTATGGTGTGACCAAAAAGTCTATGGATACAATATTGTTGTCCACTTCGACTGGTTCATTTACGACCACCCCTATAGGTTCAATTGAAATACCATCCCGTAGAGAAACTCGTACATAAGAAAGTGCATCCAACTCCAATTAAGTGTGTAGAAAGAAATGTATAGGCATGAGATTTGTGTTAGAACCCTATCACCTTGACCTCTGAAGTACCAAGCCCATTTGATTTTTATAGTCAAATGTATACCTCCATGGTCATTAAGCTTCATAGGGCTTAAATCCGGCTTTTTCTGTTTCTTATTCTTCTTTGCTTTAAAATCTATAGATTTGTTAATACTCTTCCCGTTCTCCAGGTGCTTATCTCTCCATTCTTGAGTTGCTTTCTTTTCATTTGAAGTGTCTTCAACTTGTTCTTTTTTTTGAAACTTCATTGTTAGTTTCCATTTTTACTGCATTAATTGTGTAAATTCTAGCATTTATTCATCATAATATTTTAATTCTTGAAAATTATTATCATTAATTTCATTATCAACTAAATCATCATAATTATGTTCATCGTTAATTTTTGAATGTAATAATTTTTTCTTCCAATTCCATAGACATCACCCCTTTCGAAATATCTAACTTAGTTTTAGTTGTTTAAGAAAAGGTCTACCTAATAGTATAGGTAAGAGATTGGGTGATATCGAGTTTTCCATTTCCAAGACATAAAAGTCAAATGGAAATACTAAGGTAAGACGTATGTATTTCGAACTGGAGATCATAAGTTTAACATATTATTTTTGGGTACTTTTGTAACTAAATATTGTAATATACTCTATTCGGCATGAACTAGAGTCAAGTTGAGGATTAAACACATTATCCGTGTGTTTTGGAGAGCGTTGGGAATTTTCTCAATTTTCTTTCTCGATTTTTGACAAAACTAGGGTATATTTCAGCGTTTAATTTTGCCTAAAAATATAATAGATAATCATGAAAAATAAAAAGAAAAATATAAATGACCAACAAGCACAAAATGAAATTTAAGTGATGGAAAATATAATAAGGGTAATCTGGTCATTTCTCCTCAAAACCATTTCCAATTCAATGTGGAAAGGTAATAGGGTTCAACCTTCTCTATATTCAATCGAAACCATTTTTTCTTCAACTCCTTCCCCACCACCGTGCCACCTCTCGATTTCTCTCCATCTCATCGACTCCCTGTTTCAAGACTCTTACCTCTCTATTTCACTCTCTCATCAATCTCTCTCTATCTTGGGAAAACTATGTCCCTCATATGAAGCTCTCTCCCTCACCCTCTCACTTCTGCCATTAATGAAGTGAAGAACAACAGAGTTATTATTGCTTTGTGAGGTAAGTTCAAATTTTAGTTTAATTTAATGTGGTGATTGGTTGTTAAGTGACTTTGTTGGTAGTGTATTGGAATTTTCAGATTGATCGATGTTTGTCATTTGTTGGATTTGGTTGGAGTTAGGAGTGGATGATGAAAACCAAAGGATGTAATTGAGTTTAATCGCTTTTGGTTGGGCTGTGTTGTTGTTGGTGATTTTGATTAGTGGGAATCAGATTGAGGAGATTTTTGGAGAAAAAGAAATAATATGAAAACCAGTGTAGTAGCAACGTTATTGCTACTACATTTATTTGTGGCTCGGGGAGGGGTCCTTGGGCTGTGCCGAAGTAATGCCTAGGACTACTTTTCATGGACAAGGCATAGGCCTTGCACAAGGCAGAGAATTCCCTGCCTTGCATATGGCAATAAATTCCTTGGCTTGCATATGGCAAGGCTAGCCTTACATATCACAGGGCCATGTGTATGCCCTATTTCCTATTGCCTTTGTAAGACAAAAAAAGGCCTGAGCATTGCCACGCCGAACCCTGGTGCAAACTAGGGAAGTCCTTTGGCTAGCGGCCAGGGCTTTACCAAGCTATGTTCGATCAACGTCAGCTGGAATATATATATATATATATATATATATAGAAATGGAATGAAATTTGGTTGCAATCAAGGAGAAATTTGGAATATTGTATTAAGTTGAAACAAATTAGTTTATTTCTATAGAAAGTGTGTTTTAATTTGAGTTTCTTGGTGGGATTTAGTGTTTATATACTCCATGATGTTTGTTGATCAAACTCTTAAATATTCAGTCCATGCTTTGTAATTGTGCAGTCTTGTTTTTAAACAAACTTTGGGAATAATTTTATATTTATTTTGACGATAGTGTGATAATTCGATGGATTGTCATGGTTTTATAAGACGAATTTAGGGACTAGGTTGATGGTTTTAATCCGAGATTTTGCATGGAGTTTATGTTAATACATCAATTTTTAATTGTCGATCATCGTTTGTAATTTTTGTTTAGAATTGTCAAGTTGGCAACAAAACTCCAATTGGGAATTCATAGCTGGTGTAATAATATGAAATACATGTTATGGTAAGTAAATTTAGTCAAATTGAGACACATTCAAGGGTTCTAATGGAGGTTTGGAATATACATAACCATTAAGTTGCTAATATAGTTATAAACCCAAATTTGGAATACGTAGGTAAGTTGTAGGTTATTGGGAAATATAATAGATTGTTAAGAACCTAGTTGGAGCCCAATAAATAGTTTGGGACTTTAATTAGAGATAAAAAAAACCTTGAAAAAGAGTCATGAAGTGTATTTGGGAACTTTATTAAGAAGTTGTGAAGTTTATAATGGTTTGATATTAGTTATGGTTTAAAAATGAAATTTGATTTAATTGTAACTTGAAAAATTGTTTGAAGTGTTGAAATAGAGTTGTGACTCTAAGATAATGAGTTTTATATTTAATAGGACTTATGGAGGTATGTGAAAGTCGAGGACTGTTATGTGAGGCTTCATGACCAACTATGGGTTGGTTTGGTTATAAGTAAACCCTAAAGTGATTTTTTCTATTTATGGAATTTATCTTTGTACCTATATTTGTGTTTAGTCTGAATTGCATTTTGTATCTTTCTTGGTCATGCATTCATGTCATTCCGGACGATGGCTTGTTAGTGCTACGACTCACGAGAGGAACTCAGAGCTAGGTTTCCTTATAGATAAACTAGAACATGGAAGATCCAAAACACACAAGTTTTTAGGTGAGCATGCATTGAACTCATAGTACAATGTTAGGTTCATTTTTGGAGTGGCCAACCTATTAGTGAGCTTAGAACTAGAAAAAATGAGGGATTCACGGTGTTTTATAAATTTGTTGTTATTGGGAAATATAATTACATGTCTGCATGTATTCAAACTAACATTTAAAGGAGTACACAATAGTGAAGGAGTTTACTTATCTAATATCTTTGAGTTGGTTTTGACGATGTCAAGTTCTTTGTGAAGACAAAGAAGATGGACAAGACTAGAGGATCTTTGTGATTGTTTTCAAATATAAAGTTTAATTGTTGTTGTAAATTGTTCATATATATTGTTTTCAACTTTTGGTGAGTGTAGGGCGTGGAACACCAGTAAAAGATTATGATAGTCCTCTAAATTAGTTTCAAGAAAGCTGAGAAGTTTATATTTCAATTTTAGTTTATTTTTGATTTGTAAGTTGTAACTAAAATATTGGAGACTCTAAGTTATTTTTTCAAGTTGAATTTGATATATATTATGAACTGCGAGGAGTTGAGTCTTATAGGCCTCTCCCCACTCTGCTATCTATTAAATGAATTTTTCGGCATGCCACTTTTAGGAGAGGTACAACTGAGTTTCTATAAAATACATAAATATTCTATATGACTTCCTAATTTGCTCTGATTAATTAAACTAACAATTGAGTTTCGTTGAGGGTCTAAATTAAATTTGGAGCATTTTAAGGACTGAAGTGAAAAGTAATTCGAGGTTAAAGTTTACTGAGTGGATTAAGTGCTTAGTTAAAGTGATTTGGGATAAGTCAGGGCTTAGCGAGACATGCCCTAACTAACTTGATATCAGAGCCTAGGTTTGTCTCAATTGAAGAAAAACTTTGATTGAGAATCAAAGAGTGATTGAGCAGGATTAGTTGGGAAGTGACCGTGAGTTGGGGATACTATGTTATTGTACTTAGTTTTTTGTGTAGTGTGTATTATCGTTAGACATACGATATGAAGTTTATTCTTATTGTTTGTTTGATACTTAACTCGCAAGATATGCCAAGTGAGATTAGGAATAAACAATTAAAAAGAGAAAAGACTTGTGAAATGACAATTGAGGGAAATAGTAAGTTATAAAACCGATTGAAAATTAGTTGAAAGTTAAGTCTAAATGATTCAGATACGTAAGTACTGAACATAAACTCCTTTAAAACTGAAAGTATCGAACTATTACAATTGTGAAATGCTCAAGAAAATGTCAGAAAAGATTAAGTCTTAAAAGATTGGAAATCTTTTAGAAAACATGAAAATGAAATTGATGTTTGTGGGAAGAACAAGATATAGATATCTTGGATTTTAGAATGCAGTTAGTACCAGTTGCGATAGTAACTAGGGAAGAGCTATTCTACGAAGTATTGGTTGAATTCATAACCAATTATGAGTTGCTCTGAAAAAGTCTCACATGAAAAGAAAATGAGACACGTGGATTTGAAAATAGAAATTGATTAGACAAACTGAATCTTGACTTAAAAATTATAATAAAATTATGGTTGGATCAGTCAAGTTGTCTAAGTCAGTCTCTACGAAAATATAAAACTTTAAAGCAAACTATTGGCTCTTTAAAAAAAAAATTCAAAGTAAAATGGAATAGAATCATAGTTTAAAACAATCAAATGACTTCTAAAAGAAATATTAAGTTTTTTTATTCTTTATTACTCAAGTTACTTAATCATAAGCGACGTTGAGTATGATGGTTCTATGAGTCGAATAAGGAAATGATAAAATGAATGGAAAATATTGATTTGTGAGTGATCTTTGTTAACACCGGGTTAGGTGTTGTCATGAAACAAAGATCAATGAAACTTCTAACTTAATAATGAAGGGTGTAGTGATACGATCAACACGTTAGAAGTTGAGATTGGGGAAAAAGTATGAAAATAGCTAGGATTAGCTATTAAAGAAAACACAAGTGTTTGTGTTTAAAAATTCAAAGTACCTAATAGTAGGGCTGGCAAAATGTGCCCGGTCCCGTTTGTCCCATTTTGTCCGGACCCGTTTTAAACGGGTCCAGGCAATATTTTTTTGAAAAACATACAGGTCCGGACAATGTTTTATGTCCGTTTAAAAATACGGGACCGGGTCTAGACAAAAATTTAAAAAAAACGGGTACCCATTTTGTGATTAATTTGAAGAGCAAATAAGTAATTTCACACTCCATAACCTAATTCTCATCCTCTCACCGTCTCACACTCACGATTCACAACTCTCAACTCTGCCTCTCCCTCAACTCTGCCACTATGCCTCCCTCAACACCGCCTCCCTCAACACAGCCTCTCTGCACACAGCCTCTCTACCTCCCTCAACACCGCCTCTCTGCCTATCTACTCCCTCAACACCGCCTCTCTGCACACCGCCTCTCTGCCTCTCTGCTCCCTCAACACCGCCTCCCTGCCTCACCGCCTCCCCTCAACACCGCCTCTGCCTCCTCAACACCGCCTCTCTTCGCACATCGTCTCTCGCCTCTCTGCTCCTCAACACCGCCTCTCGCCTCACCGCCTCCTCAACACCGCCTCCTCAACACCGCCTCTCTGCTCCCTCAACACCGCCTCTTTGCCTCTCTCGCTCCTCAACACCACCTCTCGCCTCTCTGCTCCCTCAACACCGCCTCACCGCCTCTCTGCCTCCCTCAACACCGCCTCACCGCCTCTCTGCCTCCTTCAACACTGCCTCTCTGCCTCCCTCAACACCGCCTCTCTGCCTCTCTTTCGCCGTCTCGCGCTCGCCTGTCGCCACCGCGGCACCGCCTGTGCGGCCTCAGCCTCACCGACTATGCGGCCTCTCCCTCCAGCAGTCCAGCTCTCTCACCGTCTCGCGCACGGCCAGTCGGGCGTCGGCGACGTTCGTCGGCGATTGCCGTCACCCCTCGCCAGTCCGCCACAGCTCTGCCCACAAAACGGGAACGGGAGCCGTATGTTTTACAAACATACAGGACTGGACAAAAAAAAAATTGCCCGTTTCAAAAACGGGACCGGGTCCGGGCACCAAATTTAATCATTATAGAAATGGGTGTCCGGTCCCGTTTATGTCTGGTCCCGAATTTTTGCCAGCCCTACCTAATAGTCACTTCTAAATAAATTAAAGTTTTGGTGCCTTTCATTATGACCTTAAATATAACAAATGAAGAGATATACATTCAAATTTAGAATTAGTAAACGATTTCTATAGGAAGTCAGTAAGAACTTCTTTACAACGAGAATTTCCATTGATAAGACTTAATGGACAAAAATAGTATCCTTTATGAATTTGGTTAACCCTTAAGTTTATCGAGGTACTAGAAATTCTAAATTTTTTATATCTTCGGCTGAACAACAACATACAAGTGAAATAATCAAATATTGAATTAATTAACAGTAAGACATTTAGATGTCTTACATAGTCTCATAACAAGTACCGAAATTCTTTTTGAGAAAAAGAACATTTGAGAAATTTGAGACTAACGAAAGAGAGTAAGGCAATAACATAGAGTAAAACTGTTTGAATCATAAAATTTCTCTATTTCAAATAAAGATTAGCTAAGGAAGAATTCAATTGATTAAGTGATTATACGAAGTCGTATCATCCCTAGCTATATTTTTGAAAAGAGAAGAGATATAAAAAAGTTGCCTTTCTAAGTTGAGAAAAAGAAGCTTAAGTGGAATAAGTGTGGAGCTAAGCATAGTAAGTTTGTAAAGGTACCAAAAATTAAATGAATGCAAGAATAGCTAAGATTGATGAAATGAAATAGGATGAACTATGTGTAAAAAAAAAGATGAGAAGTTAAGATGACTCATGACTATTGGAAGTGACACGAATGGACCACTTTAGTCAAGGTAAGCACTGGAATAGTTATGCATGACCAAAAGTCTAAGAAACGCCATATCATAATCACAATTCAATCACAGCGTAGATGACTTATGAATCACTACAATAGTCTTTGAAAAATCGAATGAGTTTATATGGTTCGGTGTAAAAAAGTCTATGAAGTTTCGTTGAAGTCAATTGGAAGCTTATGTATAGACAAAAAAATGGTTAAGACATCCACACAAGCATGAAACTGGAAATTTCAGATGAACGAGTCCTGATAAGACTTACGATATCAACTTGTAAGAGTAAAACTTCAACAGCTAAAATTTTTACCAAAGTAGCATATAACTGATATTAGTGAATATGTTGCATATTGGTTCAAATGTAGTGTTACATTATTTGATTAGTCAGTTGTGAAATTACGAAGCACTAATTATTTAAAATCGGAGTTTATGTAAGACACCTGTATAATGGAGAAGATACAAATGAAATGAGAAAAACACCTGATTTACAGATGAACTAGTTAGTATTATTCATCTTTGTTGAAAATATCAAATAGAGTACATTGTATATGATTCGATATGTTTGAAGAATTCAATATTCTTCTATTGTAATTTTAGGAAATTCAAAGATATGTGTTGTATGGAGATGAAAGAGCGATAGTATATTTATAACTTGTATTCCATACATGTTAAAAGTTATACCATGAGAGTATAATTACATAATATGTCGATATCTTTTTTAAATGCGTATGTCTACTCATGTTAAGGATAACTGTCTCTATTGGAGTAATGAAAGAAATATGGTTAACAATAATGATTGAGATGTGAAATCTCATGTATTGGAGAAATGGAACAAAACCTCAGTAATGTGAAAATGAGGAAAACCAGAGTAGTGATCAAGGCAAGCTGGAAAAGATTGGTTGTTAAGTGAAAGAACTAGGTTCTTGGTGAAATCATAAATAGAGAATGATTTAATAAAGTTAGAAAAGTCGTTAATTTTCTAACAGGTCAAATGAAAAATTAAGTTAACGGGCTGATGAGTCGAGATTGGTAATTGCTTTCTATTCCACAACTTAAATAATATTGTAAATAGACATTAAGAGAATAAGTGAGAGTTGCACATTTTCTTTATTTTATTTTGTAATCGAACTGAAAAATTTAGATATCTTATTATGGGATGACAAATGTAATTCAAGATCTATAACTCTTATTTTCTGTTGAGAAACGCTGGAATGATGATAAATGATCACAGCCGCAAGTCTAACGGCTTGATTCTACTAGTAGTGTGACTAACTTGTGTTGATTACAGATATCGTCCTTAGGGAAATGTGTATTGCACTTATTATTACTTAGTCAGGATTACTATATTGCTAAGGAAATCCTTTTTAATTTGGGTTTTAAATTAAACCATTATATTCTAATCTAATCAATGTAAATACTTTTAAACTCCTATATTAAAAATATCTTCGTTCACAACTTTACCTAGGTAATGAATAAAATGAGTTTCAATTCATTTTCTCATATTTATTATGTGTGTGAAATGCCTAAGTAGAATAGACATATTTCCTTCAAATCCACTTCAATTTATTGTCATGATGGAAAAGATTCTAATGTGCAAACTAGTACTCCACCTATCGGTTTGAATCACATAAGCTCCACAGTGCTTTAAGTTCTAAATCTTTAGATTCATAACCAATTAATTTACTATCCATTCCACCCAAATCAATAACTATCTATCAATGTTATGTATTTTACAGTTGTACTATCTATATTCGGCTTAAAAGCTTCAATTAATAGCCATGATAACTTCTAAAACCTAATATCAACAAACACGTGATCATGATGTTCGTAGCATTACGCTCAAAATCAATATAAATTCTAACCATTGCACTTTTCAACATTATAATCTACTCATAACTACTTTAGCATAACATTCATACCATATGATCCATGATCCTTAAGATTAATGAACTACTCCCACATTATTGAAATGAACATGCACATAATAGTATTCATTTAAATCAAAGATTAAACAAATAACTTCAATTAAATAAAAGAAAACAATGCCGAATCACCATACGTGAGTCTTCAATGTCTTCTCTTCCACTAGTATTCTTAACACTAAAGTAAAACTATGCTAATCTATTGCTCATAAACACTATTGGTGGTTATGTATGGTTGTGGATGTATTTATCACGTTCTAATACCTATTTATAATTCTAAGCTACTTTAGAAAAATATTAGAAACACTAGTAGACAATTCTACATATGAAATAGAACTCTAACTTTCTATTTTCTTCTTCTCAGCGCTATAACTTAATGATCCAGCACTATGTGTGTAATGCCTAGGCGCAATGACAGCTTCGGTTACTTTGTGTGTTTTTTCTCCCTTTCAGTAAACTCAGCGTTTAGCACTGACCTCCCTGGCGCCAACACTACACCGGCTATCTTGTCTTCTTTTTCTTCTTCTTGATTTTCCACGCTGTCCCCACACTATCCAACCTTCTTCCCACGGCTTTAAGCATGTCACCCATGAGACTAGCCTTACTTTTTTGTATTTTTGCCTCATTTCTTCACTAATTCACTCGTTTGTCTCTTTTATGCCTTGTATACCTGAAAATAAATAAATATCATCAATTAGAGCGTATTCTGGCATTTTTATACTAAATATACTACTAAACTAGTATTATATATAAGTCTAAATAATCACTTATCAAATACACTCAAACTTAGGATTTTGCACATCCCGAGCAAAATTGTAATTTACTAGATACTACTACTCAGCTGTTGCTGCTGCTTTCACATCATTCATGGAGTATCCATTAATCAAAATAAGTTCAAGTTAGTAATCCACTATAGAGCTTTTACTTAAGTAGCAAGTGTATAATCTTATGATTTCTCATTAAGCTCAAGAATTTCTAAATAAGAATAGATCATACTAGTCTTGTAAGCTTTAGCACTTCAAATGTCCAAAGGAATTAATTTAGTTGGAAAAAACTTACCTCAATTATGCTACTTGTACTCAAGCTAAATCTTTTATTTGAAAAAATTTATTGTATTTTTCTCCTTTATTTTCATTCATTTTTATCTCTATTTTCTTTTCTTTTCTTTTCTCTTCAAATATTTTAGTTGCATTGTCCTTGCTCATTTTCCTAAAGATTCCATTTTTCATCTTTTTTTCCAACCATCAAGTTCCCTACTCCTTTTCTGTAGAACTTGTTTCTATTTTTATATAAAACTCTTGTTACCACTTATCATTTTCACTCTATCAAACAAGTTTTAACTCCAACTTTTTCATTAAACATGGTTCCTATCTCTTTCCCTCTTACTACTAAATCTTTATTTATTTAGTTATTTTGTATTCTCAAGTAAGATTCATACTTATCATAGAATTTCTTAGAGATCTAACTTTTTCTTTAAGAAGTGTTCTAGTATTCTTCTTGCTCATGTTTCAAGTTATTGGTATTTCCTAACTCTAGCTTTGTAATCATGAAATCACACCGCTATTTGCTACATTTCTCATTTTCTTCAAAAATTTGATAACACACTCTTGAGTTTCATATCACAAATATACTTGTATTCTTACTCATCCTCAACTAAATGCACGAACTTTTCAAATGAACTATTTTCATTACATATTACTATATAGAACCTAATATATACTACTTAAACATTCAAATAGTAAGTAAATAAGAAAAAATAATACAATGTCATGCTTTCCTCTTTAACTGCTTCAACAATAAAGTTTTACAATCATACCCGTAGTGCTTATCCTTATTCCATCCTTTCTTACCACTTCCCATATTGTAGTGCTAATGCCCCCCAATCATAAACCAAACCTTAACCTTAAGGACTAAAAATAAGCCTGAAACATGAAAACACTTAATAACCAAACATAATAATAACACAACATAAAAATGCATAGACATAACACTTTAACAATTAATAGAGTGACAAAATATCCCAAATTTAAATATAATTAGTATAAATGCATCGCTCATCTCCCCAAAGTCTAGAAAAATCCTAAGACTCAGACTTTAGGATGGCGCATCATCATCCACTTAAGGAAAAGATGGTTTCAAAATACACTCCACCCTTCTGCTTTGCGCTACATTAGGATTAAACATGTAGTTCACTACTAGTGGAAAACTAAGAGACCTATCAATAGGTTGTATCCATCTGCTCCTCTCATATCTAGCTATGTCCCTTTAATGATTTACAAATAACATAAAGTTTTGCTATACGTTCAGTCAGTCTTGCATATATCTCATTAAGGCCTAACGATACTGAGCTTTGTCCTATTTATACTGTCTCATCATCTTAGCAACCCATAGGCTCTGCTGCCGTGGAGTCAAGTCCTCTAGTGGTGGTAGTGGTGCTGTGGTGGAAGAGGTGGTGGAAAAATATCAAGACCATCCAAATCCTGATCTCTTATAACTGGATCTACAAACTGATAACCATCATCAAATCCCTGTTGTTGATCCTTCTCCTTTCCATATCCTTCATTCTCTATCTTTTAAGCTAACTCCACTATCGTTGTTGCCGTCGCGGCTGTGTGATCTTCTTGCTTTAAGGCTAACAACTCGCCCTCTAATCGTTTACATCGGCACTCTCCCTTTCATCCCCGGAGTCCTAGTAACCATCAATTAATTTCAATGTTAATATAAACTCTTCATTTATAGTTGCTTGGGCCTCAATATCGAATTCTTCATCTTTAAGTAGTCGCATTCTGGCCTTGAAGCACATCTGAGTAATCTCAAATGGTAAATAACAATTTGTTTTCTCTCTCCTACAATATAGACTCCCTTAGGTTCTTGTAGATGATCTCACCCATGTTAATCTCCCCGTTCTTTGAAATCTCAAAAAAACAAGCCACATTTGGCTTGTTGATTTCGCCCTGCTGATTGGTTTGGTACAATGAAGCAACCAAAAAGTATTGTGACATTCTATAAACTGTCCAAATGCTGCACTTCTTAATGTGCTTTGGCACATTCTCAACTCTTATTACCCATCCTTGTTGTCATCGGACAACCAATGCTATCGTTATGGCTTTAAAAGGGTATAGGTTATAGGGTTTCTCATAAATTATCCAAGAAATTTTGGTCGGCTACAACCATAATCAAGTGTCCTAACCCATAGATGCTATTAATGTAATGCACATTAAATAGGACAAATACCCCTCTCACTTTTAGTGGGGTCTCCCTTTTTAGTAAGCTTTGCATCGGCATAAAATTCATACACAATTTCATTAACTCCTTTAACCTTGTTCTCCATATAATCTTAAATGAATTGCTTACAACCTTGTTGCCTATTGAAGTTATTTATTCTCTTATCAAACTTAGCCGATAAATTAACTCATCTTTTGCAAATGAACTCTCGATGCTCAATGATACCATATCTCTTTAGCCTCTCAACCAATGTAGTACTTAGGATTAAACGACCTAGGTTCCTCCTCTTTGGGATCTCTTGAGGATGATGCCACATAATCATTTGCTTTTACTTTACTAACTTCACTTACTTGCCTTTTGTTCTTGGCATTTTTCTCAAAACTTCACTCAACACCATAACTAACAACACGAGTCTTCAAATCACGTAAAATCAAAATTTTTCGTTCGCAAGAATCATTTAAATGCTAAATAATTCAAAACACGTATACTAGTTCTCTTTAAGCAACATTGATTCTCAACATTCAAACAACATAAAATTTCTATCCAAGAACCTCATATCCACAATTCTTGCAATTTCATCAAAATTTCTAAAATTTCAAAGCATAACTGATTAAATAATAAATTTACCTCAATGTCCGACTATTTTTTGGTGTAAATTGCTCCTCTAAGCCTCTATCAATCCAAGCCCTCTCACTTTGATCACAAAATAAAACCCTAGTGGTCACTTGAATCTCTTCTTCAAGTCAATGCCCTTGCTCTCTATTTGTCCTATTCAACAATGTACTCTATCTTTACAGTCTAAATCACTAGGAACACTCATTTTCTCTCTTGAAATTGATCAAACTTGGGTTCTATAGAGATGAATGCTTGATTGGTGGTGTATGAAATTGGTTTCAAGTTTGCAAGATGTGGTGAAATAAGGTTTAAAATCCCTCTTTTCGATGCTGGCATTGTCCCCTATAAGACACGATGTCGTGACTCTGCCATGATAGCATCAGGCATGTTGTGAGCCTTTGTTGCTCACAGCTCGGCGTCGATAAGTATAACCATATTATTTTGCATATTTTTTCAGTAACTCCCTATAGGCATTCATTTGGCTTTATGTATTACTACACAAGGTGTCGTGACAGTATGAAATACCATGTATATATAAAAATCGATTAAAACGTACCTGTTTTTTGCCCATGTACCTTACCTTTACCACTTTAACTCCATCTTTTTTTTTGTGCACTTTACTGAGTTAGTCAAGACTTTTCTATTATGTTGAATACTTACCCAACAAATGGTCTTTCCTACACTTTTAGCATGAATTTTCAAAAGTTAGAAAAATAAAACGTTTGGATTGTACTAATTAACCATACTAAATAATCAATTTGATTGTAATTTAACAACTTAAAATTTTAAAACCTTGGCATGCCTCCTAGTAGCGCTTAGTTTAATGTCATCAGCCCGATGCCTTTTTACTCATTTAGTTCGAGTCTAAATCGAGATATACTAACTGTAGGTCGGAGATAACGATATCTCTGCCATTTAGATGTACTTCTTGTCCTTCAACAAAGACAATCATCTCGGCATCATCATCCACCTCGATACTCATTGTGATCATTTTCTTCCTCGTATGCGAGACTGCATTTGTAGTGTTCAAGAATGTCTGCCCAATTATCATAGATACATCATCATCCATATCATGATCCATAATCTCAAAATTCTTGATGAATATGAATCTATCCACTTTAACATGCACATTCAAGACTCTCCCTAATGTTGGTATTAAGTTACTATCAACTACTTGCAACTCCGTTGTTTCAGAACAATTGATATTCAAATCAACTTGTAACATGTTCTTTATTGGCATGACAATGACTGAGGTTCCCGTATCACACAACATGTTTCTAAATCGGTGCCCATCAATGCTTAATGCGAAGCATATGTCACAAAGATCTCTTCACTTGATTGGTTGAAGTCTCAGTGTGAACTTAAACTTCAGTTCCAGCTTCTTTTGAACAACCTTCATACTATTTCCTTTGAGAGCTTCGTCGGAAGGTCTTTCATCTTTTTGCTTAGCTCTCCATTGTTTCTTCCCCTTCTTGATTCTTCAAGGCATTAATCTATTGTTCCTTGAATCCTTCAACTTCATATGCCTCACATCCATTCCATTCTCATGCATCTTTTCATAATTCCTCATAACCAAAGTGTGAACCCTTTCTGGCTTGTACGTCACTTGCTCTTGCATTGTATTTTTTGTTGTCGTAGTGCTCATCATGTGAATAGCACTAACATCACCTTTGGAATTTATGATAGTGTTACTCGAAAACTATCCTTCCTTCTATGAACTTAAAGCAACAGCTAGCTAACCAATCTGTCTCTCCAAGTTCTTGATGGATTATGATCTCTTAACGTCCATCTTCTTCATTGCTTGCTTTACATTTTCCATCTCATCCTCATGCTTCACATGGCAAGAATTTCTCAATTGACTTCAACGAAGTCATCTCTTCGCTCTGCTCTAGTTTCCCTTATTGGACTTGTTGATCGAAGCCTGAAGGTAACTTCAATGCGTTAACAAGATTTCCATATCAGAAGTTGGAGTTATTGTTGTATCCTTGATAAAACTTTTGAGAAGCCATTCCTTTCGGCCTGAAGTTGTTTCCATAGCTTTGGTTGTTCATGAAGTTGATCACCTTAAGCTCCATTCCTCGCTGCATGTCCATTAGATTAACCACCATGGCTGGGAGATTTAGGGGTTGTTGTATAACCTTTTCTTATGGACTTTATTGTCCCATTTGAAGTTTTACCATTTGAATGCTCAGGTTGGATTGTTCCAAGATTGCAGCTTGCGAATCAATCTCGTATATGCTTGTTGATTTCCTTATTTGGAACAAGTATCATCTATAGAGTTTTGGGACATACGGTCTGAAGATCCAATGCTCCATCCTCATCCTCAGTTAGTAGAGAACCACCTTTTTGACATCTATTAGTGGTCTGGTGCTGTGGTTCATCCCATAGTAAAAATCTATAACTGTGCCCATTTCACGCATCCATGTCTTAGACATCTCCTCTGCATCTCTTTGAATCTTTCCCAAGTCTCACCAAGAGACTCGGCATTGTCCTACTTGAATTGATTGATTTCCATTTTCCTTTCGCTAACCTTCACTGCACCAAATAACTTATCTAAAAATCTTTCATTAATTTCTGCGCATGAGGTCATACTCCTTACATCTAGTCCTTGGAACCAAGATTTGGCTTTTTCGTCCAATAAGAATGGGAAACGTCTCAACCTGATCACCTCTTTTGTAACTACGGTAATGTGCATAGTGTTGCACTTCTCCAAATAGTTCTCTACATGTGCAACTAGATCTTCATTCGCCAGCCCGTTGAAAAGGCTATTCTGCACTATATTGATTAGAGACGGTCTCATTTCAAACTCAGTGATGTTAGCTGGAAGCCTTATCACTCCATTGTAAGTTGATTATGGTCGCAAGTATAACGACTCGATTAGAGTAATAGTGTGACCAACATACATTGATTACGAATATTGTCCTCAAGGAAAGGTGTATGCGCTCAGTATTACCTAGCCAAAATTACCTTATTACTTAGAAAATCCTTTTAAATTGGTTTTTTAAACTAAAATAATCTAATTTAATCTAATAAATCAATGTAAATTACTTTCGAACTCTTATATTAAGAATATCTTAGTTCACAACTTCACCTAGGTAATGAAATACTATGCTTTTCTACTCACTTTCTCATCTTTATTATTTGTGTGCAATGCCTAGTTAGAATAGAAAATTTTCCTTCAAATCCACTTCAACCCACTTTCTTGACTGAAAAGACTCTAATGTGCAAACTGGAACTCCCCCTATCGGTTGAATAACATAAGCTCCGCGTTATTTTAAGTTTCAAGTCTTTAGATTTATAACCAATTAAGTTTTCTATATGTGCCTCCCTAATCAATAACTATCTCTCGATATTATGTATTTTACGATTGTACCGTTCATATCCGACTTAAAAGCTTGAATGGCTATGAAAACTTCTAAAACCTAATATCAACAAACACATTATCAAGATGTTTGTAGCATTACGCTCAGAATCAATACAAATTCTAACCATTGCACATATTAACTTTATAATCTATTCATGTTTGTAGCAAAGTTTTCATACCATTGGGTCCATTAATCCCTAAGATTTATGAACTACTCACATTTCATTGAAACAAGCATACACATAGTGGTATTTATTGCAATCGAAGATTAAACGAATAACTTCAATTAAATCAATAAAAATAATACCCGAATCACGACATGTAAGTCTTTAATGTCTTCTGTTCCACAAATTTTATTAATTCTCAAGAATAAAGTAAAATTGTGCTACTCCATGATAATGATTTCTAATGGCCGGTATCCTCTTAGTTTACCATGTTCTAATACCTACATATACTCTTAAGATACTTTAGAAACTAATTAGAAACCCTAATAGACAATTTCACTTGAAATAGAACTCTAACTTTCTATTTTCTTTAGTCTCGACACTGTGTGTAATGTCATAGCTCCGTGATAGCTTCGGCCACTTTGTGGGCTTTTTCCACATTCAATAGACTCGGCACCTTACATATCCTATCCCAACACTGTCGCATGTAATCCACGCCGCTACCACTGCACCGGCTATCTTGACTCATTTTACTCCTTGCCTAGGTCTGCCATGTTGTGTGTTCATCTCCCATACTATGCCTTCAACTTTCCCACACTATGCGTTTCTTCACGAATTCCCTCGTTTGTCTCATTTATTCCTTCTATACCTAAAATTACATAAATATCATCAATTAGAGCTCGTTTCAGGATATTTAGGCTAATTATACTACTAACCCGATACTATATATAAGTCTAAATAATCACTTATCAAATACCCCTAAACATAGGATTTTGTACGTCCCGGGCAAAAGTGTATTTTACTAAGTATTCTAACTACTTCTATCACTCTAATTCAAATTCATTTAACATGGTTCATGAAGTATCCTCTAATCTAAATATGTTCAATTTAATAATCCACTCAAGAGTTTTTCTTTTGCAAAAACTTATATTTTCAAGACATGTAGCATTAGCAACACATACAATTCACTTTCAAAAATCAAGATTAGATCACAGGCAAAACCATCACCACTCATAAGTTTGTTTATTCTCGACATCAAGTAGTAAGTGTACAATCTCATAATTTTTCATTAAGCTGACAAATTAACAAATAAGCATTAATCAAACTACTTTTGGTAGACTTCAGCACTTCAAGAGTCTATAGGACTTAACATAGTTCAAAAGAAAATTTAACTCAATTAAGCTACGAGTACATGAGCTAAATCTTTAATTTGAAGAGTTTTATTCTAACTTCGGCCTTTATTTATTTATATTTATCTCTATTTTCTTTTCTTCTTCTCCTTACATTTTCTAATTGCACGGTCCATGTTCCTTCTCCTATGGATTCTATTTTTTCTCACTTTTTCCATCCATCAAGTTCTCTGCTCCATTTCCTATAGAACTTGTGGGGCTAATTTTCTTTTATTATTTTTTAAAAACTTTTGTCAACACTTCTCATTTTAACTCTATCAAGCAAGGTTTAGCTCTAAATTTAAAAATCATACATATTTCTTTCCCTCTTTGCACTAAGTCTTTATTCAATTTTTATACTCAAGTAAGATTCACATTTATTATAGAATTCCTTAGAGATCTAGAATTCCTTAGAGATCTAATTTTTCCACAAGAAGTGTTCTAGTATTCTTTTTGCTCTTGTTTCAAGTTCACGGTCTTCACTAACTCTAGGTTTCTACTCATTAAATTAGACCATTGTTGTTACATTTCATATTTTCTTCGAAATTTAAAAATACTCTTTTCAGTTTCATCAACAAGCACTTGTATTCTTTCTCATCCTAAATTAAAGGCAAAAACTTTGCAAATGAATTACTTATTCATTACATATTACTATATATAACCTAATCTATACTACCTAAACACATTCAAATAGTTAGATAAATAAATTAGAAATACACTACCATGCTCTCATCTTTAACTTCTTCAAAAATAAAATTTTATGATTATACCTGCAGTGTTTATCATTACTTCATCCGTTCTTACCACTTCCAATTGTGTAGTATTGATGCCCGTAAAGTTAAACAAATCCCTGTCCTCAAGATTTAAAAATAAGCATCAAACATGCAAACACTAAAACACAAACATATAATAACACAATATATAAAATAAACTAAACATAAAATTTAAACAACTAAATAATTGAAAAAAAATATCCCAAATCAGAAGATAATCAATATTAATGCATATCTTATCTCCCCATGCTCTAAATATAATCCTAAAACTCTGACTTCGATACTGCGCATCATCATCATCATCATCATCATCATTAGCTCGAGCATAAGATGGTGCCAAAGGACGCTCCACCCTTCTGCTTTGCAACACATATTGATCAAACAAGTAGTTCAATGCTGCTGGAAAGCCAATAGACCTATCAATAGGTCTCACCCGTCTGCTACTTTCATATCTAGCGACGTCCCTCTGATGATCTACAAATAACATGAAGTTCTGCTGCCCATTTAATCTAGTTTACATTCTCCTCTATCCATCTTGCTCATATCTCAATAAGGCTTCCTGATACAAAACATTATCCTCTCTGTACTGTCTACTCGTTTCAGCAATCCACAGCCTTTGCTGCCATGGTGTCAAGTCCTCTAGTGGTGGTATTGGTGCCTATGATGGAAGAGGGGGTGAAAAAATGTTAGGACCATCCAAGTCCGGTTGTCCTATAAGTGGGTCTAAAAACTGGTAGCCCTCAGCAAATCCCTCTTGATGATCTCCCTCCTCTCTATATCCTTCATCTTGCAACTCTTGGGCTAACTCCGCTGCTCCTGCATGATCTTCTCGCTCTTTGGCTTACAACTCGGCCTCAAGTCTTTTCCCTTGGCTCACTCCATCTCATCCTTGGAGTCTTAGTAACTAGTTGGCGATTTAAGTGTGAGCATAAACTCTTCATCCATGGTTGGTTGAGTCTCAATATCAAATTCTTCATCCTGAAGTAGTCGCACTCCGACCTTTAAGCACATCCGAGTAATCAAATTTGGAAGTAATAGTTTGTTGTCTCTCTCTGTCATAATAGATTCCTTCAAGTTCTTGTAGATGATCTCGCTGACGTTGATATCCCCATTCTTCATAATCTCAAACAAACAAGCTGCATTTGGCTTGTTGATCTCGCTCTTTTGAGAGGTCTGGTTTAACGAAGTAACAAGAAAGTGTTGCAACATTCTATATACCTTCCTCATGCTCCCCTTTTCTATGTGTTTCGGCATATTCTCAGCTCCCATTACCTATCCTTGTTGTCTTCGGACAACTAATGCTTGCTCTATGGCTCTAAAGTTATAGGGTTTCTCATATAGATTATTCAAAAAACTTTGGTCGGCTCTAACCATACTCAAGTGTTCTAACCAATTGATGTTTTGTATGTAAAGCATATTAGAAGGGACAAATATCCCTCTCAACTTCATTGGGTCTCCCTTCTTAGTAAACTTTTCATTTGCATAAAGTTCGTACACAATTTCACTTTTTCCCATAACTTTGTTCTCTCTATAGTCTTGAGTGAATTACTCCCAATCTTGTTGCCTAATGAAGTTGTTTACTCTTTTTTCATACTTCCTCGGCAAATTAATTCCTCTTTTGAAAATAACTCTCTATGCTCAATGACATCGTACCTATCCTTAGCCTCTCTACTAATATAGTACTTCGACTTAAATGGCCTAGGTTCATCCTCATTGAGATCTCTTGAAGATGATACCACAACTAACAACACGGGTCTTCAAATCACCTAAATCAAAATTTTATATTACAAGAATCATTCACATGTCAAATAATGAAAATGACATATATTAGGCCTCTATAGGTCACATTGATGCTCAACATCCACATAAATCGAAATTCCTATCAAATAACCTAATATCCATAACTCATGCAATTTCATCAAAATTTCTCAATATTTCAAAGCATAACTAATAAAACTGTAAATTTAACTTAATGTCGAACTACTTTCTGGTGTAGAATACTCCTCCAGGTCTCTATCAACCCAAGCCCTCTCACTTTGTTCACAAACTAAGAACCTAGTGCTCATTTGAATCAAATCCAAAAAATCAATACCCTAGTTCTTGTCTTTTGTTCAAATCTACAATGCACTTTTTTTTCACTATAATTCACCAGGAACTCATTTTCTCACATAAAAATGATCAATCTTGGGTTCTAGAGAGATGCTTGCTTTGTTGGTGGTGTATGGAATAGGTTGCAAGTGTGCAAGATGTGATGAAATGGGGTTTAAAACCCCTTCTTTGACACTGGAGCCGTCCTTTATAGGGCACAACGCCGTGACAACGTTGTGACGACGTTGGGCATGCTGTAAACTTTTTAGCTTTGTGTATTCCCTATTTGGCGCGCTCCCGTCTTTGTGTATTACTACTCAAGGTATGATGACCGTCTAAAATTAATGTTTGCATAAAAATTCCATGAGAACTTACCCATAATTTGCCAATGTACCTAAATTTTTCCGCTATAACTCCGTCACTCTTTTACGCTCTTTATTGAGTTTTTCGAGACTTTTCCATTCCGATGAATCGTCACTTGGCAAAAGGTCTTTCCTGCACATTTACCAAAAATTTTCAAAAGTTAGAAATCAATACGTTTGAATTGTCCTTAACGAAATTAAATAACTACTTGACTGAAATTTAAAAACTTGAAATTTAAAAGCCCCAGGGCTACCTCCCAGTAGTGCATAGTTTAACGTCATTAGCCCGACACCTTTTCGATCATTTAGTCCAAATTGAAATCGAGATACTACATTTGTTTCCTGTATTTTACAAAGTTTTACTACTAGTACTACTACTACTGCTTCTACTACTACTACTACTACTACTATTACTACTACTATTACTACTACTACTACTACTACCACCACCACCACCACTACTACTACTTAAATTTATATTCATTTCACATCATTCATGAAGTATTCATTAATCCAAATAAGTTCAAGTAAATAATCCACTTTATAGCGAAAACTTATATTCTAAAAAACATGTAGTCTTAACAACACATACAATTCACTTTCCAAACACCAAAGTAGTTCACAACCAAAACCATCACTACTCACAGGTTTGCTTCACCTCGACACTCAATTAGAAAGTGTACAATCTCATGATTTCTCATTAAGCTTAAGAATTCATAAATAAGCATAGATCATACTAGTCTTTTGGACTTTAACACTTCGAAAGTTTAAAGGAATTAATTTAGTTAGGAAGAATACTTACCTCAATTAAGCTACTTATACTCGAGCTAAATCTTTTATGAGAAGAGTTTTATTCTTAACTTTCGCCTTTATTTCATTTATTTTTACCTCTCTTTTCTTTTCTTTTCGCTTCATAAATTTTAGTTGCACGGTCCCTGCCCCATTTTTTATGGATTCAGTTTTTCCTCTCTTTTTTCAACCATAAAGTTATTTGTTCTTTTTCCTGTAGAACTTGTTAGACTCTCTATTTTTTATGTAAAACTCTTGTTAGCACTTCTCACTTTCACTTTATTAAGCAATTTTTAACTCCCACTTCTTCAATAATCATGGATCCCATATCTTCCCCTCTTAGTACTAACTCCATATTATTTTTTATATTCTCAAGTAAGATTCATACTTATCATAGAATTCCTTAGAGATTTAAATTTTTACACAAGAAGTGTTCTAGTATTCTTCTTGCTTTTGCTTCAAATTTTTGGTCTTCCCTAACTCTAGGTTTTTAATCTTGAACTCATACCAATTTTCGCTACATTTCTCATTTTCTTAAAAATTTGATAACATTCTCTTGAATTCATATCATAAAGATACTTGTATTCTTACTCATCTTCAATTAAAGGCATGAAGTTTGCGAATGAAGTACTTATTCATTACATATTACTATATATAACCTAATCTATACTACTTAAACATTCAAATAGTAAGTAAATAGGAAAAATTAATACACAACCATGTTTTCATCTTTAACTCCTTCAACAATAAAATTTTACAATCATGCATGCAATAGTTATACTTATTCCATCCTTTTTTACTACTTCCCATAGTGTAGTGCTAACGGCTCCAAATTCAAACAAAAACTTGTCCTCAAGGTTTAAAACTAAGCTTGAAACATGAAAACACTTAACAACTAAACGTAATAATAACACAACATAAAAATGCATAGACATCACATTTAAACAACTAATCAGTATAAATGTATCTCTCATCTCCCCAAGGTCTAGAGAAATCCTAAGATTAAAACTCTAGGACTGCACATCATCATCAGCATTGTCGTCATCAGCTCTAACAAAATATGTTGTTAAAGGATGTTGCACCCTTTTGCTATACACCACGTCATAATCAAACATGTAGTTTGGTGCTGCTTAAAAGTCAAGAGACCTATCATTAGATCTCATCCGTCTACTGCTCTCATATTTAGTTACGTCCCTCTGATGATTTGAAAATAACATGAAGTTTTGTTGTCCGTTCACTCGGTCTTGCTCATATCTCATCTAGGCTTTACAATACCGAGCCCTGTCCTCTCTGTATTGTCTCCTTATCTAAGCAATCAAAATCCTCAACTACCATGGAGATAAGTCCTCTAGTGGTGGTACTGGTAACCAATATATGATTTCCGTTTTAACATAAATTCCTAATCCATGGTTGGTAGGGCCTCAATATTAAATTCTTCATCTCGAAGCACTCTCATTCCAGCCTTCAAGTACATTTGAGCAATCGAGATTTGAAACTACAGTTTGTTGTCACTCTCCGTTATAATAGATTCCACAAGGTTCTTGTTGATGATCTCGCTGACATTAATATCCCTGTTCTTTCTAATCTAAAACAAACAAGCCGCCTTTGTCTTTTTGATCTCGCCATGCTGAATGATCAGGTACAATGAACTAACCATAAACTGTTGCCACATTCTATAAACTTTCCTTACACTCCCTTTTAATGTGTTTCGGCACATTTTTAGCTCCCATTACCCATCTATGTTGCCTTTTGACAATCAATGCTCTCTATGGCTCTAAAAGGATATAGGTTATAAGGTTTAAGCTCATATAAATTATCAACGAAACTTTAGTCGGCTCCAACCATACTTAAGTATTCTAACCCATATATGTTATTTATGTAATGCACATTAAATGAAACAAATACCCCTCTCACCTTCACTGATCTCCCTTCTTAGTAAACTTTGCATAGGCATAAAACTTATACACAATTTCACTAACTCCTTTAACCTTGTTATCCCTATAGCCTAGATTAATTGCTCTACCAAATGAAGTTTTTTACTCTGTTGTAATACTTAGTCAATAAATTAATTCTTCTTTCGCAAATGAACTCTCTATCATCAATGACATCATATCTATCTTTAGCCTCTCTAATAATGTAGTACTTAGACTTAAATGACCTAGGTTCCTCCTTATTAGGATCTCTTAAGGATGATGCCTCATAATCATTTTCTCTAACTTAATTAACTTAAATTGCTTGCCTTCTTGTTCTTGTTATTTTTCTCGAAATTTCATACAACACCACAACTAATAACATGAGTCTTTAAATCATCTAAAATCAAAATTTTCATTCACAAGTATCATTCACATGCAAAATAATGCAAAATACATATACTAGTTCTCCATAACCCATATTTATGCTCAACATTCACACAACTTAAAATTCCTATCCAACAACCTCATATCCACAATTCATGCAATTTTTTCAAAATTTGTAAAATTTCATAGCATAATGAATGAAATTTTAAGTTTACCTCAATGTCGGACTACTTTCCAGTGTAGATTGCTCCTCCAAGCCTCTATAAATTCAAGCCCTTTCACTTTGATCACAAACTAAAACCTTAGTGCTCACTTGAATCTCTTCTTTAAATCAATTCCATAGCTCTCTATTTGTGCTAATCCACAATATACTCTTTCTATTCACTCAAAATCACTAGGAACACTATTTTCTCTCTTAAAATTGATCAAACTTGGGTTCTAAAGGGATGTATGCTTGGATGGTGGTGTATGGAATTGGTTTCAAGTGTGCAAGATGTAGTGAAATGAGGTTTAAAATCCCTCTTTTCGACGCGGGTGCAATCCCTATAAGGCACGGCACCGTGACTGCACCGTGATAGCGTTGGGCCTATATTAATCCTTTGTCACTCACAGCACGGTGCCCTGCTGGCGCCGTACCTTATAGCCCCACGGCATTGTTTGTTTACACACTCGGCGTCAACCAGTATATCCTTATTATTTTGCATATTTTTTCGTTAACTCCCTATTGGTGCTCTCCCATCTTTGTGTATTACTATACAAGTCATCGTAACAGCATGAAATGCTATGCATATATAAAAATTCCATAAAAATGTACCCGTGATTTGCCCATGTACCTTACCTTTACCACTTTAAGTGCTTCGCTCTTTTGCGCTCTTTAATGAGTTAGTCGAGACTTTTTACATTCTGATCAATCGTCAACCGGTAAAAGGTATTTCTGGCACGTTTAGCACGAATTTTCAAAAGTGAGAAAACTTAAACGTTTGAATTGTATTAACTAAACAAAATAAATAATTAACTTGACTATAATTTAAAAACCTTTAGGTTGCCTCTTAGTAGAACTTAGTTTAACATCATTAGCCTAATGACTAAATCTAGATATTCCAATTGTTGGTCGAAGATAATGATATATCTCCTGTTTTGATGTACTTCTTGCTCTTCAATAAAGATAATCTTCTTGGCATCATAATCCTCCTCGATACTCATTGTGATCATTTTCTTCCTCATGTGCAAGACTGCATTGTTAGTGTTCAAGAATGGCCACCCAAGTATCATATATACATCATCATCCAAATCATGATCCATAATCTTAAAATTCATGACGAATGTGAATGTACCTACTTTCACATGTACATTCAAGACTCTCCCTATTGTTGGTACTTAGTTACTTCAACTACTTGCAACTCCATTGTATCGGGACAATTGATCTTCAAATCATCTTGAAACATGTCCTTTATTGGCATGACATTGATTGAGGCTCATGTATCGATGTTTCTAAATTAGTGCCCACCAAGGTTTAATGGTATGTATATGTCTCTAGGATCTCTCATCTTGATTGGTTGAATTCTTAGTGTGAACTCGAGCTTTGGTTCCGCTTTCTGTGGAACAACCTTGATATTATTTCCTTTAAGTTCTTTTTTCGAAGGCCCATCATCTTGTTGCTTAGCTCTCCATTGTTTCTTCCCCTATTTTGATTCTTCAAGGCATTGATCCATTGTTGTTTGAATCAATCAAGTTCATCTTGCCTCAGTTATGTTCCGTTCTCATGCATCTTTTAATACTTCCTCATAGCTAAAGTTTGAACTTTTTCTTGCTTATACATCACTTGCTTTTACATTGGCTTATTCGTTGTCGTAGTGCTCATCATTTGAATAGCACTAACATTGTCCTTGGGATTTGTGATAGTGTTAATCAGAAAATGTCCTTCCTTCAATGAATTCAATGCAATGGCTACTTGACCATTCTGCCTCTTGAAGTTATTGATGGATTGTGATCTCTTATCTTCCATCCTCTTCAAAGCTTACTTCATATTTTCAATCTTTTTCTCGTGCTTCTCATGGCATTCTCTATTGCTTGTCTCCATGGCGTTCAAGAATTCCTCAATTAACTTCAATGAAGTCAACTCTTCTCTATGCCCAAGCTTTCCTTATTGAACTTGTTGATCAAATCTTGGAGGTTACTTCAATGCATTATCAGGATATCCATATGAGAAGTTGGGGGTGTTATTGTATTCTTGATTAAAACTTTGAAGAGCCATTCCTCTCGGCCTGAAGTTGTTTCTATAGCTTTGATTTTTCATGAATTTGATATTCTCAAGCTTCGTTCCTTATTGCATGTCCATTGGATTAACCACCGTGGCTAGGTGATTTATTGGTTCTTTTATAGCTTGCACATGTGGGCTTTGTTGTCCAATTTGAAGTTTCACAATTTGACTGCACAGGTTAGATAGTTGTGCGACGATCGCGGCTTGCGAATCAATCTCATATGCCCCTACTATTTTCCTTACTTGGGAACCAGTACCAGTTGTAGAGTTCTGGGACATAAGTTCTAGGAGATCCAATGCTCAATTCTCACCTTAGTAGAGAACCATATGTCGAGGCATCTACTAGTTTTATGGTGTTGTGGTTAATCAAATAGTGGAAAATCTATAGTTGTGTCCATTTCATGTATCCAAGTAATGGACATCTCCTCAGCATCTCCTTGAATATTTCCTAAGCTTTGCCAAGAGACTCATCATCTTCTTGCTTGAATTAATTGATTTCTAGTTTCTTTTCACTAACATTTACTAGGGGAAATAACTTACCTAAAAACTTTTCATTAATTTCCGTCCATGAGGTCATACTCCCAACGTTCAGTCCTTAGAACTGGGATTTTGCTTTTCCACTAAATGAGAATGGAAAAAGTCTCATTGTGATCACCTCTTTTGTAACTTTGGTAATGTGCATGGTATCACACTTCTTCAAAAAACTCTCTACATATGCAACTGCATTTTCATTTGCTAGCCTATTGAAAAGGCTATTTTGCACCATGTTGATTAGAGACGATCTTAGTTCAAACTCGGTGGTGTTGGCTTGAAGCTTCATCACTCTATTATAAGTTGATTGTGGCCTCAAGTATAACATCCCGATTGTAGTAATAGTGTGACCAACTTACGTTGATTACGAATATCGTCCTCAGGGAAAGGTGTATGCACTCAGTACTACCTAGCCAAAATTACTTTATCGCTAAGGAAATATTTTTTAATTGGTTTTTTCTAAACTAAACTAATTTAATCTAATCTAATAAATCAATGTAAATAACTTTTAAACTCTTATATTAAGAATATCTTAGTTCATTACGTCACCTAGTTAATGAAATATTATGTTTTTCAACTCACTTTCTCATCTTTATTATGTGTGTGCAATGCCTAATAAGAATATACAGATTTCCTTCAAATCCACTTCAACCCACTATCGTGAAAGAAAAGATTCTTATGTTCAAACTAAAACTCCACCTATCAGTGTGAATAACGTAAGCTCCACATTTGTTTAAGTTCCAAATCTTTGGATTCATAACCGATTAATTTTACTATATGTGCCTCCCTAATCAATAACTATCTCTTGATGTTATGTATTTTACAGTTGTATCGTCCATATCAGGCTTAAAAGCTTCAATGTCCATGAAAGACTCACACTTTATTGAAACAAACATACACATAGTGGTATTCATTGCAATCAAAGATTAAACGAATAACTTCAATTACATTAACAAAAACAATACATGAATCACCACACGTAAGTCTACAATGCCTTTGTGGCGGCCCCACGTCTCAACGCCGCCCCGAGGTGTCGTCGTGTCGTGCGTTCCTCGCCCGGTAGGCCAAACTACACTTATTCAACACCTGCCGATCCACCTCATGTCTTTATTATCATGTTCACGTGTATGTTATCATTATAGTTAGTGGATTATTCATATTTTCTTGAGTTATTTCCTTAGGTAATTAAATTTCCCTAAGTTCAATTTTTTGTAGTTTATTCGAGTTCCTAGCCATGCTAGAGGGTTGTATTTTTGAAGTTAATAATAAGTCAGTGGAAGTCTTAATTTGATGCAAATAAAATATTAAGTTAGCATAATATGCATTATTCATAAAAGCATGTACTACTGTGGAAGACTTGGCAAAGTACTTTGTTTATAGGCAATAATACCATAAAACAATGTATATATACAAGTACAGCGTCACTCCACTCTCCCAATACCCGAAATAATACTAAATATCAAAACAAACACGTACCAGTAGGTCCTCGATGGCAGACAATTATATGTAGTCGCCTAGGATCCCCTTGCCCCTACTAGTACTAGGATCTGTACTCAATCATCACAAAAATACAGATGATGAGTCTTGTACGTAAAATCCCAAGGAACCCCGCTGAGCATTCGCATAATAAAGTAAGGAAGTGCAAGAAACACTATTAAATAAACATGTAGAATGTAAAAGACAAGCAACTGTAATTGGCTCATCACATGAATAGATAACATATAAGCAAAACAAATGTGGATGTTCGCTCCGAATGGACTAGACTGTACTTCGGGTCACACGGTTCCCATGAGTGGACACGCCCAACTAGCCTAAAACCTGGTCCCTCGTGGTGTTGGCCAAAACCGCGGAGTCGCCTACACATACACTAAGGGCAAGTCGGGTCGCCATTCACCGCGAGTCAGGTCGCACGTGCCACAATCTAGAGCATCATGAACACACAACAGAGAATCCGGGGGAGTAAACTCAACCCATGTCCAAGTAACATAATCAAATACTTTGAGTTTTTCAATTGGGTTTTACAAACCTCAAACTGCTCTATGATCTCCCCGGACTCCCGTATCTGACCAGACAACCTCCCTGATGCTAAGCTACGGTCCACTAAGTTGTTGAAGTACAATTTCATGAGTTTAGGTTGATTACAAGTGTTCATATATGTATTAAGTTGGAAATCACAAAAATAGCACTTAATATTTAGGTTTAAATTATCATTAGCGCGTTCATGGGTCTACCTAGCACGCTAGGTGGAGTTAATGTGCTAGTGAATCAATCTAGCGCGGTACTGTTCTTGATTTTGAAAAATAGTTGAGAGCCCAAAATTATTAACGCGCTAAAAAGCCTAGTTAGCACGCTAATTGCTATTTGTGACGGAATTCTCAAGTCGAGAATTTTGTCCTTCCCATCCCAATTGGCTAACCTAACCTGGTTTACACAGCATCCACATAATGGTGACTCCAAAAATTGAGTTAATCTAATCTCAGAACAACAATTTGATCAAATTCCTCAAATCCCACACATTTACTAGTTTTTCATAAATTCATCAAAAACACCAATTCATGCAAAACCAGTGATAAATCCTTAATAGAAATGGTCATAAAACATATAATTCATCAAGTTTTCATTGAAAACTAGGGATCCAACCCTCAAACTCAAATTACACCAAAAACACTAAAAATTGGGTTCATAAGAATGTGTAGAAGATGGAAATGAAGATTACCTAGGTTTGACCCTCAATTTTGATCTCCAATGTGTTGAGTTTCCAGCTTTAATCTCTTCTTAACCTCTGATTTCTCTCAGATTTGCATGAGATTCATGAGTTATTGGAGATGAAACTCCCACTCATTTGGTTTAATTATGTTTTTCTTGATCAAGAGTGCTATGCGTATCTCAGGATTATCTTGTGGTTTTTATTCATGCTATCATACACCACATAATGACTCCAATAGCACACTCCCTATCCTAGATTCAATCAGTAGGATCATCACAATGCGCATCTAGGGTCCACATAATTTAAGTGAAATTATAGGCTTTTCATTATTTGATTTATTGACATTACATTAAGCCTCCTTAACATATGTTTAATGTTTCTATTGAACAAAATTAACCAACTTATGGTTCCACTAACCTTCGACTACCCGGTACCCTTTGCCTCGCGTCTTAACACGCATTCTGAGACATGTCATAGCCTATTGTTCTAACTTAATTGACTTAGCCTATGGTTACATTACCCATTTTATTTGATTACTTAGTCATCTTATCATGAATTTGTTTATTTTTCTAGTGTACCAGTAATTAGCCTCTCAATACCCACTTTGACACGCATTTCGAGGTGACTACCCATCACACAATCTTGCACGATATAACTATACAACATACACACATGCGTTGTTTTAGCAAATAAATTCATAAAATGCATCGCAAATAGGCACTACAACACACAATTAACTACTATACTTATGTCGACGTATGTCCTAGCCTACCGTCAGCGTCCGCGTGGATCTTAGCTAGCGTCCATGTCTGTAGTTACAAAATAAATAACGACGTTAATAAAATGGGCCGTTACAATTCTTCCCAACTAAAGGAAATTTCGTTCCAAAATTTAAATATAAATTAAACTTCATACCATGAAATAGCTGAGGGTAACGCTCCCGCATAGTCGACTTGAGCTCCCAGGTGAGTTCCTTTGTCCTGTGATGTTGCCAACGAACAAAAACCCTTAAATAAATCCTTGTTCATGAGAACCTGAACTCTACGATTGAGAATCGCTATCGGTTGCTCTTCGTAATTCATGTCAAGCTGAACCTCAATCTGTTCCAAGTCAACCATAGGTCTTAGTCCTAACCTACCCAGTCTCAACATAGAAATGTGAAATGTTAGATGAACCCTAACTAACTTAGTAGGTAAATCTAAGCGATATGTAATGCTGCCAACCCGTGTTATGACTCTGAACAATCCAATAAACCTCAGGGCCAAATTCCCCTTAATCATAAATCTCTGCTTACCCTTCCAAGGGGTGACCTTTAAGTATACCAAGTCGCCCTCCTCATAGCTTAGACCTTCATGATACCTATCTTCATATTTCTTCTGTCTATCATGTGCGGCTCATACTCTCTGATGAATCTGCCTTATCTTCTCTGTCTGATCAACAACTATCTCAGGCCCAATGGTCATTGTATCTTCCAGCTTTGCCCAAAACGCAGGTGATCTACAGGGCCTCCCATACAATGCCTCAAATGGTGGAATCTCAATACTCGCCTGGTAGCTGTTATTATATGCAAACTCACGCAAAGATAGATAATCCTCCCACGAACCTCCAAATTGCAATATACGAGCCCTGAGCATATCCTCCAGAATCTGCATCAGCCATTTTGATTGTCCTTCGGTCTGAGGATGGTAAGCCATTCTAAACAGCAACCTGGTGGCAAACTACTATTGCATAGCCTCCCGGAGTCTTGAAATCAGTCTGGGATCTCTGTCTGACACAATAGAGAGTGACACCGCATGCAATCTAATAATCTCCCGCTTAAAAAATATGCTCAGCTGTGGGAACGTGTATCTCATCGAAACTTGGAATGAAGTGAGTCGATTTCGTCAGCCTGTCAATCACAACCCAAAATGCATTGTGACGCCTCGTGTCTGCGGTAATCCACTGACGAAATCCATAATGATGTGCTCCCATTTCCACTATGGAATAGGCAACGACTGTAGTAATCCAATAAGTCTTTAGTGCACAGCCTTCACCTACTGGCAAATATGAAAACTCTTGACATTTGTTCCCACGTCAGCCTTCATCCCTGGCAAAAAAAATAATCTCCTCCAATCTTGATATAAGTTGGTCTGAACACGATGAACTATGTAATGAGACCAATGTGCGTCCTCTAGAATCTCGTTCCATATCTCCTTATTCGCAGGTATCCACAACCACTCTCGATGTCTCAAACACCAATTTGTCGTATCTGCCCAATAAGTGAACCTCGAATCCCGAGCCAGACCGCTGTAAGGCTCAAAAAGCACATCAGCCCTCAAACACTCGGCAACCCGCTCAATTGATACGATCAAAATTCTCATATGACTACAAATGTGTTGCTCACTCATAGTAGATACCTCTGTCAAGCACATAACTAATGACGCTTGCAATAAGCCATGCTCGTATGTCATACATCGGAAAACATTATGGCTATCAATCCCGCTCCTGCTCAATGCGTTTGCTACGACGTTCGCTTTTCTGGGGTGATACTCAATAGTGAAGTGGTAGTCCTTCAAAGACTTAAGCCATCTCCTCTGACGCATATTCATATCTCTCTAAGTGAAAATGTAGCATAGACTATGGTGATCAGTATACAATGTGAACCTTTCTCTGTAGAGATAATGCGTTAAGGCCTTCAGTGCAAAGACAACTGTTGCAAGCTTCAATTCATACACTGGATAGTTCCCCTCATGGGGTCTTAACCGTTTGGCCAAGTACGCAACTGGTCTACCTTCTTACATCAATACGCATGGCCAATGTCTCACGTATTAATGTCTTGCCTTACTCCTGTAATGTCAACACTAGCGCAGAAGTCAAATCTCCTATTCAGCTCACAAAAATCCTGTTCACACTCCTCTAACCAACCAAATCTAAAATCCTTCTTGGTCAGTCTCGTAATCGGTGCTGCAATCATGGAAAAATCCTGTACAAATCGATGGTAGAATCTTATCAGTCCTAGAAAACTATGAATATCAATAACAGACTCAGGCGTCCTCTAGTCAATGATAGCCTGAATCTTCTCTAAATCTATAGAGATACCTTGATCATTGATGACATCTCCTAAAAATTGCACTTTACTCAGCTAGAAGTCACACTTACTAAACTAGACGTACAATCTGTGCTCTCTTAGTGTCCTCAAGACCTTGTACATCAAATCTATGAAGATCATTTGGGTGTTAGTCATCCCAAATGACATGACTATGAACTCGAACAACTCATATCTTATACTAAAAGTGACCTTTCGAATCCTTAACTGATGATAACCTAAACGAAGGTCGATCTTTGAGAATAATCTGGTGCCTTCAACTAATCAAACAAATCGTCCATCCTAGGAAGTGGGTAATGGTTCCTAACTGTCACCTGATTCAGCCTCCTGTTGTCCATGCACATCCTCATCGAACCATCCTTTTTCTTCACAAACAATATTAAAGCTCCCGAAAGTGCATACTAGGCTGGATGTAATCTTTCTCCAACAAATCATCCAGATGTCGCCAAACCTCCTCCTGCTTCGATGGTGACATCTTATAAGGTCTACTGGCTATCGGTTTAGTCCCTAATATCATCTCGATGATAAACTCAATCGTTCGTGGCAGTGGCAATCCTTGTAGATCATCTAAAAAATACGTCGATAAAATCTCTAACTATCGAAACATCCACAATCCTGACCTTAGTCCTAACCTCCAAATGCCTCCATCTCTCGTGTTGTAGCTAATCAGCCCCTAGTGATAGGTAAATCGATCACAGATCCAACTAGTGAGAACTCTGGTATTCCAAGTATACAAAACTCAACTCTCTTACCAATATAGTCAATCAGTGCATGATAGGGCGACAACTAATCTATCCCGAGAAAACTGTCAAAATCCAAGTACTCTAACACTCAGAGATCTGCCGACAGCTGATGTTCCACAACCTTTATCATCACTTTTTTAGGTATCTGGTAAGGTATATCTTGTCCCTAGCGGCCGTATTGAGAACAAGGTGTGTGCCTAGTGTCTGTGCCACTAACCCTAACTCTCAACCAATTTGCCTAGCAATAAATGATAATGTACTACCAAAATCAAACATAACATGAATTGGTCTACCAAAAACATGAAATGTACCCTCGACGAGCCGTTCGGTCAATCCGCCATCTGGCTACGCTACCGCATAGGCCCTTTCTCAACCATATTTTGGATCTCGTCATGGCCACAGTGGTGCTCTACAGTCTACCCTTAAGGGTCTTTGCTGACCACACCTATAACATATGCGTCTATCCTGCCTTTCGGCCTGGCCATCTCCAGATCTCGAACCCTGGCCCTGGTATCTCTTGTCATATCCCCCTAATCTCGACTCTGACGGTACATTTACAACTGCGGCCTACTCTGATCGACGGGGGTTGGTGCGATGGCATGTACCAGCTATCTCTCCTTAAACTGGAACTGACTGTCCTAGTGATCATCCACGTGGTCTGTGTCTCATATGTCATCCTTCCGACCTCTATCTAGATGATCCCTCTATCTCTTCAACCATTGATCAGGTCGAGAATTCTACCTAATCTGCACCATAGTCCCAGTCACACGTTTGCCATTTTTTTGCATCAAGTTGGTCTCGTGTGCCAAAGCTCGGTCAAATATATCATGCAGAGTGGGTGCCCCAGATGATACCACTGCCATAGCAATCCTATCAACTCCTCGGGAGAAGTAGTATATATGTAGTCGCTTTGTCCCCGCGACATCCATAGAAAACTGAAGTCGGTACCGGAATCACTCCATATACTGTATCAGTGTCTGGTTACCCTGTCTCAAGGTAAGAAACTCCTCCATTAATCACAACCTCACCTTCATGGGTATGTACTGATCATAGAACAACTCTCTAAACTCAGCGCACGTCGTCAGGTCTGTGTGGGTGTCATGATAGGTAGTCCACCAAACTGTTGCATGGCCTCTCAAACATGCTCCAAAAAGATGTACTTGAATGCTCTCATTGTTCCTCATCCGCTTATGGAACGGTTGATGGGACACTATCCACTTCCCTACCGCTTCAAGGTCACCGCCTCTGTATAAGACTCATGGCTAGAACTTCGGGAACTCTCTCAACATCTTTGCCTCTGGGGCGAAAACAATATAGTAGTAGCAGTGGTATCGTCAACTGCTATAGTAGTAGGAGTAGCCATCTCTAGTGGAACGACAACAGCTGTAGCTCTCTCTGCTCATGTCTCTGCAGCTACTCTCTCAACTAATGTCTAAGGAACAACCGGGGCAAGGGCTGTCTTCATGGGTGTTGTAACTAATATTGGGTCTCGAGGTGCTGTGACTGCTGTAGCGAGTGCCATCAATGCGGCAGCCTGATCCTATAGTAATCGGAGTACCTCGGCCATCCGAATCTCCTAGGCTGAGAGTCGATCCTCTATACTCGCTATACTAGGGGGATCCCTAGCTTCATCGCTAGTCTGTCGAGTCTCATGAAGCGTAGTCGATAGTCCATCCATGATCTGCATCGAGAAGCGTGCTCTAAATCAACCTCGGTATATACGTATATCATATATACATAATGAAATATAACATGTATATAACCTCTAACTCTACCCACCTCACACCACTTCCTAACTAAAGTTCTAAGATAATATCATTGGGTTTCCACATATAAAATTTTATTTATTTAAATTTAATGCTCTTTCATTTAAATTTTTGAAGTTCCTTGAACTCTCGCTCTGATACCAACTGTGGTGGCCCCACACCCCGAGGCTGCTCTGGAGTGTCATCGTGTCATGCGCTCTTCGCGCGGTGGCCCAACTACACGTTTGCGACACCTGCCCGTCCACCTCATATCTTGATAATCTTGTCTACGTGTGGATTATTCATATTTTCTTGAGTTATTTCCTTATGTAATTAAAGTTCCTTAAGTTCGACTTTTTGTAGTTTATTCGAGTTCCTAGTCATAATGAAGAAAAATTTATGCTTAATGTTTTAAACTTAGTCATATATGTCAATGCACGGTTTCAATAGGTTGTTTTTTGCGTATTAAAATCAAGAAACTTAATATTGCATGCATATTCTAGAATGTGTTTTGTGATATGTAGGTTCTACATCTAATAGAAATTAGTAACTAAGAATAATTTAAAAGGTCTTTTACCGTTCAGATGTCTTAGGCGAGTTACGTTCTAAGTTTAACATTGATATGGCTAATTTTGATAATATTGGTTTAGTAGGAATAAGTTTTCATAGTATGTAATGTTCCTTTGTTTTCATTAGTTATCTTTGAGTTTTCGTAGAACTAATGGTGATAAAACTAGAATATGGCTTTTTTATTGATGAAAGGAAAATTGATGGTTTGTTAAACGCTATCAATCTTGCTTATGATTTAGGTTGTTGAATTTTTGTAGATTGTGTTTGTGCTTTTGGTCTATAAGTGGTATAATTTTGAGTTTGTAGGCCATAGCTAAGATTTAGATTTGGCTTCTCAGTGTAGCAATTATTGTTATCAAATTGATTCTTGGGGGGATCCGAAAACTGATTCATATCCGCATTAACTTCTTCAATGTTTTCTTCAAGTAAAGTACGACGTGCATCTGTTATATGTGTACCTTCACTACAAAATCCACATGGTTTCATTTTCTTTGATTTATCTTTTAATACTAACTTGACCATGCTAGATAGTTCATCAACTTTTTCGTCAAATGTAATACTTCTTTTATTATTAACTTCACAAAGTTTCTTTCTTGATGTCTTAGTCTTTTCACCATATTGCTAAGAATGTTTAGACATTTTCTTAATAGCATCTTTTGCTAAAGTTGGTGTTATATCGAATAATGGTCCATCATATACGATATCTAATAGTCTTTGTTTGAAATGATTAAGTCCTTCGTAGTAGTATTCTAATAAAGCTTTTTTTGTATATTCATATGGTGGACGAGATGAAAATAATCTTTGAAATCTATCCCAAAGTTCATTGAAATTTTCATCATCTTTCATTTTTACGACTATGATTTGTCTTCTATAGGAACTAATCTTTCTTTCAGGCATATATTGATCTAGAAAAACTTCTAACATTTGAGCTTATGTTGTTATTGAATCTTGATAAAGATAAAACAACCAACCTTGTGCTTGATCTTTCAATGCAAAAAGAAAAGCTTTAAGTTTGACTTATTTTAACACACCGTCTTTAAGTTTAATCTCATTAACTTTGTTTTAGTATTCCCCTATATATTTTTGGGGGTCTTCATTATCTTTACCACAAAAGTTAGGTAGAGCACTAATGAATTATTGGCTTCCATTTGGGTAGCTCGATGTTCGCTACGTTGTTATTGTCTTAAATTACAATTGAAAGTCCTATCTACCTCAGGATTAGACGGATGAAAAGATCATGTCTGAATAGAATGACGAAATGTGTAGACAATATACACAACGTCTATAACTCTTAAGAAATTATGTGAAAATCGCCGGCAATGGCGCAAAAAAATTACACGTGTTAAGCATGTACAATATGTTTTTCGTGTATCCTTATTATTTGTAGTAGTAATAAGTGAGATCGTCTCTATAGGGATTTTGCAAACTACTTTAGGAAAAAGGTTTTACAAACGTTTTATTATTTTAGTACTCTAGTTTGATTAATTTAATTAAAACATAAATTAAAAATCATTTAATAAAACTATAATAATTAATTAAATTGATTAGACTAACTTAATTAACATAAAAAAATGCACTAAATTCAATTCAATTCAATTCAATTCAATAGAAAACAAATATCTAAATAAATATCCAAAACAATGAAACATTAATCCGTTTTGTATCCAAACTTATTACTCAAATCATAGTCATAATCATACTTTATTCTCTTTATAAAGTATGTTTAGATCGTTTGACTCAAATTATAAGTAGATAGTCCTTAGCAAACCATCTGTTCTCCGAATATCAATGAAAATGTCACACCTATTTTTATTGAGTTAATTCTTCGAAAGCTCAAAGAAATTAATTGGATAATAAAAAAGCATTAAGTTCTGTGAAAACATTAAATTAATATGCCTAATACCTTCAGAAAGCCACTTCAATTTTAAACTTAGAGCTCAATTAACCTAAGACATCTAAATGGTGAAAGACCTCTTAAAATAATTCTAGTTACTATTTTAAACTAGATATGGAATCCAAATATCACAATACACATTCTACACTATGGATGCAATACAAAGCTTCATGATTATAGTCCGCAAATAATAATCTATAAAATCAATGAATTGAATAATACGATTGATTAAAAGCATTAAGTACAAATCAATCTTCATTATGACTACATTATAAAACAGATCAAGTTCATGTTCAGACTTTATTTAGATTAATAAACCACTCACTTACACTCATAATAAACATCACAATAAAGTAAATAAAAGACATACAAATGCCTCTAAATGAATAATTTGAATTTTCAAATCGTCTCTAAAAGCAATTAAAAATAAATCTAAACTAAATAAAACTAGTAAATATGGCTCTAAGAGCAATGAAAGTTGATATTGGTTACTCAAGCGAAATTGATTTCAAAGCCAAAGGTTTATATATATAGTATTTTAGGTAGTACATATCTGAAACTAACTCAAACTTTTTTAGTTATCTAATATTCTCAAAATCAACTCCAGCGATTCCTTACCTATTCCACTTAAAACATGATCCACTGAACAAATTGATAGAAATATGTCAATATGCTTCACCAATTTGTTTAGCGATTTGGTTATAAAACTTGATTCGATGTGGATTTGCCAACAGTGATTTTAAGTTCATTCTTGATTCACTCCTGATTTGTTGTGCACTTTCTTCATATCACTAAATTCTATATTTTCTTCCCTTTTTTATTCATTTATCATATAACCTAATTATAACTTGAAATCACAAAACAAAAGAAAACCTAGTGTAATATAGCTTTTTTCATTCAAAACCACCCTAAAATATACTACAAAATACTGTCTAATTTTTTACTTAACAGTTTTTGCCAAGGTGAAGATTTATTAAATTTAGTGGCTTCAAACTAAATTTTGATTTGGTGTCAAACTTGGAGTCATGATCGAAGTCAACAGTATATGTTAGTGTTGAAGTCCAACATGTATTTGAATTAAAAACATTACTATTGAATAGGGAGTTGAATTACGTTTAGAACTCTAAGTATCAACTGAATCATGCAACACCTATAAATAGTGGGTATGGTTACATGAATGCATGGTGTCGTGCGGGTTTATAACAGATAGTATTGTGCTTATTGAAAGTCGAGAATAGAGTGTTAAGGTTAGTGAGTTGATTGTGTATCGTAACATATGGGTCTGTGAGCGGGTATAGGACCATATGAGTGATAAGTCAAAACTTAGACAATTTTTTATAGTATATTTTAGGGTGATTTTAAATGTAAAAGGCAATATTACATTGGGTTTTCTGTTTTTTTTTTGATTTCATGTTGTATTAAGGTTACATGAAGAAATTTAAGAGAAAGGGAAGAAAAGTAAAGAACTCAGTCAATTGAATTTGAATTCGCTCCTGAATTGGTGAACCACAGAGTCATATTATCACTGATTTTCCCAGCGATTTAGCTGAGATAGAGGATTCGGTCAAGATTCGTTGAAGTCGCCCATAAGATTATTGTATTAGAATAAGGAATTTGAGTGTAATTGGAATATGTACTACTTAGAATACTATATATATGACCCTGAGGCTTCAAAATTAACTGCCTTTAATTTCCCTTGGAGCCATTATTAATTAGTTTTAGGAAATTATTTAGTTTAGTTTAGTTTTATTGTTCTTACTTTTGAAGACTCTTTAGAGATTCATGTATTCAATGGGAGGTAATTTTTATTAATGTATTTTATTTTTTTTATTGCAATGTGTTTGTTGAATAAGTGTGAGTAGTTTATTAATCTAAAGAAAATCCAATTATAAACTTAAACCATTTTGCAATGTAGTCATAATGATGAAAAATTTATGCTTAATGCTTTAAATTTAGTCATATACATCAATTCATGGTTTCAATAGATTGTTTTTAACGTATTATAATCAAGAAACTTTATATTGAATGCATAGTCTATAATGTGTATTGTGATGTTTAGGTTCTACATCTAATAGAAAGTAGTAACTAGGATTAATTTAAAAGGTCTTTTAACGTTCATATGTCTTAGGCGAATTGCGTTCTAATTTTGATATTGATACGACTAATTCCAATTATATTGGTTTAGTAGTAAGAAGTCTTCATAGTGTGTAATGTTGTTTTGTTTCCATTAGTTATCTTTGAGCTTTCGAAGAACTAATGGTGATAAAATTAGAATATGGCTTTTCCATTGATATAAGGAAAATTGATGGTTTGTTAAAGGCTATCAATCTTGCTTATGATTTAGGTTCAATGATTCAAGAACGCTTCATAAGATGATGATAGTATGATTATGACTACACTCTAATTAATATGTTCAAACTCAAAACCAGTTTATGTTTCATTGTTCTAGATATTTGTTTAGATGTTTGTTTAGCATTGATTTGATTTAAATTGAGTTTAAAATATTATTACTAGTGAATTTGAATTGTGTTAGTTTATTAGTTTAATTGATTGTCATAGGTTGATTGGATAATTTTAATTCCTGTTTTAATTAAGTTAAAGTAAAAAAATAATTATAACTCTTGGAAAACATTTTTCCTGAGGACGTTTTTAAAATCCATATAGAGAAGATCTCACTTATTACTACTATAAATAATAATAAAATATGGGAAACTTATTGCACACACTCGACACGTTTCAAATTTTGGTGCAGTTGACGTGGATTTTTTACATAATTTTTAAGAGTTTTAGACGTTGTATGGTCAACACACTTCATCGCTTTAATTCCACATGAGCCCTACATCTGTCCGATAATAAGGTGGATAGGACTTTCAATCGTAATTAATTAAAGACCACAACAATGTAGGGAACACCAAACTACCACAATTGAAGCCAACAACAACAACAACAACAACAACAACAATAATAATAATAATAATAATAATAATAATAATAATAATAATAATAATAATAATAATAATAATAATAATAATAATAATAATAATAATAATAATAATAATAATATCAGTGATAATAATGATAATAGAGAACTTACTTTTAGGCAAGCCAATCAAAATGTCATAGCTTACGAGCCAATGTGCATTTCCTATCCTAAGGGATTTCCTGAATTTGAGCTAAGATTTGGATTCATTAGTGCCTTACCTAACTTTAATGGTAAAGATAATGAAGACCCCACGAAACTTATAAGGGAATACCAACACAAAATTAATGGGTTGAAACCTATAGATGGTACTTTGGAACAAGTCAAACTTAAGGCTTTTCCTTTCGCATTGAAAGATCAAGCACAAGATTGTTTGGTTTATCTTTCTCAAAATTCAATAACGATATGGGCTCAGATGCTAGAAGCTTTCCTAGATCAATACATGCCTACAAGAAAGAATAGTTCCTATAAGAGACAAATCGCAGTTGCAAAGATGAAAGATTATGAGCACTGTAATGAATTTTAGGATGGATTTCAAAGATTAATTTCTTCTTTCTCAAATATGGATATATTGAAAGAGCTTTATTGGAATACTTATGTGAAGGACTCAATCATTTTGAATAAAGGTTATTAGACACCATATAGGGTGGGTCTTTATTCGATGTAACACCAATTTTAGAAAAAGAAGCTACTACTAAAATTGCTAAACAATCTAAGCAATATAGTGAAAAGAATGAGACATCAAGGAAGAAACTTTATGTAATTAATAATAAAAGAAATAGTACGTTGGATGAAAAGTTGATGAGTTATCTAGCATGGTTAAGTTGCCATTAAATGATAAATCAAACCTAGTAAAATCATATGGATTCTATAACGAAGTTACGTATCCTACGGATGCATGCCCTACTTTACATGAAAATAATACTGAAGTGGTTAATGCAGTTATGAACCAATTTTCTAATCGTCCCAATAATCAATATAATAACAATAGTTACTGTATAGGAAAACCACATTCAAATCTTTGCTAGGGTCAATAAAATCAAAATTATACCACTTAGAGACCACGAGCATAAATACAATCTGCACCAATTCAACAATTTCAACAAATGGTTCAACCTATGTAACCAATTTTTGAGCAAATCTTGCATAATTTTTTGACTATAAGTCATCAAAAATTTACTTAGATTTCTCAAAATCAAGTTAAAACTTATACATCTATCAATGAGTTAAAAAATCAATTAAGTTAGATGAGCCCAAAAATTAATAGACTAAGTAATCAAACTGAAGCATCTACTCAACTACTATTCCTACAAATCAAGCATAGGTTAATGCTTTATTTTATGATAATGAGAAATAGGCACATATACAAGAAAAGACACCTCAAAGGGGTATAAAGAAGAAAAATACATAACTTAATAGAAGGAGGAGAAGAAAAAGAAAAAGAAGAAGAAGAAGAAGAAGAGATGATTGCCAATATCATTCCTACTAGAAAATGGATGGTTGACCAGTTGAAATATACACATTTTCCTAAAAGATTGTACCCATGGTGTTACGCTAGATGATCACATGTCTTGCATCTCAAATATAACCGTAAAAGTTTACCAATCCTATTGGAATGTAGTAGAAGTAAGCACGGGGTCGAATCCATGGGATTCAGTCAAACTAAGTTCAAAAAATGGAAAAGTATATAAGGGGGAAGGGGGGTTGAAATAGTTTTATCCTAAAGATCTACTAAACAAGAAAGTAAATAATTGAAAATTCAGAATTAGTAAAGCATAACGATAGATACCACCGTACAACCTTGGGCAGTCGCTATTAATATTTAGCACGTAAGCAACATTAACAACTTTGTAGGAAAACCTACCCCTAGATAACCTTCGGCAACCGCTCTCAAGATTTAACTTAGTTCTCAATGTTCTTCACCTAGAACAACAAGTGTGTCAAGTTTCTTGTTCTAAGCGATAGCCATTTTCAACTCGGTTGGTATCTCAGAACCAACCTAATTGATAGCAGGTCAATGGGTTTCGCCTATAGATTTGCGATGAATAATAAAAACTTTAAAAAAATCACTAAGAAATCGTTATAAACATAACATAAAGATAGAGAGCTAAAACAAAACACTATTATTAAATAAAACCTCGACAAGACATGAAAACAAACCTAATACTAGCTAGAGAGCTTCATCCCGTCCTAGGTATTAAAGAATCTTACTGGACATGGCTACTCTACTTTGCTCAACTCAAAAATCGCTATAAATTATAATGTGTTAACGTTCATAGAGGTCCTTCCTTTTATATAGGTGAGTCTAGATATAAGAATAGAAAAGCTCGAAAAATAAGAACCTTCTAAAAATTGCAAAAACTTTTATTCTGCGAATCTGGCACCATCGGTGGCGTCACCATTATGTGGGAACGGCGCCGTATGGTGGTGATCATAACGCAAGTATAAGAAATCAATTTTATTAATAATGTGATCAATAAAGTTTTATTACGGATATCGTCCTCTGGGAAATGTTTACCTTGACACGATTCACTTAGTTAAGTTCACTTTATTGTTAAGAAGATCTATTTTTAATTGATTTTAACTAACCTACTCTATTCTACAGATCAATGTAAACTAACTTGTCATATTATATTAAGAAGACTTTTAGTTCACAACTTTAATTAGGTAATGAATTACTATGCTTTCATCTCCCACTTCATTCATCTTCATTATATGTGTACAATGCTTAATTAGAAAAGACAAATTTTCTTTATATACACTTCAACCCACTATCGTGGTGGAAAAGATACAAATGTGCAAACTATAACTCCACCTATCGATGTGAATATTGTATGTCCTACATAGCATTATGTTCCAAATACTTAAACTCATAACCACTTATGTTTACTCTCCAAGCCTCCCTAATCAATAACTTTATATCAATGTTCTATACTTTACGGTTGTATTGTTCATATCCTGCTTAAAAGCTCCAATGGCCATGGTAACTCCTAAAACCTCTAATCAACAAACACGTGATCAATATGTTCATAGCATTACGCATAGAATCAATACAAGTCCTTACCATTATACTTTTTAATTCACTCATACTTCCGTTAGCTTAGCATTCATATCATAAGATCCATTGTTCCCAAAGGTAAATAAAGTACTCACTCATCATTGAAAGAAACAAACAAGTCACGTTATTCATTGCAAATAAATATTTAATCAAATAACTTCAATTAAATCAAAGAAACAATACTGAATAGCCACAAGTGGAGTCTTCAATGTCTTCTTCTCCAAAACTCTTCTTAATACTTAAAAATAATGTAAACTATACTATTCTATGGTGGTCTATCATTATCTATATGTCTATCATGTTCTAATACCTATTTATACCCCTTAGACACCTAAGAATACAATTAGAAACTCTAATTAACAATTCCAAATGAACTAGAACACCAAAACTTTATATTTCTATTTCCCGATGTTGTTTGTAAGTGATCTACACCGTGTCTGTATTGTCACAGCGCTGCCACAGCTTCGACCTTTGTGTGTGTATTTTATCTTTCCAGTAGGCTCGATGCCCTTTATGTATTGTCTCAGCGCCATTTGTACATTCCCACAGCGTCACCACTGCGTCAACTATCCTGCTCCTCTTTTCTTGTCTTTAAAGCCTTCTCCATGCCTTGCCTGCGCCTTGTGCTCTCTTCCTACAATGTCAACTGTCTATACCACGATGTCAACTATGTATTTGTGCTTTTTCTCCTCATTTCATAATGAAATCACTCTTTTGTCTCTTTTATACCTTGTATACCAGAAAACACATAAATATCATCAATTTAAGCTCATTTTCAGATATTTAGTATGTTGGGTGTTTAGGGTTCATACGTAGCGGAAATTCAAAACAATTGTTGAAAAACCCTAATAGGATAAAAAATAAGTTCTATTAAACCAAATCTACAAAACTAAACCATACTTTAATCCTTGATCTCTTTCTGTGATTGTTCGATTTTTAAGATGTTCAAGCTCGCGTCCTCTATTGGAAATCCACACACGAACGGTGACGACAATTTGGAGTGTTGGCCCCAAAAGAGATAGAAAACATTTTTCTTTCTTTCCCAAAGTCCAGAGAACTCAAAATAAAATCATATATCATTTTAGGGTCTCAACCTCTATTTATATGAGAAGATAAGCGCATTTAAAAAACTTATTCACAATACAATTATTGCATTTAGGTAGTTTAAGAAAATTACTTATACGCCCCTATGAATAAGCTATCATATAATAAATCGTAAGGACTTTTATGTCATGAATTTTATCATATAAAATTCATTACTCTAGACCAACTGAAATTGCGCAAAGCCATTCTTTATGTGCGACCAAATAGGTTCATGTGACATTAGCAGCGAACCAAAACCATTTTGGTATACAAGTTATGAACGGTCTCTAGCGAGGCATTATGACTACCTAAGTAGCATGAATACCAAAATAGATACAACCTAATGAATAACATATGTCATATCCTTTTGTCGTGCGATATCATTTGATTAAACATAAGGCATGGAAAGTCACCGTTAATGTTCAATCGTACTAGTATCGATCTTTATGTAGACAAAAAACATCCAAATAACATTAATCATATCAATTTACTTGGATTTGGTCATTTAACAGTCTAACAAGTATAGGGATCCACTGATATCTCTCTATATACGAAAGGGGCAAATTTAATCTTGATTACACACCTTCCCATACAATTTACATGGTAACAAATCACAATCACTATAATCGTCCGGTTAAATGCAATGTTTGAATGTGTCAAATTACCATGCTCATGATATTGAAGTCTATGGTAATCTCAAGACGAATGACTAAATGATATACATATCATGATTAACACGTATGACGTAATCCATTTGGTGTTCCCATAATTGGTCAATCTAGTACCTTGTTCCTTAATAAGTACTCATAATCTTGATTCATATCCCTATATTTATGATCATCACATGACCATCAATCAAGAATCACACCAGTCTTAACTCATTATAATTCCTAGTATAATGACCGACTAAAGACATTTCAGATATTTCAATGAATACACATGGATCTTACTATAAGGTAAACATGCAATCACTTATAATAATAAAGCAAACAAAAACCTATATTTTATTAACGAAAATTATAAGATAAACAATGTTTATAGATTGACCTAAGGCACATGCTCCAACATCGTCCAATTATACTACTAAACAAACCCTATATAAGTCTAAGTATTCACTTATCAAATACCTCCAAACTTAGGATTTTGCACATCCTGAGCAATAATATATTCTACTTAGTACTCTTACTACTACTACTACTTATAATCCTTACTAGTTTCACATGGTTCATGAAATATCCTTTAATTCAAATAAGTTCAAGTTAATAATCCACTCAAGAGTTTTTATTCTTTAAAACTATTACTTTCAAAACATGTAGCTTTAACGACACATATAATTCACTTTTAAAACTCAAAAGTAGTTCACAAGCAAAACCATCATTACTCATAAGTTTATTTCACCTTGAGACTCAAGCAGCAAATGTACAATCTCATGATTTCTCATTAAGCACAAAAATTCACAAATAAGCGTAAATCATACTATTTTGTAGACTTTAATACTTCAAGACTCCATAGGACTTCATATAGTTGGAAAGAAAACTTTACTTAACTAAGTTACTAGTACTCAAGATAAATATTTTCATTTGAAAGGTTTTAACTTTACTTATGCCTTTCTTTCTTTATATATATATATATATATATATATATATATATATATATATATATATATCTTTTCTTTTTGTATTTTTTTAGTTATACAATCCCTGTTCCTTTTCCTGTGGATTATGTTTTCTCACTTTTTCCAACCATTGAGTTCAATGCTTCTTTTCTTATAGTACTTGTGGTACTGTCTAATTTTTTGTTTTAAAACTCTTGTTAGCACTTCTCACTTTCATTTTATCAAGCAAGTTTCAAATCCAACTTTTCATTTGAAACAATGCCTATCTCTTCCCCCTTTGTTACTAAGTCATTATCTATCTTAAACTTAAATAAGATTCATACTTATTATAGAATTGCTTAGATATCTAAATTTTTCCACAATAATTTTTCTGATATTCTTCTTGTTTTTGTTTCAAATTCATGGTTTTCCCTACTATAGGTTTCTAATCATGAAATAATATCATTGTTTGCTACAGTTCTTATTTTAATTTGATAGCACTCTCTTAAGTTTCATATCAACAAGATACTTGTATTTTTATTCATTCTCAATTAAAGGCATGAACTTTGCAAATGACTTACTCGTTTCATTACTATACTACTACATATAACCTAATAAATAGTACTTTACACATTTAAATAATAAATAAGTGAAATAGATACACTATCATTCTTTCCTCTTTAACTGCTTCAAAAATAAAAGTTTGTGATCATACCTGCAGTGTTTATCTTTAATTCATCATTTCTTACCATTTCCCAAAGTGTTGATGCCCCTAAATTTAAACCTAACTTTGTCCTTAACGTTCAAAAATAAGCCTGAAATATAAAAACACTAAACACAAAAACATATATAATATAATATAATAACTAAACATAAAAATGCATAAATATATATTTTTAAACAACTACTAAAGTGACAAAATATCCCAATATCTAATTTGAGGATTCTGCATATGTTAAGACTTCTCAATTCTGATTCACCCGACAAATGGTCTTTCCTACAAATTTAACACAAAATATTTAAAATTACGAAACTGCTAAAATGTTTGGATTTTTCTAACTAAAAAATGTAAATAACTGAAATTTAAAAATTGAAATTAAAAACTCATTGGCTACCTCCCAGTAGTGCTTCGTTTAACGTCATTCGCCAAACATCTTTTTACTCGTTTAGTCCGAGTCTAAATCAAGATGCTCCATGATTTTGGATGTTTGAAACAACTGCTTATCCACGAATACTTCGGTTATCGGCTTCCATATATCACCTTCTTTTTTAGGTAACCTATATAGATGGTCCGCAACAAAATTTTCACTTATATCTTTAGTTTCCAAATCAAACTCTTGCAATAATAAAACCCGTCTAATCAACCTTGGTTTTGTATCCTTGTTTGCCAACAAATAATGGATTGTTGCATGGTCAGTGTACATAGTGAATTTTGATCCCACTCTGTAAGCTCTAAACTTGCTAAACGCAAACACCATTATCAATAGCTCATTTTCTGTGGTAGTATAATTTTCTTATGTTGGATCTAATGTTTTGCTTGCATAGTATATTGTTATAATTGTTCTATCTCTTTGTTGGCCTAACAGTGCTCCTACAGCATAGTCACTTGCATTGCACATTATTTCAAAGTGAGACCCCCAATCTGGTACTACCACAATAGGTGTCGAAAACAAAGTTATTTTCAAGGGCTCAAATGCATTTATATATGTAGGACTCAATTCAAATGGAACATCTTTTTCCAACAGCATGCACAGGGGTTTATTCATCTTTGAAAAGTTCTTGATAAACCTGATATAGAAACCCGCATATCCTAAAAAGCTCCTTATATCTTTAATGTTTCTTGGTATAGAAAGTTTCTCAATTGGCCCTATTTTTGCTCTATCAACCTTTTATCCATGAGTAGACACTCTATGCCCCAAAATAATTCCTTCTCGAACCATGAAGTGAAACTTTTCCCAATTAATTATTAAATTTGTTTCTTGACATATTTTCAATATCAAGGCCAAATTTTGTAAGCATAAGGCGAACAATGCTTCAAATACTGAAAAATCATCCATAAACACCTCCATAATATCGTCAACCATATCAAAGAGAATAGGCATCATACATCTCTAAATTGTTTATTGGTGCATTGCACAATCCAAGTAGCATCGGTCTAAATGAAAATGTTACATAAAGACAAGTTAACATAGTTTTCTCTTGATCTTTTGTTGCTATAGCAATTTGATTATATCCTAAATACCCATTTAGGAAACAATATATTCATATCCTGCTAACATATCCAACATTTGATCAATGAATGATAAAGGGAAAGATCTTTTAGTGTAGCTTTATTTAATTTTTGATAATCAATGCAAACTCTCCCACCAGTAACTATTCTAGTGGACAAGATCTCTCTATTTTTAGTCTGAATAATGGTCATTCCTCCTTTCTTTGGTACAACATGTATCAATGAAACCATTGAACTGTCTAAGATAGCATAGATGATTCGGTATTCAACCTTTTTAAAATCTCTTTCTTTATGACTTCTTTCATCACTTGATTTAACCGCCGTTAAGGTTCAATCGATTGATTTTGATTCTTTTCAATTTATATCTTATGCATACAGATAGTTGGACTAATTCCTCGTAAATCTTTAATTGTCCATCTTAATGCTGACTGATGCTCTCTCAAAACTCAAAGCTATTTTCTTCCTCTAACTATTTCAAAGCTATAGAAATAATAATAGATACGTTGAATTCTCTCCTCAATACGCATATATCAAATGTTTTATGAAAGGTTTTAACTCCACTGTTTGTTCAATAACTGCACTCTCCACTTCCTTTTCTAGTTTCTCAAAACTTGTATGAAACATTTAGGGTCCTATTGGTGATAAAATATTAACTACTTCCTGAAGTTCACCTTTAATTACAGAGCTTGTTGTTATGCTTTGAACTAGACAATGCTCTAGCAGGTCTTCTAGCTTATATTCCTTTGTTATCTCTAAAACACAATCAGACATTAGATCTCTGGCTTCGATACTTTTACAATGCGCTCCCTCACTTAGAAATATTAAAGCCTTGTAGATATTGAATAGAACTTCCTCATCATTTACTCGTAACCTTAATTCTCCCTCTTGAACATCTATCAAAGCTCTTGTAGTTGCTAGAAATGGTCTCCCTAAATTTAATGGTACCTCTGCATCCTATTCCATATCTAACACTACAAAATCATTAGGAAAAATAAACGCATCCACTTTTACCAATACATTTTCAATCACTCATTTTGGATAAGTCAATGACCGATCCGCTAATTGCAAAGTCATGTTAGTTGGCTTCACTTCTTCCAAACCTAGCTTCTTAAAAACTGATAAGGGCATCAAATTTGTGCTTGCTCCCAAATCATATAAGACCTTATCAAATAAATGTACTCTTATAGTGTATGAAATTGAGAAGTTTCCTGGGTCCTTCAATTTTTTAGGTAATTGCTTTAGTAAAATAGCAATCCATTCGTCTGTCAATTTTACCGTTCCATATTCTTCCAATCGCACTTTCTTTGCCATCATGTCTTTCAAAAACTTTGTATAATTAAGTATATGTTCCAATGCATCAGCAAAAAGGGATGTTCAAACTTCTCGAATTGTTCTCGATGTTTTTGCTTCATGCATCATTTAGGATATGGTAGTGGTGAATTGATTAATGGTGGGTTTTCAGTAAATGTCACTCTCTCTGGTACCAAATCTTTTTTCTACCTTTCTCCCCTACTTTCTTTTGAGCCAATTCTAATTTTTCTATTGGTGCAACTTCTTTTTGATTACTTGTGCAATTTTCCACGTGTTTTGAATCTTTTCGGTGCTGCTCCTCAATTGGTCTCCTTGTGTCATTTAATGTATCTTTTGGTTGCATTAGATCATTGGTTGTTTTCCACTTCTTAATTAGACTGCATTTACGATCTCCATAGGATTCGTGCTTGTGTTACTTGAAATTTTCCCTTCATTCCTTAAATACAAAGCAATGGCTAGTTGACAAATGTATCTCTCTAGATTCTTAATGGATTATGTCCTTTCATCATCCATCCGCTTAAGAGTTTTTTCATATTTTCCATCTCTTTCTCATGCCTCTCACGACGTTCCCTATTATTGATGTCAATGGCTTGCAAGAATCTTTCAATTGACTTCAATAAAGTCATTTCTTCACTTTGGCCTAACTTCCCTTGTTGAACTTGTTGATCAAAACTTGAAGGTAGCTTCTGATCATTATCAGGATTTCCATATGAGAAATTTGGGTTGTTGTATTCTTGATAATATCTTGGAGGAGCCTTTATCCTCACCCCTGAAGTTGTTCATATAGTTCTGTTTGTTCATAAAGTTGACATCTTCAAACTCCATCCCTTATTGCACGTCCAATGGATTAACCACCATAGCTAGGTGATTAACGGGTTGCTAAATTGCTTGCACTTGTGGATTTGGTTGTCCCATTTATAGCTTCACCATCTGACTACTTAGGTTTGATAGTTGTGCCATGATTGTTATTTGTGAGTCAATCTCATATACTCCTGCTGGCTTTCTCACTGTAGAACAAGTTCTTGCTATAGAATTCTAGGGCATAAGTTCTAGAAGATCTAATTGCTCCATCTTCATTTTTTGTTAGTAAAGAACCACCTGCTGCAGCATCCACTAATGTTCTTGTACTGTGATTCATTCCATAATAGAAGATTTGTAGTTATGCCCTCTTCACATATCCATGTCCTGGATATGTCCTCGGCATTTCTTTGAATCTTTCCTAAGCCTCTATATGAGACTCGCTATCCTCTTGCTTAAATTAGTTAATTTCCAATTTCCTTTCACTTACTTTCACTAGAGGAAACAACTTGTCTAAAAATCTTTCATTGATAACCGTCCATGAAGTCATGCTCCCTGCATTCAGTCCTTGGAACCATGATTTGGCTTTTCCACCCAATAAGAATGGGAAAATCCTCATCCTGATTACTTATTTCGTAGCTCATATAATTTGAACAATGTTACACTTCTCCAAAAAATTCTTCACATGTGCAACTGGATTTTCGTTTGGTAGCCCATTGAATAGGTTATTATGCACCATGTTCACAAGAGAAGGTCTCAAATCAAACTTGGTGAAGTTGGCTCAAAGCCTCATCACTTTGTTGTATGTCTCTTGAACTTCTGGTTTGAAGTAATCTCAAAGACATCTTTGTCCTCATATTTTGTCTTGTATTACTAGATCACCTTCGAGTTTATTATTCCCTCACCCCTGATTTTGGTACCGGTTACCCCCTTGATCATCCGCCATCTTAGTTCCTTTCTTCTTCTTTTCCTTATTAGTTTAATCGATTTTTGGATTGTAAGGCTACAAGTCCTTATCACCTTGACTACGCATGCACTAACTATTCCCTGAGAAATAAAACATAAAAGATCAAGTGTAGATCATCAAACTTGAAACTAAAACTTTTTTTTTATTTTTTTATTTTTTATAAACTTGAATATAAATTATTAAAAATAAAATCTTAACAATTGTGTAAGCTAACTATACTAGTCACTAAAAGACTCATTGGTCTTCATCTTAATGCTGCATATCTCATAGATGAGTTGGGCTACCTTATCCTCAGTGAAATATTCCCTAAGGAACTCATCTATTATAAGGTGTCATGAGTTAATGCTGCCAAGGTCAAGATAAAAGAGCCAGTGTTTGGCCTTATCCTTTAAGAATAATGGGAAAGCCCTAAGCTTTACCGCATTCTCTTCCACTTGAGGAGGTTTTATAAACTGGCAACTCGTCTGAAACTCTTGTAAGAATGCCATCGGTCTTCACTTCCTATGCCATAGAACGTGGGCCTGAAGTGAATAAAATGAGACTTAAGCTAGATTGCTTTTCCGTTTGGTGGAAAGTTTATGCAGAGGGGTTGCTGAGCAAGAACATTTTTGAGATCTTCATTGATGCTCCCCATGGTAATATGGCGATCAACGCCAGTGTGGCAAGCGTCGTCCGCCTTGGTAAGTTGGGGAAAACTAGGCTCTTTGTTTAGAGCTTTCCTAGCCAACCTTTGGTAGGTTCTGTCAATTTCTAAATCAAAAAGTAACAGAGAACCTGTCGATTAAGATCAAGTTATCCTTCTGTGCACAAACTAGTAGACTCAGAGAACAAAACAATAACAAAAAGAAAAGAAAATTTAAACTCCATTTGGAACCGAATCCCCAGCAACGGCGCCAAAATTTGATCACGTGTCATGCGTGTCAAATATAACCCATAAAAGTTTACCAATACTATTGGAATGTAGTACAGTTAAGCATGGGGTCGAATTTACAGGATTCTGTCAAATTAATTTTAACAAATAGAAATGTTAAATCTATGGGGTTTTTGAAAAAGTTTTATCCTAAAGCTCTACTTAGTAAGAAAGTAAATGATTGAAAATTCAGACATAGTCAAGCATACATAAGTTTAGGAATCCACAATCTAGCCCTATATTGTTTTTATGTCTTATATCTTTAGTTTTGAAAAACGGGTTTTAAAATAGTTTAATTAGATAGGATATAGTTGTTAGGGACACCAACACCGTAGTTCCCTTATTCACGATAGATAGGGCAACCACTCTCTAAATACTTCTCTTACTCCACCGTACAACCTTGGGCTACTGCTCTCAAGATTTAGCACATGAGCAGCATTAATTGCTCTATAGGAACACCTACCCCTAGATAACCTTGGGCAATCACTCATAAGATTTAACCTAGTTCTCGATGTTATTCACTTAGAATAACAAGTGTGTTAGGTTTCTTGTTCTAGGTGATTGCCATTTCTAAACCTAATTGGTATACGGACTCAACTCGATTGACAGCACGTTGATTTGTTTTACACCTAGACATTTGCAATGAATAATACAAACTCTAAACTACCAGTGAGACATCGTTGAAAACCATAACATAAAGATAGAGAACTGAAACAAAACATTACTCTTAAAGAAAACCTCAACAAGACATGAAACAAACCAACTACTAGCTAGAGAGCTTTATCCCCTACCTAGGTATGAAAGAACTTAGCCAAAAATGGCAACTCTACATTGCTCTACTCCTAAATCACTTTGAATTACAATGTGTTTTTGTTCATAGAGGTCCCTCCTTTATATAGGTGAGTCAAGGTACAAGAATAGCAAATCCCAAGAAATAAGAACCTTCTAAAAATTGTAAAACTTTTATTATGCGAATCTGGCAAAGTCGGTGGCAGCGCCGTTATATGGGAACGACACCGGATGGCGGCATGGCATTTTATAAAAATTATCGGTCTTCAAGTAAGTCTGAAACTTCTAAATTTGGTATTGGCTCTGTTGGTGGCGTGGTTAATAAGTCGTCATTTGTGCTATATTTTAAGGTGGTTTTACCACTTACTTCATGACTTTTATCATAATTTATGTTGTTAAATCATTATTCTTTCTATGTTTAGGTCAAAACAGACTTTTATACAAAAAGGAGCGATTTCCATAGAAATTCAGTCAAAAGCTGAAAATAGGCCTAGTGCTTTGACAGCGATCTTAGTACAAAGCCAAATCTGGAGAAATCTCTACGATATCACTGCGATACTCGGTTTCTACTTAGCTATGTTCCGAATCAATCCCAACAAAGTTCCTACGCCATCAAAAATTGATGTCGCGTCATACACCACCAAAAATAGTCAAGATTTATCGACTACTTGGATTTATAGTTAGGCAAGTACAAGGTCAAATTTATAGAGATTGAGATTTTTTTTTTTAGGTTCTAGGAAAAATAGGTATTATTTTGAAAACAAAAACTAAATTATGCTAGGAAATTAAATGCATGCAAAATAAAATACTTATTAACTAAAATCAATAAATAAAAGACTTTAGACCAAGGCATAAATTGACATTATAGGGAACGGATTTGATCATTGGTTTATCAAATGTTTGTCCTAGTACTAATTCTCATAGATAGGCTTATATTGACTCTCATCACTTGGTTCTCCTCATGTGAGTGGAAAGAACGTGCGACACAACCACATACTAACTATAACTCAAAAACTTTGGCCTAGATAGTGCAACTTAGCCACTCATTATCATAGAGTCAATTCTGAAATTTATTCAATTAATAAATAAACATTTAGAATATAAAAAAGAAATAAAATCTTACAAAGACTAAATGGTTGAATCATAACAAGACGTTTCCACACAAGGATTCAAAAGTAAAACCTAACACAAAAGTTTTTCTCACTGAAATTCTATATATCTTTCGTCATTTTTGGTTTCCTATTTATAGTAGGAATATGATAAAATAAGATCCAAATGGAAATATTAAGAAACGACCGAAGTAGAAACATCCTGATTTTTCCAATGCCGTACGTTCAAAATGCCAAATTGATGGGAAATCTCAACGACATCGCCACGATACTTGGTTTCTAGCCTGTTATGTTCCGAATCGAGCCCAACAACATGCAAGCGTTGTACATATAAATGAAATTTCTATGAAGGCACTAAGGTTTTCCTTGAGATACAAACTGTCTTTTTCTTGGGTCTTCACAAGGCTGTCCCCGCAACATTTACAGTAAGCTTTCTGAATTTCACCCAAGTTTGACCCAACAGTTCCTTGGTGATTTGGCTTTGTAAAGACATTTCTGCTAAAGTGCTAGGCGTATTTTTAGCTTTTTGCCAGAATTACTATAGAAATAACTCATTTTCTATAAAAGCCAATTTTTGACCCAAAAATAGAAAACAATGATTTAACATCATAAATGATAATAAATGTCATGAAATTAGTGGTAAAATCACCCTAAAATATAGCACAAATGATGACTTATCAAATACCCCAAAACTTATACAATTGCTCGTCCTGAGCAAAGGAGCATAAGATAATCAACTTTTATACACAACATACATTTATGCTTTTCTAATGCCGTACACTAACATAAATGGTTTAGTCCAATTTTTCATAAAATTTACCAAATAGAGAACAAGAACTCTTAAGTGAACCTGGTTACTTTGAGTCAAGGTATTTTAGCCATTTTCCCAAGGAATACTACGTAAAATACTAGGACTTGTCGAGAGTAAAGCCATCAATTATTCACAAGTAACCTCGGAACTTTTAACATGCCGAAAACTTAATCTGTAAATAGGGCATTGAATAGCAAGATTCCACAAATAGAAGATTATGTAACCATTCCACTGATTATTTTTAAAGGCAACGGCAAAAAGGACCATAGTTTTTGCAAAACGGACCCCAATTTTAAAAAAATTTAATGCATATGTGAAATGACCCAACTACCCCTCCATATAAACGGGATTTTACTTACCCATACTATGCTCACACCCACTCACCTATACCCCTGTTACCCCTCTCTGGAATCCCGCCCTTACTTTTGGCCCAAATCCGATAAAATCTGAGCGAAACCACATCGATTTAATGATGTGGGTGTATTCCCCACTTATTTTCATGTTGATTTCTGGGTTTTCTTGATTTTTTTTGCGTTTTTTATGTTGGTAGTGGTGTTTGTAGTTTTGTTTTTGGGTTTAGGGCTTTTCATTTGGAACTTGAATCTCGAATTTTTGGCACAAAATATCGATAAAATTTAGAATATCTAGCGATTTCGAGCAAGACCCACTAGTTTTTTGGTATGTTTCATGTATTTTTTGGAGTTTTAAAACTTTTTGTTCGTTCTTGTTGCCTATGGGTTTCGGACACATAGGGCCGATACCGTTTTGGAAGTCTCGGTGACACAAGTTGAAGAACGCTTTGGATGTCTTGGTCAAACAAGTATGAGGCCTTTTAAGAGGTTTCGATCGGCTCCCACCGAGACCTCTTCAAAGGTCTTAGTGGGAGTCAGTCGAGTCCTCTAAAGATGTCTCGGTGTAAGACGACCGAGGCTTCTAATGAGGTCTCAGCCATATGTGACCGAAACCCGCGAGCAACACTTCTTCACTTCTAAGGCATGGGGTAAGTAATGTTATTTCTGGAATTTATGAAAAAAGGTGGGGTACGTTTAGCAAAATTAGGGTATGCTTCAGAAATGGGGTCCGTTAGTAAAAATTAGGGTTCGTTTAGCCACTGGCTTCTTAAAATATCACTTGGGCTCGATAGGACTTTCTTTTGGGTTGTAAAGACTAAGCTAGGCTAACAAGGATGGATATTTAAAGGATTCGAAGCATTGGAAAGAATTACTTAATCTAGGTATAAGCACTCGAGCTAAGTCTTTTTAAGGAGTTTTTATAGACTTTCGCCTTTTATTTTATTTTTAAATCTTTTTTTATGGTCCCTGCTCAATTTTTTAGTAGATTCCGCTTTTTCTCACTTTTTCCCACCACTGGATTCCATGCTCCATTTCCTGTGGAACCTGTGGGACACTCTATTTAAAAAAAACTCTTGTTAGCACTTCTCACTTTCACTATAATTAAGCTAGCTTCCCAATGTAGGTAAAAGGATAATAAGGCCAATGGCTCTAGGTTTCATAATGGGTGGTGAAGAAATTAGGTTGGTTTAGCTCAACTGGGCTAACTAGGGATAAATTTTAGGTGGGCTAAGGCTAAGAGCTTAATAAACAATGTCTACGTCTTCCCCCAAACTTATTCTTAAGTTTATACTCAGTTTCAAATAGATGCAAACTTATCATGGAATCTATAGAGATTTAGTTGACTTTTGTCCTAATGTGACCTTCTACATGCTTCCATATCTAACATAGAGCCTCGACTCCACACTAGCACTCTTTAGTGTAGACTTAGTCAGTTGACCAATCACAAGAACATGATTTTTTCACCTATGTTCTACCCAAGGTCTTTTCCATTTTGGAAACATCAATCCACATATGAGTTCTAAAATTGTCAACCATTGTTCTTAGCTTGAACCGAGTATGCACATTAAGCCCAAAAACATGGATAAAAACCAAAAAGAAATCACAAGTATGGAAAGTGTACACAACCTACCAATCCATCAATTCAATAAATAAAATGAAACCGTATTACCTGAATTTCGTAAGAAAATTTGAAAAAAAATTGAAAATTGCAAAAATTTGCCAAAATCCTTAGGTTCAACCTTGCGTTCCATCAAACTTGCATACCATCATACCCACGAACTTATCCAGAACATTGCCCTCAAAGTTCAAGTAAATAGGATACCCAATACACATTCCAAAAGACAACTAAAATCGAATAATGGATGATAAGAAATGGAATGAAATGCAGTGAAATGAGTACATGGATAAGCTGAAAATGCATGCAAATAATGTGATGTGCGGTGATAGTACAAAACATAACATCATCGTAATGTATCTCCTTCGAATATACTACAAAAATAACAAGTTTCTCAGTTTCCCTCACTTAAAATACATACAAAGACATGACAATCAACTCCCAGACTCACTAGAGCGGTCATGCCAATGCTCACTAGACTGGAGGTCTAGAAGGGTGTCTGCATACTCTGTGAAAAATGGGAGGATGAGGGTCCTCCATACTCCTCGTGTGCGTGATAAACCTACTAGTCTGGCATGATTATGAATGGACCATCCGGTATTGGGGGAGCTGGCCGTAGAGGGTGATCATGCACATGTCATGCAACATGTGATCATGATACAAGAAACAGTTGGTCTCCATTTGATTATGGATAATAATGTCCTCTTGGGATATCTGTCCCGGTACGCCTCCTAGTTGTGGTGCAAATGAAGAAGCTCCTGCTGCTGGGGCTCGTACTCCTCTCTTCCTCCCTATGGTTTTCCTAGCTTGGGTCTTCTACTGCTACTGAAGTCGTGCTACTGCTCGGTCTTTCTCTATAATGCGCGCTCTTGCTCATCCTCTAAATCCATCTCCTCTAGACAGTTGTATTTACAGATATCCTCATAGTAAATGGTCAGTAAGGGTGGGATGTCAAACTATAGGTCGACGAGAGGAACTCTCGCTCGTTAGCACAAATCTGTTATAAGTAGAGGGTGCATTCTTTTTCCTCTCTATCATCTCTCTGATAACCTCAAACATAAATCTGTGCACATTAATGTGACCAACACATGCCCATATATGAAAAAGCATTGCACATCGGGGTCATGTCATGTCACCGTGCTGTGTGGTGGGGTAAAGAGATGCATCGATAAAGTAGGACCACACCTTAAGAGTTTTCCTAATGCGGGCCTTAACCAGGTGCTTAGGGTGCTGAGAATAAGAGGCGTAGGTCTAGTCATGTTGTAGGAAACAAGTGAGAGTCGCCTTAACATCAGTAAAAGGTTGGTGAGAGTCATGGGTGTAGTGTAAGTGGGGGATATCAGAAATCCCCAACTCCTCAAAAGAAGGTAGGTCGTAGTAGGAATTAATAACATGGGCACTATATTCAACCTGGACTCCTTTGACTCTGACACTTAAGCTACGATGGATAGTGTGTCCATTCGCATAAAACTTGCCAACTATCTCCTGTCATGAATGGTTTGGTAATTGGCCTAGTAATCCCTAGTAAATAACCCCTAACCACTCTCTTTGATAATGGATGTGACTCTCCTCTCATATTTGGGAGTCTTTATCCCAAATCTCGTCTTAGCTAAGGGTTTCATGTTCTTAATGTTGAGTTCACAAACGTAAACTGGTCAAAAGTCTGGGATGCTTTAGGTGGTTAGGTTTTAGGTATAAGAGGTGGTAACTGACTACCTTTCCTCCGACTTAGTCCTACAATTCCAATGCACTATCATCTCTCCATAGCACAAAAAGAACAACACAACAAACAAACAACCATGCAAGAATTTCAATCGTGAAATCATGAGCAATTCATTCCATGACACTCGACAAATCAAAACCAACGCATTTAAACCAAATAATGCTCAAGTCAACTCACGACTTTGAAAATCCAAGACAATTGTAATTTCGACAAAAAGTTAGGTAAAAACCTATTTTGAAAGCCTGAAAATCAACAAATGTCGAAATCAGTCAAAGGATACTTATACATTATCTCAATCAACTTAGTTGAACACATATACATGCATTATCACCAGCAATTTGAATTTCGGCCAAAGTGTCGACGATGTCGACAATTTTTGAACAAAATCAAACTTTAGAAAATCAAATTTTTGAAAACACACTCCAACATTTCCCCCAAACTTAATTCATAGTTCAATGATCGAATTTAAGCTATCGGAACATTCAAAATCAACAACTAGATTTTTATCCCAATTTTACTTGAAAAACATAGGCTTAATACTCAAAAAAAATTGAGTTTTCGCAAAATCGATCAAAACTTGAAATTGATCTGGAACACCTCAAGTCATTCAACTATCAAAAGACCTTTGGTTTAAACAACCAATTTCACACTAAAGACCTTTGGTTCCCAATAGATCACGGGAGTTTTTTCGGCCTATTAGACACCTCGAGAGCTTGAATAAGTTGACTCCTAGCTCGCGCCTTCAACAAGGTGCTCGCCCAACTTGCGGCTTCATTTGGTCTCCAATTGATTGCGTATCAAAAATGTGATGTAATGTAATTCAAACTAGGAAAATCGGGGATTTATACACTTTGTATGGGTGTTGGTGGTGCTAGGAGATCGCCAGGGTTGTGTGGGTTTAGGGAAGAAAATAGGTTCTGCTCATTTTTAAAAATTAGAAATCAAGTGTAGCGCCATAAGTTCAAACCTATTGCATTGTAGAATCACTAGATGAAGTCGTTGGAAAATTAGAAATGACAAAAATGCCCTTCCAGCGTCGTGACAGCACCTTACCCTCAGACTCAAATCGTTAGCACATCGCTGGCCAAAAAAAATCGAATATTCATGAATACGGAATATTCTCTCAATGCCCTCACAAAGTCGTACATTCAAGTACGCGGTGCTGTGAAATCGTTGGCCGTAAAAACATAAAAAACTTCCAAATTTTTAGAGTGTGTGTATATCCATGTCGTGCATGCAAATGCATCAAAAAATTAAGTATACCTGACTTAGGAGCCCACCAAAAGTCGTAGGAACATGCAACAAATCGCAAATCAATCATTATGTCTCTACAAGATTTTGAGGTATTAGAGATATGCAACAAATTCCATCAAACTTTAATTCCTCTAATTGAATTGACCCAAATCAAATTATTCAAATTCAAAGTTATTCAATCTCAAAATAACTAAACCAAGTTCATACAAAATAGCTAAGTAAACAAATGAATGAATGTGGGCAGCCTCCCATAAAGCACCGGTGTCTAACGTCGAGGGCCCGATGCTACTACTTGCTTGGACTAGTCAGAGTCTCAATCAATCACATCAATTAGTGGTTTCCTTTCCTTGGCAGGCGGTGGACACTTTCTGACGCTTAATAGTTCTCTAAAACTTTTTCAAGCACAACTTGCCATTGTTATAAAGCACCTCTTTGTCACCAATTCTGAATGTGATATTATCATTGTAGACATCAATGTCGGCTTTGGCTATGTAGAGGAACGGCATCCCAAGCAACATGGTTTTGATCTCACAAAGCCCTTCACCATTGATTGCGAAGTCCACTAAAAACTCAAACTCTCCAAGTCTAATAGATACCTTCCTCGCAACTCCATAGATCTTTGTATGCACACCATTTGCTAGAAAAGCAACCCTATCCGGGGTTTACTCAATGATTTCCAACTCAGTTGCCTGCAGGAGTTCTATATAAATGTTGTTCTTGAATGTTCATGTCTCAATGAACGATGAATGCACCATCAGACCCACTTTCCCAAAAATGCATAAGATATGGTTGGATGACGATGGCTTTGCCTTCTTTCTCGCACTGTAAATCTCCTTAAGTCAATAATTTGATGTCAACCTCTAACCTTTAGGCACTTTGTCCCCCTTTTGCTGCCTCTTTCTTTTCTTCTCTCGCCCATCTTCTTCAAATGATTTATGACGAATTCCATACTATCATGTGCATCATCATTAGTAGGGGGCAAAAATGCATATTTAGTGCAAACATAAGAGGATAAGTCCAAACAGTTAGGAACAACAAAGTGAACTACCCTATCATTATTCTCAAGTGAAATATCACTGAAGACATCAATTTTAGCTCTGGTCGTTTCCATAAAAGGCCTCCCTATGACAACCGAAGTAAGTTTGCACACCGAAGTGTCCTACATGTCAATGACATGGAAATTAGTAGGAAAGTCTAGGTCCTCAACACGAATAGCCACATATTCCAACATACCAATCAGTCAGATTGAAGATCCATCTGCTAAATGGATAGTTATGTCAGTACACTTTAAAGCATGATCATGCATGGATAAGAAAATAGAATATGACATCATATATATTGATGCACCTCAGTCAAACATTACCTTTTCTACATGCAAACCTCCTACTAAGCAAGTAATGTTAAATATACCTAGATCACCACATTTCAGTGGTGTATATGTGTTACTTGCCAGGATATTCTCCTCTTTATGTCCAGAAAGTCCTGCGATGTCAAATGACTCGCAAGATTCTTTGAATTTTAGCTAAATTTTCTCTTTCTCCTTCAGCTTTATTTTGGCTTCCACATATTCCTCGAATTGGTCCTTGGTAATGAATGGATACCTCTTTGGATACAATCTCTGAGGAAATGGTGCCCTATGTTGGATGGTACTAATTCATCATCCTCTATTAGTACTCCTCTTAGTTTCCTCTGTCAAAGATGATGCGTTGATATAGGAAGTAACATTCACATGTGCGTTAGGGTTCAAGCTTGCAATTCCTTGAACGAAGCTTCAGTCATAGCCTCGTATTACTTCTCTGATAAGACCAACTAATTCATCATCCCCTCTAAGGTGGGTCCCTATAGATGACGTGGGTGGCTCTGTGGTGCTACCGGTAATAGCTATCCCCTGGGCACAAAATTCAGGTAATTTTAATTCGTAGCAGCATAGTTGAAGTTAGGATTTATGTCCTTTCCTAATTGAAATTACTTTGCTACCCGAATTGCCTTGCTAGTGGTCCTAGAAAGTACCCAGCTGGCTTTACCTCCATAGTATCCTTGGAGAGTTGACGATACTCGTATGTAAAGTGACTTGGCTTGGAGAAAATCCAGCAAGCTTTCGCTTTGCCTTTCTCTACCATCATCTATTTGGCCATAGACTTGAGCTCCGATAACTTTTTCTAAAATCTACTCTGCCCTGAAGATACCGTGGCCCCTCATCTCTCACTGGTCGGTCCATACTGCGTAGCTTTATTGGCTACATTTCCTATGTATCCCCTAGCCACATTAGGTGTGATATCAAATATACTATCATTGCACACTGTATGAAGAAGCCTTTTCTCATTGTATGTGATCCCTTCATATAAGCTTTCTATTAGAGATTTCTCGCTGAGACCATACTGAGGAAATGCCTTGCACAATCTTTCGAATCTCTCCCAATTTTGTGGCAATGACTCATCATCCTTCATGACAATGTGTGATATCTCCTTTCTTAGCTGAGTGATTCTCATTGCTGGAATATTGTCATCCTAGAACTTCTAATGTAGCTCATTCCAGTTTCTGATGGAACCAGTCGGTAACTAGTCTAGTGCAACATCCTTGAGACAGAAAGGAAACACCTTTTAGTCTCACTAGATCAGCATCAACTCTAGCAGGTTTCATGCCTACTACCACCACCTCAAACTTTATGAGGAACTTATAAGGATCATCATTCTCTTTCATGTGAAAGTTAAGCACCTTATGTATTAATTATGACTTTAGCTCGAACTGACTGGTGGCTATCGGATACTCAATACATAGTGGTAACGAGCCTCCTCGGTGTTGGTTCGCTTCCTTGAAAGAGAGCTCCCTTTCCTGCCTCGGTTCTTGCCTTGCATTCTGCTGGTTATTCTGCCAAGTAGCCTACACAACTGGAAGATTCTGATTTATCACATTGTCCTTCATAGTCACCCTTTACAATTCTCTTCTTCTATTTGTTATGTTCCTTCTCCACTAAATTCAATCAAATTTCGGATCGAAGGGAACCAATGAATCTGAGAAAAGTGAACATTGGTCCTACAACCATATTACAAAAACAAAAAAAACCTAAAAGAAAACAATTAGCACCAATCCCTAGCAACAACATCAAAAATTAATGGCACGTCGTACGGCTTCAATAATAGTCTCGATTTGCCAACTACTTAGATATGTAGCAAGGCAAGTACGGGGTCGAACCCACATAGATTAGGATGTTCTTTTTTAGGTTCTGGGAAAAATAGGTGTTATTTTGGATACAAAAACTAAATTATGCTAGGAAATTAAATGAAGGCAAAATAAAACACTTAAAAACTGAAATCAATAAATAAAAGACTCTAGACCAAAGAGTGAATTGACATTTTAGGGAATGGATTCGATCGGCGATTTATCAAATGTTTGTCCAAGTATTGATTCTCATAGACAAGCCTCGTCATAAATTCTCCTCATGTCAGTGGAGGGAACGTGCGATACAACCACATACAAACTAGACTTATAGAGCCACTAGATATGCCATAGGTTTTCAACAGACTAGCAGCATTAGCACTCTATGAAAACACCTATCATGAGTGATAACTAATGTTGAGTTGTCCACTTGTCACGCTTGGAAATTACAAACCATTGCCATCCATCTCATATCTCGATTGCACAGGGACATACCGATTACCGACAGATAAGGCCCGACTTGCCACCTAACGTAATCCCTCCTACCGATTTGCGGTAGGATCACTGGCAATAGTATCTAACCGTAATCACCGTGCACATGCACTTACACAACAAAAGGGGAAACTTAAGTCTTAAAGCTATAATTAAAAAACCTTACACAGTGATGCAATTATAATTACAAAAACTAGCAAGAAACAAATTAGTAATTGAAGTGCATAAACCTCTCGAATCTTATAAATCCCTAGAACTCAAACACTTTGGCCTGGATAGTTGAACTTAGCCACTCATTATCATAAAGACAATTTTGAATTTTTTTCAATCAATAAATCAGAATGTTAAATATAAAATTGAAATAAAACTTACAAATACTGAATGGTTGAATCTAAACAAGACATATCCACACAAGAATTCAAAATTAAAACCTAACACAAAAGTCTTCCTCTCTATAATTTGATATATTTTTCGTCATTCTAGGGTTTCCTTTTTATAGTAGGAATATGATAGAATAAGATCAAAAACAGAAATCTTGAGATATGACTGATACGGGGCGCAAATATAATAGTTCGATTGTAGTAATAGTGTAACCAACTTACATTGATTACGGATATCATCCTCAGGGAAAGGTGTATTGCACTTAGTATAAGTCAAAATTACTCTATAACTAAGGAAATCCTTTTTAATTTGAGTTTTAAACTAAACTAATTTAATCTAATCTAATCAATATAAATATTTTCAAACTCTTATATTAAAAATATCTTATTTCACAACTCCACTTAGGCAATGAATAACTATGTTTTTCAACTCTCTTCCTTCATCTCCATTATGTGTTGTACAATGCTTAATTAAAATGGGCAGATTCCCTTCAAATCCACTTCAACCCACTGTCGTAATGGAAAAAATTCTAATGTGCAAACTAAAACTCTACTTATCAATGAGAATAACGATAAATGTGAATAACGTAAGATCTACATTGGTTTAAGTTCCAAATATTGTATTCATAACCAATTAAGGTTACTATCCATGCCTCCCTAATCAATAACTATGTATCGATGTAATATGTTTTATAGTTGTACATTCCATATCTGGCTTAAAAGCTTCAATGGCCATGATAATTTCTAAACCCTAATATCAAAAAACATGTGATCAATATATTCATAGCATTACGCTCAGAATCATTACAAATTCTAATCATTGCACATTTCAACATTATAATTCACCCATAACTACTTTAGCATAGCATTCACATCATATGATCCATTGATCCCTAAGATTAATGAACTACACACATCATTGAAATAAACATGTACATAATTGTATTCATTGCAATCAAAGGTTAAATGAATAACTTCAATTTAAAAAAAAAAACAATACCGAATCACCACATGTGAGCCTTCAATATTTTCTCTTCCAAAAGATTTTCTTAATACTCAAAAATAAAGTAAAATTAGGTTAATTGGTTGTAATGTTAGCTAATTAAAGGTATTGGGTGATAATCTATATGTTTACTAGGTACTAATACCTATTTATACTCCTAAGATACTTTAGAAAAATAATTATAAACCCTAATAGATAATTCTAAACGAAATATACCTCTAACTTTCTATTTTCTTTAGTCTCGGCACTGGCAGTTAATGATTTGGCGCTGTGTGTATAATGACACGGCGCTGTGAGAACTTCGGCCACTTTTTGTGTTTTTACTCCCATTTAGTAGACTCGACACCCTATGTAAACAACCCCGGCGCTATCCCTTGTAACTCACTGCATCGCCCTTACGCCGACAATCTTGACCTCCTTTTCTTCTCTTCTTGGTCTTCCACATTGTCCCTATGTTGTTCAGCCTTCTTCCTACTGAGTCAACCATCTTAGCTACGGCATCAACCTTCTTTTTATGCTTTTATCCTCGAATCTTCACGAAATCACTCGTTTGTCTCTTTTACACCTTGTATACCTGAAAATACATAAATATTATTAATTTAAGCCCATTCCAGGATATTTATACAAAATTTACTACTAAACTAATACTTTGTATAAGTCTATATAATCACTTATCAAAAAACCCTAAGGATTTCGCACGTCTCGAGTAAAAATACATTTTACTAAGTGTTCTTACTACAACTACTAAAGTTCATATTCATTTCACATCATTCATGGAGTATCCTTTAATCCAAATAAGTTCAAGTTAATAATCTATTCAAGAGCTTTTATTTGCCAAAACTTATACTTTTCAAAAACATGTAGCCTTATCAATACATACAATTTGCTTTGGAAACACCAAAGTAGTTTACAACCAAAAACATCACTACTCACAAGTTTGTTTTACCTCGACACTCAAGTAGCAAGAGTACAATCTTATGATTTCTCATTAAGCGCAAGAATTTTAAATAAGCATAGATCATACTAGTTATGTAGACTTTAGCACTTTAAGAGTCAATAGGACTTAATATAGTTGGAATGAAAACTTAACTAAATTAAGCTACTAGTCCTCGAGCTAAATCTTTTATTTAAAGAGTTTTAATCTAACTTCCACATTTCTTTTCTTATTTTATCTCTATTTTCTTTTCTATTCTCCTCATATATTTTAGTTGTATGGTCCTTGCTCCTTTTCCTATGTATTCCGATTTTCCTCACTTTTTTCAACCATCAAGTTCTCTGCTCATTTTCTTGTAAAACTTGTGGGACTCTCTATTTTCTATGTAAAACTTTTGATGGCACTTCTCACTTTCTTTCTATCAAGTAAGTTTTCTTGTAAAACTTGTGGGACTCTCTATTTTCTATGTAAAACTTTTGATGGCACTTCTCACTTTCTTTCTATCAAGTAAGTTTTAACTCCGACTTCTTTATTAAAAATCATGCTTATTCTTTTTCCTTTTAGTACTAAGTCTATTTATTTTTTATATTCTCGAGTAAGATTCATACTTGTTATAGAATTTCTTAGAGATCTAACTTTTTCCACAAGAAGTATTCAAGTATTATTCTTTCTTTTGTTTTAAGTTCATGGCCTTCCCTAATTCTAGGTTTATAATCAATGACTTTTACCTTTGTTTGCTACATTTCTCATTTTCTTCAAAAATTGAATAACACCCTCTTCAGTTTCATATTAACAAGAAACTTTTATTCTTACTCATCCTTAATTAAAGGCATGAACCTTGCAAATGAACTACTTATTCATTACATATTACTATATATAACCTAATTTATACTATCTAAACACATTCTAATAGGAAAATTTAATACACTATCATGCTTTTCTCTTTAACTACTTCAAAAATAAAATTTTACGATCATACTTGCAGTGATTATTCGTATTCCTTCATTTCTTACAACTTATACCATAGTGTAGTGTTGATGCCCCCAAACTTAGACCAAACCTTGTTCTCAATGTTTAAATATAAACGTGAAACATAAAAATAGTAAAACACAAACATAATAATACAAGATAATAATAATGCATAAACATAGAATTTAAACAACTAATAAAGGTATAAAATATCCCAAATGTAAAGTTAATCAATAGAAATGTATCTCTTATCTCCTTAGGTCTAAAGAAATCTTAAGACTCTGACTTCAGGACTACGCATCATCATCCTCATCATCATCAGCAGCATTATCATCCGCTCTAGCAAAGGATGGTGTCAAAGGACGCTCCACCCTTCTACTTTGCACCACATATAGATCAAACATATAGTTTGGTGCTGCTAGAAAGCTAATAGACCTATCAGTAGGTCTCATCCGTCTGCTCCTCTCATATTTAGCTACATCTCTCTTATGGTTTGCAAATAATATGAAATTCAGTTTTCCACTCAGTCAGTCTTACTCATATCTAATCAAGGCTTCATGATACTAAGACATGTCCTCTTTGTATTGCCTCCTTATCTCAGCAATCCATAGTCTCTACTACCGTGGAGTCAAGTCCTTTAATGGTACTGGTGGTTGTGGTGGAAGAAGTGGTGGAAAAACCTCAAGACCATCCAAATCATGATCTCCTAAAGTGGGTCTAAGAAATAGCCTTCAGTGAATCTCGACTGGTGATCCTGCTCCTTTCCATATCATTCGTTCTTCAGCTCTTGGCTAACTATGCTACTATTGCAGCTATTGCGCGATCCTATCACACTTTGGCCAACAACTTGGCCTTAAGTTAGTTCATGTCTACTCTCTTCTTTTTATCCTTGAAGTCTTGGTAACCAGTTGGTGATTTCCGTGTGAGTATAAAGTATATGCTTTCTTGGGCGTCAATATCAAATTCTTCATCTTAAAGCACACATCTGAGTAGTCAAAATTGGAAACAATAGTCTTTTTCCTCTCTCTAAAATTATAGACTACTTCGTGTTCTTTTAGATGATCTCTCCCACGTTGATCTCCCCGTTCTTTGTAATCTCAAACAAACAAGCCGCATTTGGCTTGTTCATCTCGCCGTGCTGAGTGGCTCTATACAACGAAGCAACTAGAAAGTGTTGCTACATTCCATAAACTTTCCTTACACTCTCCTTCTTAATGTGCTTCGACACATTCTCAGCTCCTATTACCTATCTTTAGTGTCCTTAGACAACCAATGTTCTCTATATGGCTTTAAAAGGGTATAGGTTACAGGGTTTCTTATATAAATTATATCGAGAACTTTGGTCAGCTTCAACCATACTCAAGTGTTATAAACCATTGATGTTATTTATGTAACGCACATTAAAGGAGACAAATACCCCTCTCACCTTCACTCGGTCTCTCTTCTTAGTAAACTTCGCATTAGCATAAATTCATAAACAATTTCACTCACTATTTTAACCTTGTTCTCCCTATAGTCTGGAGTGAATTGCTCCCTACTTTGTTGCCTAATAAAGTTGTTTATTCTTTTGTCATACTTAGCCAACAAATTAATTCCTCACTCGCAAATGAAATCTCTATGCTCAATGACATCATATTTATCCTTAGCCTCTCTACTAATGTAGTACTTAGACTTGAACAGCCTAGGTTCCTCCTCATTAGGATCTCTTGAGGATGATGCCTCATAATCATTAGCTCTTACTTCACTAACTAGACTTGCTTGTCTTCTTGTTCTTGGCAGTTTTCCCAAAACTTACACAACACCACCACTAATAACACGGGTCTTCAAATCACCTAAAATCAAAATTTTCAATCACAAGGATCATTCACATGCCAAATAATTCAAAAGACATAGACTAGTTCACCATAAGCTACATTGATGCTCAATATTCACACAACTTAAAATTACTATCTAACAATGTCGTATCCACAATTCATGCTACTTCATAAATAATTTTCAATAATTCAAAGCATAACTAATGAAATTGTAAATTTACCTTAATGCCAGACTACTTTTCGGTGTAGATTACTCTTCCAAGCCTCTATCAATCCAAGCCCCTACACTTTGCTCACAAACTTAAACCATAGTGCTCACTTGAATCCCTTCTTCAAATCAATGCCCTAACTTTCCTCCTTGTGCAAATCCATAAGCACTCTTTCTTTTCACTCTTAATCACTATGAACATTTTTTTCTTTCTTAAAATTGTTCGATCTTGGGTTCTAGAGCGATATATGCTTTATTAGTTGTGTATGAAATAGGTTGCAAGTGTGAAAAATATGGTTTGAAGGGGTTTAAAACCTTTGTCTCAACGCCAGTGCCCTCCCTTATAGTTCATGGCGTCGTGACTACTCCACCACAGCATCGAGATTGTTGTGACCAAAAATTGCTCACAACTCGATGCCCTGCCGGCACCATCCCTTAAGCCCCACGCCGACATGCTTTTACCTATACAGCATCGACTTGTATGTCTGTATAATTTTGCATTTTTTTGTTAATTCCCTTTTGGCACTCTCTCATCTTTGTGTGTTACTATACAAGGCGTCATTAAAACGTGAAATTTCACATATCCTCACGAATTTCGTGCTAAAAATGTTAAATGAAACTTACTCTTCATTTAAGTTTTCTAACTTTTCAAATTTCATGCTAATTGTGTAGGAAAGACCATTTATTGGGTGAAGTTTCATCGGAATGGAAAATTCTTAACTAACTCAGTAAAGAGCGTAAAAGAGAAGGAGTTCAAGTGGTAAAGGTCATGTACATATGCAAATCACAAGTAAGTTTTTATGAAATTTTTATACATACATGGTGTTTCACTGTGATGCACCATAGTTAAATAACTACTTTGAATGAAATTTAAAAACCCCTGGGCTGCCTCCCGGTAGCGCTTCGTTTAACGTTTTTAGCCCGACCCTTGTACCACAGCTCTCAAATGACCACTGCATCATAGTTACTTCAATGACGTATCCTCGCGAAGTTCCTCATATCCTCTAATCCTTTTCTGGCATGCTAGCTTGTCCTTTATAAACCTCATGTAATTGAGCACGACTTGCCATGTTTTGGCAAAAGGGATCATCTTTGTAAATTTATCATATATCATCACACAAACCCTAACTATCTCACCAATCCTTTGCTCTTTCAATTCTTGCAAAAATAGTAATGATGATACAACAAGATTGATTGTCCCTTTCGCAAACTCTGTATTGTAGTTTTCCTTATTTTTTTTACTTATTATTATTTCAAAAAATCTCTAGATCAACATCACTATCATGTTGCATAATTTCCTTGATATGTCTTTCATCTCTAACACATTCAAGTAGATAATCTGGCCCTAAAACATCAACAATATTACAATCCTCTTAGTTAGGTGTCTCTACTTCTTCATATGCTTCATGACATGTTTTTTCACTTAGTAACAACTTCTTAACTTGGTTTTCCTTAGACTCAACCACAACTTCTTGTCTTCAATTTATGAAAATTGCAATTTTCTCTAAATTCTTTTCACAATTCAAGAACAATTGATCATTTTTTTCCTCCTTTATACTTTTTGAGATCATTCTCGCTTTGCTCAGTCATTTTTCTTATCATTTTTTAGTGAAGTAATATACGATTTTTCATCCATCTTTTGATCTTTTCGTGAGTGCCATTTGTCCTGAGAACTCCATGGTTATTGATAGACATTTTCAATGTGAGGGTTGTACAAGCTTTGATAATTATGCCATGAGTCATTTCCTTCTATATAGTTGTAATGCTCTTAACTTTCCATAAATCTTGTAAAGCCATATGGTTATAATATGGTTGTTTATATCCCATCTATGCCAAATCACTCGCGATTAGTTTTGCTTGGTATATGGTATTGTCTCGAAAAGCTTCACTTTGATAAACCAACCTATAGATTTTATCAAGGATTTCACTATTCGATTCCTTACCATGATAGCTATACATTCTTTACATCCCTAAAACACCAAAAACAAAAGAAAGTAGATCAAGTGCAATAGGATCAATCAAATTTAAACTAAAAATTAAAAATTACAAAAAATTAAAAATTCTTAACAACTTTGTAAACTAACTAATTGTTCCTACCTATCCCCGACAACGGCGACAAAAACGTGAAGCGAGTCGCAAGTATAATTGCTCGATTGTAGTAATAGTGTGACCAATTTACATTGATTACAGATGTAGTCCTCAGGGAAAGGTTTATTGCACTTAGTATACTTAGTCGGAATTACTCAATTGCTAAGGAAATCCATTTTAATTTAATTTTTAAACTAAACTAATCTTATATAATCAATGTAAATGCTTTTAAACTCTTATATAAAGAAGATATTAGTTCAAAACTTTACCTAAGTAATGAATTACTATGTTTTTCAACACAATTCCATAAACTTCATTATATGGGTGCAATGATTAATTAGAATAAACAGATTTCCTTTAAATCCATTTCAACCCACTGTCGTGACGGAAAAGATTCTAATGTAAAAACTAGAAGTCCACCTATCGATTTGAATAACATAAGTTCTACATTGCTTTAAGTTCCAAATATTTAGATTCATAACCAATTAAGGTCACCATCCATTTTTCCCCAATCAATAACTATATATCGATGTTATATATTTTATGATTGTACCGTCCATATCCGGCTTAAAAGCTTTAATGGCCATGATAATTTCTAAAACCTAATGTCAAGATGTTCGTAGTATTATGCTTTGAATCAATACAAATTCTAACCATAGCACTTTTTAACATTATAATCCATTCAAACTACTATAGCATAACATTCATACCATAAGATCCATTGATCCCTAAGATTAATGAACTACTCACACATCATTGAAATAAACATGCACATAATAATAGTTATTGCAATCAAAGATTAAACGAATAACTCCAATTAAGTCGATAAAAAAAATATCGAATCACCACAAGTGAGTCTTCAATGTCTTCCCTTCCACAAATCTTTTTAATACTCTAGAATAAAGTAAAACTACGTTAATTGGTTGTAATGTATGCTAATTAGTGGTATTGGGTGATAATATATATGTTTACCACATTCTAATACCTATTTATACTCCAAAGAAACTTTAGAAAACAATTAGAAATCTTAGTACACAATTCTACACAAAATAAAACTCTAACTTTCTATTTTCTTAACCCTCAGTTATGTTACATGATAATCCAGCGTTGTGTGTGTAATGCCATGGCACAGTGACACATTTGGCCACTATGTACCCTTTTTTCTCTCATTCAATAGACTCGGCGCCCTGTGCAGACAACCTCGCCATAGTCTCTTGTAACTCACAGCATCGCTACTTCTCTAACTATCCTGACCTCATTTTCCTTCTCTTCTTTGTTTTCCACGCTGTCCATCCTTCTTCCCACGATGTCAACCATCTTAGCCACGACGTCAACCTTACTTTTATGCCTTGTAACCTTGTTTTTTCACGAAATCACTCGTTCGTCTCCTTTACATTGTGTATACCTAAAGATACATAAATACCATAAATTTAAGCTCATTTTGGGATATTTATACTAAATATACTACTAAAATAATACTATATAAATCTAAATAATCACTTATCAACGACCAAATTAGAAACTAACATTATTCAGATCTTTCCAGCGCTATATATTCAATATGCCAAATCACCAAAGAAATCTCAATGAAATCGATGTGATACTCTGTTTCTGCCCAGTTATGTTCCAAACTGAGCCCAACAATGTGCCAGCGCCAAACGTACAAATGAAATTGCTATAAATGCCCTGAGGTTTTTCTCGATATACGAGCTTCGTTTTTTTTGTGTATTCACAAGGTTTTTCCCATAACTTTTCTAGTGAGCTTCCTGCAATCCAGCCAAGTTTGATCCAGCGATTCATTTGCAATTTGGCTTTATACTAAGATCAATGCCAAGGCGTTAGGCCTATTTTCAGCTTTTTGTCTGAATTTTTCTAGAAATCACTCCTCTTTGTATAAAAGCCTATTTTTGACCTAAAAAGAGAAAAAACAACTATTTAATAGCATAAATGATGATAAAAAGTCATGAAACTAGTGGTAAAACACTAAAATATAGCACAAATGACGACTTATTAGCCGTCATTGGTAAGATTTGACAACAGTTTATTTCTCATATTGTGCATTTATCTACCCTGACACCTTACGTGATGCTGCATGTCTTCACTGGCGCCACATGTTCATTTTAAGGGCATCAAGCCTGCTATACTTTGAACGATAGTTGACTTCTTTCTTGGATTTGTCTAATTCACGCACAAACACTCAAATACCATGTAAATCTCTAAAGTAAATGTATATAACCATAAAACATGACTTTTGACTTGATTTACATAGCAAAACACATAGATAAAAGTGCATAAATAATGACTCATCGCCTAAGTTGAAGCTTATGAAAAGTCTACACAAACTTTTGATATAGTTAATAAAGAAAAATATGACAAGATTCATGATAAATTAAATGAAGATATGTATTCTATTTCTCCCATTCCCAAATGATTAGCGGATGCTACGAAGGAAGATATTAATAAAGACATTCTAGAAGCATTTAGAAAAAAATAAATTAATAAACCTTTCATGGAATCGATTACGTAATTATCCAACTATGATGATGTTTTGAAAGAATTCTCTGAATCTAAAGATAAATTTTTAGAGGAATCTAAAGAAAACTTAGGGCAAAAGGTGTCGGCTTTAATAAAAAAAAGAAATAACTAAAAATGTTCAAATCCACGAATGTTTAAAATACCTATTACAATAGGAACTTCTTTTGTTTGATTTGCTATATGTGATTTTGGAGCATCAATTAATGTGATGTCACTTAAATTATATGAATCATTGAAAATATGATCGTTGACTAATCCACCTATTAATCTTACTTTAGTTGATAATACAATTATTAAACTATATAGATTATTAGAAGAGGTTTTAGTGAAAGTAAATGACTTAGTATTTCTAGCTACTTTTATGTCATGGAAATGAGAGATTCAATATCACCTAATTCTCCACCTTTATTATTAGGTAGACCTTTACTTAAAACAGTGAAAACTAAGTTATCTTTTAAGAACGATGTCTATAGAATTTGAAGACAAAATTGTCACGTTCAAGTTCAATGATGAAAATAATTATGATGATTCAAATGAATTACTTGATAAAGAAATTAATGATAATGTTTCTTTATAATGAAATCATTATGATAATCTAAGCGCTTAAGTCGAATACACTTCAAATGAAAAGAAAGTAACTAATGAATGGAGAGTTGCGCAACTGGTGAATGGGAAAAGTATTAATAAGCTAGAAGATTTTAAAGTTAAGAAGAATAAGAAGAAGAAGAAAAAATTGAGTTTAGGTCCTATAAAGTTGAATGATCCTGGAGATATACATTTGAATATAAAATATGAAATGGGTTTCGTACTTTAAAGCTCAGTGCGATACAAGTTCTAATGCAAATCTTATGCCAATATATGTATTTCTACATACTCAATTAGAGTTATATAAACTTGCTTCTAAATGAGTTCCTTTACCAAATGGTTCTTCAATTATACTAATAAGGGTGGTTAAGAATGTACCAGTTTAAATAGAAAAGTATATTTTACCCACTAATTTTTTTGGTTATGCCACACTTTGTCAATGAAGATCCTCCTTCAATTTTACGATATCCTTTTTTAGCTACTTCTCAAGCTATCATGGATATTCCGAAAAAAAAAAATTACCTTAAGATTGAATGGTCAAGCAATTACTTTATGGAATGGCAATAAAATCGACAATCCTAAATTGAAGTTTATAGATCCGATTTAATATTGGAATAGTTTAGTCAAGCCAACGACTGTAAACAAAAACGTTTTATGGGAGGCAGCCCATATTCTATCTTTATTCTCGTTTTATTAGTATAATATGTTTTTAATCTCTCACTTTTTGACTCACATTTTGGAAATATTTTCAAAATTTATGCTCCAAAATACTTTCAAATGTGGGGGGATGAAAGAGTTTTTATGTCCTTTATGCAATTTATATTATTTATATCTTTGTTTAATTAATAAAGTAATAAAAATATTAATTATTTAGTTACATATCCTACTCAAATATTTGATTTTTTAGTGAATTCTTTCTTTTTATTAATTATTATAAGTAATATAAATTATAATTAAAAATTTGATTGGATAAACAATATTTATTGTGTAGCGAATCATGAGCGACGTAAGTTTACACTATAAATTGCTAGCCATATTGGTAACAGTGAGCAAAAAACTTTTAGTGAAATTCAAGTTTTGTGATTCATCAGCGAATTGACTCTATAACTGAGATTCGCTGGGTAAATCGGTGAGGCACATAACCTTATTTCCACCGATTTAAATAGCGAATCACCAGCAAATCCATTTAAACCATTGATTCGTTGGGCCTGATTCCAAGTTTTTAAAATAATACCCCAATTCGCCACACAAAACTCATTCGCACACTCCAACCATTACACCCACTCGATTCAAAGACCAAATTTTTACCTAGATTCAACCTTCCTAAGCTATATTTTAGTATATTTAACTGATTCTTCCAACAATCTTATTTCGTTCAACATTAAATAGGGTGAGTTTTAGAGTGTAGAGCCATACTAGTGCTTGAGCAAGGGAATTTCGAGTAGAACCTTGGAAGTGAGATTTAGAGGAGTTTAAGAGTTTATAACTTGAGGGATTTACTCTCAAGAAGATAATCACGGATAAATCTTAGCTTTTTAAATTGAGAATTTTTGGTTTTGATGAGTTTTTGAAAATTTTTGATGAAGAATTGATTTCAAAAATTGTTAATTGGAACTCATTTTACTACTATTAATAAATAATTTTATTCATTTCAATAGAATAAAAATAGTGAATATGATGATTCTTTATTTACAAAGAGATTTTTTTAAAAATTTTGGTATATACCGATTCAAAGATTTTTATATGCAATTGGTTTTAAATTAAGTTTCAAATGATTTGAGGGGTGTATTTTGTTTTAGAAACACTTGAAATTATCACGAGATTGTTTCCTATTATGAATATAAGTTTTTAATGAAAAATTGAATATAAGTTTTTAATGAGTAAAAACTTCAATGTTGATTCTATTATTTAAGTTTTCAATTCATTTTCAAACTAGCTTTCCAAATGAATTTCTCCTTGATTAAGTAGAGTTATTTTGAATTCTACCGAATTATTTCCAACAAAAGGTTTGAATGATTTATAGGTTTATATCTCTATTTTTACTTATGTTATTTGACTTGAAAAATAATCGAAAGTGGAAAAGGTAGAGTTCGAGAGTGGGGAAAGGAACGGTAGTGATGATAGAAAACCAAATCAAAAGTTTCACCTATACTAATTAGGCCAATGGGAGTTTCAACTCATACTTCTAGAGTTAGACCACAACAAGAACCTACTCCATTAATAGAATATAGTGATGATTCGGAAGGAGTGGGAGTTGAGGAAAATTCACAAGTAGTGAGGGAATTTAATTATAATGTGGATAATTTCATTAATGATATTGCTCTTACTAGAATGAAGTGTGATATTAGGAAGAATAGAAAACTGATTCCGGAGACGGGATTCAATGTAAAGAATGAGTCCAAGGATTTTGAATATAATAAGGGAAAGGAAACTAGAATTGTTGACCTGGGACTATTGTTGACCTGGGACTATCATCATGATGATTATGAGAATTTATGCTAATGGGCATGGAAGTGAAAATAAAATTGTATTCATAGTTGAAGGAAGGTCAATGGATTATTGTCCTTAAAAAATAAATCGGCACTTCGGTTTGCCAAAATTCCGTAGAAGAGAAAATAATGATTACCCAAATTAAGTTGTACGGAATTAAGCATGGATTTCCCTATTAAACGATTAGGAGTAGATTAGAAGCAATCGCGGGGATGGATTTATTCTTGACAAGGATGGGTATCCCAAACATATTAAAAAAATAGTTTTAGAAAAATTACGAAAGCATGGAACTACTTTATCAATGAATACCTGCAGCCGAGCTTTCAATATTATAAAGTTGTGAACTACAAAACGCCTTTATTGTACCATATTCTCTAAGGTTTAGGTTAAATTGATGTTGGCAAGGTCATTTGTGATGAGATTAGAAATTCCATGACCATAGAAAAGAAGGAAGGATTACCTTTTCCTTTGATTATCACATAATTTTGTAGACAAGACCAAGTTAGAATGGTAGGTCTTGAGATGTATGTTTTTCCTGACAAGACTATCACTGATGATCACATAGAGAGCAACAAAAAGGTGAAATATTTTATGGATTCAGAGGATGAAAGAGATAAAATAAAGATATTCAAAGGAAAGACTAAAGAGAAAAGACAAATACTAGCCGCTAATAGAAGAGTTTTCAAAGAAATGCAAGTTGATGCGTATAATGAAAGAATGATCAGAGTTCAGAACTACCTCCTGAGGATTATACTGATATGCATATACATGAGACCGAGTTGGCCATGATGGGATGAACTCTACAAAACCAAATGAAAACTTTATGGAATCAAGATTTTATGTTTCATTACCAATGAGAAAATAGCAAGAAGCTTGCGTGGTATTGAAAGAAGAATGACCAGAAGGATTCAGAGAAAAAGAACAAAAACTCATTTACCATGTACTCGAATGATATTACCGAATGAACCCGGTCGGGTTGCCACAACGATAAGGGCGAAGACGGAGTTATGTGAGCCAAGCGCACGACCTCGATTTCGACTCTCTAGTGTTGCAAGATTGCTCGAGCCACTGGGGCACGCTCAGGTCGATTACACTAGGGCCTCATGGGAATAGTCAGGCACGCCTGAACTGTCAAATCATGAAATTTTTAAATTGGTAATTATGATTAATCCCGGATTAAGGAAGCTTAATTAAGGTTTTGGCCGCGAGTCGAGAATTAAACACCAGTGAATTTGAGATTTATAATTAGTTTTATTAATCTGTGATGTTTGCCTAGTGTTGTGTATTATATATTATTTTATTTTGCAAAATTCGAGTGATAAAGTAAATTTAAGATTCGCGGGGTTTTGTCTCGAGATACGTGTCGAGACTGGTGCCGAAATAGTTAAAATATTGACATAAATATTAGTTTCAAATTTCGCAATGAATAATTGAATTTAAATTCAAAATTCAAAATTTGGACCTTAAATGGACTTAACGAGCTGACATGGGGATTTGCCTCGGTTTGCATGTAAGTCGGGATTGGAGGTAATGTGAAATGAGACGACGTTGTGTAAGATCTTGTTTCGAGTTTGGTGTCAATTGACAGTAGTCGAGGTTGAGATTTGGTACAAACTAGTGCAAGTTTGGATAAGTATGGCAAGAGGATTGGTCCATATGGGTTCCGTATGTCATGGACAAAGTTAAGATTTTTGAGGTTTTGATGTCACCCAAACCAGTGTTATGGATATTTCATGAAGATGGACTGCTTTGTCAAGAGTTTTGTTCAATTTGGTGAAAAGTCAAATAGAAAATTGGCGCCGAAAGTCAAAACACGTCAAAATAGGGATTTTTGGAATTAATAAATAAAAAGAAATGAAGTTGTTGACAAGCAGCTGAGGCTTTATATATAAATAGAAAAAAAAAACAAAAACAAATCAATTCATTTGAACGTTTTGTAAGAACGATTTTCTTTTCGTTCCCTAAACCTCTCCGCTCCTACTTTCATTCCACGAGCTCCCAACAATCGATTTTCGCTCGGTTTCTTTCTTCAAAATCGTAGAGCATCATGAGAAGATCAATTCAAGCTAAGTTTTTGCAGTAGAAACGAGGTGTTCGACCTGCAATTTGGTAAATTCTTAATGTCATGCATTTTTCCTCAATTCAATTTGAATTCTCGCAATTTTTTAATTTCTTTCGCGGGGTTTTGATTGAAATTGGTTGGAATTGTTGTTAATTGGTATATTGGATTGATTTGCATCAATTTGAGATAAATTCCACCGATGTAGGTTAGGGTTTTGATGAGGAGAGCTAATGCAATTCAATTGATAACTATTTTGGAGATGTTTTAATAGTTGATATTGATTATTGGTTTTAATCCAATTTGACTCCACGGGCTGTGAGAATATTTTGGTGTTGGTATCGAGAAGTTTCGTGGCATTTACTGTCTAGTTTTAAGGATTTAATTGCGAAAATATTAATTTGGAAAAGTTTTTTTAGTTCAAAATATATGAAGTTGCCACGTCGACAGGCCATGTGGGAAAATTCATAACTTCTCCATTGGTAATCCGATTTGGGTGTTCTTGGGGTCTATGGAAAGTAGGACATGATTACTAAAAGTTTCTTTAAGTTCATCATGACAAATATTGAGGTTTTCAATGTTAAAAAGTTACCCCAAGTTGGCTAGTTGAAAGCTAGTTGAAATAGTTATATAAATTAATATTTTTGGAAACTGTTCTCAAGTGTACTTTGATCTTGGTTTTCATTGGGCTTCGTGATATCGTTTCACTTGAGACTTGACCCATAATATAATTGGGTATGCAGGGAAGCTATTGTAACCATTTTCAAGGTGATTTGATGCCTTGGGAACCTCGAAAATTAAGCTTGAAGTTGGTTGTTTGTAAAGTTAAGTAAATCTCATCGTAACCTTTACATTGTATGATTATATTTCGTATAAATTTGATCCTTGAATTGCATTTTTTTTGTACATGCATACACGGTTTGGGAGGATAAGGCGTTACGAGTCTCCTTATAGTGTCTATATATGGGTTATTGAACACTATATTATGTTTGAGGGGCTGGAGTAACTAATACTTTGCATCACGTGGTTATTATGAGATCACATCGAATCAGATCATACTCCCATAGTTTAGAGGAATGAGACTCATTTGGTTATCCTCCACTCGCATGAGTCCTTATTACTGTTTACTTACCACTTTCGGAGACCGGACATCTGATTATGGTCGAATAATAGAAATGGGATGGAGTCACGGTTGTATTTAAATTCCTTAGATTATATTATTCGTTTAAATTCCTTGGATTACTATACATTTGATTAATATAGGTGTATTGGATAGTATGGGATTTACTTATCTAACATTATCAAATTTTTATAATTGGATAATGACAGGTTTTATCGGCGACAAAGGAAAGGAAAAGCTTTCTGATTATTGGTGACTTGCTCAGTTTCTTTCTCTCTATGTTTATATTACTTTTGAATATGAATTATTGTATAAATGAGTTTTTAGGTTTGTGTGAGGTTAGGATATCTTTTGAAAGTGTTGAAATGGTTTTGAAGAGGATTGAAATTGTTTTAATGGTTTTAGGATGGATTAGAATGTCAAGAATTTAAGGTATTAATAATTTAATAATATTAAAAGTCTAAGATAGGTTAGAATGAATAAATAATCATTATTAATGTGATATATTTTGTTATGGGGGTGGATTGTGAGTCCTACGGCATTTCCACCAAGCCAAGCAGGTTTGTTAAAGATTTATGAAGGCCGAGATTTCTGGTGCAGACTTAGAAATAGAGGAGATGCTGGCGAGAATTTTTGCAAATATGTAAGGATTATATAATTAATCTTTACTGATTTTGAGGTATAAGATTTGTTTTAGAATCCATTTGTGGTTGATTTAGAATCATATTTGATAATTACTCTGATAGAATCTTAATTATTTGTCGATGGAGAGGTTAAGACCGCTAGATTATCACTGGATTAAGGTTATCTAGGCCGATCAGATGCCCTTATTAAGTGTGGTCTGATAATGTTAGTATTAGAGCTTAGGATTCTAAAACAATCTTGCTGATTGAGGCTTAATGAGTGATTATTTGAGAAATAACGCGATGGAATGGGGTTAAAAGTTTAAAAACTTTATTATTGTGTTATGTGTGTTTTATATGATCGAGATATCGATGGATATGGGCTTGTTGAACCACTTTTCTTGCAATTTTTATTGCGTATAATTATTAGTGGACAGTAGGAGCTGGATTAGGGATTTGACAAGGATAATAGGGATCCAAAATGTGTGGATTCAAATATGTTTGAGAACTTGGTTGTGAAGATGTTAGAGTCGATAAATACTGAGCTACCTACCCATGTATTTGTGGTTATATGGCCCAAGAAGTTCCTAATGCCACTTCAGTCGCTCAGGAAGAATAAACTACCATTGCAGTTCATTCGAGAGTTGAACCGGTTGTTATAGTTTTCGGTTCAGACTGATACATTCATTGATAATGGAATGTCATGGGAGGAAAAGTAGGAAGATTTTAGTACCATTATATTAAGGATTAAACTGAACATTCTTTGAGAGGTTCGAGATAGGGCCAATACCTATTTAATTATACAAGTTTTCAGCATGAATCACGATGATATTAGGACGTCGTGGAGTCGGGACAAAAATATAATTTTATGGGTAAGGAAAACTATATTTTAAGGTTTGACCCTAAGTTCCGAGAGAAAATGAAAGATTTGAGGATTAATTGAGATGACACAAACATACTTTTCAGTCTTCGGGTCTAAAAGGTATACCTTAGTTTTAGAGGAATGAAGGTAAGGGTCGAGGATCTCAAGGGGGTAGGCCTCGAATTAGAGATCGACACCTATTTAGGAATCTTTTGTAAGTAATAAACCTACAGTGACATGTTTTAGGTATGAAAAAAGGGTCACATCAGCCGAGACTGTTCTTGGAATCTGAGTGTGATTACGTGTTTTAGGTATGGAAAGAAAACACATTACAAGAATATGTTTCCACAACTCTTAAGAGCGTCGTCTTATGTGTCACAAACTCAACAATAATATCAAATAATGTGATCAGGTTGTGACTAAATGAGATTCAAGTACAAATCGTAATCTTATTGAAGGTTCGATTTTAGTTTGTGGTCGTGTGGTGATTGAGTTAGGGTTAACTCCGGTGTGAGTCCCTAATCATTTTGTAATTAACACAGTAATTGGGGATAGGGTGGATCCTCACTTAATTTATGAGAAATATGTTGTTGAGATCTCTGGACACGAGATGGTTGTTGATTTTGTGTGTTATAGTTGTTGGAGTTTAAGGTGTTGTTGATAATGGATTATCTAGTCATTAGGAATAAATTGAAATTTTAACCTGAACTATAATACAGAGGCAAGATTTAAAATTAACTGGAGTTCCATCTCTAATAGAGATTAATTTTATGATTGATTTGGTTTTGGAACTAGACCAATAATTATGCTTTTTATAGGATATCTCCAAAGGAATTATAGGAGTTGATGGATGAAGGAGTTTATTCATCAAGGTAAATCGCCGTAGGGTGCAATAGTCCTTTTTGTGAAAAAAGAAGAATGGTAATTTTTGTCTCTATATTGATTATAAATAGTGAAACATAGTAACTGTTCGAAATAAATATATATTGCCTCGAATTAATGATTTGTTTGATCAACTGAATAGATCAAAACTCTTTTCAAAGATTTATTTTCGTTAAGGTTACTATTAGTCGGGAGTTTAGGAAGATGATGTACAGAAAACTGCATTTAGTATCAGATATGGTCAATGTGAGTTTGTTGTTATGTCATTTAGATTGACTGATGTTTCGGCAATGGTTGTAGATTTGATGCAAAGAGTGTTGAGGTTGTGTTTGGATCAATTTGTGATAGTGTTCATTGATGATATCGAGATATACTTTAAGACTCACGAGGATCATGAATAATATCTTAGAGTTAATCTCTAAAATTAGAGAAATCATAAGTTGCATGCTAAGTTTAGCCAATGCAAGTTTTGGTTGTCTAAGGTGAAGTTTTTGGGTGATGTGGTTTGTATGAAATGAATTTTGGTGGATACAGCCAAGAATGAGGCTATCATTAGTTAGTGAGAACCTATCAAAATGACGAAGATACAGATTTTTCTGGGTTTGGCTGACAATTAATGTCGATTTGTGAAAAATTTTCAAAGATAGTTGCGCTAGTTACTAAATTAACTCAGAAAGATATTCCAATTGTTTGGTCAAACGAACGCGATAATGAATTTTGAGAAATTGAATAAGCGTTTGACTTCAGCACCAGTTCTTGTTTTGCCTAAAGAGAGGAAAAGGCTTACATTTTATACTGATGCATCGAAAGTGGGTTTGAGTTGTGTGTTAATGCAAAATGGAAGGGTGATTGTTTAGGCTTCTTGTCAATTAAATATTCAAGAGAAGAATTTCTCTGTTTATGATTTGAAAATGGCGGCGATTGTGTTTGTTTCGAAGCTATGGAGATATGGAGGAAGTTTTACACTATTTTCAAATCATAAGAGTTTGAATTATTTTTTTCTTTCAAACAAAATTGAATGTGAGACAATAAAAATAGTTGAACGTTAGAAATACTTCAATTTTAGTCTTAAATACCATTCGAGTGAAGTTAATGTTGTTGCTGACGCATTGAGCATGGGGAGTGCTGAAACATTGCGTGCAACCAGTCGATTGACTTACGAGTATGAGTTGCTTGAAAAATTCATTGTTATGGTTTTATTGGAGGTTCTTGAGGTTGATGATGAATCGACTTGTGCTCAGTTTAGAGTACAACTCGTCTCTATTCAGGAAGTGATGAGTGTCAGCAAAGTGATGTGGATTATGAGAGGGTTTGCTGATAATAGTAATAATCCAAATTGAATCGAGTTTGTGGATTAAAGTTTGAGGTTTAAAGGCAAATGGTGGATTCCATCAGTGGCTAAGATTTGGGATAAAATATTGAGAGAATCGCATCGACTTAGATTTACCATTCATCCTGGCAGAACCGAAATATGTATGATATGGGGCAATTATATTGGTGGTCAGGGATGAAAGCTAACGTGGGTCATTACTTGAGGAAATGTGATATTTGTCAACAAGTTAAGGCCGATAAGCAGAAACCTGGATATATGTTACAGCTACTTCCTATATTGTAATGAAAATGGGAATATATCACGATAGAATTTGTTATTCATACCTATTTCTTGGGAAAAACATGATGTGGTGTGAATTATTGTTGATGGACTAGCGAAGTCTGCTCATGTTCATTTAATGTACATTTCAGATACCTTTACACAACTGAGCTTGTTGTGTGGGAAAGAGATGGCTCACTTGTTTGGAGTGTCGTTGATGATATTTTCTTATCTTGATGCTCGGTACACATCGGGGTTGTGGCCAGGCAAACAAGAATTATTTCGACACTCAATTTTATTTCAGTTATGTATTTCATACTCGGGTGCATGGTCAGACTGAAAGGTGGATTTACGCGTTGGAGGACATGCTCAGGGCTTGTATACTGGTATTTGGAGGTTCATGGAAAGAATACATACCTTTATGTGAGTTCTTTTATAATAATTGTTGTTAGTTTTATATTGAAATCACTCCGTTTTAGGCATGGTATAGGATACCTTGTCGATCTCATGTCTGTAGGATTGAACTGGAGGATTGGGTGGAGTTGGAGTCATAGATGGTTGGAGATCACATTGAGGTTGTGAAGTAAATTCGTTTTGGATTGAAAACGAATTAGAAAAGATACAAAAGTTATTATGATCTCTATCACTGGTTTGTAATATATACTGAAAGAAATTGGGTGTATCTGAAAGTCTCCCCTCGCAAAATGTCATTCCAGGTTTGGACTGAAAAGAAAGCTATTTTTTATTTATATGGTTGTTAGAGATTGTGAAATGGGTTGGGAAGTTTGTGTATGGATTGGTAGTACCGCCTCAGTAAGCCAAAATTGATAATGTATTTTACGCATTTATGCTCAGGTGGAAAGAATTTGATTCACATCTTATAATTGAATGGAATTAGTTTGATTTGTAGAGTAACGTGTTGTATGAAGAGCTAACATTAAAACGAGAGGCGTGTATGAGAGAGCATTTTTCGAATCTCTTTGAGTTCAGGTAGATTTGGTAAAATTTTAATTTCGAGGATGAAATTCTTATTAGTTAGGAAGATTGTCAAATCCCGAAAATTCTTAAATCGGTAATTACAGTTAATCCGGGATTAAGGAAGCTTAATTATGGTTTTGGTCGCGAGTCGGGAATTAAACCTCGGTGAATTTGAGATTAATAATTAATTTTATTAATTTGTGATGTTTGCCTAGTGTGGTGTATTATATATTATTTTATTTTGTGAAATTCGGGTGATTGAGTAAATTTGAGATTCGCGAGGTTTGTCTTGAGATACGTGTCGAGATGGGTGCTGAGATAGTCAAAATAGTGACATAAATATTAGTTTTGAATTTTGCGATGAATAATTGAATTTAAATTAAGAATTCGAAATTTGGACCTTAAATGGACTTAACGAGCTGACGTGGGGATTTGCCTCGGTTTGCGTGTAAGTCGGGATTAATGTTAGTGTGAAATGAGATGAAGTTGTGTGAGATCTTGTTTCGAGTTTGATGTCGGTTAATAATAGTCGAGGTTGAGATTTGGTCCAAACTGGAGCAAGTTTGGATAAGTATGGCAAGAGGATTGGTCCATAAGGGTTTCGTATGTCATGGACAAAGTTAAGATTTTTTTGGGTTTTGATGTGACTAAAACAAGTGTTATGGACATTTGATGAAGATGGACTGCTTTGTCGAGAGTTTTGTTCAATTTGGTGAAAAGTCGGATAGAAAACGGGCGCCAAAAGTCAAAACATGTCAAAATAGGGATTTATGGCATTAATAAACAAAAAGAAATTAAGCTGCTGACAAGCAGCTAAGGATTTATACATAAATAGGAAAAAAAAACAAAAACAAATCAATTCATTTGAACGTTCTGTTAGAACGATTTTCTTTTCGTTCCCTAAACCTCTCCACTCCTACTTTTGCTCCGTGAGATCGCGACTTCCAATTTTCGCTCAGTTTCTTTCTGCAAAATCATAGAACATCGCGAGACGGTCAGTTCGAGCTAAGTTTTTGTGGTAGAAACGAAGTATTCGGCCTGCGATTCAGTAAATTCTTAATGTCATTCATTTTTCCTCAATTGAATTTGAATTCTCGCAATTTTTCGATTTCTTTCGCGGGGTTTTGATAGAAATTGGTTGGAGTTGTTGTTAATTGGTATATTGGATTGATTTGCATCAATTTGGGATAAATTCCACCGACGTGGGTTAGGGTTTTGATGTGGTGAACTAATGCAATTCAGTTGCTAACTATTTTGGAGATGTTTTAATAGTTGATATTGATTATTGGTTTTAATCTAATTTGACTCTACAGGCTGTGAAAATATTTTGGTGTTCGTATCGGGTGGTTTCCTGGCATTTATTGTCTAGTTTTGAGGATTTAATTGCGAAAATATTAATTTGGAGAAGTTTTTTTAGTTTAAAATATATAAAGTTGCCAAGTCGATAAGCCATTTGGGTGTTCTTTGTGTCTATGGAAAGTAGGACATGAGTACTACAAGTTCCTTTAAGGTCATCATGACAAATATTGAGGTTCTTAATGTTAAAAAGTTACCTCAAGTTGGCTAGGTGAAAGCTAGTTGAAATAGTAATATAAATTAATATTTTTGGAAATTGTTCTCAAGTGTACTTTGATTGTGGTTTTCATTGGGCTTTGTGATATCGTTTCTTTTGAAACTTGACCCTTAATATAATTGGGTATGCAGGGAAGCTATTATAACCATTTTCAAGGTGATTCGACGCTTTGAGAACCTCGAAAATTAAGCTTGAAGTTGGCTATTTGTAAGATTAAGTAAATCTCATGGTGACCTTTACATTGTATATTATATTTCGTTTAAATTGCATTGATCATTGAATTGCATTTTTGTTCTACATGCATACACGGTTTGGGAGGTAAGGCATTACGAGTCTCCTTATAGTGTCTATATCGGGGTTATTGAACATTATATTATACTTGAGGGATTGGAGTCACTAATACTTTGCATCACGTGGTTATCATGAGATCATGTTGAATCAGATCATACTCTCATAGTCTAAAGGAACAAGACTCGTTTGTTTATTCTCCCCGCGCGTGAGTCCTTATTACTGTTTACTTACCATTTTCAGATATTGGTCGTCTGATTGTGGTCGGCTAACAGAAACGGGATGGATTCACGGTTGTATTTCAATTCCTTGGATTATATTGTTCATTTAAATTCCTTTAATTATTATCCATTTGATTACTACAGGTGTACTGGATAGTGTGGGATTTACTTATCTGACATTATCGAATTTTTATAATTGGATAATGACAAGTTTAAGCGGCGACAAAGGAAAGGAAAAGCTTTCCAATTATTGGTGACTTGCTCAGTTTCTTTCTCTCTATGTTTCTATTACTTTTGAATATAAAATATTGTATAAATGGGTTTTTGGTTTCGTGTGAGGTTTAAATATCTTTAGAAAGTGTTAAAATGGTTTTGAGAATGATTGGAATTGTTTTAATAGTTTTAGGATGGATTGGAATGCCAAGAAGTTAAGGTATTAATGATTTAAAAATGTTGAAAGTCTAAGATAAGTTAGAATGAATAAATAATCATTTTTAATGCGATATATTTTGTTATGGGGTGGATTATGAGTCCTTCGGCATTTCCACAAAGCTGAGCAGGTTTGTTGAAGATTTACGAAAGTCGGGATTTTTGGTGTAGGCTTAGAAATAGAGGAGATGCTGGCGAGAATTTTTTGCGAATATTTAAGGATTATATAATTAATCTTTATTGATTTTGAGGTACGATATTCGTTTTAGAATCCCTTTGTTGTTGATTAAGAATCATATTTGAAAATTACTCTGATAGAATCTTAATTATTTATTGATGGAGAGGTTAAGGCTGCTAGATTATCAGTGGATTAAGGTAATCTAGACCGGTTAGATGCCCTTATTTAGTAGGTCTGACATGGACACCGACGGATATAAAAAAAATGATATTACCGAATGAGGGTGTGACGGCCCCTGCTCGATCTAGGGCACCGCACGGCCTAATCCTATAATTAAGCTTAGATTTTAGCCACTATGACTTAACTACGTATTAGTCAGTTTTCTATATAAATCTCCCCGATACTTATGTTTAGGATAAGTAATACACGTCACTTTACAATTGAATTTCAGAGTTAATTAAAAACTTATTTAAAGTTATAAAATTTAGAGGAACTCTTAACAATGCAAAAGCGATTATTAAAAATCCTGAGAGTTTGGAAACCAGAAACAACGATCACATTCATTTATAATAAAGTGGCTAATATAAAGAGTGTGATGATCATCATAAGTTGGGAAACAAAACACTGAACCAAATATATACAACCCCAAAGAATATATAAACATAACTGTATAATACACAAAATATTAAAACCTACAAAATATCGATGCAGAGGTACGGCGCTGGCTCAGAGGTAGTTGTCAATCTTCTCCCTGCCCAGCCTGCTCATCGACAGCTCTGCACCCACCGCCATAAAAAAGGACGGTGAGTACAAAAAGTAATAGTAATCCCCGTTGGCATATTCATTCACATTTCCAAATCAAACCAAATGGTATTTAAAAGCATAAGTTAAATAAAGAAAGTCTAGTACCACAAATATGCTAAGAAATATCACAGTTAAGCAAATGAAACTAACACAAGGCTAAATAGTTATGATCTAGATCCGGTCGGCCGCGATATACGTCAGTGAGGCCTTAAACCACTAAAAGTTGTGTGTGGTGTCCCATAGTCTAATATCACTAGAGACTCTAACCCCTAGTGTCACACGGACTCTAACCTCGTATATTGCAACCCCAGGGACTCTAACCCCCTATGTCGCATCATAATGGTGAGTGTCGACATCCCTAAGGATCTAACCCTATGTGCCAATCAACTCTAACATAGTGCAATGGACTATAGATTCTATAACTACTTTATAATTTCAAGAAATTGACTCATTAAGCATTCCAAGAATTGGCTATGCTACAAAGCACAAAGTCTCTAAAGAATACAACTCCATGAAGTCATTCATAGTGCCCAATCCCTAATAGCATGCTATTTACACTATAATCATTTTGAAACAACAAGAAATGACATAAGCACATGTATGGATTCAAAGAAATTTAATTCATTAAAATATCATTAAAATCAAGCTCAACAACTGAGGAATAACAAATAAGTTCATGATATGAGAGTAAAAAGCTAGACATAGTCAATATAAACTACAACAAACAAGTGTAAACTGGATATGAAATGTAAATAAACTATCAACGGGTATACTCATATTAAGCAATGAAAACTCCTAACTCTATCGGTCTCCCAACACCTCAAATCTTGTATTCGAACCTCCGTAACCCTTTCCTAGGTTCCTGATAACATATAACATGTTTTTTTATGTGTTTAGACCTTTACTTAGGATGTTAGGCATGTTTATAGTGTTTAGGAAAATTTAAAAAATTGCAAATTCTTATGCTATCATGGTAATTAACGCGCTCAGTGATTTGATTAGAGCGTTAGTGGCCTCATTGGCTCGCTACCAAACTTTCTCTAGCGCGTTACCTGAAGTTAGCGTGCTAGCTGAACTACCTAGCGAGTTATGTGCAGGAAAACCCAGAATTATGCAACCAAAGTTTTGCGTTTACTTCACATTTAGGCTACACCAATGCCTTGGGAACATCCACAAACACCTCTAGAACTCCAAGATATTATCAACGACACAAAAACAACCATTCATACTATTAAATGTATAAATTCATCTATTTAAACTAAATAAACTAGTGTAAGAGACTTACCTAGTTATTGTACACTAGCTAGATCAATTCTCACCCTTTCAATTCACTAAATCAACACTGGTTTTCTCTTTCCTCAATCATCCAGCAAGGTTTCCTTAGCTCCTAAGTTGTTGAGAATAAAAAGTTTGATTTGCATTTGTTGATCTCTAACTATATATATGAATGGATATGATTGTTTAATAATCATTCATCTTATTACACACACGTATCTCGAGACCTATCTTATGGCATACACTAAGACACATTTCCCGTTTACCTCCACTAACTCAAGCCAACTAACACCAATGTGCAACTCAATTTGTTTCTAGATGTGCTAATACGTGTCTCGATGCATATCACATGGATATTGTTTTAAAATGTTAACTTAGGTTACATTTAATCTAAAATCATACATAGACACATTAAAGCCACCATTTCAACTACACTAAGCTCAAAATAAACTTACCACATTATTTTTTACCCCCGGTCCCACGTCAGCACGCTACTCGAGGCACATCCCCACTCATGTCTCGACACTTATACATGAGTAGAAATGACTTAATAGTTTACACATATACAATACACTATGCATACACTCAATGGTTTTAGGCAACGTCTAGGATCTTGAAACCACTCAGAACAAAGCTTGGGGAATATGTTGAAAGTACGTGAAAGGCGAGACATGTTATGTGAGGTTTCGTAACCAACCTTGAGTAGGTTTGGTGGTAAGTAAACCCTACAATGATCTTTACTCTTTATGAAAATTATCTTTATACCTGTAATTGTATCATAGTCTGCATTGCATTTTATCATTCTTGGTCATGCATACATAGAGAGAGTGAGGGAGATAAGCTTTTTCGGAGTCTGGATTATTGAAACTTGGTTTCAATCCTACCTCTTCGCAGTCTAGTGAGACTAGCGAAATCTAATGCCAACAAGTTATCTCTGCATTTCATGATCTCTTAATACGGTTTCTGTACTATTGGAAGTCGACATCTGATTATAGTTAGGAGACAACGATAGAGTGGATTGCATGTCATGTTGACGCACATATCGTATTGTTTATTTGGAAATGCAATCACATGTCTCCATGTATCAGACTAACAATTGCAAGAGTACAGATCAATGTAGGAATATACTTACCTGACATCTTTAAGTTATTTTTGATGATGTCGAATTCTATATGAAGACAAGAGAAGAATGGACAAGACTCGAAGATTAGGTGATTGTTTTCACAAATTAAATTAAATTATTATTTTAATTGTTTATATATTTTGTTTTGGGATTCTTGGGGTGAGTGTAGGGTATGAAGTTTCATTGAATGGTTATGAGAGTTTCCTAAACTGGTTTAAAATACATTAAGAGGTTTATGATTCAATTTTGGTCATTTTGGGTTATAAAATTGTAGTTAAGCTTTCGGAGACTTCTAATTTAGTTTATAAATTCGAATTTGATATATGTTATGAACTTCGTGGAGTTATGAGTCCTTCTAGGCCTCTCTCTAATTCCGCTGTCTATTAGGTGAATTTTCCGGCATGCCACTTTTAGCGAAGGTTTCGCCGAAATTTTTATTAAATATGGATATGATCTTTTAATTTGCTATGATTGAACAAATCACGAATTGAGTTTTGTTGAGGATATAAATTTAGTTTTGGAGCATTATTATGGATTGAAATAAAGTTTATTTGGAGTTTAAAGTCAAAAGAATGGATAAGGTTGATTATCAGGGGATTAAAGTAATCTAGGCTGGTCGGTCATCTTAATGACGAGGGGCCTGACGGATATCGTCCTCATGAAATGTTTTTGCACTAGTTGTATATCACCTACTTAACATGACCTATTGCTAAGGGATTCACCTTTAATTGATTTTATATCTAAACTAAACTATTCTAACAAATCACTTTAAACTTTAGTTGAACTCTTATATTAAAGATATTTTAGTTTACAACTTCACCTATGTAATTTAATACTATGCTTTGTATTCATGTGTTCATCTCAATATGTCTTATGCAATGCCTAATTAGAAGACAGATTTCCTTCAAATCCACTTCATCCAACTGTCATGACGGAGAAGATTCTAATGTGCAAACTAGAACTCGGCTTATCGGTGTAAATAACGTAAGTTCCACATTGCTTTAAGTCTCAAATCATTGGATTCATAACCAACTAAGTTTACTATCTGCACATCTCTAATCAACAAATATCGCTTGATGTTCTTTAATTTATAGTTGTATCATTCATGTCCGGATTACAAGCTTCAATGGCTATGATAACTTCTAAAGCTTAAGTTCATCAAACATATGATCAAGACATTTAAAGCATTACACTCAGAATCAATACAAATTCTAACCGTTGCACTTTTTATTATCACTTTTTATTTCTATTTCAAAGCATAGTATTCATACCATTGGATCCATTGATCCCTAAGATAAATAGATTACTCGGACATCATTGAAACACACACATCACAATTCAATATGAGATTCATTGCAAAACATAGATGAATATAAATATTATCTTGAATCAATCAATGAAACCAAATATTGATTGCAAAAATGGAGTCTTCAACATTTCTCGAACAAAAACTCCTTAATACTCAAACTCAATACTAAATTACTCTAATGGAGGCTAATCTCCTTCTATGTGGTTGACTCTCCCTTATTTACTACGTCATAATACATATTTATACTCCCTAATAATAATTAGAAACATTAAATTACAATTTAACAAAAATTAGAGATTCACTTTTTAATTTTTGCAAAGTTGGCACTATGACTAATACCCCGACGTCGTATGTGTTAAGCAACGGCACCGCCACTGCGCCACTGCTTCATAATGTAATTTTAAGCTGCTAGAACCTCGGTGCCATCCCTGTTGTATCTCAGCACTGTCCCTTGTTAGCCACGGCGCCGCCACTATGCCAGAGCTCTAGAGTTGATTTTGTTCATTTCTTCTTCTCTGCCACGTCATGCCTTTCATCCCTACACTGTGCTTTGTCTTGCCACAACGTCAATATATGCTCCCACGATGTCAACTCTGATTTTGTGGGTTTTTGCTCTATTTTTTCTCGTTTTTCCTTGATTTCTTCCAATACACCTTAATTACCTGAAAATGTAATAATACCAATAATTATCATTCATTTGAGGATATTTATACTAAATATACTACTAAAATAACTATATATACGTATAAATAATCACTTATCAGTCAACGAGATTGAATCTTATTGGGGTATCTATTTGAGGTTTAGATAAATGAGGGTTTTCTTTTATGTACTAAACTATTGATAGTGGATTGCCTTGTTTTTTTCTCATGACTTTTCCCTATTTTTTAGGTTTTCTACATAACTTCGTGTGTTCTTATTTTCTCTACGGTTTATTTACTGTTGGGTATATTCGTAAGACTGCGATCTCAGGTATTTTGCGGTGATTCGTCACAACAGTTTCCCAATGTGTTCTCATAATCATATCATTATGAGTTTTCGATGTCTCATTTTGGTATTCTTTAGCAATGAGATCCACTATGAATGGAACCTTATTTTTTTTACCAAATATATTCCCTATTCGTTTCCCAAAGAAAAAAAAAGGCTTTGATCACTTTACTTAGCCAAGTTAGAATTTTCCATAATGTTTTAGATAGGAGAGTATGGGCTTTGGAGTCTTTCGATCTCTTTACATGCATGCAAGTCCCTTTTTAATCCCCTAATTGATCATCCATACTCCTTGAGAATCAAGCTTTTAAGGGATTATGGAAGGCTATCATATTCAACCTAAAATTAAGGTTTTTTGTTGGATAATGTTACACGGTGGTTTGAACCCTTGTGACAAGCTACAACGGACTAGAATGCTATATTTATGTATTTATCGCTTAATTGTTGTCATTTATGAACGATGGAAAATGAAGTAGCAAATCATTTTATTTTCCAATGTGTTATAGCTCGTTAAAAGTGGAAAAGATGGAAATTTTTGGAGGTGGAGGTATATTTAATCTTAGATCATTAGAAAAAGTGGTATAACTTTATTAGAAAGACTTAAAGGGAAGAGCAAAGGAATCACATCAGTGGAGCGGTCATGCCTCATGTTCTTTAGGTACTTTGGCTTGAAAGGAATGCTAGGGTTTTGAAGGTGAAACCAATACAGTTTTGGAATCTTCTAGATTATTGGCATGCAGCAAGATGGGATTCATCAATAAAAGTAAATTCAACAAAGGATACCCTTTCACATTTGGTTTTGTTATTGGCAATGGCTTTTATATATAATAGGGAGCTTGTTAATTTGTTTCTGTTTAGTTTTTTTATCTTTCTTCTTTTACGATCATACCAGAAGACGTTGTGGGTTTGATTTTTGTGATTAGTGTATGCCAGTTGTAATGGAAAACTAGTGAGAACTACTGGTCCTCCATCTTTTTGTAGCTCTTGATACTTAACGATATAAAAGTATCGTTTACTAAAAACAAAATACAAGCACCCACTTTTCATTTTTGACAGAATCAAAATTTATTATCTACAAGCGATTCCCAAAACAAAAATTAAAAGAAAAATCAACTTCAAGAAAAATTCTAATCTACACGAATTTTATCATAGTGTCTTTTGTAACTTCTAGGGCATCTCCATCGTTCTACATTTATTTTTTTTGTCACACGTGACAAGGATGCGACTAGAAATATTATTAATCAAGTTGAAATTTTCAAATCTTAGACCCATTAGTTAATGTGATTTTCATTGTCGACGGGAGATGCAGAAGCACTCTTGGAGGAAGCAAATGGCAATGAAGGTGGAAGAAACAACAAACTTCCTTGTTGGGGGCCTGCCGCCATTGATGATGACGATGATGATCTGTTCAAGTAACTGGATCCGCATCCATTAGCATTCACACCTGTTGTAAAGGCAGAAATAGTGGGAAACTGTTCTCCCCACTTCATATTTTGAATAACATTCTCAACAACACTTTGGTTTCCTTGCTGAGTCCCACCACCACCACCACCACTAACAATAGAAGAAATTGCAGAGGCCAATGCAGACCTAAAATTAGGGTCCGCAGTTATCACCTTAGTTGCTGCCGCTATCGTTTCGGATAGGGCCTGTTGAGGAGGGGTTGTGGTCTTTTGGTGGAATTTAGACTGGCTGTAGAATTGATCCTGATGAGGTTGTTGGTTTGTTTTTCCAAGATTTAGGGCTCCTATTTGGTTGTTACTACTCTTGTTGTAGGTCTGATGAGCCCCATAAGTTAAGTACCCATTGCCCCATGAAATAGGTAGTGATGAATTATTGTTGGATTGATCAGAAGAAGAGAAGTTGAAAGTACTAGGGTATCGCGGAGCATGGTGAGTAGGGCAGTTCGATGAGAATCTATTGAATTGAGAAGCTGATGAGAGCATGGAGGACGAAGAAGACTGTGCTGTGAGGTCTAGTGTGATGGTTGGATGTGAAGCTGCTGAAGATGTAATGGAAGAATTATTGGACAAGTAGAAGTTTCTAGGCCTTGAACTTTCTGAGTGACCAAAGTTTAGTCCATGTAGGTCGTGCACAGAGGAGGTCGTCGCGGTAGCAGTCGTTGTAATATTGCTCGGTCGAGAAGTTGAGGAGCCAGACATTAGCATGCAAGCAGCAGCCGAGGTGGTTGAAGCCATGGCCGTGGCTGAGATTGGGAGCGGATGGTTGTGTGTTCCTTCGTAGGTGGTGATCAGGATGGACATATCCTCAGCACATCTTTGCACCTGTTAATTAATACACAATGTAACTGGAATAAAAACATGCAATTGATCTTGGTTCTCTTTTATTTTAATTTCATCGATCTGTTTCTTTGGGTTTTCCTACAAAAATACATTTTATATTTTGTCATCAGATGCACCTTAAAACACGTTTTGCTTAATTCGACGCACCTTTGACGAAAGGTTAATATATAGTAGAGCTAGTTATTAGGGTTCGTGAGATGTTTTTTTTTTTTTGAAGAAGGAACAGAGTTCTATAATTTACAAAAGAATGGGGGTAAAAATTATACTTCTACGAATCCTATATACACTAGGGTTTGTGAGATGTTACGTACTGAATATTCGTAATTAGTTAACTGAAGGTAGTCCAAAGGATATGATAGGAGAAATTGAGGATAGTTTATTACCTGTTTTCTAACTGGACAGGCTGGAGCAACTGTACATCGGTAGTACGCACGTGGGCAGGGATTTCCTTTCGCAATTTTCTGCCCATATTTCCTCCATTGGCATCCATCGTTCATCTGTACAAAATAAGATAATAATCATCATCATATATCAAATTTCCAACCAATCGTGCGACTTATAATGCTAATAATCGCAATGAAACGTTGAAATGCAAACTACATACAATTCTATCTATCTACCTACGTGTCCATATTAATTTTAAAGCAAGTGAATATGAAGCTCTTGATTAAGTATTTGGTACTACCGTTGGCGTGTCGCATCTGGCACGAACAGAAACCCTAGCTCTCTTCATAGCTGTTTGTTGTGAAACTGCTTCCTCCTCTCCACTCTTCATTATCTTAAGCATTTTGCTGGGTGGCCACTGCTCTCTAACATCTTCCTCTTTGTTCTCTTCAAAACTATTTTCAGGGCTTGGATTCGCCGAATTAATACTAACAGTTTTGGACGCCTCTACTTTACAAACCAAACCAAGAGCCAAGCCTTCTTTGAACTCATCCTCCATTACAGACTTATTATTATTACTGCTAATTGAAGTGCTATTGATCATCTTCTCATCCTTGGTCTTGGTCTGATTATTAAGATGATTGCTTAATGAACTACTGCTTCTGCCTAAGCTCAGCGATATTAGTTGTTGATGATCATCCTCCACTAATGATTCTTGATGGGTGTTTTGATTAAGAGCTACTACTTCATGACCATCAATAGATTTCTTGTTGGATTGCTCTTGTTGGACTATGTCGAAAAAGTGTGTTTGAAGGGACTGATATTCTTTCATAATTCGAGCCAAAACAGTCTTCAGTCTCTCGTTTTCCTCCCGCACCTCGCCCATCTCGGCTTTTGCAGATTCTAGTTGATCCTCCTACATATATGTGTTTTATCACCTTAATTAATTTTTATCATTGGATCTCGAACCTTTAAAACGAACTAATAATAATAATTGGTGAAAAGCAATTATTATGATTACCTGATCTTTGTGGGTTACAGATAATCCTTTGGTCTCAACTGGTGATGATCTTGTAGCAGACGTTTGCATCTGAGTATGCATCATGGGGACAACCAATAATCAACAACAAAATAGTTTTACAATATGAACACCACCACGAACTGAGTTGATAAATTTCATTAAATTAGGGTTCTATATTTATTATTCTCGAAATTAATATTGAAGAGGTTGGTAGTTGGTATTTGGTAACCAAAGTGTCAGATCCATGGAAATTCAAGATGAAGGAAATGTATGTATATAGCCAGCCGACTAGTTCGACTAGTTATTCATTTAAAATATATTTAAATTCCCAGTCAAATGAGTCTAGGGATTGTATAACTCAATTTACACGTGATGATATTCTGAAGATAAAATTGAAACAAAAAGTTGATTATTTGATTTTACGCCCATCAGAACCGGAAAATAGTAATTTTTTTTATTTGCTTTTAGGCTAAAGACCTAAGGGCCCTTAGGATCAGAAACACTATTCTAGCCGGTACTAAAGAATATGTTTGTTGAAATCAAAAACAAAAAGTTTGTTGTTTTTTAATTAGGATAAAAAATCTGTATTAATTTACAAGCTTTCAGATAATAAATTGAAGTAATACCTGTTTAACGTTGCCTAAATCTGTTGAAGTTGGCATTGAACTTCCTTCTTTGTGGATCTTAGTTTCATTAACAGACTGAAACACAATCAAATAAAAGTTTTTGGATACAGAATTAAATAGCACTAATTAATTAATAGACAAGAACTAAAACATATGTGGAAGATCATCAGTTTCTTTAACATTTTTTTTTGGCGGCTTTAGAACATCATTAATTTTAGATGCCAATTAGATCTTTCATTCTAGCCAAAAATAATAGAAGGTACTTTCAAATGAAAAGGAGCAATACAATAAACTGCATATATAGAGGAAAATAAGAAAACAAAAAACAAAAAAAAAACAAAACAAACAAAACAAACAAAACAAAACAAAAACAAAACAAAAAAACAATCTTGGGACTAATTATCCATGAGAGAGAGAGAAAAAACACTGATTTCCAAAACCCAAATTACGTTTGATTAAAAAAAAAAAAAAAGTTCTTAATTAAGTATTGCAAAACTTGTTTGAAAACAATAAACAAAAAAAAGACTTGCAAAATAAATTTTAATCAAATTATTTACATATATATAGCTAACCTTATTGCCATCGATATTAGTTTCATCTTCGGTAGATTGACCGACCTTCTTTTCTTCCTTGAACATAACTGATCCGCCGAGATCAGAAGCTCTGGAAGTAGCCTCCATTAATTGCTGATCAGCTTGGTGGCCTCTCTCCTTGTAATTGCTTTGTTTGTCTATAATATTGTTATTAAGGGTCCTAGATGTGATCTTATAGAGAGAGAGAAACAATGTGAGAGAGTGCCTTTCATTTTGGACTTTGTTTTATTTTATTGAAATTCAACCTTAGCCATTTGCAGACTATCACGTAAACAAATGCGTATGTCAACGGTTCACTCAATAAAGAAGCAAACCGTTTTTTTTTCTTTTTCCTAATTTCTTTATATGGAAGAACAGTTCAACTTCAACGTTTGAGATGAACGAGCCCTTTTCGACTCTACTTCAAAGTTCAACAATGACCTAGCTAGATACGATTCTGGGTTCCAGGGTGTTTGTTAAGGCTATCCAATTCCCAAGCTCTTAATGCACATGTTTCAAGTGTATCCAAATTAAAGACCTGAAAAATTAGGTGTTTAAAGGGTTAATTAATTTAACCATTTCCCAAATTAATATATCCTCTTTAATACAAAATTTGATTTGTTTGAGCTTGCTTATTCCGAAAATTTATTCTCTGTATTGAATTGTGTTTTTTTGAAAAGGATAGAGAAGTGCTAAGATGACAACAACATATCACACCAAAAGACACATTAGCTCACAAAAGTCATCCATGCGTATCTCGAGATGCGGGCGTATACAGATCCCGATATATAACACACGCGACGAGATCGCATAGAGGATTCTTGTAAGCCAATGTGTCTTATGGTGTGACAATGTTGTTGTCATTGGTACTAAATATATTTGTACATGTACAACAGCTTATTGGGGACTCTCATGCACGAGGGATCACTACAAAACATTGTGTGTTTAGCGACATTAATTTAGTCATTTAACTACATTAATTAGTGTCTCTAAATATTTTACCCACGCATCATAAAGTGTCGCCACTTGTGTTGGTAAAAGTGATGTCGCCCCATTTTTTTGCGACGCAAAATGTATGTGTTGGTAATATTTATTTAAGACACTTTTTAAATAAGCGTCCTTAACGTGGGGACGTTTTTTATTTATGTGTCTTTAATTTTAGGACATTTATTTCTTATGCGTCTCCAATTTGAAGACACTATTTATTTATGCATCCCTAAATTATGAACATTTGTAAGCTTAGCGTCCTTAAATTGACAACACTTGTTCACTTAATGTCTCCAATTAGCAACCCTTACACTTAATGTCCTTAAATTAACAACAATTGTGCACTTAACGTCTCCAAATTAGCAACTCTTAAACACTTAGTGTCCTTAAATTGACAACACTTGTGCATTTAATGTCTCCAAATTAGCAACTCTTACACACTTAGTGTCTTTAAATTGACAACATTTGTGCACTTAATGTCTTCAAATTAGCAACATTTACACACTTAGTGTCTTTAAATTGACAACATTTGTGCACTTAATGTCTCCAAATTAGCAACCTTTACACACTTAATGTCTTTAAATTGACAACACTTGTGCAATTAATGTCTCTAAATTAACAACCTTTACACACTTAATGTCGTTAAATTGACAACACTTGTGCATTTAATGTCTCCGAATTAACAACCTTTACACACTTAATGTCCTTAAATTGACAACACTTATGTACTTAATGTCTCCAAATTAGCAATATTATTATTATTATTATTATTATTATTATTATTATTATTATTATTATTATTATTATTATTATTATTATTATTATTATTATTTGTAATTATAAAAACAAACATAAAGAAAGACAAATGAAAACAATTTATATATAAAGAAGTTTTTATTTATCTCATTTGAACAAAAATCAAACTAACAAATGTACAAATTTAATGTGAAAAAAACAAACAACAATATACAGTTGAATTTTCTAGTTAAAATAGAGTTTTAAAAACTCTATTTTTTATGTTTCAATCAACACATCTGCAAATCTTACTTCGCTTTCAAAAACTCGGAACTTCACCTTCAACTTGGCACTTCCCGAACCTTCAATCATCACATACTTTTCATTGATACTTTTGTTTCCATATTCCATCACATGAGATCCAACATTGTAAGTTTTAACTGTCGAAATAGAGGAAACATCTTTAATTCAAGATATGAAAAAGTTCACCAATATTATTAATTGATAACTCATCTTTGTATAACTAAGCATGTCGAGCTTACCGTCTTGTACTGTTGTTTCAAGGTTTTCCTTCTTTAGGTTATGGGTTTCATTGTAGAGATGATAACAAACAGTACATGAGTCAAGTTCTTGACAAACCACAAGCCCTCCAACACAAAACACAGAGGAAGCAGAGAATAAAGGGAAAACAATTCAAGTGAGAAAATGAATCTGTTATCCAAAAGACAAGCCCTATTAACAAACATATAAGATCTGAATTGGCCAAAGTGACAAATCCATCATAAATAGAAAACCTATTAAAGATCACTACATGGAAAACGGACAGAGAAAGCAGAGAATAAAGTGTAACAAATTTTCCTACTGTAAAGCAGAAAACCAATTAGTCTTCATCCCAAAAAATGCATGAAAAATGAAAAATGAGTGTGCTTATGTATGATTTAACCATCCATGCAATTATCAGTGATTAGCATAATAACATTAGCACAAGCAAATCATGCTTAAAAATTTAGAGGAAGTAAACTTAAATACAGATATAAATCATCCAACAAATTCAAAAAAATGTCAACAATTTCAAAACCCTAACACATTCAAGTCTCCAACTAATCATTCTCTCAAAAATTGACACAGACAAGTCGACATCTATTTAGGCAAGTTCTTTTGGCAACTAAAACAAAGTAACATAGGTATAGGTGCGTGGTTGCACTAAAAAATGTTGTTAGGTAAAATATTTGAGATGAGAACATATGTTCATATTTCGTTTTACCTTAGCTTTGTCAAATCAAAAAATTAGCCATCAAGTTAAAAGTCCATTATCCAAATCTAGCAATTTACCAACAACTTGAAGATATTAGCAAATAGTTACATACATTACATACTCCTTATAAGCATACACAACAAAGTTGGCATTGAAAAAATCTTAAAGTCTCGAAACAAACAAATAGATAGTTAGTTTCCTCTGTAGAACCATTACCAGATACAAAAAACGAACCATTCGATGCCATGTAGCGCATAGACCATCCTTACTCATCCCACTCTAAGTGGACTTGAAGGAGTGCTCAATACCCAAACACAAAACAACAGCAAGAAATGTTAGTGGAACTCAAAGAGAGTAATTTTCACATTTGCTTTGGTTGAAACAATGCTTGCAGTATGAATCTTGAACATGGAACGAGACTGAATTTCCGCACAAACAAATCGTTCAATCCCAAACAACTGATGAAATAAAAAAGATGACAAATTTCATCTTGATCTACTCAAACTAATACCAACTAATCTATAATTCTAAGAAACCCTAAACGTGGAACTCAGGAACTCAAAGAGAGTGATTTTCACATTTGCAGTACCTACATCGATAATTAATCAAAATTTCATCTTGATTGAGCAACCATACCATCAATTCTACCAAAACGCATGTCACACACACAAACACACCAATCCACGCATATTAGACCATGAAAATGCAGCTAGTTCAGATCGCCGTCAACTACCAAACACAACATATACAAAACGAAAATTTTCAGTTCTTCAAAACAATCAAAGAAGAAGATCAGAATATATCCCACTCACAAACAACAATTCAAGAAAATCCAAACAAAATCTGGACTTATAGATCAATCGATCGAATCAGCAAAACATCGAATTGAAAAAACCAGGGATTGAGAGATGAGATTTGCAGTACCACAGCTAGGGTTAGGGCCTTCGCACTCTCGACCTCTGCCATTGCTCGCTGGCTCGAACACAAACAAAACAAACAGTCAATCCAATGAAAGAAAACCCGAATCTCTGCTTCAATCTCCTCCCTGTCATGACTGGTCGCAATCGGCATTACATCCTCAACTATTTTCCCCTTGTTCGCCACAATTGAAAAAACCACAAAACCTGAACATCAAATCACAATCAAATGAAAGATCTGACGAAGAAACACAAAGAGATTACCGAAATCAGAGACGATGCGGCGAAAGAGAGTAGGCGCGAGTAGCGCTGCTGATGGCCTCTGAAATGAATATGAAGAGAAGAAGTAAGATCGGTGAGAAGACATGGAAGGCTTGAGAGAGGATCTCGATCCATCACTCCGACAGAGCTAGGGTTTTGAGGTTACCTCCATATCCTACACAAATTCAACCACTTCATGCCTCAATCTCATTCACATCAAGATCCGCTCGAGCGCATCGCCGACGAAGAATCGGATTTTGTCCCACATAGTGAATCGTTCGCTCGCTCGCTTGCTCGATGTGGTCTCTAATGGCGAAACCCTAGAAATCTCTATTTATATGTTCTTCAGTAAAGGTAAAGTGGATAATATCTTCTCCACATCGTTGAAGAAAAATTATCTTCTTCAAACCTACACTGTGTATTGTTTTTGGTGTCTGTGGTGCTCAATGTGGAATTAGTGGGTTTTTTTTTCAACTATATGTACATATAAATTGAAGACGCTTGTATGATTAAACGTCTCTAACTCAAGACGCATATATGTTGTGCGTCCTTAAATTGAGACACATACAACAAAAGCGTCCTCAAATTAATATAGATTTTATATTTAAGATTATTATAATTATAATTGTAGAATTTGGAGATGCATGATTAAAAGCGTTCCCCAATGTTCAATTCAGTGACATTTATACTAGCGTCCCCTAATTGAAACCCATATACATTAAAAAAGTAAATATTATACATGTCTTGAGATTTAAAATTTAACAATATTTGTAAATTATGCGTATTTAGATTTAAAATTTAACATCATTTATAAATTACGTGTCTTGAAATTTGAAATTTAACAACACTTGTAAATTATACGTCTTTAGATTTAAAATCTAACAACACTTGTAAATTATGTGTCCTTATATTTGAATTTTGACAACAGATATAAATTAGCGTCCCCAAATTTTAAATTTGACGTCACTAATTTACTAAGTGTCTCTAACATAGGAGACATTTATAAATTATGTGTCCCTAAATATTGAAATTGACGACATTTGTCGTTTGTGTCCTTAATTTTAATTTTAGCGACATTTATAAACTGTGTCATTAAATTTGAAACTTCACAACACTTTTAAATTAGTGTCTCCAAATTTTAAACTTAGCAACACTTTTTTAACAAGTGTCCTTAATTTTGAGACACTTGTACATTATACGTCTCGAGATTTTGAATTTGACGACGTTTTAATATCAAGTGTCCTTAACTTGGAGACACTTGTATGTTAAGTGTCTCAAAATTTTAAACTTGGCAACGCTTATACATCATGTGTCTCTAAAATTAAAATTCGAAGACATTTTTTATTAGTGTTGGCAAAAAAATGTTGCTATAGAGCCACTTTGTTGTAGTGGATATATGTCACTATATAACTAAGAAAAGTTACTGGTCTACTAACGGCCAAGTCAAAGTCTATTGTCCGTATATAACTACGTACTCTGTGGTTTCAACAACAACAACAAAAAAAAAAAAAAAAAAAAAAAAAAAAAAAAAAAAAAAAAAAAAAAAAAAACTACTTACTCTGAACTTATCTCTAACGACTAATATATAAATTAATGAACTTAATTATATATATATAGCTTTTAATTTTTATAAGAAATATTCGTCATAACTCAAGACCTCTTTTTTTATTTTATTTTTTTGGTACATAGTTAACACAAACATGCATGCCTTAAGAATACCGTTCTCTTGACTCAGCTTTGTTGAATAATTTTAGAGCTGTACACAGATTGATCCAATTAATCTAGGTTACCAGCCCAATTAGGTAGCTAGCAAGCATCGATTGAGGAATCACAATGTAATCCGATGAACTTATTTTATCAATCATCTAATTAACTTAATCATGTTTACAGTTTAGTAAATGTGGACTGGACTAAACCAAATTATATATATTGATGATTATTATGAAATTGATACTAATAAAAATATATAAAATTGAAACTTGTTTAGCAAGTATCAATCTATAACAGAAATTTGTAATTTCACTTGAAGTTCAAATATGTTTGTATATTTCCAAAGAAAAATCTCTACTACAGAGCATAAAATGTTTGTATTTTGGGATTATTGTCAAACTAAAGGTTTTGTATTTGGATGCCTATGGTTTTAAGAGATGTGTGTATTTTTATTTTATTTTTTGGTAAGCAGCCCAGTATTCAGACTATCTGAATTTGAATATAAGAATAGCTAACTTTAAATAAGATTTAATAATTAATTAATTGTACATAGAATAAGAAATTATAATTTCACATAGATATACAGTAGGTGAATTACTAGCCTCTATAAGAACGTAATAATTAAATTTTTTCTGTATTTTAAGCTAATTGTGTAAAACTATAATGTGTCTCATAATACATTATTAATTTATATATAATGGAAAAATTGTGTAACTTATGGACCTAAAATCTTTTAGTTACAATACCGTTATCAATTTCATGAAAATTGGTGTTAATTAATGTAGGAAGTTCAATGGTTCTCGACCCCTCAAGCCTATAAAAGTGTTAGCACTTAATTGTACCATCAAACAATGTACTGAAAGTTTTGAAACTCATCATGAGGGCGACAAGATCTTGGTAATTTATGGAGATTTTGCCTTTCGCATGTAATTTTCTAATTGATCTATATTTTTTATTACATTTATGAATGTTTACAAAGGAGTCACAAATGCTACACTGGAATCTGATGTACTACTAATTGTTAACGCCATTAAAAGTGGCACTAGAGATGATTCTGGTATGGGTATATTCATTAGTGACTATTTATCAACCCTTCGTGAGATTGATGGTCTTCGAATTTGTCATGTGAAACGGTCTGCGAACCAGGTAGCTCACACTCTGACAAGAGCTTCTGTTTCCAAGTCAGGCACTTATGACTGGGGAGTTACGCCTCCTCTCTTTATTTTGTCTATTTTGAACTCTGATTGTTGATCTATAAAAAGTTTTTGACCTCAAAAAAAACAAAAAAAAAGAATGTTTACAAATTGGACCCGACTAAACTGGATACACGAATTGGCCGGTTTTTTACACACCGCTGCATGTTTTCACCATTCTCTTCACTTATTAAATAAGGAGGTTTTTTCATACAAAAAAGTAGAGGATTTACTAAGGAGGTCCGCAATGCAATGGCTTAAATTGAATTGTGTTTAACCAGAGGTCTCAGTTTCTAATTCTAGATACATGTAGATCGAGTAGATTTATCAGGAGGGAGAAACTTGCCGCCATTTTTCGGTTTTACCTTGCTCGAACCTCAATTAGTCATGATTCATAAGTTTGGGATACCAAGTGGCTTATATAAAATAAAAATAAAAAATAAATATTATTGGTCATGCGTCTTTTGGAGGACAGAGAAGGAGGGGTTAAAGCCGCATCCACCTGTAACAAAAAAAAAAAAAAAAAAAAGCCGCATCCAACGGCGAACACCATGCATATATGCATCACAAGCTACTGAATTACTATCACAATTACGTACATACGAGTAAACAATTACCTACGTCACACGCCTCCGTTGAATTTTCCTACGTACATACCAAATTAGTCCAACCTCGTCATCACCATACATTTATATATATATATTACAGAGGGCTCGTTAATTACATCTAGCGTACGTTTCGGGTCAAACTTTTAAACGGCCGTTGTTAGATTCCGGCGACTTAGAAACGCAGTTGTGGGTCACACTCCGTCGACCCGGCTGTCCCAGACGAAACAATTTCTTCATCAGAGATCGATTCCGTCAAAATGTATCCCCACCTTATTTAATTATGTAAACAAATATAGTTTGAAGTAGCAATTAAGGTTGCCTATGACTTCCCACGTTTTTCACATAATCCGGTGTCCCCACAACTCACTCAAACACTGTTGACGCTGCATTATAATTTTCATACAGATGATCATTAGTAACCCACCATTCATTTGTTCAATAAATAAAAATAGAGTCGCCCGGTAGGCACTCCACCTAGAACTAAGGGCACACCATTTATTCGGGCACCAATCGATTTCTTTAGGGCACCCAAACTTTTCTCAAAATATCCCTTATGTCGATTAACGAACTACACCATCCAAAACATATAAAAATGAACTCAAAATTCTCCTACTTCTCTGTCTCGGCTAGCAAGCCCTAATTCCTCTCATATCTCTGCTCATTGAAATTTAGCCATTATAGGATGGTTTTTTGTGATTCTCGTGTTCTTCGGTTACACAGGGCCGAGAGTCGTTAGAGGTGGTTTGGGTCATGCGTGTCTTGTTGAGACTCGTGTTAAAGTGTCGGCCTATATCAACTGACACCCAAATAAGGTGGTCAGACACCCTACTCAATGGGTGACCACTGAGACTATACAAGTGGTCTTGGTGGCCTTGTGCCGAGAAATGGGTGTATGTCTTGGTTGACCGTAATTGACACAACAGCTTATATTTCGGTCTTGTGTGTCTGAGACCTTATGTTTGGTCATTCCCTACCGAGACCTGAAACATAGTCTCGGTTATCATCAACCAACACAATAGCCTATATTTCGGTTATGTGAGTCCAAGACAATTGCGTACTTGGTTCACAATAAAAAATGAGAAAAAAAAAACCATAAAAAACATGAAAAGTGACCTTTTCGTATAGCGTGTCGGTCTCCATTGCATTTTCCTCGTGCATTTTAGCCAACAAACACCCAAAAATTAGGCGAATGAATGAAACTCTACAGTACAAAATCACTACTTCAAACCTTTATTTTGACATAAAAACAATTCAAAACTAGCGTTTCAACTCTTAAATAACATGGAATCGAGATTTACAATGTTTGCGTGTACTCTTTGATCGACAATTAAAATCGGTGTCTGACAGGCAATAAAGCGAGTGGTCTTGGTTGAAAGATGATGGGAATGAAGATGGAGTGAGCGGGAATGTGGAGCGGAACGCCGAGTGCCCTTAGTTGAGTGAGTGAATCGGTTGGGTTGAGTGGGCAAATATGTCATGCATTTTCTTGTAGAACCAACATTAATTGAAAAAAATGGTGTGCCTGTAGTTCTAGGTGCAACTCTAAAAATAAAACACCCCATTCAAAAAGAAACCACACAATTGTTTACTACCAGTCAGAGTGTCGATCAGACTATGTTTAAAACAGATTTATTTATCTAGTTATTGATAAAGATCATTAATATGATAGAAAAATGTTAATATGATAGAAAAATGAAGTTAATTAAATTACTAGCTAGTTCTTATTCTTAACCGCCAAAGTTTTTTTAAAAAATTAAACACAAATGTCTTAACTTAGTTTCGGTCGACTACACGATCAAACTCTTCCATTGCACTCAATTAGTGCAATTGATGGTTCCTTTATGATGGTGTAATGTCTCTGCTTACATAGAATGTTTATGTGGGCACACACAGGCTCTGTATATGTGAGTGTTGTGAGCACAAATATGAGCTATCTGTCTGCACAAATGTCTGTCCAGCAGATTTTGTCGTGGCCACAAACAGTAGCCCTGTATATATATGTGTTGTGGGCACAGATACGAGCTGCCTGTCTTGGCGTAAAGAAAACAACAAGGAAAATAGATTGCAGAAAATAAATAACACACAAATTGTTTACGCAGTTCGGACCTCCCATCCTACGTCTGCGGGGCCACACCCAGGTGTACAATCCACTAAGAAATAAAGAGTAATTACAACTTATACAACAGGACTCCTTGTTTTCTTTCAAGTTTGGTGATCCCTCACCAAGTCCTACTGTACTAATCACTCCTCCTATCTCTAGGCTTTTACACAAGCGTCTCCAAGATCCCTTTGGAGTTTGAGATAGTCCGAGCTCCCTTCGGAGTGCAGGCTAAGTTCCCTTAGTCGGTGTGTATGTGAACACTACTCGTGAGATGGTACTCTTGTGATCACTTTGATCTTACAAAACAATTGAATAAATCAGAATGCAAAAACAGATGCTAAGACCAGTGAGCATCGAAATATATATAACGAAAGCTTGAAATATCTTTGACTTCACGTTCCTTCTCATTCATTGAATCAACACCATTATGTTTTAGGAAACATATTTGATTGACATCTTTGACTGAGATTTTTAGTTTCCTTATCTTCTAGATTTGATTGCAATGTAATGGTAGCACGTGCTGTCCTTCCTTGTTTGTAGATTCTTGCCTTCCCATGAAGATTCTAATGATCTTGCATATATACTGGATGCTTATGTGGCGGCTTACATATGGCAGAGTTACACAAGGAATGTCTCAATTGATTTGTTAGTAGCATGATATCAATCAATAGCCCGTGACATTTAAGGAGTGACACACAATAACAATATTTACATTTTAACACTTTAATTTTTAAATTATTTTAATCTCCTCCTAATCAATGTGTCTCAAATTAGTTTAAAATTTGATCGGGTCTACCCTTACCTAATCGATTGAATTTTTTCAGTTTCTATCAAGTCAAAGTTTTTAATGGGTGACTAAAACATTTAATAACTAATTAAAAAAATCTCTTCTACGTTTCTTTTTTTTTCCAATTTCTTTAAGCAACAAATTCTAATTTTATATGTATGATTCATATATCCACAAAATAACTAACCTAGGATTAGAACTTTGTTGTTGTTTGTACATGCATTATATTTAGGGCTGGGGTGTTGTGGTATATTAAGTTAATTTAGTATACTAAACCATCACTAACTAGATCTCAAGAAACAAAAGTTCGTTGGTGATGGAATTGACAATCCTGCCACTAAATCCGTCACTAAATCAAATTAATAGATTTATTAACGGATTTAGTGATGAAACTATCAATTTCGTCACTAAATAACTTTTTCATGAAGATTTAGTTAGAGATGAAATTGATTGTTCTGTCATTAATTCATCTTTAAATAAGTGGGATTTTAGGCAAGCTTTTTAGAGGTGGAATAGCGACGAAATATCGGCGGGAAGGTTTTGGCATGAGTGTTTAGTGACGGAATATATTATGTAGTTAATTCCCGTCACTAGTCCCTAAATAATCCATTGCCAACTTGTCAACATGAGCCCATTAACTCGATTTCGCGTCACTGATTTAGTTATTGATTATTGACGGAATCAGTTTCGTCAAGAAACCTCGTCACGAATTAGATATATTATTGTACAGTGTCTGTGACGACCCTAACCCCTATGGGTTTGGATTGCTTGGCCCGAACCATCGCATGCCCTTCAAGATAATCTTATTGGCATGTTCGGTTCACATACATTTGTGTCCCAAGATCATGGGTTTATTGTACATTGGCATTATAACATGAGTTTGGGTATTAGTCCATTTAGAGTGACTTGTTCGGTTGGGGGTATTGAGGGTAGGACCAAATGTGATTTCAATAGTTGAAGTTACTAAAGTGCCCCTCTATATATTTGACCTACATCTCCAAATCGAAAACCCTAGGCAACTCTTCACTTCCGCTTCTTACGTTTTTTAATTTTCTTATGACACCAAGGATCAAGAGCCTAGAAGCTAAAGTAGCTTAATACTTCAATCTATGAAGCCTTATCCTTGAAAACCTTATCATTTTTCTCCAAGGCTGAAACATGCCATCCTACAGTGGTTGAAACATACAAAACTACATCTTACCTTTTTTTCCTTTTTTCCAAGTTCCAACTTTTGAATCACATTTTTACAAGTTTCATTTTCCAATATGTACTTGATCTTTCGTTATGAATGCCATTCAACCAAAATCAAGTTCATTAGGGTTTATCAGAAAAGCAAACACCACTAGCATATAAGATTGGAGAAGAACTTATTAACTTCACAATAATTCTGATTAACAGCAGTATTGCTAGTATCATCATGTAGGCTCTTTCTTAAAGGAGGTTTTAGCGAGATTGAAGTAGAGGTTGAAGCGAGACTGAACGAATCGACAATGCTCGCGAATACAACTGGTGCAAATCGATTTCAAAGATGAATGGAGATGATCTTCGTATTTCCTCTCGTGTGCCCTTCAATCTCATTCCTCCGTCCTCATTCCTCGGTTAGGGTTATTTTCCCCCGCACCCCAAAAAAAGGTTATTTGTTTCACAATTTGTCTCTCATGATTTGGTTTAAAGAGGGAGGGGTAGTTTGGAAATGTTTAAAGCCCAAGCATTGTGACTAATTAGTGCTACCAAGAATGATGGTTTACTTTAGTCACCTGTATTGGGTATTAGATAGTCCCTTGGACTAGTTAATTCGCTAAGCGAACACTGGATTAGCCAGTCCAATATGGCTAATCCGACCTTAGACCATGAAGTGAACATGCAAAATGAGTTGGGCGATGCCTCGATAAGCCTTAACCTACGGAATACAACAAGATAATCTACCAATAGACAATTAAGGTAATAAAGTGCGAAATAAAAAACCTTATAATGCCTAACAAGTGCGGAATATCAAGTAGAAATATTATAAGGGCTTCTTGCACATATATCCCTTGGTGCAAAAGATCTACACTTTTAACGCCACCTTGAAAGATTTGCACTTATAACCCCTTTAACTGGTCAATTGATATTTTTCCCAAGTAAGCAAACCAAGATAAAGCATAATAAATGAAGGCACGTTTCGAAACGCACTTTTAGATGAAAACGTGCCTTTAGAATAAGGAACGTTGTCGTTTACACAATGGCTTACTTGAACTGAAGTCACGCTTTAAAAATGCACGTGAAAACGTTCCTTCAATTTATCCATCTGATGTTGACCAGTCTAATGATTTATAAGTGCAAATCTTTTGATGTGGGGGTTATAAGTGTAGATCTTTTGCCACCAAGGGATAGATGTGCAAATAATATTCGTCAATCAAATGTGAACTATGGGTTAAAAAAATCTATCCATATAAATCACATGTTTTAATATATGCCAAGTTCAAATACAAACATATATAGTGTATCTCAACTCATAAACATGAAAATAGGCTCATATGCGATAATCTTACCTATTTCTTTCTCTAGAGCAAACGCTAATTTGCTAAAGTACAATAAGAGGGGAAGAGGGGTGAGGAATTTATCAACGAGCTCAGTAAAGCGGAAGACTACTCTACCGTCAATAATCCAAGTAATACCTAATACATTCATAACTAGATAACATGTAACAATTCAGTCTTTATGAAACATTTATCATTTCGGGTATAACTCAAGATAATATAAGCAAGCATACTATAAGATACAAGATACGAAAACATTGCCTAAACATTATAATTCAACAAGGATAAATGAAGATACGAGAATGCCATAGAGTCAAAGAAAATGGAAACAAGATATTTCAACCTTTTGTGGCTTAAAGCACTTATATAGACATCGATAGGTATCATATTGATCCTGAGGTAGTCACTATGTAAACATCAAGGTACCACTCATTGTGACGACCCCAATTTCTACAACAAGGGTCGCTCGGCTTAAACCATCACCGAACCCCTCGAGATGGCCCATCGAGTCGGGCGATGATCTAGTAAGCCTTAACCTGCGGAAATACAAAAAAACAATCTACAAATAAACTACTAAGACATATAATATGTGCATAATAGAAGTCTTTAGAGTCTATTAGGTGCGAAAATAAAATAGAAAGTCTTGCATAAGTTAGACAACTAGGCTATGGGTTTCACAATTATATCCATGATAAATCCCATGTTTATTACATAAATGTCTCGAAATAGAATAAATATAAATTATAACCTTGCAAATGAGAAAAGAGCTTCTACGCTATGACCCTGCTATTTCCTATGTTTTGAGCAACAACTGAAGTACTTGGAGGGGGAAAAGTAGTGGTGTAAGCAATATTTCAATGACCTCAGTAAAGTAGAAGTCTGCTTTACCTTCAATCATCCAAGTAATAACTAATGTGTAATAAATAACATAAATAAGGTTATTGACCAACCCTATTATCATTCCGAGCATTAAAGGATAACATAACAAGCATAATATATAATGCGAGGTACAACAAAGCAACGCTCGAACAAGATAGTCAACAAGATAACAATGATAATATGAATGTCATGGAGTCAATAAAGTAGAAATTAGATATAAACTGCGGGTTGTGACAACCCACTAGCCTCAAAGGTATCAAATATGATCCTCCCTCTTAGATTTGTGTCTAAGCATCACAATGATTTTGCCTGCCAATATTAGCCCTAAAAGGTATCATTTAGTAGCGGTAGGATATGACCGATGGCCGCCGGCTCTCCAATCAGAGGTACCGTTTACAATTTTTCATTTCAAGCATATCACTTCAATATGCATTCATAAATAGAGAGATCAAAAAACAAGATAAAGCGAAACAAAAAGATATATTTAGCTTGGTTCCAAGTAAAAGATTAACTATTCACTACCGTGAATCCTATCATAACTAATAGCATGGCATAATTGAAAATAAAGCAAACCTCACTTACTTGAAAGCGCTGCTATCCTATCCAATTCAAACTTGGAAGTTCCTATCCAGTTCTCCTCATGTCTATATTGGTATAAGTTCATGTATGTATTATTCATATGTTTTATTTGAGGTAATTTTACTCAATTTGTATTGATATCTTGGAAATGATATAAAACTATTTTTGAATTAATGTTATGCCTTCACCGTGACAACGTCACTGCGACAAAAGTTTTCGGGGTTAGTTACAAATGCCCGACCCTTTTCTCGACATTTTATCTCGATAAAACTTGGTAATTTCGGAAAATGTCGAAATTCAGTTAAATTTTGTAGAAATGTCCAGCGCCATGGGTTTACCCAAAAGGGGCTGGGGCGAAACCGCTGGCTTTGAATAGAAAAATTAATCATAGCAATTTGCCAGCGATGTACGTTACACCCCGCGGCACTGGGGAATCGCTAGATTGACTTCTCCGAATGCCCAAGTAGCACCATGGCCAGCACTGTACCGCTTGTGAGCGAGACACTAGCATAACACTGGGCACGAATTTATAATTCTAGATCCGAAATTTGATTCCCAAATTCCCCAACAACTCACGCCGACCACCAATGGTCAAAATCTGATCAAATAGTATGAAACTACTCGTTTGAAACCACAAGATCATTCTCATTCAATCAAAGAATGCATCCAAACTACAAATCCACCATCAAAACATAGATTTTGCAATTACTTTTGAATAACACAAAGAAGATGAGATAGAGATGACCCAAATCATAAATCAAAGCATAGGGGTTCATCTTCCATCTTAAAACACCAAGGGCAACTATGATTTCATCAAAAAATCAAATACGTGAATCAAAAGAGGAAATTAGAGAAGATGAGACAAATCAAAACCCTACATCTTATCTTCATGCACTTAAGTATTAGGATGATCCTAGAGTCCACATTAAATCTATTGAGAAGTCAATAATTAGACATGTTTATAGTACATTTTAGGAAAATTTTGGATGTAAAAGACTATATTACATGTGATTTTCTTTTTTTTGTTATTTTAGGTAATAAATGGAGAATATGAAGAAATGAATGATAATGGAAGATTATGAAGGAATTAATCAAGAGGAAAAAGTATGCGAAGAATCATAGCCAAGGAAGCAAGGAGAAATTGAGATTTTTCATCAACGATTCTCACTAATTCTTATAGCACCCAGAATCACTGGCTAAATCGATAAACTAGAGACATAAGAATTATGGATTTTTCCAGTGATTCCACTTACACACAAAATCGCTAGAAATCACTGGTTGCGGAATTCATGGATTTTGGATTACAACAAGGATTTTGAGTCGGTTTAGAATATGTATTACCCAATATACTATAAATATAAACCCTAGAACATAAAATAAGAGCCTTTGGTTAGTTTTACACTTTTACTTTAGTTTGGATGCCATTTTTTATGGTTTTGCTATTGGAGAAGATTGAAGATTAAAGTTATCATTAAGGTATTTTTAATTATGTCTTTTAATTCTAATGTTATAACATTGTTTATAATCATGAGTGAGTAGTTTGTTAATCTAAACAAAACTCCAAACATGAACTAGATCTATTTTGCAATATAGTCATGATGAGATGAATATGTACGTAATGCTTTAAACCAATCGTATTCTTTAATTCATTGTTTTTATAGATTGTTATTTACGGATTGCAATCATGGATTTAGGTGTTATGTGTATAGTGGCCAATATATATGTGATGTTTTGATTCATTATCTATTTAAAGTACACTACAAGAAAAAAAATAAACAGCAACAAACTAATCTGTTGTTGAATTGGTACGGATTTGTTGCTAAGGGACTCAACAACAGATCAGCAATAGATCAGAGGTGTTGCTAAAGTCTTTGTCGCAGATAGAAGTTAGCAACAAATTTTGGATCTGTTGTTGTTCAGCAATAGATTTGTGACAGAAATCTGTTGCTGAACAGCAACAGAAAAAAATCTGTTGCAGATTGGAAAATGAGGTTTTGTTGCAAATCTGTTGCAAATCAAGAATGAGACAAAGTCTGTTCTTGATTTGCACAAATCAAGACGAACGGATGTTATTCTTGATCTGTTGCAAATCAATGACAGAGACCAAATGTCATCGCTGATTTGCATCAAAAAAACCATCTTTTTGTCGCCGATTTGTTGCAAATTTGCAACAGAGATCAATGACAGATACCTTTTTGTTGTCAAATCAAATAATGACTTGGTCTCATTCTTGATTTGAAATAGTAATTTTAATTTAAAAATTACAATTCACTCGTAAATAGTAAATGAAATTCTACTGAAAGAAAAAAACTGTAAAAAAATAAATTTTCTATTTGCAATTAAAACTAAATTTGAATAATTGTTTATATATTATCAAAATTTGACAAAAAATATATACAAAATGTGGAGATTAACATTTCATAATTAACTAGTAGTATATTATATACTACTAGATGAACATTATCCACCAAATACAAAATACTACACAAACTGACCTTCCAACACAAATTAATTTACATATATATCTACAATGTCAATCCCACACCCTTACTCAATTGTGTCACCGATACAAGATAGACACTATACAATTTGGAGTGCGTGTCCTATCCAAATCCTGAAAATGAAAAGGAATAACTTGAACAATATTCGAAACGCAATCAAAATATTCAAACACAAATGAAATAATTCTAAAATTAAGCCTTGCTCATCGACCTCATACATAAAAGATCGGCCACGTGACACACTAAAATTTCCAACTCAAAAGGGAATGAAAGAACTTCCATACATGACATTCCATGCATTTTTTTCAATTTCTATTATGTATATAGAAGCATGAGAACAAATCTCAAAATATGTCACTAGGTTATGTGTTGGGTTGCATGGAGGACAAATCTCTTAATTTATGCATGTAAGGGAATTTGACAAAAAATTGAAAATACATGCATGTATACAAATCGTATAAAAGTCACTCAATAATCCATATAGCTCATGTATGTGATTCTAACTCGAAAATTATGAAACTATAATCATCATGGATGATTCAAATTCAAGGTATATTTGAAAAAGTTATTTTATTTTAATAATAATATCCAACCTTCCGATGCCTAGTCACTTTTTTAGAAATAATATATTACATAGAAAACATACTTAATATATAATTAAACAAAGATTTATATAGTCTAGTTGCAATTACAACTTTATTTTTGAAATCCATTGCAATTACAACTTAACTAATTACTTAATGACTTATTGACCATAAAAGATATTACTTAATCAACCGACTAATCACAAACAAATGACGAAGATCGTTTACTTGGAAAACATGGTGTACTACTTGTCTTGAAGGCACTTGTTAACTTACCCCATAATACTAAATAAATCTATTTTTTTCATAAGAGACGTCCAACTTTTTTAATTCAATGAATCACATGTAATACTAAATAAATATTCAAAATAGGGAATGGACTTTTGAATATAATCCTAAGTAAATTTTGAAAAGTCCTATTTTATAACAATAGTGCCTACAAGAAACTTGTCTTAAACAATATATAAAGCATTTGTTGCCAACAAGTATGGCAGAAGTATCTTAACAAGGATGATTAATTGTTGCACTGAATCTCGGGCTTGCTTGGTTACACAAGGGTTTCCTAATAAAAGAAGTTACTAACATCATATAGAGTTGACTCATGAGAACAATATATATTTGGTAGATAATCTTATATTGTTATGTTTGTTGTGAGGTGTCCGCATACTCCAACAAACATTGAATCCCATGTCAAGTATTTTCTCATTTTTTCAACAGAATCAGATTCACTTATTAACATGTTATATGTGAGCATTGACGATACCAAATCTAGGGATATATGTGTGTACGTGGAGTGTTCACTTGATATTCTAAGTTAAGTATCACTATAATGCCAATATTAAACTATGTATGCCATGCACATTTATTTAAGGTACGTACAATAGTTTATGGAAAACATAACAAACTAAACTTACAATATTAAACTATAATGCCAATATTAAACTATAATGCCAATATTAAACTATGTATGACATGCACATACCAAAGGAATATATGAAACTTGCAACTCAATTGGTGAGGTAAGTTTGCCTCCTTATGCAACACCCATATCAAACGTCACCGGTGCACATACCTGCAAAATGAAGTAATCACATCGACTCCAAATCTAGGGATATATGCTGTTTAGCAACAAAAAATTACACAGTGTCGCGTTGTCGCTACGTTCGAACCATAGATATATAAATTTTGGTAGTCATATAAAATCAAAAATCAACAAAAATAGCAAAATAGATTTTCAAGAAAATGCAAACCGCAAATGATACCCGAAACTCGATCAAGGAGGAGCCGTCGAGGCGACCAATGGGCTGCGGAGAGGAGTCGGCCGAGCAGCAGCGCGGCGCGGCGGAGGCGGCCCAACCAATGGCGGTGAAGATTGCGGAGGCGACCAGCGACGAGCGCGGCGGCGGCGCGGTGTTCGATCTGCGACGGCGCGTAGTCCTAGCTGCGCGGCGCTTGCAACCGAGCAATGGCGGCGCGAGAGGGCAAGGCGGCGCGGGACGGGGCGGCGGCGCGGGGACCGAGCAGCATGGCGCGCAGCAGGGGACCGAGCACCGTTGTCGCAGGGTCCGAGCAGCGGCGGCTGGTGCACGCAGAGGCGAGCAATGACGGTGCGGCTGCTGCACGCAGAGGCGGATCCCGGCGATAGGGAGCGGCGGAGCCGGCGGATCTGGAGAAGGAGGAGGCGACGGCGACGGATCTAGAGTAGGGGGATGCGGCGGCGACGAACAACGCGGCGGTGGTGGCGCGCGATGACGAAGGCCACGGTGCAGCGAAGGTGCGGCGACGGCTGATGATCGATCGCCGACGGTGAATGCCGCGTTGACGACGGCAACAGACGGTGCAGCAGAAAAGGTGCGCGCGAAATGGTTTTTGCGGACGATCGAAATGGGTTTGGAGGGAGGAGGAGGAGAGAAAATGGTTTGTTAAAACCATTTAGATATTAGTGACAAATCAGCAACAGATTAATCTGTTGCTTGACGTGTTTGTTGCTATTTTGTTGCTGATCAGCAACAGATCAAAATCTGTTGTTGATCTGCCTACGTGGCATTTGTTGCTATTTTGTTGCTGATCAGCAATAGATCAAAATCTGTTGCTGATCAGCCTACGTGGACAGCTTACATGACATTTGTTGCTATTTTGTTGCTGATCAGCAACAGATCAAAATCTGTTGCTGATCAGCCTACGTGGCATTTGTTGCTATTTTGTTGCTGATCAGCAACATATCAAAATCTGTTGCTGATCACCTACGTGGACATCGCGATCTATTCTTGATTTGTCATTGTTCAAAGAACAGATCAAGAACAAACTATATATATAATGCATTTGACTTGCATTTGCATTATATTTAAATCACTCCCACATGCCGCCACCACATCGCCGTCGTCGTCGCCACTCAGTCCATTGGGTGGGATCATACAGGGTCTATTTTTTAAATCCTTCTAAGGTAATCTTAGCTGTGAGACCTCGAAAAAAAAAAAAATTAAGACAAACTAGGGGATTTGGTTAAGGGTTAATTAATTAAGACAACTTCGACAAAAAAAATAAAAATAAATAAAAGAACACAAACTTAATTACATGGAAATTAGCTTCATTGGAAAATTAATTGATTGGAGAAGAAATAATTATATATACACATAATCCCTTGAAAATTCACGATTTAATCAAAATCATGATGATTTCTCAACTTTATTTAAGGGAAACACATTGTTTCCCGCTTTGCATATTACTTTTGCTTTGGCTATATAAAATAAAATCTCATTCATATCAAAACTAATACAAAAAAAAAATTCTTCAAGTGCTCTTCGAATTCGCACAAACGCGCAAAATGATGAAGTCAATATATCAATTGAAATTGAGAGATATCTTCAAATTAAATTAAACTATACACTATATATATATATTTAATGAGAATTGAAACTGCTATACTTACCTCTAGCCGCAGCAACAATACTAATGATCATGAAGAGATTTAAAAGGAAACATCACAGCAAAACGTCCTCCGGACCCTTTAAGCCTGAAAGTTGCCATGTATATATGCGTGATGATGATATGATATATACGTGAAGCAAGGTACTTTTGATATCCACTATATTTCTTCGTTAATTACTAATTAATTAATGGAATCTATATATATTTTGTATAAATGTTAGACATACATATATGTAAGATAATTATGTGGAAATCATGTTTTAATTAGTTCCCTGCGTTGCATTGATTTAACGCTATCTAATTAAAATAAATAAAATAATAAAACCTCGCTTTCCTGTGAAGTTTGCAAAATATCTGTAGACACCATATCATGCTTATCACTACTAAAAATTTATTATGCACGCTCGACACGTGTCAGTGGACATACGTTTTTGATACCCACGGGAGAATAGAATGAACAAAAAAAGATTAAAAAAAGTAAATCGTACCGCAATCGCTAGTTTGCTTCTCTGTATTAATTGATGTTTAAGATGCTACCAAAGATGAATATCCTCTATCAGAAATCCATAACTCGTTTTTAAAAATGAAAAATTTTTTATGTTCTCCTTAAAAACTCTACAACGACTGAGAAACCTAACTATTTTTCTAAAAATGAAAATTAGGCTACAACCCTGCTAATTTATCTAATTTTTTTAAAAATTTTCAAAATTATTTTAGAAGTTGAAAATTCATTACAATATTTTACTTTGAATAAGAGGCAAATACCGCGCAATGCATGCAATGACGCGCTCTCATGGCTGATCGTGACGACGGTGGTGGCGGCGGATTTTCGGCAACGATGCGGTGGTAAATGGAGTTTGCGGGACGAGGAGGAGAGCCTCTCGGTTTGAAAAAACCATTTAAAATTTAGTGACATATCGCAATGACTGTCATTCTTCTGATTTATTTATTTGTTGCTAATCTGTCATCGATCAATCGATAGATTAGCAACAATTAATCTCGTTCTTGACAATTTGTTGTCGATTTGTCGCTGATCAATGACAGAATATAATCTGTTGCTTATCAACGAGATCGACGACAGATGTCTCATCGCGATCATAGATCTGTCATGCATTTAGCTACTGATCAATGCGACAAACTAGGTTCTCAGTAGGTGATCTGTCGCAGATCTGTCACAAAATGGGCGGAAATTAATGGCGGGAGAAATCAAACAATCGATCAGTGACAAAATACAATTTGTCACAAATTTTGTCACAAATCATCATCGATTTGTTGCTTTTTGGTCAAACGAGTCAAACTATCTATCTGATGCAGAACTGTTGCTGATTTGTTGTTGTTTAGAACAGATTCAGTCTGTTGCAATGTTTTGATGCTATTTCACATTTTTCTTGTAGTGGTAGTAACTAAGATTATTTGAAAGACAATTAACGTTTAGATGTCCTTGGTGAATTGGAGATCTAAATCTAATGTTGAAGTGGATTTCCGAATATGTTAGACTTAGTAGTTCGAAGTTTTCATAAAGTGTAATGCGATTTTATTGCATACGTGAAGTTAATGTCTTTGTCTATTCAAAGGGGTTAGCTCAATAAAATTAGAACGTGGCTTTTTCCACCGGTATAAAGAGAACAAATTATTATCTAAAGGTTGTTTACTTACTTATAACTAAGGTTTAATGATCTAGGATATTTTAGAAATTATATTTATGACTATGTGATTGAAGTAACATATTTGGATGCAAAACGGATTGAAGTTTCATTGTTTAGGAGAATTATTTAGATGTTTATTTATTATTATGTTCTATTGAATTGAATTGATTTAAATTTAGTGACCTTGATTTATGTTATTTAAGTAAGTTTAGTTAGTTTAATTGATTTTATATTTAGAAATTATTAGTTTAAATTCTATTTTTTTTAAATTAAAAATATAAATATATAAAAAAACTAATAAAACTTATTTTCTCATTGAATTTGTAAACTCCATTTGGAGACGATTCCCACTTACCACTACTACAAAATATTAATAGTATAAAAAGGTGGGGAATTTTTTGTACGCGCTCGACACTTGTCATCCATCCTTTCTTGTATTTTACATAAATATATTTTTAATTACTAAAATTGCCATTATCCTTGTTTAATTTATTTTACAAGTCCTCTAGACCTATTTTTATTTACTTTGGCTTATATTCCCATCTAAGTCAACTAAATAGTATATAGTATACGCATTATTCACACTATTACATGCATACCATATATATCTAGCAAATTAACCTTGATAAAGGGACAAATTATCCTAATAGAGATTTGGGGCGTTATATTCATGATCCCACGACCACTATATAGACATAAAGGAAGTCAATTATGATAACGCGGCCACCATATAGACATCAACGAATCAATTATATTCATTAAGCAAGGCGCAGGTTGCCACCGGTCCTTTAATCCGAATATTGTAAGCATGCATTCATATTCCAAGTATATATATATAAATGAAAGCTTAAAGGACATAATGAAAAGTAAGCTCAATGCGCTGCAACCTAATCTAATCCTATCTCAAGAAGTCACTATCATGTTTTCCATAAGTGGTTTACATTAACATTGGATTGACACAATTCTATTAATTTGACATGTGGAGATAAGTTATTCATTTCTCTTTGGTCTTACGACTTTAAACACATTTCCCAATTTGCAAATCACTTGATTCTCAAGATTTTATCAATTTCATGTTGTAAAGCTTTCTTTAACCTTTCCAACGGTATAAAAAATCATTAAGATTAGAGTTAAAATGAAGAAGTTACAAGCGTTTAATCTAAATCATTGTACACACACACTAATACAGAGTTGACGCCATGACGGCGCCACTCTTGGGTTCCTCTTTTTTTAAGGGGAACAAACCTTGAAGCCTTTGGCCATCACTTCTCATCACTTTAGGACGTTAAAATACATAAAAAAAATCCAAATAGGTGTGTTCCAAGCATCAAAATTGTCAAGAACCATCTCACTAAGTCCTGATCTAGCCTAATTTCCCTAATTATGCACCTAATATATTCAATTAACTTTGATCCCGAATTACTTTTTATTTTAATCCTTATAGTGCTCGAAAACTAAAGTTTCAATCCTCAATTGACTTCAATTCTTAATTTATTTCATTGGAGCAAATTAATAAATCATATCGGTATTATAATAAAGGTCAATCTTCAAGTGAAACCAAATCATGAAACTCAATGAAAACTACGGCCAAAGTACGCTTGAGAATAGTTTTCAAAAATATTAATTTATATGCTTGTTTCGATTGGCTTTCAGCGAGCCAACTTGGGGTAACTTTTTAACCTTGAAAACCTCAATATTTTTCATGATGACCTAAAAGGAATTTGTAGTACTCATGTCCTACTTTCCATAGACTTATGAATTTTCCAACATGGCCTCTCAACAAGGTAAAATTTATTTATTTTGAACTCTAGAACTTCTCCAAATTAATATTTTCGCAATTGAATCCTCAAAACTCGACAACAAATACCACGAAACCACTCGATACCAACATCAAAATATTTCCACAGGCCATGGAGTCAAATTGGATCAAAACCAATAATCAATTCATCTTGAAACCCAATGTAAATCAATATCAACTATAAACATCATCAAAATAGTTATCAAATGAAATGCATCAACTCAATTCGCCAAAACCCTAACCTATGTCAGTGGAATTTATCTCAAATTGGCACAAATCAATTTAATATATCAATTCACAACAATACCTACCAATTTTTATTAACACTCTGTGAAAGAAATCAAGAAATCGTGATAATACAAATTGAATAGTGGAAAATACCTTGAATTGAGAATTTACCAAATTTTAAGCTGAAAACCTCATCTCCGCCCCCATAAACTTGGCTCGAACTGACTGTTTAGTGATCCTCTACTATTTTGCGGAAAGAAACTGAGCAAAAATCGGACGTCTAGAGATCGTGGAGCAAAAATCCAAGTTGAGAGGTTTAGGAGTAGATGTTATGTTGAGATCAAAAGCATTACGTTATGGTTTTTATTTTTATTTTGATTATATATTTATAAAACCCTCAGCTGCTTGTCAGCAGCTTAATTTCTTTTATTTATTAATTTCTGAAATCCCTATTTTTGAAGTGCTTTAACTTTCGACGCTCGTTTTCGATCCCCTATTTTTTACCAAATTGAACCAAACTCTTGACAAAAAAGTCCATCTTTATAAAACGTTCATAATGCTAGTTTTGTTCACACCAAAACCCCAAAAAATTTAACTTTGTCCAAGGCATATTGATTGTAAAACTGCAAGTATAACGACTCGATTGTAGTAATAATGTTATCAACTAATATTGATTACGGATATTGTTCTCAGGGAAAAGTTTATATGGACACGGTTCACATATTTAAGTTCATTATATTGCTAAGAAGATATATTTTTAGTTAGTTTTAACTAAACTACTCTATTTTAGAAAACAATGTAAAATAACTTGTACTCTTATATTAAGAAAACTCTTAGTTCACAACTTCATTTAGATAATGAATTACTATGCTTTCATATCTCACTTCTTTCATCTTCATTATGTGCGTGCAATGCTCAATTAGAATAGACAGATTTCTTTAAGATTCATTTCAACCAACTTTCGTGGTGGAAAAGATCCTAATGTGCTAACTAGAACTTCATCTATCGGTGTGAATAATGTAAGTTCCACATAGCATTAAGTTCCAAATATTTAAATTCATAACCACTTAAGTTTACTATCCGTGCCTCCCCAATCAATAACTATCTATCGATGTTATACATTTTACGGTTGTATTTTTCATATCCACCTTTAAAGCTTCAATGGCCATGGTAACTCCTAAAACCTCTAATTAGTAAACATGTGATCGAGATGTTCATAAAATTGCGTATGAATCAATATAAATTCTAATCAATGGAATTTTTAACTTTATAACATATTCATACTTCCTTTAGCATAGCATTCATACCATAGGATCCATTGATCCCTAAAATAAACAAACTACTCACTCGTCATTGAAATCAACATACACATCATAGTATTCATTGCAATCAAAGATTGAATTAAATAATTTCAATGAAGTCAAGGAAACAATACAGAATAACCATAAGTGGAGTCTTCAATGTATTTTCCTCCAAAACACTTCTTAATACTCAAGAACAATGTAAAATATGCTATTCTATGTTGGTGGCTCATAAACTATGATAATGGCTAATAATGTATGGTGGTGGGTGAGTTTACCTCGTTCTAATACCTATTTATACCCTTAAGACTCATAAGAATACAATTAGAAACCCTAATTAACAATTCCAAATGAACTAAAATTCTAAACTTTCTATTTTTTTATGTTCTGGCGCTGTCAATAAGTGTCATACGTTGTGTGTGTTAAGCCATGGCGTCGCCACAACTTCGACCTTTATGTGTGTGTTTTCTCCATTCGGTGAGCTTACTGCCCTGTGTGTAATGTCTTGGCGTTGAGTGTACAACCCCACGGCGCCGCCACTACGTCAACTATTCTGCTTCACTTCCTTGATCTTCAAGCCTTCTCCAAGCCTTGCCAATGCGTTGTACTTTCTTCCCACGACATGAAGCCTCTATGCCACGTCGTCAAATATTCATTTGTGTTTTTTCTCCTCGTTTCATCATGATATCACTCATTTATCTCCTTTATACCTTATATGCCTATAAACACATAAATACCATCAATTATAGCTCATTCTGGGATATTAATACCAAATATACTATTAAACTAGTCATATATATAAGTCTAATTAAACACTTATCAAATACCCCTAAACTTAGGATTTTGTACTTCCCGAGTAAAAGTGTATTGTACTAAGTACTCTTACTACTTGTACTACTACTACTACTATTATTACTACTACTACTACTACTACTACTACTACTACTACTACTACTACTACTACTACTACTACTACTACTACTACTACTACTACTGCTACTACTGCTGCTACTACTACTACTTCTATTTTCAAAAACATGTGGCTTTAACAATACATATAATTCACTCAAGAGTATCATTTAATTCAAATAAGTTCAAGTTAATAATCCATTCTTCTTTGCAAAAACTAATATTTTCAAAAACATGTAGCTTTAACAACACAAACAATTCATTTTCGAAATTCAAACGTAGTTCACAACCAAAACCATCACTACTCACAAGTTTATGTCACCTCAACACTCAAGTAGCAAGTTTACAATCTCATAATTTCTCATTAAGCTCAAGAATTCACAAATAAACATAGATCATACTAGTTTTGTAGACTTTAGCACTTCAAGAGTCTATATATAGGACTTAACAAAGTTGGAAAGAAAACTTAACTAAGTTACTTGTACTCGAGCTAAATCTGTTCATTTGAAGAGTTTTAATTTACTTCAGCATTTATATGGATTCCATTTTTCTTACTTTTTCCAACCATCAAGTTCTCTGCTCATTTTCCTGTAGAACTTGTAGGACTCTTTTTTTATTTAAAACTCTCGTTAGCTCTTCTCACACTCAATTTATCAAGCATGTTTTAACTTTAGCTTTTCATTAAACAACCATGCTTATCTCTTCCCCTTTTAGTATTAAGTCTTTATTTACTTTGTACTCAAGTAAGATTCATACTTATTATCGAATTATTTAGAGATCTAAATTTTTCACAAGAAGTGTTCTAATATTCTTCTTGCTTTTGTTTCAAGTTCATGGTCTTTCTAACTCTAGGTTTCTAATCATGAAATTATATAGTTGTTTGCTACATTTCTTATTTTCTTCAAAAAATGTAACACTCTCTTGAGTTTCATATCAACATGATACTTTTATTCTTACTCATCCTTAATTAAAGGCATGAATTTTGCAAATGAATTACTTATTTATTACATATTACTATATATAACCTAATCTATATACTTATACACTTTCAAATAATAAGTAAATGAGAAAGAGACACTACCATTCTTTTCTCTTTAACTGCTTCAAAAATAAAATTTTATGATATACCTGCAATGTTTATCCTTATTTCATCCTTTCTTACCACTTTCCATAGTTTAATATTGATGTCCTCGAACTTAAACCAAACCTTATCCTCAAGGTTTAAAAATAAGCCTAGAATATAAAAACACCAAACACACAAACATAATATAATATAATTGAAGAACTAAACATAAAAATGCATAAAAATAAAATTTAAACAACTAATAAAGTCACAAATATCCCAAATGTCAAAATAATCAATATAAATGTATTGCTCATCTCCCCAAGGTCTAGAAAAATCTTGAGACTAAGACTTTAGGACTGTGCGTCATCATCATCCTCATCAGCTCTAGTGTAGGATGGTGTCAAAGGACACTCCACCCTTGTGCTCTACACCATGTTAGGATCAAACATGTAGTTCGGTGCTGTTGGAAAGCTAATAGACCTATCAGTAAGTCTTAGCCTTCTGCTCCTCTCATATCTAGCAATGTCTCGCTGATTATTTGCAAAAAATATAAAATTATGTTGTCCATTCATTCGGTCATGAATCCTTCTCTGCGTGTATTACTCATATCTCGACAAGACTTCCTAATACTGAGCTCTATCCTCTTTGTATTGTCTCCTCATCTCAGCAATCCACAACCTCTGCTTTCGTGGAGTCAAGTCCTTAGGTGGTGGTACTGGTGCCTGTGGTGGTGGAGGTGGTGGAGAAATCTTATGACCATCTAAGTTCTGCTCTCCTATCAGTGGTCTACAAACTTGTAGCCCTTAGCAAATCCCTGCTGGTGATCCTTCTGCTCTTTGTATCCTTCATTCTACAACTTTTAGGCCAACTCTGCTACTACTGCTGCTGCTGTTGCATGATCCTCTTATTCCTTGGCTAATAATTTAGCCTCAAGTCTACCCCACTCAGCTCTCTCTCTCTATCTCTCTCTCTCTCTCTCTCTCCCTCTCTCTCTCTCCTCAGAGTCTTGGTATCCAGTCGGTGATTTCAAAGTGAGCATAAACTCCTCATCTATTGCCGCTTGGGCCTCTATATCAAATTCTTCATCTTGTATCAATCGAACTCCGACCTTCAAGCCCATTTTGGTTATTAGGATTGAAACATCAATTTGTTGCCTCTCTCAGTCATGATATACTCCCTTGAGTTCTTATAATTGATCTCCCCCACATTGATTCTACCGTTCTTTGTAATCTGATACAAAAGCCACATTGGGCTTGTTGATCTCGTCCTGCAGAGTAGTCGGGGGTATAACAAAGTAACTAGAAAATGTTGCTATATGACGACCCTAATTCCTAACCTAGGATCGTTAGGCTTAAACCGCCACTTAACCGTCTCGAATACCGAACCAACTTAAACGACAACTTAGTAAGCATTAAATTACAGAATAACTTATAAAACATTGACTAACTATTTTTTAGGCCAATTAATTTTTTTTGCGGAATTAGTTCAAGGCCTATTAAGTCAACTTAATAATTTCCATTTCTCTAATTATACATTTCTAACAAAATTTCAGCAGTCTCCTTTGTACCTTGAGCTATCCAGAAATTCCAATAATACCTATAAGAGTTCTTCCCTGACCTGTGCGAGACATATCCAATAGCAATAAGGTCTATTAATCTATATACACCGTTTGTAAGTCCAACATTTAGTTCTACAACTAATTTCATCACAACTAAGTACCCGAGTCAACCCTTGTGTTATACATGTTTAAATACGAAAATAGGTAATATAAATACAACCAATTCACATGCAAATGAGAAGGCTTCATGTCTTATCCTATGCTTTCCTTTTTGCAATCCTATCATGGCAGTTGAGATACATGGAGAAAAAATGGAGTGAGCAATGTAATGACCCGAATCCTACCAGACCCGACTCGAGGGCATTTGAGGTAATTTAATATTTTAATTGTGTTTGGTGTAATATTATGTGTACTATGTAAGTATCGTGACTCAATTATATTATATGTGAGCAATGACGAGACCATGGGATTACTAAGTCATTGAAAATAAATTTAATAGAAGGTCTAGACAAGGTTGTGCACAAAGTGTGTCAGTCTTGGTATTAAATAAAGAGATAAAATATTAATCACTTAAACAAAAAAAAGAAACATAACACAACTTAAAAGGGTCTAAACCCTATTTGCTTTGAACACATAAGAAAGGATAAAAGGCGGCAACAACTTGGGAGAGACTGCATAGCGAGAGGAATGTGGAGATTCGGCTCAGGCGGTAATGGCGTGGACCGGCCCGAGCGGCGGCAAACGACCGCGGAGGACAACGCGGCAGCAAGTGCGGGAGGCGTGGGCTTGCAAGCTAGACGACCAGCAGCGGTGTGGAGTGGATGATGCGGAGCTCCAGCAGGACGGCAAGGCAGCAGTGACTTTGGTGAGTTTGCGAATCAACAGCGGCGAGGCAAATGCTTGCGACGCGGACTAGCAAGATTGGCGCTAACAACTTCGACGAGCCTTCACGAAGCGATGGATTGTTCGCGAAGAAGAGGAATGCATGGATCAAGATTTGATTTGAAAGGATTTGGAGTTTGTAACTCCATTGAAGGGTAATTGAGACTCAACTTTTGTTCAAACCATGATTTAGTTTCAATTTGAATAAAAATGGCTTTAATGTTAAGATTTTATTCAATCTATGAAGGAGTTTTCCAGACTATTAACGATTTGAACGTGTTTCGAAGGTTGTTTATTTTTTGAAATGGTTTTGAGAAAATAATGCATTTTACATGTTCGAGGAAATGACCAAGAGAGAAATATTTTATGGCTCCTTTAAACAATGTGGAGGAACATAAGTTCTAAGTCTTGTGGATCTTTTACCAAGCTTGTTTTCTAGGATCCGATTAATCAAGCGTCATTGGCATGGTTTTGCGTCTTGAAAAGAATGCGACTAGTTTGCATTGAATTTGATAAAATCATTTTGGAACACCTCAAAGAGAACTTACTATGTTCTTCTAAGTTTTATGTAAATAGTTTTGAGACGAATGCAATTCTAAATGTTTGAAGATTAATTAAAAAGGGATATGACTTGTACTCACCCTTAAAATATATGTTGGTCTCATTTGAAATATGGTTTAGTTGCACTTATGGAACATGGTTTCGATAAACCATCTTGAATTAGTTTTGAAATTAAGATTTAGACATGAAAGAGACTTGGACTTATTTCTTGAAAATTGAACTTAACTCTTCTAAGGCATGGATTTTTGACTAAATGCTATGATTTGGGAATTTCGAGTCGAGTTTGACTCTTTTGGTCATGATTAGACCATTTAAGTTGGAAAATCAAGTTTAATGGTTTTTACGTTGTATTGCCTCGTCGCATTCTTATTTTATCTGAATCATCGATTTCAAATTTAAGTGTTGGTTTAGAGTCGTGAACAGCTTAATTAAACCTAATTAGAAATAAGAATGATTCCTTACGTAGTTCGACTTACTCTAAACAAGTAATAAACGAGTCTAAACAATATGTTTTATACTTATATGGTTGAAGATACACAAAGTAATTATTGTTTCAGATTGATTAGATGCGAGAGATGGTTCACGTCGAGTCTGAGCGCGTGAGGATCGAGATTACGATTCACGGCGAGTCCAGGTAAGTGGGGAGCTCCGCTCATCTATTAAATATGACTTGCTTTAGTATAATTAGAATTCATGATTTGAACTTAAGACTTGGGAATGGGTTGCATTATGCTATTGACTTGATTTACTTACCTATGGTTGTATATGTGTTGCATCAAAAAAATTGGGATTACTTCTCCTGGGCAAGGAGATGAAATTACCTATTCCTGGGTAAGGAGTTGGAATTACCCCTCCTGGCTATGGAGATGGGGTTAAATTATTAAGGACATGAGCGGTAGTAAAATTCTCATGAACACTCTAAGTGTTCTTGGGGCACATATCGGCAACGACTTGGACGAACTTACTGTTGGTTTGATGGGACCATTGAGGGGATACAACGACCATTGTGTTCACTAGTGATCTTCATCACCTCGAGATTAGGGGAATCGGTCACAGGAATCAAGTCAATAACTAGTATGCATTGAATGGACCAATGACTTGCAAATATTATTATTCTTTATGGTATATCTCTTGTGGGCCCCTATGCATGAATGCTTTAATTTCATTTATGATTTTCAAACCTTTTGCTATTATGGTTTAAATGCATCTTGGAACTTGTCTTAAATGAATGAATGGATGGTTTACATTAAATCATAGATATGAATCTTATTTCCATGCTTTCTACTAAATGCTTGATGATTTGATTTCAACCCCATGTTAGATCTTTCATCTTTATTAAGTAGTACTTGCGTGTTTGATGTTTGAGTGGGTTTTCCGCATTTACTGAGCTCCGTTGGTTCTTTAGCTCACCCCACTTACAATACAGGTCCATCTACGAGTACGATAGATCGCGGCAAGGAAAAGGCCCTTGCTCGAAGTCTCCTTGCATCGTGAGCATTACAAGATATATTTACTATTTGTTTTGAGAACTTTTAATAAGGGTTGTAACCTAGGCAAGTCTGTTGGGTAGTTCAACCTTCCTTCAGTTAGTTTGACACATGTATAAGCTTTTGAAGTTTTTGGAGATTTCATATTATTTTGATTTAGTTAGGTGAATTTGAGATATCTGATAGTTCGGTTGATGATGACATATGATATTTATTTAAACTCAAATTTCGCATTATCTTGCTATATTGTCTATATGTTGTTCTGCAGGTTTTTTAGGCGTGTCAGGCCGTTATTTGGGCTTGGTTCAGTTATTGGGCCTAAGTGGCAGTCAAGGCCGGGCAACCAGACCTTAAATCGGGGAAAGGTCGTCTCAAGCAAAATATCAATGGGTTCAGTAAAGCTGTAGTTCGCTCTACCATCAATCATCCAAGTAATACCTATTATATTTTAAACTAGATTTCAACATTTCAGTTCATGATACCCATTATCATTTTCGGGCATTCGAGATTAATTTAAACAAGCATAATAATATATAGCAAGATAAAAACAACAACACCGAACAAGATAATTCAACAAGGATCAACGATGAAAGTGAATGCCTTACAGTCAAGAGGAGCGACAACTGATATTTCTAATCTGGTAGTAGGCAATCGCTTATCCTTCCCCAATGTTGCGGTTTAGACAACATGTGGTTTACAAGTTTAATTACCTATTGTCCTATTTGGGCAATAGGTCCTAGCTTATCCTTCCCCCAATATTGTGATTTATTGACATCGTCCGCAAGTATAACAACTCGATTGTAGTAATAGTGTACTCAACTTACATTGACTACGGATATCATCCTCATGGAAAGGTGTATGCACTCACTTCGTACTTAGCTACAATGAATCTATTGCTAAGAAAATCCGTTTTAAATGGTTTTATAACTAAACTAACTAATCTAACAAATCAATGCAATTTACTTAAATTCTTATATTAAGACTATCTTAGTTCACAACTTCACCTACGTAATAAAATACTATGCTTTTCAACCACTTTATCATCTTATTACGTTGTGTGCAATGCCTAATTAGAATAGGCAGATTTCCTTCAAATCCACTTTAACCCACTGTCGTGACGAAAATGGGTAAACTAGAACTCCACATATCAGTGTAAATAATGTAAGCTCCACATTTTTTTAATGTTTCAAATCTTTAGATTCATAACCTATTAAGTTTACTATTTGTGTCTCATTAATCAACAACTATCGCTCGATGTTGTGTATTTTACGGTTGTACCGTTCATGTCTGGCTTAAAAGCCTCAATGTCCATGATAACTTCTAAAACCTAATATCAATAAACATGTGATCAAGATGTATATAACATAATACCCAAATCACCACATGTGAGCCTTTAATGTCTTAGCTCCACAAATCATCTTAATACTCAAATATAAGTAAAACCTATGCTAAAAATACTGTAATGGTGGCTAATGGTTGATATCTTATATGTTTACCACGTCCTAACGTCTATTTATTCTTCCTTATAAGAATTAAAAACCCTACTTTATAATTTAACTCAAAATAAAACTCTATTTTTCTAATTTCTTTCAATCTGATGTTGTGACTTAGGTCTCGACCTCGTGTGTGTTGAGCCATGATGCTGCCACTGCCACTACAAGAAAAAATGTTTTTAGCCAACAAAAATTAGTGACCGTACTAAACCCCATGGTTAAAGGCACCATTTAGTGAGGGGATTCTTTTTTAGTCCTTTAAGCCATGAGAATTAGTGATGGGATTTGTATTTCATGATTATTGATATCAAATCCGGTCATTAAATAATGTTGACCCCCTCATATTGGCGCTGAACTCTCTAACTCCCACCTTTACATTTTGTTTAGGTTTTTTTTGGTACCGGTCTCCTTTAAGTAGGGGTGGGCAAACCGCTGTTTGGTGGTGAGAACCATCAAACCGCGACCAAACCGAGGGTTCGCGGTTTGACCGATTTATAAACCACCACCAAACTGCGAACCATCAAAACCGCAACCAAACCACCTACGGTTTGCGCGGTTTGGTCGGTTTGGTTTCGCAGTTTTCATGCGACCCATTTTCAAAAAAAAAAAATCATACATATTACAATTACATACCGTAAAATCCATACATGTTTAATGTTCAATTGTTCATCAAAAATTCAACATAAGATACAACAAAACATATATAATATAACCATTAACCAATCATTCACCAAAAAGAACTCAATCAAAGTTCGAAATCCAAGTTCATATCAAAAGTTACAAAAAAAAAAATAGATTAGAAATTTAGAACAAATAAATTCAATAAGCATGAAAGGCTTCAACTCCATTCCAAGTTCCAATTTCTTTCTTTGTTCCTACAATAAAACAACAATTGAGAATAGAAAGTTAGCAACATGATAACAATTTTATAACAACAAAAAGTTTCGATAAGATTTACTTAACAAGTCAATGATTCCATGCATTTTGCTATTACAACAACAAAAACAAATAGATTCAACAAGGAAAAACTTCAACTCAATTCCAAGTTCCAATTTCATTTGTTATTCATAAAATAAAACAACAATTGAAAATAGAAAATTAACAATATGATAAGAGTTTAATAACATTTAAAAGTTCAAATAAGATTTACTTACCAAGTCAATGACTCAATGCATTTTGCTAATCATCTCAACTAATCATCTAAAACAAGTTGGTCCAAAATGCCTAAACAACATTTCAAAATGTAATATGATTAGATGATGATCGTAAAAGAAAGAATAAATGTAGTTAATAATTAACAAAATTAAAAGAAAAGTATAACCTGTTTCAAGCTCTTCAAGTTCCTCTAAATTTTCTTCAACTTCTAAATTTATTGTACCATGTAACCAATCCCGAGTACAAATAAGAGCTTCAACAATTTTTGGAGTCAATGATGTACGAAACTGATCAAGCACGCGTCCACCGACAGTAAAAGTGGACTCTGAAGCAACAGTAGAAACTGGAATGGCCAGTACATCACGTGCCATCATTGAAAGTATTTTGTACTTAGAGACATTATTTTTCCACCAACCAAGAATGTCAAAGTCTCCATTTTTCTTCTCACATCCCTCATCCAAATATATATCTATCTCCGACTTGTTTGTTGTATTTGCCTCATCTTCTAAAAATCTTTGAAATCCAACCACTGCCCTTTTAGCTCTGACATTACCAAACAATGAGTCTTCCGCCTTTTCACGTACACTAGACAATGATCTAGTTTCATTAGACCACATAGAAATGTAAGTGTTGGAAAATGATTTATATTCCATGTATAAATGATCCAAAGCCTCTCTCACTTTCCTTATCATATCAACAACTTGCTCGTTCGGATACAATGTACCGTAACAATATTTCAGAAACTTCAACTTGTACCTAGGATCAAGAACCACAACAACCAACAAGATCATGTTCACCTTCGAGATATCTCCCCAATACTTGTCAAACCTCACCTTCATCTTCATTCCCATCGAATGCACATATGAATCATTACTTGCTAAGCATTCATTGATAAGTGTTTCAACTGCATGCACCTCATGAAAATATGCATTAGCTGTAACACATTTAGATCCTGAAAGTCGAAGAGTGGCCCAATAAAAAAGCTCCAAGAACTGCAATAATACACGTGCAACACTCCAATCTTCTTTTGTGGGTACTCCCTTCTTCAACTCACTTGAAACCTTATCATATGACTCATACAATCTCTCAAATGCTCTTTGATACTTCACTGCTGAATCCAACATCAAATAAGTGGAATTCCATCTGGTTGATACATCTAAGGACACTGAAGCTTTACATGATATTTTTTCAAGTTCAACACATTGCTTAAACTTTTTCTTCCTTGATGGAGAACTTCTCACTTGTTTCACTGCTTCGCTTATTCGACTAATGGAGTCTTTCACCTCTTTCAAACCATCACTAACAATGAGATTCAAAATGTATCCACGACATCTTACGTGAAGGTATTTCGCATTTAACACGCTTCCACCCCAATTATTTATTTTTCTCCTTAAGTATTCAATTGCCAAATCATTAGATTTAACATTGTCTACAGTTATTGTAAACACTTTCTCAATTTTTTAGTGAAGCAAACACATCTCAACAGCCTTACCAATATCATCAGCCGTATGGCCTTCAACCTCACAAAAATTAATGATTTTCTTTTGCAATTTCCAATCATCATCAACATAATGTGCAGTGAGACACATATAGCTAGTATTTTGCAAAGAAGTCCAAGTATCAGTTGTCAAACAAACTCTTTGAGAATTCTTTGTTAAGATCTTTTTCAATTTTGCCTTCTCAACATTATACATATCCAAACAATCTCTAGTTATAGTTCTCATCTTCACTAACTTGAGTTTGGGTTGTATAACATTGCAAAACTTAACAAAGCATGGATGTTCCACAAAAACAAAAGGCAATTCAGCTCCTATTATCAATTCAGTAAGGGCATTACGACTTAATGTTTGATCAAACTTCCAAAGTCCTATTTTACTTTCACCCTCCGACCCTTTAACTTGTAATTCTATTGTTTTTTGTTTCTTACACACTGAGTTCACTTGACTATGTGGGTACTTGGGGCATTTATTTAAATGAGCTGTTATTGTGCTTGTACCATTCTTGCTAGGACAATGATACTCTTTACCACAATAATTGAAAGTTGCAAGTGCCACTTTTCCATGCTCATCTAACGTTTTAGAATAATGGTCCCAAACTCTAGAGGTTGTGCGATTATTACCTTTCGATTCTGCCTTCTTTGTTGATGATGGCAAACTAGATGAGTTTGGAAGAGCAACAATAGGTTCGCCACTTTCAAACTCCATTGGTGTAGAACTTGCATCTGTCGATAATGTTCCGTCTGTTATCCATCTAGAAAAAAAAACGATCGATGTTAGAATGAGAATGAACATTAAATAACTAACAACTCAAGGGATCAAAACACGGTGGAATTGACATCTTTGTTAATTATTATTATTATTTTAGGGTGAAATTAAATGTAGTTAGATTATTGGTTAATCTTAAATTTGTAACTATATGGTGTTAAAGTTTTGGAAGAAAAATTTAATCACAATATATTTATTTAACATTTGAACTTATTAATAATTTAATACTCATGCTGTAAGTTCAAGTGTAAAATACATTTTTTTAAATCATATTAGCTAGGTAATCACGCTAACTATGTAATGTATTGACATAAAAGGGCATACATTCTTTAAATATACAGTCAGAGGTTACCGCCTGTTATCTGCTTCAGCAGTTGAGGTACTACAATCCCGACAATGAACTAAAACATTATGACCTGCAAAGTTTAGAGTCAAAAAAAAGGCACGGGTAAGGAGTTTTGCAAAAGTGGAACTATGGTACTAATCTGAGAAAAGGCTTTGACATACACTCAAGTCCAACATAATCGAAACCTCTGAGAATAGATAACTACCTGCCAACCAACACCACTGCTGAGAATAGATGGTGTCTGCTTTGCATATTTTAGCTCAAGTTTGCAAAACAAGGCAACAACAAAGTCGAAATGCAAACTAATTTAACAATGTACCAACCAACACATAACAAGCATGATGAGATGTCGATCGCCAAATAGGATTACCAAAAACTACCCGCAACAACTAATCCATCAAAGAAATACATCCAGCGACTAGAAGGAGGCGACAAAGGCAGCTGTGGGCGCGACAGTGGTTCGCGCGGTAGGAGGCGACAACGACAGGTGGTGGTCGGAGGCGACGACGACGGGTGTTGGTCGCCCCCAAACCGCGACGGCGAGTCGGCGACAGTGGAGGCGGGACTGGTGGGAGGAGGCGGTGGACGCAATAGTGGCGAGTTGGCGACAGTGGAGGCGGCGAAGGCGGGACCGGTGGGACGATGCGGTGCGAGGCGGCGGCGCGAGGCGGCGGTGAAGGCGGCTGTGGACGCAGCAGCGGTTCGCGCAGTGGAAGGCGACGACGATGGCGATGGTCGGAGGAGGATGAAGGGCGGCGGTGAGACGGTCACTCCGCAGCGGCAGGTAGAGCCCTAGAGAGAGTGGTCGAGAGAAGAGACGGGGAGAGAGTAGGAGACGGCTTGTTTTTTTTTATGTTTTAGGGTTTTTGACTTTTGAGTTTTGAGTTGTATATGTTGGTTATTTACTAAAATACATTCGGTTTGGTTAAACCACGATTTTTCCAAAATAAAAACCGCGACCAAACCGTTATTATGCGGTTTTTAAGTTTTTTAAACCAATCCCAAATCGCGAGTTCTAAAAATCAGACCAAATCATGCTATGTTTACACGGTTGGGACGGTTTTTCGGAAACCTGCCCACCCCTGCCTTTAAGCATGTAAGATAAAAACGATTAGGGTTTCATGCATCTTCGCAAAATAAGAAGACAGACGGTTAGGTTTCTCCTTCTCTCGGTCATTTCCTTCTCATGTTAACTTGTTTTGAATCGAACTGCTTGTTCGTACCTCGACGACCCCCTCACCACTCCAACGATTCCAAGTCCAAGCCATCCTTCGATTGGGACCACCGCGTCCATGCCCCCCCAATCACAACCACCGCCGCTGACGTAGCAGCAGCAACCGGGGGGCCAGATTGGGGGCCTGTTCGCATCGATCGGCCTGCAGCGCCAGTCCAGGGAGTAGCGTCGGGGTGAACTCGCTCTCCCTCTACGGGGAGTATTACGTGGCGTCGAATATGGAGGTGAGGGCGAAGGGGTCGGAGGCGATGGGGTCATCGTCGTCGTACAAGAGCTGGGCACAGCAGACGGAGGAGAGCTAACAGTTGCAGCTGGCGCTGGCATTGAGGTTGTCGTCCGAAGCGACTTGTGCCGACGATCGTAATTTCTTTGATCCGATGCCAAACGAGATGGCGGTCTGGGGGTCTGCAGTGTCAGCCGAGGCGATGTCGCATTGCTTCTGGGTGAGAAATTCGTGACCTTGTCTGTGTTCTGGTTGGATGAGATTGGAGTTCCTAAAATGAAATGTTTAGGGTTTGTTCTATATTGGCTGCTGTGATTGCATTATGTTTGTGTATTTGTATTTGTATTTGTTGTGTCTCCAATCCGAAACTCCTTAAATTGAATCTGCGCCGCGTACGTTGGATGAGATTAGAGTTCCTAAAATGGAGTGTTTAGGGTTACATGTTCTGTGTGTTGTTTGTTTTGATTTTGAGTTGTTTTTGCTGCTATTTTTGTGTGCAATTGAGGACGCAAATTGAATCTGGCCATTTGATTAAGTATTTATTGGATTTAGTTCTAGGTTTGTCACTTCTAGAGAGCTCTACCGCATTAGTTGTGCCTTCGTCTTTTCAGTGACGATCTGGTTTTTGGTGAATTGGAGGGAGGGCTCAAACATGAAATGAGATGTGTTGAGAGAGCGTAGATATGCAGAGTAAGCAGAAGAGAGGGATTGCCTTGGGCAAACTGCTTCATGTATCTTCTCCTTGCTTTGCATCTCGAGACCATCTCTTCTCTCTCTAATTTCGACCAACACACCCACATTTCTACTCAACCAAAAAATGGGCCTTTTGATGCAAGCTAGCAGCTAGTGTTATGAGCCTTGGCATATATCAGTCGCCTTTCCAAATCCACATTTTTAGCACTTTTGTTTGTTTGTTTTCATTGATCTTCTTCCGGGTAGTTTTTTATTCTTTGTGCACCTACCTATTTTCATGTGTTGTCTTTTACTTTTCTTGCCTGATCAGTATATCAAGAAAGGGAAGTGCAGGTGAAGAAGAGGGGGGAAGTACTGTAGAGGGTGTGTTTTGGCTTAGTGCATGGCGTTTTCTTTATTTTGAAATATGTCTATGTCTACTGACCAAAATTCCCTAACATTATTCTTTCTTACTCCAATTAATTACATGTTTTTGACTAAAGAATCTTATTTTTGACCAAAATATTCAAATTTGTTTGAGGTCGCCCGATGATCTTTATAATTGTCAAGTTTTTTTGTGTTGTATTAAGTGGAGGTTTTGCTGAATTTGGAGATGCGTCTTCATGTGGTCTGATATGCCTTCATTTGTAGTTGTGTTCACTTTTCTTGCTGACTGAGATTTGTTGTTTGAGAAGTCGATACAACGCAAGTTTAAGCCTTCTAGGTAATAAATCCATCTCTACCTTATCTTCTTGCTGAATGAGATTTGTTGTTTGAGATGTGACTTTTCCCATCCAATTTATTTTATTTATGAGAATTGAAAGTGAGACTTTGTTGAAGCTGACAAGCTTTTAAAGTCCTTCCCCTCCAAAAACATCGACTTTTTGTTCAAATTTGATTCAATCATATATCAAAAAAGATGGCAGGTTAATGGTTAATTGCATTATATATTAGTGTGATTATTTATGAGATATTGTGAATTGAGTTTAGATTAATAAATGTTCTGAGACCACTCTTTAGATTACAGAAATAATCTCATTGATGATGTTGTTCTATATTGAGTCTTATTGCAGGGTGAAGGTTAACATCATTCTGTAAATATTGTATTGTTAAGCGATGAATGGAAGAAGTTCATCACCTGCCCATCTCTGGTGACTGAAGACAATGGACAAATAGGTATCTGATGCCTTGGCTTCAAAGACCGTTAGGCGATTTCACTAATATGATGGAAACAAGACATTAAATATTATGACTTTGAAGCTAATTGAATCAGTTGGGTAGAGATGCCTCAGCCACCAAGGCTCATAGGTAAGTAATTGATCAACTCTTCAAATCTTTATTGTTAATCATGCGTTCCTATTCCTATTCTACCATTGGTCCAAATTGATTATGAGTTACAATGGTAGTTAAAATGCAGCACTACAACCGTGTAAATGTCATATTAATTAGTTCTAATAAATTTTTAAATCAACCCATTATTCAAAACAAACTCTTAGCATAGATGTCATTTGCATTGCAAAGATTTATGTTATATAATTTTATATGCGACATTGTCTTTCAAACAGTGAGAAGTGATGCTATGATTGTAATGACACCTTTCTAGGGCCAATTTAAAGCAATGCCTTGTCTCAACATTATCTTTTACTTTTTGTTTGATACTTGATATGACTCTCCCAATCAAGTCGATGTAAATACTTTTTTAACACTCAATAGTCTAATAAAGTAGGATATATAGGACTTGAATGAAGTTATTTAATTCTGAAATTTTGATATTCAGAACTTATTTTTTGAGATCATTGGATTGCAAGTGATACATGCTTATTGAAAAGAAATTTTTTTTAAGTAGTTCTATTCATGACTGTGTCTTGAAATATTATTGTGAATTGCTATACCAACTTATAAAATATAATTTACTCTTTACTTTATCGAGATAATTAGATACCATTGTTAGCTTCGTTTAACAAGGATGTCATTATTTTTTAGTTGTTTATTATGGTCCATTGAGGGGTTACAAATCTAGAATGTTTTTTCAAAATGTTCTTTTTTTGTACAATTTTGCTTGTATTTTTATTTATGTTGAATGTATACTGTTTTGTTAAGTATCCTATCTTTCAAAATTGTTTTGTGATTCTGGTTGCAGGTGGTTATGAAATATGTTGCTGCTGATAAACTTGATAATTTGAACAATAAGAAAGTGAAGGAGAGGACCGAAGACAACGTTAAAGACTACCACGAGACAATGTTAAAGACTACGTATTGGATCCTTGTCCGTATTAGGTAGAATATGTGTTGTATGGATTGATTACATAAGGCAATGTGCCATGTGTTTATATGATGTAAAAAAATTTAATAAGCACTGCTTTGTTTTTTGTGGGGATACAAATAATTTTTATTTAATACAATGTTTTCTTGTTTGGAAAGATTTTTTTTTTTTTTTTTTTTTTTCAATTTCATCAATTTTTCCTTATACATAAAGCTAGAGGTAGTAAGTAAAGATTCCAGGTACAAATGAAGATCTTAATGACACTTGGGTCACAAAAAAACTCCACTTTGATGGGAGTTTTTTATGACGGAAAAAATGTTCTTGTGATAGTTTTTGAAAATTGTGCAAAAAGCAAGTTTGTCACAAAAACTATTTAGTAACTGAAAATGTAATTACAATGAAAAGCCTCTTTGTATTTGGTTTTGTGATTTAGAGACGGAGATGGAAACTGTTGTCAATATAAAAATTAGTTATGATGGGAACGATTCGATCACTAAACATATTTGGTGACAGGACACTTATCCGGTCATTAAATACTTTTAGTTTTGGAGGTTTTAGTGATCGGTGGTGATGGGATTTTTTTCGTCCTTAAAACGATTTAGAGATGGGAAAATAAGGTTTAATAACGGGAATTCTGGTCCTTAAAGACCATTTTTCTTCTAGTGTGCACCGCTTCCTGCGTGCCTTTCCCTGTTTCAAAACTCTCGACACCCTGCCTTTCATCTCCGACGTCGTCCCTTATGACTCTACGACGCCAACACTACCTGCCACAGCGTCGAGCCTCCTACTTTGGTCTTCTTCATTTATCTTCTCTCCCACGCAGTGCTTAGGTCGTCCACGTTTTCCTTGGTGCTCCCACAGTGCGAACCTTACATGCCACGGTGCCAACCACTCTTAAGTGGGTTTTATCTCTATTTCTTCTTGTTTTTGCTCATTTCATTCCTTAACGCCTTAATTAACAGAATGCATAAATGCCATTAATTAGAGCTCATTTAAGGATATTTATACTAAATATACTACTAAACTAAATCTATATATAAGTCTAAATAAACATTAATCATTTAGACAGTATGAGGTTCACAAGTCTGAGTACACATTGTTCTATTCAAGCAATAGGTCATAGCTTATCCTTCCCCTAATACTGCGGGTTAGACAGCAATAGGCCCTAGCTTATCTACAAGTTTGAGCTCCTATTTTCCAACTTAGCTTTTCCTTCCCCCAACACTACGGTTCAGACATCATGGAGTTCACAAGTCTAATTCAAAGACTTCATAGAGCCATAGCGGAGGGAGGTCACTGGATGCCTCCGACCCTCCAGTACGAGGCACCAATTTAATCATTCACGTTATATCAGTTCCACCGGCATTCAAGAGAATAGAGTAACAAGAAGGGACATGATAAGAAGCATCTCAATGAAAGATATCAAGGAGGATTCCAAGTAATTCATAAACAAATACTGAAGTAAAATCCTAGCATATCTACTAGCATGACATGATTGATAATAGAGCAAACCCAACTTACCTCGTTTGTCGCGTTAACCTAAGCCGTTTCATACGCCGAATTGCCTAGCTAAGTCCTCGTCGCGTATCTACAAGCGGATAAGTATAACACATATTGTTTAGACTCATTTAGAATTTGCTTAGACTAATTATAGATCATGTAAGGACTCATCCTTATTCCTAGTTATGTTACTTAAATCATTATTGACTTTAAAACCATTCTTTCAAATCAAAACTGATGATTTGAGTAAAACAAACATGCAGTGAAGCAAAACAAGGAAAATCTTATAAACTTAGTTTTCCAACACAAATTGAATGCAATTGACTAATCGTAACCGAAAAGATTCCAATCATCACAGGAAAGTCAAGTTCGACTTAGAATTTCCAAATAATAGCATTTAGTCAAAAATCCATGACTCAATCGAAATAAGTTTACTTTTCAAGAAATAAGTCAAAATCTCTTTCATGTCTCAACTTAGTCTCAATTACCAATCCATATCGATTTATTTCATCCATATTCAAAAATCATTTTCAAGAATTAAAAATAATGAAGGAGCTCTCTTTGAAGCGTTTCAAAAGGATTTTACTCAAATTAATGCAAACTAGCTATAATCGTTTCGAGACTCAAAAGTCATACCAATGATTACTCGATTAAATCTAATCATAGAAACAAAGCTCGATAAAGAATCCACATGACTTCAAAATCATGCTCTTCCATGCACTTTGTTAAAAGAACAAGTTAAGGTCTCATTTGACAATTTCGTCAAACAAAAGAGCACATTATCCACCAAGGCCTTTTACAAGGCATGATTACTTTTGAATACAAGCCCAAATCATTGATAACATATATAACATTTTCATGGAATGCAACAAACCATTACAACTAAGTCAACTCGTCGATAAAACTCATTATATGTGAATCGACAAATAAAAACCGCTTTTTAAAGTTAGACAAAAGAACGATGAGCAATACCCCTAGAATTTACGAACTTTCATCAAGCTAGTCTTGTTTCAAATAAAAGTTTAGAAGGTTGGAATCTAACCATGCCTTCAATGGAGGTTTTCAACTCCAATTCTCCTTCGAAATCACAATTCTTGACTAGATCTACACCTTTCATACAAACTTTGGGGGCAAGAACACTTTTCTTCCTCACGAACAACCGTCGCCGCTATCAATGTTCGTCGGAGTTCTGTCGTCGCGCGCTGCCATTCATCGAGTCGCTAGTGCTTATCTACTAGTCCATCTTTGTTTACAGAAACTGTGAAATCCTAGTTTCTCCTCTAGAGAGTTTTAGAGAGAAACCACGAAGAGGAAAACATATAGTCAGTAAACTCACCGACTCATCTGCGTGAATTTTATTTATAGGTGAGTCTTATACATGACTCACAACCGTTGGATGTACATGTGGTGTAGTACATATGATACAATCACAACCATTCATCTCGTACTCATATAACCTACATCAAATGTAACACATAATCGTACACAATTGCAACACAGTAAAACTAGTTACAGTAACCACAGTTACATGTGCACAATAAATCCGTGATTAATCCTAATATCCCCCCTAAAACTGTGGGGTAGAGAAACAAACCCAAGTTTGTTGCGAAGAAACTGAAATTGAGACGCCGGAAATGGTTTGGTGAAGATATCCGCAATCTGATCGGAGGAAAGAACATGATTGACAACAAGCTTGCATGAGAGAACCTTGTCCCGAACAAAATGAAGATCAATCTCGATATATTTAGTACGAGAATGATATACCATGTTTTTAGCAAGGGAAGTAGCACTCATATTATCACACCAAACAGTAGGTGCAGCAGACAAAGAAATGCCCAGTTCCTTTAATAAGGACTGCAACCAAGAAATCTCAGCAGTGACATGAGCAAGGGCACGTTATTCCGACTCAGTACTAGACCGAGCCACCACAACCTGTTTCTTAGACTGCCAAGCAACCAAATTAGGACCCAAATAGACAGCATAACCTGCAACAGATCTACGGTCATTTGGGGATGCTGCCTAGTCAATGTCAGAGAACCCAGTTACAAACAAATGAGAACCAAGACGAAAGCAAATACCCTTACCAGCAATACCTTTCAAATACCGTAATACACGTTTCAAGGCCTGCCAATGTGTAACAGTAGGTGCCTGCTGAAACTGGCTGAGTTTGTTCACAATGAAGGAGATGTCTGGTCTAGTATTAACCAAGTATTGTAAGCCCCCTAAAAGACTCCTATACAGAGTGATGTCATGGAAAAGTAATCCACCATCTGCATAGAGGGGTTTACCAATAGAAAAAGGTGTATCGATAGACTTGGCATGGCCATACCACCTTTAAGAGGCAACTGTTGGACATAGGAGGGTTGATTTAAGTAGAGCCCACTCTTATCATGATGAGCTTCCATACCCTGAAAAAGACTCAACTCCCCAATATCTTTCAACGCAAAAGTATGATGCAACCGAGAAATGAAGGACTGAATAAGAGATAAACTAGAGCCAGTAACAATGATATCATCCACATACACCAAGATATACAACACAGCAGAATCAGAATGCAAAACAAACAAGGAATCATCAGCCCTCGAGTTATGGAAGCCTCGAGAGATAAGAGTGGTCCTCAACTTGTCAAACCAAGCACGTGGGGCCTGCCTGAGGCCATATAAAGCCTTATGTAGTTTACACACAAAAGAAAGATTAATAGAATCCAAAAAACAAACAGTCTGATTTGTAAGCACTTCCTCCCCCAAAGTGCAATTCAAAAATGCATTATTTATGTCTAACTGACGTAGAGACCACCCAAAATGGATCGCCACAGACAAGATCACTCTCATAGTAGATGGCTTGACCACTGGACTATAGGTTTCTCCAAAATCAATATCGGGAACTTGTTTAAATCCCTTGGCCACCAATCTGGCTTTGTATCGATTAATGGAGCCATCGAAGTTGCGTTTGATGGAAAAAATCCATTTATTACCAACAATATTCTGATGGGTAGAAGGAGGAACCAAAGACCATGTACCAGTATTCATTAAAGCCTGATATTCCCTATCCATGGCCTCTTTCCATACAGGAGTCTTGAAATCCATTTCAGCATTAATAGGAATATCAGCTGACACCTTAGGAGCAGTGGTCAAAAACACCTTTTTCATGCTAATACCATCCTTAGCCCTAGTTATCATAGGATGAACATTGTGTGGTGCTTGAACACTAGAAAAAAACCCATTAAGGATATCAAAACTAAGACTAGGACTGCTAACAAGGGAAAACACAAGAGAGGAAGAAATAGAAGAATAAGACTTAGGAAGACATGACTGAGAAGAACAAGGAGGAGATGGAACAACAGAACCAAACACATCAACAGAAGAAGAAATAGGCCATTAGACAACTGTATGAACATAAGACTCACAACCAGAAGAAGAAGAGGGAAAAGAAAATAACTCTACATATGGAAATTCCTGTTCATTAAACACAACATTATAAGTAATGAAGACTCTCCCAACAGTATTTAAACATTTGTATCCTTTATGAATGGAACTGTAGCCAAGAAACACACACTTTTCAGATCTGAATTGGTATTTATGTTTATTGTATGGTCGAAGATAAGGAAAACAAACACAACCACAAGTTTTCAACAGATTATAATCAGGAGAAACACCATACAATTTAGCATAAGGAGAACTACCATGAAGAATATGAGTAGGTAATCTATTAATAAGAAAGGCAGCTGTTTCACAAGCATCCCACCAGAACTGCAATCTAAGCTTACTTTGGGAAAGAAGAACAAGACTCATTTCAACAATATGTCGATGCTTCCGTTCAGCATGACCATTTTGTTCATTGGTGTGAGGACAGGGGTGTTGAAAGAATATATCAAAAGAATCTAACAAAGGTTTAAAACTACGATACTCCCCACCCCAATCAGACTGTACAATTTTGATAGAAGTACCAAACTGTTTCTCAACAAAAAGTTTATGGTGTTTAAAAGCATGAATAACATCATATTTCACACGCGAAGGATACAACCATGTAAATATAATACAATCATCAATAAAGTGAATGTAATAGTTATAGCCACAGGGAGAAGTCATGGGTGCAGGACCCCAAAGATCAGTATGTATTAAGTCTAAAACATGAGAAGATATTTTGGTAGAATGTTTAAAAGGAAGAACATTTATTTTGCCAATTTGACAATTGGAACAAAAATTAAAAGAAAGATCATGAAGATGATTATGTAACACCTATTTTAAAACTTCATGAGAAGGATGACCTAGGCGTGCATGCCACAAAGCAGACATACCTTTATTAGACACAACGTAAGCAGACTGAGACCTAACAGACGACACAAGAGGTCCAAAGAAACGATATAGCCCATTGTGTAGTTGACCGCGAAGAAGAACTTCATTGGAATGGATACCCTTCACCAGACAAAGATCACGACAAAGTTCTATTAGCACATTATTATCCCTAGTTAATTGTGACACATTAAGGAAATTCTTTTAATGCCAGGCACACACAAGTATGATCAAATGATAATTTTGAGTGTTTAGATGAAATTAATACAGAACCAGTGCTTGTAATATGTAAACATTGACCATTCCCAACCATTAAAGTTTGATTACCTGCATATGATATGCAGTTAGTCATCTGAGAAGCATCAGATGTAATGTAGGAAGACGCTCCACTATCCATGTACCAAGATGTATCTGGAACAGATTCAGAGGCACTATAGAAGGTATTCGGAGAAGGAGATATACCAGGAGGCTGCCGTGGAAACTGAATAGGCTGACCACCAGTTTGATTTCCCATGTACTTCATGTCACCACGAATGTAACACACAGCGGTAGAGTGGCCATATTTGCCATAGATTTGGCATGTTGGACAGTTGTTGTTTGGAAATCGGAATCCACCTCTACCACGAGAGCGACCTCCTCCTCTACCACGATTACCAGATCTAGATCCAGATCCTCGAGTTCTACTGAATCCTTGACTAGATGCATGTGAGACATTAGACTTATTTCTAGAGACCTGAGTAGATCGATTACTCATGGACTTAACCTCGACCGAGTGTGCTATATAGGGGATGTCTCCTGAACTGACAATGAATTGATGCTTTGAGTCATGTGAAGCTAATCTAATGTACTTTCAAACCTCAGAAGTGATGCTTGGTACTTTGCCAGTTCAGATCTTGCTGGCGTTGAAGAATTGTTGTTATAGGTAAATACTCAGCATCTAATCCCACTAGAACACTAGAGATCAAATCATCTTCATATATAGGAGCTCCAATAATAGAGAGACCATCAGCGAACTCCTTCATTTTCATATAGTAGGCACTCATCTTCAAGGATTCTTTCTTGGTGCTATGAATCTGCTTATTTAACACCTGGATCTAAGACTTATTTTTTGTCGAACAAAACGTCTCAATAGAACACCACAACTCATGTGATGTTTTTCTTTTTTAGGACAAAGAACTGATGTTGCCATTTCTGCAGTCAAAGTAGTCATCAATCGGTCGCTTAGTCATCGATCTTAAATATACCAAGCTTTGTAGTTCAGATTCAGAGATCCATCAACCAACACCTTTTCAGGACATGCAATCGCTCTAGAAAGGTATCCATCCATATCAAACCCTTTGATTATCGGAAGAACAATCGACTGCCAAAATAGAAAATTAACTCAATCTAACTTGATCGAAACAATATGATTAAGAGAGTTACCAAACAGAGCATTACTGGTCGTCATCTCACTCGAACCTCCATTGAACAGTTGCTTTGATGAAGATCCTTGCTCCAAGTCTCCAGTTCTGATTTCATTCTCTATACCTTCAGATCGAGACTCGTCATCACCACATCGAACACCACCAGTACTATATCTGTGCATAACGTTAGCCATCATACCATCAACAGATCTATCATCACTATAACCAAATCTATGCTTGACGCTAACAATCACTGCTTTGATACCATGTTTGGATTCATAGAAACTGTGAAACCCTAGTTTCTCCTCTAGAGAGTTCTAGAGAGAAACCACGAAGAGGAAAATAGATAGTCAGTAAACTCACTAACTCATCTATATGAATTGTATTTATAGGTGAGTCTTATACATGACTCATAACCGTTGGATGTACATATGGTGTAGTATAGATGATACAATCACAACCATTCATCTTGTACTCATATAACCTACATCAAATGTAATACACAATCGTACACAATTTCAACACAGTAAAACTAGTTACGGTAACCACAGTTACATATACACAGTAAATCAATGATTAATCCTAATAATCCTCGTCAGAGTCATTGCCTATCGCTGGAGCTGTTGGACCGTGGCGCCGCCTGTCGGTCCGCGCCGTCACTATCCATTCGCGTCGCCTACCATTAAACCGCACCGCTATGTAGGTCGTCATCAGTCCGCACCTCATCTCCTCCAAGCACGATGTCCATCGTTGGCGTCGTGTGTTGTTAGAGTCGCTGCTCCTCGCTGGCATCATGCCACTATTGGAGCCACTAGTCTTCGTCTATGTCGTCCTTTGCCAGAGCTTCGTCCACACTTGCTGGCCATGTGTCTCCCTCCATAGTTGCCTTTCTCTCTCTCTCTTGCATTTTTTGTTGTTGTGCATTGTGGGTTGAGATGAAAATAGAGTTTAAACCCTTTTTCTATTTCTTTTCTTTTTAAGTGAGAACTAATCTCACCTCTCTCCCCCTTCCTCAAGTAAAGCAATGCTAAGGATCAAGGGTAGATACCAATAACTTATGGTTAGATCTGAGGTTCGATATCTCTCCTAGTCACTTTGTGACTCCAAATTGACACGCATAGCATACACAACCTTGTCTAAACCTTTAATTAGCCTATTACCATTTAAATTAATAGTTTAAGGTCTTGTCATCGCGCGAACTTGATATGATTTAGTTGATCTATTCACGATAGTATATATAACACACAGTAGCACACCAAACACAAATAAAACTATTTTTTGTACTCTTTGAGCACGTCACAAGTCCACGACTCCTTATCGCGACTTAGGATCATTAAAAGTTTGGAATTCAAGTTAATTACAAATTTAGAATTTTGGGTCGTTACATGCCACATTTTGTAAACTCTACTCACACTCCCCTTCTTAATGTGTTTTGACACATTCTCAGCTCTCATTATCCATCCTTGTTGTCATCGGACAATCAATGCTCTCTCAATGACTATAAAAGGATATAGATAATAGGTTCTCTCATACAAATCATTCAGGAAGGTTTATGGTTCTCGATTCATGCTTAAATATTCTAACCAATAGATGCCATTTATTGAATGCTCATTAAACGGGACCATCACTCCTCTCACTTTCATTGGATCACCTTTCGTTGAAAACTTAACATTAGCATAGAACTCGTAAACAATTTCACGCACTCCATAAAATTTATTATCCTTATAGTTTTGGATGAAATGTTCCCAACCTTATTGCCAAATGAAGTTATTAACTCTTTTATCGTACTTAGCTAGTATGTTTATTCCTTTTTTGCAAATGAATTCCTTATTCTCAATGGCCTCATACTTTTCCCTGACATCTCTATTAATATAGAACTTTGACTTAAAAGGCCTCGGGGCATCCTTATTTGGATCTCTTGAGGATGATGTCTCATCATCATTTGCCCTTGCTTCACTAACTTGACTCACTTGCATCTTTCTTCTTGCCATTATCTCAATAACACGGACACAACACAACAATTCATACAAATCTTCAAATCACCTAAAATCACAATTTACATCCACAAGGGTCATCAACATGCCAAATTATTCAAAAGAAATATACTAATTCACCATAAGCCACACTAATGCTCTAAATCCATACAACTTAAAATTCCTATCCAATAACCTAATTTTCATAATTCATGCAATTTCATCAATAATATCCAAAAATTTCAAAGCATAACTAATGAAATTATAAATGTACCTCAATGTCGTACTACTTTCTGGTGTGTAGATTACTCTTCCAAACTTTTATCAATCAAATCCCCTCTAACTTTGCTCACAAACTAAAACCCTATTGCTCTTTTGACTCAAATCTCCAACTCAATGCCCTAGCCTTCCTCCTTGTGCAAATCCACAATGCACCTTCTCTTTTCATTCTTGATCACTTGCAACACTCTTTTCTCTCTTAAAATTACTCAAACTTGGGTTCTGGAAGGATGTATGCTTGGTTGTTAGTGTATGGACTGAGGTTGAAAGTGTGTAAAATCTGGATTGAAAGGGGTTTAAAACCTCCTCCTTAACGCCGACGCTATCCCTTATAGAGCACATCGCCACCACAATGTGGCCACGACATCGAGCCCACTATGAGTAATTTTGCTCACAGCCTAGCGCCGTCCTTGTTAGCTCATGACATCGTGTGTGTATACATATGGCGTCAACTAGTCTGTATCCATAAATTGCAAATTTCTCATTAACTCCCTATTGTTGCTCTCTTGACTTTGTGTATTACTACACACGGTGTCATAACAGTGTCAAATGCCCTGTATATATAAAAATCAATAAAAACTTACCCGTAATTTGTCAATGTACCTGACCTTAACTACTCTAACTCATTTTTTTATGCTATTTACTAAATTAGTTGAGACTTCTCCATTCCGATGAAAAGTCACCTGAAAAATGGTATTTACTACACATTTAGCACAAAACTTTCAAAAGTTAAAAAAATACTAAAACATTTGGATTGTTCTAGCTAAACAATATAAATAATTGAAATTGAAAACTAAAATTAAAAACCCTAGGCTGCGTTCTAGTAGCGCTTCGTTTAACGTCATTAGCCCGATGCCTCTTTACTTGTTTAGTCCGAGTCTAAATCGAGATACTCCATTTGTAGGTCAAAGAAAACTATATCTCTCTTGTTTGGATGCAATTCTCGCCCTTCAATAAAGACAATCTTCTTGCTATCTTCATCCTACTCGATACTCATTGTAATCATTTTTTTCCTCGTGTGCAAGACCGCATTGGCAGCGTTGAAGAATAACCACCCAAGTATCATAGACACATCATCATCAATAACATGATCTATAGTTTCAAAATCATTGATAAATGTGAATCTACCCATTTTCACATGCACATTCAAGACTCTCCCTATTGTTGGTACCAAGTTACCATCAACTACTTGCAAGTTTGTTGTATCGGGACAATTGATATCAAATATGCTCACACTACAAAAAAACAGCAGATCAGAAACGGAAATTTCCGTCTCTGATTTGCATAAATTCCGTCTCTAATTCAATTCTGCAACGGAACAGAGACATAATTTATTCCGTCTCTAAAATCGTCGATGCTGATTCAATCAGCAACGGAAATGTGTTTCCGTTTCTGATTAGAGACGGATTAGAGACGGAATTTAGAAACAGAACAGAAATGGAAATTTTTCTAAATGGTACAATTGTAATTGCATTCCGTCTCTGATCCGTTGCTAATCAGAGACGGAACAGAGACGGAATACAATAATTCCGTCTCTGATCCGTCTCTGATTAGAAATGGATCAGAGACGGAATTATTGTATTCCGTCTCTGATTAGCAACGGATCAGAGACGGAATACAATTATTCCGTCTCTGATCCGTTGCTTATTTATGTAGCTTTGCCTCGAAAATTAAAGACGGAATAGCAACGAAATATTTGAATTCCGTTGCTAATCCGTCTCAATTCCGCTTTGTTAAGTTTTTCAACCTAAGCTTAAATCCAATTGGTTCTCCATAACATCTAAACCTGAAAATACAACCATATGACCTACTCCATCGCCTGCACCCCCTCCAACACCTCCTTGGGGGTGCTAACATCCCCCAAAAAAGCAAAATTTGACATACATACACAAATCAACAATATATATCAACAACAAATATTCAAATGAGAAAAAACATAAAATTCGATATTAAAAAGATTTATATATTCACGAAACGTAGTCAAGCATAATAAATGTTTAATATACCTAAGTATCCATAAAAAAACTACAATTCCTATTGTTTTACAACAACCATAAAAGCACTTTCTCTTCCTCCTCATCTCCAACCCAAGGGACAACCTCTAAGTACTCTAAGCATGAATGCATACATCTCTGGAAACCAATCAATTCAGCAACCTGAAAACCATTTAATCAAATGTAAGAGAGTGCCATGTACCTTTGACACTTTTTTAAACAACATATAGTAGATAAAAATCAATTTTATGGAAAATAGGACCAAACAACAACATCATCGGTATAAGCAAATCATAACACTAGTGACACGAAACTAGAAACATGGATAGCACTTGCAAATACCAAATCGTACCAATCTAATCAAAACAAAATCCAATAGAAGAACCAAACAACAACATCATCGGTATCATAACACTAAAGATAAACAAAACGATACAATCAAACCAAAAAAGACATTTACTAATGTAACTGCAACTCCTCCCCAAATATCAGAGCAGTGACCGACACCAACACAATAATACATTTACTAAATTCTATATTCCAGCCATTTACAAACATCAAAATTTATTGTATCATGGAACTCCATAGCACAACAAAACGATGGTCACCGAAAATTAAACAAGAGTTGGCGAAAAGCAGGCCATACACTAAACTCTAGAGGTACACGAGTACATTACCAGTGCGCTATGTTTTTCATGAATAAGTGATGCAAATGCTGCATATAATGATGCTGTGTACATATTTCCTACTTGCTTTGGCAAAGAAAAGTTGTTGGTTGCACCTTTTCGGTGTACAAGCGTTTTGCGACTTGTTTGGGACATCTGTTGATACACGATATCCGATAAATAAATAAAGGGCGCAACGCCGCACAAATAGCTATAAATAAGCAAAATGGGGCATAAAGCCGAACCAACCTTTTCAAGGTCCCTGTTAGAATAGCTCTCATCACCGAGACAAAGTGAATATGGTGCTAGCTTTTCCTTTGCATCCTCATCAATGAACCGATGAATAGAAGTAAATGACATCAATTGCATGTTATATGGACCTAAGAGAAAAATACTGCGTTAAGATGTTATCATAAATTTATTAACAATAAATAAAGCAATGTGAATATGCGATAGATAGAAGGAAGGAGAATGATAATAGAACTTGAAAAATCATACAAACAGATAATAACTCCATTCCTTAAAAAAATGTAGAGACTTGTATATCTGACTAACAAAAAGAAAATGGCCCACCAGGGTATTCAAAGTTCTACACAAATCACGGGCTTGTACCCCACCACTTACCAAACAAAAAAGGGAAAAAGAGGTATTAGAATGAACCAACCATGTATAGAAGAGATTCAGGAACTATTTAAGCTAACTGTTTGCATAAATCAATTTTAAACATACATGATAATCTATTTCAAGTAGGAAAAATCATCTGAGACACATGTTTTTGTTCAGATTTGGATGAAGCAATCATAAACCCCATGTGAGTAGATTTACAATGAACCTTCAGCAGGACTGACCTGATTCATCTCAGACACAAGCCGATTTAATATCTTCAATCCAATGGCATAGTGATCTGAAGTTGCCTGATTAGAAGTAAACAAGAAAAAGGTAAAAGATAGAGCATGTGGTACCTTGGATAAACCATGTACAAAAGGCTGGAGCTCTGGTCCCCTTGTTGCAAGATAATTTATCAAGTAGTTTCCTTCAAACATTGCAGATGAAAAATTTCAGAAGAGTTATAAAGTGGACAACCACAAAAAAAGTTAAAAACAGACAAATTAATCTTAAAATGAAGAAAATTGACTATGGAAGACAGTCATAGATATCATTTAGCTAAGAATCCAAGAAGATAATGCATAAGCACATATTCAACTAAGGTCCTTACTTGCATAAATTCCAATAATTACTGAATTGAAACTTACTGAATTGAAACTTACTGAATTGAAATCAACTTTATTCATTAGAGATGATGAATCAGAAGTCATGTGACTAGAGCCTCCTGAATCCATGTACCAATTGGAATCTGCAACTGAAGTTAGAGAATCAACCAAACCCTGATAGTGATGAAAATGAGCTTGTGGAGCAATAGTCAAAAAGATCAGCAGTAGATTCAGCTAAAATGTAAAGTGCAACAGTTGTCTGGCAAATATTTTTTCTTGTCATTAACATCTTATCACAGTTTTTAAGATAAGATAATTTTCTTCAAAAAACAAGATAAAGATAAAACCAGGAGTACACACAACATGCAACAACTGAACTTGTAAAGTGCATTGGCTGTCAGGCCTCATATATGCATATATGTACAAGTCTTCCTTAGGGGTTTTTCATGAGCTGAAAACGCATACTACTTATTAGATGACTAATAGTAATCTAATAGTAATATCATACTACTCATTGCTCATGCATCAAACATTGAGATATTAGTTTATAATCTTTAGATCGATAACTGACATTTGCAAACGCATACTACTTATTAGATGACTAATAGTAATATCATACTACTCATTGCAGGTTGCCTTTTCATAGAATGACACATAATGTCACAAGGCAACCAACTAAATCATTTGACTCTTGATGGCGTTGTTGAATCATTAAAAGATGCACATTTAACTTATCATCCAATGATCCAAAAGACATGGACCGAGAGGACACTTAGGTAGTCAAGGTTATATCTATGTCCGAGAGGCAAAGAGATAAACCAAAAAAAAAAATACCAAAAAGTACTCCATAAACATAAGCTACCTCCCCTGAGAAGAAATGCAAGGGGGAATAAACTCTCATCACGACATCATATCATAAGCACTTTTAAGAATTCATGGAGAAGGAATGATTTTACCCACTTGTATTAAATCCCTGTATTTGCAAGCCACTGACAGCAGACATCACTGCCAAAAAGCAAGAGCAAACATATTAATAAGAATCAAGATAACTATGCAACAACGACATTGAACCTCCGAAGAATGCATTATACAAGAAAAAAGTAAAAGGTATAAAAGCAAAATTCAAGGCTCTAACATCAGTAAGCAGTAAGCGAGTCAACACATCCATAGTAATTTCGGCTAATCGCTGATTGAGTTGTTATTGAATAAAATTAAAAATGAGCTGAACTACATAACCAACATGCAAACTAAGGATAAGCCGGAATTGGTTGTTCTGGCTAGGCCTAATCTGGATTTTAATTTGCCGTCCAGGACTGATTTTGCATAACTATCATAAGTCAATGAGTTATATTATGCACAAAGATCATGTTTAATAAGAAGCACAAACATGGATTCATGGAAGAAAATATGAAATCTCAAACTTGGATTCAAGCAATTCACCTAAAACGTCATAAAAAAAAAACAAAAGCTCAAAAGTATATGTGAACTTGCCCATCCTGATCAATGAAGGAGCACCATAAAAATGTGACATATAACTTGCACCTTAAAACAAAAGCTCAAAAGTATTTCAGAGATAACTATGATAAAAGACCACATATGAAAAAATAAGACAATTAACTAAAGATACCTCGCACTTTGTTCCAAGATGTCGTCCACAAGGCTCAATGTCGAAGAATATTCGCTGGTTTGTTGTTTCAGTAAACCTATATAACCTGCACAGTTAAAAATATTAAGCACTTAATTGATTACCATTCCTGACAAGTGACAAGTTAATTCCATTCAATACAAAAAGCAAATGTAATTGCATGAACAAACCAAAGCAATATTTATCACATCGGACATTCATTGGTTTAAAATAAAGATGTATCCGCGACCATAAGAATGCAAATAGAATGACTGCAGTAACTAGGAAAGAAAATAATTATAAACTAGACATGAATGACATTCTCCTTTTCCACCCATATCTACGAATGGTTTGCGTAATGGCAAGAGAATCACTTACTTGTACACATGAGTTAGCCTCAAGAGAAATAGGATGCTGACTGTTGTTGACAATTTGTAACTCCGGGCCAACTGTATCTAGCATTACCTGAAAAGGAGGAAAACAGAAAGGTATTTGTATCCTAAATGAGTTCCGTCGGAACTTAGGAGCACATAAACAATTACCAATTTCTAACTTCCAATTTTTTCAGAAGATAAGAAACAGAACATTAGTGTTTATGGATGGTAAGTTGGTAACACCATTACCAGATTGGAAAATATATATAGTAATGAACTGAAATTCATAAAACATCAAACATTCATTCATAGAAAGTAGCTTCCAGATAACACAAAGATGTAAAGCAACCAACTGTTAAAGTGTTCCAGCCATTCATAAATTAAAGTGTATGAGAGATTCTAAACCAAAACAAAAAAAAAATGTATAACTTTCGTCATTTCAATTTGTTGACTTTGCATAAACTTGCAGAGTCACTCCAACACTGTCCACCAACAATATATAATCTCAAAGGTGTACTTATTCCAGAGAGACTTAGGAATTTCGTAAATATCTCACTTTTTCATTATTGCTAGGAAGAAAGCACACCAGCGAACTACTAGACATATGGAAGTCTAGAAACTTGAGGATTTCACATAGAAATACCTTAGTGGTTTCCAAACGATAACTGCACTAAACAATTAGATTCATGTGCTTCAAACTTAAAACTGGGAATGCACCGGACATATCAAATTGACGTCTAAATTATCCAGGATAAACTTTACAAACAAGTGCTGGAAAATGGAATAATTCTGCTAAATATGGTCGAAAAAATTTATAATATAGTAAATATTTATACCTTGATTTCATATTGATATCCTGTTGTGCTAAGTATAAGCAAAAATTTACTGTTGAGAACTTATCAAGTTTTCTTTCCATCTATATTAATCTCAGTTTAGGGAAAAAAAAACAAAAAAAAAAGCAAAGATAAAGTTTCCCTCTTATAGCCTTTTCTCTTTTTGTTTTTTTTTTTAATAATCTATTTTCATAATGTCGTCTCTAAAAGATGGAAAGCTATTAAGTTCATGGTTCAAATTTGGAAAAGACTTCCCACAATCTCCCATTTCTCATGTGCTACTATTATTATGTCGTATCATTCTCTTCTAACCAATGAGCCGATTCATGTTTCACAAAAAAATTTGAAAATCACATTTAGACACATATCTTGATGCAACTCACCTGCCCAATATTGTACGAAATCATTCGCAACAAAGAAAGGGAGATGTCTTCGGGACTATAGTCCTCAAGCTCCTTGTTGCCAAGAATTGCTTTACCAAAGCTAGATGCAATTGTTGATGCTGACAGACCTATCTGTGACCAGATAAATAAAGAGGCAATATTTAATCCTGAGCGAGAAAAAATTGCAGAGTTTCATGCATCACCATCTGAATAGTAATGTATATTTATATTGTCTCAACATTGATACAAAAAAGAAGTTATAAAGCAACCAAAGATACAAATAAAAATGACTACCATGATTTTACTATATTCGATCAGGACATCGGATTAATCCTAATACAATAAATTTTGTGACATCATGATTTGAGTATGAAACACTTTTGAGTCTGATTATATAAAATAATTACACAACCGTTTAGTTCAATCTACAACAAAGATCGCTACCTTTTTATTCCTTATTACTCGTGCACATTATAAAGAATAATCAAACAACCACTTTGTGGAAATTAAAACAAATTAATTCTATGTAATCAAAAGGCTACAAATTGAAGGATATTTTTTTTAAAAAATCTGCAGGACACCAATTTATAATAATTTTCTCCTATAAAGGCATTTGGCATAACAATGAAGTAAAGTTCTTGGCCTTACTTTTTAATTTTTGCATTAAAAATGGTGTTTGTTGCTTATCCCGATCCATTTTGTGAACCTTACAGTTCATTTTTTGTGCCTGTCTCATTAAATAACAACTTCTTTGACAAAATCTACAAGAACCATACCTTTGAATAATCCATACCACCATAGATGTCTCCTACCAGCATGTCTATTACTCGATTGTCACCTCGTTGACTCAACTCAAGCAATTCATCGAAGCTGAACCAAGAACATACGCTGTGAGTCACGAGTCTATATATTGCAAAAGAAATGCTTATATTTAGATGGGAAGCTTGATATGAGTAGAGTATCATTGAACCTTTTGCATTTTGTTAAAAGTTTCCCCAAGCCCCAATATGTACCACCACCAACATTTGTCCCACTTACCCGCTGAAACTTACCTTCACCATCCACCTATAGAAACCAACATTGTTAGCATCAATAATCATGATCTATGTCAATGAATGAACGACCACCATTTTCATTCAGGTTATTAACTGCTACCAGAAATTATATTTACCTTGATCATACTGACACCAGAACCAATATTAACAAGAAGATAGGGGAATAAATCATTCTGGCCGATCTGCACAAACTTCCAAGGAAAACATTATGCAACAGGGTAATACAAGAGGTTAACATTCTAACCACATGAGTTTGCACTTCAACATATGGAAGTCAGGGGACTACACAAAAGGTTCAGGAAATCCTGAGCTAACTCCCACAATAAAAAAAGACTAAATAACAGCTTGGATATTTTGCTGATGATTGAGTGACAACGAAAATACTAGTAGAAGTATTGAACCCAACGTAAAGCTACGGGCGATCAAATTTAAAACTAATTTTCTTGAAGAATTCAACAACTTGCCACTGGCCCTTAGACTCTTACAGTCTTACTTCCTCTATGACCTATTTTTCCACAAATTCCAGTTTCAAATAAGAATCCTACTAATCTCTATTGGGACATTATTGTAATATAATGGCGTAGTAAACCATTTTGTACCTCAAAGATGGTAAGATAACATTAACAAAGGAAGTTCCACTAGATATATTGCATATAATGAATTTATGATGGAAATTTAGAGAACTTAATCAAGCAGTCAGATAAGTCTATACCTGATTGCCCTTCTTTATTGCCTTGGATTGTTGAATACTGTTCAAAATCCCGAATGGTGAGTTAAGTCAAAAACTCTGATAGATTTATTGTATCCTGCAAAAAGCCTACATAATATGATCTATGACATGAAAGATGAACTGTTCTATGACAGCAAGAGGAGAAACCAATAATAAGCTTCAAACCATAAGCAAGGAAATCAACAAAACTAGCAAATACAATATACCATCAGAAAATAAAGGTTGCCAATCATAATGAAAGAACAGTTCAGGATTTATGAAAAATAGAATTACAACTCTGTATAGTTCGAGTTGGTCACTCCACTGCAACCAACATAAAAGATAAGTTAACTCATTTTCCCCTCTTAGATAAGAAAATGTATTAATATGGATAAATCAATCATTTGTGTATTAGATATGACTCCAACCTAAGATCTGAGATCAAAAATATGAAACTAATCTAGATACCCCGAAAATCGCAACAAAGGCAATGACTTCCCCAAAAGCAGGAAACAAGGAAAAATGAAATTACCATTGTAAGGCGACATTCACAATTAACAAAGCCTTCCCCTTCTAAGTGCTAAGATTAACATCAGTGCCCTTGGCATCCTGCAAGCATTATAAATGAAGGAAAATGGTTAGTCCTCACAAGTTATCATTCAAAATCAAGATATAATTCAACAACAACAACATAGCATCAGCCCCAAATTAGTTAGGGCAAAGTATCAGGATCCAGTCACATCAAAAACATACAAAATGCATTCCAAAAAAGCACAGACCACCATCAAATTAGTTAGGGCAAAGATTTAGGGTTTGGGAGAGAGATTTCAGTGAGAGAGAGAGAGAGTTGACGGTGAGTGAGATCCGATGAGAGAGAACGGTGAGATTTCGGTGAGAGAGATGTGAGAGAGAGAGAGCAGAGAGCGGTGAGAGAGAGGGTGATAGAGTGAGAGCAGAGAGCTGCGAGAGAGAGAGAGCAGAGAGCGGCGAGAGAGAGAGCAGAGAGCGGCGACGTGAGAGAGAGAGAGAGAGAGCGGTGACGGTGAGAGAGAGATGAGAGAGCGATGACGGTGAGAGAGAGCGGTGAGAGCGGTGACGGTGAGAGTGAGCTTCGTTGAGAGAGAGAGACGGTGAGAGAGAGCTTCGTTGAGGGAGAGATGTTTGTTGTGAGAGAGAGAGAGCGGAGAGAGATTTTAGGGAGAGAGAGAGAGTTTCGTGGTTGGTCCCATTTTTGGGGTATCTAGATCGAAGCACGCACGAATCTCGAGACGTAATGGACTGTTGTAAAAAAAGAAAGTTTTGGTGGGAATGTTGGCGCCATTATTTAGAGACGGAATTTAAATCCGTCTCTATTTCCGTCTCTGATCTCTCTCAATTCCGTCTCTGAATTAGTCCGTCTCAATTCCGTCTCTAATCACTTTTTTTTAGCAACGGAACTTAATTCCGTTGCTAATTCCGTTTATAAATATCATTTTTCTTGTAGTGTTATAACATGTCCTTTATCGACATTACATTGATTGAGGGTCATGTATCACATAAGTTATTTCTAAACCGGTGCCCATCAATGCTCAATGCTATGCATATATCTCCAGGATCTCTCCTCTTGATAGCCTGAAGTCTCAATGTGGACTTAAATCTTAGTTCAGGCTTCGTTGGAACAACCGTGATACTATTTCTTTTCGGTGCTTCTTCAAAAAGTCTTTCATCTTGTTGTTTAACTCTCCATTATTTCTTCCCCTTCTTGTTATTCTTCAAGGCATTGATTCTTTGTTGCTTGAATCCTTTAAGTTCCTCTTGCCTCACTTCTGTTCCATAAAACAATTTAACCCTTTGGGCATTTACTTTAAACGTTTTACCACTATTTCCCATCAACTTTACCACTCCATAAGGTCAAGTAGCAATGACCTTGAATGGTCCTGACCATCGTGATCTTAGTTTACCTGGAAACAATTTTAGTCTTGAATTATATAAGAAGACTAGTTGTCTTGGCTCAAAAGATCAATATTCAATCTTTTTGTCACACTATTGCCTTGATTTCTCTTTGTATAACTTGGGATTTTTGTATGCATCCAACCTAAACTCATATGGCTCCATCTGTTGAAGTAATCTAGCCTTTCCCGCTGTCTGAAGATTCGTGTTGAGCTTTTTTATGCTTTATGCTCTAATTTTACTGGTAAGTGACATGATTTTCCATATAGCAATCGATATGGAGATATGCTAATTGGTGTTTTGAATGTATTTCTGTATGCCCATAATGCTTCTTCAAGATGGAATGCCCAATCTTTTTCTCTTGGTGTTAATTGTTTTTTTCCAAGATCAGCTTCACTTTTCTGTTGCTTACTTCAACTTGTCCATTGTTTTAAGGATGGTATGCAACTGAGGTTTTATGCCTAACCCCATATTTCTTAAGCAATGTGTCCAAGACTCTATTATAGAAATGTAACCCCTCATCACTCATCAATGCTCTAGGTATTCCGAACCGATGGAAAATATTTTTCTTTATGAATTCAATGACCACTTTTGCATCATTGGTTGCGGTTGTTATGGCTTCCACCCATTTGGAGACATAATCCACCGCTAACAATATATATTGTTTCCCATTTAAAGTAGGGAACGTTCCCATAAAATCTATTCACCATATGTCGAATAGCTCAATTTCTTAAAAAATGGTTTGTGGAAATATTTCCTATTCTTTAGCATTCATTGCAAGTTTTCACAAAAATATATGAATCCTGAATTAGATTTGGCCTATAAAATATGCATTGTAACACTTTAGCTGCCATTTTTTGTGCTAAAAAATGCCCTCCATATGGTGATGAATTACATCCTTCCAAGATACTTGCAAATTCCTCCTCTGTTACACATCGTCAAATTAAAACATCATTGCATCTTTTGAATATGTATGGCTTGTCTTAAAAGTATGACTTTACATCACTCAAGAACTTCTTTCTTGTTGCATTTGTTAAATCTGGAGGGAACACACCACACACCAAATAATTGACATATTTTGCGAACTATAGTGCATTTTTTTTAAACCTATACCTTCTGCACTTCTTCTGGTTTCTCTATCTTCATGATTGCTATCCTATGTACTTTTTCTAGCTTGTACATCATTTGCTCTTGCCATGGCTCATTCATTTCCGTACTGCTCATCATGTGAATAACACTAACATTCTCTTTGGGATTTGTGATAGTGTTACTTAGAAGCTACCCTTCCTTCCTTGAATTTAAAGCAATGGCTGGCTGACCAACCCGTCTCTTCTGGTTCTTGATGGATTGTGTTCTATTATCATCCATCATCTTAAGAGTTTGCTTCATATTTTCCATCTTTTTCTTATGCTTCTCATGGCATTCCCTATTGTAGATGTTAATGGCTTATACAAATCTCTCGATTGACTTCAATGAATTCATTTCTTCACTTTAACCTAGCTTCAATTAATGGAATTGTTGATTAAAACTTGGAGGTAACTTTAGTGCATTATCAAGATTTCCATTTGAGAAGTTCGGGTTGATGTATCCCTGATAATATCTTTGTGGAGCCATTACTCTTGGCCTGAAGTTATTTCCATAGTTTTGGTTGTTCATAAAGTTGACATCTTCAAACTCTATTCCTTGCTTCATATCTAATGGATTAACCACCATTTCTTAGTGCTTAACGGGTTGTTGTATTGCTTGCACTTATAGAATTTGTTGTACTATTTGTAGCCTTGCCATCTGACTACTTAGGTTAGATAGTTGTGCCATTATTGCAGATGAATCAATCTCATATACACCTACTGGCTTTCTCATTGTGGAACGAGTACCTGCTATAGAATTCTCAGACATAAGATCTAAAAGATCTAATACTCCATCTTCATCTTTGGTTAATAGAGAACCACCCACTGTGACATCTAATAATGTCCTCGTGCTATGATTCATTCTATAGTAGAAGATATGTGGTTGTGCCCATTTAACATATCCATGTCCTGGACATCTGCACAACATTTCTTTGAATCTTTCCCAAGCCTCACCAAGAGACTCTGTATCCTCCTACTTGAATTGGTTGATTTCCAATTTCCTTTCACTGACCTACAGTGGGGGAAAGAACTTGTCTAGAAATCTTTCATTGATTTCCGCCCATGAATTCATACTCTCTGCATTCAGTCCTTGGAACCAGGATTTGACTTTTCCGTTAAATGAGAATAAGAAAAGTCTCATCCTGATTACTTCGTTTGTAACCCCAGTAATATGAACAGTGTCACACTTCTCCAAAAAATTCTCTACATGTGCAACTGGATCTTCATTTGCTAGCTCGTTGAATAGGTTATTCTGCACCATGTTGATGAGAGATGGTCTCAGTTCAAACTCGGTGGTGTTGGCTGAAAGCCTCATCACTCCATTGTATGTCTCTTGAACTTTTGGCTTGCAGTAGTCACAAAGACATCTCTATTCTCGTGCTTTGTCTTGCACTACTAGATCACCTTTGAGTTGGTTATTCCCTTGGCCTTGATGTTGGTTTCGGTTCCCCGCTTGATCCTCTGCCATTTTGATTCCTTTCTTTTTTCCCTTGTTGATTCTATTATTCTCAAGATCGTAAGGCACAAGTCCTTCTCTTCTTTACTACGAATGCACTTATTCCTGAAATATAAAACACAAAAGATCAAGTGTAGATTGTTAAAATTGAAAATTAATTTTTTTTTTATAAACTCAAATTTAAATTGTTGAAAATCAAATCTTAACAATTTTGTATACTAACCAAATTAATGTAGGGCTACTTATCCCCGGCAATAGCGCCAAAAACTTGATCATGAAATCGCAACTATAACAGATCGATTGTAGTAATAATGTGATCAATTAATGTTGATTATGGATATTGTCCTCAGGGAAAGGTTTTTATGTACATGGTTCACTTATTTAAGTTCACTTTATTGCTTAGAAGATTTTTTTTTGTTGGTTTTTACTAAACTACTCTATTCTAGAAAACAATGTAAAGTAACTTGTACTCTTATATTAAGAAGACTCTTAGTTCACAACTTTACATAGGTAATGAATTACTACGCTTTCATATCAAACTTCCTTCATCTCTATTATGTCAGTGCAATGCTCAATAAGAATAGAAATATTTCCTTAAGATTCACTTCAACCACTGTCGTGGTGGAAAAGATCCTAATATGCAAACTAGAACTCCACCTATCAGTGTGAATAACGTAAGTTCCATATAGCATTAAGTTCCAAATCTTTAAATTCATAACCACTTAAATTTATTATCCGTGCCTCCCTTATCAATAACTAATCTATCAATGATATATATTTTACGCTTGTTTTGTTCATATCCGGCTTAAGAACTCAAATGGCCAAGGTAAATCTTAAAACCTCTAATCAACAAACACGTGATCAAGATGTTCCTAACATTACATGTAGAATCAATACAAATTCTAACCATTGCACGTTTTAACTTTAAAATCTATTCATACTTCTTTTAGCATAGCATTAATTCCATAGGATCCATTGATCCATAAGACAAACATACTACTCACTCATCATTGAAATCAATATACGCATCATGGTATTCATTGCAGTCAAATATCAAATTAAATATTTTTAATTAAATCAAGGAAACAATATCGAATGAGCACAAGTGGAGTCTTTAATGTCTTCTCCTCCAAAACTCTTCTTAATACTAAAGAAAAATGTAAAATACGCTATTATATGTTGATGGCTCATAAACTATGATAATGGTTGATAATGTATTATGGCGGGTGAGTTTGCCACGTTATAATACCTATTTATACCCTTAAGACTCATAAGAATACAATTAGAAACCATAATTAATAATTTCAAACGAACTAGAATTCTAAACTTTCTATTTTTATGTACCAGCACTATCAAAAAGTAGCCAACGTAGTGCGCGTTAAGCCACAGTGCCGCCACGACTTTGACCTTTTTGTTTTTGTTTTCTCCATCCGGTGAGCTCGGCACCCTATGTGTAATGTACCAGTAACATGTGTACAACCCCATGGTGCTGCCATTATGTCAACTATTTTGCTTCACTTCTGTAATCTCCACGCCTTCTCCACACCTTTCCCTCGCCTTGTATTTTTTTCCCACGGCATCAAGCCTCAATGCCACAACGTTAAATGTTCATTTGTGCTTTTTCTCCTCATTTCATCTTGATATTACTCATTTATCTCCTTTATATCTTATATGCCTGAAAACACATAAATACCATCAATTAGAGCTCGTTCCGAGATATTTATGCCAGATATACTACTAAACTAGTCATTTATATAAGTTTAATTAAACACTTATCACATACTGAATCTTTATGGGCCAATTCTCTTGCCATACTAAACCAAACTTACACTGATCTGGACCCAATCTCAACCTCGACCACCTCCAACCTACATAAAGCTCAAGGTATGGTCTTGCACCTACTTTGTTCTCATTTCACAATACCACTACTTTGTTTACTAGTTTTCAAACAACTAATAATTTCATTTTCACTTGTGCCCTTCAGACACACTTACAACCTAGAGTATGAAAAATCGAGAATACTCCTTAATGCATAGACTTTGCGATGAAATACCATATATTACGCACGCTAGGCATTCAACAACGAAAAAATAACATTTTAATTTATAATCTATGATTCGTAATGCGTGGGTCCCACTTTGGATACCTAAGTTCTAAATAAAATTTGAAAATACATAATTAGTCATTTAATCAAGTTTATGAAATTCTCGAATTCCACAATTCTTCCCAACAAATTAAAAATCTCGTCCTCGAAATTTAAACTTACAGGTTAACAGAACCAAAAGAGATATGAGAAAATGGTCCTTCATATAAAACTATTTCATTCCAAACTTGTAAAAACCATTTCCAACATAAAGCCGTTAGGTGGACCTTATCACTTTCATTGTAATCAACAACTCAGTGGTAAATATCATAAACATTTTAACTTTTCATTTCTAACTTCTTGGTTTAATGAAAAGTTGTAACAACTTCTCTGCCAATTTTGGAATTTTGTGAATTTCTGACGAGTTAAATGATCCATTTTGTGGAATATCCAATAACCTTACTTTTCTTCACTACTCATTTCATGCCTTGAATCCCATTCAAGCATCAATATTTAGCAAGATCTAGCATATCTTACTTTTTAATTAAACCACTTTTATTTTTAACTAAACAAGTATTTTGCAAATCTTTGATAATTCTTTTCGTTTCAACTGAACTCAAGTCTACTCATTCTAGATTACTTTTTCATTACCAACCATTTTTTATTAGAACTGTCGGCTGACCAATTTATTTTAGACTATCATTAGTCTAAATATTTATGTAGTGATGCAAATAATATTTGAGCACAACATTAGATACAAAGTAGAGTTACGTGTCAATATGATACATCACCATTCCAGTGTTTCTAAACAGAAACTTGGAATTACACAGGTAATTTCATGATTATAGATATTTAATTACATCTGTCATCCCATGACAAAAGATCGCGAATTTCAATCTGATGAGAAAATGAAACCAGACACATCACACAACTCTCACTTATTCTCTAAATATCTACTCACAATATCATAAAGATTTATGGATTGGAAGGCAATTACCGATTCTAACTCGTCAGCCCATTCAATTAACATTTTTTTTGACTGGTTAAGAAATTAATTACTTTTCTAACTTCGTCAAACCATTATCCATTCATGAGTTCACCAAGAACCACATCTTATTCACTTAACTACCAATCTTTTTAAGATTGTCTTCTTCACTACTACTTCGGTTTCCACATTATCAACTTACTCACATTGGTTTCTACGGTTCTCCAATTACTCAAATTTCCTTCATCTTGATCTAAATCACTTACTGTTCGCTAAAATCTCCTCATTACTTGAATAAATACAATTATCATTCATTTGAGTAGATATAAGCTTTTGTACAAAGATATTGACATATTTCATGATTATACTCTCAATGTATAAACTTTAACTTGTATTTCATACAAGTTTATAAATATATTATCTTTTTTACATTTCTACTCAATACATATTTCTGACTTTTCTAAATTACTGTGTAAGAATATTCAATTCTTTAAGTATATCGAATTAAATACACTGTACTCTATTCAATATTTTCAACTAATACGAATAATACTTACTAACTGAGCTATAATTTGTACATCAATTTTCATTTCATTTATATCTTCACCATCATATAAGTATCTTACATCAACTCCAATTAAAATAACCTAGTGTTTCAAACTTCACCAGTGACTGATTACATGGTATAGCACTATATTTTAACCAATATACAACGTATTCACTTATATAAGTTGTATACTAATTTGGTTTTAAAATTTTTTTTCAAACATCAAGAGTTTGATTCTTTGTAAGATCCTTATGAAGATATATTACTGTTAGGTTTTAGGATTCACACGCAGCGGAAAATTCAAAACTATTTTTGACAAACCCCAACATGACTGAAAATAAGTTCCATTAAATTAGATCTACAAAAGTAAACCATAACTTAATCCATAATTTCCTTCTCTAATTGTTTGATCTCCAAGACATTCAAGTGCACGTCCTCTATAAAAAATTCACACATGAACGGTGACCATAATTTAGAGTGCTAGCCCTAAGAGAGATTGAAAACGTTTTTCTTTCTCTCCCAAAACCCAAAGAACTTAAAACTTGGAAAAATGAAAATCTTATTTCATTTTAAGGTTTCAACTTCTATTTATATGTGTAGATAATCCTTCACTTAAAATCCTATTCGTAATAAAACTATTATATTAAGGTGGTTTAAATAAATTACACATACGACCCTATTAATTAGTTATCATATAACAAATTGTAAGGGTTTTTATGTCATGAATTTTATCATATACAAATTAATTACTCTGGACCGATTGAAATTGAGCAAAACAATTCTTTGTATGCGACCCAATAGGTTCATGCGAAGTTGGCAATAAACTAAAACCATTTTGGTACACAAGTCATAAGCCATTTCTAGCAAGACATTTTGACTACTCAAGTAGCATGAATATCAAAATCGATACAACCTAATGAATAACATATATCATATCCTTTGGTCGTTCGATATCTTTTGATTAAACAGAAGGCATGGAAAGTCACCTTTAAGGTTCAATCGTACTAGTCTCGATCTTTAGGTAAACAAAAAACATCCAAGTGACATTGATCATATCAATTCACATGGACTTGACCATTATCAGTCTATCATATCAAGGGATCCACTGATATCTCTCTCTATATGAAAGTGACAAATTCTATCTTGATTACACACCTTTACATATTATTCACATGGTAACTAATCACAATCTTTATAATCGTCCAGTTAAAGACGACATTTGCTTGTGTCAAATTACCATGCTCATAATATTGGAGGCTATGGTAATCTCAAGTCGAAGGACTAAATGATATACCTATCATGAGTAACACCTTTGACTTAATCCATATGTTGTTCTCATAGCGGGTCGGTCCAATGCCTTGTTCCCTAACAAGTACTCATGAGCTCGATTTATATCCCTATACACATGATCATCACATGACCATTAAGAATGATTCACACTAATCTTAATTCATCATAGTTCCTAGTATAATGACCGACATGAGACATTTAGAATATTTTATCAAATACCTATGGATCTTACTATAGGGTGAACATGCAATTACTTATAATAAAACAACAAATGAAAACTACAATTTTATTAACTAAAATCATAAGATAAAAAATGTTTGTAGATGGACCTAGGGCGCTTGCCCCAATAGTTACGTTCCATTAAACTTATAGCTTGACATCCTAATTTGATCGGGACTCGTTAACCGAAAATTTCCTTTTTTCATGCGTATGTGAGAATTTCTTGACCATTTTGTTGCTTATACTTCAGCTTCTAATTAACTCCAACGAAACATTATAGACTCTTTTATTATGACTATCATCAATTCATTCGATTATTCAAAGATATGCGGATGTCACACACCAGTCTTCTACGCTGTGAATGAATCGTGATTATGAAACAAAATTACTCAAACTTTTGGTCATGCATAACTACTCTAATGCCTTACCTTGACTAAAGGAGTCCATTCGTGTCACTTCCAGCAGTCACAAGTCATCACAACGTCTCATTTTATTTTATGCACAGAGTCTATTTCGTTTCATCTTTGTCAATCTTAGCTATTCTTACATTGATCTCACTTACTGGCCTTTTTTTCAAGCTTATCATAACTTCCAATCAACACCTATACCACTTACAACACCTTTATCCTTACTGACAAAGGCCATTCTTTTCATCTCTTCTCTTTTTGAAAATATAGCAAGGGACGATGCGAATTCTTATGATCATTTAATGAATCAAAGTCTTCCTTAGCTAATATTAATTCAAAATAGAGAAGTTTCTAACTTAAACAAAATACTATTTGTTATTGCCTTAGTTGTTTCCATCAATCTCGAATTTTCCTTACTTTTCTTTCTCCCAGAAAGAAATTCTGCACTTTTCAAGAGACTATGTAAGATAACAAAATATCTTACTGATCATCAATTCAATTTTTGATGAATTCACTTGTTCGTTGTTGTTCAACTGAAGAGACATAAAAATTTGAATTTCCATTACCTCAAACAACTTAACGATTAACCAAACTTTTAAAAGATGCTATTTCAATCATTTAGGTCATATCAATGGAAATTCTTGTTATATGAAAGTATTTACTGACTTCCTATAAAACTCACTTACTGATTCTCAATCAGTAAATCTATCTCTTCATTTGTTATATTTAAGGTCATAGTGATAGGCAACAATATTTTAATTTGGTTAGAAATGACTATTGGGTAATTTGAGTTTCAAAACACAACTACTTGTGTTTTATTTAATACCTATTCCTAGCTATTTTTATACCATTTCCCCAATATTTACTTCTAATGTGTTGATCTTATCACGAAACCTTTCATTTTTTATTTAGAAATTTCATTGATGTTTATTTCGTAACAACACCCAATCCGATGTTAACAAAGATCACTCCTAACTCAATATTCTCCATTCATTTTATCATTACTTTATTCATTTCATAGAACCACTATACCCAATTAAACACCTTGAGGAAGACAATCAAAAAATTTAGTACTTCTTTTTGGAAGTTATTTGATTGTTTTCATCCGTGGTTCTTTTCCTATTTCACTTTGTGTTTTGTTTTACAAAGGAGACAATATTTTGCTTCAAAGTATTTTATTTTCATAGAAACAAGCTTAGAGAAATTTATTTGATCCTATCACAACCTCATTGTAATTTTCTAGTCACAATTTAATTTGTTTAATCAATTTATACTTTCAAAAACTCTTGTCTCTGTTTTTTCTTTCATTAAGACTATTTTAAGAAGCAATTCTCAATTGGTTATGAATTAACCTAACATAGTTCTTATTGAGCTACTAATTCAACAGGTACTAACCTCATTTTAAATTTCTACATATTTATATTTTGTGCTTCTCATAAGTCTCAATCTCATTTTCATGTTTTCGAAATGATTCTCATCGTTTGAAACTTAATTTAAGTCTATTTTGGCACTTTCCTGAGTGTTTTATTAATTGTAATAGTTCGATACTTTTGATTTCCAAGAAATCCATGTTCGATATTTATGTTCCTAAATCATTTAAACTTCTTTCTCAACCAATTTTCAATTGGTTGTATAACCGACTATTTCCGTAGTTATATTTTACTTTTACTGAACTACTTACAATACATTTATGAATTTGGACTTCCCAAGTCTATTTCACATATATTTACGTTCAGTTTCATTTCATAAGTCTATTCTCTTGTTAATTATCTGTTCCTATTTTAACTCGTCACACATAACGAGTTACATATCGAACAGACGCAGAGATTACACTTCATATCGCATATCTAGTGATACTATAATAATATACAACAAACGTATCAAAATAATAACATATACATAACTCACAGTCACTACCAAACTAATAACGCTCAATCACTCTTTGGTTCCCAACCAAAGTTTTATACTCAATTGACCCAAACCTAGGCTCTGATACCAAATCTGTCAGGGCCCATTTCATTAAGTCTCCGACATTACCTAATTACCTTAGTCTCCCAGTTATTCTATTAATAATCTCAATTACTTAATATCCTCGAGAGACATGACAATCCTCAAGTCGTATTTAAGATCTTAATCTCCAAATGTAGATCAATTTAATAAATCATTCTATACAGATTTTCTATATTTTATAAAGATTTAGGTAGAGTCTTGATTAGTCTCCAATTGTGTTATATTTTAGTGTGTATTTGCTATGATTTTAGATGTTAAATCCCTAATTTAATGCACTAATCCTTTGTTTTTGTATTTTCATTGTTAAAATAGGCCATTAAAGTAAAATGAGAGATTTCCCATCACAATTTAGTCAGAAAGCTGAAGATAGGCCCAGAGCCTTAACAACGCCTTAGGTTGCACATAAATAGCCAAGTAATTGCTAGACAAAAAATGAGCGTATTGCAAGAAACCTATTGGAAATGTTAAGGATAAAGTATTGTAAAGATCATGGAGAAAGGCAAGGTTCAAATTCCAAGAAAAAGGCCACACCTAGACAGTGCCTTACAAACACATCTTTTTAAATCTTTAGCAAGGCGCTGAATCAAAATTCATGATTTTTCAAAAAGGACAATGGATTTTGTGAGGATTAAGGGTGTTTAGCATCCTAGAGAAAAATCAAAATGATTTGAAGTGTGGAAGGCTAGCGCCTTGCAACCGCCTTGAGAAGTGACCTATAATCTCTAAAATGATATCGTTGGAAAAGAGTCAACGCCTTCTAAGTGCCTTAGGTATGAACGTACAACGCTAGCACGATGCTGAAACTTGAGTCGGGACCGAACATTACAAGAAATAGAGCACTGCAGCATCTCCACAACGATCCCCAGCGTCTTGGAAATTTGTGCATACGGCGCTGAGGTCGGTCATGAGATTTGAAGATTAAATTTTGCGGTTTTGGAAGATTTTGCACGTGCTATTATTGATTCAATCAATTACATATCAAACTCGATTCTTACGAATCAAATTTGAGGATTTCTGGGACTCTCTCTCTTCTAGAGATCAAAAACATCATAAAAAAGCCCTCGTTTCCACTTCAAATGAGAAGCCTTTTAATTCCCTATTCCATTTTCTCCTATCTGCCTTTCCATTCTTTTTTTACTTCACCCTTTTTCTTTTATTTTTATATTTTATTTGTATTTTGTACTGAAGATTGATATGGTATTGGTAAGCTAAATCATAGTCTAAATCAAGGAGACTTGTAAGTGATTTATGAGATTCAATTATTAAATTCCATATTTTTCATTTAAGTCATTGTATTTTTGATTGAATTATTGTTATGAGATTCTTTTTATGGCTTAGATTTTTAGAATTTCTACTTATTTGATGTGTAAATGTATGTGCACACTAGTTAGGTTAGAATTCATTGCCAGTGATCCTATCACCGCTCAGTAAAAGGGATCATGTAAGGTGGCGAGTTAGGCCTTGTTTGTTCGCAATCAGTTTGCCTCTGTGCAATTGGGATATAATATGGGTAACACTGTATTGTAATTTTCACGTGATAGGTGGAGAATTTGATGCTAGTTACCACTCATAATAAGTGTTCTTATAGAGCGTTAATGATGCTAGTCTGTTGAAGACCTACGGTATATCCGGTGGTTTTGCGAGTCGAGTTAGTATGTAGTTGAGTCGCACGTTCCCTCCACTGACATGAGGATACTGAGGTGGCGTGAGTCACAATAAGCCTATCTATGAGACTTTATGAAAAATAACCTTTTCGAATCGATGAATAAAACATAGTTCCAGTAGTCTATGTGTCTTCTTGATCTGGTATTATTATTTAATTTGCTAGTGTAATAGTATTTATGTTTATTTATTCTCGCATTTACTTTCCTAGTTATTAATTAGTTATTAGTTTAGATTGGTTTTCTTTCTTAAACCTCCTTTAATAACCTAGAGTTAACCCTAGTCTCTGTGGGTTCGATCCTGTACTTGCCTCACTTCATATCCAAGTAGTTGGTAAAGCGGGACTATTATTGGTGACGTACGACGCGACATCAATTTTTGGCATCGTTGCCGAGAACTGGTACTGATTAACTTAAGGTTACTATTTAAAAAGAGTTATAACTTTATATCTTAGTGTTTGCAGGAACACTTCATGGCTAACTACTCCTACCATTACGATCATGATCCATATCAAGACTTACACTATTACCGTGTGAATAGGGTAGGTATGTCACGATATGAATATAGTTTTTCAATTAGCATTTTCTTGTGGAACAGGTCAATGCTTGTGATTTTTTTGAGATTACACTCATTATGCTAAAGCTTGCCAAGAACTTGTAGATTTTGCGTGGCAGTTGAGCCAATTTGGTGGCAATGCAAATATGATTCTTATAGATGTACCATACTTGATGCAAAAGAAGAGAGAATGAGGTTGTCTTTATAAACCCTTCCTAGCACAGAACTTGAGAGTCCCAAGCCTCCTGAATCTCTTGAGAAGCCACAGCCCGACTGTCATTACTCCATGTTAAGGAAATCGACTCCCCAATGGAAAGAACTATCTTTAAAGGAAAAAATGAGGATCATTTTTTAGGAGTAGCAGATATATATAACTAAGGAAGAGCTCGACCAATGGATTAAAAGACAAACTCGACTAATAGAGCATGAATGCAAGGAAGCTATGATACTAAATGTGAAAAAAGGATTATTCCCATTCGTGCCACTGGATATCGAAGAGGAAGAGTTGCCCATGCCACTAATCTCTTATCCAAAGGAAACCTCAAGTCTTGTTTTTTTATGTTGAGATGGATGAGGTCACATAAAATGATGATTGGCTTAGTGAATAAGAAGAGGAATCAGTTGAAGAACTTGAGTTGAACTTCATGGTCATTTCCCATGATTGCACAACTTTTAATGATAAAAAGGTTGAGAAAGAAGTGGAAGTGACTTTTGAAAGCTCAAACGAGCCGCAAGAAAAGGGCAAAGAATACCAACCTCCGATTTTGGTGAAACTGCCTCATGTGCCATGCATACGTGTTGAATTCTATACAGGGGTGGAAGAAAAGGAGCACTTAGAGATTTTCTACACTGCCGACACCTTTGTGTTGGATGTTTCAGATGAAATAGAATCTTTTGTGTTATAAGTCCAAGATGAGCTCTAAAGTATGAATTAAAACATGCAAGTTTCATTGCCCAAAGTCATGGTGAAGTCGTTCATTCGAGACACTCGCAAGTAGTTGGTCTCACGTGATCATCCATGCCAAGTCTAACCAAAGACTTAAAAGAAAGGCGTTTGTTAGGAGGCAACCCAGCTTTGTTTTATTTATTCATGCATTAATTATTTAGATTCTAATAAACTCCTTGATTTTTTGGATTTTTCAGGTGTATGGAAATAAAAGAGCACCGAAGAAAAGAAGAGTACCTTGTGTTTGGTGTCAGGTTTGATTTTGAATATCATTTTTGTTACCATGATAGAGCATTATTAGGAAATTGCCTGCTATTTCAGATTTACATATTTTGAGGCTTGGTTTGGAATTTAAAACAAGCTTAAGTTGTCGCATTAGTGATAGGTCTTTCAGTAGAACCCAAAACTGTAGACTCCATTCCACTAACTTATTGATTTTACCTTTAGATGGAAGATCGGGCTCGTAAGTTTTGGTTGGAATCTTTTTAGTCAACTTCTTGTTTGATAGTTCTTGCTCTTATTATGTTATTGGTTCAAATTTTTCCTTAAGTCACCTGAATTTAAGAGAGATTGTATGTTATGTTGATGCATCAAGGAAATAACGTGATATTTTTGTGTTGTAACATTGACACACTTCACTGCACATCACTCATTTTGCATACTGTTAGCTTCTTATATATATGTTTCACTCCATTCATTTAGTTTTATTATCTTCCGATTTGATTTCACTTATTATTCTGGATTGTGTATAGTTATCCAACTTTCTTAAACTTTAAGGAAAAAGTTCAGGATAAGTTTGGAGGTATGCAGTTGAATGGAATGTTGAACCATAAGGATTTTCGATAAATTCTCAAGATGTCTCAGATTTTTTTTTCAGATTTTCTGGTGAAATACAAGTAATAGGTTTCATTTATTTCATGGATTGATGGTTTGGTAAGTTGTTACACATTTTTAAATATGTGAATTCTTTCTTTTTTGTTTTTCCATTTGTTTTGAGCATAAATAAATACCCAATTCTGGTTCACAATAATGGTTGACAATTTGAGAATTCAATGTGGATTGATGAATGCCATAAAATAGACAAGACCTTAGGTAGAGCCTAGGTGAAACATCATGTTCGTGTGATTGGTCTACTGACTGAGGCTTCACCAATGAGTGCTAGTGTGGAGTCAACGCTCTATGCTAGATATTGAAGCGGGTAGAAGGTCACAATATGACAAGAGTCAACTTAATCTCTACAGATTCTAGAATAGGTATGCATCTATTTAAAATTGAGTATAACTTAAGAATAAGTTTGGGTAAAGACGTAGGCAGTGTTTGTTTAGCCCTTAGCCTTAACCAACCTTTAATTTATTCCTATTTAGCCCAATTGAGCCAACCAAACCTAATTCCTTCATCACCTATCATAAAACCCATAACCTAAAAGTCTTATAATCCTTTTACCTACATTGGAAGACTAACTTAATCATAGCGAAAGTGAGAAGTGCTAATAAGAGTTTTTAAATAAAATATAGAGTGTCCCACAGGTTCCACATGAAAAGTAGCAGAGAATCTAGTGGTGGGCAAAAGTGAGAAAAAGTGGAATCCACTGAAAATGGAACATGGAGCGTACTATAAAAACTTAGAGAAAAAATAGAGAATATATATACATAAGTGAAATGAATAAAGGTGGAAATCCATAAAACTCCTCAAATAAATAGATCTAGCTCGAGTACTTGTAGCTTGGTTAAGTAAGTCTTCCAATGCTTTGAATCCTTTAATATCCATTTCTTTGTTACCTCAACCCAGCCATAATAACCCAAAAGAATGTTTTATTGACCACAAATGATGTTATGAATGTGTCAGTGGAATGGTTGTATAAGTTTTTATTTGTGGAATCTTGGTATTCAATACCCTATTTAGAGATTTAATGTTTTCAGCTTGTTAAGAGCTCCAAGATAACTCTTGATTAATAGATGGCTTTAGTCTTGATGAAGCCTAGCGTTTAGGGGAGTATACCACAGGAAAGTAGCTGAAATATCTTAACTTAAAGTAACTGGCTTTCCTTAAGTGTTCTTGTTTCCATTTGGCAAGTCTGTTGAAACAAATTAGATAAAACCATTAAGTTAGAGTTGGGCATTGATGAAGCTAATGTGAGTTTTTTGTATGCAAGTTGATTATCTTATACTCCATTGCTCGAGATAAGCAATTGTCTATTTTTGGATGTATTTGATAAGTGTGCAATTGTGCTATATTTTAGTGTGTATTTATTGTGATTTCTAAAGTTAAATCCCCAATTTATAGCGCTACACCTTTTTTGTGTTTTATGGACCAAAAGAGGCAAATTGATGAAAAAGACTAAATTTGGGTCTTTTGTAGTGTATTTGATGATTGTCCTTGAAAAATGTGCTAGTGTGCACTTCGAAATAGTTATATGGGACCTACATTGGTCCATGTCGAGTGTTTGATGGTCCAAAAGAAGTTTTGTAGTGCATTAGTTGAAGAATTATTGAAGAAATAGGCTAAGTACAAGTGTTAATGCCGTGTGCTTCAGCATCTCTTTGATAAGTCTCCAATTGTGTTATATTTTAGTGTGTATTTATTGTGATTTTAGAGGTTAAATCCTCAATTTATAACACTAATCTTTTGTTTTTGTATTTTCGAGGTCAAAATAGGCTATTGAAGTAAAATGAGTGATTTCCCATTAAAATCCAGTCTAAAAGCTGAAGACAGGCTAGAGCCTTAATAACTCCTTAGGTTGCACACAAATAGCCAAGGAATTGCTATGCAAAAAACGAGTGTATTGCAAGAAACTCATTGGAAATGTTGAGGATCAAGTCTTGTGAAGATCCTGGAGAAAGCCGAGGTTCAAATTTCAAGAAAAGGCCACCGCCTTACAAACAAATTTTTTAAATATCTTGCAATGCGTGGAATGAAAACTCATGATATTTCGGAAACAACAGTGGATTTAGTGAGGATTAAGAGTGTTTAGCATCCTAGAGAAAAATCAAAGTGATCTGAAGTGTGGAAGGCTAGCACCTTGCGAGCGCTTTGGAGTGACCTAAAATCTTTTGAACGAAATCTCTTGGAAAAGAGCCAGTGCCTTCCCAGCGCCTTAATATGAACATACGGTGCTGGCACGACGCTAAAACTCAAGTCAGGATAGAACGAAATAAAAACCTGAGCACTGTAGCGCCTCCACAACGATGTCCAGGCCTTGGAAATTTGTACATCTGGCGCTGAGGTAGGTTATGAGATTTAAAGATTGGATTTTGTAGTTTTAGAAGATTTTACACATGCTATTATTGATCCAATCAATTAACTAACAAATTCGATTCTTAAGAACTGAATTTGAGGATTTTAGGGATTCTCTCTCTTCCAGACACCAAAAACATTATAAAAAAGCCCTCATATCCTCTCTTGGGGAGAAACCGCTCCATTCCCTATTCCATTTTCTCATCTCTGCCTCTCTATTATCTCCATCTTTTCTTTACTCTTTTTCTTATATTTTTATATTTTATTTATATTTTGTAATGGAGATTCATATGGTATTAGTGGGCTAAATTATAGTATGGATCAAGAAGACCTGTAAGTGATTTATGCGATTCAATTCTTAAATTTCATATTTTCATTAAAGTCTTGTATTTTCGATTACATTATTGTTATGAGATTCTTTGTTACCGCTTATATTCTTAGAATTCCTACTTATTTGATATGTATGTGCACGCTAGTTAGGTTAGAATTTATTGCCAATGATCATACAACCGCTCGGTAAGAGGGATTACGTTAGGTGGTAAGTGGGGCCTTGTTTGTTGGCAATCGATGTACCTCTATGCAATTAGGATATGAGATGGTTAGCAGTGTATTGTAATTTCAACTTGATAGGTGGACAATTAGATGCTAGTTACACTCATGATAGGTGTTCTCATAAAGTGTTTATGATAGTAGTATTTGAAAATCTATAGTATATCTGGTGCTTTTGCGGGTCTAGTTAGTATGTAGTTGTGTCACTTGTTCCCTCCACTGACATGAGGAGAACGAGGTGGCGTAAATCACTATAAGCCTATCTATAAGACTTGATGAAAAATAACCTTTTCGAATCGATGACTAAATCATAATTACAGTGGTCTATGTATCTCCTTGATTTGGAATTATGATTTAATTTGCTAGTTTAGTAGTATTTATGTTTATTTATTCTCTCATTTACTTTTCTAGTTATTAATTAGTTTTTATTTTAAATTAGTTTTCTTTTTAAATCCCCCTTTAATAACATAGAGTTAGCCATTGTCTTTTTAGGTTTGACCCATTTGCCTCACTACATATCCAAGTAGTCGGTAAATCGAGACTATTATTGGTGTCATACGACGTGGCATTAAGTCTTCTCTAAAAATGTGCTACCGACACAACAACCTGATAAACAACAGCTTAAGGAGAACACTTTAAAGGACTTACATCTCCACAAAAGTTGATGATATAATATCAGAACGAATTTAAAGATAAAATTCTCATCAAGTCCATTAGTTTCAACCTTAACATTTATTTATAGTGATATCAGACTCACAATCCATATGTATATCATAATGAACCATAAGTCGTAACAAAATTCTCTCAATTTTTCTCATAAGATCTTCAAAACAATTTCATAACTAAAACAACGACCTACTCTCAACCCGATTCCTATAAACATAATATTTAACAAAAAACAATCTACGATTAGAAAATGAAGTCAAGGAAAACCACCAATAGATTTTTATGCTTGTTGTTATCTTTCTTCTACATTGTTTACCTAACATCCTTGAGTTGTTTTTGAAATCATGTTTTTTTTCCTAAAACAACTCAAATTAGTCGGAAGAGTGAAATAGAGAAGAAGAGTCATATGTTCAGCTTGCTTTGATAAACTTTGATGTTGGCTCCCTCTACCACCATTTTGTCCACCGCTCTCACTACCTTACTAGAATTTGGCATCTGCTCCTCTCATTTTTGTTTGGTTTGAAAAATAAAGGAGGCATACTTTCTCATAAATAAGTTATATACCTAGGATGTTGGGATTATGGTTTAGGTGACCAATTTACACCTCTCATCTTATCTCACCCTCTTTTAGGTCTAGCCTATACAATCTCATGGTTCATACAACATGACAAACATTGAGCAAGAAATTACTTTTAGGCAAGCCAATAAAAATATCACAACTATGAACCTATGTGAATTATTTTTCCAACAAATTTCCCATATTTTGAGTTAAAACCGAGATTCATCAATTCTTTACTTCATTTTCAAGGTAAAGGCGATGAAGATTCTCAACAATTTATTAAGAAATACAAGCATATAATAAGTGTGATAAAACCCAAAAACGTAAAGTTAGATTATGTTAAGCTAAATGCATTCCCTTCTTCTTTAAAAGGCCAAGCTCAAGACTGGCTATTCTATCTCCCTTGAAATTCCATAACCACATGGTCCGAAATGTTAGAAACCTTCTTAGATCAGTGTGTTACTGCATGTATAATTAGTTTGGATAGGTAACAAATTAACAATGCTAGGATGGAGAAAATGGAGAATTTTGGTGAGTTTTGGGATAGATACTGAAGATTAATATCAATATGTCCACAACATGGATTTTCATAGAAAACTTTTTTAGAATATTTTTACGAATGACTAAATCATTTAGAACAAAGATTCCTAGAAATGGTATGTGGATGATCTTTATTCGACATAACTCCAATATTAAAAAGAGATACTATTATCAAAATGGCAAAACAATCAAAATAATATTGTGAGAAAAACAAATTTATGAAAAACCATCTTATGAAACCAAAAGGAATAAAATCAAGACATCGGATAAATTTAATGGATTAAAAGGTATTGTTGAATTATTATTAAAAGATAGGGTAGTCCAAAGTAAAATTTATGTTTTTGCAATGAGTTCAATCATATACATGATGAATGTCTGCTGTTGCAACAAAATCAAATAAAAAAGGCTAACACTATGATGAATCATTACAATAATCCTAATCAACCTACTTACACTACTAGTAACAATGATAATTATCTAAGACCAAATATAGGTAATGGTGCAGACAATCCAAATTTTTAAAGATATAGAACATCCGCATTAACCGATAAAAAAATTGTACTAGAAAATACAAATAAAACGAAAGATCAAAAGATTCAAGCCTTACAATATGATATAATTGAACTAAAAAATCAACCAAGGAAAATTACCTTCTCAAGCTTACCCTAGTTCGTATGATCATACAAACAAATATGAAGATTAAATCGTGAGTATCATATGAGAAAGAGAGTAGGACCAACTCCTTAAGGACTATGAATGTAGATTAGATAGAGGATGCTCGAAGTTAGTTCGCCAATTCTACGTGAACGGATATGTAGGTGAAAATTGTAAGGAAGTGATAGTTCAGGGAAGGAGGATGGATATTTCACCCAAGGCACTGAATGAACATTATGGACTTCCGCAGTTTAGAGTTTGATAGGATTATACAGACTATGCCAGCATGAATTACCTCACTAAGGAAATTTACCCATCCACACAAATTCAAGAAGTTGTATAGGTTATTCCCGGATGAGAATTTGCTCTTGATACATACGATCATCCGAAGTTCATCAAAACTACCTATTTTAAAGGAACCACCAAATCTTGGACCTACATCATAGATGTTTGCCTATACCCCACTAAGCAACTATGACAACCCTCCCCCGACTTATGGTCGGGGCGCCCAACACTTCCCAAGACCAACAACCGAATAGAGCCCACGCAAGCGATCTAGCACGCCTAAAACAACATGCGGAATAATGCAACAAGTTCATATGGACCAAAGTGTGGAGTAAAGTGAACAAGATCCATATGTCTAACCATGAAACTATATGTGGATCCTCAATTCATAAATTATCTTTAAAGTCATTCTTTTACTAAGAAGAAGTTCAAGCTAGAGGAGAGTTAGGTTCAATCTACCCAAAAGACCTATTCCAAATATAACCCAAGTTTAATAGTTTCAAAAACGAATCTATAGATAATACAATACAAGGCTCACGTTAAGAGAAAAGACTTCAAGCTATCGCCTCTACCTTTTCTCGATCAAGCGCTGATATGGATACCTGATATGTAAGTAGGGTAAGCTAAAAGAACCAACGGAGCTTAATAAGAGAGAATATTCACTCAAACACTAAATATGCAAGTATTACCTATAAAACAAAACAATTCTACACATCAAGTAGTAATCCGAATTGTAAAACATTTAATGAAAAGTAATGGAAACATGGTTCCTGTTCATAAAGGGGTATAAACAAGTTCCAAGTCAAGTGAAACATAAATGTACGATTCATAATTTCAATAAGCAAAAAAGTGAGCAGTCCTTTGAAACCACATCATGAACGAAGATTCAAAATACATAAATAAATTCCATTTATTCATGCAACGGGGTCCAACAAGAGATTTACCATAATGAATAGTAATAAATATGTCATTGTTCCATTCAATGCATTCTAGCTAATGGTATAAATCCGGTGACCGAAACACTCACACTCGAGGTGATGCGAACCATTGGTAGTTACAATGGCCATTGTGACCTCCATCTAGTTCCATCAAACCAACTGTAAGTGTTTCCAAGCCATCACCGATTGTGACCACTTGTGAACTTGATATTTTGTGGTGCAAACCACTATTTTTTTGTTGGGATCATAACCACACCACTGCAATTCGTGGTGTAGACCACTTTCATTTGGTAAGTACACTGCCACACCACCGTTACTTATGGCGCGGACCACTTTTTTTATGAGCATACGACCACATCACCACTTTTGATCGAATAACACAAGTGTTCATATCACATGCATTCCATAGATAAGCATATTCATACCATTAACTAAATGGAACCCAATCCTAAGTCTTTCAATATAAATGTGATATTTCTATTTATCTAATATTCAAGCCAAATTTAATGCATGAGCGAAACTCCCCACTTACCTATACTTTGTGCGCTTATAATCACTCTCTACACCCCCTGGGCCCGATGTGAACCGTCCCGCATCACTAGACAATACATACAACATCATATCAATGCATTATTCAATACCGGGTTATTTATTCTTTATTTCATATGTATTTAGGGACTCACTAGTGTAAGTCTTGCAGTCATTAATGTCGCCAATACCATCGTCAAGGTCTAGTGTAATTCGTTAGGGGTGGGACTCGCTGATGGGTTCCCCGAGGAGCACGAACACGCTCCCAGTGAAGCTGTGGAGGGGCTGGACCCTGGTTAAGTCCTTGTGCAGGGGTCAGACTGGCCCCTGGTTGAGTCTAAGGGCCAGTTTAGCCCGTGGTCAAACTAGTCTAGGGCTCTGTTCGGAGTCGATCCTAGCCTAGGATCCCTATTTTTAATCATCAACCTATCATTAGTTGTTCCTTTATACTTCCTAAAATCGTTTAGTCCGGCTCATAAAGTAACATTTTCTCTTTCTGATAAATTTTGAGTTACTTTCCATAAGTGATTATCATGATTTCTTGTGACGTCACCATTTTGATTTATTGGAATCATAATTCCTTATACCACCAATTTATTCTTTCATATTTTTTTTTCACGGGCCGATCCTATCTTAGGATCCCAAATTTTAAGATTCAATCATTATTGACCGTTTGGTGGCATTAGTCATATTTTTTTACTTCCTCGAAAATATTTTTTTAATCATTAGTTCACATCTCCATTACCAAACAATCATACCAATAATATTCTTTTAGGTGGGTATCCTCACTTTTAATGATTCATCTATCATTGGGTTTGTTACGATATCATTAACATTAATATACACCCTTCAAATTGTACAAATTTGAAGTCATATAAAAATTAAATTTTTGAGGCATTTCTTATTGTCTCATTTATGGTACCATCATCGTGTTCCTCACATTCATTTTGAAAACAATTTATCAAAATTTGGTATCCCCAACTTTATAAGTCAAATCATTTCTAGTTAAGTAAGAACAATTTATATTTGAGTAGGTTGCCTTTTATTTATATTATTTCAACCGCATGTCCTGAGCCATTTCAACATTTACAAATTTCTACTTGGCAATACGATCCTCACACATGACAATCTTATCAAATTCATCCCTCAACTTGAGATCCTCAATTTCGATATTTACCTTATTGATAGCTGGTTTAAATTTAACTTTCTTTTGTACATGATCGATCAAAACTCAAGAAACATGATTCAATTATCAAAAAGTAAAATTTGAATCAGAACTTTTCCAAAATCTTGTGTTTTCATCAAAAACTCTATTTCAAAAGTCGAGTTAAACTCATTTTCATAGGAAAATTCTAAATCCGTCATCAGGTTTCGAGTGACTGTAAATGTCTTTTCAAATCAATTTGGTCAATGCGACTTAAAAGTACATCATAACCACACGAATGTTTTTTTCCACCATAAGATAATAACTTAGGTCTATACCAATATTTTACATTTTTATTAAGTTAAGACTTTCAAATTCATTAAAACTCTTTCATACAACTCGAGTTGGGTCTAAACTTTCATATGACCAATCATTCAAGAAATCTCAAGCATGCTTATCGAATCAAAGTAAAACTCATTTCGTAAACAACGAATGAAAGTTATGACAAGAAATCTTTGAAATACATAGGAAACTATTCACTTCATTTCGAAAACACCAAAAAAATAATTCATTCCCTTTACACTTGGTTATGCATTCAAATCTTGTAAAACAAACAGAGTTTTCCTTGAAAAATTTATCAAAACGTGGTATGCAATAACTCGGAACTCCACACAAAAAGTGATCCAATATAGTCGAAAGAATTATCTTTTTTTGAAGAAAATAGGTTATATGTAACAACATGAGTTAAAACGGAGTTATGATCACCTAGTCGAATTATACACCAATATTTTGCATCTCTAATCAAGAGTTAGGCATCTAATAATACACTCGTCCTTCCTATCTTGAATTAAGTTTTCAAGTTGAGCTTCATAGCCAAACTAACTTAATTTTTGTTGTTTGGGACCAAAATTTATTTGTATCCTTGCTAGGATCGAGGATCTTCCTTTATAAACAAGGCATCATGAATTTTAACCATTTACTATAGAGTCTCAAGTGACAAAGTTACTTCTCTGAAATGTGACCACGTCACTATTCCCCTTTGCTTATGTAGCATGGTGTCTTACTGCCCTTTCAAGTCTCATGATTCTTGTTTTAGTATTTTATTCGCTACACTACAATTAAGTATAGGAGCATTACACTATGGAATTCCTAATCAAAGCTTATTCATTCTCAAAGTAGTCATTGCAAATATCACTTGAAGCGTGTGTGGGCTTTATCCCAAGGAGTTCACTTTGATTTCCTTGTGCCATTTATTGTCATTCCCTACACTGTCTCGTGGAACTTAAGTTCCTTATCCACTCAAGGAAACCATCAGAGACAATTAGACTAATAGGGAATACAATTATCCATATATCTAACGGTATATTCATATTTACAATGCAACAAATAATCAACATAATAAATCTGTTGTAAGATTTCTTTTATCCCATCCTATTTAGGATTTACCATTTATGTATGTTAAGTCGACTTTGAACCAATGTCTCATACCATTGATTCGTCTAACTTAAAATTGACCTTTAAATCCTAAAGGCTCTAAAAACTTAGGTTCCACTAACCTAATGTTTCCCTAGGTTCTAATCCCTCTGTTCTGATACCAATTGTGATGACCTTCCCCCGACTTATGGTCTGGTCACCTGGCCCAAGACGCCTCTCAAGCCCAACAACTTAATCGGGCCCAAGCAAGTGATCTGGTACGCCTCAAACAACCTGCGAAATAATGCAACAAGTTCATATGGACCAAAGTGCGGAATAAAGTGAACAAGATCCATATGTCTAACCATGAAACTATATGTGGGTCCTCAATTCATAAATCTTCTTAAAGTCATTCATTTACTTAGAAGAAGTTCAAACTAAAGGAGAGTTAGGTTCAATCTACCCGAAAGACCTATTCAAAATATAACCCAAGTTTAATAGTATAAAAAATGAATATATAGATAATACAATACAAGGCTCATGTTAAGAGAGAAGACTTCAAGCTATCGCCTATCTCTTTTCTCGATCTAGTGTCGATGCGGATACCTAAGATGTAAGCGGTGATGTAAAAGAACCAATGAAGCTCAATAAAAGAGAAGACTCGCTCAAACACTAAATATGCAAGTATTACCTATAAAACAAAACAATTCTACACATGAAATATTTATCCGAATTGTAAAACATTTAATGAAAAGTAATGGAAACATGGTTCTTGTTCGTAAAAGGGGGTATAAACAAGTTCCAAGTCAAGTGAAACATAAATGTATGATTCATAATTTCAATAAGCAAGAAAGTGAGCAGTCTTTTGAAACCACATCATGAACGAGGATTCACAATTCGTAAATAAATTCTATTTATTCATGCAACAGGGTCCAACAAGAGATTTACAGTAATGAATAGTAATAAATATAATTCATTGTTCAATCCAATACATTCTAGCTAATGGTATGAATCAGGTGACCGAAACACCTACTCTCGATGTGATGTGAACTATTGGTGGTCACAATGGCCGTTGTGACCTCCATCTAGTTCCATCAAACCAACAGTAAATGTTTTCAAGCCATCACCGATTGTGACCACTTGTGAACTTGATATTTTGTAGTACAGACCACTCTTTTTTTGTTGGGAACATATCCATACCACTGCAATTCGTGGCGCAGACCACTCTCTTTTGTTAGGCACACTGCCACACCACCACTACTCGTGGCACATACCACTCTCTTTTGATGAGCATACGCCCACATCACCGCTTTGGATCGAATAACTCAAGTGTTCATATCACATGCATTCCATAGATAAGCATATTCATGCCATTGACTAAATGCAACCTAATCCCAAGTCTTTCGATATAAATGTGATATTTCTATTTATCTAATATTCAAGCCATATTTAATGCATGAGCAAAGCTCCCCACTTACCTGTACTCGACAAGCCTATAATCACTCTCTACACGTCGGGGGCCCAATGTGAACCGTCGCACGTCACTAGACAATACATACAACATCATATCAATGCATAATTCAATACCGAGTTAATTCTTCTTTTATTTCATATGTATTTAAGGACTCACTAGTGTAAGTCTTAGGGTCATTAGTGTCGCTGATACCTTCGTCGAGGTCCAGTGTAACATGTCAAGGATGAGACCCACTTCCGGGTTCCCTGAGGAGCGCGAACGAGCTCCCAGTGAAGCTGTGGAAGGGCAGGAGTTCCAGCCCCTTATAATCTTTGTACTGAGGTTAGACTGGCCCTTGGTTGAGTCCAGGGGTAAGTTTGGCCCCTAGTCAAATTGGTCTAAAGGTTTGTAGACCCCTGATCAACTCGTTCTAGGGGTCAAATGACTCCTTGACCTGTCAAACGCTCATGGAAAGGGGAGCACGAGCTCCCCTTAGTGGTCGTGGTAAGGGGCACGAGCTACCCCTGGCCCACACCTTACTACCCCAGTGCCTCCGCCGTTAGAGTCCCTCGGCACTACTGGCCAGACCTCTAGCTAGTCGTGGCCGAGAGGGGGGAGACCCCATCGATGGGCCACTCGATCTGTGGGGGCGGGACGCCATGGTAGTGTCCCTTCCTGACCTAAGTTTGACGACGGCGGTGCCACTGCTCCCCTTGCCGGCGGCATCGCCTTCCCCTCAAAAGGTACTTTTGGCACCAAAACTTAAGGAGAGAAAAAGAGATAGAGAGATAGGGGAGAGAAAGTACCTTCCTTGGATTTAGGAGCATTCCATCACACCATCCTCTCCATCATCTAGTTTTCCTTTTTTTTGATTTAGGGTTAATATATCAATTAGGGGTGGGTAGAGATTTTTTTACAAAATTATTAAATTGTCCCTAAGGCGGGTAATTTGGGTTTTGGGTCATCACAACAACATTCTGAAGTGAATAATCATAGAGCCGCTCTACTCTATCACATCGTTACAAAAACTAGGTATATCAATGTGGGATATGCAATTTATGAAGTAATGAGACATACAATGATGATTATGAAGCATGACGGCCTGCCATTTCTAGTTTTAATCAGTCTGATATGCATGAAGGCCAGTGTTGGTTCCCTTGAAATGGACTTTGATGTGCTACCTTATAGGATTATCATAAACGCTACAACTAAGAGGATGATAGTGGTGAATGTATATAACAATTCAAAAGAAGAGAGGGAGACCAATGAGATAAATAGGTCCATAATTGAAGACCAGACTATTAGGTAGAGACTCATCGGAAGTACATAAGAAGAAGCAAGGGGAGTAGCAAATCTGATGATTCAAGTATACGTTCCGGTGGCATAGAGCAGTTCTACAGATATGGAAGGAGGTAAAAGAAAAAGTTTTTCAAATACTTATTTTTAACTTTTTGGCAGAATGAGAAGCAAATTTTGAGGAATAATGAGATGTTAGAAGCAAATGAAAGAACTCTGGCGTGCCACCATCCCATGTTGGAGAGGAGGATGGAACATTTACTGGATCATAGGAGAATCATCGATGTTCCTTCAATGCAGTCGATATTACCATCGGTAGTTTATAACCTCGCTGTTAACTATACTTCCTAATTTACTTCATTGAGGAATGAAGACGAAGCTGAAGGGAGCGATGAGGAATTTACTTATGCACAGAGTACTTTGTAATTTTTCTTAAGTATTTGCTTATATGTGTGAAATGTGAACTCTATTTGAACTTTAATGTGAAATGAATGCTTTACTCTATTATGTATCTCTTTTATATGATTTTTATTGTTTAATTTTGGAAAGCAATTGAAATTTCATATTCAATTTTTTATGCTTCACAAGGTGTATTTCTTTTGTTTTGTTGAAAAACCCGACTTTATTTTCAGCTTTGAGGACAAGGTTTGGAATGAGTTTGGGGGTATTTTAGATGAAGTGAACTATAAAGATGCTAAGTATGGAAGACATTAGAGGTAGAATTTATTAGACTCAAGATTTATTAATTTATTTCCACAATTTCGGTAATATTTATTTATTTTCATTAAATCAAGTTAGAAATGTGAATTGAATATAATTTGGATTTAAATAGAAGTGATATATCATTATTACCCATGAAAATAGAAATTTTATGATAGAAAGGATTTGTTATACCCTACTTGACTTAGGTTATATATACACTAGAGGAGTCTCGAGTGGATTGATTGCTTTGTGTTAGAGATTATAATGGGTAGAAAATGGAAGTAATAGTGCAAGATAAACAAGACATATTACTAAGAATCTTGTTATACAAAAGTTATTGGTCAAGATTTTATTTATCTATATATGTATTGAAAAAGAACTTATGCTACAATTAAGGAGAAAAATAAGAAATAGCCGATAAACTTTTCTTACTTGGAAAGAGTACTTCTGTGACGACCCAAAATCCAATAAACCTGCCCTAGGGGCAATTTAGTAAATTTTAAACCCTAAACTAATGTAGCCCTAATCTAAATTAAATATGAAACCGTAGCTTCCTTTTTGTTTGAAACCTTAACTACGGAAGGAAAAAGGGAGATCGAGGTCTAACTCTATGAGAACACAAATCAAAGGTACACGCATATCCTACATCCTTTAAATCATGTTTTAAATTAAAATCAAACTTGAAAATTTACAAAAATGGTGGTTTGTAGCGTTGATGAGGCGACCGAAGGCCCTAGCGGCCGGCGACGACGGTGAGGGTGCCACTAGGCTGCCCCTACCTTTGATGCGATAGAGAAGGGGAAGGGGGTGGTTTTGTGACCACCCCCACCCCTCCTCGGGCACGCCAGCCATGACCGGCACTGGGCCCTCTCCCACCGGCTGCCAGGGAGATGGGATCCTCCCCCTCCCTAATCGATGGAGAACCAGAGGCCAAACACCCTAGGTTGACCGGTCAACTCTAAAAAATAAAATAAATTATAAAAATATAAAAATAAATAGAAAAATAAAAGAAAATTAATTGCTTTTGAACGGGGCGCTATCACCACTTCGAGGGAGACCGATCGGGTCCCACCCCTCGACCCTCGCATCGGGCGACGGGGAACCTGCAGGACTCACATTAGTGGATCCCAACGACCAATAAATGAAATATTTAGTTAATTAGAATTAAAGCATTTATTGATGAAATGTATTATGGTTGTATAGTGTCGCGCGAAGATTCGCATTGGGCCCTTAGCGTACTGGGAGTTGTTATAGGCGTAGCTGTGAGTTGAGGTAAATGGGGAGCTTCGCTCATCTATTAAATATGGCTTGCTATTAGTATAATTAGAATTCATGATTTTGATAAAATGACTTGGGATGGGGTCATTACCTACCTTGGTTGACTTCATGTAAGGCCTCTTAGGGAGCCATACTCATATGGTGAAACCAAGTCACCTTACATGTTTAAGGGCCTCATGGGGAACCGTAGTTATATGGTGGAACCAAGTCACGCATTTCTGCAAGGGCCTCTTGGGGAGTCATGGATGCACGATGGAACCAAGTCATATGGGCCTCTTGAGGAGCCGTGGACACACGGTGGAATCAAGTCACCCATGCATATTTATTATATTATGATGATTGGTCAACAAGGGGAGGTAGTGACAAATGAGACAACGTACTTCCATTTATATCTATTACATTATATGTATCTCTCTTGGAACCCCTTTATATGCAAAACTAGATTTTCTTATGTTTTACAATCCTTGAAACTCCTTATATCTACTTAAGTCATTTTATGATTATGATCTGCTTATTTTATGTGGAAATTGATGCCATGCTATATATTTCAATGTCATCTTGATTTTAAATGCATGCTAGCTTTATTTTGCTTTATAGGTATTGCTTGCATGGTTAATATTTGAGCGTAGTTCTTCTCTTATTGGGCTCCGTTAGTTCTTTAGCTCACCTCACTTACAATACAAGTCCATCTACGAGTACGATCGATCGTGGCAAGGGGAAGGCCATTTCTTGAAGTTTCCTTGCTTTGTGAGAATTTGCATGAATCTATTATATATTTATTTGATTTTCAAAACAATAAATTTGGGTTGTAACTTTAGGTAGATTATTTGGGTAGTTTGGAACCCTCCTTATCTATTTTGGAATATTATGGAAGTCTTAGGGTTGTTTTGGAAACTTATTGAGATGGTTGAAATTGTTCGGACTTTTGAACACTTCTCACTCTGATTAGATAATTTATGAAATTATAGTTTTGATTTCATATTCGCATTTATTTCCCTATATGGTTAGTATGTTGTTCCGCAGGTTGAATTAGGCATGCCAGACTGTTATTTAGGTCTGGTTCAAGTATTGGGCTTGAGTAACAGTTCGGGTTTTGTGACCCAACCCTATTTTAGGTGAGGGTCATTTCAGTTGGTATCAGAGCATAGGTATTAGAACCTAGGGAAACAATAGGTTAGAAAAAACCTAAGTTTGCCGAGCCTTTGAATTTTGAAGGTCAAAGCTAAGTTGAAAAAATCAATGGTATGGGACAATTGTTTATGTTGAGTTAATGAGCATAAAAGACCAATCTTAGGATGGGAAGGGATTGAAAAACTCGAATAAAAAACTTAAATAATGTTATTTGCTTTGTATTATAATATCTATCGTGTTTAGATATTTTACATACTCTCTTGATATGTAGGACTAATTCGCTCTTGTTTGCTCCGCAGTTGCATCATGTGCAATCAAGGTGGAAACTCCTACAATTTGAGGGAAATCGCGGATAGGGATGAGAGAAATTGGCGCGCTCAAATAGACAGCGCATGACTGTTATGTCCGAAACATATCAGAAAGTTATTCACGACATAAGATCTGCTCAAGACCAAAGGATGGCAGACATGGCGCAATCATAGGAAAGGAATATGACACGTATATTATAGTTGATGCAGCAAGGAAACACAGGGGTGGTGGAGCGAGCACCTATGAGGCATGGACCTAACCCGCCCTTAGCTCCTATACATGAAGATCATCATGAGGAGGAAGGGGCTAAATCTGCTACGGCTGTAGCTGCAGCGGTCGTACCTGTAGTGGACAGAGAACTAGAGGCGTGTCGGAAGGGCAAGATACAGAAAGAATTTAAGAAATATGACGCCATACTTTTATGGAGAGCGGGATCCCAATGAGGCAGAGGCGTGGATATTAAATATGGAGAAGATGATTAGAACTATGAATATTGATGAGTGGACCATAGTACCACTGGTGACGTTTTTGTTAGTACACAAGGACATAAATGGTGGATGACTGTGGAGAGGACACATGGAACTAATATGAATTGGCTCCAGTTCAAGCGTCTTTTTTTACGAAGAATGGTTTCCAGAGCCAGTAAAGGATGTGAAAAATTGAGAGTTATTTGCCTTAGTACAGGGCGTTATGTTAGTGGCCGAGTATGCATCAAAGTTCAACAAGTTGCTAGAGTATGCACATGAGTATGTCTTGACAGATATGATTCGTAAAAGAAGATTTATTGATGGACTGAGGCCGGAAATTAGTGCTATAGTAGCAACGTCTGGATTTGAGACTTATCACCAAGCACACCAACAGGCAATTGAGTGTGAGTCATGACTTCGTGGGGGTTTCATGCAGTTTCAGGCATGATCTAATCAGTATGGTTATGGTAAACATAGCTTTGGGTCTACCAGAATACTCAGGACGACATTTTCAAGAAACCAAAGTTTGGAGGGTTTTCTGGTGGAAATGCATGTTCAGGTACAGCTTTAAGGGCGACACACACTCCCTCTGTGAGTGCTGCACATACACCTGTCCCTACTCATACGGCTATGCAGAGCGTGACATTCAGGCCACCGCGTCCACATTGACAGTCTCAGCATAGTGGAAGTAAGGGTCGAGGACCGATCGGGCCAAAGTCGAGCGCATCAAGGATGTTGTTCAGCCACCTCAAACATACCAAATGCCACAATTGATTTGTTACTAGTGTGGGACTCTAGGACACATCCAGAGCAAATGCCCTAACCCACTACCATCTGAGGAGAGCACGACCTAAATTTCTCGAGGAAGAGTTAATGTAGTTGTTGGGCAGGATGGATAGGGCTCCCGTCAGCTCGTCATAGGTACGATTTCCATTAATGGCTGAGATATGAATACCTTGTTTGATTTTGATTCCACTATTTCACTCATATCGGGGACTGTAGTTCATGCTTTGGGGTTGACACCGGTTAGAGCACACACTTACTTGATTCTGAGCATAATTTCTACGGAACGAATTTATCCTAATATGGTACGTGAGGGGTGCAAAATTAAAATTGGAGATCAGAAGATGACGTTTGATTTACGAGTTTTAGTGTGTCTTGAATTTGATGTATTACTGGGCATGGACTGGTTATAGATTGTTTTCATAAAACTGTAATTCTCCAAATACCGTGCATCACATCATTTGAATTGAAAGGTTGTACATGGACCAGCGCCACCACCTGTGGAAGGGTTGCGAGTCTGGTAGAGATAAAGACCATTGCGAGCTTGACTTATATGGGAGAGGAAGGACGGGAAGTTCTTTATTGAGAAGATTCCAATAGTTAGGGAATTTTTGAATTTGTTTCCTTCAGATCTTCCGGGAATCCCTACTCATCGGGAGATTGACTTTATGATTCACTTTATACACGGTACGAGACCATTTTCTAGGACACCTTATCGTATGGCGGCTACCGAGTTGAAAGAGTTGAAACCGCAGTTAGAGGAGCTAACTCAGAAAGGTTTCATTGCTTCGAGTGTATCACCGTGGGGAGCGCCAGTGTTATTTATAAAGAAGAAGGATGATAGTTTGAGAATATGTATTAATTACCGACAACATAATAGGGTGACTATCCGAAACAAGTATCCACTTCCCAAGATAGAAGACTTGTTTGACTAGTTGAGGGGATCAAAGTTATTCTCTAAGATAGATTTGAGATCGGGTTATCATCAGTTACGTATATGAGAGTAGGACATACCGAAAACATCTTTTAGCACTCGTTATAGACACTTTCAGTTCTCCGTGATGCCGTTTGGACTCACCAATGCACCGATGATGTTCATGGACTTGATGCACCGTGTTTTCAAGCCGTTTCTTGATCAATTCATGATTGTGTTTATCGATGACATCATGATATACTCTAAGACTGAGTCAGATCATAGGAAACACCTCAAGAAAGTGTTGTAGACTATGAGGGAACACAAAGTCTATGCTAAGTTGAGCAAATGCGAGTTTTGGGTTTTAGAAGTGAAGTTTTTAGGGCACGTAGTGAATACAGAAGGGAAATCTGTTGATCTTGCGATGATCGAGGTGATCCTTAGGTGGCCATAACCCACTAATGCATCCGAGATTAAACATTTTCTAGGCTTAGCAGGGTATTATCGATGGTTCGTGAAAGGTTTCTTGTAGATCGCTTCATCGCTCACCAACTTGACTAGGAAAGACATTGCCTATGAATGAGATGATTCATGTGAGGAGGCCTTTCAGTTGTTGAAGAACTGTATAACTACCGCACCGATTCTGATTCAACCAGAGGCCGATAAGGAGTTGTCAGTGTATATCGATGCGTTGGGGACTGGTTTGGGAGGTGTAGTAATGCAAGACAAGAAAGTAATTGCTTACGCATCCAGGCAAATGAAAGTACATGAGAAGAACTATCCAATGCATGACTTAGAGTTGGCGGCTGTTGTGTTTGCTTTGAAGTTGTGGAGGGACTACTTGTATGGGGAGAAATTCACAGTCTACTCGAACCACAAAAGTTTGAAGTACTTGTTCACACAAAGCGAGTTGAACATGCGACAAAGGAGATGGTTGGAATTTTTGAAAGATTACAAATTCACACTCGAGTACCATCCAGGGAAGGCTAATGTAATGGCAGACGCTCCGAGCCGTGTACGACTAGAGACAAAGTCTGAGACCGTAATGAACATTCAGGGAGTACCCTTAGATGGCTTAGTGACCGGCACAGAGGTTTCAAGAGGCCAGGCACGAGTTCAGATGAGAGTAGAGCCAGTAGTTGTGTATAGAGTGGTTGATTGTCAAAGAGCCGATTCAGAGTACTGGAAATACAAGACACTTTCGGATAGCAGTGATGATATGGATTAGAGACTTTTAGCTGATGGAGCATTGAAGTTTCGGGATAGATTGCGAATACCATCTCATATATAGTTGAGGGATGACTTGCTCCGAGAGGCGCACAAATCTCAAATCACCGTAATAAGATATATCAGGACATGAGGAGGATGTATTGGTGGTCGGGGATGAAGGTGGACATCGCTACCTACATCCATAATTGTAAAATTTGTCAACATGTGAAAGTAAACCACCTGAAGCCGGGGGATTGTTGCAACCATTACCTATTATGCAGTGGAAGTGGGAACACATAGCTATGGATTTTGTTTTGGGACTACTGGCGACTCAAAAAGGTCATGATGCAGTTTGGGTGGAGGTGGATCGTTTAACTAAGTCAACCCACTTCGTCCTTATTTCCATTGAGTATTCAGCATACAGGTTGGGGGCATATACGTAGACAAGATCGTCGGATTACATGGAGCCCTGATGTCTATTGTGTCAAATCGTGATCCGAGGTTTACCTCTTAGTTTTGGAGTGGGTTTCAGAACCAGATGGGGATTCAGCTCAATCTCAGTACGACTTTTCACCCTCATACAGATGGGCAGACCGAGAAATTGATTCAGATACTTGAGGATATGCTCAGAGCTTGTGTGGTGCATTTCTATAGGAGTTGGGCCATGCATATTCATTGTGCGTGTTTGCATACAACAACAGTTTTCAAGCGAGTATTGGCATGGCACCGTTCAAGGCACTTTATTGGAGACCATGTAGATTTTAATTTGTTGGACCGAGACCGCTTGGGACTTGTGCATGACCATACCGAGAGGATAAAGTTGATTAGGCAACGATTGAAGACCGCCCAGAGCCGCTAGAAGAAGTATGCTAACAAGGACCATCGAAAGGTTGTGTTCGAGGAAGGAGAATTTGTACTACTGAAAGTGTCACCAATGAAAGGGCATTACCGATTCAGATAGAAGGGAAAGTTATCTCTCAGGTTCATCGGGCCATTCGAGATCAAGAAACGAATAGGCCTGATAGCATATCGCCTCGAGTTACCACCACAACTAGCTGGAGTCCATAATGTCTTCCATGTTTCTATATTGAGGAAGACACATAACAAACATGCATCGATGATCGATTGGGGGCAAATTGATTTGAGAGAAGACGTGTCCTACGATGAGCAGCCTATTCAGATTGTGGATATGAAAGTGCATAAGCTTCGGGAGAAAGAAATTTCGTTGGTGCAAGTTTGGTGGCAATTACATAGAGAGCAGGAGTTGACTTGAGAGTAAGAGGACTATATGATGAAGAACTTTCAATTTCTCTTCGAACCATAAGGTATGACTTTATTTTACTTTCGAGGACAAAAGTTCTTTAAAATTGGGGATGTTGTGACAATCCAAAATCCAATAAACCTGCCCTAAGGGCAATTTAGTAAATTTTCAAACTTTAAACTAATGAGCCCTAATATAAATTAAATTTGAAACCCTAACCTCCTTTTTGTTTGAAACTAAACTACGGGAGGAAAAAAGGGAGATCGAGGTCTAACTCCAGGAGAACACAATCAAAGGTACATGCATCTCCCACATCATTTTAATCACGTTTTATATTAAAATCAAACTTGAAAATTTACACAAATGGTGGTTTGTAGTGTCGATGAGGCGACCGATGGCCCTAGCGGCCGGCGGCGGCTTCGTTGTCGCCATCGTGGCGGCCTCTTTGCTGCCGCCGGGATAGTGGGGGCGCCACCAGGTTTCCCCCACCTTTGATGCGATGGAGAAGGGGAAGGGGGTGGTGTCGTGACTACCCCCACCCTTTTACGGGCACGGTAGCCATGACTGGCAGGAGCGCGGTTGCGCCCCGGCCAACCATGGCCGGGGAGGGTGCCCAGCACTAGTCGGCACTGGGCCGCCTCCCGCCGGCGGCCAGGGAGGGGGATCCTCCCCTTCCCTGGTCGATGGAGAACCAGGGGCCAAACACCCCTGGTTTGAAAACCAGGGGCTAAACATTTCTGGTTGACCGATCAACTCTAAAAAAAATAATTAAATAATAAAATAAAAATTAAATTAAATAAATAAAACATAAGAATAAAAAATATATATGTATAACAAAATAAAAGCAAAGTAATTGCTTTCAAACGGGGCGCTATCGCGTCTTTAGGGGAGACCGATTGGGTCCCACCCCTCGACCCTCGCATTAGGCGACGGGGGACCTGCGGGACCCACACTAGTGGATCCAAACAGCCAATAAATGGAAAATTTAATTAATTTAAATTAAAGCATTTATTGATGAGATGTATTATGGTTGTATAGTGTCAAGCGAAGGTTCGCATTGGGCCCCGAGCGTACCAAGAGTTGTTATAGGCATCACTACGAGTCGAGGTAAGTGGGGAGCTTCGCTTATCTATTAAATATGGCTTACTATTACTATAATTAGAATTCATGATTTTGATAAAATGACTTGGGATGGGATCATTACTTACCTTGGTTGACTTCTTGTAAGGCCTCTTGGGGAGCCATACTCATATGGTGGAACCAAGTCACCTTACATGTTTAAGGACCTCTTGGGGAGCCGTAGTAATACGATGGAACCAAGTCACCCATTTCTGCAAGGGCCTCTTGGGGAGTCGGGGATGCACGATGGAACCAAGTCACCTGGGCCTCTTGAGGAGCCGTGGACACACGGTGGAATCAAGTCACCTATGCATATTTATTGTATTATGATGATTGGTCAACAAGGGGAGGTAGTGACAAATGAGACAACGAACTTGCCTTTATATCTATTACATTATATGTATCTCTCTTAGAACCCCTTTGCATGCAAAAGTAAATTCTCTTATGTTTTAAAATCCTTGAAACTCCTTATATCTACTTAAGACGTTTTATAATTATGATATGCTTATTTTATATGGAAATTGATGTCATGCTATAGATTTCAATGTCATCATGATTTTAAATGCATGCTATCTTTATTTTGCTTTATAGGTATTACTTGCGTGTTTAATATTTGAGCGTAGTTCTTCTCTTATTGGGATCTGTTGGTTCTTTATCTCACGCCACTTACAATACAAGTCCATCTACGAGTGCAATCGATCATGGCAAGGGGAAGGCCAATTCTTGAAGTCTCCTTGCTTTGTGAGAATTTGCATGAATGTATTATATATTTATTTGATTTTCATAACAATAAATTTGGGTTGTAACTTTAGGTAGATTATTTGGGGTAGTTTGGAACCCTCCTTATCTATTTTGGATTATTATGGAAGTCTCAGGGTTGTTTTGGAAACTTATTGGGATGGTTGAAATTGTTCAAACTTTTAAACATTTTTCACTCTGATTAGATGATTTATGGAATTATAGTTTTGATTTCATATTCGCATTTATTTCCCTATATGGTTAGTCTATTGTTCCGCAGGTTGAATTAGGCGTGTCAGACTGTTATTTGGGTCTGTTTCAGGTATCGAGCTTGAGTAACGGTTTGGGCTGGGCCACCCGACCCTATTTCAGGTGAAGGTTGTTTCAACTTCCTTGACTATAGTAAATGTGAGAAGAGTGAACAAGACTTTTAAATGGAAAAAATAGAGAGATCCATAGATTCCAAAGTAAATGGAGCAGGAAATCTAGTGGTGAAAAAATTGTGAAAAATAATTGCTATATAAAAAGAATAATGGTATCCAAAGGAAATAGACTAGGGATTCATTGGAATACAATATGAAGATAAAGAATACATACATATGAAGAAAGAAAAATGAAATATATAGAAAAATGAAAAGATATTTATGAAAAACTCTCTAAATAAAAGATTTAGCTTGAGTGCTTATAGATAAGTTGAGTGAAGTATCTCTTGTTCCAACATTTAAACAAAATGAATATGAAATAATGACTATTGGTGAATAAAAAATTCATATCAACTTTAATTGTGGTGATATTTGAAGTATTATTGAAAAATGAGATTGATTTAGTGATATTTGTATCTTAAGATTCTATTTTAGTCATTGTAAGAGAGATTGAGAAACCTATGTAATGGCTTGACCTAGGTGATTGGTTAACTTTGAGCTCTTAGGTGTATATTACATAACTAGAGGTTGAGTTATCATAAAATGGGTATTGATCTTTAATTTTTTCTATTCTATCATGACTTTTATTTTTGAAGGTATTATGTTTTTATTTTAAGATCATTTCTGTTTAAGAATAAGAGTACATAATTATGAAATCAAAATGAGGGAAGAAAAGAGAATTTGATTGAAAGTATTCTTTTGCTCGGGATGACAAAGTGCTACAAGTCAATAATTAGACAAATTTTATAGTACATTTTAAGATGATTTTGGATGTCAAGCACTATATTACACAATGATTTCTCTTGTTTTTGTTATTTCAGGTAATAAATGGAGAATATGAAGAAATGAAAGAAAAATGGAAGATTATGAAAGAATTAATCAAGTGGAAAGAGTATGCGAATAATCATCACTAAGGAAGCAAGAAAGAACTGAAGTTTAGTACCAGTGATTCCCAGTGATTCCTATAGCACCCTGAATTGCTGGCTAAATCGGTGAAACCTGATACATAAAAAATTATGAATTTTCCCAACGGTTCTGCTTACATACAAAATCTCTAGGAATCGTTAGTAACAGAATTTGTGGATTTTGGATTTCAACAAGGATTTTGAGTCAGTTTAGGATATGTATTACCTAATATACTATAAATATAAACCTTAAAACACGAAATTAAGAGCCTTTGGTTAGGTTTACACTTTTTGCTTTAGTTTGTAAGCCATTCTTTATTGTTTTGCTTTTGAAGAAGATTGAAGATTCAATTTATCATTAAGATATTGTTAATTATATCTTTTAATTCTAATGTTATGGTGTTTTTTATTATCCTGAGTGAGTAATTTGTTAATCTAAACAAAACTCCAAACATGAACTAGATCCATTTTGCAATATAGTCATGATGAGATGAATATGTACTTAATGTTTTACACCAATCATATTCCTTGATTCACTGTTTTGATAAATTATTATTTACAGATTGCAATCATGGATTTATGTGTTATGTGTATAGTGGCCAATATGTATGTGATGTTTTTATTTGTTATCTATTTAAAGTAGTAACTAGGATTGTTTGAAAGACAAACACCATTAAGATTTCCTAGGCTGATTTGAGATATAAATCAAATGTTGAAGTGGCTTTCCGAAGATGTTACATTTAGTAGTTTGAAGTTTTTGTAAAGTGAAATTCGGTTTTATTGCGTGAAGTTAATGTCTTTGTGTATTCAAAGAGTTAGCTCAATAAAATTAGAACATGACTTTTTCATCGGTATAAGGAGAACAAATGGTCGGCTAAAGGCTGTTTACTTACTTATGATTAAGGTTTAATGATCTATGATACTTTAAAAAGTGTGTTCATGACTATGTGATTGAAGTAACATGTTTGGATGCAAAACAGATTGAAGTTTCATTTTTTAGGAGGATTATTTAAATGTTTATTTATTATTGTGTTCATTGGAATTGAATTGATTTTAATTTAGTGAACTTGATTTATGTTATTATAGTAAGTTTAGTTAGTTTAGTTCATTTTATATTTCGAAAGTATTAGTTTAGATTCTAATTTTTATTAAATTAAAAATAAAAATATAAAAAAATAATAAAACTTCTTTTCTTGAGGAATTTGTAAAATTAGTGTGGAGATGATTACCACTTACAACTACTACAAAATATTAATAGTATAATAAAGGTGGAGAATTTATTGTACACGCTCGACATGTGTCATCCATCCTTTCTTGTATTTTATATAAATACCCTTATGTGTATTTAATTATCGAAATTGCCATCATCCTTGTTTAAATTTTTTACAAGTCCTTTAGACCTATTTTTATTTACTTAGGCTTATATTTCCAACCTAAGTCAACTAAATAGTATATAGTACATGCATTATTCGCACCATTACTTACGTACCATGTATATCAACCAAATTAACCTTTATAAAGAAATTATCCTAATCAAGATTAGGGCGTCACACTCATGATCCCACGGCCACTATGTAGACATAAAGGAAGTCAATTATAACCACACGGTCATCATAAATATATTTAAGGAATCAATTATATTCATTGAGGAATGCACCGGTGGCCTCCGATTCTTTAGTCCGAATATTGTAAGCATGCATTCATATTCATAATATATATCGGTTCCATCAATACGCTGCAATCATATTCCAATCCTATCTCGAAAGTAGCCAATGATGATCTTAGAGATAGATTCCGCCATAAGCATTTCAACTGCTATTATGAACACTATCATAACTAATATCAAGGCACGTTTGATGATAAAATGACTCTCACTTACCTCAATGTGCTGCAATTCTAATCCAATCCTATCTTAGAAAGTCACTTTGCGGTTCTCCATGAGTGGTCTACATTCACATTGGATTAACACAATTCTATTAATTCGACATATAGAGATAAGTTATTCATTTCTCTTTGGTCTTAAGAATTTAAACACATTTCCCAATTTTCAAATCACTTGATTCTCAAGATTTTATCAATTTCATGTAGTGGCACTTTCTTTTACCTTTCCAACGATATAAAAATCATCGAAATCAGAGTAAAAATGAAGAAGTTACGAGCGTTTAATCAAAATCATCGTATATACGCCATGATGGCGCCACCCTTGGGTTCCACTTTTTTGAAGGGGAGAAAGCCCTGGAGCTAGCCCATCACTTCTCATTAATTTGGGACCTTATAATACATAAAACCTTAAAATACATTAAAAAATCCAAATAGTTGTATTCTGAGCATCAAAATCATCCACAACAAACATTTACAAGATTTGAACAATGCCAAAAACCATAATTTTTCCAAAACCCTTTGAAATCCAAGTTTCATTCACAAATCATGATAACAAGAGTTGAATTCTTATGAAAAACATTCAAATGGGGTGGAGTAGATCCAAAAAAAGACCAAAAAATAAAGAATCCATTCCCGACTTCAAAACCCATTGAAATCATGTTTTCTTTTCCGAAAACAACTCAAATTAGTTTGAAAAGTGAAATAGAGAAGAAGAGTCATATGTTTACCTTGCTTTGATGAACTTTGATGTTGGCTCCCTCTTCCACCACCATGTCCACAACTCTAGCTTCCTAGAGTTTGGCCTATGTCCCTCTCACTCTTGTTTGGTTTGGAAAATAAAGGAGTCAAACTTTCTCATAAATAACTTATATACCTAGGATAATAGGATTAGGGTTTAGGTGAGCAATCTACACCTCTCATCTCATATCACCTCTTTTAGTTCTAGTCAATAGAATCTCATGGTTCATGTTAAGTCTTTCTCTTTATTAAATTACAACAATGTCATTATAGTTGAACAACAATGTCATTATCGTGAATTGAATCATTAAGCGAGTTCTTGAGGCTTATTTTCATCAATTTAGGTTTATTAAATCCCTAAGTCTTATTTTACCATGTAATACAAGTCATATATCACACTATTACACATATAGCATGCATATTTACCAAAAAATACCATGATTTTTTGATTGGTTACTAGATTTAGAAATTTGGGGCGTTGTGGTATCTCTCTTAGTTGTTGGTGTTGTAGGGTGAGTTATCTCTTCCATGATTGAGACTTTAATTTGTAGTTGTAGTTGCGTTGCTAACAACTCTACATTTTTTTTTTTGTTTTTAAAGCCCCAACATGCATTTTCATTTTTTTAACGAAGATTAAATTTTACATTGGAAAATATGGCTACAAGGATAGCATCCTTCCATGAGCCACAATTTTTTTCAAAGCCATAAGTGCTAGCCGATGGGCGACAAAATTTCTTTCTCTATAAACAAAGTTCATTTGATCACCTATATATATATATATGAGATGCCCGGAGATCTACAATCTCTTTGATCAAGGGACCTAATTAAATGCTCCATGATGTGTTGGTGTTGGAGTGATCCTTAATTAAGATAAAAAAGAGACGAAAAGAAATAAAAGGGGAAGTTTGAGTTCATCTCAATTATCACTTGTAGTATAGGTTCTTATTCTATCTCTATATTTGTATTTTTCTTTTCTTTAGAAAAAATAAGCAATTTGTAAAACAATACAAATATATAACACAAAAAAAGATTTGAGAAAGGAGAAGGTATAGAGGTTTTTGAGAAAGTTCCGATACCGACGCGCGCTTTCGCTGAAATTAGTAGTTTTTTCGTAAATTCTCTTAAATAGTGAATTTTCTTTGTTGCTCAAAAGAATTTTGGATGTTTCTCAATTAGGGTTTTACCACGTTCAAAATTCTAATGTCTTGTTTATATAGATTTTCCACAAAATAAAGTTCCTATAAATTTTTTCGTTCGTTGGAATATTAGGATCATGATGCACTCCCACGTCGGTTGAGTGTGACTCTGTCTCATAGCTCTACATTTTAGACTACAATTAATTAATCTAGTTAGGGCAACCATCTTAATTAGACACCCTTATAGAATAATCTAGCGACAGAAATATATGTCGCTAATCATCAATTTTTCATTGCTAATGAGACATATTAAAGATGAAAAAACTAGTTCCAAAAAACGTCGCCGCTAATTAGTCAGCGACGAAACTACACTCTTAGAATTGTTGCTTTTCAAAAAGTTCATTCCAGCAAGGTTCTCCTATATAGAAAAACCCGCAAACATTCACTATTGGCCTTCTCTAACGCCTGCACCCCTTCCAAAAACTCCTTCGGAGTGCTTACATCCCTCCAAAATAGTTGAGACGCAATTATCAACACAATATATCAATTAACTATAGGAAATGAAAAAAAAAAAGAGATTTCAATCAAAATATACCCATAAAATATTGTTTACATTAATCCAAAATTTTTACAAAACAACTAAAATGCCTAACTATTGCTAAAATGCTCATTCACACCCTCTTGGATGTCACGATCATCGTCATCCTACTACTCCGGTGGATGAGTCAGATCCATCCATGATTGTTGGTGTTGCTTTTGGGTTGGGGTGGGGGTGGTGGTGGTGGTCGGCGAGATGGGCCAGCTCTGACGTCCATTCTCATGCTGAAGTGGCTTTACATGAACATCTCGAACTGTGTGACTCTGAAGAACATCCTCAAACTTTGAGCATTGCACCATCGGCTATAGAGATGTGTTGGCATAAAGATCTTCATTTCTGCTCTCGATCTTCTTGTTACCTTGCGACCTGAGTCTGTAAACATGCACACCTCTTAGGGCACTCTCCAACATCATCGTAGTAGAGCTGCACCTCATCCACTGGCTAGTCTGGAGTAGCCCGAGTCAGTTCCTAGTGCCTCCTCTTGATCGCACCCTGTACAAATTATCAATTATTAAAGAGCATCTCCAACCAACACTATTATAGGGTTGGTTGGGCCGATGTAACCACTAAAATAGCGCAATTTTGCTTCAAACCTGTGCTATTTTGATGTGTACTATCTTAAGTGGATAGCGTAGATGAATAGTTGCACACCAATTTGGTGCGACACTATTCAAAAAACTAAACATTATTTTATTATTATTTTGTAAATTAATTTTGTATTTATCTTTATACTTTATATAATGTTTATCTCATTAATAAATAAAACAATAATAAAATAAGATTGTGTAAAAGATAGTATTGATGGGTTGGAGAAGATAATAAAATTTGGTGTTCCAGTTACACTAAAATAGTGCATAAGTTACACTATTTTAATATTTGTGGTTGGAGATGCTCTAAGAATACAACATCAACAAATATACATTAATGGTGGGAATACCTATTCTGATCAGTTGATCAGAGCCATGTATATATATATATATATATATATATATATAGGGTGCTTCTACAATGGAGCTGAAATATATACCCATGTCATGAGTACTACATATCTCATAATTGGATTACTATGAAATTTCAATATTGATGTTGGGCATATCTTCAACCAGATTTAATCATAGAATTAATTAAGGCTCTGATTCACTACACTGCATGGAATTAATTAAGGCTCTGATGTACTACACCGCTAACTCGAGATTAGTACCTATGAGTCGTCAACTTATTGAGATCCCGATGTGTACGTACAGGCGTGGAGCATGGGATAATGTGATCTAGATCAATGTAATCAATGGTTTAAAAAAATCAATGTAATTAACGATCTTTAATATAGGAGTACTTAATTAGGTATATGATCTATGCATAACCTTGAGCTAATTTAGTCCAACTGTTCATATAATATTAGATATATTTTTAAATATCTAATTTCAAAGGGACAGTCTACTGATGTTTTAAATAAATATACTTTTTTTAATTAAAAAATCATATATAATTTTGAACTAAACGGTTGATTCTATTATTTTTTAGGGTAGTGCTAAATGGAGTCAATGAGTCTAGACTCAAAAAAGCGAAAAGACTTAAATACCCTTTATGCAAATTTATTATCTTCAATCAAACCTACACCATTCACCGTCGACACTAATGACGCTGTGAGCACCGACCATTGACAATGTCGCGTCATCATCCACCAGCGCTGGCCACCCTCCTCCTCCCTTTTGGCCAGCCTCTCCCTCTCTCTTGTTCAGATCTGGCCGGGAGAGAGTATGGCCAGATCCGGCCGAGAGAGAGAGAGAGAGAGAGAGAGAGAGAGAGAGAGAGAGAGAGAGAGAGAGTTTGGGCAGGTGGCTTTTGGAGTGCAGCGGTAGAGGAGGTGATAGAGACGTGCCTCATGTTGTCCATACAATGCCACAAGTCCCTTTGCTTACTAATAGCCAAATGGTACTCCACAAACAACGAATTCTTAATTTTTTATTTCTTTTCAATTGAGAGTTGTGTTCAGTTTTATAGAATTCTTATCCCTTATCATATGGGTGGTGGATTGATCTTTCAATTTTCCTTTTAGATTTTGAATGACGGAATTTCCTAGAGCTCATATGATCCATGGATCCATCTGGCTGCTTATGGTTATGGAAGTATTGCTTGGAAGGATAGGGTGGAAAATTGGAAACATAAACAAGATAAACTGCAAGTAATGAAAAATGATCTCGGCGTATACTAGATTTCTAGACGTGATTTTTATGTACCAATATATTCAATCAACATGTGTGTTCTATCTAATTGAGGGAGATGATGGCGGTCGGCGCGCGTAAGCGCGATCGATCGGCGATTTGTGGCGGTGTAGGTCGGCGATCACAACGCGGCGATCGGCTACTGTAAGTGGTGGTCGACGGCGGCTGTGGCGGTGGAGGAGATGCATATGTCTATGTGTATTGATGTTAGAGATGAGGGTAATTTGGTCTTTTAATTTAATTAGATACCTCTCATTACAAGTAAAAGCTCTTTGAGTCCGAACTCAAAGAGTCCAAATAGATTTTTTTGTATTTTTTAAAAAGAAAGAAATTAATTGAACCGCCTTGCTTAGTGTGAGTAGGGGTGCACACAGATTAATATTTCCTTAATTCAGTCCAGTCCATTTTATTTTGCTTATTCAACTTGATCCGATTTACTAAATGCGAACCAGACTGAAACAAGTAATAAGGATTAAAAATTAAAAATTAATATTTATAAAATTGTAAAATTACTATTTTAAATTAGAAATTAGCTAATTTCAATGCGGAATAAAGAAAGTTATGGTTAATAAGAACAATGTTGAATCAGACTTTTAATTTCAATACATTAGTTTTAACATTTTCTACATTTATATGACTTGATAGCTTTAAAATGTATTAGAATATGAAAAGAATTAACTTAAGTTGCAAAAAGTTAGATTTTCAAATATAAAAATAATAGATGAAGGATGATGCTAAACGTACCCTCTTGGACACTCAATTCGATGCACCAACTAACGAGCGTTGTTCGATACACCTCAAATGCGTATCTTAAGGTGTACTGATAGAGCACCTTTGTAGGTTCCCAAAGTAGGCACCCTAATCATTTTTTCATAAAAATACTTAAATGCCATAAAAATGCTAATGCCATTTAAATATAGTTCAAGATTTTAAGAGTATATGTGTATATATAAATAATGTAATGTATATAAAGTTAATTTGATCGGATTGGATCCGTGAATTAAAGTGCTCAATCCGCAATCCAATCCAATCCAATCCGTGTGGATTACAGCTTTTGCAATCCAATTCAACAAACTCAAATTATGAACCAATTAAAAATAAATGGACCGAATCGAGCTTGGTCCACGAATTTGCAATTTTCATGAAAACCCCTAACTGTGAGGCTCGAATTCCTAACCTATTAACAAAACAATCTAATGTATACCAAACTAGCGAGCCATCCACAGGGTTGGTGATTGATTAATTCTATTAATTAGACACTTGGTCATTATTGCAATATCATATAAATTGTGGTATCATATCTATAAATGCGTCGATGATGATTTAGACTACAATTAATTTAAGATTAGTGTAACAGGTGGTGAGATGGTAGAGAGGCATCACTTGGTAAATGGTAGGTTTGAGGCGGTAGTGAGTTTTGACTCTCACTTAAGTTAAAAAAAATACAATCAATTTGGTCATAAGAGATGATTAAGAGACTTGATTTTTCTTAAACTAGGTTTGGATTTCAAGTTTTATATATAGATGGAGCAAACTAAGTTGAGATGACTACCCTACAATGATGTGTGTGGATTAATATGTACTATATATATATAGGCTTTGTTTGGTTGTGGGTGGAGTTGAGGCCTAATTGAGGGGGGTGAGATAACTAGCTCGTAGGGAAGTTCCAACTTATCTTGTTTAGTTGGCCTTGTAATGCTAACTTTTCTATAAGTTATCTCCCAACTCCCCTACAAGAAAAGATAACTCCTTAGTCCCTAAGGGAGTTTTTGATTGAGGGGAAATTGACACAATTACCTCTCGTTAAACATATTCCATCTTTGTTACATGTTTTATTATTTTATAGGTATTTATGTAATTGTAGAGTTATGTAAATATCTCATGTAGCTGCTGTTTATATATTCTGGTAGCTGTTTATGTAATCTGGCATATGTGTATTAAATCATGTAATCTGGTATAGTGTATCACAAGTTTATGTTAGCTTACATTAGGCAGTTACAACAGAGGTGTGTTATGTACACCTTCTTGATTAGTATATAAGCAATGTACAATGTAATCTTCGATATATGTCTAATAAAAGAGATTGTGAAGTTCTTCTCTGTTATTCATTGATTCAATTTGTTTCAATGTGTACTGTTACATTGATCAACTGATCATTCTGATCATTGATCCACTGTTAGTGTTTGAATTTGTTCAGTAATTCACATGTTTTATTGTTTTAAGATTTATACATCTTCCCAGGAATGATTCCATGTGAGTTTTAACTCTCCAGAAAACTACCCTTTATGTTGGCAAAAGTAAACCAAGCAAGGTTATAGTAGTATTGAAAACCATGAATCGGCACTCTTTTCTTTTGGTGAAGATTCACCACTCTATACACACATTTATATACCGCAATACGTACATCATATTATTTACTGTATACGTACCACGCAAACTACGACTTTATGAGAGTGATGTCCATAATATACATTTGAAGTATAACTCACCCCATAGAAGTCGATGGTGGACTACATGCAATGGATTCAAGCAGACCCAAATTTATGAAATTTTCTCCTCGTAAGACTTTTGTTAGATTCACCATTATTAAACCAACTTGTGTCAATTCTTTATATTCATTAATTAGGTCAATCCTTTTGATCAATTTGCATTGAAATCTGGTTTTTAAAGACCAGATTTGGATTCTTTCTTCTCCTTATTATTCGTTGTTTTCTATTTTAATAACAGTTATATTGCACTGCAAGTAAGATTTGGGATCATATGTATAATATATAAATTAAAGATATAGACTTGTTAGTGAGATACATTGTTAAATTAATAGTTATAACCACTTAATGATAATCAATAATTAATTAGCACGTCCTAAGCTGATACATATTATATATAGGATGCTTGTATAAATTACAAACTCACACTATCTCAAGAAGTCTATGCCATTATATTATAAAAAATATATATAAATAATGACATGTATTATATATTATGCTAGTCAAATATTATATATCACAGACCGTCTATATATATATATATATATAGACACATATAGCATGTCAAGGATCAAGGATGCTATTAGGGACGTTCAACCGTTTATTAATTAGATTAGATTAGGCTTATATATAGATAGAATAAATTAAGTTCAAGTCAATGCATTAGATTTTCTTTCTATCGTTTGCTATCAGAGCCCGGGAGTCCTACTTTTGCCTTTCTTGCTTAACATAAATATCACTTATCCATGTTGTTTTACTTTCTCAGATTAAGTGTGCTCCCTGGTCGAACCTTTTTGGTGATATTCCTGATCAGAAAATTCTGAGTGTCCCATATCCAATATCAAAATAGTCGTTTGCTTTCTTACTTCCTTTAGAAAACCCGTACCTTGTTATTAGTCGAAAACTCCAAAATAAGGCGAAAAAGGTTAGATCTAGACAAAGTCGAGGGTAGGCGTAAAAACTGGTTATCATATTAAAATCCTTTTCTGGTCAATAAGATAGCAAATATAGATCCTTCTAATCCATCTTCAAGCCAGGAGTCCTCCATTTTAGATGTATTTGTTGGGTTTTAGGGTTCATACGCAGCAAAAAGTTCAAAACAATTTTTTAAAAACCCTAACAGTATCGAAAATAAGTTCCATTAAACTAGATCTACAAAAGTAAACCATACCTTGATCCCTGATTTCCTTCTTTAATTGTTCAATCTCTAAGACATTCAAGCGGGCATCCTATATGGAAAATTCACACAGGAACAGTGATCACAATTTGGAGTGTTAGCCCCAAGAGAGATATAAAATGTTTTTCTTTCTCTCTCGAAATCATAGAACTTGAAAATAGCAAAAATGAAATCTTGTTTCATTTTAGAGTCTCAACCTCTATTTATATGTGTAGAAAAGCTCACTTAAAAAACCTATTCATAATACAACTATTGTATTTAGGCAATTCAAGCAAATTATACAAACACTCATATTAATAAGTTATAATATAACAAATCGTAAGGGCTTTTATGTCACGAATTTTATCATATAAAGTTTATTACTCTAGACCAATTGAAATTGCGCAAATCCATTCTTTGCGTGCGACCCAATAGGTTAATGCAACGTTGGTAGTGAACCAAAACAATTTTGTTACACAAGTCATAATCGGTCTCTAGCAAGTCATTATGACTACTCAAGTAGCATGAATATCAAAATCGATACAACATAATGAATAACATATATCATAACCTTTTGTCGTGCGATATCTTTTGATTAAACATAAGGCATGAAAAGTCACCCTTAATGTTCAATCGTACTAGTCTCGATCTTAGGTAAACTAAAAATATCCAAGTGACATTGATCATATCTATTCACTTAGACTTGATAATTTAACAGTCTAACATATCAACGAATCCAATGATATCTCTCTCTATACGAGAGGGACAAATTCTATCTTGATTACACACCTTCACATATTATTCACATGGTAACCAATCACAATCTTTATAATCGTCCGATTAAAGAAAATGTTTGATGTGTCAAATTACCATGCTCCTAATATTGAAGTCTATGGTAATCTCAAGTCGAAGGACTAAACGATATACCTATCATGTGTAACACCTATGACTTAATTTACGTGGTGTTCTCATAGCGGGTCTGTCCAAATCCTTGTCCCCTAACAAGTATTCATGATCTCGATTCGTATCCCTATACGCGATCATCATATGACCATCAATCAAGATTCACACTAATCTTAATTTATTATAATTTTTAGTATAATGACCGACTATGGACATTTATGATATTTCAAGAAATACCAATGAATCTTATTATAAAGTAAACAAGCAATCACTTATAATAAAACAACAAATAAAAAACCTTTATTTTATTAATTAAAACTATAGGATAACCAATGTTTGTAAATTGACATAGGGAACATGCCTCCAACAATATTTTCCTGACCCTTATTTTCCCATGATGTACCTAATGTTGTCAAAATTGCATTTTTCCTTTCCATACCCATATTACTTGACTCCATCATCAAACATGCATCGAACAAAAAAGGTCAACTTATAGAGATAACCCATGTCCTAGAAGTCCCAAAATCTTTCCCACCTTTATTAAACCCATACCAAATGTTCACCAAGAAGCAATCTCTTTAAAGACGCATAAGAGCTCTCATTCACACCTTCTCCACCAGTCAGAGAATATGTTTAAGGAATTAGACTTGATTAATTTGGTTTCAAAGTCACGTAGTCAAAACAATACATGATGAACTTGAAGATTTTGTAAGAGTTTATAGCACAATGGCAAAAACTCGGCTACATTCACCTCCACTTGGGAGCTGTGAGGTTAACCATAACAGCTCATAACATATATGTCATACCGCTATTTGCTAGAGTCAGACTCTTAGACACTAATTTACTTCAGTACGAGCATGTACTTATTGCTAGTGTAGTGTTCACCCTTAATGCCGGTTCTATGATCTTCACAATCTGTCTAAAACTTTCAATTAGTCTTCTCTACTAAAATCTGCCAGATAGATTCTAGATCTAGGTATATATTGTTGGTGCAGAACAAAAATTCATAGGTGTAACATTCACTTTACATCACCAGATGATCAACAGACTATAACATTATGCAATTAATTTGAAATTTTTTGTCAAAGCAATGAAGCCATCATGGATTTTATGGACCAAGACCAAGTTCCGATGATGATTCAGATACCGGAGCAGATTGCAAAAGATGAACTTTTAAAGTTCATCCCAGAATATCGGCTTACCAACTACGAAACAACTCATGCCTTGCAACAACCACTTGTACCTACATCGTGTCCTTTACTTTAACAAGAAAAGATGGACAGGTTAAAATTACTTTCACAAGCCCCATGACCCCGTCATTCCATCAGCTATTCATATTCTTTTGCTCAAATGACATTGACAATTGAACACATATATGTACATTTCAAAGAATCTCCACCTATTAATTCGTTGGATTAGACAGGAAGCCTAATCTTGCTTGCCTGTATCAATGGAAATTTCATATGAGATTATGCCCATGAGATGTGTGACAGTGATTGTTCGTGTGATTATTGTGACTATGATGATGGCAATGATGATGATGACTATGATGATGATGATGATAATGATGGTGACTATGATGATAATGTTGCTCAAACTTATTACATGATGGAATCTGCATATGAAGATGAATTTCCTCCACTACATATAGAAACCAGAAAACATGATGCAACTTTTGTCCCATTCCAAGCATGTTTTGGACATCCATTTGTTAATGTAGACATATCTTTTCAACCATTATCTGTTGGAGAAGAGGTGCTAAACCGGCAGCCCAAAATTGCATTAGTGCAAAATCGAGCTCTTTGTTCACTTCATGATCAAATGAGAGCATTGATAGAACTAACGAAGGAGATAACACATAAATTTTTGGCCTATTGACAAAGCATAGAAAGCTATCACTAGGTCATTTTGGAAAAAATTGAAAAAAAAATTGAATACACTTTCCTAGCTATCCTTGAAAAGAGATAGCTAGGTCTCGAGTTTTTTGGAAAAAAAAAGAATTGTAGGGCTTGAAGGGAAAGCTACAGCGACTAGAACAAGACATGTTGGTTCCTAAATCATTGTACTTAGTCCATCCCATATGTTTCATCCACCGATTTGAACCACCCAAAATGCCAACCTCATCCACATCAGCATTAACTTCTTTTGAATTTCTCCTTCCTCAAAACCCTACCAACTACAAAAGAAAATGTATATTACATTCAGACCCACCTATGCCAACCTTTACGGAAAGAGCCATCTTGTTAGAGAGAATTAAGACACATAACAAAAACCAGTATCATAAAAATTCCCAGATTTTCCAAATCGAACCAGTTCACATAGACCCAATTTACATTACCTATAATTAAAGCACAGAAGAAGCATACGCTGAGATGATCATTCCACCATTGACTGATGATGACCACTATGTTGACATCACAACCCTACAAAACATTTATATAGCAGAAATAGGAGAAAAAATTAGATGTCTATGCATACCCCATAAATGCCAAATATGCGACTTCCATGCCATAAGTAAGATTCAACTTTCAACATAGAATTAGAGGAGCAAATTTTACTAATGATGATCTACCTCCTGCTAAATGGATAGCCTGATTCGATGAATCTCTTTTATAGCTAAACACAAAACAACAAACGACAAGGAAGTCATTGGAAAAAATTAATTCAGAATTTATTTATTGAACTGTCAGTCGACTTAAAGATCATTTATGGAGCTTCAAGAATATAAGATTATAGTACTGATGCAGAATTCTGTTACAGACTTCATTGGGTAGATATAATGAGAGTTTGTTGACGATCTCTCTTTTGAAAATGCAAGGCTCAAGCAAGAATACTATGATTGCAAATGTTATTCTTTGAAAAGGAAAAATTTGGAAATGCACTATAATGAAATATCCATCCGATTCCATAAGCTAAAAGGAACGGACAATCCTAATCTCAAATATGTTTATATCATTCCCATTTGAAGCAACTCTAGCCATGAGTCAACAGATTACTGCAAAGAAAAGATATCATCCAGACATCACTCAGAGAGATATACCAAATGTCACTTTTAGCAGCACAAATTCTTTATTGAATTCAAAAAAAACTGAAAGATTATCTCTCCTGCATGAAAAAAAACTATTCCATAATTTGAGATGCAAGAAGACGGAGTGTCAATGCAATTGTAGATCTCCTTTTGAGAAGAAGAAGAAATCCAAGAAGTTCAAGAAAGACAACCAATTTTAGAATAGATAGTTAAAGAAGAATTCCTTAATAAAATATTTCAAGGAAAAGAATGCGTCTGATAAAAAAGGAGATATATGCTTTATTTATTGAAAGAAATGACATTTTGCTAAACAATATCTTCGAAAATCAACAACATCACAGAACATGATGCAATAAATCCAAGACCAATACCCGCTTCTTTTTGATGATAGTTTTGAGTCTATTTTCTATAAAGAAGATGGACCTTCCACAGACACATTATTTGCAGTGCAAATCGATTCTTCAACCTTAAACTACTTTAGTGAAGAAGAATCCTTTGAAGACACTGTTATGATGATACAAGCATCAAACCAAGTACAATTAACTGCACCAACACCTTATGCGTCCATCCACATAACCCCTTATAAAAATGATGTCCCATCTCGACCGTAACATATATAGATACAAGAGCATCTAAAACCATCATGAGTCATCGGATCCTACCTTCTCAAGCAAGGAAGGAACATCACCAATTTTTTAGAGCTGCAAATGGTCAACTTTTTCAGACAAAATTGATCACAAAAAGAAAGATTGGTATTAAATTATTTTCGTAATGTTTGGTCTGGATGAAGGTTATTGGGTTAAATCTACCTTACAAGGACACTTTGATAGGCATGGATGTCTATTCATAAGCACAAAGTCTCAAAATCCTCCCTGATGGCATCAGGCACAAAGCATTGTAAAAACCATTCTCCAAGGTCCATAAGTTCCTTCAACTCCAGCCTGAAGAACTTCCTTCATAGTCGTTGCAGGAACAGCTAAAAAAGTTTATGCATATTCTTATGCCACCTTTAAACATCCACAACCATTGTGGAAATGTCCAAAATTTCTCGTTCGACTCATTTTCAAAAAGAATGAAGCTATCAACCCCACCAAAGCAATTCATCCAAGAATGCAGCCATTAGATCAAAAACTTGCTTGAGAAGAATACCAACAACTAGTACAACATAGGCCAATCTAATCAACGGCGTTAGGTTGGGCATGCCAATCATTTTGAGTTGAGAAGAGGTGTGAAGTCAAGAGAGGAAAAAAAGACTTGTCATTAATTATAAGACTCTAAGTTTAGTTCTTATAGACAACAAGTTCCCTCTACAAATTTGATCTTAAAGTAGGATTTTGGCAGCTTCGAATTCATCTAGAGGATTAGTCAAAGGACAGATTATGTAGTCCTAATGCCCAATATAAGTGGACAATCATGCCTTTTGGTTTAAATATTATTTTTTCTATTTTTCAAAATGCCATCACAACGATCTACCAGCCCTTTCTTCACTCAATATTAGTTTATATTGATAACATTTTTATTTTTCTTCAGATGAAGAAAAACATAAGAAATTACTTCATTATTTTTTTGACATTACAAAACAATATGAGATCATGCTGTCTTAAAAGAAGAGTATTCAGGTGCACCAAGAAATTGAGTTCATTGGGCTTCAATTCTCTAATGGAAAATATGTCCTTGGATCACATATGACATGAAATAGAGAGGTTTCATGACAAAAGACTGTCACCCAAGCAAATTCAACAGTTCCTTAGGATAGCTGATTTTTGAAAGAAATTCATCCCCAAGGCGGCATAGTGGATGACCTCTCTCTCAAATATGTTAAAGAAAGACTTTTCAGAATGGGGACCTTCATAGACCAAAGCAGTCAGAAAATTGAAAAAACTAACCAGGCAACCTCTTCCACTTACCATCCCCAGAAAAATAGTTTTCCAGACAGACGCTTCAGATTATTATTGGGGAGCGATTGTCCTACAAGAAGATAAAAGATAACATAGATACCGTAGACATTCTGGCGGAGCTTTTCAATCCTGCTTAGTTGCACTACCACACCATTTTTAACAAAATCTTGGTTATCCAATTCGAAATTTAGAAGTTCATTTTCTACCTCTAACCTCATTTGTTCGAAGTATAGATGGAAAACTCTGTTTTCTCAAAGTAATGGATTTCAAAAATAAAACTATACCAAACCCACAACTTCTCAAACTTAAATAATGGTTTAGTTATTATGATTTTTATAAGTCAATAACTAGAAATGTTTTATCGTACATTTTGAGGTGATTTTATATGTAAAATACTATTATGATTTTACACAGGGTTTTCTCTTATTTTCGTCATTTCATGTGCTAATTGGAATATATGAAGAAATTGAGTGAAAATAAAGATCATGAAGGATTTGATCAAGTTGGAAAAGTATGCAAAGACTCATCAACAAATGAAAGAAGAATTGGGATTTAGTACCAGCGATTCTTGCCCGATTCTCCTATACACAGGAATCGCTACTCAGATCGATGGAACACTAACACTACTTTTCCAACAATTTTCCCACCGATTCCACATAAACCCGAATCTGTGAGGAACGGTGGACTAGATCTCGTGAATATTAGATAACAACAAGGGATTTGGTTTTAAATTGATATGTGCTACCTAGAATACTATATATATGAACACTAGGCTTCAAAATCGATTGCCCTTGATTACTCTTCGAGCCATATCTACTAATTTTATTTTTTTTAGTTTAGTTTTATTATTTATTGCTTTTCATTGCTTTTGAATACTCAAGTATTCAATTAAGAGATATTTATTTATATCTTTTATTTACTTTATTGCATTGTTATTTATGATCATGAGTGAGTAGTTTATTACTCTACAGAAACTGCAAACATGAACTTGATCTGTTTTGCAATGTAGTTATGATGAGATTATTATGTGCTCAATGCTTAAACCAATCGTATTCTTAAATTCACCAATTTAATATATTATTATTTGTGGATCTTAATTATGAATCTTGGTATTGCATGCATAGTTGCAGATGTGTATTATGATGTTTTAATTTTATATCTAGTTTAAAGTAGTAACTAGGATTTTTTGAAAGGTCTATTACCATTTAGATGTCCTAGGTGAATTTGAGATCTAAGTCTATTATTTTAAGTGGCTTTCCGAAAGTATTAGATTTAGTAGTTCGAAATTTTCACAAAGTGTGATGCCATTTTATTGCATGAGGTTAATGTCTTTTTGTATTCAAAGGGGTTAGCTTAATAAAATTAGAACGTGGCTTTTCCACCGGTATAAGGAGAACAAATGACTTGATAAAGGCTATTTACTTACTAATAAGTAGAGTTTAGTAATCTAGGATACTTTATAAGGTATGCTCATGACTACGTGACTGAAGTAACATGTTTGGATGCAAAACGTATTGATGTTTTATTCTTCCGAATGTTTGATTAGATATTTATTTATTATTGAATTTAATTTATTTGAATGTTAGTGAAATTGATTCATGTTAATTAAGTTAATTATTAATTTGTAAGTAGTGACAAAAACAAAAATAATCCTTTGACTAAAGAAAGTTACACAAACATTTTGGAGACGATCCCACTTACCACTATTATAAATTTAAAAGTATAATGAATGTAACATTCCAAAAATTATGAATCTTGAGATACCCATGTATATAGCTCGAGATACGTATTACACTTATCGAGTCACGCATTATTTTGCTTTATTATACTACATTAAAGCATTTGAATGAATATTAAGTGATGTCTTTTGTTGCTATATCATTTGCATCATTTGCTTGTTTGCATCTCATGATTAATCATAAAGAATAGTTACAATATCATGATAGGGATAAAATAGTCCTTTCAATAAATATAGTAATAAGTAGAGTAATTAGCTTAAGGGATGAAATAGTAATTTTAGTAAAATGCGAAAAAATAAATAAAATAATACCAGGGGTAACAAGGTAATTATCATTAAGTAAATAAATTAGTAAATTAAATCCGTAAGAGATAAGTGGGTTCTGTCATCAAGTAAAGAATAAGAAGCTTCTATAACTTCTATCTTTACATTAAGATTGACAATGACACTTAACATCTTTAGGAAAAAGAATGAGAAGTTTCCTTTATCGTTATCTTGACATTATGATTTACAATGACACTTCAACTTAACCTTTAATTATTGAATAAGAAGTTTTGTTTATCTTTATCTTAACATTATGATCGACAATGACCTGTAACAGATTATTTTTTTCAAGTCATTATGACTTTTGTTTTATTAAGCAACTCTCCCTCTATAAATAGAAATCAGAATGTGGTTTATTCTCATATTTTTTTTTTACTTTTTATCTCTTTCCATTAATACGTACTCTTAGAAAAAGTCTAAGAAATATGTTTTAACTCTTAAGGAGATACTGATTCTTGTTTAGGTAATCCTTTTTGTTATGAATTTTTAATTCGATGCATGTGCCTTTATCGTTTTACATCTTTATTACTATTATTAATTATTCTAATTACTTATATATATATATATATATATATTTATTTATTCACATGTGTGATTCTTTTCGATATGCATTTTGAAGTCTACTGATATGGTATTATTTGCCCACCAATATGATCAAGTGTTGACGAGCACCATTAATATTGCTATTTGAAATTGGTGTGGTTTGAGTCGACGTGCACGGTTCCCCGGGTCCATCGGTGTGGTTTATGCTTGGGCATATTGAGGTCTGCCCTCGTGCGTGATTTAATTTGATGCTTTTGTAACTTTTTGTTATATGTGTTGCATTAATGGTGTGTAATTTGAGTATTACTTGGTGACTAGCTCATTAAATTAACAATTTAAGGTATTTAGCTAAAGATATTCAATTATGGGCACGAGAGATTCGAAAAGAGAAGTTTACGCAAAGTAAAAATGTATTACTTTTATTGTGTATGTAATAAAAGAGGTATTTTGTTGTCTAACAACTATTGTTTTTCCTATTTAAGAGTTATACTCAATTCCCTAACGCATGTGGGCTGTCCATCTTGAAATTGGGTATGCGTATCCTGAGATCAGGATGACAAAATGGTATCAGAGCAATGTATATGGAATGACCCTCCCTCAACCTAGGGTCGAGTCGCCCGCTCCAGACTGCCTTCCAAGCCTAATAATCGAATTGGGCTCAAGTAAGCAATCTGGCTTGCCTAAACAACTTGCGAAATAATCATAAATACAATATGGAATAAAATGCGAAATAAAATATAGAATAAATCTCTATATCTACCAAAGAACTATAAATGAGTTTTCATTTTGTACAACCAGGTAAAATCATCCAAGGCTCCTAAATAACTCAACTACAAAGGAGATAGAATTCAAACTACAAAAGACCAATTTAAAATATAACCCAAGCTTAGTAGTTTCAAAAATGAATATATGGATACTACAATACAAGACTCACATTAAGAAAGAAGGCTTCAAGCTACCACCTCTCCTTTTTCTTGATCTAGCACTGACGTAGATACTTGAGATGTAAGTGGGGTGAGCTAAAGAACCAATGAAGCTCAATAAGAGAGAAGACTCGCTCAAACACTATACATGCAAGTATTACCTATAATGCAAAACAATTCTACGCATGAAGTAGTAAACTGAATTGTAAAACATTTAATGAAAAGCAATGGAGACATTGTTCTTGTTCATAAAGGGGTGTAAGCAAGTTCCAAGTCTTGTAAAACATAAAGGCAAGATTCATAAGTAAATAAGCAAGAAAGTGAGCATTCTTCTGAAACCACATCATGAAAGAGAATTCACAATTCGTAAAAAAATTGCATTTATTCATGCAACGGGGTCCAAGAGATTTACCATAAGAAATAGTAATAAATATAAGTCGTTGTTCCATTTAATGCATTCTAGCTAATGATATGAATCCGGTGACAGAAACTCTCACCCTCGAGGTGATGTGAACTATTGGTGGTCACAATGGTCGTTGTAACCTCCATCTAGTTCCATCAAACCAATAGTAAGTGTTTCCTAGCCATCACCGATTGTGACCACTTGTTAACTTGATATTTTGTAGTGCAGACCAATATCTCTTTGGTGGGCTCATAGCCACACCACTACAATTCGTGGCGCGGACCACTCTCTTTTGATGGGCACACTGCCACACCACCACTACTCGTGGTGCAGACATGTGACAACCCCTTCTTAAATTAGGACATCGCTTGGCTTAATCCCGTCACTAAACTTTAACCTCACCTTGTAGAACTTAACATGGAGCTAGTCAGCCTTTTCAAAACCATTTACCTACTTACAAATTATAAGTTCATTATGAGTTTTAATGTCTTATGTCATATATTAAATCATAGTGAATTAAAATTTTGCTTACTTAAAAGTTTATTTAGTGGAAGTCTTATAAATAAACGAAAGCATTAATGTGATATCTAAATCGTGGAAAAACCAGGGAATAAAGATCACATGCATATATATAAGAAAATGACGATATATAACAACATGTGTTTGGTCAAGGTACTAATCACTCAAGCCCTAATATACAACCCCCTAAAGTATATGATAGACATATAAAAATAATACATCAAAAATCAAAACCTATAAAATCTGGTGTAGCAGTGCTCCACTGGCTCAGAGGTAGTCGCCGATCTTCTCTTTGTCTGGTCTGCTACTTGATGGATCTACACCCACCATCACAAACTAGACGGTGAGTACGGGAAAGTAGAAAGTAACACTGAGAAACATTTGTTCACATTCCCAAATATGCAACAAGTATCAAAATGCATAATAATAGCAACTATGCTGAAAGAAAATCATGCAAACAAATACTTTAGTTAAACAAAATGAAACTGATACTGGGCTAAGTAGTACTGATCTAGGGCCGGTCGGCCGGGAGTCTTATCCCAATGCCTATTCCACTATATATGGATGGAGTTGTGCTCTATATCTGTGTGAAGGTCATAATTGCATTCTACGCCTTTTTAATTATCCCAAATGCCAGTCATCTGGGATGTATACTTGCTAACAACCCCGAGTTTATAACGCATGAAGTCACCCAAGTAATGATTGCCAACAACCTCGAGTCTCATACCCCGTGTGCTGCGCAATATAGTGGAGAAATCCTGATCACCCTGGAATGTCTAGTGACCCCGTATGTCCGCCGAATTTCTATCATAAAGTAGTAATAGATATAATAACTACTTTCATATTCAAGAACAACACAGTAATGGAATCCAACAAAACCATTGCATACTAATGCACAAAATATATAGATTCTCAACACTATGTAATAACTACCTAATAGCATGCTATTTTACTAACCTCATGTATTAACAATCAATAATGACATAGTACATGAATTGGAGTCAATGAAATCATTTTATCAACAAAGTATACCATGAAAGCAACCTCATGTAATGAGAATGAACAACAAGTCATGGCATATGGAGTACAAAGGCAATCCATTCCAAATGACTAGAAATGAACATATGAATAGAAATGAAATGTAAATAAATATCTCAATCAGTTTACTTATAATCCACATCAATTTCCTAAGCTAGTTCAGTCTCCCAACATCTCAAAACTTGTATTTGAAATCCCCAGAACACTTCCCTAATTTCTTGATATAAACTAATCCAAATAAGTTGGGTTTAAATCAGGTCAAATGGGTTTAGGAACCTTAACCCAAAACAACCCTTTAAGACTAAACAACACTGAAATTTTAGTCTTATATTGTAGTGCAATTTTAGGCATGAAATTGTCCAAATATCAAAATCTTCCACCACTACAAAGATTATTAGTCTTTATCTTAGCACTTCAAAAAGGTTTAGTTTTCAAAATTTTGATTTAAAACGAAAGAGATATCATAATTGTTGGGGCATGTGCCCTAGGTCAATCCATTAACTGTCTTTATGAATAATTTTAGTTAATAAAATAGAGGATTTCATTTGCTGTTTATTATAATTAATTTGCATGTTTACATTATAATAAGATCCATGTGTATTTATTGAAATATCATAAATGTCCATAGTCGATCATTATACTGGAACTATAATGAATTAAGACTAGTGTGAGTCTTGATTGATGATCATATGATGATTATACGTATATGGATACGAATCAAGATCATGAGTACTTGTTAGGGAACAAAGTACTGGACCGACCCGCTATGAGAACATCACATCGATTAAGTCATAGTTGTTTCTCATGATAGGTATATTTTTCAGTCATCTGACTTGAGATTACCAGAGACTTCAACATTAGGAACACAGTGATTTGACACAATCAAACGTTGTCTTTAACCGGACGATTATAAAGGTTGTGATTGGTTACTGTGTGAGCAATGTGATGAAGTTGTGTAATCGAGATAGGATTTGTCCATCTCATATAAAGAGAGATATCCAGTGGATCCCTCGATGTGTTAGACTGTTAAAAGGCCTAGTCTAAGTGAATTGATATTGATCAATGTCACTTGGATGTTTTCAGTCTACCTAGAGATCGAGACTAGTACGATTGAACATGTTGGATGACAATTCCATGCCTTATGTTTGATCAAAAGGATATCGTGTGACAAAAGGATGTTATATGCACTATTGATTAGGTTGTATCGATTTGATATTCGTACAACTTGGGTAGTCATAATGTCTTGCTAGAGACCGCTTATGACTTGTATACCAAAATGTGTTTTGGTACACTGCCAACGTTGTACGTATGAGCCTATTGGGTCGCACACTAAGAATGGTTTTGCGAGATTTTAAGATGGTTCAGAAAAAATGAATTTTATATGATAAAATTCAAGACAAAAACGTCCTTGTGGTGTATTACACTTATACTTCTTTAAGTAGATGTATATGTGTAATTTACTTAACCGTCTATATACAAGGGTTGTCTAAATAGACGCTTTAAGTTAGAACACACGTATGAAAAGATTAACTCTATTTTCGTTTCAGAAACGAATTAGGGTTTTCTCGTACGCTCTGGATCGTTTTGGAGAGAAACAAAAAGGTTTGGTATTCTCTCGAAGCTAGCACTTCGAATCTCGGCCGCCGTTCGTGTATGGACTGCTGGTAGAGGGCGTTCGTTATTGGCAGCGCCTTAGAGATCGATCAACTTTCAGAAAGGTAGTGTGACTGCTGGTGGGCACACATGGGTTTTCACTCCTATTCGGTTTGCGTATTTATTGGTTGTGGCTAAATCGCTTATACGAGTTACTTGTGTTTAGTGCTTGTGTCAATGGCAGTAGAATATATCTACGACTATCGGGAGGGATTTAGGGTGTTCCTTTGACTTTAAATAACGGTTAGAGAGGTTCATCCGGTAAGTGAAGTTCACTGTAAGCCTATAAGTATATACGTGGTTCCTATTTGATTTATCAATTATTGGCTGGTGTGGGTCAGGGTTTTCTCATGATTAGACGAATGTTTACTGATTATTGCTTCATTTCAAAGCTTATTTAATTGGTACATGCTGTTATTTATTTCACACTACTAATTTTTTTGTCGTGTGCTACCTACATTCATGGGAATATGACATATTATTGTCAGGTATTATATTTGCATGTCTCGTAGTTTGTAGCATTATTTCATGAATATTTTGTGGACTTCTCTTGAGATTTTACTCATTGGACTCGTTACTATATTTCTCAGGTGACTGAGTTCAAATCCTTCGACGAGCAAGGGCAAGGGCAAGGAGGTACTGGGTGACTACCTCTTAGATATTAAAGTCAGCTCGTGTGTGACTACAATATGTATTTATTTTACTTTTGTTGGGTTTTAGGAATTGTAGAACACTGATTACATGTATATGAATCTTTTGTTTATCTCAACTTGATATATACAAGGTAACTTTTGTCCGGTTTTTCACTACTTAGGATTGTTAAATACTGCATAACTTACTTGATTTAAGACTTTCGCTGTGAAATTATAATATAACTGGATAAATTGATTAACTGGCTAATGGGATCGTTAATATTTATATGGAAATTAATTAGCTAAGTTTGGGTTAAATGGAAAAGTGTAAGTAGCCAGGTAGGTCGTGGGACGTCAAGGATAAGCGAGCCATGACGTGGCAAGGCTTGGTGACGTGGGATGTGACGTGGCGAGTAGTAAAGCGGTCTAGAATTTGGGGCCGCTACATGTTTCGCACGCATGCAAGACAAATTATTAATACATTGTAAAAAAATAACAGGCAAGACAAATTATTAATACATAGGAAAAAATAACTTTATTATGAAAAAGTAAAAATTATTTTTTAAGATGAAAATAAACTTCAAATATTATTTTTTGTCAATGTCTAGCTTTTTTTGTCAACAAGTCTAGGGCTTATTTGATGAGAAAAAAAACTTAAAAAAGTATATGTTTAATGAAAATAATAAATAACAATAATAATTAAGATAAAGTTTTTTGGAACAAAGAATATGGTTCGGCGTGATCGATCGATGTCTCTATTACAAAATAAAAATAGATTGACACATAAAACCTATATATAGACACACACACACATACATATTTTGAGCATTAAATTTTTTTATCAAGGAGAAATTTTTTTAAGTCAAAAGAATTTTTTCCAACATATTACTCATTATTGTTTCAAACTTCTTTGGATTAACACCACTATCATGTTGGTTAATGTCCTCGAAAGGAATCTCCTCTTTAACATGGTCGAGTAAATCATCTGGCACTGAAGCATCAACGACGTTTCTATTATCTTTGTTGGGGTTCTCTAGTTCTTCATATGCTTCATGACATGCTTCCTCAGTCGTTAACAACTCCTCGACTTGGTTTTTCTCGTATTCAACTACAACCTCTTGTCTTGAGTTTTTATTCAAGAACACTTGATCATCTTCTTCCTCAATATTAAATGATTGCACAGACAATTCCAGTCTTTCCTCATACTTCTTGAGATCATTCGCGTGCTACTCAACCATTTTTCTGACTAATTGCTCTAAATATGTAAGAGATAATTGTTCATCCATCTTTTGATCTCTTCGTGATTGCCAGTTGTCGTAAGCAATTATCGTAAGAACTCCATGATGGTTGATAGACATTTTAAAGGTGGGTGTTTTAGAAGCTTTGATAATTATGTCATGACTCATTCCCTTGTATGTAGTTGCAATGCTCTTGAATTTCCACATATTCTTTAAATCCATATGGGTCATAATACGGTTGTTTATATCCCATCCATTCCAATCCACTCAGGATTGGTTGTGCTTGGTATGTGGTAGTTTCTCGAACATATTTACTTTCATAGACCAACCTAGAGACTTGATCAATGATTCCGCTTTTTGATTCCTTAACATGATAACTATACATTCTTTATATCCTTGAAACATTAAAGACAAAAGAAAGTAGATCAAGTGCAGTAGAGTCAATCAACTTAAGACTTTCTATTTTATTTATTTATTAACATGAAAGTGAAGTACTTTAAAAAACATTGCAAATTTTCAAAATAATTAAGTAATACTAAGTTGCTACGTCACTAGCAACATCACCAAAAACTTGATGTGCGTACCGCAAGTATAACAGCTCGCTTGTAGTTATAGTGCAATCGACTTACTTTTACCACGAATATCGTCCTCAGGGACAGGCTTTTGCACTAGTTGTTAATTATTTATTTCACTTAAACTATTGGTAAGGGATTCGCTTTTTAATTGGTTTTTATACTAGAATAAACTATTCTAACAAATCAAATTAACATTACTTGAACTCTTATATTAAGAATACCTTAGTTCCCAACTTTACCTAGATAATTTAATATTATGCTTTGTATTCATATTTACATCACAGTATGTTGTGTGCAATGCCTAATTAGAATAGATATATTTCCTTCAAATCCACTTCAACCCACTATCGTGACGGAGAATATTCTAATGTGCAAACTAGAACTCCATCTATCAATGTGAATAACCTAAGCTCCACATTGCTTTAAGTCTCAAATCATTGATTCATAAAAAACTAAATTTATGGTTGTACCATTCATTTCCGGATTAAAAGCTTCAATGACCATTATAACTTCTAAAACCTAAGTTCATTAAACATGTGATCAAGATGTCTAAAGTATTACGCTCAGAATCAATACAAATTCTAACCATTGCATTTTTTATAATCATTTTTTATTCATATTCAAACCATAACATTCATATAATAGGATCCATTGATCCATAAGAAAAATAGACTATTCACACTTAATTGAAACACACACATCACAATTCACTATGGTAATCGTTGCAAATCAGATATGAATATAAATATTAACTTGAACTTAATCAACAATACTAAACTTTAATTGCAAAAGTGAACTCTTTAATGTTTTAGTCACATAAAGTTTTAATATTCAAATTCATTGTAAAAACTATGCTAAATTATTATAATAGTGGCTAATAATTGGTATGTTGTTATTTTACCACGTCCTAATACCTATTTATACTCCCTAATAATAGTTAGAAACCCTACTTTAAAATTTAACTCAAATTAAAACCCCACTTTCTATTTTTTGCTTGTCTTGCGCTGTCACTTACTTCTTATGCATTGTGCCTTATAATTTACTGCACCGCTAATGTGCCAACACTGTATATGCATTTTTTCACTCCTTGGTGTCCCGGTGTTGTGTCCTGCTCTTCCAGCGTTGTCCCCTATACTCCACAGTGCTTCCACTGCGCCGAACCTCCAGAGTTATTTTTCTCACTTTTTCTTCTCACCCACGTTGTGCATTATGTTCTCGCACCGTGTCGTTTCTTCCGACAATGCCACCTTGTGTTGCCATGGCACCAAGTGTGTTTCTGTGGGTTTTTGCTCCATTTCATCTCTTTTTTTCCTCAATTATTTCCTTTATACCTTAATTCCCTGAAAACAAAATAATACCATGATTTAGAGCTCATTAGAGGATATTTATACAAAATATACAACTAAATTAACCCTATGTATACGTATAAATAATCACTTATCAGAAACTTACTATTTTAAACTAACCTTGCTAATATTGGTATAACTCTCCCATTTGTAACCCAAATTGACTGATTCCTATGGAATTTGAAAGTTAATACATAGACCAACAACTTTATCTCACCAACAACTTTTGTCTCTGGTATGATTTTAAAATTTAAACATTTTCTTGTCCAAAAACTCAATGCAACTTGATGTTAAAATTTAAAACTATGGACTGCCTTATTTTGATAATCTCGTGATATTTTAGAAATAACTCACTCACTTCTTGTTAAATTAATCTGAAATTTATACATGATATTCTTAAGTTTGTAATGTAACTTGAGTAAGAAAATCATGATTTTTGGAGCTCCAGTTCATGAGAGATAAATTATACAACCTTGCTGGTTGGACTACCGCGTTTTTTTTTCTGTGACTGTTATAAAATCGAGATATCTCCTTCATTATTAATCGAATTTTAGTGTACTTTGCATTTTTACAAAGCTATGTCACAAATATAGGATTTTCCTATAGGGTATGTTTTCTAAATCTAGTCATTTAAATAGCCTAAAAGAGTATGAAAGTTAGACATCAAAATAATCAAATTTCTATTAAGTTGGGAATATGACATTTACTATATATAAGGACTTATAAGAATTGAAGGGGCTGATATGAGTTATAAGAAAGGCAGGTATTTTGATTATTATGATTTAAAAATAAGATTCAGTTAACTAATAAGAATATATGGATGAAATTAGAGGAGCATACCGTCATAGACAGTGTATGAGGTGATCAATACAATACAAGCGAACGTCGGGACAAATTTTAAAATTTTGCGTGATTGTTGTAGGTAAACTAGCTAAAGGCTTAATTATTGCAATCCTTTGAGGTTGGAATCCATTCTAAATCGTAAGTGTATAAGGCTTGAGTGTGTCAGGAAAGTAGTCTTGGGTTTGGTGCTACATGAACAATTGTGACCTCACTGCGAGTACTGGATTGTAGGTAGTAGACGTGGGTGAGTTAAACGGGAAACTGTTGATGTCCCCACACTACACCAAGCTGAACCTGTCGACTCAAATAGTCAATGTTCTAGGAAGTTGAGTAGTGGCACCTGTTCTTGATGGTTTTAGACCACTTAGACTCTTCATTTGACTCATATGCACTCCTTATCGCTGTTACTATTTTCTAATCCATTTAGCATGCATTTTTAATAACTTATCTATCATTTAAAATAACACCCAAGTGGGGGTGAATTGGGTGTATCGATTGGTTATCATAATTTTAAAACTATTCAATAAATCACAATGCACAATGCACACACGTTCAATAATATATATCAATGCAAAGTGAAAGGGGTAGGAGAAACGAAAATGAGACGTAAGATTTATTGTGGTTTGATCCAAACAATCTACATCCGCTACCTAACCTCTCCGATTAGGATTTTTAACCCCCACTTATACTTCTAATAAACGTTACAACGTAAGCATAAAAACCTAGAATACCTAAATACAAATTAAGAATTTCTACTTAGCCTCAACTAGGGTTTTCACCTAGCCTCAACTAGGATTTCCCTTGAATTTGTTCTGACTAAGTCTTACAATCAACCACTTACACTTACAATTGATAAATACACTGAAAATTTGCTTTACAAAGTAAAGCAACAATAAGTCTAATTACTCAAAAGCCACCTAAAGCCTAACACCTCTTATGCATGCAAGTATGGTTATAGATGAGATTATGAATATGTCCCTAATTTCGGAAAAATCTCAATCACGAAACCAATCAAACAAAATCGATTAAAATGAGTTTGGTTTCAAAGCCGATGAACAAGTAGTTTTGACAAAAATCAAGATTAAGGCCAAATACTTGTTAAAATTAGTCTTACGATGGAAAATAAATTTTAAGCAAGAAAAACCCATGACAAATGTGTTCAAGAATGCAATAAATTATTTACGTACGACAATCTTAATAAAAGATGTAATTTAAGCACAAATTGAAAAGGAAATCAAGATTTCTTACAATCCAAAGAGAGAATGAATCGAATCAGTCATTGAGTGTGGGTTGCGAGTCTTGGAACAACTTTATGACACTAACTTCGAGGCTGATTCAATAGCCTCAACTTACTACAAGTGATTAAGCATGAAAAACGACTCAAATTGATGTAAAAACTTAGACAATGGAGAGCGTTTGAGCTTTAGAGTATAATAGTATGTTCTAAGTGGTTTGTGAATGTTCTCCAACCATTTTTTTACTGTTTGTTACCATTATCTGTATCCAAGGGCCCAACAAGTCAATCATTAATTCAAATTAAAGAAAAAGGTTTAAGTTTTATAAAATGTTATTAGGAGACTGGTTAATGCCCTAACTAGCAAAGACCAGAGACTAATTACCTTCAGGTTTGGTTAGCAACTCCCTAACTCACCTACAACTCTACTAAACCTCCTGAAACACATTAGACATGTTTCGTATGATTCATTGGACCCATTTTGACATTCTAAATGGTTTCGTAAATCTCGAAAGTTGGAGATTCTGGTTTCATTAAACATATAGGGGCTTATCTACAAATATTTTAATAGTGATTCAAAAATCTTCCAAACTCATGTGGGTACATTCAAAATTGATCAAAATAATTTTTCATATCCAATGGACGCTTAAAAATAGGTTTGTACAATTTGAATGCATTTTCAAGTCACGAAGTGTGAACCATTTAAAAATCGAGACTTGAACAAATTTGACACTTTTGAAAACATGATATGCATGAGTCAAATGCATTTTGCTTGTGCAACTAAACTTATGTATCATACATAAGTTGTACAAATTTTGATTATGACTTTTCGATGTCCTTCATTGTCCTAATACATTCTTGAGCTCTTCCAATCTCATTTCATCTAAGTCCACTTGATGTTGAGGAGTTGTTCTTCCTTTGATCTTGCACATACTTGACGAACCTTGTTAGTATCAATTCAAGTTGTTTGTTAAAATGAAAATCTCGAGGGGGGGGGAGCTCAAGTGATAAAATACTTAGTCCAACAATATCCCACTTTTTAATGGTATCTAACAATGTGAACTTGACAAACAAACATATATAATAAGTGCATATCAAGTTCATACATTGTAACTTCAATAATAAGAATTCTTCCCCTTTTGATAACATCAAATAACGAAAAAGTAGCCCCCCTAATATATTGCATCTGGTAAAGACAAATAAGGAAAAAAAGTGCCATTCAACTATAGGATAGACCAAAAATTATAACTCAGAGATACGCAAAACATATACATGTCATTTCATTAAATGAAAGAATGTTTGTAATAACATGGTGTGACAAATGCGTAAATGGAAAAATACTGGAGTTAACATATACTCAAGTAGAAACAAAAAACTACTAATATAATGAGCCTAAATCTCCACTTATCACTAAGGATCCTAACATATTCTCCTAATGAGATGAAGTCTGATGTTAAGAGCTGGAGGAACGGTCATCCCTTGGTTGCTAGGGCGGCAGTAGGTGTCCCTCTATCAAATGCAGACGAGTGGCCTAATGGTCAAGGCGTGAATTAAAATTAGTGAACTCTTTGTCATATAGTCCTGCATATGTCCAAACTTAGCATAGAGGTATGCCGAGGAAAGAGACGTGTCAGGTTAAGGAGCAGCGCCTTTATATGATCTATATTGTTGAGGCTCAGCCGGCTATCGCAGTGGCTGCAAAATTAGTGGAGCAGGGAATGTCGAAGGGGGTTCCTGTGGAACCTCATCATCACCACCATCGTTGTGTGGGTACAGGAAATTATATCCGAGATAGTCACGCTCATCAAATTTGATGTCAAGATAGTGTTCATCCTTGGGGATGTCCTCCTCACGGATCCGGTGCCGCTCCATGCGAATGTAGCGATATTTCATGGCCTTCAAAGTGGCCATTTAGATGTAGTCACTAACAGAGAGTAGGCGACTTCCGATGCAAAGATCCACTTGGATAGCCTCAAAAAATAGGTCAGGATTGCGCATATGGGAGGGGTGCCCTGAGCCAGAGGTGGAGGTCATATAGGCAATGATGATATGGGGCAGAGTGATTGGTATCTTCCTCATGAGAGACCCAAGCACATTGAAGTCTAAAAAGTTGACATAGTTTTTGCTGCCACCATGAGGAAGAATAACCTCATGCAAGACCTTGTGAACGAGGTATGGCACAAGTTTGAAGTCAGTGTCAGTGACTCCAAATGGATAGACAGTGATTTCCCAATTCGACTGGGTGAAAAGTTTAGGTCCTCAAGTTAGTTAAACGGTCAGTCCCAGATATTTCTCATGAGAGTAGTGGTGGGAGTCTGAAGGGAAAATCTAAGAGATGAACTAGACTTGAGAAGTGATGTCGATGAATCGACCGCCAACCACCGACCAAATGACAAATTTGTTGGTGGTGATGAGATTCGAGTAAAATACTAGAACCAAGGGGGCATTAAAGGTTGCCTTGTATTGACAATAGGAAACCCACCCGAGTTTGGAAAGCACCTTATAGACCGAAAAGGTGTGCCTGTCGAAGAACTCAATGTCTACGATAGTGGGTTTAGGACTTTGGCATCCGTTAGCCGTAAGCTAATTGTCTTAAAAGCAAATTTGGTGGATGAAACACCATCGTGCTTGGACTTGGATCCACCCTCATGAAGCCGGGGATAGACTGGAATAGTGGGCAAGGTGTTATTAGAAAGTTGACAAGTGGATCTAATCGTGTTATGGATGGTGGATTAGGTGGCGGTCTGAGATAAAAAGAAGGTCTCGGTGTTGCTGTCAAAGGATGGTGGGGTGCCTCGATGGGTGGTGGGATGATGGGTGGTGGACTTGGGGACCATACAAATAGTTTTCCTTAAGTTAGACAATTCGACAAACACCTACAGGGTGCTAAGGGAGAGAGGAATGTGCGAGTGAATGACCGGTCAATGGATGAAACTTAGTAGGGAGAGGGTAGAGATGGTGGGAAATGGTGAGAAAAATATCGGGGAAACACCAAAGGAGCACGAGTGATTGATTGGTAAGAAAGGAGACATGGCAGGGAAAATGAAAAAGAAAGAGAGGTGTACCATGTTATGTCTTGAGTGGGTTTAAAAACTTGGCCTGAAACCCATGCCCATATTTGCTAGTGCGCTAATGCTATGGGCTAGCACACTAATGATCAGACCTAACGCATTAATAAGAGGGACCTAGCGCATTTACGGGAGGGATCTAGCGTGCTAATTGCTCTATGAGGTTTTTTGGTAAGAAATTTGATTTTGAATTCATCCCATACTCCTTGGATAACTCAAGACCAGTATAAAACATGGTTTAAATGCTCTAGAACATACTTAGGAGGTCGGGTTCCCGAATCATGTGTAATTCTTGCCTAATCTTTCAAAAATTGGTCTCTAAGCAAAGGCTTATTTATGATATAAGCTAGATGATCATCAATGGACACGTAAAAAGTTTGACATCCCCTTTTTGCATATGATCACGAAGAAAGTGGTGCCTAATATCAATATGGTTGGTATGGGAGCGTAACACTAGATTTTTTGATATGTTGACTGCACTTGTGTTAACATAATAGATTTCAATATAACCAACTTGAATTTGATAATCCTCAAGTTGTTGCTACATGTATAATAATTAAGCACAACAACTTTCGACTGCACATATTCGGCTTCGGTGGTGAACAATGCAACAAAATTTTACTTTTTTCTAAATTATGAGATTAATGAATTTCTTGACAAATGGCTTAATCCTAATGTACTTTTTCTATCTAGTAGACTCCCCGCATAGTCAAGATCAACAAAGCTTTCAGATTCAAACTTTGAGCTTTGTAGAACAACAATCCCAAATCTTGTGTCCCACTTAAGTATCGAAATATATGCTTGACACATTTTAAATGTGATTCCTTAGGCTTGGATTGGAACCTATCACATAAACATACACTAAACATGATATCCGGTCTACTAGCTGTCAAATCAAGGAGACTTTTTATCATGGCATGATATAGCTTAGGATCTATAGGCTTTCCTAATTGGTCTTATACCATTTTGATGGTGGAACTACTAAGAGTGTCAATGCCTTCAAATTATAAAATTTGAATATCTTTAGCATGTCCCTCACATACTTAATTTGATTGATGAAAATCTAGTGCTTGGATTGCTTTATTTACAAACCCAAGAAATATGTTAGTTCACCCATCATGCTCATTTCAAATTCATTAGTCATCAAAGATGAGAATTCCTCATCTAGAAATGCGTTTGATGACCCAAAGATTATATCATCTATATAGATTTGAATAAGAAGCATATCATGATTTTTAATCAAAATGAACAGAGTGAGATCATTTTCCATTCTTAAAACCTTTGTCAAGAAGAAATGCACTTAATCTATTATACTATGCTCTAAGAGATTGACTTAATCCATACAAGGCCTTTTCAAGACAATAAATATGACTTAGATAATCATGATCTTCAAAATTTAGTGGTTTTTCTACATATACCTCTTCATTTATGAAGTCAATCAAGAATGCACTTTTAAAGTCCATTTGGTATAGTAGAAACCCATTTAGCAAGCATAAACAAGCAACATTTGAATTGCTTTTAGTCTTGCTATTGCTACAAAGTCTTCTTCATAATCAATACCTTCTACTTGACTGTAGCCTTGTGCAACCAACCAAGCCTTGTTTCTTATAATATCACCTTTCTCATTCTTTTTGTTCCTAAGAACCCATTTGATACCTATGGTAATATGGTTCTTGGGTCTAGGCACTAAGGTTTATACCTTGTTTCTTACAAAATGTCCTAATGCCTCTTGCATAGCCATGATTAAAAACTCATCACCTAAGGTTTTATATATCTTAATGGTCTCAGTTTTAGGCACATACACAATATTCCTTTCATCTCAATTTAGTGAAAACCTAGTGGTTATGCCCTTATTTGGATCACCTAGGATTTGTTGAGATAGATGTCCCAAAAGAATTCTTGAGTTCTTTGGTACACTAAGTTTGATTTCCTTTCTCATCTCTACTTCTTTACCATTAGATTCTTGAGCTTGAAAGACATTATCATCATCATCATCATCATCATCATCATCATCATCATCATCATTAAGTCTCATTTGCTCCTAAGTGTGCATCAATTGCACATTAGGAGCTACCTCATCAAACTCAACATACACAGACTCTTCTATGATCTTACGTGATCTATTGAACACCCTATATGTCTTATTATGCAAGGAGTATCCTAGGAAAGTGCACACATTCGAATTTCGATCAGATTTGTCCAAATAATCCTTATCATTCAAATTTGTAATAAAAGTTACTATTTTAAACCAACCCTGGCAATTTTAGTTTGACTCTCACATTTTTCACTCAAATAAACTCATTCTAGTAGCATTTCAAAGTTAATACATAGAGCAAAAACCTTTGTCTTTGGTCTGACTTGAAATTAAAATGTTTTCTTGAATAAAAACTCTATGTAACTTGATGTTAAATTCTGAAATGTTGGACTGCATTGTTTTGATAATGTTGTGATGTTTTAGAAATAACTCACTCACTTATTGTTGGATTAATCTAAAAATTTTACATGATATTCTTAATTATGTAATGTAACTTAAGTACAAAAATCACGATTTTTGGAGCTTTAGTTCAGGAGAGATAAATTTAACGAGCTTGCTGGTCGGACTACCACGCAACTTTGAGTGACTGTAGTAAAATCGGGATATCTCCCTTATTATAAATCAGATTTGAGTGTACTTCACATTTTTACAATGCTACGTCACAAATATAGGATTTTCTTACAGGATATGTTTTCTAAATCTGGTCATTTAGATAGCCTAAATGAGCCTGAAATTCAGGCATCAAAACTATCAAATTTCTATAAAGTTTGGAATATGGCATTACTCTATTTGAGGACTTATAAGAATTGGAGGGGTAGATATGAGTCATAACAAGGCCATGTATTTTGACTATTATAATTTAAAAATAAGATTGAGTTCATTCATAAGAATATATGAATCAAATCACAAGGAATTTAATGTGATAAACTGGTTATGAGGTGATCAAACGACGTGAGCAAACGTGAGACAAATTTTGAAATTTGCATGATTGTTGTAAGTAAACCAGCTAGAGGCTCAATTCTAATTAATTTTCATATCCTTTTTTAATTCATGCCATTTTTTCAGTTTGGAGTCTATTTTGTATCATTGAGTGTTTAAGGCTTGAGCGTCTCAGGAAAGTACTCTTAGGTTTGGTGCTAGACGGACAAACGAGACTTCACTACAAGTACTGGGTCATAGGTAGTAGACGTGGGCGAGGTATTCGGGGCTTTACAAAGTAAAGCAACTATAAGTCCAATTACTCACAAGCCACCTAAAGCCTAACAACTCTTATGCATGCAAATATGGATGTGGATGAAATTATGACTATGTCTTTGATTTTGTACAAATCTCAATCACGAAACCAATCAAACAAAATCGATTTAAATGCGTTCGGTTTCAAAGCCAATGAACAAGTAGTTTCGACAAAAAAGAAATTAAGACCAAATACTTGTTCAAATCAGTTTTAGGGTTTGAAAAATAAAGTTTAAGCACAAAACCCAAGAAAAATATGCTTAAGAACACAACAAATGATTTTCACATGACAATCTTATTAAAAGATGTAATTTATGCACAAATGGAATATGAAATCAAGATTTCTTACGACCCAAAGTGGGAGTGAACAAAACCAGTTCAGGAGTGTTCGTTGCAAGCTTTAGGACACCTCTAGACACTAACTTTGCGATTGATTATGTAGCCTTAAATTACTCCAAGTGATTAAGCGCGAAAAATGAGTCAAATTGATAAAAAAGCTTAGACAGTGGAGAGTGTTTAAGCTTCAAAGGATAATTGTGTGTTCTAAGTTGTTTGTAAATGTTCTAAAACCCAATTTGACTATTTGTGACCGTTATCTCAATCCAAGGGCCTAAAATCAATCATTAATCCAAATTAAAGAGAAAAGTGTAAGCTTTTTAATAAGCTGTCAGGAGACTGATTAGCGCAATAGGTTAGACTATTAGAACGCTAACAAATAGGGACCAGAGACTAATTACCTTCTGGTTTTTGTTAGCAACTCCGTAACTCACCTACGACTCTACAAAACCCTTAAAAAATATTAGGCATGTTTAGTATGAGTCATTGGACCTATTTGCACATCCCAAATGTTTTCTCCAATCCTAAAAATTAAAAATCATGATTTCATGAAGCATATAATGGCTTATCTACAAATATTTTAATAGTGATTCAAAAATCATCTAAACTAATATGGGTACATTCAAAATTGCTCACAACAATTTTTTATATCTAATGCTTGCTTAAAAACATGTTTGTACAATTTGAAAGCATTTCAAGTCACGAAGTTTGAACCATTTAAAAATTGAAACTTGAACGAACTTGAGACTTTGTAAAACATGATATGCATGAGTTTAATGCATTTGACTTGTGCACTTGAACTTGTGTACCATACATAAGAAGTACAAATGATGATCATGACTTTCTGATATCCTTCCTTTTCCCGATACATTCTTAAGCTTTTTCAATCTCATTTCATCTAAGTCCACTTGAACTTGAGAAGTTGTTCTTCCTTTGATGTTGCACATATTTAACCAACTGTGTTAGTACCAATTCAAATTGTTTGATGACATCAAAGTCTCGAGAGGAGTCTAAGTGATAAGACACTTAGTCTAATATCATTTACTTTCCCGCATGTTATTTAGACTTGTTTATTTAAATTCTTGAGTTGAAATTGAAATTGTACTGGCTTTAATCACTAGAATTGTCTCCATCATTAGTGAATATTACAGATCTGCAAATGAGTAAAGGTAAGGAGCCGGTGGTTGGTACTTTCTTTGAGGACTCTTAAAATAGCTTCTCCTTTTGCTTATTGGTAAGTGTCTATTAGACTTATATACAGGGTTAGTTTAGTAGTATATTTGGTATAAATATATAAAATGAGCTCTAATTATTGGTATTTATGTACTTTTCAGCATACAAGATATAAAGGAGACAAAGGAGTGATTTCATGATGAAATAATGAGAAAATGCGCAAACACACACTTGACGCCATGACATGTACACTTGACAGCGTGGGAATAGACTACAAAGCATGGGCAAGGTGTGGAGAAGGTGTGAAGACAACAAAATAGGTGCAATACTGTTGACGTATTGGTGGCACTGTGGAGGTACACACTCGGCGTCGAGACATTACATACACGGCGTCAACCACTTACTGACAACGCTAGGAAATAAAAATAAAAGTATGAGAGTTCTAGTTTGTTTAGAATTGTTAATTAGGGTTTTTGATTTTATTCTAAAGAGTCAAAAAGGTATAAATAGCTATTAGAACGTGGTAAACACACCAATTATCATAAATTACAATGAATTACCACCAATTAGCATAGTTTACATTATTCTAGATTATTAAGAAGAGTTTTAGAGGAAAAGACATTAAAGACCCCAATTTTAGTTATTCGGTATTGTTTTCTTGATTTAATCTAAGTTACTTAACTCAATCTGCAATGAATACCATGATGTGTACGTTGATTTCAATAATGACTGAGTAGTTTGTTTGTCTTAGGGATCAGTGGATCCTATGGTATGAATGCTATGCTAAAGGAAGTATGAATAGATTGTAAAGTCAAAAAAGTGCAATTGTTAGAATTTATATTGATTCTATACGTAATGTTATGAACATCTTAATCATGTGTGTGTTGATTAGAGGTTTTAGAAATTACCATGGCCATTAGAGCTTTTATTATGGATGATAAAACTGTAAAATATATAACATCGATAGATATTTATGGATTAAGGAGGCATGGATATTAAACTTAAAGGGTTATGAATATAAAGATTTGGAACATAACGCAATATGGAACTTGCATTATTCACACCAATATGTGGAATTCTAGTTTGCACATTAGGATATTTTCCACCACGACAGTGCGTTGCAGTGAATCTTAAGAAAATCTATTTATTCTAATTGGGCATTGCACATGCATAATGAAGATGAAGGAAGTAAGATATGAAAGCATAGTAATTCATTACCTAGGTGAAGTTGTGAACTGAGGTTTTCTTAATATTCACACTAACTAAAAAGAGACCTTCTTAGCAATAGATTGAATTTAACTAAGTGACTCATATGCAACACACCTTTCCACGAGGACGATATCTGTAATCAACACTAGTTAATTAAATTACTATTATAATCGAGCCATTATACTTGCGGCAATGATCATTTCCTTGTAGGTTTTATGTTTTTTTAATTACATATTATGATATTTTGTACACCAGGGATGCATTATAGGTACTGAGAGACACTTATGAATTGTATATTGCTTTGTTTACTTTCTGCACTTGGTCACCACATATATAGTTAATATATATATATATACGAAGGGTTCCACACATAGGTTGTCCGACTCTTTCTTTTATTTGTTTAGTTTATTTAATTTTATAAATTGCTTCTACTAAATCAATAAATCTTGCAAAACATTAATAACTCAACTTAAAATTATTAATTAACTTATAATGATGGATCAAAAGGCTGAGTAAGCTTACATTGACCTTGTGGAGGCCAACTCAGTGGTTCACGTAGGCTTAGGTCAGACGGGGCTCAATTTGTGGGGAATTGGGGCCGTCACCTTTACATAAGTTTTGAAAGAAAACATATAATATTTACATCATTCTTACTTTATGACATAAAAATGGTAAAATATTTATATTTTGAAGCTATGATTTAGATGTGCTTCAATTAAATAGAATTGATATTTTTTTGTAATTATATATAAGGAATTAAAATTTAAAGGATGAAAAGAATCAATTTTTTTACCCTATTGATTGTTTTCCTTAGATTGTATATGCACTTGAAGAGTTTAAAGGAATTGATTGCCTTGTGTTAGACATAAAAATAGGTAAAAAATCGTAAAAATAGCAAGATAAACAAGACATATTTCTAAGAATCTTAAAACAACATTACTACTTAATCGAAACGAAGATAAAATGTGATTAATACCACAATTAAGGGAAGAAATAGGCATTGTTTGAATTAGCCAATATCCTTATATTTTTCCTATTATATTCTCTATTAGACAATTTAAGCTAAACTAACTTGAGTTTCTTTGGTACCTATTATTAAACCTAAAGCTAATAAGCCTAAGTCTTTACATAGTTGGAAAAAAACTTACTTGATTATTCTAAGAGTGATAAGTGCTAACGGGAGTTTAAAAAAATAGAATTTCACTTAAAACGGTATCAACCGGAAATGAAGTAGGGAACCATGTGGTTTTAAAAAGTGAGATAAATTAAAATAATATAGATATATGAATATATAAAAAGAAAAATGAGAAAAAGAAAGAAGAAGAAGTTTATTAAAACTCCTCAAATAAAGATTTAGCTCGAGTGTTTATAGCTAACTTGAGAAGGGTTTCTTTTCCAATATTTGAACACTATAATAATATCTTATTTCTTGGTACCTTAACTTAGCCAAAATGACCTTAGAAATCACGTCCTATTAACTTTGGTTGTGGTTATGTTTTAATGATGGAGATTGATTTGGTAATTCTTGTATATGAGATTCTTGGTATTAATTAAACTATAAGCTTTGATGTGTATTGCATAACGAGTTGTCATTAATGGTTGTTATTTAAATTCTCCCGAATCTACTTAAGTTTATTTCCTTGAAGGTGATGTTTTTCTATTTGATGATCACTTTTGTTTAATTTAAGTATTCTAAAATCAGTAAAGGATGATAAAAGAATATAATTTGGAGTATTCGTTAGCTCGGAATTGCAAAGTGCTGAGTTTGGGCTTATTTGATAAGTCAATAAGTAAATAGTGTTTTAAAGTATATTTTCGCATTATTTTGAATGTAAAGACTATATAACATTAGGTTTTCTCTTGTTTTTTTATTTCAAGTTAAAATAAGGAATAATGAAATGAAGAATATTCTCAAATCAAACATAAATTTTTGCACGAATTTGTGATAGAGAGCCTCATTGAAGTGAAGAACATTCTCAAATCGCTACTTGAATTGATGATAAACATTCAACTATTTTGCAAAGGACTCAAGGATTTACATTAAATCCCGAATAGATAAGGAATCGTTGAGGTTGGCCACAGGGGGCCAGGGTATCCCTGCGGGGAATAGGGATTCCCTGCGAAGGGGATGAGGATGGGGAATTGAAATGAGTATGGGGATAGGGATAGGGAAGATATTGGTTCCCCACACGGGAATGGGGATGGAGATGGGGAGGAAAATATCTCCATGGGTATCCCTGTAGGGATTACCCATTGGGTATCCCCGTGGGGAATCCCTTTCTGTCATGAATAATATATCTTGTGTTTTGTATATACGCACATAAAATATTAGTTAATGTGTAGGAGTATATACATTATACAAGGGTTTATATATTACCATAAAAAAATATAAATATATAATATAATGCACACCAAGAAACATATTGAAGTATATTATATAAAAATATAATCATATGATAATTAATCCAAAATATATAGTATATATGTTTCTTAAAAAGATATATACTATAGTAGCCATTTATTAACCTAGGTATACTTGTTGCACTATTTGCACATCAACTTTGATACTATATGTATATATAGTATTAGAAAATATGTAATGATACACTTAGAAAATATTATTCTTTTAATTTTATATAATATTATTACATTAGAACTTACAAGAGTAGGAGGACCGAAAAAAAAAATTATTACTTGACTATTATTAGAGAGAAAAGGGGGGGAGGGGATGGAATAAACATAATATTCCACCACCAATATATGCTTAAAACGAAATAAAATTTATTAATATCAAATATCAAATGTATTAACTCGTGCTATCTAGAATTTGCTAAATATATATATGAATTATTTTTATTACAAAATTGATTAATTATATGTTTTGAATTGGTTGTCATCATATTATTAATTGAATAAGGATTCCCCATGGGGAACTAAATGATGAATAATAAATCCCCACAGGGATTCCCCATCTCTGCAACCCATCTCCGCAGGTATTAGTTGAGGTTGGGGATGGAAATCTATCCCCGCATATGGTTGGGGAAGGGGATGGGGACGGGGACTTACCCCATCCTCGCCCTGCCCTATTGACACTACTCGGCCACAAGAATTTTATATTTAAACTAAGAATTTAATTTTGATTAGGATAATGTATTATTAAATTACTATACATGGGAGGTTAGGGTTTCAAAATAAAAATTACCTAGCTTCATATATCATTTATTTTCATATTTTCATTGTCATTGCTAAGGAGAACTCGAGTTTGGAGATTCTGTATTAATATAGAGGTATTTCTCATTAATGTCTTTTTTATTTTATAATGTTCAAGTTTAATATGAGGGACTAGTTTTTTAATCTAAACCAAGATATTAACTAAACCAATTGTAAAAGTCACAGTTTATGAGGTTATGAACTTAATGCTTTAAATTGCTATTGGATTCTATAATTCACAGTTTTAACTAATTGTTTTCATGCATTACAATCCATGAAACTAGACTTTTCATACATAGTGTACAATATGTTTTGTGAATGATAGGTTCTAAATCTAGATTTATTATAAGTAGTAACTATGATCTATTCAAAAGGTCTTTAAACTATTGGGAAGTCTTAGGTGAATTATGTTCTAAGTTTAGCATTTAATGACATATTATCATTAATTATTCATTAATAGTAAGTGTTTTCATATAATGTAATGTTGTTTTGTTATTATTAGACACTTTGAGCATTTGAAGTAATTATAGGGATAAGATTAGGATATGAATATGAGTCGCTTGAATCTATCATTGGTAAAAGAAATACTAGCTGATTTGAAAGAATTACTAAAGCTTACTTATGATAAAGGTTTATCGATCTCATGAAACCTGTGACTAGACTATGACTAGGGTTATAATAGCCATATTTTAGGTTTGAATGCAATTTGGTTTAGGTTTCATTGTATTTAGTTTAGATTTGTTTAAAATTGATTGTTCGATTTTAATTCGTAATTAGATTACTTGATTTCGTTATTGATTTGAGTTAATTAGTTTATTGCTTTAGTTTAATTAGAGTATTTAGATTCAATTAGTAGAAAATTAGTTAATGACAAACAAAAGAAAAACCTATAAAAGTATAACTAAAGAAGTTTGCAAAAATCTATGTGGAGACGATCCCACTTACCCTAACTACTAATCTATAAGTATCATAAAAAAAAAGAATTTATCGTACACGCTCGACATGTGTCATGGATATTGATAAGAGCGATCCAGTGAGCTGGCTCAGGGTTCATATCGATGGATGTAAAGAAAATATCAAAACTAGAATGATATCACGCGGCAAGCTAATAATCCTATAGAGGATGATGCACGTAATGAGACACTTCAAGGATAGTAGGGGCATGGTATTGTTCAAAATCAGACAAATTTAGTGGAAGCATGGCTAGAGGAGTCAGTGCTAGTGACGAACATTGTTGAATATGTTCAGGGATTTAGTACTCACCTATAGAGTAGGTTGAGCCTTGACATATTGGAATGAAATCACGACAGATTAGTCAGGCTTCCCTTCACAGTAGAGGAGTTTGGATACTACACGGGTGATAGGAGACCAATATAGTGAAGGAATGTTTGCTTATATTCCAATTATGATCGTAAACTAGGCAGGTTAGTTGGGCATGGATATAATATTGAGGTTATAGATCGCGAAAAGTATCATCAGGTATGACACATGATTGCAATGGATGATATATCGCCGGGGAGGCTCGATATTTGTATCACCTTTTGCACACAACTACATCTCGATATGATACTGTATCTCAAATATCGATACAGGGGATAGAGGATATGCCTAAGGAATCTTATCGTAGTTCAGGGATCCGTGGAAAAGGACCTTGTTTTATGTGCGGTGGTTACAAAAACATTACCATTTCAAGATTGGCAAGATACCAATGACGTTTTTTAGTGAAAATTAAACTTGGATCTCTTACGATATTAAACGATCTTGATATGTTGATTCAGGGTAGAGCCTCAAGATATGTAAGGTCACACAAATAGGAATCATGTAGATTCGCTAGTGTTTTCCTACTACAAGAACATATGAGAAGGAAAGCACATATTAGAACTTAGAAAAATTGAAATAATGGTGTCATAAACCTTACTTATGTGGAAGAGTTCCACTGAGTCGAAGCTAAGTGGTTTAAGTTTTGAAGAAAACTTGCAATTAGGGCCTAGTTGATCGTTAGAGGTAAGATAAGGGTGCCTCGAATGCAAAGAAGTGTGGTGCGTCCTCTTAAAATCGAGCAAATTCCTAAAATTTAAATTTCACGATGAAATTCCCTTTAGTTATGAAGATTGTGATGTCCTAAGTTGGTTGATCTTGATATAGCAAAAGTAATAGGGATTAACGACTGTTAATTCGAGCTAATGTGTAAATCATGGTTAAATTTTGGGCACGAGGACCGAAACATGTTATCTTTGTGTGGTGCGCACACTATTATGCGTATTATTCTAAATAAATTGCATCCCTTTAGTATTTTAAGGCTTCATGGTGTTATTCTTGAGTTCAATGTGAATGATGTCTCACATCAGGATACGCGTTAGCGCGGGGTATTGGACTAGTCGATAGTTAAGGGGGCTTAATGTAGCTTAGTTGATACATAAATGAGCCATGATGTTAACAACTAAGCTATATGAATGAATTTGTGAATTAGGTCCCCAATAAGTATAAGAACTATTTAATACAGGTCCAAGTTAGTGTTTAGAATTAAAAGCCTTATATGTGCTTTGGAGTGGGTGCATAAAAGTCACACTACAAATATTTCAAGTCTTGAACTAAAGGTGTTGGAAAATTTGTGACCACTTGTTGAGGGGATTGTTGGCTAATTGTAGAACAGAAAACTTGAATAACAACCACAAAATGAGATAGGGTGTAGTAGACTTGATGAGAAAGTCACATTATGCTTTCACTTGTATTTTGAGAAAGTGAGCAAACGTGAGGACGATAAGAAAATGGGACATAGTGGAATCGATCGAACCTTATGGAAATGATTAAATTGAAGTCCGAGAACTCCAGATCTAGTTACAATGACACTAGGAAAATGTGGCTCTAGGCAATATGGAGTGGATAAAGCTTGAAGCAAGGTCGAAACTACATGAAAGGCCCTAAGTAAAGCTTCAATATTAACCTCTCATTCTTGTTTCATCTTGAAGATCTCTTTGTTATTAAGTTGTTGGGACTCAAAGGAGTTAGACCAACCCCTATTTGATGGAGGTTCCATGGTCGGAACCTAAGTTTTTATTGTTTTGTTATTATGTGGTTGTAAGTCCAAAATTAGGTTGCCCAAAACTTGCTGCAAGAAATGAAGCCAACTACAAACTAAGAAAGCAGCCAATCATGGCTTAATAAGCTATGACTTAGTCAGTCACAACTCAGTCGGTCTTGCCACAGTCAGATAAGGGTAACACAGGTCATGTTTAACCCAATCTAGGCTCTACCAAACGAAGTTATCACAGTTGTTATAGTAGTATGACCTACCACAGTCAGAAGGGTGGTTGCTTGTAATGACAAAAATTCCTAACCCTTGTTTTATCGGTAATCAGGACCATCGACCCACGACGTAGGACCCGCCGATCGACACACGGATTGACCTTAGTACAAGGTCGAGGTATATTTTGAATTTGTTTGGTGATTTCCTAGTATGTGTGAGTATGTGAGGATTATTAAATCACATTTTCATTTATTATTTATACGCATTGGGACGCGAGCAGGGACATGCATCGAGATCCATATAGACGTGGGAACCGGGTAGAGAGTGATTGTTAAGTTCTTAAATTAAAATGTACACACATTAATGGAATCATATTATATGTATTTAAGTTATTTGAATTATAGTAAGCAAATTACACAAATCAAAGTACTTAAGTCTATTTAAATAAACATAGACCATAGATAAACATCGAGATACGTGTTGGAATGAAATCCATGAGAATTGTGTAAAGATTTGTTTTAGTATGAGAGTGTAAGTGGAGTTGTTGGGATGGATAAAGATCATTGATTTCACATCTAGATGAACAATGAAAAAAAAGATGAAGGGTTGGAAATGATTCATTAGCATATATAAATACAAGTGTGATATTCTTCCATGCAAACAAAGAAAGAAAATTCTAGAGTTCTTGCTTGTAGGACACAAGGTCTGAGGAAGGAAATTGAAGCAATCTCATCTACAATTTAGAGAATCAAGTCTAGGAGACCAAACAAGGGTCTTAGGTATGTGTTTTCTTCGCATTTCAAGTTCATGAAGTAGGGTTATCAAAAATTTTGATTTTTATGAGTCTTTAATTTTGAAAAAAACTGAAGATTTGGATTCCTGAGGAAATTCCACACAATTTTCTATAAAGAAGTTTAGGATTTGATGTTGTTTTGGGAAAGTTATGATCGATCAAGATTTCTATTTGTTTTCGAACAAAATAAGGATTTTTGAAACAATTAACTTGTTTAATTTGAAAATCATTTTTATAAAATATGTTTTTGATATGTTGATGGTGTTTGGGACTCTTGGTGAAGGTCACAAGGGTCCCAAGGGTTAAAATTTGTTGTTGACGTGATGGTCATTTTCGTATATATTTAGATGTTGGAGAAGATAATGAATAGTGTCAGTGCCTACAAAGGGTCGCATGTGCCTACAAGACATGTACCCATAAGGCACATCTGTGCCCACAAAAGGTCGCATGTGCCCATAAGGGACGTATGTGCCCGTAAGGGACTTCTGTGGCCACTAGAAATGTATGTGCCCATAAAACTCATGTGTGGCCACAAGAGAATTTTGTGGCCTTCAGAAATGTATGTGCCTATAACCATAGGGATTGTCACAACAATGTCATTACAACTTTACAATATAAAAGGTATCTAAAGCAACTAAACTAATGCAATACTATACTAGGAACCTAGTGAATCTAGTGTCGGATATTGGATGTGCAGTTTGAGGCGAGTGGTGGTCGGAGTAGTTTGGTATGTTGCATGGTTTGAGGTAAGTAAGCCTGTCGAACATTCATTTCCATTTTAATTCCAGTTACTTTTGAAATATAGTCACTTGGATTGATTTGTATCCTCTTGAACTTCTCCATGCCATGATATTTATGTGGGTGCTGCCTATGCTTAGTTTAAGTATTAAAAAATCATATTTGATTTAGTTCATGGCTATTTGTTTTGTTCAGTTTCTTATCACGTGTTGGACTCTTTAATGTTTTTGATCTTTTGACTTGTGTTTTGTGAAATAGCAAGCTATTGTATTATCAACTTGAGTTCCTCACCTACGTTTTCATATGTTTGTGTGTTGGTCTTATTTAGGTTGATGTTAGAGGATGGTAGTGTTTGTGATGTAGTCCACACATTTGGGTTCCTTGACTTTATAAGTTAACACGGCACACGAATTTAGAGTCCTTAGGGATTTCAAAACTCCTCATTGTTTGATGTGATGTAGCTCACAGCCAAGTATATAAAGTGATGTGATGAAGCTCATGGCTGACTGAACCTCGATTTGGGTGACTATCTGGTCTGTTCATTTTGTTGTACTTGGTACCTATTTGCATACATGGCTTTCAGCTTTTCTTTTGTAATTATTGTATGCTTTCAGTTACCGTTTCTTGTATATTTAGAAATGTGAATTAGAGGCCGCAAGATTTGCTCACTAAATTTTCATCTTTGGTGACAATTGCAGATTCGTCGACTAGCAGACCGGAGAAGGAGAAGATCGATGACTACCTATAAAGACTCGACCACTATCTGCTACCATATTTTGCAAATTTCACTTGTTTATATTTATTACATATATCTTTTATATGTTTTGTGTTGCATATTGGGTTGAGAGACTAGACTCCCTAACTGATGCATGATGTTATATTATTTCTCGTAACTTTTGATATACATACATGTGATCAATTTTTTGGTTTTCACATATAGGTGTTTTATAGTTGTTTCTACAATAATATTAAGACTTCCGCTAATTTATTAAAATGTATAAAAAGTTTATCTACTTTAAAAATCACGAATAATGAGAAACAAATTATATTTATCATGAACACGAGTTACGAGGATAATAAGTGAAAAGGGTGACTAATATGTTGTTAAGTCCTACTTAGCTGGGTTAGGGCTTAATAATAGGATTTAGTTGGGCGGTGCCCTTTTTATAGGCTCGTGACGTCATAGTTTGTATTAGAAACAATGTTTTTGATAAGTATCAAAATAAATTTGAATAAAAAACAAACATTAGAGTAAAAGAAAAGGAAGATCCTTACTTAGAGATTATAAGTTGGGAAGTAAGCGAAGGTGAGTTGGGATGATTGTATGTACATGTTATGATTACGTATGTATTTCTATATGGTATTTGAGTAGTAGCTAATTTCTTGTCGTGATTAACTTGCAGACATCGATTGAAGACCCACGCGACGGAGGAGATGCTAGCGCTAGCGACATTTAGCCTCCTACTATGACTGATAGTTTTCAGAGGTTGTTTAACCGGGGTGCAGCTGAGGGACACTAGTTGACTAAGTTCAAAGCTTTTATGACGGCACGCATGGCCGCGTATACACCAGCTACTCCCGCTACGGCTACTACGAATGTAGCTTTTTCTACACCTGAGATATCGAATGCACCAGTCATTAATACTGCAGAGCCACAAGCACTGGTACTACTAATACCACAATCGTCGGTAGAGCCGATGTACCGGTGTCCACTTAAGTTACCGATTGTGACTGTGTCGACAGTACATGCTGTTGAGATTACTTCTACTCCCACACCTACCACTTCTAGTTATGCCCTGATTGAGGTTGCCAAGCTAGTGAGGAGCTCAACTGGTAAAGGCCACTGTATTTCTTAAAAGGAGGGACTATGAAATGATTAAGAAATGGATCATATCACAGGTGAAACTTCATCTACTTTTAGGCATTGAGGATTGGTTGCAACCCGTTCTTTCTTACTACACCTTGGAGAATGGTGCATATGTTTGTTGGTACACTACTGTGGCCAGTAAATGCAGCTTCACTTCTTAGGCAGATTTCAAGAACGAGTTATACAAATAATATTTTTTTACTTCCATGATGAAGCGACTAAAGAAAAAGCTTATGAACCTGAGACAGGCTGAGGGAGAGTCACTGATGGTGTATCGAGACAGATATGGCTATCTGAGATAGTTCGCTGGAGACTTTGTGACTGATAATGCATATGATGCCATTTACTTTAGGGACGTATTGAAACTGGATATAACACATCATGTTGTCAATATTGATGCTCAATCTCGAAAGGAGATGTATGAGCGGGCACTTGCTATTTGGAGTTATGAGCTGGGCAGAGTAGCAAAAAGACCGGGTAGCATCACAGGCTAGACTTCAGACTTTAAAAAGAGGTGGAAGGCCAAGGGACATATGAAATTGGACAAGGGATCCTAGAGAGGCAGAGCACCGACAGCTCCCATATTAGTAGTGCCCTATACACATCCTCATGTATTCATACAGAGTACAGTTAGAAGAGCACTTTTACCACCTGCCATCATACGAATAGTGCCAGCATTGTAGGTACCTCGATAGTAGTAGTAGGGTGTCTGAGGCGGAGGTAGAGGCCGAGATGCGCCTAAGTAGGGTCAGAGAGAGGCTGAGGGTTAGACTCAGCAGTTAGGTCGGCATAAGCAAATCATGTGCTACAGATGTGGCCCGATCAAGTATATGGCTAGGGAGTGCCTATAGCCTGCAATCGTCTACCTAGAGCTGGGTAGAAAGGGAGCCCACGTAGTGCTACAGCCAGATCTTGAGGCCACACACGTACTTATTGATGGTATGGTTTCCGTTTGTAGTAAAGATATGCATGTTATGTTTAATTCTGGATCTACTATTTCATATATCGATGGTTGCATGATAGGCATGAAACGATTGACATCTATTAGGGTTAGTGTATATTTGATATTGAGTACCGTAGTGGTGGATAGAGTGTACCTATGATGACCCATTCTCAAATTAGGATGGCGCCTGATTTAATCATGTCATTAAGCCCATAATGCTACCATATAGGACTTAACAATGTATTAGTCATCCTTTTTAATACACTTAAAACATTAGTTATTTTTCTAATAAACCTTACACCACTCTTAAAGTTAATAGTATTTATTAGTAAATTAAAATTTTACACAATTTAAGGATTATTTAGCGGAAGTCTTGACAAATTAGCAGAAGCCTTTTATATAAAACCCCAGCATATGAAAAATTAGGAAACATAGATAACATGCATATATTTAACAAATGTTGATAACTACATATCAACACGTGTCTGGTCGAGTAACTATCTATCAACCCATAGTATATGTCCGCAAGAGCAAATAAAGACATATATAAAAGTCATACAATAAAACAAAAACCTATAAAATCATATCTAGCATCGCTCTATTGGCTTAGAGGTAGTCGCCAATCTTCTCCTTGCCCAATGTGCTACTTGATGAATCTGTACCCACTGTCATAAAAAGGACAGTGAGTACAGGAAAATAGAAAGTAACACTAAGTGACATTTGTTCACATTTTCAAGTATACAACAAGTATCTAAAGTCATAACAATAGCAACTATGCTGAAAGGAAATCATGCTATAAGATACTTTAGTTAAGTAAAATGAAACTGACACTCTGCTAAGTAGTAATGATCTAATCGGTCGTGAGTTACATCACATCAACCTTTTCCATTATTAGGGCATAATCAATTATTTTAAGATGCCTTCACATCATTATAAATGCCCTTTCCATATATGATACTCATAAGTGCCCCTTATATGTGATGTATACTTGCCAATAACCCCGGGTCACATACCTCGTGTGCTGCACAAGCTAGTGCTGAGATCTCGATAACCCCAGAAGTCCAATGACCCCGTGTGTCGCACACATCTCTATCATATCATGGTCCTAGATGAGAACTACTTTCATAACCCAATAAATGACATGGTTTAGGAATCCAACAAGATTAATTGCATATCTAACGCACAAAGAAAAATAGATTACAATACCCTCACACACCTACCTAATAGAATGCTATTTCAATAGACTAGATATCTCCACAATCAAAAATGACATAGCACAAGATTTAGAGTCAATGAAACCATTTAATAAAAAACCAATACCATGATAGTATAATCATAAAATGAGAATAAACAACAAATCATGGCATGTAGAGTACAAAGAACAATTTATTTCAAATAATTGAAAATGAATAACAGTTGGGACATATGCCCTGGGCCAATCTAGAAACAGTGTTTATCTTATAATTTTAGTTAATAAAATAGATGTTTTCATTTGCTGTTTTATTATAAGTGATTGCATGTTTACCATATAATAAAATCCATAGGCATTCGTTGAAATATCATAAATGTCCATAGTCGGTCATTATACTAGAGCTATAATGAATTAAGACTAGTGTGAATCTTGATTGATGGTCATATGATAATCATGCGTATAGGGATATGAATCCCGATCATGAGTACTTATTACGGAACAAGGTACTGGACCGACCCGCTATGAGAACACCACATGGATTAAGACATATGTGTTACTCATGATAGGTATATCATTTAGTCATTCGACTTGAAATTAACATAGACTTCAATATTATGAGCATGGTAATTTGACATAATCAAACGTTGTCTTTAACCGGATGATTATAAATATTTCGATTGGTTACCATGTGAATAATATGTGAAGGTGTGTAATCAAGATAGAATTTGTCACTCTCGTATAGAGAGATATATCAGTTGATCCCTCGAAATGATAAACTAATAATGGCCAAGTCCATGTGAATTGATATGATCAATGTTACTTGGATTATTTTTAGTTTACCTAAAGTTCGAGACTAGTACGATTGAACATTAAGGGTGACATTTCATGCCTTATATTTAATCAAAGGATATCACATGACAAAAGGATATGATATATGTTATACATTAGATTGTATCGATGTTGATATTCATGCTACTTGGATAGTCATAATGCTTTGCTAGAAACCGCTTATGATTGGTGTACCAAAATGGTTTTGGTTCACTGACTACATCGCATTAACCTATTGGGTCGCACACAAAGAATGGGTTTGCGCAATTTCAATTAGTCCAGAGGAATGAATTTTATATGATAAAACTCATGACATAAAAGCCATTTGTTATATGATAACTTATTAATAGGGGCATATATGTAATTTGCTTAAACTGCCTAAATACAATAGTTGTATTACGAATATGATTTTAAGTGAGATCTTATCTATACATATAAATAAAGGGTGAAACCCTAAAACAAATTTAAATTTTTCATTTTGCAATTTTCGAGTTCTCTAGATTTTTGGAGAGAGAATAAAAAACATTTTCTATCTCTTTTGGGGCTAGTACCCCAAATTGTGGTCATCGTTTGTGTGTGGATTCTGATAGAGGACGCGCACTGAAACGTTTTGGAAATTGAACGATTAGAGAACAAAATCATGGATTAAGTTATGGTTTACTTTAGTAGATCTAGTTTAATGGAATTTATTTCCGATCGTGTTGGGGTTTTTCAAAATTTTATTTGAATTTTCCACTACGTATAAACCCCAAAACCCAACAGTGGTATCAGAGCCTTAAGCTCAGTTCTATTAAAGGTTTGCATGTTTTCTCTGATGTATATATGATATATGTGTGAAAACATGATCTTGATTAATGTATATATGATATACATATAGATTTTGTGATAATTGTTAACAAGAATTGGTTTAAAGCATGTTGTTGTTAATTCATGTATATTGATACATACATATGATTTGATTCAATGATAATATTCATGTTTAGAATATTTCGATTAACATATAATATTGAACGATGCGAATTTTTTATGTTCATGGTAGAATTCATGTTTAGCTTAATATTATTCTGATGTTTAATATATATTTCATTTTTTCGATAATTATGTATGTCTCCATGATAGAAATCATGATTAGGTTAATATGATTAATTTAATATGATTCTTATGTTGAATGCATGATTAATATTTCAAAATTGGTTTAGATAATATATCTCATTTTAGTAATCCATTAATATATTCATATAAGATAGGAGATAGACCTGTAATCGGATTATTAGTACAAATCCTATAAAATAGGAAATATATATAACAAATATTAATTGGATAAGGATTCAAAGTATCTTAAAGTCTAATTAGATTAAAATAAGATATTAAGTTAAAGGTGGGCCCGAGTTAATTAAAAATAATTTAATTAATATTTTCAGAATGAAGAAAAAGGGCAGTTTTGGTTAATTGGATTGACTAAAATTATGAAAAATTTTAGGCGAATTTTAATTTTCGGCTAGCGGGACCGTCGCACTAACTGTTCGTAGTGCAAGGAAATTAGTATAATAGTCAATATTAGTAAAATTTTCTAACTTGTTTAGTGATTGTTTATGCATTGTAATATATGATATTTATCTTATTTTAATTATGATCACTAAAACAAATAAAAATCCCTCTTACAAATTTTAAGGTAAGTGCCAACCATTCTAAAACACTTATCAAGGCTTCGACGATATTAATATGGGTCTGCCTTCGCAAAGTGCATTTTGTTATCTTTGTGAAGCAAGTTGAGTAACGGTTACTCTATTGTTTGAAATGGTTAGACTTGATAAAGCTATCAAAACGGTTTTGGGCTTTAGGCACTAGATGAGATAAAACATGCTAAGACATAAGATGTCATAATCTCATAAAATAACTAAAAGTTACATATAATGTAATTGGTAATTGGTACATACCTAAATAACCTAATTCGAAGTGTCATGCCTTAGCTATCTTGGAATTAGGTGAAATATGAATTTTAGTCCCTTAAATTAACATAGTATTTTTAAGGAGGGTTGTTAATTTAGTGAGAGTTTATTCATTTATACTAAAATGAACTTTTGCATAATCTTTGTTGTAGATCTATGGCCTCTTCAAATCACACTAATCCCTTGTCACTGCGATCCATCATTGAAAAATATAAGTCATCTGAGACAAACTTTCTTGACTGGTTCAGAAACTTGAGAATTGTTCTTAAGCATGAACGCAAGTTGTATGTCCTAGATGATCATATTCCTTAGGAACCACCAGCCAATGCCTTAAGAGTCGTGAAGGATGCACATACTAAGCATGTCAATGACTCAACTGATATTGCATGCACTATGTTGGCAACCATGGTTTACGACGCTGAAGGAAATGTTCCAATAGCAGGCTAGGCAAGAAAGGTTCGAGACAGTCAAGAACCTTCATTCTTGCAAAATGGCTGAAGGTGCATCAGTGAGTCCTCATGTTCTGGAAATGAAGGGCTATATTGACAATCTTGACAGACTTGGATTTCCCATAAGCCAAGAGTTGGCTACGGATTTGATCCTGAATTCATAGTTTGATAGTTATTCACAATTTGTGATGAACTATTACATGAATAACATGGAGTAGTCTATCTCAAAGTTGCATTTGATGGTAAAAACTGCATAGTAGAATGACAAAAATCCCATTGCTGATGTGTTGATGGTTCATAAAGGAAAGGCTCTGAAGAAAAAAGGGCAAAGGCAAGGCTAAAGTTGCCAAAGCTGTTGTGACTGTCTTAAAGCTTATGGAACAAGTCAAGCCTCATGTAGCTTCTACTTCACAGTCCCAAAAGGAAAAGTAAAAAGAAGGAAACTGTCATTTCTGCCATGCACCTGGGCATTGATTTAGAAATTGCAAGCTCTATCTTGAAGATCTAAAGAAAAAGAAGTGTAGTGTGACTACTGCTTTAGATATTTATGTTATTGAAGTCAACTTGTCTACTAGTGATCCCTAGGTATTGGATACCGGATGTAGATCTCACATTTGTATTAATGTGCAGGGTCTCACAAAAAAAAGAAAGCTAAATAAATGAGAAGTCACTCTACAAGTTGGAAATAAAGCAAATGTTGCTGCATTGGATGTAGGATGTTATGAGTTAATTTTACCTAGTGGACTTTTTTTAGTTTTAAATAATTGTTATTATGTCCCTACTTAGAGCAGAAACATCATTTCAGTTTCATGTTTGGATTTGGATGGTTTTAATTTCATTATTGCGAATAATAAATGCTCAATTTCTCGTAAAGATGTTTTCTATGCGAATAATGATTTGTGTAATGGTCTTTATATTCTAAACATGAAAAGGTCCATAGATAATCCTATTCTTAAAGTAAATACAAAGAGGTACAAGTCAAATAATTTGAATCAAACCTACCTCTGACATTGTCATCTTGGCCACATAAATGAGAAACGCATTTCTAAACTACATAAAGATGGACTTTTAGATTCATTTGTTTTTGAATCATATGAAACATGTGTATCTTGTTTACTAGGCAAGATGACAAAGAGTCCCTTTACTGGACACAATGAAAGGGCAAGTGATTTATTGGGTCTAATACATATGTGGTCCTATAAACATAATGGCTAGAGGTGGTTATCAGTACTTCATTACATTCACTGATGATTTCAGTAGATATGGTTACGTGTATCTCATGAAACATAAAGATGAATCTTTTGAGGTGTTTCGAACATTTCAGAATGAAGTGCAAAATCAACTTGGTAAAATTATTAAAGGACTTCAATCAAATCGATGTGTTGAATATTTGAGCCAACATTTTGATGATCATCTTAAAAATTGTGGTATTGTCTCACAGTTAACTCCACAATGGAATGGTGTTTCTGAGATGATAAATCACACTTTATTGTATATGGTTCGATCTATGATGAGTCATGTAGTTCTTCTTATTTCCTTTTGAGGTTATGCCTTAGAAACTGTTGCATTTACACTGAATCATGTTCCTTCTAAAGCGGTTGATAAAATACCACATGAGATGTGTTTCGGAAAAAGATCAAATTTGTTTTTCATTAAGATTTGGGGCTGTAAGGTTTTTTTACGACGATAAATCTCAGAAAAATTATCAGCCAAATCTACCAAGTATGTATTCATTGGTTATCTTAAAGAAACTAGAGGATAGTACTTTTATAATCTCATTGAGAACAAAGTGTTTGTTGCTCGGAATGGTGTCTTTATGGAAAAAGAATTTATTTCAAAAGACAACAATGGGAATAAAGTAAGTTTTGAAGAAGTTCAAGAACCACAAATAAACACTCAACCGCAAGTAGGAAATCAATAAAATCATGAACTAGTTGAACCTCCACAGGTATCGTGGGTCTGATAGCGTAAGACGTCGGCCTGAGAGATTTGGATTTCTTATTACTGATAGTAGGGAGGTATTGCTTATGGATCAAAATGAATCCACTACTTATCAAAAGGTTGTGTCTAGTCCAGAGGCAGATAAATGGCTTAATGCCATGAATTCTGAGATGCAATCCATGTTTGATAACCAAGTATGGAACTTGGTTGATTTACCTGAAGGTGGTAAGACCATTGGATGTAAATGGATTTTCAAAAAGAAAACTAACGTGGATGGCAATGTATATACTTATAAAGTGCGGCTAGTAACAAAAGGTTTCAAAAAAACTCAAGATGTTGATTATGATTAAACTTTTTCTCTTGTAGCCATGCTTAAATCTATTAGAATTCTAATTGCCATGGCCGCATATTATGATTATGAGATATGAAAAATCGATGTCAAAACAGCTTTTCTAAATGGAAAATTACTTGAGGATGTGTATGTGATACAGCTTGAAGGATTTGTTCATCACGAGAATTCTAGAAAGGTGTGTAAGCTTTAAAGATCTATTTATGGATTAAAGCAAGCTTCTTGGAGTTGGAATCTTCATTTTGATGTAGAAATTAAGGAAATTGGTTTCATAAAAATGAAAAAGAGCCTTGTGTATGGAAAAAGGTCAGTGGGAGCGTGGTTGTTTTCCAAGTACTATATGTTGATGATATATTACTCATTGAAAATGACATCCTAACCTTGCAGAGTGTCAAGTCTTAGTTAGGGAAGTGTTTCTCCCTGAAGGACTTAGGAGATGCAACCTACATCCTTGGGATCAAGATCTATAGGGATAGATCTAAAATACTGATCGATTTAAGTCAGGGTGCTTATATAGACTAGGTATTGAATAGGTTCAATATCTAAGACTCTAAAAGAGGATCGTTGTCAATGTCTCATGGTGTAAATCTCAGCAAGACTCTCTGAAGAATAATGATGAGCAAGAGCGCATGAATACGATTCCATATGCATCAGCTATTAGATCAGTCATGTATGCCATGTTATGCACTCGACCTGATGTATCATATGCTTTGAGCGCAACAAGCAGATATCAGTCCGATCCCGGTGAGAGTCATTGGATAGCAGTAAAGAACATTCTTAAGTACTTGAGAAGGACTAAAAAAGTGTTCTTGGTCTATGGAAGTTTAGAAGACAAGCTTGTTGTAAATGGTTATACAGATGCAAGTTTTCAAACTAATATAGATGACTTCAAATAGCAGTCTGGATATGTGTTTACTTTGAATGAAGGCGCAGTGACTTGGAAAATTCCGAAGCAAGAAACTGTGACAGATTCTATAATAGAAGCTGAGTATATTGCAGTGTCCGATGCAGCTAAAGAGGCAGTTTGGATCCAAAAGTTCATCTCTTAACTTGGTGTAGTTTCGAGTATTGTTAACCTCATTTGCTTGTATTGTGACAACAATGGGACGATAGCACAGGCCAACGAACCAAGATCACCATTGATCCAAACGCATAGTTAGACATTTTCATCTCATTCGAGAAATCATTGAGAGGGGAGACATGAAGATTTGCAGAGTTTCTATAGAAGACAATGTTGCAAATCCTTTAACGAATGCTCTTCCACAAACGAAACATGTAGTCATGTTAATTCATTAGGTATTAGATACATGAATGATTGGATTTAGTGCAAGTGGGATATGTTGGGGCATGTGCCCTAAGTTAATCTATAAACATTGTTTATCTTATAATTTTAGTAAATAAAATATAGGTTTTTATTTGTTGTTTTCTTATAAGTGATTGCATTTTTACCATATAATAAGATCTATGGTTATTTGTTGAAATATCCTAAATGTCCCTGGTCGGCCATTATACTGAGAACTATAATGAATTAAGACTAATGTGAATCTTGATTGATGGTTATATGATGATCATGTATATAGGGATATGAATCTAGATCATAAGTACTTGTTAGGGAATAAGGTACTAGACCGACTCATTATGAAAACACCACATGGATTGAGTCATAGGTGTTACTAATAATAAATATATCATTTAGTCATTCGACTTAGGATTACCATAGACTTCAATATTAGGAGCATGGTAATTTGACATAATCAAACGTTGTCTTTAACCGGACGATTATAAAGATTGTGATTGGGTACTATTTGAATAATATGTGAAGGTGTGTAATCAAGATAGAATTTGTCACTCTCATATATAGAGAAATGTCAGTGCATCACTCGAAATGATAAACTAATAATGGCCAAGTCCATGTGAATTGATATTATTAATGTCACTTGGATGTTTTTCAGTTTACATAAAGTTCGAGACTAGTAAGATTGAACATTAAGGGTGGCATTCCATGCCTTATGTTTAATCAAAGGATATCACACGACAAAAGGATATGATATATGTTATTCATTAGGTTGTATCGATTTTGATATTCATACTACTTGGATAGTCATAATGCCTTGCTAAAGACTGCTTATGATTGGCGTACCAAAATGGTTTTGGTACACTACCAACGTCGCATGAATCTATTGGGTCGCAAACAAAGAATGGGTTTGCGCAATTTCAATTAGTCCAGATGAATGAATTTTATATGATAAAATTCATGACATAAAAGCCCTTACGATTCGTTAGATGATAACTTATTAATAGGGGCATATATGTAATTTGCTTAAACTGCCTAAATACAATAATTGTATTATGAATAGGATTTTAAGTGAAAGCTTATCTACACATATAAATAAAGGGTGAAACCCTAAAACGAATTTAGATTTTGGTTTTGCTATTTTCGAGTTCTTTGGATATTTTGAGAGAGAAGAAAAAATGTTTTCTTTCTCTTTTAGGGCTAGCACCCGAAATTGTGGTCACCGTTCGTGAGTGGATTTTTGATAGAGGACGCGCACTTGAACGTCTTGGAAATTGAACGATCAGTAAAGGAAATGATGGATTAAGGTATGGATTACTTTAGTAGATCTAGTTTTATGAAACTTATTTTCGAACTTGTTGGGGTTTTTCAAAATTTGTTTTGAATTTTCAACTGTGTATGAACTCAAAACCCAAGAATAACAAAACAGGAATGAAATGTAAATAAATATCTTAAACAATTTACTTACAATCCAGGCAAATTCCTAGCTAATCTAACATCTCGACACCTCAAAGCACGTATCCAAACCCTCGAGACTCTTCTTTAAGCTCCTGGTATCATTTCCTATATTTTAGAGTGTATTTAGACCTTTATTTGGGGTATTAGAGTTGTTTCGAAAAGTGAAGTTGAAATTAGGAAATTGTTGTTTTTGTGCTATTAAATCACCTAGTGCGCTGATTGACTAGCCTAGCGTACTATTGACTTCATTGGCACACCCTTAAGTTTCTCTAGCGCGCTATGTGTAGGAAAACCCATAATTTTGTACTTTGAATTCTGAGTTTTCTCGACACATGGTTAACTCCAAATTAAATCAAATGTCTAGTGTAAGTAGATTTACCTAGTTATTGTACACTTAGTTAGATAAACTCCTTCAACTTCACTTATAATTCCCTTGCTGATCTTCTTCTCTGGTTTTCTTCTCCACTATTCTTAGCTCCTAAGTTAATTTAATGAGAATGAAATGGTTGCATGAGTTTATCAATTCAATCTTATATACATATAGATAAGATTGATTATTAGCCAATAACTTTTATGTAAATACGTATCCCGAGACTAATCTAGTGGCTTACATACTGGCATAATTCTACTAACTCTCCACTAACTTCCTATAACTAAAACCAATTGAAAACTCAACTGGTCACTTGATATGTCAATACGTATCTCAAGAACCATCAATCACTAATGTTTTAACTTGCTAACTTAGGTTACATATAAAATTAGCTATAGCCACATTAATACTACTACTTAAGCTACTCAAAGCATAAATCAACTAACCACATCACTTTCTACCTTGGACCCATGTCGGCAGGCATCTCGAGGGACTACCCCGCTCACGTCTCGACACCTAATATGAGTATGAGTGACTTTATAGCCTACACATATACAATACACTAGGCATACATCATAAAAAATCTAATATATATATATATAGACCACATCGCTTCAGATAGTGAACAAATCTCAATGCTGGTCTCATGTCACGAGTCTATAATCCTGATTAAGGAATTAATCTAGGATTAGGAATTCGGGTCGTGACAGTACCCTAACCTTTTTTATGATGGATTTCCTATAATGATTAGCAAGATTAAGTTATCGATAGATTTCTGGGTACTTGACTTTTTAGTTCGACGCGCTATTATGGATGGATTGGTTTGCAACGTATCACACACACATCAACTGGTTTCGGAAAGCAATGATTTTCTAGATTTTGTGGCATCTAACATTTACATAGTGAGGTGGCTCGCCAAGGATCATGGACACGAGAGGTCGAATTGCGACTAAAAAGGAAATGGAGACTCTAGTAGCCTTGTACAATTTGGCAAAGAGTCAGGACCTAGACTTGCAGATATTTTTATAGTGGGTGAGTTTCTCGATGTGTTGCTGGAGGATTTAACTGGTTTACCATTACCACAAGAGATAGAATTCATCATTGTTTTGGTACCAAGCACTAGACCCATTTCGATACTGTTGTACTGCATGACTTTGAGAGAGTTGGAGGATTAAGGGTTTAGCTTGAGGATTTCAGCAGGAAATGATTCATTACACCTTCCATGTTACTCTGGGGAGCCCTAATCCTTTTTGTTAAGAAGAAGGACCGCACTCTGAGATTGTGCATTGACTATAGGAAGGTAAATAGGGTCACAATCATAAATAAGTACCCACTTCCATGGACCAATAACTTGTTTGATCAGCTGAGATGAGCGCAATTTTTCTCAAAGATAGACCTTAGATCAAGGTATCATTAGCTATAGATTAGGGAGGAGAATGTGCATAAGAGTGTTTTTAGCACCAGATACAGACATTATTAGTTCACAGTCATTCAATTTAGGCAGATCAATGCACCCGCCATGTTTATGGACTTAATGCACTTGGTATAGAGACTATTTCAAGACCACTTCGTGATTGTCTTTATTGATGACATAATTATCTACTCGATGATTCAGGAGGATCATGAGCATTACATCAAAGAGACACTTCAGACATTGAGGGAGTGCAGGCTTTATGCCAAGTTCACTAGGTGCAATTTTGGTTCACCGAGGTTAAATTTTTTTGTCACATAGTCGCAGCAGCAGGAGTGTCACTTGATCCAGCCAACATTCATGCAGTTATGGATAGGCTAGCACCAATATTAGTGATAGAGATCAAGAGTTTTCTGGGTTTAGCAGATTACTACAACCATTTTTTGAAGGATTTCTCAAATACCCCTTCACCAATTACAAAAATGACCCAGAAAGATGTTAGATTTGAATGGTCTAAAGAATGCGAGCACGCATTTGTTGATTTCAATTGATTATTGACCACCGCTTCCATGTTAGTGCTACTAGAGACTAAGTAGGAAATTACTATGAACACAGATGCTTCTCATACTAGTTTGGGTTGTGTATGAATGCATGGCTGAGGAGTTATGGCGTATGCCTCTAAGCCATCGATGGTACATGAGAATAATTATCCCATATACAATTTTGAGTTGGCAAGGATTGTATTTGTGCTGAATTGTGGAGATATCATCTATATGGAAAGAGATTCACACTCTACACTAATCAGAAGAGTTTGAAATATCTTTTCACCTAGAAATAGTTGAATATGAGACAGCACAGATGGCTGCAGTTCTTAAAGGATTATGACTTTTCTCTAGAGTATCACTCATGAAAAGTTATCATTGTCATAGATGTTATGAGAAGAAGATCGACAGAGATGTTAAAGTTTTTAGAAGCCATATGACACATGAGTATAGGTTACTTGCGGCAGCAGATATAGTGAGTCAGTTAGAGATTCCTACCGATACTAAGATGATAATTTGCTATCAGATTAGAGTACAGACCGTGTCTACACAAAGTGTCAAATGGTTAGAGGACCGACAAGTTGTACTCGAGACTTCATGAGTTAGCGCATAGTATAAACTATACAAGCTGGACTTAGGCAGGGGATTAGTGTCTGTGATACGAAGGCATACTGTGGATACTGTTAGTACCTAATCTTAAAGATGAGATTCTTTAAGATTCACACCGTTCACAATTCAGTGTTCATTCTGGTAGAACCAAAATGTACCATGACATGAAGAGATATTTTTGGTGGCCTGGGATGAAAGTGGACGTATCTAAGTTCATCTAGAGCTATGGAATTTGCTAGTAGGTGAAGTCTAAGCATCAAAGACCTAGTGGGTTACTACAGTCGCTTCCCGTTCCACGATGAAAATGGAAAGACATCACCATGGATATCGTTAGAGGGTTGCTGAGGATTGCCAGGAAACATGATTCCACTAGGGTGATTGCGGATAGAGTGACAAAGTCTGATCACTTTCTACTGGTCGCAGATCATTCTTGTTATACCCCACCTAATTAAGCATATGACCGACCTAGATTTCCTTAAAGACCAGAAAATCTAGTCAGCCTTAACCTCGCCATCAATAAATAAACAAAATTAATTCATTGTTATCATAAAATATAAAACTTTATGAACCACAGAGGTCCTAAAGTTATTTTGAAATCCTAAATTTCATTTAGATAGATTAAATAATCCTCAAAATTTCATAAAAAATTTTCGACAACACCTCCTCAGTTTCTAAGCTTACTTCAAAAATTCAACATCTAAAAATCTTCTACAAAACTTGCTTAGATTAGTGGAAATGCCAAATGACTTACAATCCACCACATAACAATATATATTGCATTGACATAATATATATTAATTCTAACCTAATTTAAAATATTAAAATCATTTTCATCTTTTAATTAAAATCAACCTTAACTCCTAAAATTGTCCAAATTTGTTCCAAAGTTGTTACTGCCATTCCAAAGGATATCCTAACCACACACGAACCAAAAAACATATTTATACAATATATTATATCAAAAACCAATACATACATAGAGATGACTAAACTAAGCAAGTCATAAAAAGTCAGAAACCTTTCCTTTTCCTTTGTTGCCGCTCGAACCTATCATTACCCAATCATAAAAATTCGATAATGATAGATAAGTAAAGCCCATAATATCTAGTACTCCCGTAATAACAAAATGCATAATAATCTAAGAGAATAAACAAACAACATAATCCAAGGAATTTAAATACAATCTTGAATCCATCTCATTTTTGTTATCCGACCATAATTAGATGACGTCCTCTGAAAGTGGTAAGTAAACAGTACTAAGGACTCATGCACTTAAAGGGTAACCAAATGAGTCTCGTTCTTCTAAACTAGGAGAGTATGATCTAGTTCAACGTGATCTCATGATAACCACGTGATGCAAAGTATTAGAGACTCCAGCCACCTAAGCATAGTATATGAAACCAAATAATGAAACCCCACAAAAACAACGGCCTATGTATGCTCGATAACAATTTCTAAAAATAATTATTTATAACAACTTCAACTAGTTTTCAATTATCTTCCTTGGGGTAAATTTTTAACTTTGAAAACCTTAATATGTGTCATGATAAAAAAATGAAACTTGTAGAGCTCACTTCATACTTTCCATAGACTCCAAAAACACTTAAATCTGATCATAAATGGAGAAGTTATGAATTTACCAATATGGCATGTTGATAAGGCAAACTTTATTTATTTTGAACTAATGAAACCACTTCAAATCAATGTTTTTGAAATTAAATCCTTAAAAGCTCAAAACAAATTATCGAGGAATCACATCAAACCAAATTGAAAATATTTCCAAAGCCCGCGAAATCAATTTACACAAAAACTAATCATCCCATTCGTCTAAAAACAGTTATCAACTAAATTACATCGATTCAATTCATCAAAACTATAACCATCATCGGTGGAATTTATCCCAAATTCAATGCACCAATTAACAACAATCCATATCAATTTCTATCGAAACCTCAAGAAAGAAATCGAAAAATCGTGATAATTCAAATTGAATTATGAAAAAAAACCTTGAATTGAGAATATATTCGAATACCTCATTTTTATTGTAAAAACTTAGCTCAAATTGTTTGTTTCGTGACGCTTTACAATTTTATGGAGAGAAACTAGACAAAATTGGATGTACAGAGATCGCAAAGCAAAAGATCGAGTTGAGAGGGTTAGGGAATGAACGATTCTATCATTATGTTCCTTACAAATGAAACCATTTTTTCTTTTAATTTTCCATTTTTTATATTGATAAAAATTTTCAACTGCTTGTCTGCACCTTAATTTCTTTTTATTTATGTATTCTCGAAATCCCTATTTTGACATGTTTTGACTTTCGGTGCTCATTTTCGATCCAATTTTTCACCGAATCGAGCTAAACTCTCGACAAAACAGTCCAACTGCATAACATGTCCATAACACTAGTTTTGTTTAAACAAAAAAAACACCAAACATCTTAACTTTGTCCATGACATGCTAAATTCTTCTAGACCAATCCTCTTGCAATACTTAATCAAACTTGCACCAAATGGGACCCAATCTCAACCTTATCCACCGTCAAGCCACACGAAACTCGAAACTAATTCTTGCACCAACTTTGTTCTCATTTCACATTACCTTCGGTCTCGATTTTCATGCTAACTGAGGCAAGATCCCTAAATCTACTCATTATTTCCATGTAAAATCATTTTTCAATTAACTTTGAATTTCACAAAATAACATAATATATACTACATAACACTAGGCACACATCAATCGATAATCAAATTACCTATAAATCTCAATTCACTAGTCCCTACATCCTAACTCACAGCCTTAATCATAATTAGGCTCGATTAATCCTTGATTAGCCCTAATTATTGATTTAAAAACTTAGGGGTTTGACAATTATACATTTGACCAGTTGAGTATTTTGTTCGAGAGAGAGATTATAAGACTACATGGGGTACGTTGACTATCATGTCAAATAGAGATGGTCTATGATGTGGCGAAGTATGCAGAAGTAGTATGGTACGTGCCTACATTTTAGCATTGCTTTTTACCTTCAAACTGACGGACAGACTGAGAGGTTGATTCAGGTTCTGGAGGATCTGCTATACGCTAGTGTGTTAGAGTTTGGCGGATCTTGGGAGGACTATCTACCGTTGTGTGAGTTTGCATAAAACAACATTTATCAAGGTAGCATTAAAATGGCACCATCTTAGGATTTATATGGCGCACCTTGTCAGTCCCCATCGTGTTGGGCTGTGCCGAAGGAACAGGAGAAATTAGGGCCTGAGATTGTTATTGACCATACAGAGAAAGTGAGGCATATTCATCAGCGACTTCAAGCTGATGAGGAGAGGCAAAAGAAATATAAAGATAAGTATCATGGCAATCTCACGTACGACAAAGGAGCCTTAATGTACTTGAAAGTTTCTTCTTGGAATGGTCAGTAGAGGTTTAGATTGAAAGGAAAGCTTGCATTGAGATTCATAGGACCTTTTACAGTTAAAAAATAGGTCGGGAAAGTCTTATATGTGCTCGAGCTTCTACTGCAGATGTCAGGGATTCATTCGGTCTTTCATATCTCTATGCTTTGACTAGCAAAGTTGAAGGCAAGCGTGCGACTGATAGTGCACTTGAGACTGGTCGACTTGAGTGATGACATATCTTTTAAGGAGGAACTCATCCAGATCTTAGACCGAAAAGTACGGTATTTATGGAACAAGACTATCATATTCGTGTTCATCAAGTGGCAGTTCCATACCAATTCGGATTTCACTTTGGAAGAGAAGGCCTATATAAGAGCGATTCCCATGCCTATTCAAGTCAGGTAGGTTTCTGACTTAACTTTCATTTCGAGGATGAAATTTCTATTAATTGGGAAGATTTGTAATGGCATAAATTTCTACCCTTTGTCTAAACGTAATCAAGATCACCGACCCACGATATTGGACCCGCCAACTGATATGCAGACTAACCTTGTTCTATGGTCGATGTATATTATATATTTTTTAATGATTTCCTAGCTTGTGTGTAAGTGTATAGTATCAAAACATATTTTCATTTATTATTTATAGCTGTCTAGATGCATGCGGCGATGTGCAAGCATGGAACCAGGTAGAGAGTGATTGGTAAGTTCTTAAATTAAGATGTACACATACTAATGAAGTCAAGTTATATGTATTAGGTTAGTTGGACTAAGTAAGAAAATTACATAAATCAAAGTACCTAAGTCTATTCAAATAAAAATAGACCATGGATAAACATTACGATACATGTTGGAATGAAATCCATGATAATTATGTCAAAATTTGTGTTTGTATGAGACTGTAAGGGAAGATGTTGGGATGGATGGAGGCCATTGATTTTACATCTAGATGAACAAGGAAAAATAAGATGAAGGTTTGGAAATGATTCATTAGCATATATAAAAACAAGTACGATCTTCATCCATGCAAACAAAAAAAGAAAATTTTAAAGTTCTTGCTTGTTGGTAACAAGGTTTCAATAGGGGAAGTTGAAGCCACCCTATCTACAATTTAGAACAGCAAGTCTACGGGACCGAACAAGAACCATAGGTATGTGTTTGGTATGTTTTTTATGCATTTCAAGTTCATGAAGTAGGTTTTTCTAAGATCTTGATTTCTACGAGACTTTATTTTTAAGAATAAACTAAAGATTTGGACTCAATCAGAAGTTTCACTTAATTTGCTATAGAGAAGTTTTGGGTGTTGTTTTCCGAAAGTTAATGATCAATCAAATGTTAGAGGTGTTTTTAAACAAAATATTGATTTTTGTGATAATTGACTTATTTATTTGAAAATTATTGATATAAAATGTGTTTTTAATATGTGGAGGTTATTTGGGACTCTTGGTAAAGGTCACAAGGGTCACAAGGGTTGCGATTTGTTGAATATGTGGTCATTTTTGTATATATTGGGCTGTTGGAGAAGATGATGAATATGGTTTATGCCCACAAGGCACATATGTACCCACAAAGTACATTTTGCCCACAAAGGGTCGCCTGTGCCCACAAGGGACGTCTGTGCCTTAAAGGAACATTTGTGCCCCCAAGGGACTTCTATGCCCACAAGGCGCGTCTATGCCTACAAGGAATTTCTGTAGCCAACAGAAATGTTTGTCCCCAAAAGACACGTATATGGTCACATGGGGCTTCTATGGTCACCAGAAATATGTGTGCCCACAATCAATGTATTTGACCATAGGGATTGTAACAACAATATCATTACAACTTTGCAATATAAACGTTATCTAATGCACTTAAACTAATAAAAACTATACCAAGAACCTAGAGAACTGGTGTCGAGTATTAGACGTGCGGTTTGAGGCGAGTGCAGGACGGGGTAGCTTAGGATATTGCGGGAAATACAATCACTTGGACTGATTTGTTGAACTTCTCAATGCCATGAAATTGATGTAGGTGTTGCACATGCTTAGTTTAAGTATCATAATTCCATATTTGATTTAATTCATGGCTATTTGTTTTATTAAGTTTCTTGTCATATGTTGGACTCTTCAATGTTTTTGATCTCCTGACTTGTGTATTGTGAAATAGCATGCTATTGTATTATCATCTGGTGTTGCTCAACTACATGTTCACATGTTTGTATGTTGGTATTATTTGGGTTCATGTAATAGGATGGTGTATAGTGTTTGTGAGGTAGTCCACATGTTTAGGGTCCCTGATTTTATGAGTTATCGCAACATACATGGTTAGAGTCCATGGGGATGTTGGGAGTCCTTATTGGCTTATGTGATGTAGCTTACGACCAAGTATATAAGCTAATATGATGAAGCTCGCGGTAAACTAAACCTCGATTTGTGTGACTATTCGGTCTGTTCTTTTTGGTATACTTGGTACCTGTTTGCATACATGCCTTTCAGTTTTTCATTTGTAGCTATTGTATGCTTTCAGTTACTGTTTCTTGTATATTTCGAAATGTGAATAAATGGCTACATGTTTTACTCACTGAAATTGACATCTTTGGTGACAATTGCAGATTCGTTGAGTAGCAGACCGGGGAAGGAAAAGATCGACGACTACCTTTGAGCCCTCAACGACTATATGCTACCATCATATGTATATTTCAATTGTTTATATTTATTATATATGTATTTTATATGTGTTGAGTTGTATATTGGGTTGAGAGACTCGACTCCCAAACTAATGCATAATGTTACACTGTTTCTCTCCGCATTTGATATACATACGTGTGATCTATTTCTTGATTTCATATATATATATATATATATATATATATATATATATATATATATATATGTTTTATAATTGCTTCCATAATAATATTAAGACTTCTGCTAAATTGTTGAAATGTATAAAAAAAATTTATTAACTCTGACAATCACGAATTACGAGAAACAAATAAGACTTATCATGAACACGAGTTCTAACGATAATAAGTCAAAAAGGCTAACTGATACGTTGTTAAGTCTGACATGGGAGGGATTAGGGTTTAATCACAAGATTAGGCCAGCCGATGCCCTGTTTGGAGGCTCAAACTATGATGGGTAAGCCAACGGTGGCGCAATTAATTAGAGTTAATTTTGGATGTGACTTAGCCAGTTTTGGCATAGCTAAAATGGTTTTATTATAGGAATCTCCTACCTGTAAGCCATTATAGTAAACTAGCCCAGTGAGTTATGGCTTGACTAATGGTAGTCAACCAAGGTCTAAATGGCCTATTTAAGAAATTCGGTCGACTGCAAGCTATACTAGCCATCAATCATAATCTAGTCAATCGTTACTTAGCCAACAATAGGTCAACCCTGTCCTTAAGGTCGAAATAAGATTTGAGTTTACTCAAGAGTTTATGGTCTTTAACATGGTTAACAATGAACTTAGTAAACACTATGAACATTGGGAATCGACGTGGGTGTTAGGAAAGCATTTCAGGCATGCCAGAGCTTTTTTATATTGTTTGTTTTCATTTTTTAGGTAAGTAAACAAGTAAGAAAGTATATATATTTGAGATGAATGAATGCTTATATTTGACTATGTTTCCTTACCAAGTGAATTAGGATCGGAGTGGTTGAGTCTTGTCATTGTTTAATCGTGGGTTGAGTGGTGAGTCATGCTCGTGGCTTCTCAACGTGTCTGAATCCTCTGAGTGAGAGTCCACCATATGCCATGCTTCTTTATAGGTATTCAAATTCCATTACAACTACGCATCCAAAATAAGTATGCGATATCCTTTTATATTCTATCAGACTGCAGCTCGAGTTAACCGATGGTGTCGAATGTATTAGTTGTAGTTAAAGTAACTTTGACCCATCGCACCAGTTGTAGACACTTACAAATTTATGGTGGCTTTAAGCTGACGTCTAGAGTGTCAGGACCACTGACGTGTGTTGAATGCGCCAAAATATAATCCTGAACAGATTACTAAGTACCACAAAGGCCAAGGTTTCTACCTTAGGCTAGCGAAGAAGAAAGTAAATCGTGGGATTTGCAAAGTTAATTTTCAAGAGTTCACCAAAAATAGGGAATAAAAGTATTTTGTAATGAAATCAAGCAAGAAGAGTAACCTAGACCGTCAGTATCTCAAACTTCCCCAATTGACATATTCAACCTTATGGTCGTCGATCTTTGTAGAGCTTGCAATTTAAAGCTATTCTAGAGTAACTATAGAACTAAGCGTGCACCCGATTCCTCATTTCCCTTTAATCGATAGTCAAGTAATGATCATTGACTACTCCTCTAGTCAAATGTATAATCGTAGACTCAAACGAATTTGGTTTAACACGATGACCACAATGGGTTTTATGAAAACATTAAATCTAGATAACCGAGTAACTAGTGCATCCAATTTAGCCTAGGTCCCTAAGGTACTTGACCGGGCTCTCTTCGCGTCACCCTAGTCATCATGCGTCACCCTAGTCATCTCGATCTGGGACTCTATATTAGCACCAGTTAGTGGTGCAAAAGGATCAGGCACCGAGATACTAGTGGAGCTGGCACGTACTGGTCCTCAACAAAGCGCGTTGTATCTTAAGGCTCTACATGTCTCTCTATCTTTCTTATCCAGTCTCATCTCACTAGTAACTCGACCTCTCATGTGGCTCGTATCTTAGCGGTAAATGCTTCAGTGGCATCGGCTTTGGCTTCCCAATCTGCCACACATTCCAATTTGCCCTCGTCCTGTAATTCATCCTTAGAACCCTCTAGCCACTTGGAGTATCCATGTTCGTGATAAAATGGTGTGTAATAGAAGAGGCAGGTGCAATAGTAGGGGACAACTTAGCGAAGCTTACCCGCACGCACTCGCAAATAGCAGTGATTTTTAGAGGGTATGGTAAAATGGAGTTAGTGGATTCCATGGTGTCAATAATGTTGCCATGAATAAGTTGGCCAACATTAATCCTTCTGATGGTCACAATGTGAACAAGAATAGTTGCTCTAGGAAGGGGAATCTCATGTTGTTTTTTGGTGGGTAGAAGGGAATGGATTAAAATATAGTTCCATGCTTGGTAAACTTTCCTAAGGCCCCCTTAAGTAGTTTAATAAATTTTCCTTTCTTTCCTCTGACCCAAGCATAACCACCCATTACCATTAAGGTTTTCTCAACATCGTAGTATGGGTAGGTGTCGCGAAGTCATACATCGCACTTGGTAATCCCTATCCTCAGTCAAGTAATTTTGTAACCCATAATGGCCATTAATGGTGGTTGGGCAAAAAATGACTTCCCTCCATCGAACAAAAACAGTAGCCCCCCGTCGCCTTTTCTTTCAATTTGCATAAAACTCCCTCACTAGAACTTTGACTCCCCGATGGGTATGTTGGTACGTTTCTGCATGGGAATAGTCCTAAGTTAGTTTTTCCTATCCCAACTCCTTAATGTTAGAGAAAATACGTATCTCATACTTTGCACTTACATTGGAACCTTGTTCTAGGGGGACTTTACAGGATTTTGCCCACTTAAATGTGTCTAAAGCCTCAGGGCTACATAACCTATTACAGTCGTAGGGTTCGAACTGTACTGGGGTACGGTCAGAAGGAGTAGAGGTAGAGGATATACTACGGGGAAAGGGTTCACCAATGGTCTTTTGCCTAGCCATGGAGTATGAAAATAGTGTACAATAATCCATAAACATCATATAAGATTGCCAAGATAATGAATGTGAAATAAAAATAGATGGCATAGCAATAATTCAAAGAGACCCAGTTCAACGGAAAGGAATTCATCAACAAAACATCAAAGATTGTTTAATCATACATTATCAAACAAAAGAGATATTATATTGAAACACCCCTAAGTTACATGAAAATAACCGATTTGAAAAACCAATTGGGAATGCGAATCAAAAATAACAATTTGAATTTCGAAATGCGACGCCAACACAAAGACCAAGCATAAAATGTGGTAAGTCACCTCTACAATGATCAAGAGACCGAAACAAATCAAATAGGGAAGCAACGGTGGGTAATGGGCCCCATCTAGAATATTACACAAACCAAAAATGGAGGAGACCAATTCAAACCAAAACCAATACACACGAGTAGAAAACCGCAGGAAATACGATTTCATGTTAATCAAAGAGACCCAAAAAGACTAGCATGGATAGCAATCATATATCACACAAAAACCATTGCAATACAAAGTAACAAATCAGAGGAAAAACGTAAGCAATAAGGCAAGTATAGGTGAAGAAATTACCTTGCCTAGTAGGAGACGAGTGGTGGGGCACCAAGATATGGTGGATGCACTCTAAAGTGAGAAATCCCCAAACTTGGATTTGGAAAGGTTGTGATGGTAGGGAGCTTTAAGTCTCTTGAGAGGAGGGAGGAATGTGGTGGGAATCAGGTAAGGGACTTGATAGGTGGCGAGATTTAGGTTTGGGAGTGGCGGTAATGGTGGATTGTGGCGGTTAGGGTCGAGGTGGATTGGGAAGAAACAAGGAGGTGAGAGAAATGGGTTTAGGGCGGACCAGTGCGGGTTCAAAATGGCGACGTTAGCGCCACCTTGGTCCAAAGGGGTGGTGCCACCAACGGTACCAAACCTTTTGTTTTTTTTGTTTTTTTTTTCAGCTAAAGCGCACCCCACTGTGCGTTTTTGTTGGGTTTTTAGGGTTTATACGTAGTGAAAAATTCAAAACAATTTTGAAAAACCCCAACAGGATCAAAAATAAGTTCCATTAAACTAGATCTACTAAATTAAACCATACCCTAATCTGTGATTTCCTTCTCTGATTGTTCTATCTCCAAGTCGTTCAAGCGCTCGTCCTCTATCAGAAATCCAAACAAGAACGGTGACCACAGTTTGAAGTGCTTGCCCCAAGAGTGATTGAAAACATTTTTCTTTCTCTCCCAAAATCCAGAGAACTCAAAAATTGCAAAAAATATGAATATCTTATTTCGTTTTAGGGTTTCACCATTTATTTATATGTGTAGATAAGCAATCGCTCAAAATCCTATTCGTAATATAACTTTTGTATTTACGCAGTTTAAGCAAATTACACATACGCCCTTATTAATAAGTTATCATATAACAAATCGTAAGGGTTTTTTTGTCACGAATTTTATCATATAAAATGCATTACTCTAGACCAATTGAGATTGCGGAAAGCCACTCTTTATGCGCCACTCAAAAGGTTCATACGACGTTGGTAGTGAACCAAAACCATTTTGGTACATAGGTGATAAGCAGTCTCTAGCAAGGCATTATGACTACCCAAATAGCATGAATATAAACATCGAGACAACCTAATGAATAACATATATAATATCCTTTTATCGTGCGATATCCTTTAACTAAACATAAGAGATGAAAAGTCACCCTTAATGTTCAATCGTACTAGTCTCGATCTTTAGGTAAACTGAAAACATCCAAGTGACATTGATTACATAAATTCACATGGAGTTGGCCATTATCAGTTTATCATATTGAGGGATCAACAAATATCTCTCTCTATACAAGAGTGACAAATTATATCTTAATTACACACCTTCACATATTATTCACATGGTAACCAATCACAATCTTTATAATAGTCCAGTTAAAGACAACGTTTGATTGTGTCAAATTACCATGCTCCTAATATTGAAGTCTATGTTAATCTCAAGTCGAATGACCAAATGATATACCTATCATGAGTAACACCTATGACTTAATCCATGTAATTTTTTCATAGCAGGTCGATCCAGCACCTTGTTCCCTAACAAGTACTTATGATCTTGATTCGTATCCCTATACGTACGATCATCACATGACCATTAATCTAGATTCACACTAATCTTAATTCATTAGAGTTCCCTGTACAATGATCAACTAGAGACATTTAGGATATTTCAACAAATACCCATGGGTCTTACTATAAGGTAAACATGCAATCACTTATAATAAAACAACAAATGAAAACCTCAATTTTATTAACTAAAATTATAAGATAAACAATGTTTGTAGATTGACAAAGGGCACGTGCCTCAACATATCCACTTGCACTTGGGCCCATAATTCATGTATCTAATACTTAATGACCTATTATGACCATCATGTTTGGGTTGTGGAAGAGCCATCGTCAAAGGATCTGCAACATTGTCTTCTGTAGGAACTCTACAAATCTTCACGTCCCCCTCTCAATGATTTCTCGAATGAGATGAAAACGTCTAAGTATATGTTTTGATCGATGGGGTGATCTTAGTTACTTGGCTTGTGCTATCGCCCCGTTGTTGTCATAATACAAGCATACGGGGTTGACTATACTAGGAACCACACCAAGTTCATAAATGAACTTATCCAAAGTACCTCCTTAGCTGCATCGGACGCTGCTATATACTCAGCTTCTATTGTAGAATCTGCCACAGTTTCTTGGTTCAAACTTTTACAGCTCAATGCACCTCCATTCAAAGTAAAAACATATCCAAACTGCGATTTGAAGTCATCTATATCAGTTTTAAAACTTACATCTGTGTAACCATTTATAACAAGCTCATCTTCTGAAATCTCATATACCAAGAATATTATTTTAGTACTTCTAAGTACTTAAGAATGTTCTTTACTACTATCCAGTGACTCTCACTGGGATCAGACAGATATCTGCTTATTGCACTTAAAGCATATGATACATCAGGTCGGGTGCATAACTTGGCATACATGATAGATTCAATAGCTGATGCATATGGAATCGTATTCATGTGCTCTCGCTCATCATTATTCCTTAGACATTGAGTCTTGCTGAGACTTATACCATGATACATTGGTAACGCCCCTCTTTTAGAGTCTTGCATACTGAACCTATTTAGTACCTTGTCTATGTAAGCACTCCGACATAGAACGATCAATCTTTTAGATCTATCCCTATAGATCATAATCTCAAGAATGTAGGCTTCATCTCCTAAGTCCTTCATTGAGAAACACTACCCTATCAAGACTTGACACTCTGCAAGGTTGGGATGTCATTTCCAATTAGTAATATATGATCAACGTACAGTACCAGGAAAATAATTACTCTCCTACTGACCTTCTTGTATACACAAGGCTCATCTTCATTTTTAATGAAACCAAATTCCTTAATTACTTCATCAAAATGAAGATTCCAACTCTGAGAAGCATCCTTTAATCCATAAATGGATCTTTGAAGCTTGCACACCTTCATAGAATTCTTAAGATGAACAAACCCTTTCAGGTTGTATCATATACACGTCCTCAAGTAACTTTCCATTTAGGAAAGTCATTTTGACTTCCATTTACCATATCTCATAGTTATAATTTGCGGCTATGGAAATTAGAATTCTAATGGATTTAAGCATGGCTACAGGAGAAAAAGTCTCATCATAATCAACACCTTGCGTCTGTCCAAAACCTTTCACTACTAACCATACTTTATAAGTATGCACATTGCCATCCATGTTAGTTTTCTTCATGAAAACCCATTACATCCAATGGTCTTACCACCTTTAGGTAAATCAACCAGGTTCCAAACTTGGTTATCATACATGGATCGCATATCAGAATTCATGGCACTAAGCCATTTATCTGCCTCAGGGCTAGACATAGCCTCCTGATAAGTAGTAGGTTCATTTGATCTAAACGCCTTCTCACGCCTTGTGCTCATTCTCCACAGCGTCAACTGTGTCCTCCACGACGTCACTTGTGATTTTGTGCTTTTGCTCGTCTTTTCTTCATGACATCACTTCTTTGTCTCTTTTATGCCTTGTATACCTTAAAAACACATAAATACCATCAATTGGAGTTTGTTTCGAGATATTTAGACCAATTAAATAACTAAAATAGTCCTATATATATGTCTAATTAATTACTTATCAACCGCCTACCCATTTCAGTCTCAAGTTTTGACTCATCCCTACTCTAAGATTCTATTTATGTTGTCAAGTGTAGAAGCACTTCTACTTCTTCTAAGTCCGAATGCAGAAAATTTGCCAAGTTTTTACTCTAAAAAATGAAAGCAAAGTTTCGCTCGTAGTTAAAAATTTATAAAACAGTAAATATATTGAACTACTTGAACATGGATTCATTATTGTACTAATTTCTAAGTTATGAATGAAGTGGAATATAGGAAATGGGATGAAAAGGAAATAATATTACCGTGAACTCCAACTTTTAAAAATCAAGCTCATACCTATGAGGTTTTATTGATTAATCTACCCACGTACCAAATATCCCCAAATTTATTCTGAGCCTTGTGCTTAAGGTTCAAAATTAAGCTGAGAATATAAATAGCAATAATGGTGGAAATAGATGGATAATATATATATATATAATTTAGTACAATACTTCATGCATGGTTAGGAAAATAAGATAAACAAGAATTAAAACCTTATTACTAACTACGAAATTGTTCATGGGTTGCCTCCCAGTAGCGCTTTTGTTTAACGTCATTGGCTCAATGAATTTACCTCCGTCCTAGTCGGGGTCCAAATCAATGACCTTAATCGCCGGTATAGAGAATCGTGTAACCATTCGCTCTTTGTCATGCAAGATCTTACTTCCATCCTAAAAAAGATTTTTCTTCTTTCCTACCCAGATGCTAATGTACTACTACTGCACATCAATTAATGCTCCAACTATCGCTAAGAATGATAATCCTAACAGAAGTGTTTCATATTGGCTAATACTTCTATTAACTACATAAAATTCCATGACGAACACGAAGTCTCCTACACGAACAGATACATTCGTGGCCATCCCTCTATGTTTCTCCACTGCCCCATTTGGATATCTCACATAGGTCGCAGCATCACCGGAGAAACAACATATGCACAGCTCGAAAATTTTGGATGACATTACAATGACTTTAGCACCCGTGTCACATAACACCCTAGGGAACCTCTTGTATCCAATATTGCATGGAAGCACGATCTTCTTAAGGTTTTTGTTAGATTGAAACTGGTAGTGCAGGAGGTACAATCTTTTTCTCCTCACTATCATCCAACCTTACGCGTTTTGTCACTCGTTCCGCAGGTTGCAAATTTTATGGAGGCCTAGTACTTATTCGTGCACATCTTCGTAAAGGTTTTTCTTTCGAGGCTATCTCTAGCTCGATTTCCTCCGAAGCTTCCGCAATCCACAAATACTTATCCATAATAATTTTGTCTAAAACCATAGTAGAACAAGTAACTAACGTGTCATTTGAAGAATCTAAAATATGTGGGATTTTAAAACTGACCACTCTTCCTTTATGTTCAATGGACATAAATCCATTGACTAGGTCAATGCTAGCTATGGTTGATCACATAAAGGGCCTACCAAATAAACTGTAAAAGGTTTGGACTTGTGCTTCTTCGTTATGTCTATAACATGGAAGTCAGCTGGGAACTTCAAATCCTTAACATGAATCATTACATGTTGAATGATTCCTTTAAATGATATCTCTTTACCATCAACTACTAGAATCTGAATCTCCGTGTCTAACAGTTCGCCAACCCCTATAGACTCATGGAAGTTTGAGGACATTACATTAATTGTTGCTCCTGAATCAAGCATTACATTCTCTAGATTGAGTCCACCTCTAAGGGATGCCTACTATCCTTGAATCGTCACATTTAAGCGGGATAACTATGGGGGTTTGGGTGGATCACCTCCTAATTTTGTCTTTTCTAGGCTGATGGTTTCGTAAACCACATTTTCAGAGGCGGCACTGTTATGAACAATAGAGTTCACTTGCGCACCTGATAAGTTAATACCCATATTCGAATTGAGATAGGGTTGAGAAGGTAACTTCTCCCTGTCCTAAAGGCGTCCCGGTCGTTAAACGATTTGGCCTATGTAGACTTCTACGATGCGGACCATGATGCATGTATCACTGAGAGCTTTCTCAGTGTTTACCTGGAATTGGGAGACATCTCTAGTAAATTAGCTCTTTTGAGCCGCTAGAGATTGAATCATGTCTTCTAGGGAGGAATGATTTGACACTGGTTCAGGCAACGGCTATCCTCTATGAATAAATGATGAATAGTTATGGTTTCGAGCCCATAACAGAAGTTGGGGTTGTTCATCATCGTTGCTTGATTGTAGGTATTTGAGAAAGGCGTTTGGGTTTACCCTTGGAATTGGTTACCTATAACATTGACTTGCTGATGGTCCTCAAATCGAGTAGGACATTTATCTATCGCATGACTTGTATGTGATGGACCCTTCCTTAATCTAGGGCGCCGCCCGGCCTAATCCCGTCATTAAGCCTTAAACTCACCACGTAGGACTTAACAACATATTAGCTAGCATTTCTAAAATTTTTCTTCTCACCAATTAATTTAACAAATAAGCATTCTCTTATCTCATGTCAATTACTTAAATCAAAGTTAATTAAAATTAATATAATTTAAAGCATATTTAGCAGAAGTCATAATAGTTATGTGGAAGTCATTCATATAAAACCTATGTAGGGAAACCAGGAAACAAAGATCACATGCATATATATAACAAAACGATTATAACTATATATCAACATGTGTCTGGTCAGTATACTATCTCACAACCCGTAGTATACATCCCAAAAAAAGTATGAAAAACATATATATATATATATATATATATATGTCATACAACAAAACTAGAAACCTACAACAAAGGTAGCAGCTATCCACTGGCCAGAGGTAGTCGCTGATATTTTCCTTGCCTGATCTGCTACTCAATGGATCTGCACCCACCGTCATAAAAACGACAGTGAGTACAGTAATGTTGAAAGTAAAACTGAGAGACATTTATCCACATTTCCAAATATAACTAGAGATACATTTCACAATACATACATTCATTATACAATAATAACTATAAATACACAATCAATATAACATCAATCAACTATTCCAATGAACCACACATATTAAATTATGTAGCTAACACATTAGCCCAGTAATACCTTATTGATCACATAAACCTTGGGTATTTATTACATAGACCTTAGGTAGTCGTTTATTTAACATGGCATATCGACCACATATAATATAGCTGCACACGTAGTACTTCGGTATTACTCTTGTTGGTTGTCGCTTATCATTAGGTATTCTCCTTATTAGTTGTGAAATATTGCATATCGACCTTATATAATTGGTCTGTACACATAGTACTTCGGTATTATCCTTATTGGTCGCCGCATATCATTAGGCATTCCCCTTATTAATTGTGAAACACAGCATAACAACCTCATGTAATAGGTCCGCACACATAGTACTTTAGTATTACTCTTATTGGTCATCGCTAAATCATTTCACACATTAGTCTAGATATTACCTTTCAAGTAATAACTTATATATCTTATCCTTGTTAGTTGTGAAACATAATTTATTGACCTCATGTAATAGGTCGGCAGACATAGTACATTGTATTTCCCTAATTGGCTACTGCTTGTACATTTCATTAACTTTATATGGTATGTCCATCACACTAACTAGTCATCTATACCAACATCCCCGAGTCTGATACCCCGTGTGTCGTGTATACCCCAAGCCATTTCATGAAACCTAAATATACCCATATTATAATTTCACTACAACACATAATTAAGTAAACACCCAAATCATGGAATAAGAATTCGAGCAAGTATAATAATTTACACAGCTATCAACATGCAGCAACCTCAAAACATGACATGGAGAGAAATATCTCAATCAGCTTACTTACCTCTATGCAAATTTCCTAGCTAATTTGCCCTCCTAATACCTCAAAACACATACCCAAACCTCTGAGACTCTTCCTTAGGCTTGTGGTACCATTAGACATGTTTTATAATGTGTTTAGACCCTTAGTTAGGGTGTTAAACTTGTTTAAGATGTATATGTTCTTATTAGGAAATTGCATATTTTGTACTATCAAGGCACCTAGCGCACTAGGTGGAATGTCTAGCGTGCTAATGACCTCATTATCGTGCTACTGAACGTTACTAGCGCTTTACTCACAGGTAGTGCTAACTAGCACGTCTAGCGCACAATGTGCTAGAAATCCTAGAATTCTACATTTAGAATTATGGGTTTTCTACACATATGGCTCACTCTAACTTCTTGGGTACTCTCATATGCACCTCCAGAGACCTAGGACATTAGTTAATAACATATAACAGCCATACCTATCATCTAATTCACCAAATTAACAAAGTTGTCAGTGTAAGTGAATTAACTAGTTGTTGTACACCTAGCTTGATAAACACCTCACCAAACACATTGATTTCTCCTTGATCTTCTTCAATTTCTCTTCTTCTGCAGCAAGCTTTCCTTCTCCAGTAAGCTTTTAAAATGAAATGGTTTGATTCAATGAGTTGATCCTTAGATTTATATATGTAATGGATAAGATTAATTAATAACCATTGATCTTAATGTGTATACGTATCTTGACACTTATCAAATGACATACACATTGACACATTTCCCACTAACTCTCCACTATCTCAATCTAATTAACATCAATCTCACACTCAATTGGTTTCTAGATGTGTCAATATGTATCTCGAGGAATATCAAATGGCTATTAATTTAAATTGCTTAGTTAGGTTACATTTAATCTAAATCAACCATAGCCACATTATTTCAACTATATAAGCTACACTAAGCTTAAATGAACTTACCACGTCACTCTCTACCCTGGTCCCACGTCGGCATGTACCTCTAAGCATGTCCCCACTCGCGTCTCGACCTCTATATAAAAGTAGGAGTGAATTAATAAATATACACGTATATTTCACAGTAGGCATCCATCACTTAAAAATATTATATTACTCAGTCCTCACTCTAAGTATTTGGATCGTGTACCCGTTCTCTGACACGTCTCGGGTCAGTGAGCATGATTACGCACCAATTTACTGTTAGAAGATTTTTGGGCCGTTACAGTCTTCCTAACTAATAGAAATTTTGTCCTCGAAATTAAACTTAACCATAAGCTTAATCTTTAAACTCAATTTCATTTTTTTAAAATGATGGAGTCACTTGCTAGTCAACTCTTAGTTTTTATTATCTAAGGCATATGGAGGAATTTATTTTTTTACTTTACTCTCTCAATAATTACCTTAGCCAAAATTTCAAATGATACTAGCCCCAAAGTCCGAGTTTCTCAATTATCGCAGGTGGATCCCCTGTCCGTATATCATGGGTTTAGTTATTATTGTGGGTGAGTCTATGCTCATTTACCACATGCACATTACCATAATAGACGACACTCTGGTCATAATACTTAAGAGACATCTTACCGGGCATAATCTTCCTTATGAAAATTTTAAGTGTGCTTATTAGGCATCAACACTTCCATTATCTTACTAACTCACATGATATGGACTGATTCGAGTCATTCTAGTCAGTCCAGTGATCAATTTTAATTTCCAATCACTAATACTGCTACTATTACCTAAGTCAAACAGTTAATAATTAACATAATAATTAAATACCTATCCTTACAAGGGTTATGTGCCATCTCTAGGTCCAGCTCTGTCCCGACGTGAACTCCATATCTGGCTTATGGCTATCATGTTGTCTATTGATAACCTGTTGGATGTGGACACTAACGAACAATACGTCCAATCTCACGAAATCTGTAACATGTCGTAGATCTTTTTAGCTCTATGAACACATTTTGAGTATGTCTCTGTATTGCGCATCTCGGCCTCTGCCGCCCGATACTAGTGTGCCTCAAGGGCCAATAATGCTAACTTAACTAGAGCTGGCAAAGTAGGTACCTGCAAACCATCCTATACCGAGATAGCAAGAGTTGTTGTCCCTAAACTCTGAGATCCCTAAGTACAATTCTTATATTCTTTACCTTCCTGCCTCCTCCTCTCAAGATCAATACTCAGATCGGATATCACTTAAAGACCTCACACTGTCCCATCAAAAATTCCACTAAAATGATATGTCTCGTAGGAGATAGCACGCTCGTATATCTCACTAAGTGTCCTAGCTCCAATACTGACAAAGTAACATCCGATGTCAAGCATCAGTCTATCTCCAAAATGGTATACATCCTCTGAGTCATCTCTCACCAAGTTTGTGAAAAACCGCCTCAAATAACTATATCTATCTCAATATTGAATTAGTGACTCATCAGTCCCCTATATCAAGTCCATAAATTCCTTCTTCAATCTCTTCATCACTGTAGGTGAAAAGTACTGCTAATAGAACTTCCTCTTAAATGCATCCCAAGACTCAAAATCACCATCCAATGCTATCGTCACATGCCACCAAACATCGATGTCTCTCTGTAGTGCATACAGTGAAATCTCGGCCTGAAGTCTATCCTCAATCCTTAAGACCCTACGTAATTTCTCCAGAGACAACACCCACTTTTCAATCTTTTCAAAGTCTAGTTGACCATCAAAAATATACTGGCTTCATTCCGATGAAATCCTTCACCAACTGAACCTTTGCTGTTGAGCTAGAAGATGTAGGAGTGAGAGATGGTGTATCAACCCTCTCTGCAGCCAGTACTGTCACTCCCGATATAGTATGTGGCATAGAAACTACTAGTGTCGTAATAAGAAGCTCTGACAAAGGTAGTGTAGTCATAGTAGTAACTGTAGGAACCCGTGTCTGTACCGATGGAGCAAAATAAGCTATCATCATAGTGATGAAATCGGTCAACTGTTGCCCGTAAGCCGATACCCTATCAGACAACCTCTATAAATCATTCATAGAAATAGGCGGCTGACTGTCGCTTGCACCGGTATCCCTACAATCGCGTGAATCAGTCATCGTTATCTTCCAATTGATAGAGAAAACGATATCAGCTACTACGTGACATAATTCATATATATATATATATATATATATATACAAATGAAATATAAGACATACACATACAATCCCCAACTCACCTTTGCTTACTTCCCAACTAATAGTTTCTAAGCAAGGATCATCTGGTTTCTACAACTAAAGTTTGTGTTTTATTCCCATTTCAGTTTATACTTATTGAATCAACTAATACTCTATTACCTATTACCTAGGTTTTACAAACCTAGGCTCTGATACCAACTGTGATGGCCCCTTCTTTAATCTAGGGCACCATGCGGCCTAATCCCATCATTAAGCCTTAAACTCACCACGTAGGACTTAACAACGTATTAGTCAGCTTTTCTAAAACTTTTCTTCTCACCAATTAATTTAACAAATAAGCATTCTCTTATCTCATATCCATTTCATTAATCAGAGATAATTAAAATTTATATAATTTAAAGTTTATTCCGCGAAGCCTTAACAGTTATGCAGAAGTCATTCATATAAAACCTAAGTATGGAAACCCTGAAACAAAGATCACATGCATATATATAACAAAACAGCGATAACTATATATCAACAAGAGTCTGGTCAATATAATATCTCACAACCCGTAATATACATTCTAAAAAGTGTATGAAACATCCATATATATATAAGTCATACTACATAACTAGAAACCTACAACAAAGGTAGCGGCTCTCCATTGGCTCAAAGGTAGTCACCGATCTTCCCCTTACCCGATCTGCTACTCGATAGATCTGCACCCACCGTCATAAAAAGGACGATGAGTACAGTAATATAGAAAGTAACTCTGAGAGACATTTATCCATATTTCCAAACATAACAAGAGATACATTACACAATACATACTTTCTTTACACAATAAGAACTATAGATAAAAAAAACACATTACCAAACAATATAACATCAATGAACTATTTTAATGAACCACACATTAAATTGTGTACCTAATACATTAGCCCAGTAATAACCTATTGATCACATAGACCTTGATTATTGATCACATAGACCTTAGGTAGTCATTTATTTAGCACGACATATCGACCTCATGTAATAGGTCTGCACACATAGTACTTCGGCATTACCCTTGTTGGTCACCGCATATCATTAGGTATTCTCCTTATTAGTTGTGAAATACGGCATATCGACCTCGTGTAATAGGTCCGTACACATAGTACTTCATTATAGCCCTTATTTGTCACTGCATATCATTAGGAATTCTCCTTATTAATTGTGAAACACAACATATCGACCTCATGTAATAGGTCCACACATATAGTACTTTGGTATTACCGTAATTGGTCATCGCTTAATCATTTCATACATTGGTCTAAATATTGCCTTTTAGGTAATAGCTTATATATCTTATCCTTGTTAGTTGTGAAACACGGTTTATCGACCTCATGTAATAGGTCAGCCCAAATAGTATTTCGTATTACCCTAATTGGTCACCACTTGTACGTTTCATCAACTTTAAATGGTAGGTCAATGACACTAACTAGTTATCTATACCGACATCCCCGAGTTATATACCCCATGTGTGACGTATACCCCAAGCCACATCAAGAAACTTAAATACACACATATTCTAATTTAACTAAAACACACAATTAAGAAAACACCCAAATCATGGCATAAAAAAATTCAAGCAAGTATAACAATATACACAATTGTCAACAAGCAGCAACATCAAGACATGAAATGGAAAGAAATATCTCAATCAGCTTACTTACCTTTAACAAAATTTCCTATCTAATCCAGCCTCCCGACACCTCGAAACACGTACCTAAACCTCTGAGATTCTTCCTGAGGCTCTTGGTCCCATTAAACATTTTTATTTATGTGTTTAGACCTTCAGTTAGGGTGTTAAACTTGTTTAAGGTGTTTAAGTTCTAGTTAGGAAATTGCAGACTTTGTATTATCAGGGCACCTAGTGCCCAAGGTGGAATATCTAGTGCGTTAAAGACCTCATTAGCACACTACTCTACTTTACTATTGCTCTACTCTTAGGTAGCGCACTAGCTAGCACATCTAGTGCACTATGTGTAGGAAATCTTAGAATTCTGCATTTAAAATTCTGGGTTTTCTCTACACATGGCTTAGTCTAACTTCTTAAGTACTCTCATACACACCTCCAAATAATCAAGACATCAGTTAACAACATAAAATAGCCATACATATCATCTAATTCACCAAATTAACTAAATTGTCAATGTAAGTGAATTACCTAATTGTTGTAGCTTAATCATCACTCACCAAACCCATTGATTTCCCCTTGATTTTCTTTAATTTCTCTTCTTATCCAGCAAGCTTTCATTCTCCAGTAAGCTTTTAAAATGAAATGGATTGATTGCATGAGTTTATCCATTGCTTTGTATAAGTAATGGAGATTGATTAATAGCCATTTATCTTGATGTGTATACGTATCTCGAAACTTATCCAATGGCATACACATTGACACATTTCCCACTAACTCTCCACTATTTCAATCTAGTTAACACCAATCCCACACTCAATTGGTTTCTAGATGCGTTAAAACGTATCTAAAGGTATATCAAATGGCTATTGTTTTAAATTGCTAACTTAGGTTACATTTAATCCAAAATCAACCATAGCAACATTATTTCAACTATATAATCTACACTAAGCTTAAATGAACTTACCACATCTATCTCTACCCTGATCCCACACTGGCATGCACCTCGAGACGCATCTCCACTCACGTCTCGACCTCTATATACAAGTAGGAGTGACTTAATAAATATACACATATACTTCACACTAGGCATCCATCACTTAAAAATATTATAGTACTCAGTCATAACACTGAGTATTTGGACCGTGTACCCACTCTCAGATACGACTCTGGTCAGTTACCCTGATTAGGGACTAATTTACTATTAGTAAATTTTTTGGGTCATTACATTGTAGCTGAGCAGAATCCACAAGCTTTAACATGTGCTTGGGCATTGCTCATGAGACGTTCTACTAGGGAAGTCAACTAATCAATAATCTTATTAGTGGAGCTAGTAGTAGCTCCAACTAACAGAATTTGGCACGCGTCAACACGAATATCCCCATATAATTGAGTCTGTTACGTTATGTCCTCAAATAGTTGCTTCATATACGTAGGTGTTTTGTCACGAATGTGACCACCACAAGCGTTATCAGTCATATGCCTTTCTAGATGGGACATTCCAACATATAAGAATCGGACAATGGCCCTATCGTATTAGCCATGTTATGGTCAATTGGCAATTAAGTGCTTATAATGGTCCTAATAATCAATAAAAGACTCATCGATCTTCATCTTAATACTACATATCTCAAAGATGAGTTGGGCTACCTTATCCTCAAGGAAATATCCCTTGAGGTTCTCATCTATTATATCGTTCCATGAGTTAACGCAACAGGGGCAGAAATAAAAGAGCCATATTTTGGCCTTAAACTTTAAGCCGAATGGGAAAGCCCTAAGCTTTACTGCATTCTCTTCCGCTCGAGAGGTTTCATAGACTAGCAACTCGTCTCAAACACCTTTAGGAATGCCACCGGGTCTTCACTCTACATGCCATTGAATGTGGGCGGGAGGTGAATAAAGCCAAACTTAAGCTCGAAAGCTTTGTCATTTGGCGGAAAGTTTAAGCAGAGGGGCTGTGGAGCAATAAGATTTAGGAGATCTTCATTGATGCGCTCCATGGTAATTTGGCGATCACGGGCAGCGTGGCGAGCATAGTTAGTCATAATATGTTGGGGAAAATTCGACTATTTGTTAAGAGCTTCCCTAAACAACCTCCAATGGGTTATGTTGATTTTTGAATTGAAAAGTAACAATGAACCAGTCTAATAAGATCGAGTTTCCCTACCATGCGTAAACTAGTAGACTCAGAGAACAAAACAAAAACAAAAAAATAGAAGTTAAACTCAATTTGGAACTTGATCCCCGGGAAAGGTGTCAAAATTTAATCACAAAACACGCATGTCAAATATGACTTGTATAAGGTTACCAATCCTAATGGAATGTAGTAGAGGCAAGCAAGGGGTTGAATCCATAGGATTTAGTCAAACAGAGTCTAACGAATAGAAAAGTAAATATGGGGGGTTTTTTAAAGAGTTTTATCCTAATGGTCTACCAAACAAGAATGTAAATAATTGACACTTCGAAATTGTAAAGCATACTTAAGTAAAAGAATCCATAATGTCGCCCTATGTTGTTTCCATGCCTTGAATAGTCGATTTTAAAAGATGGGTTCAGTTTCCCTAGATAGACTATAGGTTTTGGGGTCACTAACACCGTAGTTCCCCTATTCTCGATAGATAGGGAAACCGCTCTTTAAATACTTCTCTTACTCCACTATACAACTTTGGGCAACTGCTCTCAAGATTTAGCATTTGAGCAGCATTAACGGCATTTTAAGAACACCTACCCCTAGATAACCTTGGGTAACCGCTCTCAAGATTTAGTCTACTATTCTATGTTATTCACCTAGAACAATAAGTGTGTCAAGTTTCTTTTTCTAGGTGATTGCCACTTCTCAACCTGGTTAGTATCGTGAACTTAATTTGATTGATAGCACGTCAATGGGTTTATGCCTAAATATTTGCAATGAATATACAAACTCTAAACTACCATTGAGACATCATTAAAAACCATAACATAAAGATAGAGAACTAAAAAAACATCATTATTAATGAAAACCTCTACAAGACATGAAAACAAACCTACTACTGGCTAGAGAGCTTCATCCCCAACCTTGGTAATAAAGAACCTAGCCGAACATGGCTTCTCTACCATACTATAATCATAAATCACTCTGAATTACAATGTGTTTTCATTCATAGACGTCCTTCATTTATATAAGTGAGCTTGGGTACAAGAATAGGAAAGCTTGGGAAATAAGAACCTTTTAATAGTTTCAAGACTTCTATTCTACGAATCAGGCACCGTCAGTGACGTCGTAGTTATTAAGGGACGACGCCAAATGGCGGCATGGCACAATATAATAATTCTTGAACGGCAAGATAGGCTAGAGTTTCTATTTATGGTCCTGGCACTGTCCTTTATAAAGTTTGGCGTCGTTTAGTCTTCTGCCTTGACACCTTGCTTGGCGTCTTAGCTTCTCCATGGCACCGTCAGTTCTTTCTTAGGGCGTTAACCTTGTTGGTTTTCTATCGAACTTTGACTTCTTACTAGGATTTTTCTATGATCACGTGTCGTGCCTGTTAAATATAACCCGTAAAAGGTTACCAATCATACTGGAATGTAGTGAAGGCAAAAATAATCCACAGGATTCAGTCAAACTAAGTTCAATAAACAAAAAAGTAAATCTGGGGGGCTTTTTAAAGAGTTTTATCTAAGAGTATACTAAACAAGAAAGTAAATAAGTTGTAAATCAGAGAATAAAAACATAACTAAGTCTGGGAATCCACAATGTAGCCTTATGTTGTTTCCATGTCTTATATCATTGACTTTAAATGATGGGTTTTAAAATAGTTTCCCTAGATAGGCTATAGGTGTTAGGGTCACTAATACTTTAATCCCCCTATTCTCAACTGATAGGGAAACCGCTCTCTAAATACTTCTTTTACTTTCCCGTACAACCTTGGGCAACTACTCTCATGATTTAGCACGTGAATAACATTAACAACTTTGTGGGAACTCCTACCCTTAGATAGCCTTGGGTAACTGCTCTAAAGATTAAACTTAGTTCTCGATGTTAATCACCTAGGCTAACAAGTGTGTCAGGTTTCTTGCTCTAGGTGATTGCCACTTCTCAACCTGGTTGGTATCACGGACCCAACCTGATTGATAGCAAGTCAATGGGTTTATGCCTAGTGATTTGCAATGAATATACAAATTATAAACTACCATTGAGACATCGTTAAAAATAGAAACATAAAGAGATATAACTTAAACAAAACACTATTATTATAGAAAACCTCAATAAGACATAGAAAACAACATATTGTAAGCTAGAGAGCTTCATCTCTGACCTAGGTATTAAAAAACCTAGCCGAATATGGTTACTTTACCTTGCTTTACTCCTAATTCACCAGAATATAATGTAATTTTGTTCATAGAGGTGCCTACTTTATATATCTATGCTTGGGTACAAAAATAGCAACTCCCAGGAATAAGAACCTTCTAAAAATTCTTAAAATTTCCATTCTGTGAAGTTTTTGTCGTCCATAGCACCGTGGTTATGCGGGTACGGCGCCGAGTGGCAACATGGCAATAAATAGAAAGTCTAGGGTCGCGAGTTGGTCCGAAACTTATATTTTTGAACCTGGCGCTATCGGTGGCACCATTTGTTGTAGAGATTGGCATTGTTTGTTTATTTTTGCGTCTTCTAGCCTTCTTGTGTGGCGTCGTGTCTTCTTTGTTGGTGCCATCCTTGTACATAGGAGGCGTCAAGCCTGCTGTACTTTGATCGATAGTTGACTTCATTTTTGCATTTGTCTAATTCACGCACAAACACTCAAATACCCTTTAAATATCAAAAGTAAACATATAGAACCATAAAACACAACTTTAGACTTGATTTACATAGCAAAACATATATATATAAAAGTGCATAAATAACGATTCATCAGCCTAATTCCCGCACAAACACTCAAATACCATGTAAATCTCCAAAGTAAACCTATAGAGCCATAAAACACGACTTTGGACTTTATTTACATATCAAAAAACCAATGAAAGAGTGCATAAATAATTACTCATGATATGTTCATCAAAGGAAGTTATCTCGAAGAAATACATGTGCTTCACCATTCTTGATGCGGCTGAGATGGTCAACAACTAGATTTTCAGCACCACTTTTATCATTAATTTCAATATCAAACTGTTGTAATAAAAGTATCCATCGAATGAGATAGGGTTTGGGTTCCTTTTTGGCCATTAAGTACTTTAAGGCGGCATGGTCGAAATAGACGAGCACCTTAGTAACTAGGAGATAAGGCCAGAATTTCTCGAAAGAAAAGATGACAGCTAGAAGTTCCTTCTCAGTATAGGTGCAATTCAGTTGGGCAAGATCAAAAGTTCAAGAGGCGTAGTCTATGACATGTAAGACATGCCCAACTCGATGCCTAAGCACAGCTGTAACATCCCCTAACCTGATTAGGGCGATACCCGACCTGAAACACTAATTAAACCTATATTACCCTTACCAGACTTAACTAGAGCCAACAGCCTTACCATCATCACCTGCTAAGCACTACTATATATCGAATATTGAAATAAAATAATTTATAAACACAACAGAAATCTAAAACCTTTTTGGTCAATTTAAACCATGATATACAGTAATAAAACAAACTGGAATAAACCTCGGTTATACAAATCACCCATCCATTGTGATATTACGAAACTATAATTCAGTATAAATATATAAGATAAGAGAAAGTCAACACATCAAAGAGAAGATCAAGACTCGTATATATCTTCTCCATCACGTAGTTGTAACGTTCATTGGTTATCATGTAATGTTAATTAGGGTGAGCGCTTCAACTTGCTCAGTAAGTAAGAATTCTCATAACCATTAACATTCCATATAATAGTCAAGAATATCATGCAATAACAACATGCACCAATGATATCAAACAAGAATATGGAAAGCATATAAATTCAATACATAAACGGAAGCAAAGCAAGTTATCATAGACTATTACACTGTGATCCCCATTTTATTTATAAAACAAGGGTCGATTACCCTACTACAAAAAAAAATGTAAATTAGAAACGAAAATAGCAACGGAATTTAATTCCGTTTCTAATCAGAAATGGTTAGAAACGGAATTGAGACGGAAATAGTCAGAGACGGAATAGAGACAGATTACAGACGGAAATAGAGACAGAATTAGAGACGGAATTAAAATCCATTTCTAAAAAAATGGCGCCAACTTTCCACCAAAAATTCAGTAGTTTATAACCGCACATCACATCTCGAGATTCGTGCATCAATAGATGAAATATTTATTTGTTTCAAACTCTCTCTCTCCTCAAACTCTATCTCCCAACTCTCTCTCTTTGAACGAACTCTCTCCCTCTTACTGGACCGAACTCGACCTCTCTCCTCGACTGAACTCGACCTCTCTCGAGCTCACCTACAGCTCAACAATCGCTTCTCTTCACCGGCGGCTCAAAGAACTCCTCTCTTCACGGCTCTGTAAACCTTCAACTCTCTGTCTCGTCTCGAACTCTCTCTCTCTCCCAAGCCCTAAATCTCTGCGAAATAGTCACTGCAGATAGTTTTTGTTCACCGGTGCTCTCCAAATCTGATGTCTTCATCGTCGAGGCGATTACGGCTTTGTTGGATGGAGATTGGAGAGCTAGTTTGGGAGATTTGGTGTTGTTTGAAGAGATTTGGAAATGGGGGTTTGGATTTGGTGGGTTTTGGCGGTGGTGTTCGGAGTTTGAGTTGCTCTCTACCGGAGCTCGTGCCTTCTGCCGTCACCGTCGCATAAGCCATCGCCGTCATCTGCTTTGTCTGTCGCCGTCTGTCCCTCGTCGTCGTCGTCTGCTCTATCCCTCTTCGTCGTTTGCTCTGTCCGTCGCCGTCGTCTCCTCTCTTCACTGCAGCCATTGTTTTAGGGTTTGGGATCCGAAGCCCCGTCTTCGACATTGAGGCAAGTAATCTACGAAGCTCCCGGTATGGTTTCGGCTTGACACCCTCACCTTTGCGAACCCTAGTTGTTGATGAAGACATGCCCTAACCTCACTCGAAGTCTCTCTGCTTCCTCTTTAGCCTCTCAACCTCTTGACGCCCGAACTCGCGAAGCTCGAATTGCCATCAAATTCATCTTTCTTTTGCAGGGATGCGCGGAGATCGAGATCGATCGCCATTGACAACTACATGGTGCAAGAACTTGATGGAACTGTCAACAAGTGGGGTTGGTGTAAACAAAAGGTAGCTAGTCGGTTTTGCAATTGATTGCTTTTATTTACTTTCTATTACTTTGTATGGATGTATGTGGGTGATCCACTTCGTCCTTTGTTATTTTTGCGACTTGGAGCCAATGTTATTTTGGCGCTTTCTCTTGCGGTTGCAAAGCAGAGCAAGCGTGAAGAAGGTTCCCTTTACAAGGTATATTGTTATCAAATGTGTATTTGATAGTATTAATATTTTGCTCGCACCGTTTCTCTCATTCGCGAAGGTTAGAATCGCCTCCTCTCTCATTTGTGCCCTTATCTCCTTTGCACGATTTCTCATTCTTTTCTAGTTTTGGTTGAGGACTTCGATTGAGGTATTCGCTATCAAAATGCCTAAGGTAGAGTTTCGGTACTGCATTCTTTTATAGGCCCGAAATGTATTGAGCTCCCTAAACAGGGCGGTTTTGCAATGTCTCGCATTCTTTTAGTTTCGATTGAGAACTTCGATTGAACTCTTGAAATGCAGGTACAGATGTGAGAATGGAACTAACTACTCATCTTGCATAGAATTAGCAAATGGCTTGATTTGTCTCTAAAGATTTCTTTTGGATTTGAAAGAAAGCCTTTAAGCTTCCCATTTATATATGTACATTTACTTCTGCTGGCATTATATATGTAAATGTAACACTTATTGACAAAGCAATAGAACATCATATTTCCATCCTTATTTTGGTGAAAATAGTGCTAATTAACTACTCATCAATTGCATATATATAATCAGAGGTTCAATTTGTTGGCAATAGAACAGTACATGCATCTTGCCCAAACTTGTTTATGGGGTTTCCTTGTGAGTTTACATGGCTAGATTTGTTGCTAATTAGAAATAGGTAATACTCATTGTGACTTTTAATTCGAAATGATTGCGCATAAAGTCTTTTTTATTGTTTTATGATTAATTTGGCTTGATTGCATATTAGAGCACCCTATTAAACCATCAATACAAACTTGTACCTCAACATTGACCTATCTAAGTTACCATACTAATATAAGTTATGAGGTATAAATAATATTTGTTATCTTTGACCTATCCATCTCTCTACACAAACTATTTCTAGCCTTTCTCATAACTCCATTATTCTAAATAGATTAATATAATATACTAAACTTCGTTAGGTTTGAATATTTACAACACACATAAAAAATATATAATGAATTCATGAATAACAAGAGAGTAGTGTTAAGAGCTTGTGTAACCTTGCATCGACATCTTCGATAGCCATTCCAGACAATGATTAAAATAGCTCAATCAACTTTCTAACCTTAATCTACATGCACATTGATGAAAAGGAAAAAAATCGTAAGTAAATTTATGCTAATCAAAGAACGGAAAGGAAGAATATATGGTGGCATATATTCTATGTGCAACCATTTTGGTGTCTGGTCATATTTCTTCAACTTAGGCAATGAAACTATGAAATTTTTTATGTTAAGTTAAAGTTAGGAAAGTAGTTGGAGAATTGTCACAAAGATTGTTTCTAGTTACTCACATGGTCAAGTTAACCACAAAAGTCATTGTTTGGTGAGAGATTATTTGCATTGGGAATTGTCTCCAATTGCTCACCAAGTGATCAAGATTTTCTCGCATGTTGTTGTTATGGCTAGTGCATATACAAGTAGGCTATCATGTAGGAACAGTGAGTTTCATGAAAATTGCTCAAACTGGAATTAGTTATTTGTGTTGCATTTGTTTATATATTATCTTTTTTAACCTCTAAGCGATTCTTTATTTTGAGTCAATACGTTCTGGATTCCGTGATCATTATTTTTCTATTGCAATGGAAGTTAGCTTATTAAATCTGGTTGTTAATTTAATTTTTCTGTGTAATGTTTGAATTCAGGGTGCTCCAACAAACCATGTAGCAGACTTTGAACAAGATGAAAGTGATTCAGATTCGGATAAACAGCAGAAATTAGTGGTGAGTTTGGACTTTGTACTTTGTTTTATGTGTGTGTTTTTTCAAACTTTTTTTTCATGTTTCCTTTTAGAGGACAAACATAGGAACATATTTTTTTATTTGGATTCGTCTCTCACGTACCCCTTGCAAACACAACAAAAAATCAAAAAGACTCTCAAAAAGGGGTAGCAAGAAAGCAATAGAAGATTCCTGTAACAAATTGACAAATTTGAACATTATATGTTAGTAATGTGAACTTTTCAAACTAATACTTGATAATACAAGATTTTTTGATGTGGTTCACACTACAATACTATGTTGGACAGTTTTTCCTTTTTAAATATAAGAATTGAGAACAAGGATAATATTAAAACATATCCAAAGTATAAACTGTATAATATATCCTCAGTGAAATTCTCAATGTAATGAACCACTTCATAATTGTGTTTGATGAATGTATCCCTTGTCCTGATTTTTCATCTCGAACTCCTGAAGCCAATTTGGCCTCATTTTGAAAGATTTTTTATATTCATCACAAGAGTGAATATTTGTAGTTTACAAGTTTAAGAAAAAATTGGAACTCATTGAATAAGAATTGAAGTGATGGAATAGAGAAACTTTTGGAACATATTATTGAAGATATTGCTATTCTAGAAAAACAAGAAGAACATGACCACTAACATATGGAGATACTACAGTTGAGGATAGAAGCCATGGATTAGTTCCATTAGATGAGGCTCTTTTGTCCCAATTTGGTAGAGTGAAGAAACCAAAACCAACATACTCAATTTGGTTTTCGTTTTGGTTTCTAGGCTTACAACTGCCCTTTTGAATCTTATATCTTTGTCAGTTCTTCGTAAGTCGTTTCTATCCTTGTATGATCTGATTTATGTTGATTTCATGCCTTGTTCATGCATTTAATTTTATGTGTCAAAAAATTTTGTTTTATTCTGCCATTTTTTCTTGTTCAGACTTGTATGCATGGCCACCTCTTCTGCATTTTCCAGTACTTGAATTTGCTTTATATGGTTGTATGGCGAACTGCAAGTTTCCCATTCACAATAGTGTTTACTTTTGAAAGTTTAATTGTTGATCACTCGCTTACAACTGCCATTTTGAATCTTATGTCTTTGTCAGTTCTTCATAAGTTGTTTATATCATTGTATGATCTGATTTCTGTTGATTTCATGCTCTTGTTCATGCATTTAATTTTATACTAGTTTATTGTTCATGCATTTTCAAATAACCATATGATTCTTGAGTTGGTCCTCTAAATATGAGCTGATGTACATGATTCTTGTATGTTTGCAGATACATATATAATTATTGCAAAGCAAGAATAAGTATTAATTCTCCATAGTGAATTGATGTGTTAGTCTTACATGTTTATTGATTATTAATATTGCTCTTAGTCAGGACGCCATTGTTGGTTTAAGATGGTTGGAAACTTTTGTTATGTTTGATGGGTTTTTTTTTCTTAATTTCAGGCTATTGGACATTGAATAAACAGTTCATTACTTTTATTGGTATGCATTTGGTCTCTAAACTTTTATTGGTATTTTGTTAGGTTTCATGGCGGGCAGTGATTACCCCCCACTTCGAGGGCACACTTTACCTCATTGTAAAGCTGCACCCGACTTGATATATGGTTGTGTTCCCCCTCTTTTGCTATCCCTTTTGAGTTAACTGAGTATCTATGTACATGATCTATTTACTTATCTATGATGTTGAATTTCATGTAAATGTGATGTCTTGGCACTGTTGCTATAGATTGTATAAGGCCTTTTTGTGCATATTTAGAGGATTGGAAGTTTTTTTTTGGTGGTTGTTGAACAATAGGATTGGTGGTTTTTGTGCATACTTAGAAATTTGGAACATTTATTAAACTTGACAAGCTTTCGTGGATATATAAATCTTTTTCAATGTCGAATTGTACATTTTTTCTCTCATTTGAATATTTTTCGTTGATATATATTGTCAATGTATGTATGTCAAATTCTGCTTTTTTGGGGGATGTTAGCACCCCCAAGGAGTTGTTGGAGGGGATGCAGGTGATGGAGTAGGTCATATGGTTGTATTTTCAGGTTTAGAGGTTATGGAGAACCAATTGGATTAAGCTTAGGTTTGAAAACTAAACAAAGCGGAATTGAGACGGATTAGCAACGGAATTCAGAGATTCCGTTGCTATTCCGTCTCTAATTTTCGAGGAATAGATGCATGAATCAGCAACGGATCAGAGACGGAATTATTATATTTCGTCTCTGATCCGTTGCTAATCAGAGACGGATCAGAGACAGAATCCAATAATTCCGTCTCTGATCCGTTGCTAATCAGAGACGGATTAGAGACGGAATACAATAATTCCGTCTCTGATACGTTGCTAATCAGAGACGGATCAGAGACGGAATATAATTACAATTGTACCCTTTTGAAGAATTTGCATTTATGTTCCATCTCTGTTCCGTTTCTAAATTTCGTCTCTAATTCGTCTCTAATCAGAAACGGAAACACATTTCCATTGCTGATTGAATCAGCGACAACGATTTTAGAGATGGAGTATTTCCGTCTCTGTTCCGTTGCATAATTGAATTAGAGACGGAATTTATGCTAATCAGAGACGAAAATTTTCGTTTCTGATCTGCTGTTTATTTGTAGTGCCCACTGGTGCCATTAATGCGATTGCTAGACCAACATATTGGCCGATATGCTCTCTAGCCCATTCACTAATGCCCAATGGTTCTATCCCAAACCCCATAGTGAATATGTAACCCATGCAACCAATAAACTGAGTAGGAAGTTACATATAGGCTGGGAAAGTAACCCATCTCCTATATAACCTGGTCTCAGTTCCAAGAACTTACTCTTGTGAATCATAGTAAACACCATTTTCCATTTATTGAACTATCACGGTGTACGTAGTCCCCAATTCCAGTTCATATACTACATGATCTACATATATTAGAATATCCAGGCAAAGTTGATAGTTAAATGAATCCATACTTACCTCGGGTTTAAGTATCCATTACTCAAACTCATAACTTTTTGGTCATCACACACTTCCTCAGTGTTCCCCAACCTGTCACCAATCATTTCTACTCAATTTAAGTCCAATATAATATATTGAGAACCCCTAGACCAGTATCTAATTCCTCCAGAAAATATATGTAAAATATAGCAAACTTGTTGTTTTCAGGGGTGGGAGTGCGCTTCCTCATTTGGTGGAACGCGCTCCAGCAGCTGGGTTCATCTTCATCGATGAAGGGAGCACGCTCCTATGTGAGGTGGAGCACGCTCCTCTTTGAGGTGGAGCGCGCTCCACCTTGCACTGTCTCGACAATGAGCAAGGTAGCAGCCACTGTTCTTCACCAAATCCTCACAAATCACTCCGACAACCTTCAAAACACTCCCAAATGGTCAGGGAGGACCTCCAATGAGGTTACCAACCATTTACAATCACCAATAATCATAATTTTCAAGAATTCGATCATCACCATGAATTTGAACTTCAACAAACTCAAAAACAAAACTTACCAAAGTGATGATCATTGGCTTCTGATCAATTTAAGCTTCTCAATTCACGTTAGTTCAGCTCCCCGGATCAACCTCCTTCAATCTGAATCAAAACTGAACCCTCGGCTTCTCGAATAATCGATAGAATGAATTGATAAGGATGAGTTTTTGTTTTTATATATTGATTTTTCTTGAGATACACATCTTGCTATATCGAGGCTGATCGAGTGATTGATGTATTAAAGTGATACTCCTTAAATCGACACGAAATTTGACACATCAAGCACTTACGTTGTGTTCGAGATAATCAAGTGCTCCATATATTTCTATTATTCTTTTATTTTCCAATATATATATTTATATATCTAAAAACATATACATATATATATCTCGTGTATTATTCACCAATAAACGCATCGGACGTGCCTTTAAGTGTCCTTGATCATGCACATTCATGCCTCTAGGCTTGTTTATAATTCCCTTATTATACTACAACCTATATATAAATTGACTTAACAATTCAAACAAACATCATACATCATGCAAACACATGAACACGCTAATTGAGGTACGCCAAACCTAACCACGAGCCTAACTCGGTTTAATTAGGATTTGGATTAGTACTAATCACTAGTTTAAGGCAACAGGCCATTACAGTTTCTCCAATTTTAAGCGATTTCGTCATCAAAATTAAAGTAAATCTGAAATTACCTGTAGTTTCGAAGAGAAATGGAAACTGTTTTTTTCCCAAAAGATTTATGTTCCTCGGTTAGTTCTTTATCTTTGTGAAATCACCATTTCACTTTAACCAAAGGAATCTCTTTGGTTCTCATCTTTTTAATCTTATGATCAAGTTACCCATTTGACTGCTCATCGTAAGATAAGTCTTCTCGAATATCTAATTCATTCCAATCAATCATTGGAGTGAACCGAGTCTTCATTTTACATAACATTAACATAAGGAAGACATCAAAGTTTTGATTAGTTAATGAGATAACTTTAACCTGTAAATACCAGGATTAATCATTTCCTGTATTTTGAATGACTTAATACACCTTGAAGCTAGCTTACCTTATAATCCAAACCCATACAACTCCTCTCATAGGTGAGATTTTCAACATAACATATTCGTCCTTTGAAAACTCCGATAACCTATGATACTTATTTGCGTATATCTTCTGTTTTAATTGTGATGTAGTTAAACGCTAGCGAATCTACTACATTTCCTTTGTGTAGTTCTGAATCAATTTCGGCTCCAACAACTTGTATCTCAACCCCTATCCAAACACTCTACCGAATGACATGACATGGTTGACCATACCAAGCTACAAAGGAGCATTTCAATATTAGCTTGACAACTATCATTATAAAAGAACTCACGCAAAGAAATGTTTTTCTTCGAGTTACAGTCAAACTTCATGACACAAGCTCGAAGTATATCCTCTATAACCAAAAATCAATTACTCCAGCCACCCATCGGTCTGCTAGTAGTATATCATAACGAGGTTAAGAACAGTTCCCCAGCTTTCACAGCAATTCACTCCATCGTCTATATGTGAATCACGAATCTCTATCTGAAATAGCCGAAACTAGAGCACACTGAAATCTAACACCTCATGCGTGTATATCTTACATAATCAGTCGATAAGATTTCATATAGAAACTAGCAGGAAATACGTAGACTTAGTCAACTTGTTAACTATAATCCATACCGCATTGTGCTTATGCTAACTCAAAGATAAACTGGAAATAAAATTCACCAATCTATGTTCCCATTTCCACTCAGCAATATGCAGCGAATGCCAAAAACCCTCTAGGTTTTCTGTGCTCAGCCCTAACTTGCTGATATTTCTCATATCTCTTTACAAACTTAACAACATCAGTCTTCATCCTAGATTAAGAAATTAATAAAGGCACCTCATTTTATCATATGTCTATTTTTATTATTATCTGGATTAATATCATAAAGAAATCTATGAGATTTTTGTAGCACTTCATGCCTTACCTGATCCTGAACTAGAATTCACAATCTATCTTTGAACCGTAACACACCATTATCAGAAACCGACCAATCAGGATAATCTACACTAGCTGTTAATCCCTAACGAACAATATAATCTTGATTAGCTTTTTGACAACCAATCACCACTGAATTATCTCTAATTCAGTTTGAATCTAAACTCAAAAAATCATATTAGTATCTCTAAAATTAGCTCTCTCAGTTGATGATGTGTAAGCTAAACTTATACAATTCATCATCACCGTCACTTCCTTATGAAGTCTAAACTGTGAAGCTCTAGCAGTAGCCACATTTTCTCCATATACATGAGTTGCAATTGTATACCGACAGTCTAATAATACCTTTTTTGTAGTTCTAAATTACTCAGGCTCAAACTAATTCCTACCATTACTTCTCATCCTACCAATTAACGACGAAGTAAAGCATACAAATTTTTAAGGTAAATACCTCAATATCATATATAACCTGCTAAAATCAACACCAAAGAACTTACATAGTAAATATTTCTTCTAGTAACTAATATCTTCTAAGTTACAAACTTAGAAGTTTGCCTTCTCTGGAAACTAAGATCAGCCACAGACATATAGTGTTAAGATTTAGAAAGTCCTTCCCAACTATTATACATCTTTCCCCCTGAGAAGCAGACTTCTAATTCCTTACCGAAATAATAATCCTGATTATTCATAACTTTCAATTCTTCTACATACATATATCTGATTTACTTTTGCACTAGAATTTTAAACCATAATACTGGCAAGAAATTTGGAAACTCTGTCAGTTTCATAATTATAACATCAATAACCTTTAGTTGTCACCACAACTTAGGTTAATCCATTATGAATTTATAAGCATGAATTGTTATTCATATAAAGCAAGAATAATATAACCCTCTAGGTTAATATTATTTAGCTTCCTCCTGTATCACTTTTGTTTCAAGTTTTATGAACTTTCCTTACATGCTCAATATTTTGATCTGAGATTATCCCTTCCAACATCAATAATTAGTAGTGACCCTTAACCTACTTGATAATCTCAGTCAATTTCTCCCATAATTCATCACTCAATCAATCATTAGCTCAGCTCCAATCTGAGCTCTAAATAACAGACTTGTAGTAATCGATTTAGCCAACGTAGCTGATGATATGCCTGTGTAAGACTTCCATTTTGCATTAGTAAACATCTCACTTAAGAGATATTACTGAGCAACTTTTATCGTTACTATAGCCTTTTTTTCCTTTTCTTTTTAAGGCATTTTCCACACAATCACCTTGATGAGTGATGTTTCAGAGTGAATTCGTAAGACTTAGGAAATTTCAAGGTAACTATCTTACCTTATTTTCCACTTTTCAAACTCCCGCAGTTTGAAACTTACTACTTAATCTTACACCAGTCCACTGGTGTTATATTTCCAGGTTGTCTCTTAATGATTCCTCTAAGATTCTCATTAATCTCAAAGAATGACTAAAAGACTCTCAACAACCTTTCTTCTTAATTTACAAGTGATGCCTTGTTGTATTTGGTACCACTACCAAATTAGATATCTTGATATTAACAATCTCTAATAGTTCTCCTCACACATTTAGAACTATATATATAGATGTAATAGCTACAATTTTGTTGTCTTGTGTTATTACACATTCTTACCTAAATCAGAGGTCTTAAGATGTACCTCTAACTTCTTTCACAATTTAGGTACCGTTAAGCAAACATAGTAGTCAAGCTATACTTCCACTTCCTTCCAAGGCATCCTTGTATTTGCTTTCAAGTTATAACAATTTCATACTTGATATAACTGAATAAATTACACAAAGATATTAAAGATTCATGGATCAATCATTTGTAATATTCAATTATTTCAAGTTTACTTTCCTCTTTTTGCCTTTCTGTTGAATATAAGACAACCTCATATTATCTCAAACACAGTCAAATTCCCTGATTTGTTGTTAATATTCAACATTCATACCATTAATTAACCTTTGAAATTTAGCACTGGCACTTACAAAATCATGTATGAACAAATTTACCCTTACCAATTTCAATTTTGTACGATAATTGCTCGTGCATTCTCTATGTCTTCAAAGATTCCATGTTATTATTGATAACGCAACAACAACTTTGGTATAATAGGGTTTTTCATAATTGACACCCTTAATTTATGAACATAGCATGAGTTATAGTAAGTTCTAGCAGTTTCCACCATCTACTTAAAATGATCCAGCAACCGCCTGAATTCATTTTATAAACATATCCTTAGCTCTGATCATATCACTGTGATAATTAGATCTCAACTAACTTTTAAGAACTATTGATTTCACTTGTTTTTTCAAAATTAGTTGTCAATCCTGAGTAATAAATATTCATTCCTACTACTATGTTATTCTTTGGATTCCTCAAATCCTCAGATTCATTGACCCCTCATTCTCCCCAATTTAGACTATACCAATCTAATAGATCAGACTAAGATATCTTACCAACTCACTGCTATATTCTTGACTAAACTATTTGTTATTACATGACAAACCACTTGTTATTCCAATATGGATTCACACCATAACTGGAATTTCTACTTCATAAAGACTTATGAAGTGTAACTGCATTAGTGGTTTCCTAACCTCCATTAGGCTTTTATCATTAACCACAAATTTATTTACTGAATAACTTCCATTACTTACTAAACTAGTCTCAATACTAGTATTAAATCTTTTCTCAATGTGGTCCCCCACCTTTGAGTTTTCCCCAAAAGTCATTCAATATTCTATTGTTTCATCATTTTCATTCTTTTATTACACATCTTAAGGTTTTGATCTAATAGATACTTCTCCATTGACTATTATTTATCTAATAATATCAGTGAGAACAACAACCGTTGAAGATGCTACTTGGGGAAGACTTTTATTTCATCTTTGTAAGTTTTCTTATGTTTTTCCTTTTTGTCTCCCTGAGATTAAGACTCTCCTGAGCTCTTACCTCCGACACCTTCTCATATCATGAGAAATAGGTGGACTTCAACCATCTTATTATCGTTCAGGAAAAACATACTCTCATATCTACCACATATATATAGTATACAAAACATATAACATATCTTAGTCTTTTATCTTTTGGTTACCCCCCAAAATCATGATAAAAACCGTTTATCAAACCTTATGCTTATTTTTAACTCGAGACAAGTTTCAGAGTCAGTAAACTTAGGTTCCATTATTAAGTATTCTAATAAACCTTAAACTTTAAAGTAGGCTAGTATTCACTTCGAACACCATTCAAAAGTGAATTTAAGGTTAGAGCCTTATCCATGTTACCAAACTGTATCACCATTACCACTTAACTCAAAAGTGAAAAACCTTAGACTCTAACACCAAACTATATCAGAGTTATCCAATGTAACGAAGCCCTTAAAACCTTGTCTCTAAACCAAAGCCATAAACTGAGCTTTAACCTAGGCTTAAACCTCGAACCTGGCTCTGATACCAAGCGTAGCATCCCCTAACCTGATTAGGGCTATATCCAGCCTGAAACCCTAATTAAGCCCAGATTACCCATACCACACTTAACTAGAGCCAGGAGCCTTACCATCTTCACCTGCTAAGCACTACTGTATATCAAATATTGAAATAAAATAATATATAAACACAGCAAAAATTTAAAACCTCTTTCGATAAATGAAACCATGATATACAGTATTAAAACAATCAGAAATAAACCTCGGTTATACAAATCACCCATCCCTTGTGATATTATAAAAATGTAATTCAGTACAAATATATAAGACAAGAGAGTCAACACATCGAAGAGAATATCAAGACTCCTATATCTTCTCCTTCACATAGTCGTAGCACTCATCGGTTATCATGTAATGTTAATTGGGGTGAGCGTTCCAACTTGCTCAGTAACTAGGGATTCACATAACCATCTATATTCCATATAATAGTCAAGAATATCGTGCAATAACAACATGCACCAATGATATCTAATAAGAATATGGAAAGCATATAAATTTAGTACATAAACGGATGCAAAGCAAGTTATCATGGACTATTACAGTGTGATCCATGTTTTATTTATAAAACTATGGCCGATTACCCACTAGCGCCATTAATGCGATTACTAGACCAACATATTGGCCGATATGATCTCTAGTCCATCCAGTAATGCTTAATGGTTCTATCTCAAACACCCTAGTGAATATGTAACCCACGCAACCTATAAACTGAGTAGGAAGTTACATATACACCGGGAAGGTAACTCATCTCCTATATAACTTGGTCTCAGTTACAGGAACTTACTCTCACGAATCACAGTAAACACCATTTTCCATTTATTGAAAACTATCACAGTGTACGTAGTCCCTCATTCCAGTTCATAAACTAGATGATCTACATATATTAGAATATCCAGGCAAAGTTGATAATTAAATGAATCCATACTTACCTCGAGTTTAAGTCTTTGTTACCTAAACTCATAACTTTTTAGTCATCATACACTTCCTCGGTGTTCCTCAACCTATCACCAATCATTTGTACTCAATTTAAGTCCAATATACTATATTGATAACCCTTACACCTGTCCTTAAGTCCTCCAGAAATTATATGTAAAATACAACAAACTTGTTGTTTTTAGGGGTAGGAGTGCACTTCCTTATCTGGTGGAGCGCGCTCTAGTAGCTAGGTCCATCTTCATTGATAAAAGGAGCACACTCCTTTGTAAGGTGGAGCGTGCTCCACCTTGCATTGTCTCGATAGTGAGCAAGGCAGCATCCATTTTTCTTCACCAAATCCTTACAAATCACTCCAACAACCTCCAAAACACTCCCAAATGGTCAGGGATGACCTTTAATGAGGTTATCAACCATTTCCATCACCAATAATCATAATTCTTAAGACTTTGATCATCACCATGAATTTCAATTTCAACAAACTCAAAAACCAAACTTACCAAAGTGATGATCGTCTGCTTCTGATCAATTTAAGCTCCTCAATTAACGTTAGTTTAGCTCCCTAAATCAACCTCCTTCAATCCGAATCGAAATCGAACCCTCAGCTTCTCGAATGATCGATCAAATGAATTGATAAGGATGAGTTTTTGTTTTTATATATGAATTTTTCTCGAGATACGCATCATGCTATCTCGAGACCGATCTAGTGATTGATGTGTTTAGGTGACACTCCTTAAAATGACACGAAATTTGACACATCAAGCACTTACATTTTGTTCAAGATGATCAAGTGATCCATATATTTCTATTATTCTTTTATTTTCCAATATATATATTTATATATCTAAAAACATATAAATATATATATATATATATCTCGTGTATTATTCACCAATAAACTCACCGGACGTGCCTACAAATGTCCTTGAGCGTGCACATTCATGCCACGACCCCTTCGTCACCCTTGATGTCCCGGTAAATCATTGTTTATTGTGTATTTTTCATTTTTATAGGCTTGTGGATAATTTCCTTACTATACCGCAACCTATATATAAATTGATTTAACAATTCAAACAAACACCATACATCATGCAAAAGAATAGACACGCTAATCGAGGTACGCCAAATTAAACCACTAGCCTAACTCGAGTTAATTAGGATTTAGATTAGTACTAATCACCAGCTTAAGGTAATAGGTTGTTACAACAGCTCCCATGGCTTGGTTGCTGGCATCGCACATGATCTTAAAAGGTAGCTCCCAGCTAGGAGGTCGGATCACAGTAATAGAGATGAGAGAATCTTTGAGTGCATCAAATGCATTCTTGCATGCTTATCAAGATCGAAAGGCATGTCCTTGACAAGTCAATAGTTACGCATGTTTTATAGTGTAATTTAAGTTGATTTTAGATATAAATAATGATATTACACTATGTCTTCTCTTATTTTTGTGATTTCAGGATTTAATTAAGAAAAATGAAGAAATGGAAGAAAAAGAGGAAGAATAGCAAAATAGTCAACTAGAGAACAAAGCCAACAATTAGCTAGCGATATAAAATTACAAAAGAATGGCTGTCTAAATTGGCGGTAAGGAAGAGCCAATGAATTATTAGTGAATTGGAGTTTACACTAGGAATTGCCAGATGAATTGGTGGAGCACAGAAAGCCAATTTCAATGATTAACTCAGCAATTTGTGTACAGCTTAGGAATCGCAGACAAATCGGTCAGGTCGGTTACGAGTTTTTTAGATAAGAATAAGGAACTTGAGTTTATCTAAGATTTGTATAGCTTAGGAAACTATTATAGGACCTTAGGGCTGTGAAATTACTATTTCTCTATAAATACAATTATATAAGCTTTTATTAGACTTTTGTTAGTTTTTATTAAGTATATGTTTGAAGCCACATTGGACCTTTTTATTTCATTAAGATGTATTTATTTAATTATGTCTTTTAACTATATTATTACGTTATTTATTTCCAGCATGAGTGAGTAGTTTATTAATCTAAACAAACCCTAGACATGTATATACTTTGGATTGATATATAGTTATAATTAAGGAATCATGTACTTAAATTAGTAGTTATAGTTTTTCTTTTATTGAGTTTGTGTTGAATTATTTGAATTAGTTTAGTTAGTTTGGTTAATTAAGTTTGTAGTTATAGTTTTTAGTTATTTCGTATTTTAATTCTCGTTTAATAACATTAACTAAATTAAGAAAAACAAGAGAAAAATATTTTCCTTATAAGTTTGCAAAATCCATGTAGAGACATTATCCATTTTGCCACTACTACAAATAATAGGAAAATACAGGAAACTATTAAGCACGTTCGACACATGTCAATTTTTGGCGCCGTTGCTAAGGAGTTTTAAATAATTTCTTAGGATCGTAGATGTTCTATGGTCTACACATTTTGTTGCTCAAATTCTAGAGGATCTTTACATCCGTTTGATCTTGAAATATATAGAGCTTTTAATCAAAGTTTAAGACAACAACTTAAGGAAGATATATCTAATAAGATAGAAGACAACAGCAATAATGATAATGATGATGTCATTAATAAATAATAATAATAGAGTGATCAATAATAATAACAACAATAATAGAGAACTTACTTTTAGATAACCTATCATGATGTTACAGCATATGAGCCTATGTACATAGCATACCCCGATGGATTTCCTGAATTTGAACGTAGATCTGGATTTATTAGTTCCTTACCTAACTTCTATAATAAAGACAATAAAGACCCACAAAACTTTATAAGGGAATATCAACATAAAGTTAACGGGATAAAACCAAAAGAAGGTACCCTAGAATAAGTCAAACTTAAAGCTTTTCCTTTTGCATTGAAAGATCAAACACAAGATTGGTTGTTCCATCTACTGTAGGATTCAATAATTACATGGACTCAACTGTTAGAAACTTTCCTAGATGAATATATGCATGCTAGAAGAATTAGTTCCTATAGAAAAGTAAATCACAGTTGCAAAGATGAAAGATGATGAATATTTTAATGAATTTAGGGATAGATTTCAAAGATTAGTTTCTTCTTGTCCACAACATGGATATACCTAAAGAGCTGTATTAGAATATTTTTATGAAGGACACAATCACTTCGAACAAAGGTTATTAGACACAGTATGTTGTTGATCTTTATTTTAAACAACACCTACTTTAGTAAAGGAGACAATTAATAAAATGGCTAAACAATCTAAGCAATATGGTGAAAAAATCGAATCCTTAAGAAAGAAACTTTTTGAAGTTGATAATAGAATAAACAATGCGTCTAGTGATAAAATTGATAGATTATCTAATATGTTTAAGTCATTTATTAAAGACAGATTCAATCAAGTTAAAGCTTATGGATTTTGTAATGAGGTTACACATCATACGGATGTGTGTCCTACTCTACATGAAGAGAATACTGTAAAGGTTACTTAAATGATGAACCAATTTTCCGGTCCTCCAAGAAATTAATAAAATAACAACTCTTTTTATCTTGGAAGACAACACCCAAAACTTAGTTATGGTCCTTAAAATCAAAATTATAATACTTATAGAACAAGAGCTCAGATGCAATTTGCACCTAATCAGCAATCTCAACAAAATGCTCATTCTATGAATCTAAATTTAGATCAAATCGTGCATAATTTTATGAACCAAAGTTATCAAAACTTTACACAGAATTAGCAAAATCAAATTAAAACTGATACTACTATTAATGAACTGAAAAATCAGTTAAATCAAATGAATTTACAAATAAATAGGTTAAGTACTCAATAGAGTAATCAAGGTAAAGCACCTAGTCAAGCAGCTGTTGTTCCTACTAATCAAGCCCAAGTTAATGTTTTATTCAGTGATGAGAAAGACACACTTATAACTGGAAAGATACTTAAAAAATGTAATAAAAAAACACATAAAACAATTGAAGAAGAAGAAGAAGAAGAAGAAATGATGGCTTATATCATTCCTACTAGAGAATAGATGGCTAAGGAATTGAAATATACATATTTTCCTGAAAGGCTATACCCATGGTATTTAGCGAAAGTTGAAGCATATGAAATATCTTTACAAAAGTCTGAAATAATTGATAAGGATGAAAATAATAAGATTTTTGATAATTTAAATGATGATGTGTATTCATATTCTATCGTTCCATAACGATTAGCTGATGCTAGGATGGAAGGAAAAATGAAGACATTCTTGAACTATTTAGGAAAATAGAAATTAATAAACCATTGATGGAATCAATTATGCAATTTTTTAATTATGATGAAGTTTTGAAATAATTCTCTAAGTCTAAGGATAAATTTTTAGAATAATCTAAAGAAAACTTAAGACAAAAGGTGTCTGCTTTAATTAAAAAGAAAATACCTGAGAAATGTTTCGATCCAAAAATATTTGGAAATCATATTATATTAGTAACTTCTTTTATAGATTTTTCTATGTGTGATCTTGGAGTATCAATTAATGTAATGTTACTTATATTATATGAGTTACTAAAAATAGGTTCATTGACTAATACACCTATTAATCTTACCTTAACTGAAAACACAATTATTAAACCTTATGGCTTACGAGAAGATGTCTTAGTAAAAGAAAATGACTTAGTATTTCCAGCTGATTTCAATGTCTATGGAATTTGAAAACAAGATTGTCACTTTTCGTTTCAATGATGAAGATGTCTATGAAAATTCTGATCAGTTTAATACTGAACAAACTAATGATAATGAATCTTTAGATTTTAAATCATCAATTAAAAGCTGAAGTATATGTTATTAATGTTATAGCAATAGAAGACAAAAGTGTTATGACAAAGAATGAACGAGTTATAGATACTTCAAATGCAAAGATAATAAATCGAGAATAGAGGGTTAAGCAACCGAACAATGTTGAGAATGATTTTAAAATGGAGGAATTTAAATCTTTAAAGAATAAGAAAAAGAAAAAGAAGAATCTAACAATTGTCAAACTCGATGATCCAGGAGATATATATATATATATATATAAACATAATAGTTAAATGGGCTTGGTATTTTAAAGCAATTTGTGATACATGTTATAAAGCAAACTACATGCCTATTCACTTCTTTCTTCGTATTCAACTTGAATTGGATGTACTTGCTTCAGAAAAAGCTACTCTACTAAACGGTTATTTAGCGAAACCAATATAAGTGGTTACTAATGTACCAATTCAAATTTAAAAGTACATTATTTTCATAGGCTTTTTGTTTATGTCACACTTCATCAATGAAGATCCTCCATTAATCATAGGACGACCTTTCTTACCCACTTCACAAGCTGTCATGGATACTCTGAACCATACAATCACTTTGAGGGTGCATGGTCGAGCAATCACTTTCTGGAATGGCACTAGAGTACACATTCATACATTTAGGTTTATAGAACCAATTTAGAACTGCGTGGTTCAATCAAGCCAATGATAGTAAACAAAATCGCTCTGGTAGCTCATACTTTATCTTTACATTCAGTTTTAGTACTCTAAATCAACTCCTCGGATGTCCGGATCGCAATTTTGACTCCAAATTGTGATTCAGAATCGAGAATTAACCTAGACTAGGCTTTAAAATATTTTTCTAAATTTCAGCCATTTTAAGATATCGTGACATGAATTATGAGGAAAACCTCAGTATAATTCCTTGAGAAAATTCTAAATTATTCATTTTTCATAAAATTCCTCAATTTCTATTAATTTGGTCAAAAATCTAATTTTTTTTTAATTTTCCCAATTTTTTAGTGATTTATTTTATTTTTTATTTTTAAAACCATTTTTTTAAATGAGGGGTTTGACCCCTAAACCGGACCCGATTCGGTCCGGTCCAGGGGATCAAACCCCCTTCATCTTTTTCCTCACAAATTGTCTGCCTCTGTTTTTTTAATCGATTTCATCGGGGTTGGGCTCCCAACCCCAACCCCAAGTTGGGACAGGGCAAGGGAGACTCCTCCCCCACAATTAACTTCCTCAGATCTCCTCTCTACAACATCACAACGACAATAAGATCAGCAACTAACAACAGCACATCGGCAACAACCCAACAACGATGCACGATACACAGACACACACTCACTTTGGCCTCAATCCTCTACCTCTCTCTCTCGTTTGATCTATATCTCCCCCTCTCGGCCTCACCTTATTTCGATCTCCCCTCTCGAAACAAAATTGAATGAGGTACTAGTTCTGTGTTTGTTTGGATATATGTAGTAGATTCCTTGAGATTTGCATCGCACGAATCTCGAGATAAATCTAATGGTTACAATTTCATAATATAATTTTAATCTTCTCGAGATATGTACTACGTATCTCGAGGTTAATCTTTGTCTCAAAACAAAATTGAATGAGGCGGTGTATTGATTTAAAGATATATATTAAGATTTTCTCGAGATTCGCATTGCACGAATCTTGAGGCAAATCTAATGATTCAATTATCTTATATATTTTTATCTTCCTCGAGATATGTGTTGCGTATCTCGATGTCAATCTTGTGGTTATTAAAAGATCATCATCAACACTTAACCGACTTACCTAAGATCAATTATTTTGATCTTCTCAAGATATGTATCGCGTATCTCGAGGTAGATCAAATAGTTTTATATAAAAAAACCATATACCCTTAATTTTCCTTGAGATTGGATAGCACGCATCTCGAGGCGTGTATACACCACCCCAACAGCCACCAAATCGCACATTATTCACTTCCTTGATTATCACTCTATACGTATTTCGAGGTGAATCCAATGTATTCATTTATTTCAATTAAACTATAGGATTGATTTATATATATTTAAACTATATATATAAATACATATACACCTATGCATATTCGGGGCTATAAATTCACCACATTCGCCTACGACCATCCTCGAGCGTACACACCATTGTAAATCCCACGCGTGTCACCCTCGACCCCGCTTGTCACTAGGCGCCCACCAATTTATTAAATTTTTTATTTAATTTAGTGATTATCTTTTCAATTTATGTCAAAATTAAATTCTGAAAAATACCCCAAAATTACCAAAATTGGAGAAAATTCCTTAATGCGCTCCGGAACTCACGGACACAGCGTTTACACTCTACTACATCATATTTCATGTCGAAATAGTGTATAATACATCAAATAGGCACACGACACACAAAAATAATATTAAAATTTATGATATTCGATCCGTAACGCGTGGGTCCTACCTCGGATACATAAATCTCAAATTAAATCCGAAAATAGTTTATAAAATTCTCAGATGTCATATTAGAATCATTGGGAAATCGTCAGCCTATTTTTAGTATTTTTTCAATTTAATTAATTTTCCCATATATTTATCACATTATATCCAATAAAAAGTTAGAATTATTCAAAATTATCAGAATTTAACTATGATATGTACTAAATAATATTTTCATTACCATAAAATGCTAATTAATCGTAAAAATAATGCATAAAAATAATATAATATTGAAATAATGAAATTATTTCGGAATTAAATTCTTAAAATATCTCCATTATAAGAGTTAAAAGTTAAGAGAATATAAAAAAACATTTTACTAATCCTAATACTAAAACTGAAAGTAAAGATAGAGTATGAGTTGCCTTTGATTGATCATTTTTTGTTTACTGTCATTGGCTTGACTGAACCACGCAGTTTTAAACTTGTTCTATGAACTTAAGTGTAGTATTTTCCACTCTAGTGCCATAAAGCGATTGCTCAGCTATGCACCTTAAAGTCGATTGTCTTACTCAGAGTATCTGTGACAGCTTGTGAAGTGGCTAAGAATGGTCGTCCTAAGATTAATATAGGATCTTCATTGATGAAGTGTGTCATAACCAAAAAGTCTATGGGAATAATATACTTGTCAATTTGAATTGGTACATTAGTAAACACACCTGTTGGTTTTACTGAACAACCGTTTAGTAGAGTAACTTTTTCAAAAGCAAGTACATCTAATTCCAGTTGAATATGAAGAAAGAAGTGAATTAGCATACAGTTTGCTTTAGAACCTGTATCACAAATAGCTTTAAAATACCAAGCTCGTTTGACTTTTATGTTTATGATATATCACCTAGATCATTGAGCTCGACAATGGCTAGATTCTTATTTTTCTTCTTTTTATTCTTTGTAGCTTTAAATTCCTCCATTTTAAGATCGTTCTCAACATTGTTCAATTGCTTAACCCTCCATTCTCGAGATTGTCTTTTGATTTAAAGTGTCTTCAACTTGCTTATTCTTGGTCATAAGGTTTTTGTCTTCCATTTTTACTGCATTAATAACACACACTTCATCTTTATGGTGATTTAATTCTAAAGATTCATTATTATTAGTTTGTTAAGTATTAAATTCATCAAAATTTTCATAGACATTTTCATCATTGAAACAAAAAGTGACAATCTTGTTTTTAAATTCCATAGATATTGTTCTTTCAAAAATATCCAACTTTGTTTTAGCTGTTTTAAAAAATAGTCTTCCTAAAAGTATAGGTGAGAATTTAGATGATACTGAGTCTCCTATTTCCATGACATATAATTCAGCTGGAAATACTAAGTCATTTACTTTTACTAAGACATCTTCTAGTAAACCATAAGGTTTAATAATTGTGTTGTCAGCTAAGGTAAGATTAATAAGTGCATTAGTCAATGAACTTATTTTTAGTAACTCATATAATTTAAGTAACATAACACTAATTGATGCTCCAAGATCACATATAGAAAAATCTATAAAAGAAGTTCCTAATGTAATAGGAATTCCATACATTCCTGGATCGAAACATTTCTTAGGTATTTTCTTTTTAATTAAATCAGACACCTTTTGTCCTAAGTTTTTTTTAGATTCTTCTAAAAATTTATCCTTAGACTTGGAGAATTCTTTCAAAACTTCATCATAATCAAAAAATTGCATAATTGATTCCATCAATGGTTTATTAAAATCTATTTTCCTAAATGCTTCAAGAATGTCTTCATAATTTTCTTCCTTCCTAGCATCAGCTAATCATTGTGGAACGATAGAATATAAATACATATCTTCATTTAAATTATCACAAATCTTATCATTTTCATCCTTATCAATTATTTATAACTTTTATAAAGATTTTTCATAAGCTTTAACTCTGGATAAATACCATGGGTATAGCCTTTCAGGAAAATGTATACATTTCAATTGTTCAGCCATCTATTTTCTAGTAGGAATGACATTAGCCATCATTTTCATTTCTTCTTCTTCTTTTTCTTTTTCTTCTTCTTCTTCAATGGTTTTATGTGCTTTCTTTTTATTACTCTGTTTAAGTGTCTTTCCATTTATATTTGTGTCTTTTTTTATCAATGAATAAAGCATTAACTTGTGATTGATTAGTAGGAGCAACAGTATTTTGAGCAATTGTTTTAGCTTGATTACTTTGTTGAGTACTTAATCTATTTATTTGTAAATTCATTTGACTTACCTAATTTTTCGGTTCATTAATAGTAGTATCGGTATTAATCTGTTTTTAAGAAATCTATGTAAAGTTTTGATGACTTTGGTTCATAAAATTATGCAAGATTTGCTCGAAATTTGGATTCATAGGTTGAGTATTTTGTTGAGGTTGCTGATTAGGTATAGATTGCATCTGAGCTCTTGGTTTATAAGTATTATAAATTTGATTTTGAGGACCATAACTAATATTTAGATTTGGTCTTTCAGGATAATAAGTAGTATTAGTATATTGATTTCTTGGGGGACCAGAAAATTGATTCATCATTGTATTAACCTCGTTAGTATTTTCTTCAAGTAGAGTAGGACACGCATCCATAAGATGTGTAGCCTCATTACAAAATCCACAAGCCTTAACTTGATTAGATCTATCATTAACTAATAGCTTAACCATCTGAGGTAGTTCATTAATTTTATCATCAGACGCATTATTTCTTCTATTATTAACTTGATAAAGTTTCTTTCTTGAGGATTTAACCTTTTCACAATATTGTGTAGATTGTTTTGCCATTTTATTAATTGCTTCTTTTGCTAAAGTAGGTATTTTTTAACAATATACTGTGTTTTATTACCTTTGTTCGAAATGATTGAGTCCCTCATAAAAATATTCTAATAAAGCTCTTTGAGTATCTCCATGGGGGGATAAGAAATAATTAATCTTTGGAATCTATCCACAAATACATTAAAGTTTTCATCATCATTCATCTTTGCAACTGTGATTTTCTTTTTATAGGAACCAATTTTTCTAACAGGCATATATTCATCTAGGAAAGCTTCTAACATTTGAGTCCGTGTAGTTATTGAATCGTATGGGAGATGGAACAAACAATCTTGTGCTTGATCTTTAAATACAAAAGGAAAAACATTATGTTTGACTTGTTCTAAAGTACAATCTTTCAATTTCATCCCATTAACTTTATGTTGATACTCCATTATGAAGTTCTATGGGTCTTCATTGTCTTTAGCATAAAAGTTAGGTAAGGCACTAATAAATCTAGATCCAAGTTCAAATTTAGGAAATCCATCCGGGTATGATATGCACATAGGCTCATATGCTATAATATTATGATTTGCTTGTCTAAAAGTGAGTTCTTTATTATTGTTGTTATTATTGATAACTTTGTTATCATTATTATTATTAATGACATTGTTATTAATATAATTATTATTATCCTCCATCCTATTAGCTAAATTTTTCCTCAATTGTTGTTGTCTTAAACTCTGATTAAAAGTTTTATCTATTTCAGGATCAAACTGATGTAAAGATCATGTATAATTATCATGACTAAGTGTGAAGACCATTTAACATCTAAAATCTTTAGAAATTATTTAAAAATCGCCAGCAATGGCGCCAAAAATTGACACGTGTCGAGCGTGCACAATAATTTCTCCCGTTTTCCTATTATTTGTAGTAGTGGTAAATGGGATATAGCGTCTCCAGAGGGATTTTGCAAATTTCAAAGGAAAGTGTTTTTATTATTTTTATTAATTTAGTTAATCTAATTAAACGGGAATTAAAACACCAAATAACTAAAATCTATAACTACTAACTTAATTAACCAAATTAACTAACTTAATTCAAACAATTCAATGCAAACTAAATTAAAAAATATTCAAATACAATATAAATATATATATCTTAACAAATATCTAAACAAACCCCCACTAAACAATGTAATATACTTGGATTGCTTTCAAATACTAGAACATAATATCACTTCATAATATAGTTATAATCATAACACATGAAATCTTGGAATCATTAAATCTTAATTCATAATAGGTTGATAGCCTTTAGCTAGCCACTGATTTTCCTAAATTCAATGGAAAAGCCACATTCTTATCATTATAAATCTACCCATTGGATAAAATGCAACATCATAGAAATATGATAGCATTAACACTCAATAAAAATTATGTCTAATCTAAGCCAATAGAAATCAAAATATGCTAATATATAAACAACTTAGAACACAATCACCTAAAATATCCACTCGGGAAAAGCCCTATAGATTAATCATAGTTACTACTTCTATAATTGTTTCAATAATTATAGACATAGATTCAGAATCAAAATTCTACAATACATACTTGCAACTATGCATGCAATATTAATCTCATTAGTTGTAATATGAAAAAATAACTTGTTAAATCTGTTATTGAAGTGTATTAATAGATTTAAAGAATTAAGTATGTGATTCTTAATTATAAAGACATAGCAATCCAAAGTATATACATGTCTAGGGTTTGTTTAGATTAATAGACTACTTGCACATGCTGGAAATAAATAATGCAATAATGTAATTAAAAGACATAATGAATAAATTTATAAATATCTCTTAAAATAGATCAAAACCTTCAATGTAGCTTCAAACATAAACTAAAATTAAATAAGACTTAAGAAATAAGTTTAAGAGAGTAGTTTGAGATAGCTATTTCGAAGTTCCCTTGTCTTATTTATAGTCTCCCTAAGTATACATATCCTAGATAAACTCAAATTCTTCATATTAATCTAAAAAACCCGTAACCGACCTTAGCGATTTGTCAGCGATTCCTAAGTTGTACACAAATCGCTAAGTCAATCATTGGATTTGGTTTTCTGTGCTCCACCGATTCAGCTAGCAATTTTTATTGTATTCTCTAATTCACCGAGGATTCGTTAACACTTTCTTGTTACCGATTTAGGTGGAGATTCCTTATGTAAATGCAAATCACTAGCTAATCACTAGACTTCTTTTCCAATTGACTATTTTACTCTTCTTCCTCTTTTTCTTCCATTTCTTCATTTTCTTTTTTAAATCATGAAATCACAAAAACAAGAACCTAGTGTAATACCATCATTTATATCTAAAATCAATCTAAATCACACTATAAACACATGTCTAATTATTGACTTGTCATCGAGCCTTGGTGAGTAATGAAAGGTCTCATTTTTATAATAGAGCATTAGAGACGGTACTTCGGAAGTATGGTGTGTGACACAAGACTTTGTATGGTGTGTGACACAAGACTTTTTTGGCCTATCATCCTCAAACTAATGACCAAGCCAAAGTAAGTAATCGCGTGGTGAAACGAATCTTGGAGAAAAGTGTCAATTCTCGTCAGAAAGATTGGCCATTACATCTTGATGAGTCATTATGGGCCTATAAGACAACATTCAAAACACCAATTGGGACATATCCATATAGGTTGGTGTATGAGAAAGCATGTCACTTAGCGGTTGAGATAGAGCACAAAGCATATTAGGCACTCAAACGGTTGAATCTAAACATCAAAGCTGCCGATGATGCATGATTACTTGAATTGATGGAGTTGGACGAGTTCTGGCTTGATTCATATGAGAACGCCAAGTTGTAAAAAGAACGAACAAAAGGTAGCATGACCAACTGATTGAACACAGATCTTTTGAACTGGGACAGTTAGTTTTGCTCTACAATCCGTGGTTGAGGCTCTTTCAGGGTAAGTTGAAGTCAAGATGGTATGGACCATACACAATTTTACAAACATGGCCTTTCGGTGTGGTAGAGCTTCGGGGAGATGATGGTAAAACATTCAAGGTCAACGCTCACGAAGTAAAGGCATATTATGGTTTGGAAGTGCGGCAATGTGAGTTTGCCGCCCATAGAGTTTGATGGTCCCTTGATAGGCGTCGAGCTAAGGACGAAAAATTTAGCGCGACTAGGAGCACTCTAGGGTTATTTTTTCTAGCATTTTAATTAGTTTTATTGAATAAATTACCGAATTTAATTGCAAGACTAACTAGGTTTATCTTAATAATTTCAAGTTGATCTTTATTTACCGAGTGATTTTTCATTGAAGTGGACGATTTCACAACAACCGGTTGAGGAAGTGTACAAGAGTTTGGCAATTTAGCTCGCATTTTGAATATACTCACTCAAGTTTAATTCGTCTTCTAAATATATGAGATGTAATCCAAACATTCAATTTAAAAGGGTGTGTGAGTTGGTCCAAAATGAGGACGATGAACATGGCGCCTCAGCGCCGTGCTCAATGCCCCGAAATAAAAAATGTTATGGTTTAGGACACTAACCATAATGCCTCAGAGCCAGAATCCAGTGGGTTCTTGATTTCGGTGCTGACCCTAGTGCCTACGCACCGGACTCAGTGCCTAACATGAAAAAACCTAAAATGATGCAGAGGTGGGCACTACGGCATCCATACCATGCCTCAGTGCAACAAAGCAGAACTCGGGCATTGACCCTGACACCTCAGTACCAGGTTCAGTGCCCGATCGGGCTTTACAAAGAAACCCATTTTTTTCCTTTCCCCACTCCTTCATCTCTCCTAGCCGAACCCTAGCCTCTCTTCACACCACCCAGTCTCCTCTCCTACCCTCTAATCCACCAAAATAAACATCAAATCAAGTAGGAAGGCCTTATATCTCATCTTTTTCTTCACTTTTGGGGTCAAATTTGTAGGTTTTTCCTTTCTTAACAAGTTTTTTGAGTTGTGCACTACATTTCTTTCCAATGTATGTTTTCTCACTTCAATGGATTTCCATATTTAACTTTGTGATAGGAATACATGATGTTGATGTGTATTAGTCCTCTTTTTTATGTTGATGTTGAATTAGTACAATAATTTGGAGATGTAGAGATTTTGTGTTTCAAATGCCTATCATGTGTTTGATGAAATGTCTCAATGACTACATGTGTTGCCTTCATTTGTATTTCCATCATAGCAAGTTTATGATTATATGTGGGAGATCAAAATGTTTTTTAGTTGCTTTACTTATATGTGCTATAATGCCTCATTGATTTGTTGTGCGCTTCTAAAATATGGATCCACTATCTTGCTTGCCCATTGTGTTCAAATTGCCAATATCAATGTTTTAGTGGGTAACACTTCCATGAATAGCCTTTTTGGGGTTGTAATTTTGCATGGCGGCAATCGAACTGAAGTTTGGGGGAATATTTTATATGACTTGATTGATCAAATAACTTGGTACAAGAGACCATTTGAATGTTTTTGATCTAATATTTTACCTCACTTCTAAAGTACCTTTGTTATGACTTGCGTATTCCTTTTTGCCTATGTTTCTTCATTGTTCATGACTTTCACCTAAGTTCCATTGTTTAAATGACTCTAGTTGCCTTTTTCATGAATTTTGATGGGTAATCTTTTTTTAAGGCTTAAGTTTCATTATGTATCTCTGCCTCTATTTTGTTTTCCTAAAACACACTCACTTGGACTTACAAAATTCTTTTTCTTTTTAGGATGAGTACGTTACACTCCACTTGGTCTAAATTGATTGTGGTTCAACCTTTCCAATCCAAACGACAGATAGTTCAATCTAAATCTTCTTCATTACAAGTGGTTGAGGAGAATAGTTAAGAGGAAGAGGAGTATAACTACTACCTCAAAGACGAGGCTGAAAAAAGGTACAACCACTACAAAACCTTGAAAATCAAGCCAAAAAAAGTGTTCAATGTCTCTACTAAGTACAAAAATCATATCAAAGATATCATGGCCACAAATAGATGGAAAATGTTGTTATTAGGTGAGACAACGATAAAGAAGTGGCATCCACGGAGGTTACAAGTGAGATTTATGCCAATTGATACCAAAACTATGAGGGAAAGAAAGTGTGGGTGAGAGGTGTGAAAGTTTTATTGATGATCCTTTTGTGAACAGGGCTCTAGGGATATCTGGTGATACTGCAAGATCTTACTTTCCACAACATCTGGGGAACTATACGAAACAACATATTGCTTAAATAGTTTATGTCCCAGGAAAAGCTGTGCGGAAATGAAGTAAGGATGACGTAAATGATCAACAATTATCAATGGAGAATTTGAGACGTGCACACCGGGGTTGGCTCCATTTCATATGCTCCACATTGATGCCATCGGGAGATACTAATGAGATAGCTTATAAGTGATCTATCCTATTAGCGCATATTTTGGCATGTGAATCGGTAGATTTGGACGAATTCATTTCAAGATCGATGTTAAGTTTTCTCCGCTGAACATCCACCAAAAGTTATATATCACCCATGGATCATTAATCTCCTCTACAAGTGAGCTAAAGTCCCTTTTGAATATAATGAATACACATTAAAGTTGCTCACTATTTCAGATGCCAGACTCCGGCAATGTGGTTCACCTCTAAGATATGTTGATTTTGATGATGATCAGGCAGGGCAGCAGCAAGAAGCATAACCGCAAGCATAGAAATGAGCGCACCGGCGTAGACCTAATCAAGCTACGGGGCAAGAGGCACATCAAAGTGATAACAAGGCAACATAAGGTGATGAAAACCCAAACCCACTAGCTATGATTGTGCATCACCAGCATCAATAGCCACACCCTTCGGATGATATATATTTCTAGCTTTTGGAGGACATCTAGCGAGAGCAGCAAGCTATGAAACAACAATTGGACAACATGGGAAGATTGCAACAGACAGCTTATGGAGCAACACGCATACCATCATGCTACTGTGTTGCATCAAGATGGGATGTCACAATATACGAGACACATATTTCGCTATCCTGATGACGTGGCTACCCTCTCCAAGATTCAATGTGTTACTATGATGATGTTGACGAGCATCATGCGAGGGATGATTTCCCTTCTCTCTCTGAAGACTGATATATTTTCTTATCTATCTAAGCATCAGGCTATTCTACTCAGGGGAGTCTTAGTTTACATATTATGTCTCCTATTTACTTATTAGTTTTCTTTTTGTTCGTATTATCTTGACTACTTTATACTTGCTATTTGATTTTATATTGTTTCTTGTCTTTCTACCTATTTTGACATGTTTTGTTTTGAGGTTCATTAAGGACACTGAATAGAATAAGTCTAGGGAAGGTGAGCTTGCATCATTTGGAAGTTATTTTTGGAACGATTGCATCATCGAGTATTATGTGCATGAAATAGGAAATAATGTTATTCTATCGATTCTCGCCTTATGTGGTTGACAATCTAAGATAGAAATTATATCAAACTAATGAGACGAAATACTTGAGGAAAAGTAAAAGGCACATGTGCTTAAGTATTTAGCTTAGTTTGATCGAGGATTCTCCGAAGAAACCTGATGTAAGGAAGGACTTATGCCAATACAAAAAGGGATAAACTGAAAGTAAGCGGGCTTTAATGAGGATTCGGGGATTCTAGAACTTGTTCTAGATCCATTCGAAGCGATAAATTTCAAACTTAAAGGATTGAGGAGAGGAGTTAGGCCTTATTAGAATGCTTTACCTAATATCCTATGTATCCTTACCACACGTAAGATCACTAGTCACCCCATTGAGCGTTGCTTGTCGTGAATCCTTGGCACCAAACATTGTCCCGAGCCAAAAAGCCTTAGACCACCTAAAGTTAGAGAGATGAGCAACCCTTATCCATGGTGAAAAGTGTTTGTAAAGTTTGAGTGAAAAAAGTGAAAAGAACCCAAAAAAAAAAGAATGTCAAAAGAAAATGCATAAATCCACCAAATAAAGTTCAAAGAAAAAAATATGGACTAGTCGATGAAAATTGAAGTGATGATTGAAACTCCAAAATGAAAGAAAATGTTTGTATTTTTGTGAATATGATATTTGTAAGTGCTCTATGTTTGTAAGAAAAGGGTTGTGAATTCTATCTAACTATATTTGAGCTTAAATATCAGTTTTTTGATAACCAAAGCCATGGCCCCATTACAATCGATTAAATACCTAAGGATCATTGGTCTTTTAAGTTTGATGATAGTGGAGAGTGGATCGAAAAATGAGCTGATGGAATCTCTTGGAATTTGATGCTTTAAATTAAAAATCATTCAGGTTTCATATCTTTTATGGACTCTTTCTAGTAGTTGAGGCTAGACTCTCAGATCTACACTTAGGTTGTCGAAAGTGGATTCTTATGAAGGTTAGGTTGAAAGGTTGGGCTTGTGGACAATTGAAAGGTCGTGAGTTGAGTCAATATATGGTTTGAATTTGATATTGGAAGACGCCACTAAGATCGAGACATAAGGATAACTGAATATGGGAATAAGTTGTGTTTGCATATACTCGGTGTTTTCGAACTGTGGATTGATGTTATTCATGTTTAGATTGTTAGTTTGAATAAATTGCATCTCTTTTGTGCATATTTCTTTCCTACGGACTAGGAAGATTTCAAGTTTGGGGTGTGATACGTAGCATATTTTAAAGTAGTATTCACTCAACATATTGGGAAATAAATGATAAGTTTACACTTATTTAGTGTATTTTGCGTCTATTAGGTCAAAAAGGTAATAAAATGGGATGGAAGACTAAGGAGCAAAGCGGGGAGTCAAAGCGCAAAGAAGGAGCAAAAATTTCAAGTTTCAGCTTTGAGCACTGATCAGACACTAATCTTAGCACCACATTGTAGGAGCTCCCTACCCTTGGAACTGCATTTGGCGCCCCACCTGGCGCCCCAGCGCCATACCTGCAACCTCAGAGTCGCATCATAGGAGCTCGTTACACCTGGCGTTGTCCCCCAGGTGCCACACCTGGAGCCTTAGTGTGAGCTGCCAGTAGTACACACCATCTTCAAATCCTGTCGCTAACCCTGGCACCTCAGTGCCCAACTCAGCGTTGTCGTCAATTAGATCACTTTATGGACGTTTTTTAGGGTTATGAGCCCACTTTTTTGGAAGAAAATACTCTTGGACTATATATAGTAGTGTGATATGTAGAATTAACTTATTTTTGCTTTAGAGAACTTGTAGAGAAACTTATGGAGGCTTGGATATTAAGTTTTAAATCATGGATTTCTTCTCAACTCTCGGTTTGAACTCATGATTTTTTGCATTTCATAATAAATTGTGTTGTATTAAACCCATTTATGGAGTAATCCCTTTTATTCTAGGAGTTTTTGGACCCCAAGTCGGATTCCTTTTTATTTCAATGTGAATGTGTTGGTTCTTTCAATTCAATGTGATGATTTGCTATTCTTGTGTGCTTTGCTATGCTTACCTTGATCAAGAAGGTGTAGAACTTAGGGTTTGAAAGCCACTATGACCATTGGGGCTTTTGGACCCGGATTTGGAGAAACACAACCTTGGAACATATGTTGCATATATTGATGGTCATTGACTCGGTAGACAATTGAGTTTAGTGCTTAATGTTGTTTCTCATTTACGCTATTCACATCGACCGCCAGAGTCCGAATGAGGCACTAGAATCTCCATCATCGAGACCTTAGGATGGAGTGAATTTTAGGAAATTTGCCTATCATCAAATGAATTGGGAGGCTTTCTAATTACATAGGACTCAAAGGATACAACTTAGGTTGCTTGGATTCCCTAGGACGTTCTCTCTATAGCTTAAGACCACATTTAATTACTTGCATTTAGATAGATAAATTAATTTAGTTATCAATTTCCCTTACAAAACTCAAAATTCAGTACCTAACTTGTTATCTTGATTACATTACAAATTAGCACTAAACAGTCCCTATGGATTCGATAAACTTGGTACCTATAACGGTCCATTTTATTAACATCGTTATTTATTTCATAATTTCAGACATGGATGCCAGCTCGGATCCACGTGGATGCAGCGGGTAGGGTAGGACGCACGTCGACCTAGGTACACTAGTGAATTGTGTGTTATGTTATTTAAATTGCGATGCACTTTATGAATTTACTTGTAAATAAATCGCATGTGTGTATGTTAAATAGCGATATCGTGCGAGGTTGTGCGACAGGTTATCACCTCGAAGTGCGTGTCAACGCCGATATCCAAAGGCGAAGTACGGATACATTAGAGAAACTCAACAAACTCACATAAATATGATTAAGTAATTCAATTGAAATGAGTAATGTAACCATAGGCTAAGTAAATTAAATTTAATCAATAGGTTATGGCATGCCTTGAAATGTGTGTCGAGACGCGGGACATCGAATATTGGGTAGCCGAAGGTTAGTGGGACCATAAGTTAGTTAATTTTGATAAATAAAACACTAACCATATAGTTTGATAGGGCTAAATATAATGTGAGTTAATTAAATTAAGAAAAGCCTATAGTTTGTATTATATAAAGAGGACCATAAGATGGGCATTTTAGATGATCGTAATGGGAGAAACGAGGAAGGGAGTGTGTTATTGGAGTTATCAATGGAGTCATCAGGTGGTATGGGACAACATATTTATGAGCCACAAGATAATCCTCGAGATACATACGCACACTTGATCTTAATCAAACATATATATAGGAAGTTAGTGGAGTGTTGATCAAACCACTCAAACCATTCATGCAATTCAGTGAAAACCAGAGAAGAAGAAGGACTTCAAGCTGGGAATTCAACACATTAGAGACCAATTCAAGAGATCAAGCCAAGGTAATTATCATCTTCATCTTCTATACTCTTTAATGAACCCATTTTTTGTATGATTTAGTGAAATTTGAGTTGATGATTAAACCTATGATTTTTGGCGAAAACTTGATGAATTACATGTTATTAGATTATTTTTATAAGGAATTTACAACTGGTTTAACTAGAATTGAAATTCTTGATGAAATTGGAAAGTTTTGTGAATGCATGAAAGTTAGAGAATTTGGGTTAATTTAATGTTCTGCAGTGTTCTAGTTGTTGATTTGGAATTAATAATGTATGGAGAGAATGTTAAAACAAGTAAGGTAGCTAATTGAGAGGGAAATGACAAAATTCTAGACTTGAGAATTATGTCCCAAAGTATAGATAGTGCGCTACCTGGAACAGTTGGTGAGCTAATCGTTATGGGTTTCCAACTATTTTTTAAATGAAGAACAGTAGTGCGCTAGACAGATCCCCTAGCGCGCTAATGACTGATAAAATATGAATTTAATGGTTGTTTTGGTGATTTTCAACTGTATACATGTCTAAACACTTGTAAACAACCTAAAATTATAAAATTGGATTTCAGGGACTTAGTGGATTGTAGCTCGGAGTTGGGGAGTTTGTCGGGTCGGATACGGGAGTCCGGGGAAGTCAGAAAGCAGTTTGAGGTTTGTAAAACCCATCTGAAAGACTCTGAGTATTTGATTCTATTTTAAATTTCATTCCTATCATTTCCTTGCTGATTTTAATATTCCATTCTTTTACTTGGACGTGGGTTGAGGTTACCGCCCGGATTTCCTGGTTGTGTGTTCATGATGCATTGGATTATAGCACGTGTGATGCGGCCCTCTATGAACATTAACTTGAGCTTGCCTTGGTGCATGTGTCGGTGACTCAGCGGATTTGGCCAGCACCGCGGAGGACCAAGTGTCGGGCCAGTTGGGCGCGACCACTAGTAGGAACTTAGTGACTCGAAGTACAGTCTAGTCCATTTGGAGGGAGCACACACATTCGTTAGCATAGTTGTTATCTATTCATGCAATGAGCCAATTACATTTTTCTATTTTTACATTCCGCATGTTTATTTGACAGTACTTCTTGCATTTCCTTACTTTATTTACGCCAATGCTCAAAAGGGTTCCTTGGGATTTTACTTACTGGACTCGTTATCTATTTTTTGTGATGATTGAGTGCAGATCCTAGTACTAGTAGGGGCAAGGGGATCTTAGGCGACTACATCTGATTGCCCGCCGTCGAATACATACTAGTACGTGCTTATTTTGATATTTTGTATTATTTCGGGTATTGGGGGACTTGAGATGACACGATACATGTATATATACCTTGTTTATGGTATTGTTGCTTATATACAGAGTACTTTTTTGGGTTTTCACATTAGGATTTGCACTTATGAATAATGTTTACAATGCTAGTTACTTATTCTAATTGTATCAATTAAGGCTTCCGCTGATTTATGTTAACTTGTAAGATACAACCACTAGTATGGTTAGGCATTAGAATAAACTGCAACTTATTGAACTTAATAAACTTTTAAATACTTAAAGAGAATAAGTTGAGAAAATACGGATAATCCATTAACTAATTTAATAAAACACACGTGGACACGAATTTTGAGACAAGAGGTGGACGGGCAGGTGCCGGACATGTGTAGTTGGGCCCGCCGGACATGTGTAGTTGGGCCCACCGGGCAAGGCGTACATGGAGACACGTCAACCCGGGGAAGTAGGGCCGCCACAGTACCAACACTAGTTGGTGGCATTATTACTTATGCGTTGTAGTACACTTGCGGCTCATGTCACTACAGATAGGCTAGGGCATGCCTTATTAGGTGTAAATAGTTATTTGTGTTTGTTGTTTGACTTAATTATTATTTTTAAATTTTTTAATTATCATATTAGATTACATGTGTGTGATATATGTTGTATCAAGTGAGTTAGTGCGATGGACATCACTTCGTAAAGCGTGTCGACGCGAGTATCGGGTAGGCAACGTACGAGGATGCTAGGATAGCCTAAAGGAAACGCAATCATATCCTAAGCCAATTAAGTCAAAATGATTAGCTTTGGCTTGCCTCGAGATGCATGCGTAGGTGCGGGACATCAAGTGTCGAGTAGTCAGGTACTAGAGTAAGTTTGAATATATTAACAAAAGACCCTATGAAGACTTCCTAATGTGTTAATATGCCTAAATCAAAATAGACTAATGTAATTGACATTAACGAAAACCTAAAGTCTACATAAATAAATTAATCCATTAGATTGCATAGGGATGATCTTAGAATATGAAAAACTAAACAAGATGACTATGTGAGTGTGTGTCATTTGGGGGTATGACTTTGCAAACATGAACCATTAGATTCCTTAGAGATAATGAACTAGTGCAAGATGAGAGGCTAGGATTAAAGCATCCAAACTATAAAAGAGGACTTAATGGAGTTTCTTGATATGCAAACATCCTAGAGAATTTCTTGTAGAGAATAAATAAGAGATGGATATGGGCTAAAATCTCGGCAAGAAGTGGGGGCAAATTAAAGGCCAATTTAGTAGGGAATGAAGATAGGAAGCTCAAATCAAAAGGATTTCAACACTTAGGTATACTTACGTTCTTGTTCTTGTTCTTGTTCAATTCATGAGAATTTGATCCCAAAAGCATGTGTGTGCACCAAATGGGGTTTTGCTCACTGAATTTCATCTAAAGAGGTTATATTCAACTTCGGTTTACAAAACTCAAATGCTTTTGAAATCAGTTTTTGAAAATAATTTCATGTTCTTGTTAATTCTCTATTAATGCAAGCTTAAATCTTTAATTAATGAATAATTTATGGTTCCTATTAGAGTATCCTTGATGACTTGGGTTAATTAGGAGTCATAGAGGTCAAAAAACCCACAAGGAGCAAGAATTGCTTGATTTTGGGTTGAGCTTTGGTGTTGAATTTGTGGTTATTTATGTGCATATTAGGTTGTTGGAGAAGATGATGAATAGTGTATTTGCCTATGGGTACTTCTGTACCTACAGAGACGTCTATCGGGGAGTGAGAGAACATGAGACTGTAAGCTCCCAACCAGTGGGAGAAGACAGGGCTCTGACTGCATGCCTGCTGAAGAATGAGCCTGAAATCTTCTGTGCCCATAAAGGGGGACATCTAAACTCACAAGCCTCTGTGCCCACAAGGGAATTCTGTAGCCATAAGCCTCTGTACCTATAAGCCTCTGTGTCCACATGGGATTTATATGCCCACTAGGGACTTCTATGCCCACAAGGATGTTTGTAGCCACAAGGATAGGAACAAGAATCTTATTATAAGTATGCAATAGAAGGGATATCTAGCACACCAATAATTTGTCAAATTGACATTAGGGACCTATGAGTCAATAGGCGGGTTCAAGTACAAGGTCGTGGTTAGTTTAGGGCCATCATGGGCGAGATTTCAAAGCGTGTAAGGTAAGTAAATCCACAAGAAACACACCTTAATTAAGTATTCTTTTCTTTTTCTTTTTGTTCATTCATGTTTATATTGTTGTCTATGTTGATATCGGATCTTCTATCATGTGATACGGTTGTTAATAACTAGATGATAGCACGTGCAGCCGCCCACTCGGTGAATTGAAAACCAACTTGCTTGTCTTCAATGCATATATCGATGCGTCGTGGGTCTAGACCAACCACTGCAATGGTTATTGGGTGATGATTCCAGAGAAGGGGGTGAAGATACCAAATGGTAGAATTCCAATGTACTGAAGTATGGTCTAGTTGGATTCGAGATTGAATGCACACGTACTTTTTTTCTTTCTATATGTTTTATTTTCATGCGATGCACCTTTTTCATTCCAGCATAATTTATAGTCATTGTTTATTAGCTTCTTTAGAATGCTTGATGGTTTTCTCTGGGATGTACTCACTAGAACTAGTCTTTGTTTTGAATTCGAGTTACAGATCCTTTTACAAGTAGGGGCAAGGTGATATTGGGCAACTATCTCCTATTGCTTGTTGTCCACGACGTACTCATAGGTGTTTATGTTGTTATTTTGCTTTACTTTTGGGTTATTTTGGGACTTGAGTGACACTTATACCTGTATATAGTCTTTTATATGTTCACTTGTCGCCTGATATACATGGTATCCTATTTCTGGGTTTTCCACTATAGGTTGAAGTTAAAATGACATGAAAACTTATTTATATATGTTATTTCAATGAAATGTAAGACTTCCGCTTAATTTAATGTTAATTTGCTTTTAATCACTTGTATAACTCTTATAACTTGGCTAAACAAATCTAAATAATGTAAACTTAAGTAAATGACTTACTTAAACTAACTAACCTGAATAACATGTGAACAATTGGCTAAGTTAACAAACTTATAGACAATAGTTTAACGAGTAAACGAATAACTTAACTGAATATGTGACAACCCCTTCTCAAATTAGGGCATCGTCCGGCCTAATTTCATCATTAAGCCCTAATCTCACCATATAGGACTTAACAAGGAATTAGTCAACCTTTCAACAACCTCATTACTTACCCATTATTTTTGAAATAGACATTTACCTATCCTATGTCAATTCATAAATCAGAGTTAATTAATTTTTACTTACTTAAAAGTTTATTCAGCGGAAGTCTTAACAAATTAGTGGAAGCTTTTAATGTGATACCTTACAATTGTGGAAAAAACTAGGTAAATAAAGATCACATGCATGTATACATATATATAACAAATGGCGATAATATATCATCATGTGCCTAGTCAAGGTACTAGTCTCTCAACCCATAATAAACAACCCAAAAAGTATATGAAATACATATAAAAGTAGTACATCAAAATCAAAACCTACAAAATCTAGTATAGCACGACTCCACTAGCTCAGAGGTAGTCGTCGATCTTCTCTTTGTCTGACCTGCTATTCGATCGATCTGCACCCACCGTCATAAAAAGGATTGTGAGTATAGGCAAGTAGAAAGTAACACTAAGAGACATTTGTTCACATTCCCAAATATGCAACAAGTATCTAAAAGCATGATAATGGCAACTATGTTGAAAAGAGAACATGCAAATATATATTTTAGTTAAACAAAATGAAATTGACACTCAGCTAAGTAGTAATGATCTAGGGCCGGTCGGCCTTGATCTTCATCACATCAGCCTTTCCAATATATAAGGATGAAGCTGAGCTCTACATCAATGTGAAGGTCGTAGCAGTGCTATTTGCCTTTATAACCTTTCGCCGGTGCCAGTCACCTGCAATATATACTAGCCAATAACCACGGATCTCATACCCCGTGATGTCACCCAAGTTATGCTTGCCAACAACTCCGGGACTCATTTTTGTGTGTTGTGCATAATAGTGGAGAGATCCCGATCACCCTGGAAGTCTAGTGACCCCCATATGTCAGCTAGATCTCTATAATGTAATGGCCCTAGCTAAAAGAACTACTTTCATATTTCAAGGAGTGACATGGTTTTGGAATCCAATAAAACAATTGCATAACTAATGCATAAAGGCAATAGATTATACAATACTATAAACCACTACCTAATAGCATGCTATTTCATTGACTACATATATCAACATTCAAAAATGACATAGCACATGATTTGGAGTCAGTGAAATCATTTAATCAACAATCTATACAATGAAAGCAACCTCATGAAATGAGAAATGACAGCAAGTCATGGCATATGGAATACAATGGCAAATTAGTCAAAATGACTGGAAGTGAACAAGTAAATAGAAATGAAATGTAAATAAATATCTCAATCAGTTTACTTACAATCCACGCAATTTCCTAAGCTATTCCGGCCTCCCAACACCTCGTATTACGTATCCAAACTCCTGAGACTCTTCTTTAGATTCCTGATATTAAACTAATCCAAATAAAATTGGGTTTAGGTCAGGTCAAATGATTTTATGAACCTTAACCCCAAACAACCCTTAAGACTAAATAATATTGAAATTTTAGTCATGTATTGCAGCGCACTTTTAGGCATGAAATTGTCCAAATCTCAATGTCTTCCCTGGTATAAAGTTTTTGGTCTCTAACTTAGCTTTTTGAAAAGGTTTGGTTTGCATAATTTTGATTTAAAATGAAAGCGATATTACAATTTTACTAAACATTGCTCAAATTGGAACCTAATCTGACTAGCAGACTTAGAAAATTCATTTCTCCAAATTTATAGTTTCAAAATTTGTGACATTTGGTCACAATGCATCTAACATAGAAAATAACAACATACTAAAAGATGAGCTCATTTCGATGAGTAATTAGGGAGTTATGCAATTTACAAATTTAGTTTTGAAAATCTCATAATGCATTTAATCACCTATTTGGAGAGCACTTTTGGACATGAAAATATTTGAACTACAAACTTCCAGTAGGACATAGTTGTTCCTTTTTTAGTTAGCTTTCAAATGCCACCAAATTGGATTCATTTCGATTTAAAATGAACAAGTTATGACCAAATTACATAGGTTGGTTTGTAATACAGCAAGCATTCCATTTTGGACTTACAACTTCAAAAATTCATATCTTTTTTATTTCAAAACCAAATTAAGAACTTCTTAATACTGATTATCAGCTTGAAATGAAGAATCCAAATATATCAACAGATTTCAAAGACTTAATCATCTAACCTCTGAAAAATGGTCAAAAATCAGAACTGCTTTCATACTTAAATAGAGAGCTATGTACCTAGTTTAATGAACACTTAACTTGATCAACACCTCCTACTCCAAACCCACAGTCACAGCCCAAATCTTTAATTTGACTTTAATATTTTAATTAGGATCAAATGACCCGTGACGTGGGACCTACTTCGATATACGTGTCGCAACCGAGGCGAGAATCACCGATGTAAATGTTTTATTTGTATGTTGTGTGTCTATTGTATATGTGTAGCCTACTAAGTCATTCCTACTTGTGAATAGGCGTCGAGACGTGTGTGGGAACACGCCTCGAGTTGTGTGTCAGCGTGGGACCGAGGTAAAAAGCAATATGGTGAGTTGTTATAAGCTTTATATTGCTTTAAAAAGTGATATAAATGGGGCTATGGTTGATTTAGTATTAAGTACACTTAAGTTAGTAAGTTAAAACAATAGCCACTTAATATTTCTTGAGACACGTATTGATATATCTTAACACCAATTGAGTCACTTATTGGTGTCATATGGCATGAGTTAGTGGGACATGTGTTAATAGGTGTATCACTAGTTAGGTCTCGAGATATGTGTGCACATTAGGATCAATAGCTATCAATCGACCATATCCAATTCATGTATATAACCTTTTGGTAAACTCAAGCAACTCAACTCTTTCATTTTGATTTCTTAATAGAGAAGGAAACTTGCTGGAGAAGAAGGAGCTGGTAGAGAAGAAAAAGAATAGTAAGAACTTGGTGATTTAGTGAAGGAAAGATCAAGTTTAGCTAGTGTTCATCAAGTTATGTAACTTCTCTACACCATAGAGTTAGCTCAATTCAAATGAATTCATGAGTTTGATTTATGGGTTGTTGTTTTATGTTATTGTTGATGTCATGGAAATCAAGAAGTGTGTAAGGAGGTTCCTTAGGCATTAACATGGCCTATGTGTAGAGAAAACTCGGATTTTGGATTGCAGAATTATGGGTTTTACTGCACATAGCGCACTAAATAGATCAGCTAGTGTGCTAACTTGGATTAGCGCGCTAGATAAGGATTGATAGCATGCTAATTTGTCATTAGCGTGCTAATCCCAGACATTAGCACGTTAGGTCTATGACAGCATGAAAACTATAATTTTCAAAAATTCCTTAAACACTATAAAAGTGTCTAATACCTTAAGTAAAGGTCTAAATACACTAAAAAAACCTATAATATGATATAAAGAACCTAAGGAAGAGTTACGAGGATTCAAATACGAGTTTCAAGGTGTTGGGAGGCCGAAATAGCATAAGAAATTGCATGGATTGTAAGTAAACTGATTGAGATATTTATTTACATTTCATTCATGTTCATATGTTCATTTCCAGTCATTTGGATTGAATTGCCTTTGTACTCCATATGCCATGACTTGTTGTTCATTCTCATTACATGAGGTTGTTTTCATGGTATAGTTTGTTGATAAAAATAATTTCATTAACTCCAATTCATGTGCTATGTCATTATTGATTGTTAATACATGTGGTCAGTGAAATAGCATGCTATTAGGTAGGTGTTACATAGTATTTTAATCTATTTCCTTTATGCATTAGATATGCAATTGCTCTATTGGATTCTCAAACCATGTTTTTTCTTGAAATATGAAAATGGTTCTTGTATCTAGGGTCATTACATTATAGAGGTCCATCGAACATTCGGGGGTCACTAGACTTCCAGGGTTATCGGGATATTTCCACTATCTTGCGCAACACACGGGAAATGAGTTTCGGTGTATTTGGCAAGCATAACTTACGCAGCACAAGTGGTATGGGACTAGGAGTTGTTGGCAAGTATATATATCAGAGGTGACTGGCACAAACGAAAGGTTATAAAGGTAAGAGCACTGTCAGGCCTTCACATTGATGTAGAGCTCAGCTCCATCCTCATATAGTGGAAAATCTAATGTGATGAAGACCACGGTCGACTGGCCCTAGATCATTACTACTTAGTCATGTGTCGGTTTCATGTTATTTAGCTGAAGTATCTCTTTACATGTTCTCTTTACAGCATAGTTATTATTATCATGCTTTTAGATATTTGCTGCATATTTGGGAATATGAATAAATGCCTCTTAGTATTACTTTCTACTTTCATTTACTCACCGTATAGTTTGTGATGGTGGGTGCAGATACATCGAGTAGCAGACCAGGCAAATAGAAGATCGGCGACTACCTCTAAGCCAGTGGAGCACTGCTACACCAGATTTTGTAGGTTTTGATTTTTGATGTATTATTTTTTATATGTATACAATATACTTTTGGGGTTATATATCATGGGTTGAGTGATTAGTAACTTGACCAGACACATGTTGTTATATATCGTCGTTTAATTATATATATGTATGTAATTTTTATTCCCTGGTTTTTCCACAATTGTTAGATATCACATTAATGATTTTGCTAATTTGTTAAGAATTTCGCTGAATAAACTTTTAAGTAAGCAAGATTTTAACTAACTCTGATTTATGAATTGACATAGGATAAGTATAGGTTTATATTCATTTAAATAAAAAAAATTAATTGGTATGTAACAAGGTTTTGGAAAGGCTGACTAGTCCTTTGTTAGGTCCTATATGTTGAGATTAAGGCTTAATAATAGGATTAGGCCGCGGTGCCCTAATTTGAGAAGGGGTCGTCACAGTGGTATCAGAGCCTAAGTTCTAGAATATTATGAAAAGCTTATGGAATTGTCCAAAGTTGAGATACCATAGTCTCATGTAGTATCATATTCTAAATTTATAAAGCATATGAGAGCCTAAGTTTATAGAGCTTAGGATTATGGAAAATAGTCATTCCACAAGGTGATACCAAAGCTACAAAGTGTAGCAAAATGCCTAACTTTTCCAATGAGTAACAAATAAAAATTTGAACAAGAAAACATAAATCTTATGGAAAACAAGATGATCCTTGCCTAGAAATCATTAGTTGGGAAGTGAATGAAAGTGAGATGGGGATGTTTTATATGTGTACATTTTAGTTTTCTATATGTATATATGCATTATCTATGTAGTAGTTGATTTGCGTTCGCTATCAACCTGCAGATATTGATGGCTGATTCACGCGATAGCGGGGATGTAGGTGCGAGTGGCAGCCAGCCTCCTATTCAATCAGCAGATGATTTTCAGAGGCTATTCGATCAAGTAGCTGCTCAGGGACATCATTTGGCGGAGTTCATTGCCATGATGACTTCACGTTTCGCTCCACTAGCAGAGACACCAGCCCGTACTACTACGACTACTTCCATATTCGACAGCAGTGCCGATAGTACAAACTATATCGGTAGTGACACCTTGAGTCGTATAGACAGTTTTTACACCGTCTTTTACACCTCCATCTTCTAGTTTGACATCATAGGTTCAGCTGGTGAAGGATTTCATCAGAGTAAAAATAGTCTACTTTGATGGTCAGATATTTTAAGAAGATTGCGAAGTGGGTTTTGTCTTAGAAGAAGTTACATAGAGTCTTGAGGATTGAGGATAGACTCCAAGCTGAAATTTCATCGTACACTCTACATAGAGATGTCAATGTATGGTGGCATGCGATGATAGCTTCTGAGGGAGAGTTTGAGTCTTGGTATGCCTTCAAGATGAAGTTTATTAGTAGTATTTCCCACTTACGGTGATGAAAAGGTTAAGGAAGGAATTCATGAACCTAAGACAGGGAACTGATGAGTCAGTAATGAACTATAAAGATAGATATGGCTATCTGAGGCAATTTGCTAGAGATTTAGTGAGAGAGGATTTGGATGATGTGTACCACTTCGGAGATGGACTGAGGCTAGATATTGGATTTTATGTGGTTAGTTCAGGTACCAGGAGTTTAGGGGAGATTTACTAGCGTGCACTCTCTCATGAGACCTATTATTTGGGCAGAGTTGCCAATGGGACACCGTTAGTACCAGCGTTGACACTTGATCAGGTTATGGAGTTTGAGAAGAGGAGACAAAGGGGCAAGGGATTTAGGAGATGGGATAGAGGTACCCAAGGGTCAGGGACATCTATAGTAGTTGTACCCTTTGTATCATCTCTTACACCATTACATACTACTATTGGTAGACCTCCCTTTCCACCACCATTTAGACTGCAGCATCACTCTCCTCCTACTACTACTTTGCCGGCTTACTACCAAAGACTACCAAAGACGTCGGCGAGTAGCAGGGTGGTAGAGGCCGAGGCAGAGGTAGAGGTAGAGGTCGAGATAGTTCTCGATAGGGCCAGAGACATGCATAGGCCCGGGATCATGTTCAGAGTCAACATAGACCTATTACATGTTATAGGTATGGTCAGGTTGGGCACAGGATTAGAGATTGTCCACAGCCAGCAGCCGTCTGTCCACCGCAAAGTCGAGAGGGTGTACACATGGTAGCACAACCTGATATTGATGCTACACGGAGACTCATTGAGGGTAATGTTTCCATTTGTGGTAGAGATTTATATGTTTTGTTTGATTTGGGTTCCATAGTATCTTTCATTTCTGATCGCATGATAGGCATCCTAGGGTTGACACCGGTTAGATTTAGCGTACATTTGATTTTGAGTACCGCAGTCGGGGATAGAGTTTACATTAATTGTCTTGTTTAGGGATGTCCAGTAGAGATTGGTGGGGTAAAGTTACCTGCAGACTTTAGGGTTCTCGAGTTCTTAGATTTTGACATGTTGTTAGTGATGGATTGGCTAGCAGCGTATCATGCTCATATCGATTGTTTCACTAAGACAATGATATTTGAGATCCCAGGGCGTCCGATTTTACATATAGTGGTAATACATCGAGAGCCGAGGGCATTAGAGGTCGACTTGCGACTAGTGGAGAGATGGAGACTCTGGTGTGTCATTATACACTATAGTAGAGAGTCGGGGACCCAGACTAGAAGAGATTCCAATTATATGCGAGTTTTCGGATGTGTTTCCTGAAGACTTACCTGGTTTACCACCACCAAGAGAGATAGATTTTATCATTGAGTTAGTACCAAGCACTATACATGTATCTATACCACCATACCGCATGGCTCCGAGAGAGTTAGAGGAGTTGAGGAGTCAGTTGCAGGATTTGGGACAGAAGGGATTCATCATACCTTCTATGTCACCATGGGGAGCACCGGACGTGTTTGTGAAAAAAGACGTTACTTTAAGACTATGTATCGATTATAGACAGTCGAACAGGGTCACAGTAAGAAACAAGTATCTGTTACCACAGATTTATGACTTATTTGATCAGCTGAAAGGAGCACAGTATTTCTCCAAGATAGACCTGCGATCAAGGTATCATCAGCTTAAGATCTGTGATGAGGATAGGTCCAAGACGGCATTCAGTATGAGATATGGACATTACCAATTTATAGTTATGTCGTTTGGTTTGACTAATGCTCATGTCATGTTTATGGATTTGATGCATCGAGTGATGAGGCCATTTCTTGACCATTTCGTGGTAGTTTTCATTGATGATATATTGATATATTCGAGGACTAAAGAGGATCGCGAGCAGTGCCTCAGATAGACGTTACAGACCTTGAAGGAGCATCGACTATAAGCCAAGTTCAGCAAGTGTGAATTTTGGCTGTCATAAGTCAAGTTTTTGGGATATGTTGTTAGAGCAGCAGATCCAACTAAGATTCAGGTTATTATGGATTGGCCTTCACCGATGTCAGTTACGGAGATCAAGAGTTTTCTGGGGTTAGCAGGATATTACCGTAAGTTCGTAAATGATTTCTCGAAGATCGCTTCACCGATGACCAGATTGACTTAGAAAGACATAAGGTTTAATTGGTCTAAGGAATGCGAGGAGGCATTTGTTCAGCTGAAGAGATTGTTGACTATCGCACCAGTGCTAATATTGTCAGAGACTGGACAAGGATTCCTGGTATATACAAATGTTTCTCATACGGGTCTAGGTTATGTGTGATGCAAGATAGAGGCACAGTGGCTTATGTATATAGACAACTAAAGATACATGAGAAGAATTATCCCACTCATGATTTAGAGTTAGCAGCGGTAGTATTTGCTCTGAAGATATGGAGACATCATCTGTATGGAGAGAGGTTCACACTCTATACTGACCATAAGGGTTTGAAATACCTCTTCGCATAGAAAGAGCTGAACATGAGACAGTGCCGATGGTTGGAATTTCTGAAAGATTATGACTTTTTTGGAATATCACCTAGGAAAAGCTAACGTAGTTGTTGATGCACTGAGTAGGATGTTGATTGGAGATGTCGCTGTTGTTAGATGTTATATGATGCATGAGTATGGATTACTCGAGGTAGCGACGATAATGACTCAGTCAGATATTCCTACCGACACTCGAATGATGATTTGTGCACAGATGAAGCTTCAGACAGTGTCTACTCAGAAACTGTTAGAGGGACAAAGAGCCGACATCTTATACCCGAGATTTAATGAGTTGGCCCAGAGCACTGAGTGTACTTACTAGACAAAGACGACGGACCAGTGTTTGATATTCAGAGGAAGATTGTCGATACCATCAGTGGCAGAGCTAAGAGATGAGATTCTTCATGATTCACATCATTCCTAGTTCATTGTTCATCTAGGTAGGACCAAAATGTACCATGACATGAAGAGACATTTTTGTGGCCTGGGATGAAAGCGGACGTATCAAAATTTATTAGGAACTGAGGGATCTGCAAGCAGGTGAAGGCAGAGCATCGTAGACCTGGAGGATTATTGCAGCCACTTCCCATTCCGTGATAGAAGTGGGAAGACATAGCTATGGATTTTGTTAGAGGACTGTCGAGAACTACCCATTCACACAATTTTATTTGGGTGAGTGCGGACAGACTAACAAAATCTGCCCATTTCATACTAGTTGCAGCTCATTACACGTTTGACCAGTTATGTGTATTGTTTGAGAGGGAGATTATTAGGCTGCATGGGATACTATTGACTATTACGTTAGACAGAGATGATATGTATACGTTCAGGATGTAGTGGAGTATGCAGGAGCAGTATGGTACACGCCTACAGTTTAGCACAACCTTTCACCCTCAAACTAATGGATAGATAGAGAGGTTGATTCAGACCCTAGAGGATATGCTCAGGGCTTGTATACTTGAGTTTTGCGGATCATAGGAGGAATACCTATCGTTGTATGAGTTTGTATACAATAACATTTATCAAGCTAGCATTGAGATGAAGCCATTTGAGGCTTTATATGGCAGACCGTGTCACTCACCATCTTGTTGGGCTGAGCAAGAGGACTGGGACATTATAGGGCCTGAAATTGTTGTTGATCACACAGAGAAGGTACGACAGATTCGCCAGAGGCTTAAAGGAGCCCAGAAGAGGCAAAAGAAGTATGCAAACATATATCGCAGCGATCTCACGTATGACGAGGGAGCCTTAGTGTGTTTCTCCTCGGAAGGGTCTTCACATATTTGGTTTTAAAAGCAAGTTAGCACCAAGATTCATCGAGCCTTTGAAGATCAAGAAACGAGTCGAAAAGGTTGCTTATGAGCTGGATTTACCTCCATAGATGTCGGGGATTCATCCAGTGTTTCATATTTCTATGCTTCGATTAACCAAGTCGAAGGCATGCGAGAAACCGACAGTGGACTTGAGTTAGATTGACTTGAGTGAGGACGTATCATATGAGGAGCAGCCAGTACAGATTTTAGATCGTAGGGTACAATAGTTGATAGGCAAATCTATTCTGAAGTTTCTGGTCTAGTGGCAGTTCCATGGAGGCTCAAAACTCACTTGAGAACGGGAAGACTATATGCGAGATAGGTTTCCGCATCTCTTCGAGTCAGGTATAATTTTAGGTTAAGTTTAATTTCGAGGACGAAATTTCCATTAGTTGGGAAGAATTGTCATGGCCCAAATCTTTAATTTGACTTTAATCTTTTAATTAGGATCAAATGACCCGTGACGTGAGACTCGCTTCGATATACGTGTCGCAACCGAGGTGAGATGACCGAGGTAAATGTTATATTTTGTAATGATGTATGCCTAGTGTATTGTATATGTGTAGACTACTAAGTCATTCCTACTTATGAATAGGTGACGAGATGTGTAGGAACTCGTCTCGAGATGCGTGCCGATGTAGGACCGAGGTAGAGAGCAATATGGTGAGTTGGTATAAACTTTATATTGCTTTAATACGTGATATAAATGGGGCTATGGTTGATTTAGTATTAAGTACACTTAAGTTAGTAAGCTAAAACAATAGCCACTTGATACTTCTCGAGACACGTATTGGCATATCTCAACACCAATTGAGTCACATATTGGTGTCATTTGGCATGAGTTAGTGGGACATGTGTTAATAGGTGTACCACTAGTTAGGTCTCGAGATACATATACACATTAAGATCAATGGCTATCAATCAACCATATCTAATTCATGTATACAAGCTTTTGGTCAACTCAAGCAACTCAACTCTTTCATTTTGATTTCTTAAAATAGAAGGAAACTTGCTGGAGAAGGAGGAGCTGCTGGAGAAGAAAAAGATTAGTAAAAACTTGGTGATTTAGTGAAGGAGAGATCAAGTTTACCTAGTGTTCATCAAGTTAGGTAACTTCTCCATACCATAAAGTTAACTCGATTCAAATGAATTCATAAATTTCATGTATGGGGTTGTTGTTTTATAGTGTGGTTGATGTCATGGAACTCAAGAAGTATGTATGGAGGTTCCTTAGGCATTAACATGGCCTATGTATAGGGAAAACTCGGAATTCTGATTACAAAATTATGAATTTTACTGCACATAGCGCGCTAGGTGGATCAGCTAGCGTGCTATCTTGGATTAGTGCGCTAGATAAGGATTGGTAGCGCACTTGGATTAGCGCGCTAGATAAGGATTGGTAGCGCGCTAGGTCTATGACATCATAAAAACTACAATTTTAAAAAATTCCTTAAACACTATACAATAGTCTAATACCCTAAGTAAGGATCCAAACATACTAAAAAACCTATAATACGATATAAGGAACCTAAAGAAGAGCTACAAGGATTCAAATACGAGTTATTTTGAGGTGTCGGGATGCTCAAATAGCATAGGAAATTGCATGGATTGTAAGTAAACTGATTGAGATATTTATTTACATTTCATTCCTATTCATATGTTCATTTACAGTCATTCGGATTGAATTGCCTTTGTACTCCGTATGCCGTGACTTGTTGTTCATTCTCATTACATGAGGTTACTTTCATGGTATAGTTTGTTGATAAAATGACTTCATTGACTCTAATTCATGTGCTATGTCATTATTGATTGTTAATACAAGTGGTCAGTGAAATAGCATGCTATTAGGTAGGTGTTACATAGTATTGTAATCTATTTCCTTTGTGCATTAGATATGCAATTGCTTTATTGGATTCCCAAACCATGTTGTTTCTTGAAATATGAAAGTGGTTCTTGTATTTAGGGTCATTACAATATAGTGGTTCGTCAGATATACGGGGGTCACTAGACTTCCAGGGTGATCGGGATTTCTCCACTATCTTGCACAAGCATAACTTGCACAGCACACGGGGTATAGGACTCGGGGTTGTTGGCAAGTATATATATAGTAGGTAGTCACCAGCGAAAGGTTATAAAGGCAAGAGCACTGTCAGACCTTCACATTGATGTAAAGCTCAGCTCCATCCTCATATAGTGGAAAGGCTGATGTGATGAAAATCGTGGCCGACCGGCCCTAGATCATTACTACTTAACCATATGTCAGTTTCATGTTGTTTAGCTGAAGTATGTCTTTGCATGTTCTCTTACAGCATAGTTATTATTATCATGCTCTTAGATACTTGTTGCATATTTGGGAATGTGAACAAATGTCTCTTAGTATTACTTTCTACTTTCCTATACTCATCGTCTAGTTTGTGATGGTGGATGTCGATCCATCGAGTAGCAGACCGGGCAAATAGAAGATCGGGACTACCTGTAAGCCAATGGAGCACTGCTACATCAAATTTTGTAGGTTTTGATTTTCGATGCATTATTTTTTATATGTATACAATATACTTTTTGGGTTATATATTATGGGTTGAGTGATTAGTACCTTGACCAGACACATGTTGTTATGTATCGTCATTTTCTTATATATATATATATACGCATGTGATCTTTATTCCCTAGTTTTTCCACAATTGTTAGGTATCACATTAATGCTTTCGCTAATTTGTTAAGACTTTCATTGAATAAACTTTTAAGTAAGCAAAATTTTTAACTAACTCTGATTTAATGAATTGACATAGGATAAGTATAGGTTTATATTCATTTAAATAATAATAATAATAATAATAATAATAATAATAATAATAATAATAATAATAATAATAATAATAATGATTAATTGGTACGTAACAAGGTTTTGGAAAGACTAACTAGTCCCTTATTAGGTCATATATGTTGAGATTATGGCTTAGTAATGGGATTAAGCAAGGCGATGCCCTAATTTGAGAAGGGGCATCACACCCACTGATTTCTCCTTGATTTTCTTTAATTTCATTTTTTCTCCAGCAATCTTTTCTTCTCTCCTAAGCAAGCTTACTTAGCTCCTAAGTTATTGAAATGAAGTCGGTTTGATTACATGAGTTGATATCTAGCTTTTTATATGAAATGGATATGGTTGATTCATAGCCATTGATTCTCATATACACACGTATCTCGAGATCTATCTAATGATGTACATATTGACACATTTCCCACTTACTCAATCTAAGTAACACTCATGTGTAACTCACTTAGTGTCTAAATGTTTCAATACGTATCTCTATGATCATCACATGGCTATTATTTTAACTTGCTAACTCAGGTACATTAAATGTATAATCAACCATAGCCACATTTAAATCACTATTTAAGTTACATCAAGCCTAAATAAATTTACCACTGTCACTCTCTACCCTGGTCTTATGCCGACACGCATCTCGAGGTGCATCCCCTACTCACGTCTCGACACCTATATATAAGTAGGAGAGACTTAGTAATATACACATATACAATACACAAGGCATACACCACAATAAATATAACATAGACCTCGGCCCTCTCGCCTCAGTCACGACATGTATCTCGATGCGGGTCCCACGACACGGGTCACTGATCCTGATTAAGAGATTAAACTAAGATTTAGAATTTCGGGTCGTGATAGAATAACATTTATAATTGGTTAACTCAATAACTTAACAGGACAGGTTAGCGTAAATAATCTGAGAATAGTGTCATGTCGCAAGCCATTATAGGTGAGAATGCAGATGACATGGCATGAGTTAATGATGTGTCTAACGACATGGCGGTGCCTAATTGCCTTGGGATTTGGAGCAGCCACAGTTACTATATAGATGAGTGACTTAGTGTGCGACCATTATCGTATAAATTATTATTACTTAGTGTCGTTTAGAAAAAAAAAATATTTAAGAATCATTTAGACAATTCAAAATAGGCATGTACGCTTTTGGGTTATGAGATTCGATTCTTGACAGCTACATTATATTTCTTTAGTTTCTCTTGAGTTATGAGGTCAAGTGTCCAATCCACACAATGAAATCGCAATTTGGCCCCCCTCACATCTCACACAACCGTTTGATTTTTAATATAATGTGAACCATACTCTCCTATCTCATGGTGCCACATGCTCTTTAAAACACTATATAATTTCCTATTATTTAGGGATTTACTGATTTTGGCTATAATTTCTAACTTTTTTTGGGCATTTTTACTCTTTATTTTCTTCTTTCTTCTCTATCAAAGTAGAGAGTTTTGCTTTTTCAATTTGGTTCCTTAATGGTTATCATTTTATAAGGTATTTTAATTCCTTTCCTTTCAATCTTATATAATGATATTGTTTTTTTTTTATCTTTAATATGTTTGTATTAATATGTATCAATGTTGATCGATATCAAAAATAGAATTAAAAATTTAATATAGCTCTTAAGTCTTCATACTTGTACAAAAGCATCTTCCTTTAGATAGATAAGATATCACTTGTTAGAAGACAAGGTTTGGGGAAGGAGGTGAGTTTGACTCTATAGAAGTAAATAAAAAATAAAAAAAACTTAAAAGTAATATTTAAAGGAAGATTTTGTCCCCCCTCAAGTAGGAGGTTAGGTCCGCCCATGCTCACACTTTTGGTCACGTGAGTACGTGAGACCAGTGCTAGTAGCTTTTCAAATTCAGAAAAGAAGGATTTTCCATTTTGGTACCACTTTTAAGTTATACCCTTATTTTTTATTTTTTTAGCAAAAGCACCTTTTTGGGATGCCCTTACTAAGAGGTGGTGTGCATATAGCGCGACCCAGGTTTTTTTTTTTTTTTTTGAATTGAATTGAGTTGAGTTGATTATCCCGTTTGGCTTCCTCCAAATTTGGAAGAAAGCATGGAAGCTTGCTCTGGGAGGGTTTTGTTCAGGGGGGTCATGAATACAATCAACTCCAACATCTCATCTCATTTTCTACGCTCTTCTCTTGCAACCCTTTCAGGTACCTTTCCTAATCTTCTTTCTTCTCTTCACTTCTCTTCAATTCTCAATCTGGGTATTCTGCATTCGTCAGACCTTCTCAATCTGGGTATTCTGCATTCGTCAGACCTTCTCAAGAAATTCTCTTCCCAATAATACGCTCTTCTCTCTTAATTAACCTTCTTCTGAGCTGTGCTGCTCATTCACCAATCTCGATTTTACATCATTCCAGCCCTTCCTCTCCTCGTAATCATCGAAAGGACTTCATGAGCGTCCACGATTTCTTAGTTTTTTTTTTATATATATATAAATATTGTTAGAATTTCTATGGGAATGAGCGAACATTTGTTGAAACAAGGTGATAGAGCGTATGATGCTCTGTTGTTGGATGCCGGAGGAACCCTTTTGCAGTTGGCGAACCCTGTTGCAGAGACCTACGCCACAATTGGGAGAAAATATGGTTAGTTGGTTTTCTTCAGCTTCAGTTGTTGTTGTGAAAGTGTTTTTCAATTTCTCGCTTGTGCAAGCCCGTCGATCTCCACCAATACCGATACTGTCCCTAGCTTAACCATCTTCATCTCATTTGGGGTTTTAACTCAAGAGGCCTTGGTACTTAATCTAGGGGAGATCCACACATCTCTAACAGTGTTCATGGGTAGCTCTAATTCAATTGTGTTATGTAACGACAAGTGTTTTTTTTTTTCCTTGGATATCAGTGGGTGTCCTACCGTTATCAGCCCCTCCGTACTTTGGTTCTTCATTGGTTTGAGTCGTTAGACTAAGCCCGTGGAGTTAGTTGGGTGCAAGTGATATAGTGTAGTTACCATTATTAATTTGAACCTACAAGCTCTGCCTCGGTCAGAGCTATGATGCCCATCTCATTACCTCTACACCGCACTTCTTGGGGCAAGTAACAAGTTAAGTGTGGGATTCACTTGAATTGCTATTATGTGTTGTTTTATAGCCGTCCCGGACTCTAGCATATTTTTGGTTTTTATGAGTTCTTACAAGATTATTTATGTAAGAGAAGAGGAACAAATATCAGTGTGTGCTCTTATAGTATTGGTAAAATTCTAATTGATGTGTTAATCTTAGTAGCATACTTACTTTGTGGATTATAATTCCTATTTAAGGTTGTATGGCATAATGATATGTGTAAATTATGCTAGTGTCATGCATATTCTATGAAGATTCTTAAATCTGGTTTTATGACATGATGATTTGCATTCATAGGCACCACAGTTTTAAGGGCAAGTCTAACAGCTTAAACTTATAGTAGTCTTTGGTTATTTTATGACTCTTGAAGTATGTATTATAACTTGTTACGTTTCTAAATCCTCAAAATAAGTTGCACCTTTGCACTTCTTTCTCTAATCGAAAGTGTTAAAAAGAGAAGAAATTCCAGTGAGATATCAAATCTGAATTAGCGTGAAAGTGTATGTCAATGAGAAGCTGTTTCGCAATTATTTCTCAAACATGGTGCTGTATCATTGTATTTTCCCTATTCCTGAAGTTATCAAACTGTAGATGCAGGGAATAACTTTAAATTCCATTTATTGGACTGTTGAAAACATCAGCTTAGATTCTAGTCCCATTCAAGCTATTGCAAATTTGCAATATGCTTTCTGTTAGATTCAACCATTGGAGTCCATTTGGCCCCACAATTATCTGGTGTGTGGAGCAAAAAAGGCGCATCTGCACATCGGACCTTTTTTGTGGTCTAAGGAAATTAAAAAAAAGGAGCAATGAATTACCCGTTTTATGAATGTTAAAGGTCGTAGGAGGTGGTTTTGGATTGATAATCTTATTTATTTATATTGTTAATAAAATTATTTTATGATGTATTCATATATGTTGGACCTGAACATTTGGTGATTGGCTTTATTTAGACATCCCTGTTTGTTGGTTGTTATCAACATGCCATGTATAATAACATAGTGAAACTGTATATAAAAATTCCTATTTGATTCTTTTTCTCTTTTGTTCTTCTTCTGAGTGAGTTGGCCTATGCGTTTCCTGTTCTTGGTGGCAGGTTACCTCTTAATTGGTTCCATCTTTGCTTGCATGCTGATCAATTACTCATCTGAAAACAATACTTCATCTTAATTACTCTTAATGTATTTAAAATGCTAATTCTAAAGTGAATTAAACATTGAAAAGTATGTTTCAGCTGCTAAATACGTTGATGACTACTTTTACTCCTTGATTAAACAAAAGCCTGCTTGCATTGCTCCACAATTATCTGGTGCGTGGAGCAAAAAAGGCGCATCTGCACATCGAACTTTTTTTTGTGGTCTAAGGAAATTAAAAAAAAAAAGGAGCAATGAATTACCCGTTTTATGAATGTTAAAGGTCATAGGAGGTGGTTTTTGGATTGATAATCTTATTTAATTATATTTTTAATAAAATTATTTTATGATGTATTCATATATGTTGGACCTGAACATTTGGCGATTGGCTTTATTTAGACATCCCTGTTTGTTGGTTGTTATCAACATGCCATGTATAATCACATAGTGAAACTGTATATAAAAATTCCTATTTGATTCTTTTTCTCTTTTGTTCTTCTTCTGAGTGAGTTGGCCTATGCGTTTCCTGTTCTTGGTGGCAGGTTACTTCTTAATTGGTTCAATCTTTGCTTGCATGCTGATCAATTACTCATCTGAAAACAATACTTCATCTTAATTAATCTTAATGTATTTAAAATGCTAATTCTAAAGTGAATTAAACATTGAAAAGTATGTTTCAGCTGCTAAATACGTTGATGACTACTTTTACTCCTTGATTAAACAAAAGCCTGCTTGCATTGCTTTGTTCTTTTCAGGACTCAAAGCAAATGTAGGAGAGATTAAACAAGGGTTTAGGAGAGCTTTTGTTGCCCCATGGCCTGAGAAGCTGCGTTACCAGGTCCATTTCTTTTATTTTCTTTACCGTATTGAATACTTTCTGAAGATAGGCGATCGGGCCTCATCTCTCTGTTAGGTTTCTCTTCCTTACCTAGTAGCACTCATGTGGAAGAGATTGAGAGTGGGTACTCTCAAGCTCGTCATTGAACACTTAATGGAGGAAGAGATCCTGTTTCCTCCTCATGCGCATACCAAACACTTGAATAGGTCATGTTACGTTGAAGTGCTTGTCATTTTTCTTATGTGTTTTCTTGTAATTGCCTGCTACCCTGCATTAAATGTATGCTTCAATCACATTCCAAATATTTTTTGAACCATACAATCTTCTTGTATGGTGAATTTAGTTAGTTATATCCTCATTTGACTTTCTTCGTTAGCCTGAAATGAGTACCATCAAAATTTTAAATGAACTAACTGCAATTACTCGAAGGTGAGTGCAGCGCTTTTCAAAGGACTTTAATCAACATTCGCCATATGCTATGTTACCCAGACTCGGGGATGTGGCAATACGTGTCCAAAATTTTGGACACAGGTACTTAGACATGGGAGAAATATAGTATAGGCATATATATACCATGGGAACTAAATTAATTCCCATGACATGGAGCCTTGAATCACAACCATTGGATTAAAGTCAATCTTTAGATTAGATCAACTTAGAGAAACTCAAAACTGGAAACTGGTGATTGAAAGTCACAATGTAATAAATACTACTATTTCACTACTACTGCATTAAATTATAGATCCTACTTCAATTAATAAGGAGTTTTTTTCTCTCACCACCTTCCATTCTCGTTGGTAGGCCACCACCTTCCATTAATGACTCAAACCCCCAAATTTATCTCACACCTCTAATTGGCACAAAATCCAAAAAAACGTGCAAACAACCAATGATTGACTAAAAAAATAACTAATTAATTAATATGATTTTACTTAATTTCTTTTAGAATCATCTAAGTAATTTTTAATTTACTACTAGCCTACCAAAAAAAAGTAATTACTACTTTATTAGTTATTATAGCAAAAATGCATTTGAATTATAAAAACCGACAAGAAAAACACACATGCACTGTTACATGTAATTATGTAACAATTAAATTGATAAGCTTCTAATATAGTAAAAAACAATTTAAGCTTACTTCAAAAAATATATAAAATAAAGTTTTATATATATATGTAGATACAAAAATGAAAAAGATCAAGTCAACAAAAAAATGAGATTTTTTTAAAAAACTTGGCTCTAAAGAAAGATAATTATCTTTTTATTTTGACTTAAAAGACAATTAACGTTAGACAAGATGAACTATGCATTAGATTTTCTTCAATGCTAGACACGTGCAAATGTATTTCTTGAGAAAATATGCATATATGATAAATAAATGTATATATCTATTTTGTAAGGATACAATCTCATGTCATAATTGCGAGTGGCATTATTCAGTTTTTTTTTTAAACTATGATGTTATTTCGTTATTTAAATAAATAAATTGTTATTTCTATAGTATAGTAAGAATAACTGAATAAGGTGTTATTTTAAAATAATATTATGGATATAATATTGTGCTTACGAATTTGTAAGAAAAATTGTAATTAAGTTGGTTAATTACGTTTCCTATAAAAAACAAAATTTTCACCAATAAATAAATACATAAATAAAATTGCAAAAACTACAATAAATAAAAAAACATTTATATTGAGTTTGAACTTTTCATTTCTATATCATGGAAGAGTGACGTCAACTTTTTGAGTCTGGTTGCGCAAGTTTGAGTGCGGGCAATCATCGATATAAATGAGCATATGCACATTAGTTACTCGAACCCAACTCGATTTGCAATTCAAACAAGTTTACATTAATGTTGGTCCTAGTTTACTTTAAATATTGAGTTGTCCAATTTTCCGATTTAGAGAATGTATTAATGCTTAAATATTTGCACGTATTATTATAAATTACACATAACATAATCCCCATTAACATAATTTTACCAAATAGAGTTGTATTTATTATTTTAGATTACAAGGGTATTTTTAGAATGAAAATAGTGTCCTGTTTTAAAAAATAGTGTCAAATTTTACAAAATAGCGTCCATGTTGTATTTATTATTTTAAATTACAAAATAGTGTCCAATTCTCCAATTGTCCAAAACCTTTTCTTTTTTCGAATAGGACACATCTATTCATGGTAACAATTGCATATAAAGCTAATACCTCTTATGTTCAATTGAATTAAATTTCACTTTTTCTTAAAGTACTCTTAATTTTATTTTTGATTGATTTTAAGAATAAACAATAACTAAACAAGGATAATTTTTAGAATGAGAAATATTTAATTAAGGTAACTTACTTTAATGGAAGAAAGATATTTAATTAAGTTAAATACCCCTATATTCCATTAATTTAATAATTAATGCAAACTAAATATCATTGTATCATATTTTTAAAGAAATAAATGTAGAATATATATAGTTAGTTGGAATTTATTCAAATTCATATATTAAAAAAACTGAGACATGCTATATTTGTATTATGTATTAGCCCAACTATATATTAAGACTATAATTTACCAGTATGTTGTGGATTAATTATTGATTTGTTTCTTCTTAAAAATCCTTTGCTAGTATTGATGAAATATATATGAAAAATTCTAATAAATTACTGGCTCAACTTCAAGATATGGAGTAGTAAATTGTTTGGCACCAATAATCACTAATTGAAGTAAATCTCATTCATATGCTTATGGTGCAACGTGAAATGTGCTGTATGAGCTAAAAAATAAACAAAAACAAACAAAACGTGCATAAAAAGTTGTAAAACCATTGTTGTCTCTTCAAGACATAGAGTAACATTCATTGAATAATGCAAAAGCATTAAATGCAATAATTGTTCATTAACTTTAGGAGTGTAATCGGGAGAAAAGGTTATGGATTTTGAAATTTCTCAGAGCCAAAGTGTAGTGTGTACTTCGATGTTAATCAATGGCTGTTACTGAGTACCCATGCCGTGGGTATTTCTCCAATTCCCATTGTAGAACCGCCCATATATATATGTATGTATATATATATAAACTAGGCGTTGTCCTGCGCTTCACGTGTGGCATAGATCAAGTTTTTAATATATGTAGACATGAATTAGTTACAAACTAAACTCCAAATAAGAATACGTTTCTACCTAAAATGAATAGGAATATGTAAAGATTTTAACTAATTCATATCATTTCCCTTTTTTTAGACTTGGAACAAAAAAAAGACATTATATTCAAATGACGGAGTTAAAAGATATTAGTAGAAATAAGCAAAAGCTTTTTTGTAGCAAATTTTTTAATCAAGTTTCGTAAATTGAAAATAATTAAATATTTGTAATCAAGTGTCTAATCGATGTATATAAATCCGGATGATTTTTATTTGTACGACTTCATAAGAGTATTTACTATAAAATGAAAGTTTGAGATTATAATGTAAATAAATTTAAATGTTAGAATGTCATTTCCTACCAAACAATTTTCGTATTCACAATCCACCATTTTTTTATAAACATTGAAACATAATGCAAAGCAAGTTATTTATTATCTATATTATCAAAGCAGAACATATAAATAATGTATTAAAGAAACATGAATTATTAAAGATTTTGTATTCAGTTTGAATAAGAGAAGATTACCTGTTAACACTGCAAAATAAGCATTTGTTGAAGTTACATCATGTCATCTCATAATGGCTACTTTTTTTTAAACCTTCACAAATCAGAAACTTCACATATTTATGTCAATCAATAAAAGAATTTAGATAATATCTTAAGTATTAGATGGAGATATATATTGAAATAAAAATACAGATACATTTAAAAAAAATACTTCATCTTCATCATTTGATGTGTTGATATTTTCGAAGATCTCTCGATAAACAATATTCTTCACAAACATTTTGTTTTGATTTTCCTCAGCTGCATTTAATATTAGTATCCCATCTCTTCCGGTCACTCTAGATATGGCTACGTACAATTGGCCATATGTAAAGACTTGATTTGGTAAGAATAATCCCACACATTTTAGTGATTGACCTTGACTTTCGTTGATCGTCATAGCAAAACATGGGGCTAAAGGAAGTTGACGTCTCGTTATCTTGAACGACCATTTAGACACATTAGGTGACATTATGATTCTTGGAATTGTTACTGTATTCCCTATGTTAGCTCCGGAAACAATTGTAGCTGTTATTGACCATCTTCCGAGATGCTTTATTATCAACCTTGTTCCATTACATAAATCTTCAGCCTGATTGATATTTCTAAGAAGCATAACCGGCACACCCACTTTTAATTGGACATCATGATTCGGGACTCCTGAAAAGTGCAATTTATTGAGAAATTTGGTTGTGTAGAGTAACTCATCATCATTTCCTGCAGTAGAGGTTCTACAAATTGTATCTGAGCTCAAATATGTAACCTTCTCCCCTGGTATTAGATACATAACAAATTGGTTCAATTGATGCACTGTTTCATTTTTTGGAGTTAAAACAACACGTTCTTTCAAATAAAAAGAGTCGTGAAACCGTTTAGAAAGTGATGGATAAACGGCTTGGACAATGCATTTTATAGGGTCTCCATCATGATGTAACAACGCATTTGTTAGGATTCTTATCAACTCTTTATCCAGATTGTCATAAAATGACCCATCTCCTATTTGAAGCAGCCATCTGTCAAACAAAGCAAGATCTTCAGCTTGTGACCCTGGAGACCCACTAGAAAGTCGCATATTCTGACTGAGCTTGAAGACATTACAATGTTCACATAAGTAAGAAGAATTAAGTGAAGCTTCTATAATATCAACTTTTCCACCTTTAGGCACAACTGGCAATATTTGTCTAAAATCACCTCCAAGAACAACTGTTAGGCCTCCAAAAGGTTTGTCAAAACTATTCTCATACCTCATCTGAAAAATGTCTCTCAAACTCCTATCTAAAGCTTCGAAACAATATTTGTTGGCCATATGAGCTTCATCCCATATTATCAATGATGTTTTGCAAAGAAGTTCAGCTAAATGGGTACCATGTCTGATTTCACAAGATGATTTGGCTGTAATTTCCAATGGAATATGGAACCGTGAATGAGCGGTTCTACCATTCGGTAATAGAAGAGCTGCTATTCCTGATGATGCAACTGGTAACACTATTTTCCCTTCTGACCTAAGCTTTGTAATTATCGTTTTCCACAAAAAGGTCTTTCTCGTTCCACCATGACCACTTATAAAAAATAGTTGGCCCCTTTCATTAACAACTGAATCAATGATAGCTTCAAATGGTACCCCTTCTGACATTGGTTCAAAGATGTGTATAATTCTTCATGTAATGCCTTCATTTCGTCAATGTCGTAATCTAACTCCTCAGCGACCAACCGATTTCCTACATCCCTTACCAATGAAAAATTCGGAACAGGCATGCCATCAAATATCCTTTTATGTCTTCCCAACTTTCTGAAGAATATTCTCAATTTCAACCAATGTATAGTGTTGAAGTTGCTAAGAAGATAGTTGCATATATGGAATTTGAAGTCTTTTCCTTTGTAAATGAGGTATATCCTCTGATAATATGGAACTTTTACTTTTCCAAAATTCTGATACCTCAGCTACCAGAAAATTTCAAAGAAATGATAAGCAAATAAGAATACACTTATTAGTTTATATTAAAGTCATCGATATGGAATAAATCAAGTGTAAAATATCAATGACCTCAAAATTGAATGATTACGTATTACATTTCATAATACAAGTTCTGGAGAGGTCGTGAGTTCGACTCTCTTTTTATTAAAAAAATAAAATATTACATTTCAAAGGCCATAACATCTCGGGTGATATAAGTGATGCATCACTTGCTATAAAGGCAAAGTTTAAAGAAGTCTTGAGGGCGACTCCCGCTAAAGTTAAGAAAAATGTATTACATTTGAAAGAAGTTATTACTTGAAGAGGGAAAGGAAAGGAAGAAAATAATTATTATATTATTAATAATGATTGTCTCGAAAACAGTAGGATTAAATTTCTTTGCAGAGGAAAAATACGATATACAACTCGAGAAATTATCTTTTTATATACCTACTAAGTTAAAGAAATCCAATCTCCCCTGAGAGCTACCAAATAAGCCAAATATATTTACTAAAGAATAGAATGATTAAGTATTAAATTTTAAGAAGTAAGATATACAAATAATTAAAACTTTTTATAAAGCAAATGATTAGCATCTTAATAAAGATAATAAAAAAAACAAATCACAAATTAAACTTCGTTTAATATAAGAAACATGTAGTTCGTGAAATTGAAAATATATTTTTTTGATTGTAAATTACCTGACAGTGCAATAATATTGTCACAAACAGATGTCTAAGTTGATTTCCAGTTGCCCACGATGCCGCTTCCATTAGACAATCATTCTATTCCTTACCATCATCCAATAACCCTAATGCATAACATGCAACTTTAAAAGATGGGTGTAAAATTGCATTAACGGTTCTAATGCGCTCGAACGAAGTACTACCCTTCACAATATTAAGCAACATCCTCAAATAGTAACGTTCACCGCTTGATGGATGGGCAAAATAGATCCTCCCAATTTTTTTACTTTTTTTTCTTCTACTCCAAACTTTATCCTTTGAATTCCACACCCAATGCAAAGGAAACTTAGAATAGCTTAGTTGTCTTGCATCAGGGTGCATTATATTAGGTTCAAACCAAGCAGTGAACTTTGTTCTATCTATTCCAGGTCTACTCATAACGTCATTCAATGAATCATTTCCTTCAAAAACCACAGACTGTTCACCAGGAAGATGGAACAACAATCTCTCCACGGCTGGTTCTCTATAGTGTATATCAAATTGAAATATTCTCCAACAGGCCTCTGTAGCCGAAATATATCTACAATCTAAGTAAGTCTTGATTTCATCAATCCCATTTCTATCATCAACATATTCAACTGAAGTTGTCATTCGATCAGGCCCTTTATGCACATATTTGAACAAATACTTTATGGATCTTGAATAGTTACAGGATTCCACGTTAATATGAGCATCATACTTAATGATCAAATCCCTGTTGTATGGAACCACATAGCGATTGTCCAATAATGTTCCATTTTTCTCGACCGTGAATCGATTTTTTCTCCTTCTATACAGTGGAAACCCCTCTGCATCCAATGTTGTTTGCTCATTATATTTTTTTGGAAAATGTTTTGTGCATTTACCATTTGACATGCATGGCGACTTCATGTTTGATATGCCACATGGACCGTGAATCATGAATTTCTTAACAACATTGTAACCTTCTGGATCAACATTAGGATCTGGGATTTCAGCACTAATGATTGTATCAATATATTATGGGGACTGCTTTTTCTCCTTTGGATGAATAAATAGCAAAATATGTGCATGTGGAAGGCCACGCTTTTGAAATTTAATAGCATGGAGAATTTCAAATTTGCAAACTATTAATTCGTATATTCGCAGTTACAAGGTCATGCAAATTATAGTAAATTAGAGAAGAATATTATATCTATAATAATGTATTATTGATTACAATAAAAGAAGAAAAAAATAACACAAATTGCATCAATTTTTCTTATACTGATCATACAAACCTTTTTTTCTTTTTAGTATAAAAAAATAAATCAAATTCCCCTATAAACGCCTAATTAATTATACATAAACTTTAATTTTGAGTACCAGTAATGAATGTTATTGGCTCAAAATCTAATTACTTGCCACTTCTTCTAATACAAAAAAGACCACAAATAAGAAAAACAAAAAAAAAAAAACATTGTAAACCAAATTATATTAAAAAAATTAAAAAAAGCTCAAAAACAGAACAATCAAAATTGAAGATAGTGCTCCTCCTACCAAAAAAAAAATAGTGTTGTAATGAATGTTATTGGCTCAAAATCTAATTAATTGTCACTTTTTTGTAAACAAATAAATTCCATAAATTTTTTAAAAAAGACACGTTAAAGAAAATTTTTTCTTTTTTGAAGAAACAAATAACAAAATTATGTTAGAAACATTAAAAATATCTCAAAAAATAACCTATGTTTAGTAAGTATTTCACCAAGTATATCTTTGATGTTTGCAATTTACGTTTTTTGTCTAACTCTTTTTTCTTATTAAGTAACTTCTTTTTGTAATATAAACTGTAAAAAGATCAATACTATTGCTCTTTATTCCTATGAATTGTAACTCACTCGTGCCTAAAGGTGCAAATTATAGTAAATTAGAGAAGAATAGTGCATCTATCATAATGCATTATGGATAAAAAAAATGTAATATGTTTTATAAAATATGAAAAACAATCAAGTAAATACCGACAATTGGTTCACCAAATACTTTTTTACGCTTAAGATCGTGCATGAGTTCACGACATTTGATTTCGAATATTATGCATATAATTTCTACTCTATTCTCATCATCTTTCTGTTGAATCATATGTTGCATATAATTTATCTCTGGCCGGCGCGGATTGCATGTAAATGTGATGAGTTGAGCTGGGTAGCCAACCCATCTACATATTGCCATTGCATCTTGATAATGTTCGACTCTATACCTTGGGCTACCTGTATGTGATGAAGGCAATATAATAGATTTCCCTACATGCTTGGAATCAGAATCACCACGATGAACGACATCCATCAAACCACTGTAAAGATTTGTCCTTAACTTCTTTTGATTGTTTCGAATCCAGCGAAATCTTTCTTCTTCAATAGCCATATAACAATCAACAATAAATTGTTGAAGAAGTCTTCCCGAATACAATAGAGTTGGTGACTCATTTAGTTTTTGTTGGAGTCTAAAGCAATAGAATTCTTGCATGGACAACATTTTACGTACCCGAGATGTGTTTAAGACACCTCTCAAAGATATGCCTATCCTATACCCATCCTCACCATAAGGAAACAACAATGGGTAAGTGAGTGGCATGAAACTTGGATGGAGATCAGTGATTCTTTGCAACCCATTTGTCTTGTGCTCAACTATAATATCTCGATTGGAATTTTCAGGATTCAAATCACCATCGATTAGACCAGCGACTTCTGATGCCGTTGGGACGTTATAATGTCGTCCATCATGATCTCTTGTACTTCTGATTTGTAAACGCAAGTGCCAGTTTGGTTGAGGTTCAATTCGATCTCTCACCATTCTAAAAGACTTGGCGAGAAAATTGTTCTCGTCCAACATTTTTGATAAGGATGTGACAATCTCTGGATCAATATCACTTTCTGTTGTTTGTTGGAAAGAAACCATCCTTTTACGTGTCTCATTTTCTGTATCGTATATATACAGCTGCGCTAAACACGACCTTGATCCATCTTCCGGTAATAATGAGCCTATCCTATGGATGTTTTGTCCATTGAGCCTAAAAACATAAGGACCTTTTCCTTGATTGATAGCAGTATCAATCTTACCACCCATTGATGTGAAAGCAAACATTGAGTTGTATGCCCTTATGTTTTTTCGAAATTTGACACCTTTGCTACCACGTCTGGGAAGTAAAAGATATTTTAATAATTCAAAACAAAAGACACGATAAACACAATTATGTTAAAAGAAATAAAAATAGAAAAAAAGAAAAAAATAATCAAAAACTGAAAATAATGTTCCTCCTACCAAAAAAAATTAATGTTGAAAACTAATAAAAACTTAAATATAGAAAAAATGAAAAAATTGTGTACAAAATCAATTTAAGCAAAAACGAAAAAAACGTGGAGCTCAATTCGTAAAACTTTAAAATTCACACGTGTAGATCGAGAGATATTATAAACCAAAGATATAAAATCAAGATCAATGTCTTGTAAGCATGAAACTATAATCATAAGGATTGGCTAATAATAGACATGAAAGCTATTCTAACGATGCCCATATGTGACCATTGCAGCTTTAAGAAACTGATATCTATCAAACATTACTGACATGGGTGCCAACTAAAGACACAACACAAAAATATAATCAATTAGGATGACATATAACTTGTAAGATCGTGATGAGGTTACTTATTATTTTGAGAGAATTTTGAACAGTAATTTAGTAATCTTCCTAAAAAAGAATCATATGGTACATACCAACCTTCGAATACTTCGTGCAATATTATTATTTCAAATATATACTCTTACCATTGTATTAAGTTGATGAAGAAAACAAAGCTGCAATTGCATACAACATTTCAGTGACTTGACAAATTCAATTAGAAATTAGGAGACTTGAAGAAATGTTGCAAGTGAATAATATGACTTTAGAAGAACATGTATCACTGTTATATATTTAAAAAAAAAACCTTAGGTTGAAAAAAAGACAAAATAATACAAATTGCATCAATTGTTTTCTTTAGATCATACCAACCATTTTTCTTTGAAGTATAAAAAAAAAAACAAATCAAATACATATTTATAAATCCTAATTATACATATACTCCAATATTGTGCACCAATAATGGATGTTATTGGATCAAAATCTAATTACTTGTCTTTTTGTACAAAAAATATCACAAATAAAAGAAAACAAAAAAGACACAGTAAACAAAATTATGTTAGACGTCGAAGTTATTCTAACGACGCTTGTATGTGACCGCTACAGCTTTAAGAACCTCATGATCTAACAAACATTAGTTACACTGCAGCTTTAAGAAACTGATTATCTATTAAATATTACTTACACCAAAATATAATCAATTAGGGCGACATATAACTTGTAAGATCGTGATGAGGTTACTTATTGTATTGATAGAATTATAGAAAGAAATTTAGTAATCTTCCTTAAAAAGAATTAGATGATACATATCAACCTTTGAATATTATGAAATAATAGCACTTATCTCAAAAACATAATCTTACCTTTGTATTAAGTTGATAAAGAACACAAAGCTGCAACTGCATACAACACTTCAATGACTTGACAAATCCAATCAGAAATTATGAGACTTGAAGGAATGCTGCAAATGAATAATATGACGTTAGAGCAACATGTATCCACAATACATTTAAAAAAAAAAAAAAACTTAAGTTGAAAAAAAAGAAAGACAATAATATAAATTGCATCATTTGTTTTCTCCAAATCATACCAACCATTTTTCTTCGAAGTATGAAAAAAATAAATCCAATACATATTTAGAATTCCTAATTAAACAGATACTCCAATTATTGTGCACCAGTAACGGATGTTATTGGATCAAAATAATTTTATTACTTGTCAATTTTATGTACAAAAAAGAATCACAAAAAAATAAAAGATAAAATACACGATAACAAAATTATGTTAGACGTCGAAGTTATTCTAATGACGACCATATGTCATCGCTGCAGCTTTAAGAAACTGATGATCTAATAATAAAGTCATACGAAGAGAGATGATAGAGAGCGAAAAGAGAAGAAAATAGAATAGGGAGACAGAATTGAATAAGTGGGCATTGAGCCGAGATTGGAAGATTGAATCGACTCGACGAAGAGGAGAAAACTGATTGGAAACGTCATATGAAGAGTTACTTGAGAAAGAAAGAGCTAAAACTATCTTAAACGAATGAAAATGGGAAAAAAACATTATTCAAACTATTATAAGAAAAGCTTAATTGTTCATATTATTCATTGCAAATTTTATCAAAAACTTGAGTTGCACAAAGTATTAAAAAAAAACTCACTTGTAATGGTTTCTTTCTCAAATTGTTTGGTTTCTGGTAAAGCAACTGATGAAGCTATTTTTTTTTTTTTTCTTTTTTTTTTTTTTTTTTTTTTTTTTTTTTTTTTTTAAAGAAAACTGATGAAGTTGTTGTGAAAATAAATTTTGGGACTTGGGAGTTTTGAAGGGTGCTTTACAGATTCTATAGAAAAAGGTAGTATCCACATGATGAACTAGATATAAAGTAGAATGAAGAGACCGAGTAGTCATTTAAAAGGGAAATTTGAGATAGAAATTGTGTACTCAAAACAAAGTACTTGAGCATTGCACCCATCTTTCCATTGGAATGCTAGTACTTTCTTCTGATCAATCAACCAATCGAAGCGCTAATTGATCCCAAGACTTTCCAACAAACTAATGTGATCTCAAATATATGCATTTACAATGACGTTTTATAGTTGAAAAAGCATCACTTGACATCATGCAACAAAATGCTCCAAATCTCACATGCAATTCTAACAATAAGAAAGTCCCTACTCAACATGCCCATCTCATAATGCTTAAAAATAAAGAATTGTTCTAGAGCAAATCATAATGAGGTTTATTTAGTTGTTTAGAATATCCCTATAATTTAAAGTGCAAATAAACAAGTCAGAATAAACATTTTTCCCCTTCTTCCTAAATTTTGTCACAATAAACAAGTCGACAAATCAGAACAAATCAATTCCTAAATTTCCTTCTTCTTCGCCTAACATGGATTGGTTTTCCATCAAATTATATATAATTTGCATTTATAGATCCAAATTCGTATGAGACTTATCACATTAACCTAATCTAATTCGTTTTCAGTTTTTCTTAACCTTGCATGACTTAATTCAAATGAAATTGAACTATTAAATCAAAAACAAAATTTGTCATTCATGACCAACAACACCATATCCAGGACAAATCCAAACATGATGCTAACAAAAATGCAAGTAATTGTCAAAACCTAATCGACCCAAATTCGAAAATTGTAATTCAAACCAAAAACCCAACAAAACCGAACAACTTCCCAAACTACTACCCGCACCCATTAGATATGCTTCAAGAAGATGATTCGCCATGAGAACGTACCTGATGCATCAGATTAAATACCCCACAGACTTTGATCGAAGGATCTTGACCATGCTGTATAGAATCTGCTTCGAGTGGATGCTTAGACAGCGAGAGAGGAAGGCATGAAAAGAGACAACATGAGGGAGAGACCGAGAGTCATGTGTGAGCAAGAGAGGAGAGTGCCAATAAGAGAGATTGAAAATGGTGAAAAGATAAGAGGGAGAAGAGAGAGCGACGTTTTTTTTAACGCGTTTAAATTCTTAATTTGAGATGAGCAATGTTGTCAACTCGGAATCGAATCGTAAAATCGTTTTAGGGGATTTTTGAATTGAATCGTAAATCGTATCGTAAATCGTAAGATTTTTTTTTATTTGTTAAAAACACTTCAAATTGACTTCAAATATACATATAGACTTATAATATTGAGTTATAAGTGAAAAGGAACTTCATAAATTACAAATTTCATGAATTTTCATACAAAAAGTCGTAAAATTAGCAAAAACATCTATATGTGTGTGATCTATTTTTGTGTATTCATTGAAATTGAAAGTTTTTTTTTGTGTGCCGATGGATGATGTGTTGACATCAATTATCGTGGAAACAAGTCAACAACAATATCAATTGGGTCCTTATAGACAAGCATGGATTCATCGCTATTAGCATCCAATGTTGGTGGTGTTGAACTTAAATGTTGTTCTATAAGAACCAAGTTGTAATGTTGTACTCGTACTCAAATATTGTAAATTCCATCAAAAAGTCATTGACTCATTAGCATTGAACATGTATGTGCAATCTATTTTGAGCATTTTGAGCATTTTGAGCACCAAAAATTCAATATTGTTCCATAATTTCTATTGTGACATTTAAGTCAGTCTAAAGTGACTCCAAAAAAGTAAAAACATGTTGATAGATCTACAAAAATCTCCTCTTCAAGCCTCAATCATCATCCAAATCTTCATCTTCATCCTCTTCATACCCTCGGGGTCCTCCAAATTGCATTTCTTCGTCTTCATCCTCTCCATAGCATCCCTCTTCTCCTTCATCCCTTTCAGAATCTCCACTAAAGTCGTCATCTTCATCGTTCACTTCATCACGCAATATTCTTTTGCCTTTGTCACTCGGAGTAACATAACGATAGTCACTTGGACCTAAAAATTGACCGTAATTGATATTAATATATTACTCATTTAGTGCTAACTTCTCACATAATCAAAAAGTACCATTGCTTCAAATAATCATTGAAAGAAGTACCTCATTTTTGTGTGTTTACTTGTGGAATCTCTTCTTCAACGCAATCCCCCAATTCCAACCATGAAATGTCACTTGGAAAAGCCAGACTTTCTTTCTCAGTAATCCATTCATCATCGGATTCCATGTCAGATAAAGAAATTGGATCATGAATTAATCCTTTTTCCATCCTACTTTCCTTGCGCATATGAAGTCGTAGATTGTAGTTGACGAACACAAGTGCATTCAATCTTTTTTGTTGCAATCTATTGCACTTCTTTCCATGAATCTACAACAAAGAAGATAACAATGAAATAAAAAAAATAGTTTCATAGTTTCACTTCACTTAACTAATAAACTTAACTTCTACGAATTAAATTAAGTAATTGAATAACTCTTACATGCCGAAATGTGCTCCAATTACGCTCACAACTGGAGGAAGTGCATGTAAGATTCAAGATTTTGATAGCTATCCGTTGCAGGTTGGGAGTCGAATTTCCAAAACTATCCCACCAATCAGCTGCAATTTCGAGCATCAAATATAAGTAGACTAGTAGTACATAAGTTAATGAACTTTTTATTTAATAATACAATATAAAATTTTAAACAACTTATCCAACCTGGTTGCTTTTTGTCCCTTGTTAGCTTTGCAATCTCTCTTGAAAACATGCCTTCACCTTTTTTGAACATTGTAATTTCTTCATCAACCACCACTCTCTCTGCAACAGTGGTAACCATTTTATCCAAAGTATCATACAATCCTTGCTTAACTTCTTTGTCCATTACACATCCAGGATTGTATTGGAAACTTGGGTTGAAGAAAAAACCAGCAGCATGCAAAGGCTGATGCAATTGTTTCTCCCATCGTGTATCAATTATATCCCAAATTGGCCTATATATTCTTTCCACATGGCCCAAGTTCTTTGCAATGGCTTCCTTTGCACGATCCATAGCCTCATAAATGTATCCCATTGGTGGTTTAGCATCAGAATCCACCAATCTTAGCACCTTTACAAGTGGCACGGTGCATTTCAAATACTTCAGGGAGTTCCAAAATCTAGAATCAGCTAAAATTAAATCCCGAACTTCTAACCCTGCTTTTTTCCTTGCATATTGCGATGTTTGCCATTCTTCTGATGCAAATAAAGCCACTAACCCTTTTTGTCGCTCAATCACACTTCTAATTGTCAAATAAATAGTGGCAAAACGTGTGATTGCAGGCCTCACCAATTCTTTACCTTTGGTGAACTTCCTCATCAACTGCAAAACCCAGCTGTGGTTTTATATGTAGACCGTGAGCTTCTTACATTTTTTTATCACTGCTTCGTGTGTAGGCATCTACCCGATATCCTCCAACATTAAGTCAAGACAATGAGCAGCGCATGGTGTCCAAAATATGTGCTTCCTCTTCGCCATCAACCTTTCTCCCGCATTGACATAGTTCCTAGCCCCATCAGTGATAACTTGAATAATATTCTCTTCCCCAATTTCTTCAACTACTCCATCCAATAAAGAGAACAAAAGCTCTCTGTCCTTCACCAATTCTGTAGCATCGCTGGACTTGAGAAAAACAGTTCCTTTGGGGTTATTCACCAAAAAAGTTAAGCAATGTACGACGTCTTACATCGGTCCAACCGTTAGACATTAAACTGCATCCAGTTTTCTTCCACTCATCTCGAAACTCTTGCATTATGTCATTGACGTACTTCACCTCTTTTTCCAAAAGAGAAACCCTCAACTCATGATAACTTGGTGGCTTGAAACCCGGTCCAAAAGTGGTGAGACATTGGACCATGTCTCTTAAAAAAAAAATCTTTCGCCACATTAAATGCGATATTGTTGCAGTAGAAGAATCTTGCAATCTTCCTTACAGCTTTTTCTCAATCGCCCTTCTTCCATTGTTCATTGATCGTTGTTTGTTTGGCTCTCTTACAAACACTTCCACCACCCACAAGATCTCTTTTACAAGTAGGGGGCCGAGGAGCATCAACATTAATCAAATTGTCTTCATCATCTTCTCCCAAATCAAACATCTCATCATTTTGTTTAGCTTTCTCATTTTCTTTAGCTTTCAACAACTTATCAAATTGTGCATGAACATGATCGGGCACTTTGGAGCAAATTTTGGCGACATTTCGAGTCCTCGCCAAGTGATGTTTCATCCTAAACACCCCACCATGGAACTTCTCACCACAATAGTTGCACTTCAAGTAAACTTTGTTGTGTGGCTCAACCATTGTGCAGTGCTCCCAAGTGATGTCATCTTTTCTAATTTTATTTCTCCTAACCCTAAACCCTAAACCCTAACCCCATCACAACTTAACTTGAAAGAAACTCTATAAAAGGATAGCAAAAGCGAATAGTGACTTAGCAAGCAAAATAAGCGAATGATGAATCATGTTTCATCATTCATAGTGTTGCATTGCATAGCCTCAATCCCAAATACATAGCAATAGCATTAGCAATGTAGCATCAAAATTCATAAGTAACTAACAACTACAAAGCCTCAATCTCAAATACATAGCCTCAAACTCAACTAATGTACTTTACATTACTTGAATAAAGAACACCAACAACATAGCCTCTCAAGTCTCAACAAATATACTTTACAAATGTTTACATTACATCACTTAAATAAAAATTAAAGAACAACAACAACATAGCCTCTCAATCTCAAATACTCGATGAATATAGTAATATACTTTACAATGTTTACTTTACATGATTACGTATTTACATGATTACATGATTTACATCACTTGAATAAAGAACAACAACATAGCCTCTCAAACTCAATAAATATACTTTACATTACATCACTTGAATAAGTAATTAAGAACAACAACAACCACAACAACATAGCCTTCAATATCAAAAAAGAAACCACAATAAATAGTAAATACATAGCATTGATAGCATCCATCCATCAATAGATTCAATCATTCAATACATACATAGCCTCAATCTCAAAAAAAGACAAAACTATGAATCTAGGGTTTGAGAATCTTATGATTATTGTCCAAGAAGAAAAAACAAAAAAGAATCTAGGGTTTGGACCCCACTTACCTTGAAGTTGAAGTTTGGAGCCTTGAAAGTTGGAATGTTGAAGAAGAAGAGAGGAAAGTGATAGAAAACCCCTTTTTTGTGTTTTGAGCCTCTCAAATTGGTCCTCCCCTCTCAAAAAGCAAAGATGTTGCCTCTTTTTCTCTCAAAAAGCCGAAACGGTTGAATTTTTTTTTTTTTTTTTTTTCGTTTTTCATGTCCAGCGACCCCTTTATCGAATCGGACGATTAGTCTAAAACTCGTCCGGCTTTTTTAAAAACCGAGTTGAGTGTTAACTCAACTCGGTTTTCACCCCCACCGATTCATTTCGTACGATTTGACTCGCAAATCGTATGAGTTTGAAAACATTTGAGATGAGGCACGCGATGAGAGGGAGAATAAAGAGGGAAAGTAGTATATATATACACACACATATATATTTATATAATACATACATTCTTGAAATTCAATATATTGAGTAGAATTTAGGCATAATACAAGTCAATCGACAATATAGTTTTATCATTAATATGTATAGGCTTGTACTTTTTAATTAGTGCGCTTAGCTTCCGCATTAATTATTTTTCAGCTTTTCTTGTTTTTTTTTAATTATGTATTTTTGGTCTTATCAATGCATTAATTATTGTCTTGTTTTTTTTTTTTAATTTTGTATTTTTGGGTTTTTTTTTTTTTTTTTTTTTTTTTTTTCTCAACGAAAACCCTCTCCTCGATGAAAAACCCTCTCCCTCTCCTCACCCTTCCCCCATCGATCACTTTTTTTGTGATGCAAAGGCTCACAAGAATCGGCTCTCTCTTTGCTAGTGGGGTCTAGGGTATGTGCAACAAGATAAAGAGTTTTAGTAGAATGGCCCACACACCCCGCAACCAGACGAGTTAGGTGTGCTTTTTGAAGAAACCGACACGTCACTTGTCGGATCCATGTCGTGTCTTGTCCTGTCGACATGGGTATTTCAGTCCAAGGTGACGAGTCCAGGTATCATAGGCCATGTGTAAAACATCAGCTCCTAAAGATGATGCAAGACCAATAGAATTATGATCCTTAGACCCACAACAAGAAGGTATTATGTTATGAGTAGGCAAAGCATAACTGCAATTACCACCTAAAAACCACATGGGACACAACAAAAACTGAAAAGCTGACAGCCATAAAGACTAGCTTAATTTCTAATTATTAGGTATATAAATTTTAGTTATTAGTTTCAATCTGTAAGCAGTTAATATGTGTGTTAATTTCAGTTATTAATTTGAATTTGTGAGAATTTTTTTATAGGAAATCTGTGAGCAGTTAATTGTGTCAAATTGAACTTTCTTGTGTTGTAGTTGGTTGTAACTTTTACTTGTATCTTTTATATCTAAACAAATGAGAATAAAGAGAAAGTAAGCAAATTCTTCATAAAAGTTTAGAGTTATTAGAGGTTGATGGGTTCTCTTGAATGAGCCCGTAACTTTATTTCATTAGAGACCTCAAACTAGATCACAGTTAATATGTGTGTTAATTTTCTATTTTCTATTTAACAGACCTCAAACTAGATCACAATTCCAGGCATGCAACACATTCTCATCTCTGGAAAGCTAAAGAACATATTCGATGATGCACTAGAACTCTTAAGCATTAACGAATAAGAACCCAATGTGTTGGAACGCCAGAAGGTGATCAATTCCTTGCTAAGTTAGAAGATAGGACATCTCTCTTATTTTCGTTCATAATATCATGCTATAATTCTTCTATTACAAAGGTGACTTTACACGAAGTCTATATCCTTGGAAAGTACCAACATTTAAAACACAAAGTATTTAATGATTCTAGAGAAATGAAAAGCTATGCTTTAACAGCAAGACTCCTTGTAAAAAGCAAGACACTTAATGATCCTAGTTAGTTTTAAAAGACACTTTGACTAACTAAACTTGGCCAACTTGATTAGCAAGACTGAAATTCATTCATGATGTCGAATGAACCCAAAACATTATTAGAAAACCCTAAAACATGACAACGACACGAGTCCCTTATTGCTAGCCGAGGTATCACTTAAACCCAAACCACCTAATTTCTAGTTTTTCGGCCCAAACAATTTTAAACAGCCTACTTGGAATGTTTTTTTTTTTTTTTTTTCTTTTATTGTTCTGAATCATATCAAAAGTACAAGCCTAACTTTGATTCGAAATTTTTATCCAAATGTGTTTTGACATACAATAATCATGTACTTATTAGATGAAAATTTTTGCAGGGAGATGGGAAGCTATTTTGGAAACTTGTTGTTACTGAAGCTACTGGATGCTCCAGCACTGAATACTTTGAAGAAGTATATGAGGTGGATTTTTTCTAGCAGTAGTTTCATGTTACTCATCCTGAGTAAGCGTGATATGTAGTTACGTGATGTTTTACTTGTAGTAGTTGTTTCATGATGATCGTCCTAAATAAGCATGACAGGCTACGAAAGTATTAGTTTAAATTTGGCTAATGAAATCATGGCAATTGTATAACAAAATTATGGGGAATGCGTTGTAGCTTTGGAGTAGTTCATTTTTAGTTATTCTACCAAAAACGATTTCCCACCTTAAAATAAGTAATTCATTTTAGTTATTGAATAATTTCCCACCTTAACAACAACAACCACAACAAAGCCTTAATCCCAAATTAGTTATGGTCGGCGACATGGATCAAACTATTCTATTGCGCTCGATTTAGTGCAATTGAATTTCCCGCCTTAAATGGTACAAAAAGAAAAAGAAAACTCTGGCATCTATGTTGTTATCTGTCACTTTCATTGCTTGTTGTTAATATTCTTTCTTGTTTGTAAGCATGGCCTCCTCGTAAGAACATTATGCTGGAAAGACTACCTACACAAAGAACATTAATATCATTACTTTTTCCTAATGAATGTGCCTCCTATTAGACCTATAATATCATTGTTACCATCAAACTAAAAGTTTTGTAGCTTGGATAGAATCAAATTATCAACTTATAAGATGGATCATGACGCTTAATGTCTTTCTAGTTAGTTTTCTTGGTCTCATATATTGTCCTTTCTACCCAAGCAGTTTTCAATATTTAAAACATTAATCTGAGGTTGTATGCCTTCTTTTAAAATATGGATTTGTGCCATTGGTCCTGAAGAAATTATTGTGACAGTTCTTTGCAAACGGTGATGCATGGAGACTACCAACTGGAGCTGAAGAAACAATGTGCTTTCTGAAAGAAGCTGGAGGTCATTTTGACATTTATTTTCTTTTCCTTATTCCAAATCTCTGATTGCCTGCTTTTTCTTTTTGCTAACTTTGTGAATTTTACAGCTTTACAGTTAAATTGGCCGTTGTCTCTAATTTCGACACCCGCCTAAGGAAACTTTTGAGAGACCTTAATGTTGAAGATTTGTAAGCTTTTTTTTCTTGCAATTAGTTGCATCCTTTTCAGTCTTTTCTTTTGTTAAAGTAAAGTTTATGTTATAGAAATATGATTATTAGGAACCTCATGCACATTAGGAAACCCAAACAAATCACTCCATAATTATGTATGTGTGCTTATTTATGTATTTCCTTCTATGTGTATTTTCAATCTCTATATATAGAGATATGTACAAGCTCTAGATATACAATCAAGGTTCGAAACTTCGACTTCGCTTAAGCTTCGCTCACTTAAAATTCGGAAGTAATTCGAGGAAGTTAACTTCGAGGAGGGAAGTTTTACAAAAATTCGTCGGTGTATGGAAGTTTATGGAATTTTACTTTAAATGCTAGAAAACTCAAATTTCTCCTTAAAGATGTTAGAAATATACTTAATCATACAAGTCTACAACAATAATGCATAATAATCACAATACAGTTGTTTAAAATAGTTATTTTGCAATAAACACCCAATTCGCAACACACGTGACATTAATATTTGTTTTATATTGCTTTATTTGATAAATTTTGACCTTATTTGCTACTAGATGTGAAAATAAGTTAATTTTCAAATTTTATTTTATTTAGTGGCAACTTCGATAACTTCCCCAAAAACATCGGTAACTTCCCCAAAAACTTCGTTGATTTCTTCAAATTCTTGCATTTTGTGTCTCTTTTTTAATGGTTTTGATGGAAAACATCGAAGTCAATTGAAGTTTGGCGAAACATGTCGAACTTTCAAACGAAACTTTGTAAGTTTTACATTGCCACATAGTTTCGCTTCCCTATTTTCATTATTTACAAACTTCCACCGAAGTTTGTCGGTTTTTCAAACCTTATACACAGTATAATATAGTCATCTTCTTTTCAATTGTTATAGTATCAATGATTTAATCCTAGGTCGGTCGACTCTCCGAGTGACGACTTCTCCGTGGTGCTCACTTTAATGTTTTCGTCCTCTTCTGTTTTTTTCTATCCTATGTTCTCTTCAAGTTTTTCATCAGTCATTCCTATATGATTTTTACTGATATTCTCATGCGTCATCTAATCATAGTTGATGATATCTCCGTTGTTTTATTGTTCATCGAATCGTTGATCCCCGACAATTTCGTTGTTTTGTTATGTCATTGGTTGTCAACCATTTAGAAAAGTGGGATTAGTTTGCTAATTTTTGTGTTTGCTAATTTTTGTGTCATCCTGATATGGCCTAGATTTGCTATTCTCTTTTGTAGCTGCCACCACCCTAACCAACCAAATCCCCTTGTTTTGGGCTGGTTTTTTAAACTCGCGATATGGAGGCGGTTTACAAAATTTGAAAATCGTGACCTCGGTTTGGTGGTAGTTTTCGTTTTTAGATAACATCGATCACCAAACCGAATCGATTGTAAGGGAATTTTATGAATTTTGATTGATTTTGTGTGCTTTATTGTATTGTTGGTGGATGAATATGTATAGACATGTGTGCTTCATTGTATTTTTGGTGGATGGACATGTATGGATATTCATAGTTAGAATGTTTTCCTCTTTGTGTGGAATGTATAGCAGAATTTTTTGTGGGCGAACATGGATTACAATTTTATTTTATTTTCTTAAAAAATGGTTGCAGGAAAAACCGCAAAACCAGGCTGACCAAGCCGGGCAAACCACAGTCGGTATGGTCGCGATTTTTAGGTTTCATTGTTTGGTGGTGGTTTGTAAAACTAACAAACTGCGAAACCCAGTTTGGTGGCGGTTTGAGGGGTGTCCACCACTAAACCGCGATTTGCATACCCCTTGCTATAATACCTATTTTTCTTTGTTGTTGTTTCTTCTCCATCTCGTTCCCTTTTTTCTTTTTTCTTCTCCTATCCTGCTATCTTTTTTTTTTCCTGGTTCTTGTTTTGCTTATTTTGTTGTCTCCTAATCTTATTATTTGTTAGTCCTACTGCTTTCGTCTGTTGTAGCTTCGTTATTATATTGCTTTGTCTTTTTCTTTTTTTCTTCTATAGTTTTTCAGCTTCTCTGTTTTCTTCTTATTTGCACTAGTTTGCTCAATAGCTTTCTTTCTTTCTCTTCGTTCTTATGTTTTCTTCCTTTTATCATTCACCTTATGTAAACACCACCACCACCATCACCATCACCATCACAACAACAACAACAAAGCCTCAATCCTAATTTAGTTGGGGTCGACTATACGAATCAAACTCTTCCATTATGCTCGATATAGTGCAGTTAATGGTGTGCTTTCCGAATCCTTTAAATCCATCCTAATTAATGTTTCCCGAGTTAGCTTCTGTTTACCCCTACATCATTGAATTTTTTCAATTTCTATTGAGTCAAGTTTTCTAATAGAGACATTTCTAGGTCGTTTTTGGAAGTGTCCAAACCACATGAACCGTCCTTCGCTAATCTTTGCATCAATTGACGCTACTCCTACTTTTTGTTGAGTTTTTGTATTTCTCATTCTATCTTTATAAGTTTTACCACACATCCACCTAAGCATTCTAATTTCCGCTACATTCATTTTATGTAGTCGTTGTTTCTTACCTCTCAACATTCACTAACATGAAATATGACTAGCCTAATTGTGGTCCTATAAATTTTCCTTGTAACTTGGTAAGAATATTTCGATCAGAGATCACATCTTTTACATTCTTCCACTTCTTCCATCCAGCTTGAGTTCTATGTGTAACACAATTCTCAATATTACCATTATTTTGTATCATTGATATAGATATCTAAATTGGTTCACCTTAGGAACTTCAAATTCTCTTAATTTTACCACTTAACTATCTTAAATGTTTAATATTTGTAAGCTCAAAGTGCATGTATTTGGCCATCCTACTCAATTTTAAGCCTTTAGATTCTAACGTATTGCTCCAAAGTTCTAATTTTCTATTCACTTCATCTCTTGTTTCATCTACTAGAACAATATCATAAATAACATACACTATGGTATATTCTCTTGAATATGCCTAGTTAGTTCATCCATAACTGAAGTAAAGAGATATGGGCTTAAGGACATTTCTTGATGTTTTCCTATTGTAATGAGAAATTCTTTTGTGGTTCCTTCAAATGTTTTTATACTTGTTACTTCTCTTTGATATGTGTCTTTAATAGTGTTTGTGTACCTAGCAATAGCATGCACTCCTTTTCTTTCTAGAACCTACCAAAGAACATCTTTAGGAACCTTAGTATATATTTTTCTAAATCTACAAATATCACATAAAGATCCTTTTATATAAACACCACCAAAGCATAAAAAGGAAAGCGCAATTGATTTGAAAGGACACCAATACAAGTGATATTGAAGATGATGAGGAATTCAAAAGAGACTAAGAAGAATTTAAAAAAGATGATGTCAACTTCTTGGAATAAATTATCTTAGTTGTTGAGGTGTTAGGAGAGAATGTAGAGATTTTCATTCAACTTGGTGTGTTCTTTACAAGAGAAGAAACCCTTTTTATAGGCCTTTGAGCATGATTAACTCATGTACTTTGAACAAAGATTACAAGCAATACAATGTGTACAAATTACATCAAAAGCTTGAGTAACATAAGAATACATGTAATACAAAGTGTACAAGCTACATCGACATAACATGATATCAAGTGCGTGTACTATAGTGTAAAGGGTCATCCATTTCGCAACACTCCCCTGTGGATAACATTCTGATATAATGTCTTGTTAAAATCTCTACTTAGCAAACCTTGTGAGAAAAAGTACAACATAGAAAAATAATACACTATTCTCATCATATTTTGATATAAAGTATAATATTGTTGATTGCCTCATTAAAAACCTTGCTAGGAAAAACTTGTGGGAAAAAATCATAGCTAAGGAAACGAGTACAACACATTGATACACTTTGAGAGAATATGCCTTGTTAAAACCTGTACTAGAAAAACCTTGTGGAAAAATCTAGTAAAGGATAAAGAGTGCACTGTTCTCATCAATCTTGACGTGAGTAAAGTATTGTTAGGATTGCCTCATTAAAAACCTTTCTAGGAAAACTTAGTGAGACAAAACCATAGCTAAGGGAAAAATAGTACAATACACTAATCAATTTTGATAAGGAGTATAATGTTGTTAGGATTGCCTCATTAAAAACCTTGGTAGGAAAACCCAGTGGTATAAAATCATAGCCAAGGAAAAAGGAGTGCAATGCACTAATCAAATAACTCCTTTTAATTTTCCCCCCTCATGTTGACATCGGTGAAACATTTTATTGGTTTGCAACAAATCTTTGCAAACCCAAATTTACTCTTTTGAATAAATTAATTGATGGACAACTATTTTACTTTGAAAATACTTGATTTCCAAATCAAGGTTAAATCTTGTTTTTCCAAGTTCTTCCATATTGAATTCTTTTTTCAGGTACTCGAATGATATAATGATGTCGTCGTGATTTTTCACAATATTTAAGCAAACCTTGTTGATTATCTTTAAATTAAGACGCATAATTTCTTAAGCAAATATTCGTTAAGGCATTTGTACCACATTCGATCGAATTGTTCTAATCCATACAAATACCCATTTATATCCAACAAGCTTTATACCATCATGCGTTTGGACAATTGATCCAAAAATTCTCATTTTTTCAACGATTTTGCTCTGTTTGGATAGCCTCTTGCGATCTTTGCCAATCGGGTCTTCAACATTCATCCATTGATCGTGGTTCTGGATCATCGTCATTTTCACATATATAAAAGGACACGTTGGAAGCAAAGATATCATTATGAACAATATTATTTCGATCTCAAATCTTATCGGAGTTCAAATAATTTATTGAGATCTCATTATTTTTATCTTTTCCCTATTTTTCGAGAGGTAATTTGTTCTTCGTAAATCAACTTGTTTTCACAAATCCTTATAAAAAAACTCTCTGTGCGTTCTCAGGAGTATTTTGATTTTCAATTATTTTTACGCTCATTTTCCTCTTTCGAGGAACTGTCTTGTGCATTTTTTTTGGCATAGAGAAATCAATTCTTGAAGAAGTATTTACAACTGGAATATGTAATTTTGTCACTCGTTTTGCGTCAGTAAATGCATTAGGTAATTGATTTGCAATTTTTTGCAAATGAATAATCCTTTGAACTTCAAGTTCACACTCATTTGTGCGAGGATTATAATGTAATAAAGTTGGTACATTTCAAGCAATTTCACGCCATTCCTTTTGAATTGGCTTCTTATCTCCCCCTAATGTTGGGAAAATTGTTTCATCAAAATGATAATCAGCAAAACGTGCAGTAAATATAATCCCTTGTTAAGGGCTCAATGTATATTATAATGGACGATAAGTTAAATCTAAAATAAATCCCAAGTTTTCGTTGTGGACCCATCTTAGTTCTATTGGGAGGTGGTATAGAAACATATACTACCCAACCAAAAATTCTCAAGTGCGAGGTATTTCGTTGATCTAAATGGAGTTGTATAGGGGAATGTTCAAGGTATGCAGTAGGCCTATAACGAATGATAGATGTTGTTGAAAGACATCGTGTCTCTAAACTAAAATTGGTAACTTAGTGCTCATGATTAAATGTCTTGCAATTAGTTGGATGCGTTTGATCAGAGATTCTGTCAAACCATTCTAGGTATGCACATGTGGAACAAAATGTTTAATGATAATTTCGATAGACAAGCAATAATCTCTAAATGCTTGAGATTGAAATTCTCCAGCATTATCAAGACGAATAGTCTTGATTGGGTTGTTAGGGAATTGTGCTCTTTACTTAATGATTTGAGCTAAAAGTCTATCAAATGCAACATTACGGGTGGAAAGCAAACTAACATGTAACCACCTAGTTGAGGCATCTATCAAAACCATGAAGTACCTAAATGGTCCACAGCAAGGATGACTAAGTCCATATGTCTCCTTGAATGCGTTTTAAGAAAACAGGGGATTTCACAACAATTTTACTTGGGGATGGTTTTAAGTATTAATTTACCTTCATATCAACTAGCACAATTATAATCACCAGTTGAAAGTAATTTACGACGATATATTTCTTGCTAATTAATGATGCGAAGAATTAGCACAATTAGCAGGACATATATCGTCGTAATAACTTGATGACCCATCTCTTCATTAAAAATAAGGTATTGGAAGAATATTTTTTCCTAATAAAATAAGAATATATCAATATTTTTGGATCATAGGATACCTCAACAACAACAACAACAACAACAACAACAACAACAACATACCTCAAATAGTATAATTCATTTAAAATAATTCTTGCCTTTTACTTTAATGAAGGCATGGTAAAGGTCATCAAAATATTTGGGCATATATATGACAATTTTAGATACCTAATGGTATTTTAAACATGACAAAGTTTGTCACAATTTCGAGCATGCTCATTGTCAATATTAATTTGCCCTTTCTTGTGGTGCACCACATTTATTCCAACTTTTGGTGGAATACGATCTTTACCAAATCTTTTCACCTTTTCCACATCCATAAATTTGTCATTGCAACCATGATCATTATATGAAACATATGCTTTCTTAAATTGAAGTTGAACCAATTGGACAATACATATTTTATATTAATAATGTCTCATTATTTTCCTGAGCTATCATAAGATAAGAAATCAATTCATAATATTCATACTGAATTGACGCGCTCATATTTATGTTGCAATATAGATGTATCGATGCGTGCCACGCCGCCTTTTTTTATTGTCTCATCAATCATATTTTTGCATAGCCTCAACCAAGAGGTAATTAAAACTGCTGAATAATAATCAATATTTGATTGATATAAATTTTGTACTTGAGACACATGCGCTCATTTTGAAGTTTTTGGAGCATAACTCCAAAGGTGAAATGGTATATAAAGTGAAATATTGGCAAATTGATATTAGGGTTTAGGGTTTGAAATATTTTCAAATCTCTGAAAAGATATAGGCAAATTGATATTAGTGCTAGATGCACAGCCTTGCATTTCTTTATTAATTGTAGCTTGTAAACTTTGTGAACTGTCTGAGCGTCTCTTATTTCGTAAAATCTCGAAACTGCAAATTTAGTGATGTTGAGGATGTTTTGTATTTCGTAATAGGTGAGTTGAACTTGTCTTTGGAAAGTAACATTCATGAAATAATTGAACTTCCTTTTGCAATGCTTGACTGATAAAGGAGGTCTGAACATGGAGTTCAAAACTTCAAATGCTCATACTGTGTCAATATTTTAGTGATTGATACTTCATATTCAAATTAGGCCACTTTAAAGATGCTTTTTCAGGAGGCAGGATTGGTTGTCAATTCAACTTGTGTGGCATCTAGCAAATTTATAGGGAAAAATAAGTCCTAAGGGCAATTATATAAACTAGTTTTGTGATATTTGCTGTCAAATTATCATTCAGATTTGATGCCATCATTGTATCTTCAGAAGTTGGACATGAAAAGCCGGATCAAATGATATTTAAAATGGCTTTAGGTATGGATATTCTATTTCTATATGTAAACGTGCTGAAATGTTTGAAAGCTTTTTTGTTTTTTCGAAACATTTTTTGTTTATTTGTTGTCTGGGATTATTAACAACCTCCTACTTTGTAGAGGGAGTGGGTGTTGAGGCTGAGAAGGCTGTCCATGTTGGCGATGACCTTGAGGCTGATAAGTTGGGTGCCAACGCCGTGGGTATTGACTGCTGGTGAGTCCGATTAGCTTCAATATGCAATTTTGGTTTTACAACACGTCAATGAGTGAAAGGCAATGAAGTTGAGTAGCAGGAATCCACACTGCTACTAACTTCAGGACTAATAATTTTCCTGTTAATCTTGCTTTTATTAGCATGAGCTGATGTGTAGCTTAAATCTTCATTTGCCATGTTCTGCACAACATGGTTTTGTGGAAGTCATGGTATCTAAAAATCCCGCTAACCTAATTGAGCAGGTTGTGGGGATCTGATGTGAAGACATTTGCAGATATCTGTGATCGAATTCTTAGACCATGAACCTTATTGGAGCAGAGGTTCGGCCAGAGACGCCGCATGAGCTTCTGACCAAAATAAAATGGCAGGGGAATAAATGTACTGCTCTGTAGATTGTTGTTTGGGTGATATGTAAACATAATTCTATTATTTGGTATACCAAATAGTTATTCATAACAAATGCATATATTTGTGAAAGTGCACCAAAATTAATGTGCTGTGCACCATTTGCACCACGCATACTCTTTCGTATAAATTGCTTCACAGTGACTTTTTTTAAAAGAAATTGGTTGCTATCCAAGATCGTGACTATTGCACAAAAGAAACCCATCATTTGTAACTTATTGATTCTTAAAATAAAACGCACGAGTACAATGGTGGCAAATACTGAATATTGCACTGCTAGCTGTTGATGCTATAATATGCATTTGTAGCAATTTGTCATCAAAATTACTCAACAATTTTCTCTGCTCAAAGTTTCTAAGCCTAAGCGCATAATCAGAGGTGGCTCAGTCTCCAATCATGCATACAGGCCGCCAGGTCTTCCTGGGATTTTCATCAAGGACATTGAATCAAATAAAGGAGAAAAGTTCGATCAATGCTGCTGATCCCTTTTTCGATTTTGTATGTTCTTAAAATTTTCATTTCCTATTCAAAGTCTCTCTATAGTGTTGTAAAATAGATTTAAAGTACTGCATGTCATTTGGGAAGTATTTTACCAGCTTGGGTATTTCTATTAAGAGTCGTGCTATGTGCACCCCACTCATTACTCAGGGCACCCCATTTATTTTGTTTTCAACTTGAAAAAACTCAAATGCCCCTCTCAACCCAAACGACCACCTGTTCCTTCCTATTCTCGCGTACCACACCCCATCGACGCCTCGTTGGGTGTTTTCAAGGTCCAATCGGTGAAATAAACGTAAAAGAGACGGACGCGGCACATACGGAGGTGAGTTTTGATTAGTTTTTTGTATGTTTTTTCCTCATTTTCGAATGTATACCACATACACGAAAGTCTCGGTCACACATGACCAAGACATTATGTTGTCTTGGTTTCGGAAGACCGACACTTCAATCAAAGTCTTGGTATGGTACAACCGAAAGATGCCAAAATATCTCGGTGACTACTAACCAAAACTAATCCCAAACATACCTTATTACGAAACTTGGTTGAGCTTAGCCGACATTTACTCAATGGTCTCAGCAATGGACGACCTAGACTAAAACACAAATCACGGCCTTGTGTGGCTGAATATTACAGGATTGCGATTAAACCTAGTTATGGGTAAATTTTTATGAAAATGAGGGGATTTAATGGATTGAGGCCTTGATTTGTAATGGGAGCGAGAGCGGAAGAAGGAAAAAGAGGGTTTGATTCGATTTGGTGGTGGGGTGCTTTCCATTAAAGGACAAATGCTATTTCGTCCATTTCTTGGGTGCCCTAACAAATTCGATGGGTGCCTTTATAAATGGGTTGCCCAGAGTAAGCATTGGGGGTGCACTTAGTGCGACCCTTCCATTAATTATAGGGAGCGGCAAAACAGACCCCATTTATTGCTTAGAGGACCCCATTTATTGCTTAGAGGACCCCATTACTTCAATGTACCCTTTTTTGAATTTCTTTTACTAAAAAAACTTTTTTTTTTCAAAATCCCAAAAATACCCTTGTCTTCAACCTAGAAAAAACCATCTCCTCAAGTCGTTCTCACTTTCATACCACAAACCAAACCTGACCAAAACCTATAAATAACCACATATTCATCGTCTGTAACGGTTAGAGAGGTCGTGCGAGGTTGTATTCCAATCGAATCGCAAGGGATCTGTCGTTGACCGAGCACCAAGAACGAAGGACCACCTTTGCTGATTGTTGGCTTATCGTGGCTGATTTGGTAAGTTTTAAACAATCTAAGCATGTGGGTTTTGTTCCTCATGATATTACGCGTCATTTGGATCTGTTTTTGTGGTCATTGATTAGGTGTGGTAAGGCTAGGGTTTCAGGGTTACGATTTTGGGTATCCCGTAGTGGATGGTCACTCAGAGCCGATACCATGTGATAGGTGTCGTCATGTTGAATCGATAGCCTTCAGATGGTGTCGAATTAGTTAAGTCGTAATGTTTTATGTTGTTTCGGTCGGTACATACCGATATCATTGAAGATGTTTCGGATACTTTAGATCGATATCACTTATATTAGTGTCGGTCATGTTAAATCGACACTTTTGTAATTGAATTGTTATTTTCATTATTTGATATGTGTACTAACTATACTAACATTTTACTTTGTTTTAAGGTATGGCGAGACTGAAAACAAGAGCGTAGAGACCTCCCTGTATGGGGACTAGGCAGGCTGGGCCGAATGGTCAGGATAGGCGGGCTACCAGTACCGCAGAGTCGCAAGTTGCGGAGGGTGTGCCTTAGAGGAAGCGTCAGACTTTCTCTTATAGGAAGCAAAAGAACCTTGGCGCCAAAGTATGTCCAGTTAAGAAATCTGATTTGGGTTAGTTGGATTTAGGAGAGCCTGATGTTGTAGGCATTGGTACGACCTTTGTAGGTGAGAGCGATGCCCTAATTAGAGGAACCGATGGAAGTGGGTCCATGAAGGGTACTGAAAGGAGTCGTACACAATCAGATATTGATTCTACTAAAAGTGGGGAAGGAGATGACTATTTTGATACATCGACCGATCTGACCGACGTAAATGCCATTTCATTTCTTGGTGGCCCCTCAGATTTAAGTCTCCTACCCTCGTTCAGGCACCACGTGATCTTAGATATTTAAAGGAACAAGGTAAATTACATTTGGAACGATTGATTTCATCATCTTATTAGTTATATAGTGTTTTAAATCTTGACTATATGTTTTGTAGGCCCAAGAGTTTTTGAGGTGCATAAACCATGGTTATCAGATAGTTTGGAAGACAATCACTCAACATCCCGAGAAAGAAATGGTTGAAAAGCTGATTAACGAATCTGGTTTACCACCACTGGGCTACATCTCATATAATAGAGGTAAAATGGTCTATGTTTCAGCCATTGTCAAGAGATGGCAGCCCAAAACTAACACATTCCACTTACCCTTTGGCGAGATGAAAATCACACTTGAAGACGTGCGAGTCCTTCTTGATATTCCAGTTAACGGTAAGACCGAGTTTGCGCCTTACAAGGACCGTAAAGTGGTGACGTTGGTTAGTAGGTTATTGGGGGTGTCTGTGACGACCCCTTCGCCAAATATGGGCGCTGCCCGTCCTAATCCCTAATTAAGCCATAATCTCCCATATAGGACCTAACAAGGAACTAGTCGGCCTTATTTAAACACCTTAGAACCTACCAATTATGGTACCACCTATAGTCAACTAGATAGTTCAAATATCTAACAAATCAAAGCTAATTAAAAATTTTCTATCTAACAAATTATTCAGCGGAAGTCTTCTTAAGTTATTGGTGGAAATAAGGCATAACCTATTATGGAAAAACCAGGAAATAGAGATCACATGCATATATAAACAAAAGTGGTAATATATATAACATGTGTCAAGTCAGGTGTTCCTATCACTCAACCCAAAAGTAAAAATATCATGTATATAGAAAATGTAATACAAAAGAATGCAAAACGTACAAAAATATGTCGTAGTAGTCCTTGACTGGCTCGGAAGTAGTCACCAATCTTCTCTTTGCCTGGTCTGCTACTCGACTGATCTGCACCAACCGTCACAAACTAGACGGTGAGTACATGAAATTATTTAAGTAATACTGAGAGACATTGATCCGCATTCCCAAATATGCAACAAGTATCAAATGGCATATTTTAAATAACAACTATGCTGAAAGAAACATCATGCAAAGAGATACTTGAGTTAACCAAATATGAAACTGACTCAAGGCTAAGTAGTAATGGATTAGGGTCGGTCGGCCGTGATCTTCATCATATCAGCCTGTCCACTACAATTTGAGCTATGCTATATGACATTTCATTACAAATTGAGCTCTATATCATAACAATTCAAAAGGTCGTACTTACGATTACGCCTTTTCTATTCCAAGTGAATTAGTCGTTATCTGAATGTATACTTGCTAACATACCCGAGTTTTAAAACTCGTCATGCTCACCCAAGTTATTCTTGCGCCAACAAACCCCGAGGTCCGGCTACCCCATTCGAGGCACGTTACCCCGTGTGTCATGCAAGGTAGTGGAGAAATTCCCTAACATCCCGAAAAGTCTAGTGACCCCCGTATGAAAGCTGAATTTCTATCATCAAATGACCCTAACCACAAGAACCACTTTCACTTTCAATAATGACTCGGTAATAGAATCCAAGAGATGTAACTGCATACTAATGTACAAAGGATTAGAGTCAAAATAAACAAACTAACCTAATAGCATGCTATATCACTGACTTCCAAACACAACAATCAACATGACAAAATATAGGAATTGGAATCAATGATAGTATATAAACAACAGAGTATGCTACGAGCAACATCATAAAATGAGAAACAAACAAGTCAAAGCATATGGATTTCAAAGGCAATTCAGTTCGAATAATTGAGAATGAATAAATAAATTGAATGAAATGTAAATAAATGTCTCACTCAGTTTACTTACATACACAACAATTCCTAAGCTATCCGGCTTCTCGTCGCGTCGATGTACGTACCCAATACCCCGTAATAGCTCCTTTAGGGTCCTAACATTTGACAATTTATCAATTTTATATTCAAGCTTAATTATTTTAAATTCCCAAATTGGTCGAAATCGAATTCGAGACCAATTTGCAAATTTCGCTTTTTTCGAGGTAAAAAACCCCATAAAAGCCTCGTTCGAAATTTCAAATATTTTATTTATCATAGAAAGTTATCGGTTTCTATTTATTTTGTCGAAATATAATTCTTCGAGATTTTTCCTAATATTTCTGGAATTTTCCCAATTTTCCAGCATTTTTTGTCAATTTTCTCTCATTTTTCTATTTTTTTTGTTTTTTTGTTTTTTTGTTTTATTTGGGTCGGGTCGACCCAACCGGGTCGGACACGACCCTGGCCCGGGCCTGGCTAGTCCCATGGGCCGAGCCTGGCCCACGCCCCCTCGTCCGACCCATTGGGCTGATGCACACGCGCTCGCACAGCGTGCTAGTGCATCTTTTCCAACGAACCAGGGACACAGTCCCTGGTTCGGTTAAAATTATTATTTTTTTTAATTTTTTTTTTTGAGGAGTTGGGGTTGGCTCCCATCTCCAACCCCGACTAGAGTCGATGGCAGGGGAGACACCCCTGCCATCTCCCTCCCACACCTCTCGGCCTCCATGGCCGAACCTTCCATGGAGGCCGAGACAACAACAACGACACAACCAACAACCACAATCAACTCACCTTAATCTCCTCTTCGGTCTCGGTCTTTTTTTTTTTCGGTCTCTCTCCTCCTTTCTTTCTTCTTCTTATTCTTCCCGGTTTCTTCTTCTTCCCGGGTTTCGGTTTCTTCTCCACCGACTTTGCAAAACCAAATTGAGATAAGTTGGATTTTGAAGTTAAATGTTTGATGTCCTTGAGATTCATGCAACACGAATCTCGAGGCAAGCCCAATCATTCTCCTTTTTTTCCACCGCCTTATATATTTGACCAAAATCTTATCGAGTCTCGCGAAATGCGTATCTCGAGGCAAATCCAATGTATATTATTTTATGTTACAAACTATAGGCCATTGCATATTTAATTTAATGTGACCACATTCCTATAGCCACTTATTAAGCCAACATTAAATCACATTTAACTGAAATTACTTAATCTTACCCCACGAGCTGCTGCCTCAGGCCCACGTCGGCACGCGACTCGAGGCGCGTCCCCGCTCGTCTCGTTATCTGCATACCAGGAAATGACTTAGTAGTCTACACATATACATTACACTTGGCATACAACACACAAATATATCATTTACCTCGGCCACCGTGCCTCGGTAGTGACACGTAGCTTGCTGCGGGTCCCACGTCACGGGTCATTTGGTCTCGCTTAACGAATTAAACGTGTATTAATTATTTGGGTCGTGACAATACTTCCCAACTAATAGGAAAGTTCATCCTCGAATTTAAACTAAACGAATTTAAAAATATACTTGACTCGAAGAGGTACGAAAATCTATCTCGCATATAGTCTTCCCGTTCCCAAGTGAGTTCTGAATCTCCATGAAACTGCCACTTGACTAACATCTTCGGGATAGACTTGCTTCTCAACTATTGTACTCTTCGGTCAAGGATCTGGACTGGTTGCTCTTCATATGAGATATTTTTACTCAAATCAATCTGACTCAAATCCACTGTCGGTCTCTCACCGGCCTTTGACTTAGCTAGTCGAAGCATCGAAATATGAAACACCGGATGAATTCCCGACATTTGTGGAGGTAATTCTAGCTCATATGCAACATTTCCAACCCGTTTCTTGATCTTAAAAGGCCCGATGAATCTCGGTGCTAATTTGCCTTTCAAACCAAATCGATGATGACCCTTATAAGGAGAAACCTTTAGATACACTAAAACTCCCTCATCGTACGTGAGATCGCTGCGATACGTGTCTGCATACTTCTTTTGCCTCTCCTGGGCTCCCTTAAGCGTCTGGCGAATCTGTCTTACCTTTTCTGTAAGATCGACAACAATTTCAGGCCCTAACAAATCCCGATCTTCTGGCTCAGCCCAATAAGAGGGTGAGCGATACGGTCTGCCAGCCTCAAATGGCGCCATTTCAATGCTCGCCTGATAACTGTTGTTGTATGTAAATTCACACAACGATAAATACTCTTCCCACGATCAGTCAAACTCAAGTACACACGCCCTGAGCATATATTCGAGAGTTTGAATCAACATCTCAGTCTGCCCATCAGTCTGAGGGTGAAAGGCTGTACTAAACTGTAAGCGCGTACCATACTGCTCCTGCATACTCCGCCACATTCTGGACGTATACATAACATCTATGTCTGACGTAATTGTGAAAGGTACCCCAAGCAGCCTGATAATCTCTCTCTCAAACAATACACTCAGCTGGTCAAATGTGTAATGAGCTGCAACTGGTATGAAATGGGCAGATTTCGTCAATCTGTCCACAATCACCCAGATGGAATCATGTCGATGAACAATCCTCGGCATTCCTTGAACGAAATCCATGGCTATGTCTTCCCACTTCCATCGTGGAATGGGAAGCGGCTGTAGTAATCCTCCAGGTCTATGATGCTCCGCCTTCACCTACTGGAAGATCCCACGGTTCCTGATAAACTCTGATATGTCCGTTTTCATCCCAGGCCACGAAAAATGTCTTTTCATATCATGGTACATTTTGGTCCTTCCTGGATGAACAGTGAACCGGGAACGATGGGAATCCTGAATAATCTCATCTCTCAGCTCTGCCACTGCCGGTATCCACAATCTGCCTCGAAATCTGAGACACTGATCCGCCGTCTCAGTCCAGTCAATACACTCGGGACTCTGGGCTAACTCACTGAATCTCGGATATAGAATGTCAGTTTTCTGGTCCTCTGACACTCTCTGAGTTGACACCGTCTGAAGCCTCACTTGAGCACAAATCAAGACCTGCGTGTCGTTAGGACTATCTGACAGACTCATCATCGCCGCCGCCTCGAGTAAGCCATACTCGTGCGTCATATGACAACTAAACGTCTCGACATCTCCAGTCGAAATCCTACTCAGCGCATCTGCAACGATATTAGCTTTTCCTGAATGATATTCAGAGAAAAGTCATAGTCTTTTAGAAATTCTAACCATCTGCGCTGTCTCATGTTCAGCTCTTTCTTTGTGAAGAGATATTTCAAACTCTTATGGTCAGTATAGAGCGTGAAGCTCTCGCTATACATATAATGTCTCCATATCTTCAGAGCAAACACTACCGCTGCCAAATCTAAATCATGTGTTGGATAATTCTTCTCATGTATCTTCAACTGTCTTGATGCATAGGCCACTATGCCTTTCTCTTGCATTAACACACAACCTAAACCCATATGAGAAGCATCTGTGTACACCGTGAAACCATTTCCAGCCTCTGGCAATATCAGCACTGGTGCGATAGTCATCAATTTCTTCAGTTGAGCAAATGCGTCCTTGCATTCCTCAGACCAATGAAACTTAACATCTTTCTGGGTCAACTTGGTAATTGGTGAAGCGATCTTCAAAAAATCCTTCACGAACCTTCGGTAATAGCCTGCTAACCTCAGAAAACTCCTAATCCCAATCACTAACGTCGTCGCGGGCCAATCCAAAATCGCCTGAATCTTTGCTGGATCTACATCAATACCTGCTGCTCCAACAACATGACCCAAAAATTTGACCTCAGAATACCAAAATTCACACTTACTGAATTTGGCATATAGTCTGTGCTCCCTCAAAGTCTGCAACGTCTCCCTGAGGTGCTGATCGTGATCTTCTCGAGTCTTCTAGTACACCAATATATCATCAATAAACATGATCACAAAGCGGTCAAGAAATGGCCTCATCACTCGGTGCATCAAATCCATAAATATGGCAGGAACATTAGTCAAACCGAACGGCATGACTGTGAACTGATAGTGTCCATACCTCGTACTAAACGCTGTTATGTATCATCATCCTCCCTGATCCTCAGCTGATGATACCCTGATCGTAGATCTATCTTAGAGAAAAACCGCGCTCCTCTCAGCTGATGAAATAAATCGTCAATACACGGTAATGGATACTTGTTCTTGATTGTGACCTTGTTCAATTGTCTGTAATCAATATACAGTCTCAAAGTACCGTATTTCTTCTTCACAAACAGGACTGGTGCTCCCCATGGTGATATCGAAGGTGTGACGAATCCCTTCTCGCTCAATTCTTGCAACTGGTTCCTCAATTCTTCCGATTCTCGTGAAGCCATGCGGTATGGTGGTATAGATATTAGTTTCGTACCGGGCACCAACTCAATAATGAAATTGATCTCTCTTAGTGGTGGTAATCCAGGTAAGTCTTTCAGAAACACGTTCGAAAACTCTCACACAACCAGAATCTCTTCAAGTTTAGGTCAATGACTATCTGCAACGATATATACCGATACCAGACTGTCCATCTCCCCACTAGTCGCAAGCCGACCTCGAGTGCCCTCGGCTCTCGGTGTACTACCGCTATACTTGAATACTGGACGCCCCAGAATCTCAAATATCACTATTTTCGCAAAACAGTCGATATGAACATGATTTGATGCTAACCAATCCATCCCTAGCAACGCGTCGAATTCCAAGAATTCAAGCACTCTGAAGTCCGCAGGTAACTCTATCCCGTCGATCTCTACTGTACATTTCTCCACCAACGAATTAGGTACACTCTATCTCCGGTTGCAATACTCAAGATCTAATGTACTCCGACACTAACCGGTTTCAACCCTAATATGCCTACCATGTGACCAGAAATGAAGGAGACTGTAGAACCCGAATCAAACAATACATAAGACTGGTGACCACAAATGGAAACCATACCCTCGATCAGTTTCCGTGTAGCATCGGCGTCTGGCTGTGCAACTACATGAACGACCTCTCGACGCTGTGGTGGAATCACTGTCACTGGCTGTGGACAGTTTCGAATCACATGTCCAACCTGGCCACATCGTAAATAAGTGACTGCTAGGGCTGACCCTGCGTCTGATCCTGGGCTTGTGCAAATGCATGTGCCTGTCTCTGCCCTGGTTTGGAACTATCTCGTCCTCGTCCTCATCCTCTACCTCTACCACCGCGCTGCTGACATGGAGCTGGTGGTGCCGGTAAAGCTGGTAAAGTAGACGTAGCAGGAGCTGGCAATGCAGGTCTGACTGGTGGTGGTACGAGAGATCTACCCACAATCGTCTGCAAAGGTGTAGGAGATACTACACAAGGCATAATTGCCCCCTGAACACCTCTTCCCATCTCCTCGGTCCTTTGCCCTTCTGTCTCCTCCACTCACTCTCAGCAATCTGATCAGGTGTCATCGCGGGTACTAATGGTGTCCCGTCAGTAACTCAACTCATATAATATGTCTCGTGAGCAAGTGCACGCTCAAAAATCTCTCCCAGTATCCTGACACCTGAACTGACCACATAAAAACCAATATCCGACCTCAGTCCGTTGCCAAAATGATACACATTATCTGCATCCTCCTTCACAAGATCTCCGTTAAACTGCCTTAGATAGCCGTATCTGTCTCGGTAGCTCATCACCGTATCGTCAGCTCCCTGTCTCAAGTTCATGAACTCCTTCCTCAACCTCTTAATCACCGCATGTGGGAAGTACTGCTGATAGAATTTAGTCTTGAAGGCATCCAAAGACTAAAACTCTCCCTCAGCATCTATCATCGCACGCCACCTCACATCGGCGTCTCGCTGTAAGGTGTACGAAGAAATCTCTGCTCTGAGTCTATCCTCAATCCGCAAGACTCTGTGCAATTTTTTCTGGGGCGGACCCACTCTCAATTTTTTCAAAATCTCGTTGACCGTCAAAGTATACGGGTTTCAGTCTGATGAAGTCCTTCACCAACTGAACCACTGCTGTCAAACTAGATGATAGAGGTGTGGAAGATGGTGTAGACACTGTCTCTACTGCTGGAGCTGCTATCACTGGTGTCGCAGGTAAGAATGGCACTACGGTCGGTAGTGTGGAAGTAGTAGTCGCATTAGGACCTGATGTCTAAGCTGGCTATGCTGGTGGAGCAAATAGGGAAGTCATCAATGCAATGAACTCCGCCAACTGCTGACCCTGAGCAGCTACATGATCAGAAAGCCTCTGAAAGTCCTCCGCTGACGGTATCGAAGCCTGACTGCCGCTCGCACAGGCATCATCGCTATCGCGTGAATCCGTCATCTCTAACTGCATATGGATAACGAACGCGAATCAGCTACTACGTTGATAATGCATATATACATATCATGAAATTAACATGTATATAGATTTATCAAATCCCCAACTCACGTTCACTCACTTCCCAACTAATAGTTTCTAGGTAAGGATCATCTGGTTTTCCACCACTAACTAAGATTTTCTAGCTTCTACGTTTCTTAAATCTTTTAGTTATTTCTAGCTGAACAAGGTAGGCCGTTCACTACATCTTGTAGTTATGATATCATATTGTAGAATCTCCAGTTTCTACAATCTTAAGTGTATCAAGCTTAGGTAAACCATAACTTTTCAAAACCATGGCCCTGATACCAACTGTGTTGGTATCATATTACCTTAAGCCATATAGTTCTCTAAAGTTGGCTCTGATACCAACTGTGACGACCCCTTCCCCAAATAAGGGCACCGCCCGGCCTAATCCCTAATTAAGCCCTAATCTCCCATATATGACCTAATAAGGAACTAGTCAACCTTATTTAAACACCTTAGAACCTACCAATTATGATACCACCTATAGTCAACTAGATATTTCAAATATCTAACAAATCAGAGCTAATTTAAAATTTTCTATCTAACAAATTATTCAGCGGAAGTCTTCTTAAGTTACTGGTGGAAATAAGGCCTAACCTATTGTGGAAAAACCAGGAAATAGAGATCACATGCATATATAAACAAAAATGGTGATATATATAGCATGCGTCTAGTCAGATGTTCCTATCACTCAACCCAAAAGTAAAAAATATCATGTATATAGAAAATGTAATACAAAAGAATGCAAAACGTACAAAAATATGTCGTAGCATTCCTTCACTGGCTCAGAGGTAGTCACCATTCTTCTCTTTGCTTGGTCTGCTACTCGACTGATCTGCACCCACCGTCACAAACTAGACGGTGAGTACGTGAAATTATTTAAGTAATACTGAGAGACATTGATCCACATTCCCAAATATGCAACAAGTATCAAATGGCATATTTTAAATAGCAACTGTGCTGAAAGAAACATCATGTAAAGAGATACTTGAGTTAACCAAATATGAAACTGACTCAAGGCTAAGTAGTAATGGATTAGGGTCGGTCGTCCGTGATCTTCATCACATCAGCCTGTCCACTACAATTTGAGCTTTGCTCTATATCATTTCATTACAAATTGAGCTCTATATCATAACAATTCAAAAGGTCGTACTTACGATTACGCCTTTTCTATTCCAAGTGAATTAGTCGTCACCGGAATGTATACTTACTAACATACCCGAGTTTTAAAACTCGTCATGCTCACCCAAGTTATTCTTGCGCCAACAAACCCCGAGGTCCGGTTACCCCATTCGAGGCACGTTACCCCGTGTGTCATGCAAGGTAGTGGAGAAATTCCCTAACATCCCGGAAAGTCTAGTGACCCCCGTATGAAAGCTGAATTTCTATCATCAAATGACCCTAACCATAAGAACCACTTTCACTTTCAATAATGACTCGGTAATAGAATCCAAGAGATGTAACTGCATACTAATGTACAAAGGATTAGAGTCAAAATAAACAAACTAACCTAATAGCATGCTATATCACTGACTTCCAAACACAACAATCAACATGACAAAGTATAGGAATCGGAATCAATGATAGTATATAAACAACATAGTATGCTATGAGCAACATCATAAAATGAGAAACAAACAAGTCATAACATATGGATTTCAAAGGCAATTCAGTTCGAATAACTAAGAAATAATAAATAAATGGAATGAAATGTAAATAAATGTCTCACTCAGTTTACTTACATACACAACAACTCCTAAGCTATCCGGCTTCTCATCGCGTCGATGTACGCACCCGATAACTCGTAATAGCTCATTTAGGGTCCTAACATTTGACAATTTATCAATTTTAGATTCAAGCTTTATTATTTAAAATTTCCAAATTGGTCGAAATCGAATTCGAGAGCAATTTGCAAATTTCGCGCTTTTCGAGGTAAAAAGTTTCATAAAAGTCTCGTCCGAAATTTCAAATATTTTATTTTTAATAGAAAGTTATCAATTTCTATTTATTTTATCAAAATATAATTTTTCGGGATTTTTCCAATTTTTTCTGGAATTTTCGCAATTTTCCAGCATTTTTTGTCAATTTTCTCTCCTTTTATGTTTTTATGTTCTTTTTTATGTTTTTTTTTTATTTGGGTCAGGTCGACCCAACCGGGTCGGACCCGACCTTGGCCAGGGCCCTGGGCCTGGCTCGCCCCATGGGCTGAGCTTGGCCAAGGCCCCCTGACCCGGCCCATTGGGCTGATGCACACGCGCGCGTACAACGCGCTTGTGCATCTTCTCCAACGAACCAGGGACAGAGTCCCTAGTTCGGTTGGATTTTTTTTTTGAGGAGTTGGGGTTGGCTCCCATCTCCAACCCCAACTGGAGTCGATGGCAGGGGAGAAACCCCTGCCATCTCCTTCCTCGCACCTTTCGGCCTTCATGGCCGAACCTTCCATGGAGGCCGAGACAACAACGACACAACCAACAACCACAATCAACTCACCTTGATCTCCTCTTTGGTCTCGGTCTCTCTCTCTTTCGGTCTCTCCTCCTCATTTCTTTCTTCTTCTTCTTCTTCTTCTTCTTATTCTTCTTCCTGGTTTCTTCTGCTTCCCGGGTTTCGGTTTTTTCTCCACCGACTTTGCAAAATCAAATTGAGATAAGTTGGATTTTGAAATTAAATGTTTGATGTCCTCGAGACTCGTGCAACATGAATCTCGAGGCAAACCCAATCATTTCCCTCTTTTTCCACCGCCTTATATGTTGACCAAAATTTTCTCGAGTCTCGCGAAATGCATATCTCGAGGTAAATCCAATGCATATTATTTTATGTTACAAACTATATGTCATTGCATATTTAATTTAATGTGACCACATTCCTATAGCCACTTATTAAGCCAACATTAAATCACATTTAATTGAAATTACTTAATCTTACCCCACGAGCTGCGGCCTTGGGCCCACGTCGGCACGCGACTCGAGGCACGTCCCTGCTCGTATCGATATCTGCATACCCGAAAATGACTTAGTAGTCTATACATATATAGTACACTAGGCATACAACACACAAATATAACATTTACCTTGGCCACCGTGCCTCGGTAGTGACACGTAGCTCGCTGTGGGTCCCACGTCACGGGTCATTTGGTCATGCTTAACGAATTAAACGTGTATTAATTATTTGGGCCGTGACAGTGTCAGTGAGTGATGTTGACGAGGAGATTAGGACGAAGCCCTTGGATCCTTTGGTTTATCATGGTTAAAGGATCGGTTCTCTGAACCGAAGAAAGGAGAAGAACAAGACGACAAAAGAGGTCACGATGTATATCCTAGTCCCGAGTTCTTGGTCCGAGCCTACCTCTTATACCTCCTTGGAGCGACAATTGTTTAATCACGTATGGTACAAGAGTCTCCCTTTCCCTCATTCAGCTTTTGGAATACGTAAAATAGATTGGTTCTTACGTATGGGGAGCCGCAACACTTGCAAACATGCATCGTCAACTTAGGCATTGCCAGTCGTGCCAAAGTAACTCAAATTGGCTGTTATATGACGTTGCTAGAGGTGTAGTACTGTATTTAAATTTATTACCTTACTACCGCATTTAAATTGATTTCTATATGTCATCCATAACATTATTTTATGTAAGGGTGGATGTACGACCGTATTCCATTTATTGAGCCCACTTTGCGTAGCGAATACTCCTTCGATAAGCCCCGTGTTATGAAGTGGCACCAAAAGAACGAGTCGAGGCTCTACAAGAAGGACAAAAGTTTGGCCTTGAATTATCTTGTATCTTTTAGGCGCCACCTCGACTAGCTGAGATCCTATGATGTGAGAACCAAATTGACTTATTCAACCATATACCTTTATGTTTATTGACAAATATTATTATTTCTTGTAGGTGATTTGAAATAATACTTTCAAGGGTACACCACCTGTCCATGATATTGCCTTCTACTTTGGCTCCATGTGGTTTATGGATGTCATGGAACCATACAATCCTATAAGGGTGATGCGACAAATGGAATACATTCAAGCAATCCCTAGAGAACCTTACCAACCAATTGACGCTGATAGGAGGAGCGCGACTAATTTGTACTCCGTTAAGTACTCGTACGAGGCCCGATTTTGGGAGTGTTGGCAGGGGCATCTTGAATCTTTTGAGCGACATGGGGAGAAGGGGGACTAACCTTATCAGGCAGCACCCGACTATATAGAATGGTTTCACAAAGTAAGCCATCATTTTGTGGAGAATCTTGAACACGTTGGGGGGGTGGTCAATGAGGATGAGAACTATTTGGTAAGAATTTCTATGTAGTTTGTTTATTTTTGACTCTCATATCTCCTATCGTATCGTATTCATGATATTATTGGAAGTATATTAATATTTTTTTTTACTTATTTGTATACCGTCAGGCACTTGATGCGGCATTGTAGTTTCGGTGTATGGATAGGGACAACGTTATAGTGGCGATGCGTTTGACATGACTAATCAAGTCATCGCCATCTTTTTGGGAGCTGATGATACATACGAAACCACCGGGACTGGCACTCAAAGCAAGGGAGGAACAACATCCACCGGGACTACTCGTCAATATGGCCGAAAGGTCAAACAACCAAAAGTGAAGCCTTAGTTCTTTGCAATGAATGAAACTTGTTTTTGGAAGTTGAAACAGTATGCCTTTATGTACAAAATGCCTTTGTGCATTTTCTAAATAATAATTTATGATTTTCTTGTACAATTGTTGTGTGGTCAGTTAACTTTGGAATATATTATTTTATTTTTCGTGAACAAAATGCCTTCGTGCAGTATGGAATGATTTGTTCTTCTTGGCTACAAATTGATGCCCAAATTCTTTTTGTTTTGCTGCTTTATATGTGGCTAACGGATTTGCAGATCTGAGAGCAACATTATTTTCACGGACTATTCTAGTCGAAAGTATCAGACATATTTTGGACTAATGGGTTTGTCATTAATGAAAATTTCAAATCATACATTAAAAGGTGGGGTACGACCAATATATAAGTGGGATACGACCAAAAGTTCGAGTGAATTAACGGACTAATAGCCCCAATACTTATCGAGATTTCTAAGCACACATTGATGGGTGGGGTATAAGCAGTCGAAATGTGGGGTATAACAGCAATTACAGATTATCCAAACTGAAAGTTACATACATGTTACGGCTTATGTGGTCTGAAAGTTACAGACTAGTTACGGTATAATTGTTTTGATAGAGTTTCGTATACAATTAAGTCATTTTAGGATGAGGTACGAGCAGTTCATAAGTAGAGTACGAGTAGTAGATTTGTGGGGTACGATCGAAAGTTCAAGTAAATTAACGAACCAATAGACTCGATACTTATCGACATTTCTAAGCACATATTGATGGGTGGGGTATGAGTAGTTGAAATGTGGGGTATAACAGAAATCACAGATTATCTAAATCATAAGTTATAGACATGCGATTTATGTGGTCCGAAAGTTATAGACTATTTACGGTATAATTGCTCTGATATAGTTTCGTATACAACGAAGTCGTTTAGGATGGGGTACGAGCAGTAAAAAAGTGGGGTATGTTCACTTATACAATGAATATGATCCGTGACAGTCCCCAAGTGTTGGATGAACGTAATCGAACCTATTTTGTTGGCATTTTCCATATGTTTATGTAGGGTATGCATAGTGTTCAAATGGGGTATAGATAGAATAACATCGCAACATGTACGAGACAAAGCATTCTGTTTCAATTATATAAGTCCGAGACATATGTGTTGCTTTCGATTTTACAAGACCGACAGTAACAATTAACTACTACAGAACCAATCAACAGTTAGAAAGAATTGCCACTATGAACTGCCAAACAAAGTTACAAAAATGTGCATGTTACACATGCCTTGAATAATATCAATCAAAAAACAGAAGATAACAAAATCCACAAATGAGATACAATCATGAAAGAGCAAGATATGTCTATTTCTATTTCATAAAAAATGTGCCTAATTCAAAATGAGATCTCAAATCATAACCAAAAAAATAGAAGCAATGTAATATCAGTTTTTACAAGGTAAGCAATCATGACTAAACCAAGTTTACTAAACCCATATACCCCATGTACACTCGTGTATAATGTATATATGAACAGATTATGTTGCACATACAGTTTAAATAATAGGTGCATGCTGCATTGTTACGGCCCCTTCTTTAATCTAGGGCACTGCTCAATCTAATCCCATCGTTAAGCCCTAAACACGTAGGACTTAACAACGCGTTAGTCAGCCTTTCTCAAACTTTTCTTCTCACCAATGAATTTAACAAATAAACATTTTTTATTTCATGTTGATTACTTAAATCAGATTTAATTAAAATATATGTAATTTAAATTTTATTCAGCAGAAGTCTTAACAGTTATGCGGAAGTCATTCATATAAAACCTAAGTGTGGAAACCAGGAAACAAAGATCACATGCATATATATAAAAAAACGATAATAACTATATATCAATATGTGTCTGGTAAGTATACTATCTTACAACCCGTAGTATACATCCCAAAAAGTGTATGAAAGACATATATATATATATAAATAAAAAAACTAGGAACCTACAATAAAGGTTGCAACTCTCCACTGGCTCAGAGGTAGTTGCCGATCTTCTCCTTGCCCAATTTGATACTCGATGGATCTGCACCTACCGTCAAAAAAGGACGGTGAGTATAGTAATGTAGAAAGTAACATTGAGAGACATTTATCCACATTTCCAAACATAACAAGAGATACATTTCACAATACATACATTCATCATACAAAAATAACTATAGATATACAAACACATTACCAAATAATATAACATCAATGAACTATTCCAATGAACCACATATATTAAATTGTGTACTTAACACATTAGCCTAGTAATACCCTATTGATCACATAGACCTTAGGTAGTCGTTTATTTAGCACGACATATTGACCTCATGTAATAGGTCTGCACATATAGTACTTCGGTATTACCTTTATTGGTCGCCGCTTATCATTAGATATTCTCCTTATTAGTAGTGAAATACGACATATCGACCTCATGTAATAGGTCCGTACACATAGTACTTCAGTATTACCCTTATTGGTCGCTGCATATCATTAGGCATTCTCCTTATTAATTGTGAAACATATCGATCTCATGTAATAGGTCTGCATACATAGTACTTCGATATTACCGTTATTAATTGTCGCTTAATCATTTCACACATTGGTCTAGATATTACCTTTCAGGTAATGGCTTATATATCTTATCCTTGTTAGTTGTGAAACACGGTTTATCGACCTCATGTAATAGGTCAGCACACATAGCACTTCGTATTACCCTAATTGGTCACCGCTTGTACATTTCATCAACTTTATATGGTAGGTCCATGAAACTAACTAGTCATCCATACTGACATCCCTGAGTCTCATACCTGGTGTGTCGTATATACCCCAAGCTACATCATGACACCTAAATACACACATATTCTAATTTAACTAGAACACACAATTAAGTAACTCCCAAATCATGGCATAAGAACTCGAGCAAGTAAAACAATTTACACAACTGTCAACAAGCAGCAACATCAAAACATGAAATGGAGAGAAATATCTCAATCATCTTACTTACCTCTATGTAAATTTCCTAGCTAATTCAGCCTCCTAACACCTCGAAACACGTACCCAAACCTCCGAGACTCTTCCCTAGACTCTTGGTACCATTAGACATGTTTTATAATGTGTTCAGACCCTCAATTAGGGTGTTAAACTTGTTTAAGGTGTTAAAGTTCTAATTAGGAAATTGCAAATTTTGTACTGTCAGGGCACCTAGGGAGCTAGGTGAAATGTTTAGGGCACTAATGACCTCATTAGCGCGCTACTCGCAGGTAGCGCGCAAGCTAGCACGTCTAGCACGCTATGTGCAGGAAATCCCAAAATTCTGCATTTAGAATTCTGGTTTTTCTCCACACATGGCTCACTCTAACTTCTTGGGTACTCTCATACACACCTCTAGAGACCCAAGACATCACTAACATAAAATAGCCATATATATCATCTAATTCACCAAATTAACTAAGTTGTCGGTGTAAGTGAATTACCTAGTTATTGTACACCTAGCTTTATCAACACCTCACTAAACCCACTGATTTCTCCTTGATCTTCTTCAATTTCTCTTCTTCTCAAGCAAGCTTTTAAATGAAATGGTTTGATTGCATGAGATGATCCCTAGCTTTATATATGTAATGGATAAGATTGAATAATGACCATTGATCTTAATGTGTATACGTATCTCGAGACTTATCTAATGGCATACACATTGACACATTTTCCATTAACTCTCCACTATCTCAATCTACTTAACACCAATCTCACACTCAATTGGTTTTAAGATGTATCAACACGTATATCGAAGAATATCAAATGGCTATTGCTTTAAATTGCTAACTTAGGTTACATTTAATCCAAAATCAACATTAGCCACATTATTTCAACTATATAAGCTACACTAAGCTTAAATGAACTTACGACATCACTCTCTACCACGGTCCTAAGTTGGCATGCACCTTGAGGCGCGTCCCCACTCATGTCTTGACTTCTATATACAAGTAGGAGTGGCTTAAATATACACATATACTTCACATTAGGCATCCATTACTTAAAAATATTATATTACTCAGTCCTCACACTGTAACGGCCCGTTTCATTAACGCTGTTATTTATTTCGTAACTTCAGGCAGGGACGCTAACTCGGATACATGTGGACGCCGCAAGTAGGTTATGACACACGTCGGCCTAGGTATACTAGTAAATTGTGTGTTGTATTATTTAATTGCGATGCATTTTATAAAATTATTTGTTAATACATCGCATGTGTGTATGTTGAATGGTTATATCGTGCGAGGTTGTGTGACGGGTAGTCGCCTCAAAATGCGTGTCAACGCGGGTATCGAGAGGCAAAGTACGGGTACACTAGGGAACTTATCTAATTCATGTTAATATGACTAAGTAACTCAATTGAAATGGGTAATGTAACCATAGGCTAATTGAGTTGAAATTTAAACAATAGGGTATGGCGCGCCTCGAAATGAGTGTTGAGACGCGGGGCACCGGATATCGGGTAGCCGAAGGTTAGTGGGATCATGAGTTGATTAATTTTGATAAATAAAACACTAACCATATGGTTTGATAAGGCTTAATATAAAGTGAGTTAATTAAATAAATATAAGCTTATAGTTTGAACTAAATAAATAGGACCATAAGATGGACATCAAGATGATCATATTGAGTAATTCTAGGAGGTGAGCATGTTAGTGGAGTTATCAAGTGGTGTGGGACAACATGAAATGAGACCACAAGATAATCCTCGAGATACGTATGCACACTTGATCAAGACTAAAACTATATATAACAAGTGAGTGGGATATTCATTTCCACTAACATAAATTCTCATGCAATCTGAGAAAACCAGAGAATAAGAGGGGATTTCAAGCTAGGATCTCAACACCTTGGAAGACAAATCAAGTGATCAAACTAAGGTGATCATCTTCCTCATCTCACACACTCGTCAATGAACATTTTGTGCGTTTTTGGTAAAATTCGAGTTGGAGGGTTAGATCCTGGTTTTTGATGGAGACTTAATGCATTATGGGTTTAATGATCATTTCTATTAAAGATTTATCACAGGTTTTGCATGAATTGGGATTTTTGTTGAATTTGGATAAAACTAATGAATATTGGGATTTGATGATTTTGATTTAATTGTTGTTCTATGGTGAGTCTAACTGATGTTTTGGAGTCACTTTGATATAGAGAGGATGCAAACCAGGTTAAGGTAGCTAATTAAGAGGGGAAGGACATAATTCTCGACTTGAGAATTCTGTCATAGAGGGCAATAAGCGCACAAACTAGGTTAGTTAGCGCTAATTGTTCTGGGTTTCCAACTATTTTTCAAAATGAAGAACAATAGCACGCTAGACAGATCCCGTAGTGCACTAACTTCACTTAGCGCGCTAGGTAGATCCATTAGCGCGCTAACTCCACCTAGCGCGCTAGGTAGACCTATTAGTGCGATAATGACAGATAAAATATGAATTTATGAGATGTTTTGGTGATTTTCAACTTAATACATGTCTAAACACTTATAAACAACCTAAACTTATAAAATTGGACTTCAAGGACTTAGTGGACCGTAGCTCGGTGTCGGGGAGCTTGGTAGGTCGGATACGGGAGTCCGGGGAGGTCGGAGAGTGGTTTGAGGTTTGTAAAACCTAACTAAAAAACTTAGAGTATTTGATTATGTTTTAAATTTCATTCCTACATTTCCTTGTTGATTTTATTATTTTATTATGTTACTTGGATGTGGGTTGAGGTTACTCCCTCAGATTTCCTAGTTGTGTGTTCATGATGCACTGGATTGTAGCACGTGTGACCCGACACTCAGTGAACGTCAACTTGAGCTCGCCCTTGGTGCACGTGTCAGTGACTCAGTGGATTTGGCCTGCACCGCGAGGGACCAAGTGTCGGGCAAGTTAGGCGCGACCACTGGTGGGAACTTGGTGACCCGAAGTATAATCTAGTCCATCTGGAGCAAGCACACACATTTGTTAGCTTAGCTGTTATCTATTCATGCGATGAACCATTTACAGTTGTTTGTCTTTACATTCCGCATGTTTACTTGACGGTATTTCTTGCATTTCCTTTACTTTATTATGCGAATGCTCAGAGGGGTTCCTTGGGATTTTACTTATTGTATTCATCATCTGTCTTTTGTGATGATTGAGTGCAGATCCTAGTACCGGTAGGGGCAAGGGGATCCTAGGCGACTACATCTGATTGCCCGATGTCGAGGACCTACTAGTACGTGCTTAATTTGATATTTTGTATTATTTTGGGTATTGGGGAACTTGAGATGACGTGGTACACGTATATATACCTTGTTTATGGTACTGTCGCTTATATATAGTGTACATTTTTGAGTTTTCCACAATAGGATTTGCTCTTATAAATAATGTTTACCATGCTAGTTACTTATTCTAATTGTATCAATTAAGGCTTCTGCTGATATATTTACTTGTAAGATATAACCCACTAGTATGGTTAGGCCTTAGAATAAACTTTTAAATACTTTAAGAGAATAAGTTAAGAAAATACTAATAATCCACTAACTAATGTGATAAAGCACAGGTGGACATGAATTTTGAGACATGAGGTGGACGGGCAGGTGCCGGACACATGTAGTTGGGCCCCACCGGGCAGGGAGTACAAGGAGACACGTCACCCCGGGGCGGCGTGGTCACCACGATTGGTTTTCTAGGAGCTTAGGAATGTAAAATGAAAGAGCATAAAATTTAATAAATAAAATTTAGTTGTGGAAACCCAAAGTTATTGCCTTAGAACTTTAGTTGGGAAGTGATGTGAGACGGGTAAAAATAGGGATTATATACGTGTTATATTTCCATTTTATATATATATCATATGATATACGTATATACAGCGAAGCTGATTCGGAGCATGATTCTTGATGCATATTATGGACGGACAGTCGACTACGCCTCATATGACCGGTCAGACTAGTGATGCAGCTAGAGATTCCCTGGTTACAACTAATATGAAGGATCGACTCTCGGCTTAGGCGACTGAGATGGCCAAGGTTTTATGTTTGTTACAAAATTAGACCATTGCATTGACGGCCCTTGCTATAGCTGTTGTCGCACCCAGAGAGCCACTAGCAGTTACCATACCTACGGGGATAACCGTCACCCCAGTTGTTCCCCAAACACCCGTTAAGAGGGTAGCGGCGGAGACACAACTAGAAAGAGCCACCGTAGTAGTTGTTCCACTGAAGATGTCGACTCCTACGCCTCCACCCATGACCACATATCAGATGACTACTACTACTACTACTATTATTTCTACTACATCGGGATTCATCTTGGCTCTAGAGGTGAAGATGTTGAGCGAGTTTCTGAAGTTTTAGCCACGCTTCTTTTACGGAGTTGGTGACCTCGAGGCTGCGGGGAAGTGGATTGTGTCTCATCGGCGTTTCTACAAGCTGATGAGGAACGACTAGAGTGTTCAGACACGGTTATCCGGGGATGCTTGAGAGGCCACCAAGCGGTATGATGGACCACATATCAGGATACCCATCCAGAGTCGATGACATGGGCTAAGTTTAATGAGTTGTTTTATGATCAGTACATACCTATGGAGGTGAGATTGAGGTTAAGAGATGAGTTTTTGACCCAGAGATAGGGTAACCAGACTTTGCTGCAGTATATGGAGAAATCTCGGTACTTACTCCAGTTCTCGAAGGATGTAGCTAGGGCAGAGCGTCTGTAGATATACTATTTCACCAAAGGAGTTGAGGATATGATTACTTCGATAGTGGTATCATCTGGGGCACTTACTTTGCAGGTCATATTTGATAGAGCTTTGGCGCATGAGACCTACCGATGCAGAGGGATGGCAGACGTATGACTGGGACTGTAGTACAGACACGATAGATTTCTTGGTCGGATTAGAGGCTAAAGAGAAAGAATAATCATCTGGATAGAGGTCGGAGGGATGACAAACGGGACAGGGCTCGCATGGATGATCACCAGGGCAGTCAGTTCCAGTATGAAGAGAGATAGCTGATTTACACCATCGCACCAGCACCGACGGATCCGCGTAGGCCACCACCACAAATGTACCATCAGGGTCGATATCAGGGGCACATGACAAGGGTCAGAGAGACTGGGGTTTGGGTTCGAGATCTGGAGATGGACAAGCTGGTAGGCAGGACCACAACAGATGTCACAGGTGTGGTCAGAAGGGACATTTAAGGGTAGACTATAGGACACCACCGTCACCACGTCGAGAGCCAGAATAGGCCAAAGAGAGAGCCCATGCAGTAGCGCAGCCAGATGGCGGGGCGACCAGACAGCTCATTGAGGGTATGTTACATATTTCTGGTAGACCTATGCATGCTATGTTTGATTATGGTAACACTTTATCATTTATTGCTGGGCGTATTATTGGAGAGTTAGGGATAAATACACAAACATTAGACACACACCTTGTTCTTAGTATGGCCGCTAGGGACAAGATATACCTTAACCAGATATGTAGAGACGTGATGAAAGAGGTTGAAAGACATCAGTTACTAGTAGATTTCGAGTATTAGAGTACTTAGAGTTTGACGCTCTTCTCGGGATGGATTGGTTGTCACCCTATCATGCACGGATATATTTTTATGGTAAGAGGATTGAGTTTCGTATTCCTGGGATATCGGAGTTCTCACTAGTTGGATCCGCGACTTACCTATCACTAGAGGAAGACTAGCTATTACACAGGAGATGGAGGCATTTGCAGCGATAGTTGAGCCAGAGGTTTGGACAGAGGTCAGGATTGAGGACGTTTCGGTAGTTAGAGATTTTGTGGATGTATTTCTAAATGACCTACTAGGATTGTCACCGCCACGAGCTATTGAGTTTATCATTAAGTTGATACCATGGACTCAGCCGATCGCCAGTAGACCTTATAGGATGTCACCATCGGAGCAAGAGGAGGTAGAGGACAGCTGGATGAGTTATTGGAGAAGGGTTTTATTCACCCTAGTATGTCACCTTGGAGAGCTCTAGTGTTGTTTGTGAAGAAAAAAGATGGCTCGATGAGGATGTGCATAGACTATACGAAGCTGAATCAGGTAATAGTTAGGAACCGTTACCCACTTCTTGTGATAGATGATTTGTTCGGCTGGCAGGCGCCAGATTCTTCTCAAAGATTGATATTCGCTCAGGTTATCATCAGTTGATGATTCCAGAGGAAGATATCTAGAAGACCGCTTTCAGTTTGAGGTACGAGTTATTCGAGTTCACAGTCATGCTGTTTGGGTTGACTAACGCCCCACCGATTTTCATAAATTTGATGCATAGGGTCTTGAGACCGTATTTGGATAGATTTTTCATAGTCTTCATCAATGACATCTTGATCTACGGTAAGATTAGTGAGGATCACGAGAGACACCTCAAGGCAGTTTTGACGACACTGATAGAGCACATATTGTATGCCAAGTTTAGTAAGTATGATTTCTGGCTAAGTGCGGTGAGATTTTTAGGACATGTCATCAGTGATTAGGGTATCTTTGCAGATTCAGAGAAGATTCGGGCTATCATTGACTGGAGGACACCTGAGTCTGTTGCCGATATTTGGAGTTTTCTTGGATTGGCAGGATACTACCGGCGATTCGTGCTGGAATTTTCCTCGATTGCAGCACCGATGACGAGACTGACCAAGAAGGATGTTAGATTTGACTGGTCAGAGGAGTGTGAGCAGGCTTTCTATGAGCTCAAGAGAAGGTTGACTTCTGCACCAGTGTTGACATTGCCGTAACCAGGCAAGACCTTGATAGTTTATATGGATGCGTCGGCCATTGGTCTTGGATGTGTGTTGATGTAGGAGGGTAGACCGGTTGCTTATCTTTCCAGATGATTAAGACCCCAAGAGGGGAATTATCCAGTGCATGACTTGGAGCTTGCAACAATTGTCTTTACATTAAAGGCCTTGAGGCACTATCTCTATGGAGAGAGGTTCATATTGCATACATATTACTAGAGTTTACGATATATCTTTACTCAGAGGGATCTGAATATGCACCAGAGGAGATGGATTGAGTAGCTGAAGGACTACGACTTCGCTATTGAGTATCACCTTGGAAAAGCAAACGTCGTAGCCAACGCATTAAGCATGAGTGGGATTGATAGTCAGACTATTTTGCGACATATGACACACGAGCGTGGCTTGTTACAAGCGGCTAGAGTTATGTGCATGACCGAGGTGTCGACTGCGGCTGAGCATCACATTTGTTGTCAGATGAGAGTTCCAGCCGTATCGATTGAGAGGGTTGCTGAGTGTCAGAGGGCTGATGGGCTTTATGAGCGGTTCAACGGTCTGGTTCGGGACCCGAAGTGCACTGATTGGGTAGTGACCACGGATCAGTGTTTGAGACACCGAGGGAGATTATGGATACATGCGGATGAGGAGATATGAGACAAAATTCTGGAGGATGCACACTGGTTTCGCTTCATAGTTCATCCTGATCGAGACAAGATGTACCATGACTTGAGAAGACTATTTTGGTGGCCAGGGATGAAGGCTAACGCAGAGGCGTACGTTAGGAGTTATCATATCTACCAGCAGGTGAAAGCTGAACACATGAGACCTGGTGGAATGTTACAGCCGTTACCCATTCCATAGTGGAAATTGGAGCACATCACCATGGATTTCGTTAGTGGATTATCGCGGACATCGAGGCGTCATGATGCAGTTTGGGTTGTGATTGAAAAACTGACAAAATCAGCTCATTTCATTCCGGTTTCTATGAGATACACGTTCCCACTGCTAAGCATATTGTTTGAGCGGGAGATTATTAGATTGCATGGGGTGCTGGTTTCTATTATATCAGAAAAAGATCCTAGGTTGACTTCGAGGCTCTAGGAGGCTATGCATAAGAAGTTTGGCACCAGGTTGCAGTTTAGTACGGCTTATCATACTCAAATAGACGGACTGTCAAAATGATTGATACAGATTCTGGAGGATATGCTCAGGGCTTGTATATTGCAGTTTGGAGGTTCGTAGGAGGATTATTTACCTTTGTGTGTGTTTGCATATAATAACAGCTATCAGGTGAGTATTGGTATGCCACCATTTGAGGTGTTGTATGGAAGGCCCTATAGATCACCTAGGTGTTGGGCGTAGCCGGAAGATACAATGACCGTTAGGCCTGAGATAGTTGTTGATCACGCAGAGAAGATTAGACAGATCTGTCAGAGACTACGAGTCGCACATGATAGACATAAGAAATAAGCGGATCGATATCACAAGGGTCTGAGCTTTGAAGAGGGCGACATGGTATATCTGAAAGTTTCCCCTTGGAAATGTCAACATAGGTTTGGTATTAAGGGGAAACTGGCGTCGAGATTTATTGGACCATTCAGGATCGCAGAGAGTGAGTAGTGTCGCATATCGCCAAGAGTTACCTATTGAATTAGTTAGGGTTCATCCGACATATGTCGAGACTAGCTATGTCAGGGTCAGACCGACTATTGATTTGGGGCAGATTGAGGTTCAGCCTGAAAGGACTTATAAGGAGAGGCCAATGGAGATCGTTGATCGCAGAGTTCAGATTCTCAGGAACAAGAAGCTCTCTAAGGTCCTAGTTCGTTGGCAGCATCGTGGGACGGAGGTTTTTACTTGGGAGGTCGAGTCGATGATGCGAGAACGATACCTTCAGTTATCTCACGGTACGACATTCGATTATGTTAAGTTTCGGGACAAAATTTTTTTTAGTTGGGAAGAACTGTAGCGACCCGTTTCATTAACGCCATTATTTATTTCGTAATTTCAGACATGGATGCCATTTCGGATCCACGTGGACGCTCCGGGTAGGCTAGAACACACGTCAACTTAGGTACACTAGTAAATTGTGTATTGTATTGTTTAGTTGATATGCATTTTATGAAATTATTTGTTAATACATCGCATGTGTGTATGTTGAATAGTTATATTGTGCGAGGTTGTATGACGGGTAGTTACCTCGAAATGCATGTCAATGCGAGTATCGAGAGGCGAAGTACGGTTACATTAAGGAACTCGTCTAATTCATGTTAATATGACTAAATAATTCAATTGAAATGGGTAATGTAACCATATGCTAATTGAGTTGAAATTTAAACAATAGGGTATGGTGCGCCTCGAAATGCGTGTCGAGACACGGGGCACCAGATATCAGGTAGCTAAAGGTTAGTAAGACTATAAGTTGGTTAATTTTGATAAATAAAACACTAACCATATGATTTGATAAGGCTTAATATAAGGTGAGTTAATTAAATAAATAATAAGCCTATAGTTTGAACAAAATAATGAGGACCATAAGATGGACCTCAAGATGATCATATTGAGTAATTCTAGGAAATGAGTGTGTTAGTGGAGTTATCAAGTGGTGTGGGATAACATGAAATGAAACCACAAGATAATCCTCGAGATACGTATGCACGCTTGATCAAGACCAAAACTATATATAACAAGTGAGTGAGATTTTCATTTCCACTAATTGAAATTCTCATGCAATCTGAGAAAACCAGAGAATACGAGGGGATTTCAAGTTGGGATTTTAGCACCTTGGAAGACAAATCAAGTGATCAAACTAAGGTAATCATCTTCCTCATATCATACACTCTTTAATGAACCCATTTTTGTGTGTTTTTGGTAAAATTCGAGTTGGAGGGTTAGATATCTGGTTTTTTATGGAAACTTACTGTATTATGGGTTTAATGATCATTTCTATTGAGGATTTATTACTGGTTTTGCATGAATTGGGATTTTTGTTGAATTTGGATAAAACTGTGAATGTTGGGATTTGATGATTTTGACTTAATTGTTGTTCTGAGGTGAGTCTAATTGATGTTTTGGAGTCACTTTGATATGGAGAAGATGTAAACCAGGTTAGGGTAGCTAATCAAGAGGGGAAGGAAGAATTCTAGACATTTCGAGAATTCTGTCATAAAGGGAAATTAGCGTGCTTACTGGGTTGGTTAGCGCGGTAATCGTTCTGTGTGTCCGGCTGTTTTTCAAAAAAGAAGAATAGTAGCGCGCTAGATAGATCCCCTAACGGGCTAATTTAATCTAGCGCGCTAGGTAGATCCATTAGCGTGCTAACTCCACCTAGCGCGTTAGGTAGACCTATTAGCGTGCTAATTATAGATAAAATATGAATTTAAGGGTTGTTTTGGTGATTTTTAACTTAATACATGTCTAAACACTTATAAACAACCTAAACTTATAAAATTGGACTGCAGGGACTTAGTGGATTGTAGCTCTGTGTCGTGGAGCTTGTCGAGTCGGATACGAGAGTCCGAGGAGGTCGGAGAGTGGTTTGAAGTTTGTAAAACCTAACTGAAAAACTCTGAGTATTTGATTCTGTTTTAAATTTTATTATTATCATTTCCTTGCTGATTTTATCATTCTATCCTGTCACTTGGACGTGGGTTGAGGTTACTCCCCCGACCCGACAACCTGAGCCTCAGTGAAAGGCAACCTTAGCCAGCCTCAGTGAACGTCAACCTGAGCTTGCCCTTGGTGCACGTGTCGGTGACTCGGCGGGTTTGGCCAGCACCGCGAGGGACCAAGTGTTGGGCCAGTTGGATGCGACCACTGGTGGGAACTTGGTGATTCGAAGTACAGTCTTGTCTATCTAGAGCGAGCACACACATTTGTTATGAGCAAATTATAGTTGTCTGTCTTTACATTTCGCATGTTTACTTGACAATATTTCTTGCATTTCTTTTACTTTATTATGCGAATGCTCAGAGGGGTTCCTTGGGGTTTTACTTACTGTACTCGTCATCTGTCTTTTTGTGATGATTGAGTGCAGATCCTAATACCAGTAGGGGCAAGGGGATCCTAGGCGACTACATCTGATTGCCCGCAGTCGAGGACCTATTAGTACGTGCTTATTTAGATATTTTGTATTATTTTGGGTATTGTGGAACTTGAGATGACACGGTACACGTATATATACCTTGTTTATGGTACTATCGCTTATATACAGAGTACATTTTCGAGTTTTCCACAGTAGGATTTGCTCTTATAAATAATGTTTACCATGCTAGTTACTTATTCTAATTTTATCAATTAAGGCTTCCGTTGATATATGTTAACTTGTAAGATACAACCCACTAGTATGGTTAGGCTTTAGAATAAACTTGTAAATACTTTAAGAGAATAAGTTAAGAAAATACTGATAATCCACTAACTAATTTGATAAAACACATGTAGACATGAATTCTAAGACAAGAAGTGGACGGGCAGGTGCCAAACACGTGTAGTTAGGCCGCACCGGGCAAGGAGTACACGGAGACACGTCACCCCGGGGCGGCAGGGCCGCCACACACATAGTATTTAGACCGTGTACCCGCTCTCGGACATGTCTCGGGTTAGTAACCTTGATTAGGGACTAATTTACTATTAGTAAATTTTTGGGTTGTTACATGCATCCTAATCAAGTGAAATGACGTCTGCGGGACCACTTGATTGTGGTTGCGGTAGAATGTTGAGTCCGACCTCCCATTCTCTACTTTGTGACTTAGCGAACACCTCCCATTGTCTCATAGTTGATGGTAAAGGAGTGTCATCTCTCATTAAAAGCTGCAAAGGAAAACGAAATACGAGTTAGTTGTGGACAATGATAATCATTATAAAACTGAAAAATAACTTCACCACAATGTGAAGTAAATCACTCTAACAAAATAGTTTTCGTTGACAAAGCATAGCCATATTAGTCTTCTCTCAGATAAAGGTTGGGGTGAATTTCTGATAGGGAGCCAAATATCGGAGCCTCGCTTGACCAACACTGCAAAACCTATTTGAAAACAAGTCGCAATGATCAACCCAATATCTAGTATTGTAAACCAAGAAGTTATCGGGGCGAAGCTCTTGTAGACATCAATGGCATCCCTTATTCTTTCATACTCAGTGTCTTAAAACACAGTTCTGTATAGGCCTTGTTGCTTACCATCTCTTCAAACATCTCGCGTTCATCCCTCATCATCACCTTCGTAGCCAATATTTTTGGCTATCACTTGAAACCACAATTCTCATCGGGAGTAACATCCACAGTGTTGATACAGTACATGCTCTATATTTGAGGTATCTTATCAACGTACCCCTCAACAACCAGATTTCAGGTCTTTGAACGCATAGGTATGGCATACGGGATTGCCATTCCCTTTTCACGACTTTTTCCTCATCCACGTGTTGAAAAAGGTCCCTGACTTGGCCCCTCACATCCTTCACTTGGCCTCTCAATTTCTCTTGGGGGTGGTCCCTAACTTGATACCTCAATTACTCCCTCACTCGACATACTTGGCTTACTTAACTGACTTGGCTAAATTGACTGAATTGGATGAATTGGGTGACTAGGATGGCTAGGCAGACTAGCTTGAAGGGCTTGACTTGCCTGAGTTGACAAGCTTGGCTAGTTTTGTTGGCTTGGCTGGCATGGCTGGCCTTTTTTTGACTTGGCTTGCTTTTTTTGGAAACCCGTGCCACATACTCTTGTGCATCATTGGCCTCTATGTACTCGAAAGTAGAAAGAGTTCTCTGGGTGGAATTGTCAACTTGGGCCCTCTTGCTATTCGACTTCCTCTGACTGAGATGCATTTTGTTATTTTTTGACCGACCCTTTGTTCTAATCTTCTCTCCGGGTGCATAAATAATATTCGATGCAGGGCAAGTGATTTCCCTTAACTTCTATATAATCTTTGTCCTCATGTCAGGACCATTTCTTTTGTACTTAGCCTCAAATCCTTCCATTTAAACTTAGTATAAATAGTCTAACTCCCCATTCAATGAGGGATCTACGGGGGTCATATTAAATTTCTTTTAATGTGGGTGGACTTCATCAAGAGTGATAGGGCTACCGTCAAGCAAACGTATAGCGATCTCATGTGCACATGGCAGGCATGAGTGGCCCGCAAAACACATCCACCAATCGCCTTATCAAGGACACGCCCTCATTAACTATTCTTGCCTCCTTATTAATTACATCCAATGCATGTTGGGCCACGAAGCCTATGATGTTACTGTATAAGTGTTGATACTCATGTGCCGCTAGGTGCATGGATCGATTGAATTAGGCCTCCAAGTCACGTTGTTGGTGGGTAAGAACATTGTGTACCGACTTGAAAGCATCCCCAAAATGACCTTGTGTACATTATAGGCACCCTCAGCTTGATTACTAGTCGCATTCCCAAAGTACAATACATTGTTGGTCCATGCATATACAATTTTCTCTTTTTGACACAACCATGTGTCCTTAACATAGCCCAACAACCTTGAGACTCCAACATAATTTGCTACTAGTTCAGCAAGGTGACCGTTGTAAGTTGACTTAGTTTGGGACTGCACCAAGTTAATCCACATCCCATACCAAGTATTAAAACCCTCATCCTCAAAAAATAGATCATTTGTCTTCGCAACAATGTTCTTGTTTACGTGCCATGAACAAAGCAAGTTGGTTGCGTAGAGCTCTTCTTCTACTGCTACAACCAAATCCAAGTCCCTATTCGTCAAAACAACATTTGGAAGTTGCCACCCATCTAATAATGACTTCAACTATCTAAGCACCCCAGCATAGTCAAACCAAGTCTCTTTAACTAAAAAAACATGTGCCACTAGAAAGGTCGTGTGCGTTTAAATCGATCTATCTTGTAAGTGCAATTTGTTATCAATACATGAGGAAAACATCGAAGGATTTGCACTGAATTAAGGTGGGCAAAGAATATATCCCTCACGCTATATGTGCCTAGCCAAAAAGAATGCTACTCAATGTATTTGTGCTCGTCCAACTGGTGGAGTAGAAGCTGCATCTTACTCTTCCCGTCAGCTTCAATCTTTCTCAACTTAGCCCTTTCATCGTAAATTGTCTTCATAACAGTCACGTTGCCTTTATTCTTATTCTTGATGTTACTTCAAATATCCCGAGGGCGGGCACTAGTCTTCCTCATGTCTCACACTATGTCTTTCTCATCGATAGTAAGTCTCTCGACATAAGAGTTCCTAATCAAAGAATTAATGAAGCCATGGTTGTGTACCCCGAACAAAACCCGGACGTGCCACAATACATTAAGCTCATGCTTTACATTGATCATAAATTGATATCCACACTTCTTGGATCCAGTAAGCTTTTTCTTCTCCCAACTAGTCTTTTCTTCCATTCCTTTCAATATTTGCTTTGTCTTTGACACTTTCACTCCAAAGGCCCCATACCTCTCACAACCTAATGATAATCTAGCTCGCCTACCTTAGCCAATGCCACATGAATCAGACTTCAATATGATTACTACTAAACCATAACGCCTGGCAGCTTTCTGAGTAAGCCACTAGATCCTCTCTCCTCATAAACGACACATCTGGTGTAAAGATATTTGTTAAGTCTGGGAAAGACCCGATAGATGTACCTGTTGTGTCACACGTAGCAACTTACAAGAAACAAAACGAACAAAAATTAGTCAAGAACTGAGGCAAGAAACAAATTTATGATGAAATGGGGAATGTGTCGGAGTAACATGTCCGACGCGTTAAGCATGAGTGTCGGCTTGATAAAGCAGAAAGTTAAGTATCAATAACGGCTTACATATGCCGTTGTCAGACCCCACCTAATTATGGCATCTGACCGGCCTAGATTATCTTAAACTCCTAATAACCTAGCAGCCTTAACCTTTCCTTCAATAAATAATTAAAAATCTATTAGAGTAATTATCAAATAAAATTATTTATCAACCACAAAAGATTCTAAAGTGAATCTTAAACCTCAAAGTTCAGTAAAGATTAATTATATAATCCTCAAAAATTCGTAAAAATTTTTCGACAACATCTCCTCTATTTTTAAACCTATACAAGAAAATTCAGCAATCAAAAATCTTCAACAAAAATGCTCAGCTTGGTGGAAATGTCGAAGAACTCACAATCCACCCCATAATAATATATATTGCATTCACAAAATTATTTATTCATTCTAACCTATCTCAGACTTTCAAAATTCATAAACTATCACTACCTTAGCTCCGCGACATTCCAATCTATCCTAAAACCATTAAAACAATTCCAATCCATCTCAAAACCATTTCGACAGTTTCAAAAGTGATCCTAACGTCACACGAACCTAAAAACCCATTTATAAAATATTTTATATTCAAAATAATACATACATAAATAGAAAGGAACTGAGCAAGTCACTAATAATCAGAAAGCTTTCCCTTTCCCTTGTCGCCGCTAGAACTCGTCATTACCTAATTATAAAAACTCGATAATGTCAGATAAGTAAATCCCACACTATCCAGTACACCTGTAGTAACCAAATGCATAATAATTCAAGGAATTTAGACGAACAATATAATCCAAGGAATTTTAATACAACCGTGAATCAATCCCTCTTTTTGTTATCCGACCACAATCAGATAACGTTCTCCGAAAGTGGTAAGTAAACAACAATAAGGAATCATGCGCGGGGAGTATAACTAAGCGAGTCTCGTTCCTCTAGACTATGAGAGTATGATTTGGTTTAATGTGATATCATGATAACCACGTGATGCAAAATATCAGTGACTCCAGCCCCTCAAGCATAATATAGTTATATCCTATGTCAGGTAGACACTACCAATTTTACCCCGTAATACACAGTCAGGTAGCTTAATATACCCTGTGCACACAGTCAAACAAACACTAAATAGTTCTACCTTGTAATACAGTTAGGTAGACCCCTATAAGGAGACTCGTAACCTCTTATCCTTCCAAACCGTGTATGCATGTACAACAAAAATGCAATCTCAAAAATCAATGCAATTTATACGAAATTATAATCATACAATGTAAAGGTTACCATGATATTTACTTAACAAACGCGATTCCCACGTTCCCTTGCGCTCCGAATCGGTCAACTAGTCCACACGAGATTCCAACTGCAGTTCTACAATTCATTTATAAATTTGATAAGACTCCACAACTACTCCACAATTGTTTTCCAATTACTTGGTTAAATTAACCCAATCGTGTCCCGAAACCCTTAAAATATTTCCAAAATAAATTATCCGATGCCCGAATTTTACTTTCAACTCAAAATTATTGTTCGACATCGAAAATTGTGTTGTCTAGGCTTAAATATTTTTTTTTCAATTTATTATATATTTATCGGTCCAACCTCGACCAAAAAATCCCGATATCTCCCTGAATCATATCATCTGATGTCCGAATCCCAATTCTGACTTCAAATTGTGATTCGGTATCAAAAATTAACCTAGACTAGGCCATAAAATAATTTTTCAAATTTTTGACATTTTTGGGTATCATAACATGCATTATGAGAAACTGACGCAGTGAAGATCTTCTAAACCAGTTGAACGAATCCACGAACAACTCGATCTAGGTCAGAACTTAAGCCAAAGTTCGAAAATTCTTTTATTCAAGCAAAAAAACTGCGAATTACATCTAATAGGTCGCTTAAATAGCGAAACCCTAAAATTTGCCAAAAATAGTAAAAAGTCCAGAAAGCCAACCAGTTGAACGAATCCACGAACAACTCGATCTAGGTCAGAACTTAAGCCAAAGTTCGAAAATTCTTTTATTCAAGCAAAAAAAACTGCGAATTACATCTAATAAGTCGCTTAAATAGCGAAACCCTAAAATTTGCCAAAAATAGTAAAAATTCCAAAAAGCCCTAAAAGCCCTAAACTGGAAACTAAACGAAAAATAGAAACAAATGCCGCAAACGGAAATAAAAACTGAAATTCCTAATGAAAGTTATAAGCTAAACAAAACTTTCCTAAAATAGCAAAATTGCCGTTTCGGAGGGCGAAACGATGGAATTTCGCCGAAAAACGTCGTAGCCACTGCATAGCTGTGATCCATGATCTCCACGCCGTTTCCAATCAACCCATGCCCCCGGAACGCCGAAACTCAAACGCCTGAACTTCACCGAAATTACCAAAATGTCATCCTGTCATATCTTTTCATATTTTTCCAAGAATTTGCAAACTAATTCTTGGACTTCATCATTATCCTGTCAAGAATTTGCAAACTAATTCTTGGACTTCATCATAAACATACCCGGTAAAAATCCTCGAGAAAATTCGAAAAATCCTCATTTTCCATAAAAATCCTCAGTTTTCATTAATTAGTCCAAAAACCTAATTTCCTGAATATTTCCTAATTTCCAAGGATTTTTATTTTTATTTTTCTATTTAAAACCCTTTTTTCTAATTTTTTATTTTTATTTTTCTATTTAAAAAAACCATCACGAAACGCAACAGAGCATTGCTTTGTTTGTTTATATTTTTTTTTTCTTTTGAGTTTAGGGGCAGGGGAAATCACAACTCCCCCCCCCCCCTCGTCTTCCTCCTCCTTCCCTCTTGGTCATCCCTTAATCATCTCCCTCAACACCTTCTTCTTCTTCTTCTTCTTTCTCGGTTTCACCATCTCCACCTCCATCACTGTGTTTTTTATTTTTTTAATTCACCTCCTCCTCCTCTGTTCACTCAATTCAATCCATAAACAACAACAACAACACACCCAGTCCCAGAAAATCTAAATTCACAAAAAATTGAATTTCCATTACTCACCTCAATCCGCCGCCAACGAAATCACAAACAACAATTCCTCCAAACAAAACTGTAACGAGAGAGAGAGAAGCGAGAGAGAGAGACGCGAGAGAGAGACGGGAAAGAGAGAGAAAATCGAAAACCAGGGAAACGAAAATTGGAGGACGATGAACAGTGGGGTGTATCCCTCTGTTCGATTTCAGTTTGGTTAAATTAGAGGGTTAAATGACTGTTTTACCCCTTCATTTCTATCCAACACTATGTAATTCAAATACCCTTCTGGGTAATTTCCACTTTTCTTTATTTTTTCATAATTATCTCTTCATTTTCGAGTAAAACCCCGAAAAATACTCCAATTGGACCAAAAATTGGATAATTTACCAAAAAATTCCAAAACTTTCGGACAACTCATTTTTACACGCAAATCGAGGCATGGGACCCACATTGATTCGTTAAGTCCATTAAAAGTCAAAAACTTGAATTTTAAACTTAAATTCAATTATTCGTCGCAAAACTTGAAACTAATGTTTATGTTAATATTTTGACTATCTCGACACCCGTCTCGACACGTATCTCGAGACAAAACCCCGCGAAACACCAAATTCACTCAGTCGATTAGAATTTCATAAAATAAAATAATATATAATACACAACGCTAGGCACACATCACAAAATAACAAAATTAATTATAAATCTTAATTTCACCGGTATTTAACTCCCGACTCACTGCCAAGACCACATTTAGTCTATCTTAATCCCTGATTAGCCTTAATTACTGATTTAAAAATTTCTGGATTTGACAATATTCCCAACTAATAAGAATTTCGTCATCGAAATTAAAATTGAACCAAATTTAACTGGACAAATAGAAATCCGAAAAAATGCTCTCTTATGTACGCCTCTCGGTCCCGTGTTTATTCTTCATATAACACGTCACCCTGCAAATCAAAATGATTTCATGCAACTATATGATGCGAATCAAATTCCTCTCGCCTGAGCATAAACATGTGAAAATACGTCATCAACTCCGGCTAACTAAAGAGGTAATGCAAGTCTATATGCAATCTTTCCAGTTCATTTCACAATCTTAAATTGTCATATAATTCAAGAAGAGAGCTTTCCTTTCAGTCCAAACTTATAATGGCCTTTGCGATGTGAGACTTTCAAATACATCCAATCTCCTTCACTATATATCACAAATCGGTGATAAAGATCATAATAACTTTTGTATCTTTTGTGAAGTGCTTTTAAATCTTAGAAGAATTTGCTACACAACTTCAGTGTGATTTCCAACCATCTGTGACCCCAACTCCACCAAATCTTCCAGTTCAACTCAACCAGTAGGAGATCGACAAGGTACCCCATACCATGCATAAAATGGAATCATTTTAATACACGATTAACAACAATTATTATCAAAGAACTCACACAAAAGTATATATTTTTCTTATGAACCTCCAAATCCCAGTACACAAGCCTTGAGCATGTCCTCCAACACATAGATCAATCTTTCAGTCTGACCATCCACCCGTGGATGAAATACAGTACTGAAATGTCATTGAGTGTCGAGTTGTTACTGCATGCACTGCCACAACCTCGATGTGTATAGAGCATCACATTCAGAAACTATCATCAGCGACACTTCAAATAAGCGAGCCACCACTGGCACACAACAAGCTCAGCTGTGTAAAGGTATCCAAAATGTACATATGAAGAAAATGAGAAAGATTTGTCAGTCCATTAACAATAATCTAGACCGCATCATGTTTTCTTCAAGAAGTAGGCAGATCAATAACAAATTCCATCACAGTATGTTCCCATTTCCACTGCGGTATGGGAAGTGGCTGCAACATACCTTCAGGTTTCTGTCGTTCGGCCTTAACCTATTAGTAAATCTCACATTTGTTCACATAATCACCTACGTCAACTTTCATCTCTGTCCATCAATACAATTTCCTCATATCATGATACATTTTGGTCTTGCCAGAATGAATGTTATATCTTGAACAATGAGATTCTTTCAATATCTCATCCCAAATCTCAGCCACCGATGGAATCTAAAGTTTGCCTCTAAGCCTCAAACTCTAATCCACATATTCAACTGAATCTTGATAATTATTGTCATTAGCAAACCCCTTTGAATTTTCCACAACCCAAATCACTTTGCAGAGACTACATCACTTCTTGAATAAAGACGAGTTGTACTATAAGCAAGGCACATATTAGTTCATAATCATCATCATGAATCTTTGACAAAATCATAGCAATGACTTTTTCGTAAGTAAATTGACTAGTTGCACGAAATGTTTCAGCACTCCTTATACTCAGTGCGTCAGCAATAATGTTTGCTTTACCCGAATGGTATTCAAGACTAAAATTAAAGTCTTTCAAATATTCAAACCATCATCATTGTCTCATATTCAATTCTGTTTGAGGGAACAAATAATTCAGACTTTTATGATTTGAAAATAGCATAAAAATTCCTCCATACAAATAATGTCTCCACAGCTTCAAAACAAACATAATTTCCACTACTTCAAATCATAAACATAATAATTCTTCTCGTGAATATTTAATTGTCGAGAAGCATAAGTAATCACCTTGTCATTCTGCATTAACACACAACCCAATCCCACTTTAGATGCATTAGTATAAACTGTAAAACTTTTTCACGATTCAAGCAATACAAGAACTGGTGCTTAAGTCAAACATTTCTTCAGTTCCAAAAATGCAATATCGCATTCCGTTGACCAAACAAATGGAAAATCTTTCTAAGTTAATTTAGTAACTGGCGTAGCTATCTTAGAGAAATTTTTCACAAATTGACGATAATAACCAGCCAAACCCAGAAAACTTCGTATCTCCATCACTTTGATAGGTTTCGGCTAACCAATGATAACCTTAATATTGGCTGGATCTACCAAAATTTCTTTCGTACTAACAACATGACACAAAAAACTTCACCTCAGACAACCAAAACTCGCATTAAATCCATAACCATTGTTGAAGTATTAGTCAACCCAAATAACATAACAACAAACTCAAAATGACCATATCTAGTACTGAACGTTGTCTTCTGCACATCATCTTCTCAAACTCTTAACTGATGGTAATGAGAACGAATTTGAAAAGAGTTTTGCCTTATTCAGTTGATCAAACAAATCATCAATTCAAGGCAATTAATATTTATTTCAAACAGTGACAATGTTCCACTGTCTATAATCAATGCTATGCCTCAAACTACCATCCTTCTTTTTCACAAAAAAGATTGGTGCGTCCCACGACGACATACCTCGATGAATGAACTCCTTCATCCATCAATTCCTCCAACTATTTCTACAACTCTTGCAATTCCGAAGCCATTCTATAAGGAGAAAAATTATTGGTTTAGTTCTAAAAACCAAATCATTCATAAAATCAATATCTTTCAGAAATGGAATTCAAGGTAAATTATCAAGAAACAAGTCCGAGAATCTATAACCACAAGAATTTATGTGACGACCCCTTCTTCTAAATAGGGCACCGCCTGGCCTAATCCCGTAATCAAGCCTTAATCCTAACCATATAAGACTTAGTTATGTATTAGTCAGTCTTTCGTCCCTATGTTCTTCGATACACGTGTCTATATATTATTAGATTTCAGAGTTAATCAAAATTTCATCATTTTAATATTATCACGTAGTTTAAAGGTTATACGGAAGCTCTTATTATTAAAAAATCTTAAGTGTGGAAAAGCAGGAAAAACAACATCACATGCATGTATATATCATAAAGATAATAACACAGTATGATATATGAGTCTCAAAACAGAGAACTATACGCTTTACCCAATATACAACCCAAAATGTACAGTAAAGATATAAACATAATAATAAAGCTAAAGTCGAGTCATACAAAATGAGATAGGAGAGTCGCCGAAATGCTCAAGGAAAGTCGCCAATCTTCTCCTTCCCCAGTCTGCTGTTGCTCGACGGACCTACACCCACCGTCACAAACTAGACGGTGAGTATATTGATATTTAAGTAATAACTAGAGAATTATATGTCACATTTCCAAAATATAAGAAGGGTATTTAAAAGCATAAAGTAGCGAAAGAGTTGCTGAATCAAGTAATGCAAGTAAATACCACAGTTAAATATGTATAGACTGACATAGGCTAAGTCGAGATGATCTACGTCTGGTCGGTGGTGAGAACTATCACCTAACCTTTTCCACTACTATATGGAGCCGCGCACAACATATTCCATACAAATAGTGGAGCTGCGCTCTACGCATATAATTCATCTATCTCATTCTTGCCGACCACCCCGAGTCCCATACCTCGTGTGCCGCGCAAGTGTAGTGGTGAGTGCTAAAACCCCGGTAGACCCATGTCCCCGTGAACCGTGCATCTCTTGTGCAATGGACACTAGATAATCCTTACTTTATTTTTCAAAGATCAATAGTTCCAAGTCTTTAGGATTTCAAAACTAGTTAAGCTACAAAGCCCAAGAAAATAGAATAAAAATCTAATCCATTCCAACTTATCCCAATAACATGCTTTTGATCAATTATCTATCAAGAATATAATCAACAGTAGAAATTTGAATCAATGAAACATTTCACAAGGCATCATGTCAGCAATATTCAAACATGAATAGAAACAAGAACAACCTAATGTGAGATTTCGAGTAGCAATGTCTACAAATAGACTATAAAACGATAAGTGTCAATGGAATGAAATATAGAATTCTCACAGCTTTACTTACAAGTCACAAAGCTTATCCTAGCTTATCCGGCCTCCCGACACTCCAAAATGCGTTCTCGAACTCCCGAGATCTCCCTTTAGTTCCCTGGAGTTGTTTGATAGGTTTTACAGTGAGTTTGGACCTCTACGTAGAGTTTTAAAACCATTTATAGTGTTTAAGCCATTTTTGAAAATTGCTAATTTTTGTACTGTCAGGGCAATTAGAGCGTTAATTCTAACTTAGCGCGCTAATAAGCCATATCTAGAGCGCCTTATTAATATTAGCGCGCTAGATTTCCTACCAAGCGCACTATGTGCAATAGAACCCAAAATTTTGCAATCAGAATTCCCAGTTTTCTCTACACATAAGCCATGTTGATGCCTTGGGAACCCTCGTACACATTACTAGAGTTCCCTAACATCAACCACAACATAAAACAACAACCCATATAGTCTAATTCATGAATTCATTGAATTGACCAAGCTATGTTAATGGAGTGGTGAAGTTACCTAACTTGATGAACTTGATATTCTTCTTCACCAAACCTTCAACAAGCTCATCTCCTTCACCAAAATCACCCTAGCAGCACGTATTCTTTGCTCTCCTTCCTTGCCCAACGATATTGATGATAGGTTGGATCAAAAATTTGAATTATGTGTTTTATAGGTGACTTGATAAGGCTGAACCATGACCCTTGATCATTTGTGCACACGTATCTCGAGACTCAACTAGTGGACCACCTTGACACACTTGTCCCACAAGTGAAACTTAAGTGACACCAATAGTTGATTCCTTTGGCCTTTAGATTGGTCAATACGTGTCTCTATGCACATCATGTGGCTATTTGATATATTTCATTAACTTAGGCTCACTAATTTAATATCAAACATGGCCACATTAAAGCTACTATAAAACCATAGTTAGCTACATTAAACTTACCCCATAAATCTCTACCTCAGTCCCACGTCGACACGCAACTCGAGGTACGATTCCACTCGTCTCGATACCTATATACCCATATGAATGACTTAATAGTCTACACATATACAATACATTAGGCATGCATCATGAAAAATATAAAATATATCTCGGCCCTCTTGCCTCGGTCAATGGACATATCATGGCGTGGGTCCCACAGTACGGGTCGATGATCCTGTTTAAGGAATTAAACACAATTAGAAATTTCAGGCCGTTACAATTTCCTCTAGTTTAATTTCATATCTTGCCTCTATATTATAGTTCCGACAAGAGTTTCCATTTCTTTCCTATTGATTAACCAATCCATTATCAAAAACACATCAAACTCAAGTAACTCCAACACACGGAGATTAATAGTCATCTTGTGTCCGGAGATCTCAATAATACATTTCTCACAAATAAAGTGAGGATCCACTTTTTCCCCAACTACAGTATAGAGTACAAGGAAAACAAAGAGAGATCCTTTGCTAGACATGAAAGCTCAAAAGGGGATTTTGAGTTGATGACTCCATTGAAGGCATGGTGAGGTCCTAAACCATATTTTGGTGTTGGTATCAAGTGATTTCGCGGCCTTTATTATGGAGTTTTGCGGATTTAATCGCGAACATATTGATTTGGAGACATTTTCTAGTTGAAAAGAAATCAAGTTGACATGCTATATTAGAAAATTTGTAACTTCTCCGTTTATGATCTGATTTGAGCATTCTTGGAGTCTATGGAAAGTACGTTATGAGTACTATAAGTGCCTTTTTGGTTGTCATGATAAATTATGAGGTTTTCAGAGTTAAAACCGTAACTCCAGTGGGCTAGTTGATAACATTTTGAAGTTATTATAAAGTATTAGTTATAGAAATAACTCTCGAGCGTACTTTGGTCGTAATATTTGTATAGTTTAAGAGTTCTAAACCAAGGATATTGGACTTGAATTGATACTAAATGATAACAGGAAAGCTAAAGAAGAGATACAGAGGTTCGAGAACGCGTTTTGGAGTGTTGGGAGGCCGGATAGGTTAGGAATAAGCGTGTGGATTGAGGTAAGCAGACCAGCTAGGAAATTTTACATTTATTTCTTGAGCTTTAAATTTGTTGTTATTGCTCTGTTCATCATTTCTTTTGAAATTTCTATTGGTTGAGTGGTCCATTGGCAAGTGAGTCATGGTTATTATTTATCTATGATATGAGCTCTTATGTAGACGCCGTTGATATCTCCCAATTGAGTGCATGTTGGGGGCACTTATCCGGGTCTGTGGATATCTCATAGTCGCAAGGGTTAGGGCTGGTAGGCTGTGTCTCGTCCTGAACCCGAGTTTGCTGGGCTTTTGCCGCGACTCAACGACCTTTTGATCGAGACTCCTTGCATTCCATTTTCGTATTCCGGACCTTCACCTATCAATTGGTTTATTTACAGTTTTTTATATTCATGCGTTTCTTGTTCATTTCTTTCTAGCTGCATGAATTAGACTGATTTATGTACTTCGAAATGCTGTATATATGTCCTGCTTGGTGTTACTTACCTGGGCTCGTCATTCTTGTGTTTGACGGAGTGCAGATCCACAGTCCGGCAAAGGGAAGGCTCCACAGCTAGGATATATTAATTGAGGATACCGGAGCAGTTCCTACCACTTGTCTGACATAGGTGACTCTTTTGTATTATTAGATATACTTGTTTTAAAACACTGGGAGTTGGGTTTTTGAGAGATTTTGGCATGTATATCTTGTATTTACTCTCCTATGAATGTTCATTGATGATGATATACATATTCAGGTTTCCACACTCTAGGTTGTCTTAACTGGTGTCTTTGAAGTTTTTTAGTTAGTTTGAGGTTTAATCGCTTCCGCTATAACTATGATAACTCACTAATTGATTAGGTAAATGATAAAAGAAGGCTGACTAGGCTTGCGTGACTCAGCGAGACGGGCTTGGGGGTCCACGTAAGTCTAGGCCAGGCGGGGCCCAATTTAGGATTATGGAACTGGGGCCGTCACATTGTAGACATGCAATCTTGTAATGTCCTTTCTTTCCATACCCAAAACATGTAATTGCACTCAAATTCCAAGGACAATCTCGGCTGATGTGACACTACCTTTCACACCCAAAACATGTAACTGTAGCTTTACTACCTACAAAAGATTCCTAACAAGTTGTTGATTGGTTACTCGAGGCTTGTCCCCAGAGATTCTTAACCCTCACCTTCACTTCTTTGCAACTAAGGTGTACCTTTTCTGTAACGACCCTAAAAATCTAACTTGTGCCACGTGCCATTTCGGGGTCGTATGTGAGACCCACTCGTCGTGATCCGTATGTCCAAATCTCGGGTGTAGACACTGAGGTATGTTATTTTTATGTGATGCATGTATTATTTATTATACAAAATATTGAACAATTTAAAATAATTAATTTCGAAAATGTGTAGGTAAATCTTACCTTGAGTTTCGTGTTAATTGCCAGTAGTCGAGGTTGAGATTGGGTTTAGTTTGGTGTAAGCTTGGTTAAATATGACAAGAGAATTGATTTGTGAGAGTTGGGTATGTCATGTATGAAGTTAAGATTTTTGGGGTTTTGGCGTGACCAAAACCAGTATTTTGGACATTTTATGAAGATTGACTCTTTTGTCAAGAGTTTGGTTCAATTCGGTGAAAAACGGGATCGAAAATAAGCACCTGAAGTTAAAACACGTCAAAATAGGAATTTCAGGAATTAATAAATAAAAAGAAATTAAGTTTATATATAAATATATATATAAACCATGAAATGAAAATCAAAATCATTTGTTTCCAATAGAACGTTCAATCGAACGTTATTCCCTAAACCCCTCGATTTGGATTTTCGCTCGCGGAGCTCCCGACATCCGATTTTCACTCGGTTTCTTTCTGCAAAATCGTAGAGGATCGCAAGACGATCAATTCGAGCTAAGTCTCCGCAATAGAAATGAGGTATTCCGCCCATAATTTGGTAAATTCTTAATGCCGGACATTTTTCCTCAATTCAATTTGAATTCTCGTGATTTTTCAATTTCTTTCGCGGGGTTTCGATAGATATTGGTATAAATTATCGTGAATTGGTGTATTGGATTGATTTGCGTCAATTTGGGATAAATATCACCAACGTGGGTTAGGGTTTTGATGATTTGAATTAATGCAATTCAGTTGATAACTGCTTTGGAGATGTTTTATACTTGATATTTGACTCCACGAGCTGTGAAAATATTTTGGTGTTGGTATCGAGTGGTTTCATGGCATTTATTATAGAGTTTAGAGGATTTAATTGCGAAAATATTGATTTGGAGACATTTTCTAGTTGAAAATAAATAAAGTTTGTCAAGTTGACATGCCATATTAGAAAATTCGTAACTTCTCCGTTTGTGATCCGATTTGAGTATTCTTGGAGTCTATGAAAAGTACGTCATAAGTACTACACGTTCTTTCTTGGTTGTCATGACAAATTATGAGGTTTTTAGAGTTAAGATTGTAACTCTAGTTGGCTAGTTGATAAGACTTTGAAATTATTATAAAGTGTTATTTTTAGAAATAGCTCTCGAGCGTACTTTGGTCGCAGTATTTGTATGGTTTAAAAGTTCTAAACCAAGGACATTGGACCTGAATTGATACTAAATGATATCAGGAAATCTAAGGAAGAGATACGGAGGTTCAAGAACGCGTTTTGGAGTGTTGGGAGGCCGGATAGGTTAGGAATAAGCTTGTGGATCGTGGTAAGTAAACCAGCTAGGAAATTATACAGTAATTTCATTTTAAGCTATTGAATATTGTTGTTCATTGCTTTGATATCTATCCTTGGAATTCCATTCTAATTGAGTTGTCCGAGGGCAAGTGAGTTAACGGTGGTCCATGGAAGAAGTGGCGGGCAGAGGTAACATACCAGCGTCATGACCTCGCGATGCACTGCACTGGTTACTGATTTTGACGGGGTGTGAGGTTTTAGCGTGACTGTTCCAGGAAGTCTCACTATCTCGTGGGTTTAGGGCTTGTGAGTGTATCGAGTCCTAGATCCCGAGTCTTGATGTGTTGCCAAGACTCAACGACCTATTGGTCGGGACTACTTGCGCCTCTTTGTTTGCATTCCTTGACGCTCATGTATCGATTGCTTTTGTTTGATTTACAGTATTTATTTATTCATGCTTTCTTTATACCTTTCTTTCTATCTGCATGAATGTAGGCTGTTTTATTTATTTTAAAATGGTGTTTAGTGTCCTACTAGCGTTACTTACCTGGGCTCGTCATTCTTGTGTTTGACTAAGTACAGATCGCAACCGAGTAAAGGAAAGGGGCCAGCACCGGGAGATCTACTTTAAGGACTTTGGAGCGGCCTTTCCCCTCGCATTTTTGTAGGTTTTGTATTACTTACGTATATTGATTTTTATCACATGGGTTTTATGGGTTTTGTGAGATACATTGGGACATGTATATGGTATGAATACTCCCTCCTCTGTTTAGTACACATGTTGACTATGGTTTGCGGGGTTTCCACACTCTAGGTTGTCCTGACTGATTTGTGTAGAGTTGTTTAGATTTTTTTTAGTTGAAATCGCTTCCGTATAAACTTAGATAACTTACAAATTTGAATAACTTACTAAAAATGTAATGATAAATGGTCAGGAAGGCTGACTAGGCTTGCGTTGACGTCGCGATGATTGACTCGGGGTCAACGTAAGTCTAGGCCGGGCGGGGCCCAGTTTAGGTTATGGAACTGGGGCCGTCTCACTTTCGACCTAAAGGTTGAAAAGACTGTGATCAAGTTCGTCCTGAGCCTGTTTGTGTCATCTCAACTAGTCCTCAACTCTTTCCTTTTCTTTTGAAACTTTGGGTCAAACCTGAATGTAAACCTTTTCCCACCATTAGATCCTGAGCCATGTCCTGACTCTACGATGCCTTGATATCATCATGACTCACGCTAAAAGGTTTATGTAGTCACATAGGCTCTAACTCTATTTCTAACTTCTCGTAGTGTTCAGTTTAGTCGTTGATATAATGGTACAAAACTCTTCCTTCTTTCCCTCCCTTGACATTCCACTATCCACAAATGATTCAGTCTGAACCGGAAACTGCAACAACCGATTCAAGTCTTGGACGAACTACAGAGGTAACATGTTATTCATGAATGGCTAAAGTAACAATAGGAACTTCCTGGCCACACAAACCACAAATACTTGAGCTGCAACCTGTGCTCGTAAGGTATTCAACAACTTTAACATCTTCACAGCCAAGTTCTCAAACATATTTGAATCCACATGTTGTGGATCCCTATTATCTTCACTAGATCCCTAACCTAGCTCTTGCTGTCCACTTATAATTTTTCACAACAAAAATTGCAAGAAAAGTGGTTCAGCAAGGCCATATCCATCGATATCTCGATAATATAAAACACAAATAACACATGTCATAAAGTTTTTAAACTTTTCAACCTCGTTCCATCACGTTACTTCCCAACTAATCACTCACTAAACCTCAATCAACAAGATTATCTTAGAATCCTAGGCTCTGATACCAACATTGTCAGACCCCACCTAATTAAGGCATCCAACAGGCCTAAATTACCTTAAACTCCTGATAACATAGCAGCCTTAACCTTTCATTCAATAAATAATTGAAAATCTATCAGAGTAATTATCAAATAAGATTCTTTATCAACCACAAAAGATTCTAAGTGAATCTTAAACCTTAAAGTTTTGCAAAGATTAATTATCTAATCCTAAAAAATTCGTAAAAAAATTTTGACAGCATCTTCTCTATTTATAAACCTACAACGGAAAACTCGGCCTTCAAAAATCTTCAACAAAACCTGTTCAGCTTGGTGGAAATGTCGAAGGACTCAAAATCCACCCCAGAACAAAATATATTGCATTCACAAAATTATTTATTCATTCTAACCTATCTCAGACTTTCAACATTCTTACACTAGTACTACCTTAGCTCCGCGGCATTTCAATCCGTCCTAAAACCATTAAAACAATTCCAATCTGTCTCAAAACCATTTTAACAGTTTCAAAAGAGACCATAACCTCACACGAACCTAAAAACCCATTTATAAATATTTTATATTTAAAATAATACATACATAAATAGAAAGGAATTGAGCAAGTCACCAATAATCAGAAAGCTTTCACTTTCCCTTATCGCCGCTAGAACCTGTCATTACCCAATTATGAAAATTTGATAATGTCAGATAAGTAAATCCCACATTATCCAGTACACATGTAGTAACCAAATACATAATAATTCAAGGAATTTAAATACAACCGTGAATTCATCCTATTTTTATTATCCGACCAAAATCAGATAACGTTCTCCAAAAGTGGTAAGTAAACAATAATAAGGAATCACGCGCATGGAGAATAACCAAACGAGTTTCATTCCTCTAAATTATGGGAGTATGATCAGGTTCGACGTAATATCAAGATAACTACGTGATGCAAAGTATCAGTAACTCCAGCCCCTCAAGCATAATATTGTTCTACCCTGTACAGAGTCAGGTAGACACTACCAATCTACCCTGTAATACCCAGTCATGTAGCTTAATATACCTTGTGCACACAGTCAGACGGACACTAAATAGTTCTACCCTATAATACAATTAGGTAGACCCCTATAAAGAGATTCGTAATGCTTTATCCTCCCAAACCGTGTATGCATGTACAATAAAAATGCAATATCAAGAATCAATGCAATTTATGCAAAATTATAATCATACAATGTAAAGGTTACCATGAGATTTACTTAGCCTTATAAATGTGATTCCCACGTTCCCTTACGCTCCGAATCGGTCAACTAGTCCGCACGAGATTCCAACTGCGGTCTTACGATTCATTTATGAATCTGATAAGACTCCACAACTACTCCATAATTGTTTTCCAATTAGTTGGTTAAATTAACTCAATCGTGTCTCGAAAACCCTAAAATATTTCCAAAATAAATTATCCGATGCCGAGTTTTCATTTTTGACTCAAATTATTGTTTGACATCAAAAATTACGTTGTCTAGGCTTACATATTTTTCTAATTTATTATATATTTATCGGTCCAACCTCAACTAGAAAACCTTGAAATCTTTCTGAATCATATCCTCGGATGTCCGGATCCCAATTCTGACTTCAAATTGTGATTTGAAATCGAAAATTAACCTACGCTAGGCCATAATTTTTTTTTCAAAATCTTTGACATTTTCGGGTATCATAACGCGCATTACAAGAAACGTACCTGGTAAAAATCCTCGAGAAAACTTGAAAATCCTTATTTTCCATAAAAATCCTCAATTTTCATTAATTTGTCCAAAAACCCAATTTCCTGAATTTCTCCTATTTTCCAGGGATTCTTATTTTATTTTTTTCCTATTTAAAACCCTTTTTTCTATATTTTCTTGTAAAAAAAAACCTTTAAGCGGAAGGGGTCTCTGAACAGAATCCGGTTCAAGGGTCATCCCCTTCCTGCATCACAAAATGCAACAGATCATTACTCTGTTCGTTTATATATATATGGGTAATTTTACAATGGAGTTCAAATATATACCTATGTCATGGGAACTATATATCTTCACCGTTATATTACTATGGAATTTTAATTTAATGGTGATTGATGTAGTGCATTTAATGCAAAACACATTAAATATGTAATAAATGCTATATAATTGGGTTCCATTGGAGAAACACCCTATATATATACTAGTTTTCATAATGTGTTCCGCACATGCGGTGCACGTGCTACGCACATTACGTAAATTAAATAAAAATAAAAATATTTATTAACATTTTAATTACTAACTATTTTTTTTTTTTACTTTAGGAGTTGAACCAATGGCCTCCTTAAATTACCTTTTGGCAAGTGATACCTTATCTATCTCGCCAGAGATAGTTTGACAACCATAAATTTCCTTTTTACTTATAAGTAATTGCATAATCTTTAATTTAAAATATTAATTTCATAGTTTTATTAATATTAATTTTATAATTGTCAATCCGCATAACTTGATCCAGTTCGATCCGCATTTAGTAAATTGGATCAAATCGGATTACCAAAATAAATGGACTTCATTGGATTATGATATTTCAATCCATAATAATTGGACTTAATTACGGATTGACCCTAATTGAACTGGATCCAATCCGTGTACTCATTAAATAATTAAACCAATAAAGGTGGTTTCCACTTTAGACTAATGAAAATGTTATGTAATATAAACCAATTAAATAATAAAAGGGGATTGTTTTAATTTGAGTCACCGATGATTCGTTAACAATGAATTTAAATCAAGAGATATGAGAAGAAAATTAAAAAGATAGGATTGATCTGTATTAGTACTAATATATATACATATATAAAGATTAGCTAAATAATCATATACTCGTCGAAGCTGAATGCCTACCAACAACACTGTTGAATTTATTGTTAAACAAGGCAAAAGGGTGGGCAACGGTTTTGAACATCTGGATTATGGTATTGATTGCTTAATTGTAGTAGTAGACACCATATTTGTTTTTCTCTATGTAATATGAATAGATTCATCACAAAAAAAAATCATTAAAATTGGTAAAAATTCATCAAACAACCAACTAAAAAAGTGAAATTTTGATGTGGATGATCAAAACCTAAAGAATTAATCCACAATCAATTGCAATTCAATTCCAAGTGGCCTCCAACTACAACACTATCGCCTTCTTCGATTTTGCTCTCAAATCATTGAATAGATTTCACTCCCAAATTAATGGAGAGATGAGATTTAAATCAAATACAAAAAAAAAAAAACCCATTGTCCGGATCCGATTGATGGATTCACTAAAAAGGGCAAATTAGGTATTTCATCACGGTCCACATTCACTCTTTTATTTTAGTAGTAGATATATAATTTTTTGAGTTTAGAGGCAGGGGAGATCACAGCTTCTCCCCCCTTGTTCCTCCTCCTTCCCTCTTGGTCATCCCCTAATCATCTCCCTCAACACCTTCTTCTTCTTCTTTCTCGGTTTCACCATCTCCACCTCCATCACTGTGTTTTTTTTTTTTTCATTCACCTACTCCTCTTCTGTTCATTCAATTCAATCCATAACCAACAACAACAACACACCCAGTCCCAAAAAATCTAAATTCACAAAAAATTGAATTTCCATTACTCACCTCAATCCGCCGCCAACGAAATCACAAACAACAATTCCTCCAAACAAAACTGTAACGAGAGAGAGAGAGAGAATCGAAAACCAGGGTAACGAAAATTGGAGAAGACGATGAACAGAGGGTGTATCCCCTGTTCGATTTCGGTTTGGTTAAATTGGGGGTCAAATGACCGTTTTGCCCCTCAATTTCGATCCAAAACTATATAATTCAAATACCCTTTTGGGTAATTTTTCACTTCTCTTTATTTTTTCATAATTATCTATTCATTTTGTGTCCGAATTAAACCCCGAAAAATACTCCAATTCGACCAAAAATTGGATAATTTACCAAAATGTTCCAAAACTCTTGGACAACCCATTTTTGCATGCAAATCCAGGCGTGGGACCCATGTTGATTCGTTAAGTCCATTAAAAGTCCAAAACTTGAATTTTAAACTTAAATTCAATTATTCATCGCAAAACTCAAAACTAATGTTTATGTCAATATTTTGACTATCTTGGCACCCGTCTCGACACGTATCTCGAGACAAAACCCCGTGAAACACAGAATTCACTCAGTCGATTAGAATTCTGCAAAATAAAATAAAATATAATACACAACACTAGGCACACATCACAAAATAATAAAATTAATTATAAATCTCAATTTCACCGGTATTTAACTCCTGACTCGCAGCCAAGACCACAATTAGTCTCCCTTAATCCCTGATTAGCCGTAATTATCGATTTAAAAATTTCAGGATTTGATAGCCGTAACCATAGGTGATATTTCGGTTGAAGAAAACTGAAAGGTACCTGTATGTTTCAGAGTTTATGGGTCGAGACGTGTAGTACACGTCTCGGCATTGTTACTCAACAGAGCATGGGGACAACAACCTCAAATGGAGGCTCTTCCTTAATGAACAAAAACCGAATAAAAATCTGAAAAAATAACTCTTCATTGTCAGGATGGATTCATTTTGAGGAATCCTTTGACATTTCAAACCAACGAAGTTGAAATCAATAATAACTCGAAAGCCCTAATAACCAAAAAGGGGAAACAACAATATTCGGTCAAATGATGCTTAAAAACCTCGAAATCATCTACAAAATGAGCATAAACGAGGAGAGAATGGACTTACTGAATCAATTACGTATGGAATCACACATTTTTGCTGCTAAACATCGTTAAGAGTGCGAGGGTGGTGAGGGGACTTTAAACGTCACAGTGGTGAAAGAGAATAGAGGGTGGGGTTTAGGGAAGAAAAAACCCTTTTATATGAACGAAAAAATTGTCATTTCCTCTAAGGGCAATTTTGGAACTGCTGTGAAAATTGAAACGTGGTCCTCTAAGCAATAAATGGGGTCCGTTTAGCTGATCCCTAATTATATGTAGGCCATGGAGCACTTTAAGGCCATATTTGGTTGAAAGTGAAAGGGAAGAGGGAAGTGCTATTCTTGATAAGTGACAACTATTTTGAAGAATGAGAAGTGACTATTATAAACTAAGTTGGGACTTATCCAAAACTTGTAGAACTAAAGCAAGGAAACATGAACTAAAAACTACAAGAACAAGTAGAGATGAAAAGAAAAAGAGAAGAGAGTTAGAGTTAAGAATGTAGAGATTTTATTCAATACTTGATGTATTCTTTACAAGTGAAGGTACCCCTTTATATAGGGCATTTGTGAAATTCATTATTTTAAAAAATAGATATTAAGATCTAATTACAAGATTAGTGAGTCTTAATAACGACATGTGTTATAGATTAGGACTCGGATGGGTGAAAAAGAGAAATCACAGGGTCAATGTTATTTTTTTGTTGATGAATGCCTAGTGTGTGTTATATGGATTCGTCACAAAGTCAGAGTGATTGAGATCGTAGAGCGTTTCTTACGGCTATCGGAGTGTGTTAAGGTGTATACCGAATTTTTGTCATATTAGATGATGCAAATGCATGTCTCTAGGACACGAGTGAAAATAAAAATTATTAATTGCTCGAAAACTCGTAAATCAAGTGTAAAGTATAATGTAAAGCTTTTGCCTCAGTTTGCGTGCAAGTCGAGATTGGTGGTTGTGTAAAATGAGAACTAAGTTGGTGCGAGACCTTGCCTTAAGTTACGTATCGGTTGACCGTGGTTGAGGATGAGATTTGATCCAAATTTGTGCAAGTTTGGTTGTATGACAAAAAAATTGGTTCGTAAGATTTTACTATGTTATGGAAAACTTTAAGATTTTTGGGATTTTGGTGTGACCAAAACTAATATTATGAACATTTTATGAAGTTGGATTTTGTCGAGAGTTTGGCTCAGTTGGATGAAAAACGAGCACTTGAAATTAAAACATGTCAAAATAGGGATTTGAGAATTAATAAATAAAGGGAAATTAAGCTGCCCAACCAGAGAACTGAGGCTTATATATATATACTAGTTTTCAGGGCGTGCTAAGCACATAAAGTTTACAAATTCAACAAAATTCATTAAATATAGAGTTTCGTATCAATACTTTGTAAATGTTAAAATATAAACTAAATAAATTCGATCGTCACCATGAAAATATTTAACAATATTCTTTTGATTAAAAGTATTTAACAAAATTAGGAACACTTTAATTCATCTTTTAACCTAATTAAAATATTTTAACAAAACAAGTAGTTGACAATTTCGATAGCATTCTTATTTGATTTTTTTAATTGTATAATTCGACAAATTTTACCATTGGTTATAGTTTTTTTTTCCACAACTTTAGAGAATAGATTGTCTATCAAGATATTATGCCTTTTTCATATAAAAGACCATAAAAACCTTTTCAAGAAAATTTCACACTTCTGTACATTTATGTATTTTAATATGAATAATGTCACATAGGGCAACTAGGGGGAATCCACAACCCAATCCAAATAAATTATAAGACCATTTCATGTAAGATCCATACTGATCAAGAAAACCTTAGAAAAGAACTATAAGTCTAGAACATTAACATCAAAAACCTCGAACACCAGCCTCTAATTCACTTTTCTTCAATTATTCGCTTCAACAATTTCTTAAGCAACAACCACCGCACAACTTGCACAGCTTAAACATCAAAATGCCAGATCACAAATATGAAAGGTAGGTAAATTTTGTTGCTTGCACTCTGGAGGTTGTTCTCCTATTCATCTTGCTCTACAAGTAAATTTGTCAACAACAACAACAACACAACCTCAATGTCAAATTAGTTAAACTAGGAGGCTTTGGTTACACTATTAGAGCTAAAGCTAATGAGAGGAGTGGTAGGTTCCTTTAGCAAATTAGGAGTAGGTTCACTAAATGATGAGGACGACACAATGCTAGTAGTTTGAGAATTGGCACAGGTGAAACCAATACTTTTTTTAGCAGCTTGGAGGTTGACAAAAGTTTCCAAATCATTGGTCGTCTTTGACGCAAAAATCACAGCAGGGACTGTTTCAAATTAAAACTTGTAAAAGTTCATAGACAGAAGTTCTAATGCTTCCTCTTAGCCGATGCTTGGGGTTCTTAGTAGCGTGCATTTGAGTAGTGTCTTCTTACACAATCAAATACAATGTAAATTTTCATTAAGGGTGTGTTTGATAGCAAAAAAAATCTTAAATGAGAAAAAAACTTTTTTTTTAGCAAATTTTCTTAAAAGAATTTTATAAAGAAAATTTTCTCATAGTTGTTTGATTGCACGAGAAATAATTTTCTTTTATGGTTCAATCCATGTGCGCATCTAAATCATCGTCGATGTCGGGCCGCTCGATGATGATGTTGGTGACGAAGCCGGAGACGAAGAGAGAAAGAAAGAGTGTATATCCACGAAAGAGTAGCAGAGACCAAGTCTGTTTGGGCACAAGAAATGATCAGTTCGTGAGAGAGATGGAGAGATTCTCAATTTTCCACACTAAAAGATGAGAAAATAAATGAGGAAAATAGGGGAATGTGGTTTTTTTTCTCAGTGCAGTTACAAAGCTATCAAACAATGGAAAAAACGGTTACACAAAAAAAGTAGACAATTTTCTATGATATTTTTCATTTTCTTTGCTATCAAACACACCCTAAGATCAATTGTTATCTGAATAAACATAGACAAAGTGCATCAGAAGGGAAAAAACACACTCGCGCACTGTGACATCGGAGAATTTTATAAAATTGATTAAGCGGCTAATTAAGTATTTTTGGATTTAATTTGATATTTTGGTATCTGAGGTGGGACCCACGTGTTACGGATCGGAGATCATAAATTTTAACATTATTTTTGTGTGTTGTGCGCCTATTTTGATGTATTATACACTATTTCGACGTGAAATAGGGTCAAGTAGAGTGTATACGCGGTGTCTATGAGTTCCGGAGCGTGTTGGGGAATTTTCTCCAATATTTGGTAATTTTTGGAAATTTAATTTGGATATAAACTGAAGAGATAATCACGAAATTAAATAAAATAATTAATAAATTGGTGGGTACCTAGTGACACGCGGGTTTGAGGGTGACACGCGTGGGATGTACAATAGAATGCACGCCCGAGGTTTGTCAGCGCGCGTGGCGAATTTATAGCCGCGGATATATAGGTGTATATATATATATATATATATATATCAAACAATCCTATAGTTTGAGTTAAATTAAAAAGTATACATTGGATTCACCTCGAGATACACGTAGCGTGATCATCGAAGAGGTGAAATGGGTTGAAGAGGATTGGTCTACGCCTCGAGATGCATGCTATCCAATCTCAATGAGAATTAGGGGTGTTTGTTTTTATGTACAAAATCATTTGATCTACCTCGAGATACGCGATATGTATATCAAGGAGATCAAAATAATTGATTCCACAGTGAGTCGGTCAAGAGGCGATGATTATCTAGTTGGTAGCCACTAGATCGACTTCGAGATACACAATACGTATTTCGAAGAAGATTAAAATATATAAAATAAGTGAGTCATTAGATTTGCCTCGAGGTTCATGGGATGCGAGTCTCGAGGAAATTCTAATATATATATATATATTCACAACCGCCTCATTCAATTGTTTTGAGAAAAAGATTGACCTTGAGATATGTACAAAAAGATCAAATTTATATTTTAAATTGAAACCATTAGATTTATCTCGAGATTCGCGTGATACGAATCTTGATGAAATTAAATATAATCTTTAAAAACAAAACATAACAGTTTTATTCATTACGGTGAGATTTAAATAGGGAGAGAGATGGAGGGAGACCGAATCGACAAAGAAAGGAGATGGGATCGAAAATCGTGGTAAGCGATTCGTTGGTTGTGGCATTGTTGTGTATTATTTTTTGTTGATTTCGTTATTGTGACGGTCTTAGTTACCCACAAATTGGGCTCCGCCCTGCCTAAGCCCAAGTTGACCCCCTCCCTCATCGAGCCAGCCTCATAAGGTCAACGCAGGCCTAGTCAGCCTTTAGGTCCATCCATATAAGTAAATTTATAATTTTAAGTCGCGTTATATGTATTTTTCAAGTTTTACAAGTTAGCGGAAGCAATTAATATGTTAAATAACTCAACAATAATGTAAAGGAGTCGAAAAACCTAAATGTGGAACCTTGTAAACATATCTATATCAAACCTGTATATCAAGTGTAAAGTGTATACAAAAGTGATATACAAGTCATAATCATCTCTCCAAACCAATAATGTACCCTAAGAGTGATAAAACAATATATATATATGTAATACAAACAGTCAAAAACCTACAAAAGTGAGTAAGGGAGGGGTCGCGCCGATGTCCTCAAAGTAGATAACCTAATATCGACGCCTTTCCCTTGCTCGACTGCGGATCTGCACTGTGACGGCCCAAACTTCTAAACAGGGCACCGCCCGGCTTAATCCCGTAATCAAGCCTTAATCCTAACCATACAAGACTTAATTATGTATTATTCAACCTTTTGTCCCTATACTCATTCACTACACACGTCCAGATATATTTAGAGGTCAGAGTTAATTAAACTTTTTATCAATTTAATGATATTACCTACTTTAAAGATTATGCAGAAGCTTTTATTATTCAAAATCTTAAGTGTGGAAAACCAGGAAAAATACAGCATCACATGCATGTATATATGGAACTATACACTCAACCCAATGTACAACCCAAAATGTACAGTAAAAACATAAGTAGTAATAATACAACAAAAGTCAAGTCATACAAAAATGAGATAGGAGAATCGCTGAAATGCTTAGAGAAAGTCACCGATCTTCTCCTTCCCCCGCCTGCTGCTGCTCGACGGACCTATACCTACCGTCACAAACTAGACGGTGAGTATAGTAATATTTAAGTAATAACTGGAGAATTCTATGCCACATTTTCAAAATATAAGAATGGTATTTAAAAGCATAAAGTAGCAAAATAATTGCTAAATCAAGTAATGCAAGTAAATACCACAGTTAAAGATGTATAGACTGACACATGCTAAGTCGAGATGATCTATGTTCGGTCGGCGGTGAGAACTATCACCTAACCTTTCCCACTACTATATGGAGCTGCGCTCAACATATCTCACACAAATAGCGGAGCTGTGCTCTACGCTTATACAACATCGGTCTCATTCTTACCGATCACCCCGAGTCCCATAACTCGTATGCCGCGCAAGTGTAGTGGTGAGTGCTGGAACCCCGGTAGACCTATGTCCCCGTGAACCACGCATCTCTCGTGCAATGGACACTAGATAATTCCTACTTTAGTTTTCAAAGACAAATAATTTTAAATCTCTAGGATTCCAATTCTAGATAGGCTACAAAGCCCAAAGGAACATAATACAAGTCTAATCAAATCCAAATTATCCCAATAGCATGCTTTTCGTCAATTCTTTATCAAAAATGACATCAAGAGTAGGAATTAGAATCAATGAAACATTTAACAAGGCATCATGTCACAATATTTAATCATGAATAGACTTAAGAACAACATGATGTGAGATTACAAGTAGCAATGTTTACAAATAGACCAATAAATCAATAAGAGTAAATGAAATGAAATATATAATTTTTACAGCTTTACTTACAATTCACACGCTTGTCCTAGCCTATCCGATATCTCAACACTCCGAAATGCGTTTCCAAACTCCCGAGATCTCCCTTTAGTTCCCTGGAGTTGTTTGATAAGTTTTAGAGTGAGTTCAGACCCATTTATAGTGTTTAAACCATGTTTGGACTTTGCTGATTTTTGTACTAACAGATGCAAGTTAGTGCGCTATTTTACACCTCTAGTGGGCTAATAAGGATTAGCTCGCTAGTTTTAAACATTAGCGCGCTACTTCACATATCTAGCGCGCTAATTAACATTACCGCTCTAGATTATCTACCTAGCGCGCTATGTGTAGCAGAACCTAGAATTCTGCACTTCGAATTCTGGGTTTGTGCGACACAAAGGCCTTGTTTTCACTTTAGGGACCCTCATACACATTACAAGAGGTCCCTAACACCCATCCCAACGTAAAACAACAACAACAACATCAAATTCATGAATTCACAAAGTTTATGGTGTGGAGAAGTTACCTCACTTGATGAACTCCTTCTTCCTCACCAAAGCTTCAATGGATTCTCTCATCTTCTCACCAAATCACTCCAGAAACTCTCACTCCCTTTTTTTCTCCTCTCCTACTGATTTGATGAAGATAAGAAATGAGAATTGTTGACTATTGCTTCATTTGACCATATATATATTGATATATTTAAATGATTATTGTGTGCACACGTATCTCGAGGTTTATCTCATGGACCACCTTGTCCCACTTGTCCCTCAAGTCACCAGTGAGTGACTCCACATGTTGACACCTTGTCTTATGATGAGTTAATGCGTGTCTCGATGCACATCTAATGCTTCTTGTTTTATTTCACCAACTTTAGGCACTTTAATGCTTATATTAAATGTGACCACATTAGCCACTTATAAAACTAACATTAGTTCATATAAATGAAGCTTACCCCATAAGTCGCTACCTCGGTCCCACGTCAACACGCGACTCGAGGTAAGTCCCCGCTCGTCTCGATACCTATTCACGCGTATAAAACTGACTTACTAGTCTACACATATAATAGACTAGGCATACATCACAATAAATATAAAAAATACCTCGGCCCTTGCATCGGTAGATGGACATATCACGGTGTGGGTCCCACAGTACGGGTCGTTGATCCAGTTTAAGGAATTAAACACAGTTAGAGATTTTGGGCCGTTACATGCACTCATTCAAACATAAGAATGAAGAGTCCAGTAAGTAAAAGCCAGTAGGATCTAAACAATAACTCAAGATAAATAAAGCAATAAAAAACTCATGTAGATAGAAAGAAAGATATAAGGAATGCATGACAATAAGACTGAATAATGAAAGTATAATGATAAATGAGTGTTAGAAGAAACAACTAGAGAGGTGCCCAAGTAGTCCAAGACCACCGAGTGCGGGTGCCACAGGGTCGGGGTCATAGAGTCGCGGCAACGCCAAGCGGACTTTGGTCCTACGACGAGGCAGCGCATGCCGTACCTAGACCGTCGCGAATGAGGGGTATCAACGGTGCCTCGGATAAAACAAATCTCATCCCAACCAAACAATCCATTGAATCGAGGTCATGGCTCCAGTACCAAACCGACAACCACTCCAATCAGAGACACCTTCTTGACTTAGTTGGCCATCGTACACTCATATTGGAGTGGGAATTCCAAGAAAGGTAAGATAATGCAATAACAATATAATATAAAGCTCATTGAATTACTGTACATTTCCTAGCTGGTTTCAGATCCACGGTAATAAGCTCTCTCGCGGCTCCAACACAACCTCGAACTAACCCCGATTTCCAACTCTTGCTCGCTAAGTCCCTGACATCATTTTAGTTGGTTTCGGTGTGATAAAGTTTGTTTCTCTTACTAATAATCTATTAAGTATAATTCAGTCCATAGTATGATTTACTTTTTATTATTGTCCTTTTATTATCTAAAGGTGTAGAGGTTATACAAATACACCTAATGTCTTAGACATAAATATGTATGTATGTATGTATGATATATAAATATATTTAACCACTTAATGCATCAATAGATTTGTACAAACTTATTTTAGGAATCTTATCATTTATTACTATTATTATTTTAACACTAGATTAATCTTTGGTCACATAAAAATTCACTTTTACTTATATACAATAGTAAATTATTTGATTAGCTTACTTAGGCACATCAAAGTAGCTTATATACACATTTTTGTCTTACAATCAACTTAGGCTTTTTCTTTCAATTAAATTCATGCCCTTTAATTTATTTAAATGATTTAGTTGTAATTATTCCATTAACTTATTAAAAGTCATTAATTTATACAAGTAAATTAATTCATTTGTCTTTAGGCCTAATTGTCTTTATTTAACAACTTAGGCATATTAGATAAATATAATTAGCTTACTTTATTTATTTGACTTAGGTACTCGCTGTGATACATGTTATAATATTTTTTTTGCCTCTCATGCGTATCCTTCAGCTCAATCTGATCAGTCGTATCTTCTCTGTGTAATCCACTACAATCTCTGGCCCAATAATTGCTAAATCATCGGGCTCTGCCCAGGAAGATGGAGATCTACACAGTCTATCGTAGAGTGCCTCAAACGGTGCCATACCAATACTGGCCTGATAACTGTTATTGTAGGTAAACTCACACAAATGAAGATACTCTTCCCATGATCCACCGTACTCTAACACACACATCCTCAGCATATCCTCGAGAATTTGAATCTGTCTCTGACTATCTGTCAGTCTATAGATGATAAGTTGTACTGAGATCCAACCGCGTGCCGAACTGTGCCTGCATGCTCTGCCAAATCTGATATGTAAACTGTGGCCCCCTGTCTGACACAATCGATAACGGAACGCCATGTAGTCAAACAATCTCTCGCTCGTACAAACTCACCAACCTATCCACCCGATGTGTGGTAGAGATCGGTAAGAAGTACGCAGACTTCGTCAACCTGTCCACAATCACCCATATACTATCATGTTCGCGCTGAGATCGAGGAAGGCCACTGACGAAACCCATTGCAATATGCTCCCATTTCCACCGAGGAATGGGAAGTGGATGTAATAACCCACCGGGCCTCCGATGCTCAGCCTTAACTCGTTGGCATACCTCACACGCTTGAACGTAATCATAAACATTGGTCTTCATCCTCGGCCACCAGAAAAGAAGACGCACATCAACATAAAACGTGAGCGGTGAGCCTTATCAAGTATCTCATCACGTAACTCAGTCACTGATGGAATCCGCAGTCGACCTCTAAATCTCAGGCATGAGTCTATCGACTGACTCCAATCTGGATGATCCAGACTTTGAGCAAACTCTAAAAACCTCTGGTACTGCTCATCTGCCTGTTGACCCTCAGGTACACTCTGAATCGACACTGTTTGAGTCTTCATCTGCCCACAAATCAACACTCTGGTACTAGTTGGGATATCAACAGAATACATCGACTCGACCGCCTTGAGTAACCCATACTTATGTGTCATGTGGCAAGTAACAATATATGAGTTTGCTCCTTTGCGGCTCAATGCGTCTGCAAAAACATTGGTCCTCTCGGGTTGTATTCCAATGAGAAGTCATAGTCCTTGAGAAACTCAAGCCAACGTCTCTGTCGCATGTTCAACTCTTTCTGGGTGAAGAGGTACTTCAAACTCTTGTGGTCAGTAAACAGCACAAACTTTTCTTCATAGAGATAATGACGCTCAATCTTTAATGCAAAGACCACTACAGCTAACTCCAAATCATATGTAAGGTAGTTATTCTCTTGAATCTTCAGCTGTCGGGACGCGTAGGTAATCACTATACCGCCCTGCATTAAAATATAGCCCAAACCGACCGTAGAAGCATCAGTGTTCACCTCAAAACCCTTCCTTGACTCGGGTAGTACCAAAACTGGTGCGGTAGTCAATCTTTCCTTTAAAGTCCTGAAGGCTTGCTCACAACAGTCATACCACTGAAAACTCGTATCATTCTTCGTCAATTGCGTCATTGGCGCCGAAATCTTTGAGAAGTCTTGAACAAAACGCCTGTAATAGCTTGCCAACCCTATGAAACTACGGATGTTTGTCACTGATCGCGGTGGAGGCCAATCTATCATAGTTCTGATCTTAGTGGGGTCCACTGACACTCTGCTGGCTCCGAAGATATGCCCAAAAATTTCGACCTCTGTAAGCCAAAACTCACACTTATTGAACTTTCCATATAATCTGTGCGCCCTCAAAGTCTGTAAAATCATCTTGAGGTGCTCCTTGTGATCCTCGCGGGTCTTGGAGTAGATAAGGATGTCGTCGATGAACACAATGATGAACATATCCAAATATTCTCTAAACACTCGATGCATGAGATCCATGAACATCGATGGGGCGTTAGTCAACCCAAAAAGCATGACTGTAAACTAGTAATGCCCGTATCGTATGCGAAAAGCAGTATTCTCCCTATCCTCTACTATAATCCTCAGCCGATGGTACCCAGATCTCAAATCAATCTTGGAGAACCACTGTGCTCCTGTCAGCTAGTCGAACAAGTCGTCAATGCGAGGAAGTAGATACTTGATCTTCAATGTAGCCCTGTTGAGCTGTCTGTAATCAATGCATAATCTCAGGCTGCCATTTTTCTTCTTAACAAAAAAGACTAGCGCGCCCCAAGGCGACATGCTCGAGTGGATGAACCCTAACTACAACAACTTATCAAGCTGTCCTCTCAGCTCCTCTAGCTCATTCAGAGCCATCCAATACGACAGAATAAATATAGGTTTGGTCAGCGTCTATATCAGCTATGCCCCCAGCATAGTCCATCAATTGCAAGTATCGACCAATATACTACATCACTGTCTCGCTGGTAGCCTGTCAAAGATTCTGAAACTTTGTCCTCTTCATGTTCCAGATCGAAGAAGGGAAATACTTATGGTTGAATCTTCCATTGAACTCATCCCAGTCCTTGGGCTTCCCTTTCGTAGCCACCATGCTACGCCACCAAACATCAACCTCTTCAAACAACGATGCTGATGAGATGCTCGGTCTCATATGATCCGGTGTAGCTAAGACATCATGGATCTTCTCACGACTCCTTATAAACTTCTCTGCCGCTCCGATATCCATACCACCGTGAAACTTCTCCGGGTGATGTCTCTGAAACTCGCGAGAGTGCCTCGCCTCGGCCGTCACCCGAGTACTCGCATTAGTGGGCGTGCTCGGCATACCCTCCGCCGGTGTATCCGACGTAGGTGGTACTCTCTCAACCTGAACTTGAACCCCCTCCTTAATCACATGTCTTGTCGGCGCTGTAGGAGCCGTAAGTGTCCTGTACTATAGGCGCACTCCTGCCCTGAGTGATTGGTGATGCGGACGTATAAGGTGATGGTGTAGCTTGTGCCCTCAACAGTCGAAGAATCTCTTGAAGTTGCTAGCCATATGAGGTGACCAGCTGGGACATCTCATCTAACCTCTTACACCCGGACTGCTATCGTTGATCTCGGGCTAATCGGCTATCGCGATCTGCAAAGAATGCGATTCCTCGCTCATGACATAGCTATCGATAGTAGTAATATACAATACATCAAATAACTCATATAGTCCAATTTTGATTTCCCCAACTCTCCTCACTTCCCAACTAAGACTTAAGTCAGGATCATAGGGTTCCACTCTAAGCTCCAACCTTGTCTTAACTCTATTATTGATTTGTGTCTTATGTTGGTTGTGGGTTGTTCTTGAGTTTACACCTAGCTCTAATCTAAACTGACACTCTGATACCAACTATGACGACCCCAGTTCATAACCCAAACTAGGCCCGGCCAGGCATAAATTTATGTAGACCCGAGTCAATCCTCGCAATTTCGACTCAAGCCTAGTTAGCCTTCCTAACCATTTTTTCATTACAAGGCAACGAAATATAACATTTATAGTGAGTTATTCAAATTTGTAAGTTATCAAAGGTTATGCGGAAGCGATTTCAACTTAAACAAATTTAAATAACTATAAACCAATCAGCCAGGACATCCTAGAGTGTGGAAACCCCCCATAACACAATCAACATGTATAATAAATAAAGGAAAGATAAATAATATCATATACATGTCCCAAAGTATCTCACAAAACCCATATACCCCATATGATAAAAACAATATACATAAGTAATACAAAACCTACAAAAGTATGAGACGGAAGGTCGCTCCAAAGTCCTCACCATAGATCTCCCAGTCCTGGCCCAATTCCCTTACTCGACCGCGGATCTGCACTCAGTCAAACACAATAATGACGAGCCTAGATTAGTAATGCCAGTAGGATACTAAACAACATTTCGAAATAAATAAATCAGTCTACATTCATGAAGATAGAAAGAAATGTATAAGGACGCATGAATAAATACAAGACAATACATAAATCAAAAGCAATCGATACACGAGTGTCCATGGATGCAAACAGAGAGGTGTAAGTAGTCCCGACCAACAGGTCGTTGAGTCTTGGCAAACCATCAAGACTCGGGTTCTAGGACTTGGTACACTCGCAAGCCCTAAACCCATGAGATAGTGAGACTTCCTGGGACAACCACGCTAAGAACTTGCACCCCGTCAAGAATCATTATCCTGTGCTGTGCATCCCGAGGTCATTACTATGGTATGTTACCTCAACCAGCCACTCCTTCCAAGGATCACCGTTGACTCACTTGCCCTCAGACAACTCAATCAGAATAGAATTCCAAGGATAGATAACAAAGCAATGAACAACAATATTCAAAAGCTTAAAATGAAATACTGTGCATTTTCTAGTTGGTTTACTTACATCGGATCTACACAATCACGCCCTCGCGGCTCTTACACGCTCCCAAAACTGACACCCAGTACACGACAGTGCTCTCCAAGGCTCCTGGTATCAATTTACATTAAATTAGGAGTATTTGAGCCTTTTTAGTAAAGTTCAAATTCTTAAATCCCAAAATAGTTTAAAATAGAGAATTTATTTAATTTCTTAACTTTAAGCATTAACTCAAGCAACAAAACCAAAGAAAGTTAAGAGTTATTTACCTAAATTAGTCAAGATCTCCAATGAAGCAAATGATGAGCTATTCTTCCATCCCCAATATACCGTTTGCAGCAAGAGAGAAAATGAGAGTTTTTACTCTCTCTATCTCTCTCACTTTACTTCAATGGTTAAAGTGACCAATTAATCTCGACCATACATTTTCTTTAGTTTAATTCTTTTTTCTATTGGTGAATGGATATGGTTGAACCATAGCCACACATCTATTTGCACATACGTATCTCGAGACATGTCTATTGGTGTATGTTGAAACACTTGTCTCACTAACCACTCCTAATTGACACCAATAGTTAACTGCTTTTGTCTCTAGATTATTCAATGAACGTCTCGATGCACATCATGTGGCTATTTAATTTGCTACACTAACGTAGGCCCATTAATTGTATACTAAGTATTACAAGCATCAACCAAAAATAACATACCTCGGTGTCGACGCCCGAGAATTGGACATGCGTATCACGACAATTGGGTCCCACGTATGACTTTGAAATGGCACGTGACACGGTTTAGGTTTTAGGGTCGTTGCAAAATCAATAAGAATCAAAAGCATGGATAAGAATTCAATTATGAGAAATTATTATGGAGACGGCGTAGAACATGCCTAGAGACCATATGAATTTTTAAATTCCTTATTGTCTTCAAGCTTTCCCCAACTCCATTAATGGTGGGATTCCTTCCATTTTCTTTCTAGAGCTCTTAGAAATGAATTTGAATTAAGTCCCTAATGACTTCTACCCCTTTATACATTTATTTGAAAATTCATTAGTGATGGATTAATTAAGCTAACCTAGCTTAATTAAGTCTAAATCCAAGCTCTCCATCTCAATTCTACATATGCCAAGTGTCCTACAAAGTGTAAAATGACAATTTTGCCCTTAGTTCATCCATGTATTTTTCATGCAACCAATACACTTACATAGATTATGTGACCTTATTTTTCAACATATTTACCAAGCATACCATAGGCCTTTGAATTTAAATTGGTTCCTTAATATGAATGAAGGAAAATCTTACATTAATTTTAATCTTCCACAGTATGCCTCTCGAGGTACATCATATGCCTTATTTCATTTCTATACTATAATCATAAGTTATTTAGATGTGCATTGTAATAATATAGTAATGTTGTAATTTAAATAAAAATTTGAACTTAGGTTATTCTCTTAATTAAATAGCATTATAGTCCTATAACTATTTTTGTCCTATCTTATTGACTACTCGTACCTAGGTACCCATAATATATATGCATACCAACCATCAAATCTTGCTTGTATTTCAACGCAATCGGACTAATAATTAACTGAAATTCGATATTTTTGAGTATAAAATAAATACTACACATACCATACACAAATAATCGACTCTCGAGGGTTGACCAAGTACGCCATGTTAGATAAAGTCCTCGATAGAGTCCTGCTGTGACACGTGGCACGAGTTCAAATATTCGGGTCCTTACAACCTTCCCAACTAATAAGAATTTCGTCCTTGAAATTGAAATAACTTAAAGTAGAACTTACTGGAATCAAAATAGGTCAGGGAAGATCTTACGCATATAGGACTCCAACTCCCCGGTTAGTTCCTCGTCCCCGTGATATTGCCACTTGACATGTACTGAAGGTATTTCCTTATTCCTCATTACCTTCATCTTACGGTCCAATATCTGAATCGAATGCTCCTCATAGGTGATGTCCTCTCTGAGGCCTATTTGGTCCAAATCCACTATCGGTCGCCTGCCTCCTCTCAACCTATCTAATATAAGCATCGAGATATGAAACATAAGGTGAATCCCGACTAACTGTGGTGGTAGATCTAACTCATATGCAACCTTGCCAATTTTACTCTTGATCTTGAATGGACCGATGAACCTAGGCGCGAGCTTTCATTTGATTCCAAATCTCTTGTGATCCTTTGAGAGGTGCAACCTTCAAATACACATAGGATCCCTCGTCATACTTTAACTTGCTGTGGTACTTGTCGTAGTATTTTTTTCTGTCTCTCTTACACACCCTTCAAACGTAGTCTGATTTTTTGTATCTTCTCTATGTGATCCACTACAATCTCTAGACCAATAGCTTCCACATCATCGCGCTCTGCCCAACATGATGGATATTTACACGACTTATCGTAGAGTGCCTCAAACGGTCCCATTCCAATACTGGCTTGATAACTGTTATTGTAAGCAAACTCACATAGATGAAGATACTCATCCCATTAACCGCCGTACTCTAGTACACACATCCTCAACATGTCCTCAAGCACCTAGATCAGTCGCTCCAACTGTCCATCAGTCAGTTGATGGTAGGCTATACTCATATCTAACTGCGTGCCAAACTGTGCCTGCATGCCCTGCTAAATTTGTGACATTGTGGACTATCTCTCACTCATATAAACTGGCCAACCTATCCATTCGATGTGTAGTATAGATCGGTAGGAAGTGCGCGGACTTAGTCAAGCTGTCCACAATTACCAATATACTGTCGTTTCTACACTAAGGCCGAGGTGATCCACTAACGAAGTTAATTGCAATATGCTCCACTTCCACCGAGGAATGGGAAGTGGCTATAGTAGTCCACAAGGCCTCCGATGCTCAGCCTTAACTCACTGACATATTTCGCACACTCTAACATAATAAAAAACACCGGTTTACATCCCAGGCCACTAAAAATGACGTCACATGTCCGCTTACATCTTGGTATGACCCGGATGAACCATACAAGTGAGCGGCGAGCCTCCAGAATTTTGTCCTCTCGAATCTCAACCATTGATGGAATCCATAAGTGTCCTCTAAATCTCAGGCATGAGTCTGTCAACAGACTCCACTCTAGATGATCTGGACTTTGAGCCATCTTACTAAACCTCTGATAGAGCTCTTCAACCTGTTGCCTCTGAAATACACTCTCAACTGACACTATTTGAGTCCTCATCTGACCACAAATCACTGCCTCAACAACTACTAGAATCACTGCTGAATAAAGTGTGTTGGTCGCCTCGAGTAATGCGTACTCATGTGTCATATGACATCTCACAATCTCTGCGTCTGACCCCCTCCTGCTTAAAGCATCCACCACTACATTAGCCTTCCTTAGATGGTACTCCAATGAAAAATCATAATCCTTCAGGAACTCCAACCATCTCCTTTGTCTCATGTTCAGTTCTTTCTGGCTGAAAAGGTATTTTAGACTCTTGTGATCAGTGTATAGAGTGAACCTGTCACCGTTCAAGTAATGACGCCAGATCTTCAGTGTAAATAATACATCAGCTAGCTCTAAATCATATGTTGGGTAGTTCTTCTCATGAATCTTGAGCTGTCGGGATACGTAGGCTATCACTCTATTGTCTAGCATTAAAACACAGCCCAAACTAACCCTAGAAGCATTGATGTTCACATTGAAGCCCTTCGCCATCTCTGGTAGCACTAACACCTGCGTTGTAGTCAGTTTCCACTGGAAACTGACTTCCTTCTTTGTCAACTATGTCATCGGCACGGTAATCCTCGAGAAATCTTGCACAAAATACCGGTAATATCTTGCCAATCCTAAAAAGTTGCAGATGTTTATAACTGATGTCGGTGTAGGCCAATCAATTATTACTATAATCTTAGAAGGGTCCACTAACACTCCACTAGCTCTGACAATATGTCCGAAAAACCCAACCTCAATAAGCCAAAACATGCACTTGCTGAATTTGACATACAGTCAATGCTCCCTCAAAGTCTGCAATATCGTCTTGAGGTGCTCCTCGTGATCCTCACGAGTCCTAGAATAGATGAGAATGTCATCAATGAACACTATCATGAATCTATCCAAATGCTCTCTCAATACTCAGTGCATCAGATCCATAAACATCACCAGGGCATTCGTCAGCCCAAAGGGCATGACAATGAACTGGAAGTGCCCATATCTTGTGCGAAAAACTATTTTCTCCCTATCCTCGTCTCTGATCCTGAATTGGTGGTAGCTGAATTTCAAGTCAATCTTAGAGAACCACTATGCTCCTCTCACCTGATCAAACAAGTCATCTATACGAGGAAGTGGACACTTGTTCCTCATTGTGACCGTGTTCAGTTATCTATAGTCTATGCAAAGTCTTAAACGGTCGTCCGTTTTCTTGATGAACAGTACTGGAGCTCCCCATGGCGATATACTCGGGTTAACGAATCCTAATCGTAACAACTCATCATGCTGGGTCCTCAACTCCTTGAGCTCTCTTAGTGCCATCCTATACGACGGAATCGATATTGGTTTGGTCCCCTGGACCAAGTCTATAATGAAGTCGATCTCTATCGTTGGGGGTAATCCAGGTAGATCATGGAGAAAAACATCCAGAAACTCACATGCAACTGGTACCTCCTCTATCCTAGTCTCAACGCTCTTTTTCATAGTCATGACGCTGGCCAAAGTCTTAACATCGATACTTGTAGCCACTTGGCTTCTAGTAATCGGTAAGGTAGTCGAAATCCCCTAGAAGCTGAAATTTGCTTGATCTAGAAGAAAAAATGTAACGACCTTGTTGAAACACTCCAGCTGAGCGTGGTATGCGGCTAACCAATCCATGCCTAGTAAGGCATCAAACTCTAGGAACTCCAATACCCTCAAGTCTTCGGGCATTTCCTAGTCCTCTATCTCAACTAAGCAGTTAACACTTAGTAAGTTCAGGTATATCTTGTCTCAGCAGTCGTGCTGAGGATCAAAGGTCTCTCTAACCTAATGGGTATCTGTCCCAACTCATCAAACCATACGACCAGAAATGAAAGACACAGTAAATCCCAAATCAATTAAAGTATGCATAAATCAACAACAAATGTAAATCATACCCTCAACCAAGTTACGGGTGGTGGCTGGATCCGGCGCAACGACGACATGAACCTGCTCTTGTCCCTGTTGCGAGTGTCCTCTACCCAATTATGGATAAGTACTTACAAAGTGTCCTATCTATCCATACTTAAAGAAACCTCTATGTGGCCCTGACCCTGGTGGAAGTCTCTGTCCCTGTGACTGAGTGGACCCTGCCCATGTCCTTACCTCTGCCCTAGACTACTGCCTTTGCCTCCGCTATCTATCTGCTGATACTACTGCCGAGGTACTAATAGTGCCGACTGCTCTGGTAGGCTAGCGTAGGCACGTGCTGGTGCAGAAGGTACTGGCACTATACATGCTGGGTGTGATGGTGGTGCAATAGACCCTACATTTTGAGCCCTAGCATCTCTCGGCCTGAATGGTCGGTGCCTCTTCCTCTTCCTATCATCCCTTAATCTGTACTCTGACCGAGCTGGGGCTGGTGCTGCTATGACCTCATCGGGGTGTGTGGTCAAGTATGTCTCTCTGACCACGCTCCTTTCATATGCAACCTGTAAGTTCCCTGGCTCAGTAGTGACTACGATGCCTCTAATGACTCTCAACAGCCCCTCCATGAAGTATTGTGCCTGGTCGGCGTATGTGTCGGCTATACCTCTGACATACTCCAACGACTACAAATATATGCCCATATATTGCATGATCGACTCCCTAGTGTATTGTTGGATGCTCAGAAACTCGACCATTATCAACTTCAGAATCGAAGGCGAAAATCACTTCTGATTAAACCGCCTCTTGAACTCTGCCCAATCCTTGGGCTTACCCTAGGTAGCCACCATATTACGCCACCATGTATCAACCTCTCCAAACATTTGCCCTGATGATATACTTGGTCTCATGCGTTCCGGTGTGGCCAAGATGTATATCTTCTAGTGCCTCTTCATAAATCTCTATGCCTCTTCGAGACTCATGCCCTCATAAAACTCAACTGGTTTATGTATCAGGAACTCTTGCAACTGTCTCGCCTCAGCTATCACCTAAGTGCTCATCTCGCTAGGCGTAGTTGGAGTAGTCTCTAACAGAGTAAGGGTGTAAGTAGTACTGCCTGTGTCTATACTGACACTATCTCAGCTATCACGGGTCTTATCGGTACGATGGGAGCCACTATAGTGGCCTTTACAGTGGATGCACTCCCCTCAGGAGCAAGGGACGTTGTTGTCGTAACTGGAGACGGTGATGGTGTAGACTATGTCCTCAATAGCTTGAGGATCTCTTTAAGCTTATGGTTGTGAGATGTGACTAACTGGGACATCTCATCTAGCCTCCCCCGTACATTTGAATTACCACCGCTACTGTTAGCCTCAAGATGATCAGCCATCGCGATATGCAAAGAAGGCGGGTTCTGGATTAGTTTATAGCTCTCAGTAATAATTTAATACAATACGACAAATAACATATATAAATTCAAGTTTAATTTCCCCAAGTCACCTCATTTCCAACTAAGACTTTAAGTCAATATCATATGCCTCCACTCTAAGTTCCAACCGTGTCCTAACTCTATTATTGATTTGTGTCTTATAATGGTTGTGGGTTGTTATTAAGTTTACACCTAGCTCTTATTTAACCTGATGCTCTAATACCAACTATGACAGCCCCAATTACCCACAAACTGGGCCTCGACCAGCCTAAGCCCACATAGACCCCCCGAGCCAGCCTCATAAGGTCAACGCAGGCCTAGTTAGCCTTTAGATCCATCCATATAAGTAAATTCATAATTTTAAGTTGAGTTATTAGTATTTTTCAAGTTTTACAAGTTAGTGGAAGCAATTAATTCATTAAATAACTAAACAATAATGTAAAGTAGTGGGACAACCTAAATGTGAAACCTCGTAAACATGTCTATATCAAACCTGTATATCAAGTGTAAAGTGTATACAAAAGTCATATAAAAGTCATAATCATCTCTTAAAACCCATAAAGGACCCAAAGAGTGACAAAACAACATATATATGTAATACAAACAGTCAAAAACAAACAAAAGTGAGTAAGGGAGGGCCGCTCCGATGTCCTCTTACTATAACGGCGCCTTTCCCTTACTCGACCGCAAATCTACACTCATTCAAACACACGAATAAAGAGTCCAGTAAGTAAAAGCCTATAGGATTGAAACATTACTTCAAGATAAATAAAGCAGTCTAAAACTCATGCATATAGAAAGAAAGATATAAGGAACACATGATAATAAGACTGAATAATGAAAATACAATGATAAACGAGTGTTAAAAGAAGCAAGTAAAGAGGTGCCCAAGTTGTCCAAGACCACCGAATATGGGTGCCATAGGGTCGGGGTCATAGAGTCACGACAACGCCAAGCAGACTCGGGTCCTAGGACGCGGTGGCGCCTGCTGTACCTAGACCATCGCGAATGAGGGATATCAACGATGCCTAGGATAAAACACATCTCATCCCAACCAAACAATCCAATGAATCAAGGTCATGGCTCTGGTAACTAGTCAACAACCACACCAATCAGAGACACCTTCTTGACTCATTTGGCCCTCGTACACTCATATTGGAGTGGGAATTCCAAGAAAGGTAAGATAATGCAATAGCAATAAAATGTAAAGCTCATTGAATTACTGTACATTTCTTAGTCGGTTTCGGATCCATGCTAATACGCTCTCTCGCAGCTCCAACACGACGCCGAACTAACCCCCGATTTTCAACTCTAGCTCGTTAAGCCCCTGACATCATTTTAGTTGGTTTTGGTGTGTTATAGTTTGTTTCTCTTACTAATCATCTATTAAGTGTAACTCAGTCTATAATATGATTTGCTTTTTATTATTGTCCTTATATTATATAAAGGTCTAGAGGTTATACAAATACACCTAATGTCTTTTACATATATATGTATGTATATAAATATATATAACCCCTTAATGCATCAATAGATCTGTACAAACTTATTTTAGGAATCTTATCATTTATTACTATTATTATTTTAACACTAGATTAATCTTTGGTCACATAGAAATTCACTTTTACCTATATACAATAGTAAATTATTTGATTAGCTTACTTAGGTACAACAAAGTAGCTTATATACCCATTTTTGTCTTACAATCAACTTAGACTTTTTCTTTCAATTAAATTCAAGCCCTCTAATTTATTTAAATGATTTAAGTGTAATTATTCCATTAACTTACAAAAAGTCATTAATTTATACAACTAAATTAATTCATTTGTCTTTAGGCCTAATTGTGTTTATTTCACAACTTAGGCATATTAGATAAATAGAATTAGCTTACTTTAGGCCTAATTGTCTTTATTTCACAACTTAGGCATATTATATAAATAGAATTAGCTTAATTTATTTATTTGACTTAGGTACTTAAGTATTTCTAATTAATACAAAGTTATTAGCTAAATCAATGTTTTACTCAAATTTCCAATTCTCAAATAATTTAATCTTAGCTATTGAATATGCCATCCATCTATGCATAATTTCTTTTATTAGTACACATTAATTTGGATCAACCTTAAACATTCAAGAATGCCATGCATGAATTTAGTTGATCAATATACATATGTGTTTGTTGTTGATTAATTAAAGGGGATGCAAGCAAGATTAGGAAGATGAGAGTATGAACAAGTAGCTTGCATGAAGAAGATCATCATTAAAAAGAAACAAATCAATAAGAATCAAAAGAATGAATAAGAATTCAAATATGAGAAATTATTATGGGGAAGGTGTAGAACATGCCTTGAGACCATATGAATTTTTATATTCCATGTTGTCTTCAAGCTTTCTCCAACTCCATTAATGGTGGAATTCCTTCCAATTTTCTTTCTAGAGCTCTTAGAAATGAATTTGAGTTATGTCCCTAATGACTTCTACCTCTTTATACATTTATTTGAAAATTCATTAGCGATGGATTAATTAAGCTAACCTAGCATAATTCAGTCTAAATCCAAGCTCTCCATCTCATTTCTACATATGCCAAGTGTCCTACAAAGTGTAAAATAACAATTTTGCCCTTAGTTAATCCATGTATTTTCCATGCAACCAATACATTTACAAAGATTAAGTGACCTTATTGTTTAACATATTTACCAAGCATACCATAGGCCTTTGAATTTTAATTGGTTCCTTAATATGAATGAATGAGAATTTTACATTAACTTCAATCTTCCACAGTACGCCTCTCGAGGTACATCATATGCCATATTTCATTTCTACACTATAATCATAAGTTATTTAGATGTGCATTGTAATAATACGCCACGTTAGATAAAGTCTGTGTCAGAGTCCTACAGTGACATGTGGCATGAGTTAGAATACTCTAGTCGTTATAGTTATGTTGTGCCGTTGTTAATAGTGGAAGGGAGTAGGAGATTTGGAACATTGAAGGAGGAGAGGTCGTGAGGGAAAAAAAGGAAGAAGATGACCGAGAAGGAGAAGACGATGGGGTTAGGGTTGGGAGCCCAACCCCAATCGAAGAAAATTAAAAAAAAATATTTCGTTGGAACAGAGAACCAGGTCGTGAGGAGGAAGATGGGGTTTGGTACCCCAGACCGAACCGAACCGGTTGTCTGGTTCAAGGGTCAAACCTTCATCATTTGAAATATATATATATATATATATATATATATATATATGTTTAAAACATTAGAAAAAATCCATAAAAACTAGAGAAAATTGAAAAAATAGGAATTTTGGATAAATTAATAGAAATTGGGGGTTTTTATGAAAAATGAGGATTTTGGAATTTTATCGAAGATTTATATCGAGTATTTTCCTTGTAGTGTGTGCTACGATGCTCGAAAATATTCAAAATTTGGAAAATTACTTTAAAGCTTAGTCTAAGTTAATTCTTGATTTTGAATCACAATTTGGAGTCAAAATTGGGATCCAGACATCCGAAGAGTTGATTTGGAGGGATTCCGGTTTTCGAGTTAAGTAGAACGAATAAATATATAAAAATTAGAAAGATTATATTTAAGCCTAGACAACGTAATTTTCGATGCCGAACAATAATTATGAGTCAAAAATAAAATTCAGGCATTAGAGAATTTATTTTAGTAGTATTTTAGGGGTTTTAGGACGCGATTAGGTCAATTAAATTGCAAATAATTAAAAAAAATGGTGAAGTTATTGTGGAGTCTTACAAGACGCATTAATAAATTGTAAAATCGCAATTGGGGCCCTGTGTGGACTAGTTCACCGACTTGGAGCACAATGGAGTTGCGATATCGCGTTTGTAAGGTTAAGTAAATCGCATAGTAACCTTTTCATTGTATGATTATAATTTCATATAAATTGCATTGATTTTGATATTGCATTTTTGTTGTACATGCATATACGAGTTAGGAGGATAAGGTGATTTGAGTCTCCTTATAGTGTCTACCTTACTATATTTATAGGGTAGAACTATTTAGTGTCTAGCTGACTGTGTGCATAAGGTATATTAAACTACCAGATTGTGTATACAAGGTAGAACTTATAGTGTTTACCTAACTGTGTACAGGGTAGAACTATATTATGCTTGAGGGGCTACAGTCACTGATACTTTGCATCACATGATTATCATGAGATCACGTTGAACATATCATACTTTTATAGACTAGAGGAACGAGACTCGTTTGGTTATCCTCTTTGAGCATGAGTCCTTATTATTGTTTACTTATCACTTTTAGAGAACGTTATCTAATTGTGGTCGGATAATAAAAATGGGAGGGATTGTATTTAAATTCCTTGGATTATATTCTTCGTTTAATCTCTTGGATTATTATGCATTTGATAATTACAGGTGTATTGGATAGTGTGGGATTTACTTATCTGACATTATCGAATTTTTATAATTGGATACTGACAGGTTCTAGCATCAACAAGGGAAAGGGAAAGCTTTCCGACTAAATGTGACTAGTCTAGTTCTTTTCTATATGTATTTATTGATTTTTGAATATATTGTATTATATAAATGAGTTTTTGCGTTCGAGTGTGATTAAGATCTTAATATTAATTGTTTAATGATGGAGAGGTGAAAGCTGCTAGATTATCAAGGGATTAAGGTAATCTAGGCCGGTCAGAAGCCCTAATTAAGCGAGTTCTAACAATGTTGGTATCAGAGCTTAGGTTTGACACAATTGAGAATAAATGACTAATTAGTTGGGAAGTAACGCGATGTAACGGGGTTTAAAAGTTTAAAAACTTTATTATTGTGTTATATTTATGTTGTATGTATGTATTATTGCTAGATATGTGATATGAAGTTTATTTTTCTTGTCCGTTTGATAGTTAACTCATAAGATAGTACGAGTAAGACTATAAACGGATAATTATATGTGAGAATAAACTTATGAAACGAAACTGAGCGTGACTGGATGTGAAATAAACTTATGAAGTCGAAATTCACACAGATGTTATAAGTAATTCAATATTTATATAACTGATGAAAGTATCAGTTATGAAACCAATAGGAAATTAGTTAAAATAGAAGTCTAAATGATTCATGTATGTAAATACTAAACATGATTTTCTTGGAAATCGAAAGTATCAAACAATTACAATTTTTAAACGCTCAGGAAAACATTAAAATCAACTTAAATTAAGTCTCAATTGATTGAGAATCGTTTGGAAAACGTGATATGAAATTAGGACTTTTGGGAAACACAAGATATGGGTATCTTGGGTTTTAGAATAAGGTTCTAGATTATCAAGAGATTAAGGTAATCTAGGTCGGTCAGAAGCCCTAATTAAGTGAGTTCTAACAATGTTGGTATCGGAGCTTAAGTTTGGCACAAATGAGATTAAATGAGTAATTAGTTGGGAAGTAACGCGATGTAACGGGGTTTAAAAGTTTAAAAACTTTATTATTGTGTTATATTTATGTTGTATGTATGTATTATTGCTAGATATGCGATATGAAGTTTATTTTTCTTGTCCGTTTGATAGTTAACTCATAAGATAGTACGAGTAAGACTATAAATGGATAATTATATGTGAGAATAAACTTATGAAACGAAACTGAGTGTGACTGAATGTGAAATAGACTTATGAAGTCGAAATTCACACAGATGTTATAAGTAATTCAGTATTTATATAACTGATGAAAGTATCAGTTATGAAACCAATAGGAAATTGGTTAAAAGGGAAGTCTAAATGATTTATGTACATAAATACTAAACATGATTTTCTTGGAAATCGAAAGTATCAAACAATTACAATTTCTAAACGCTCGGGAAAACATTAAAATCAACTTAAATTAAGTCTCAATTGATTGAGAATCATTTGGAAAACGTGATATGAAATTAGGACTTTTGTGAAACACAAGATATGGGTATCTTGGGTTTTAGAATAAGGTTCTAGATTATCAAGAGATTAAGGTAATCTAGGCCGGTCAGAAGCCCTAATTAAGTGAGTTCTAACAATGTTGGTATCGGAGCTTAAGTTTGGCACAATTGAGAATAAATGAGTAATTAGTTGGGAAGTAACGCGATGTAACGGGGTTTAAATGTTTAAAAACTTTATTATTGTGTTATATTTATGTTGTATGTATGTATTATTGCTAGATATGCGATATGAAGTTTATTTTTCTTGTCCGTTTGATAGTTAACTCATAAGATAATACGAGTAAGACTATAAATGGATAATTATATGTGAGAATAAACTTATGAAACGAAACTGAACGTGACTGGATGTGAAATAGACTTATGAAGTCGAAATTCACATAGATGTTATAAGTAATTCAATATTTATATAACTGATGAAAGTATCAGTTATGAAACCAATAGGAAATTGGTTAAAAGGGAAGTCTAAATGACTCATGTACGTAAATACTAAACATGATTTTCTTGGAAATCGAAAGTATCAAACAATTATAATTTTTAAACGCTCAGCAAAACATTAAAATCAACTTAAATTAAGTCTCAATTGATTGAGAATCGTTTGGAAAACGTGATATGAAATTATGACTTTTGGGAAACACAAGATATGGGTATCTTGGGTTTTAGAACAAGGTTAGTACCAGTTTGATGGTTAACTCGTGAAGACCTATTCTATAAAATATTGGTTTAATTCATAACCAATTGATGGTTGCTTCTGAAAATAGTCTCAACAAGGAAACAAGACATAAGTGGTTATCGAAAACGTAAAATGGTAATTGATTAGAAAAATTTAATCTTGACTTGAAAATCACAATGAGATTGTGATTGGATTAGTCAAGCTGTCTAAGTCAATTTCTAAGAAAATAAAATACTTTGAAGTAAAGTATTGTCACCTTTTTGGAAATAAAACGTCAAGTGAAAAATTAAATAGAACCTTATTTTAAAACAATCAAATGATTTCTAAAAAGAAGTAATGAGACTTTGATTGTTTATTACTCAAGATACTTATCTATAAGTAACGTTGGGTATTGTGGTTTTATAAGTTTAATAAAGTACTGATAAAATGAATATAAATACACGAATTAGAAGTAATCTTTGTTAACACCAGATTTGATGTTGTTATAAAACAAAGATCAACAAAATTTCTAACTTGAAAATGAAAAAAAAGGTAATGATAAGATCAACGTGATAGAAGTTAATGTGTTGGGAAACTGGTCTAATAATAGCTTGGATAAGCTATTGAACATCAAAATAAGTGATTGTGTTTTGAGATTCGAAGTACCTAATAATTACTTCTAATGACATTAAGTTATGACACTTATCACTACAAGTTAAAATATAACCAATGAAGAGATAGACGTACTGATTGAGTATCAATAAGTGAGTTGTATAGGACGTCAGTATGAGCTCCTATATTGCGAGAATTTCTATTAGTATGACTTAAAAGATTGAAACAACATCCTTTAAGAATTTGATTAGTCGTTAAGTTAATCGGAGTTTGAAAATTCAAATTCTTTTATCTCTTTAGTTGAATAATAATGAAAAGGTGAATTCATCAAAAGTAATTTGATGAATAATAAGATAGAAAGTTATCTTACACAATCTCTTGAAAAGTATTGAATTTCTTTTTGAAAAAAAGAAAAGTCACGATATTTGAGACTAATGGAAATAACGTAAGGCAATAACAAACAATTTAACTGTTTGAGTAGTGAAGTTTCTCCTTTTCAAATTAAGATTAGCTAAGGAAGACTTCGATTCATTGATGATAATAAGAAGTCACATCATCCTTAGTTATATTTTCAAAAAAAGAAGAGATATAAATTGCCTTTTTAAGTCAAGATTAAGGAGCTGTAAGTGGCATAGTTGCTGAACGAAAGTTGCGATAAGTTTTTAAAGGGACTAAGAGCAAGATCAGTGTGAGAATAGCTAACATTGACAAAAACTGAATAGAATAGACTCAATGTGTAAAATAAAATGAAATGTTGAGATGAATTGTGACTGTTGAAAGTGACACGGACGGACTCCTTTAGTCAAGGTAATGCACTAGAGTAGTTCTGCATGAACAAAATTCTTAAGTAACTCCGTTTCATAATTACGATTCATTCATAGCGTATAAGATTTGTGTGACGCGTCCACCCATATTTGAATAATCAAATGAATTGGTGACAATCACTATAAAAGAGTCAATGAAGTTTCGTCTGAGTCAATTAGAGGCTGAAGTATATGCAACTAAATAGTCAATATATTCTCGCATTAGTATGAAAATGAAAATTTTAGGTTAACAAGTCTCAATCAAATTAGAATATCAAACCATAAGTTGATGGAACTTAATATATCTTCACAAGGATCTTACAAGGAGTCAAACTCTGAATGTTGAAAGTCTTGAGCTAAAGTAGTGTACAACTAATATTAGTGAATATGTTATACATTAGTCCAGTTATAGTGCTACACCACCTGATTAGTCAGTGGTGAAGTTTAAAGAACTAGTTATTATAAATTGGAAATGATGTAAGATGTTTGTATGTTGGTGAAGATATAAATGAAATGAAAATAAATGCGTGATTTACAGCTCAGTTTGTAAGCCTTATCTCTGTTAAGTTGGTAATATTGAATAAAGTACAGTGTATCTGACTTGATATGTTGGAGGAATTGAGTAGTCTTCATTGTAATTAAAGGAAGTAAGAAATGAATTAAGTAGAAGCACAAAGAGATATCATATTTATAAACATTATATAAAAAACAAGTTAAGAGTTATACTATGAGAGTATAATCATCGAATATGTTGATATCTCTATTTAGAAATGTATGTCTACTCAAGCTAAGGATAACTATATTTATTCAGGTAATGAGAAAAATAAGCGAACAGTAGGTGATTAAGACATGAGTTTGTGGGAGATTTTAGTAAAGTGAAAGGAATGAATTTCTTGATGAACTCATCATTAGAGAATGACTTATCGAAGTTAAAAAAGTCGATAATTTTCTAACTAATCGAAGAAAATGTTAAGTGAATTGTCTGACGAGTTGGAATTGATAATTTCTTTCTAGTTTATAATTTAAATAATATTATGAGTAGACATTTAAAGAATGAGTGGGAGTTGCACGATTTGTCAAGTTTCTATTTTTGATCGGATTGGGAATTCAAGATCTCTTGTCATGAGATGATAGATGTTTATGAGATCTATAGTCATGAAATGACTTGTGTAATTCCAGGTTTCTGGTGGGGAACGCTGGAATGGTGATGGATCAGATAGACAAGAAACTTTACTTACTATCTAATATTGTGCTCAAATATTATTTGTATCGATATGTAATTTTAAACTGATGATAGTTTAAGAATTGATCGGGCAATAATTCAAATAAAAAAGGATGATTAGTGAAGAGAAAGTAAACTTGGATGTGTACCAGAGTTTGGGTAGATATGGAAGGAATTATCAATGGTTTGTGGAATGTTATTTAGATTAGAATGAGAACTGTGTTATGAAAAGCAAGATAGACTAGGTCTTGCTATGTATTGATACTTGAATGGGATTCAAGGTATGGGATGAGCAATGAAGTAAGATTATAGGATATTCTACAAAGTTGATTGTTTAACTCGTCAGAAATTCACGAATTGCCAGGATTAGCAAAGTAACGAAAATAAATTTTCATTTAACCAAGATGTTAGAAAATGAAAAGTTAAAATGATAATGATTTCTACCACCGAGGTTGAATACAATGAAAGTAATTGGGTCCACTTAACGGTTCACCTTGGAAATGGTTTTACAGGTTTTGATTAAAAGAGTTGTATATGAAGGATCATTTTCTCATGTCTTTTTTTGGTTCAGTAAACTATAAGTTTAAATCTAGAGGACAAAATTCTAAATTAGTTGGGAAGATTGTGACATCTGAGAATTTTATAAACTTGATTAGGCGGTTAATTAAGTATTTTCATATCTAATTTGGGTTAGGTATCCAAGGTCGGACCTACGTGTTACGGATCAGAGATCATAAATTTTAATATTATCTTTGTGTGCCATGTGCCTATTTGCTATATTATACACTATTTCAACATGAAATAGGGTCAAGTAGAGTGTATACGCGGTGTTCGTGAGTTCCGAAGCGCGTTGGGAATTTTCTCCAATTCTTGGTAATTTTAGGGTACTTTTCAGAATTTAATTTGGATATAAACTGAAGATAATCATGAAATTAAATAAAATAATAAATAAATTGGTGGGTGCCTAGTGACACGCGGAGTCGAGAGTGACACGCGTGGGATGTACAATAGTGTGCATGCCCGAGGTTGGTCGTTGGCCCGCGTGGCGAATTTATAGCCGCGAATGTATAGGTGTATATATATATGGTTTATATATATACTAGTAGATGGGCATGCGCTCTGCGCGTGAGGCGTAAACAATAAATGTGTCATGAAACATGTGTGAACGCTAGTATTAATATATTTTCGTTATATTTTTTACCCTATTTATTTATCTTAAAAACGTTTACTTTCTTGACTTATATATTAAGAGAGTAAAAAGTACAAAAAATTGTCTTTAAAAAAAGTGATCAAAAGCTTTGGTTGGTCATTAAAGACAGATTTGTTTACTGAAATTCAAATAATATAGTGCATATGATTTTAGAGCATCTCATGCCCCAATACGTACAACCCATACAATATTTTTTTTATCAATAACCTATACAATAATATAAATGTCATTTTTTTACGATTCAATCCAACGAAATTGATTAAAACATAATCCTCCACATTATATCGACATACTTTTCAATTATACCCAGGATGAATCATGTCATCGATGACAAAATCGAGCTGAGCACCAGAATGAAGGAAGAGGAAATTCATGACGAACTTTATGGTAGGTGAGACTGCTTGTTTGGTTGGATTGGAAGCTCAAGCATTTGGCGAATATGGGCAGATCATTAGGTGTTTGATGAATTGTCATGTTCCCTCTAACATAACCCTATTACACACATTCAATCTATTTCCTTAGAGCGAGTTCACAAACATACAAAGTATATAAAATTGAAAAGAAAAAAAATTGATAAACCCAATATATGTAAAAGGAAAAGAGCGCTCTATCAAATTCGAGCCACATAAAAAGATTGTAAGAACGATTGTTTTTAGAGAGGTTAGGAGATGTGATCCTGAAATATATTAACTAAAATTATTTGATCAAAAAAACAAAAATAAATGTATGTGCATGGAAAATAATGCTTATATCAAACTCGAGCCACATATACAAAAGAATAGGTGCAATAAAATAAAGATAAATCAATTACATGCTCCCACCTCGCCCATCATCGAAGGCGCGACAAAATAGGCCGCAATCAAAATAGAGCCAAAACTCACAACCACCTAACTCACCCCACCACAATAGCACCACCAATCATGTGATAAACCTAAACATATCAAGGGATGTGCTAGGAAAGGCATATTGAGTACAAACTCTTGCCAAGGCATTGCTTAAATTAGTGACCATATATGATTAAAAGCAAATTCGACCAATATTTTTTTCTTTATTTTTTGTTTAAGACCATGCATTCATTTTTCTTAAAAATGTTGTCAATTATATATAAACACTCATATTTAATTTTTTTAAAGAAATACACGCCTATAAATGTAACAAAAATAATGAAAGCAACCACTTATAACAATACCCTTTAGTGCTACGGTGAACTAACAATAACCTCAAGATAGCCACCTTTTTTTTCTCTAAAACCCTAAAACTCTTCTTCTTGATTTACTTTTGTAATTTTTTTTCTTGAACCACCGCCGATCCCCCTCTTCGATCGGCAGTGGTTCCAGTAAAATCTTTTTTGGATTTTGTTCATATAATAACCAATAGATCTAATTAAATTTGTGAAGATTGGTCAATCTTTATTGTGGAGCATCTTCATCAACTGTGCTGTGTGGATTTGTGCGGTGCTGGATTGATCTTATCTTTAGTTTTATTTTATAGTTAGTTTTCTTTCTTAGTTGGAAGTTTCTGATTTGTCATCTCCTTGTTGGGAAGTTTTAGGTTTTCTTCTCCTTGTTGAGAAGTTTTGGTATTCATTTTGTGGTTCTAATAGTTTTATGTATTGTTCTGAGTTTCAACATTGTAGAGAGCAGTCACTGATTGTCAAACTGTTTCAATTTCCCATTTACAACAATATTAATGGCAGTTTATTTGAACAAATAAGGTTAGCGAATCAATGTACTTGATTCTATGTTTAGTCCTGGTCCTGTATTGAGCCTTGAATGATTAATAAAATTTTTTTCAAAAAAAAGAAAGAAAGCAACCACTTATAAAATCAAGGACAATGAATATAATCTTAATCTAATAATTAATTAATGAAAGAACAACTTAATTGATTGCAACATAGTGTAACATATAAATAACTTATTTATGGTTTTATACATAAAATAAGTTTCATAATTTGAATGAACATTGAATAATAGAATGGTGTAATTAATTTATTTTATAATTTTTTTTTGAAAAATGAAGTTACCATGTATTTAGGAACTACATCTCAACTAAATCCCTTAACTTCATGAGTTTTTACTTTATTTAAGGTGTTTTGTTTTTTTTGGAAAACAATCATGTGTTTTTTGAAAAATAAAGTTACCATGTATTTAGGATATAATAAAAAAAAATTTTTTAAGCAATCTACAAAAATTATAAATTTTCTCATCATTTGTTTTAAGTAAGACTAGAATTTCTTAATTGATTTAAGGAATTTTTGTTTACTACTTTTAACTGCTTAGCAATAAAACATTTAGGGCAATCTCATTTTTTTTTTAAGTTAAAAATAAAATATTGTAGGATATTGTTTCCATTTTTTTCTGATAAAAAAGAAACAATTGCTTCCACCAAGGTTTGAACCAATGACCTTTTACTCCTAATAAGTGTAATCGAGTGAACTCCTAAATTAATGGATGATTTTAATGTAACTCTATATTAACATTTTACCTATTCAATCTCTTATTTTAGGCTATGAAACTCTTTTATTCACATTTACCTAAATAAGTGATCTATTGATTCAATTTGATTCTTTATGGAATCAATTGAATACATCGCCCTAATTATTTTGGAAGCAGGCAATATTTAAGCTAGTTCGCTTTCCAAACCTTGCAGTAACTATTGATTCAATCTTGCATGCCAAACTAATTTTGTTAATTTAGTGTTACATAGGTATATGAGTTTTGTATGCCAAGTCCATAAAGCCTCCATAACCATGCATGGCTTCAGTCATCACTTTAACACTAATGAAATCCTCATATGTAACTAGTTTTTAAGAGATTTACATGTTCTTTAGGATTTAGTGATGCACATCACAATGTTCAATAATGCAGAGAAAACAATAGTCTTCACAAAAGAAAATGAGAGTCACAATAGTATTAAATCCGCATCAACCTACTGCAATTCTTGCTTTCATAGGAGTTACAATAGTACATACACATTTATTAATACACTTCCAGTCTTCTAGTTTGGTCTTGATATTCCACCATTGAATACTTCTCCAAAATGCCAATCACTCCTGTAAGATCAAATCTGATCTATGCAGCAACTTCTATGGGGTCGTCATTAATGATTATGTGTGGTTGTTTGGTTTCTCCAAATTTGCCAATCAGACCTATAGAAATAAAATCTTTCAATCACTCTAGCAATTTATGGGTCTCTGTTGGTTGAATCCATTGAAGGGATAAATATGAACTAAAAACTCACTTGTTAGGTAGATCTAACAACATATATTGAAAAAAAACATCTTATAAAGTGCTTTGAATGATGATGAAGACTTCCTAAAGAATTAAAGAAAACAATCAACATAATGGGAGTAAATAAATTTTACACTAATGGAAGAGAATCTGTAGTACCTCACCCATTTTAGCGTAGTAGAGACTTTTCAGTGGCAATTAAATAGTAGGAAGGTGAGTATTGTCGTGGATATAAAAGGAACACAAAAGTATAAGAATAGAAGAAGGTACATGTATATACGAGAAGAAGTAACATATCCTAAAAAAATGGATCTGAAATGAGAAATGTGTTGGCATAAGTGGATACAAATGAACGGTTTTGGGAAAACTAATTCCAATTCAAATATCTAAATATGTAGGGACCTGCATATCACAAAATTAACATCGCCTCTTAATTAGCCACCGTGGCAAAAAAGGCTTTATTTTGGAAAATTATTCAACAATTCTTATTATAAAATGGAATAGAATAGAATAATAGATATTGAAAAAATTAATTTTTGGATTAAAAAAAATTTATTTTCCTAACGTGCTATATTTAAGTTTAAATAAAATTCTTGATTTTAGGAAATTGTCTATTAATAAATCTACACGCACTTAGAGGAAACCGCTTATTAAGAGCATTTCCAATGGAGCTGTGGATTTGGGATGGATGTGTGCCACCTAGGACATGATAGACATTGGATTAGAAAAATGTCTCCAATGGGAATATGGATTTGCATTGTCTAGGTGATGTGGCATAGACATTGTCTATCAAACCCTCAAGAAATTGAGGGTGCGATAGAAAATGTTCACAATGCCACATCATCTAAAAACTGAAATAGCATAACCAACAAAAGTCGAGAATCGATAGAAAAACTAGCAGCAACGCAAAAGAGAAAAAATCTGCGGCACGTTGCAATCTATCTCCATGTTTTTCTTCTTTCTTTTTATGGAATCCCCTATTCACTTGCTTCTCAAAATTTCATAGCTACTATTATTTGTATTCTCTTCAAAGCATCTTTATCCTTCTTCTTACAAGTAACCCTAACATCTCTGATTTTTCACTTACAATCCCCAATTTCATTCTTTATCTTGATTTCAATTTTGTTGAATATTTATTTGGGTCTGATTTGTTGTTGTTGTTCTTTATGGTTGATTGGTTGATTAATTGATTGATCTATTGTAAAACCCTACATGAGAAGACTTCTATTTTTCTTGGGCATTGAGGTTGGGGGGCTAGACATAGAGCAGTGCGCCCAACCTCATCCCATGGCTCAAATCTTTCACGAGCACTATACTGTGGATTCATAGATTTTCTTGAGATCACATAGATAACATGGATGCATAGGCATTTCATTTTTTTTTTCGGGTTGGAGGGGCAAATCTTCATCCCAAATATGAGTTTGATTTGTAGGTGAATTGGTGTTGAATGGCAAGGGGTTTCTGGCAGAGGGCTATACATGCATACGAAGGGATGAGAAGGCTAATAAGTAGGTTGTAGGCGGTTGCTGTGTAAGGGGAGCTTATACTTTTTGGTTCTTTGTTCAAAGAGAATACTATAATGTGGATTGCCTGAATATGTTGTAAAGAGACCCCACCATCTACAAAGCTTATTAAATCAACATTTCACTTCACCTAATATTCTGCCCATCGCATATGCTCTCAAATATTCTACCTTTTCTCCCCTATAAATCTTCCCCATATCCCAAATCTCCTCATATTTCCATTTCTCAACACTTCTACTATTCTGGTTACCTTTGATTTTGTTGTTTTTTTTCTTAAAAAATTAAGGTTTTTATTGGATGGATTTATGCAAAGTATACCATTAGATGAAAGGGTTTTTATTAGAGGAGATTTAAATAGGCATGTCGGGGTAAGTAATGATCGGTTTCAGAGAGTTCATGAAGGTTTTGGTTACGGTAATAGAAATGAAGAAGGATAATCAATATTAGAATTTTCTTCAACATACGATCTTGTCTTTGCAAATACTAGTTTTAGGAAAAGGGAGTCGCACATAATTACTTTTAGTAGTGGTCATAACTTGAGTCAAATAGATTTTCTTTTAACAAGAAAAATAGATAGAAAAATATGTAGAGACTACAAAGTAATACCTGGTGAAGCACTTACTACCCAACATAAGTTAGTAGTACTTGATATCGAGCTAAGATGATGAATTAATAGGAATAAAAAAGTCAGTGACCCTAGAATAAAGTGGTGGAACCTAAAAAATAGTAAACAAGTAAATTTTAGAGAAAAACTACTAAAGGAAAATGTTTGGAATCTTGACTTAGATGCTAATGCAATGTGGCTAGAAATGCTAGTTTCATAAGGAGAGTAGGATCAAACGTATAAGGTATATTTAAAGGCTTGAGACCACTAAAGAAGGAAACATGGTGGTGGAATAAGGATGTCCGACGAGCTATTAAGACTAAAAGAGAGATGTGTAGGAAAATACCTAAGTGTCGAGATTAAGATGCATACAATCAATATAGAGAAGCTAGAAAATAAGCTAAAAAAGTAGTTAGTCAAGCTAAAACAAATTTCATGGAAGATCTATATCCAAGGTTAGGTAATAGAGATGGCGAAAAAAAAATATATAGGCTAGCCAAATTAAGAAATAAAAAGAAACAAGACTTAAGTCATGTAAGATGTATTGAGAACAAAAATCAAAATGTTTTAACACGCGAGGATGATATTAAGGAGAGATGGAGAAGTTACTTCGATAGCTTATTCAATGATGGCCAAGTTGATAATATAGTAGATGAAAACCCACACCAAGAAAGAAATGCAAACTATACACCCAATATTAGAATTCTAGAAGTTAAAGAGGCATTGAGAAGAATGAAAATAGGGAAAGCATGTGGCCCAGATGAAATACCCATAGAGGTTTAGAAATGCTTAGAAGAAATTAGATTGTTAACAAAATTTTTCAATAAAATTCTAAAATCTAAACAGATGCCAATTGATTGGAGAAAAAGCACGCTTGTGCCAATCTTTAAAAACAAAGGAGACATTCAAAGTTGCTCAAACTATCAGAGAATTAAACTTATGAGTCACACTATGAAAATTTGAGAGATGATAATTGATTGGCTAAGGAGAGAAACAACAATATTAGAGAACCAATTTGGCTTCATGCCTAAGAGGTCAACTATGGAAGCAATATTCCTTGTAAAATGATTGTTAGAAAAATATAGAGAAAAGAAAAAAGATCTTCATATAGTATTCGTAGATTTAGAAAAAGCATATGATATGGCTTTTAGAGATGTTCTTTGGTGGGTTATAGAAAGAAAAGGAGTGCATGCTAGATACATAAACACTATTAAGGATATGTATGATGGAGTAGTAACCAGTATAAAGACATTTGGAGGAGCTACAAAATAATTTCTCATTACGATAGGACTACATCAAGGATCGGCTTTAAGCCCATATCTATTTACTTTAGTTATGGATGAAATAACTAGGCATATTCAAGAGGATATACCATGGTGTATGTTATTTGCAGATGATATGTCTTAGTGGATGAAATAAAAATGGAGTGAATATGAAATTAAAACTCTGGAGGAATACATTAGAATCTAAAGGCTTTAAGTTTAGTAGGACAAAGATCAAATACATGCACTTTGAGTTTAGAAACACTAGACATTAAGATGATGGAGTGGTTAGATTAGGAGAAAAAGAAGTTCCTAAGGTGAATAACTTTAAATACCTAGGATTTATCATATAAAATGATAGTAATATTGAGAATGATGTCACACATAGAACTCAAGTTGGATGGAAGAAATGACGGAGTGAAACAGGAGTGATTTGTGATCGAAATGTTCCTACTAAGTTAAAAAGAAAATCTTATATGACCACAACTAGGCCAGCTATGCTCTATGAAAGTGAATGTTGGGCGATAAAGCAACAACAATTACATAAAATGAACGTAGTAGATATGAGGATGTTTAGGTAGATGTGTGGTAAAACTCGTAATGATAGAATAAGAAATATAGAAATTCAAAGACAAGTAGAAGTAGCACCAATTGATACAAAGATTAAAGAAGGGCGATTGCGATGGTTTGGTCACCTGTAAAGACGACTTACAAATGCCCCCACTAGAAAACTTGACTCGATAGAAATTGTAGAAACTCGACGAAGTAGGGGTAGACAAAAATTAACATGGGATGCATTAATTAGGAAGGATTTGAATGGTCTTGAAAGCTTACCATTAATTGTACTTAATCGAGCATAATGGATAAGTTTGATCCATGTAGCCGACCCCAATTAAGTTGGGACTGAGGCTATGTTGTTGTTGTTGTTGTTTCTTGAAAAATTAATGAAGTTTTGGAAGCTACTAGCCTACTAAGCATATCCCCTTAAATATCTGATCTGTTTATCCAAAAAAAATAAAAACCCTCTTTTGAGCCAAATTTGCTCCATATTTTGGTGTTTTTAGGATTGAAACTCATTTGGGTGGTCTTGATTTGGTTGTTTTATTGAGTAAAAAAATGGGGTTTGTAGAGTGTTTGAGCATATGCCTTTAAATATTCTAGCTTTTCTACATACCCAATGAAACCTCTCTCTTTGACCCTTAAATTCAGGGTCACCATATCAACTGATTCAACACTACTTCACTTTAATAAATGCCAATAAGTTGGTGTTTGCCTCTTAAGCATAGTAGGCATTCAATTGAAATAAGAGATCGAGACAAGCATACCCCAAATAGGCAAAAACTTATCAATTGGTAGAGGAGGAAACCAATGAGAAACCATAAAAATTACCAACAAGAATTGGCCAATACTTCTAAAAAGTATGCTCAAATGGGTTTGATGTCAAGGTTTAAGATGATTAATGATGCCACCTTCATATGTCAATTGTTACATAATTCTTCAGCACAATTAAGAGTCATTGCATATGGGTCGTAAAAGAACTACATCAACGCAATTACCAAGCATATATAAAATGTTAATGTGAAGTGAATTATGTTTAATTTTCTTTGCTTTGATTATCAGAAGTTACTGTTAGGGTATGTGCCCTAGGTCAATCTACAAACATTGTTTATCTTATAATTTTAGTTAATAAAATAGAGGTTTTATTTGTTGTTTTATTATAAGTGATTGCATGTTTACCTTATAGTAAGATCTATGGACATTTATTGAAATATCATAAATATCCCTAGTTGGTCATTATACTGGGAACTATAATGAATTAAGACTAGTGTAAATCTTGATTGATGGTCATGTGATGATCATGCGTATAGGGATACGAATCAAGATCATGAGTACTTGTTAGGGAATAAGGTACTGGACCGACCCGCTATGAGAACACCACATGAATTAAGTCATAGGTGTTACTCATGATAGGTATATCATTTAGTCATTCGACTTGAGATTACCATAGACTTCAATATTATGAGCATGATAATTTGACACAATCAAATGTTGTCTTTAATCATACAATTTTAAAGATTGTGATTGGTTACCGTGTGAATAATATGTGAAGGTGTGTAAGCAAGATATAATTTGTCACTCTCGTATAGAGAGAGATATCAGTGGATCCCTCAATAAGATAGAGTGATAATGGCCAATTCCATGTGAATTGATATGATCAATGTCACTTGGATGTTTTTCAGTTTACCTAAAGATCGAGACTAGTACGATTGAACATTAAGGGTGACTTTCTATGCCTTTTGTTTAATCAAAGGATATTGTACGACAAAAGGATATGATATATGTTATTAATTAGGTTGTATCGAGGTTGATATTCATGCTACTTGGGTAGTCATAATGTCTTGCTAGAGACCGCTTATGACTTGTGTACCAAAATGGTTCTTGGTTCACTACCAACGTCGCATGAATCTATTGGGTTGCACACAAAGAATGACTTTGCACAATTTCAATTGGTCTAAAGTAATGAATTTTATATGATAATATTCATGATATAAAAGCCCTTATGATTTGTTATATGATAACTTATTAATAGGGGCGTATGGATAATTTGCTTAAATTGTCTAAATACAATAGTTGTATTACGAATATGATTTTAAGTGAGTGATTATCTACACATATAAATAAATGGTGAAACCCTAAAAACAAGATAAGATTTTTGTTTTACAATTTTCAAGTTCTCTGGATTTAAGGAGAGAAAGAAAAATCGTTCTAAATCTCTCTTGGGGCTAGCACTCCAAATTGTGGTCACCGTTCGTGTGTGGATTTCTGATAGAGGACGCGCACTTTAATGAATTGGAAATCGAACAATCAGAAAAGGAAATCACGGAATAAAGTATGATTTACTTTCGTAGATTTAGTTTAATGGAACTTATTTTCGATCTTGTTGGGGTTTTTCAAAATTTGTTTTGAATTTTTCGTTGCGTATGAACCCCAAAAACCTAACAGTTACAATTGGTGTTTTATTTTTTGAGCTCCAATGATTGTTAGGCAAGAAGATGAATTGGTGTTTTCTCATGTTGTGCGCATTCATTTGTGTTTATTTATATCTTGTACCACTATAAATCGAAATATAATGGTGTTGTGTCTTCAAATTGAGTGGAAGTTTTTATGTTCCAATCTTATTTTTCTTCTTTAATTGATATAGATATGTCTTGAAATTGGGTATTGGTAATACATTTTAGTTCTATCTCTACAATCTTGTATACACCAACATAATCAAATTAGAAGGCACTATTTGTTTGTCCACATTATTATGTTCATCGTACTTATTTCGTTTACTAATTTTGTTTGATTTGCTAATAATGTAGTCTTAATTCTTCTAGACATCTTGCAATGGATTCTGAGAATTCTAAACACCTTAGCAATGACCTTGAACCTATTAATGCTAGTGACTCCATTAGTTCTCAGTATGTCTTTAATTCCTCTCAATCTAACCCACAATTGTTTCAAGCTCAAGCTAAGGTACATTCAACCTTCTTTTCCAACCCAATTTCACTTTTAATCGAATGAATGTTTCATTTGTAGCACATACTCCTCAACATTTTGGACAAGGTACCTCGTATCAAGATTTACTTTATGGTTCCAAGGCTCCATTTGGAATACAAATGCCTAGTAGCTCTAAATGATCTACGAAAAAGAAAAGCAAGCTTTCCAATGGGTCGAACCTCTCTTAAAGTGGTGTTAATAGCAAAAATCGGTCCAAAGAAAAAGACATAGCTTTAACAAAGGCTTTGCTCTATGTCCAGGTCGACTTTGACGTTGGTAACAATCAAAAAAATTCAGCAATGTGGGCTCGAATTTTGCAAGTTTGGAGAAAAAGGTTAGGAGTCTACGATGAAGCTAGAACGAATAAAGGGTTGCAATGTTGTTGGGGAAAAATAATGGATGCTGGAAATAAGTTCCACGGCCTATATGAACAGTTGGAAAGAACTCTACGAAGTGGAACATCTGCAGAAGATATGGTAATTTCTTATACTGCATTTGTGAGTTTCTACTTTTTATATGGTTGATCATTTTATTTTTCTTTTGTAGAAAAGGGAAATAATGCGTATGTACGAGAACCTTAACAATGGGAATTCATTCAAGTTTGAGCAATGTTGGGAATGATTGAAATAAAAAATCCAAATGGTGTTCTAAAGAATTGACCAAGATAAGTGATTTTAGAAAATAGAAGGTGGGAAATGTAAAGGACAATCTGCCCCAATCAACACATTTTACATCTAGTCCAGAAGATGAGTGCATTAACTTAAATTCATAAATGATTCAAGGAGGTGTCTTTTCCCAAGGAGTTGAACGTCCAGATGTAAGAAAAGCCGGTAAAGAAAAAATGGAGGTTGAATGAAGAAAAGGGTTTGACTGATGCATTGCATAAGCTATAAAATACATTAGAGTCGCATCTTAAAGAAGATCTAGATCAGAGAAAGGAGAAAGATAAGAAAAACCATGAGTTGAAAGAATACGCCATAAAAATAGAATTTGAAATAAAAGAAAATGGTCAAAAAGACGAGAACAAGAACACATTCTCAAAACAGATGTCAGCAAGTTACCATTGCCATTGCAAAAGGAGTTTGAGATGTATCAGACTGAGATTATGAGAGAATGAAAAGAGTGAGTATATTTTGGTTAACACTTTAGTTCATAAAACAAGATGTTCAAATGTATTATAGTTTTTGATTTAACACTTTTTAATTATCTTTAATGAAAAATTAGATTTTATTATGTGTTATGTTATTAGAATGATCTTTGTGAATCTTCTTATGGAGAAATTCCACTCTTAGAGATGAACATATAATGTTAGCATCTCTGATTATTAATTTTCAGTAGACATGCCTTCCCGTTTACGGTACAACACCTTCTTGCTATCTTGGTTTAATAGCACAAGCATTTCTGGACTTTCAAGTAATGCATCATGCTTTGCTAGCTCATGCTTTTGCTGCCAAACTCTATAGAGAAAAGTACCAAGTAAGTTCTCTTACATAACTCTGTTAGAAATACTTTTTGAGCACTATATGCTAGAGGTGGACCGATCTGCAATAACCACTGTTCGTGTGTTTTGTTCTGATTGTTATCGATACATGTGTGAAGCTTTTGGTATGTGCTAAAATTGAAATTTCATACACGTTCAGATGGATATATTATTAACCTATTTACGTTGAATAATTGAGTTGAGAAGCATGAATTTGTGAAACTCAAATGGTTGAAATGCGATACATGACAATTAACCATGCAGTACCTTGATTAGGAGTTTGTCGTTTATTAACTTCTTAGGCATCATTTTTACTTTGTTCCTACATCCAATAAGTAGAAAACAATTTTTGTTCTACATGAGGAATGCAGTCATTCCATTCCATTTAAACAATCTATTTGAACTGAAAATGTTTGATTAGGTTATGCTTCTTGCACTTCCATACTTCCCTACTCCCTTTAATGTTTTATGGGATTACCAAGTATATTGTAGATCAAGCTTTAAAATACCTTAGGATAATAAGCTGGGCTAAAATGAAATAGTAAAGAAACTGCAATCTTATGTCATACTTCATGCCTATACGTCCCTATGACCAATTTGATTACTGATGCAGAGGCAACAAATAAAGCAATGGATTTCTATATAAAGTGGTAAGTAGGATCACATTTTCTTGATTTTAATAAAATTGTTGACGTTCTAATTGGACTCTTTAAAAATTATAGGGAAATGGATTCATTAGTGTTCGGGGACTACCCCGAGGCCTAGAAGAAGACTTTGGGCTCAAGAATGCCATCTTTCACTGCAAATGAATCCAAGCTAGTTAAGGGGTCAGTTGATTTCATTGGTATAAATCATTACATTACATTTTATGTGTCCGATGCGCCACCATAACCGACAAGTGTTTTAGACTTTAACAATGACATGGATGTTCAATTTTTAGGTCTAGTTCTTGTTTTCTTTCTTTAAGATCTTCTCACTGTTAAATTTTATGTTTCTTGTTGTTACAAGTTTACGTCGAAATTCCACATTATTTACAAATGGAGAACTTTTAAGCTCTCATTTGCCTTCTTTCATCCCTTATAATCTTTTAGGCCTACAAAATTGTCTTGAATACTTCAAAGACTATTATGGAAACCTTCCTATATATGTTCAAGAAAATTGTACCTGTTCTTCTTATCCATGCAGCTAGACCTCCCAGTGATTAATTTTTTTCACAAAATGAGTGCTTGTTTGTTGATAGTATTGATCATATAATCTACATGGTCAGGTCACGGATCTTCGTTCAATGAGAATCTCAATGACACTGCGAGGATTGATTACTTGATAGGTTATATAGGAAGCACACTCAATGCAATCAGGTGGTGCTCATTCTCCACCCTCCTAACTATTACATATTATTCATCAGATGTAGAATTTCTCTTAGCATTATGTAATGTGTTGTGACATTGCTGGGATGGATCGAATTTAAAAGGTACTCGGCATGGTCGTTCTTAGATGTGTTATAGCTTCTAAGCAGGTACAAGACTCGCTATGGAATCATTCATGTCGAGTTCGAGACAAGGTGTTGAGAATGCAGCCTAAATTGTTAGCTCTTTTGTTCTCTAACTTCCTCAAAGGGAAAGGGAATGGCAGGAAACTGGAGCAGAGCAATTGATGGGATTTTTGTTGGGAATTCTCATTTTTCACAGTAGTTTTTTGTACTCTCATTTGACTAGTTATCACATTCATTAGCCAATATGTGATTACATTATGGTCACTTCAATACAATTATTTAATTGAAGTATTATTGCCTTTGTGATTATAGAGGCAATTGATGGAAATCTTTCTTCCTTAATTAAATATACTCATATGGGCTTGATCTATGCAATGTTCAAGCTGGTTTAATTGAAGTGTTATTGCCTCTGTGATTGAATTATAGTCACTTCAATACACTTGTTAACACAAAACTAAACATTAACATGTAAATGATTTAACAAAAAAAAAGTCTTTTATGAGACAAATGTTAAAAGCTATATATATATAACCATCAAATTGCTTGTTGACCACCATATTTGTCCCATAAATGATTAATGAGATCATTCCTTAAGTCACAGTGAACTCTTTGGTTATGAATTCGTTTCATTTGATCGATCATTTTTTAGATAAAATTGTAATCATGTTCTATATGAATATCTTCAACCATATCATTTCTATGCGGCTGCCAACTTTCCGAATTAATTCCTTGAATTTCCTTACTTTCAATAATTATATTACGCAAGATGATACAAGTCTTGATTATCTTCCCAAGGACTTTTGAATTCCATATTCGTCCCGGACCTTTAATAATATGCCATCTTCTTTGCAAGACACTGAATGCTTTTCAACATCTTTTTGTACAACTTATTGGTGCTCATCATATAATTTCTTTTTCATAAAAGATAGGTGGATTATTGTCTGAATAATAGTTGCATACTTAAAGTAAATCATATCGACAAGAAAATAACCCATGTTGTAGTGATGGCCATTTACTACGAAATTGCATGGGGTGCAACACCATTAATTAGATCATCAAATAATGGAGATCTATCTAAATTAGTTATATAATTGTTTGTGCTCGACATGTTGAAAAATGCATGCCAAATCCATAAATCTCTTGATGACACAATCTTTAAAATAAGAGTAGGAACTCCCTTAAAGCCATTAGTATACACACCATGCCAAGCTGTAGGACAATTATTCTAATGCCAGTGCATGCAATCAAGACTTCAAAGCATACCCATGAATCCTTGATCCTTTCTTTCTTTGAGTAACATTTCAATGTCAGTTGCAATTGGCTTTCTTAAGTATCATTTTTCAAAAACTCCAATCACAACATCATAAAAATGTATTAGAATCTTCATTGCAGTGTTTTCCCCAATTTGAATATATTCATTTTAATGAATAGATTTGATCGCAACTTTGAATATGGATCAAATAGGAAATGATACCCTGATCATAGAACTAAAATGAAATATAAGATCAACCAACATTTCTAGAATTTGAAAAAGAGTCAGAAGAAATGGTTTGATCCTCTGATTTCTCGACCCGAGAGATCCATGAATCGAGATCTTGATGCATATAGATATAAATGATCCAATGGGAGCAAGAATTTCTAGGAACCTTTGGAACATTTCGTTTTTGAGCAGAAGATCCGTTTTCAAGTAGTGTTTGATCGATTACGTATTAATCAATATTTGATTGATTGGTCCGAGGTTATCGAAAAAACAATATTTTTCTAAGCCACTTCAATTCTTTTTGTCCAAGTCGCTTCTCTTTTTGTCTAAGTTACTTTCTTTTTCTTTATTAGTATCAAGAATATCCCCATTCATAGGTTCGAGACCCCAAATCTATGAACTGAAAGGTTCGAATGATCCATTCTGCAATCAGTTGGTAGAATCAATAGGTGTTCAAATTGTTCATTTGAATAAATTGAAACCCTTCTTATTGGATGAACATGATACTTCCCAAAAATCAGAATTCTTGATAAATGGAGGAAAAAATATCACCATTTTTGTTCAATAAGATACCAAAGTGGATGATTGACTCATTCCATACTAGAAATAATCATAGTAAATCCTTTGATAACACTGATTCCTATTTCTAAACGACGGTCATAATAAAGTTTACAAGTCATTTTCAGATGTAATTGAAGGATAGGAGGGAAGATTTTATGAGACTCTACTCGGTAAACGTGTCGATAATTTGGGCGTTCCTTCATTATTGTGGGCCCTTTACTTTCGTTAAATCGATGTGGATTGCCTCGCAAAATAGTAATAGAGCTTTTTCAGACATTTGTTATTCGTGGTCTAATCAGACAACATGTTGCTTCCAATATAGGAGTTGCTAAAAGTAAAATTCGGGAAAAAAAACCAATTGCATGGGAAATACTTCAAGAAGTTATGTGGTGGCATCTCGTATTGTTGAACAGAGAACCCACTCTGCATAGATTAGTCATATAGGCATTTTAACCCATTTTAGTGGAAGGACGTGCTATTTGTTTACATTTATTAGTTTCCAAGGGATTCAATGCAGACTTTAATGGGATAAATGGATGTTCATCTATCTTTACCTTTGGAGGCTCAAGTTGAGGCTCGTGTACTTATGTTTTATTATATGAATCTCTAATCTTTGGCGATTGGAGATCCCATTTTCGCACCAACCCAAGATATGCTTATAGGACTCTACGTATTAACGATTGGGAATCGTCGAGGTATTTGTACAAATAGGTATGATCCGTGTAATTACAAAAACCATCAAAATGAAAAAAATTACTATAATAACTAAAAGTATACAAAATAATCCTATTTTTCTAGCTCCTATGATGCGCTTGGAGCTTATCGATAGAAACAAATCAATTTATATAGTACTTTGTAGCTCAGGTGGCGACTAGATCAACGCGTTATTGCATTACAAGAAGTTCCCCTCGAAGTTCAATATGAATCCTTGGGTACCTATAATGAGGTTTATCAGCACTATCTAATAGTTGTCAAAGAAATTTTTTATCTATACATTCGAACCACAGTTGGTAATATTTCTTTTTATCGTGAAATAAATAAAGCCGTTTTGCCAAGCTTGCGCATGCGATACCTAGGCTAAGTAATTCTATAATACCAATACCTATCAGAATTCGTGTCTCTTCGTCTATTATCATAATTCCTGAATTTGTATATGAATAAAGATGTAGGAAAGGAAGTTTTTCAATCACTGACTCAAACTTATTGTCGAATCCTACTCATCAGCATCAGGGGTACTTATGGTAGAACGGGTCGATTTGGTCTTTCGTAATAAAGCGATAGATGGAACTACCATGAAATGACTTATTAGTCGATAAATAGATTGCTTTGGAATGGCATATACATCACACATCCTCGATCAGGTAAAGACTCTAAGGTTCTAGCAAGCCACTGCTACATCTATTTCATTAGGAATTGATGATATTTTAACAATACCTTTTAAGGCGTGGCTAGTCAAAGATGATGAATAACAAAGTTTTCTTTTGAAAAAATACCATCATTATAGGAATGAACATGCAGTAGAAAAATTACGTCAATCCATTAAAATATGGTATGCTATAAGTGAATTTTTGCGACAGGAAATGAATCCTAATTTTAAGATGACTTGTCCTTCTAATCCGATCTATATAATGTCTTTTTCGGGAGCTAGAGGAAATCCTCAAGTACACCAATTAGTAGGTATGAGAGGATTAATGTTGGATCCTCGAGAACAAATGATTGATTTACCTATTCAAAGCAATTTACGCGAAGGAATCTCTTTAATAGAATATATCATTTCGTGTTATGGAGCCCGGAAAGAAGTTATGGATACTGTTGTGTGAACATCAAATGCTTGGTATCTCACGTGTAAACTTGTTGAAGTAGCTCAACATATTGTTGTACGTAGAACAAATTGTGGCACCATTCAAGGTATTTCTATGAGTCCTCGAAACGGGATGATGAAAGAACGAATTTTTATCCAAACATTAATTGGTTGTGTATTAGCAGACGATATATGTATCGGTGCACGATGCATTGCGATTTGCAATCAAGATATTGGGACTGGCTTGGTTAATCGATTCATAACCTTTCGAGCATAACCAATATCTATTTGAACCCCCTTCACTTGCAGAGGTATGTCTTGGATCTGTCGATTATGTTATGGCTGAAATCTTACTCATATAAACTAAGTCGAATTGGGAGAAGTATTAGGTATTATTGTCGGTCAATCTATTGGGGAACCTGAGACTCAATTGACATTAAGAACTTTTCATACCAGTGGAGTATTCACAGGAGGTACTGCATAACATGTTAGAGCTCCTTCTAATGGAAAAATAAAATTCAATGAAGATTTAGTTCATCCTACACGTACATATCACATACATCCTGCATTTCTATGTTATATAGACCTATATGCAACTATTGAGAATCAAAATATTCTATATAATGTGAATATTCGACCAAAAAGTCTTCTTTTAGTTCAAAATGATCAATATGTAGAATCAGAACAAGTGATTGCTGAGATTCGCGCGGGAGCATCCACTGTGAATTTTAAAGATAAGGTCTGAAAACGTATTTATTTTAACTTAGAGGGAGAAATGCACTGGAGTAACAATGTGTACCATGCACCCAAATATACATATCGTAATGTTCATGTCTTACCAAAAATAAGTCATTTAAGGATATTATCAGGAAGTCCCTGCACATCCAATGTAGTCATTTTTTTTGCTCCACAAGGATCAAGATCAAATGAATGTTCATTATCTTTCTATCAAACGAAGCTATATTTTTAACCTCTCAGTGACTGATGATAAAGTGAGACACATGTTGTTTTTGTTTCAATCCTTCTGGTAAAAAGGCAGGGAGAATTCTTAATTCTTCAGGACCCGATCAAATCATATGCAAGTATTATTGTAATTTTATATATCTTGCCTTTCTCCACGGGGATTCTGACTTATTGGCAAAGTGGCGAAGAAATAGATTCATCATTCCATTTTGGTCTAATAAAGAACAAGAGAAAGAAATAATACCTCATTCATGTATTTCGATGGAAATACCCATAAATGGAATTTTTTGTAGAAATAATATTCTTGCTTATTTTGATGATCCCCGATACAGAAGAAACAACTCGGGAATCACTAAATATGGGACTAGAGGGGTGCATTCTACTTTCATTTAATATCTTGACCTAAATTCTTTTATTCCTTGATACTCAATCAATATGGAACAAATCGACTGATGAATCTCTATTTTCTATTATGTTTCTATGGGAATTCAAATATCCCGTTGTAGTTTCACATTTCTCAACAAAAACTCACCTAAAAGATCCATTACAAAAATCCCACTGTAATTTCACATTTCTCGACTAATGAATCTATATTATAAATTCATGAATCTATATTAATCAAGAAGATCGGCTGGACAACTATATGCAAGCATTCACATAACTATAATCATTTTTTGTAAAAGGCTCAATTCGTCTTTTCCTGTCGTGTATAGTTTTGGTGTAAAATAATCATCATAATTTTTGACTACTTGTAAAATATGATTAAACAATTCAATATCCATTCGAAACCAAAGCCGAAAATGCTATGATATATAATTTGATTGATCACCTCTAAAGTAGTCGTTGATAATTAGTTCATGACGTTCCTTTCTATCATGGTGTATATAGCGTCTACCCACTTTAGAGCCTTCATGAGGACATTTTTTTATCAACCATCATGTTTGAAGTTATGATAGAAACATGTGTTGCAATAGTTTGAACTAAAGAGACCTTTCAACTTGTTGAGGTATCTGTTTCTTCAAGCTCATCAAACTCTTTCATAATTGAAATTAAATTATCACTTGAGTCGGATTCAAAATTCGATGAAGTCATATTGATTGATTTAAAGTCATAACCGCAATCACAAATATATGTATCAACTTAATTTATATTCAATCAAAATAAAATAATGAAAGTAGCATTACCCATAGAGTAATATATATTCATGCTAATAAAGAAGTCATTTGTAACCTATTGGTCCCCAAGGAGTTCTTTTGTGATTTTAACATAAATATACTTGTAAAAATTTATATCAGTAGATCCATACGACGTGATCACAGTAGAAGGGAAAAATTTGCTATTTTGATAGATGCAATTGGGTGGAGGATGATGGTTGAGAAGTGAGAACCCTTAGGAGAAGTACTGGATGGCAATGGGAAGAAAAGATATGGTGTTGTTCATTGTATTAGCTAAAGAGTAAGATAGGATAATAAGGGTTCATTAGTTTTGATATCTTGATTTCTCTAAAGTTAGATTTATTTCTCTAAACATCATTATATGAATTGTATATCTTCCTTCTGTTGTATCAATTTTCTCATGCTAAATATTGCCCAATAAAATGGACAGGACGCACCATCCAATGTCTCGCTTACAAATCAAAAAAAAAGAAAAGAAAAGCTTTAAGCTAGATAATTCCATTTATCATGTACGCTTTCAAACTTACAGTTTATAGAGTCTTATTTATCAAAAAAAGAAAAGAAAAACTTTAAGCAAGACATTATATATACCTGAGAGTTAAGATTTCATTGATTCCAACTTTCAAGATTACTCCTAATTAAGGTTGAAAAACATTATATTGAAAATGAAGACACTCCATTGATGAGATTGGAGATTTTCAAGCACGACCATCTGTAGATTGATCAAATCATCATTAACAATCACCTTTTAATTCCATCTTTATTAAACTAAGATGGTTTATGAATTAGTAATGAGGAACAGAAGCGGTGAAGAAGACATGTAATGGAGAATGAAAAAAAAATCGGTTGTTACTGCCATGTCATCAAGGATAGACCCAATCCATATTACCCATTGGAGTCATTTTTGTGCATTGAATGTGTAACCCCTCCACAGCCCCTCTAAAGTGCTGATATGGCAGCAATCCACATCCCAAATTTATATTTACCACTGGAAATGCTCTAATTAATCAATCCGCACTTAATTAGTGGAAACTGCCAATTTAAAAAGGATTTTAATTTGTTAAATTACCACATTACTAAAAAATTAAACAATTTGATAGAGTAGTTAAGGGCATTCTTGGAAGTTTTAGCAAAAAAGGCTTCATGGTTAATCGTTTCAGGTTTGCTATTCTTAATAATTATATTAACTACTCAACCACGTGTTTAAGTTCCATGTATTAAGGAGATCCTTCTTTTATTTTAAAAAATGTGATTTCCCAAAATACCCTCAAAGTAGTTTTTTTTTTTTTAATTTGTTGTAGCCAATGACAAAATTTAAAGTAAGGGCACCTTAGGAAATAAAGCAAATTTGCCTTTAATATGATCCAAGGGAGGATTGACATTATATATAGTATAGATATATCAAACAATCATATAGTTTGAATTAAATGAATAAGTATACATTTGATTCACCTCGATATACGCGTAGCCTGATCATCGATGAGGTGAAATGGGTTGAATGTTGCTTTTAAAGAGGGTTGCTATACACCTCGAGATGCGTGCTATCTAATCTTAATGAAAATCAAGGGTGTTTATTTTTATATATAAAACCATTTGATCTACCTCAAGATACACAATACGTATCTCGAGGAGATCAAAATAATTGATTCCAGTATGAGTCGGTTAAGAGGTGGTAATTACCTAGTTGATAGCCACTAGATTGACCCCGAGATACGCAACACATATCTCGAGGAATATGAAGATATATAAAATAAGTGAATCATTAGATTTGCCTCAAATCTCGAGGAAATCCTAATATATAACTTTACAGCCGCCTCATTCAATTTTTTTGAGACAAAGATTGACCTCGAGATACATATAGAAATATCAAATTTATATTATGAACTGGAACCATTAGATTTTTCTCGAGATTCACGTGATGTAAATCTCGAGGAAATCAAATATAATCTTCACAAACAAAATAGAATAATTTTCTTCATTATAGTGAGATCGAAATAGGGAGAGAGAATGAGGGAGACCGAATTGGTTGAGAAATGAGATGGGATCAAAAATCATGGTAAGTGAGTCATTGGTTGTGGCGTTGTTGTGTGTTGTTTGTTGTTGATCTCATTTTGTTTTGCTGTTGTTATTGGTGGAAGGGAGCGGGAGATTTGGATCATTAAGTGATAAGAGGCCGTAAAAGAAAAAGATGAATAAAATGACCGAGAAGGAGAAGACATTGGGGTTGGGGTTCGGGTTAGGTGCCCAACCCCAATTGAAGAAAATTTTAAATTTTTTTTTTACTGAAACAAAGAACTAGGACGTGAGGAGGAAGACGGGGGGTTTGGTCCCCCAGACCGGATCGAACCAGGTCCGGTTCAGGGGCCAAACCCTTATCATTTGAAAAAAAATATATTTTTAAAACACAAGAAAAAATAAATCCCTAAATATTAGGAAATTTTCAAAAAATAGGACTTTTGGATAAATTAATAGAAATTGAAGGTTTTTATGAAAAATGAGGATTTTGAGATTTAATCGAGGATTTATATCAAGTATTTTTCCTCGTAATGCATGCTACGATCGAAAATGTTCAAAATTTAGAAAATTGCTTTAACGCATGGTTTAGGTTAATTTTTTATTATGAATCTCAATTTGGAGTCAAAATTGAGATCCGGACATCCGAGGAGTTGATTTGGAAGGATTCTGAGGTTTTTCGACCGAGTAGGACTAATAAATATATATAAATTTTAAAAATAATATTTACGTCTAAACAACATAACTCTCGATGCCGAACAATAATTTTAAGTCAAATAAAATTGAGGCATCGAAGAATTTATTTTAGAAGCATTTTAGGAATTCTGGGATGCGATTAGGTTAATTAAATTGCAAATAGTTGAAAAAAAATGGTGAAGTTGTTGTGGAGGCTTACAAGATGTATTTCTAAATTGTTGGATTGCAAATTGAGCACCATGTGGACTAGTTTACTGACTGGGAGCATAAGGGAGTTGCAATATCGCGTTTGTAAGGTTAAGTAAATTGCATGTAACCTTTACATTGTATGATTATAATTTCGTATAAATTGCATTGATCCTTGATATTGCATTTTATTGTACATGCATACACGGGTTGAGAGGATAAGGCAATTCGAGTCTCCTTATAGTGTCTACCTGACTGTATTTACAGGGTAAAACTACTTAGTGTCTACCTAACTGTGTGCACATGATATATTAAGCTACTTGAGTGTGTATACAAGGTGGAACTTATAATGTCTACCTGGCTGTGTATAGGGTAGAACTATTGTTGGACTAAGTGGTTAGTCACTCACACTCCGACCGAGATTTTGATGGAAACAAACAAGGTGAAAATGTACTAATAAACATCTAGTGTATTTCAGTTTTTGTTAAAGGATGCAAAACAACATATCAAGGGTACTCAAGAAATACAAGTTCAAGACTCGGCATTAATGAAGAAATGAAGATGAAAGTTCAAACCGCAATTTGTAATTTCAATGTAAGGTATACAAATTCTTTCACGCAAGCCAAATGCATTAGTCCATGCATATCAAGTTTCTTAAACCATTCTTCAAAAGTTATAAGTTTACTTGAAGTTTCAAAGTGGAATTTAAACACATAACTAGGACTATGAGTTTAAACAATGTGAAACTTTGTGTGGATGGTCATTTGCATATTACAGATCATTGTAAATGTTTTCGAAAAAGAAAAACTCGTTTTTGAAAGGTCTTGAAAAGAAAGCGTAAATTTGCGAAAAAGCCCCTAATACATTATGAAATCGTGAATTTCCGTTTTGGGATTTGTAAAAATATTCGGACCACCCAATTAGGCTTAATGACTCATAATAAACGTGTATAACATGTTATATAAGGGTTGGTTAGGTCCCGGACGAGTTTAAGGGTCGCTAACACAAAGGGACAAAATAATTGTTTTGAGGTCCCTGCAGTTAGCGCGCTAATGATTTCATTAGCGCGCTAAGTGCAGAGTTAGCGCGCTAGGTCTCAGCATTAGCGCGCTAATTGCATATCTGACAGTTTTTTTTTTACAGCTGGAAAACACACTTTAATTTGAATTCTTGATCTATTTTGGACCCTTGGATCCCTAGAACGGTTATAAACTGTCAAGATGGAATACCTAACACTATAAAACCACCAAGAACATGGTTTTGTCAAGAGAAGGAAGAAACACACTCAAAAACTCAAAATCTACAAAGAGAAGAACTTTGATTTTTGTGAAGAAGCAAAAGGAGATCTTTGTGGGTTTTTCTTTAGTTCTCTAATCCAATGCACTTTTGAGGCTTTAAAAGGAGTACAAGAATCTCTTCAAAGCTGATCTCTTTTGTCATTCTCTTGTTTGTAAGAAAGTCCTAGATCTAAAATCTTGCTTGTGCTTAATCTACATAGTTTTGTGTATTTGATTTGAAAATCATTTCATTGTGTGTTTGAACACCTTCTTCTTGGGTTTTGCACTTAAATTTATTTTATCAAACCCTAAGATTGATTTGAACAAAAGTTTTGCACTTAAACTTGATTTTTGTTAAACTATTGTTCTTAGACTTGAAATCGGTTTTACACTAATATATTAAGTTTTTAAAACGATTTCACATTTGGGATTTGCAACAAAATCAGTGACATATTTGCATATTCCATTTATTCTCATACTTGCATGCATAAGAGTTGTTAGGCTCTAGGAGGCTTGCTAGTGTTTGAATTTGATACCACTTTGTGTTGTAAAGTGTATCTCATTATTTTTCAGCAACTTATTGTATTTGTATGATTGTAAGACTTAGTGGAATCTAAGTCAAAGGGAAGACCTAGTTGAGACTAGGCACAAATCCTAGTTGCGGCTAGGTGGGAAGTCCTAATTGTAATTAGGCACTCTAGGCTTGTATGCTTAGGTTGTAACACTTATTTGCAATATAAGTGGGGGTTAAAAATCCTAACCGGGGAGGTTAGGTAGTGGACGTAGATCGTTGGATCGAACCACTATAAATTGTGTGTCACTTTCCATCTCTTCCATTCCATTCACTTGCATAGCATATATATATATTCATTGATAGTGTATGCATTATAGTTGTAATTTGCGCATAAAGTTTTAAAAGGGCAATAACTACTCGGTAACCCAATTCACCCCCCTCTTGGGTGACCTTCAATTGGTATCAGAGCGGGTTATTGCTCAAAGTATTACTAACGTATCTTTGAGTGTTCTTTTTGTGCAAGGATGCAAACCTTAGATCCGGCTCGCCTTCGGGAAGGCAACTCTTCGAGTAGGCCTCCGTATTTTGATGGAACTAACTATGCTCATTGGAAAGTGAGAATGAAATTCTACATTAGAGCACAAAATAGATTCTTATGGGATGCAATTGAAAGTGGCTACACTCCACCGGATAAGCCCTTGAAAGAGTACACCGCCGAGGAGATAAAGATTGAGCTCTCAAATGATCAAGCCATGAATCACTTGTTTTGTGCGCTAAGTGAAAATGAATTTAACCGAGTAAGTGCTTGTCAAACGGCTAAGGAAGTATGGGAGAAGCTTGGGGTACACTATGAAGGTACCATGCAAGTGAAGAAGACCAAGTTAAGAATTCTTGAGGAGCACTATGAAACTTTCCGAGTTGGGTCCGATGAAGACATAGCCACCGCCATCACTCGATTCACTAAACTATTGAATGAGATCAAGAATCTTGGAAAGAATTATGATCAAGAAACCTCGGTGTATAAATTCCTTAGAGGCTTGCCTAAGGAATGGGATGCCAAGAAGTATGCTATCCAATCGGCACAAAATCTTGGAGATTACACATTTGATGCATTGTGTGGAGAGCTAACAGTCCATGAATTTGAACTTAAAGACCGAGCAAGATTGGAAGCATTAAGTGGAGGTACTAAGAGTTCAAGAAAAGATATCGCCTTGAAGGCAAATAGCTCCCCTAGTGCATCGGTAGAGATCATTGAAAATGAAAAATCATGTGATGACAATGATCTTGAGGAGGAAGTAGCTATGCTCTCAAGAAAGCTCAACAGGGCCATGTACAAGCGAGACAAGTATAAGAAGAAGTTTCGAAGTGGAAGCAAGGGAGGAAAATCAAATGAAACCATATGCTTCGGTTGCGGCAAACCGGGTCACATCAAGGCGGATTGCAAATCCAAGAAGGTGTTTGACAAGAAGAAAGGAAAGAAGAGTTTCAAAGCAACTTGGGATGACTCATCATCATCAAGTTCGGAATCCGAATCGGAAAGTGAGAAGGCAATACTTTGTCTCATGGCACAAGGCGAGGTAAATTCTAACTCTTTTAACTTTGATAATGTTGATGATTTGGATGATGTTCCAAATCTTGATGAGCTTAGGAAAGAGTTGGAAAAGGAGGTCAAAAAGACCAAACAACTCAAAAAGAGCTTGACCATTGCAATTAGTGAAATAGAGTCACAAAATGAGACCATTAATGATCTCCAAAGTGACTTAAATGAAGTCATAGAGGAGAGAGATGCTTTAGTCAAGGAAGTAGAGGACTTGACTAGCACGGTGCATAAGTTTACAAATGGTAAAGAAATGTTTGACATGATGTTGGGAGCACAACGACGTGCACTCAACAAAAGAGGCATAGGTTATGGAGCAAACTTGTTAAGTTACAAGAAATTGCTAAATGATGATCGTAGATGCTCTAAATGCAACAAGACTCATGTGGTCGGGAAATGTGCATTACAAAAGGCCAAAGTGGGTAGACTAGCATGGGTAGTTAAAAATGTTTACTACACTAACATTCTCGGACCCAAAGGTGTTTGGGTACCAAAATCTAGTGTGTTTCCCATTGTGTAGGATGCGAGGAAGAGCACCCCATGGTACTTGGATAGTGGGTGCTCAAGACACATGACCGGAGATGCACATCAATTTATTGAACTAAAGCGGCATGATGGTGGAATGGTTACATTTGGAGACAACAACAAAGGAAGAGTTATTGGTCTCGGAACCGTCGGTAACAATTCACTTTCTATTTCTAACGTTTATCTTGTTGATGGATTGAAACATAATTTGCTTAGTATTAGTCAATTGTGTGACAAAGGATTTCATGTTATGTTTGAATCATCGAAATGCATTGTTAGGAATGAGAAGCATGAAACCTTATTTATTGCATATAGAGATAAAAATGTTTATGCCATTAACTTTGATGAGATGAATATGCAAAATGTCTCATGTTTGAGTGCACAAAGTGAATGTGATGCATGGTTGTGGCACCGTAGATTAGGACATACTAGCATGGAGAACTTGTCAAAATTGACTAAGCATGATCTAGTTAAGGGTCTACCCAAATGCACGTTTAAGAAAGACAAGGAGTGTGAACCTTGTATCCTCGGTAAACAAGTGAAATCGTCATTTAAGACAGAAAGTAACAAGTGATGTGACTCGAGCCTTAGAACTTATCCATATGGATTTGTTCGGACCCACCCAAACACAAAGCCTAGGAGGTAAATCATATTGCTTTGTCATTGTTGATGATTTTACTAGATATACATGGGTGTATTTTCTCTCTCATAAGCATGAAGTGTTTGATGTGTTCGTAAAATTTTGTGCTTTAGTTGAGAATGAAAAGGGATACAAAATCACCATCATTAGAAGTGATAGAGGTGGTGAGTTTGTAAATAGAAACTTGGAGGATTTTTGTGCTAAACAAGGTTATACACACCAATTATCCTCTCCTAGAACACCCCACAAAATGGAGTTGTTGAAAGAAAAAAGGGACACTCCAAGAGATGTGTAGGACTATGCTAAATGAGTACAACATAGCTAAGCATTTTTGGGCCGAAGCCATTAACACGGCATGCTATGTTATAAATAAAGTAAATGTCCGAAAGCAAGTGAAAAAGACTCCTTATGAACTATGGAAAGGCCGAAAGCCCAACATAAGTTACTTTAAGGTGTTCGGTTGTACTTGCTATGTTCTAAATGATAAGGATCAATTAGACAAATTTGACCCAAAGTCAAAGGTATGTACTTTCCTTGGCTACTCTATGCACGACAAAGCATATAGGGTGTTTAATAGATCAACCAAAACCATAGAAGAGTCTATCCATGTGAAATTTGATGAAGTGGATCCCAAAGTTAAGATGATGCAAAACTTGGAAAAATTGAGGATCGATGATGAAGATGATGGCACCCTAGGACAAACTTCAAATAGTCAAGAAGTTGAGGCATGTAAAGAATCCGACACAAGTGCGCCTAAGAATTCAAGACTTCTAATTGGCCATTCATCCCAACAAATAATAGGTGATCCAAACAAAGGAGTAATCACTAGGTCCACATTACATCGAGATGAAGGACATATAGCTTTTGTATCACAAACCGAGCCCACTAAGATAGATGATGCCTTAGGAGATGAATTTTGGGTAATGGCTATGCAAGAGGAGCTAAGCCACTTTGTTAGGAACAAGGTATGGACATTAGTACCTAGACCCAAGGACCACACAACCATAGGCACCAAATGGGTTTTTAGAAACAAAAAGAATGAAAAAGGTGAAATTGTAAGAAACAAGGCTAGGTTGGTTGCACAAGGCTACAATCAAGAAGAAGGAATTGATTATGAGGAAGCCTTTGCACCCGTAGCAAGACTAGAAGCAATTCGAATGTTACTTGCCTATGCTTGCTACAATGGGTTTTTACTATATCAAATGGATGTTAAAAGCGCATTCTTAAATGGCTTCATTAATGAAGAGGTATATGTAGAACAACCACCGGGTTTTGAAGATCATGAACACCTAGGTCATGTATATCATCTTCAAAAAGCCTTGTATGGACTAAGACAAGCTCCTAGAGCTTGGTATGACAGACTTAGTGCATTCCTACTTGAAAAAGGATTCAAGAAAGGAACGCTAGATCCCACTTTGTTCATTTTGATCGAAAAACATGATATGTTACTTGTTCAAATTTATGTTGATGATATCATTTTTGGGTCATCCAACACAAGTCTATGTAATGAATTCTCATCATTAATGACAAATGAGTTTGAAATGAGCATGATGGGAGAACTAACATACTTTCTAGGCTTGCAAATAAAACAATCCAAACATGGCATTTTTATAAATCAAGCAAAGTATGTGAGGGACATGTTAAAGAAATTCAAATTCGAAAATCGAAAGCATGTGACACTCCTAGTAGTTCCACCATCAAAATGGACAAAGACCAACTAGGAAAACCCATAGATCCTAAACTTTATCGTGGAATGATAGGTAGCCTCCTATACTTGACCGCTAGTAGACCCGACATTATGTTCAGTGTGTGCTTATGTGCTAGATTTCAATCCGATCCCAAGGAGTCCCACTTAAAATGTGTAAAGCGCATATTTCGATATCTAAGTGGAACACAAGACTTAGGATTGTGGTTCAACAAAACTAAGAGTTTCGAACTCCGAAGTTTTGTTGACTCTGATTATGCGGGAAGTCTAGTCGATAGGAAAAGTACTTCCGGATTTTGTCATTTGCTAGGAAATTCACTTATCTCATGGTTCAGCAAAAAGCAAAATTCCGTTGCTTTATCTACGGCGGAAGCCGAATATGTGTCTGCCGGGAGTTGTTGTGCTCAAGTTCTATACATGAAACAACAACTTGAGGATTATCAAATCCTAGTTGGGTGTGCTGAAATTTATTGTGATAACACAAGTGCGATAAACATATCAAAAAATCCGGTGTTACACTCAAGAACAAAACATATTGAGATTAGACACCATTTTCTTCGTGATCACGTCCAAAAGGGCGATGTTAAACTCATCCATGTGCCCACAGAGGATCAACTAGCCGATATATTCACTAAGCCTTTGCCTAGAGATCAATTTTCTAAAATTCGGCGTGAGTTAGGCATGTTTCGAGAATCGGACCTTCTACATATGTTTTAGCTATTCCAAACCTTTTTATATGGTGTTAGTGAAGTGTCCATGAAGTTTGAGGAGAATCGGAGCTATATTGCAAAAATCCAAAATTTTTTGTCAAAAAATTCCGAGAGGAATTAGCGCGCTAATAGTTAAAATTAGCGCGCTAATGATGTACTGACCAAAAATTTCCAGAGGGAAATTAGCGCGCTAATAACACCCATTAGCGCGCTAATAGCATACTGGCCCAGAATATGAATCGACCCATTAGCGCGCTAATTTTATCATTAGCGTGCTAATGTCGTTCGGCCAGGCGTCTATAATTTTGTTTTTTCTGTCAAACTCATGTTTAAGCCACAACTATGCTCTCATTGCTTTATGCTATCTATATCATGAATTTTTTTTTTTTTGCGTATCTCTGAGTTTTCTATATGGATATTTCTTGCTTCACTATGTTTTATCGTCTATGCATTTGTATCGCTACCGACTATTGTTTATTGATATGCATAAAGTGAGGGGGAGAGTATATTTCTCTCGTATTGTTTCTATTGTGTTTATTTATGGGGATGCTTGGCCCCACTTTTTGATGGTATCAAACGGGGGAGAAAAATGTGGTTGAACTTGAAAAGGTTGATGTGTTTTGAACTTGCATATATGAAATATAAAATCATGAATGCGATATACATTTAGATTACGTTTTACACCTTTAAAGTTCACATTGTTTGTTATCATCAAAAAGGGGAGATTGTTGGACTAAGTGGTTAGTCACTCACACTCCGACCGAGATTTTGATGGAAACAAACAAGGTGAAAATGTACTAATAAACATCTAGTGTATTTCAGTTTTTGTTAAAGGATGCAAAACAACATATCAAGGGTACTCAAGAAATACAAGTTCAAGACTCGGCATTAATGAAGAAATGAAGATGAAAGTTCAAACCGCAATTTGTAATTTCAATGTAAGGTATACAAATTCTTTCACGCAAGCCAAATGCATTAGTCCATGCATATCAAGTTTCTTAAACCATTCTTCAAAAGTTATAAGTTTACTTGAAGTTTCAAAGTGGAATTTAAACACATAACTAGGACTATGAGTTTAAACAATGTGAAACTTTGTGTGGATGGTCATTTGCATATTACGATCATTGTAAATGTTTTCGAAAAAGAAAAACTCGTTTTTGAAAGGTCTTGAAAAGAAAACGTAAATTTGCGAAAAGCCCCTAATACATTATGAAATCGTGAATTTCCGTTTTCGGGATTTGTAAAAATATTCGGACCACCCAATTAGGCTTAATGACTCATAATAAACGTGTATAACATGTTATATAAGGGTTGGTTAGGTCCGGACGAGTTTAAGGGTCGCTAACACAAAGGGACAAAATAATTGTTTTGAGGTCCCTGCGAGTTAGCGCGCTAATGATTTCATTAGCGCGCTAAGTGCAGAGTTAGCGCGCTAGGTCTCAGCATTAGCGCGCTAATTGCATATCTGACAGCTTTTTTTTTTTTGGAAAACACACTTTAATTTGAATTCTTGATCTATTTTGGACCCTTGGATCCCTAGAACGGTCATAAACTGTCAAGATGGAATACCTAACACTATAAAACCACCAAGAACATGGTTTTGTCAAGAGAAGGAAGAAACACACTCAAAAACTCAAAATCTACAAAGAGAAGAACTTTGATTTTTGTGAAGAAGCAAAAGGAGATCTTTGTGGCTGTTCTTTAGTTCTCTAATCCAGGACTTTTGAGGCTTTAAAAGGAGTACAAGAATCTCTTCAAATCTCTTTTGTCATTCTCTTGTTTGTAAGAAAGTCCTAGATCTAAAATCTTGCTTGTGCTTAATCTACATAGTTTTGTGTATTTGATTTGAAAATCATTTCATTGTATGTTTGAACACCTTCTTCTTGGGTTTTGCACTTAAATTTATTTTATCAAACCCTAAGATTGATTTGAACAAAAGTTTTGCACTTAAACTTGATTTTTGTTAAACTATTGTTCTTAGACTTGAAATCGGTTTTACACTAATATATTAAGTTTTTAAAACGATTTCACATTTGGGATTTGCAACAAAATCAGTGACATATTTGCATATTCCATTTATTCTCATACTTGCATGCATAAGAGTTGTTAGGCTCTAGGAGGCTTGCTAGTGTTTGAATTTGATACCACTTTGTGTTGTAAAGTGTATCTCATTATTTTTCATCAACTTATTGTATTTGTATGATTGTAAGACTTAGTGGAATCTAAGTCAAAGGGGAAGACCTAGTTGAGACTAGGCACAAATCCTAGTTGCGGCTAAGTGGGAAGTCCTAATTGTAATTAGGCACTCTAGGCTTGTATGCTTAGGTTGTAACACTTATTTGCAATATAAGTGGGGGTTAAAAATCCTAACCGGGGAGGTTAGGTAGTGGACGTAGATCGTTGGATCGAACCACTATAAATTGTGTGTCACTTTCCATCTCTTCCATTCCATTCACTTGCATAGCATATATATATATTCATTGATAGTGTATGCATTATAGTTGTAATTTGCGCATAAAGTTTTAAAAGGGCAATAACTACTCGGTAACCCAATTCACCCCCCTCTTGGGTGACCTTCAACTATATTATGCTTGAGGAGCTAGAGTCATTGATACTTTGCATCAAATGATTATCATGATTATCATGAGATCATGTTGAACCAGATCATACTTTGATAGACTCGAGGAATGACACTCGTTTGGTTATCCTCTCCGAGCATAAGTCCTTATTATTGTTTACTTACCACTTTTGGAGAACGTTATCTGATTGTGGTCGGATAACAAAAACGGGATGGATTGTATTTAAATTCCTTAAATTATATTCTTCATTTAATCTATTGGATTATTATGCATTTAATTATTACAGGTGTACTTGATAGTGTGGGATTTACTTATCTGACATAATCAAATTTTTATAATTGGATAATGATAGGTTTTAGCATCGACAAGGGAAAGGGAAAGCTTTTCGACACTTGTTTAGTTCTTTTCTATATGTATATATTGGTTTTTGAACATATTATATTGTACTAATGGGTTTATGGGTTTGAGTGTGATTAAGATCTTAGTATTAATTATTTAATGATGGAGAGGTGAAGGCTGCTAGATTATTAAGGGATTAAGATAATTTAGGTCGGTCAGATGCCCTAATTAAGTGGGGTCTGACACGCACATACATAAAAATAAACAAAAATGGAAGCATACATTCATATGTTCATGGAACTCAATTTATAAAAATCCGATAGTCTTGAAAACTGATAGGAATGACTTAAAAGGAAGAGGAGTAGCAAGAAGATATATAGAGCCAATGGAGGAGCAAATTATTTTACTTATCAATCCCACAATATCATGAAACCTAATTCACAAGAACCAAGTTATTCATAACTTTGCAGTATGCTCAAATGTAGAAAACAAAATGCTAAAAAAAAGAACCACATATAACCAAACATATTGCCGTGATAGAAATCTAGGAATATTTTCAGATTGCCCCATTAATCGATAGATCAAAAGTAGTAATGTCTTTCTCGAGTCTCTATATTCATTAGTTTAGACCTTTGCAAAAATTAAATCTTCTCATTTTTATTTAATAAATAATGAAAACATTTATTTGGAGATATTCCCTACCATTTAACTATCAAATAATGAATTTTCGTCTCTTATTCATAAGACGCTAAATTCACAATCCTCTAATCTCAACTAAAAATCTGCACAACCATTCTCCATTACGATACTAAAAACTATAACCACCTGTTACACATTAAAATGCTGAGATTTTTGTCTTATTAAATCACATCATCCTTGACAAGAAAAAAAAACACATCAAAATATTAGCCCACTATGTGGAAATAAGCCAAAAATATAGCATACATTTAGTTTATGGGATAAATATTTAATGGATGTTAGAAAAAAATGAAAATATTAGCCCATTATGTGAAAATGAGAGGATAATGCAAAAGTAAAAAAATTACTAAATTACGGTTATAATTATCAATTGGTATGGAGCCAGCAGTGGAAAGACACTTCAGAGACTTATATTTAAATAAAACTTGGTCTATTAGGATTTAGGACTATTTGAGCACGTAGCACTTTTGAATTTTAGAGGATGACTAATGAAGGAGAATGATGAAAGAATTAGAATCAACACTACTGGCATAAGAGTACACCAGCGTCAGCAGCAGCAGAAGGGAATGCCAACACCAAGCAACTTGGAGACGAGTGTATGTGTGAGAATGCCAACATGAATGAAAGAGGTGAAAAGGGATGATTTGTAGGCAACGAAGAAGCATAAAGCAAATAGTCCCTTTTCACTACTGATTCAACACCAATTATAATGCTATGATGATTGTTTTTGGTCCGTCTTCATAATATTTAGTTTTTGAGATTCTCTGAACAACCCATGAGACATCGACTTTATAGCGATATAAGGGTACCTGTTCAATCCCACATGCAAAACATGAGAAATTGAAAACTCAAAACATCTACTTTTCTGTCCCTGCTCAATCTCCCCCAATCAATAAAAACCTTAAAAATCAAAATCAACCATTACCGGGTGCAAATAGATTATTATGAGAATTGCAAGTTATTGTATTCATGATAAAAATAAGGTCAAAGAATCAATTAAGAAACAAATAGAAAGCTTCTTCAATGAAATTCCAGTTCTTCCTTCATAAGAGCTTTTTCATCTTTTTCTACCTATTCCCATATCATTTGATTTTCAATTTTCACCAACCATAACTATAATTACTACTTGAATTTTGAATTGAGAGAGCACATAGCTGGAATAGATGGATTGATGGAACAGAGAGCGAGAAAGCACAAAACATACATAGAGAGATTGATGAAGATAGAGAGCTCGTGATCATAATGATGATTGAGATGAAGATTTGTAACGAATAGGGAGATGAGAAAGGAGATTTGGGGATTTCGATTCGTTGAAATAGGTAGAACAAAAAAAGAAAACGAGGTTGGAGTTACAGTTTTATCATTAACGTAACTTGGTCGAATTGGAGTTGGGTTGAACACAGCTAAGGCAAGGTTAGAAATGGTACTTCCTCACGGTCAACAATCACACTTTTAATATAGTATATATATATATATATATATATATATATTTTAAATTTAGATTTTCAATTAAACAGAATGTTCAAATGCTTTGAACTAACTCTCACAACTCAATTTTTTGCTTTGTAATCTCCAAACGTCTAATTTTATTTCAGTCTCTCTACAAATTAATAGAGAGTCACGAGATGGTTAGTTGGAGTCACATTTCTATGGTGGAAATGAAAATTTTGATAAATTTTCAATTCTTGACATTTCCCTTAATTCAGATTGAATTCTCGCGATTTTTCGATTTCTCTGGTGGGGAGAATTGGTATAAATTGTTGTGAATTGATATATCGGGTTGATTTGCGCTAATTTGAATAAATCCTATCGACATTGGTTAGGGTTTCAATAAGTCGAGTTATGGGATTCATTTGAGAACTATTTTGAAGATGTTTTTATATTTGAAAATGATTTACATTAGGATTTTGGATGAAATGATTATTAGTCTTAATCCGAATTCACTCTACGAGCTGTGCGAATATTTTGAATTTAGTATGTAGTGGCTTCCTGGTGTTTGTCGTCGAGTTTTAACGATTTAATTGCGAAAATATTGATTTGGAGAAGTTATGTTAGTTCAAAATTAATGAAGTTTTCCTAATCAACAGGTTATATTGGAAAATCCATAACTTCTCCTTTTATGATCCGATTTGAGTGTTCTTGGAATCTATGGAAATTAAAAATGAGATCTACAAATTTTTTTTAGTCAATATGAAAATATTGATGTTTTAAATGTTAGAAATTTACCTTAAATTAGCTAGTTGAAAGCTAGTTGAAATCGTTATTAATTATTATTTATGGAAATAATTCTTGAGCATATTTCGGTCGCAATTTATGTCGGGTTTCATGATTCAGTTTCACTCAAACTTTGACCCCTGTCATAATTGGGTATGTAGAGAAGCTATTGAAGCCACTTTAAAGGTAATATGCCACTCCAGGAAACAAAAACATTAAGCTCAAAATTGGTTGGTGGTAAGTAAAACCTACAATGACATTTACTATTATTGAATTATATTTGTACGTGCATTTGAATTATATTTGCATTGCATTTCTCATCTTTATTGGTCATTCATTCATGTCATACAGAAGGAGTTGCCATGTTTGGTGTGGATGAGGTATCCTACCTAGGTGAAACATACTAGGTATGAGTAAAGCTAGATGATACTAAGTATCCCGTCTAAGTGAAATAGACTAGATGCAAGTAAAACTTTAAGCAGACAGTGTCGATTTTAAGGAGCAAGAACTCATAGTCCATCTTTAAGCTCACATTTGGATTGCATAGTCTATTTGTGAACTTTGAATTGGAACGAAGGGATTCACATTGCTATATAATATTTTGATTATTTGAAAATGCAATTACATGCCTCCATATATTCAGATTAACATTTGCAGGAGTATAAGTCAATGTAAGTATTTACTTGTCTGACATCCTCGAGTTGTTTTTGATGATGTTTGGTATACGATGTAGAAATACCAAAAGAACAAGCGTAGAAATCTGTTAGTAATTTTCTTTGACCTCTTTTCTTATCATATATTGTTTTTGTAAAGTATTGTGTTTTAGGATTCTCGTGTTGAGAGTACATCGTGGATTGGTTAGGAATCTGTTATGAAAAGTTTATGTGATAGTTGAATTTTTGAGAGATTTTATGGTTCACTTTGATGTAAATATGGATTGTGGAGCTGATATGACTGTAAATGAGTTTTAAGGTTGAAACTTGTGGACTTGATGTGAATTTGATCTTTTTTATTTATTTTGATATTATGTTATGAACTGTTGTAGACATGTGAGTCTTTTTAGGCTCTATTCCAAAACCGCTTTTATCAGGTTTTGGATATTGGCAGTGTGTCAACCCTCACCTTGGCTAAGGTCGAGTCGCCCAACCCAGACTATCACCCAAGACCAATACCTAAATTAGGCCTAAGTAGACAGTATGAGTCACCTAACAAAAACATGCATAATTAATAAGTATAGAACACATGGATAATAAACGCAAAATTAAAGATATATTGATTCACATGTCTAAGAAATACTTGAAATGAGTTCTATGTATCTAAACAAGTACGGTAGTCCAAAAACATCTAAAATAAACAATTTAAAGTAGTGATATGTTCTAGCTACCCAAAAACCTGTTTAATTACAACCCAAATTTAATTTCTTGAAAGTAAGATAGATAAATAGATAGTAGCAAGCAAGCTCACATAACAAGAAAAGGCTTCAAGCAAATCGTCTTTCCTTGGCCTCGGTCTAGCATTGATGTGGAAGTTCCTAAAATGTAAGTGAGGTGAGTAAAAAGGGACAACATAGCTCAATAAGCAGAAAACCCGCTCAACCATCAAATATACAAGTAATACTTAATAAGCATGCAAAACTAGCAAGTATTTGAAATCAAGTAGAGATTCATTGAATAGTAGCATGGAAGCAAGATTTCATAAAAGGTTTACGCAAGTGATAATCCAATAAGCAATGACATGGAAATAAGATTCGCAAAGCATAAGTAAATCAAAATTCATCATGCAAATAGATATACCATAAAAGAATAGTAATATATAAACTTGATGTTCTATTAAATGCATACTAGCCTAAAAAAATGCATACTAGCTATTGGCAAGAATCCGATGATCGATTCCCTCACTTTTGAAGATATTCAAACCGTTAGTAGACACAATGGCCTTTTGGCCCTCTAACTAGTCCAGTCAAATAAATAGTAAGTGTGAAATCCGAGAATTTCATAAACTTGATTAGGCAACTAATTAAATGATTTTGGATTTTATTTGTAATTTTGGTATCCGAGGTGGGACTTACGTATTACAGACTAGAGATCATGATTTAAAGTATTATTTTTGTGTGTCGCATGCCTAGTTGGTGTATTATACTCTATTCGCCCGAAATATAGTCAAGTTAAGATTTAGAAGTGATGTTTGAGTGTTACGGAGTGCATTGGGGTCTTCCAAATTTTTGGACAAAATTGGGATTTTTTTTTTGTTGTTGTCGTTGTTTTTTTCTTAGGTGGATATTTTTTGTTGTTTGATTTTGTTTAAAGTTTTAGGGTAAACATGAAAATTAAAAAGAAAAGTGTGAAATGACCAAGTGGAGCATGAGAGAACAAATAAGTAGATGATTGAGGGAAGGGTAAGCTGGTCATTTGACCAATCCCAATCCTAATTAAGATATGAAATGAAATTGGTTTCATTGAAGAACTCTTCCCAACTATACCTTTGTATTCAATGCAAAAAAAACTCCTCTCTCACGTTTCTTCTTCGTGAATTCTCACAACTTGAAAAAAATCGAATCCCTGAGATAAATAGGGGTCGCCTTGGATCTTTATTTATAAAAAACAAAGAAGGAACTACAACGTGAAGAGCAACTAAAAACCCTTGAGAAAGAGAGACTCTCTCTGCTCACCCCAAGACCATAAAGTCTCCCACAATCACAATGAACAAACAAGGTACCTCACCTATCATACCAAATCACTTAAGTACTCGGTACTCTACCCTTCCTATTGCTCTGTCATGCACATTAATCACGCACAATTCACGCACACCTCTCTTGTCGACTAGAATCCCTAGTGGGACCTGCGTTTTGACAATTCTGAACCATCTGCTCTAGAAATGATCTAGTGTTCCTGATACGTATCCTGTTGTACACCTTCATGAAGGACTTACGCTTTATTGTTGACGGACTTGGGTCACTGTCAATACTCCGCCCGGAACAATCACCTTGTCCTTAAGGTGGAAGGAAGGAAAAACCTTCTTAATGCGTTTCGTTAGTTCCCAAGATGCATCAGAAGAGGGAAGGGAAGGCCATTTAATTAAAACTTAAGGTCTGGCCGCCAAGCATCGATAGGAGAGCACTTGCTCTAGATTAACATACACCACCAACGAGCTAGGGGAAGGGGAAGAACTATGGAGGCCATCGCAGTACCCACCATCAATTTCATATGGGAAACATGAAAAGCGAGTTTAATAAATGAAGTGGGAGGAAGCTCCAAATTGTAAGCCACAACACCAACACGATTGATAATGGTGTAAGGTCCGAAAAACTGGGGACTCAATTTGGAGTATGAACCTCCAGATAAAGACAGCTGCCAATAAGGTCTTAGCTTCAAATACACCTTCTCACCCACATCGAAGGTAACTTAGGGTCGATGTAGATTAGCTCGTTGTTTCATTCTGTTTTGGGCCATAAGGAGTTGGTCTCGAAGCTCGTTTAAGACATGATCACAAGATTGCAGCAAGGCAGTAACATTCGAGAGAGGTGTTAAGGAAATGAACCCATGGCGAAGTAAATGAGGGGGATCTCGACCGTACACAACTTTGAAAGGAGTGCAATTCAGGAAAGTTTGGAAAGAAGTATTGTACCAATACTCTACCTAATGGAACCAATTCCCTTTTCATTCTTTGTAATCTAATTTTAATCTAAATCATCTTAACTTTAAATAATAGAAATTTTAAAATAGTAATGATTTTCAAATGGAAATATATTACCCACAAGTAAATGAAAGTTATGATAGAATAGAATGATTTAGTCAAATCAAAACGTCCCTTAATGGTAACTCAACCACCTAATATAGCACTTCGTTAGAATTTAAAGTTCATTGCCAAGGCTAATGCACAACATAGGTTTTCTCAATTTCTACTGACAAGCATCAACCTTATGATAACTAATATAGAATATCAAAACACAAAAACCACTAGATTAGTTTCAATATAGAAAATATTTTATAATAGTACCATAATCAAAATCAATAGGAATTTTGCCAATATACTAATGAATGTCATTTAGAACATGTTATATTAAGAAATACTTCATTCAACTCTAGTTTCAAGTACTCGAGTTAAATCTTTTCATTTGAAGAGATTTAAAATCATCCATCCTTTCATTTTATCTCTCATAATAATTTTTTTACTCCATTCTAATTATTTTGTTAACTTTTGCTTTTGAGTCCCTACTCCATTTCCTTTAGACATTCTCACTTTTTCCACTATAGATTCCATGCTCCATTTCCTTTAGAATCTATATGACTCTCTATATATTTAAAAACTCTTATTAACATTTCTCACTATCCACTGAAATTGAAGAAATTATTCTTTCAACTTTTATAAATTCATCGGTTTCTAACTCATGTCTTCTTTCAATTGTGGCATAATAGCTTTACATATATACTATAAATATACTTAATCAATAGCTTTCGTATCATTAGATTCATAGAAATCTATCTTGTTCATCTTGTACTATTGTTTCGATCTTCTACCCATTATCATGACCAACACAAGATATTCATTTAGAGTTCAGCAAGTAGCAAAGTTAATCAAAAGGGTGTAAAATTAGTTCCTTCTATTATAAAATTTACTTGGGTAGTAAAAATATCACTTTAATTCAAGATTTATTACATATATTCATTTTCATTCTTTTCCCAACTAAAAATAAAAGAAAAATAAAATTCATACTTACTTGATTTCGAAAGAAATTCAAAAAATCTCGTCAACTTACTTCATTATCGGATTAAAAGTAGTTCTGAACTTTTTTTTTCTAGCTTTTATTCCTTTCATTACGATCAATTCCATATTTCACCTAAAATACCCTCAAACTCATTCTAAACCTTGTCCTCACGGTTTATAATGAAGTCTGATTTTTGGAATATAACAAACATACCACGTGAAGTACAAAACAAGTGATACAAAAAATAAATATGACATATTAAGAAATTAAGTTAATTTAATAAGATAAAATGCATAAAAATTGAATGAATAAACATCACCATTATATAACAAGTGAAACAACTATCATACCCAAGCATTGAATAGAATGTACACATAATATATCATCATAAACACAATGTATATAACCATTAAACACAAAGTGTAGAACCCCTACCGGAATTACATAGAGGAATTTCACAACATTACTTAGAGACAGAGAAAAAAGAAGAAGAAGGAAATCAATGTCAAGGTTCGGAAGTCGCGTCATCACTGGTAGCTTACAGCGGGGTCGTAGAGGTGGTATTCCTGACCGGGCAATGTCGGAACATCGAGATTACTGCTAAGCGGTAATCTAATCTATGTAGATGGTACATGAAGCGAGGTGCCTCCTTGACGTATGTTCCTCTTGGACATCGTACGCTTCATTATGCGGATGCTCCTTTGTAAGGCTCTCTGGTTTTCGAATACCTGATCTCGATTATTGAGAGTGGTCATTTGATTGTACAAAACTGCACCCATGAAAGCCAACTTCAACTCATCCATGTATAACTCGTCATAGTCCTTAGCAGGTTGCTCCATGTTTGAATCATTTTAAGCTTCTGACATCTTCTCCAAGATTATCCTCGTGTCGTCTCTGATTTTTCTTTTCTGCCCGGTATCTCTTCTCGCTATCTTAGTTCTCTCTCTTATCCTTTGTGTCCACATAACTATTCACTATCCCATCTCTCTATTACCTCATCAGTGATGGTCTTCTCCTGGAAAACATCTAACCCAAGGTCTACTATATTTACTTGGTACATCTTATAAAAGGCCGTAATCATCAAGGGAAAGAGTAGTCCATCGTTCTTCTTGGTGGTGAATGCACTCCTAATAGATTCTTAAATGATTTAGGCAACATCGAAGTATCCTAACCCTATGACAATGTGGTAAAGTAGGGCGTCCTTGTAATTCACAATTTCATAGTATTGCAGACTCGGCTAGAAGCTGATGTTGATGAAATAACACCAAGCTTTAGTGGTTTTCCTATAAACTTTTGTGGTTATGTGCTTGGGATACCCCTCCATGTCAAAAATAAATCCATCTCCATGGATTGCTTCTAAATCTCCCAGTATTTTCTCAATGGGGAATTGGTACTTAATTACATACTCGGGTTTTAGGTACACGTCATTTTTTTAGGTAAAAATTTGGTAATCTAAAATACAGGTTTATTCTTGCAGCGAATTAGTCCATTGTCCTTCTTCTAACTCAGGACTTAGTTTTACTTTCACTTCCATATGCATTAGCTTAAAATTCTCACACTAAAGCTTCATGAACCCGTTCACTAGGGACATCCTCTAGGTCTAGGTGGTTGTAGTCTCTAGTTAATAAACCCTTGTTTCTCATCTCTATGATATCTAGGAGCTAAGCCTATACTTCAATTCATTTTTCTCATTAAATCCCCTTTTCGTGATCAACTTTCTATCATTTATCACATCATTCTGAAATTTATCGTAGGCCTTCTCATTCACAATATTTTCTTTATTCAACTCATAGGTTTTCTCCCCCACCGGTTTCTTTTGATCAACTTCCTCTACTTCCTCCTCATGCACATAATCATCCTCAGTGTAATAACTAAATGAAGAAGGTGGAGTAGGTTCTCTTTGCAGTCTAATCCTAGGTGTGTTGAAAGATATGGATGTGGGTTGAATTTGGGAAATTTCGGATTTTGTTTTTATTTTTCTACAAAAATTCCCTTCCCCTTCTCTTCTCGTGAACCTCTACCCTTTCCTCCTCCGGCCATTTGGAATATCGTACGTGAAAAAATGATCTTGTAAAATCGTTTGGGACCAAATTTTATCGGAAAAGTATTCGATAAAGTTCAACTACCTATCGAGAATAAGAAATCATCGGGAAAAGCTTTTTGAAATTGAGATTTTGATATTCATATGAAAGTTGTTGATTAAATAGCATTGGGAAAAACAAACTTTATAGGTAAATCAAATCGATCGATAAATGTTCACAAAAACCCCCAAACTCATTTGAAACTTAATCTCAAATTAGTTTGTGTATCAAACCCAATCTATTCGTCATATATTAAAAATAGTTTGAAAATTTGATAGTGATAAACAAATAATCACATCACTCTCATACTAGTATTATAATAAAAAGCATTCGATGTAAAGACCTTTCTAAAGTAAAAATTTTGAAATTTTGTTTCTATCCTAACAATCAATCTAAAATCGACTAAATCAAAAGATTTGATCCATAAAAAGTTAGGGTTTTAGTCAATTACCTTCTTATAAGTTCTTATGTCAAGTTTTTGATTCTAAGATTGCTAGTCTAGACTCTCCCAAGCTCTTATTCGAATTTCCTTGCTCTAGCCCTAAGTGGCTCTATTCTCTCAAAACTCACCATGATTTTGGGTTGAATGTGTGAAGATTGAGGTGGGAATCACTTATATACACTAAAATCAAGCTTTGTAAGGTTGAATCTGGGCAAAAATTGGTGTTTGGATCGAAAGGGTACAATGGTTGTGAGTGGGAATGGTTAAAATGTGGCAATTTGGGGTTCTATTTTTTCTTGTAACTCAAATTCATTCCCAGCGAGTCAGGGTATCGCTAAGGTATTGCTGATTGAATTGTTGGGAATGAGCATCAGTGGCTTAGTGATTTGTTAAGTGATTTCTAGTTATAAACATGATTCGGTGAGAAATTGACGACTTCCAATTTACACAGAAAATTCTACAAACTATTGCCGATTTACCCAGCGATTTCCAGTATAAACTGGAATCACTGGGAAATCGTTGATTTAATTTTACTATTTTTTAATTTAATTAATTTTCCTAATTATTATCACCTATATATTAATAAAGGTAGAAATATTCAATATTTCATAATTTAACTAAGATTTATATTAAATAATTTATGTTATTGCCATAAATAACTAATTAACATAGACCTAATGCATTAAACAATATAGTATGAAAATGAATTGGCACGATCAACCCCCTTAAATGAAACTATTTCTGAACTGAATTCTTAAAATACCCCATTATAAAAGTCAAAAATTGAGATAATAAAAGAACGACTAAATAATCCTAATATTCAAATAGAAAATAAAGATGGAGTATGAGTTGCCTCCCATAAAATGCTCTTGTTTACTGTCATTGGTTCGACTGAACCATGCAGTTCTATGCTGGTTCTATGAACTTAAGTATAAGATTATCCACTCTTGTGCCATTCCAAAAAGTGATTGCTCGACCATGCACTCGAAAGGTAATTGTCTTGTTTAGAGTATCCATGACAGCTTGTGAAGTGGCTAAGAAAGGTCATTAAAAGATTAATAGAGGATTTTCATGAATAAATTGTTGCATAACCAAAAAGTCTATAGGAACAATATGTTTGTCGATCTGAAGTGGTACATTAGTAACCACACTTATTGGTTTTATTGAATACTTGTTTGGTAGGGCAACTTTTTAGGAAGCAAGTACATCCAATTCTAATTGAGTGTGACGAAAAAAATGAATTGGTATGTAGTTTTCCCTAGAACCCGCATCACATATAGCTTTAAAGTACCAAGCCCATTTGACATTTATGTTTATGAATATATATCTTGGATCATCAAGCTTGACAATTGTTGGGCATTGTTTAATTGCTTAATCCTCCATTCTTGGGTTATTGTCTATTGATTAGCAGTTTCTTCACCTTGCTTGTTCGTGGTCTTAGCATTTCCATCTACCATTATTACTGCATTAATAGCATATATTTCAGCTTCATGATGATTTAATTCTAAAAATGCATTATTTTTAGTTTGTTCATTATAAATTTCATCAGATTTTCCATAGATATCTTCATCATTCAAATGAAAAGTGACAATTTTATTTTCAAACTCCATAGACATTGTTCCTTCAAAGATATCAAGTTTCATTTTGGCTATTTCAAGGAATGGTCTTCCTAAAAGTATAGATGGGGACTTTGCTGATATTGAGTCTTCCATTTCCATGACATAGAAGTCAGCTGAAAATATTAAATCATTAAATTCGACTAAAACATCTTCTAGTAAATCATGGGGTTTAACAATGGTATTGTCAACTAAAGTAAGATTAATAGGTGTATTGGTCAATGAACCTATTTTCATTGATTCATATAACTTGAGTGACATAACGTTTATTGATGCTGCAAGATCAAACATAGCAAAATCTATTAATGATTTTCCTATCGTGATAGTAATTCCAAACATCCTTTGTTCAGAACATTTCTCATGTATTTTCTTTTTAATAAAAGCAGACACTTTTTGTCCTAAGTTTTCTTTAGATTCTTCTAAAAATTTGTCTTTTGATTCAGAGAATTCTTTCAAAACTTCATCATAATTAGAAATTGCATAATTGATTCCATCATGGTTCATTGATTTCTATCTTCCTAAATGATTTAAGAATGTCTTCATTGATCTATTTCTCCTTAACGTCAGCTAATCGTTATGGAATGGTAGAATATGAACACACATCTTCATTCAGATTATCAGAAATCCTATCATTTTCATCCTTACCAATTAATTCAGACTTTTGTAAAAAAATTTAATATGCTTCAACTCTGGTTAAATACGATGGGTACAACCTTCTAGGAAAAAACATATGTTTCAATTGTTCAGTCATCCATTATCTTGTAGGAATGACATTAGCCATCACTTCTTCTTCTTCTTCTTTTTCAATAGTTTTTTGAACCTTTTTTTATTACTTTGTTTAGGTGTGTTACAAATTATAGTTGTCTTTCTTATCACTGAATATAGCATTAATTTGTACTTAATTAGTAGGAGCAATATTTGTTTTAGTATGTGCTTTAGCTTGACTACTCTGTTGAGTACTTAACCTATTTATTTGTAAATTCATTTGACTTTAATGATTTTACAATTCATTAATGTTAGTACAAGTCTTAATTTGATTTTGAGAAATTAGTGTAAAATTAGGATGACTTTGACTCATAAAGTTGTGCAATATTTGAGCTTTTGGTCTATAAGTGTTATAATTTTGATTTTGTGGAGCATAGCTAAGATTTAGATTCGATCTTTTAGGATAATAAGTATTATTGGCATATTGATTTATTGGGGGACCAGAAAATTGATTCGTCATTGCATTAACCTCTTAAGTATTTTCTTCCTGTAGAATAGGACATGCATCCATAGGATGTGTAACATCATTACATAATCCACAAGCCTTAACTTGATTAGATTTTTCGTTAACTAATAGCTTAACCAACTTAGATAATTCATCAATGTTATCGTTAGTTGCATTATTTTTCTTACAATCCACTTCATTGAGTTTCTTTCTTGGGTATTCAACCTTTCACCATATTGTTTAGATTGTTTTGCCATTTTAGTAATTGCTTATTTCGCTAAAGTAGGTGTTGTTTCAAATAAAGATCCACCACACACTTTGTCTAGTAGTCTTTATTCAAAGTGATTGAGTCCTTCATAAAAATATTCTAATAAAGGTCTTTGAGTGTATACATGTTGTGGACAAGAAGAAATAAGTCTTTGAAATCTATCCAAAAATTCTTTAATGTTTTCCTCATCTTTCATCTTGGCAATTGTGATTTGCTTTCTATAGGAAATAATTTTTCTAGCAGGCATATATTCATCTAGGAAAGCTTCTAACATTTGAGTCCATGTAGTTATCGAGTCTTATGGAAGAGAGAACAACTAGTCTTATACTTGATCTTTCAATGCAAAAGGAAAATCCTTAAGATTGACTTGTCCTAAAGTTCCTTCTTTTGGTTTCTTCCCATTAACTTTATGTTGATACTCACTTATGAATTTCTATGGATTTTTATTGTCTTCACTGTAGAAGTTAGGTAAGGCATTAATAAATTCAGATCTAAGTCCAAATTCAGGAAATCCATCGGGGCATGCTATATGCATAGGCTCATATGCGTTAACATTTTGATTTGCTTGTCGAAAAGTGAGTTCTTTATTATTATTGATAGCTTTGTTATTATTGTTATTATTAATGACATTGTCATCAACATCATTATTGTTGTTTTTCATCCTATTAACTAAATTTTCTCTAAGTTGTTGTTGCCTTAAACATTGATTAAAAGTTATATCAATTTTAGGATCAAATAGACGTAAAGATCCTGTTAAATTAACACAACGAAGTGCGTAAATCATACAACGTCTATAATCCTTTAGAAATTATCTAAAAATCCCCGGTAACGATGCAAAAAATTGACACGTGTTGAGCGTGCACAATAGTTTCCAGTATTTTACTATTAACTTGTAAAAGTGGTAAATGGGATATTGTCTCCACTGAGATTTTTGAAATCTTAAAGGAAAGTAACTTTTTATTATTTTTATTAACTTAGTTAATCTAATTAAACGAGAATAAAAATGCTAAATAACTTAACAATTATGATTACTAGCTTAAACAACCAAACTAACTAAATTAATCTAAACAAATCAAATTCAAATTAAATTAAACAATATTCAAATTCAATTCAATATAAATAAACAAACATCTAAACAAACCCCCACTAAATAATATAATATATTTGAATTACTTTCTAACATTAGAATATAATATAATTTCATACTATAGTTATGATTATAAAACATATGGAATCTTGAAATCATTAAACCTCTTTTCATAATAGGTTGATAGCCTTTAGCCAGCCATCAATTTTATTTAATTCAATAGAAATGCCACATTCTTATCATTGTAAGTCTACCCATTGGAGAAAATGCAACAACATAAAAATACGATAACATTAAATTCAATGAAAATCATGCCTAATCAAAACCATAATTATGCTAGTTATTAAATAACCTAGAACAGAATCATCTAGAACATCCATTGGGGTAATTTTGCCCTATAGATTAATCCTAGTTACTACTTCTATAATTGTTGTCAATAACTATAGACATAGAATCGAAATCTTGATACCACATAACAAATTTGCAACTATGCATGCAATACTAATCTCATTTAGTTGTAATACGCAACTTGTTAATTTCGTGACTGATGTATATGAATAGATCTAAAGCATTAAGTACATGATTTTATAATTATAACTATCTAGGAATCCAAAATATACTACATTGTCTTAGGTTTGTTTAGAATAATAGACCACTCACTCATGCTGGAAATAAAAAACGCATAAACATAATTAAAAGACATAATGAATGAATAAATATCTTAATATAAATCAAAGCTTCAAAGTATCTTCAAATATAGATAATAAAACTAATAAGCAAAAGGAAAAGGGTTAAGAGCAAAATGAGAGATTTATTTTGAATCTCTTTGGCCTTTATTATAGCTCCCTAAGTATACATATCAAAGATAAACTCATATACTTCATAATAATAAAAAAAGCCTTTAATCGACTTTAGTGATTTCTCACTAATTCCTAACTTATACACAAATTGTTAAGCAAATCACTGAGTTTAGCTCTCAGTACTCCATCGATTCAGCTGACGATTTATAGTTCATTCCCTAATTCGCTGTGGATTTGCTGGCCTTCTTCTGCTATTGATTCACATGGCGATTCCTAGTGTTATTCCAAATCGCTAGTTTATTTTTCCTATTAACCATTTTGCTTTTCTTTCTCTTTTCTTCCATTTCTTCATTTTCCTATTTAAAACTTGAAATCATAAAAATAAGAGAATACTAGTGTAATATCATCATTTATACTAAAAATCAAACCAAATTACACTGTAAAATATGTCTAATTATTGAATTGTCAGATCCTGGGGAGTGAATACAAAGTACGGTCTAGTATGACCGACACTGGCACACATATTTGCACTTTATTTTTATTTATGCATTTGATGATCTATTTATAGTTGCCTATTTACATTTTGCATGTTTATTTCATAATATTTATTAGATTTCTTTATTTTATCATATGAATGCTTAGTGAATTTCTTTGGTATTTTACTCACTGGACACGTCAATTGTTTTGTAGTGATAACTGAGTGCGGATCCTTCTATGAGCAAGGGTAAGGAGGTTATAGGGGATTACCTCTAAGTTAGTGACGCCGGCTAGTGTTTGACATATAGATCTCTTGTTTTATTAGTTCGCGTTGTTATGTGTAGTATCATTTTTTTAGGTTTTCCACTACTTAGAATGGTTAAATATTACATAATTTATTCACTTAAAGACTTCCATTGTAAAATTTTATTATAACTTGATAAATTTATTAACTAGCTAATTAAATCACAAAAAGTTATATGAAGATTAATTACCTAAGCTACGGTTTAATGGAAAATGTATAGGCAACCGGTTAGGTCGCGGGGCATCAGAGTTGAGCAGGCCACTATGTGGCGAGGCTTGGCGACGTGTGATGTAATGTGGCAGGTCCCATGACAGACTTGGGATTTGGGGGAGCCACATAAGTAATTATGAGTTGGGGATACTTTGTTATTGTGTTATGTTTGTTATGTATTTATGTATTATCATCAGATACGAGATAAAAAGTTTTTTTTCCTAGTCTTTTTAATGCTTATCTCATAAGATGTGATGAGTTAGATTAGGAACATTTAATAAAAGAGATAACAAACTTATAAAACGATAACTGAGTGTGAATAGACGTGAAATAGGCTTTGGAAGTCTATGTTCACAAAGGAGTATTGTAAATAGTTAGAGAAAAATATAACTGAGGAAAGTTTTAAGTTATAAAACTAATAGGTAGTTAGTTGAGAAAGAAGTCTAAATGATTTAGGAACGTAATTACTGAACATAGAATCCTTTTAAATTGAAAGTATCAAAATATTAAAATTTTGAAACACTCTAGAAAATGTTAGAAAAGACTTAAATTAGTTTTTGATAATAGAAGTTGATTAGACAAATGTAGTTTTGACTAGGAAATGACAATGGGATTGTGATAAGACTAGTCAAGTTGTCTAAGTTGATTTTTTCGAAAATGAAATACTTTGAAACAAAATATTTCTCATTTTCAAATAAAATACAAAGTGAAATGAGGAATAGAACCACAGTTTAAAATAATCAAATGAGTTCTTAGCAGAAGTATTGAATATTTTTTAATTGTTTCATATTCAAGTTGTTTAATCTTAAGCGACATTGATTATAGTGGTTGTAGCATCCTTTATCCCAAATAGGGCGATACCCAGCTTAAAAACCTAATTAAGCATTGGTACACTAGTCAAACTTAACTAGAGCCAGCGGCCTCTTACCAACACCTAGTAAGCACAACCTGTATATCCTAATAATTGAATAATATTTAAAACAAAACACAGCGGAAACTAACACTTTCTTAATAAATACAAGATATAGAAAACTGACATAAACCTCGGAATTAAAACTATTTTCTTAAACCTGTTTATTATAAAACAATAATTCATAACAATATAAAAACAATAGGAAAATCAATTCCCCATAGAGAGGACTATAAACTCCTAATCTTCTCCATTCATGAGTCGAAGTGCACGTCGACAACCTGAAATATAAAATGAGGAGTGAGAGCTCCAACTTGCTCAGTAAGTGATGCTCGTAAACATATCAATTATCAACTAATATCAACGAAAATTGAATAGAAATATGAATCCAAAGCATATATATTCAGGTATTGAAATTGATATAAATAATACAAAACCGAATGCAAGTCATTTTGTTTCATAACTCATGTTTATACAAAGATGTACTTGCTCAATACAGGGGTGGCCGATTACCCATTCTAACAGAGTCTAGTAGTCAATGACACGGCCGTAACAAGATTACCAGCATCTCATGTTATCCTGGTTTTGATCCTAAACCACCAAATGTTGTTTTCATACACCAGTACTGACCCGTCTAAACTTGGAACATAATGAGCTTTTCATTAATTGCATAGCCTATTGCGACACAAGCACAATTCCTATGGAGGCCACGTGTCATGCGCTCGTAATGAGTTGGAGCACAGCAAAACACAATCTTATCCATGCAGTGTTAGTGCGTACAACTAGTCAGGAACCATATAAGTAGATTTAATATATATACATAGCTCCCGTATACCAGTCCATAAACTAAGTGAACTAAACATAACTAATTATGATGCATAAATGATAAGAATACGAGTCCCACTTACCTGCGCTAAGCTTTCCTAACTTTATACCAACTTACACAACTCTCGAAATCCATACACCTTTCCCCATCGACCAAAAACCTAAAATAAAACAATCACCACTAGATAAGCATATAGAGACATCTACACTCATCTCTAGACTTGTGTGTACATGTTTGGAGTCACTTGCATGTGACACAAGGGACAAGTGTGGTGTGGAAGACCACATGATGTGTCTCGAGATACGTGTGTGGTTTGAGATGAGTGGCTAACATTTAAATCAACCCAAATCATATCTAAGTTAAAGAACCCCAAAGTCTAAAGTTTATCCCATTTGATCTCTCAAAGTCCGTTTGGAGAGAAAGAAAAAAAAACAAAGGCCGAAGAGAAGAAGAAGAAGAAGAAAGAAGCCCGGAAGGAGATGGAGAACTCGAAGAAGTTGAACGCAAGGTGAGGCGTTGTTGTGTGGTCGTTGTTTGTGTCGTCTTTGTTGTTGGTTCGAGTTGGGGAACTCGGACGAACTGCCATAGCTGTTCGTCCGAGATCAAGGAAGACAGGGGAGTAGTCTCCCCTGCATATAAAACCCAACCTAGGTTTGGGGATGGAAACCCAGCCCCAGTGAAATCGAAAAAAATTAAAAATTTTGAAACATAGTAGATGCTCTGTGTTTTGTGAGGTTGGGGACGATGATCGTGAACCGGGCCGATTCGCCTCGGGTGAGCCGAACCCGGTTCGGCCCGGTTCAGGCCCGAAGAAGAAAAAAAAAAGAGGAGAAAAAATTGGAAAAAATATCCATAAATTTTGGGAAGAATTCCGAAAAATTATATTTCGACAAAATAAATAGAAGTTGATAAATTTCTAAGAAAAATTAAATATTTGAAATTTCGGACGAGACTTTTACAGGGTTTTTACCTCGAAAAGCGCAAAATTGGCAAATTGGTCTCGAATTCGATATCAACCAATTTAGGAATTTTACATAATTTATATTGAATCTAAATTGATAACTTGTCAAATGTTAGGGAACTCAAAAGGATAACGCAGGAATTTGGGAACGCGTTTCCGAGTGTCAAAGGATCGACTAGGCTAGGACAAACGTATGAATTGTAAGTAAACTGAGTGAGACATTGCTTTACATTTCATTCCATTTAGTTGTTCGTTCTCAGTTATTTGGACTGAATTACCTTTGAACTTTATATGCTATGACTTGTTCTATTTCTTAGTTTATGAGGTTGCTCATGGCATATACTTTGTTCATCATTAAACTATCATTGACTCCAAATCATGTCCTTTGTCTTGTTGAATGTTGTTGTTTGGTAGTCTGTGACATAGCATGCTATTAAGTTAGTTTGTTTGTTGTTGTAAATCTTGCTATTTGTGCATTAGTATGCAATCGTATTGTTTGGATTCCAATATCGTGTTATCTTTGGAAAATAAAAGTGGTTCTTGCGTTTAGGGTCATTTAATGATGGTAATAGAAATTCAGCTTTCATACGGTGGTCACTAGACTTATCGGGATGTCAGGGGATTTCTCCACTACCTTGCATGACACACGGGGTAACGTGCCTTGAAATGGGTAACCGGACCTCGGGGTTTGTTGGCGCAAGAATAACTTGGGTGAGCATGACGAGTTTTAAAACTCGAGGGTGCTGGCAAGTATACATTCCGGTGACGACTAATTCACTTGGAATAGAAAAGGCGTAATCGTAAGTACGACTTTTTTAAATTATGATGTAGAGCATAGCTCCATCTGTAGTAGGAAGGCTGATGTGATAAAGATCACGACCGTACGACCTTAAACCATTACTACTTAACCTTAAGTCAGTTTCACATTTGTTTAACTCAAGTATCTCTTTGCATGATGTTTTCTTCAGCATAGTTGCTATATTGATTATGCCACTTGATACTTGTTGCATGTTTGGGAATGTGGATAAATGTCTCTCAGTATTACTTAAATAATTTCATGTACTCACCATCTAGTTTGTGATGGTGGGTGCAGATCAGTCGAGTAGCAGACCGGGCAAGGAGAAGATTGGCGATTACCTCGAAGTCGGTGGAGGACTGCTACGACATATTTTGTATGTTTTGCATTCTTTCAGGTTACATTTTCTATGTACTTGATACTTTACTTTTGGGTTGAGTAATAGGAACCCTAACCATACACATGTTGTATATGTCGTCATTTTTGTTGTATATATGCATGTGATCTCTATTTCCTGGTTGTTCCACAAGGTTAGGCCTTATGTTATAATTTCCACCAGTAACTTAACAACACTTCCGCTGAATAACTTGTTAGTTTGAAAAATTCAAATTAACTCTGATTTGTTAGGTATTTGAACTATCTAGTTGACTGTAGGTGGTATCATGTTTTTCATATGGAATAATTGGTAGGTTTTTAGGTGTTTAAATAAGGCTGACTAGTTCCTTGTTAGGTCCTATATGAGATATTAGGGCTTAATTAGGGATTGAACGGGCGGTGCCCTTATTTGGAGAAGGGGTCGTCACATCATGACACGGGTCGAACGTGTACAATAAGCTTACCATATATTCTTATTATTTGTAGTAGTGGTAAGTGGGATCGTCTCCACAAGGAATTTGAAAACTTCCTAATAAAAAGGGTATTCCAAGGATTTTTATTATTTTACTTTAACTTTATTAAAATGGGAATTAAATTATCTAATAAAACTAAAACAATTAAAGCAAATAATTAAAATAATTAAATGACATAATTAAAACTCAGTAATACTAAATGTTCTAAAGTCAATTTTTAATCAATAATAAAAAACATCTAAACAAATATCCAAAACAATGAAACATAAACCGTTTTGAATCTGAACATATTAATAAAAGTATAGTCATAATCATACTATCATTATATTATGAAGTAATCTTGAATCCTTAAACATAAATCATAAGCAAGATTGATAGCCTATGTCAAGCAATCAGTGTACCTTCTATCAATTTGAAAAGCCATATTCTAACCTTATAGCCATTATTTCTTCGAAAGCTCATTGAGAACTAATAGAAATAAAACAACATTACACTATATGAAGACTTCTTACTACTAAGCCAATATTATTGGTATTAGCCATATCAATATAAAGCTTAGAAAAGAATTCACCTAATGGAGATCATTAGTGCGCTAAAACAGTCGAGACCTAAAATTCCCAGCTCAAGAATTCTGAGTTCTTGAGCTCTAATGGCAATCTACTTACGCCGTCGACCCCATTCTCACCTCAAAGGGGAATTCAAGCCCCTAACAATCACTAAAAAACAACAATCACGTAATTGAATCAAACTCATGCATTCCTCTATTATGTCAAGAATATCATTTTGATTTAAAATTTGTTTTGAATACTTTATTTTAGTTGAAATTACCCGAGAATTCATGGAGAATAGCAAGAAAACTGTGGCAATTTATTTGAAAACCCATTTTAGCAATTATATCCTAACTTTTGATGAAGAATATGAGGAATGGAGGGAAATGATTACCTAGATTGGGAAGTCTCTATAGATAAACTTGTTCTCTCTGAACTAGATGAATTCCTAGCTCTCCCTTGCTATTTAATTCACCTTTCTAGTAATAACAACTTGATCTCGTTGCATGGTGAAATGAACCACTAAGTCCCATTTTTATAGTTTATGTGATAGAATTTTGGCCCTTGATCTTTATGTCTTCACATCTCTAGGACATCCTATGTCAAGGCCTGGGCCACTCAACCGTGCACCCAGCACCTTGAGTCACAGGCAGTGTGACTTTTCTGCCACGCCATCAGTGTCCCCCCATATTTTAACCAATATGGCCATAGTCTTTCACCTCCCACAGCTCGAACCCGCGCCCAAGAGGCTTAAGGTAGCTGATTTAGCGAGTTATGTACAACTCAATGGTACACAACTCGCTAAATCAGCAACCTTAAGCCTCTAGAGCGCGGGTTCGAGTTGTGGGAGGCAAAAGACAGTGCCTATATTGATAAAAATATGGGGGGACACAGATGGTGTGGCGGTAAAGTTACACTGCCTGTGACTCAAGGTGCTGGGTGCACGGTTGAGTGGCCCAGGCCTTGACATCCTAAGGCCCTCATTTGCTAAGTCACAAATCCAGTGACATTCTCAGTTGTATACATCTTGCCTTGGGCTCATTATATAGGATCAACTCCATGACATCTAAGGTTCTAGATTAATTTGATCAAACTATATGCCTTTTTATTATTTAATTAATCTAACTGACAACATAGGCATATTAATACATTTTAGGGCTATTTAGGGTCTTTTGTTGGTGTACTTACAACTTCTCATAATACCCGACTACCTGGCACTCGGTGCCCTGCGCCTATGCATGTATCACGAGGCGCGCCATAACTCGCGTTATCAAATTATATGCCTTAGGCTATGGTTCTTTTACTTTCACTATGCCTCATTAAATCATAGTCCAAATGAGATTTGACAAGTTAGTATATGTTATCCTAGCGTACTTGTACTTTACCAATCTGATAACCGCGTCGATAGGCATCCCGAGGCAAATATACGTCGCACTAACTCATATGAAAATTATAATGTAACCACACACATGAGATGCAATATGAAATCAATTAAAAAATTAACATTGGGATGAGGCAATCATTTATAAAAAAAAATCAATGATACCGAGTCAAGCGTGTCCTAGACCTATCTGCGGTGTCCATTTGGGTCTGAGCTGGCATCCTTGTATATAACTACTAATAAACGTAACTAATAAAAATATTAGGTCATCACAAATTTTCCAAAATACGGGGAATTTCATCCCAAAAGTTAAAGTAAACCAAGGTCACGTACTGTGGAATAGTTAAGGGTAGCGTTCCCGCATAGTCAACTCCCTCTCCCAAGGGAGCCCCTTATTCCTGTCGTGCAGCCAACGTAGTAAGACTAGAGGGATATTCTTAATCTCGAGAGCCTAAACCTTGTGATCCAGTATTTCACATGCAATGCAATATGAAATCAATTAAATAATAAACATTGGGATGAGGCAATCATTTATAAAAAAATAAGCAATTATACCGAGTCAAACGTGTCCTAGTCCTATCCGCGGTGTCCATTTGGGTTCGAGCTGGCATCCTTGTATGTAAATACAAATAAACGTAACTAATAAAAATATTAGGCCATCAAAACGCTTCCAAACTACGGGGAATTTCATCCCAAAATTTAAAGTAAACCAAGGTCACGTACCGTGGAATAGCTAAGGGTAGTGTTCCCGCATCGTCAACTCCCTCTCCCAAGGGAGCCCCTTATTCCTGTCGTGCAGCCAACGTAGTAAGACTAGAGGGATATTCTTAATCTCGATAGCCTATACCTTGTGATCCAGTATTTCAAACGACTGCTCCTCATCGGTGACGTCTGGCTTTACCTTATTTAGCCTCAAATCAACCATCTATCTTAGCCTTGACCTAGCAAGCCTCAACAGCGAGATGTGTAATACAGGATAAACCCCGACCAACTGTTCAATTAACTCTAATTTGTAGGCTACGCTCTTTACTCTCTTAACGACCCTAAATTACTTAATAAATCTAGGCATCAACTTCTCCTTGAATCCAAATCTTTGATGACCCTTAATAGGGAAAGTCTCATGTACACCATGTTACTCGGCTAATAGCTCAAACCCTCATAATACATGTCTGCATATATCTTTTGTCTATCCTGGGTAGCCTGAAGCCTCTATCAAATCTGCCTAATCTTCTTTGTATGGTCAACAACTATCTTCGATCGAAGTGGCGATGTATCTTTAGACTTTGTTCAACATGGAGGTTTCTTGCAAGGCCAGCCATATAACACCTCAAACCAAGGCATTCTGATACTTGCCTAATAACTATTATTGCATGCAAAGTATAAGAGTGATAGATACTCCTCCCACCATCCTCCAAACTTCGGAACATAAGTTCTGAGCATATTATCTAATATCTTAAGCAATCATTCTGACTGACCATCGCTCTAAGGATGGTAAGCTGAACTGAACTGCAACCTCATGTCAAATTGCTACTGCATACTTTCCCAGAACTTTAATGATAGTCTGGGTTCCCAGTTTGACACAATCGATAATGGGACTCTATGTAGTATGATAATCTCTATCTTAAATAGGTTGCTCAACTATGTGAGTGTTTACTTCATCAAAATAGGAATAAAGTGTGCTGATTTAATCAGCCTATCGATGACAACCCAAACCACATCATGCCAAGTTTGTGGTAGTCCACAGATGAAGTCCATAGGGATGTGCTCTCATATACAATGAGGAATAGGCAGTGGTATAACCATCCTCTTGGCCAGTCTAGCAACTCTTACAACCCTTAATGTACATGCCAATGTCAATTTTCATCCTTGTCCACCAGAATAATCTCCTTAAGTCATGATACATTTTAGTCTGGACAGGATGAACTAGGTACCATGATCGGTATCCATCCACAAAAATGTCTTCTCGAATCTCCTGAACTTTAGGTATCCAGAACCTGCATTCGTGTCTCAAACATCGACTTGGTGCTTTTGACAAATCCTTACACTTTAGATTTTGAGCCAATCCACTGAACCTCTCATTGAGACCATTAGTCCTTTGACACTCAATGACCTGCCCAATAGAGTCTCTCAAAGCTCTGATTTGACTACAATTATGCGTTTCTCCCATAATAGGAGCCTCTGAAATACGTAATACTTCACTTGCCTCTAACAAGCCGTGCTCATATGTCAACTGACAATTAACAGTTTTATTTTTTACCTTCTCCAACTTTATACATCAGCTACGACATTCGCCTTACCTGAGTGGTACTCGATGGAGAAGTCGTAGTCCTTGAATGACTCAAACCGATATCTCTATTACATATTCAAATCTTTTTGTGAAAGATGTAATTTAAACTCTAATAATCTATAAATAGCACGAACTTCTCTCTATAGAGATAGTACGTCAAGGACTTAAGTGCAAAGACAATTGGTGCGAGCTTTAAGTCGTGCATCGGTTTATTACACCAAGGTCAAAGAATGCTTTCTCACTCACCTAACCAATCAAATATGAATTTTTCTCGGTAAGTCTCATCTTTAGAACTTCTATTAAGGAAACATCCTTCACGAATCACATGTAGTACCCTATTAGCCTAAGGAACCTTCGAAACTCTATCACAGACTCATGCCTAGGCCAATTGATAATCACTCTAATGTTATCTGAATGAAAAAGATGTCTTAATCACTAATGATGTGTCAGAGAAATCTCACCTCATTCGATAAAAAAAATCACATTTACAAAAATTGGCATACGACATGTGCTCCCTCAATGTCCTCAAAATTCTTCTGATGTCACTCTCGTGGTCCACACGAGTTCTACTATAGATCAAGATGTTGTCAATGAACATAATGAAAAACCTATTGAGGTACATTCAGAACATTTTGTACATCTGGTCCATGAAGATTACCGGGGCATTAGTCAGTTTGAATGGCATGACTTTGAACTCAAACAACCTATATATCGTGCTGAATGCGGTTTTCTTGATGTCCTCCTCTCTAAGTCTCAAACTGATGGTAGCCTAGACGCAAGTCGATCTTCAAGAAAAACTTAGCCCTGCCAAACGATCAAACAACTCGTAAACCCTAGCGAGTGGGTAAGAGTTCCTTACCATCACCTGATTCAGCCTCTTGTAATCTACACACATCTTCATATTGTCTTCCTTCTTCTTCACAAAAGAATCGAACCGTCATAAGAAGACATACTAGGGCGAATGAAACACTTCTTTGACAAATCCTCAAGCTGTAACTTTAACTCCTCCTGTTTAGATTTATACATCCTATAGGGTCAGGTAGAAATAGGCTATCCCGGGCAACAACTCTATGATGAACTCAAGCTCACGTGGTGGTGGTAATCCTGGTAGGTCAACTTGGAATACACCAAAGAAGTAACTCACTGTGGGTACATCCTCAAGTCTCATAGTTGATCTTTGCTCTAGCTGTACAATCCAGGTATAATTATCCATCTCTTAAGTCTTAGCTAACCTAAATTTGGTAATCGGTAATCTGGTCACAACCCTGGAAAAACAAAACTATGAAATCTCTGGAATGTGAAATGTTATGATCTTAGTCAACTGGCAATGGTAAGTTGCCAACTAGACCATCCCTGGCAAACTCTAGGTACTCTAACACCCGCAAGTCTATAAGTAGTTGATGTCCCTTTAACTCTACTAAGTAGTCTCAACAAATCCAATTAGGGTATATCTTATTCCCAGTCGCCTTACTGAGGATAAGGTACATGTTTACCAACTTAGGTGAAAATCCTATCTCTCCTACTATAAGTCCAGATATAAAAAATAACTTACCGCTAGGATCAATCATCACATTCATATGCCTACAAAAAAATAATGTACCCTCGACGAGCTGTCTGGTCACCTCCTTGTCAGGTTGAGTGACTGCTTAGGCCTTAATTCTAGCAAACACCGGCTGAGCTATCTCTAGTGGTGGAAAAACCCTCATGCAATCACCCCTAAGAGGGCCCTCATGCTTAGGCCCTCTTTCTAGCCTACACCGGCTAAATGTGCTAGCTAGCGCTCTACCTATGAGTAGCATGGTAATCAAGTTGACTAGTGTGCTATGTGTAGGAAAACTCAAATTTTTGTACTTCGTATTCTGAGTTCTCTCCACACATATACCACTCCAACACCTTCAGATCTCTTTCCTCACCTACTAAAAACCCTAAGATACCCTCCAAATATATAAGAACAGCCATACATCATTCATTTCATAAATTCATCAAATTAAGCTAAGGTACTAGTGTAAGTAAAATTTCCTAATTGATGAACTCCAACAACTTGATCTACTCCTACACCAAATTCACAAACTCTTGCTAATCTCATTTCCAACAATTCTTCTGCAGAAACCCTTATTCTCTGCTAAGTTTTGAAATGGGAATGAAATGAATTGCTAGGTTTGATGTTTCCAATCTTATATACTAAGATAAGATTGTTTAATTAGCCATTGATCTTAATTGGTATACTTATCTCGAGACTAATCTAATGGTCTACATCTTAACACAATTCCACTAACTCTCAACTAACTTCATTTAACTAACAACAATTATATACTCAATTCGTCTCTTGATGTGTCAAAACGTATCTCGAAGATTATCAAATGGCTATTTTTAATTTGTTAATTTTGGTTACATTTAATTTAAAATAAACTATAACCAAATTAATACTACTTTTTAAGCTACATTAAGCTTAAATCAACTTACCACATCACTATCTACCCCGATCCCATGTCAGGATGCATCTCGAGGTGTGTCCCCACTCATGTCTCGACATCTATATATCAGTAGGAGTGACTTAGTAATCTACACATATAAATCACACTAGTTATCCATCACTAAAAAATATGATACAACTTAGTCCTTACACTTAGTATTCGAACCGTTTACCTGCTCATAGGCCACGTCAAGTGTCAATAACCTTATTCGGAACTGTTTTACTATTAGTAAATTTTGGACCGTTAGAAAAAACCTGCCTAAAAATCTTTTGGGGATGGAGTAAACACTGCTACCCATATTATCAACAAAGTTTATTTCAGACCACTGACTACAAAATTCTGTATGAAATCAGGAAAGGTGAAAGGCCATCTCTCAAACATCTTCATGTTTTTTGGCAGTACCTGCTTCATATTGAATGATAAAGATAAGTTGGGAAAGTTTGATTCTAAAAGGGATATTGAATTTTTTCTTGGATATCTCAGAATAGTAGAGCTTATAGAGTCTACAATAAGCAAACTATGATTGTTATGGAATCTATAAAGGTTATGGTTGATGATTTTGCAAGAACTGAACAATTGTTCTTTCAAAAAGATAATGATGATGAGCTGCCAACACCAATTAGCTCACCACCTATTACTCAACCTACTGCTAAACCGTCTGATTCATGTATCACTACTCCATCTAATAATGAAGATGATAATGATGATGATGATTCAAAATACCTCCAACTACAGAACATGTTTCTACTTCTACATCTGCTGCTTCACAATCATGGATGCTGAAAGATCATCCAATTGAGCAAATTATTTGCTCAATTAATGATCCACTGCAAACTAGATATATTCCTCCCGCTTAGTACAAGAGTATGGTTCATTTTGCTTTTTTTTTTTACATTTCAAAATGAGCCTAAAAATTTTAAGGAGGTTTTAATGGATGAATATTTGGTGAAAGCTATGCAAGAGGAACTCAATGAGTTTGTTAAATAGGATGTGCGGGAGCTTGTTCCGTGACCAACTAATGTTAATATAATCGGTACAAAGTAGATATTTTGCAACAAGATAGATGAGAATGGTGTTATTGTTCACAACAAAGCCAGATTAGTTGCACAAGGATACACATAGGTTGAAGGTATTGATTTTAATGAGACGTTTGCTCTAGTTGCCAGATTGGATTATATTTGTCTAGTGTTGGCCATTACTTGCAAGAAAGGGGTTCAAGTTATGATACATGGATATTAAAAGTGCTTTCCTACACCTAATGATGTCTATCATCTAAAAAAAGGCACTTTATGGAGAAAAACAAGCACCACGGGCATATTATGAAATGTTGACTAGATATTTGCTACAAAAAGGTTACAATAGAAGGTCTATTAATAAGACTTTATTTCTTAAAAATAGAATAAATAGTTTATGGTTACACAGATTTATGTCGATTATATTATTTTTGGGGTAACATCTACAAAGCTAGCTTTTTAATTTGTCAATTTGATGATGAACGAGTTTGAGATGGACACTACTAAGTCGATTTAAACACCTATGAGCTCCAAAAAGAAGATTCATAAGGATGACAAAGGTGTTGATAAAAATCTTATATTATACAAAGGCATGATTGGTTGCTGATTATATTTTACTACGAGTAGACCACATAATGCTTTCAGTGTTAGGGTTTGTGCTCGCTATTAGGCATGACCAAAAGAGTCTCATCTAGTTGCCTTAAAAAAGGCTCTGATCAATGTCCATGGAACAATTGACTATGGTATACTAAGGGAGGTGCCATTGACTTAATTGGGTATAGTGATACTGATTGGGCTACAAAAATTGATGATTGAAACAGTACTACAAGTTGATGTTAGTATATGGGTTATAATCTTATTGCATGGAACATCAAGAAACAGAACTACATTTCACTATCTACTGTTAAACCCAAATATATTGTTGCTGGTAATTGTTGTAATCAGTTAATATAGATGCAACAAATGCTCAAATACTATGGTATTGCTTTATCTCAATTAAAAATTTGCTATGATAATAAAGGTTCCATTAATATTTCAAAGAATTATATTCAATACTCAAGAACGAAACATAATGATATTGGTCATCATTATATAAGGGATCTAGTGGAAAGAGGATTAATTTGTATTCAACGTGTTCTTACTGAAAGACTATTAGCTGATATATTTACAAAGGTTCTTCACTCATAGACTTTTAAGAGGTTGCGCAATGACATTGTCATTTCTCTTACTAGCATGGGTTCTTACTGCAACATGGCAGTTATGTGCTTTCACGTAGATATCTATGTGTTTGAAATTTTGTTTTGAGCTACTTTTGTGTTTGACCAAAAAAGTGCTACTTGGATTTCACTGCAACCCGTGTCGCTCCTATTAATTCGGATATAAAAACTAGCCCTTACACAGTTAAGGGGGAGTAAATTTTGTTTCGTTAGACATAACGAATCAGTTTTTAGGGGCTTTAGAGAGATCTCTTTGGGTTACTCTTTGCTGATTTTGTGATTATACATTATTCTTACTATCCAATCTTCCCAATTCAAGTTCTTCTCTTTTGTCGAGACCTGACTTCCTTCTCTGCCATTTTCTTATATTTCTTGCTTTAAGTTACTGAAAGAATATCTTAACAATCTTCTTCAACCTTGCATGGTGACTTTGCTGCAATGGCTAATCTTTCGACGCTAGAGACAAATGGAATCTACATTCGTGCTTTATCCAATAAACTCTACATCAATAAATCATCAGATCCTTGAATTGTTGTAGAGTGTACAAAAGTGAAATCAGAGGTTGTCCTATGATGACAATCAGTTAGGAAAACTAGCTCTTCCTAGTAAGATAGAACTACTGCCAATGGCAAAAAGAAAGTTGATGACATTGATGGTTGTCCTTTGGCTCTTTAGATATGATTCTTGATGAAGCCGAAACCATCACCATGGCCTCAAACCAGACAAATATTGTGTTCATTTCAAAGTACTTTGCTTTACTTACTTCCTTTGCATTTGGTCATTTCTAGTCGTTAGTAAGTATGAAGAATTTCAAAGATACGGTGAGGAGGAAGTACTAGTTTGATCAACCGATCAATATGTCACATTTTCATGAAACTGGCTTGAATAAGTTCTTAGGATAATTTGGTATATATGGTCTGGTGAATCATGAAGGCATCTACAATGATGCCATTGTAAGAGAATTCTAAAACTATCTTCTTAATAATTTTGGGGACATTGCTGCGGACAAGACATTTGTTGGTAGGTACTACATTCCATTCATTCTTGCTTCAATCAACTGTATTCTAGGATTTTCAAGATTGGAGATGTTTGCTGACAAGTTGGGTCCGACGCTCGACCTTGATAATGATTTCTCTATGCTGACTGGAGGTGTTCTTACAACATGGCCCTGTCACGACGCTTTGGGCTTCCTGCTACCAAGCTAACTTGCAAGGCCTACATGCTGTAGAAGGTCTTGATTATAAGTGTTGTGGCCACATCTTACCAAACACATGTGTTCGGGGAAAGGTTGCTACTGCTATATGCACTTGCTTAAAGGAAGTAGTTCAACATTGGGAAGGGAATATATGATTCAGTTGTGCGCTCAGGGAAAAAACTGAACAAGCTATATCTAATGTGCTTCCTAACTTCATTGTTTGGAAAATACCTTGTCATTGAGCAGAACAATGAAAACTTTGAAATGTTGGTGGAAGAGGTTATACTGGGTCATTAAATGAAGTCTAACAACAGAATTGTCGATATCGACTTCTCATGCCTATAAAAGAAGTCGTCAGCTGCTCCAACCTTTGCAACAAAGCCAACACAAAAGTCTAAAAGAATTATGAAAAAAAAGATTGCCGAGGTTTCTAAGAATGAGGACTCCAGCCAAATTGAAATCATTTAGTTTGGTAGTCCGGTAACGTTCACGTTTATTAAAAAAGATCATGTTATTTCCCATAAACAATCAACATGATTTCTTGTGTTGTCACCATTTGATTAAAAAATTTAAGTTTCGGGATAAAGTACTACCCCTTGCAAGTTATACGCTTATGAAAAGCTATTATAGTAGATGTTGTTTCACTTGAATTCATAATTTTTCAAACCACCTATTTATTTATTCATATTCCTATAGATTAATCATATATTAGGATCCCAAAATTGAAGAATGAAGTCGTCACTAACTTAACTTAGGTGACACTTGTTACATTATTCATTTATTGGTGTTATTTTCATTTGAATTTCCCATTCAGTCAGTTTATTTCCATTTTGACCTAGTGGTCGTTAATTCACGTGTCTAACATCGGACGATCATGCCAACAATATTTCTTTAAGCTGAGCATCCATAGTTTCAATGACTCGTCTATCATTAAGTTCATTATGACATTATTAACCGTTATGTATTCTCCTCAAGTTGTATCAGTTTGACTTATGTATAGCATTCAGTTTGAGGCATTCTTTAATTTCTCAATCATGGTACCACCAACATGTCCACCACATTTATTTCAAAAATAATTTATCAAATTCATGTACCTCCAATTTTATGAGTCGACTCACTTCTTAGTTAAGTTAGGGCAATTTATCTTTATGTTGGTTGCCTTTGATTTATGTTATTTTAACCTCATATCCTGGGTCTTTTCAACATTTATAAATTTCTACTTAGCTACGAGATCCTCTCAAATGACAATCTCGCCAAAGATAGTCTTTTGACTTGGGATCCCAAATTTTAATATTCAACCATCAATAACTGATTTAGATTTAACTTTCTTTTGTACATGATTGATCAATATTTAAGAAACATAATTCAATTATCAAAAAAGTAAATTTCAAATCAAAACTTTTCCGAAGTTTTGGGTTTCCATCCCCCTTTTTTTCTTCAAAAACGAATTAAGCTAATTTTAATGAAAAAAGTCTGAAATATTTTTTGCATTACAAGCGACTGTAAAAACCCCTTTCAAATTGATTTGGTTAATGCAATTTAAGGAGTAAATCATGACCACATGAGAATTTGCATTCCATCCATAAATTTTTAACTTAGGTTCAAACCAATATTTTACACTATCTTAAGTAAAAAAACCTTAAATTAAGTAAAACTCTTTGATGCAACTCGAACAGGATCCAAACTATCTTAAACTCAATCATTCAAGAAATCTCATCCATATTTGATGAATAAGAGTAAAACTCATTTCGTATGGACCAAAAGAACATTAAGAAAATAAATTTTTAAAATACATAGAATCGCTTACGTATTATCCGTTTATATTAGGTTAATGTTTTTATTTTTTTGTCAAAATAAATAGAGTCCTTTTTTACAAATTTCGTTAGAATTTGGTATGCATCAACTCAAAGACACCAATAAAATGATAGTCCCATTGTAGAAAAGAATCGCTTCCTGAGGGGAAATAAATTTGGAGTAATAATGAAGACCAATGCCACGGTAATGGTCTTGATATAAAAATCGATAATTTGTAATTCTAAATCTAGACTTAGACATTTAAGTGTACACGCATCTTTCCTATTTTGATTTTAAGTTTTTATATTTAGCTTTCTAGCCAAACCAACTCAATTTTACAATTTAAGACCAAGAAAATTCATTGGCATGCTTGCTAGGATCAATAACTTCCCTTTAGACAAGGAATCATAAATTCTTAACCGTTTTAATAGAGTTCCAAATGTTAGAGTTACTTCTTGAAGTTTCACCTACTACCCATTCAAGTCTCATGACTCTTGTTTAAGCTTTTTATTTGCTATAGTTCCAATAGGTATAAACACATCACACCATGTAAATTCCATTCTAAGATTGTTCATCCTCCACGATTCATTCTCACAGTAGTCATTGCAAATATTCTTGAAACGCATGTAGAATCTCCCAAATGGTTCACCTTGATTTCCTTACGCTATTCATTGTCAACCCGCCCTATTTTCTCGTAGAACTCAAGTTCCTCATCTACTCAGGAAAGCATCAGAGACAACTAAACTAGTGGAGGAAAAACATTAACCTTATATATATACCTAACGTTATATTAATATATACAATGTAGCAAAATAATATCATAAGAGTGTTTTCGTTCATGTTTTTGATCCCTTCCCATCCTAGGATTTATCATTTCTGTATGTTAAGTCAACTTAAACCAATGTCCCATACCATTGATTTATCCGACTCAAACTCGACCTTAAAATCTTAATGGCTTTATATATTTAGGTTACACTAACCTGACCGTTTTCTTTAGGTTATAATACCTATGCTCTGATACCAACTGTGATTACCATCACCTTTGCTAGGGTTGGGCTGCCCGACCTTCACTACGACCCAACCTCGATACTTGAACCATTCCCAAGTATACAGTCTTACTTGCTTAACAATAACTTGTCGAATAATAAGTATAGAACAAATGGATAGTAAATGTAAAATTAAAGATTAAATGATCCATATGTCCAAGAAATACTCGAAATTGGTTCATATGTCTTTAACCAAGTACGTCAGTCTAAAACTTCCTTAAATAAACAATCTAAAGTAAAGATAGGTTTGAGCTAACCAAAAACATATTATATTACAACCTAAATATAAAGTTCTTGAATGCAAGATAAATAGATAATATCAAGCAAGCTCATATAGCAAACAAAAAGGCTTCAAGCAACCTTATCTTTGCCTAAGTCTAGCTCCAATGTGGATGGTCATAAAATGTGAGTGTTTTGTGATAAAAAGGACAATGATGCCCAAATAGAAAAAAACCCATTCAATCTTGAAATATGCAAGTAATACTTAGTAAGCATTCAAGACTAGCAGCTAATTGGAAACACTATTTAACAAAGGGATACGAAAGTGATAATCCAATAAGTAGTAGCATGAAGATAAGATTCGTAAAGCATAAGTAAATCAAACTCATCATGCAAAGAGGTTCACTAGAGATATATCATAAAATAATGGTAATAGATAAAGTCGGTGTTCCATTCAATAGATATTAACTATTGGCAAGATCTTGCAACCGATTCCCTCACTTTTAGAGAGATGCAAACCATTAGTGAACACAATAGCCACTGCGCCCTCTAACTAGTTCCATCAAACCAATAGTAAGACAATTAAGGACACATTGATATCAACTACAAATAGTGTTTTAATTTCAATTTACCATTTGAGTTTACTTTAGGATCTACTAATGTGGGTCTTGCAGGTCCCTTGTCCCTTGGTGCGAGGGTCAAGGTGTGGGACCTATTTAATCTTTTCCTAAGGTGCGGGAGTGCGCCTTATTTTAAGGATAGAGCAAATTTGCTCTTGTTTTAGTGTTTATGGGAGATTCTACTCTTTGATTTTGGTCTTTGGGTCGGTCTGGCCTCTAGTTTTCCTCAAGGCCGGTCTGGCCTCTTGTTTAGGGTTCAGGGACCAAACAGGCCCCAAGTCAGGGTTGGATAGTGGCGTAGAGGCATCATTGCCCAAGTGGCTGGGACGAGTGCCAGCTCCCTCGAGTTTCCACCTAATGTCGCCATAGCGCCATACAGTGTCAGCGCACCCCACCCAGGGCGCACTAACGCCCTTGCTAGTGTATTGCTGGCAACTTTTAGGGGGTGGCAAAGTTGGCATCCCCCATTTGTCGAGTCTCGCTTAGGAGGCTTCATAATAAAGGCCACTTTTCATATAGTGGCGATGGAACATACTACCACCTTTCTTCAGCAACAACAATGGGGTTGCCGTCACCCCACTCCGGTGATGCCTCGATGGCGCCGCGCCCTCTTTAGGGTTCTACAACTCACCGGAGATATCGGTTCTTTCGGAATATATCAAAATTGTTAAAATCTCCACATAAATTGAGTCTCCCACCAAATTAGGTCTCCTGGAAAACCAATACACCATCAACTTGGTGGTGGTGCCCCGACTCCATCAGTCTCGACCATTAAAGTGTCAAAACAAGTTCTCCGCTATAAGAGAACTAAATCATTTAAGCATCAAAGTAATGATTAGTGATGATAGAGAAACAAATATTACCTTCAAATGAGCTTTTCTTGTATTGTTGGACACCAAATTCACCTCCAACACCAACTTGAGCTTCTCCCCATCACCTTTTTCTTTATTTGGTTCTTTTGAAGCTTAGATGGCTAGGTTTTTCTAACTTAGCATTTTTAAGTCTAGTGTTTCCAAGGAAACCTCATACAACAACAACAACAACAACAACAACATAGCCTCAGTCCCAGATTAACTAGGGTCGGCTACATGGATCAAACTTTTCCATTGTGCTCAATTAAGTGCAATTGATGGTGAGCTTTTCAAACCATTCAAATCCCCCTAATTAATGCATCCCATGTTAACTTTGGTATGCCCCCACCTCATCGAATTTCTACAGTTTCTATTGAGTCAAGTTTTCTAGTTGGGGCATTTGTAGGCCGTCTTTGCAGGTGACCAAACCACCGCAATCGCCCTTCCCCAATCTTTGTATCAATTGGTGCTACTTCTATTTGTCTTTGAATTCTTATATTTCTTATTCTATCTTTACGAGTTTTACCATACATCCACCTAAGCATCCTCACTTCTGCTACGTTCATTTTATGTAACTGTTGTTGCTTTACCGCCCAACATTCACTTCCATAGAGCATAGCTGGCCTAATTGCGGTCCTACAAAATTTTCCGTTTAACTTAGTAGGAACATTTCGATAACAAATCACCCCTGTTGCACTCCGCCATTTCTTCCATCCTGCTTGAATTTTATGTGTGACATCATTCTCAATGTTACCATGATTTTGTATGATTGATCCTAGGTATCTAAAGTGGTTTACCTTAGGAACTTCTACTTCTCCTAATTTTACCACTCCGTCATCTCGATGTCTAGTGTTTCTAAACTCACAGTGCATGTATTCGGTTTTCGTCCCACTCAACTTAAAGCCTTTAGATTCTAATGTATTCCTCTAGAGTTCTAATTTCCTATTCACTCCATCTTTAGTTTCATCCACTTAGACAATATCATCTGCAAATAGCATACACCATGGTATATCCTCTTGAATATGTCTAGTTAGTTCATCCATAACTAAAGTAAATAAATATGGGCTTAAAGCCGATCCTTGATGTAGTCCTATCGTAATGGGAAATTCTTTTGTAGCTCCTCCAAATGTCTTTATACTCGTTACTACTCCATCATACATATCTTTAATAGTGTCTATGTATCTAGCATGCACTCTTTTTCTTTCTAGAACCCACCAAAGAACATCTCTAGGGACCCTATCATATGTTTTTTCTAAATATACGAATACCATATGAAGATCTTTTTTCTTTTCACTATATTTTTCTAACAATCGTCTTACAAGGAAAATCGTCTCCATAGTTGCCTTCCAAGGCAACCTCATAAATTACAAAAATACCCCTGAGGGTGTTTAAGCCCGTTTCGCATTTTAATTTAGTTAGTACCCCTAACTTGAAACTTATTTCATATAGCTCGATTAATTAGCATGTAGTACACTCATATTAGGCACACCAAGTACAAATATAATAGGAAATTACCAAACTACCCCATTATGGGTTATTAGGATTTGGGGGCATTACAAGCAGACTACGTTTAAGAGAGACTCTGCTTAAATTGGTTATAAAATTTGAAAATCAAACTATATGATTTATAAATATCCTCCCTTGAAAGAACTTAAGAACTTAATGTCTTTTGATGATCTAATAGAAATTTTGAGGTCATAAACAATTAAAAGGGATTAAGAGCCCAATTAAGGTAATTAGGTTATGTCATTACTTAACGAAATGAGCCATGACAAACTTGGAGTCATAACCTACGTTTGCGCACTTGAGGATAATTTTGGTTGGGAACTAGAGATTGATTTAGTATGATTAGTTGGGAAGTCACTTTGTGCTGGGAATACTATGATATGGTGTTATATATGTTGTGTATTTCTCATAGTATGGCTAGATATGTGATATAAAATTTGTTCTCTTTATTTTGCTCAATACTGAGCTCTTGAAATACAATGAGTATGGTTATGAATAGATAGCTAAAAAGAGAATAGAATTAAAATATAATAACTGAGAATGATTGGAAGGGAAATAGACTTGGAAAGTTTAAGTTCACGAAAGAATATTGCAAGTGGTTTGATATGGAAGTATAACTGATGGAAGTTATCAAGTTACAAATCCATTGAGTAATTGGTTGGAATCAAATATAAGGAATTGATGAATGTAAGTACATAACTTAGATTTCCTTAAAATTAAATATATCAAACTATTACAAAAATCAAAATGCTCTGGACACTACCAGATTGGCTTAAATTAAATTCTCATACAATTGAGAATTGTTTGATAAACTTGTAATGAAATTAAGACTTTTAAGAAGCAGAAGATGTTAAGATCTTGAGTTTGTAGAATGAGTTTAGTAGTAGTTACACTAGTAAAGTGGGAAGACCAATTCTATGAGTTATTAGTTCAATTAAACAACTAATTAGAAATTACTTATGAAATTATCTCAATAAGAGTAAATACTATATGTATTTTTGAAAATAGATATTGGTTAGAAAATGCCAATCCTTAATAGAAAATCACAATAGGATTATTATAAGACCAATTAAGTCAATTAAGTCAATTTCTATTGTAGAGTAATACTTGAAAGCAAATTATTGTCTCATTTCCAAAATAAAACATAAGTGAATTAGAAATAGAACAACGATTAGAAATGATCAAGAAAATTTGAGTAAGCAGTATAATATATAAATTGATCATTTTTCCTCGAATTGCAGGTTACAAGCAATGATTGAGTACAATGGCTTTAAGGTCTAAAGAAAAAAAAGATAGAAACAAATGAAAATAATTAAGTTAGGAGTGATCTTTGTTGCCTCTCACCACGATAAAAGATAGAACAAATAAAGAGATAGATGGACTGATTTGAGTATCGATAATTGGTTAGTAGAGGAATCAATATGAACTTTTGTATTTGGAGAATTTCCATTGATATAACTTAAAGGATTGAAATAGTATAACTTTAAGAGTTTAATTGCATATTAAGTTGATCAAGATACTGGAAATTCTAAATTCTCAATCTCTTTTTTAGTTCAACAGTAACGGAAAGCTAAAATGTTTATAGCTAAAAATGAATCGATAAACAGTAAGATATTTAGTTATCCTACATAGTCTCTTAAAAAGTAAAAAAAAAAAAAAACTCTTTTAGAAAGGAAAGTCAAGAATTTGAGACTAATGGAAAGGAATTTATGCGGTAACAAACTGTAAGACTGTTTCAATTTGAAATTCTTGTATTTCAAATAAAGATTGTTAAGGAAGACTTCATTTTATCAAAAGATTATAAGAAGTCGTATCGTCCTTAATTAAATACTTCAAAAAAGAAGAAATGGAAATTGTCTTTGTAAGTTAATATAAAGGGACCATTAAGTTGTCCTAGTTTGGAGCAAATTTATTATAAGTCTTTAAAGGGACCAATAGTGAAATATATTAAAAATAGCTAAGATTGATAAAATGGAATTGAATATATTCTGTATATAAAAATAAGACAGAGATGACTTGTGACTGCTGAAAATGGCATAAATGGACCTCCTTAGTCAAGGTAAGGAACTTGAGTTGTTGTGCACGATCAATTATCTAAGTAACTCCATATCATTATCACGATTGATTCACTGCATAGAAGACCGGTTTGATGCATCTACTTTTGTTTGAATATTAAAATGAATTGGTGAAAATGAATATAATATAGTTTGTAAAGTTTCATTGAAATAAATTGGAACCTTAAATATAGAAAAATGAATCGTTTAGAAATTTTCGCATGATTTTGAAAATAGAGAATTTAAAGGTATTTAGTCCTAATGAGACTTAATATATCTAGCAATAAGGTTCATAAAACTTGACATATCATCACAAGAACCTTGTATAAATACTCATAATGGGATAATTATACCAGTAAAACACATTAAATACTACCATAATATAAGTCTAACTAATGACTTATCAATGTACAAGAAGAATTAAAATTGGAAAGGTAAAATGGAATATCGAATAACTTATGATGGAACTCAAATATAGTGATTCACTGTTAGTTGAGACGTAATACTAGTGTTGAGACTAGGTAGGTTTAAAATAAAATTCATTCGGTAAAAATTAGTGGTAAATGGTAAAAACCTATTTGAGGTGAAAGTTGAGAGTTAAAACTTGCTAAAACCTAGAAAGATATCAATTCTAAACACAACTGTGAGCAAATGACAAATCCTAATATGATCTTTTAGACTTGTTTTATCTACATTAGGGAGAGTGAGTTGTCAACTAATCTAAGGATTTTTGGGAACCTAAAGAGTACTATATAATACTGGAAATTGACAAGTGAGCAATATACCAGGTTAGTATCAATTGCTAATTTAGATGGCAAATTTTTTAAATCCGTAATTTTCATGAAATTATAGTCTAGGACTATAAGTTTGTATGAATGGTAATTCATATAAATAAAGTTATCACTCGAGACTGTGAGAATCGGATTTGTTCTAGGCAACTAATAGATCTTGAAAATGAATTTAACCTTGATGAGCAAAAGCTTTAATTTTAGAATTTCAAGAAGTCTGCTAATCAAATTCTCTTGAGATATTAACACAGTGTAGGACTAAATGCATCAACTACTTGTTTCCTTATTTCTAACTAATGATCAAATCTTTTATACTTCATTGTATGGAAAGAATTGTGTTAGTTGAAAACTCGACTCAAGTGGTTAGTAACCTAAATTTCAAGCATGAATCAATAACCATTTCCTAGGATCGAAACCTATTTGGTAAGATGAAACCAGTTATTTCTCAAGGGTTAATTAAGATCTAGTTATCATCAGCTTAAGATCAGGGTTAAGGACATACAAAGATAATCTCAGGCGATTGCTTAACGACTTTGAGTTTGTGGTGAAATCATTAGAACTCACTTGAGCTCATGCTATGTTCATGATTGAAAATGTTGAAGTTCTTGAACTCTATCTGGACAAATTTATTACCATGTTATCAAGATTATTACAAAATCCTAAAACACTCCAAAAATGCACAAGCACTACCTCAGAGTGTTGTGAATTCTGATAGTTAATCAATTTAGTCATGAGGTTGCAGGTGCAATATCTAAGTTTCAAAGAGAACATTTCTCGGATATGTAATGAATGATAAATGTATTTTGGTTTATCTAATGGAGTTTGAGGTAGTGTTAATTGCCATACATTCATTACTATGTCTGAGAATCAGGTTTATTGTAGATTAATTGAGTAATATAGATGATTAGTGAGAAGTAATTAATTAGACTTATATATAGTGTTAGACCCTAGCTTAATGCACTTGGGACAGTCTTTCATTATTGGTAGTATATTGTCAAAATAAAATTTAAGTTAGTTAAGTAGATGCTGCAATCAAGATAGGAAACCTGACTAAGTAAGATGTTCGATAGTAAATACAACTCAAAGAAAGACTACAATGCAAACTCTAGTGAAGATTACAGTATCAAAGTCAAAGTTGAAGAGGAAGATAGATATGTAGTCGGAAGCATGAATTTAATACAACTTGGATACTGAAATAGAGTTACTATCTATTTGAGTCTGCAATAGTGAAGTACTCTGGGATGGATTACAAATACGAAATCTGAGAGAAAGGTGCATAATGGACTGAAGAACTTTATGGAAATGATGAGTCATGATTCTTGGAGGAATAAAATACTTAGTTGTTGAACATTAGATGATTCCAATAGGATTTACAATTGGAGATCGATGAGGTTTTCCAAGTTGTATTGTATTTAGGATTAAATTCCTAGATAGAGTAGACAGATTGAGTATATAAATATTCAAGATCGCCACGGTGTGAAATATTGTTCATTACTTAAGTTTTCTGATAACGAGAGTTCATGATACTGGTTGTTCACATAATCAAATTGATTAATTGATTGTTTGGGCTGAGTCTACGCAAAGGAAGACATCTATGACTTACAACAATATCAATTCTATGTTTAGTTTTGATGTGTGTTTATTAGTTCATCACTGATTCATTAATCGCCTCAGTTCCTTAGGATTTTAAAATTTAATAATTATATCAAAGCTTGGTAACTTTATTATTTCTACAAACATAGAAGAGTGAGATTCTAGAGAGTTTTATCGCCATGGGATTGATTGATGAGTTATTACGACAACGAACTGGTGAAGAACATTAAAGTGGGTCGGTAACTCGATCGCTATTGCTGGAAGGAACCAACTCGGCCTACTAGACAGTTTAGATAGTTCACTTTGTCTCTGCTATTGATGAAATTTCTAGAGAATTGCTCGAGAGAGAATACATTACTCTAATGCAACCAAATAAGGATTGAAAGCTATTCCATAACTAGGATCTCTGTGGATCGATGCCGAGAAAAAGTAGAAAGTTTCCAATCATAAGGCAATCAATTATATTTTCAGTGCTGTTTATGTAGAATGCTTAAAACAGATTGCAAATTGCACTACTGCAAAGCAAACATGGTATGTTTTGAATACAATATTTAAAGTTTCAAATTCTGTCAAAAATTCCAAGTTACAGCAATTGAGTTCTATGCTTGATCGTTTTGAGATGAAAGAGGATGAAAACATTGCTTATTTTAGTGGTCATATGTGAGACATTGCTAATCAAGCCTTTCAACTTGGAGAAAAGTATACTGAGAAGTAGTTGTTTGACGTGCTCTTCGTGCTCTCCTTTCTTGATTACACCAAGATTACTGCAATCGAAGAGTGCCTTGATATAAATGAGATGTCTCTTAATGAACTAATGAGCTCTCTACAAACATATGAGATGAATATGTTTAAAAAATCATGTTCTTCAAAGAATGCTTATCGTATTGAGACATTTGTTTCTGATGATTTTATAGGAGATGAGTTTGTTATGATGGCAAAGAACTTCTCATAATTTCTTAAAATTTATAAGAGAAATTTCGTAGGAACAAATTAAAAGAAGAGTAATGGCAACAACAAGCCTTCTACTACTGATAAGAAGACAAATGCTATTAAAAAACTTAAGGGCATTAAGTGTCCTGATTGTGGAGGAGTTAGACATATTCAAATTGAACGTCCTACATACAAGAAGAATTAGTCCTTGAATGCTTCTTGGAGTCATGATGACTCTAAAGATAATGATAAGGATACCAATGGATCTATTACTTCATTTACGAATGTCTAAAAGAGTCAGCTATTGTTGCTTCTCCATCTATAGTTGGTGTTTCTTGGTTCGATTCCATAAAATTGTATGGAAAAGAATATTCAGCCATAAAGGGTTGGTGAAAGCGCAAGGAAAAAGGTGACGACTATTAGTAACAACAAACTCCCTCCTACATATCATTATTGTGGGATTCTTGGTCATATTTGACTAAAATGCTATCAGATGTTTAAAATGTTTTGGACACTGTAGAAGAAGAAAACAACCAAGAAGATTTGGAAGGTTAAGTTTCATAAGGTAATGATAGCACATCTACAACTCTCAACAACTACTATTGAGTTATGGTATTTGGATAATGGCTCTTCCTGATGCATGACAGGTAAAAAAAAATTTCTTAATAACTAATAATCATTTAATAAATGTGTTGTAACATTTGGTAATGGAAAGAAATGAGAGGTTGTTGGCAAAAGAAACTCTTAATGTTGTGGGACTACTTAATCTTAAAGCAGTTCTGCATGTTGCTTGGTTGGAATCCAATCTGATCAGCATTAGTTAGTTGTATGATCAAGAATTATTTTTCAACTGCATTAAAGATCATTGTAAAATAATCAATGAAGAAAGACAATGCATCATTTATGGGATCCGGACATCGATCATTCCAATTTCAAGCAGCTTCAGAAGTTGCTCTCTCATGATGTTGTAAGAGGTATTCCAAAACTAACCTATAAGTATGATTCCATTTGTGAACCATGTCAAAAGGGTAAACATCGCCCTTTTCACATGCTCCACTCAATGACATACTAACATCACATGTTTTGGAATTATTGCAAATGGACTTGTTTGGCACAGCGCAAGCTGAGAGTCTTGGGAGAAAAAAATGTATGTTTTGTTATAGTTGATGACTACTCAAGGTTTACTAGGATTCATTTGCTACATGATAAAGCAAAAACATTTGATGAGTTTAACATGTTATTCGTTCGACTTCTAAAAAAGAATAGGAATAAATATGCATCCATCAATCGACTATGCAGTGATCATGGATGAGAGTATGAGAATCGGCAATTTGTTGATTATTGTGCTAAATTTGATACTAAGAATGAATTTGCTGCTCCTAAGACACCTTTAAAGAATGGTGTTGTTGAAAGGAAAAATCGCACAATTCAGTAGATGATGGGGTTCATGCTAGCAAAGAAGAGTTTGCCTAAGAATTCTTTTTTGGGGGGGGAAGAAGTAAACACTGCTACCTACATTATCAACAAGGTCTATTTCATGCCATTGACTACAATGACTCTATATGAAATTTGAAAAAGGAAAAAGCCTTCTTTTGAATGATTGAGGTCACCTGGAAAAGTTCGATCCAAAAAGTGATGTTAGGATTTTTCTTAGATATTCTCAGTGTAGTAAAGCTTATATAATTTATAATAATAGAACTATGTTTGTGATGGAATCTATCATGGTAATGGTTGATGACTATGTAAGAAGAGAACAATTGTCCTCTCAAAAGGATGATAATGATGATATGTCAATACCAATTATACTCTACCTACTGCAAAAATATATAATTCTGATATCACTACTTCATCTGATGATGAAGATGATAATGATGATGATCCAAAATCATCTACTACAAAACCTATTTCTACTTCTACATCCGCTGCTCCATAGTCAAGGATGCTGAAAGATCATCTAATTGAGCAAATTACTGGCTCAGTTAATCATCTAGTGCAAACTAGAGAGATTCCTCCAGTTGACTACAAGAAAATGGCACACTTTGCTTGTTTTACATCTCAAATTGATCCAAAAACATTCAAGGAGGATCTTATGGATGAATATTAGGTGAAAGCATGCAAGAGGAACTTAACGAGTTTGTCAAATAGGATGTATGGAAGCTTGTTTCATGACCTACTAATGTTAATATCATTGGTACTAAGTGAATATTCTGCAATAAGACAAATGAGAATTGTATTATTGTTCACAACAAAGCCAGACTATTTGCACAATGATACACACAAGTTGAAGGTATTGATTTTGATGAGACGTTTGCTCCAGGTGCACAATTGGAATCGATTCGTTTACTTTTAACCATATCTTGTCACAAATGTTTCAAGTCACAGTTATTGGATGTCAAAAGTGCTTTCCCAAATGGGTATGTGCAAGAAGAAGTTTATGTTGCACAACCTAAAGGATTTGAGTTTCATGATAAACATAATGATGTCAATAATATAGGGTCTACAGATATGAATCTGTTTCTAAAAAAAAACGTAATAAGTAGTTAGTAGTTGCACATATTTATGTCGATAAATATTGGTTTCGGGCCTACATCTCCAAATCAAGCTTCTAAATTAGTTGATTTAGTGAAGAAAGAATATGAGATGAGCATGGTAGGAGATCTTGCTTACTTCCAACAGATTAGAAAGTCTCAAGACGGTTTATTTATATCTTAAAACAAATATGCTAAATCTCTTATTAAACGTTTCAGATTGGACACTACCAAGTCTATCTGAACACCAATGGGCTCTAAGGAGAAAATTTATAAGGATTATAAATGTGTTGATGTTGCAAGAAGAATAGATATTGCTTTCAGTGTTGATATTTTTGTTCCCAATCAGGCATGTCTAAAAGAGTCTCATTTGGTTTCTATAAAAAAGGATTCTACGTTATGTGCACAGTATAACTAACTTTGGTATTCTATTTCCTAAGGGTGGTGCCAGTGACTTAATTGGTTATAGTGATGCTAATTGGGCTGGAAATATCGATGATTGAAAGAGTACTACTGGTGGATGTTACCACATGAGTTCTAATCTTGTTGCTTGGAATATCAAGAAATAGAACTGCATCTTGTTATTTACTATAGAAGCCAAATATATTGTTGTTGGCAGTTGTTGTATGCAGTTAATATTGATGCAACAAATGCTTACAAATTATGGTATTGCACTATCTCAAATGACTGTCTACTGTGATAATAACAGTACAATTGATATTTTTAAAAATCTAGTTCAACACTCTAAGACGAAGCACATTTATATTCATCATCACTATATCATGGATCTGGTTGAAAAAGGATTGATTGGTATTCAGCATGTTCTAACAAAACATTAGCTAGCTTGTATCTTTACAAAGGCTCTTGATATAAAGACTTTTGAGTAGCTATGCCATGATATTGACATTTGCTTTCACTAGTATGGGTTCTTACTATAACCTAGCAGTTATGTGCGTACACTTATATTCTTATGTGTTTGACATTTTATTCTGAGCTACTTACGTGTTTGCCCAAGGCATTGTGACTTGGATCTCACTACAACACGTGACGCTCATTATAATTCGTCTGTAAAAAACTAGCCCTTACATTTATTGAAGGGGAGTAAATAAAATTTCGTTTAACACAATGGATTAAATTTAGTAGGATTTAAGGGAGTGTTGATTCTAAATTTTGTTTATCCTTGCTGATGTTGTGCGATTATCTTGTTTCCACAGTTGAGTTTTCCTTATTCAAAATCCTCTCTCTGGCTGAGACCTCATTTCCCTATTTTCCAATTTCTTATATTTCTTGCTTCGAGCTATTGCAAGAATGTATCACTCATCTTCTTCAACCTCTCAACGTGACTCTACTGCGATGGCTGATCTTTTGGTGTTAGAGATTATGGGCATATACTATCATCCCCCTCAAAATAAAATCCACATCGGTACACCTTCAGATCCTCGTATCGTTGTAGAGAGAATAATGGTTAAAACAAGGGCTCTCTGCTAAAGACCATCTATTGGACAATTTTGCTATTCCAAGAAAGCCATAACTCCTGCCAAGGGAAAGAAAAAGATTAATGATGAAAAGAAAGTTTCATATGATTCATTATAGCAGATTCTAAATGAAGCTGAGGCTATCAGCAAAGCCTCTTATCAGACACATCGTTTTCACATCACATTACTTGGTGTACCTACTCAATCTACTTTTGGTCATTTTCGATCAAGGGAGTGCGTTAAGGAATTGAAAGAAATGACGAAGTAGAAATACTAGTTTCATCAACCGATCAACGTCTCACACTTTCATGACACGAGCTTGGAGAGATTACTAATACATACCGACATTTATGGCTTGGTGAATCATGGTGGCTTTTGCAACAACTCCATTGTCAATGAGTTTTATAATAATCTTCTTAACAACTTTGGGGATGCAACTACGGACAGGGTGTTTGGTCGGGGCTTTATAATACCATTCAGTCCAAATTTAATTGATTACATGCTTAGAATTTTTGGAATGGAGAATATTGATGATAAGCTAGGTTCAACGCTGATGCTTAATTATGCAGTATCTATGAAGACTTGAGAGACACTTACAATTTGGCACTCTGACAACGCCTTTCAGCTTCCTGCTAAAAAGCTCACTTCCAAGGCCTACTTTCTTTGGAAGGTTGTAACGACAAGGGTAGTGGTTACTTTTCATCAGACACATATGTTCAAGGAGAGGGTCCCACTACTATGCTCTAGCTTTAGGGAAGAAGCTCAATGTTTGCAATGATATCTATGACTTTGTGATGCGCTTAAGGAAGAAATAAAACAAGTTATTTATGCCATTCTTCCTAACTTCCTAACAATAGAATTTTTGATCTTAACTTTTCATGCCTCCAAAAGAAGTTGTCAGCTGATCTAACTTCTAATGTTTTCAAGCCAACTATTGATACTCCTGTTCAAACCCTTGTCACTTGCAAAACCTATTCGGAAGTCAAAAAGGATCTCGAAACATAAGATTTCTTAAGTTACTCAAAATAAGGACAAAAGTCATATCAATGTGCAATCCTTAGGAGAGGAAATTCCAAGAGGAGAAGATTATTTTCCTGCTACTGCCGGAAAAGAGAAAATTAATAAAAGGAAGTTAGTGCGCTTGCTGAGTTTCACGAACAAGAGATAATCAAGGTAACTTTATGGAGTTACTTTTTTATTTAGGTGATATTACTCATGTTGCTACTATGGGGATGAGTACACTTGAGTCCCTTATAAAGAATTATGAAACTGATAGTGAAGATGATGTAACATCAAGTGAGGTTCCTTGTAAGAATGTTACTACAAATGTAGAGTCCTTAAAAACATCAAAGATTCCTCCTGTTGAGGACTTGACTACTGTTAACCTGGAGGCATTCTGCGGCCTTTGGTTATTGTTATCACGGGACATAATGTTGAGGCTCCGTTGAATGAAGCATTGCAATCTAAGCCAACTATGTCGATCCAACCTTCTACTCACCTTGAGCATGAGGATAAAGATGTCATTCAAGCCATTTCTACCACATCAACTGAGCCAACAACTATGGTTGATGTTACTGTTGAACCTACAACTTCTGCTCCTATTGCAGCTGGCACGACACAGACAGAGGCTACAGTAAACAACTCTACTCTAACTTAAGATGAACCTCTGCATGAACTCAGTTCTCTAGGAGGGATGAGACCACTTCCGCCACTGTTCAACTACTTCTTAGATCGCAGTGCGTATCTCATTGTTTACAGGGAAGATATAGTTGTACAGATGCGATTAATGCATGAAGAGCTAGAAATTGCTGATGCTGAACTTCATTGATTGACGTTGGTGGTTAGAACATGGCTGTAATCTCTTTTACTTTGTTTAGTCAAAGAGAGAGATATATATATATAGTAAGGTTAAGTTTTTATTTTTATTTTTTAAGTACATGAACTTGATGTTTTAAAAATACATTTTAGAGTTGTACTTATTGATTGGTGACTATATTCTTTTTGGGGTTAAGACTTTTGTATAATCTTTTTGGGGTTAATTTTTTTGGGGTTAAAATCGTAATTGTTGTGTATGAATAGATTTAAAGCATTAAGTACAAGACCACTTAATTATAACCATATAACAATCCAAAGTATATACATGTCTAAGGTTTGTTTAGATTAATAAACTACTCACTCATGCTAGAAATAAACAACGCAATAATATAATTGAAAGACATAATTAAATAAATACCTCTTATAGAAATAAACAAAGCTCCAATGTTGCTTCAAGCATAAACTTAATAAAAAATAACTTATGGCTCTCACAAACTTGTTAATAGAAAATAGGACCTTTAATTTTGAAACCTTGGGGTCATATTTATGGTTCCCTAAGCTATACAAATTGTTCATAAACTCAAATTCTTCGTAATAGTCTAAAAAACTCATCAGTGAATCCTTTGTTGTTCAAAAATCACTGAGTTAATCACTAAAAATATCTCTCTTTACTCCACTGATTCATCTGGTGATTCCTTTGTAAATCTCAATTCGCTGGCTCTTATTTACTATCGATTTTAATAGAAATTCTTGTGTAATCTCGTATCGTTGGCAAATCGCTGGATTTTTTCTTTAGTTGATTGTTTGACTTTCTTCATTTTTTCTTCCATTTCTTCATTTCCTAATTAAATCCTGAAATCACAAAAATAAGAGAATACTTAGTGTAATATCATTATTTTCATCTAAAATCAACCTAAATTACACTATAAAAATGTCTAATTATTTACTTGTCAGACACTAAGCTGTTGACTAGGTGATCGTGGCCAGAAGTATAACGGCTTGATTGCAGTAATAATGTGATCAACTTATGTTAATTACAGATATCGTCCTTAGGGAAAGGTGTATTGCACTTAGTATACTTAATCACATTTACTTTATTACTAAGGAAATTCATTTTTAATTGATTTCAAATTAAACTATTCTATTATAACAAAATAATGGAAATAACTTTTAAACTTTTATATTAAGAAGATCTTAGTTCACAACTTCACCTGGGTAATGAATACATATACTTTTCAACTCACTTCATTCATCTTCATTATGTGTGTGCGATGTCTAATTAGAATATATAGATTTCCTTCAAATCCACTTCAACCCAATGTCACGACGGAAAAGATTTTAATGTGCAAACTAGAATTCCACCTATCGGTGTGAATAACATAAGTTACACATTGCTTTAAGTTCTAAAGCTTTAGATTCATAACCAATTAATTTATTATCCGTGTCTCCCTAATCAATAACTATATATCGATGTTATGTATTTTATGATTGTATTATCCATATCCAGCTAAAAAACTCCAATGGCCATAGTAACTCCTGAAAACTATAATCAACAAACACATGATCAAGATTCGTAGCATTACACTTAGAATCAATACAAATTCTAATTATTGCACTTTTTAACTTTATAATTCATTCAAAATTACTTTAGCATAGCATTCATACCATAGGATCCATTGATCCCTAATATTAATGAACTACTCACACATCATTAAAATCAACATAAACGTCATGGTATTCATTGCAATCAAAGATTGAATTAAATAACTTCAATCAAATCAATAAAACAATATTAAACAACCAAACGTGAATTTTCAATGTCTTCTCTTTCACAATTCTTCTTAATACTCAATAACAAAGTAAAACTATGAAAAACTATGATAATTAGTTGCAATCTATGATGGTGTATATGTTTATCACGTTCTAATACATATTTATTCTCTTAAGACACTTTAGAAAGCAATTAGAAACCCTAATAGACAATCTTACATGAATTAGAACTCTAACTTTCTATTTTTTTTACGTCTCGATGTTGTCCATAAGTGATCCGGCGTTGTGTGTGTAAAGACATGGCGCTGCCACAACTTCAAACACTTTTTATGCATTTTCCTCACTTAGTAGGCTCGGCACTATGTATAGACCACCCCAGCGCCGTCCCTTATGACCCACGACGCTGCCATTACGTCGTCACTACTATCCACTTTCTCATCTCTTTAAGGTCTTCCACGCCTTACCCATGTTGTCTAACCTTCTCCCACGATGTTAAGCATATTTGCCACAACATCAACCCTACTTTTATGCATTTTATCTTTGTTTCTTCATGAAATCACTCTATTGTTTCCTTTATACCTCATATAGCTAAAAATACCTAAATATCATCAATTAGAGCTCATTTCGAGATATTTATACTAAATATATTACTAAACTAGTGTTATATATAAGTCTGTATAATCACTTATCAAATACCCATAAACTTAAGATTTTACACGTCCCAAGCAAAAGTGTATTTTACTAAGTATTGTTACTAATACTACTTAAATTCATATTCATTTCACATCGTTCATGGAGTATCCCTTAATTCAAATAATTTCAAGTTAATAATCCACTCAAGAGCTTTTCTTTGAAAAAAACATATTTTCAAAACATGTAGCATTAACAACACTTACAATTCACTTTCGAAACACCAAAGTACTTCACAACTAAAACAATCACTACTCACAAGTTTATTTCACCTCGACATTCAAGTAGCAAGTGTACAATCTCATGATTTCTCATTAAGCTCGAGAATTCACAAATAAATATAGATCAGACTAGTTTTGTAGACTTTAGTACTTTAAGAGTCCATAGGACATAATATAGTTGGAAAGAAAAATTAACTCAACTAAGCTACTTGTACTTGAGCTAAATCTTTTATTTGAAGAGTTTTAATCTAACTTCCGCATTTCTTTTCTTTATTTTTATCTATGTTTTCTTTCTCATCATATATTTTAGTTGCACTATCCCTGCTCCTTTTCCTAACGATTTCGTATTTCCTCACTTTTTTCAACCATCAAGTTCTTTGCAGTTCTTTGCTCCTCTTCCTATAGAACTTGTGAGACACTCTATTTTTTATCTTTTAAAACTCTTGTTATCACTTTTCACTTTCACTCTATCAAGTAAGTTTTAACTTCAACTTTTTCATCAAACATCATGCCTATCTATTTCCCTCTTAGTATAAAGTCTTTATTTACTTTTTTATACCCAAGTAAGATTAATACTTATTATAGAATTTCTTAGAGATCTAACTTTTTTCATAAGAAGTGTTCAAGTATTCTCCTTGCTTTTGTGTCAAGTTCATGGTCTTCCCTAACTCTAGGTTTCTAATCGTGAAATTCTATCATTGTTTGCTACATTTCTTATTTTCTTCAAAAATTGATAACACTATCTTGAGTTTCATATCAACAAGACATTAGTATTCTTACTCATCCTCAATTAAAGGCATGAGCTTTGCAAATGAATTACTCATTCATTACTTATTACTATATATAACCTAATCTATACTGCTTAAACACATTCCAATAGTAAGTAAATGAAAAAATAATACACTACTATGTTTTCCTCTTTAACTGCTTCAAAAATAAAATTTTACAATCATACCTACAGTGTATATCCTTATATCATCCTTTCTTACGAGTTCCCACACCAAACCTTGTCCTCAAGGCTTAAAAATAAGCTTGAAACATAAAAAATACTAAACACAAACATATAATAACAATACCCTTATAACTCCTTACGCCGCATATGTTGAGAATTTCTCATTCCAATGACATGTCACCCGACAAATGGTCTCTCCTACACAATTAGCAAAAAACTTTCAAATTTAGAAAACTAAAACGTTTTGATTGTACTAACTAAACTAAATAAATAATTAATTGACTAAAATTCGAAAACTTGAAATTAAAAATCCTGAGCTGCCTCTCGGTATCGTTTAGTTTAACATCATTAGCTTGACGCCTTTCGTTCGTTTAGTCCGAGTCTAAATTGAGATATTTTATTTGTAGGTCAGAGATAATGATATATCTTCCATTTGTATGTGCTTCTTAACCTTCAACAAAGAAAATCTTCTTTACATTATCATTCTTTTCGATACTCATTGTGATCATTTTCTTCCTCGTGTGTAAGATCACATTGGCAGTGTTCAAGAATGGTCGCCCAAATATCAAAGACACATCATCATCTATATCATGATCCATAATCTCAAAATTGGTGATGAATGTGAATTTACCCACTTTCACATACACATTCAAGACTCTCCTAATTGTTGGTACCAAGTTACCATTAACAACTTACAAATTTATAGTATCGGGATAAGTGATCTTCAAATCGGCATGTAACATGTCCTTTATTGGCATGACATTGACAGAGGTTCCCGTATCATACAAGATGTTTCTAAATCGATGCCCATCAATGCTTAATGGTATGCATATGTCTCCAGGATCTCACCTCTTGATTGCTTGAAGTCTCTGTGTGAACTTGAATTTTGGTTCCGCCTTCTTTATAACAACCTTGATACTATTTCTTTTGATTACTTCTTCATAATTTCATTTATCTTGTTGCTTAGTTCTCCATTGTTTATTCCCCTTCTTTTGATTTTTTTCAAGACATTATTCTGTTGTTGCTTGAATCCTTCAAATTCATCTTGCCACATTTCCATTCCGTAAAACAACTTAACCCTTTAGGGATTTACTTTAAATGTTTTACTATTGTTCCTCATCAATTCTATAACTCCATAAGGCCAAGTAGCAATGACCTTGAATGGTGTGACATCCCATCATCGACCAGACTGGACACAGCCCGATTCGACTGGATTAGAGGCTCGAACCTAGCTCGACCAGGTGACGTGGCCATGCTGGACGATTATGTACCGTAAATAATAAAATAATATTTTTTATGCGTGTAATATTTAATAAATAATTAAAATAATTATAAATACGCACGTAATACAAGATAAGGCGAGGTGTGGGTTTTGCATCAAGATACGCGTTGGGTGAGAAATACATGTCTTAGGCTAGTATTATGATCTATTTCTAACTTGATTTAATTCGGCCTAAGTAGTGTATTAGAATTGATTAATATGCCTATGGTAGGAATATAATAAAACTCAACTTATAGCCTACGAATTAAATCAAAAACCATAGCCTATGTAAATTATAACATATATGTCACATAACAATCAAACAAGAAACTATGGTGCATGGACTTTATGTTGCACATGGGATTGATCTCGAGATTTGTAAATACATCTAGATGAAAGGGTCAAGATCTAGATCTAATTTGGAGACATAATCATGCCATATGGGACACTTATCACTTACAAGCAACACTAGTCAATCTAAGTAAATTCATGTCTCTAAATTAACAACTAAGCAACTTGATTTGGAAGCTTAATTAAGTAATTCACTTAAACTAATTATGTTGCTAATGGTGAAGTCTTGGATCCATTTTGAACCCTTAGATGTACCACAAAACTCATATCTTAAGGCACATTGAAGGGCCATTGTTTTAAGTTGATACAAGGTATATAAGGAACACTTAGTTGTTATTGCAAATGAAAACACCCAAGAAAAATTGAGAGGAAGAACATGAGTTACTGGAAATTGAGGATTCAATGAGCAATTGGAGTGTAATTAGAGTCTTGAATAGGAGAAACATTAGATCCACAACAATCCTAAAATAACCCACTCTTTTTCCCTTTCAATTTCATGGATTTTGATGGCATAAGCATGAATGTGGGATGATGTGGTTTAATAACAATTAGATCATGCATGTGTTTAGATTTCAATTCAAATTTGATGCCTCCAAAAAAGCATGAACTAAGAATGAAGAATTCTAACTTTGCATGACTTTAAATTTGATTTTGTTGGCTTGAATTTGGGGATTTAACTAAGATTTCCAAATTGGGGTTTCATGGACTAATATGAATTTTTTTAAAACTCAAATTCAACTCACTTTATGCTCAATTTGACTAGAAATTAAGGTAAATTAAATGTATGTTCAAAAAGTTGAATAATTTTACCTTTTAAGGTCATTTAATAGTGAAATTGACTATAAGTTGTAAAATTCAGCAAGTCTTGTAGTAAATTGATGCAAATGGAACTCAAGTAACACCCAAGGGGTCCCTAAAGGGACCTTAAGTCGAAACAAAATGAATTAGCCCAAAAAAAACAAAACAACCATGTTCAAACATCAAGAATTAAACCTGACATTGCGATGAGCATAACTCACTCAATTTAACTCCAGTTGGAGTTACCTTTGGATATGTTGTTATTGGATATGTTAACAACCTTATGATGACATTTCATGATATTTGGAGCTATACACTAGGAGAAATCGAATTTGTAACCTTGCTGGTGGAAATGAAATTCAGATGTGCGCAGTATTCGTAAAACATTGATATATCCCTCGTTTTTAATTGGAATTATGCATATCATAGCTTTTCAGAAAGATAAGAAGTATATCTAAATCCTTGTTTACATGTACTTGCCAAATTAGAAGATTTTGATCATCAAATTAAGCTATCAAGGCAGTGCATCATATATGAAATTTAAAGTATATCGATATATTCAAATATTTACATAATTGGTTAAGAACCTCGGGATACGTGTGTGGGAGTAATTGGCTAAATGAAATCAAAAATCTTTAGTCTAACACCAAACTGTAAAACTAGGGCTCGACAACAACACTTCGGCGAGACTTTCGACACGTACTACGAGGTACAAATGCGCGGTCGGGTTTCGACACGCAACACATGAGGTTTATGAACACTGGGAATTTATAAAATTTACTACGCATCATACTACGATCACATAAGTTAGGTGTGAATCACATCATGAATATTTGTGGCCATGAATATAGACAAAAGGACCTATATGAGCCGTCTTCGAGAATTAAATACACTACAAAAAAACAGCTGATCAGAAATGGAAATTTTTGTTGCTGACTAGCATAAATTCCGTCTCTAACTATATTCTGCAACGGAAAAGAGACGGAATCAATTTCGTCTCTAAAACTGTTGACGCTAATTTAGTCAGCAACAGAAATGTGTTCCGTTGCTGATTAGAGACGGATTTAGAAACTGAACAAAGACGGAACAGAAATGGACTTTCTCCCAAACTGGATGGTTCTAGTCGTATTCCGAAATTGATCCGTTGCTAATCAGCAACGGATCAGACACTGGAATGCATGAATTTCGTGTCTGATTCGTCTCTATTCCGTGTCTAAATTTAGTATTACCCAGTTTGTCGCGGCTATTTCCTCGGTAATTTGAGACATAATAGCAATGGAATCTATGAATTCCATTGCTAATCCGTCTCAATTCTGTTTGTATGCTTATTTATTTTTTCACTAGTAAGAAGAATCCAATTGGTTCTCCAAAACCTCTAAACCTGAAAATACAACCACAGGACCTGCTCCATCGCCTGCACCCCCTCCAACAACTCCTTGGGGGTGCTAACATCCCCCAAAAAAGCAGAATTTGACATACATACATCAACAATATATATCAACAACAAAGATTCAAATGAGGGAAAAATGTACAATTCGACATTAAAAAAGATTTATATATCCATGAAAGCATGTCAAGTATAATAAATGTTCCAAATACCTAAGTATCCACAAAAACCACCAATCATATTATTCTACATCAACCACAAAAAACCTCAAATCCTCTAAATATGCACAAAATGAACTATCAATCTAAAAGTTCTATAAACAACTATAAAAGATATCTAAGTTCTATAAACAACTGTAAAAGATATCCACAAAAGCAAAATTACCATCTCAAAAGTTACGCAAACAACAAGAAAAATACCTAAGTATCACAGAGCTGCTCGTCTCTCGTAAGGCAATCTTGCATCTCCGATCAACATTGTCATGTTGTTGTGGTGGATCAGCGGGATCTGTTTGCGATGGCTGCTGCTGCTCATGAGGTGGTGGTTGTGGTGGTGGTGGTGGTGGTGGTGGTCGTGGATGTGGCTGAGATAGGCCTTCTCCGTCCATGGTCATCTCGAATTGCCTCTGCATAAAGGCCACAACCTGTCGTAATTGCTCGCCAACACTATCGAACTCTGAGCGTGGCACCATCTCCGGCATCTGGGATATGCTGCACCAGGATCTACATATTTTTTCTTATTTCTCCCTAACGACCCGAGACTGTAGACACGTCCTCTGGGACACTCACCTGCCACATTGTAGTACACCGCCTCATCATCCACCAACCGGTCCAGTGTAGCCTAGGTCAGCTCCTGACGTCTCCTCTGGAGCTTAGCCTGCATGGATCAACAATAAACAACTTAAATGATATGTTTTTAAGTAAACTTACTACTATTTCACTCATATTTCTATACTTACATAGAATCGCTCCGATCTAGTATTGATGAATGTCACCCCGTCGTGATTTACGGTGTGGAGATGCAAATACAATTCATTCATGGTAGGTGGCGTCTCAGATGTATTAGTCTGCATACAAAAGTTAAATATGTCAATTACTAGTAGGTCGGCGCACTTATATTCGCCAAGCACAAATCATTTGCATAGAAATGAAATGAACTGAAGTGAATGAAATATGTACTATGCAAATGAGTTAAACTAGCATCAATGTGTAAGAAATTAAAAAAAAAACAAGATTACAAGCAAACACAAGCATAGTGAACAAGTGTAGAAATGAAAAAAAATAAACAAGAGTGTAAAAAACACTTACCAATCTTTCATTGGTAGTCACAAAAGACACCGAGCCACCATCGTGCTTCGAGGGTCCAGTCCCAGATCCTTCGACCTCAGTTTTCCTATTCATAGACGCCTGCCTAGACCTAGCAAGAAAGTCCTCGCTCTCCCAGTACTCCAAGTATCTCCTCTACGCCTCATTTGTAACAATGTTTGGCTACATAAGATTATTCTTTAACTTATGCATCAATGCGGTGTACCTGGTGCCTGCATGTGTGTCGTACGCCGCACGAATGAGTTCCTCGTGAATCGTGTCACCCCATCTAAAATATACCTATAAAATGGCGAGTGCAATTGTTACGAGACATTGAAAAACTTGTATAAATCCTAAGACATTTATTAGTCCTGCGTACCTGCCATTGGCGCCAGTAGTGGTATTTATGATGATTCGGTACCGACTTCCAACAATACCCTTATGGAATCATCCATCTCTTGAAAACTTTTGTCATCCTCTGTGCACAAGAATGAGAAGGATGCAATTCCCTGTGTTTCATTAAAATGCTTAACATCTTAAAAACTTATTTAATAGTTTACATGGATAATTAGAAATATGGTAATTAATCAAATACAAACTTATGTATTATTCGAAATCAGTGTGATCGGGATCCTATGCACGCGAGGGGGCTCGATCCCTGTCCTCTGAGGTGCCTGCGGAGGGCTTGTAACCTGCAAGCCTGCTCTGCCCTCATAGGATGGTGATGCTGCTGGTGATGCGGTGGCTGGAGGCGCAGGCATCATCGGTACAGGAGTGTCATGTCTCGATGTCGCCGATGGTGACTACAATGGGCGATTTGGTATGGTTCCGGACGACGATATCGATCGTACATGTGACGCAGAAGGTATGGAAGGCGAAGGTTACGCTGGCTGTAACTCATGATCGAGTGAACGAGAAGTCGGAATCGATAAGACAGGAATCGACCCACGACCTCGACCGCCACGACCTCCTCGACCCCCTCGTGTGGCCGGTCCATGAGGTCTAGTCGGTATATCGGTTCCTGGGGTCTATGCTGCACCTCTTCCGACTGGACGAGGTCCCCCTAAAGGTATCCCTCCACCGCCCTAAGGTAATGTGCGACCTCAAAGTGGGGGTGATCACTGCGAGCCATGAAACCTAAAAAAACACCAATCTTAAACAATTGTGAAGAAAGGTTTAGAAAGTTCACGTAACGTCGATCAAACATTAACATAACATAGACATACATTACTCGTTGTCATCCGTTTCAAATTCACTCTCATGACTAGAAGTTGATGATTCTTTTTTTGAATCATCTCCACTATCAACAATGAAGTCATTGTCTTCTTGACTTGGACCCGCTTCAACAATGACGCGGGTCCCATTTGGATCATCCAGATTGTTGAAATCATGAATTGCATCGTCGACTATGTACGTGGTGGGTTCACCATCTTGGAATGCAATCTCTGTCGAGCCTTGGTCATTATCGTCTTTGCTCGTTTCCTCGTGGGTGAATTTTGGTTGACAGCAACAAACTGCTAGCCATTCTTGTCGCTCGTTCCTCAAAGAAGGGTACGAAAGGTAGTACACTTGAGTGGCTTGCATTGCAAGGACAAATGGCTCGTAGTTGTTATATCGTCGACTTCGATGAACCTCTACCAATTTAAGTGTTGGGTGAGTCCTCACACCATGATTCGGTGTAGGGTCATACCATTCACACTTAAACAACACCAGACGCTTGAGGCCAGTATATTCAATCTCTATAACCTCTTTTAGTACTCCATAGTAGTCGTGGGAAACATCGGCGTAGTTAGAACCCTTCACCAAAACACCGTTGTTCTGCATCGATCTATTAACGTCATATGTTGCTGAGTGAAACTTATACCCATTCACTAGGTAACCAGGGTACACATTACAAGATCGACTAGGACCAACCGAAAGATCAACAAGCGTCTCATCTATAAGGAATTCCGAACGTATTCATGAAAATTTAGAAATTTAAGACACATTACTTATGGAAGAAATAAACGAAGCGATAACCTACAATAGTAATAACATTACATATGTTTGAAACCAAATGGGTAAGTTGCGCTCTAGACTAGTATTGACTTCCGACTCCCCCATTGCTTGAGTGATTTCATCAATAAAGATCCTACAAGAAAGGAACATGTAAATATCATGTCTTGGTAAAAGATGAATAATGAATGTACTGCATTATTGAATGAAAGTGACGGACATAGTGGATGTAAGGAGCGATCTTTGGAAAATTGAGCGGTATGTACGAATGAGCGGCATTATACTCCTGCTATGTTAAGTACCGCTCCTCTGACTTGCCCAAGGGTCGACCAGGATAAGTGAAAATTGAGAAATTGCCCACAAAATGCGGTGTGGGCCCGATACCACCATCGTCGTTTCGTTGCACTTTGTCGTGCAACGTAAAGACGTGATCTTCGAAGTAGTAAGAACAAAACGATGTGACTTCTTCCACCAAATAAGCATTACACATCGAGCCCTCAACCTTCGCTTTGTTCTGAACATTATTTTTCAAATGTTTAAGGTACCTATCGAAGTTTAGTTAATGTTAATTTAAAATTTTATTGAATGGGAAAACAATTTCAGGAACTCAAGATATTACCTCTCAAATGGATACATCCACCGAAATTGAACTGGACCGGTCAGACGGGCCTCGTAAGGCAAGTGGATTGGTAGGTGTTCCATAGAGTCGAAGAAGCTTGGAGGGAATATTTTCTCCAACTTGCAAATGATTTTAGGTATTTCAGACTCTAAAACCTCCATATCTTTGAGACTGACACTTTTCGCAGTTAGGGATCGAAAAAAAAAGGCTCGACTTGCTAATTGCAACCCAAACCGGGTTTGGGAGGAGTTCTCTTAATGCAATTGGTATCAAGCGTTGCATGAAAATATGACAATCATGACTCTTCATGCCGAACAGTCACAACTTCTTAAGATCCACACATCGACCAAGATTCGAATCATAACCGTCAGGAAAACACAACTTTTCAACCCACTCGCACAATTTTTTCTTTTTTGATGTATCGAGAGCATAGCATCCAAGGATGTAAGTATTTGTCGCCGAATCAATGTGTAGAGAATGTCGGTGACAATATTCATGAATATCTTGTCTCACTTTTGCATTGTCCTTACTTTTGCCCAGTACACTCATAATAGTGTTGAATATGTTGTTAAAAACATTTTTCTCGATGTGCATGACGTCTAAGTTGTGTCGGATCAAGTTTGTCTTCCAATACGGCAAGTCCCAGAAAATGCTTCTTTTTCTCCATCCCGAGTTCTAAGCTATCCTCTCATTCACAGAATCATCTCCGATTTCTGTCACCTTCATCAAGCCCAATGATTCAATTTCTACCAAAATTTCTTCACCAGATAGCAAAGCGGGCGGTTCGTCGTTTAGTACCATTTTACCTCTAAGAAAAAAAAATTTGTCTTTCCTGAATAGTGAGTTCTTCGACAAGAAACGACGGTGACAGTCAAACCACGATGTATTTCCACTACTTCGCAATTGAAAGGCATTTGTATCCTCCATACAATATGGACAAGCCATCTTACCGTGTGTGCTCCAACCGGACAACATGCTATACGCAGGGAAATCACTTACAGTCCATAAAAGAGCCACTCGCATACGAGAATTCATCTTTGTGGAAACATCGTAAGTAATCACCCCGTTATTCCATAAATCTTGCAACTCTTTCACAAGCGGCTGAAGGAACACGTCGATTTTTTTTTTTGGGTTGGTCGGTCCAGGAACAATAATCGTTAAGAACATAAACTCAGATTTTATGCACATCGACGGTGGAAGACTGTATGGAGTCAAAAATACGAGCCATGAAGAGTACGATTTTCCTAAAACCCCAAAAACTTGAAAGCCATCAGTGCACAATCCTAAATGAAGAACCTCGGCGGCGAAGTCTCTGTTGACATCATTAAAATGCCTCCAAGTAATCGAATCAGAACAGTGTTGCATAACATCTTCTGGCAAGGAATGCTCTCCATGCCACCGCATATGTTTTGTCGTTGACTCAGACGCATACAATCGTTGCAATCGAGGGCCTAAAGGGAAGTAGTACATTTTTTTGCAAGGGCATTTTTTGGTGTTCCGTCCACGACCTCGTCGTTGTGCAATGTAGCATGATTTCCCACAAAATTTACATGATGTCAATTCAGAGTCCAATCTTACCATAAATCATATATTGGTCCTCACAACAATCTATTTTCTAAACTGGAAGACCTAAACCTCGCATTAGTCTTTTAGTGACATAAAAATTTTCAATCAATGAATTGTCAGTTGGCAAACAATCCTTCATGAATTTTATGATTTCATTATACCCTCGTTCAGAGATATGGTGTTCTGACTTGATCGCAAGTAATCTTGCCATTGCGGACAACTTTGTCATGGTTTCGCACCCCGACCATAATTGTTCGCTACTAGCCTCAATCATGTCATATAGTTGGCGTGCTTGGAGGTTTGGTGATTCTTCCACGTGATTCCGATTAAAACTTGGACCGGCCACGTTGTGTAGCATCTTGTGGTAAGTTGTCGTATCAAAACCTCCCCCATCAGCATCATCAATATGGTTATCAAATTGGTCGAAGTTTGGCGGCTCTTCATCTCCATTCTCACCGTGTTCGTACAAACAGTGATATCCCAGAACGAATCCGTACCTACATATATGGTATTCAACTGTTCGACGTCCAGGTACGGTACAAGTCGGCATTTCTTATAATTGCACGAACATCTAATCTTCCTTTCACTTTGGTAGGTAGGACAATGTTGCTTAGCAAATGCTATGAATTCTTTAACCTCGCCGCGAATTCAATTCGAACGAAGCGGTTTTTGAGACGGTTGTACGTCCGAGTCTCGACTTGTAGACGACATTCCTATTGTAATTGTGCAATTAAATTAGTCAACTAGTTTAATAATTTTCGATGGTATAGGTCTACTTTGTGTCCAACTTACACAATTTAGTAGAATGTGGAATCGAGAACCTCGCTAACTACATGAACAATAAGATTTGTTTGTATGCATTGAATAAATGTGGTTTGATACAAATAACATAAAACAAAACAAACTTTACATTTGTTGAGTTCTAACTTCATGTATGTTTGTAGATTGAATGTAATACTCCTAATCTCAGGAAAAATGTGTCTAACTTCATGTATCTTTGTGGCTTTGTTCCTTTTGTTGATTTCTACTTTCCTAAGACGTAGCTCGGTACAGAACTGATACCAAACAGAGTAGGATACTTGGTCGTAAAAATAAAAGCAACAAGGAGTTCATGAAATCATAAATCATAAGTTATAAGTGGCATACAAATATCACATAGGATCAAAGCTCCCAGTATTTCATTTTCAACAAATACATATACCAATGATGGCAGATAGGTACATACATATACCAAAGCATTAAGGATAATATTTTTGTAACAAACTAACACTTAACATAATATCGTACAAAAAAAAATTAACAAAAAGAAAGCTAACAATATAACAAACATTGCTTTGGTGTATGTTTTGTTAATTGGGACCCATTAGTTGTCCACTCTTACCTCCCTAAGGTTAGAGACTTACACACTCAAATCTTAGGACGTTTTAAGTGGAATAACCAAAACAAACATTACGTTGGGACCCATTAGCTATTCATTCGTACCTCCTTAAGGCTAGAGGTTCAAATCTCTTGACGTTTTAAGTGAAATAGCCATATCAACTCAAAGAGTAATCATAGTTCTTAGAACCCTACCTAGTAGTAGAAAATATATAATTGAAGGTATTATTCATCTATACCTACTTTTTTGGTTGTTTTATCATACACACGCATATACACACAAGTTAAGGTTCACATTTTCAAGTACTACTGCTAACAATATTCCTCATCATCATTGTAGTACAACGTGCATTGCTTCATATGGGATTTATTCACTTAGTGGGAATATTAATTACAATACTATGAGCCTATTAGTTAGTGTTTTCATGGTTGATGAAGCAGGTTGTTGGTTCTGATTTAATTGGGATTGGAGCAAATCTCCCCCATATTTCTTCAACTCCATATCCCTAACTTCCCAACAAAAAATCCCCCAAAATATGTCTCCAAAACAGCTTCAGAATTACAAAAAACAATTGCGAAGAATGATCAAAGAAGATAACTAACAAATTCGTCTAAATTGTGAGAAATAATTGAAAAGCCTTGCAAAACAGAACTGATAAGCTCATCAAATGTGAACAGTGAAACAAAATTGAACCAAATATAGTAGGAAATACATGAAAAAGTGTGGCATGAAGAGATCAAAGAATGTAAATCACAAAGAAAATATAGCACAAAACCTTACATATCCAAAGCAATTAGAGCAATAGAATGCAATCCAGACAAAGGACGATGCGCTTCGACTACAGGCAAGGATTTCTCGCTTTCGGATAGCTCAGCCACTTCCCTAACGCTCCTCTGCATCAAAACCAAAACCAAAACCAAAACAATTCAACGTCCTACCAAACCTTCTAAATCCAAGTGAAATGGAACTGGTCTCATCAAATTCCGCCATTATAGTGAAATCAAAAAGTCGCCAGTTCTCTAATCGAAGTCCGCCAAATCGAAGTCCTCAAATAGAGATCTTCCAGGTTCGAATGAATGAATAGATAAATGAATTATAAGGAAGTACCTTAAAAGATAGAGAATGGATGGAATGTTGGAGAGCATCCACCCCAATCTACCAAAACTGAAGGAGAATAAGGAGTCGGAGTAGCCTTCTTGGGGGGAACTCCAAAATGCACCTGAAAAAATCAGGTGAAGGAGACATTATTAAACTCGATAGTAGATTGGAAGCGAATGAGAGAAATGGTGGATTTGAAGAAACATAGAAAGTAATAATAACTATACATAGAAAGTAATAACTCTCTCTAAAGCTTTTACTTATAGAATCTTCTTTGGAAATTGAGGAGGCTAGGAACCTATTTTTTAATTTCTTTACTATTGACTTTGCTTTGGTCCTTTGCCAATTAAAGACATATATAGGTAGAGAGTACTAGAGCTAATAAGGAACAAGAAAGAAACTCAACTCATATTAAACATTAAATACAACAACATAGTCAATACATGAAGTTCCTTAGGGAGACCCAATTTTCATTCAATTTAAACAAAGACAAAAAAGACAACAAGTCCTTATAAACACTGAAACAAAGCAGAAACACCACACACACTACTGACTTTGCTTTAGTCCTTTGACAATTAAGATCAAAGCATTAACAACATTCTGGAGATTGTAATAGGAGCAATGAGATCAACATAGAGTTTTTAGCATTAAAACAAGAAGAATTGAACTCCCTCTCCCATGGGTATAGTTACAAATAAGCATCACGTTTTCCATATATCATTCCTTTTAAAAGAAAGTACTTATAAATAGAGCCATATCTCCAAATGGAAAAGCAAGATTGCGCAAATAGGTTGATCCTAGCAACATCCATCATAGGGTAAAACGTTCAGTGCTGGTATCATCAAAATTCACTTTCCAAAGATTGACAAGATATAAAAAAAAAACTCACAATTGTCAATTAAGTAGAAAACTATAAGACAGTTATATATAGCCTCTTTTGAAAACAATGGGACATTTTCAGGGCAATGCATGTTTAATGCAACAATATAAGAGTGTAATTGAGAGAATTGCAGGGGTGTTCATATGGGTCTTTATCATACGGTACCTTGACAAAAGATGCATTCCCATAACACTTAAATGTAGTTACACATATAATTTTAAATTTCTACCATTTCACTCCTTAACAAGTAAAGCAATGACGTAGAGCAATATCATGTCAAATAGACTTACAAGTTCCACTTTAAAATTTTAAAGATTATTTACAAATTCATAGTCATATAAAGTTATAAACCAAACCTTTTCCCTAACTTATTTTTTCCCTCCAAGTTCCAATTAAAGAGAACCCTAACTCCGCAGCACTATTCAAAGTATCCATGTTTTCTCTGGTTTCGAGGCTACATTTCTCCATTGTTCTTAACCGAACTTATTGCGTGAATAGATGCATAAACCACTTGGAACTTTTACACTACACATCAAACTACCTCCAAAATAAATCCTCATACAACATTCTTATAATTGCGGGGATCCAACAAGCTTGTTAACATAAGCCTTGATGTATATTAAACCGATAACAATGTTCACTACAACCTGTTAAGTACCCATCAAAGCAACAACAAATTATAACTAACTGAGCCACACAAACTCATCGAAATCTCACAAACTAGTGAGAGACAAGAAAAAATCAAAAAAAGGTATTCAAATGAAGGGATTATCTTACCTGAGCATCCAATGAAATCTCCAAAAATAAGAAAATCATAATACCGATTAAAACTTAAACAAATTTTCACCAACTGAACCACAAAAAGTCATCGAAATCTTACAAACTATAGAGAAACAAGGGAAAATCCGAAAAGGGTATGTCAATGGAGGGATTATCTCACCTGAGTGTCCAATGTACAATGGCGAGGGACAGAGTAGATGACAGTGATAAACAGCTCAGATGACGACGAGGGCTTCAAAGCTAGCGACGGCAGATGGCGAGGGCTTCAGAGCCAACAACGGCAGACGGCGAGGGCTTCAGAGGCAGCGACGGCAGACGGCGAAGGCTTCAGAGCCGGCGACGGCAGACGGTGAGAGCTTCACAGGCAGCGACGGCAGAAGGCGAGGGCTTCATAGGCAGTGACGACAAATGGCGAGGGCTTCAGAGGCAGAGACGGCAGACGGCACGACCTCTGGCAGACACCACGAAAACTCGTCGTCCCAATCGCAAAGCCAGACAACAACTCAACCCCAACCACCGAAGCCGTGACTGGCCTCGACGGTAAAGAGATGAGTTGACGACGGTGCAGAGATCAGTGACTTGCCTCGACGGTGCAGAGATTTCAGGGTTTGGGAGAGAGAGTTCCGTGAGAGAGAGAGTAGACGGTGCAGAGATTAGTTGAGAGAAAGAGTTGACGGTGAATCAAAAAATTTTGGGTTTGGGAGGGAAGGGATCGGGGGTTCGACGAGGAAAAGAATGTGCGATGAGGAGAGAGATGTGTGGTTTTTTATCTTTCGTTCCCATTTTTCAATCGTCCGCATCGAAGCACGCATGAATATCGAGACGTAATAGACGGTTATAAAAAACTAAACTTTTCGTGGGAATGTTGGCGCCATTTTTTTGAGACGGAATTTAATTTCGTCTTTATTTCGTCTCTAATCTCTCTATATTATGTCTATAAATTATTTCGTCTCAATTCCGTCTCAAACCATTTATTGTTAGCAACGGAATAATTTCATTTCTAAATAACCATTTTTTGTAGTGATAGGGCAGCTTTGACGGCGAAGAGTCTCCCTCTATGGCTAGTTAGGCAGCTTCGAGGTATGGCTATACGACGATTTTCTAGCCTCCAGCCAGCGTGGCAATTGGAAGAGGTTTCCGCCCTCTTGCCTTTCCTACGACAAAGTTAGAGTACGGTGATGCTCGGGTTCACGAATTCACATAACGAGACCTCCCTCAATCGTCGATGTCGAACGTCATCGGGCCAACGCGATTCAAGCTAGGTCCTTGCATATGGGGTTCATGGAAATCGCCTGTTCATAATAGAAAAGATTGAACCATGTTTAATTCCTGTCATTTACTTATATTATTCCTTGTCAAACTACATTATGCTGTAACTTTTATAAAACCCTGATGTTCCCTTACTATGGGCCTTTTGGAATCTAGATCCATCGTCTAATGATCGAGGGAAGGGTAAGGCGCATTAGTGAGATGATGACTTCATACTACCTTGATCTTCACTATAGGATTGATCTAGTTTGTGCAAGTATATTTTGTTTTATATACCGAACTTCATCTAACTAACATTAATATCAAACTCAATTAGTCTCTTGATATGTTAACATGTATCTCGAGAATCATCAAATGGTTATTGTTTTAACTTGCTAACTTAGGTTACATTAAATATAAAACCAACTATAGCATCATCAAATTAATTTATTTAAGCTACACTAAGCTTAAATCAACTTACTACATCACTCCCTACCACGATCCCACGTCGGTATGCATCTCGAGGTGCATCTTCACTCACATCTCGACACCTCTACACAAGTAAGAGTGACTTAATAGTCTACACACATACAGTACACTAGACATGCGTCACAACAAATGTAACATATACCTCGGCCACCTCACCGCGGTCAGTGCATGTATCTCGATGCGGGTCCCATGTCATGAATTATTTAAATTAAGGAATTAAAGTAGGATTTAGAAATTTGGGTCGTGACAGGTGCCTTCTTTTTCTTCTTGTGTCACTAACGATATCATACGTAGGATGCATGAAGTGATTGCGCATCAGCAAACATTATTGGAGGCCTTCGGGTAACGCTTTGATACTCTCGAGCGTCAGAGAGGAGCCGACTTCGGCGATACAAGAGGATTGACTGTGGTGGTAGCACGTTTTATAGGCTAGTTGGCGGCATGGCTACAGACTCTAGCGGTACAACAGGCTGCCAGTGAGAGCAAGGCGGTCAGGCTCAGTCATTTTCGGAAGAGCTTCAACAGATGTAAGAATCTAAAGTTCTACGAAGATAGAGATAGGGAGAACGCATAGCAGTGGGTCCACGATCAGGAGATGATTCACCGTTCGATCTATGCGAACGAGGATTGTTGCATCGAGTTATCAACCATGCACTTAGAAGGAGTTCCTGACGAGTGGTGTCAAGTTGTGTATGCAAGAAAGGGCCCAGTTGAGGATTGGGCAACTTTTCGATGACCGTTCTTTAGGAACTTCCTTACTCCTGCGATGAGGAGTAGGAAGAGAGGGGAGTTTCTCGCATTTAGGCAGGGAGATATGCCCGTATCTGAGTTCGCCGATCGATACTCCCGACTATTATCTATGGCAGGAAATCCATTGACACAAGCTAACTACTTGCAGCAATTTATTATATGTGTGAGGTGTGAGATTAGCCAGAGTGTGAGTACATTGGGCATGACAATGTTTAAGGATCTCGTAAACTGAGCTATTACTTTTAAATTGACGAAGGAGTTCTAGGATGGGGACATTAGGGCGACTCACCGATTAGGAGGATCCTCGAGTAGAGGCTTGAAGAAGAGGTCCAGTGGTCAGGGAGATAGGAGATAAGACAACCCTAACCTTGTCTACGAGAAGTACAGGGTGACAGTTAAGGGTTACGAATTACTTATTGACCTTTGGGTACTCGAGTTCCTCGAGTTTGATGCACTCTTAGGTATGGACTAGTTGGCAGTATACCATGCTTATGTGGATAACCACCGAAAGGTAATTATATTTCATATACTGGGACTAGCAAAGTTTGAGTTTCTAGGCGCGTCGGCAACCAAGAGTAGTACTAGAGGCCGAGTCGCGACGTAAAGAGAGATCGAGGATCACGCGAGACTTTACGAAACTTTAGGATCCAAGAAGAGGATCGAGGACATCTCAGTCATATATAATTTTTTTGAAGTATTTCTAGACGATCTCATCGGCTTACCACCACGCCACGAGATTGACTTCATTATAGAAGTGGAGGAAGAAATGAAGCCAATTTCAAAGGCTCCCTACTTAATGGCGAGATCGAAGTTGATTGAGAAAAAGAAGCAACTCAAGGAGTTATCTGACAACAGATTTATACAGCCAAATATTTTACCATGCGGCACACCATTTTATTCATTAAGAAGAATTATGGATTATTGAGGCTTTGCATTGACTACAAGGAACTAAACAAGGTTACAATCTGGAAAAAGTACCCATTACCTTGGATTGATGACTTGGTCGACCAGTTGAGTGGCATGCGGCACTTCTCGAATATCGACTTGAGATCGGGCTACCATCAGTTGTGTGTTAAGGATGAGGACATTGAGAAGATTGCATCCTGCCTAGTTTATGGACTTAATGCACCGGGTGTTCAGAGACTACATAGATCAATTCATGATAGTGTTCATTGACGACATACTCATCTACTCACAGATAGCTGAGGACCACGAGCGTCACTTGGGGATTACCTTGCAAACTTTGCATGAACACGGACTATACAAAAAGTTTAGCAAGTGTGAGTTTTGAATGGACCGAGTTAGATTATTGGGGAACATAGTTGGGGCAGACGGGTTCTCGGTAGACCCAGTTAAGGTTATAGTGATTTTTGAATGGCCTACGCCTACTACACCGACAGAGTTCCAGAGTTTTCTTAGATTGGCGGGCTACTACAGGAGGTTTATTCAGAATTTCTCCAAGATAGTCACGCCCATGATTGCTTTGACCAGGAAAGACGTCAGTTTTGATTGGACCGCATGTTAAGGCATGTGCCTTAGGTCAATCTACAAACATTTTATCTTATAATTTTAGTTAATAAAATGGAGGTTTTATTTGTTGTTTTATTATAAGTGATTATATGTTTACCTTATAGTAAGATCCATGGGTATTTGTCGAAATATCCTAAATGTCTCTAGTTGGTCATTATATTGGGAACTATAATGAATTAAGACTAGTGTGGATCTTGATTGGTGGTAATGCGATGATCATGCGTATAAGGATACGAATCAAGATCTTGAGTACTTATTATGGAATAAGATATTGGACCGACCCGCTATGAGAACACTACATGGATTAAGTCATAGATGTTACTCATGATAGGTATATCATTTAGTCCTTCGCCTTGAGATTACCATAGACTTCAATATTATGAGCATGATAATTTGACACAATCAAACGTTGTCTTTAACCGGACAATTATAAAGATTGTGATTAGTTACCGTGTGAATAATATGTGAAGGTGTATAATCAAGATAGAATTTGTCACTCTCGTATAGAGAGAGATATCAGTGGATCTCTCGATAAGATAGACTGATAATGGCCAAGTCCATGTGAATTGAAATAATCAATGTCACTTGGATGTTTTTCAGTTTACCTAAAGATCGAGACTAGTACGATTGAACATTAAGGGTGACTTTCCATGTCCTATGCTTAATCAAAGAATATCGCACGACAAAAGGATATGATATACGTTATTAATTAGGTTGTATCGATGTTGATATTCATGCTACTTAGGTAGTCATAATGCCTTGCTAGAGACCGCTTATGACTTGTGTACCAAAATGGTTCTTGGTTCACTGCCAACGTCGCATGAACCTATTGGGTCGCAGGCAAAGAATGGTTTTCCACAATTTCAACTGGTCCAGAGTAATGAATTTTATATGATAAAATTCATGACATAAAAGCCCTTACGATTTGTTATATGATAACTTATTAATATGGGCGTATGTGTGATTTACTTAAACTGCGTAAATACAATAGTTGTATTACGAATAAGATTTTAAGTGAAGGCTTATCTACACATATAAATAAAGGGTGGATCCCTAAAAAACGAAATAAGATTTCGTTTTACAATTTTTTCAAGTTCTTTGGATTTAGGGAGAGAAAGAAAAATCGTTTTTCAATCTCTCTTGGGGCTAGCACTCCAAATTGTGGTCACCATTCGTGTGTGGATTTCTGATAGAGGACGTGCACTTGAACGTCTTGAAAATCGAACAATCAAAAGGATATCACGGAATAAGGTGTGATTTACTTTCGTAGATTTAGTTTAATGGAACTTATTTTCAATCATGTTGGGGTTTTTCAAAATTTGTTTTAAATTTTCCGCTGCATATGAACCCCAAAAACCCAACACCGAATAGTGTGAGGATGCCTTTAGAGAGCTGAAGGACAGACTGACCATGTCAGTCTTGACAGTCTATATAGATGTTTCGGGGACAGGATTGGGAGCAGTGTTGATACAAGAGGGCAAGGTGGTGGCTTATGCCTCTCACTAACTTAAAGTGCACAAGAAGAACTACCCTGTCCACAACCTCGAGTTGGCAGCGGTAGTTTTGGCACTAAAGCTATGGTGACACTATATTTACAAGGAGAGTTTTATCTTGTTCACAGATCACCAGAGTCTCAAATATTTGCTCACTCATACAAAGTTGAATATGAGACAACGGTGGTGGCTTGAGTTGTTGAAAGACTACGACTTCACGATCGAGTACCACCCTAGAAATGCAAACGTTGTTGCAGATTCTTTGAGCCAGAGAAAGTTAGTGTTGCATATTCGACCAGAGTTCGGATTGCTAAAGGTCGTGCATGTGATGAGTATTTCAAAGTTGTCGATAAGCATGGGGCTTTGTGCACAGTTGGGGTTGCAACTAATGACTGTCCAAGCGATTGTTGACAAACATAAGGCAAATTCGAGCTACGACCAGTACCGCAGTTTGGTCGACAGTCCGAGTTTCAGAGATTGGACAGTGGCAGTGGATCATAGTTTGAAATTTCAAGGTAGAGTATGGATTCCAGCAGTACTAGAGTTGAGTGAGGGTATTTTCCGAGAGTCACATCGATCAAGCTATAATATTTACCCAAGTGTCACCAAGATGTACCAGGACGTACGAGGATTGTATTGGTGGCCGGGCATGAAGGCAGATATAGCCATGTATATTAGGAGATGCGAGATATGTCAGTAGGTTAAGGGTAAATATCAGAAACCCGGATGACTACTCCAGCCATTACCCATTCCTCAATGGAAGTGAAAGCACATTGCGATAGATATGGTTACAGGATTACCAACTACCTTGAGGAGCCACGATATAGTATGGGTTGTCATCGACAGATTGATAAAGGTAATGCACTTCCTACCGATTCGACTGTCCGACTTGTTCACTAGCCTGAGCCGGAAGTATGAAATGGAGATAGTTAAGTTACATGAGGCGCCAGTGAACATAATGTCAGATAGGGATCCTCGGTATACATCAGGGTTATGGCAGGGTATGCAGAATCAACTAGGCAGTCGGATTCACCTCGGTACGGCTTATCACCTACAGACAAATGGACAGTCAAATAGGCTGATCCAAGTTCTAGAGGACACTACAGGCTTGTGTACTCGAGTTCATAGGTCATTGGAATGAGTATTTACACCTGTGTGAACTTTCTCACAATAATAGTTATGATTTGAGCATTGGGATGGTGTCGTTTGAGGCTTTATACGCCAAGCCGTGTAGAACACTATCATGTAGGGCATAAGTGGTTGATATAGTGGCAGTTGGGCCAGAGGTGGTACAGGATCACACAGAGAAAGTGAGGTTGATTCGTTAGAGATAACGAACAGTGCAGGATAGTCAAGAGAAAGACGCCAAACCAAAACATCGGGCAGTTAAGTTTGAGAAGGGGGACTTTGCATACCTAAAGATGTTGCCTGTTAAGGGACACTAGAGACTTGAATTCAAGTGGATGCTTGCACTGTGTTACACGGGACAATTTAAGATCACATAGAAACTTGAGAAGGTATCCTACTAGTTAACACTGCCGCTGCAGATTTCAGGGGTACCCTTAGTGTTTCACGTTTCTATGTTTAGGATATGCAAGGGTACGACATGAGATATAGTGGATTGGGACAGATTAGCGTGTTGGGTTTTGGGGTTCATACGCAGCGGAAATTACAAAACAATTTTGACAAAAACCCCAACAGGATCCGAATCTAATTCCATTAAAAACGTTTAAACCATGAAAACTTAATCATACCTTGGTCGCAAATACCTTTCTGAAGGTTGATCGATCTCTAAGGCGCTGTCAACGACGAACGCCCTCTACCAGCAGTCCACACACGAACGGCGACCGAGATTCAAAGTGCTAGCTTCAAGAGAATACCAAACCTTTTTGTTTCTCTCCAAAATGATCCAGAGCGTACCAGAAAACCCTAATTCGTTTCTAAACGAAAATAGAGTTTCGGCCCTTAATCTGTCACGAATTTTATCATATAAAATTCATTTTTCTGAACCATCTTAAAATCTCGCAAAACCATTCTTACTGTGCGACCCAATAGGCTCATACAACGTTGGCTGTGTACCAAAACTCATTTTGGTATACAAGTCATAAGCGGCCTCTAGCAAGACATTATGACTACCCAAGTTGTACGAATATCAAATCGATGCAACCTAATCAATAATGTATATAATATCCTTTTGTCACACGATATCCTTTTGATCAAACATAAGGCATGGAATTGTCATCCAACATGTTCAATCGTACTAGTCTCGATCTCTAAGTAGACTGAAAACATCCAAGTGACATTGATCAATATCAATTCACTTAGACTAGGCCTTTTAACAGTCTAACACATCGAGGGATCCACTAGATATCTCTCTTTACATGAGAGGGACAAATTATATCTTGATTACACAACTTCATCACATTGCTCACACAGTAACCAATCACAACCTTTATAATCGTCCGGTTAAAGACAACGTTTGATTGTGTCAAATCACTGTGTTCCTAATGTTGAAGTCTCTGGTAATCTCAAGTCAGATGACTGAAAAATATATCTATCGTGAGAAACAACTATGACTTAATCCATGTGATGTTCTCATAGCGGGTCGGTCTAGTACTTTGTTCCCTAACAAGTACTCGTGATCTTGATTCGTATCCATATATGTATAATCATCATATGATCATCAATCAAGACTCATACTAGTCTTAATTCATCATAGTTCCCAGTATAATGATCGACTAGGGACATTTAGGATATTTCTATAAATACCCATGGATCTTATTATAATGTAAACATGCAAATTAATTATAATAAACAGCAAATGAAATCCTCTATTTTATTAACTAAAAGTATTCATAAAGACAGTTAATGGATTGACCTAGGGCACATGCCCCAACATCTCCCACTTGCACTAGGGTCAATCATACATGCATCTAATGCCTAATGATCTAACATGACCATCATGTTTTGCTTGTGGAAGAGCTTTAGTCAATGGATCCGCAACGTTGTCTTCAGTAGGTACTCTGTAAATCTTCACGTCTCCCCTCTCAATAATTTCTCTGATGAGATGAAAACGCCTGAGTATATGTTTGGATCTATGGTGTGATCTAGGTTCCTTGGCCTGTGCTATTGCCCCGTTATTGTCACAATACAAACAAACAGGGTTAGCAATACTTGGAACCACACCTAGTTCAGAAATGAACTTTTTGATCCAAATCGCTCCTTTCTTTGCATCGGACGCGCAATATACTCAGCTTCTATTGTAGAATCTGCCACAGTTTCTTGCTTCGAACTTTTCCAGCTTACTGCACCCCTATTCAAAGTAAACACATATCCAGACTGCGATCTAAAATCATCTATATCAGTTTGAAAACTTGCATCTGTGTAACCATTTACAACTAGATCATTTTCAAAACCTCCATAGACCAAGAACACTTCCTTAGTCCTTCTTAAGTATTTAAGAATGTTCTTTACTGCTATTTAGTGACTCTCACCAGGATCTGACTGATATTTGCTTATAGTGCTCAAAGCATATGATACATCAGGTCGAGTGCATAGCATGGCATACATGATAGATCCAATATCTGATGCATATGGAATCTTATTCATACGGTCTCGCTCATCATTTGTCTTAGGACATTGAATCTTGCTAAGACTTATGCCATGAGACATTGGCAACAATCCTCTTTTAGAGTCTTGCAAACTGAACATATTCAGCACCTTGTCTATGTAAGCACTCTGACTTAGACCGATTAGCCTCTTAGATCTATCCCTATAGATCCTTATCCCTAGGATATAGGTTGCATCTCCTAAGTCTTTCATTGAGAAACACTTCCCTAACCAAGACTTGACATTCTGCAATGTTGGGATGTCGTTTCCAATGAGTAATATATCATCAACATACAGTACCATAAAAACTACACTCCCACTGACCTTCTTGTATACACAAGGCTCATCTTCGTTCTTAATAAAACCAAAATCCTTGATTGCTTCATCAAAACAAAGATTCCAACTCCGAGAAGCTTGCTTTAATCCATAAATGGATCTTTGAAGCTTGCATACCTTCATAGAATTCTCAGGATGTACAAAACCTTCTGGTTATGTCATATACACGTCCTCAAGCACTTTCCATTAAGAAATGTTGTTTTTACATCTATTTGCCATATCTCATAGTCATAATATGCAGCAATGGCAATTAAAATTCTTATGGATTTAAGCATGGCTATTGGCGAAAAAGTTTCATCATAATCAACACCTTGAGTCCGCTCAAACCTTTTGCTACAAGTCTTGCTTTAAAAGTATGCACTTTGCCATCCATGTCGCTTTTCTTCTTGAAAACCCATTTACATCCAATGGTCTTACCACCTTCAGGTAAATCAACCAAGTTCCAAACTTGGTTATCATACATGGATTGCATCTCAGAGTTCATGGCACTTAGCCGTTTATGTCTGGTCCAGACATAGCCTCCTGATAAGTGGTGGGCTCATTTTGATCCATAAGCAACACATCACGACTATCAGTAATGAGAAATCCGAATCTCTCTGGCTCATGTCTTACCCTACCAGATTTACGTGGGTCTTGTGTCACTTGTGGAGGTTCAACTGGTTCAGAACGTTGTTGAACTTCCAGTAGCGGTTCGGTGTTTATCTGTGATTCTTGAACTTCTTCAAGATTTATTTCTCTCCCACTAGTGTCTTTTGAAATAAATTGTTTTTCCATAAAGGCACCATACCGAGCAACAAACACTTTGTTCTCAACGGGATTATAAAAGTAATATCCTTTTGTTTCCTTAGGATACCCCACAAATAAACACTTGTCAGATTTAGGTGCTAGTTTTTCTGAGACTTGTCGTTTTACGTAAGCCTCACAACCCCAAATCTTAAGGAAAGACAAACTAGGTTTTTTTTCGTACCATATCTCATATGGTGTTTTTTCAACCGCTTTAGAAGGAACTCGATTTAGAGTGAAAGCTGCAGTTTGTAATGCATAACCCCAAAAGGATAATGGAAGATCTGCATGACTCATCATAGATCGAACCATATCTAATAAGTTTCGATTTCTCCTTTCAGAAACTCCATTCCATTGTGGAGTTGCTGGTGGAGTCAATTGGGAGACAATCCCACAATTTCTAAGATGATCATCAAATTCTTGGCTCAAATATTCACCACCTCGATCTGATCGAAGTGTTTTGATAGTTTTACCAAGTCGATTCTCACTTCATTTTGAAACGTTCGAAACATCTCAAATGACTCACTTTATGTTTCATAAGATATACATAACCATATCTCTTTGAAATCATCGATAAATGTAATGAAGTACGATAACCTCCTCTAGCCATTGTGTTTATAGGACCGCATACATCAGTATGTATTAGACCCAATAAATCACTTGCCCTTTCACTGTGTCCAGTAAAGGGACTTTTAGTCATCTTGCCTAGTAAACAAGATACGCACGTTTCATATGTTTCTAAATCAAATGAATCTAGAAGTCCATCTTTATGGAGCTTCGTTATGCGTTTCTCATTTATGTGCCCGAGACGATAATGCCAAAGATAGGTTTGATTCAAATCATTTGACTTGAATCTCTTTGTATTTATGTTAAAGACTGGAGTTTCAGTAGACCTTTTCATGCTTAGAATATAAAGACCATCACACAAATCAGCATTTGCATAAAATATGCCTTTACGAGAAATGGAACATCTATTATTCGCAATAATAAAATCAAAACCATCCATATTCAAACATGAAACAGAAATTATGTTTCTGCTCAAGGCAGGCACAAAATAACAATTATTTAAAGTTAAAATAAGTCCACTAGGTAAGACTAAGTCATATGATCCAACAGCAGGGCAGGAACTCTTGCTCCATTCCCTACGCGGAGGATGACTTCTCCTTTCTTCAACTTTCTACTTCTGGTGAGTCCCTGCACATTTATACAAATGTGAGATCCACATCCGGTATCTAATACCCAGGAATCACTAGTAGATAAATTAATTTAAATAACATAAATACCTGTAGTGGTAGTCGTACTACCTTTTTCTTCTTTAGATCTTCCATATAGAGTTTGCAATTTCTGAACCAATGTCCAGGTGTATGGCAGAAATGACAATTTCCTTCCTTTTCTTTTGGGTGTTTTGAAGCAGGAACAGGTTGGGGCTTGACTTGTTCCACAGGCTTTGCGACAGTGCGGCGAAATGGCCTTGGCAACTTTAGCCTTGCATTTGCCTTTCTTCTTCATTCCCTTTCCCTTTTGGACCATCAACGCATTACTAAAGGGTTTCTTGATATTTTGTTCAGCAGTTTTGAGCATCAAATGCAACTCTGAAATTGATTTCTCCATATTATTCATATTGCGCTTAATCACAAATTGTGAGTAACTCTCCCAGTAATGAATTCGGGATCAAATCCGTAGCCAACTCTTGGCTTATGGGAAATCCGAGTCTATCAAGCTGGTCAACATAGCCCTTCATCTTAAGAACATGAGGACTAACTGACGCACCCTCAGTCATCTTGCAAGAATGTAGGTTCTTGACTGTCTCAAACCTTTCTTGCCTAGCTTGCTGTTGGAACATTTCCTTCAGCGTTACAGCCATGTCGTAGGCTTCCATTAGTTCCATGTCCTTCTGAAGTTCAGGAACCATAGTTGTCAGCATAATACATGCAACATCCGTAGAATCGTTGACATGCTTAATATGCGCATCGTTCACAGCTTTCGTAGCATTGGCTGGTGGGTCCTCAGGGATTGGAGCATCCAGGACATACAACTTGCGTTCATGTTTGAGAACGATTCTCAAGTTTCTGAACCAGTCAAGAAAGTTAATCTCAGATAGCTTATCCTTCTCAAGGATAGATCGCAGTGACAGGGGATTATTGTTACTTGAAAAGGCCATTGATCTACAATAAAGATTATGCAAAGTTTATTTTAGTATAGAGGAATAGACTCCCACTAAATTAACAACCCTCCTAAAACATATTGTTTATTTAGGGGACTAAAATCCATATTTCACCTAATTCTATGACAGCTATGGCATGAAACACAGAACTAGATTATTTAGGTAGGTAACAGTTACCAATTACATCTTATGTAATTTTAAATACTTTTATGAGATACAGGACATCTTATGTCTTAGCATATTTTTTATCTCATCATGTGCCTAAAGCTCAAAACTATTTTGATAGCTTTATTAAGTCGGACTATTTTTAAACATTTAGGTAACTCTTACCCAACTTGTCTTACCAAGATAACACAATACACCCAGCTATGGCTGAAACTATATTAGTGTGATCGAGGCCTTGATAAGTGTTTAAAATGGATGGCTCGAGACTTAAAATTTAATAGAGGGATTATTTATTCAGTTTTAGTGATTTTATGTAAACAATGAAATATCATAAATTTTATTGATTTGTTCAATCACTAAACAATTTGGAAATTTCTATACTGTTCACTAATAAAAGAATCCCGTTTTTTTTTTTTTTTTTTTTTAGAAGACGAATTTCAATTCCGAAAATTAAAATTCGCTATAGAAAATCATATTTTTTGCTGATTTTATTATCCTAAATTTACCCCTTAATTTATCCAAAATTAAGTCAATTAAAACATTTTTAATTAACCCGGGCCCACATCTAACTATTCATCTTATCATAATCCAATTAGGACTTAAGATATTTGAATCCTAGCATATCACCAATAACAAGATTCTCGATATGTATCTCATATCCAATTGGGATAACGAAATCGATTTTGCTTATATCTCCTAATCTAATTTGTTATCTATCTATTATCAAATAGAAACTTCATAACATAATAGATATAACGAGATAAATAAATAATTTTGAAAAATAATTATTTGTAATTTCGGTCCTCATCCAAATAATCACAAACATGTAATTGAATCATGAACTACTATCCCAATCGAACCTAATGGTGTCATGGATCACAGAACACGAAACTCAATTCATTAAAATTATTCGAATTAAGCTAACATGGTTACTAGCATGTACGAAACTAATTTCAATTAAATCACGAATATATGTATCATATACACAAAACATGATAATAAATCTCACAGAAAACTTATGTATATCACATATACATCAACTATTAACATGCTTTCAATCATATATCATGTATATATCAGAAGAAAACATGCAATTAATTTAATGGAATCGAACTCGAAGTCTCTGATACCACTGTTGGGTTTTGGGGTTCATACGCAGCGGAGATTACAAAACAATTTTGACAAAAACCCCAACAGGATCCGAATCTAATTCCATTAAAAACGTTTAAACCAATAAAACTTAATCATACCTCGGGCACATAATACCTTTCTGAAGGTTGATCGATCTCTAAGGCGCTGCTAACGACGAACGCCCTCTATCAGCAGTCCACACACGAACGGCGGCCGAGATTCGAAGTGCTAGCTTCGAGAGAATATCAAACCTTTTGTTTCTCTCCAAAAGAATTTCCGTGCGCTAGGAGACGAATCTCAATTCCGAAAATTAAAATTCGCTATAGAAAATCATATTTTTCTCTGATTTTTATTATCCTAAATTAACCCCTTAATTTATCCAAAATTAAGTCAATTAAAACATTTTAATTAACCCGGGCCCACATCTAACTAATCATCTTATCCTAATCCAATTAGGATTTAAGATATTTGAATCCTAGTACATCACCAATAACAAGATTCTTGATATTTATCTCCTATCCAATAGGGATAACGAAACCGATTTTGCTTATATCTCCTAATCTAATTTGTTATCTATCTTTATCAAATAGAAACTTCATAACAGAATAGATATAACAAGATAAATAAATAATTTCGAAAATTAATTATTTATTTTGGATTTAAGATATTTGAATCCTAGTATATCACCAATAACAAGATTCTTGATATTTATCTCCTATCCAATAGGGATAACGAAACCGATTTTGCTTATATCTCCTAATCTAATTTGTTATCTATCTTTATCAAATAGAAACTTCATAACAGAATAGATATAACAAGATAAATAAATAATTTCGAAAATTAATTATTTATAAATAAATAAATTCGAAAATTATTTATTTATAAAATAAATAATTTCGAAAATTAATTATTTGCAATTTCGGTCCTCATCCAAATAATCACAAACATGTAATTGAATCATGAACTACTATCCCAATCGAACCTAATGGTGTCATGGATCACAGAACACGAAACTCAATTCATTAAAATTATTCGAATTAAGCTAACATGGTTACTAGCATGTACGAAACTAATTTCAATTAAATCACGAATATATGTATCATATACACAAAACATGATAATAAATCTCACAGAAAACTTATGTATATCACATATACATCAACTATTAACATGTTTTCAATCATATATCATGTATATATCGAAGAAAACATGCAATGAATTTAATGGAATCGAACTCGAAGGCTCGATACCACTTTGTTGGGTTTTGGGGTTCATACGCAATGGAGATTACAAAACAATTTTGACAAAAACCCCAACAGGTTCCGAATCTAATTCCATTAAAAACGTTTAAACCAAGAAAACTTAATCATACCTCGGTCACAAAATACCTTTCTGAAGGTTGATCGATCTCTAAGGCGCTGCCAACGACGAACGCCCTCTATCAGCAGTCCACACACGAACGGCGGCGAGATTCGAAGTGCTAGCTTCGAGAGAATACCAAACATTTTTGTTTCTCTCCAAAACGATCCAGAGCGTATCAGAAAACCCTAGTTCGTTTTAAAACGAAAATAGAGTTTCGGCCCTTAATCTTTTATACATGTATTCAAACTTAAAGCGTCTATTTATACAACCCTTGTATATAGACGGTTAAGTAAATTACACATATACCCCTACTTAAAGAAGTATAAGTGTAATACAACACAAGGATGTTTCTGTCATGAATTTTATCATATAAAATTCGTTTTTCTAATTCATCTTAAAATCTCGCAAAACCATTCTTAGTGTGCGACCCAATAGGCTCATACAACGTTGGCGGTGTACCAAAACACATTTTGGTATACAAGTCATAAGCGGCCTCTAGCAAGACATTATGACTACCCAAGTCGTACGAATATCAAATCGATACAACCTAATCAGTAGCGTATATAACATCCTTTTGTCATACGATATCCTTTTGATCAAACATAAGGCATGGAATTGTCATCCAACATGTTCAATCGTATTAGTCTCGATCTCTAGGTAGACTGAAAACATCCAAGTGACATTGATCAATATCAATTCACTTAGATTAGGCCTTTTAACAGTCTAACACATCGAGGGATCCACTAGATATCTCTATTTATATGAGAGGGACAAATTCTATCTTGATTACACAACTTCATCACATTGCTCACACAGTAACCAATCACAACCTTTATAATCGTCCGGTTAAAGACAACGTTTGATTGTGTCAAATCAATGTGTTCCTAATGTTGAAGTCTCTGGTAATCTCAAGTCATAGGACTGAAAAATATACATATCATGAGAAACAACTATGACTTAATCCATGTGATGTTCTCATAGCAGGTCAGTCCAATACTTTGTTCTCTAACAAGTACTCGTGATCTTGATTCGTATCCCTATACGTATAATCATCATATGATCATCAATCAAGACTCACACTAGTCTTTATTCATTATAGTTCCCAGTATAATGATCGACTAGGGACATTTAGGATATTTCTGTAAATACCCATGGATCTTATTATAATGTAAACATGCAAATTAATTATAATAAACAACAAATGAAATCCTATATTTTATTAACTAAAAGTATTCATAAAGACAGTTAATGGATTGACCTAGGGCACATGCCCCAACATGATGTCCTCATATCTCTTCCCCAATACTTTATTGAAGGCCATGGGAGATGGCTATCGATGTGTCATCTAATTTGTTTCCACATAGTCGAATGGCATCGACCAGAAAAGGTAATGAGACAATTCAGGATGATACTTGTCGTGCCACCAAATTGTAAATGCAACACTTGACTTTACTACACGAATTGCAATGAGACACTGAAGAAAACTGGATAGTATATCATGCAAATTTTTTACAAATGCGGGAAAATCTAGTGATAGCATAGTTATAACGAAACAAGAAGTATGACACAATCAAGAAGACTACATGAGGTGGTATCGATCAATCACCAAACGATTCATTGGTTACAACGGGGCTTTATGTGACTATTCGATAAGCTTGAAACTATTAGTTTGTTATCCTCACGACTTATATCTTAAATTTCATGTATTAACACCTATTTTATATATTAGCTAATTTGGTGCATTGATTGCGGCGAGTGTTCATTGAGGATGGGACGAGCAAGGCCTTGCTGTTATTGATGATGGCATTGAAATCTTAGATGAAGATTAATGGCAAATGTCTACTATGTGGAAAGATGGAAGTGATATTGACTTGAAAATAGACGATGAAACATTTCAACAAGAAGAAAATGATAAGGGTCGAGCAAATAGATGGATGAGAAGAAGAACAACATGAATATAGACTGTGGGTGAGAGCAGCAAATGTTCTCCTCCACCACATCCATCTCGCTGGACATAGACTGTTGTTGAGAGCAGCAGACATTCTCCTCCACCATATCCATCTCATCTGAGACCGAGAAGGACTAAGACTGTTGGTTAGACTAGCCAATGTTCATCCCTACCACGTCCTTCTTTTCATGGGTACATTCCTACTTCGCCTCCAATGTAACCGGAAGCTCATATATTTGTACTCAAGGCACCGACCGTAAATCTTCATCCTTACCATTTTGATCCTTTTGCACCAGGGCCGTCATCTTCATATATGGACCATTAAATTAATGCATATACATTTAATGTATGGTTCATTACCTAATTACATATCGAGTTCATTATTCCACCATGTTATAAATACATCATGTCATATAATGGAGATGACTCATGAACGAACATGTTAAGCATGTCGCCGCCTCATGTTCCTTTCGGCCAACTACATACATGAAGTCAGTATTTTGGAACGCTTCAACCTCCGATCTTTGATAGCATTGGTACTAGAGATGAGTCGAGTGAACTAAAGGAAGAAGATCAATCGACTCAACAAAATTCAAGGCAAGATCAACAACCTCAACAAATTCAACTGAACGTACAAACACAACGTCTAATGATTTTGGTTTGCATTACGGAGCAACAACATCAACGTCACTGTAACTGTCGATAGACCTGTATGAATTTATTTGATGTCATAGTGATTTTTTTTTAAATTTATATCTTTGATGAATCAAATTGTAAAGTTTTTTTCATTAAATGAACTTATTTTTCAAAAGTTGCTTATTGTTTTATTTTAAATGAATGGATGTTTTGGATTTGTAAATTTTTTTTTTAATTTATAAATTTAATAACCAAGGTGGGTATTTGTTGCTTTGGTTATTTTACCATCTATATAATATTATGCTAATGAATTTTTCTTTTTTTATTATTAAGTCAATAATTAAGAACTATTTTCCTTCGATTTTGTTGAAGTACTAGTATTTATATATGTAGCCTAAATTGATCATGAGAGTTTCAGATTAAAACAACAATAGTGATTTTATTTATTTTTATTTCTCCTCTCATCAATCTCTTTATTTCTATCTCGGTGTTCCCAATTTTTATAGTATGCATTGGGTTTGCATAGGGTTTCATGGGTTTTGCATAGGGTTTCATGGGGTTGGTTTACAATTGCATGAATTACTCCTTTCCGAAAGGAGTAATTCATGCAATTTGTGTTTTGAATGAATTATTTTTTTTTGAAAATGAGTAATTCATGCAATTTATGTTTTGAACAAATTACTTCTTTTCAAAATGAGTAATTCATGCAAAACACCTCTAATTGACTATCCAATGACGCTTTTTGGAAAAACAGAATGCATTATTTTTGTGATTTAAAAGAAATCATTCCTGTTGTTGAATTTTAAAGTAAAACCACATTACTTGTTGATTTGCTCCTTTTTTTCTTAGAGAAGTTTGATAAATCCATGTGGATACCATTTTCACTTTCTACTACTACAAAATATTAAAAGTAAAATAAAAGAAAGAAATTTATTGTACACGTTCGACACTTGTCACCAATTCTAGAGAGGGAGATTCAATTGAGTAATTAGGGTATGAGGAAGTAAGGTGAGTGAAGTATGGGGGAATAGAAACCTTTTTATACGGCAATAATGTCATTTTACGGGGGGCAAAAATAAAATGTCCTAATAATATCTGCGCCACCACTTGTCCCTTCATATGGTAGGTACCGAGTACGTGGCTGCAAAGGGTGGGAAAATTTACAATTGTACAACTGATTTTACTTTATAAGAGCAAAATGAGGGCATTTTTTTTTTTTCCCAATCTAGGCAATAACGCCTAATGGGAAGGCGCTATCACCATGTGTCCAATTTTTTTGCTGACGTGGACACATGGATAGCGCCTTTTGAAAAGGCGCTATCCATGTGTCATGTCCACGTGGACGTATAGGCTGAGGTGGCGGCTGAGGTGGCGCTGAGGTTGTATGGATAGCGCCTTTTGAAAAGGCGCTATCCATACAACCTCACTGCCACCTCACCGCCACCTCACAAATTTCCAATATTGGCTATTTTTGAAGTTTGTGAGGTGGCGGTGAGTTGGCTATCCATGTGTCCTGTCCACGTGGGCACATCCACCCCCATTAATAAAATAATAATTAAAATTAAATTAAATTAAATCGATTTATATAAACCGTAAATTACAAAAATAGATTAAAATAGATAAAAATTATGGAAAAATTCGGAAAAAATCTTGAAAAATATGAAAAATAGGGAAAACTCATTTCTAACTGGTTTACTTACCTCGAAATTCGTAATTCGTCCTCAAGACGTCCCGCTCACGCCTCGATTTGCGCACCCGACACCCGACTCCTACGTCCTTGGTGTCCATTTAAGTTTTTAGCACCCTTTTTCGAATTACGTCGGGGTGCCAAACGCCCGAAAAGCTTCGAACTTATTTTTTTCTAGCTTTCCCTATTTTTCATATTTTTCGAGAATTTTTCAGAATTTTTTCATAGTTTTTATCTATTTTAATCTATTTTCTGTAATTTACAGTTTATATAAATCAGTTTACTTTTTCCATCGAATTATACCGGGGTGCCAAACGCCCGAAAAGCCTCGAACTCATTTTTTTCTAGCTTTCCCTATTTTTCATATTTTTCGAGAATTTTTCAAAAAATTTTCAAAATTTTTATCTATTTTAATATATTTTCTGTAATTTACAGTTTATATAAATCAGTTTAATTTTTTCATAATTTTAATTATTTTAATTATTATTTGTGAGGTGGCGCTGACGTGGCGGTGACATGGCGTGGATTTGTACAGATAGCGCCTTTTCAAAAGGCGCTATCTATACACGTGGCTAGCCACGGTGAGGTGGCGATGACGTGGCGGCCACATGTACAGATAGCGCCTTTTCAAAAGGCGCTATCTGTACAAACCCACGCCACGTCACCGCCACGTCACCGCCAACCAAACCAACCACCCGCAATAACGCCTTTTGAAAATGCGTTATTGCCTATTTCCGTTAATAAAAAAAAATCTCCCTATTTTGTGAATTAAAATGTAAATCTACCCTACTTTTGAAAAAACACCGCAAAGGGTGATAGTTCGATCAAGCTGTCTGTCAAGTACCTAACAGCAGCGGAAGTAAAATGCTTCGCTCACACTCTTTACTCTCGGACCTTCGTTAGGTTGGCCGAAATCGAAACAAGCATCAGAAGACCATCCATATTCGAAGAAGGAATTTGAAAAATGGGTGCTGCAAGTTTTCTGAAAGTGGTGGCTAAGAACTTCGATGTTCTCGCAGGGTATTGTTTAATCGTGTGTTTTTGTAGTGTAGTGGTTTTTTTTTTGGTTTTTTTGTTTTTTTTTATGAAGCTGTGGTGGATGTTTGATCATCTTTAGTTTGTCTTTGTATTTTTCAGGCCTATTGTTACTCTGGCTTATCCCCTGTAAGTAGGGTTTTTTTTTTTTTTTTTATTGTTTTGTTTTTGGTTTAGGGTTTAGTTAGTACAATATGCTTTTAATTAAATTGGAAGGCTTAAGATTTTCCTCAAAAAAAATAAAAATGGAAAGCATAAGATGTTGAGCTGGACTTTCAAAAGTTTTTTTTTTTTTTTCAATTTCTTGTGTTTTTGTTGGTAGATATGCCTCAATCCACGCGATTGAAAGCAAGTCTCCAGTTGACGATCAGCAGTGGCTAACCTACTGGGTTTTGTATTCCATGATCACTCTCTTTGAGCTTACATTTGCGAAGCTGATTGAATGGTAATGTCTCTTCCCGCATTTTATAAATGATAAACTAATTTGGTTTTTTTTTTTTTTTTTTTTTTTTTTTTTTTTTTTTTGGGCTTTTTGCTTTTTTTTTTTTTTTTTTGTTTTTTTATTTTTTTTTTGGGTGGCTTGGGTATGAAAGAAGTTTTGTCAAATTTATGAGATGTCTATGCAAATGCGGCTTGACTGCATTGAGGTTGTGTCATGGGCAAAATTGGGGTACTTCGCAAAATCATTAGAACATCAAACTAGTTATTAAAACTGTGAAGGTTCTCTAATGAGAGAAACCTTGAAAACCTAGCTTGCTAAGCAAGCTTTATTGATCTGCAAAAGCGAATGAATAATACAACTCAGTAGTTGAGCTTAGTATTTATAGTGTACTGTACCACTTAACAATTTGTCTCTAACCTAACTGGCCAACTTAACAGAATAACAAAATATCTGTTACAAGGCACATGACTTATCACGTGACACTCAACCTACTCACCCATAATCTAAGGACCCACATTGACTCAGTCTTCTTCCAACTGAACAACTTTGACTAGCTTGATCTCTCTCATGCCCCCTCAAACTGAACCTGGGAGAACAAACCAAGTTCAGTTTGCAGACAAGAAGCGAAAGCGAGGAACAGAGAGGACCTTGGTGAAAAGATCTGTTGATTGATGTTTCGTAGGAACATAACAAAGATCAAACACCTCAGCAGTGAGCTTCTCACGAAGGAAATGATCATCCACATCAATGTGCTTGGTCCGAGCCCGGAAGACTGGGTTCAAAGCCAAAGCATGAGCGCCTGTGTTATAACACCACATCAAAGCTAAGAAGAGAGATATAGACCAAGTACCTCGAATAGAGGAAGTCCACAATATATTAGTAATTCCTAAAGACAAAGCTTGATTCTAAGCCTCTGTACTAGAACGAGCCACAACGGACTGCTTCTTAGAGTACCGAGTGATGAGATTACCACCAAGAAGGACGCAAACACCACTGGTAGACCTGCGATCATCACAGTCACCTACCCAGTCAGAATAAGTGAAAACCTCAAGATTGAGAAAGGCGGCAAAATGAAACACAAGACTAGTGGTAAGAGAAGACTTGAGAAAACGTAAAACACATTTAACAGCTGCCCAATGCAAATCAGTAGGACCTTGCTGGAACTGGCTAAGCTTATTCACAATGAAGCTAATGTCCGACCGAGTGTAAGCGAGGTACTGCAAGGCTCCCAAGTTACTTTGATAGAGTGTTGGATATGAGAAGGGAGTACTCTAATGAGCAGTGAGACGAAGACCAATACAATATGGAGAAGACAAAGGCTTAAGAGTCCTGAAGACCAATCTTCCTGAGCAGATCAAGAGTATACTTTATGTTGAGAGAGATACAACCTGAATCATCATGATGAACCTCAAAACCAAGAAAATAATCAACATCACCCCAAGACTTAAAAGAGAACTTGGAGTTTAACCAAGTGATAAGCTTCTAAATCATGTTGAAGTCGGATCCTGTAACAAGAATATTATCTACATAGACAAGAAATAGCAAAATAGAAGTGTCAGATCTTCGAAAGAAGAAATGAACATTAGAAGAACTATTAGTAAATCTCCAAGCAAGTAAAGCACCTTTGAGCTTGAAGAACCAAACCCTTGGAGCCTGCTTCAAACCATACAAAGCTCTGTTGAGCTTACAAACATAATGGGGGTGCTTCTTGCTGATAAAACCCTCACGTTGACACATGAAGACATCCTTTGAGAGCTCACCAATAAGGAAAGCATTGTTCACATCAAGCTGTTGAAAAGGCCACTTGTAAATGACAACAAGAGTGAACGTTATTCGAAGAGAAGAGGGCTTAATGACTGGAGAAAATGTATCCCAAAATCAAGTTCAGGGGTCTGATGAAAACTCGTAGCTACAAGCCTAGATTTATGCCTCTGTTGAGTACCAGTAGTTTTAATACGAAAAACTCACTTGTATCGAACAATACTCATATCAGAATTGGGAGTAATTAGAGTCCAAGTATTGTTATTGTCCAAGGCCTGAATCTCATCATTCATAGCTCTTTTCCAGTTAACAGTTAACATCATCAAGAGCAACCTTTACAGAACTAGGTTCAGTGTAAGTGTACACCAAGGCATATGGTTAGGTGACAACAATTGCCTCGGACTCGAATATACCACACTTACTCCTAGTTTGCATAGGATGAATGTTAAGAGTTGAATTGGTAATGATAGGCTAAGGTGATTCAATAGGTAAAACAAACAAGGGCTGAGAAGACTCAAAGGGTAATACAGTAGGAGATGAAACAAACATAGGAGAGACACCAACAGGAGAACCAGACGATGATGAGACGGGAACAAAAGAATGTGAACCAGTACACAAAACTGAAACACATAACAAGGAAGACTAGAAGAAAAAGCTGCAGAAATAGAAGTAGCGTTACTAGTGGAAGAAAACATAACATGATAAGGAAAGTCAACTTCATTGAACTCAACATCCCTAATTCCCTAGAAATATAAATCTTTCCATTAGTATGTAGACACTTGTAACCATGATGCCTAGGATTATAACCATCAAAGACACATTTTTGAATAAGCAGTAAGACTTGGATAGCAAGCACACCCAAAAGTTTTGAAGTAAGAATAGTTGGGGCAATTTTTGAAAACACACCTCATAAGGAGACTTATAACCAAGAACAACAAAAGGTAAGCTATTAATAAGAAAGACAACAGTCATGAATGCCTCTTCCCAAAAAGAAAGAGGAAGCTTAGAATGAGCAAGAAGTGTGAGGCCCATCTCAACAACAGAATGATGTTTCCTTTCAGGAACACCGTTATGTTGATGAATATGAGGACATGAATACCTATGAATAAGACCAAAATTATTACAAAAAAGTTTCAATAGGTTTGTGTTCAAGCCCCATATCTAATTGAAAAATTTTCAACTTAGAATTGAGCTTGAGCTTGTTTAACAAAATGAATGAATGCAACATAATTATCAAATTTAAATTTAAATGGGTAAACCAAGAAAATCTACTATAAGCATCCAGAAAAACAATATAGTACCGAGAACCTTGAGAAGATAACCAGGGAGAAGGATCCCATAAATCAAAATAAACCAACTCTAAGTGCTTTGTTGAAGTTATAGCACAAGAAGTATAAACAAGTTTATTTTGCTTAAAAAAAAGTAAAAGGAAGTTTATGCATCTTAGCCACTTTACAAGTCACAAAAATATAGGCAAGATTTATTAACAAATGTGTTTAAAGAAGATAACACTTCTTGTAAAACATAAACAGATGGATGCCTTAATCTAGCATGCCATAGAATCCGTATTACAAGAATTAGTTGAACAAAAACCAGAAAGAATGGAAGAGACTAAACCTGAATTTGATGAATCAACTTTGGAAAGATGATATAGACCATTGTCAAGCAATCCTTGAAGCAAAGTTGTCTTTGAATCCTTTTCCTTGAAAAAGAAAGGAGTAAACTTAGTGGTTATATTGTTGTCACGAGTAAGCTTAGACACACTTGTAATATTCTTGGCAATTTTTTGAACAAGAACATTGTTTAAATGAAGAATACGATGTGGAGCTGAATCAACCTTAACCAAGCCATTACCAATATGACAAATTTTTAACAACTTACTATTACCAACTGCAGCCAACTGATTACCTTTGTAGTCTGACTTGTTGAGCAAAGACGATCCATTAGAGGTCATATGGCTTGATGCTCCACTGACCACTGTCCGTATACCAATTAGGATATGTGACACTTTCAAGAGTCCCCACAATGTTGTGAAATTACATTGCATTATGTGTGTAACATAACTCTAACAATGAACACTCCTTGAACAACCACTGAGTGGCGATGTCCCTACCCCGCGCATATCTGAGGTTTCGCCTCGACTAGTCCCAGACTTGGGGTTGCGATAGGATCACTAAATGGCGCCCCTAGCCTAGGATTTTAAAGAAACTCCATTCCCAAGACTTGGTTAAGGGCGCATGATGTGCTCCATGCCAATGCGCCACACCTTCCTGGGTTATATGTGGTTATCTTTTTAGTTGCACTATTTTTTTGGTAAAATTGTTTCGAAGTACTTTCTTGATCAACTACTTATGGGGTACTTTAAAAAAAACTATTTCGAAATAGCCGAATAAGTATGCTCCGTAGTTGCACTGGGAGGGGTAGGGGGATGGGGAGGGGGTGAGGAAGAGATGGCGTTGTGGTTTGTGAGTGTTTTTTTTGTTTTGTTTTTTGTTTTTTTTTCCATTTGTGGGTGTTGTGGTGAGAGTTCTAGGCGACGCAATTTATACACTTAATGTGTTTGGTTAGGGTTTGTTGTGTTGAAGAACCACTGAGTGCCGATGTCCCTACCCTGCAGATATCTGAGGTTTTACCTCGACTAATCCTAGACACGGGGTTGCAGTATGACCACTGAGTGGCACCCCCCATTGAGAGAAACTCTATTCCCTGGATTCGAACTCGAGTTACTTGGTAAATGGTACATGACGTGCTCCATGCCAATGCGCCACAACTTCTTGCGTTATATGTGGTTATCTTTTTAGTTGCACTATTTTCTTGAAGTTTTCACAAAAGTACTAATGTTTTTAGTTTAAATCCGAAAAATAGGGTGGTGTTTTTTTTTTTTTCCCAAAATAGGCAATAGCGCCTTTTCAAAAGGCGCTATCAAAGTGGGTAAATTTCGTTGCTGACGTAGACGGTCCACGTAGGACCGGGTTTACACAGATAGCGCCTTTTCAAAAGGCGCTATCTGTGTAAAGTCGTCCACGTGGACCGGGTTACACGGATAGCGCCTTTTGAAAAGGCGCTATCCGTGTAACCCTTGCTGACGTGGACAGTCCACGTGGACATCGATGGGTCGAATATCGCCTATGGGTTGTGCGGGTTGTCCGCCTCGCAATGCGCGCACTACGTGTAACCCGGTCGACGTGGACATCGGCCGTTTCGGTCGGCGCCTATGGGTTGTGCGGGTTGTCCGCCTCGCAATGCGCGCACTACGTGTAACCCGGTCGACGTGGACATCGGCCGTTTCGGTCGGCGCCTATGGGTTGTGCGGGTTGTCCGCCTCGCAATGCGCGCACTACGTGTAACCCGGTCGACGTGGACATCGGCCGTTTCGGTCGGCGCCTATGGGTTGTGCGGGTTGTCCGCCTCGCAATGCGCGCACTACGTGTAACCGCGTTTCGGTCGGCGCCTATGGGTTGTGCGGGTTGTCCGCCTCGCAATGCGCGACGCCGGCCAACGGCGAGGGACGGAGCGGCCGAGTACAACGCAGCCAGCAGCAACGTCCGCGGGGACGTCGCACCAGCGGCAGCGGCGCGGTGGCGGAAAGATCGGCGAGTCCATTTGGTGAGGTGGCGGTGACGTGGCGGCAGGCGTGTACAGATAGCGCCTTTTCAAAAGGCGCTATCTGTACATGTGGCCTGCCACGTAACCGCCACCTCACCAAATGGATTCCTACTGATAACGCCTTTTCAAAAGGCGTTATCAGATGTTGGTGAGTTGGCGGTGAGGTGGCGGTTACGTGGCGGCCACGTGTACAGATAGCGCCTTTTGAAAAGGCGCTATCTGTACACGCCTGCTGCCACGTCACCGCCAACCAAACCAACCACACCCAATAGCGCCTTTTCAAAAGGCGCTATTGCCTACTTCAGTAATAAAAAAAAAAATCCTCTCTATTTTGATAAATTAATTGTAAACTAACCCTACTTTTGAAAAAAACCCCTATTTTCTTGGTAAAGTATTTTGAAGTACTTTTGTGATCAACTACCTATGGGGTACTTCAAAAAAAATAAAAAAATAAATTCGAAGTAGCTGAATATGTATGCTCTGTAGTTGCACTGGTAAGGCGATCCTTGACATCACAAAGTTTGGTTAAGCTTATATATAGAATTACGTAACTTTGTGTACAATTAGAATGCTTTGTATTTGATCTACTTTTTTGGGGTAAAGTATCTCGAAGTCGTATTGTGAGCAACTACTTCAGGGTACTCTAAAAAATAAATTAAACTACTTTGAGGTAGATATAAGTATGCTCTAAAGTTGCGCTAGTAAGGCGATCCTCTACATTAGGAGGGGGAGGGGGTGAGGAAGAGATGGCGTTGTGGTTTGTGAGTGTTTTTTTATTTTGTTTTTTGTTTTTTTTCCATTCGTGGGAGTTCTAGGCGACGCAAAAAAAAAGTCGGGTTTTATACACTTAATGTGTTTGGTTGGGGTTTGTTGTGTTGAAGAGCCACCGAGTGCCAATGTCCCTACCCCGCGGATATCTGAGGTTTTGCCTTGACTAATCCTAGACTCGAGGTTGCAGTATGACCACTGAGTGGCAACCCCCATTGAGAGAAACTCCATTCCCTGGACTCGAACTCGAGTTACTTGGTAAAGGGTACATGACATGCTCCATGCCAATGCGCCACACCTTCCCGCGTTATATGTGGTTATCTTTTTAGTTGCACTATTTTCTTGGTAAAGTATTTCGAAGTACTTTTGTGATCAACTACATATGGGGTACTTCAAAAAAAAAAAAAAAAAAATTTCGAAGTAGCTGAATATGTATGCTCTGTAGTTGTATTGGTAAGGCGATCTTTGACATCACAAAGTTTGGTTAAGCTTATATATAGAATTACGTAACATTTGTGTACAATTAGAATGCTTTGTATTTAATCTACTTTTTGGGGTAAAGTATCTCGAAGTCGTATTGTGAGCAACTACTTCAGGTTACTCTAAAAAATAAATTAAACTACTTTGAGGTAGATATAAGTATGCTCTATAGTTGCGCAAGTAAGGCGATCTTCTACATTAGGATGTCCGATTACATCGTTATATAAAATTACTTAACATTTGCGTATAATTAGAATGACTCAAAAAAATCCAAGGCAAAGTAGAATACTAATTGGACAAGCTTAACATAATCCACCAGAGGTACATGCTCAATGAGTTCATCCGCCACGGTTGGAGTACGCCTGGTTTTCCACACGAAGGAGTTTCATTCACGAAACTCAAATTGGCAGGCTCAATGGGACAGAGCCGGGACTCAAATCGTTGTGTTGGTCTTTGGATGACGAGATTGCGGCAGTTGAATGTATTGAGCCATCATAATTAATAAAATTTCAATTTTACTTAAAAGAATTGATAAACTTGATTGAATTTTATGTTGTATAGTGGTGATTTTTTTTTTTTTTTTTGCATGTGGTTTGTGGTATATCCATTGAATGAATTCATTTATTTCAAGTGCAATGCAATGTGTGTATGTTGGGCCAGCCCGCGCCTTTATCAGCGAGTTCGTGGATCTCACTAGTACCGATATTGTCCCTAACTTAACCACCTTTAGGTCACGGGTGTGGGGTTTTACTCCAAAAGGCCTTGGTAGTACTTGGGGAGAGATAACCACTTAAGTACTTTATTAAGTCACACTTAACCGATGCGGGACTATTATTCGGTCCATACACCCCTACAATCTCCACCTTAGACCGAAATCTCAGGTGCCTTTGCTCCACTTTAGACTGACTTCCCTCCAAAATGCTTCACCGCATGATCTGTCATCGCTCATCTCGAGGAGAGACGACTCGAGGAACTTGCGACTACCAACAGACATGCCAAGCCATCCGAACCTTCGGCTCTGATACTACTTGTTGAGCCCTCCCGCGCCTTTATCCTCGGGTCCGTGGATCTCACTAGTATAGTACCGATATTGTCCCCAACATAACCACCTTTGGGTTACAGGTGTGGAGTTTTACTCCAAAAGGCCTTGGTACTACTTGGGGAGAGATAACCACTTAAGTATTTTTTTATTAAGTCACAGTTAACCGATGTGAGATTATTACTCGGTTCACACATCCCAACAGTATATTATATTCCATTTATATTCGAAGTGCAATGCAATGTTCATATGTCATAATTTTCATGAATTTTGTTTCCAGATTTGGGAAGGGAATAACTTTGAATGAATGACTTCTTTTGAAAATGAGTTATTAGTTGAGTTGTTATTTTGAATGAATAACTAATTTTCAAAGAAGTTTTCATCCAAAGTCCAATCGTGGTTTTTGACAATGCACTATTAACACTTTTGGCCCAACCTTTAATGCCTTGTCAAAATGTGTTATACCCCTTTTTTGTAAATCTAAAGTACGATTTCTTGTTTATGGAATTCCAAAGAAAAATTGCATTGCTTTTTGAATAAGCTTATTGTGAGTAGTATTATTCTTTCCTTTTTTTTTTTTTTTTTTTTTTTTTTTTTTTTTTTTACGCAAACTTTCTTTCTTTTATGGATTTTGAAATCCTTGCACTTTTTTCCTTATTTGTGCAAACTTTCCATCTTCTCTCTAAGTAGCTTTTTATGAAAAATTTCTAATCAACTTTCTCCCTCCCTTTTTTTCTTTTTTCTCTTAAATTTATATCCAATAAGGTCAATCCATGGTTTTCAGAACTGAATTAACATGAAAAACCCAAGCGAACAAGCAAATAACAGCGATTTGATGTGTCGGGCATGCACCTCGATGCGCCTTGGAGCTGCTCCCAGGCACAAAGAGGTGTGCACCTTGTTGAAGTCTCATCATGTTAGTGCTGTTGAAGCGCATAGGTTGCGCCTCGCCTCAACGCGTGCCTCAGGCGTGCGACTCACTGCGCCTCAATAACAGTGGTGATTATTATGTAAATTGTATAATTATATTTATATTTAATGTATTTTTCGAGAAATTTTGAGTAATTTAGCATTTAAAATTAAATTTCATAAACTTTCGTACACCATCAAATTTTTGTAAAACTTCCTCATCGAAGTTAACTTCTTTGATTACTTCCGAATTTTGAGTGGGGGAAGTTTAGGGCAAAGTCGATGTTTTGAACCATGGTCACAACAAGTTGAGGGTAAGAGGGTATTGGGGTTAGTAATTGGAGAGCAAGAGTTTGTAACTCTCCTACTTCGATTCCTTCTTTGATTCTTTTCTCAATAAACATGGATATTTTTATTAATTGAATATTAAGTCATCATATAAATTTCTCTTACAATCAAAAATATGTAACGTTTCCCTTTACTGAATTAGTGTGGTGGTAAATTTATCGAGATGTGATTGATGACCAATAGCAATAGATCACGGGATCGAATCCTGCTATCCAACTCCAAATATGTTGGTTTTTCCCGAGTCACGGGGTTTGAGTGCCTAATTGGTTCTCGCGGGAGCAATCAAACCTAAATAGGTAGTGGTTGAAAGAAGGGATCGGTCAACTATGATTATCAAAAGAATAAAAGGAAAAAGGAATTGTTAATAGGAAATAACAACTAACAATTGAAAAAATAAGGAACCTACTTTAATATAATTTTTTTTAACAAATACCCAGAAAATATTAATTAATAATTAAAAATAAAACTGCTAATAATTAATTCCCTAAGGCTGTACAAAATATATTTGTAGGGAAGTCGTAAGCCGTTTTTGTTCATATATCATAATTTTAGGATCTGTCTTATTTTCGTTCGTGTTTGAGTTGGGTCTTCTTTTTTGAGGAAGTTTATAATGGGTTTGAATTGGCACTTTGAAAGTTATTATTTGAAGATAGATACTAAGAGGTTTCTTGCTCGGAATTGTGAATGCGGACAATGTTCTATATGCAATATTGTCATATTTGGAATCAGTTAGGTGTTGATTCATGGTAAAAAGTTTTCATTAGTGTCCTGTTTTGTTGTCGGTATATATCATCATATTAATGGTCTTCAAATTGTTGGAGAGGTGGCAAGATGCATGCTACTTCGCAAAACATGTTGCATTTTCCCACTGAAAAATTGGTCTGTTACGATCTTATCAGGAAAAAATCTAATCTTTTGTTCAATTCTTAATATCAAATGTTTATAATTGACTATTTAAAAGAATTTGATTTCAACTATTGTGTCATTTTAGCTAATGATGCCATAATCTTGACTACTTAAAAACTGACACGATCTTTCTCCTGCCTTTTGTTCCATTAAAAAGGAAGGATGAATAAGAAGAAGCAATTGATCCTTGATTTGATTCGTGGCAGGTTACCTTTTTGGTCTTACGCAAAGCTGATTCTCACCTGCTGGTTGGTCCTACCTTATTTCAGTGGTGCTGCATATGTTTATGAACATTTTGTCAGACCAACTTTTGTGAACCCACCTACCATTAACATTTGGCATGTCCCTTGGGGTAAGAAGGACAGATTCAATAGTTCGAGTGATATCCTTACTGCTGCGGAGAAGTACATGGAAGAGAATGGATCGGAAGCATTTGAAAGGCTCATTAACAAGGTGCGTCCTATTTTTGCATCTTTTAATCGCTGATGTCAATCTAATGAAAAAATTTGGTAGATATGTTAAAAAACAATAAGAAAAATGAAAGATAAAGTATACATAGAATACGAGGTCGATGATACTTATTTGACACAAATTGCTCTGAAGGATGCAATTATAAATTTATAATTGCCTTTGTTTTTTGGGTTAATAGACTAATATATCATGAAAGAAAAAATAATGTGACAAATATGAGAATTCTAGCAAAGTTCTTGATATATCATATTATTCTTTTCTTTTGTTTTTTAAGATTCATTAGTTAATTGAGAATCTTCTTACTATGACGACATTTTTCATTTTAGAGGATCTGTACAATGTTTTGTGTAACCCAAATATGAATGCAGGTTTAGTGAAATGAAAATGTAGTTTGCTTGTTCAATGGTATACCTCTGAAGCTAAAACAAGATAGGAGCATCTTCTTTCAATAACACATTACAAGGTTACAAGTCTTCATTAAATACAACATCCATAACAAATGAAGAAAAAACTTAAAATTAGTGAAATATGAACTTTTTTAGAGAGTTGCTATTTCTACCCATCTATCCTCTACCCACCCGATCTAAAAATTTATTTTTTGATCCAAAATACCCTTTGATTAAAATATTATCCTCGTACCATTTTTTTTTGCCACATCAAAGACAGTGTTGCTTGCAATTAAGTTAATTTTGAGATGTTATGTAGGCATAGACATTGACTGGAAAAGAAATGGGTGTTCTTTACTAAAACATGTGATAGGAAAACGTACAATTGTAGAAGTACACAATACAAAACTGTTTAGAAGTGTGGACTAGGAGTATGCCCATGTCTTTGTTCTTTCTACTTTTTTTTTTTTGACAATCTCAACATTGATAAAAAAAAAATAGAAAGAGAATAGAACCAAGAGATGGAACTTACTCTTGGTCTACGCTTTTAAGCACTTCTGACGAGCAATGAGGTTAATGAGTCCACGATTAGGTAAAACAAACTTGTCTGAACATGGCTGATACCCACAAATTGACGACGATGTCAATTTTTTCTTGAAAGACCCATCGCAATTAATAACTAGGACTGAAGGAGAAGGCGAGCTTCATCTGATTTTTAAAAAGTAACGGGTGCTCAGTTTAAATTGCGTGGGGGGTGAGAGAGTGGGTGGGTTGAAATAACAACCCCCTTATTTTATTGTATGTGCTGAGAGCATTTTTCAAGACATAGGTTGACGCTATTAAAAGTTGTGAGAAGTCGAGATCAGAGACATTTGATCATGATGATGTTCTTGCAAGAATCGTCTCAGCTCAACTGAATGAGCAACTGAGATCACAGTGTACATTATGTATAAACAGGGGTTACAATCTCATTCTTACACGAGGTGTCATTCTATTACTCTGAGTATAACAAACTCACTCACCTATAACAACATTCCTCAATTAACACACATCACGTTTATCTCACGTGCACACAATTACATTGTTCTCTCAACGCACTCAGCTCAATGAGCTTTCCTAACATCCACCCTCAAGTGAGAGGGTACTTGAAGCGTGCCGAGCTTGCGTTTGAGGTAGGTGAACTGAGAATAGGAGAGAGCTTTGGTCACACAATCAGTGATCTGATCGTTAGTAGCGACATAGCAAACCACAAGAGATCGACTAAGTACCATGTCACGAACAGAATGCACATCTATCTCAATATGCTTTGTCCTAGAATGGAAAACTGGATTCAAGGCCAATGACCCAGCTCCCATATTATCGGACCGAATGACTGGTGAAGAGGGCAACTTGAAATGCAACTCATGCAACAGGGATTTTAATCAAACAATCTCAGCAGCTGAATGTGCGAAGGCCCGATACTCTGCCTCTGTACTGGATCGGGCTACAACAGCCTGTTTCTTGATTGCCAAGACACTAAAGCTTGACCAAAGTAGATGGAATACCCTGCAATAGACCTTCGTCCTCTAGGGAGCAAGCCCAATCTGCATCTGCAAACCCAGTAATAGAGAGATTTGAAGAAGTTGATATGCGTAAAGCATCAAGCATTGTGCCCTTTAAGTAACGTAACACCCTTTTTAATGCTTGCCAGTAAGTGATGGTTTGAGATTGTTGAAATTGACTCAACTTATTGACAATGAATGCAGTATCTGGGTGAGTATGAGTCAAATACTGTAGGCCACCAAGGATACTCCTATAAAGTGTATGATCAGAGAAACTAGGAGAATCACTTTGATACAACTGCTTAGTAGTGACTGCAGGAGTGTTTGCAAGCTTGATGTGATCCATCCCAGATTTATGTAACAAACTCTGAATGTAGGCTGCTTGATTGAGATAGAAACCAGTAGAGTCTCTAGACAGCTCAATACCCAAGAACAAGTTAAGATCCCCTAAATCCTTAAGAGCAATAACATCATTCAACTTTGTTATGAACTGCTGAACCAAAGTAGCTGAATTTCCAGTAATAATGATGTCGCCAACATAAATGAGAACATACACCAATGAATTTCGTGAATGGTAGACGAATATGGAAGAATCTGCTTTCGAGTTAACAAACTGCCAAGACTGGGGAGTTATCTTCAATCGATCAAACCAAGCCCTTGGAGACCGTCGAAGGCCATAAATTGCCTTATTTAGTCTGCACACATGATTAGGATGCGTTTGATCAACAAAACCAGATGGTTGGGGGCATGTAGACTGTTTCTGTGAGGAGATCATGCAAGAAAGCATTGTTAATATCTAGTTGTCTAACCACCCAATTATAAGAAGCAGCCAATGTGAGAACAACTCTTATTGTCGATGTCTTAACAACAGGGCTAAAAGTGGTGGAAACATCAATGCTGGGGATTTGTGTAAAACCTTTAGCTACCAGCCTTGCCTTTTATCGATTGATGGAACCATCAGGTTCTTCTTGAACTTTTACATCTATTATCCACCAAAGTCAGATCTGAAGAGTATGGCACCAAAGTCCAAGTATTATTAGCTTGGAGGGCATTAAACTCAACCTGCATTGCTTGAACCCATTTATTGTCCTTAAAAGCCTCTTTCACTGATTTGGGTTCTTTTGGCACATCAACAATATGAGCAGACAATGCCTTAGGTCTGAAAATACCATTCTTAGACCTTGTCACCATATGGAGAGTAGAACCAGCTGTAGATCCTGATACAGTAGCATTTAATGGTGCTGTTGAAGGAACAATAGGATTATGAACAAGTTGAACTGCATCAGAAATATTGGTTTGTGTGGTTGTCCTGTCAAGAGGTGCAGAAGTAGGGGAGGCTATTGGGAAAGGTGAAGTGGGTGGTAAAGAAACATGACTATGGACAGGTTGAGGGGGCTGTAAAGCTGGTACAGTAGGTGAATTAGGTTGTAATACAGGTGGGTGAAAATGAACCTACTCAACAGGTTGTAAATTATAGGATGGCTGTACTGTTGGTTGAAATAAAGGTACTGTAAAAGAGGAAAAATCAATAACAGAATAGGGGGTAGACTGTTCTACATCAACAGGAGAAGCAACTGGAAACAACACATAGTAAGGAAATTCAGATTCATTAAATAGAACATTTCTACTAATGAAAATTTTCCTTGAGGACTCTGACACTAGTACCTTCTGTGATTGAGACTGGAACCAATGAAAACACATTTTCAGAACGAAATTGAAACTTGTGTTTATTATATTCTCTCAAATAAGGGAAGCAAGAACATCCAAACACTCGCAAAATTGAATAATCGGGGTAACTATTTCCACAGTAGCTCATATGGTGATTTGTTGTTCAGTACTGTAGTAGGCAAACAATTGATAATGAAAGTAGCCGAATAGCATGCATCCCACCACAAAGATAAAGGAAGATGAGCATGAGCTAAGAGAGTCAAAGTGGATTCAATAATGTGTGTATGCTTCCTCTCAGCTCTGCCATTTTGTTGATGGGTATAAGGACAGGGGTGTTGAAAATGGATGCCACAAGATTGAAGAAAAGATTGAAAAGGTCTATATTCACCACCCCAGTCAGATTGCACACATTTGATTTTAGTCGAAAATTGATTTTCAAAACAAGTTTTGAACTGGACAAAAATAGACAAAGCAGCGCTTTTATTTTTCATAGGAATAACCTATGTAAATCTTGAGTAATCATCTACAAAATGAATGTTGTAACGAAAACCATCAGTAGAATTTACTGGTGATGGTCCCAATACATCAGTATGAATCAAGGACAAAGGAGAAGATGCATGAGAAGTTGAAACAGGGAAAGGTAAGACATGAATTTTACCCAACTTACATGCGTCACAAAATTCAAAAGAAGAAAAATTTGTACAAGGGACATTACAACGTTTCAAGACTTGAGAGAGAACTTTTGCTGATAGATGCCCAAGCCTTGAATGCCATATTGAATAAGTTTTATTTGCAGTAACCATCAAGGCAGTAGTTGATGTAGAACTGGAAGAAGAACTTGAAGAAGGAAACATGTACAAACCATCCTTAAGGATCCCTTTGAGCGGTCACTTTGGATTTGATGTCCTTAACAAGACAAAAATTTGAATGAAATTCCACAAAGACAGGATTATCATTTGTTAACTGAGAAACGCTAAGTAAGTTTTTGGTTATTTTTGGGAACAAACAAAGTATTAGGTAGACTGTAAAGTGAAGGAAGAAAAACCAGGTTTAACAGATCCAACTTGTTCAATATTTAAAGATGTTCCATTCCCAACAGTAAGAGATTTGTTACCTGTATAGAAGGATCGGTTGAACAACTGATCGGCATCATGTGTAACATGATTACAAGCACCACTGTCAGCATACTAACTTGTATCAATAACCGATTCTGGAGAAGCATAGTTGTCATTAGGTGCTGCAATGAAGGCATTGGGGAAATTAATAGAAGGCTTAGACTGTGGTTGTGCATGCTGAAATTGAGAACCTTGTAGATTCTTAGACTACTGGCCCATGTAAGAATAATCACTGTGATAGTAACAAACTGTACATGATCAGTTTTTCCACATATTTGACATACTGGCCTATTACCATGGTGACCTCTTCCCCTGCCTTTGCCTCGGCCTCTAGTTCCTCCTATGAAAGTTGAGTGTCCTCTGCCATTATTGGTAAAACTACCTTGGCTGTCATTGCTCTTACTGTTCTTATAACTCTTCACAAAAGCAGCAATAGCCTTTGGAGACACAGTTAAGTTTGCAAGACTTGTATTCAAATTTTGTAACTTCTGCAACTGAGCTTCAAAATTCAGTAAAGTAGAATACATTTCAGGCCATTGCAAACCATCCTTTTGTTGCAACACAGCAAAAATTGGAAGATATTCTGAATCCAAGTCATTGAACACGCATGAAATCAAGAATGACACAGATATGGGCTCAACAGCATTCTCTAAACTATCAGCAAATTCTTTTATACTTTGCAAACACTGTGACATGGATGTGCTATGACATGGATGTGCTACCTTTCCTTGTATTTTGAATACCAGATCTACACTGATGTATCCATGCTATGTGAACCACAAATCCTCAAGAGCTTCCAAGCTTCATTAGATGTTTTGCACTTAATCACTGCTGTTGCCATATCTTTTGACAAAGAATTCATGATGCAGGTGAGTAATATATTATCCCTAGATATCCACCATTGATACACGAGATTGAGAACTCCTGTTGTGGAATCTATTGGTGTAGGACACGGAAATGTTCCAAGAACAATTCCATCCAATCCATTTCCTTCGAAGAGAGGAAGCAACAGCGATGTCCATAGCATGTAATTATCAACATCTAACTTAACAGACAAAGTTTGAGTCAGTGAATTACGAAAAGGAGCTATCAACTGAGTTTGATTTCCTTGATAACCAGGTACTCCGTACACCTGTGAAGACGTTGGAGCCAATCCAAGAAACTGAGAAGACATTGATGATGATCCAGGATCTTGTGAAGGCATAGGCATTCTAGGCACTTGTGAACTCATCGGTACATAACTTAGATTCGATGAAGGCACTGAAGTAAAACCAAGATTTGTGGAAGACGCTGCCATTGTAGGAACCTGAGATGAAATTCTAGCAAAATTCATCACATTCAGTCCACTTGTAGCACTAATGGCAGCCGATCGCATCGTTTCTTGCGAATTCAAAGTGTAGATCTGTGATGGCATTTCAGCCATTCTTGAACCACTCATCACTGTTGAACCTCTTGGTTCTGAACTCATCGCTCCAGCAGAAACCCTCAGAGCAGAGGTCAGCACATCTGCAATTGACGCGTCTTGTGGATTGTCAGCCATTGTTCATCGACTGAGGAGCTCTGATACCATGGGAGAAGTCGAGATAAGAGACATTTGAACACGGTGATGTTCTTGCAAGAATCGTCTCAGCTCAACTGAATGAGCAACTGAGATCACTGTGTACATTATATATAAACAGGGGTTACACTCTCATCCATACACGTGGTATCATCCTATGACTCTGAGTATACCAAACTCACTCACCTATAACAACATTCCGCAACTAACACGCATCACGTTTATCTCACGTGAACACAATTACAATGTTCACTCAACACACTCAGCTCAATGAGCTTTTCTAACAAAAGTAATATATTACTAAATATATGTTGATTACTTTCGAGGGTCCTTTCTGGTGTGGCTGCAGCGGCCAGTCTTTCCAGAGTCTATTCAAGTTTTGCTTTCTGTTGTAGAGAAAGCCTCAAATCTTTCATGAATGAATATAACGAATTCTTTTGAAACTGGATTAAAATGTGAAATTGTAAATTATGTTTATTTTGAAACAACAAAATAAAACATTAAGCATCAGATGATACATAGATGATAAGTTATATTTAACTGGCTATATATTTAGAATTGAAGTGTCTTTGAGTACATTATCATTCTCTGTACTTTTGCCTTTACAAAACATTGATCCTCTTAGTACTTGGGACGGAGGTTTATCTATATTGATCTTTAAATTCTACCTCAATTAATTTCAAAATACAAGTGTCTGAGGTTTTGGGTGATCATATTCGTGATCCTTCAGTTTTGATGACTTTCGAAAGGAAGCTGATCAATTGGATCTCGTACCATCATGCTTTGGTAGTCACTTGATTTGAATTCCTGTTGCTTGTAATCTCACATGATGGCCTGAGTCTTTTTATGATAATAACAACCGTTTCTCAGAATAATATAATGTGACTTGACATTTATGTAGATTGTTATGTTATGAATCCGGTTATCGTGTTATTAGGTAGATTATGTCTCATGTAGTAAACCTTGAAGCCTATGTTTCGGCTACTCTCTTGGGTCTTTCTCACATTAACAAGCTGTATCTTGCCTTTCATGGGCAGGCAAAAAGGGAGTCAAGGACGAGGAATAGCAACAATTTCATGATATTTGACGACGATCATAGATATTATGACTAAACTAATGTATAGCGTTGGCAGCAATCAGCAATCCAGGTGACTGACACAGAACACTATTTTCTTTGTGGTTGGTTTCTGTCCCTTGTTCATATCATCGTTTAGATGGGTGTATTAAATTGTCTCTGTAAAAATGTGACAAGATATTACTTCCTGTGCTCGTGCTTTTGAGTTTTGACCTCTTGAATTATCATGCTTGTCATTGCTAATTTTGTCAAACATTTATGAGTGTTGTAGTTTAAAGCTTGGTGCCTCAGTTGTAGTGTATTAGGATCAAACAGTCCTGCGTTGATGAGAAGTTGCTGTTTAATTTTTACGCGTTAACTTGCTCTTAATTTGCATCTATTGCTTTTTTTTTATTATTTAACTTCAACATAGTAAAAACTCAGATGACCCTCTTAGATTCTTTGAACCTTCAACCTTGTTTAGTATCTTGGACGACTTCGACAAGTGGTGGTGTTCTGAATTGAGTCCTTACGAGATGAAAATCCTTGGGGTCAGCCATTTTGCAGTTTGCTCTACGCATTGACGCTCTACATACAGTGTCTGGTAATTTTTTGAATGTTTGGACCTGGCAATAAGAAACTTTCTATGAGGTGGGTTCAGATTTAACCTAGTGGACTTTTGCGAAAAAGAAAACAAATGAAACATGTTTTGGTACTTGAGGCTCTTGCTAGGACTTGAATAACGAAAGAATTCTCTTGCGAGATTCAAGATATTGCTACGGAAGTGCCCACCTCATGGATTCACGAGGCAACTTTGGCACTATAGTGAAAGCCTAGTTAGGAAACGTGTACTTAATTAGATGTGGTGGCTGGACGAACTTTAATTTGAAATATTGAAGTACCCATTGGTCGAGTTTTGCAGTTAATTGCTATTATTTGAATTTAAATCATGTTGGTAGTTTGAGATTCAGCCGACCTCAGCTAATCTCCCACTAAGATCATCTCCAATGGAATGTTCATTGAATGTCAATGTGCGCCACTTAGGATTAAATTGACATTGAGATGAAAACAAAGTCTTTAATGGAAATGTGTATTTAGAATGTGGCATAAAAAAATTAACATTTTCAATTTCGGATGTGAACTATAAACAGTCAAATTTACAGCTACTTAGGATTACTTATTTTGTATAGATTTTTATTTTCAAATATTAATTAACAAAATTATCAAAAGAAATGCAACCTCATCAATTAACGTTCAATCCACATTTATCATTAGAGATCAATTTTGGAATCCAATGTCTATTTGAGCCACGTGAGATGACATCCTCTTCACGTTGATGATGTGGTATGAATCCACGCCCACAATTCACAATTACCATTGAGGCTATGTTGTTGGTAGTTAGTGATTCGGTTATGAATTGGTTATGGGTTGTTAGTAGTTGTAATATCTAAAAATAATTTTAGCTACATTATATTATACATTTTGTAGTAATTAGTTGTTGAAATAAATATTTTAGAATGTGTTTAGACCTACCATTTTTTTAAGAAAGTATTTGAGCCTATTTCTTCTTTGCCCAAATTATGAAAATAAATAAATACGTGTTTTAAATTTTTTAACGACAAATACGTGTTCTAATTAATAATCAACACTTGAAAATTAAATTGTTGTTTGGGAAGAAGGCAATGTAAACACAAATATTAAAATTATATGAAATGGAAGATCATTAAACAACAAAAAAATGAACAAACAACTTTGAAATTTTCTTTTTTGGTGACAAGCTTCAACCTTGATTTTTCTTTGATGTTCAACCACTTACTTTGTAGTCTTTTGACCCTTCTTTCTGGTGGTGACAACTCGTAATTAGTTCACGAATTAAAATTGAACTTGTCAAAACAAAGTTCTGAAAAAATACATATTTGGTCTAAAATCAACTCCGAGCCTAATCTTCTCCCTCCAAAAAAAAATAAAATGAAAATAAATAAGTGTAGAAATTGGCATTCAAATTTGTATTTAGCAAAGAAACTATAAGAAAAAAAAAAAAAACAGCAAAAAGTAGAAATAAAATGGAGCCGCTATACGTATTTACGAGGAACAAGAGAGATGTTGTATTTAATTAGAGAGTTGCTGCATATTGACTTCAAAAGATTTCTTTCAAGAAAAAAAAAGAGGCCCGCTATGGGCACCCCACCAATTCATGAAGGCACCCAGATTTTTTGTAAAAAAATATGCAAAAGGGGAAAAGACTATTTTCCCCTTGTATATATAGTGATTCAAACCCCACAAATCATTTTGACAAAGAAAATAAGGCACCCCACCGCAAGGTTGAACCCGAAACCCACATTGAATTTGGCGAGCGTTGATCGATTATTGCGGATTGTCATCATCCGACAGCGAGGTAACAATGTTAGACAACCATATTCGTGCTTTTTAGAACTGTTGAGTTGTGTATAACTCGTGAAAATGATGATTTGTTTGTCAACGTAGGGTTTGGTAATTTCTTCAAATCCGAACTTGCCTCCACTATATAATGGAGGATTGTACCGCTTGGCGAGAGGAGGTCGTACTTGAGGTAATTTTGCAAATTTATTGTGTATTTGTTGCGGTTATCCGAAGTTTCGTCTTGGTGCGCGATTGTTTCGGCCTCGCAGGGGCCGAGAGGTATTGTAATGTATCGGTCGTAGAGGACCGATTGGTATACGTCTCACGCGAACGGTAAAATCGAGAGTATTCAAGAACTCTCGGTCGTTCGTGAGCGAGACTGTAGCAAGTTGCTTGACTTCGTACTACCGATAACCGCTTTTTTTGGATGTTATTGTGATTGTGCTGTACATTTCCGTTGTTTATAATGTTACACTTTTTTGTATTGCGAGTAATGCCGGTTTACGCCTATTTCCGGACTACACGGACACGTTTACACCTTGTAGGCCATTCCCAACTAGAGAAGCGACGGTTTCATGGCTTCAAATGATAGGCCGTGAGAACATGTTCGTGCTAGTGACAAAGCACTCGACGCCGGGGGCATTAAGCGCGGGGAAGGGTGAAAATTGCCTGTGAGAGGTCGGGGACTTATAGGGGAATGTCACAAAGAGTTGGGATAGGTAAAGCGGCAAAAATTGCTTTGAAACCAAGAAATGAGACGAAGAAGAGGAAACGTCGATGACTCAAACCGGTACCAAGAAATGTGGATGCCCTTTCCTTATCAACGTAAAGGAAAATGCGACTCGTTGTGGTATATCATCATTATATGTGGGAGGCACAATCACGACCCGCAAAAAACTTGGACGGCCATTCTTTTGCCGGGAGATTGGATAAGGCGGAGCAGGAAGTTGTAGTGCAAATGACAAAGGGGAATGTGAAGCCAAGAGACATCCTAAATACGTTGAAGCAAAGAGACATTAGTAACGTATCGACAATGAGGACTATATATAATGCAAGACAAAAAGCCCGAAATGAGGAGGCGGGTGGGAGGACTCAAATGCAACAACTGTTGCACATATTGGAGAAGAATAAGTGGCTGTCATGGCATAGGAAGGATCCCGTTACGAATGTTGTAACGGAGTTATTTTGGTCACATCCCGACTCAATAAAGTTGGTCAGGTGTTTTCCATCGGTTATTTTGTTGGATTGCACGTACAAGACAAATAGGTACCGAATGCCTTTGTTGGAGATTGTTGGCATCACTTGTACGCATTTGACGTTCTCCGTTGGGTTCGCATTCTTATCATCGGAGAATCATGGGCATTATGTTTGGACACTTGAGAAGTTGAGATCCATATTGGATGGGTGGCCTAAGCTTTGACGTGTTTGTTACCGATAGGGACTTAGCCCTTATTAGTGCCATAGAAGAAGTTTTTCCGGCCTCGTCTCACCTCCTTTGCTCTTGGCACATCAACAAAGTAGTATTGTCCAAGACTAAGAAGATGTTTGGGAAGAACGATGGTTTTGCGCGTTTTATGGATAGGTGGACGAGCGTGATGTATGCCGACTCGGAGGTCTTATTTGAAGTTAGGGCGAATGACATGCGTTGTGAGTTTGGGCATGTAAAGGGTCTTACGGAGTACTTGGACAACACATGGTTAAAGAACTACAAGGAGAAATTTGTCTCGGCTTGGACAAATAGACTTATGCACTTTGGGGAAACGACAACGCAGAGGGTGGAGTCTGCGCATTCTACTCTGAAGGTACACCTTGGGAACAGTCAGGCCAATTTTGAGACCCTATGGCATGTGGTTGATGGACTCCTTAGAATCCAACACAACAATATCAAGGCATCGTTTGAGCTAAGTTTGAATGTCGTCCAACATGAGTACGTTGTTGAGTTGTATCGACGATTGCGCGGTTATGTCTCTCAACGGGCGCTTAGGCTAATTAGAGATGAATTGACACGTGGAGAGGATGTTGGTCACGATTCCACTCGTTGTGGTTGCGCGATACGCACCACACATGGCCTTCCTTGTGCACATGAGCTGAACCATCATATATTTGCTGGGTCGCCCATCCCTCTCGAGGACATTCATGTTTACTGGCGAAAGTTGAGTATGATACTTGAGAGTCCGGTGGACTCGTCTGGGTACAACGTGCACGATGAGATTGAAAAGGGTGTTGGAAAAGTTCCATGCTTGTAGTAATGAGGACGATCGACTCAGGATTATTCAGCAGCTCAGGGAGATTAGTCGACCTTCGTCTACACCAGTGTTGTGCGCCGGCAAAAATTAAGACAAAAGGGAGGACACCGGGTCTTCGAAGAGAAAACACGATGGTGACGATTCTTCAACGAGACGGTTGCTGTCGAGCGGATTTGAGTACGTGCTATCGACTCGGGAGGCCTCCTGTTCTAGGCGAAGAAAAGTAAAGTTGTTCCTAAAATGCGTCGTGGCGCCGTCGCACGCAAAGTGCAACTAACATGGCTTACGGTCATTGCGTAGAACCGGATTGGTTGCTACATGTTGAGGGGATCATCGATGTGCTTGCCGATGGGAATTGTGGATATAGGTGTGTTGCGTCTGGGCTTGGACTAGCCGATGTCGACGGGTGGAGGATCGTCCGTAGAAGGATGTACGATGAGATTATCGGGCATGAAAACCTATGGCGCGAAGTGCTAGGCTCGGGTTACGAGAGTGTCAAGATTGCGGTGCATTGCCGAGAGAATCAAGTTGGTGCAACTTTCCAAGAATGGTTGACCCTTCCAGACATGGGATTGTTGGTAGCCACTGCGCTCAATGTGGTTCTCGTCAACCTTTCACGTGGGAGTGCCTGCACATTTCTACCTCTACGTAGTTCTCCACCATCCACCGGGCACAACAGACATGTCATTGCCATGATTAATGACAGGAATATACATTGGCTTAGGGTAAGTGATGTGAATTTGGTTGAATTGTTTTTTTGTTTCCCGACAATATGGTCATGTCATACTGTTCAAATTGACAGGTGTTGCTAAGCACGAATGCACCATTGCCATCCTTATACCCGTCATGGGTACGGTATGTTCAGGATATTGCGAAAGGTTGGCGAGATAGATTCGTATTCCGAGCCATCGCGCCCATTGCAACTTTACTTGATGCCACCATATCCGTTGTAGATTTAAGTACACCGTAGTGTTACAACTAATACCTCTAATTTTGGGCGGTTGTACATGTAGTTATTTTGAAAGTTAGCTTTCAACTTGCGTGGATATAGAATGAATGAATTTACCCTATCGACTCGGGTATTGTTGTGCAGTTACATTCGTTTCGGTCATGCGTTAAAGTTATTTGTATTTGCGATTGAACTGAGTTATCGGAACATTCGTTTCGGTCATGGATGACCGAGACGAATGGTTGACACTTCGACGTACGCCCCGAGACTTGACGCCAAAGCTCCGACACGCAATACCGATAACGCCACCTATGGTCTCCGCGGATAAGTACCGAAAATTATAGATGGGTGTCGGCCCTGCTTGACCGAGATATCAGATGGATACAAACACAAATGCCAACCAAAAAAAATGGGCACTGAAACATTATAAACTGTCATGCAAATGTATTCAACAGGCAACGGGAACACATCAACCATTTAAAAATGTCATAAAAATGTAGTACAAATGTCTATCCCTCCGATATCGGCTGATCATTGCTTGGGTTTTTTCATATTCTTCCTTCGATACTCCTTCCCATGCATTCTCTTCTGCGGCCCAGCATCGGCCTCGGCAGGCTGAGCTGTGGCCTGGGTTGGGGGTGACGAAGTGCTACCATGCTGGGAGTGCCTCGGGCCTTGTTCGGTAGGTCCGGTTGTCGTGGTTGTGCTTGGTTGCGGTCGCGGAAATGTACTCGTGGGGGTGGGACCGAAAGTCCTTCCCGAAAGGAGGTTGACCATGTCGGTCGAGTGGTCCTCGCCGAGTCAAACGTAGACATCTCTGGGGAGGTCCATCCATCGCAACGCCGCGTCCAACGCTCGCCTATTACGCCGATGAAAAATATCGGTTATCACAAATACTCAACATTTCGGAATTACTTATAAATGCATAATACGTATAACCAATCGAATACCTCAAGTATCTCGTTATCTGCGATGGTTGAGGACACCATTACAAGGTCCTCAAAGCTCGGATTCGTGATAACAGGATGAGACACTTTGACGAACCAAGGGAGGTACTCTGGTGTAGCCAAAAACTCAAATACTGCCTTCTCGCCCGAACTTCAGAGCCAACACATGGTTCCTCCATCGCTCCCAATTGTCTTGTTCGAACCCGTACTTGACGGAGTACTTGTTCGCAAATGGGCCTCTGTGTGCTTCCAATGGACGGTACGGAGGATCTGGTATAGACTGCACATGGCCAAACTGTCTCAGCATCCTCTCCGGTGGTAGGGCTCCACCACATCCATGTACTTGATCTTCCCACTGTAAAAGGCCATCGTTTGCACAACGCCATTTTCCCTTAAATTAACATATGGGTCCCAAGTGACCTAAACATAATTCAACAACAAGTGTGTGTAAAATAAATTACCAAACAAAATCATTCATCAGAGGACATGGATAAGCAATTTCTACCTCACTTGGGCGCATCCTATCCAAGGTTCTCCTAATGGCCCCGAGCTTGTCAACATTCGCAATCGTCTCGTGCTTTTGAATCCATCTGGAGACACCAGGGTGCACGTAGTCCACGTACTTCGCATTGGGCGTGGCCAGACCAAGTTTGAAATGGTCGTACACCCATCCCTGCAAATACGTACAATGTTAGTTAGTCCACAATTGCAAGTTGGCCTCATTGAAAAACATAATGATAATTAATTCTATTTTGTAACAAACCTCAAGCAATGTCAGATAGCCAGCAATCTGAGACACTAGCACTCTCGTTGCGGACCCCAAGTGTCGATACAAGTAGGCCAACGCAGCCGCTCCCCATGCGTAGTTCCCAACGTCGTCCAAGTCCTCAAGTAGCTTAAGCAGCGCGATAGACACCCGAGACCCACTCTTATCGGCAAAAAGAGTGCACGACAACAAGTACAGCGCAGTACGCTCGAGCCGTGCATTCCACATGAGGATAATTTCGGGTCTTGAACCAGCTTTGGGGCACCATCGACTCTTCAACCAATGTTTGCGCACTGTGAGCCCCTTGCTGATATTCACCTCCTCCTCGGCCTCCTCTACGCTAACCCCAAGTAGGTTCGAAACCATCTTGATAGCGTCCGAGCGAGATTCCTCCGTGTACCTGGCAAAGTTCTCCACTTCAACAACTTTGCCCGTCACAGGGATCTTCAGGAGGAAGCTGACATCCTCTAATGAGATAGACATTTCACCAAAAGGTAGGTGAAATGTGTTCGTCTCCGCCGCCACCGCTCCACAAATGCGAGAGATTAGCTCCTTGTCGGCCTTCCGGTAGAAGCGATCTATCGCGTATTCAACCCCGAACGCCGAATAATCCTCGAAGTCCCGCCGTGTCCGGGTGACACGATCAGTAAATCCCATTCCGCTATTTGAGCTCCGTGATTGATACACTTAAGAGCGGCCGCTCTCGCAAATGTAAAAACATCTCGTCATTATGTGAAGACCATGAGTGTTAAGTTTATCATTTCAATGAAATTGAAGTTACCTCATTCCTCCATATCGATAGAGCCACATGATCCTTGAAGCTCTTCAGCAACGCCCCGTCTATAGGACCACCGGGGAATGGAGCACGCGCTTCAACACCCACTTCCGGCTCTCCTTCATCATGGCCAGCTCCACCTCTACTGCTCCCCCCACATTACGATCTGTTTCTATCAGGTTCTCCGTCTCTGAAGAGTCACTGCTCCTGGACTCAGATGCATGCCTCTCCTCTTCTCCTCCGGCAACAACAGCATCCTCAGGTCGCCCGGCATTGAGGGTCGAACCCTCATCGTGCAAATGTAACCTTCCACGAGTGCCATCTACCTTCGTCTTGCCCTTACCATCCTCATTCTCCTTCTCTTTCTCTTTCCGGTACGATGCTGTCTGGGGTCTCCGGCCACCTCGCCCCCGGTTAGGCCTCGGGACCTCAGCTCCAGCCTCTTGCCTACTCACCTGTAGCTTCGGACGAGCCATACCTGAATAAATTACAACATACAAGCGCATGGAACATATCCCAAATTAAATTTACAAAACAAAAATGTCCAAATCATCCATTTCTTATGTCTCGGTCAAGCAGGTTTGTGAAACAACACATATTCTCGGTCACCCATGACCGACAATTCCTCTAATATATCGTCAGTGTACAACCGAGTCCAATGAAAAGGTCTCGGTTGTCCTCCACCGAGATGTGTTGACCATTGCAATTCGCCTTGCTCTCTCCCAAACACGACCGAGCCTACTCTAACACTCACGCCATGGTACAACCTAGACTATTACCAAATTCTCGGTTGTACACCACCGCCACCACATTACCTAGCAGTAATTCTATCTCTCGTCACGTCTCGGCCGCGATACCCAGAGTCCTCTCGGCCTTGCGTAGCGAGACTCGTGATATTTGTCGGCCTTTGTGGCGAGATTTCGACTTCCCCAAAATGTAGCTTCTCTCTCGGACATGCTTGTTCGAGAGAGTAAACACATTCTCTTTCCTGTGTGGCCGAGAACCGCGAATTCCCAGTTCTTACACTAATGAACAAACCACCACTGTAAATCACAACTACTCTACCAAATGTAACTTAATTACACTAAAAACGTACCTTCAAACGACCGATTTGGCGCAAAAACTGTGTGTTCGAAGATGTTCAGCGGAACCCTAACTTCGAGACGAAATCGGCTCACACCACGGCCTTACGAATCGCAAAAAAACCGTCAAACGGAGGAGAAACACAAGGCCAGACACGGGAGACACGATTTCGGAGATTCCTCCCACTGGACGGTTCACACAAAACGGGTGGAGGATCGTCCAGGCGGTGAAGATGGTGCTGGGGGTGGTGGGGTGCAGATGGATTTCCACGAGGGTAGTTTAGGTATTTCGGGTCTAATTTTTGGGTGCCCTAGGTAAATCGGTTTGTGCCCACATTAACTGGGTGCCCTCATTAAATGGTGGGGTGCCCTTAGCGGCCCTCAAAAAAAAATATGAATACTGTTGTAAGCTTGAATGACATGATTTGCCAACTATATCGTAATAGAACAGACATGCTCATGCCTATATGTGGTAAAAAAAAATGATTATAAGGTCGTACAAAATAACAAAATTACCAACACAAGAAATATTTGTAACCATTCTTCTAACACAAAAGCATTTATCAAAATTTTTCATTGATTCAATAGAAAATGTAAATGTGAAAACTCGAGCCATTGCGGACTCAGATCGCTCGGCCTGAATCATCGCCAAACCCTTCAAGATAACCCAGTTAGTCAGGATGAGTCGGGCGGTGATCTAGTAAGCCTTAACTTACGGAATATAACAAGACAATCTACAAGTAGACAACTAAAGCTATACAATGCGGAATCAAAAGCTTTCTAATGTTTGAACGAGTGCGGAACTAAAGTAGAAAGTCTTACAACAACCAACTATGAACTATGGGTTTCTAACAACTACCAATATAAATTTCCTATTTTAATACAAGTAAAAAATTAAATAGGAAGAATGTATCTCAACCTTGAAAGCAAAAAAGGATATCTCCTAAGCAACATCCTTCATTTTTCCTTTATCTAGAACAGACACCGAGGTAGCTGGAGAGGAGAAGCGGAATGAGCAATAAATCAATAGGCTCAGTAAAGTGGTGGACTTATTTACCATAAATCATCCAAGTAATACGTATTGCATTCATTACTAGCATGCAACAATTGTTCTTCATTAAACCTATTATCATTTTGGGCATATCAATATATATCATAAGCAAGTATACTGTAGCATCCCCTATCCCGATTAGGGCAATACTCGGCCTGAAGCCCTAATTAAGTCCTAGTAACTCAGCCAAACTTAACTAGAGCCAGCAGCTTCTCCTTCTATCTCCTAATAAACACAATTGTTTATCGAATATCGATGTTAAACAAATATTAAACACAACGCAAATTAAAAATTTTCGATATTTAAATATGATATATAAAATCAATTCAAATCGAAATAAATCCCGGTTATACAAAACCTCCAATCCATTGTGATATTACAAAACTATAATTCAATACAAATATGTAAGACAAGAGAAGATTCATTACATTGAAGAGAAGATCAAGACGCCTAAATTTTCTCTATCCCATAGTCGTAACGCTCGTTGGTTTTCCTGAAATGTTAATTGGGATGAGTGCTTCAACTTGCTCAGTAAGTAGGGATTCACAAAGTCATCGACATTCCATATAATAATCAAGAATAATATGCAATAACAATATGCACCATACGTAGCTAAAAGGATTATGAACAACATATAATCTAATAAATAACGAATGCATGTCAAACCGTCAATGATTATTACCCTGTGATTCCCATTTTTATTTGTAAAACTAGAGGGTCGATTACCCATTAACACCATTAATGCGATTGTCAAACCAACCCATTGGATGATGTGCTGTCTAGCCAATCCATTAATGTCCACTGATTTTATCCCAAACCCTCTAGTGAATATGTAATCCACGCAACCTATCGAATTGAGCAGATGTTACATATAGGCCGGGAGGCCAAATCCATCTCTTATAAGACCTAATCTCAATTCTGAAAGTTATTCTCGCATATCACATTGAACACCGTTTTTCATTTAGTCAAAACATCACAATGTATATAGTCCCCCATTCAATCCATAAACTATATGAACTACATATACAAACGTATCCAAACAACATTGATAAATAAGCGAATTCATACTTACATCAGTTTAAGTTTTCATTTCCAAACTTCCTAAGTTTTCGGGTCACTCACGCTTTCCCGATTTTCCAACACCTAATACAAACCATTTGTGGTTCATATAGGCCTAATACTCTATGTTTAGAACCTCTAAGTCAGTCCCCAAGAACTCAAGAAATTTTAAGCAAATTGCAGCACGGTTGTTGTTTTATAGGGTAGGAGTGCGCTCTCTCACTTGGTAGGGCGCGTTCCACCAACTGGGTTCATCCCAATTGATAAAGGGAGCGCGCTCCACCCTGCACTGTCTCGACAATGAATAGGGCAGTAGCCACTGCTCTATTACCAAATCTCCAAAACAACATCCAACACTCTCCCAAAACATCGGGGAGGACCTCTAGTGAGGTATAAACTCATTTAGAATCATCAACAACAATTCACAAAGATATCATCACTAACCATTGAATTCAACTTGAAACTCAAAAACCAAACTCATCAACTGATGATCTCTGATTTTTAGTCGTTTGATCTCCTCAAGTCATGTTGAAAAACCTCCTAATCAACTCATTTAATCTTTGCAAACCCTCAGTTGCTCTCCTCTCTCACTCTCACTATCGATTTGTGAGTATACGTTTGAAGGCTTAGAATTAAATATATAGATTTTTCTCAAGATACGCATCGCGCTATCTCGAGACTGATCAAGTGAATGATGTGTTAATGTGACACATCTTGGCACTATTAATACTTACGCTCATCTCGAGCCGATCCAACGATTCATACAATTCAAACCAAACTTATAGTTTTATTATATATATATATATATATATATATATATATATCAATTATTCATAAATATATATACACATAGTGTATCTTCTCGCCAATAAATTCACCGGACATGCCCACGAGTATTCTCGGGTGTGCACATTCATATCAGGACCCCCTCGTTGCATTTAGTGTACCAACAATTTATTATTTAATTACTTATTTTTCGATTATAGGCTTGTGTATAAATTCTATTTTTATACTACAACCTATAAATTCAATAAACATTCCAAATAAACACAAATCATCATACAAACCGACGCACAAGCTAATCGAGGTACGTTGAACTTAACCACGAGCCTAAATTAGGTTAATTAGGACTTGGATTAACATTAATCACTAACTTAAAGTAACGGGTCGTTACACATACTATGTAATGCAAGATAAAACAACATTGCCCAAACATGATAATGTCAACAAAGATAATCGAAGAACATGAATGTCATAGAGTTAAAGAGAAGTGAAAACTTGATATAAATAACCCATGTACCTATCGCCACTTTCTAGAACATGGCGGCTCCGGATCTTGATGCAAATCAAGCACCGCAACTTCGTCTGGCCACATCAAGCCCGCCACATCGCCGCATGCATCTTGATGACGGCCTGGATTCCTATTACTTATAACCTACATATTTTCCGAAGCTTAAGTCAATTATTCAACATTTTCAGAGAAAATCATTAGTCTTGTTAGTACTTGACTTAGCATTCAAAGAGTTGCGTGGTTTATCAGCAATAAACACTTCTAGTTGCGGAAGTCTAACAATTTTACCAATGAAAAGTGAGGAGTCTTTATTTATGCACATATATATATATACATATTTATGGTATTTGATATGAATGATGGTCCAAAACTCTCATATGATTTACTCATACACTCACTCTTAGTATTTTCAGAGTTTTTGAAAGATTGCAGGCAAATTAGATGAATTCGAGGAAAAAAGTCAAACTTGAGTAAAAAAATCAGCAGACTACGCCGTAAACTTCAACAGACGGTGCCAACAACGACACATGAATAGTTTCACGCCCCTTTAACACAGACGACTGGACAAATGGCTTGGAGTTTTTCAACTAACGTGGTCAATTTGCACTGACGGTGCCAAAGAGTTTGTACAGTACATGACGCTGTTGATGACGTGATTTCACTAAACCAAGTTTGAGTCCTCTCTGCACTGTCATGCCCTACGTTGTCCATATAACACCTACAACGCCACTGATGGCGGTGCGTTCGTGGAATTAAAAACTGCAAGCTGATTTCTTGAGATTTTGATTTTTTTTTCAATTCTGGGTGCTTATCCCTACTTAGTGTCGATAGTTAGCTTCATTTTAGGGTTGAAGACATCTTTTAATTACATTTTTAAGAAAAAGCCTTGGAGAATTTTCATCCTACTAAGCTCTTCAAACCTAAGCCGGAGGTGAAGCAAACTCATTGATTTAGTTATTGTTTTTGTCATGTGAGATCTTTTGGTATTAAATTCATTGATTCAATTTTGTCTATCTTGTTTGTTATTAGTTTATTGATAACGGTGCAAGTCTAGGGTGTGTAAGTGGCCATTGCATGCTTTTAGGTGGAAGACTAATAGTCATTGACGAGGTTGAGTCTGTGATACAAATCGAGTTGAACTTGTGACAATCACTTACTTGATTATTGTCCAACATGGTCCAAACATGTTGATTCTTAAGTGAATAACGAATAGATCGAGGTTAAATTAGAAGCGGTTGCGATCCAGTTATTTAGGATTGATGTTCCCAAAGATTTAAATGCGGTTAGTGTGTTGAACTCAATTGGCGGTTGTCAAGGTTTATACACTAATTAGGGAAATATTTAGTGGCGATTGCCCTATCTATTGAGAATAAGGTACTTGGGATTTCTAACTGTTGTCGATTTTTCAAAACCAATCTAGGCGGAGTTGTGTTAGTAATCATTCTCTAAAGATCGACGACCATGATAAGTCTTTGACTAATGAAGTGAGTTTGTGAAACAGTAGACCCATGTAACTTCTTCTACTGCAGTTTTTAAAGAACTTACGTTTTAGTTGCTTTAATTTGTTTACTAATCATTGTTCTTTAAAACCCTCCATTTTCCCTTTTGTTTAGCTAGGCTCAGGGTTTTTGTGAATTGAATTGATTCGACTTAGTTGATAACTATTTTGAAATTATTTTTATAGTTGAAATTAATTTATATTGGGATTTAGGACGAATAGGATTATTGGTTTTTGTCCAAATTGACTCCACGAGTTGTAGAATTAATTTAAATGTGGTATTGAGTGATTTACTGGTGTTTGGTGTCGAGTTATGATGATTTAATTGCAAAAATATTAATTCGGAGAAGTTTTGCTAGTTCAAAAATATTTAAAGTTTGTCTGATTAACAGGTTGTAATGGAAAATTCATAACTTCTCCATTTGTGATCTCATTTGAATGTTCTTGGAGTCTAATGAAAGAATGAAGTGAGCTATACAAGTTTCTTTTTTGTCATTATGAAAGATATTGATGTTTTCAAGGTTAAAAAGTTACCCCAAGTCAGCTAATTGAAAGCTACTTGAAGTTATTACACATTATTATTTTTAGAAATAGTTGTCGACCATACTTTGGTCATTGATTTCATGGGGTTTCATTATTTGGTTTCACTTAAACATTGTTATTATAATTAGGTATGTGGGGAAGCTATTGGATCTACTTTTCAAGGTGATCCAGCATTCTGAGAAACCTGAGAATTTAGCTTAAAGTTGGTTGGTTGTAAGTAAATCATACAGTGGTCTTTACTTTTTATGAAATTTATCTTTGTACCTGCATTTGTGTTTAGTTAGCATCTCACCACACAATTTTTTCATGCAATTCAATGAAAACCAAAGAAGAAGAATGACTTCAAGCTGGGAATTCAATACATTAGAAACCAACTCAAGAGATCAAACCAAGGTAATCATCATCTTCATCTTCTATACTTTTCAATGAACCCATTTTTGTATGATTTAGTGAAATTCGAGTTTGATGATTAAACCTTTCTTTTTGGCGAAAACTTGATGAATTACATGTTATTATATCATTTTCATAGAGAATTTACAACTGGTTTAACTAGAACCGAAGTTCTTGATGAAATTGAAAAGTTTGGTGAATGCATGAAAGTTGGAGAATTTAGGTTAATTTGATGTTCTGGAGTGTTCTAGTTGTTGTTTTGGAGCGAGCACACACATTTGTTAGTTTAGTTATTATCTATTCATGCGATGAGCCATTTACAGTTGTTTGTCTTTACATTCCACATGTTTATTTGACAGTACTTCTTGCATTTTCTTACTTTATTAATACGAATGCTCAGAGGGGTTCCTTAGGATTTTACTACTATACTCGCACTACAAGAAAAATGATATTTAGAAACAAAATTAGCAACGGAATTAAGTTCCGTTGCTAAGAAAAAGTGGTTAGAGACGGAATTGAGACGGACTAATTCAGAGACGGAATAGAAAGAGATCAGAGACAGAAATAGAGACGGAATTAAATTCCGTCTCTAAAATAATGGCGCCAACATTCCCACCAAAACTTTCTTTTTTTATAACCGTTCATCAAATCTCGAGATTCATGCTTGCTTCGATCTAGACCCCCCCAAAACTTGTTGATCGACCAAAACAATTCCCAAATCTCTTTCTCTCTGCTGGCGCTCTGGTCTCTCTCTCTCACCGCTAACCGCCTGCTCACGGCTCTCTACTCTCTCTCCGGTCACCGCTCACCGCTCTCTGCTCTCACCGGTCACCGCTCTCTCATCGGTCATCTCCGCTCACCGCTCTCTGCTCTCTCTCTCTCTCACCGCTCTCTGCTCTCTGCTCTCTCTGTGCTCACCGCTCCTTCACCACTCTCTGCTCGTCGAGGACGTTCTCTCCCTCTCTCACCGCTCTCGGACCGACGTTTCCCAGCTCTCTCTCTCTCACCGCTCCCTCTTGCCGAAATCTCTCTCCCAAACCCTAAATCTCTGCCGTCGCTGCGATTGCGGGCTGCGACGAGGCCGTCGGCTCTGCTTCGTCGCCGCCGCCGGAGATTGGAGCCTCTGAAGCCCTAAGCGTCGTCGCCGACCTACGCCCCACCCTGCCGTCGCCGAACTAGTCAAGGTAACACCCTAAGTTTGTTAGTCTTTTTTTTTTGTTTTTTATTTTTGAATGGGTGTTACAATTTGGATTGAATGATAGGTTTATTAGTTCAGATTTTGATACTATATAGGACTGATTGAGAAAACAAAAACGATAAAACTCAATTTGGATTGAATGATAGGTTTATTAGTTCAAATTTTGATACTATGTAGGAATAGGACTGATTGAAGAAAAAAAAAACCATTTTTTGTTCATTGGGTTTCTATGTGATTACCTTGTTTTCTTTTTTTTTTCTTTTTTTTTTTTTTTTTTCAAGATTGGTCTTATATTATTAAATTGGTTTGATTTGATTTGAAATGTAGATCGTTTAGCGGAGTTTGTTTGCAACTGTGCACAATTTTAGATGTCATGCTGGATATAAAAATTGTTTAGGGAGCTTTGGTTGCCATTAAGCAACAGCATTCATCGGTTTTCGAGCCGCCAATACGTAGCGGCGCAATGTGTTTTTAGTTCATTTTCGCGTGTTTTTTATTCTCATAATTCATTTATCTTGACAATTCAGGAAGGAGTTTGGAGGCACGTATCGGAGGTGATGACTGTGGGGGCGATTTGCACAACCACATGAGGTCGAAGGAGTTTCATCAACAAAAAATTTATAAAAAAAAAGGAAAATAGAGTAAAAAAGAACGAAACGAAAATATAAAAGTGCATGTAGGGAAATATGATTGAAAAGGGGGTTGCTCTTGTGCCTTTCAATTCTCTTTGTATCTCAGCTTAAAGAGAAGATAAATTTTTGTTTCCCCTTGTGATTAGGATAACTCATTTGTGAGTCTCTGACTGATTGCTTTGTCTTTAAACTTTTATAATAAAGACACTTGATGCCACTGGTATCCTGGAATCTGTGTGGTCTATCATTCATGAGTAGAACTTTCAATTTCACTTGCTTTTTTATGTGCTGGTGGTCCTCAATTTCAATCTCTGAATTGCCGATGCCATTATTTGTCCATCAAGAAATCATATATTCTAGATTTCAATTTCTTGAATTACCTGAATTTTCTCAGTTTATCTACTTTTCTGTTGTTTAGCTACATTTGAATAACAGAAGGATGGTAGTGATAGGCTGACATACTTTTTGATATATGCATTCGCTAGACAATTGTTGGAGCCCTTCAGCTAGGAATTAAGATATACGCGGGCACATCACAATGCGTTAAAAAATCGACTTCAGAAATCAGTATTTGTATCTGTTGGAACATGTGATCTGATTGAGCATTTATTATATGCTTATGAGGTTATATGTTTCCTGAAATGCATATTTTTTTTTTGCCTGTGTGTTCTCGAAATTTAATTTTAGTGCAACAATGAGCACATAGCATGCTATTTCTGCTGTGCCAAGGACGTTGAATTGTTTTGGTTTTGGGTTTTGGTTTTGATGCAGAGTAGCGTTAGGGAAGTGGCTGAGCTATACGGAAGCGAGAAATCCTTCGTAGTCGAAGTGCAACGTGCTTTGTCTGGATTGCGTTATACTGCTCTTATTGCTCTGGAGAGGTAAGGTTTTGTGCTATATTGTATTTTTTAATTTACATTCTTTGATATTGTTATGCCACATTTTTTCATGTATTTCCTACTATATTTGATTCACTTGTGTGTATATGCATGTGTGTAGATAAAGCTACCAATAGAGTAGGTATAGATGAATAGTACCTATAGATTGTATATTTTCTACTACTAGGTAGGGTTCAAAAAACTATGATTACTCTTTGAGTTAATGTTGCTATTTCACATAAAATGTCAAGAGAATTGAACAAACCTCTAACCTTAAGGAGGTACGAGTGAACAAGTACTAGGAGCTTTGATACTATGTGGTATTTGTATGCCGCTTATAACTTATGATATATGATTTTTTTTTAACTCCTTGTTGCTTTTATTTTTACGACCAAGTATCATACTCTGTTTGGTATCAGTCATGTACCGAGCTAGGTCTTAAGAAAGTTGTTTCCAACCACATTTATTCAATGCATAAAAGCAAAGCTTTTTGTTCATGTAGTTAGGTAGGTTCTCAGATTCCCCCTTCTAATAAATTGTGTTAGTTGGACAGACAAGTAGCCATGTACCGTCGGAAATTATGAAACTAGTTGACTAATTTAATTGCACAATTACAATAGGAATGTCGTCTACAAGTCGAGACTGGATGTACAACCGTCTCGACAACGGCTTCGTTCGAATTGAATTCGCGGCGAAGGTTAAAGAATTCATAGCATTTGCTAAGCAACATTGTCCTACATACCAAAGTGAAAGGAAGATTAGATGTCCGTGCAATTATAAGAAATGTCGACTTGTACCGTATCTGGACGTCGAAACGGTTGAGTACCACATATGTAGGTATGGATTTGTTTCGGGATATCACTGTTGGTACGAACATGGTGAGAACGAAGATGAAGGCCCGCAAAACTTCTACCAAATGGATAACCATATTGATGATGCTGGATGTGGGAGGTTTTGATCCGACAACTTACCGCGAGATGCTACACAACGTGGCAGGTCCAAGTTTCAATTGGAATCACGTGGAAGAATCACCAAACCCCCAAGCACGCCAACTATATGACATGATAGAGGCTAGTAGCGAACAATTGTGGCCGGGTTGCGAAACCATGACAACGTTGTCCGCAATAGCAAGATTACTTGCGATCAAGTCAGAACATCATATATTTGAACGAGGGTATAATGAAATCATAAAATTCATGAAGGATTGTTTGCCAAATGACTATTCATTGGTTGAAAATTTTTATGCCACTAAAAGACTAATGCGAGGTCTAGGTCTACCTGTTGAGAAAATAGATTGTTGTGAGGACCAATGTATGATTTATTGGGGAGTGGACTCTGAGTTGACATCATGTAAATTGTGTGGGAAATTACGCTACATTGCACAGCGACGAGGTCGTGGCCAGAACACCAAAAAACGCCCTTGCAAAAAAATGTACTAGTTCCCTTTGGGCCCTCGATTGCAACGATTGTATGCGTCTGAGTCAACGGCAAAACATATGCGATGGCATGGAGAACATTCCTCGCCAGAAGATGTTATGCAACACTGTTCTGATTCGATAGCTTGGAGACATTTTAATGATGTCAACAGAGACTTTGCCGCCGAGGTTCGAAATGTTCGTTTAGGATTGTGCACTGATGGTTTTCAAGTATTTGGGATTTCAGGAAAATCGTACTCTTCATGACCCGTAATTTTGACTCCGTACAATCTTCCACCGTCGATGTGCATGAAATCTGAGTTTATGTTCTTAACGGTTATCGTTCCCTGGACCGACCAACCCAAACAGAAAATCAACGTGTTCCTTCACCGCTTGCTTGAAAAGAGTTGCAAGATTTATGGAACAATGGGGTGATTACTTACGACGTGTCCACAAAGACGAATTTTCTTATGCGAGTGGCCCTTTTATGGACTGTTAGTGATTTCCCTGCGTATAGCATGTTGTCCGGTTGGAGCACACACGGTAAGATGGCTTGTCCATATTGTATGGAGGATACAAATGCATTTCAATTGCGAAATGGTGGAAAGACATCGTGGTTCGATTGTCACCGTCGTTTCTTGCCGAAGGCATCACAATTCAGGAAAGACAAAAAAAATTTCTTAGAGGCAAAATGGTCTTAAATGACGAATCGCCCGCTTTGCGTTCTGGTGAAGAAATTTTGGCAGAAATTGAATCGTTAGGCTTGATGAAGGTGACATAAATCGAAGCTGATTCTGTGAATGGGCGGATAGCTAAGAATTCGGGATGGAGAAAAAAAGCATTTTCTTGGGACTTGCCGTATTGGAAGACAAACTTGATCCGCCACAACTTAGATGTCATGCACATCGAGAAAAATGTTTTTGACAACATATTCAACACTATTATGTGCGTACCGGGCAAGAGTAAGGACAATGCGAAAGCGAGACAAGATATTCGTGAATATTGTCACCGACCTTCTCTACACATTGATTTAGCGACAAATACTTACATCCTTGGATGCTATGCTCTGGATACATCAAAAAAACAAAAATTGTGCGAGTGGGTTGAAAAGTTGTGTTTTCCTGATGGTTATGCTTCGAATCTTGGTCGATGTGTGGATCCAAAGAAATTGCGAATGTTCGGCATGAAGAGTCATGATTGTCATATTTTCATGCAACGGTTGATACCAATTGCATTCAGAGAACTCCTCCCAAACCCGGTTTGGGTTGCAATTAGCGAACTAAGCCTTTTTTTTGATCCCTAACTGCGAAAAGTGTCAGTCTCAAAGATACGGAGGTCTTAAGAGTCTGAAATACCAAAAATCATTTACAAGTTGGAGAAAATATTCCCTCCAAGCTTCTTCGACTCTATCGAACACCTACCAATCCACTTGGCCTACGAGGCCCGTCTGGCCGGTCCCGTTCAATTTCGATGGATGTATCCATTTGAGAGGTAAAATCTTGAGCCCTTTAAATTATTTTCCCATTCAATAAGTTTTAAATCAACATTTCCTATACTTTGATAGGTACCTTAAACATTTGAAAAACAATGTTCGGAACAAAGCGAAGGTAGAGGGCTCGATGTGTAATGCTTATTTGGTCGAAGAAGTCACATCGTTTTGTTCTTACTACTTCGAAGATCACGTCTTTACGTTGCATGACAAAGTGCAACGAAACGACGATGGCGGTGTCGGGCCCACACCACATTTTGTAGGCAATTTCTCAATTTTCACTTATCCTGGTCGACCCATGGGCAAGTCAAATGAGCGATACTTAACAGAGCAAGAGTATAATGCCGATCATTCGTACATACTGCTCAATTGTCCAGAGATCGCTCCTTACATCCAGTATGTCCGTCACTTTCATTCAATAATGCAGTACATTCATTATTCATCTTTTACTAAGACATGATATTTACATGTTCGTTTCTTCTAGGATCTTCGTCGATGAAATCACTCAAGCAATGGGGGAGTCGGAAGTCGATACTAGTCTAGAGCACAACTTTCCCATATGGTTTCAAACATATGTAAAGTTATTACTATTGTAGGTTATCGCTTCATAAATTTCTTTCATAAGTAATGTGTCTTATTACATTTCTAATTTTTTATAAATAGGCTCGGAATTCTATCATAGACGAGACGCTCGTTGATCTTTCGGTTGGTCCTAGTCGATCTTGTACTGTCTACCCTGGTTACCTAGTGAATGGGTATAAGTTCCACTCCGCAACATATGACGTTAATAGATCGTCGCAGAGCAGCGGTGTTTTGGTGAAGGGTTCTAACTACGCCGATGTTTCCCATAACTATTATGGAGTACTACAAGAGGTTGTAGAGATTGAATATACCTGCCTCAAGCGTGTGGTCTTGTTTAAGTGTGAATGGTATGACCCTACACCGAATCATGGTGTGAGGACTCACCCAACACTTCAATTGGTAGAGGTTCATCGAAGTCGACGATATAACAACTACGAGCCATTTGTCCTTGCAATACAAGCCACTCAAGTGAGTAACCTTTCGTACCCTTCTTTGAGGAACGACCGACAAGAATGGCTAGCAGTTTGTTGCTGTCAACCAAAATTCACTGACGAGGAAACGAGCAAAGACGATAATGACCAAGGCTCGGCAGAGATTGCATTCCAAGATGGCCTACCCACCACGTGCGTAGTCGACGATGCAATTCAGGATTTCAACAATCTGGATGATCCAAATGGGACTCGAGTCATTGTTGAAGCGGGTCCAAGTGAAGAAGACAATGACTTCATTGTTGATAGTGGAGATGATTCAGAAGAAGAATCATCAACTTCTAGTCATGAGAGTGAATTTGAAACGGATGATAACGAGTAATGTATGTCTATCCTTTCTTACAATTGTTTAAGATTGGAAGATATCAACAGTAACCTCGTTTATATGAAACATATCATTGTTTTAAGTGCTTTAATGTTTTCGATAAAAACACCTATTTCCAAACAAGGAGTATTTAGGCTTTAGTTGATTGTCATTTTTTTTCGAAAAAAATGGAGTGGTTATTTTTGGAGAATGGGCGTTCTGCCATGTTTTGCTAAAATATTTGGTTATGAAATCTGAAGGGCATAAATTCTCAAACAAGGAGTATTTAGGCTTTAGTTGATTGTCATGGCTGTCAAATTTTGCTTTCGTTGAACGACAATCTCTGCTTTCACGTTCTTTAGGCTTTTTTTTTGGAACAAAAAGATAGTCTCATTTTTTTGTGTACATATATAGTTTTACTTTAGGGAGTGCGTGCAAAGAAACAGATGCCAATCAAGAAACAGATACCACCCCCTACAGCCCACACCAATTTGCTTGATATAAGCAAGCAGAGCCAATAACTGTGACCATGGACCACTTGGAGAGATGCATGAACCCCCACCATTGCCCTCCTCTTGTTTCCAAAGAGCAACATCAACCTCGACTTCCGTAAAGATAAAAAAGATAACCCCGAGACATGCCCTTGAATTCGCATGTTTGGATTGAGGAAAGAAAACACTTGTTTAAAGCTTCACCATTTTTTGCTCTCTTCTTGTCACCATTTATTTGTTTCTCCTGCAATGGTTGTCCTCTTATGGGTAGAGGCTTATTAAGTTAGAGAAATGGAGAGCATTGATGATATTGGTTTTTGAAGGACATATATGAGATGAAACCATCACTTTCTAGGTCAGTCGATTCACTGGGGCACGCATCTGCTTATAGTTTCTTTGATCTGCTTGGTTAGTGAAAATTTGTTGCAAGGCTTGTATGTTGTGTATGTACATGTATTACTATCTTTTTGATCTTCGTTAGTTGTGTGACAGTGTTTGATTCTTATGAGAATTTGAAGATGACCCTCTTATTTACTTACATCTATCTGATCTTAAGTCTCATGTGGCTTTAATTTCACCAAGTATTCAAGTTTAGATTTAACTTTTAAGTCTTCTTTTCTACGTAGTTAAGAGATGTCAAGTTGACCTGATATTTGAAAAGGATGGCCTTCTTTTGCTGCATTTAAATCATGAAATGCTATCTCTCATAAAGCTTATCTTTTGTACTTTGACATTTTTTTCAATCTTGTCCTTCTCTAAATTCTGCTGAGAATGGTGTTCCCATTTCATAAAATATTTATACGACTAACAAGTTGGACACATACACAGTATAGAAAATGAGAATATATTAAGACAAAATTCAAAACCAACACTAACAATAAGTATAGTCAAATTTATACCCAGCTGAGCATATTTGGAATTTCATTGGCCATTCACTTATTACACCTAACAACAATTTATGCTTATTCGTAAGAGAAGTTACATTTGAATCATTTGATGTTAATTTTCCTTTCATATATTACACAGATTGTTCAACTACTGGAATTCAAGATACATCGTCAATGGCATCTACATAAAGTGTATTCATGTATGTACAGGGCCTATGAAGGGTACATGTCTCATATAGATTACACGTGTCTTAGCATATAAGAAACTTATATGAATGTGACCTATTGATCTTCTTTGTTAATGAATTTTGTTTTTTCCCTGAATGTTTGATTCAATTTGTGTGTATTTGGATACATTTGATCATCTTTGTTGCTTTTTTGGTACTTAAGAATGGGAAATGAATTTGCTTTAAATGCTAATTGATTATTGATATTGATTAATTATTAATATTATGATATGTTTCTACAAGTGAATGGGTTTCATGATGGGGATGATTGTATGCTCGATCTGTTTATCTGTTTATGATTCTTGTATGTATGCTGATACATATATAATTATTGCAAAGCAAGAATAAGTACTAATTCTCCATAGTGAACTGATCATTGGTAGGTAAAAATTAAATTGTGGATGGAACCCAAGGTCTTACACTTCATTTTGTGCGTTTTCTTGCCTGTGATTCTCCTATTGTTGATGGCTATTGGTTTAGGAAAATTGTTCATGTTAAAACTAAACATTTGACAATCTGGAAGATGTAGTACATACATTCTTCTTTTCTTTCTCACTATTTTGGATATGGGTACTAGTACTTATATGACATTTTAATGGTATTATGAGAGGCAGCTTTTGCTTCCAATTAATATGGTGGTGGTTTGTGTACACTTGACAACAAGGGAAATAGAAATCTAAAACAAGATATTAATCCCCCAGAATTTTATTATTAATATGGCTTTAATATTGATATATGTGGATATTATGATGGATTACTGTTCCAATTACATGTTGCAATTCTCGTTTCTCGAATGTTCCACTCGAATTTTTGTGTTATGCTATTCATCTTCTCGATATTCTTTGTTGAGAAGTCCGATTCCATTCAAGTGGGAATACTAGAACTTCCCGTTAATGTAGAAGAGCCTGTGTTTGATTCTGTTTGAATACTTAAATGTCCTATTGCTCTCGAATCTTCATGGGATTGTATGCATGAAATGAGAACTCTTATAGATTCTAGTTTTCGCTTTTGGAGTTGTAACTCTTATATAACTCTTATAGATTATAGCCATTAGCCGCTTGAAAAATTCGAATTTTGTTGTGAAGAATTGGTGCCCCTAAACAGCTTTATGTTACTCTCTCACGCATCCTTTCTTCACTAGTCTTGTGCCTAGTTCATCGATGCTTTGAATTTATTGAGTATGTTGGTTTTGGTTTCTAAGCTGATCACCAGTAGCATGATTTCCCCCACTATTTTCTGTTAAGTTAGGTTCCTAGCCACCTAGATTTCCATCTTTTTAAGACTATTGGTCTTTTGAAGGAACAAAAGACCAGTAAAGAATTTTGTCCTACATTGTCAAAGTCCCTAATCTTTTTTCTTTTGTTTTATTCTAGACTATCTTAATCTGTGTCAAAAACTTTGAAGCTTTACTATAGAGGTGAAGTTGATAAACCTCATGTTTGAGCACTGGGTATGGAGAAAACCTACGTGGTAGTTCAAACTAGTCAAGGTTGTTGGCTTGGAATACTGAGCACAGACCACCAAAAAGAAAAGTTGTCAAGAAACATGAAAGTAAAGAAAAGCTAGTTCGATTTGTTGGCTTATGATTGAGGAAGTTAGTGACATCGACTTGTATGCATGGCCACCTCTTCTCGCATTTTCCAGCTTCTTGACTTGCTTTATGTGGTTTCTTGGCGAACTGCAAGTTTCCCATTCACAATAGTGTTTACTTTTGAAAGTTTAATTGTTGATCACTCGCTTACAACTGCCCTTTTGAATCTTATGTCTTTGTCAGTTCTTCATAAGTTGTTTATATCATTGTATGATCTGATTTCTGTTGTTTTCTTTATAAAGTTATAAAACATAATGGGTTTCATGCTCTTAGTAAGACCCTTGTTCATGCATTTAATTTTATACTAGTTTATTGTTCATGCATTTTCAAACAACCATATGATTCTTGAGTTGGTTCTCTAAAAATTGGCTGATGTACATGCTTCTTGTATGTATGCTGATACATATATAATTATTGCAAAGCAAGAATAAGTACTAATTCTCCATAGTGAACTGATGTGTTAGTCTTACATGTTTATTGATTATTAATATTGCTCTTAGTCAGGACGCCATTGTTGGTTTCCTTCGTTTGAAATATACCCTTCTTTAAGATGGTTGGAAACTTTTGACATGTGCTTTCTTTGGTTGTAAGTTCTAATTTATTTGTTAGAAGTCACAATTATTGGGGGAAGTGTGTTGGTTTTTAGTTTATGCTTTCGCTTTCAAGTGTCGTTATCGCGAATGGCAAGCTTGATATTGTCATGTTGAGATTCACTTGTCAAACTATGAAGTTTTATGTGGTTGTATGGCGAACTGCAAGTTTCCCATTCACAATCAAATGTTATGTTTGATGTTTTTTTTTCTTAATTTCAGTTATTGGACATTGAATAAACAGTTCATTACTTTTATTGGTATGCATTTGGTCTCTAAACTTTTATTGGTATTTTGTTAGGTTTCATGGCGGGCAGTGATCACCCCCCACTTTGAGGGCGCACATTACCTCAGGGCAGTCGAGGGATACCTTTAGGGGGACATCGTCCAGTCGTAAGAGGTGCAACACAGACCTCTGGAACCGAAATACCTACTGGGCCTCATGGTCAGGCCACACGAGGGGGTCAAAGAGGTCGTGGCGGTCGAGGTCGTGGGTCGATTCCTGTATTATCGATTTCGACTTCTCGTTCACTCGAGCATGAGTTACATTCAGCGTCACCTTCGCCTTCCATACCATCTGCATCGCCTGTACCATCAACATCGTCATCTAGAACTATACCAAATTGCTCGTTGCAGTCACCATCGCCAACATCGAGACATGACACTCCTGTACCGACGAGGCATGCACCTCCAGCCACCGCATCACCAGCAACATCCCCATCTTATGACGGCAGAGCAGGCTTGCAGGTGACAGGCCCTCCGCGGCACCTCGAGGACGACAGGACCGAGCCCCCTCGCGTGCAGCGGATCCCGATCACACTGATTGCCAATAATACGTAAGTTTGTATTTGATTCATATATGTACTTCTAATTATCGATGTAAATTATTAAAAAAGTTTTTAAGATGTTATGCATTTTCATGAAACACAAGGAGTTGCATCCTTCTCATTCTTGTGCACGGAGGATGACAAAAGTTTTCAAAAGATGGATGATTCCAGAAAGGTATTGTTGGAAGTCGGTACCGAATCATCATAAAGACCACTACTGGCGCCAATGGAAGGTACGCAGGACTAAGAAATGTCTTAGGATTTATACTAGTTTTTCAATGTCTCGTAACAATTGCATTCGCCATTTTATAGGTATATTTTAGATGGGATGACGCGATTCACGAGGATCTCATTCGTGCGGCGTACTACACGCATGCAGGCACAAGGTACACCGCATTGATGCACAAGTTAAAGAAGAATCGTGTTCAGCCAAACTTTGTTACAGATGAGGCATGGAGAAGATACTTGAGTATCGGGAGAGCGATGACTTTCTTGCCAGTCTAGGCAAGCGTCAACGAATAGGAACACCGAGGTCGAAGGACTCCGGACTGACCCTCGAAGCACGGTGGTGGTTCGGTGTCTTTTGTGACTACCAATGAAAGATTGGTAAGTGTTTTTTACACTCTAGTTTATTTTTTACATTTATACACTTGTTCACTATGCAATTGATTTGTGTTTGGCGAATATGAGTTCGCCGACCTACTACTAATTGACATATTTAACATTTTTATAACCGGTCCTATATGCAGACTAATACATCCGAGACGCCACCTACCGTGAATGAATTGTATTTGCATCTCCACACCGTAAATCACGATGGGGTGACATTCATCGATACTAGATCAGAGCGGTTCTATGTAAGTATAAAAGTGAAATGTTAAATAGTATTAAGTTTACTTTAAAGCATATCATGTAAGTTGTTTATTGTTGATCCATGCAGGATAAGCTCCAGAGGAGACGTCCGGAGTCGACTCAGTTACACCGACCAAATGCGGTAGATGATGAGGCGGTGTACCTCAATGTGGCGGGTGAGTGTCCCAAATGACGTGTCTACGGTCTCGGGTCTTTAGGGAGAAAGAAGAGGATATATGCAGATCTTGTTGCAAGCACATCCCAGATGCCGAGATGATGCCACGTGCAGAGTTCGATATCGTTGTCGAGCAATTACGAAAGGTTATGGCGTTTATGCATCAGCAATTCGGGATGACCATGGACGGAGCAGGCCTATCTCAGCCACAGCCACCACCACCACCACCACCTCATGACCAGCAACAGCCGCCGCAAATAGATCATGTCGATCCACCGCAACAACAGGACAATGTTGGGCGAGAGATGCAAGATTGGCTTACGAGAGATGAGCAGCTTGGTGATACTTATGTATTTTTCTTGTTGTTTGTGTAACTTTTGAGATTATACTTTTGCTTTTGTAGATAACTTTTGTAGTTGTTCACATGACTTTTATATTGATACTTCTTTTTGTGCATATTTAGAGGATTGGAAGTGATAATCCCGAATCCATTAGTGCATATATCTCATTGTAAAGCTACACCCGACTTGATATTTGGTTGTGTTCCCCCTCTTTTGCTATCCCTTTTGAGTTTGGACTTTGGAGAGGAACAATGGTGTAGAAACTAGATTATGCTTTATCTTACTTTTATACTCTGTAAAGGACATAATATGTTTTTTAGTTTTGTAAATTATAAATTTTCAAACAGAAAAATGTAACCAACTAGTAAAATTTGTTTGTGAGTTAAATGTTTTGGCAAGAGGAAATGATATTCGCGTCATCTTTTGCTCCATAAACTGCAAAAAGGCATAGGGGGTTTTGTAACCTTGCCTTATGTATTACTTTAGTTTTTGTGTTGTACAATTTTCACTCTTGTCCCGTATGAATGAACGAAGCTATAAGTTCAGAACAATTGTGAAACTAATGATGACATTTTATTATCATGTACTGCTTCAAGTTTTTCAGAAGGTTATGATGATTGAAGGAAGCGAATGTTAACTGAGTAGTTATGTACATGATCTATTTACTTATCTATGATGTTGAATTTCATATAAAGGTGTTGTCCTGGCACTGTTGCTATAGATTGTATAAGGCCTTTTTGGTGGAGCTTGTAATTTGGCTTTGATTTCAGTTTCATGAAGTAGAATGGAAAAGTAAATATGTAAGCTAAGACATTGGATAAAACAATTCACAAAAAAGAAATGGCGTTGTCTTGAGATAATCTTTCCATTCTTTTTGTTTGTGTCATGGAAAGCATTTTCTTATGTTTTCTATTTGGTCAGCGCCCATGCATATACAAAGAAGAGTTCTAAAGAATTCTTGAAACCATGTGACATACACTTCGCGTTTATTGGACGAATTCTCTATTTTATGGAATATAGTACCAAAGTAGTTTATGTTATTGTTACTTTTAGATTGATACTTCTTTTTGTGCATATTTAGAGGATTGGAAGTTTTTTTTGGTGGTTGTTGAACAATAGGATTGGTGGTTTTTGTGCATACTTAGAAATTTGGAACATTTATTAAACTTGACAAGCTTTCGTGGATATATAAATCTTTTTCAATGTCGAATTGTACATTTTTTTTCTCTCATTTGAATATCTGTTGTTGATATATATTGTCAATGTATGTATGTCAAATTCTGCTTTTTTGGGGGATGTTAGCACCCCCAAGGAGTTGTTGGAGGGGGTGCAGGCGATGGAGTAGGTCCCATGGTTGTATTTTCAGGTTTAGAGGTTATGGAGAACCAATTGGATTGAGCTTAGGTTTGAAAACTAAACAAAGCAGAATTGAGACGGATTAGCAACGGAATTCAGAGATTTCGTTGCTATTCCGTCTCTAATTTCCGAGGAAATAGCCGAGCCCAACTGGGCAAAACTAAACTTTGATACTAAATAGCAACGGATCAGGGACGAGATTCATGAATTAGCAACGGATCAGAGACAGAATTATTGCATTCCGTCAACGTTCCTATGCTAATCAGAGACGGATCAGAGACGGATCAGAGACGGAATATAATAATTCCGTCTATGATCCGTTGCTAATTAGAGATGGATCAGAGACGGAATGCAATTACAATTGTACCCTTTAGAAGAATTTGCATTTCTGTTCCGTCTCTATTCCGTTTCTAAATTTTGTCTCTAATCTGTCTCTAATCAGCAACGGAAACATATTTCCGTTGCTGAATGAATCAGCGACGACGATTTTAGAGACGGAATAGATTTCGTCTCTGTTCCGTTGCAGAATTGAATTAGAGACGGAATTTATGCTAATCAGAGACGGAAATTTCCGTTTCTGATCTGCTGTTTTTTTGTAGTGGATCGTCATCTATCTTTTTGTGATGATTGAGTGCAGATCCTAGTACTAGCAGGGGCAAGGGGATCCTAGGCGACTACATCTGATTGCTCGCCGTCGAGGACCTATTAGTAAGTGCTTATTTTGATATTTTGTATTATTTTAGGTATTGGGGGACTTGAGATGACACAGTACATGTATATATACTTTGTTTATGGTACTGTCGCTTATATACAGAGTACTCTTCCGAGTTTTCCACAGTAGGATTTGCTCTTATAAATAATGTTTATGATGCTAGTTTTTTATTCTAATTGTATCAATTAAGGCTTCCGCTGATATATGTTAACCTGTAGGATACAACCCACTAGTATGGTTAGGCAATAGAATAAATTTTTAAATACTTAAAGAGAATAAGTTAAGAAAATATTGATAATCCACTAACTAATTTGATAAAACATACGTGGACACGAATTTTGAGACAAGAGGCGGACGGGCAGGTGCCGGACACGTGTAGATCAGCCTACCAGGCAAGGAGTACACGGAGACACGTCACCCCGGGGCGGTAGGGCCGCCACAAATGGTGCCACAATCTGTTCTACGTACAACAATATGTTGAACTACTATAACAAGTCTACGCGTGAGATACCCAGCATTTGATGTTCAGACAACAGTATCCACAACTCCTTTCTGGGCTCCATAACAGGAAATGATATATTATGGTAAAGAGAGTCCTTGGTGTAAATTGCTTTGAATAGGTAAATCAATCATTTGTCCTTGAGGATCCGACATTAATCCTCTCATACCTACTAATTGGTGTACTTGAGATGCATTTCCTCTAGCTCCCAAAAAGACATTATATGGACCGGATTAGAAGGATCAGTCATCGTAAAATTAGGATTCATTTCTTGTCGCAAATATTCACTCGTAGCATACCATATCTCGATGGATTGACGTAATTTTTCTACCGCATGTACATTCCCATAATGATGGTGTTTTTCCAAAAGAAGATTTTGTTGTTCAACATCTTGGACTAGCCACGCCTTATAAGGTATTTTTAAAAGATCATCAATTCCTAATGAAATAGATGTAGCAGTGGCTTCCTGGAACCCCAAAGTCTTTACCTGATCCAGGATGTTTGATGTATATGTCATTCTAAAGCGATCTATTAATCGGCTACTAAGTCGTTTCATGCCAGTTCCATCTATCGCTTTATTGTGAAAGACCGAATCGACCCGTTTTGCCATGAGTACCCCCGATGCCGATGAGTAGGATTCGACAATAAGTTTGAGTCAGTGATTCAAAGACTTCTTTTCCTAGATCTTGATTCACATACAAATTCAGGAATTATGATACTATTTGAGACGAAGAGACACAAATTTTAATGGGTATTGGTATTATAGAATTACTTAGCTTAGGTATCGCATGACCAAGCTCGGCAAAACTCTTGTACGACTTCTTCTATTTCTCGATAAAAAGAAATATTACCAACTACGGTTCGAATTTATATACAAAAAATTTCTTTTTAGACATTTCTTACTATTAGATAGCGCCCATAAACCTCATGATAGGTACCCGAGGAATCATATTGAACTTCGAGGGGAACTTCTCGTGATGTAATAATGCGTTGATCTAGTCGCCACTGGAGCCATGAAGGACTATCTAAATTGATCTGCCGATAAGCTCCAAGCGCATCATAGGAGCTAGAAAAATAGGGTTCGTTTGTATACTTACAGTTATTATCGTAATTTTTTTTCATTTTGATGGTTTCTGTAATTACACGGATTATACCTATTTGCACAAATACCTCGTCGATTCCAAATCGCTAATACATAAAGTCCTATAAGAATATCTTGGGTTAATGCGGAAATGGGATCTCCAATCGTCGGAGATAAGAGATTTATATGAGAAAACATAAGTAAACGGGCCTCGACTTGAGCCTCCAAAGATAAAGGTACATGAACAGTCATTTGTTCCCCATCAAAGTCTGCATTGAATCCCTTACAAACTAATGGATATAAACAAATAGCACGTCCTTCCACTAAAATGGGTTGGAATGCCTATATGCCTAATCTATGCAGAGTGGGTGCTCTATTCAACAATACGGGATGCCCCCGCATAACTTCTTGAAGTATTTCCTACACAATCGGCTCTTTTTCCCGAATTTTACTTTTAGCGACTCCTATATTGGAAGCAACATGTTGTCTGATTAGACTACAAATAACAAATGTCTGGAAAAGCTCTATTGCTATTTCGCGAGGCAATCCACATCGATTTAATGAAAGCGAGAGCCCACAACAATGACGGAACGCCCCGAATAATCGACACGTTTACCAAGCAGAGTCTCACGAAATCTTCCATCTTTTCCTTCAATTACATCTGAAAACAACTTGTAAACTTTATTATGACCGTCCCTCATTGGTTGTCCGTAGATCCCATTATCAAGAAGTGTATCCACGACTTCTTGTACTAATTTCTCCTGGCACATTACTAATTCCCCTAGCGTAGATCTACTTGTTGTTAATAGATCGATAAGAGTATTGTTCCTATAGATAACTCTTCTATAAAGTTCATTAATGTCGGAACTCATTAGTTTACCCCCATTTATCTGAATGATCTATCTCAATTCGGGAGGAAGAACCGATAATAGACACAAAACCATCCGTTCTGGTTCTACACTTGTTCAAATAAAATGCTTAGTTAATTTCATTCGTCTAACCAAAAAATCCTTTCTTCTTCCAATTTTTCTACCTTCCCATTCATTACCGGTGGGCCCTTCTTGCCCTAACTCTTTCCATTCTACCAATGAATAATCTATAATAAGTCTCAAATCCGGATCGACTATTTGCTCTCTGATAGCACTTGCTCCAGTCACGATTTCTCGATTTCGAAATGTATCGAAGTCTTGGGTAGTAAAAAAAAGTGGGATGCTCTATTTCCGGGATTGGATTTCATAATCGAATGATCCTCGTAGTCGTAAGAAAGTGGGTTTTTTAGTTACAGGCCTAGCGAAAGAAAATTTGGGACCATAGGATTTCCTCCCCCCCCCCCCCTTTTCAAAATCGGACATGAGGGTTTCCTCTCATCCGACTCAAGTAGTTACATCAAACAAAGATAAAGAAAGGGGTTCTCGTTTTCAAAATTTAAATTTTTTTCTAGAAGACCCCTAAAAAAGTCTACTCCTTACTCAAGTTGCCAGTGAGGACCAAGCAACATTTCATTGATTCGTTTTTCTTTTTTTAGATCTTTTATTGAAATTTTCTGAATTCCTTATTCAATTACGACATAAATTAAATGAAATGTTCAATTCTATTTTTATTATATTATTGGGTAGTCTACTTCCCTTCGAATGAGGAATCGCCTTAACTGAAAAGAATACCCTAGAACCCATAAGGGGTTTACTTGTCTACGTATCGTTCTATTCGATCTTTTAGGTCTCTACTTCACCTCGATGGTTATGTCATGAGGCCTTTCCCTTAAAAAAGCCTATATGCAATGGATAGACTCCTATAACCGTGCTGTTTATTTGAACAGAATCTCTTTCTAAACTAAAAGAAATGAAATGATTAATTCCACCAAAAAGTCTTTTTCACGAGGTACAACTAGCAGTTTCTATTTCTTTTTTCTGTTACGGAATCGACCATAGATCAGTTCCCTTTCTTTTTATTTGGAATACACCCAAAACTCTGAGCTTCATGTTACTCCTCCCAAGAGACATGTCAGAACCAAGGCATCCCAATCCGATTGAGTAGGTGACAGTTTCTCATTCCGAATCTGTAAAATAAGAATTTCGATCAAATCACACATCCCAGTATACGAGGCTCTCTTATTCTTTAAGAGGTTTATCTAAAAGATTCGCGATATACCTAGGAAAACGTTTCAAATACCACACATGAGTTACTGGACATACTAGTTTGATGTATCCTATTTGATGTCTTCGTACCCGAGAATAAACAAATTCGACATTGCACTGTTCACAAAATTTCGAGTCTTCTTTTTCATCTCCAATTACTCGATAATTTCCACAAGCACAATGCCACTTTTTATGGGCCAAAAAATTCTTTCAGAAAATAATCCATCCCTTTCTGATTTATTGGTTTTGTAATGAAAAGTATATGGTTTTGTCACCTCTCCAACCCTCTATCCATTGGGTAGGATTTTTGTGGCCCAAGCACGTATTTGTTGAGGAGAAACTGATCCAATTCGAAGTTGTTGATGTTTATATCGATCAATCATAGAAGAAAGGTTCTTATTCATTCCGATCAAGCTTCCTTCCTATAAATCTGGCCTATAAATCTGGAAGTTCTCCTCATATACAAGGAAATGGTTATGTTCTAGAGCAAAAGATCATAGTTCTCGAACAAGCAATTGAAAAGATTATGGAGCATCTTCAGGGTTAGGTATTGTTCCTCCAATGATCGTAGTACCAAGTACTTTCTGACGAGCTCTAATATGATCAGATTTATAAGTAAGCATCTCTTACAAAATATGAGCAACACCAAATCCCTCTATAGCCCAAACTTCCATTTCTCCTACCCGTTGTCCTCCTTGTTTGGCCCTTCCTCGAAGGGGTTGTTGCGTAACAAGTGCATAATGTATGTTGGAACGTCCGTGGATTTTATCATTAACTTGATGAATTAATTTCATGATGTAAGACCTTCCTATTTTAACAGGTTGTTCGAAAGGATCTCCTGTTCTTCCATCAAATATTCTGCTTTTTCCTGGATACTCAGGTTTGAATACCTATGGATTCGTTGTTTGCTTACTGGCTTCACATAATTCAGAAAACACTAGTTTTCTTGAAGCCTCTTGCTCATATCTCTCATCAAAGCGTGCTATTCGATAATGCCTGTTTAGCAGATTCCCCGCTAACCCGGGTGAGCATTCAAATATCTGTCCTACGTTCATTCGTGAAGGCACGCCTAACGCGTTGAAGACCATATCAACAAGTCTTCCATCTTGCAAATAAGGCATATCCTGTCTCGGAATAATAACTCGAATTATTTCCTACTTTGATTTCACGTTTCTGTAAAAATATATACACGAATTATTTCTAGATTATAACTCGAACCCCTTTTTTACTGGGTCCATCTCACATCAATAACTCAACCTCTGCCACCTATAGGTAGTTTTAAACAAGTTTCCTTTGCAGTGGATACCTGAATGCCAAGCATAAGATTTGAGTTTTTGTTGCCCGATTCAAGTGAACCATAAAAAACTTGATTCATGATGTGACGTCAGTGCCAAAAGCCCTAAATCGCTTTCCTTGCTAAAATTGAAAAAATGTTGAAAATTTGTGTTATTTTTGACGAATTTGAAAGTTGGTGACATTTCTAAAAAAATAAGGAAAGTATGTGTTATTTTTTATTGTTAGCCCTCAATTTTTTAGATGAAAGTTCATGTTGATTCGTTATTCTTTCAAGTTGTTATAAGAAGGCCTAATAAGCAATGTATCCTAACATTTAGAGTTTAAAGTTTCGCTAATGTCACATCAATTGTTTTAAGTTAAAATCTGGTAACTAATGACTTAGGATACAATTTACACAAATTGAAAATGTTAGGATATTCTTGCCAAAATTGAAACATTAGGATATATTTTGTTTGCTAGGCCTTATAAGAACACCCCTATGAAGCAAAAATAAGATGTACAAATTTCAAACCCTTTTTTTCAATTACATAAATTAAGATAAGAACCCATCCAAATGGAAATATATATATATTGGAGACATTTTTTTCAGCTTGTTGTACCTTAGCATTTTGTTCACCTAGTCTGTAATGACGTCTCAGTAAATAGGTAATGGAGTAATGGACCCACGACTGCTACGCTTAGACTGTTGCCCAACAAAGCATACCTGCCCACCGTAGCAGCAAGAAATAAGAAGTTATTTTTCTTCCCATAGACTTCAAAAAGAAAATAAAAGAAGAGAGATTATAAACATGTTATGTAGACAGAAAACTCCTACTGGAAAGCATATAAATTTTCAAATTCTATTTAAAGTGGAAAGCTACAACTGAATGAACCCTTTCCAATAGAGAAATTTGTTAGTTGGAAACAAGGGTCTTTAATGGCTATTGCAACTACTCTTTACAATTCTTCATACTCCCATCTCATTTCAGTGTGCTGCTTTAATTGGGAAAGCTCTTAATTTCGTTGTAATTTAAGCTTTTCATCGTAATTGGGCCAACGAAGACTCAACCTTGTAACACTATAGAGAAGAATCTACGTCGCTTTATCACCTAGCCGGTGTAGCCTATTCTATGAAGCTAAGGGCTTCTCCAACCAGCGCTATTTTAGCGCCGGTGGAGAGCCAAAATAGCGTTTTACACTAAAATGAGTAAAACCAACACTATTTTGGTGTAACAAGTGACACTAACAATATTCACTTCTCCAACACATCACCACTATCTTTACCACTATCCTACTTTCTATTAGCGCTCCATTCAAGCGCTAAAATACTATTTTGGCTATCCACTAGCGTTATATTTTAGCGCTGATTGGAGAAGCCCTAAAGTACCATGCGCCATAGCTCATAGGAATAGTGTAGCGCTAATTTAGTACGGCACTATTAATCACACTATCTTTTTTTAGTTTTTTGTAATTATATTTATCTCATTTTTTAATCATCTTATTTTAAGAAAAAATTAAATTGAATAAAATAATGATATAAAGTATGATAAAGGATGCAGATGGATTAAATCCAATCCAATTAGGGTAAATCTGTAATCCAGTCCAATTATTGCGGATTGGGAAATTGCAATCCAGTCCAATCCAGTCCATTTATTTCGCTAATCCAACTTGATCTAATTTACTAAATGCAGACCGGACTGGATCAAGTTATGCGGATTGAAAATTGTAAAATTAATATTTATAAAACTATAAAATTAATATTTTAAATCAAAACTTAAGCAATCCCGATGAATAACAAAGAAAGTTAATGATTAGTACAAAAAATGTTGAATACGACTTTTAATTCAAAAATATTAGTTTTAACATTTTTCTATATTTATTTGACTAGATAGCTTAAAATGTATGCTTGTATATGAAAAGAATTAACTTAAGTTGCGAAAATTTAGATTTTCAAGTGTATATGAATAAATAATAAATGAATTGTCGAGAATATTAACAGTAATTATTAGGATTGTTATTTAGTATATTTATTCTATTTGTAATTAATTAGAATTAGAAGTAATTAGCTGTATAATCGTTTTTTTAATAGCTGTAATCTGTTTTGATAAGATAGGATCAATTAGTTGCTATTTTTATGTAAATGTTGTAATCTGTTTTGATAAGATAGGATCAATTAGTTGCTATTTTTATGTAAAGCATTTACTCTGTAATTTTCTATTTAAACACGCCTAAATGGCTGAATAAAATTCATTCCATTCTGTCATTCTTTTCTGACTTTATGAATTAGTGCCATAAAAATGATCTAAACATAGCTCAAGATAGTTACGTGTATATATCATGTAATGTAGAAGATTACGAAAGATGGTTAGAGGTCAATATGAATGATCAATATAAAATCTAAAGGTTTTTCTACAATGAATATGCTTTATTTTCACCAGCACTTATATCAATTAACTTTCCATACCGTTGTCTGAGGCTTATGTGCTCCGGAAACTGGAAACTCTCTGGGAAAGAATGCAAATTTGCAACCTGTTTTCAAAAAAATTAGCTTCTTTAGGGAATGGGGCAAGAACTGGCACAAGGCAAAGAGAAACAGATCCAGGCGCACCATACCTCTCTAGGTGTGAAATATCTCAGGCCCTTTTCCTTCAATGATGAAGCTTTGCTTCCATTACTTTCAGCTTGAAATGTAACACTTGATGGATACTGTAAGCATAAAGTAGAAGAAGACAGCATGCAACTTAAAAGTTAAAAAGAGAAAAGAAAAGAAATATCTGTCACAAATAGGAAAAAAAATATTTACTTGGCCATAGAACATCATCTAGGAATAAGTATCCTACTTGCATAGTCATCAGAAGTGAGCCAGTGCCCTTCACATATCGATAATAGCTTTTAGTAAAGCAACAACAACGCCTTGAATCAGGATATACAATATCTATGTTGCATTGAGGATTGTTCTTACATGAACTCGAGAGAAAATTAAGAAAACATGAAACAGGAAAAAAGAAAATAAGGTATTTAATTTCATCTACAGAGATTAAGGATACCCATGACACTTGCCCATCTCTCGATCAAGCTTTGTGGAACCATATATTGGGTCAAATAACTTATGCCATTAGCATCTGTGTCAGACTTTCTTCCAAAGAATCACAAACACTTATAGAAACTTTAACTAGTGACCAAAAATCTTACTGTTCATTATCTGACTCATGGAAAGCAGTTCCAAATTCAAGAAATTTACTTATTGGTTCACAAGCATGGATCCCTTCCTCCCACATTTCATGCGGTTGATCCAATTCTTGTGTCCACGTTCTATCATCACATCCTAGCAAGAGACCAGGAGCATAATGCAAGTGATGATTGAAATGAGGATTTTGGAACGATAAGGGTATCCTTTTTGCCTGTTTGGATAAATAATAAGCATAATATATTAAGAAATTATACAATAATGCTGCCTTCATAACACAATTTGATTGAGAGTTTGAGACATAACTAAATAGACAGCATAAAAGGAACCATGTTCCGTTAATTGGGTAGCTGGAGATTTTAATTCCTAGAGAAGCAGAACTCATACTCTAAAACGCTTTACTTCACTAAGCTGTCCAATCATTGCTCAAGTACAAAACGCTTGAAACTCTTCTCAAACTTCCAAACATGAATTAAATCAAAACAATTTTTTTCTGATTCAAATTGATATTGAAAATGGTCAGACGAAAAGAAGTCTGTCAGTCGCGAATAAATGTCACAGACATTAACTTGACGTGATCACAGACAAGCCTGGATGTGATCACAAATAAAAGAAAACGGAGAGACATCACAAGAGTAGTTGTTCCACTTGATGTGAACTATGTCTCCATCCTTGGAAGTCGCACAAGAAAGGTTCACGATTGACTGTTAGAACCATCCATCCATTAACCAGCTTAACAAAATATCATCAAACTAGACACTCGTGAATGGTGATTTGTTAAAGTCAGGAGTGTCTTAGAAAGCCACATAAAAGTAGTCTGGCAGTCAGCATCTGGATATACATGTTAGGCCTAGCAGTACCTACAGGCGATACTCAGTTCTCCTTAAAGCACAACACAACTTAAAGAGATTCAACCCGAGATAAATACACGACTTTGTCCCAATTACAGCTTTCACTAACTAGATTTTTGAGAGAACATAGCAGCAAGAAAATTCAGTAAATCGTGATTATAGAAATAGAAATGTGCATAAAATAGTTACCAGACAAAAGTATCGAGGCCTAGAATATGGGATTCCAAACTGCAAGGGACTTAAAATGAATTCTTGAGTTACAAAACCAGTTTCTGCAAAAATCTGCATCATCTGATTATGAGTATCAGATGTCTGTGACAAGAAAGGAGAAATGAAAGAATGAGAGAAATAATACAGACCCCAAAACCAATATAATAACAAAATTGACTCACACACATAATATCATAGAAACAAGACAAGGCAATCTCAAACATAAATATGCATCTGATTATGACCTCAAAACCAACTACGTTTTCCACAAAAAGCATGAGTGGGGGGCTTGACATTTGGGTAATTAGGTCAAGAATCTTAAGAAAAGAGGATGCCCGTGCATCATTAGAATCCTTCTGGAGACCTGAAATTCAGATAGATTTTGAAAGAGCCAAAACAAAGGAAACATGTTAAGAACTCATGAACTAGAGAAAAAAAACCAAGGAATTCCCAAATGACATTATCTGGCTTAGAAATTAGGATAGACCTTGGCGTGTGTATGGCTGACAAGGAGGGGAGAGAAGCCAAGCATGTGCGCCATAATTGTCCAGTACAGCAGCTGTTAAGCTTTGAATGTTACCCTACTCCAACAAAACAGAGGTGATTAAGAAGGATTGAAGAAACCCCAACAGAGTAAGAAACAAACTACTACTACAACAACAATAGCAAAGCCTCGATCCCAAATTAGTTGGGGTCGGCTACATGGATCAAACTCTTCCATTGCACAGAGTCAGAAACAAAATGATTTTTTTGTAAGTCTCAAGTCTTAGCAAGTTACATGCAATAGCCAATATAGAGTAATATCCCCGGTGAATAGAAACTAAGACCTTGTTTGGTTGGGGGTGGAGTTGGGGGGAGTGAGATATCTTACAACGAAGTTCCAACTAATCTTCTTTGGGGCTTTGTAATGCCAACTTCCCTGTAAGTTATCTCCCAACTCACACCCTACAAGGGGACCACATAGACAATAAATGATACAAACGCAACATGAAAGATACCAATGCAACATGAAAGATACAAAATGCAGGAACCGGATCTAGAGACCGCAGTGGTTTTTCTTTTTCAAGAAAAGTAATAATAATAAAGGAGTTCGGACAATAAATGGAACCGTTAAATAAGCAGTGCTTGGCAACAAGTGAAAATTCAAGGTCGAAATATAAAACATCGATAGAGGAAAAGTGTAAAAAAGTAAAATAATAATCATCGAGACCACAGTAAAAATATGCATCACTGTGCTTTGTTCAAGATTCAAAAACAGTTTCTACTCTTAAAAATTCAGAAAGCCAAATAAAAAGGTATTGATACTTTACGAAATTAATATAGAATTTATGCTTCTAGAACCCAATAAGTCATCTTTAATATGTCAATCATTTTGTATAATTGATTTTAAATATCTAAAATGGTTCAAGTGAAAAAAGGATAAATAACAAAACACTCAAAAAACAAAAACAAAAAAAATAAACAAAATAGAGAATTAAGAATTGGAAAAACAAACAGAGCTACGGAATAATGAGGAAACTATGATGGATTTAAATATTATCCAAATCACTTTGCTAAACATCACTTTACTAAACATTCGTAAGAGACATTGAATTTGAGCTCAACATACAATGCCAACTTTTCAGGAGAGAATAGAGTCGATGAAAGGCATAATCGCACTATAAAGGACAACAATAGGATCATATTAAGTGAATTTCATATTTAGGGTCGGCGCTTCAAAGTTGTGGATGGCGCACAATCCAATTTAAAATGAGTATAGCATGTGCAGGCATGAACTAACACATTTAACAGATGTGTGCATTTCATCAACCATCCTTTTTTTCCCTTGGAAAAACTGTTAAATTGCTTGATCATGCCATAGAGGATAGAAATTCGAATTTGAAAAACCATTCTGCAATGTGAAAGGCTAGAAACTTATCCGTTCACTAGACCCCAAAATTTGATGCAATAGGCACATTACCTTCATGCCTCACGCGCATCATCAATTCCGAAGCTACATAATGCATGATGTATGCCCAATGAAACATGTGTGTGCTTGGTGCACAAGCAAGTAAAGGCTGATTTGAGTATAAAATGAACCAAACTTGACTAAAACAATATCTCTATCTTCCTCACGCAACTTACTTAAATCAAAACAGAATGAGTGAAACATGTAACTGCAAGAATTAGTGCTTTGATACCAAATGCAAGCTAAGAATACTCTGAAAGACTCCTATAGAAGCTATACTCTAGACATTGCCCCATGCAAATCATATATTAAAAGTGTTTGGAGACTCGAGGCCTCTCACTCTTTTATGTACTATTACTTTCTCAATTCTATATTTTTCAATAGAAAAGAAACATTATTTTATCATATCAGGCTTTTTTTTTTGGTTTCCCACGTGGTATTTAGCACACCAACCACAATCAGGCCCCATATACAGGGCGGGCCTCCCAACTTGGGTTTTTTCTATTCACAAACTTGATACCTCACTTAAGGAGAACCGAGTCCCTTACCACTCTGACCAACCGGTTGTTAGTACACATTCGGCTTTTAACTTTCGTATGTTTTGTCTCATTTGTAAAATTCCAGCACAATAAAATTGTGAAACCATACTAGTTCCAAAACTCAAAGATTGAGAAAAAAAATATGTTTCGACATCAATCTCTAAACATTTCTGCTGACACAATATCAAATAAGCATGCAAGACAAACATGGAATTCAAATTAAACATTAAACTCCCAATCTCCTAATTCAGTCCAAAAAAATCCAAATAAACTTAAGATGTTTACCAAAAGGATGTAAGCAATGTTGTAGTTTTAATCTAAATTAGGTTTTAGGATTTTTGTTTAGTTAGGAATGGTATTTGAAGATTATAGAAGAGCAGTTGCGGTGGTTTAGACATCTCCAATGATGGCCTACAAATGCCCTCGGCCCCCTACTAGAAAACTCGACTCAATCGAAACTAAAGAAATTCAACGAAGTAGGGGTAGACTCAAGCTAACTTGGGACACATTGATTAGGAGGGATTATTAAATGATTTGGAAAGCACACCATCAATTGAACTATATCGAGCGCAATGGAAGAGTTTGACTCATGTAGCCAACCCCAACTAATTTGGGTTTGTTTAGTTAGGTTGTGATTAATCAAGTTAAGTAGCAATGCAAGCCATTATTAACGTGAACAAGTAATGAATTCCCTGAAACCTGGAAGGGGCGATGCCCGAAATTATGCTCGTAAACGTCGTTTGCTTTGTCATTGATGTCGAAGGCCTTGACGATTGTCGCTGAAATTCCAGCTTTCATGATCGAATATCTCTGAAAAAACAAAAACGATTGTGAGTGGGATTGTCTACAGGTGTAGGTAGAAAGATAGGATGATTGAATGAAATAGGGTTTGACCATGCCGCCAATGCCACTGTAGAACTCAAGCACTCTCCATGGCTCGTCTTCACCTTTGCAGAAATAGTCCTCCTTCGCCATCACCGCAAAAACCTATACTGCTGAATCGTTCTTCGAAAACAATCAATTATTCGCACGAATCGCAGCATAGGGCAAAGGATGCATCAGCCCTGGCATCTAGCCGTATTCATTAAATCTGCTAATCCGAACATCCAATTCGATCAAATATGTTTAGCTCTAATTGGTTCATATAATTTGAGTTTTTAAATTGGACTGAATTGTACAGGTCGCAATCCACTCCAATGGGACTCTATTGCCGATTGGTCGTCTTAATTCCCAGATCTAATCTGTAAGCGAATCCAATTAACTTTCATATGCATTACAATTTTATTTTTTTATTTTTTTTGTAGAAATTATATATTACATTATATATACATAAAGACTTGAAATTTTGAACTATATTTACATGGGTGTATTCAATTGAGATTTTAATAAATTTTTGGTTACTTTTATAAGTGCACGACTTTAATGAAGTTTGTAGATTTTCGTAGACTTTTAATGACTTTGATAAACTTTTATGTAAACTTCATTTTGATTACTTTTATTAACATTTAAGATTTTTAGTGACTTTTGTGAACTTTTTAAACATGATTTTGATTGATACTAGTAAATTTTTGTGATTTTTATATTGAAACAATATTTTCACTTTATTATAAGAAATAGATGAATACTTATATTTCTTTTTCTTAAGAACTATTACTGATTTTTTTAAAAGTATTTTGTATTTTAATAAAAAAAATCATATATACATATTAATGAATTACTATCAAGATAGTAACATAACAAATAAGTAAATAAATATTAACAAAACAAATAGGTAAATGATTCATCTTTTAGTGGCAAAAAAGAATCAAATAAGATCATTGTGTAAAAAATTTGCACTTTTTTTTTACTTACATAAAAAAAACTTATATTTTTTCCTTAAGAATGATAGTTTAAATTTCTTAAAAAACACTTCTTGCATTTGAAAAAGAAAATATACGATTATCTTCTCCAAAATTAATAATATTACACTTTTTGAAATTATAATTATACACTTAATAAACGAAACTTCTTCGTAAAAAAATCTTATAAAAAATGCACAATGACGCAAGAATGATATCTTATTAATAACGGCATCATTTTCATTTTCATCAACATAGACATTAGAGTATAATGAGTGAGCAATGAAATCCATTAGTTGTGGAGTGGTTAGAGAAGTTGATAAAAACAATTAATAAGAAAATACATTGTGAACAATGAAGTCTTTATTGAATAAATGAACCAACAAAAATTAAAAGTCTCTAAAAGTTTCTGGGTTGTGGTGAGGAGAAGTCGAAGATTTCTTTATGTGTATTTTTATACAAAAAATCTATAAAAGTCGAGATTTATAACCAAACCACAAAAGTCACCAAAAAATTAAATACACCTTACTTTTACAAACTCTCTGAAAGTTTAAATTGAATACCTCAAAACTTTTATAGACTTTTAAAAAGTCTATAAAAGTTCACATTGAATACACCTTACTTTTATAAACTCTCTAAAAGTTTTAATTGAATACACCTAAACTTTTTTAGTAATTAAAAGTACCCAAAAGTTCGTTAAAATCTCAATTGAATACACACATAGATAGGATTAGCATTTTTATGCCACTAATTCATTTATGAAAAATGATTAGGCTACCTACTTTGGGCATTCAATTTGGTGTACTTACTAAAGTGCGTTGTTGGTAAACCTCAAGATACGCGTTCGAGGTATATCGAATAATGCTCCTTGGTAGGTGAGCTGAATTGGGTGCCTAAAGTGGGCACAGGGCACGTCTATTCATAGACATTTGAAAATCTAGTTTTTGCAACTTTTTACATTTAAGTTACTTAAATAAATGTAGAAAATATTAAAACTAATATATTTGAATTAAGGGTCGTTCTATGGGCACCCACAATTCTGTAAAGGCATCCCACTGGATTTGGGTACCCATTGTTTTGATAAGGGTACAATGATGCAAATGTTGAAGCCCTATATTACCCTTTTTGGTTGAGAATGACACCTCATCCACTAAGTCTTCGATTCTTTGTTGACACCCTTATCCCCTTCCATGAATCGAGCATTAGGTCTTCGGTTCTTCATGAACAAACCATTCATGATTGGTCGACCATTATGAATGACCAAAATTGATCTCATTTCTTTGTATTAGGTTAGTCATATAGAGTCGAATGAACGCGTATAGATCAGTCATGCATGACCGAACCATACATGATTGGTCGCCATCTATGACCGACCCAAATGGATTACATGTCCAAGTATTGGGTTGGTCACATATGACCAACTAAACACATATAGTTCAGTCATGTATGACTGAACAATATAAGATTCTTCGGCCATGTATGACCAACCTACAACATGTGGTTCGTCCCTGCGTGACCGAACCAGAGACGTAATCCATGTTTTGAACACGAAGAAAAAGGAGCAAATCAAAGGAAAACTCAAGAAATACCTCTCCATCTTGCACATCCACATCTTCTACAAATTCATCTTCCATTTTGTAAGGTCAATAACCACCAAACAACTCAAACAAACAATGTCCTAGCAAACAAAAAACTTTGTTCAAACCCCATAAATGTACACAAAAATAGTAGAAATATAACATTTTTATCATAAAGCATGAAGAAATCGACTCTTACAATGGTAGTGGGCTCCAAAATCGCAAGTTTGCATCGTCGGTGGTCGGAGTAGATCGTCGACATCGAAGGTTTTGTCAGTTTGTGTGAGGTGCACAATAAGAGAGTGTGTGGCATGTGAGGGGATTGTGGGAGTTGTGAGGGGTAAATAGGTCATTTCAATTAAGGGCAAATATGGAATAGGAGTGCCAAAAAGTTCGTGGCTTGCCCTAACGAAATTGTGGGGCGCACATAGAACTACCCTTAAATTAAATGTCATATTCACCATTTATTTTTATTAATAATAACTTTCTTTGTTACTCATTGGGATTACCTAAATTTTAATTAAAAATATCAATTATATAATTTTCAATCCGCATAACTTGATTAAGTCTGATCCGCATTTAGTAAATTGAATCAAGTTGGATTAGTGAAATATATAAATCAAACTGGATTGCGATTTCTCAATTCGCGATAATTAGATTGGATTATGGACTGACCCTAATTGGATTGGATCAACTCTGTGTGCGCCCCAAATTGAATCCTCTCATAACAGTTTTCGTTACTTTTTTGGTTATGTGCATATGGCAAGCTGAATCAATGTAATAAAATATGTAACCCACTTTAGATACTGTCAAATGGACAACGAATGGGGTTATTGTAATGTAATGCACCTCAAGATATATATGTTACACCACACCTTAAGGTATGTTACCCAAATCCCCACGGAGGACGAGGACTCCCCACAATGGGGACGGGGAACTTAAATGGTGTAACGGCCCATTTTATTAATGTCGTTAATTATCTCGAATTTACAGATATGGACGCCAGCTCAGATCTACGTGGATGCCGCGGTAGGCTAGGACACATGGGGACCTATGTATGATAGTTTATTGTGTGTTGAATGCTTATTTTGCGGTGCAGTTTATTGAGAATACATCGCATGTGTGTATGTTTCATAACAATATGTGCGAGATTGTGTGAACTATATTCGCCTCGATATGCGCGTCGACACGGGTACCGGGTAGTTGTCGGGACCAAATATTAGGTCAGGGAAACTAAAACACACAAATTAAATAAAAATTGGTCAAGTAACTAATATGGAATAGGTATTAGGTGGCTAGTGACGCGGCGGTACACGTATGTCGCGGTTCAGACGCGAAACCGGGCGTCGAAACACCCGAAAATGGCATTTTGTGCTTAAAACACAAGCGAGTGTCCCAAACGTGTCACAATTCAGAGTCAATGAGGTGTTAGGTTGGCATAAATGGAAGGTTATGGATGCATAGAGATACGCATGTGAGTGGAGATGTTAAGTGACTATAAGTCAACAAAACTTATCTCTCCACCGCCTTTTCTCTCACTCACATCTCCCACTCACACAACCAAAATTGAGAGGCCGAGTGGAAGAAGAAGAAATGGAGAGGAGGAAGAGGAGAAGAAGAAGCCGAAAAGGAGAGCTCGAGGAAGTCGAATTGAAGGTGAGTTTGTTGTTGTGATTTTTGTTGATGAATTTCGTTGAAATTGTGGTAGTTGAAATGGTTGTTGTTGTTTTTGGATCGGCTATTGACGGAGGAGCACGGATTCTCTGAGGAAGGAGACGACTCGGGAGAGTCGTCTCCCCAACCCAAACAAAAAAAAAAAAAAAAAAAAAAAAAAAAAAAAAAAGAAGAAGTTGGCGATCGAACCAGGGAACCCCCTGGTTCACGCGTGTGCACCCACCCAACTGTGCTGGGCCAGAATTGGCCAGGCTCGGCCCATGGGGCGAGCCTGGACCAATTCTGGTCTAGGGTCGGGTCCGACCCGTTTGGGTCGACTCGACCCAAACTAATAAGAAAAAAAGAAAGGAAAGAAAGGAAAAATTTGGAAAAATTTCGAAAAATTATTTCCATAAAATAAATAGAAATTGATGAATTTCTATGAAAAATAAAATATTTGGAAACTTCGAAATTGACTTTTGCGGGGTTTTGCCTCGAAAAGCGTGAAATGGGCAATTTGACCTAAAATTTTAGAAATTGGTCGTAAATTGTCATGCTAAATCGGGATTATGAGAAATGGACATAGGTGGACACAGGTGATCAATTGGCGACCAAAGACTCAATGGACTTGGACTCAGGGATTAATTACGGGGTATTGGAGTGCGTTGTGAGGTTTGTAAAACCCAATTGAAAAACTCTGAGTATTTATTTCGCTTTGTATTTCCATTCATTTCCATTATTCCTTGTGGTCTTTATTACATCTATATCTTGTCATTGTTTGGACGGTTGGTTGAGTTACTCCCACCGGATTTTTCGTTGTGTGTCTATGCATTCTAGACCATAACATGTGTATCAGGAGTTCTCGGTGGATAACGATCCGAGCTAATGAACTGCTACATGTGTCGGTGCGTCGTAGGTCTACGCCGGCCACCGAGAGGGACCAGGTGATAGCTAGTTGGGTGCGCCCACCAGTGGGATCCTGGAAGGGAATTACGAAGTATGGTTTAGTCTGATTGGATTAAGCACATACATTTGTACTTTATTGTTATTTATGCATGCGATGCTCTAAATACAGTTGCATGTTTACATTCCACATGTTTATTTAATAGTATTTATTGAATTTCACTTGTTTATTTGAATGCTTAGAGGAGTTCCTTGGGATTTTACTTACTGGACTCGTCATCCATTTTCTTCTGTGATGATTAAGTGTAGATCCGAGTACAAGTAAGGGCAAGGGGATCTTAGGCGACTACCTTTGACTGCCTGCTGTCGAAGACTACTTGTACGTGTGTTTGTTTTTGATATTTTGATTTCTTTTGGGAACTGGGTAGTATCATGACATTGTACATGTAGATACCTTATATGGTATAGTCGTCTATCTCTATACCGAGTACTTTTCAGGGTTTTTCCACAAAAGGATTTGTTTAATTGATTATTAATATTTCTTGAATTAATGGTATAAAGTACGACTTCTGCTGAAAATGTCACTTATACGTTATACAGTCACGTGGATACGAATTTCGAGACAAAAAAAGGACGGGCAAGTGTCGTACACGTGTAGTTGGGCCAGCTGGCGAGGAGTACAAGGAGACACGTCACCCCGGGGCGACGAGGGCCGCCACAGTTGGTATCAGAGCAAAGAAGAAGTCCTAAGACAATAAAACTTAATCAATGAACTTAGATGTGGAAACCCGAAGTTATTGCCTTGGAACTTTAGTTGGGAAGGATGTGAGGCGGGTAGAGTTAGAACGTATATGCATGTTACATTTCATTTTATTATATGATATACGTATATACCTCGAGACTGAGCCAGAGCACATTCTCGCTGCAGATTATGGATAGATAGTCTGGTACGCCTTTTGAGACTGCACAGACTAGCGATGCGGCTAGGGATGTCCCGGTTATGGCGAGTGTGGAGGATAGACTCTCGGCCCAGGAGACACAGATGGCCGAGGTATGACGGCTATTACGAGAGCAGACCGCGGTACTGGCGTCATTCACTTCAGCTAGAGAGCCAGTAGCTGTGACCATACCGACGGAGACAATTGTTGTTCATGTGGTACCCCTGACACCAGTTCAGGGGGTAGCGGCAGAGGCACCCACAAAGACAGGTACCGCAGTTGTTGTTCCTTTAGAGACGTCAACTCTTACGCCTCCACTCACGACGATGGACCAGGCTACTGCCACCCCCGCTGCTGATACTACTACTACATCGGCATTCGTACTGGCACCAGATGCGAAATTATTGAGGGAGTTTTTGAAGTTCCAGCCTGGATTCTTTTACGGAGGCGGTGACCCCGAGGCTGCAGGGAGATGGGTAGTGTCCCATCAGCGTTTCCATAAGCTGATGAGGAACGATGAGACTGTACAGGCACAAATTTCGGGAGCTTGTTTGAGAGGGCATGCGACAGTCTGGTGGGCGACATATACAGATACTCATCCGGGACCGACGACATGGGCTGAGTTTAGGGAACTATTCTATGATCAGTACATACCTATGGAGGTTAGGTTAAGACTGAGGGAGGAGTTCCTGACCCTGAGACAGGGTAATCAGACCTTGATGCAGTATATGGAGAGGTTCCGACATTTGCTTCAGTTCTCTCTAGATGTCGCCGGGACATAGCGCTTACAGATCTATTATTTCACCAGAGGGGTTGATGACATGATTGTGTCAGTAGTTGTCTCAACCGGAGCCACGACTCTGCAAGAGATCTTTGACATGGCATTGGCTTATGAGACCTACATACTGCAGAGGGCTGGCAAACGTGTGACTGGTAGGGAGGTACAGTCAGGGCAGAGTTCTCGGTCGAATCAGAGGCAGAAGAGACCGATGGATCGTCCGGATAGAGGTCGGAGAGATGATAAACGGGAGAGGGGCCGCCAGGACGATTTTCAGGGCAGTCAGTTCTGCTATGAGGAGCCAGTTCATGTCATCACCTCGGCACTAGTGGATCGGCAGAGGTCACAGCCACATGAGTACCGTCAGGGTCGAGATAAGAGGGGACATGACAGGGGTCAGGTAGATCGGGGTCAGGGTCCGAGAAACGAACAGACGGGTATACTGGAGAGCCGTAGATGTCACCGGTGTGGTCAGAGGGGACACTTGATGGCCGACTGTCCAACACCACCATCGCCACGGCGAGAGTCATACCAGGTCAGAGATAGAGCGCTTGCGTTAGCACAGCCATATAGCGGGGCGACTAGGCAGCTCGTTGAAGGTACGTTATTTATAAGTGGTCGCCCTATGCATGCTATGTTTGATTTTGGTAACACTTTATCGTTTCTTGCTGGACGTATTGTTGGATTGTTAGGGTTAGTTACACAGACACGAGATCCACATCTTGTCCTCAGTACGGCTGCTGGGGATAAGATATACCCTAATCGAATATGTCGAGACGTGATGATAGAGGTGGAGGGACATCAACTACCAACGGATCTTCGAGTATTGGAGTACTTAGAGTTTGACACACTACTCGGGATGGATTGGTTATCATTGTTGGGTTTTGGGGTTCATACGTAGCGGAGATTACAAAACAATTTTGACAAAAACCCCAACAGGATCCGAATCTAATTCCATTAAAAACGTTTAAACCAAGAAAACTTAATCATACCTCGGTCACATAATACCTTTCTGAAGGTTGATCGATCTCTAAGGCACTGCCAACGACGAACGCCCTCTATCAGCAGTCCACACACGAACGACGGCCGAGATTCGAAATGCTAGCTTCGAGAGAATACCAAACCTTTTGTTTCTCCCCAAAACGATTCAGAGCGTACCAGAAAACTCTAATTCGTTTCTAAAACGAAAATAGAGTTTCGGCCTTTTTTCTTTCGTACTTGTGTTCTAACTTAAAGCGTCTATTTATACAACCCTTGTATATAGACGGTTAAGTAAATTACACTTATACTCCTACTTAAAGAAGTATAAGTGTAATACACCACAAGGATGTTTCTGTCACGAATTTTATCATATAAAATTCATTTTTCTGAACCATCTTAAAATCTCGCAAAACCATTCTTAGTGTGCGACCCAATAGGCTCATACAACGTTGGCAGTGTACCAAAACTCATTTTGGTATACAAGTCATAAGCGGCCTCTAGCGAGACATTATGACTACCCAAGTTGTATGAATATCAAATCGATACAACCTAATCAATAATGTATATAACATCCTTTTGTCACACGATATCCTTTTGATCAAACATAAGGCATGGAATTGTCATCCAACATGTTCAATCGTACTAGTCTCGATCTCTAGGTAGACTGAAAACATCCAAGTGACATTGATCAATATCAATTCACTTAGACTAGGTCTTTTAACAGTCTAACACATCGAGGATGCACTGGATATCTCTCTTTATATGAGAGGGACAAATTCTATCTTGATTACACAACTTCATCACATTGCTCACACAGTAACGAATCACAACCTTTATAATCGTCCGGTTAAAGACAACGTTTGATTGTGTCAAATCACTGTGTTCCTAATGTTGAAGTCTCTGGTAATCTCAAGTCAGAGGACTGAAAAATATACCTATCATGAGAAACAACTATGACTTAATACATGCGATGTTCTCATAGCGGGTTGGTCCAAGATTACTTTGTTCCCTAACAAGTACTCGTGATCTTGATTCGTATCCCTATACGTATAATCATCATATGATCATCAATCAAGACTCACACTAGTCTTAATTCATCATAGTTCCCAGTATAATGATCGACTAGGGACATTTATGATATTTATGTAAATACCCATGGATCTTATTATAATGTAAACATGCAAATTAATTATAATAAACAACAAATGAAATCCTCTATATTATTAACTAAAAGTATTCATAAAGACAGTTAATGGATTGACCTAGGGCACATGCCCCAACATCTCCCACTTGCACTAGGGCCAATCATACATGCATCTAATGCCTAATGATCTAACATGACCATTATGTTTTGCTTGTGGAAGAGCTTTTGTCAATGGATCTGCAATGTTGTCTTCAGTAGGTACTCTGCAAATCTTCACGTCTCCCCTCTCAATAATTTCTCTGATGAGATGAAAACGCCTGAGTATATGTTTGGATCTATGGTGTGATCTAGGTTCCTTGGCCTGTGCTATTGCCCCGTTATTATCACAATACAAACAAACAGGGTTAGCAATACTTGGAACCACACCTAGTTCATAAATGAACTTTTTGATCCAAACTGCCTCCTTTGCTGCATCGGACGCTGCAATATACTCAGGTTTTGTTGGAGAATCTGCCACAGTCTCTTGCTTCGAACTTTTCCAGCTTACTGCACCCCCATTCAAAGTAAACACATATCCAAACTGCGATCTAAAATCATCTATATCAGTTTGAAAACTTGCATATGTGTAACCATTTACAACTAGATCATTTTCAAAACCTTCATAGACCAAGAACACTTCCTTAGTCCTTCTTAAGTATTTAAGAATGTTCTTTACTGCTATCCAGTGACTCTCACCAGGATCTGACTGATATCTGCTTGTACTGCTCAAAGCATATGATACATCAGGTCGAGTGCATAACATGGCATACATGATAGATCCAATAGCTGATGCATATGGAATCTTATTCATACGGTCCCGCTCATCATTTGTCTTAGGATATTGAATCTTGCTGATACTTATGCCATGAGACATTGGCAACAATCCTCTTTTAGAGTCTTGCAAATTGAACCTATTCAGCACCTTGTCTATGTAAGCACTCTGACTTAGACCGATTAGCCTCTTAGATCTATCCCTATAGATCCTTATCCCTAGGATATAGGCTGCATCTCCTAAGTTTTTCATTGAGAAACACTTCCCTAACCAAGACTTGGACATTCTGCAATGTTGGGATGTCATTTCCAATGAGTAATATATCATCAACATACGGTACCAGAAAAACTACACTCCCACTGACCTTCTTGTATACACAAGGCTCATCTTCGTTCTTAATAAAACCAAAATCCTTGATTGCTTCATCAAAACGAAGATTCCAACTCCGAGAAGCTTGCTTTAATCCATAAATGGATCTTTGAAGCTTGCATACCTTCATAGAATTCTCAGGATGTACAAAACCTTTAGGTTGTGTCATATACACGTCCTCAAACAATTTTCCATTAAGAAATGATGTTTTTACATCCATTTGCCATATCTCATAGTCATAATATGCAGCAATGGCAATTAAAATCCTTATGGATTTAAGCATGGCTACTGGCGAAAAAGTTTCATCATAATCAACACCTTGAGTCTGCCTGAAACCTTTTGCTACAAGTCTTGCTTTAAAAGTATGCACTTTGCCATCCATGTCAGTTTTCTTCTTGAAAACCCATTTACATCCAATGGTCTTACCACCTTCAGGTAAATCAACTAAGTTCCAAACTTGGTTATCATACTTGGATTGCATCTCAGAGTTCATGACACTTAGCCATTTATCTAAGTCTGGTCCAGACATAGCCTCCTGATAAGTGGTGGGCTCATTTTGATCCATAAGCAACGCATCACGACTATCAGTAATGAGAAATCCGAATCTCTCTCGGCTCATGTCTTACCCTACCCGGTTACGTGGGCCTTGTGTCACTTGTGGAGGTTCAATGGTTCGAACGTTGTTGAACTTCCAGTAGCGGTTCAGTGTTTATCTGTGATTCTTGAACTTCTTCAAGATTTATTTCTCTCCCACTAGTGTCTTTTGAAATAAATTGTTTTTCCATAAAGGCACAATCCTGAGCAACAAACACTTTGTTCTCAGCGGGATTATAAAAGTAATATCCTTTTGTTTCCTTAGGATACCCCACAAATAAACACTTGTCAGATTTAGGTGCTAGTTTTTCTGAGACTTGTCGTTTTACGTAAGCCTCACAACCCCAAATCTTAAGGAAAGAAAAACTAGGTCTCTTCCCGTACCATATCTCATATGGTGTTTTATCAACCGCTTTAGAAGGAACTCGATTTAGAGTGAAAGCTACAATTTGTAATGCATAACCCCAAAAGGATAATGGAAGATCTGCATGACTCATCATAGATCGAACCATATCTAATAAGGTTCAATTTCTCCTTTCAGAAACTCCATTCCATTGTGGAGTTGTTGGTGGAGTCAATTGGGAGACAATCCCACAATTTCTAAGATGATCATCAAATTCTTGGCTCAAATATTCACCACATCGATCTGATCGAAGTGTTTTGATAGTTTTACCAAGTTGATTCTACACTTCATTTTGAAACGTCGAAACATCTCAAATGACTCAGCTTTATGTTTCATTAGATATACATAACCATATCTGCTGAAATCATCAGTAAATGTAATGAAATCGATAACCTCCTCTAGCCATTGTGTTTATAGGACCGCATACATCAGTATGTATTAGACCCAATAAATCACTTGCCCTTTCACTGTGTCCAGTAAAGGGACTTTTAGTCATCTTGCCTAGTAAACAAGATACGCACGTTTCATATGTTTCTAAATCAAATGAATCTAGAAGTCCATCTTTATGGAGCTTCGTTATGCGTTTCTCATTTATGTGCCCGAGACGACAATGCCAAAGATAGGTTTGATTACAGAAATGACAATTTCCTTCCTTTTCTTTTGGGTGTTTTGAAGCGAGAAGAGGCGGGGCTTGACTTGTTCCATAGGCTTTGCGGATGCAAAGAATGGCCTTGGCAACTCTAGCCTTTGCCTTTGCCTTTCTTCTTCATTCCCTTTCCCTTTTGGACCATCAACACATTACTAGAGGGTTTCTTGATATTTTGTTCGGCAGTTTTGAGCATCAAATGCAACTCTGAAATTGATTTCTCCATATTATTCATATTGTAGTTCATCACAAATTGTGAGTAACTCTCTGGTAATGAATTCAGGATCAAATCCGTAGCCAACTCTTGGCTTATGGGAAATCCGAGTCTATCAAGCTGGTCAACATAGCCCTTCATCTTCAGAACATGAGGACTAACTGGCGCACCCTCAATCATCTTGCAAGAATGTAGGTTCTTGACTGTCTCGAACCTTTCTTGCCTAGCTTGCTGTTGGAACATTTCCTTCAGCGTTATAGCCATGTCGTAGGCTTCCATTAGTTCCATGTCCTTCTTAAGTTCAGGAACCATAGTTGCCGGCATAATACATGCAACATCCGTAGAATCGTTGACATGCTTATTATGCGCATCCTTCACTGCTTTCGTAGCATTGGCTCGTGGGACCTCAGGGATTGGAGCATCCAGGACATACAACTTGCGTTCATGTTTGAGAACGATTCTCAAGTTTCTGAACCAGTCAAGAAAGTTAGTCCCAGATAGCTTATCCTTCTCAAGGATAGATCGCAGTGACAGTGGATTATTGTTACTTGAAGAGGCCATTGATCTTCAATAAAGATTATGCAAAGTTTATTTTAGTATAGAGGAATAGACTCCCACTAAATTAACAACCCTCCTAAAACATACTGTTTATTTAGGGGACTAAAATCCATATTTCACCTAATTCTATGACAAACTATGGCATGAAACACAGAGAACTAGATTATTTAGGTAGGTAACAGTTACTAATTACATCTTATGTAATTTTAGATACTTTTATGAGATACGAGACATCTTATGTCTTAGCATGTTTTTATCTCATCATGTGCCTAAAGCTCAAAACTATTTTGATAGCTTTATTAAGTCGGACCATTTTAAACATTTAGGTAACTCTTACCCAACTTGTCTCACCAAGATAACACAATACACCCAGCTATGGCTGAAACTATATTAGTGTGATCGATGCCTTTGACAAGTGTTTAAAATGGATGGCACGAGACTTAAAAATTTAATAGAGGGATTTTATTCAGTTTTAGTGATTTTTATGTAAACAATGAAATATCATATATTCTATTGATTTGTTCAATCACTAAACAATTTGGAAATTTTTATACTGTTCACTAATAAAAGAATTTCCGTGCGCTAGGATTAGTTAGATGGTGGTCCCGCTAATAAAACAATTTTCGTGCGCTAGGAGACGAATCTCAATTCCGAAAATTAAAATTCGCTATAGAAAGTCATATTTTTCGCTGATTTTTATTATCCTAAATTAACCCCTTAATTTATCCGAAATTAAGTCAATTAAAACATTTTAATTAACCCGGGCCCACATCTAACTAATCATCTTATTCTAATCCAATTAGGATTTAAGATATTTGAATCCTAGTATATCACCAATAACAAGATTCTTGATATTTATCTCCTATCCAATAGGGATAACGAAACCGATTTTGTTTTTATCTCCTAATCTAATTTGTTATCTATCTTATCAAATAGAAACTTCATAACAGAATAGATATAACAAGATAAATAAATAATTTCGAAAATTAATTATTTATTTTGGATTTAAGATATTTGAATCCTAGTATATCACAAATAACAAGATTCTTGATATTTATCTCCTATCCAATAGGGATAACGAAACCGATTTTGCTTATATCTCCTAATCTAATTTGTTAGCTATCTTTATCAAATAGAAACTTCATAACGGAATAGATATAACAAGATAAATAAATAATTTCAAAAATTAATTATTTTGCAATTTCGGTCCTCATCCAAATAATCACAAACATGTAATTGAATCATGAACTACTATCACAATCGAACCTAATGGTGTCATGGATCACATAACACGAAACTCAATTCATTAAAATTATTCGAATCAAGCTAACATGGTTACTAGCATGTACGAAACTAATTTCAATTAAATCACGAATATATGTATCATATACACAAAACATGATAATAAATCTCACAGAAAACTTATGTATATCACATATACATCAACTATTAACATCCTATCATGCACGGATGGACTGTTACGGTAAGAGGATAGAGTTTCGTATTCCTGGAATACTGGAGTTCGTATTACTTGGATCGACAACTTATTTACCCATCACGAGAGGCCGAATAGCTACAACGCAGGAAATGAAGGCGTTTGCGGCGATAGTTTGAGCCAGAGGTTCGGACGGAGGTCCGGATTCAGGACGTTCGGATAGTTAAGGATTTTGTCGATGTATTTCCAGATGATTTACCCGGATTACCACCACCACGAGCTGTTGAGCTCATAATCGAGCTGATACCAGGGACGTAGTGGATTGCCAGTCGACCTTACCGGATGGCACCAGCGGAGCAGGAGGAGGTGAGACGACAGTTGGATGAGCTGTTGGAGAAGGGTTTCATTCACCCTAGTATGTCACCTTGGGGAGCTCTAGTAATGTTTGTGAAAAAGAAAGATAGTACGATGAGGATGTGCATCGACTATAGGAAGCTGAATCAGGTAACTTTGAGTAACCGTTACCCACTTCCTAGGATTGATGATCTGTTTGATCAACTGAAGGGTGTCAGATCCTTCTCGAAGATTGACCTTCGCTCAGGTTATCACCAATTGAGGATTCGAGAAGATGATATCCAAAAAACTGCTTTCAGCACGAGATACGGGTTATTCGAGTTCACAGTCATGCCGTTTGGGCTGACGAACGCTCCAGCAATTTTCATGGACCTGATGCACAGGGTCATGAGGCCATATTTGGACAGATTTGTCATCGTGTTCATCGACGATATCTTGATCTATAGCAGGACTCGTGAGGATCACGAGGGACATTTTATGACAGTTTTGACGACACTGAGAGAGCACCGACTGTACGCCAAGTTTAGCAAGTGTGACTTTTGGCTAAGTGCGGTGAGATTCTTAGGCCATGTCATCAGTAAGCAGGGTATCTCAGTGGATTCAGAAAAGATTAGGGCGATCATTGATTGGAAGACGCCTGAGTCTGTGGCCAATATACGGAGTTCCCTTGGACTGGCCGGATACTACCGGCGATTTGTGCATGATCTTTCCTCGATCGCAACGCCGATGACGAGACTGACTAAGAAAGACGTCAGATTTTACTGGTCAGATGAGTGTGAGCATGCCTTTTGTTAATTGAAGCGGAGATTGACATCTGCACCAGTATTGACATTGCTGGAGCCGGGCAAGACCTTAACAATATATACAGATGTGTCGGACATTGGTCTTGGATGTGTGTTGATGCAGGATGGTAGACCAATTGCCTATCTTTCCAGACGGTTGAGACCCCACGAGGGAATTATCCAGTGCACGACCTGGAGCTTGCAGCGGTCGTCTTTGCACTGAAGGCTTGGAGGCACTATCTCTATGGAGAGCGATTCGTGTTGTATACAAATCACCAGAGTTTACGTTACATCTTCACTCAAAGGGATCTGAATATGCGCCAGCGGAGATGGTTGGAGTTGCTGAAGGACTACGACTTCGCTATTGAGTATCACCCTGGCAAAGCGAACGTCGTAGCATACGCATTGAGCATGAGTGGACTCGACAGTCAGACTGTTTTGCAGTAGATGACACATGAGCATGACTTATTATAGGCAGCATCAGTTATGTGCATGACCGAGTTGTCGACTACGGAGAAACAACACATTTGTTGTCAGATGAGGATACCGACCATATCGATTGAACGGGTTGCCGAGTGTCAGAGGGCTGATGGGCTCTATGAACGGGTCAGTGGTCTGTCACGGAATCCGGAATGCATTGATCGAACATAAACCACAGATCGGTGTTTGAGATACCGAGGGAGATTGTGGATACCTGCGAATGAGGAGATACGGGACGGAATTCTGGAGGATGCACACCGGTCTCGTTACATAGTTCATCCTGGTCGGACCAATATGTACCATGATTTGAGGCGACTATCTGGTGGCCAAGGATGAAGGCTGACGTTGGTGCGTACGTTAGGAGTTGTCACATTTGCCAGCAGGTGAAGGCTGAGCACAGGAGACCCGATGGATTATTACAGCCGTTGCCCATTCCACAGTGGAAATGAGAACATGTCACTATGGATTTCGTTAGTGGGCTACCCCAGACATCGAGGCGTCACGATGCAGTTTGGGTAGTGATTGATAGACTGACGAAGTCGGCTCGTTTTATTCTAATCTCGATGAAATACACGTTTCCCCAGCTGAGCATATTGTTTGAGCATGAGATTATTAGACTTCATGGGGTGCCGGTCTCCATTATGTCAGACAAAAATCCCAGATTGACCTCAAAACTATGGGAGGCAATGCAGGAACAGTTTGGCACCAGGTTGCAGTTTAGTACGGCTTATCATCCTCAGACTGACGGACAGTCAGAGCGACTAATCCATATTTTGTAGGATATGCTCAGGGCTTGTATATTACAGGTTGAGAGTTCGTGGGAGGATTATCTGCCTCTGTGTGAGTTTGCATACAATAACAGTTATCAGGCGAGCATTGGCATGCCACCATTTGAGGCACTGTATGGGAGGCCCCGTAGATCACCTGCGTGTTGGGCAGAGCCGCAAGATACAGTGACAGTAGGGCCTGAGATAGTAGTTGATCACACAGAGAAAATTCGACAAAATCTTCAGAAGCTGCGAGCTGCACAAGATAGACAGAAGAAATACGCTAATAGGTATCGCGAGGGTCTGAGCTTGACGAGGGCGATATGGTGTATCTGAAGGTTTCTCATTGGAAAGGTCAATAGAGATTTGACATTAAGTGACTATAAGTCAACAAAACTTATCTCTCCACCACCTTTTCTCTCACTCACATTTCCCACTCACACAACCGAAATTGAGAGGCCGAGAGGAATAAGAAGAAATGGAGAGGAGAAGGAGGAGGAGAAGAAGAAGCCAAGAAGGAGAGCTCGAGGAAGTCGAATTGAAGGTGAGTTTGTTGTTGTGATTTTTGTTGATGAATTTGGTTGAAATTGTGGTTGTTGAAATGGTTGTTGTTGTTGTTGGATCGCCTATTGATGGAGGAAAAAAAATGTTGGCGATCGAACCAGGGAAGCCCCTGGTTCGATCGCATGGAAGCACGCGCGCAAGCGCCCAACTGGGGCGGGTCAGAATTGGCCAGGCTCGGCCCATGGGGCGAGCCAGGACCAATTCTGGTTCAAGGTCGGGTCTGACCCGTTTGGGTCGAAGCGACCCAAACCAATAAGAAAAAAAAAAGAAAAAATTTGGAAAAAATTGGGAAAATTCCGAAAAAATTATATTTCCATAAAATAAGTAAAAAATGATGAATTTCTATGAAAAATAAAATATTTGGAAACTTTGGACGCTACTTTTGCGGGGTTTTTGCTTCGAAAAGCGCGAATTGGGCAATTTGGCCTAAAATTTTAGAAATTGGTCGTAAATTGTAATGCTAAATCAGAATTATTGATAAATGGACATAGGTGGACACAGGTGATCAATTGGCGACCAAGGACTCAGTGGACTTGGACTCAGGGATTGATTACGGGGTATTGGAGTGCGTTGTGAGGTTTGTAAAACCCAATTGAAAAACTCTGAGTATTTATTTCGCTTTGTATTTCCATTCATTTCCAGTATTCCTTATGGTATTTATTACATCTATTTCTTGTCATTGTTTAGACGGTTGGTTGAGTTACTCCCACCGGATTTTTCGTTGTGTGTCTATGCATTTTAGACCATAAAATGTGTATCAGGAGTTCTCGGTGGATAACGATCCGAGCTAATGAAATGCTACATGTGTCGGTGCGTCGTAGGTCTACGCCGGCCACCGAGAGGGACCAGGTGATAGCTAGTTGGGTGCGCCCACTAGTAAGATCCTGGAAGGGAATTCCGAAGTATGGTTTAGTCTGACTGGAACATGCACATACATTTGCACTTTATTGTTATCTATGCATGCGATGTTCTAAATACAATTGCCTGTTTACATTTCGCATGTTTATTTAACATTATTTATTAAATTTCATTTATTTGAATGCTTAGGGGAGTTCCTTGGGTTTTACTTACTAGACTCGTCATCCATTTTCTTCTGTGATGATTGAGTGCACATCCGAGTACAAGTAAGGGCAAGGGGATCTTAGGCAATACCTTTGACTGCCTGCTGTGGAAGACTACTTGTACATGTATTTGTTTTTGATATTTTGATTTCTTTTGGGAACTGGGGAGTATCTTGACATTGTACATGTAGATACTTTATATGGTATAGTCGTCTATCTCTATACCGAATACTTTTCAGGGTTTTTCCACAAAAGGATTTGTTTAATTGATTATTAATATTTCTTGAATTAATGGTATAAAGTACGACTTCCGCTGAAAATGTCACGTATACGCTGTACACACACGTGGATACGAATTTTAAGACAAAAAAAGGACGGGCAGGTGCCGTACACGTGTAGTTGGGCAAGCTGGCAAGGAGTACACGGAGACACGCCACCCCGGGGTGGCGAGGGCCACCAAAAATGGGATGGAGGCAAGGATGGAGAAAAATTCTTATACTCATGCATGGATGGGGATGAGGATGGGAGAGAAACATATCTGCGGGGTTCCTTGTAGGGAATTCCTATTGGAGAAACCCCCATTGCAGATCCCAATTGTAGAATCCTCATTGGGGATCCCCATTGATAATGTAATGGCCCAATATTTATTGACGCCGCTATTTCGTTTAATTTCAGACTCAAGCGCCAGTTCAGGCCTACATGGACGCCTCGAATAGGCTAGGCACGCTTGATTGGGCATAAATCGTTATTTTTGTTTGCTGGTTGCATAATTGCGATACTAGTTATTATGTATTTCATAATTCATCGCATGTGTGTATTTATATTGCCATAAAGTGTGAGATTGTGGGACGGGTAAACGCCTCGTAAAACATGTCGACACATGTACTGGGTAGGCGTACTATGGGTACACTAAGTGTTATAATGCTAAATTAAATAAAATAACTAGAACAAATGTGAATATGACATAAAATAGATAAGAAAATTTTAGGCTATGTCATAATAATCGAGCACATCAAGGATTGACATGCCTCAGGATGCGTGCCGAGATGAGGGGCACTGGGTGGCGAGTAATTGGGTTATAGGGGAAGTGGTAATACACCAATTTAATTATGACCCTAAATAGCCTACATATGTATAAAAGTGTCTAAGTTAAATTAATTGAATCAATTTATTACAAATGCCTATAATTAGATGGAAAAATTGATGTCATAGATTTGCCTCAAAATTTGCACGAGAACAGAATCCAAGGACATTTGAATTGGGAGTTGGTGTCAACACGATGGAAGTTAGTGAAGTATGAGTTAATAAGGACCATTAGATTGACCTTGAGGTACGTGAACACAATCGATTCTAACATAACCTATATATAGCTAAGTTAGTGGGAAATATCTTCATGCAATAATAAGAAAGTTTGTTCTTGGGCTAGAGTGCTGAAAAACTCAGCAAGAACTAGGAGGAATGAAGGCTATCTACTAGAGGAATCAAACTAGAAATATCAAATTCAAAAGTTCATCATCTAGGTAAAAAAACCCAATCTTTACTTGCTTAAATTTATCAAAAATATGTACATTGAAACTCAAGTTTATGGGGTTTTGCGCAAAAATGAATTTCAAAGATTAAGCTACTATTTTTTTTTCTAAATTAGTGTTTTAAACTTATTTTGATGATCAATAATGGTTTCAAACTAGTTTTGGCAAGAAATTGGGTTTTATGAGTTCTTAATGCATGCATGTTAGTTCCTAGCAAATTTCTTGACCTAACTTCTGTAAATTGAACATAACTCTCTCATACTAACTCTAAATTGGGCGAATCATATGCCGTTGGAAAGCTTACTTAGAGATCTACAACTTTTGTCGTCGAAGAAATTTCGAAACTCAAACTCGTTCTAGCTTAAAAATGCTTCGCAAGTAGGCAGTTGAAATGCTATTACAGAATTTTTAAAATAAACTTTGACTAGGCGTAAGTCTCTCTCAATTCTTATTGGATTGAGCTCGTCTTTTAGTATGTTGTTGTTGGGTATGTTAGCAGCCTTAAAACAAAAAATTATAATTTGTGGAGCTGTACATTTGGAGAAGTGATTTATACAAGATTTATGGTCGGATTTCATTCCAATTTGAGCTATTTTGGTAGGAGTTCGATATCTTTTTCATTTTATATCAAAATTTTCCAAACCAAACCTTTTCGGAAAACTAAGACATATAGCAAAAACTTTTCTATTAAGTGTCTTCAATGATTTGAAATTTATAAGATAAAATCCGAACCTATATCTATTATAAAACATATGATTCTTGGCTATATTAATTGTCATGAAACAACATAAACCTTTTAATTGAAATGTATTTTTAAATATAAGAACATTATTTATTTGGACTTTAAGAACAATACATTCCTTCTCTGCTTCTTCAGAAACTCACGAGTTATTGAATATCTCGGTCTTGACATTTCTTCTAAACTTTCGTTGCACCCTATTTATCTAGAGCATCGCTATGAGCACCCCACCAATTACTGAAGACACCCCCATTTTAGGTTTTTTCCTACTCCAAATTGGACATCAATGGAAATGACACAATTGCCTCTTCATATAAATAAACCACACTACCACCAACACACATTCCATCCAATTTTGGGGCACCCCACCTCTACCCTCTATCATCTCCACCGAAACCCAAGTGTTCCATCGACGGTCATGCATCGATGCTTTCACGTTCACAACAGTTGATTGTGTGGAACAATCAATTTCAATCATATTAAGCTTTGAATCAACTGTTTTGGTGTGGCAAAGAGTGTGTTTGGAGTTTTGGTTTTCATTGTAGGATTTTCTAGATCTGGCCATTTCGAAGTGGTATTGAGCATCAAATGGACCAAGGTAACACAATGTGGTAGGAAGAGCTACAAGAATATATATTTTTGTTGTTGTTTTTTGTGAATTTTTTCAACTTTTAATAAGTCTCGGTAGGACAGGTCCGAGACTTATCAATAAGTCTCGATATGTAGTGGCAGAGACTTATCATTAAGTCTCGGTATGTGGTGACCGAGATCTGTTGTGACCGAGACTTATCGATAAGTTTCGGTTAGGCCTGAACGAAATTTCATTCATATTTTCGGCCCTGTGTGGCCGACAACCACGGGGTTCCTGAAAAAAAACCAAGAAAATGAACAATATATAAACAAGGCCACGACAACACATAAAATGCAACAACAATGAAGCGCTGCTCTCGCCGTCAAAACGCAACAACAACAACAACAACAACACACAAAACGCAAACGAGGCCGCCAAAAATCTCCTACGACTCCGTCTCGCTGTTCGCGCTGCTCTAGGGCCAGAAGAATTCCATGGCTGCGTTGGGGATAGGCGTCGGGTGTTGGGCGTTGGGGTGCGACTGTAAATGTGTGAGTGAGATGCTCAATTTCAAGAACATGGGGTATTATTGGCGTTTCACCCCAATTTTGTTGGGTACCTTTGGTAAACACTTGATGCCCTTTGTAATGTGGCACCTTCAGTAATGGGTGGGGTGCCCATAGCGGGGCTTAAACAGTTGTTTCAACGTCAACCACGTGAGCGGGACTTAGCAAAAGACATTTCTTCCTCTCCACCAATAGGTCTGTCTCTTCAAATCTGATTACGCTCAGCTATGAGTCAGTTACACCCACTATCATTTCTCTCTCTTGATGTCATGTTGTGCTCTATGCACTCAACGTGAAAACTCTCTCAATCCACCTCCCCAATCGGATCAAAAGTTCATTTTCATTTTAATATATATGTCATCTACATTGTCGAGACAACATAGAGAGAGAGAGAGTTTCTATCTGTTGCAGTTTACGATGTGACGATATGTTCAAATTTTCATTTTCAGGTTTATTTTCTTTTTTATTAAAATAATTGGTGTATGTCTATTAATTTCTTATTAGCATTGTGTTTTGGCATTTTTCAGGCCCCATACCACTATGGGGACTGCAATGTTGCTTGTTCTATTTTGCATTTTACTCTATTTCGCTATATCATCCAAGTCTTCACCCTTGACGGTCAACACAATCAGAAGACAACTAACAGACATTCATCCTCTTGACTACAACCTTTCGACAAAAACTCAACATCTCTAACCTTTGTCAATAAATATGTTCTTTCTTTCTCACTACAGTATCTCATCGAAATTGCTCTCTTTCTCTATCGCAGGTATTCGCAAAAGTTTTAGTCGTTAGGTATAAATTGGTCCTATTTTATAGTTGATTGCTTTTTTTAGTCTATTTATTATTTTGTGATTGATCTACAGTCCATTATTTTTTTAATGTTGTGTTATTGCAATGGATATGTTTGGTTCAATTAGTTGGGATTGGTTGGTTTAAAGTTGTTTTATTGTTTCATTGGTCTTTTTGTTTGGAGTGGACATGAATTGTTTTATTTAATGCTTAAGAGAAATAATCATTGTTGTTTCATTACCTTAGTTCATTTTCTTTGGTCTTCATGCTGCTATTTCCAAGCATTTTCTTCAGTTTTGGTCTTTCTCACACGTAATGTATGAATTCTTCTAAACTTGCATTGATTGTTGTCTTTATTTTAACGATAGACTACGTGCATAATCTTATTGTGGAATTAATTAGTTTGAGGTTCTAATATGAAAAACAAAAGTACCTTTTTAACTTCCTTTTCTGATAAAAAAAAGATTAAGTTCCTAAACACAAGCATTATTTTTTCTTCAATAATATTCCTAATTGTTTAAACATTTAAGTCTATCTCCATTATCTTGATGTTAAATTATGAGAATTTTGTTTATTTGCTACCATTTCAATTTTCATTACTTTTTATGATCAACTTCTCTTACTAGAATCTATAATTTGAAACAGTCATTTTAATACATATAATCATGAAAATAATCTAGTATAGATTTGGTTTGTTTTAAGCTGTTAACTTGTATCATTTACTGCTTAGCTGTATTGTTGTGGACTACATGTAATGATTATTGAATTCAGTTTTAGTTTTGGATCTACTTGCATGGTTAGTTGAATAAGATAACTAAGATGTTGTGTGTGTTTTTTGGATTGCATGAGGTTGAATGACTACTTCATAAGAATAGAGCAATGTGATGAACATTTTGAACTGTCAGAATCCAATATAGAAATTAAAACCCTGTAATTAATGTAATTGAGTATGTGTTGGGTTTTGGGGTTCATACGCAGCGGAAAATTCGAAACAATTTTGAAAAACCCAATCGAAAATAAGTTCTATTAAACTAGATCTACACAAGTTAAACCTTACCTTAATCCGTGATTTCCTTATCTGATTGTTCGATTTTCAAGACGTTCAAGTGCACATCCTCTATCAGAAATCTACATACGAACTGTGACCATAATTTAGGGTACTAGTCCCAAGAAAGATAGAAAACGTTTTTCTTTTCTCTCCTAAAATCTAGAGAACTAGAAATTTGCAGAAACGAAAATCTTATTTCGTTTTAAGGTTTCACCCTCTATTTATATGTGTAGATAAGTTCTCACTTAAAATCCTACTCCTAATACAACTATAGTATTTAGGCATTTTAAGTAAATTGCACATACGCCTTTATTAATAAGTTATCATATAACAAATCCTAAGGGCTTTTATGTCATGAATTCGTTACTCTGGACCAGTTGAAATTGTGCAAAGCCATTCTTTGTGTGCAACTCAATAGGTTCAGTGATGTTGGCAGTGAACCAAAACTATTTTTGGTATACAAATCATAAGCGACCTCTAGCAACGCATTACGACTACCCCAAGTAGCATGAATATCAAAATCGATGCAACCAAATGAAAAACATATATCATATTCTTTTGTCGTGCGATATCCTTTAATTAAATATAAGGCATGAAAAATCACCCTTAATGTTCAATCACACTAATCTCGATCTTTAGGTAAACTGAAAATATCTAAGTGACATTGATCATATCAATTCATATGGACTTGGCTATTATCAGTCTATCATATCGAGGGATCCATTGATATCTCTTTCTATATGAGAGCGATAAATTCTATCTTGATTACACACCTTCACATATTATACATGGTAACCAATCGCAATCTTTAAAATCGTCCGGTTAAAGACAACGTTTGATTGTGTCAAATTACCATGCTCATAATATTGAAGTCTATAGTAATCTCAAGTCGAAGGACTAAATGATATACCTATCATGAGTAACTCCTATGACTAAATCCATGTGGTGTTCTCATAGCAGGTCGGTCCAGTACCTTATTCCCTAACAAAAATTCATGATCTTGATTCGTATCTCTATACGCATGATCATCACATGACCATCAATCAAGATTCACACTAGTCTTAATTCATTATAGTTCCTAGTATAATGACCGACTAGGGACATTTAGGATATTTCAACAAATACCCTTGGATCTTACTATAAGATAAACATACAATTACTTATAATAAAATAGCAAATGAAAACCTAAATTTTATTAGCTAAAATTATAAGATAAATAATGTTTGTAGATTGACCTAGAGCAAATGCCCCAACACTATGTGATGTTCATGTTTACGTGTTCTTTCTCTTTTATGACTGAATAGCTAGGGCTTTCCTTTGTATATTTATTACATGTTATCTTAGGGTGTCTACCCGAAAGTCATTTAACTGACATGGTTGTGAATACGAAAGTTTGTCTCTAGAGAGCTTTTGTTTTCATACCTTAAATAATGATTCATATTTTGGAGTTGTTATGGAGATTGTATGGAATTGTTAAATGACATGGGGTCCTATTTGGTTTGTTTTGTTCTTAGATTAGCGAATATAGTGGCCCATAGCATTGTGAAGGTAGCTTGTTCTTTGCCTAGTCAGAATGAGATTCTGACTAGTGTGATGTATCCTCTTTCATTTCAAATGTATTGTTTTATGATTTGGAATAAAGCTTTATCGATCTTTATTTGCTTAACAACTTGGAGTAGTTTATAGTATATTTCATTAAGGTCATTCATTTGGCACTATGAGATGGTTAACATAGCTGCACATGACTTGTTTGAGGATAAAATTTAAACTAAATTAAATCTAAGAAAAATTTGAGGACTCTATAATCAATCATAGAAAATTTTATTGGCACTTTTTTTCCTTTGTTCATGTTTATAATATTATAATTTAAATGCAATGGTGCTTTTAGTCTTGGGAATTATAATAGAAAAAAGTTTCAGATAATCAAATGAAGAATATAAGGTCGGCGTTAAGTGACAGACAATCTCATTACTTTTTTTATGAGTAAGACATTCAATCTTACATATATCGTAAATAACACATCCTAAATGCAATGGTACTTATATTATTGGGAATTACAATAAAAAATCCTTCAGATGATGAATGGAATGAAGAATATAAGGTCGGCGTTAAGTGACAGTCAATCTCATAAATTTTTTTGGTGAGTAACACATGCAATCTTACATATGATGTAATAACATACCCTAAATAGTACCATGATATAGTACATTAATGTTTTGTGCTTTTCTCAAATGTTCGTTGAACTCTTTTGTTCAACTTTTTGATTAATATAACTTTTAGCATCACCTAGGCACCTAGACTAGGCGGGTCTTAACCGTTTAACATGGCCTAACCGCCTTGAAAAAATTGATATTTCTATTGATTTATGTAATTAAAGTTGCATATTGAAAACATAGAAGTAGAGCTACTGGTTATGAAATAAAGAATTGCTACTGATCTTTAGCGTATATTTACTAATAATAATATTATAAAAGTAAAGTTTTAGCAAGGTCAACCAAAGCTTGAAGAATTGACTTGTTTGTTATCTTTGTCCTTTTGGTTTAAGTGTACTGAGGAAATTGTTAAAAGGGTCAAAGGTCAAACTCTAGATATAGAAGCCTTTTGGAAGTCTTCACCTCAAAATCTTATAGCTTTAAACTGTAAATTAAATCGTATTTTACTAATTTTTAAGAGATATTCGTATAAAATGTTCTAAAAGCATAAAAGGTTAAATAGTCCGTTGTTTTCTTTCCCTACAAATAAATCCATTGTAGATGTCTTCCTCTCTGATCTTGATAAGCATAAATCGATCTTCTTTTCTAATGATTACTCATAAATGTTTATTGTATAGAAAGGCCTTTGGAATGCTAAATTTTTACATCTTTTAGAGTAGATGTAGCATGTTTAATTTATTAATCTTATAGATGATTTGAGGATTATCCTTTTATTTTTATGTGAGATTTTTTTTGTCTATTCGTTTTAACAGATAAAGTACTAGAATAAGACTATGTGAGCTATTTTTTAGAGGGAGAGTTGGATTTAAAAGAACTCTCATTGCAATCAAGGAAGATAAGGAGTCTGCATAGGCATTTTGTCAATAATTATGATTGTAAAATCTCTCTACATCATATAAATATTGGTCCCTCTTTTGGGATTTTGTATGATGCAACAAAAAGCTTGTTTTTGATGTACCTCTTTTGTAGGAAGCCTAGAGTACCTTCTACTTGGTTCATTTCATGTTTTCTGTTAATTGAGAATTCTTTTCAATTTTGGTTGATTTACTAGAGCAATTTCTTTGCATATTTAGTGTTTAATAGAGTAGAAAATGTGAAACATAATGTTTTGATGAGTGATTGAGTAATTTTTGAAATGCCGTTCTTGTTGAGTGGAATAAAGAAACAAGGGCTTAATCAACACTAATGTGTCGACTAGATATAAAGTTGTAATTGGGATTGTAGAGGAAGTTACATAAAGCCTTCTAACATTCTTCTCTTTTTTAGGAAGTCACCAAAGGTGAAAGGGACGATGCTTTTCGATTACTTCTTTTTTCTTCTTGGTTGTCATAACTTATTTGAATTGAGTTTCAACTATATCATTTAGTATCATTGGTTTTTGATGTTTGGTGGGTTTAATGGCGTATTCCTTTCTTTTTGGTTTAGCTACATCGACAAATTCATCTTTAGTTCCTTTGTAGAATTGACAAAGGAATATTTGGGTATGATATTAATGTAGTAACACTTTGCTGCCTTTTTTTTTAGTAGTTAGGAACTTAGGATTGATAGGGGTATCATTTAGAGGCTAAATTTTTTTCAAGTCCCGAATTTCAGTTATTTAATTAGCTAGCTTTTTGGAATATTTTCAATATGGGAAAATGTCAGTGTAACATATGAACAAGTTTTTGAAGTAGTTCTACTGATTTTGCGTGATCGCTCCACAAACATTCACTCTCTCTTTAACAAAGACTTGGGTAGTTCATCTTACAATGGTACCAAGTAGAAATATTTGGGTATGATATTAATGTAGTCACACTCTCTCCCAAACTTGATTGCGCCACTCACACTCCCTCCTTTTTTAATATGTACTTTAACATTTTATCAACTTAAGATATATATAAATAGATATGTATTACACTAGCATTCATTTACAACTTGTTCATTTTTCAAAAGAAAAAAACTACATTTAAATTATAATTTTGATTTTTCTTTTTAAATTGTTAGAAACATGCGTAATACATACCTGAAACTAATATATACAAAGGAATTGTTTTTGTGAGAAGGTCTCATAATGCGATACGTGACATATGAGAAGCTCTCACAGATTGACACGTGGCATGATAATGTCACAGTTTCTATTTTGTTATTTTAGGTTATTATTTAGGCTTAATTGGCAAATATATCCTAACGTTTCAAGATTTTTGTAAAAATATCTTACCGTTTCGATTTTTGCAAATATATCCCAATCTTTTAGTTTCATGCAAATTGTATCCTTATTTGTAATTATTATATATCAAACCACAATCACAGTGATGAATGTTCACTAGATTACATGCCAATTGCATTTATATGAAATAATATTCCCAATTGTATGCATAATTTATTATATTTTAAGTATAATTCACTAATAAAAAGGAAGTGAGGATACAATTTACAAAAAATCAAAAGGTTAAGATATTTTTGCCAAAATTCAAATGTTATGATATTTTTGCAAAAACTTTGAAACGTTAGGATATATTTGCCTATTAAGCCTATTATTTATTACACGTGACATATTTTTATGTAGATGTTTTTTTCTTATTTTTTAGGTATATAATATACATTTAATTCGGTTTCATATAATATTTTGATACTTTATCTTGTCCAATTGCAAAGCTCGGGATGTCTACTAGTATCCAAAAAAAAAGGTCTGCTATGCCGTTTCAATACTTTCGCTGAATTAAGAAAATATTACTGTATTTCATTATTAAACAACGAACTAAGTTGTGGTCGGATTCTTACTATATGCATGTATTGATCGACGCCTCCCTCGACCGGAGATTTAATGACCATGGCCTTTATAAGTTGTGTGTGTCTGAGAGAGGCCGATTGTGGGTGGTACCTTTTTGTGTGTGTGTGTTCGTTTGCAATCCACTAGTGTGTGTTTGTGTTTTTTTCATTTTCTTATTTTTTTATTTAAATATTATTGTATACTTGACAATAATTGGAATTTTTATTTGATTTTTATTTTACAAAGAAAAGGATTTGAGGATCAAAGTAGGAGCACCACACTCACTAATCAAATTGTAAGAATAATAAATGTTTTATTTTATATAGTGATCACAACATTTTATCATAAAGGAATGATGTACACTTTAACGAACTATTAGTTATTATGTTTGACTTGAAAAAAAAAATTGTTACATAAACAACTAAGTTTAAATTAATACAATGTGCAACATTAATTAAGTCCTATGACAATATGTACCCTCTCATGCATCTGATTAAATGATGAGAGGGAGTTTCCTGGCACGCCGTATGCATATATGCAGGGTGGACCCCAAGCAGGGGTTGGTGGACCCTAAGTAGGGGTTGGTAGAGCGATGGCTTGGGGGTTTTTTACTTGATTAGTACACCTAGGAAAGAATTTTATCAACCCAACACATCTTCAAAACTTATTCCCCAACTAACACATTTTTTGCCCCGTCAGCGCCACCTCACTGCCACGTTGACAAAACGTGACCCCAGTCACGTTTTGCCCCCCCAAATCTCTCTCCCCCCCCCCCCCCCACCCCCACCCCCCCCCTGCACAAACCCTAGTCCCCCAACCCCGCTGCGCGCGCCGCTGCTTGCCGCCAGCCGCCGCCATGCTTGCCACCTGCTTGCTTGCCGGTGATCCCGCTCCTCGCTCCACTTGCGCCACTGCTGCCGCTGCCGTCGGCCGCCATCGTCCCCCACGCTACCATGGCTCATGCTCTCGCGCCAACCGCCAGCGCTCCTGCTCCCACTGTGCCGCTCTGCTCCCACCGCGACCACCGTTCCGCTCCGTCGCCCGCCCCGCCGCTCCGCTCTCGCCAACCGCGGCGGCTCTTGCTCCGCCCGCCGCGAATCGTGACTGGAGGCGATGACCGAACCGGCGGGAGACGCGATCCGCGGCGGGCGGCGGCGAGCGGGAGAAGCGAGCGACGTTGCGGGAGCGGAGCGGAACTGCCGCAGTGGAGCAGAGCGGCGCACGGGCAGCGGGGGACGATGGCAGGCGGCAGCGGCAGCAGGCGGCGCGGGAGCGGATCACCGACGCAGAAGCAAGCAGCGGCCCGGCGGCGTCGGTCGCGGCGCAGCAGCGGCGCAGCGGCGGAGTTGGGGGACTAGGGTTTGTGCAGGGGTGGGGGTGGGGGGCAAAACGTGACTTGGGGTCACGTTTTGTCAACGCAGTGAGGTGGCGCTGACGGGGCAAAAAATGTGTTAGTTGGGGAATAAGTTTTGAAGATGTGTTGGGTTAATAAAAATTTTTCCTAGGTGTACTAATCAAGTAAAAAACCCGATGGCTTGGGGCCCCTACTTTTTGGGCGCCCCACTTTTAATGATTTTTAATATATATAGTATATATTTGCACAACTTTTTTATATAAATTATAAAAACTAAATAAAACAAAAAAAAGAAAGAACTTTCACATAATAACATGTACATTTAAGAAACTTTCATTAGAAGCATATCAAATTTTTTTTAGAAAAATGAATTAAAAAAAACCCTTTTCGAAAAAATAAATCATTAAGTTAGCAATTTAGCAATTTAGAAAAGGAAATTTATTTTATCAAAGTTCAAATCAATTTTTTATTTTCTTTTCTTTAATCTCACAAATTGAATGTGATAGATTCGGAGTTTTACGAATATCTTTTTTCATCTCTAACTTGTGCGTATTAATTTAATTAACTTTAATAATTTTTTTATCTTATTAAATATCGTTTTTACTAAGTTGAATTTACTCTATTGCTAAAAAAACCTCTTTTTAATTGATTTTAACTAAACTACTCTATTCTATCAAATCAATGTAAATTAACTTGTATTCTAATAATGAGAAAACTCTTAGTTCACAACTTTAACTAGGTAATGAATTACTATGCTTTCCATATCTCAAACTTCCTTTTATCTTCATTATGTGTGTGCAATACTTAATTAGAATAGACAAATTTCCTTTATATTCACTTCAACTCACTGTCGTGGTCGAAAAGATCCTAATGTGCAAACTAGAACTCCGCCTATCGGTGTGAATAACATAAGTCTCACATAGTATTAAGTTCCAAATCTTTAGACTCATAACCACTAAGTTTACGATCCGTGCCTCCTAATCAATAACTATCTATCGATATTATATATTTTACTGTTGTATTGTCCATATCCGGCTTAAAAGCTCCAATGACCATGGTAACTCCCAAAACCTCTAATCAACAAACATGTGATCAAGATGTTCATAACATTACGTATATAATCAATACAAATTATAATCATTGCACTTTTTATCATTATAATCAACTCATACTTCCTTTAGCATAATATTCATATAATAGGATCCATTGATCCCTAAGATAAACAAACTATTCATTATTGAAATCAACACACAAATCATGATATTCATTGCAATCAAAGATTAATTCAAATAACCTTAATTAAATCAAAGAACAATACCGAATAACCACATGTGGAGACTTCAATGTCTTCTCTTTCAAAACTCTTCTCAATACTAAAAAAACAACTAAAACTATACTAATCTATTGTAATGGTGATAATTGGTGAGTTTACCATGTTCTAATACCTATTTATACTCATAACACTCCTAATAATACAATTAAGAACTGTAATTAACAATTCCAAACGAACTAGAACTCCAAAACTTTATATTTTTATTTCCCAGCGTTGTCTGCAAGTAATATGCGCTGTCAGCAAGTAATCCACGTTGTCCGTGCTGCCACATCTTCGAGTTTTGTGTATGTATTTTCTCTTCACAGTTGGCTAGGTGCCCAATGTGTAATGACCCGGCGCCGTGTGTGTTACCCCACAACTCTGCCACCGCGTCAAGTTTGCTGCACTTATTTTTTGGTCTCCAAGCTTTGTCAACACCTTGCCCATGCCTTGTGCTCTCTTCCTATGGCATCAAGTGCACTCTCCATGACATCAAGTGTACTCTCCATGACATCAAGTGTGTATTTGTGTTTTTTCTCCTCACTTATTCATGAAATCACTTATTTGTCTCATTTATACCTTGTATACTTGAAAACACATAAATACCATCAATTAGATCTCATTTCGGGATATTTAGTCCAATTTTACTATTAAACTAACCCTATATATATGTCCAATTAATCACATATCAAATACCCCCAAATTAGAATCTTGCACGTCCCGAGCAAAAATGTATTCTACTAAGTACTTTTACTACTATGCTGATGCTGCTGCTACTACTACTTATAGTCCTTACTCATTTTACGTAGTTCATGGAGTATCCTTTAATTCAAATAAGTTCAAGTTAATAATCCAATTAAGAGTTTTTCTTCAATAAAAAACTATTATTTTCAAAATACGTAGCTCTAACAAAACATATAGTTTATTTTTGAAACTCAAAAGTAGTTCACAACAAAAACTATCACTACTCATAAGTTTATTTCACCTTGACACTCAAGTAGCAAATGCACAATTTCATGATTTTTCATTAAGCTCAAGAATTCACAAATAAGCATAGATCATACTATTTTTGTAGACTTTAGCACTTCAAGAGTCCATATGACTTAATATGGTTGGAAAGAAAAACTCAAGTAAGTTACTTATACTCGAGCTAAATCTTTTCATTTAAAGAGTTTTAATATAACTTTCACATTTCTTTCTTTATATATTTTTCCCTTTTTTCTTCTTGTATTCATTTTTTTTAGTTGTATGGTCCCTGCTCATTTTCTTTGGATTACGTTTTTCTCTAACTTTTTTAAGCATCAAGTTCTATGCCCCTTTTCCTGTAGAACTTGTGGGACTCTTTAATTTTTATCTAAAACTCTTGTTAGCACTTCTCACTTTCATGGTTGTTCTAAGTATGTTCACGTCCAAGGAAAGAAATAAGAAAGAAAAATTGAAAATTGAGTTTATGACATATACCTTACCGCAAAGATAAATAAAATGAATGGTTGTCTTCAAGGATACCACCGAACCCAATAGCAAATCATAAATTTTTTTCATTGAATCGAACACGTGGGGGGAGAAATGAGGAGATAGATGACGTTGTTTTTTTTTTTTTTTAAAAGAGAGAGGAGGCACTGCAATTTTGAAGAAGAAAATGGTTTTCAATAAAATAAACACATGGAAGTTACAAAGAGAGAAGAAAACGTGAATAGAGTGGAGAGAGATAATTGTAGAGGGGAGAGAGAGAAACGTGGAGGAGAGAGAGAGATGTGAATGAGATAGACAAAAAGAAACGTAGAGGATAGAGAAAGAGAGGAGAGAGAGAGTAAAGAGGTGGAGGACAGAGAAAAAAATCATCCAAATCCCACTTGAAACTGCCTACTAATTTGAAAACTTTTGAAAACTAACTGAATTTTTATCCGCACATCTAAAATCAAAACCGCCTATTAATTTGTAGTTATCAATTAAATTACCACTTTATCCCGAATTTAAATATTTGTATCAAAACACTTAGGGGCATTGTTGGAAGTTTTAGCCAAAAATGCTTCACGGTTAACCGTTTGTGGTTTGCTATTATAATAGTATAGATTATTATTATTTTATATATTTTTTCATTTGACTTTTGAGTCCATGCTCCATTTCCTGTGGACATTTTCACATATTTCTCACTATAGATTCGCTGCTCTATTTCCTATGGAATTTATATGACTCTCTATATATTTGTAAACTCTTATTAACACTTCTCACTGTCCACTAAAATTGAAGAAAATATTATTTCTAACTTATAAAATTCATCAGTTTCTAACCCATTTCTTCTTTCAATTGTGGAATAATAATTTATATATATATACCATAAAAATAATTAATCAATAGCCTTTGTATCATAAGATTCTTAGAGATTTGTCTTGTTCATCTTGCACTATTGTTTCGATCTTATACTCATTCTCGTAACTAATACAAAACTATTAATCCCTCTAAACTCATCTAGTGCACATCAACTAGTAAAGTTAATCAAAAGGGTATAAAAATTGATTCCTTCTATCATAGAATTCACTTGAATAATAAAAATATCACTTCCATTCAAAATGTATTATATATATATTTATTTTCATTCTTTTCCTTACTAAAAATAAAGAAAAATAAAATTCATACTTACATGAATTCAAAAGAAATTTGAAAACTTTCATCAACTAACTTGAATATTGGATTAAGATTTTTGAATTTTGGATCAATTTGAAATTATCTTCTACATTTTTTTCTTTCCTTGCTAGTGCTATTGCTATGCTTTACCAAAAATACCCCCCAAGCTCATTCCAAACCTTGTCCTCAAGGCTTAAAAATTAAGTTAGGTTTTCAACAAAACAAATATACCTCGTGAAGCATAAACGAATTTATATGTGTAAAACTAATGTAAATAACACTCGAATATATGAATAAAATTCTTGCAAAGAAAAAGTTAAATGATTAATATAAATATTCAAGCATAATCACCATGAAACAAAAATAATGGTCAAAGTATCACATAACAGATCTCAATTCCAAGTTATTAAACATCACAAACTTATCTATTTCAAGTTCTCCTAAAACATTCCCAAACTCGTTTTAAAATTATAATCAGACAAATTGCGTATTAAATCATTGAATTGATAACTTAAAACCTTAATTTCCACAACTTTTCCATGTATATTAAGAATCTTGTATTCACTTTCTATTATTTTATTCGAAATTCTCTATTCAAGCTCTAATAGTTTAAAACATAAATATCCATTCTCAAAATCAATTTGTTTTGCATTTAACGATTCAAAATTTAAGAGTGAATCGCTCAATCATATCACAATCTAAGTTAGGAAGGTTTAATCTATACAAGATTTTGGTTTTCTAATTGAATGTGTTGCAATGGTTGTGTATATGAAATGAGTTATGTGTTTTAGAATTTAGGGTTTTACTATTAAAACTCAAATTATGACCTAGCAAATCGTGTGGTTTAGTTGAATCGCTGAATATTCGATTCCTAAATCGGTGAAAATAAGGCTCTATAACCCACCGATGTGCTCAGCGAATTCCAGTTATAAGGTGGATTTGTTGTTGAATTGCTAATTTGAATTTTTCACTATAAATTCTGCAATCTATTACTGATTCTACCAGCGATTCCTAGTATCAATTCATGCCGCTAAAAATGTCAGACATGTTTGACTATTTTTTTCTTCAATTTGATTGATCGTCTTTCACATATTTCACATATAAACATCAATAATAAGGTATAATTTCTTAAAATTATCATAATTTGAGTGTGATTTGGCTCGATCAAGCCCCCTTACATGAAATTATTCTGGAATCAAAATTCTTATAATATTCGCAAAAACAACTAACTAATTCTAATACTAAAACATAAATAAAAAATAGATTATGGGCTGCCTCCCATAATGCGCTTTTGTTTACTGTCGTTTGCTCAACTGAACCACGCAGTCCTAATCTGGTTCTAAATTAAGAAGTTGTTCTTATATACTATGTTTAATAAAAACATCCTCATTCCCAACTATTATTTTGAAAGTTCTTTGAGTTATGTCAAGTGTTGCATTAATAGTTGTTAGGAAAGGTTCTCTTAATGTAATACCTACACCATCCTCTAGTTTATGATCCATAATAATGAAATCCAAAAAGAAACTAAATTCTCCAATTTTAACTTCCATATCTCTAAGTATATCCTTATTCTCTATTATAGATCCATCAACAAAAGAAACTATAATATTATGATCTTTATCATATTTCCTACTGAAAAACTGTGTTCTAAAAGATAATAGAAAGGTAGGGTGTTATATGAAGCATTTGAGTTACATTTGACATTCTCAAATTTCTTACTATTACTAATAATGGAGATTGTTATTTTTCTTGATTTATCATCCTTATTCTTTTTAATTATTTCTTTTGGTTCTTCTATAAAGAATGAATTGATAGAATTTAGTCCCTTTACTATCTTAATATTTAAATTGAACCCTCCAGGATCATGCAACGTTACCGAATTTGAACTCAACATTTTCTTCTTAATATCTTTTTTAACACTTGAATATTCCGATTTGATAATATTTTTCTTGTTTTCTAGTTGTTGAACTCTCCATTCTTGAGTTATTTTCTTATCATTAGGTGTGTTTTCAACTTCTTCCTTCTTTGAAATATCATTTTCAATCTTCATCTTTACTACATTGATTGCATATACTTCAGTATTTAGAATATTATAAAGATTTAATTCTAAAAAATCATTATCTTTAACTTCTTTACTAAGCAATTCATTAGAATCATTATAGTTATCCTGATTATTGAATTTGAAAGTGACAATTTTCTCTTCAAATTCCATAGACAGTTCTTTTAAAGATATCTAACTTAACATTAGCAGTTTTAAGAAAAGGTCTACCTAACAGTATAGATGGAGATTTATGTGATATTGAACCTCCCATTTATATGACAGAAAAGTCAGCAGGGAATACTAAGTCATCTACTTTTACTAAAACATCTTCTAATAAACCATAAGGTTTAACTTTTATCAGCCAAAGTAAAATTAATAGGTATATTAGTTAACGAACCTATTTTCAATGATTCATATAGTTTAAGGGACATCACATTAATTGATGCTCCAAGATCACACATAGAAAAGTCTATAGAAGAAGTTCCTATTGTAATATGTATTCCAAACATTCCTGGATTATAACATTTCTCAAGTATTTTCTTTTTTATTAAAGCAGACACCTTTTGTCCTAAGTTTTCTTTAGATTCTTCTAAAAATTTATCCATAGATTCAAAGAGTTCTTTCAAAACATCGTCATAGTTAGAAAATTTCTTAATTAATTCCATCAATGGTTTATTGATTTCTATTTTCCTAAATGCTTCAAGTATGTCTTCATTGTTTCTTTCCTTCCTAGCATCAACTAATTGTCATGGAAAGGTAGAATTTGAATACATATATTCATTCAAATGATCAGGAATCTTATCATCTATCTCTTCATTAACTATTTTAGAATTTTGTAAAGATTTTTCATAAGCTTCAACTCTAGCAAAATACTATAGGTAAAACCTTTTAAGAAAAAAATGTATATTTCAATTGTTCAACCATCCATTATCTAGTAGGTATGACATTAGCTATCATTTCTTCTTTTTCTTCTTCTTTAATATTTTTTTGTATTTTTTCTTAATACCCCTTTTTGGTGTCTTTTCAGGTATGTGCGTGTCTTTCTCATTATCACTAAATAAAACATTAACTTGTGGTTGACTAGTAGGAACAATTTGAGTAGGTGCTTTAATTTGATTAATGAATGTATTAAGTTGTTGGTTTATTTTACTTAATTGATTTTTCAATTTATTATATCACCTTGTAAGACTTGGATTATTTGATCGTGCTCCTTTTTTGAATTTTCTAATGTAATGGTTCTTTCAATCCATGTAGGTGACCTAAACCCTTGATAACTCTAGTTATTCAGACCACTTCGTATAATTTGGTTGTAGATAATTTGTATAATTATTAGAGTTATAATTAGGTTTAGTGAATTCATCATAGCGGTTCACATCACATTAGCTTCTTCAATATTGTCTTTTTGCACTGAAGGGCATTCATTATCAAGATGATTATTATTATTACAAAAAGCACAAGGTTTCACTTGGATTGATCTATCTTTTAATAATAGCTTAACCATGCTTTTTAATTCATCAATTTTACAATCTGATGTGTTCAATTTTCTTTTCTTCTCTTGATAAAATATCTCCTTTATGAGTCTATTCTGTTCACCATATTGCTTAGATTGTTTAGCCATTTTATTAATAACTTCTATAGCTAAAGTTGGTGTTAGTTCAAATAAAGATAATCCATATATTGTGTCTAAAATTCTTTATTCTAGATGGTTTAATCTTTTATAGAAATATTGCACTAAAGCTCTTTGCTGTAAATCCATGTTGTGGACGTAATGAGATCAATCTTTGATACCTATCCCAAAACTCACCAAAGGTCTCCTCAATTTCCATCCTAGCATTTCTAATTCTTTTTCTTTATGAATTAATTTTGCGTACTGGGATGTATTAATCTATAAAAGCTTGTAACATTTCAGACCAAGTGGCTATGAAATTCGGTGGAAGATAGAAAAGCCAATCTAGAGCTTGACCTTTTAATGAAGAAGGAAAAGCTTTCAGTTTAACATACTCAATTTCTACATCCTTACGTTTCATTGCATTTACTTTATATATAATCCCTAATAAATGTTTGAGGATCTTCATCATCTTCACCATGAAAGTATGGTAAAGATTTGATGAGTCTAAATTTTAATTCAAAGTCAGGGAATTCTACATGAAAAGCAATGCACATTGGGTCATAAGTCGCTACATTTTTATCATATTGCCTAAAAGTAAGTTCTTGCTCGTCTTCCATCATATTATATGACATACAACGAGAAATATTTCTTAGAAATTATATTAAAATCCTTGGCAACAACGCCAAAAATTCACGAGTCAAGCGTGCACAATAAATTTCTTGTATATTTATAACTAGTAGTTGTGATAAGCGGGATATCGTTTCCACATGGATTTTGCAAACTTCTCAGGAAAGTGGGTTTTTATTATTTTATTTATTTTACTTTAATTAATTTAATTAAAATGGGAATTAAACTCTATCTAATTAAACTGTAAATAAACTAACTTAATTAAACTAATTAAACTAACACAATTCAAATCAAGTAACCAATATAAGATAAACATCTAAACAAAACCTCTTAAACAATGAATTAAACCAGATTGCCTCTGAACATTCAAACTTAACATAACTTAACAAACATAACATACTAGTTATAATTATATAATGGAATCTTTAGTTCACTAAACCCAATATTATAATAGGTTGATAGTCTTTAGCTAACCACTGATTTTCCTATATACAATGGAAAAAAGCCATATTCTTATCATTGTAATTCTACTTATTGTATAAAATGCAATAAACTAGAAATTGCGATAGCATTAACATTCCAATAAAATCATGCCTAATCTATACCAAATAAAAAACTAGAATATGCTAGTCAATAAATAACTTAGAACACAATCACCTAGAACATCCACTCGAGAAATTTGGCTTATATATTAATCCTAGTTACTACTTCTATATAATTGTTGTCAATAATTATAGTAGAATCAGAATCAAAATATCATAGTACATATTTGCAACTATGCATGCAATACGAGAATCATTACTTGTAATATGATAAGTTGTCATTTGTGCTATATTTTTGGGTGATTTTATCACTTATCTCATAACTTTTATCATCATTTATACTGTTAAATCGTTATTTTTATGTTTTTAGGTCAAAAATAAGCTTTTGTTAAAAAAGAAGTGTTTTTCACATAAATTCAGTCAAAAAGTTGAAAATAGGCATAACGTCTTCGTAAAGATATCAACATAAGGCTAAATCGCCAAGGAATGATTGGACCAAACATAACTAGAGTGAAGGAATCTCACTGAAAATATTGCAGGAAAAGCCTTGTGAAGACCTAGGATAAAGACGAAGCTCATATCTTAAGAAAAACTCCGATGCCTTCATATCGATTTGGGTATGTACGTAAGGTGATAGCACATCGCTGGGCTCGATTCAGAACAAAACCGACCAAAAATAGAGCAACGCAACGATGTTGTAGAAATTTCCCTGCTATTTAGCATTTTGTACGTATGACGCTGGGAAGATCCGAATATTATTGGTTTTGATTCAGTTGTTTCTCAAGATTTCGATTTACATATGATTCTATCCTATTTCTACTATATATATGAGACCTCAAAACAAAAAGGAGAGGGGGAGACTGAGCATTCTAGATATATAATTCAATAGAGAGTTCCAGAGAGGAAGCTTTGGTGCTAGGTTTTTCTTTTTGAAGTTTTGTGCGGAGACTTTTCGTAAGTTTTTACTTTCTTATTTATATATTGAATAATTTTTATATTTGTATTTACGATTATGAGTGGTTAAGTTCCACCATATAGACCAAGGTATTTGAGTTCTAGGGATTCATAGATTCGTAAGGTTTATGTGCTTCGATTCTTAACTTGTTTGTTATCAATTTTCTTATTCTTCTTTTTTTGCATTATTTTTCCAAGGTTTTTTTATTATTGTTTTAAACTTAAGTTCTTTCCTTTTTGTTGTGTAAGTGAACATGCATGACAACTGTGACGACCCTCCCCTGACTTAGGGTCAGTTCGCCCGACCCAAATCGTTACCCAAGCCCGATACCTGAACCTGGCCCAGATTATGGATTGGCACGCCTAATTCAATTCGCAGAACTACACAACTGTACATTCAAAACAATAATTGAGGAATTTAAAACTAAAAGGTTCCATATGTTAAACAAAGGTGTTCAAGTATCCCTTAGCAACCGCAATCGTATACTACCAAGGTACTAAATTAACAAGTCTCAAGGATCAGAATCTACCCCATTAAATACTTAATACAACCCATGTTTAGATATTTTGAATATCGATAATATAAATAGCATGCAAAGTTCACATTAAAGGTAAAGCTCTACGCTATCACCTTCCCTTTATCCCGCGCTGGTATCGACGAAGACGGACCTGCATAGTAAGTGGGGTGGGCTAGAAGAACCAACAGAGCTCAGTAATGCGGAAAACCCGCTCAACCATCAAACATACAAGTAATACATACTAATCATGCAAATCTATCATGAATTGAAAGTAAAGATAGATAATAAGAGTATTTCACGAGTATCCTTAGTCAACTTCATAAAACATCGCATAGAGAACTTAAAAGCATTTACAGATCAAAACATCATGCAAGGGTGAATTCAAGAGAAATATCATAAAAACATAATAATATAGAAAGTCGAGTCCCATTCAATGCGTACTAGTTATTGACAAGAATACAGTGACCGATTCACCTACTCTCGAAGTAATGCAAACCATTAGTTGACATAAAGGCCTTTATGCCCCCTAACTAGCCCCATAAAGTCCATAGTAGGTTCGTCCAAAGTCATCACCGATGTGTGCACCAATCTCATGCATCAATCTCATGGTAAAACTCTAGTAATGGCGATGACCATAAAATACTCAAGTAGTGGCGACGACCATACAAATATCCAATAGTGGCAACAACCACGAAATAGTCAAATAGTGGCAACAACCACAAAGGTGAGATAGAGACAACATGAGCAAATGGAAACAATTCACAATCCATAGATAGTCACATTCAAGTCAATAATAAGTCGCAACCCATTCCCCAAGTCTTGAATTAAAACCGTGAGACCTAATAATATCTAATAGCATGTCATGTTTGATAATTGAGCAAGCTCCCCACTTACCTCAATTCGCCGCAATATCCTTTCTCGGTCCTTGCGCGTTCGGGGTTCTATGTAAACCGTCTCGCGAGTCAAAACAATTAATACACACCACATCAATAACAAGTTGATTTTAAATTCTAACTCATTATTAAATTTACTTTGGGTTCCACTAGTGTGGGTCCCGCGGGTCCCCAATCGCCCGACGCGAGTGGTGAGACCTGGTCAATCTCCCTCGAGGACGCGATAACGCCACGTTTGATGGCAAGGATTTGTTTTTATGATAATTATAGATATTATTTTCATTTATATTATCTATATACACATATATATTTATATATATTGTTTTTATTTATTTTAGCTATTTTTATTTTTATTTATTTTTGGTACACGGGCCGGTCTGGCCCCTATTGACCGGTCTAGGGGCCAGACCAGCCCTTGTTGACCGGTCCAGGGCTAAACGGCCCTGAACGATTGCTAGGCAGAGGCTGTGCCTCTGCTCAGCAGCGTTAGCTGCGATAGGAGGGGCTCCACCCTCCCTTGTGCCTTGCAGGGGATGGCCAGGGGCGCTGGTGCGCGCCGGCGCTCGTGGAGGGGGTGGCCCAAGTGCCACTCTCCCCTTACCTTCTCTTTGGGGCCTCTTTGTGGAGGCCCCTTCTGGGGCAATTGCCGGCAGCGCCACCTCCTCCCTCTGTTCAGCGCCGGCGACGCTGCTACCTCACTCCTCCGTTCAGTGGCGGCGACAATGATGTCGTCGCCCCCTCTTCGACGACGTTGACACCCCACTCAAAGTTCTCCACTAAGGTTTTCACATTAAATAAAAAATAAACCAGAACAAAACAAATAAGAGGATGATGTACCTTCCACCACCAATTTGTGTCACGACACCACCTAAGCTCTCCTCTTTTTTTGTTTTTTTCTTGGATTCTGAACGAAAGTGGTGGCTAGGGTTTATGGCGGGTTTTTATACATAGGGTTTCATACAAATAAAATTTGTGAATTTACCAATATACCCTCAATGTGGGTATTTTAAGTGTTTGGGTCATTACAACAACAATGGTTAGAAACTGTCACCAGTGATCCTACCACTGCTTGGTAAGGGGGATTACGATAGGTGACGAGTAGGGCCTCGTTAGTTGGCAACTAGTATGTCCCTTTGTGTTTAGGATATGAGATGGGTAGCGGTGTATTGCAATTTCCACACATGATATGTGGATAATTCGATGCTAGTTACCACTCATGATAGGTGTTCTCATAGAGTGCTAATGCAGCTAATTAGTTAAAAGCCAACGACATATCCGGTGGCTTTGCAAGTCTAGTTAGTATGTGGTTGTGTCGCACATTCCCTCCACTGACATGAGGAGAACGAGGTGATAAAAGTCACTATAAGCATATCTAAGAGAATTAGTAATAGGACAAACATTTGATAAACAAACGATCAAATCTATTCCCTTAAATGTCAGTTCCTGCATTGGTCTAGAGTCTTTATTTATTGATTTAGTTTCAAGTGTTTTAATTTGCATGCATTTTATTTATTAGTTTAATTTTGTTTTCAAAATCCCAATTTTTCCTTAACTCTAAAAAAGAACACCCCAATCTCTATGGGATTGACCTCGAACTTGCAGGACTACAAATCAATTGTTGTCAATGAAAACAAGACTATTTTGGTACTGAACGACACGACATCAAATTTTGGCACCGTTGCGGGGGATTGGTGCTAATTGTTTTCTTTTAGGTTTTTTATTTTTATTATATAATTGCAAGTCACAAATGTTCATTTTCTGCAGATTCATTTGTTCCTTACGATCTGGAGATTGATCGAACTTATCAGATAAGGAACAAAACTAATAGAAGGAGAGAATAGTCAAGGGTGACTATAGAGGATGATATGATACATTAGATTCCTTTAGTTGTACATGCAGGTGGGCAAAACAACCAGTAGAATGCAGTGTAGGAACCGAGGCAAGAAAGAGAGCTTACTTTCAGGAAAGCAAACCAACACTGAGGAGGCTCGTTACTACTATTTATTGAGTATCCAACTGCCACCGATCAATTTGAGCAAAAGTAAAGGCTGATACATAAGTTGCTTGCCTTTCATAGGAAATAGAATAATGATCCTCAGAAGTTCCTCACAGAGTTTGAGATGGTGATAGTAGGCATGAAACTTGCTATGATTGATGTTGATCAAGTGAGACTGAAGGCATTTTCTTTTTGTTTTAAGGACGCTGCACAAGACTGGTTATTCTACTTACTAGCCGATTCCATCAGAAACTGGAATAATCAGAAGTTCTAGGATAACTCTATACTAGCAAGGAGGGTCACTCAGCTTAAGAGTGAGATATCCTGCATTATCATAAATGTTGATGAGTCGTTGTCATAATACTGGGAGAGATTCAAAAGATTATGCAGGGCATGTCCTCAATATGGTGTCAGCGAATTATGCAGGGCATGTCCTCAATATGGTGTCAGCGAGAAATCTCTGATGGAAGGCTTCTATGAAAGGCTTACTTATAATGAGAAGAGGCTTCTCGATACAGTGTAAAACAATAGTCTATCTGATATCACACAAACTGTAGTTAGGGGATACATAGAAAATGTAGCTAACCAAACTAAGCAGTATGGATCGACTAGTGAGAGACGAGGAGCTATGGTATCTTTAGGGCAGATTAAACTTGAAGATAAGATGTCAAAATTAAGTATATGGTTAAATAGATGATGGTAGAAAAGGGCAAAACAAAAGCTTATGGGATTTGCTCCCAACCGAGTCACTTTATTGATAAGTATCGTTAACTCCACGAGGATACTATAGAGGTGAAGGCAGCAGAGCAGTTTCTAGGACCACCAACAGGGCAATTTCGGCGGTAAAGTAATTTCTATGAATGAAGAGACATAAATCTTAACTTGAACTATGCTGCTATGAATCAGAACTACCAGGATCTTGTACCTAAAGGAAAACCATTGTCAGTAGCACCACAGAGCCAACCTTCTCATCCATAGGGACCCACCCTAGAGGGGATGATAAAGCAGTTGATCCTATCACAATAATAGTATAAGGCTAGGACTAACGCTTCGATCAAGGAGTTGCAGGCTAGGTTATCCGACATGTCAGCTAAGATAGGCCACACAAGTAACCAGGGAAAGTTGCCATCCCAACTAGTCTCAAACCCTAACGTGCATGTAAATGTTATTTCACATTTCAACATATCATCTGTGATAGAGGAAGCTGAGAGGAGTACTAATTGAGGATGATGGATTAATACCATCTAGCAAAGGAAACTATTTCCTCTGTAATTTTATCTGGAGAGGTATCCATTAATTACCAAGGACCAACCCAAGGAACGTACGGAAGCTAAGATAGAGTTGAAAGAAAAAAAATCCAACTAGAAGTCGAAGAATCTTGTGATCCATTCGACATCACATGACTTTTTGGACAGGAAGAGGAAAATATCCTAGCAGGTAACACAGATACACCACAAAAATTTGGTGATTTAGGTATATTTAGTATTACTTGCACAATATGAGGTTTGCACGTAGAAAAAGAGATGATAGACTTAAGTGCATCCATAAATATCATGTCATTGTCCGTTTTCTTATCCATGCATGATCATGTTTTAAAGCATTCTGACATAACCATCCATATAGCGGACGGATCTTCAATCTGACTAATTGGTATGTTGGTGACTATTCGGGTCAAAGACCTAGACTTTCCTGCTGATTTCCATGTCATTGACATGGAAGATACTTCAATGTCCTCACTCACTTCAGTTGTTTTAGGGATGCCTTTTATGAAAACGGATAGTGCTAAAATCGATGTATTTAGCGATAATATTTCACTCGAGCATGATGAAAGGGTAGTTCATTTTGATGTTCCAGACTGTTTGGACTTACCCTATAATGTTTTCACTATATATGTAGTTTCATCCCCTATTGAAGATGATTCGCAGGATAACATGAAATTCTTCATAGATCATTTGAAGAAGAAAGGCAAAAGAGAGCGGGAGACAAAAAGAAAGAGGCAGGAAAAGAGAGATAGAGTACCTGAAGGTTGGGTGTTAATACAGAATTACCAACCTGCGGAGATCTACAGCACGAGGCAAAAGTTAGAGCCACCGACATCCATTCATATCTTATATATTATTGGGGAAGTGGGTCTGATGGTAAACTTAGCGATCATTGACACGGGAGCATTCGAGAACATCATTTCCATGTAACCTCTACAAACGACTGAGTTGGAAATCACTGAGATCAACATCATGTTGCTTGGGATGCCATTCCTCTACACAACCAAAGCCAACATTAATGTCTACAATGAAAGTGCCACATTCAAAACTGGTGAAAGAAAGGTGCTTTATAGCAATGGTATGTTGCCCACGAAGGAGGAGCATGGAAATATCAAGCGTGGGAATGTTTATTAAAAATTAAATTTTCAAAGTTTGAAAATTTTGGATTTTGGATCCAATTTTCAATTTTGATTGTTTTAAATGACTTTAAATTGATCAATATCACATGGATTAAGTTTGGGAGAAAGTGTGGGAATGTTTATCAAAAATTGAATTTCCAAAGTTTAGTTTTGTTGAAAATCTGTCGACACCATCGAAACTTTGGGTTAATTCAATTTTGTGGTTTTTGATATTGCATTTACATTGTATTAATGGGCTGATTGGAATGCTAGTTGCGCCTATCTCTATTGATTTGAGCTTTTGTGTAATTTTGAGACTTCGAAAATATTTTTTTTACCAAAATTTCTCAAAATTTATTCACCTTCGATTTCGAATGCATGAAGACATTTTGAGCAAACTTTTGCATTTTGAACTCCATGTTCTTTGGTTTGCCATGTGTTATGAACTGATTTGCTCGTAATTTCATGATTGGACTTTTTGTAGGGTTGTTTGTTTCTTGTGTTGTTTATTTTTTGTAGAAAGAGGAGTGCAGTGGATCTATGGGACCTAGATAGATGACAGGTAGTTGATTATCACCGTTTATACCTAGAGCCCACCCACTTAGAGCTCCCCATCCTTTTGATCAGTTTAGATTTGTTAGCGAGGTAGCTGCAAAGAGGTACGAGAGTGGCCTCAACATTAAGAATATGAAACCTTTAGCTGAGAGGGGATTTGGGATAGCGACTCCCATAGATGAGAGGAGAGTTACATCTATTATTAGAAAGAGGGGTTGAGAGTTCTTTACCAGGGATTACCAAGCACTGGCTATACCACCCCATGACCAATACTTGATACAAAGATGTGAGGAGCTAGTTCGCGAGTTCTACGCGAACGGGCATGCTACCCATCGTAGTTTGAGTGTCAGAGTTCGAGGGGTCTAGGTTGACTATAGTGCCTATGCCATTAATGCCTACTACGACATACCTACTTTTAAGGACTTAGGGATTTTTGATATCCATCACCTACGCTATACCCATGACTCTCACTACCCTTTCGCGAATATTAGGGCAGTTCTCACTTGTTTTCCACACCATGACTAGACTTACACCTTTTTCTTCCCAACAACTTAAACATTTGGTTAAGGCCTACTTTAGGAAAGCTTTTCAGGCATGGTCCTACTTCGTCGATGCATCTCTCTAGCCCACCACACAGCATGATGACATGACATGACCCTAATGTGCTATGATTTACCATATATGGGCATATGTTGGTCACATTGATGTAGGGAGATTCATGTTCAAGGTTATCAGAAAGAAGATGGAAACGAAGAAGAATGATAGCTTTGCATTTCCTCTACTCATCACTGACCTGTGCCGACGAGCTGGAGTTCCTCTCGACGGTCTCCAGTTTGACATCCCTCCCCAGCCAATCATTTACGATGAAGATATCTTTGGGTAGAACATTCTGAAGGAGATGGATTCTGAGGATGAGCAAGAGCGGGCACGAGAGGGAGAAATAGAGACAAAGCAGTAGCATGACTACAACAACAACAATAACCCAGGATATGACAGCCACGAAGAGGAAGAGAGAAGCACGAGCCTCAGCATCGGGAGCTTCCTCATCTGCACCACCACCACTAGGAGGAGTATCGGGACATATGTCCTTATAAGAGATCATCAACCATAACCAGAGGGAAATCAACCGTTTCTTGTATCATGATCACATGTGGTATCGACATGTGCATGATCTTCCTCTATAGCCAGCTCCGCCAACACTAGATAGTCTATTCATTATCAAGCCAGACTCCAGGTTTATTGCACACATAAAGAGTATGAAGTACCCCTTCCTCCCATTTTTCACAGAGTATGCAGACACTTTCCAGACCCCACGCCTAGTGCGCAGCAGCATGACAACTCCAACGAGTCTAAGAGTTGAGTTTTATGTTTATATGTATTTGAGAGAGGGAAATCGAGAAACTTTATATTTTTGTAATATATTAGGAGAAGCTACAATATGATGATGTTTTATTTTGTATTATCACCATACAACACATCATTTGCATGCATTTTTAGCTTATACATGTACTTTATTTCGTTCCATTTTATTACATTCCATTTCATTTCTTATCTTCCATTATTTGATTTTAATTGTTTTTTGGAATGTGTATTGATTGTCCGAATTTCTTGAACCTTGAGGACAAGGTTTAAGATACGTTTAAAGTATTCAGTTGGATGGAATGCATGGATGAACCGTAAGAATTTTCGGTAGATTTTCACGATTTTTTAGAATTTTTTAGAATTTTTTGGGGAAATACAAGTCATAAGGTTTCATTTATTTCATGGATTAATGGATTGTTAGGTTGAACACAATTTCATAACATACGAATTCTTCTTTTTGTTTTTTCAATTTATTTTGAGCCTAAATGAATGCTCAATTCTAGCTTAGAATAATGATTTACAATTCTTGGATTCATATGTTGAATGATAGACAAGACCTTAGGTAGAGCATACATGAAACATAATGTTCATGTGATTGGTCTACTGATTGAGTCCACACCAAAGAGTGCAAGTGTAGAGTTAGGGCTCTATGCTAGATATGAAAGTGGGTAGAAGGTCACACTAGGACAAGAGTCAACTTAATCTCTACAGATTACAGAATAGGTTTGCATCCTTTGCAAACTGAGTATAACTTAATATTAAGTTTGGGGGAAGACATGGGCATTGTTTGATTAGTCCTTAGCCTTAGCTGACCTATAAATTATCCTTATTTAACCCAGTTGAGCCAACCTAACCTGATTCCTTTATCACCTATCATGAAACCCATAACCCAAAAGCCTTATAATCCTCTTACCTATATTGGAAGGCTAACTTAATTATAGCAAAAGCGAGAAGTGCAAACATGAGCTTTTTAATAAAAAATATAGATTGTCCCATAGGTTCCACATGAAAAGTAGCAGGGAATCTAGTTGTGGAAAAAGAGAAAAAATGGAATCCATTGGACATAGAGCAGGGTGTTACGACCCAAATTAATTAAACTAGGATTAATGTTAATCTCGGGGATTAACGGTCGTAATTCGGGCATTACATGAATAACTCGGTTGACTCAAACACGAGAACCGAGGGAATATGATATTATTGGATAATGGTTGTGTATATGGGGTGTTTAAAATCATTTCTATTTGTATTGCACCACATGTGTGTATGTTATTATCAGGTAAGTTGGTGTGATGAGGAGTTATCTCGACGTACGTGTCGAGGCGCGGGGCATTGGGTGCCAGGTAGTTGAGGATTGGTGGGACCACTAATGTGACTATAAGAGGTTTTAAAAACACTAACCACATGTATTATAATGGGCCTAAGCTACGTTAATTAAATCAAATAAATGAGGCCTATAGTTTGGATAAATTAAATTGGGGTTATAGGATTTTCCTAGAGATATGTATTGGCACATCTAGGAATCGAGTGAGTTTCAAATTATTGTTATTTGGAAGGAGTTAGTGGAGAGTTAGTAGGATAAATGGCAAGAGGTAGGCCATTAGATGAGTCTCGGGATATGTAAACACATGGAGATCAATGACTAGGAATCAATTTCACCTTAATATATATAGTTGGATTGATCAATACATGTAATTAAACTATCTTCATTTCAAGATTTCAGAGAGAAGAGGAGATTTTGGAGCTGGAATTCATGCTTTGGAGGTGGAAGGTAATCATCTTCCCCACCTCCCACACATTCATATGAGCTAAATTGGGTATTTTGATATAAATGTGATAATTGAGGATTAGGCACTGTTTTTAATGAAATTTTAGTCAATTTTAAGTATGATGAAAAATTCAATGGAGGTTATCAACTGATTTTGATGGAAAGTGGGTTTTGGTGAAAATTTGGAAAAACTAGTGAAAGTGTGAATTTGGGGATTTTGATTGAATTATTATTGTTTCTGTAGTTATTAGTGACGTTTTGAAGTCTCCTTTAAGTGGAGAATGGAGTTGTAGGGTTTGGTTAGCTAATTGGGTTACTGGGGACATGATTCTCGAATTGAGAATTTTGTCACCCAACGCAGTTAGTGGGCTAACTAGAATGGTTAGCATGCTAACTAGTCTAGGCTCTTAACTATTTTTCAAAATGAAGAATGGTAGCATGCTAGACAGATCCCATACACGCTAACTCTACCCAGCGCGCTAGGTAGATCCACTAACGCGCGAATGACATATGAAAACGAAATTTAAGTGTTGTTTTGGGATTTCTGACTTAATACATACCTAAACACCTATAAACATACTAAATATGTAAAATTGGACTTTAGGAACTTAGGGGACAGTAGCTCAGGTATCGGGGAGCTAGTTGGGTCGGATTCGAGAGTTTGCGAAAGTCGGAGCGCGGATTGAGGTTTGTAAACCTATTGGAATGCCTGACAGAATTCACGGTTTTGTTTTATTGATATTGGATTACATGTGTGACTGCTGGTAGGCACAAATGGGGTTTCACTCCTATTTCGATTTGCTTATATATTGGTTGTGGCCAAATTGTTTGCACGGGTTACTTGTGTTTAGTGCTGGTATCGACGATAGTAGAACATATCTACTACTGTCAAGAAGGATGTAAGATGTTCCCTTGGCTTGAAATAACGTCTGGAGGGGTTCATCCGTTAACCGTAGTTGGGGTTTAGTCACTGTAAGCCTGTAAGTATATCGGCGGTTCTTATCCCATTTTATCGATTATGGGCGGGTTTAGGTCGGGGTTTTCTTGTGATTATATGGTTGTTTATTTGTTAAATGTTTTGTTTCCGAGCTTGTTTATTGAGTATGTGCTGTTGATTAGACGCTACTATTTTTGCTTGTTGTATGCTGCCTACATTCATGGGAATATGATATACTATTATCAGATGTTATATTTGCATGTCTCGTAGTTTATCAGTTTTATTTCATGAATATTATGTTGACTTCTTTTAGGATTTTACTCACTGGACTCGTCACTGTATTTTTTGGGCGACCGTGTGCGGATCCTTCGATGAGCAAGGGCAAGGAGGTATTAGGCGACTACCTATGAGATAGTGACACCAGCTCTTGTGTGACTACAATATGTATGTATTTACTTTTCATTAGGTTTTGGGGACTGTAGAACATTGAATACGTGTATATGGATCTTGGGCTGTACTTATCTCGCCTTGATATATATATATATATACATGATATCTTTTTGCCGGGTTTTTCCACTATTTAGGATTTTTAAATATTGCATAACATACTCATTTAAAGACTTCCACAGTAGAATTGTAATATAACTTGATAAATTGATTAATGGTCTGATTAAATCATTAATACTTACATAGATTTGAATTAGCTAAACTAGTGTTAGATGAAAAAGTGTAAGCAACCAGTTAGGTCACGAGGCATCAACGGTAAGCGGGCCATGACGTGGCTTGGTAATGTGGGATGCGGCATGGCGGGTCCTAAGGTTGGCTTAGGATTTGGGGCCTCCACACAGGGACCGTATAAAAAATATATGTAGAATAAAATAGATAATATATATAAGTGAAATGAATAAAGGCGGAAGTCTTTAATAACTCCTTAAGTAAAAAGATCTAGCTCGGCTGCTTGTAGCTAGATTAAGTAAGTATTTCCAATGCTTTGAATCCTTTAATATCCATTTCTTTGTTACCCTAGCCCATCCATAAAAACCTAAAAGAAAGTCCCACTGACCTCAAATAATGTATTGAATGTGTTAGTGGAATGGTTGTATAAGTTTCTATTTGTGGAATATTAGTATTTAATGCCATATTTAGAGATTGTATATTTTTGACTTGTTAAAAGTTCCGAGGTAACTCGTGATTAATATAAGGCTTTAGTCTTGACGAAGCCTAGTTTGGCCAAGTATTCCTCATTAAAGTAGTCGAAATATCATAACTCAAAGTAACCGGCTTTGCTTGAGTGTTCTTGTTTCCATTTGACAAGTATGTTGTAACAAATTGGACAAAACCATTGAGTTAGAGTTGGGCATTAATGCAGCTGATGTGAATTCTTTGTATGCAAGTTGATTATCTTATACTCCATTGCTCAGGGACAAGTAATTGTCTAAGTTTGGGGGTATTTGATAAGTCGTCATTCGTGTTATATTTTAGGGTGATTTACCACTGATTTCATAACTTTTATCATCATTTGTACCGTAAAATCATTATTTTTCTGTTTTAAGGTCAAAATAGGCTTTTGTACAAAAAGGAGTGATTTTTACATAAATTTAGTCAAAAAGCTAAAAATTGGCATAGCGCCTTAGTAGAGATCTCAGCCTAAGGCTAAATCACCAAGGAATCACTGGACCTAATGTAACTGGAGTAAAGGAAGCTTATTGGAAATATCGCTGGAAAAGCCTTATGAAGACCCAAAATAAAGGCAAAGCTCATATCTTAAGAAAAACCTCGATGCCATCATAGCAATTTGGGTATGTACGCAAGGCGATGGCACATCGTGGGGCTCGATTTAGAACAAAACCGAACAGAAACAAAGCAGCACAACGATGTCGTAGAGATTTCCCAACTATTTAGCATTTTGTTCATATAATGCTAGGAAGATCCAAATATTGTTGATTTTGATTCGGTTGTTTTTTAAGATTTCAGTTTAGATACGATTCTATCCTATTTCTACTATATATATGAGACCTCAGAATGAAAAGGAGAGGAGGAGACTGAGAGTTCTAGATATGAAATCCCATCGAGAGTTCCAGAAAGTAAGCTTTAGTGCTAGGTTTTTCTTTTAAAGTTTTATGTGGAGACTTTTTGTAAGTTTTTACATTCTTATTCATATATTGAATAAATTTTAGATTTGTATTTATGATTATGAGTGGCTAAGTTCCACCATCTAGGCCAAGGTATTAGAGTTCTAAGGATTCATAGATTCATAAGGTTTATGTGCTTCGATTCTTAACTTATTTGTTATCGATTTTCGTATTCTTATTTGCATTGTTGTTATGTGGTTTTTGATTATGGTTTTAAACCATAAGTTCCTTCCCTTTTTGTGTAAGTGCTCGTGCATGGCAATCATGGTTAGAAACTATTGCCAATGATCCTACCGCCGCTCGGTAAGGGGATTGCATTAGGTGGCGATTGGGGCCATGTCTATTGGCAATTAGTGTGTCCATATGTATTTAGGATATGAGATTGGTAGCGGTGTATTATAATCTTCACAAGTTACATGTGGACAATTCACGCTAGTTACCACTTATGATAGGTGTTATCATAGAGCGCTAATGTCGCTAGTTTGTTGAAAGCCTACGACATATCCGGTGGCTTTGCAGGTCTAGTTAGTATGTGGTTGTGTCACACGTTCCCTCCACTAACATGACGAGAACGAGGTGATGAGAGTCACTATATGCCTATTTACGAAAATCAGTAGTAGGACAAACATTCGACAAACCGACGATTGAATCTGGTCCCTAGAATGTCAATTCATGCCTTGGTCTAGAGTCTTTATTTACTGATTAACGTTCGAAGTGTTTTAATTTGCATGAATTTTATTTGCTAGTTAAATCTTGTTTTCAAAACCCCCGTTTTTCCCTAAACCTAAAAAGAGTACCCTAATCCATGTAGGATCGACCTCGTACTTGCCTTACTACAAATCAATTGCAGTCGCTGAAATCGAGACTATTTTTTGGTGCTGAACGACGCGACATTATAATACTTAAAAACAACTTGTTAAAATCACGATTAATGTATATGATTGGTTTAAAGCATTAAACACTGTATTCTATAATTATAATTAATATGCAATCCGGTTTAATTCATGTTCAGAGTTTTTGTTTAGATTAACAAACTACTCACACATATTAATAATAAACATTACAATAAACAAATAATTGAAAAACATTCATGTAAAATATCTTTATGAAATAAGTCTTGAATCTCCAATGAGTCTCCAAAAGCAATGAACAATGAACTAAACTAAAACTTAATTGAAAAGACTTTAAAAGTAATAATGGCTAATAGAAGGCCCTTAATTTCAAATCCCTAGAGTACTATTTATAGTTTCCTAATGTGTACATATCATAAATAAACTCATATTCCTTGTTCTTATCTAAAAAACTCGTCACCGACCTCAACGAATACACTTTGTGCTCAAATCGCTGAGAAAATCACTGAAAACTATTTCTAAGCTTCACTAATTCAGCTAGGGATTCTTTTGTATTTTGGATTTACTGGGAAATCGTTAGAAATATTTGTTGCACTGCGCTGCACCTTTTACTGTATTTCTTCTTGCACTTAACCGAATTCTTCACTTTTAATCTCATTTTCTTCCATTTCTTCACTTTTCCTTATTAAATCCTAAAATCACAAAAATAAGAGAATACCCAGTGTAATATCATCATTTTCATCTAAGACAACCTAAATTACACTATAAACATGTCTAATTATTGACTTTTCACACATTCAAGGCTTTCCTTATTATTGGTACCAAGTGACCATCAACTACTTGCAAGTCTTATCGGGACAATTGATCTTCAAATCTACTTGTAACATGTCCTTCATAGGCATTACATTGACTGAGGCTCCAATGTTACACAAGATGTTTCTAAACCAGTGCCCATTAATGCTTAATGATATGCATATATCCCCAAGATCTCTCATTTTGATTGGTTGAAGTCTCGGTGTCAACTTGACTTTTGGTTCCAGCTTCTTTTGAACAACCTCGATGCTATTTCCATTTTGTGCTTCTTAAGAAGGTCCTTCATCTTGTTACTTAGCTTTCCTTGTTACTTAACCCTCTGGGCAATTACTTTAAATGTCTTACCACTATTACTCATTAACTCTACCACTCTATAAGGCCAAGTAGCAACGACCTTGAATGGTCCTAACCATCGTGATATTAATTAACTCGAAAACCGTTTTAGTCTTGAATTGTATAACGAGACTAGTTGTCCTGGCTCAAAATATCGATATTCAATCCTTTTGTCAGGCCATTGGCTTGATTTCTCTTTGTATAACTTGAAATTTTTGTATGCATCTAATCTAAACTCATCAAGCTCCATCAGTTGAAGTAATATAGCCTTTCTTGCACCTTGAAGATTCATGTTGAGCTTTTTTATAGCCCAATATGCTTTATGCTCTAACTCTACTGCTAAGTGACATGCTTTTCATACACCTACCGATACGGAGATGTGCGAATTGGATTTTTGAATGTTGTTCTACATGCCCACAATGCTTTTTCAAAAATGAAATGCCCAATCTTTTCTCTTCGTATTGATTATTTTTTTCAAGATCTGGTTCATTTCTCAGTTGCTTACTTCAGCTTGTCCATTTGTTTGCAGATGGTATGCAAGTGAGGGTTTATGCCTAACCGCATATTTTTGAAGCAATATGTCTAAGGCTTTGTTATAGAAATGTGACCCCTCATCGCTGACTAATGCTCTAGGTATTCCAAACCAGCAAAACATATTTTTCTTTATGAATTTTATGACAACTTTTACATCATTGGTTGTGGTTGCTATGACTTCCACCTATTTAGAGACCTAATCCACTGCTAACAATATGTATTGTTTCTTATTTGAAGTAGGGAATGATCCCATAAAATCTATTACCCATAAGTTGAATAGCTTAACTTCTTGAAAAGTGGTTTGTGAAAACTCTTTTCTTATGAAAACATTTCATGTTATTTGGCATTCAATGCAAGTTTTCAAAAAAATATATGAATCTTCAAATAGATTTGCCCAATAGAATTCGTATTGTAACACTTTTGCTGCCATTCTTTGTGCTCCAAAGTGTCCCCCACATGGTGATGAATGCCATCCTTCCAAGATGCTTGCAAATTCCTCCTCTGCTACACATCGTTGAATTAACCCATCATTGCATCTTTTGAATAGCTATGACTCATCCCAAAACTATGAATTCACATCACTTAGGAATTTCTTTCTTGCTGCATTTGTTAAAATTGGAGGAAACACACCTCACACCAAATAATTAACATAGTTTGTGAACTATGATGCATCTTTCTGAACCTCTACCTTGTGCACTTTTTGTAGTTTCTCAGTCTTCTAGACTGTCATCATCTTTACCTTTTCTGTCTTGTACATCACTTGCTTTTGCATTGGCTCATTCATTGCCATATTGTTCATCTTATGAATAGCATTAACATTTTCCTTGGGATTGATGAATGTGTTACTTGGAAATTGCCATTCCTTATTTGAATTCAAAGTAATGGCTAGCTAACCAATCTGTCTCTACAGGTTCTTAATGAATTAAGTTCTCTCATCATCCATCTGCTTAAAAGTTTGCTTCACATTTTCCATATCTTTTTCATACCTCTCATGACATTCTCTGTTGTTGATGCCAATGACTTGCAAGAATCTTTCAAATGACTTCAATGAAGTCATTTCTTCACTTTGGCCTAGCTTCCCTTATTTGACTTGTTGATTAAGACCTGGAGATAGCTTTAGTGCATTATCAAGATTTCCATATGAGAAGTTCAGGTTGTTGTATCCTAGATAAAATCCTTGAGGAGGCATTCCTCTTGGCTCGAAGTTGTTCCTATAGTTCTGATTATTCATGAAGTTAACATCTTCAAACTCTATCCCTTGTTGCATGTCCATTGGATTAACAAAAATTACTTGGTGATTAATGGGTTGCTAAATTGATTGCACTTATGGACTTGATTTTCCCATTTATAGCTTCGCTATCTGACTACTCAGGGTTGATAGTTATGTCATGATTACTGCTTATGAATCAATCTCATATACTCCTGCTGGCTTTCTCACTGTGGCACGAGTTCCTGCTATAGAGTTCTGGGATATAAGATCTAGAAGATCTAATTAATCCTTTGTTAGTATAGAACCACCTACTGCGGCATCCACTAATGTTCTCGTGCTGTGATTCATTCCATAGTAGAAGATTTGCAGTTGTGCCCATTTCCAATTTCCTTTCATTGACTTTCACTGGGGGAAACAATTTGTCTAGGAATCTTTTATTGATATCTGCCCATGAAGCCATGCTCCCTGCATTCAGTCCTCAAAACAAGGATTTGGCTTTTCCACCCCATAAGGATGGGAAAAGTCTCATCCTGTCACTTCATTTGTAACTCCTATAATGTGAACGATGTCATACTTCTCCAAAAAATTCTCCACATGGGCAACTAGATCTTTGTTTGCTAGCCTATTGAATAGGCTATTCTGTACCATGTTGATGATAGACGGTCTCAACTCCAACTCGATGGTGTTGGTTGGAAGCCTCGTCACTCTGTTGTATCTCTCTTGAACTACCAGTTTGAAGTAGTCTTAAAGACATTTTTTTCTTCGTACTCTATCTTGCACAACTAGATCACATTTGGGTTGATTATTCCATCGGTCTTGATTTTGATTCCAGTTCCCCGTTTGATCTTCCACCATCTTGATTCCTTGCTTCTTTTTTCCATCATTGGTTCATTCAATCTCTAGATCATAAGACACTAAGTCTTTATCACCTTTACTACGCATGCACTAACTGTTCCTTGAGAAAGAAAACATAAAAGATCAAGTGTAGATTGTCAAACTTGAAACTAATACTTTTTTAATAAACTTAAAAGTAAATTGCTGAAAGTAAAATTTTAACAATTGTGTAAACTAAACTAGGGTGTGGCTACCCATCCTAGCAACGACACCAAAAACTTGATTGTAACCACAAGTATAATAGTTCAATTATAGTAATAATCTGATCAACAAAGGTTGATTACAAATATCATTCTCTGGGAAAGGTTTATTTGGACACGGTTCACTTAGTTGAATTTACTCTATTGCTATGAAAATCTCTTTTTAGTTGGTTTTAACTAAACTACTTTATTCTATCAAATCATTGAAAATTAACTTTTATTCTAATATTGAGAAAACTCTTAGTTCACAACTTTACCTAGGTAATGAGTTACTATGCTTTCCATATCTTAAACTTCCTTCATCTTCATTATGTGTGTGCAATGCTTAATTAGAATAGATAGATTTACTTCATATTCACTTCAACCCACTGTAATGGTGGAAAAGATCCTAATGTGCAAACTAGAACTCCAACTATCGGTGTGAATAATGTAAGTCTCACATATCATCAAGTTCCAAATCTTTAGACTTATAATCACTTAAGTTTACTATTCGTACCTCCCTAATCAATAACTATCTATCGATATTATATATTTATTGTTGTATTGTCCCTATTTAGCTTAAAAAATCCAATAGCCATGGTAACTCCTAAAACCTCTAATCAACCAACATGTGATCAAATATGATCATAACATTACGCATAGAATCCATACAAATTCTAACCATTGCACTTTTTATCATTATAATCCACCTATACTTCCTTTAGCATAGTCTTCATACTATATGATCCATTGATCCCTAAGATAAATAAACTACTCACTCATCATTGAAATCAACACACAAATCATGGTATTCATTGCAATCAAAGATTAAATCAAATAACTTCAATTAAATCAAAGAATAATACCAAATAACCATAAGTGAAGACTTCAACGTCTTCTCCTTCAAATCTCTTTTCAATACTAAAAAACAACTAAAACTATACTAATCTATTGTAATGAGTGATAATTGGTGAGTTTACCACGTTCTAATACCTATTTATACTCATAAGAATCATAAGAATACAATTAGAAACCCTAATCAACAATCCCAAATGAAATAGAAGTCCAAAACTTTCTATTATTATTTCCCAGCACTGTTTGTAAGTAATCCGCGATGCCAGTGTAAAGTCATGGCGCCGCCACAGCTTCGACCTTTGTGTGTGTATTTTCTTTTTACAGTAGGCTCAACGCTCTATGTGTAATGACCCAATGCTGTGTGTGTTACCCCACAGCACCGCCATTGCGTCAAGTGTGCTGTACCTATTTTCTTGTCTCCACTCCTTGTGCATGTCTTACGCTCTCTTCCAATGACGTCAATTGTACTTTCCACGGTGTAAAGTGTGTATTTGTGCTTTTTCTCCTTATTTCATCATGAAATCACTCCTTTGTCTCCTTTTCCCTTGTATACTAGAAAACACATAAATACCACTAATTAGAGCTCATTACAGGATATTTAGTCCAATTTTACTACCAAACTAACCCTTATATAAATATAATTAATCACTTATCATGTAGCTACCTTTATATGTAGTTACCAATTAATGAAAAATATCCTCCATCATTATTATTAGTAAGATGAAAAAAAGAAAGGGAAAAGTTAAAACAAAAATTACAAAAAATTGCTCCAAGAAGAAAAAGAAGTGTTTCAAAAAAAAAAAAAATGAATCTAAGCCAAATAACAAAAAATCTAAATATGAAGCATATGAGAATAAAAAAATAATGGAGTTTAGCTGAATGAGTATGCTTTGTGGTTGTGCTATTAAGGCGATCCTCTATATCAAAAAGTTGTATGCGTCTCTAATCCCCAATTTGATCAATTTTTAGCTTGATATATATGTAATATTCTTACATAATCAATTTGCTAAATTATGTAGGCCATAGAAACATAGGAACATCCCATTTCTATTTTATGCATTTAGTAAAATTGTAAATGATTTGTATGGCATCAGGCATAACATACCCCCATCAGCAGTACTGAAGCTTAAGTTTGGGACGAGCAGAAAAAAATCAATGGATCACATGTGTAACGTGTTTGGTATCTCATTTACGAAGACTCGCATTAGGATGATGTATCGTCATGTGATAAACCTTTGAAGAGGTTCGCGCTATTTTGTCCCCGTGCTATTGGAAGACGTGACACACTTCAACTTGCTGTGGTCGACAATGCTGGATCTACCATTATATGTGATGGTAGAGATTTACTTAACCTTCGAGACAATCAACCATTTCCAAAATTCTACAATTCATTTACAACTGGTAGATGAAGATGTCGACATGCAAGACACTAGATTGATGATGGAAAGATTGCATATGTAATCACCTTTCTATGATATCGTACAAGATGGAATTGTTAGTCAAGCAGATGATGACATTAGTGCTCTAGTGATGATGACTCCAATGACGATAGTGACAATGACATCGACACAGACGCATGTCCCCTCGAGGATGCTGCACCATCTATCGATTAGGAAAATATAAATGTTGTTATAGATAACCCAACGTATGAACCTCTTAGGGCGATTGCAAGTTGATTAACAATTTGCTATCGATGAAAAAAATTTCTTAGATGAACTAAATGATGACAAAGTTAACCAACCATTGCCGATGTATAATGAAATAGATTAGGAAGTGGCTAACTCCATTATGACTCAACATTCTCATCAACGGACTGGATAAGACATGCCTAATTTTAAGTTGGAAAGAGGAATGTTCTTTGACAATAAATAAACTTAAAACATGCAATCAAAGTGTGGCATGTTAACAAACATTATCAATACCATGTGATGGAGTCAACTACAACTTTATGGGCGATGAAGTGCAGAAATGTACAAGACAGGTGCATGTGGCGTCTCTGTGCCTGTTTACAAAAAAAAACACAATTATGGGAGATCACATAATTGGACGAGTCGCACAACTGTATAAATCTCGAAGTAGAATGCGGTCATCCCAACTCAACACCAACATGCTTGCGCGAGAGATCGAGAACGTTGTCAAGATAGATAAGGCATTAGCTTTCAAGGTTTAGGTACAAATACTCAAACTAAGAAATGGATACGAAGTAAACTACAAGAGAATATGGGATGCCAAAAAGAAAGCAATTGCAAATGCATTTGGAGATTGGGACACGTATGCTAGATTACTAAGAAGGTTGGTGGCTGTGTAGAAGAAGAGTCTAGGGACAAAAGTTGATTAGTCACAAAGACAGTAGGCTGCAGATGAGATCAAGACAAAACATCCTTTATTTCGTCATGTGTTCTTCGCATCCGAAGCATCAATCGAAGCATTCAAGCATTGCGAGCCTTTTATACAGACTGACGCGACTTTCTTACATGGCATGTATAGTGGTAAGCTAATGATTGCCATCTCTGTTGATGGTAATGGACACATACTTTTAGTTGATTTGCAGTTGTGGAAAACGAATCAACGGATTCATGGGAGTGGTTTTTGAAGATGTTGTGTAAACACGTGACGGATAGAGATGGTATTTGTCTTATTTCAAACCATCACCCTGACATTCTTAATATGGTCAACTCACCAACAAATAATTTTTGCTCGCCAAGCGAATGCCACTATTATTGCCTACGACACTTGGTTAGTAATTTCAACACCAATTTTAAAAATGAATCCTTGAAAAACCTCCTTTCTCGAGTTGCTGCTCAATATCAAATTAGAAAATTTAATGCATACATGGACCGTTTTGCATACTTATCACCACAAACTCCTTAATGTGTTCAATACGTTAATGCCATTCCTAAAGAACCATGGACTCAATAGTATAACAGAGGCCTGTGGTATGGATGAATGAATCTCAATGGTGTTGGTATGTACGCAGTGCTTGTTCCATTCATTTCTCGATGATGTATTTATCACTAAGATAATATTACTGACACGAAATTATTTTTCAATTATAGAGTGTTTTAACGATTTATTAAAGAGGGCATGATTCTTGTCAATAACAATAATGACTCAAATGATTTACTACAGGTTGGTGACATATAATGACCAATGCAAGCAAGAGATCAATGGATCAATCTCTAGCAAGCTCTCCTATACAAAAAATGCCACAGATAAAATTGCACATTATGAACAATCTATAAGGAGGCATCAAGGCACTTTGATAAATTGAGACAATATTGAGTTTAAGGTGCTGACTAATGCATAAAGGAAACAATACCCAAATAATTATCCTAAAGGAATGGATGTGCATTTGCAATAAATGGCAATCATTTGATTTCCCAGGCTTAAATGTGTTAGCTGCATGTGCCTTTATTCGAGTTAACTGGTCGCAATTCATTGAGCCATACTACAGCATCGACGTGTATGCAAAACGCTACTCCTCTAAATTCAAAGCCATCCCGGATATGAATTATTTAGGAAATTTTGTCACAAAGATCCTATCAGATCTAAGGTGCAGACGGAACTGAAGGAGACCAGAGGAACGCGAAGGCGAAATGAAATGGATTTTCTTAATGTTTCGAGGGCCTTACGATATGACATATGTCATCAAGAAGGACATAGATGAACAACATGTCCAAAAAGAGAACATGCTCAAGTCCCTACTGAAAAGGAATCGATACGGTATTTGTCATGTAGAAAGCCATAACAAAAAATTGTCCAACCAAAGTTCAACCCCCAATCCAAAGTAATAGTCTATTTTGTTTTTTTTTTCGTAAATGGCGTCAGTTGGTAATTTGATTATGTTGATATTCTTTAAGTATCTTGAAATGTCATGTCATGTAATATTTAGGTCTTTGTGAATGCTTTAACCTATATTAATGATTTGTTGTGACTTTTCAAACAACTATACTAATTTTCTCAAATCACCTAATTGTAGCGTGTAGACAAATGTATCCAGTAAAACATTTAAGATGTATGCATCTAATGTTTATGCACAAACTTATAATACCTATATATCGACTAAATTGGTTTTAATTATAAAGTGAGCGAAATAATGCGCATGCGACGAACATAAGGTGTCGTTGATCGATATGTGGATTACCATTTCGAATGGTCCCATACTTATGTTCCAATGGCTTCTACGGGGTTTCATGCGTAAGGTTTTTGAGCTTTGATTGGGCTTTGATCACCTTTTCATTGAGAGAGGCATCCAAAGACACATACGTTCCACATGCATTGTAACTAGTGTACGATAACACTCGAGGACGTTGAGGTACAACTTGGCTTACTTATTGAAGGAATGCATGTGACAAGAACCACCAATGCTGACTATGTTGAGGTGTGTAAGAGGCTATTACTGGAAGACCTAAGGAAGAGGACCTTGTTGTGAATAGAATTAAAGTCAAATGGTGGTTACGTTTTCACCAAAAAGTCGAATTGATTTGTACATTTGATTTTTATATGTTACTCGAGGACCTTTAAACTGTTGGACAATATAGTTGGGGAAGTGCATGTTTGGCTTATTTGTACAGGGAGTTGTGTCACGAATTCCACTAGGGTGCGCTTAAGGTCTTAGGTGCGTTAATTTTTGTACAATAGTGGCATGAGATTTGTTTCCATTTATAGTCCCAAGACGTCTTTGTGTTTCTAGATTTTGACCTCGAACAGTAGATGAATCAAACATGCCTAATGATGTTCCACTAGGACAGGTTATAAAAATAGGGCGGTGTATCATGCAAATTTGATACAGTTGTGGGAAAATCCTAGTGATAACATAGTCACAATGGAACAAGAATGAGGACATGATCAAAAAGACTACATGAAGTGATATTGATCTACCACCAGATGATTTATTGTACATGATGAGGCTCTACGTGACTATTCGATAAATTTGAAACTACTAGTTTGTTGTCCTTACGAATTATATCTTGAATTGGGGGCACCAACACCTATTTTTTGTATATCATTCTAACTTGGTGCATCGACTGCGGCGAGTGTTCACTGAAGATGGGTTCGATCAAGGCATTGTTGCTATTGATGAAGGCATTGGAATCTTAGATGAATATGAGTAAACAAAGGACTACTATGTAGAATGATGGAAATGATGTTCAGCTAGAAATAGATGATGATACTTTTCAACTTGAAGAGGAAGGAGAGGATTAGAGACGAGCAAATAGAGGGACGAAAAGAAGAGCAACACGTACAGAGACCTTGAATGATAGCAGTAGATGTTCTCTTCCACCACATCCATCTCGTCTAATACCAACTATTACTGAGAGCAGCATGCGTTCTCTTCCACCACGTCCATCTCGTCTAAGACCAAGAAGGAGATAAACTGTTGGTGAGAGTCAAATCACACCTAAAAGGGGGATGAGTTGGGTGTACCGAGAGGTTATTGCCTTTTAAAACCTATCAATGGACAATGATGCTCTATCCACACACAATTAACAATTATAGATGTAATGCAATCGTTAAGGAGGTAGAAGTGATGGAAAAGAGACAAAAGATTTATAGTGGCTTGATTCAATCGATTTACATCCTACGTAACCTCCCCGGTTAGGATTTTCAAACCCCCTACTTAGATCAATGATAAGTGTTACAATCTAAGCGTACAAGTCTAGAATGCCTAATCACAAATTAGGACTTTCCACCTATCATCAACTAGGATTTACGCCTAGCCTCAACTTGGTCTTCCCTTGACTTAGATCCCACTAAGTCTTACAATCAGCCAATTACAAGAAATAGATGAATAAAAAGAAATTAGACTTTATAAAGTAAAGCAGCAATAAGCTCAACTATTTGCAAGCTACCTAGAGACTAACAACTCTAATGCATGCAAGTATGAATATGAATGAGATATAGAAGTATATCACTAATTTTGCACCAATCTCAAATACGAAACCGATTAAATTAATTCGATGAGCACGAAAACAGTTTCAAATTCGATGAATAAGTAGTATGATAAAAATCAGGTTTAAGACCTAACTCTTGTTCAAATCAGTCCTAAGGTTTAGGAAATAAAGTTTAATTGTAAAACCCAAGACGAATGTGTTCAAGAACACAACAAATGATTTCTACACACATACACAATAAAGATGTAGTTTAAGCATAAAAGAACTAGGAAATCAAACTTTCTTACAACCCCAAATGAAAGTGATTAAAATCAATTTTGGAGAAGTGGTTGCAAGCCTTAGAACACCTTAGTAACGCCGTTTTGAGGATTATTTAGTAGCCTCAAAGTTTCCAATTGGTCGAGCACAAAAATCTAGACTATTTGATGTGAAAACTTGGACACAATTGAGTTTTTGAGCTTGAGAGGATAATTGGATGATCTAAGTATTTTGTGAATGGTTTCCAAGCCTATTTGTCAATTTATGTCCGTTATCTCGATCCAAGGGCCCAAAATCAATTATTGATTCAAAATAAAGCAAAAGGTGTAAGCTTTTAAAAAAGCTGTAAGAAAACTTGTTAGCACACTAGGTGACATCATTACCGTGCTAACCAGCAAGAACCATAGACTAAAAAATTTATGGTCTCATGTTTGCAACTCCCTAACACACCTACAAAATCTCTGGGAATACTTTGAACATGTTTAGTATGAGTCATTTGACTCGTTTGGACTACCCAGATGATTTAACTAATCCCGGAAATAAAAAAAAATGAGTTTCATGAAACATGTAGGGGCTTTTCTGCAAATATTTTGCTTGCTATTCAAAAACCATTCAAAATGAGGTTGGTGCTTTGAAAACCAATCACGACAATTTTTCCAAATCCGATGCATGTGTAAGAACTTATTTTCACAAAGAAAAACCATTTCAAGCTTTGAAATTTAGATATTGTAGAAATCGAAACTTGAAACTTTGGAAAAAGTGTACAATGTGATATGCAGGCTTCTAATGCATTTGGCTTATGTAATTGGACTTATATACCTTATATTATGTTTAAAGTTTATAGTATGAGCTTTCCAGTCCTTATATCCTTGTGTGAGCCGAATCTCAAATTCGATCAACTACATTTGACTTGAACTAGTGAGAACAAAATTCTTCCTTTCGAACTTGTGATTAGAATCCTTTCACTTTAATTGTTGCCATCAAAATCACGAGTGGAGTATAAGTGACTAACCACTTAGTCCAACAATATCTCCCTTTTTGATGATAACAATTAGCGTGAACTTGACAAACAAAGGATATATTTTAAGTACATATCAAGTTCAAACCATGAATTTCTTCCCCTTTTGATAACATCAAAAAGTGGGAACGGAGCTCCCCCTCACAAGATGCACTAATGGAAGTACAAACAAGGAGAACAAAAGCAATCCATCCATTGGTAAGATAATATAGCAGAGAACAATATAACTTAGAGATACACAAAATAAATATCCATGTCATTAAGTAATAAAAAAAATAATGAGTAACAAAGTTGTTGCACATGCATAAGAAACCAAAAGTACATAACTAAAAACATATGGATGTACATAAAAAATAACTAACATAGCTAAGCCTAATGCTCCCCTATCAAATCTAATCCTAGCCTCTCCTCCTAAAGAGACGAAGTATGACATGTAGAGCTGGAGGCGCAACCCTCCCTTACTGGCCTAGCTAGTAGCAGGTGTCCCTCAATGCTACGAAAATGACCCCACCTGATGATCAAGGTGGGAGTCGATAGCCATGAAGGTTTGCGTCATGTACTCGCATATGCCAAGGAGCTCAGCAAGACTCTTTGGAGTGATCGTGATGAAACAACCACCAACCATCGACTGAATGATATACTTATTGGTGGTGGCAAGGTAATAGATTGACTTTGAAACAACAATGATTAATTACTATTGCTATAAAACAAGCTTGTATTTTATCTTCGTTACATTTTCTTAATAATGAGAAACAATTTGAGAGAACTGAGTCAACCCCTATAACTACTGGTCTTCGAACCAGAAAGAAATAAATAGGCCTATTCTTCGAGTAGAAAATCTGAACCAAAGGGGCATTGTAGGTGTCCTTTTACTGACAAAAAGACACCCACCTGAGCTTTGCAAGCAATTCACGTATCAGGAGGTGTGCCTTATCGAAGAACTCAAAATAAACAATGGATTTAAGGACTTTGGTGCTCGTTAGTCATGAGCTAACTACCTCAAGAACGGATTTGGAGGATGAAGCACCATAGTGCTTGGACTTAGAGCCACCCTCATTACGAGGAGGATTGGCCGAAACAGTCGCCGACGTGTTGCTAACTTGATGACTAGATGACCTAGTCTCGTGATGGGTAGTGGATTAGGAAGAAGTCAAAGATGCGGCAGAGGACTCGAATTGCTAACAGATGATGAAGCGATGACATGACGAGTGGGGGTGACAGGAAGAAGACCCGGGAGCAGTACGGGCAATGGCATGTTGAGTGCGTTTAGTAGACATGAGTTTATGAACAAAAATGAAATATAGGGCACTGAAGGGTATCTATGGTTACTAACGGGTACAAATGTGAAATCAAGGAAAAAAAATGAACCAAGAAAGAGAGAATATTACATAGGAAGCCTTGAAAGTTTAGTAGAGATTGAACGAGGATGAAAGAGACTCGATTGGAGGGAATGGAAATGAGCAAATGTGGTTTTCGTTCTTGTCTGGCGAGTTTATAACATACTAGCTCGAGCATAATTAGCATGCTAGGTGTGGGGGTTCGTGCACTAATGAGAGGAAAAACTATCCTGGACACGTATAGCATAGCGCGATATACATATTTGGTAGCGTGTTAATGGCTCGACCTAACGCTCTACTAAGCTATATCGGATTCACGAATCATGCCTAATTCTCACTGAATCTTTGAAAATTGTTTTCTAGGCAATGGCTTAGTGAAAATGTCAGCTAGTTGGTCCTCAGTGGACACATGAATTAACATGAATTAGTTTAACATCCCCTTTTGCACATGATCATGAAGAAAATGGTGCCTAATCTCAATGTGTTTGGTACGAAAGTCTAACATCATATTTTTTGATATGTTGATTGCACTTGTGTTATCACAATATATTTCAACACAACCAACTTGGTCTTGATAATCCTCAAGTTGTTGTTTCATGTACAAGACTTGAGCACAAGAGCTTCCGACAGCCACATATTCGGCTTCGGCTATGGACAAAGCAATGGAGTTTTGCTTTTTACTAAACCATGATATAAATTAATTTCCTAGCAAATGAAAAAATCCTAAAGTGCTCTTCCTATCTATTAGACTCCCCGCATAATCAGAATCAACTAAGCTCCTAAGTTCAAAACTTTTGGCTTTGTTAAACCACAATCCCAAGTCTTGTGTCTCACTTAAGAAATGAAATATACACTTGAAACATTTTAAATGTGATTCCTTTGGCACAGATTGGAACCTAGCACATAGACACAATAAACATAATATTGGGTCTACTAGAAGTCAAGTAAAGAAGACTATCTATCATGCCACGATATAGCTTAAGATCTATGGGCTTTCCTAATTGGTCTTTGTCGATTTTGACAGTGGAGCTACTAGGAGTGTCACATGCTTTCTAATTGTCAAATTTGAATTTATTAAGCATGCCCCTCACATAATTTAGTTGATTGATGAAAACCCCGTGTTTGGATTGCTTAATTTGCAAACCCAAGAAGTATGTTAGTTCACCCATAAGCTCATTTCATATTCATTAGCCATCAAAGATGAAAATTCATCACATAAACGTGTATTAGATGAACCAAAGATGATATCATCAACATTGATTTGAACAAGGAGCATATCATGTTTTTTGACCAAAATAAATAATGTGGGATCTAGTGTTTCTTTCTTGAACCCTTTTTCAAGAAAAAATGCACTTAGCCTATCATACCAAGCTATAAGAGCTTCTCTCAATCCATATGGTTGTTCTACATATACCTCTTTATTGATGAAGCCATTCAAAAATGCACTTTTAGCGTCCATTTGGTATAGTAGGAACCCATTGTAGCAAGTATAAGCATGCAACATTCGAATCGCTTCTAGTCTTGCTGCTGGTGGAAAGGCTTCTTCATAATCAATGTCTTCCTCTTGATTATAAACTTATGCAAACAATGTAGCCTTGTTTCTCACTATCTCACCCTTTTCATTCTTTTTATTTCTAAAGACCCATTTGGTGCCTATAATGGTATGGTCTTAAGGTCTAGGCACTAGTGTCCATACTTTGTTCTTACAAAGTGTCATAGTTCCTCATGCATGGCCATGATCCAAGATTCATCACCTAAGATACCATTTATCTTAGTGGGCTCAGTTTGTAATACAAATGCCATATGCCCCTCCTCGCGGTTTAGTGAAGATCAAGTGGTTATGCCTTTATTTAGATCACCTATAATTTGTTGAGAAAGATATCCTAAAAGAAGTCTTGAGTTTTTAGGTACATTAGGTTCAATTTCCATTCTCACTCCTACTTCTTTTCCATTGGATGCTTGAGCTTGAATGATACCATTATCATCATCAAGTCTCATTTTCTCCAAGGTGTGCTACATTTGTACTTTAGGATCTATCTTATCAAACCTAACATGGATTGACTACTCTATGGTCTTGGTTGATCTAATGAACACTTTATATGCCTCACTATGTATGAAATATCCTAGAAAAGTGCATACTTTTGATTTTGGGTCAAACTTTTCGAAATGATCCTTATCATTTAAGACATAGCAAGTGCAACCGAACACCTTAAATTAACTAATATTGGGATTTTGGCATTTTTATAATTCATAAGGAGACTTTTTCAGTTGCATTCAGACATTCACCCTATTCCAAATATAACATGTCGTGTTAATGGCTTCGACCCTAAAGTGCTTAGCTATGTTATATTCATTAAGCATAGTCCTACACATTTCATAGAGAGTTCTACTTTTCCTTTCAACCACTCTATTTTGTTGTGGTGTTTTAGGAGAGGATAATTGATGAGTATACCATTGTCTAGCACAAAATTCCTCTAAGTTCCTATTGACAAACTCACCACTCCTATCATTCCTAATGATAATAATTTTGTAACTCTTCTCATTCTCAAATAATGCACAAAACTTAAAAAACACCTCAAAGATCTCATGCTTATGTGCTAGAAAGTGCACCCATGTATATCTAGTGAAATCATCAATAACAACAAAGCAATATGATTTGGCCCTAGACTTTGTGTTTGGGTAGGTCCAAAGAAATTCATGTGGATTAGTTCTAAGGCTCTAGTTACATCACTAGCTACATTCGTCTTGAATGACGACTTCACTTGTTTGCCAAGAATACAAGATTCACATTTCTTGTCTTCCTTGTATGTCCATTTAGGAAATCCATTTGCTAAATCATGCTTGGTCAACTTTAATAAATTTTCCATATTAGAATGTCCTAGTCTACGGTGCCACAACCATGCATCACATTCATTTTGAGCACTCAAACATGAAACATTTTGTATATACATCTCATCGAAGTTAATAACATAGATATTCTTATCTATATATGCAATGACAAGATTTCATGCTTCTCATTCCTAACAATGCATTTTGATTATTCAAACATCGCATGAACAATTTAGTCACACAATTGACTAACACTAAGCAAATTATGTTTCAAACCATCAACAAGGTAAATATTTGAGATGGATAGAGAATCGTTACCTACGATACTAAGGCCTATGACATTTCCTTTGTTATCATCTCCAAATGTGACATTTCCACCATCATGCCATTTTAACTCAATGAATTGACTTGCATTTCCGGTTATGTGTATTGAGCACCCACTATCCAAGTACCATAGGGTGCTCTTGCATCCTACACAATATGATAGACACTAGATTTTGGTACCTAAACTCCTTTGAGTTCGATAAAGCTAGTATCATAAACATTCTTAACTACCCATGCTAGTCTACCTATGTTGGTCTTTTTCAAGATACATTTCCCAACCTCATGAGACCTATTACACTTAGAGCATTTACGAGCATCATCTAGCAATTTCTTGTAGCTCAATCGATTTGCTCCATAGCCTATGCTTCTTTTGTTGAGTGCATATTGTTGTGCTCTCAAAATCATATCAAACATGTCTCTAGCATTTGTGAACTTAGTCACCATATTGGTCAAGTCCTCTACCTTCTTAACTAAGGCATCCCTTTCCTTTAAGACTTCACCCAAGTCACTTTGGAGGTTACTAATGGTCTCATTTTGTAACTCAATCTCACAAATTTCTATAGTCATGCTCTTTTTGAGTTGTTTAGTCCTCTTGACATTTTTTCCAACTCTTTCCTAAGCTTATCAATACTAGGAAAATCATCCAAGTCATCAACATCATCAAAGTTTAAAGCATTGGAATTTACCACACTTTGTGCCATGAAACAAATTATAGCCTTTTCATTTTTCGACTCGAAGTCGAAGCTTAATGAAGATGAGTCATCCTATGTTGCCTTGAAGCTCTTATTACCTTTCCTCTTGTCCACAAATTTCTTAGACTTGCAATCGGCCTTGATGTGACCCGGTTTGCCACACCCGAAGCAAATGATCTCACTTGATTTTCCTCATTTTCTTCCACCCTTGAATTTCTTCTTGTACTTGTCACACTAGTACATTGCCTTGTTGAGCTTTCTTGAAAGCATGGCTACTTCTTCCTCAAGATCATTTTCATCACTTGATTTTTCTTCCTCAAGGATCTCAAGCGACGGAGTCGATAGGCTATTTGCCTTCAAAGCAATCTCCTTCTTAGAGTTCTTAGTACCACCACCAAGTGCTTCTAATCTGGCTCAGTCCTTTAGTTCAAACTCATGGACCGTCAACTCTCCACATAATGCGTTGAAGGTGTAATCTCTAAATTATGCATAGATTGGATGGCATACTTCTTTGCATCCCATTCCTTCGATAAGCCTCTAAGGAACTTGTACACTGAAGTGTCTTGATCATAATTTATTCCAAGATTTTTGATCTCATTCAAAAGCTTAGTGAGCCGAGTGATGGAAATAGCTATGTCTTCATCGGAGCCAACCCAAAAAGTTTCATAGTATTCCTCAAGAATCTTCAATTCGGTATTCTTCACATTAATTGTATCCTCATAGTGTACTTCACGCTTCTCCCATACTTCCTTGGCCATTTGACATGCACTAACCCAGTTGAACTCATTCTCACTTAGTGCACAAAACAAATGATTTATAGCTTGATCATTTGAGAGCTCAGTCTTCATCTCCTCGGTGGTGTAGCCATTTGTGAGCTTGTCCGGTGGAGTGTAGCCATTTTGGATTGAATCCCATAAATGCCTACTTTGTGCTTTTATATAGAACTTAATCCTCACTTTTCAATGAGGATAGTTTGTTCCATCAAATCACGGAGGCCTACTCGATGAGTTGCCTTCCCAACGGCGAGCCGAATTTAGAGTTTGCGTCCTTGCACAAAAACACTCAAAGACACATTAGTAACACTTTGAGCAATAACCCGCTCTGATACCAATTCAAATCACACCAAAAGGGGGGTGAATTGGGTGTATCGAGAGGTTATCACTTTTTAAAACCTATTAATGGGCAATGATGCTCTATGCACACACAATCAATAATTATAGATGTAATGCAATAGTGAAGGAGAGGTAGAAGAGATGGAAAAGAGACACAAGATTTACAGTGGTTCGATCCAACTGATCTACATCCACTACCTAACCTCCCAGTTAGGATTTTTAAACCCCCACTAATATTAATGATAAGTGTTACAACCTTAGCGTACAAGTCTAGAATGCTTAATCACAAATAAGGACTTCCCACCTAGCCTCAACTAGGGTTTATGCCTAGCCTCAACTAGGTCTTCCTTTGACTTAGATCCCATAAAGTCTTACAATCAGCCAATTACAAGAAATAGATGAATACAAAGAAATTCGACTTTACAAAGTAAAACAACAATAAGTTCAACTACTCGCAAGCCACCTAGAGCCTAACAACTCTAATGCATACAATTATGAATATGAATGAGATATATGAGTATATCATTGATTCTGCGCCAATCTCAAACATTAAACCGATTAAACCAATTCGATTAGCATGGAAATGGTTTCAAATTCGATTAGAAAAATCAAGTTTAAGAACTAACTCTAGTTCAAATCAGTCTTAGGATTTAGAAAACAAAGTTTAAGTCCAAAACCCAACACAAATGTGTTCAGGAACACAACAAATGATTTCCACACACCAATTACAATAAAAGATGTATTTTAATCACAAAAGAACTAGAAAATGAAACTTTCTTACAACCCTAAATGAGAGTGAGTAAAATCATTTCTGGAGAAGTGGTTGCAAGCCTTAGAATGCCTTAGTAACGCCAACTTCAAGAATGATTCAGTAGCCTCGAAAGATTCCAAGTGGTCACGCAAAAAAACCTAGACTATTTGATGTGAAAACTTGGACACAATTTAGTTTTTGAGCTTTACAGGATAATGGAATGTTCTAAGTAGTTTGTAAATGGATTTCAAGCCTATTTAATAGTTTATGGGCGTCATCTCGATCTAAGGGCCCAAAATAATCATCGATTCATAATAAAGCAAAAGGTTTAAGATTTTAAAAAAACTGTCAGGAGACTGGTTAGCGCGCTAGGTGACATTATTACCGCGCTAATTGCAGGTAGCGTGCTAATGAATTTAATTAGCGCGCTAACTAGCAGGGACCAGTGACTAAAAAATTTATGGTCTCAAGTTAGTAGCTCCCTAACACACCTATGACTCAACTAAATCTTTGGGAATACTTTGAACATGTTTAGTATGAGTCATTTGACCTGTTTGGACTACCCGAATGATTGCACAAATCTCAGAAATACGAAATCTCCATTTCATGAAACATGTAGGAGCTTTTCTACAAATATTTTGCTTACTATTAAAAAAATTTCAAAATGAGGTTGGTGCTTATAAAACCAATCACAACAGTTTTTTCAAATCCAGTGCATGTGTAAAAACTTATTATCACAATGTAAAACCATTTCAAGTTATAAAATTTAGATAGTGTAGATACCGAAACTTGAAACTTTGGAAAATGTGTAAAACGTGATATGCATGCATCTAATGCATTTGACTTGCGTAATTGGACTTATATACCTTTCATGATGTTTACAATCTATTGTATGAGTTTTCCAGTCCTTATATCCTTGTGTGAGCCGAATCTTGAATCTAACCGGCTACATTTGACTTGAACTTATGAGAACTCATTCTTCTTTTTGAACTTGTAATTCCAAGCCAAGTTTGGTATTCTGAAAAAATTGGCAAACTTGTTAGAATCCTTTCATTTTGTTTGTTGCCATCAAAATCCTGGGTGAAGTATAAGTGGCTAACCACTTTGTTCAACAAAGAGTAGCACACGCTCATCCCTATCACGTCCTTCTTCTCATGAAGACATTCCTTCATTGGCCTTAATGCAACCAAAAGCTCATATGTTTGTGCTCAGGGCGCCGACCACGAATATTCATTTTTACCATTTTGATCCTTATGCACTCGGGCCATCATCTTCATATATGAACCATGAAATGCCTAGATATTCAATGTATGGCTTAAGACCTCAATACATGCCAAGTCCATTTACTCCACCATGTTATAATTACAATATGCTATATAGTGGAGATGGCTCATTCATAAACCTATTAGGCATACCATTGCCTCATGTTCCTTTTGGCCAACCACATACATGAAGTCAGTATGTCAGAACAGTTCAACCTCCTATCTTTGATAGCATTGGTACCATAGGTGAATCAGTGAACCAGATGAAGAAGATCAATCGACTCAATGAAATTCAAGGCAAGACCAACAACCTCAGCAAATTTGATCGGGAATATGATTGTGGCTGCAAATATGAAGACTCAATTATAGTAATGTGATCAACTAATGTTGATTATGGATATCTTCCTCAGGGAAATGTGTATTGCACATAATATACTTATTTAAGTTCATTTTATTGCTAAGAAAATCTCTTTTTAATTGGTTTTTAACTAAACAAGTTTATTCTAACAAAACAATGTAAATACTTGTACTCTTATATTAAGAAAATCTTAGTTAAAAACTTCACCTAGGTAATAAATTACTATGCTTTCAACTCACTTCCTTCATCTTCATTATGTGTATGTAATGCTTAATTAGAATAGACAGATTTGGTTCAAATCCATTTAAATCCACTACTCTGAAGGAAAAAATTCTAATGTGCAAACTAAAACTCCACCTATCGGTGTGAATAACATAAGTTCCACATTGCTTTAAGTTCCAAATATTTAGATTTATAACCACTTAAGTTTACTATTCGTGCCTCCCTAATCAATAACTCTCTATCGATGTTATATATTTTATGGTTGTATCATCCATATCTGGCTGAAAAGCTCCAATAACCTTGTACTAAAACCTCTAATCAAGTAACACGTGATCAAGATGTTTGAAGCATTATGCGTAGAATCAATACGAATTCTAACCATTGCACTTTTTATCTTTATAATCCATTCATAATTACGTTAGCATAACATTCATACCATATGATCCATTGATCCCTAAGATTAATGAACTACTCATTCATTATTTAAATCAACATACACATCATGGTATTCATTGCAATCAAAGATTGTATTAAATAACTTCAACTAAATCAATTAAACAATACCGAATTATCACACGCGGAGTCTTCAATTTCTTCTCCTCCAAAACTCTTAACAATACTCAAATCTATACTAATTGGTGATATTGTATGATATTGGGTGAGTTTAACACATTCTAATACATATTTATGCTCCTAAGACTGATTAAAATACAATTAGAAATCCTATTTGACGACTCTAAATGAACTAGAACTCTAAAATTTCTATATTTTACGTCTCGACGTTGTTTACGTTGTGCTCAAGGTTTCACTGATGAAGGGACATTACCGATTTGGGCTAAAACGGAAGCTTGCTCCTTGCTACGTTGAACAAATTGGTTCGGTTACCTACAAGTTAGCTTTGCCACCTCAACTAGCACGAGTTCACGACATATTTCATGTATCATTATTACGAAAGACGCCGACCAAGCATACACCATTCATTGATTGGAGTCAATTTGACTTGAGCGAAGACATTTCGTATGTCAAGCAGCCAATTCAAATTCTTGAAAGAAGGTTCAAAAGCTTCGCAACAAGGAGATCACACTACTTAAGGTGCGGTGGCAATTCTATGGAGATGAGGAGCTAATTTGGGAGTGAGAGGACTACATGGAAAAACACTTCTCGGATCTCCTCAAACATTAAGGTACGACTTACTTTTAGTTTTGAGGACATAACTTCCTAAATTTTGGAATATTATGATGCCCACGTCCCCTAATTTAAGAATAAACTCAAAGTTAGAATAATTAAATAATTAAATAATTAAATATGATTTTGTGTGTTAATATACCTATTTATGTGTGTCATTTATTAATAATGGAATAATTACTTGTGGAAGAAGGGTAAATTGGTGAAAATCCAAGTTGAATGGGCGTAGTTAGGGATGTTGGATGGTCCTAGGACTACTAGGCATCAGATAAGATCAAGGGTTAGGAGTTGGTCACTTAAACCTTAGGTCTTGAGACACATAAATACAAATTACAACCTAGTTATTATTCTTTTCAACACATATGACAAGGAAGCTAGGGTTGGAGTGCTAGAGAACTAAAATCATCTATTCAAGTTGGGAATCAGTAAAACAAGGTAAATCTCACAACCCAAATCGTTAATCTTGTATGGAAATCATTGTTAGGGGTGTGTAATCTCGGATTTTGGTTTGCCTAAGTTTTTAAAGTGAATTTACAAGGTTTTTGTACTTCAAGTTGTGTTCTTCATAGTTCCAATGATTATATGTATGGATTTGGAGTTTAAATTAATGTTGTGATTCAAATTGGTGATGAGCACATGATTTCTAGTGGGATGATGATTTAAATCCGAGGTTGCAGTGTTTTGAAATCATGTTTTCAACGTTTAAATCGTATTTTCAGATTTTTTTAAGATGGGTTGATAAAATCCTTTATTTTGGGCATTTTTGGGTGTATTTGAAGTCTTAAAACGGTCGAGAATTAATCAGAGTTCGGGAAGAAGAAAACAAAAAAAATTTGGGCTTCCCCGACGTTAACGTTATTGTGGCGCAGTGCATATACATGCATGAGACTGTGTGTGTAAATACAACGCGTCAATGGGGCAACGATTTGGAGTCATAGTGGTTTTAACGCTGTCCCGGCATCGCCTTAGCGCAGTCACACTGATTTTGATCGGTTCATAAAAGTGGCGTAATTTCTTTGTTTTAACAATGTTTTCAATGTTCTTTATACTATTGGAAAGCTTGTAGAAAGCTTTACGACATGGAATTGATAACTTAATTAAAATAAGACTTTAACTAACTCAAAAACAAGTTGGAAGTCACGAGTATAGTTTGACATAGAAACTTACCTAGTGTGTATGTAATATAGATACTCGAGGAACGCCACCAAGGACTTCTCGAGGCTAAGGATTTGGTTAGGAAAGCACTGCTAGAGGTAAGTGGGGTTTGCTTTATTCTCAATCATGCCTTGATATTGGTTATGATTGGAATCATGTATCGACTTGTGAAATTCATTAGAATTTATCGTAACACTCTTATTGATCTTGCGTACTCGATCGTTGGGATTCTCTAATATGAATGCTTGTGGAACTAGTGTATTGATATTTAAAAATGCATGCTTACACCTTGGGTTGGAGGGCCGGCGACCACTGGTATCTTCTCCCATGTTGGTTATGAAGTCTTGATATGTATATCAGTTCGGATTTCATAAGTGTAGCCTTTAATAAATTTTATATGATAAAATTCATGACATAAAAGCCCTTACGATTTTTTATATGATAACTTATTAATAGGGGAGTTATGTGTAATTTGCTTAAACTGCCTAAATACAACAATTGTATTACAAATAGATTTTTTATGTAAGCTCATCATCTACACATTTAAATAGAGGTTGAAACCCTAAAATGATATATGATTTTTGTTTTTTACTATTTTTGAGTTCTCTAAATTTTAGGAGAGAAAGAAAAACGTTTTCTATCTCTCTTGGGGCTGGCACTCCAAATTTTGGTCATCGTTTGTGTGAGGATTTTCGATAGAGGACGCGCGCTTAAACATCTTGGAGATCGAGCAATCAAAAAAGGAAATCATGTATTAAGGTATGGTTTAGTTTTGTAGATCTTGTTAAAAGGAACTTATTTTCGATCCTGTTAGGGTTTTCAAAAACCGTTTTGAATTTTTTGCCGCCTATGAGCCCCAAAACCGAACATAAGTGATATCTTTCCAAATTGCCTGCAAATTCCTCTTCAGCTACACATCATCGAATTAATCGATGATTGCATCTTTTGAAGAGATATGGCTCGTCATATAAGTATGACTTAACGTCACTCTGGAAGTACTTTCTTGCTGCATTTGTTAAATCTGGAGGAAACACACCGTACACCAAATAGTTAACATAGTTTTCGAACCATGGTGCATCTTCCAAAACTTTTACCTTGTGCATTTCTTATGATTTCTCTGGCTTCTTTACTTCCATCATATCAACCTTTTCTTGCTTGTACATCACTTGCTCTTGCATTCACTCTTTCATTGTCGTAGTGCTCATCATGTTAATAGAACTAACATTCTTTTTAGGATTTAAGATAGTGTTACTCAGAAACTTTCCTTCCTTCCTTGAATTCAAAGCAATGGCTAACTGACCAATCTGACTCTCAATGTTCTTGATGGATTGTGATCTCTCATCGTCTTGCTTCTCATAGCTTGCTTCACATTTCCATCTCTTTCTCCTGCTTCTTATGGCAATCCCTATTGCTCATGTCCATGGCATGCAAGAATGTCACTATTGACTTCAATGAAGTCATTTCTTCGCTCTGCCTTAGCTTCCCTTGTTGGACTTGTTGAACAAAGCTTGGAGGTAACTTAGTGCGTTATCAAGATTTCCAAATAAGAAGTTGGGGTTGTTGTTGTATCTTCGATAAAACTTTTGAGGAGCCATTCCTCTTGGCCTGAAGTTGTTTTTATAGCTTTGGTTGTTCATGAAGTTGATATCCTCCAGTTCCATTCCTTGCTGCATGTCCATTGGATTAACCATTATAGCTTAGTGAGTAATGGGTTGCTGTATAGCCTGCACGTTATAGACTTTGTTGTCCTGTTTGAACTTTCGCCATTTAACTGCTTAGGTTGGATAATTATTCCAAAATCTCAGCTTGCGAATCAATCTCATAGATGCCTGTTGGTTTCCTCACTGTGGAACGAGTATAGCTATAGAGCTATGAGACAAGATTTAGGAGATCTAATACTCTATCCTCATCCTTGGTTAGTAGAGAACCATCTGTTGTGACATCTATTAATGTTTTGGTGTTGTGATTAATCCCATAGTAAAAAATCTATAGTTGTGACCATTTCACGTATCCATGTCCTAGACATCTCCTCAGCATCTCCTTGAATTTTTTCTAAGCCTCGCCAAGAAACTCAGCATCATTTTTCTATAATTTATTGATCTCTAGTTTCCTTTCGCTGACCTTCACGTGGGGAAAAAACTTATCTAGAAATCTTTCATTCAATTTTGCCCATGACATCATATTTTCGACATTTTTTCCTTGGAACCAAGATTTGGTTTTTCACCCAACGAGAATGGGAAAAGTCTAGTCCTGATCACCTCCTTTGTAATTTCGGTAATATGCATGGTGGCCTACTTCTTCAAGAAATATTCTATATGGGAAACTGGATCTTCATTCATTAGTCGGTTGAATAGGCTATTTAATACCATGTTGATTAGAGACGGTCTTTATTTATACTCGGAAGTGTTGGCTGGAAGACTCATAACTCCATTGTAATTCTCTTGAACTTCTGGCTTGAAGTAATTATGAAGACATCTCCATCCCCGCACTCCATCCTACACTACCAGATCACCTTCGGGTTGGTTATTCCCTCAGCCATGTTGTTGGTTTCATGCTTGATCATCCAATATCTTGGTTCCTTTCTTTTTCTCTCCTTTTTGGTTCTGTCAATCTGAGGATTGTAAGGCGCTAAGTCTTTCTCTCCTTTGCTATGCATACACTAATTCTCCCTTAAAAGAAAACACAAAAGATCAAGTGTAGTTGTCAAACTTGAAACTTAAACCTTTTATTTTTTTTCTCTTTGTTTATATGAACTAGAAAGCTAATTACTTAAAATAAAAGTTAACAATTTTGCTAACTAAATAAGTTAAAGTGGCTACCTATCCCTCGCAATGACGCCAAAAACTTGATCGTGGCCGAAGTATGATGTCTTGATTGTAGAAGTATTGTGATCAACATAAGTTGATTACATATATCGTCCTTAGGGAAAGTTGTATTGCTCTCACTATACTCACTCAGCTGTACTCTATTCTAATAAAACAATGTAAATTACTTGTATTCTTATATTAAGAAGATCTTAGTTCACCACTTCACCTAAGTAATGAATTACTATGATATCTAACTCACTTCCTTCATCTTCATTGTGTGTGTGTAATGCTCAATTAAAATAGATAGATTTCCTTCAAATCCACTTCAACCCACTGTTATGACGGAAAAGATTATGATGTGCAAACTAGAACTTCACCTATTAGTGTGAATAATGTAAATTTCACATTGCTTTAAGTTCCAAATTGTTAGATTCATAACCAATTAAGTTTACTATCCGTTCCTCCCTAATCAATAACTATTTGTCAATGTTATGTATTTTATGGTTGTATCGTCCATATCCTGCTTAAAAGCCTTAATGGCCATGATAACTCCTAAAACCTAATATCAACAAACACGTGATCAATATGTTCGTAGCATTACACCCAGAATCAATATAAATTCTAACCATTGCACTTTTCAACATTACAATTCACTCATAACTACTTTAGCATAACATTCATATCATAGGATCCATTGATCCCTAAAAAAATGATCTACTCACATTTTACTGAAACAAACATGTACCTAAAAGCATTCATTGCAATCAAAGATTAAAAAGATAACTTCAATTAAATTAAAGAAAACAATATCGAACAACCATACGTGAGTCTTCAATGTCTTCTCTTCCATAATTCCTCTTAATACACAAGAACAAAGTAAAACTATGCTAATCTACAATAATTGGTTGGTCTTAGTCACTATTGGTGAGTTTACCATGTTCTAATACATATTCATACTCCTAAGAAACTTAAAAAAATAATAAGAAACCCTAGTAGACAATTCCACGTGAAATAGAACTCTAACTTTCTATTTTCTTTAGTCTCGGTGTTGTACATACGTGATCTAGTGCTGTGTGTGTAAAGCCATAGCACCATGACACATTTAGCCATTTTGTGTACAATTCTCCTTATTCAGTAGACTTGGCGTCGTGTGTAGACCTCCCCGGTGCTATCCCTTTTAGCCCACAGCGGCGCCACTATGCCGACTATGTTGTGCGCCATTTCTTCTCTTCTTGGTCCTCCACACAGTGCCCACGCTTTTTAGCATTTTCCTATGGCGTCAAGCCTATTCATCATGGCGTCAACCTTACTTTTATGCATTTTAACCTAGTTTCTTCACGAAATTACTCGTTTGTCTCTTTTACACCTTGTATACATGAAAATACATAAATATCATCAATTTGAGATCATTTCGATATATTTATAATAAATATAACACTAAACTAATACTATATATAATTCTAAATAATTAACTACCTAGAATACTATAAATACAAGGCTAGGGTTTCGAAATTAGTTGCCCTTGAGTACTTAGATCAATATTCCATTACTCTATAAGCCATTCTTTATTATTTTAGTTATTTGCTTTATTGTTCATTATTTTTGGAGAAGATTTAAGGATTTAAAGTATTTATTCCAGAGGTATTTATCTATATCTTTTATTTATATTATTGAAATGTTATTTATGATTATGAGTGAATAGTTATTTGTTCTAAACAAAGTCCGAACGTGAACTAGATCCGTTTTGCTATGTAGTTATAATGAGAAGATTATGTGCTTAATGCTTTAAGCCAATCTTATTCTTCAATTCTTTGATTCACTGATTTAATAGGTTATTATCTATTGATTCTAATCATGATCTTTATACTGCATTCATAGTCTAGAATGCATATTATGATATTTGATTTCATTATCTATTTTAAGTAGTCACTTGGATTGTTTGAGAGGCAAAGATCATTTACATGTCCTGGGTAAATTTGAGATCCAAATATGATGTTGAAGTGACTTTCAGAAGATGTTAGATTTGGTAGTTCGAAATTCTCATAAAGTTTAATGGGGTTTTATTGCGCAAAGTTAATGTTTTTTGTATTCAAAGGGGTTAGCTCAATGAAATCAGAACGTGGCTTTTTCACTAATATGAGGAGAACTAATGGCTGGCTAAAGGCTGTTTACTTATGATTAGAGTTTAATGATCTATCTTACTGTACAAAATATGCTCATAAGTATATGGTAGGAGTTACATGTTTGGAATGCAAAACGGATTTATGTTTCATTGTTCTGGATGTTTGTTTTGATATTTATTTATTATTAAATTGAATCTATTTGATTGATTGTGAATTTGGATTATGTTAGTTAAGATAATATAATTAATGAAGTATTATATTATAGTTAATTGTTAGTTAGTTTAAAGTAAAAATAATTAAAACCTTTTAAATTCTTTTTTCCTAGAGAAGTTTGATAAATCTCTTTGGAGACGATTCCCACTTATCAGTACTATGAAATATATAAGCATAATATAAAAGGGGAAATTTATTGTACACGCCCGACATGTGTCAGTGTTTGGCCCCATTGCCAAGGATACACAATTTCTTAGAATTTATAGACGTTGTTTGGTCTATCCACTTTTTCTTTCTTATTCCATGGAATCCTTATATCCATTTCATCCTAAGGTAGATTGGGCATTTAATTGTAATTTGAGACAATAACAATGTAGAGAACACCAACCTACCAGAATGGAAGCCAATAATAACTTTAATATTAATACTAATAATGATAATGTAGAACTTACTTTTAGGCAAGCTAATCAAAATGTTACTGCTCTTGAATAAATGTGCATTGCCTATCCTAAGAGATTTCCCAAATTTGAACTTAAATATGGATTCATTAGTGCTTTACCTAACTTCTATGGCTAGGACAATGGAGATGCACAAAAATTTACAAGGGAATATCAACATAAAGTCAATGGGATGAAACCTAAAGATTGCACGTTTGAAAAAGCCAAACTTAAACTTTTCCTTTTGTATTGAAAGACCAAGCACAATATTGATTATTTTATCTTCCTCAAGATTCGATAACCACATGGGCTCAAATGTTAGAAGCTTTCCTAGTTCAATATATGCTTGCAAGAAAAACTAGTATTTATAGAAGACAAATCATAGTCGTCAAAATGGAAAATGAAAACTTTAATGAATTATATGATTGATTTCAAAGATTAATTTTATCTTGTCCACAACATGGATCCACTCAAAGAGCTTTATTAGAATACTTTTATGAAGGACTAAATCATTTTGAACGATGACTATTAGATACCATATGCGGTGGATCATTATTCAATGTTACACTAACTCTAGCAAAAGAAACTATTAACAAGATGGCTAAGAAAATCTAAACAATACTGTGAAAAGATCGATATATCAAGAAAGAAAGTTTATGAGGTTAATAATAAAAAAGTAATAAATTTGATGAAAAAGGGGAAGAATTATCTAATATGGTTAAGGTATTATTAAAAGATAGATCAAATCAAGTTAAACCATATGGATTTTGTAATAAAGTTACACATCTTACGGATGCGTGTCCTACTTTACAAGAAAATAACAATAAAGTAGCTAACCCAGTTATGAACTATTATTCTAGTTTGCCTAGAAACCAATACAATAAAAACAATTATTACATTGAAAAACCAAATTAAAAACTTATTTATGGTCCACAAAATCAAAATTATACTACTTAAAGACCAAGAGCACCAACACAACCTACGCCAATGAAACAACCTCAACAAACTATTCAACCTACATAACCAAATTTAGAATAAATGTTACACAACTTTAAGACCTAAAGTCATCAAAATTTAATGCAAATTTCTCAAAATCAAATTATAATTGATAAATCAATTAACGAGTTAAAGTAGAGGTAAAAAGAAAACTAAAATACTTAGACAATAGAATGAGAAAAAGAAGAGATGATGGCAAATGTCATTCTCATTAGGGAATGGATGGTCGAACAACATTTAGCCAAAGTGGAAGCCTACGTAAAATCTCTACAAAATTTTGAATTAACTAACCGAGACAAAGTAAACGATATTTATAAGTCAAATAAATATATGCATTCTAATTCTATCGTTCCACAACGATTATCAAATGTTAGGGAGGAAGGACCTAAAGAAGACATATCTGAACCATTTAAGAAATTAAAAATTAATGAAAACATAGAACAAAAGATTTATTTTTTAAAAAGAATGCCTGAGAAATGTTATGACCTAGGAATGTTTGTCATACTAATCACAAGGCAATTCTTCTATTGAATTTACTATGTGTGATCTCGGAGCATCTATTAACGTTATGTCCTTTAGACTTATGAATAATTGAAAATAAGATCATTAATCACTATGCCTATTAATCTTACTTTAGCAAACAATACTATTATTAAATAGTATGGATTATTAGAAGACATCCTAGAATGAGTACATAATTAATATTTACAGCTAATTCTTATGTAATTGAAATAAAAAAAAATTCAACATCACCCAATCCTTTGCATATATTATTAGGTAGGCCTTTTCTAAATACAACTAGAACTAAGTTAGATGTTTTTGAAGGAACAATGTCGATGGAGTTTGAAGATATGATTGTCAAATTCAAAATTAATAATGAACATAACTATGACACTTATGAAAATTGTGATGAATTGTTTGATAATGAAATATATGATAATGAATTTTTAAACTTAATCTATTATAATAATTTTAACGCTGAAATTTATGCAATTAATGTAGTAACAATTGAAACTGACAAAGGGATTTAAAAGAAAGAAATAGTTGAAGACATTTCAAAAGAAAAGAAAGTAACTCAAGAATGGAGAGTTAAGCAACTGAACAATGGGAAAATCATTAACAAGATGAAAGTTTCTAGATCTAAGTACACTAAGAAAAAAAAGCCAGAGTTGAATGATATAAAGCTTAGTGATCCTGGAGGCATACACTTGCACATTAAAATCAAATGGGCTAGGTATTTTACAGCACAGTGTGATGTGAACTCTAATGCAAATCTCATGCCTATACATTTCTTTCTACATACTCAACTTTAATTGAATGCACTTATAAACAATTCTCTTTACTGGATGGAACTTCAATTCAACCAATATGAGTGGTCACGGACGTATCAGTTTGAGTGGACAACCAAACCATACCTATAGACTTTTTGGTCATGCCACACTTTATCAATGAAGATCGTACTTTAATATTAGATTTACCATTCTTAGCCACTACTCAAGCTATTATGGATATTGTGAAGAAAATAATTACTCTCACAAATAATGGCTGAACACTCACTTTCTTAAATGGCACTATAGTGGAAAATTTTAAATTCAAGTTTAGAGATCCAAACTAATTCAGGAAGGGTTAAGTCGAGCCAACGACGGTAAACAAAAATGCACTATGGGAGACAACCTATATTCTATGTTTATTTCATATTTATTTAATTTTATAAAGAATTTAGTTTAGTTTAGTATAGTATGTTTTTATTCTCTCACTTTTTGACTCTTGTATTGGAAGTATTTTCTGAATTTAAACTTCGAGGTGATTTAAATTTAGGGGGAGTGATCGAATTGTTTTTACTTATATGGGCTTTATGCAAGTCTCATTCTTTACTTGCTTATTTGTTTATTTAATTAATAAGAATATTTAGTCAGTTACGTGTCCCACTAAAACTTTCGGATTATTTAGTCAATTCTACCTTAATACGAGTTATTATGAATGATGAATAAGTTAATTACAAGATAAATTGAAAAAATAGTAAAAATAGGCATTGCGATTCCCATCAATTTTGATTAACACTAGGAATCGCTGGCAAAATTGGTAGCATTACACGAGAGAATTTAGAGTAAAATTGTGGTTAAACGATTCCTAGCGATTCCCATCCTAGCGATTCATCCACATAGGGGAATCGCTACCAAAATTGGTGAAAATAGTAAATCACATTTCACTAATTTACACAATGATTCCACTTAAACAAGAATCGTTAGGCACGATTTTTTCTTTTTAAAAACCAAAACCCTGAATCACCTAACACTCTAAACCTTTAACGCTTGCAAGCCATTGCATCCTTTCACCAAAATTCTAATTTCTTGCCTAGATTCAATAGTTCTAAGCTAAGTCCCATAGTATTTAAGTGATTTTCACCTCAATCTAGTCTCATTCGAAACAAAAGTCTTAATTTTGGGGGTGTTGAGCCAAGCTAGGGTTTTAGAAAATTTTGACTTAGCTTGGAGGGAAGATCTAAAGGAGTTCAATTGCTTCAATCTTGAAATATTCACTCTATAAGAAGGTAATTACATAAACTCTAGATCTTTACTTTAACAAATTTTTTATTTGGGGATTTTCGCAAATTTCTCAATATTTTTCGAAATTGATATGTTGAAATATATTCAATTGTATTGCACAAATAGTTTTAGTGATTCCAATAGACTAGGAATAGTGATCACATTGATCATTGGTTTACAAATTCAACAATTTTAGATTTTTTACTATATATTATTTATACTTGCAAATGGTTTACAAAAACGAGTTTGAAATGAGTTTGTGAGTTTGGATATGCTTTTATTTCAATTAACATTGCTATATTCTCGAAGAGACTTAAAATTCATCACTTAAATGTTTTATGATACTTAGAAAATTAATTTTCCAATTTATATTTTAGTTATCACTTCAATGCCAATTCTATTTTACATTTACAACAAATTCCAAACGAGCTTTCCAAATAGATTTCTACTTTTTAAAATAAAGTCTTCAATTTTACCGAACTATTTTTGACAATGCTGTTTCTATCATTACATGTTTCTATAGTTTTTGAACTTGTAATTCTTGAAAGTTGAAAAAATGGCCAGAGGAGGTAAAGGTAGAAGCACTCAAGAGGAGAAGGGAAAAATATAACTAGTAGAGAAACCCAAACAAGAGCTATACCTCTGCCCAAACCAATTAGGGCAACAGAGACTTCGGTGAATAACCCCCCAAACTAGAGTACAAAGAGAGCCTTCTCCACCCTTAAGTTTTAACTATGATACAAAGGGAGAGGAAGAGATTGAGGAGACACCCATCATTTACTTCCATGCCCACAACCTCATAAACATAATAAGGGAAATGAGCTGGGGATTGTTAACTAGGGATTATTGCGCCAATAAGGAGGTGTGGTCCTCAGTTGAAATGGGGTGTGCTATACTAGTGAGAGAATTCTTTGCTAATGGACATAGAGATGAGAATAAAATAATAGCTATAGTATGAGGAAGACAAGTGGACTATTCACCTGACTGAATAAATTGGTATTATAGTTTATTAGAAGTTCATTTTCGGCAAATAATGAGTATCCTAAACTTGAATACATGTATAGACATGGATTTCCTCACGAGACCATTAGGAATGATTTAGAAGCTATTTCGGGGGATGGTTTCCATTTTGATTTGGAGCATTATTTTTAACATGAACCTATAGCCTAGTTACAACACTGAGACATAATGAACTGTAGGGTGGCTCTTTTATACCACATAGTCTAGGGGATCAGGTATATTATTGTCGAAAGAATAATCTATAAATCGATTAGGAATGCCATAACCACCAAGACAAACAATTGGCTGCTTTTTCCCTTGATGATTACTGAATATTGCAAATAAGATCGAGTTCTGATGAGAGGAGTTGAGCTTGATGCTTTCACAGATAAGACGATTACTGATGATATCATTGAGAAAAATAAGAAAGTGCCGGGATATGTTGACTCGGAGAAGGAAAGAGAGAGACAACATACGAAGGAAAGAGACCAAGAAAGGTACAAGTATATAACCAAAAAAATCTAAAGGAAATGTAGAATGCCATGTACAACAAGCAGAGGAACCAAAGCAAGGAGCCACCTGCTAAGTACTACACTGGTATGTATGCGGAGGAAATAAAAATGGCCATGATGGGGTCAATCTTGCGTATTCAGATTAGAACTCAGAGACATTAAAAGTTGATGTTCAAGAACCAACGCGAGATCACCAGAAGCATCTATGGATTCAAACGACGCAAAACTTGGAGTACTTAAGGCGGGGGAACCAACATTCATGTTCTATCACTCCAGCTGAGGATGCCAAATCAGGGAGTCTTTACAACAGATAACCTAGTGTAAGGAGTATACTACACCCTATATGATCCTGAAGTGAGCTACTAATCCCAACAACCTGATAATGGGTATGATGGTGATGATGCAACGTCTGGATGGCGGTTTTAAAATTTTTTTTCTTCTTCTTTGTGTTATCTTTTCTTGAGTGTTATTCAAGTGAGGTCTATGTTTGTAATAATTTATTGATGTAGTATATGTTCACAATTTGATACATTTGCTTTGGTATGTTGAAAATTTGATACAATAATTTGGTTTGATATGTTCAATTCAAATCAATTATGCTTGGAAATGTTTAGATTTTTTTTGCTTTTTTCAATTCATTCATATGTTAGTTAGTTATTCAATTAATTTGTTTATGCTTCACGAGGTATTTTTTATTTTTGTTGAAAAACCCGACTTTATTTTTAAACCTTGAGGACAAGGTTTAGAATGAGTTTAGGGGTATTAGGTGAAGTGAAATATGAAGATACGAAGTATGAAATAAACGAGAGGTAGAATCTAGTTGAACATAGTGAATTTTTTTAATAATTTTTCATAATACATAAAACATTTTCCCATTTCATTTTACTCTATCTAGTTTGGAATATGAATATAATTTAGGTTTGACTAGAAATGGAAGTGATATATTATTACCCATGAAAATAGAATTTTATGATGGAAAGAAATTGTTATACCCTATTTAACTTAACCTAGATTGTGTATAAACTAAAGGAGTTTAAAGAGGATTGAATACTTTGTGTTAGACTTTACAATGAGAAGAAAATCAAAATGACAGTGCAAGATAAAGAAGACGAATTTCGAAGAATCTTGTTATACAAAGGTTATTGATCAAGTTTATATATATATATGTAATGAAAAGAGTTTATGGCACGATTGAAGGGAAAAATAGGAAATAGCCAATAAAATTTACTTAGTTGGAAAGAATACTTCCTTGAATATAGTGAAAGTGAAAAAAGCTAACACGAGTTTTTTTTTTTTAAAAAAGAAAGAAAGCAATATATATAAGAAAATGAAAGAGGTTTATAGAAAAACTCTTCAAATAAAAGATTTAGCTCGAGTGCTTATAGCTAAGTTACGTGAAGTATATCTTTTTATTCCTACAAATGAATATGAAATGATGATTATTAGTGAATAAAAGTTCCTATCGACTTTGATTGTGGTAATATTTTAAGTATTGTTTGAAAAATGAGATTGACTTAGAGATTTTTGTATCTTGAGATTTTATAGTAGTTATCTTAAGCTTGATGTTTCTTAGTGGAGATTACGAAAACCTATGTAGTGCTTTGGCCTTGATAATTGGCTTAACTTTAAATTTTGAGGTGTGTTGGACAATTAGGAGGTTAAAATGTCAAATAAAGGGGTTCTTTAGTTCTTTCTATTCTATCATGATTCTTATTTTGATGAAAGTAATATTTTTTTATTTTAAGATCATTTTTGTTTAGGAATAGGAGTATATATTTATGAAATCAAAACGAGAGAAGAAAAAAGAATATAATTGAGAGTAGTCAATTGTCAGGATGACAAAGTATTGAGTTTGGGGGTATTTGCTAAGTCAATAATAAGACAAATTTTAAAGTTCATTTTAAGATGATTTTAGTGTAAAAGACTATATTACACGGGGTTTTCTCTTATTTTTGTTATTTCAGGTAATAAATGGAGAATGTAAAGAAATGAACGAAAAAGGAAAGATTATGATGGAATTAATCAAGAGGAAAAAGTAGGCAAAAATCATCAACAAGGAAGCAAATGAAGAATTGGAAAATTACACAAGCGATTCTAAATTGCTGGCCAAATCGGTGAAATCAGAGGGCTTCAAACTACGAATTTCCCAAGCAATTCCTCTCACATAGAAATCGTTGAGAATTGCTCAATAAGATTTCAAGAATTTAAGATAATTACAAGTTGTTTGAGTTGGTTTAGGATGTTTACTACCTAGAATACTATAAATAAAAGCCTAAAGTTTCGAAATTAGTTGCCTTTGAGTACTAAGATCAATATTCTATTAGCCTAAGAGCCATTCTTTATTGCTTTAGTTATTTGCTTTATTGTTCTTTACTTTTGGAAAAGATTTGAATTTTTAAAGTATTTATGCCAGAGGTATTTATCTACATCTTTTATTTATATTATTGCAATGTTATTTATGATTATGAATGAGTAGTTATTTCATCTAAACAAAGTCCGAACGTGAACTAGATCCATTTTACTATGTAGTTATGATGAGAAGATTTTGTGCTTAATGCCTTAAACCAATCATATTAGATTCACTGATTTAATAGGTTATTATCTATCTATTTTAGTAATGATCTTTGTATTGCATGCATAGTCTAGAATGTGTATTATGATATTTGGTTTCATTATCTATTTGAATTAGTAACTAGGATTGTTTGAAAGACAAACACTATTTAGATTTCCTAGGCGAATTTGAGATCTAAATCTGATGTTGAAGTGAATTTTCGAAGATGTTAGATTTAGTAGTTTAAAGTTCACATAAAGTTTAATGCAGTTTTTTTGCGTGAAGTAAATGTCTTTGTATATTTAAAGGGTTTAGCTCAATAAAATTAGAAAGTTGCTTTTCCACCAGTATAAGGAAAACTAATGGCTGACTAAAGGCTAATTTATTTATATATGATTAGAGTTTAATGACCTATCTTACTTTACAAAGTATGTACATAACTATATTGTAGGAGTTGCGTGTTTGGAATGCAAAATGGGTTTATTTTTCATTGTTCTGGATGTTTGCTTAGATATTTATTTATTATTGAAATAAATCTATTTGATTGATTATGAATTTGGATTGTGTTGGTTAAAATAATATACTTAGTGTAATATTATTATATTATAGTTAATTATTAGTTTGTTTAATTATTATTTTTAATTAAGTAAAAGTAAAAATAATAAAAGCCTTTAAAATTATTTTTTCCTAAAGAAGTTTTGATAAACCCAAGTGGAGACGATTCCCACTTATCACTAAAACAAATTATTTAAAGTACAATATAAAAGTGAAAATTTATTGTACATGCTCGACACGTGTCATTTCCATCCATAACAAGCATTGACTTATTAAAAAAATTGAAATGATTATATCTGTCAAAGCTTGCATTCTAAAACCATTCCAACCAACCTTCCACAAACCTACATTCCCCCTAAACTTAGTCAAAACTTTGTCCTCAAGTTTCAAATCAAAGTCGAAGTAAAACAAACTGATAGACAATAAAAGAGGGTGAACAAGAACAAGTGATATACGATGGAATGAATAGAAGATGAAACAAACTAACTAAAATGCAACAAAGCCTCCAAAACTAGTGAAAGGACAAAAACAAATCTTATTTCAATGGTTTTTTTAATTTTGTTTTTTTTTTTTTTTTTGCCATCATCTAGGGGAATTTTAGGACAAAACAAAACCATGACATGATAAGTGCAAAAACTAATGAACAAAAGAATTGACTTAAAAGTTTCAACTAAATCTCAAAACAAGTTGAAAAGCAAACACATAGCACACAACCAAAGAAAATGGCTACAAGAGACTAAACATGTTACAATCACATCAAGTATAGTCAGTTAAAGCTCAAGAAAAATTTTTACGCATGCAATTTCGACAAAGTCGCATTAAATCCCATTTGCATAGGATCCACAAATCACATCAATATAATCAGTTGATGCTCTAGAAAAAATTTTATGCATGCAATTTCAAAAAAGTCACATTAAATCCCATTTGCATAGGATCCACAAAACTTCCAAACTCATAGAAGCCTCATTCAAACACATGAATTCATTGAAAATCAATTTTCAAGTATAATGTTTGAAATGAGCATGAGTTTCGATAAGACAAATGTGGCAGCCCCAAACTCCGAAGCAACCTTGGGCAGCGCCATGTCGCATCACATGTCACCTAGCCCTGACATGTCATGGCCAGCTTATCTTTGATGCCCCGCGATCTAACTAATTGCTTACACGTATTTCAATAAACTCTAGCTTAGCTAAATATTCTTCATGTAATTATTAGTGATTTAATTAGCCAGTTAGTCAATCTATCAAGTTATAATACAATTTTACAACGGAAGTCTTTAATATTGAGTAAATTATGCATTTTAACAAGCCTAAGTCGTGGAAGACTCGACAAAACGACACTAAGAATGTAACAAAGGAGAAATAAGTACTATAAGAGATCCATATACATGTATATAGTGTTCTACAGTCCCAAAAACCAATTAGAAGTAAATAGATACATACTGTAGTCAAACACAAGCTGGCCTAAAACTTTCTTCCCTTTGCTCATCGAACAAAAACAGATGACGAGTCCAGTGAGTGAACTCCCAAAAGTAAAGCACCGAGTATTTAATAATAGAGAAGCCAATAATAATGTCAAATAAATATGATGAAATAAATAGGCAAGTGTAAGGTCATCGTATTCGTAAATAACACCAACGAAACCAAAATGGTTGTGTCACGTGTAGCATATTGGACTATACTTTTGATTCCCTCCTTAGGATCTCTCTAGAGGGTGAAGCTAATTGGCCCATCACTGGTCCTCTCGGTGGCTAGTGTAGACCTAAGACACATTGACACATGTACCGAAAAAGTAGCTCGAGTCTTCATACACTGAGGACTTTCGATATACATGCTATAGTCTTGCATACTAGAGCCCGCATAACACAACACCGAATAAAACCCGTCAACAAACCAAAACCATTCAACACCACTTGGTCATGCATGAAAACATTTTTATCGAAATCGAAACAAATGAGGAGTAGAAGTTGGTGCCTATTGTTTTATCGTTTGTAGTTTGATCCTCCAAGCTTAGGTACATTTAAATTCCCTAAAATTCAGCACATTCTAGCTCTATTTGCTCTAAACAATTCTGGATTTTCATTCTCTTGTTTGCATGAAAATTAAAATCTATTTGTTATGTACTTAGATTAGCAATTCGATTGATCAGCAAGTCCTTAATTTGATAGGACATGTGTCATCACTCAAAACCTCTTGTCCCATATGAAGAATGTATGTCTCCACTTACTAGTTACTATTTATCCTGACATTCCTACACATTTTCATCATCTCCATTCAAATCAATGTTCTCTATTTTGTTTGTCCAAACTATAGTCCAATTAATCCATTTCAATTAAAATTACAAACTTAGACATTCGAGTTCATGTGATTAGTGTATTTTGTCTCATTGTTGACACATTACTGGTCCCACTAACCCTCGACTACTAGACACACTATGAATGCGTCTCGATAGGCATCTCGACGCACACCATTATAAGTGTACCCGACCAATATGAGTTAGAATAAAGTTTGTTTATTCATTTTAACCTATAATTATCATAGTTATAGTCATTTATTCGAGTTATATTGTCTAGCCTTAGTGTTCTTGTACTACGCCTACCTTATGCCCAAGTTAAGACGCTTTACGAGGCATTTACCCATCACATAGTCTAACACAGTATGGCAATATAAATACACCATGCGATAGGTTATGAAGTAAATAATAATTAACATCACAATTATAAAAACAACAGACAAAAATTAATGATATATACCCAGTCATGCATGTCCTTGCGTATTTAAGGCATCCATATGTGCTTCAGTTAGTGTCCAAGTATAAAATAAAATGAAATAACAACGTCAATAAATATTGGGCCGTTACAAAAATTTTGTGGTGGAGTAACGCCTTGCATGGTATTATTGATCTTGTTGAAACAAGGGAAAGGATTCGTAGAAGTGAACCATGCAAGCTAATTAAAAGTATACCCGACAGATGTGCACTTAGATTGTCTCGCTCTCTTCCATGCTCCTTTTAATCCGTAGAAACTCTCACCACTTATTTAGGGTACTCTCTCGTCTCTAATACTCACAAAACATCAAACGTTACTACAAAAATCAAAGAAAGATGATATTAGGAGTTTATTGAACAAACAAGAACTAAATTAAACTGAAATGCGTGAAAGGAAACATAAGGTTGGGTTGCCTCCCAACGAGCTCCTCTCATTGAAGTCTTTGGCTAGACTTTAAGAATTCATCACGTAATGCCTTCCAACAAGGAGTATCCAAGAATGATACTCTCTACTTTAGCTTTTGGCAATGAGATAGCCATACCATCCTTCCGAATTAGGAGCTCAATTGGGACCTCTAACATATACGAATCCATTATGTTATGGTCTACCAACATAAAGGTGTTGTTAATGTTGAAAGTCTTCAATATCTCCATTTCTTCAACCTCCATATCAAAATAAACCAATGTTTATGGGAGGATGTGTGGGTTCACAAACGCAAAGGGTTGGTTTTCCTTGCTGGCTTGTTGTGGCTCCTTCGACCTTTCAAAAGTGACTTCAATCTCTTTCTCAACCTCTTCTTGAACTTATGCATTGATATTGTTCGACTCATGAGGAAAAACATCAAAGTTTTCTTCAATTGAAAGCTCATTCTCCTCAAATTCCTCATTTTCGCTCCAATACTCATAGACACATGGTGACACATGGTGTAAGCCCATCAATAGCAAACTGTTCCTCCATGACATGTTCATTCACCTTAACACTCATCAATGTAAGATCATTCAAAGTCTCCTCTTGATGAAAACTTAGATTTTTCTCACTGATTGAGTACTCAACACTATTGAACTCATCCAGTTGCAACTCTAAATTCACTTCTTGATGATATAGTTGGGCCCTTTATTTCGACCGTTGGATGAATTCTTCATTTCTTGAAATGAGAGCTGCCATCATATCTATTAGAGACTGTTCTCGTTGTTGAGGAATTGGAAGACTTCGCACAAAGTTATATAATTCTAGTTGTGGTGTTGCATTACTCCAATTGGGAAGGTTACCCTACTCATAATGGTAAGGAAAAGCCGGTAAGATGATAGCAATCATTGCAAAATCCACAAACCTCGACCTATTGCACATCAGAAGGCGAATTAGAAGATTCATGTTTATAATTTGACGTACCTACCCCATTCACATTTTGATAGTATGAGTCTTCAAATTGATGACCATAATTATAGGAGTAGGAGGGCATTGTTGAGTTACCTGCAAAGACGTTAGAAACAAGGGAAAAAATAAAAAAAGTAAAAGAAAACAAAAAAAAAGAATAGAACCAATCCTTGACAATGACACCAAAAACTGATGCACGTCGAACGCATCAATAATAGTTTTAAAACTCAAGTTGCTAACAAATGCTAACTGAAATTGGTTTGTAGTAGCGATAAGCATGAGTGTGAAACCACAAGGATTAATAATCTAACTTAAGTTGGAAAAAAAATTAGGAGAGATAGAAACTAACTAACCACACTAGCTAACACGAGAGCAAAAGAAACAACAATTATCTAACTACAACGACAATAGAGGGAAAATGACTAATCTAATTAATTAAGATAGAAAGTAAATAATATAAGACAATTTATGTAAATTCCTATGTTTGGAAAATCAAGTTCAACTCAACATCAAGAAATTGGTCATCGATTCTACAAATGATTGTTTGATTTAGTTTCAATAGACTAGCCATAGAGCTTCATAGAGCACTTAACACTCCTCAGTTTCCTATTTTTTGTAAGAGACTCTTTAACAAATGTATGACCCTAGGTAGAGTAACCATTGGATTTGACACATTTGCTGCATTAAGATTCGTGAAACCACTATCCCTAGACAACCAAGTCACAATGTGCGCTCGATTTATCCTAGACACTCTTATTATGCGATATAGACCAAAAGGGAACGTACCAATTAGGTTATCCGCTTGCCACTTGGTGTTCAACAGTCCACACAATTACGTATGCAAAACAATCATACTAGCAATAAATTCAAAGAAAAGAGAATACATTTGCAACTACACAATCCATTTTCCAAACCATTTTAATCAAACAATAACAAGAGTTATACCAAAATGTAAAAAACATTTGAAACTAAAATAGGTAAAACCTCATAAATCTCATGGTGATGTTGAGCTTCCTTTGAAAAACTCCATAAAATTCAATTACAAAGCTTAATAATGAAGAGAAAGAAAGAAAAATGATAGAAATTAGTTTAAGAGAGATAAAAGGTGACTAATGAATAGTTATATAGGAAGAGAGAGGATTAGTATCAAAAATAAGGGTAAAGGGTTTTATTTTTGCCTCAGGTCTGTGTCTGGACTCCCCAATCATGTATCATTAGTTTTTTAGTTTTGTCCTACTATTTTTTGTGTGAACACCACGTGTCGAGTAGAGGGGGTGAAAATCGTGTTTCTTGTAGAGAAATCAACTCTTGCACGTGCACCGAAAAGGATTTACAGTTGATGAAAGATGAAGAGGAATCTGACCTGTCGTTCGAGGTTGATCTTAGGGAGGAAATAGTTTCGTCGCGATGGAGGAGAGAGAGAGCATTGGGTGACCATGAGATAATGACGAATGCGTCAAGGATCATCTAGGGCTGTGATTGTGGGAGGCAAGGACACCATGTGGTTCGAGGGAAATTTGGACGAATAGGAGAATTGCACGGGATGGAGACGTGATTTGACAAGTTCGCCTAGGATCATCCATGGCCATGAATGCTGGAGATGGTATTAATTTGTGACTCGAGAATGATCTTTGCGGCTGTTGTAGGTGCTGTGTACCTGGTTGTGTCGCATTTGCTGCGCTCGTTAAGTCTGTTACGTATCACGAGGTTAAATGAATAGCTCTTAGAGTGCGTGTGACATAACTGTGTAGCTCTATCGCGCCTCTGGCCATCTTCATCTATTCTAATCTATAATGCATTGCATGTATCGATGAGAATCTGATGTGTGCGGACTAACCTCAAAATTATTTCAATACTTGGCAATTTTTCTTAGCTTTTCTTCAACCAATGCACCTCAACCCTTCATGCAAACCAACCAATCACCACCAAAGCTTAACATAGGCCCCACGCGACTGCCTCGAGATGCGCCAATGCGCTTTTCAAGGAGAACACCAGTACACTCCAAAATAATCCCACTTTTATTCTTTTTGATCAAACATAGCCTAAAACACAAAACAAACAATAATAAGTATTTATTAACTAAAATTGGAGATTTTAGTGCACTAAAATAAAAAAAAAAACACATAGAGGCAAATGGGGTACAAAATGAACTCAACATATTCAAAGTATTTATTTAGATATATTTATCTGTCTTTTATTTACTTTATTCCAATGTTTATTATAACAATGAGTGAGTAATTTATTAATCTAAACAAAATTCGAACATGAATTTGATCCGTTTTGTAATGTAGTAAAGATGAAATGATTTTCTACTTAATTCTTTAAACCAATCATATTTTTTAATTCATTTATTTAATAGATTATTATTTTCGGATTATAATCATGAAAATTCATATTGCATGCATAGTCTAAAATGTGTAACTAGGATTGTTTAAAAGGTCTATTACTGTTTAGATGCCCTAGGTGGATTGAGATCTAAGTATAATATTGAATTGACTTTCCAAAGGTATTTGATTTAGTAGTTCGAAGTTTTCATGGAACGAAATGCAATTTTATTGCCTAAGTAATTTCTTTGAGTTTTCGAAAGGTTAGTTCAATAAAATTAGATTGTGGCTTTTCTACTAATATAAGGAGAATTGATAGCTTGATAAGGGACATCTACTTACTTATGATTAAAGTTTAATGATCTAGAATACTTTATTAAGAGATTAAGTATGATCATCACTACGATTTGAGTAGTATATGTTTGGATACTAAACAAATTATTGTTTCATTATTCTGGATGTTTGGTAAGATATTTATTTATTATTGAATTGAATTTACTTGAATGTTTGTGACTTTTAATTGTGTTAATTAAGGTAGTTTAATTAGTTTAGTTAATTATTATAGTTTGAATTAGTAATTTTTAATTCCTCTTTTAATTAAATTAAAGTTATAATAATAATAATAACTATTGAAAGTCTTTTTCCTAAAGAAGTTTGATAAATCCCATGGAGACGGTCCCACTTATTGTTGGACTAAGTGTCATGTCACTTAGTATTCACCCGAGATTTTAATGTTAACCAACAATGTGAATTGGTACTAACAAAGTTTTTCAAGTATGTGCAAGATCTAAATAAAAACATCGTCCCAAGTTCAAACGTACTTAGATGAAACAAAAACGAAAAAGCTCAAGGATGTATCAGAACAATGAAGGACTTCGTAATATTATGATCACCATGTGTAACATCTATGTAAGGTATATAAGTTTAGTTCCACAAGCAAAATACATTAGACTTATGGATATCTAGTTTCCAAAGTTTCAAGTTTGTACAAGTTTCATTTCTACATGATTTAAACTTCATAACTTGAAAATGATTTTACATTGTGCAAACATGTTTTTAAGCATGCATGCATTGGATATGGAAAATTTTCATGATTAATATTAAATGCACTAATATCAGTTTGGATTGTTTTTGAATCATATGTAAAATATTTGTAGATAAGTCCTTACATGTATCATAAAACTGGAATTTTCAATTTTTGGGATTTGTGAAATCAACTGGGTTGTCCAATCTGGTCCAATGACTCATACTTAACATGTCAAAAGTGATCCATAGTTAAGTCATAAGTGTGTTAGAGATTCGCTAACCTAAACCAGAGACTAATTAGTATTTGGTTGGTCCTAGTTAGCGTGCTAATGAGATTCATTAGCGCCCTACACGCTGTACGCGCGATATTGATCTCACCAGCCTGCTTAGTAGTCTCCTGACATCTTTTCAAAAAGCATACACCTTTTTCTTTAATTTGAATTAATGATTTATCTTGGGCCCTTGGATAGAGATAACGACCATAAACAGTCAAATAAGGTTGAAAACCATTCACAAACCACTTAGAACACACTATTATCCTCTCAAGCTCAAACACTCTTAATTTTCTAAGTTTTTACATCAATTTTGCTCATTTTTTGCACTTAATCACATGGAGCAATTCAAGGCTATTGAATCAACCTTGGAATTAGTGTCACGGAGTTGTTCTAGGGCTTGTAACCAATACTCTAAAATTGAGTTGATTAACTCTTTTTTTGGGTTGTAAGAAATCTTAATTTCCTAGTCCAATTGTGCCTAAATTACATCTTTTATTACGATTATCGTATGGAAATCATTTGTTGTGTTCTAGAACATATTTTTCTTGGGTTTTGTACTTAAATTTTATTTTCTAAATTCTAGGACTGATTTGAACATGAGTTAGGCCTTAAACTTGATTTTTATCAAAACTACTTATTTATCAGATTTCAAACCGAATTCATTTTAATCAAATTTGTTTGATTGGTTTCGTGATTGAGATTAGTGCAAAATTAGTGGAATATATACTACCTCATCCATATTCATACTTGCATACATTAGAGTTATTAGGATTAGGTGGCTTGTGAGTAATTGAACTTAATGTCACTTTATTTTGTAAAGCTGATTTTCATTGTATTAATATATTTCATTATAATTGGCTAATTGTAAGACTTAGTGGGATGTAAGTCAAGGGAAGACCTAATTGAAGCTAGGCATAAACCCTATTTGAGGCCAGGTGGAATGTCCTTGTAATCGCCCAGAGTTATCGACCCGTGACGTTGCTTGAGAGCGGGTACTTGGTCCCAATACTCAGCGTGATAATAGAAAACTTTTGAGTGATGGACGCCTAATGTAATGTATGTGTGTACACTTTACCCGGATGTTTTATTTGTTTTAAGTTGTTTATTAATTCAACGCACGAGCGGAGACACGCTTTGAGATGCACGCAGGTGTGGGACGGAGGTAGAGAGTGATGTGGTAAGTCTTAATTAAAGACTGTGGCTCAAATAGCTAATTTGACGTGGCTATAGTTGAATATATATTAATGTAATTTAAGTTAGGAAAATAAAACAATAGTCATTGATGTATCTCGAGATACGTGTGAATGTCATCACTTAGCAACTTGTGTTCACAATTGTGTCATCAAGGATGAATAAGTGGATGCATAATTGATTGTGGGGTCACATTATAAGCCATTATATTAAGTTAGAGATAAGTGTACACATGTTGATCAAGGGCAACGAATTCACCTCCCATGTATATATAAAGGATGGAATAGGTTTTTCATGCAAATTACATTCATTTTGATCAAGAAAGAAAGAGATTTCAGGAGAGGGAGACCTATCATATGTGATTGAAAATCAAAGAATTGAGTAGGTGATGATGAAGCTAAGTAAGTCGTGCCACTAGGTTAACCAATCTACATAATTATTTAACAAAGTCTTGGTAAAAATTGTATGTTTTGATTTAGTTCTATTTTTTCAGCAATTACAATATGCAAATGACTTTGTTTTCAAAATCTTAGTCCATATTTGGATTCCTTGTGAAATTTTACTAATTCTACTATAAAGAAGTTCTTGATTTGAATTTTTTTTCATTAAGTTATGAATTTTTGAAGTTGTAAGACCAAAATTTAAATTCTACATGTAGTATTATGAAACAGCCTCTGTAATTTGGTAGTAACTTCTTCATTTTAAATCAAAATGGACCCATCCTAGTGGCATTTGAAAGCTAACTCAAAAGAGAACAACTTTTTCCTACTTAATGATTTTGAAATTTGAATGTTTTCATGTCTTAAATGTTAGACTAAGTGTTCTATCACATAGACACTGTCCCGAGATTTTGATGTCAACAAATAACGTAAAAGGGTACTAATACGTTGTCACGTATTTTAGTGCATCCTACATTACAAGAACTTACAAGTTCAAAGGATACTAATTCGAGTTCAAATAGAATGGATGGAATGGATGAAGTGGAAGAAATGAGACTTGATGAGCTCATAATTTTACCAAGGTAAGGAAAGGCCCCTAAAAACGTGTATGAAGTGTTATACATCATTTGTAAGTTATACAAGTTCAACTACGTGGGCCAAATACATTAGATTCACGCATTTCATAAATTTCATGTTTTCAAGAACCTAAATTCATGCATTTCATTATTTTCACGTTTTAAATCATGTAAATATGTTGTATGGCATGAACTTGAGGTGTGTAAACTGTTGGTTTTGGTTTTGGATGCATCAGTATCAATTTAGATAGGTTTATGGATCATCAAAAAAATATTTGTAGAAAACTAACTTGCATTAGAATGAAACATGAATTTTTCATTTTTAATCTATGAAAAATCATTTGGATGATATTGACATGTTCTTTAGATCATACCAAACTTGTAGAGACCATGTGCAAAGGTTGAAGGGGAGTTATAACCATGAAAAGGAATTTATAGCATCAAATTAGAAAATATTATTTCCAAGCCCTTATTGATGGAGTGCGCTCCACCATTATGTGTAGCACGCCTCAAGTCTTGGAGCATGCCCTTTGGTGGAGCGCGCTCCCTGTCTTCCTAACAGTTTATTTTTTAAAGTTAGCAATCTACACCTTTAGTTTGAATTGGTGAATTTTTTTGGACCCTTGGATCACCATAACAATGAAAAATAGTTAAAAGGGTACGGAGAGAATACTATAAATACATAGAATAAGTTTTTAATCTTACCAACATATACATAGACATAAAGAGCAAAAATATGGAGTTTTTGCAATACAAGTGAAGATTAAACACATAAACTCACTTGAAGGCTTTAGGGCTGATCTTATGCAAATGAAATGAAGTGAAAGGAAGTGTTCTAAGGTCCTAAATACTTTGTTTGAATCGATCTAAATCATCTTCACATCTTAGGTTGTAAGATCTTACTTTTCCATACACTATTATGCTTAATCTATATTGTTTTGTTAAGGATTTGTGTGGGAATCATGTGACTGATTTCGATATATTAATATAGGGTGTTGTGCCTAATATCATGTCTAGATAATACCTACAACAAACTTGAACTTATTGAGCAAAAATTTGAATCACTATTGTGAATGTGAAACTAGAAAAACACAATGAGCCTAACCTATACTTATAATGGTTTTTTCTTTTTTGAAGTATATGTGAAACACCACAAAAAAGGGGTTTTATACTTAATCTTGGTTTTTTGTGAACCCGAGTTTTTGATTGCACTTACTTGAACTTAATTGTGATTTTCCATAGTGCATTGATTTGACTTGAAACCAACTTGTACTTAATCTATATTTGTGTTTATGGTTTCATGCTTATGTTTTTTTGATAACATATTTACAAGGGTTTTTTCCTTAATCTTAAATCTATTTGTGACCCTAGGTTTTGATTTTACTACTTGAGCTTAAACTTGCATTTTGCATTGGTGCATCAATTAGCAACTTTTGGAACCAACTAAAGCTTAATCTATATTATTTTTGTTGGTTTCAATATTAAGAGTTAGCCTATAAAAAGTGATTTACAAGGCATCTCAATTGGAAAAGTCTCACTTGCATTGTCTTCATCTTAGGATTAAACTTGGCTTGTGAGAGGAAAACATCTTATACTGCTTGTTGTAAGTGGAAAATCTTTTAATTTGTAAATGTTGTAAGGTCTATTGGTGAATAGACCAAGTTGTTAATCCTATTAGTGTGTAAGAGAAGTTGTAAAGCCTATTGAGGAATAGGCAAGGTAAAGTCCTAGTTGCGTCTAGGCAAGTCAAATTCCTGGTTAAGACTAGGTGGTTGTAAAAGTCTTACTGCGGTAAGGCAATTGTAAAAGAACTAATGGAGACTAGGCACACTAGGCTTGCGGGCTTAGGGTTGTTCACTTATTGAAATATGAGTGTTGGTTCAAAACCCTAACTAGGAGGTTAGGTAGTGGATGCAGATTCGAGGGAACGAACAACTTTAAATCGATTGTGTACTTCCATCTCTTCTACCCCCTTCTCCTAGTATAACACTTCACTCACTCAAATCATTTGAACATATTGCTATTCCTGTCACTACTACACGCGCTCATCTAGCTTGACTTTGGAAGTGAACTTAGAAGATTTTTAAAGAAAGTTGTAAAAAGTCTAAATTGGCCATCACACCCAATTCACCCCCTCTTCAATGTCGTTCAATTGGTATCAAAGTGGGTGCTTTTCATATCCAAATTTAAATCCTAGAGCTAAAGAATAATGGCCATGAATTTCGGTGTTGATGCTACCATTCCACCTATACTTAGGGACTTTGTGTTTAGGAGTTGGAGGATTAGATTTAGAACATACCTTAGAGCCCAATCACATGAAATGTAGGGCATTTAAGAAAATGATCCAAACACTATATTTAGAGTTGTGAATGAAGTTGAAGTGCCTAACCCAAAAAAAAAAGTTGAATAGGGAAGAAAAAGTATAGTGAGACTTGATGATGAAATTAGACATATTCTCCATTCTAGCATTCCTGATGACATTAAAATTCGACTTTCTTCATGTACTTCATCTAGTGAAATATGGAGAAAATTATAAGAGATTTGTAGTATTTGTCATGAGTCCAACTTCTCATTCTATCCTAGTTACCATGTAATGACTCTCTTGTTCCTTTATCTCTTCATTATTAACATATTTATATTGCTACACATGTTGATGATAAAGATACTGACAAGCATGAAGATCTTAGACTTATGGATTAGTATGTACAAGATTATGATGATGATGATGACATGTCTATGAACTTTCATGTTCGTGAAAAGAATTCTATTATTGATTCATTCACTAATATCAATTGCCTTCATGATTGATTTTTTGATGAATTATCTCCTTTGAGCACGAATCTTGAACTAGACTTGGACAATCTCATTAAAAAGATTGAGAACCTCAAGAACATGATTCAACATGTATTAGATGCGTTAACGACTCTTCAATATACATTTTATAAGAGTCTTTAGAAGAATGAGAGTATTCTTGAAGAGAACATGAATTTTAAGAGTCAAAATCATGGTTTTCATAAAGAACTAGATGGATGGACAAAGTTGGTAACAAATGCCACCAATGATAAGGAGGATGTAAAATTAGAGTAGCCTAGAGAAACACAAGTGTTTAGACTTAGAAGCTCAACAAAGGAAGTCTACAAGGTCTTACAAGTTCAAAGCATCTCGTAGACCAAATTGGACTTATTCTAGAAACAAGCCTCACATAAAGGCATGGGTTCTGAGCGAGACACTTATTGAGGCGAAGTCTATAAAATCCAAAGAAATATGGGTGCTAAGTCTATTATACATAAAGTGAATTAGACTCACTTTGGAGCATGAGTACACTTAAGTGGTAGATTGATATGTGAAAATTAAGGTTAATTTTGTGTCGAGTGAAACTAAGTTTAGGAACATGTTCTAGCTGGAAATCATACTCGTGAAAATATTTTCGAGTGATTCCACTGTGATCAGTAAGATTAGTGCTTCTCAAGTGGCAAAGTTTCTGAAGTTTATGGAAAGCATATAAATCAATATATAACGGATGCAAATCAAATTATCATTGACTATTACACTGTGATTCCCATTTTAGTTATAAAACTAGGGTCGATTACCCACCGGCGCCATAATGCGATTGCTAGACCAACATATAGGTCGATATGCTGTCTAGCCAATCCATTAATTCTTAATGGTTCTATCCAAAATCCTCTAGTGAATATGTTATCCATAGAACCTATCCAATTGAGCAGGAGTTATATATAGGCCAGGAAGGGAATGCATCTCCTATAAACCTATTCTCAAAACCAGGAGTTATAGTCGTGGTCACATTACACACTGTTTTCCATTTATTGAAAACTATCAAAGTGTAAATAGTCCCCCACTTCCTGTACATAAACTATATGAATTACATATACTAAGATGGCTAGACTACATTTATAAATAAGCGAATCCGTACTTACCTCGGTCTAGGTTTTTGTTCTAAAATTCCTAACTTTCTCGGGCACTAATGCTTTCCCCGGGAATCCAACACCTATCATAGACCATTTTTAATCAATATTGGTCCATTACACTATAAGTATTAGCCCTAGTACTGTCCCAAAGTCCTCCAAAAATCCTCATCAAAACTCATTTTTATTGATGTTTTGAGGGGCGGGAGTGTGCTCCTTCAACGGGTGGGGCGCACTTCAAAAACTGGTTTTGTCCCAATTAATGGAGGGAGCTCACTCCTTTGCTAGGTGGAGCACGCTCTACCCTATGCTGTCCCGATAGAACATAAGGCAGCAGCCACTATGCCACTCACAAATCCAAAAAATAACAATATAAACTCCCAAAATTCACTAGGGAGGACCTTTAGTAAGGTAATAAACCATTTCCAATCATCAAATAACATAATTCACATAGATTTCATCATCACCAACAAATTGAACTTCAATTAATACATAAAAAAATCATACCAAAGTGATGATCTCTAGCTTTTTCAGCTCCCAATTCACGTGATTCAACTCCCCGAGTGAACTCAAACGGTCCGAGCATTAAACCCTTACTCTCTCCACTATTTTTCATTTGATCAAATGAAGGAGATAAGTATGAGTTTTGGTTTAAATAAAAGGATGTTCCTCTAGATATGCATCGTGCTATCTCGAGATCGATCAAGTTATTAATGAGTTAAAGTGACACTCCTTAAAGTGACACCAACTCTCACACCATCAAGCACTTACGCTTCTCTCGAGGCGATCAAATGATTCATATAATTCAAACCAACTTTTAATTTCTAATATATATATATATATTTATATACCTAATATATATGAAAATATATATCTTATCTATTTTCTAGCCAATAAATTCACTGAACAAGGCTATGAGTATTCTTGAGTGTACACATTCATTCTACGACCCTCTCGTCGCACATGTGTACCGGTAATTCATTGTTTATTGTTTATTTTTTGTTTATAGGTTTTTATATAATTCCTTTATTATACCACAACCTATATAAATTTGTTAAACAATTCCAAACAAACACCAATCATCATGCAAACGCACTCACACACTAATCGAGGTACGCTGGACTTAACCACAAAACTAACTTGGGTTAATTAGAATATGGATTAGTACTAATCACCAGCTTAAGGTAACAGTTCATCGCAGTCTCCCCAATTAAAAGAAATTTCATCCTCGAAATTAAAGTAAATGTAAAGTTACTTGTAGTTTTGAAGAGAAATGGAAACTGCTCCTCCATATAGGACTCCCTCTCCCAGGTTAGTTCCTCATCTCCGTGAAATTTCCATTTCACTTTAAACAAAGGAATATCCTTGTTTCTTAGCCTTTGAATCTTATGATCAAGTATCTGAATTGGCTGCTCGTTGTAAGATAAGTCTTCACGAATATCAAATTCATTCCAATCAATCCTTAGAGTGAATTGAGTCTTCGTCTTAAAGCAGCCATTCCAATGCTAGCCTAATTGCTATTATTATAAGAGAACTCACACAGATGAATGTATTTCTCTCGGTTACCACCAAACTCCAAGACACAAGCTTGAAGCATATCCTCTTGCACCAATATCAACCGCTCAGTCTGTCCATCAGTCTGAGTATGGTATGCTGTACTGAGGTTAAAAATAGTTCCCGGCTGTCTCTGCTATTCACTGCACAGTGTGGACGTGAATCTTCGATCTCTATCTGAAGTAATCGACACTGGAGCTCCATGAAATCTCAACACCTCTCGTACGTAAACCTCACATAACCTGTTAAGAAGATCTCACATGGAAACTAGCAAGAGATTCGCAGACTTTGTCAACCTGTCAACTACAACCCAAACTGCATCATGTTTACATTGACTTAAAGGTAGACTAGAAACAAAATCCATCGACGTATGTTCTCATTTCCACTCTAGAATAGGAAGGGAATGCAACAACCCTCCATGTTTCCTATGCTGCCTTAACTTGTTGACATATCTCACATCTCTTTTACGAACTCTGTAATATCAATCTTCATCTTAGGCTACTAATAAACACGCCTCATGTCGCGATACTCTTGGTGTTACCTGGATGAATAGAGTAAAGAGATCTATGAGATTCCTATAGCAATTCCTGCCTCAACTAATCTTAAGCCGCAATCCACAATTTATCCCTGAATCGTAATGCCCCATCATCAGAAATTGACTAATCAGGATGATCTACACTACCCGCTAACCTCTGACGTACTTTATAATCATGATCAGATTTTTAACCATCAACAACTCATTGAATCATCTCTAGTTCCGCTCGAATCTAGGCAAAGAAGAACAAATTAATAGCTTTGGAACTAGCTCTCTAAGTTGATGATGTGCCAATTGGACTTTCATGAATCATATTCAAGGAAACTTCCTCAAGAAGTCTAAACTAAAAAGCTATAGTAGTAGCTACGTTCTCTTTGCCTATTCTTCTCCTACTCATGGTATCAGCAACCACATTTGCTTTGCCTGGATGGTACTCTAGAGTGAAATCATAATCTTTGAGAAACTCAACCCATATATGCTGCCTCATATTCAATTAACTATGAGTAAACAAGCATTTCAGACACTTGTGATCTAAAAATACTCTAAACTTCTCACCATACAAGTAGTGCCTCCAAATCTTCAAAGCAAAAATAACTGCAACAAGCTTAAGATCATGAATGAGATAATTTTTTTCACGAACCTTGAGTTTCCTTGAAGCATAAGCTAAAACACTTCATTCCTACATCAGTACACAACCCAAGCATGAATGAGAAGCATTAGTATAAATTACTAACTTTTTCCTCGATTCAGGTAATGTAAAAATATGTGTTGTAATCAACTTGTCTTTTAAATCTTTAAAGGCAGCCTTGCACTTATTTGACTAAACAAAGTCAACATCTTTCTGTACTAGCCGAGTCATTGGTAGAGCAATATGAGAGAATCCATCAACAAACCATTTGTAATAACCCTCTAACTCCATAAAACTCCCAACCTCTAACACTGTGGTAGGAGTAGGCTAATTCCTGATTGCCTCAACCTTTGCTAGATCAACAGATATACCCTCAGCATTAACCATTTGTCCATGAAATTTGACATCTGAAGATAAGAATTTGCACTTACTAACCTTGGCATTAAGTTGATTATCCTTTTGAGTCTGTAATGTAAATTTGAGGTGGTGTGAATGCTCTTCCTTAATCTTCGAATATATCAAAATATCATTGATAAGCACGATGATAAACTGGTCAAGATAGGATTTAAACACACTATGCATCAAATTCATGAACATACAAGGAGCATTAGTGAGCCCAAACAGAATCACTATAAACTCAAAGTGCCCATAGTGAGTAGTAAAAGCCGCTTTCAAGATATCCTCATCCCTGATTCTCAGTTGATGATAACCAGACCTCAAATCAATCTTCGAGAAATGTTTGGCACCCTTCAACTGATTAAACAAATCAACAATCTTGGGTAATGGATATTTCTTCCTAATAGTCACCTGATTAAGCAGTCTATAATCAAAGCACATACGTAGGGTTCTTTCTTTTTTTTTTCATAAAAAGAACCAGTGCACCACACGGTGACATGCTATGATGGATAACCCTTTTATAGCAACTCCTCAAGCTGAGTCTGCAGGTCAAGTAATTCCTTTGGTGCCATACAGTATGGAGGAATAGATATAGGTTCTGTACCAGGAATAAGATCATTGATGAAGTTAATGACATGTGGCGATGGAAGTCCAAACGAGTCAGATGGAAACACTTTCATAAATTCACAAACTACGGGTATCTCACTAACCTTAAGTTCTTGTCCAGGCTCTCCAAATGTGATGACTCCCGCCATAAATTCTAAATCTTGAAGAGTAGCTTCCCATCCACGAGTTGCAAGTCGTGAAGGATTATAGCCTTTATAGACTATAATTTCAGAAAGGTTATGAATCTGAAAGATTACCATCTTATGGAAATAGTCAATACTGGCATGGTATGCTGACAACCAATCCATCCCTAGTAAAACATCAAATTCCAAGATCTCCATTACCCTCATATCAATTGGAAGTTCATTCTTCCCAATTTTGACTACACATCCCTTGCAGATTAGGTTGAGATAAACCTTCCCACTCACTGTTGTGCTTAGAATTAATAATGTACTAGCTCTAACAGGTTTCAATTTTAACTCATCAACCATTGCACCAACAATAAAAGAAACTGTAGAACCAACATCGATCAAAACATGCATATTGACCACAAATATTCAACATACCTTCCATAAGTCTGCAATTTGCTTCTGGGTTTACCTAAGCCACTCTATGAGTCTGCCCCCGTGGACATGGTGCTATACTGCCTACTAATTTAGTCGGCGGCATGGAACACTCTCGCAATATGCCTTATTTGTCCATATCGATAACATATCTTCGATGCTCTTTGAGGAAAACTACAAGCTTGAGAAACCTTCCCTGATCCACTTGATTTTCTATGAAGACTGTGTTGTACACTTACCCCTACCTCCATACTGAGGTGGCAGTAAAGGTAGTTTGGCAACTGAAGCATGAGAAACAGGTGGAATCGGTGCACTATTAAAAGTCATCCCCATAGACCCTGATTGTGTCGCTGTGCCAACTGCACTACTTTACTTCTTCATTGGCAAAAAAATAAATATCTAGGTTATCTGACTCCTAGGGAACTGTGGTACTTGTGGTGTAAGTACTATTCCAAATGGTCTAGTTAGAATGGTTGCTTCCACCTCCATCCAACTCTCAAATATAAAAGCATAAAAAGTGTAAGGATGAGAGGAAACTACAAGTCTGATCTCGTAGTTTAGCCCACAAAGAAACAAATCAATTTTGTTTTCCTTCAGCTCTACAATCATAGAAGCAAATTCATTCAACTCAATGAACATCCTCTCATACTCCCCTACAAACATAGCTCCCTATTTCAGCTGAACGAACTCAGTCTTCTTCCTGTTATTGACTGAGTTCGGAAAGTACTGCCTGTAAAATATAGTCCTAAACTATGGCTAACTAGTGATAGTATTCCTTTCTTTATCTAGGGAATTTCGACACTTCTATGCAGAATCTATCAACAAAAATATGAACAATTTAACCTTAAATTAGTCCTCAACAACCAAATCAACAAATCATTGCTCCATCTCTAATATCCAAGTCTTAGCTACCCCTTCCTCCATTGTGCCATCGAATCTCATAATGTCGTATTTCATAAACTCCTTGTGGTTTTTGAGAAATGCAGCCTTCTCAGAATCCACCAGCACCCTGGTAGCTATCTCCGATAGCTGAATATATGGTAATATTGGTTGGAATTGAGGTGTTACTGTCTCAGCTCCTCCCTCAACTCTACTAACTTTAGGACTGGTTGCAGGTTGTGCCTCAGGTCACTGTACTGGTGGTCCCATCTATGCCATCAACATAGCCATCAATTTCACCTGAGACTCTATCATTTCCCTCATTTACTGCTCAATTTGAGATTTTCGTTAATCCTCAGTCTCTTTGTTACCCTGAGGTCGAAGCCTCTATAAATCATCTCCCTGATTCCCCATTAGATTTTGAAGTCAAAGGAGAGATATGATCATTAGGTAACATTCAAAGAATACAATGAAATCATATCTATAGAGTAAATAACAATATGTGCAACAAATAACGTACAATAATGTTTTTATTTTCATATTCTCCCCAAAACACGATGAAAACTATTTATCAAACCCTAAGCTTATTCATAACTCAAAGCAATTCTCAAAGTTAATAAACTTAGGTGTCAATATAACAAAATATGCTTTCATTTGCATCGAAAACCATTCAAAAGTAAAATTAAGGTCAGAGCCTTATCTATGATACCAAATTATATCAATGTTACCACTTTATTCGAAAGTTATAAACCTTACGCTCTGATACCAAGCTTAGCATCCCCTATCCAATTAGGGCAATACTCGACCTAAAACCCTAATTAAGCCATTCTAACCCAGCCAGACTTAACTAGAGCCAACAGCCTCACCATCTATACCAGATAAACTCGACCTATATATTAATATCGAATAAACAATTCAAAGTATACACATCAAAAAATCAAAATTTTTTCAATGTATAATAATATATGGTAATGCAAAGTTTATCAAACTCAAAACGTTAATTATAAGTACAAGAAGGCTCATTACATCATAGAGAAGATACGAAACACCTAAATATTCTCATTTCCTTTTGCTGAAGCGCTGGGTTAGGAACCGAAAATATTAAATTTAGGTGAATGCTCCAAAATGCAGTAAGTAAGGATTCACAAAGCCATCAACATTCCATATAATAATCAGACATTATGCAATAATGATATGCACTAATGTTAACTAACAAGAATATGAAAAACATATAAATGAATACATAACGGATGCAAATCAAATTATCAATGACTATTGCACTATGATTCCCATTTTATTTATAAAACTAGGGCTGATTACCCACTGATGCCATTAATGCAATTGCTAGACCAACATCTTGGTCGATATGCTATCTAGCCAATCCATTAATGCCTAATGGTTCAATCCGAAACCCTCTAATGAGTATGTAATCTATGCGACCAATCGTATTGAGCAGGAGTTATATATAGGTCGGGAAGGGAACCCTTCTCCTATAAACCTATTCTCAAAAGCAAGAGTTATAGTCATGGTCACATTACACACAATTTTCCATTTATTGAAATTTATCACAATGTACATAGTCCCCCCCATTTCTGTACATAAACTATATGAACTACATATAGTAAGATATCCAATCAACATTGATAAATAAGCGACTCCGTACTTACCTCGATCTAGGTTTTTGTTCCCCAATTCCTAATTTTTTCGAGCATTAACACTTTCCCCGGGAATCCAACACCTATCATGAACCATTTGTAATCAATATAGGTCCATTACACTATAATCATAACCCCTAATCTAGTCCTTAAGTCCTCTAGAAATCCTCATAAAAACTTAGCTTTATTGCTATTTTTCAGGGTGGGAGCGCGCTCCTTCAGTGGGTAGGGCATGCTCCAAAAACTGGGTTCGTCCCAATTGATGAAGGAGCACGCTCCTCTACTAGGTGGAACACACTCTACCCTGTGCTGTCTCGATAGAACACAGGGCATCAGCCGTTGTTCCACTCACAAATCCATAAAACAACAATATAAACATCAAAAATTCATCAGGGAGGGCCCCTAGTGAGGTATTAAATCATTTCCAATCATCAAATAGCATAATTCACATAAATTTAATTATCACCAACAAATTAAATTTCAACTAATTCAAAAACAAATCATACAAAAGTGATGATCGCTAGCTTTTGATCCGTTTAAGCTCCTCAATTCACGTTAATTCAACTCCCTGAGTGAACTCCTACGATTCGAGCACTAAACCGTTAACCTTCTCCAATATTTCTCGTTTGATCAAATGAAGGAGATAAGTATGAGTTTTAGTTTTAATATATGGATTTTCATTGAGATACGCATCGCGCTATCTTGAGACCGATCAATCAAATGATTAATGACTTAAAGTGACACTCCTTAAAGTGACACCAACTTTAACACCATCAAGCACTTACTCTTCTCTCGGGCGATCAAATGATCTACATAATTGAAACTAACTTTTAATTTCTAATATATATATATTTATATATCCAATACATATGAATATATATATCTTATGTATTTTTTTGCCAATAAATTCACTGGACATGGACAAGTATTCTCGGGTGTATACATTCATTCCACGACCCCCTCGTCGCACATGGTGTACCGATAATTCATTGTTTATTATTTATTTTTCATTTATAGGTTGGTATATAATTCCTTTATTATACTACAACTAATATAAATTCGTCAAACAATTTCAAACAAACGCCAATCAGCATGCAAACGCACTCACACACTAATCAAGGTATGCTAAACTTAACTACAAACCTATCTCGGATTAATTAAGATTTGGATTAGTACTAATCACCAGCTTAAGGTAACACGTCATTACATTTACCTTCTTTGAGTTCTACCCAAAGTTATTCAGTACTCCATTGTTTCATAAATCCCATTCTCTAATGCACGTATCAAGGTCTAGATCCAGTAGATACTTCCTCACTGACTATTATTTGTTTAATAATATCAGCGAGAACAAAGACCATTGACAACAATTAAAAGAAGAAGAGTTTAGTTTCACCTTTTAAATTTTCTTTTTATCTTTCATTTTTCAAACTTCTTAAGGTTAAAATTCTCTGAACTCTTACCATCAATGCTTTCTCATATCATGAGAATCGATGGACATGAACCTTCTTATTATCGTTCAGGAAACTCCTTACTCTTCTATCCACCATGCATATATAATATAACACAACAAATAACATATATAAAGTTTTTATCTTTTGGCTACCCCCTAAGATTACGATAAAAACTATTTATTTATTCCTAAGCTTATTTGTAGCTTGAGACAACTTTTTGAGTTAGTAAACTTAGGGTATGGTACAAAGGTACATCAGAGTCAATAACCTTAAACTTCAATACCAAACTGTATCCGTGTTATCACTAGTTTCTAAGTAATAAGGTTATTCTTTGAAGTAATCTCTAATACCATATTGTATCCGAGTTAATCACATAAATCTTTGGAGTAGGCTCTGACCAGTCTCCGATACCAAAATATATTAGAATTGTTAAATGTAACAAAGCCCTAAAACTTAGGCTCTTATACCAAGCTGTAGCTTCCCCTAACCCGATTAGGGCGATACTTTGCCTGAAACCCTAATTAAGCCACGATAATCTTGCTAGACTTAACTATAGCTAGTAGGCTCTCCTTCTATCTCCTGATAAACACAATTGTATATTGAATATTGTTGTAAAAAAATATTAAATGTAGCAGAAATTAAAAATCTTTCGATAATCTAATACGATATACAATATCAATTCAAACTGGAATAAAGCTCGATTATACAAAACCTCCCATCCCTTGTGGTATTACAAAACTGTAACTCAATACAAATATATAAGAAAAATAAGATTCATTACATTAAAGAGAAGATCAAGAGTCCTAAATCTTCTTTATTCCATAGTTGTAGCGCTCGTCGATTTTCCTGAAATGTTAATTGGGGTGAGCGCTTCAACTTGCTTAGTATGTAAGGATTCACAAAGCCATCAACATTCCGTTTAATAATCAAGAACAATGTGCAATAAGAATATGCACCATAGATAGCTAATGGGATTATGAACAACATATAATCCAATGAGTAACAGATGCAAGTCAAACCGTCAATGACTACTCTACTATGATTCCTATTTTTATTTGTAAAACTAGGGTCGATTACCCACTTTCGCCATTAACGTGATTGCTAGACCAACACACATTGGCCGATGTGTTTTCTAGCTAATCCTTTAATCTCCTTGTTCTATCCTGAATCCTTTAGTGAATATGCAATCCACGCAACCTATCTAGCTGAGTAGAAAGTTACATATAGGCCGGGAAGGTAACCCATCTGCTATATATTCTAAACTTAGTTTGAGGAATTACTCTCATGAATCACATTAAACACCGTTTCCATATATTAAAAACATCACAGTGTTGGTGACCCCCTAATTCAGTCCATAAACTACATGAACTACATATATTAAACTAGCCATGCAACATTAATGAAAAATGAATCTATCCTTACCTCGATTTAAGTTTTCATTTCCAAACATCTAAATTTTTTGGGCCACTCACGCTTTCTCGGTGTTCTAACACCCATCACAAACCATTTTTGATTAATATAGGTTTAACACCCTATGGTTAGAACCCCTAAGTCAGTCCCTAAGACCATAGGAAATTCTAACAAATTACTGTTGTATTCTGAGGTGGGAGGACGCTCCCTCTATTGGTGGGGCGCGCTCCACCAACCGTGTTCGTCCCAATAGATGAAGGGAGCGTGCTCCTCTGCTAGGTAGAGCGCGCTCCACCTTGCACTATTTTGATAGTTAATAGGGCAGCAACCACTGTTCCATTACCAAATAATCACAACAATCTTAAACACTCCCAAATCATCAGGGAGGGCCTCTAGTGAGGTATAAACTCATTTCCAATTATAAATCACAACAATTCATAGAGAAATTATTACCTATCTATGAATTCAACTTAAAACTTTAAACTACACTTACCAAGATTATGATATCTGATCCAACAATGGCTTGATCACTTCGATTTCACAGTGAAGCAACTCTCTCGATCAGTTCCCTCAAGGTCAAACCACTAGAACCTTCAGCTGTTTTGTTTTCTCTCAATCTCGAAAGATCGAATGAAATAAGGATAAACTTGAATGCTTTTGATTTAATATATGGATTTTCCTCGAGATACGCATCACACTATCTCGAGGCCTTTCAAGTGATTGATGTGTTAAAATGATACTCTATAAACTGACACAAATTTTAACATCCTCAACATTTGCGCTCATTTCAAGACGATCTTATGATCCATAAAATTCAAACCATACTTATAGTGTCATTATGTATATTTATTTAGCAAATATATATATATATATATATAAACATATATACTTCATGTGTTTTCTCACCAATAAATTCACCATACATGCCTTCAAGTGTCCTCAAGTGTGTACATTCATTTCACAACCCCCTCTCGCACTTGGTGTACTTGCAATTTGATTGTTTATTAATTTATTTTTTCGATATAGGCTTGTATATAAATTCTCTTTATTAGTACAACCTTTAAAATTCATTAAAAATTCCAAACAAACACTAACAATCACACAAACACAAGCAAACACTAATTGAGGTATGCCAAACTTAACTACAAGCCTAACTCGGGTTAATTAGAATTTGGAAACAACTTAAGGTATTGGATCATTACAGTAACAAAGTGAATAAGAATACGAAACTCGACAACAAAAAAGTTAAGAATCGAAGCGCATAATCCTCGTGAATTTATGAATCCCTATAACTCAATTACCTTGGCCTAGATAATGGATCTTAGCCACTCATAATCGTAAATACAATAATGAAATCTATTTAATCTGTAAATCAAAATGTAATTGTTGTCGCTTTACCGCCCAACATTCACTACCATAGAGCATAGCTGGCCTAATTGCGGTCCTATAAAATTTTTCTTTTAACTTAATAAGAACATTCCGATCACAAATCACCCATCTTGTACTCCGCTATTTCTTCCATCCAGCTTGAATTCTATGTGTGACATCATTCTCAATATTACCATCATTTTGTATGATTGATCGTAGATATCTAAAATGGTTCACCTTGGGAACTTCTGCTTCCCCTAATTTTACCACTCCATTATCTCGATGTCTAGTGTTTCTAAACTCACAGTGCATGTATTCAGTTTTTGTCCTACTCAACTTAAAGCCTTTAGATTCTAATGTATTCCTCCAGAGTTCTAGTTTCCTATTCACTCCATCTTTTGTTTCATCCACTAAGACAATATCATCTGCAAATAGCATACACCATGGTATATCCTCTTGAATATGCTTAGTTAGTTCATCTGTATCTAAAGTAAATAGATATGGACTTAAAGCCGATCCTTGATGTAGTCCTATAGTAATGGAGAATTCTTTTGTAGCTCCTCCAAATGTCTTTATACTCGTTACTACTCCATCATACATATCCTTAATAGTGTCTATGTATCTAGCATGCACTCCTTTTCTCTCTTGAACCTACTAAAGGACATCTCAACGGACCCTATCATATGCTTTTTGTAAATCTACGAATACCATATGAAGATATTTTTTCTTTTCTCTATATTTTTCTAACAATCGTCTTACAAGGAAAATAGCCTCCATAATTGACCTCCTAGGCATGAAGCCAAATTGGTTCTTTGATATTGTTATTTCTCTCCTTAGCCTATTGTCAATTATCCTCTCCCAAAGTTTTATAGTATGACTCATAAGTTTAATTCCCCGATAGTTTGAGCAACTTTGAATGTCTATTTTGTTTTTGAAGATTGGCACAAGCGTGCTTCTTCTCTAATCCATTAGCATCCGTTTTGATTTTAGAATTTTATTGAAATGTTTTGTTAACCAAGTCAATCCAATTTCTCCTAAGCATTTCCAAACCTCTATGGGTAATTCATCTGGGCCACATGCTTTCCATATTTTCATTATTTTTAATGCCTCTTTAACTTTTATAATTCTAATATTGTGTGTATAGTCTTACATTTCTTTCTTGGGGTGGGTTTTCATCTATTATAGTATCAACTTGGCCATCATTAAATAAACTATCAAAGTAACTTCTCCATCTCTCCTTAATATCATCATTGCATGTTAAAACATTTTGATTTTCGTCCTTAATACATCTTACATGACTTAGATCTTCTTTCTTTTTATCTCTTAATTTGGCTAGGATATATATATATTTTTCGCCATCTCTATTACCCAACCTTATATATAGATCCTCTATGAAATTTGTTTTAGCTTGACTAATTACTTTTTAGTTTGTTTTCTTGCTTCTTTATATTGATTGTATGCATCTTCATCTTGACACTTAGGTATTTTCCTATACATCTATCTTTTAGTCTTAATTGCTCGTCGGACATCTTCGTTCCACCACCATGTTTCCTTCTTTGGTGATCCCAAGCCTTTAGATATACCTAACACATTTGATCCCACTCTCCTTATGCAACTACTCATTTCTAGCCACACTGTATTACCATCTTAGTCAAGATTTCAAACATTTTCCTTTAGAAGTTTTTCTCTAAACTCTACTTCTTTACTATTTTTAAGGTTCCACTACTTTATTCTAGGGTCGCTAACTCTTTTATTCATATTATGTCGTCGTTTTAGCTCAATATCAAGTACTACTACCTTATGTTGGGTAGTAAGCATTTCACCAGGTATGACTTTACAGGCTATACATATTTTTCTATCTATTTTTCTTGTTAAAAAAATTTATTTGACTCTTGTTATGACCACTACTATTTTGCTCTACATATTTTTCTATCTATTTTCCTTGTTAAAAGAAAAATTCAAAACTATTTTTGAAAAATCCAACCAGATAGAAAAAAGATCCATTAAACTAGATCTACGAAAAGTAAACCAAAACTTAATCCATGATTTCCTTCTCTATTTGTTTAATTTCCAAGATGTTGAAGTGCACGTTCTCTATTAGAAATTTACACACAAACGGTGACCATAATTTGGAGTGCTAACACCAAGAGAGATTGAAAACGTTGTTCTTTCTCTCTTAAAAATCCAGAGAACTCGAAATTTGCAAAAATGAAAATCTTATTTCGTTTTAGAGTCTCAATCTCTATTTATATGTGTGGACGTGCCCTCACTTTAAATCTTATTCGTAATACAACTATTGCATTTTGGCAGTTTAAGCAAATTACACATACAACCCTATTAATAAGTTATCATATAACAAAATGTAAGGTTTTTTATGTGATAAATTTTATCAAATAAAATTCACTACTCTGGAACAATTGAAATTGCGTAAAGGCATTCTTTATGTGCGACCCAATAGGTTCACGCGATGTTGACAGTGAACCAAAAACTTTTTGGTACACAAGTCAGAAGCGGTTTCTAGCAAGGCATTATGACTACCTAAGTAGCATGAATATTAAGATCGATAGAACCAAATGAATAACATATATCATATCCTTTTGTCGTGCGATATCCTTCGATTAAACAAAAGGCATGGAAAGTCGCCCTAAATGTTCAATCGTACTAGTCTCGATCTTAAGGTAAACTTAATTATCAGTCTATCAATCAAAGGATCCACTGATAACTCTCTCTATACAAAATGAAAAAATTATATCTTAATTACACGCCTTCACATATTATTCACATGGTAACCAATCACAATCGTTATAATTATCTAGTTAAAAACAATATTTGATTATGTCACATTTCCATACTCCCAATATTGAAGTCTATTATAATCTTAAGTCGAAAGACTAAATGATATGCGTATCATGAGTAACAACTAAGACTTAATCCATGTGGTGTTCTCATAGCGGGTCTGTCAAATACCTTATTGTGTAACAAGTACACCTGATCTCGATTCGCATCCCTATACGCATGATCATCACATGAACATCAATCAAGGTTCACAATAGTCTTAATTCATTATAGTTCCTAGTATAATGAGCGACTAGGGACATTTAGGATATTTCAACAAATACCCATGGATCATACTATAAGGTAAACATGCAATCAATTGTGATAAAATAGCAAATGAAAACCTCTATTTTATTAACTAAAATTATAAGATAAATAATGTTTATTGATTGACCTAAGGGATATTCCCCAACATCTCCCACTTGCACTAGGGCTAGTCATTCATGTATCTAACACCTAATGACCTAATATGACCATCGTATTTCGCTTATGGAAGAGCCTTGGTAAAATGATCTGCAACATTGTCTTCTATAGGAACTCTACAAATCTTCACGTGTCCCTTTCAATGATTTCTCGAATGAGATAAAAACGTCTAAGTATATGTTTGGATCGGTGGTGTGATCTTGGTTCCTTGACATGTGATATCACCTCGTTGTTGTCATAATACAAGCAAACAGGGTTAGCTATACCAGGAACCACACCAAGTTTAGAGATGGAATTCTTGATCCAAATCGCCTCCCTAGCTGCATCGAACGCTGCAATATACTCAAATTTTGTTATAGAATCTACCACAATTTCTTGCCTTAAACTTTTCCACTTCACCGTGGCTCTATTTTAAGTAAACACATATCCAGACTATGATTTGAAGTCATCTATATCAATTTGAAAACTTGCATCTGTGTAACCATTTACAAAAACCTCATCTTCCAAACTTCCATAGACTAAGAACACTTCTTTAGTCCTTCTAAAGTAGTTAAGAATCTTCTTTACTACTATCAAGTGACTCCCACTAAGATCAGACTGGTATCTGCTTGTTTCGCTCGAAGCATATGATACATTTGGTTAAGTGCATAACATGGTATACATGATAGATCCAATAGCTGATGCATATGGAATTGTATTGATACTGGACCTATTCAGTACTTTGTCAATATAAGCACTCTGACTTAAATCAATCAACTTTTTAGATCTATCCCTATAGATTTTAATCCCAAGGATTTAGGCTGCATCTCCTAAGTCCTTCATTGAGAAACACTTCCCTCACCAAGACTTGACACTTTACAAGGTTATGATGTCATTTCCAATAAGTAATATATCATCAACATATAGTACCAAGAAAACAACCACGTTCCCACTGACCTTATTGCATATACAAGGCTCATCGTCATTTTTAATGAAACCAATTTCCTTAATTGCTTCATCAAAATGAAAATTCCAACTTAAAGAAGCTTGCTTTAATCCATAAATGGATCTTTGAATCTTGCACATTTTCCTAGAATTTCTAGGATGAACAAACACTTCATGTTGTATTATATATACGTCCTCAAGTAACTTTCCATTTAAGAAAGCTATTTTCACATCCATTTGCCATATCTCTTAGTCATAATATGCGGCTATGACAATTAGAATTCTAATGGATTTAAGCATGGCTACGGGAGAAAAGTCTAATCATAATCAACACTTAAAGTCTGCCAGAAACCTTATTCTACTAGCAGTGCTTTATAAGTATGCACATTACCATCCATGTATGTTTTCTTCTTGAAAACCCATTTACATCCAATGGTCTTACTACCATTAGGTAAATCAACCAAGTTCCAAACTTGGTTATCATAGATGGATTGCATCTCAAAATTTAGGGCACTAAGCCATTTACCGGCATCAGGGCTAGACACAGCCTCCTGATAAGTAGTAGGCTTATTTTGCTCCATAAGCAACCCCTTACCTCATTACTATCGGTAACAAGAAATCCAAATCTCTGAGGCTGATGTCTAACCCTATGAGACCTACGCGGACCTTGTGATACCTGTGGAGGTTCAACTAGTTCAGGATTTTGTTGATCTCCTATTGACTGTTGAGTGTTTATTTATGGTTCTTGAACTTCTTCAAGACTCACTTTATTCCCATTGTTGACTTTTAAAATAAACTCTTTTTCCATAAAGAAACCATTTCGAGCAACAAACACTTTGATCTCGATAGGATGGATTATAAAAGTAGTATCCTCTAATTTTTTTAAGATAATAAATAAATACACACTTGGTAGATTTGGCTGATAGTTTTTTTTGAGATTTGTCATCTTACGAAAACCTCACAGCACTAAATCTTAAAGAGAGACAAACTTGGTCTTTTCCCAAACCACATCTTATATGGTGTTTTATCAATCGCTTTACAAAGAACATGATTCAGTGTAATCGCAGCAGTTTTTAAGACAAAACCCCAAAAAAGAAATAGGAATATTTGCATGACTCATCATACATCGAACCATATCCTATAAAGTCAAATTTCTCCTCACAGAAACACCATTCAATTATGGAGATGCTGGAGGAGTTAACTGTGAGACAATCCTACTATTTTTAAGATGATCATCAAACTCTTAGCTCAAATATTCACCACCTCGATTTGATCGAAGTGCTTTAATAGTTTTACAAAGTTGATTTTACAATTCATTTTGAGATGTTCGAAACATCTCAAAAGATTCACCTTTATGTTTCATGAGATACACATTACCATATTTGCCAAAATCATCAATGAATAAAATGAAGTACTAATAACCACCTCTACCCATTTTGTTTATAGGACCGCATACATCAGTATATGTTAGACCCTATAAATCACTTGCCCTTTCATTATGTCTAGTAAAGGGACTTTTTGTCATTTTTCCTAGTAAACAAGATATACATGTTTCATATGATTCAAAATCAAATGAATCTAAAAGTCATCTTTATGGACTTTAGAAATGCATTTTTCATTTATGTGTCTAAGATGACAATGCCAAAGGTAGGTCTGATTTAAATAATTTGACTTAAATCTCTTTATGTTTATGTTAAGAATAGAAGTATCTATGGAGCTTTTCATGTTTCGAATATAAATACTACCACACAAATCAGTATTCGCATAGAAAACGTCTTTACAAGAATGGAGCATTTATTATTCGCAATAATGAAATTAAAACCATCTAAATCTAAAAATGAAACTGAAATGGTGTTTATCCTCAAGGAAGAGACATAATAATAATTATTTAAACTAGCACAAATCCACTAGGTAAAATTAACACATAGCATCCTATAGCAAACATAGCAACTTTTGCTCCATTTCCAACTAGTAGGATGACTTCTCCTTTATTTAGTTTTCTACTTTTGGTGAGACCCTACACATTAAAATAAATTTGAGAACTACATGCGGTATCCAATACCCAAGAATCACTAGTAGAAAAGTTAACTTCAATAACGTAAGTACTAGAAGCAGTAGTTGCACTACTCTTTTTTTCTTTAGATCTTCAAGATAGTGCTTGCAATTTTTGAACCAATGCTAAAGTACGTGGTAAAAATGATAATTTCCTTAATTTTTTTTTCCTTTTGGGACTGTGAAATAGAAGCACCATTAGGCTTGACTTGTTCCATAAGCATTATGACAGTCACAATAGCCGTGGCAACTTTAGCCTTGCCTTTACCGTTTTTCTTCAAAGCCTTTCCTTTCTGAACTATGAACACAATAGCAATGGGTTTCTTGACATTCTGCTCAATAATTTTAAGCATCAAATGCAACTCTGAGATAGACTTCTCCATATTATTCATGCTATAGTTCATCATAAATTGTGAATAACTATCAAGAAATGAATTCAAGATCAAGTCCATAGCCAACTCTTTGCTTATAGGAAATCTAAGTCTGTCAAGATGGTCAATATAGCCCTTCATTTTCAAAACATGAAGACTACCTGACGCACCTTTAGCCATTTTGCAAGAATGAAGGTTCTTGACTACCTCGGACAATTCTTGCCTAACCTATTATTGGAACAATTCCTTCATCATTGTAGCCATGTCATAAGCTTCTATATTTTCCACATCCTTCAAAATTTGAGGAACCATAGTTGCCAACAAAATGCATGCAACATTAATTGAGTCATTGACATGCTTTATATGTGCATCCTTCATAGCTTTTAAAACATTGGCAGGTGTTTCCTAAGGAATAGGATCATCCAGGATATACAATTTGTGTTCATGCTTAAGAACAATTCTCAAGTTTTTGAGCAAGTCGAAAAGCTTGTCCCAAACAACTTATCCTTCTCAAAAATGGATCACAGTGACGAGGGATTAGGCATTTGTAGAGGTCATAGATTTACAACAAAAATTATGCAAAAGTTCATTTTAGTATAGAGGTATACACTCACACTAAATTAAAAACCATCATAAAAATGCTATGTTAATTTAAGGGACTAAAATCCATGTTTCTCTTAATTCCAAGCTAGCTAGGGCATGGCACTTTGAATTAAGTTATTTAGGTAGGTACGAATTACTAATCACGTCATATGTAACTTTTGGTTGTTTTATAAGATTATGACATCTTAAGTCTTAGCATGTTTTATCTCATCTAGTGCCTAAAGACTAAAACCATTTTGATAGGTTTATTAAGTCTAACCATTTGAAACAATAGAGTATTTGTTACTCAATTTACCTCACCAAGATAACACAATACATTATGCGGAGGCACACCCATATTGATGTGAGCGAAAATTTGATAAGTGTTTGAGAAATGATGACACTTCACTTAAAATTTAGAAGAGAGATTTTTTTAATTCGTTTTAGTCATCATAATTTAAATGAGGTAAATATCATATATTACATCGCTTCCATTTTTGTACACAACGAATTCCAGTTCAAAAAATTCTTATTATTTTAGCCTAAAATTTCTTATTATTTTAGTCAATCCAATTGACCAAAATAGCCCTTTATTTTAATTCTGAAACATATTAATAAAATGTTTTTAATTAACACGTGTCCAGCTTTAACTTAATATATTATCCTAATCCAATTAGAATTTAAGATTCATTGAATCCTTATCCAGTTATAATTTAAGATACATTGAATCCTTATCCAATTAGAATTTTTTATATATCTTACCTATCTTAAAAGGTTTGTAACTCTTATCTAATTACAAGTTTATCTCCTATCTAATAGGAATATACTAACATATAACCATAATGAGATATATGATAAAAATCGATTTCGATTCTTATTCATAAGAAACAAGCAATTGAATCAAGAAACAAAATAGTAATCATGCATTCAACACAAGAATCATATTAAATTAATCATATTAACCTAATCATGTTTTTTATTATGGAGACATAAATAATTATTGAACAAAATGAACTATGTATCCAACATAAGTATCACATTAACCTAAACATTACTTCTACAATGTGAATATGCAAAATTCACAAAGTTCAATATTAAAATATATATTAATCAAAATATTCTAAACATGAATTCTATCATAGAATCAAATCATGCGTATGTTTCAAATACATGAATTAACAACATTCTTTAAAGCCAATTCTTGATAACAATTAACAACCTATATGCACATCATATATATATTAATCGAGAACATGTTTTCACGCATATATCATATACATCAGAAAAAACATGCAAAAGTTTAATAAAACCGAACCTTTCTCCGATACCACTATTGGTTTTTAGGGTTCATACGCAGTGAAAAATTCAAAACAATCTCTAAAAAACCCCAACCGGACCGAAAATAAGTTCCATTAAACTATATGTACAAAAAGGAAACTATACCTTAATCCGTGATTTACTTCTCTGATTTTTTAATTTCAAAGACATTCAAGTGTGTGTCCTATATTAGAAATCTACATATGGACGGTGACCAGAATTTGGAGTGCTAGCCCTAAGAGAGATTGAAAACATTTTTCTTTCTTTCCTAAAATCCAGAGAACTCAAAATTTGCAAACACGAAAATCTTATTTTGTCTTAGGGTCTCAACCTCTATTTTTTATGTGTAGATAAGCCCTTAACATTTTATTCATAATATAACTATTACATTTAGGCAATTTAAGAAAATTACATATACGCCCCTATTAATAAGTTATCATATAAAACATTATAAGGGTTTAAAGTCAAGATTTTTATCATATAAAATTCATTACTCTGAATCAATTAAAATTAAGCAAAACCATTATTTATGTGGGACCAAATAGGTTCATGCGACGTTGGCAGTGAACGAAACCATTTTCGTACACAAGTCAAATGCGGTCTCTAGTAAGGCATTATAACTACCCAATTAACATGAATATCAAGATCAATACAACTTAATGAATAACATATATCACATCCTTTTATCGTGAAATATCCGTTGATTAAACATAAGGTATGAAAAGTTACCCTAAATGTTCAATCGTACTAGTCTCGATTTTTAGGTAAAATGTAAACATCCAAGTGACATTGATCATATCAATTTACATGAACTTGGCTATTGTAGGTCTATCATATTGAGGTAACCACTGATATCACTCTTTATACGAGAGGGACATATTCTATGTTGATTACACACCTTCACAAATTATACACATGGTAACCAATCACAATATTTATAATCTTCTAGTAAAAGACAATGTTTGATTGTGTCAAATTACCATGCTCCTAATATTGAAGTCTATAGTAATCTCAAGTCGAAGGACTAAATGATATACCTATCATTAGTAACACATATGACTTAATCCATATGATGTTCTCATAGCGGGTTTGTCCAATACCTTGTTCCGTAACAAGTACTTATAATCTCAATTCGTATCCCTATATGCATGATCATCACATGACCATCAATCAAGATTCACATTAGTCTTAATTCACTTTAGTTCCCAGTATAATGACCGACTATGGACATGTAGGATATTTCAACAAATACCTATAAACTTACTATAAGGTAAACATGCAATCACTTATAATAAAACAATGAATGAAACACTCTATTTTATTAACTTAAATTATAAAGTAAACAATGTTTATAGATTGACCTAGGGCACATTCCCCAAGAGGTATATTAACTACTACTTTCTTTAATGTATCAGAGATTTATTTTTCTTCCTGCAATTTCTTAGCATTTCTATTATCTTCCAAACGATGAAGGAATGGTAGTTGTATATAAATTTGTCTTTCATTATCAGGCTCATCACCCTTTTTGTTGGGAATCATATTACTTGGTACTTAAATTTCTTTCTCTAATTTAAGTTATATTTCTTTTCTAGAAACTAATTGGTCTGCCATATTAGGTTCATTCATCAGCTTACAACTTCTTAATGTTATGACTGATACTTTTTTGTATAAAGTAGGATAAGGTTGAGAAGGTAATTTTCCTTGATTTACAAATTCACTCATTTATGTTGCCATCTGACACAATAGGTTTTATAACCCTGTCATATCATTTTGTAATGTTAGAATTATTTAATCTCTTTCACTTTTTGTATTCTTCGATGTTTTATACCTTTGATAACCTAAATTGTTAATACAATTACCTACATTTGGCTGTGAGTAATTTGTATAACTATTAAAGTTGTAATAGGGATCAACAATCCAATCATATTGATTCATTGTAGCATTATCTTATTCTATTTTTGTTTGTTGTCTCAAAGGGCATTCATCATTAGAATGACTTAATTCATTACAAAAATACAAGGTTTTACCATACTAGATTTATCCTTTAGTAATAATTCAACCATGGCTTCTATCACATCTATCTTATCATTTGGTGTCTTCTAAGTCTTTCTATTCATTTCACTTAGATTTTTCTTAATTAATTCACTCTTCTCATAATATTGCTTAGATTGTTTAGCCATTTTATTTGTAGCTTCTCTTGCTAAAGTTTGTGTTTTCTTGAACAAAGACCCTCCACATACTGTGTCTAGGAATCGTCGTTCTAAGTGATTTAATCCTTCATAAAAAAATTTAATTAATGTTTTTCTGTAAATCCATGCATTGGACATAATTAAATCAATATTCGATACCTATCCTAAAAATTCATCAAAAGTTTTTCTAAATTTCATCCTAGCATTACTAATTTTTTGGTTTATATAAACTAATTGGTCTTGCTAGGACATATTGATCAAGAAAGACTTGTAGCATCTCTGACCAATTGGTTATGGAATTTTGAGGAAGGTAAAATAACCAATCTAACGCTTGGCCTTTTAATACAAAAGGACAAGCTTTTGGTTTAACATAATCTATTTTTATATCCTTAGGTTTTAACATGCTTACTTTTTGTGCAAAATCCCTAATAAAGTTTTGATCTTCTTCACTATCTTCACCATAGAAACACGATAAGGAATTTATGAATCCAAACATCAATTCGAATTCTGAAAATTTAGTTCAAAAAGTTATAAACATAAGGTCATAAGAGGTGGCATTCTTATCAGATTGCCTGAAAGTTAGTTCTTCCTCGTCTTCAACCATATTATATGATATTAAACAAAAAGGTTTCCAATAGATTTTCTTATAAAAAATCCCCGCGACGGCGCCAAAAATTGCCACAGGTCAAGCGTGCACAATAATTTTTCGTATTTTCCTATTATCTGTAGTAGTGGTAAAATGGATATAGTCTCAATTTAGATTTTGCAAAATCTCTTAAGAATTAAGGCTACCCTTAAGTTTTATTAGATTTAATTTGCTTTAATTTAACTAATTTAATTAAAATAGAACTAAACACTATGAATCTAACAAAAAATAATCAATTAATTAAATAATTAAACTATAAACAATTCAAATTCAATAAACTAACCTAATGCAATTCAAATAATCAATCAAGTAATCAATATAAATTAAATATCTAAAAAATACATCTTAGACAATGATATGTAAATCGTCATACATGTATATTTTTTTTAAGCATAGTCATAATCAATCATCATATTTATATAATGATCTTAAATCATTAAACTTTAATCACAATAGGTTGATAGCCTTTAGCAAACTATCGACTTTCCCATATTCAATGGAAATAAGCCAAATCCTTAACAATGTAAATCTACTTATTGGATAAAATGCAATAGTCATGAAATTATGATAGCATTAACACTCAATAAAAATCATACCTAATCTAAATCAAATATTAATCAAAATGTTCTAATTAATAAATAACTTAAAACATAATCACATATAACATCCCCTCGGGTAATATAGCCCTATAGATCAATCCTAGTTACTAGTTATATAATTGTTGTCATTAATCATAGACATAGATTTAGATACCCTATACTTAGAAACATATTTGCCATTCCGCACTCAATACAAAGAATCATTAGTTGTAATACACATAAACAACTTATTAAATTGGTGATTGACGTGTGTGATTGGTTTAGAGTATTAAACACATAAGTTCCATATTATGACTAAATTAATGAACGGTTTACAATCATCTCAAGACTATTGTTTAGAATAATAAAATACTCACACATTAATAATAAACATTGCAATAAATAGATAAGTAAAAGACATTAATGTAAAATACCTCTCATGAATCTCCAAAGAGTCACTAAATCTAATGAACAGTGAACTTAATTGAAAAGACATTAAAACTAATAAAAACTAATAAAGGGCTAAGAGAGAGAGAGCTAAAAGAGAGTAGTTTCAAAGGTCTCAGGTTCTATATATAGTTTCCCTAAGTATACATATCATAGATAAACTCAAATTCCTTGTTCTTATCTAAAAAACATGTCACCGACCTTAGTGATTTGGTAGCAATTTCTCTTTGTACACGAATCATTGAGTTAAGCACTAGATTTAGCTATCTATCCTCCATTAATTCATCTAAGAATTCTTAGTGTATTTTTCAAATCACAAATGATTCACTTGCTCTTCTCTGCAGCCGATTTCTACAACGATTCTTAGTGTATTCTCGTATTGCTGGCTAATCACTAGCATTGATCTTTAGTTGATTATTTTGCTTTTATTCCTCTTTTTCTTCATTTCATTATTTTTCTTAACTAAATATTGAAATCACAAAAACAAGAGAATATCTAGAGCAATATCATCATTTATATCTAAAATCAACCTTAATTACATTATAAAACATGTCTAATTATTGAATTATTAGAATTCTATACTTTTATTGGATATAGATATGATAAATATATGTGAAAATCAATTTAATTGAAAAACCAGTTGAAATAGGCCAGCAAATCCCTTGTGATTCTAATTTGTACTGGAATTCGAAAAGAAAATCGACAACAATTTGCACAATTTTTAGTGTAATTTAAGGTGAAGGATTTGTCAATGATTTGCACTTATAACTAGGATTAACTAAACTAGTCAGTAAGCCACTGAGGCTCATTTTTAATGATTTAGGCAGCAATTTCCCAATGAATCCACTAAAACCCTAATTTGCTGATAGCGAATACTCATTTTTAGAACTAAAATCTAAAATCGCCACATTTACTCACTTCACACTCACAAACCATTGCAAATTTTTGACACAAAAACCAGATCTTTGACTTGATTCAACCTTCCAAAGCTAGATTTTAGTGTCTTTAAGAGATTTCCACCTCGATATTCACACATTCAACTTAAAATTTGGTTCCTTCAGGGAGTGTGAGCCAATTAGAGCTTGAGCAGGAGGAATTCGAAGTTGGAGCTTGGAGGAGTGTTTTAGAGGAGTTTTAGAGTTTCATTCTTGAAAGATTCACTTTAAAGAAGGTAATCAATGAGAAAACTAGCTTTTTATTGAGTATATTTTTTTGTTTTCATTGCTTTTCAGATTTTAATTTTGGTTAAAGCCTAAATTTTGAAATTTTTACTCAAAATTGATTTTGATGTCTATTTATTTCAATTATAATACTATTATGGGAGTGGTGTGATAATTTCATTGATGATATCGAATTTTCAAACTATTTTCAGTATATACAAATGGATACGCAAACTAATTTGAGATTAAGTTTCAAATGAGTTTGTGGATTTTTGTGTTTGTTTACTAAATGACTTTAATTACTTATGAACAATTGTTCAATGATGTTTTATCAATGAATTTCATATGAATTTCAAACTCTCGATTAATAAATGACTTTTTTCGATGAATTTCTCCTTACTTGACAGATAAGTTGAATTTTATCGAACACTTTTCTGACAATTTTGTTTTAAATGGTTTTATAGGTTTATTATTTTCCTTATAAACCAACAACAATTATATAAAATGAACGTAGCAGAAATGAGGATGCTCAGGTGGATGTGCAGTAAAACTCCTAAAGATAGAATAAGAAATGTAGAAATGCAAAGACAAGTAGGAGTAACACCAATTGATAAAAAGATTAAGGAAGGGCGGTTGCGGTGGTTTAGTCACCTGCCAAGACGGCCTAAAAATTCCTCCACTAGAAAACTTGATTCAATATAAATAGTAAAAATTCGATGAGGTAGGGGTAGAAAAAAGTTAACATGGGAAGCATTAATTAGTATGATTTGAATGGTCTGGAAACCTCACCATCAATTGCACGTGATTGAGCATAATGGAAAAGGTGGATCCATGTAGCCGACCCTAATTAATTTGGGATCGAGGCTATGTTGTTGTTGTTGTTGTTGTACTAGAATGGTCGGAAGTGGAAGGGGTACAAGTTTGAGGGAGAAAAAAAGAAAAGGAGCTTAGTAGAGAAATCTAAGGATAAATCCAAGGATAAGTCCAAGTTGTCCCCAATTCGACCCACAAGAATTTCTTTGAATACACATAGGATTAGACCACAAAGAGAGCCTACACCACCTTTATCGTTTAGCTTTGACTTTGAGGAAGAATATGATGATGAGGAAGAGGGAGTGGAAAAAGAGATACTGAAAGGAGTGTAGAAATGTGTTCTTTGGAAGGAAATTTTTATCAATGCTAAAGCCTTAAAAATTGTATGAAATATATAGAGAGGGGAAGGAAGTTGATCCCGGAAAGGGATTTAATGTGAAGAATGAGTTAAATTATAGGCCTAAGTTATTACATATCATTGATGCGTGAAACTGAGGATTATTGACAAGGCACTATAACCATTTATACTTTGATGATGTTCCTAGTTAGAAGGGATACAACATTCTTGAGAGAGAGTTTTACTCGAATGCTTATGGAAGTGATCGCAAAAGAGAGTCACGAGTTAGAGAAAGGACAGTGAATGATTATGTTGCGAGAATAAACTGATATTTTTACTAAAAACAACCAAAGCCTAAATATTCAATTACGTACAATACTCTACCGTGGAAATTAGTGTAAGATTAGAAGCAATCCATGGTGATGGATTCATTTTAGACTTAGAAGGGTACCAGAAGCACATCACTACCAAATTTTTTAGGAAGATCATGAAAGCGTTATATTATTTCATTAACGCCTGCTTACAGTTATGTTGGCAATAGTCAAGATTTTGAACTACGTAGCCGCTTTGCGTTACCACATTGTGAGGGGATTTGGATATTTGAAATGTTGACAAAATTATCTATGAACTGATTAAGAGTTCAATCACAAGATTGAGAGATCATAATTTCCTTTAATGATCACAATTTTATGCCAAGCATATTGACTAAGTATGTTAGGACTTGAGATGAATGTTTTACCATAGAAGACTATCACGGAAGTAGTAATAGAAAGCTATGGAAAAATTAATGGATATGAAGACTTTGAAGACGAGAGGGAGAAAGCTGAGATAGCCAACAAAGATACGGAGCAAAGAAAAAAGATTAAAGATTGCATGAGGATAGTTTTGGAAGAAATGTCAAGAGCAAGAAATGATTTGAATTTGGAGTAACCTACTACGAGCTTTGATGTAATTTATATGGAGGAGTCAGAGTAAACATTTTATGGGTTCAATTATGTTCAATCAACTAAGAACTATGAGGAATCAAAAAGTGGTGTTTGAGAACTAGAGGGTGTTAGCAAGGAGCATTCATAGGATGAATAGAACAATGTGAAGAAGACATATACGAAGAGGAGGCATAGAGGTTCCTGGACAATCTTGGTGATATGAAACATTTGATACTATATTACTACATGTGATATTATGTGATGATGATGATGATGCTACATTTAATTCATTGGTGATGTTTATTCATATTTATTTCTTATGCACTCTGTTTGATGAAATTTATATATTGAGTTTATTCATATATTGATTATCCAATATATGATTATATTAATTTGTTTATGCTTCACAAGGTATATTTGTTTTGTTGAAAACCCAACTTTATTTTTATACCTTGAGGACAAGGTTTGGAATTAGTTTTAGGGTATTTTAGGTGAAATATGACAATGATACCAATAGCAAGGAAAGAAAAGAAAGGTAGAAGATAAGTTCAGAATTGATACAAACATAAAAAAAAACTTTTGATCCGATATTCAAGTAAGTTGATGAAAATTTTCAAATTTCTTCCAAATTCAATTAAGTATGAATTTCATTTTACTTTATTCTTAGTTAGTAATATAATGTAATAGAATGAATATATAATAGATTTTTGAATGAAAGTGATATTTTTATTACCGAAGTCAATTCAATGGTAGAAAGAATCATTTTTATACCCTTTTTGATTAACTGTACTAGTTGATGTATGCACTAGAATGTCATGAGTTAGTTATGAGAATGGGAAGAAGATCGAAACAATAATGCAAGATGAACAAGACAGATATATAAGAATCTTGTAACATAAAGGATATTTGATTAGGTACTTTTATAGTATATATATAGAAAGTTATTATGCCACAATTGAAAAACGAAATGGGTTAGGAACTAATGAATTTTATAAGGTATAAAGAATACTTTCTTCAGTATTTGTGGACACTGAGAAGTGCAAACAAGAGTTACAAATATAAAGAGAGTCCTATAAATTCCATAAGAAATGGAGTAGGGAATCTATAGTGGAGAAAATATGAGAATGTCCATAGGAAATATAGCAGACTCAAAAGCAAAAGTTCAATAATAAAATAAAAATAATTAGGATGAAGCAAAAAATAAAATAAGAAAAAAAATTTGGTTGTTCTTAAACTCTTCAAAGAAAAGATTTAGCTCGAATGCTTAAAACTTGGGTTGAGTAAAATATTTCTTAATCTAACACGTTTTAAACGATATATTTTCTAAAATTAAGATTAATCTAGTGGTTTTTGTGTTTTGAGGTTCTACACTAGTCATCGTAAGCTTGATGCTTGTCAGTGGACATTGAGAAAACCTAAATTATGTACTAGCCTTAGTATTAATTGAACTTTAAGTTCTAAGGGGTATTACATTAGTTGGTTGACTTATCATTAAGGGATGGTTCTTTTTCTTTAAAATCATTCTTTTCTATCATTATTCCAAATTACTTGTGGGTAATATGTTTCTATTTGAAGATCACATCAATTTAAAAACTTTTATTATTTAAAGTTTAGATGAATTAGATTGAAATCTAGATATAATAAATGAAAAGAGAATATGATTGAGAGTATTCTTTTGCTCAGGACAACAAAGTGCTTTGTTTGGGGTATTTGATAAGTCAATAATTTGATATGTTTTACAGTGTAATTTAAGCTGATTTTACATATAAATGATTATATTACACTAGGTATTCTCTTATTTTTGCGATTTTAAGATTTAATTAGGAAAATAGAAGAAATAGGAGAAAAATAGGAAGAAAGTCAAAATAGTCAACTGGAAAAATGGTTCAACGATTTCCCAATGATAAAAAAAAGGAATCGCTAGCTGAATGGGAAATAGAGAAGAGCTTGCGAATAGCCATCGATTTAGGATTTATAAAGGAATCGCTTGCTGAATACGTGGAGCACAGATAAATATTTCAAATGATTAAGCAATTGATTTGTGAACGACATAGGATTCATTGACAAATTCCTGAGGTCAGTGATGAATTTTTTATATTATTATGAAAAAACTTTAGTTTATCTAGGATTTGTATAGCTTAGGAAACTATAAATAGGACCTTAGTGCTTTGAAATAAGGGACTCTCTTTAAGCATTGTTTTCTCTTAACAAGTTTGTGAGAGCCGTAAGTTTTTATTGAGTTTATGTTTGAAATAACATTGGAGCTTTATTTATTTCAATAAGAGGTATTTATTTAATCATGTCTTTTAATTATGTAATTACGTTATTTATTTCCATCATGAGTGAGTAGTTTATTAATATAAACAAACCCTAGAAATGTATATACTTTGGATTGCTATATATTTATAATTAAGGCATTATGCACTTAATGCTTTAAATTTATTCATGCATAACAATCATGGTTTTAATAAGTTGTTTTTGTATTACAACAAATGATTCTTGTACTTCATGCATAGTTCCAAATATGTTTATGATTATTGACAGTAATTATAGAAATAGTAACTAGAATTAATCTATATGGCCAAATTACCCGAGTGGATGTTTTAGGTGATTGTGTTCAAAGTTATTTAATGATTGACATATTCTTATTAATATTTGGTTTAGATTAAGCATGATTTGCATTGAGTGTTAAAGTTATCATATTTCTATTTTATTGTGTTTTATCCAATAGATAGATTTACAACGATAAGGATATGGCTATTTTTAATTGAATATAGGAAAATCGATGGCTTGGTAAAGTCTATCAGCCTATTATAAATTAATATTTAATGATTCCTCGATTCAATGTAATATAAGTATAACTAGGTTATGAGGTAATGTTATGCCCTAATGTTTGAATGCAATCCAAGTATATTACATTGTTAAATAGGGGTTTGTTTAGATGTTTGTGTTATATTGAATTTGAATTTCATTTAATTAAGTTTGCATTAAATTGTTTGAATTAGTTTACTTAGTTTGGTTAATTAAGTTAGTAGCCACAATATTTAGTTATTTGGTATTTTATTTCCCATTTAATTAGATTAACTAAATTTCAAAAAATAAGAATAAAATTACTTTCTTTAGAAATTTGCAAAATCCCAGTGGAGACGATATTTCACTTATCACTACTAAAAATAGTACAAAAATATGAGAAATTATTATGCACGCTCGATGGTGTCAATCAACTCCTTTTTATCTTTGGTAATATGCACGGTGTCGAACTTCTCCAAGAAATTCTCTATATGTACAACTGGATCTTCATTGGCTAGCCTGTTGAACAAGCTATTTTCACCATTTTTATTTGATACAGTCTCAGTTGGAACTCGGTTTTGTTAGCTGGAAGCCTCATAACTCCTTTTTAAGTGTCTTGAATTTCTGGCATGAAGTAGTCACGAAGGCATCTCTATCCTTGCACCCTATCGTGCACCACAAAATCACCTTTGGGTTGGTTATTCCTTCGGCCATGCTGTTGGTTCTTGGTTGATCCTTAGTCATCTTAATTCCTTTCTATTCCTTTCCTTTATTGGTTCTGTCAATCTCAAAGGCACTAAGTCCTTCTCTCCCTTAATATGTATGCATTAATTCTTCCTTAAAAGAAAACAAAAAAGATCAAGTGTAGAATGCCAAACTTGAAATTCAAACCTTTTATTTTTCTTTTTTTGTTTTTATGCACTTGAAAGTAAAGTACTTCAAATAAAACTTAGCAACTTTTTGAATTAACTAAGTGTAAGTGGCTACCTATCCCCTGCAACAATAAAATAGAAATATTGATAAGACTTTTCGATAATGTTGACTTAGTAGTAAGAAGTTTTCACAGAATTTAATGCGGTTTTATGTCTATTAATTTTCTTTAAACTTTCCAAGGATTAATATAAAAAGTCAGAATGTGGTTTTTTCATTGATGTATGGAAAACTGGGGGCTTGATAGAGGCTATTCAATTACTTATGATTTAGGTTTAATGATCCAAGAATAATTTGCAATTTGATGAAAGTATAATTATGACTAAAAAATTAAGTGATATGTTTGGATTCAAATTGGATTAATATTTCATTGTTCCATATATTTTTATTTAAATGTTTGTTTTATAATGATTGAATTGATTTGATTTGATTTTAGTGAATTTGAATTGTATTAGTTTAAGTTAGTCTAATTAGTTTAACTGATTGCCATAGTTTAATTGGATAATTTAAATTCCATTTTCGTTAAATTATAGTAAAATTATAAAAACCTTTGAAAGACTTTTTCGAAAGAAGTTTGCGAAATCCATGTGGAAACATTCCCACTTATCAATACTACAAATTTAGAAGTATAATATAGGATATATGAGAAATTTATTGTACACGCTCGACAAGTCGCAATTTTTTGCGCCGTTGCCAAGGATTTTTACATAATTTATTAAGAGTTTTACACATTGTATTGTCTACACATTTTGCCGTTCTAATTAAGTTATATGAAGCTACAAATTAATAGGTTAAGTTATCAGACTAATACTACTAGTCAAGCACATGTTTATGCTTTATTGGGATAATGAAAAAAGACACGTATACCATAAAAGATACCTAAGATGGGTATAAAGAAAAAGAAAATACAAAAAATGATAGAACAATAAAAGGAAGAAAAACATATGATGGCCACTGTTATTCCTACTAGAAAATGGATGGCCGAACAATTGAAATATACAACTTTTCGTAAAAGACTGTATCCATTGTTGACACGTGTTGAGCTTGTACAGTAAGATTCTTATACACATGACGATAAGTGGGAAACTAATTAAACTAACTAAACTATCACAAATTCAATCTATAATATTATAAAAATTAACTAAACTAATTAAACTAACTAAACTATCACAAATTTGAATTCACTAATATTCAAATAAATTCAATTCAGAAGTGTTACTTTTCACATTACTAGAGTTACCAAGAATGTAATCAGGATAAGACTTTTCTCTTTCTCATTGGGTGGAAAAGCCAAATCGTAGTTATAAGGACTGAATATAGGGAGTATGAATTCATGGGAGGATATCAATGAAAGGTCCTTAGATAAGTTCTTTCCTCTTGTGAAAGTCACCGAAAAGAAATTGAAAATCAACCAAATCAAGCGAGAGGATACTGAGTCTCTTATTAAGGCTTGGAGAACATTTGAGGAAATGTTGAGAAGATGTCCAGGACATGGATATGTGAAATGGGCACAACTGCAAATCTTCTACTATGGAATGAATAACATCACAAAAACATTAGTGGATGCCGCAGTAGAAGATTTGCAGGAGTGTATGAAATTGATTCACAAGCAGCACAACTATCAAACTTGAGTGGTCATATGATGAAGCTAAAAATGGGACAATTAAGTCTAAAAGTGCAAGTAATATAACAACCCGTCAATCACCATGCAGTGGGGGTTAATCCATTGGATATGCAACAAGTGATGGAGTTTGAAGATATCAACTTCATGAACAACTAGAACTATGGAAACAACTTCAGGTCGAGAGGAATGACTCCTCAAAGATATTATCAAGGATACAACAACATCAAACATGCCATATGGAAATTCTGATAATGCACTGAAGCTACATCCAGGTTTTGATCAATAAGTCCTACAAGGGAAGGTAGGCTAAAGTGAAGGATTGAATTCATTGAAGTCAACTGAAAAATTCTTGCAAGCCATTAACATCAATAATAGGAAACATCATGAGAGACATGAGAAAGAGATGAAAAATGTGATCCAAACTTTAAAGAGAATGGATGATGAAAGAACTTGGTACAATAATAGGGAGATTCTTGAATATGCATTTGAAAGTGGGTAGATTCACATTTATCACTGATTTTGAGATTATGGATAATGATATAGATGATGATGTGTCTATGATACTTTGGCGGCCATTCTTGAACACTGCCAATGTGGTCTTGCACATGAGGAAGAAAATGATCATAATGAGTATAGAGGAGGACGATGATAGCGATAAGATTATTTTAGTTAAAAGGCAAGAAGTACATTTGAACCGGAGATATATCATTATCTCTGATCTATGATTGGAGAATCTCAATTTAGACTTGGACTAAAAAAGTGAAAAGGCATCAGGCTAATAATATTAAACGAAGCGCTACTAGAAAGTATCCCAGGGGTTTTTAATTTTAGTTCTAAAGTTTTAGTTATTTAATTTGTTTAGTTAGAACAATCCAAACGTTTTAGTTGTTTTCTAATTTTGATTGTTTTGTTCTAAATATGTAAGAAAGATCCTTTGTTGGGTGAATGTTCATCGTAATGGAAAATTCTTAACATACTTGGTAAAAAGCATAAACAAGCAAAAACATTAGAGTGGTAAAGGTTAGGTAAGTGGCAAATCACGGGCTAGTTTTTATGAAATTTTTATACATACAGAGTACTTCATGTAATACCGATGCCTTATGTAGTAATATATAACTTCGAGAGAATGCCAATAGGGAGTTCAATGAGAAATTGAAAAAATATTTAGATAGACTAGTTGATGCCATGTGTATGAACACACAACATTGTGCGCCAACATAGGTGGCACCAGGATGACGCCCAACTTGTGAGCATAAAATGCTCATAGTGAGCTTTACATCATGCCCACCCTGTGGCAGCTCTGTGCTTTATAAGGGATGGCCCCAGCGTCGAGGAAGGGTTTTTAAAACCCTATCAACCAAAAATTTATGTAGTTAAGCCTTATTACAAACACGATCAACCAAGCATATATCCCTCTACAACCCTAGTTTGAGAAATTTTAAGTGAGCAAAGAGTGTTCTTAGTGATCAAGAGTGACAAGAGAAGTCACATTGCAGATTCGCACAAAAGAGGAGAAATAGGGCATTAATTTTGAGAAGGGAGTCAAGAAAGCAATATGGTTGTAGTTAGTGAGCAAAATGCAAGGGCTTTGATTAATAAAGGCTTGGAGAAGTAGTCTACACCAAAAAGTAGTCCAACATTGAGGTAAATTTAAAATTTCTTCTGTTATGCTTTGAATTTTGATATTATAAATTATATTGAATAAATTGAGGAAATTAGGTTTTGGATAGGAATTTGAAATTGTGTGGAAGTAGAGCATCAATGTGGTGTATGGCGGATTAGTATATGTCCTTTTAAATTATTAGGCATGTGAATGATCTTCGTAAATGAACATTTTTATTATAGGTGATTTGAAGACCCATCGTTGAATTGTTGTGTTGTGTGAGTTTTTGAAATAATGGCAAGAAAAAGGAGGCAAACAAGTCAAGTGAGTGAAATTAGGGAAAACGACAATGAGGCATCATCCTCGAGAGCTCCAAATGATGACCTGAGGCCTTTCAAGTCAAAGTTCTATATTAGTAAAGAGGCCAAGGAGTGGTATAAGACCATTGAAAATAAGGAGTTCATTTGTGACAGAGGAATCAACCTCCCGACTAAGTGTGATAAGAGAGTAAATAACTTCATTAGGCAATGGGGTTGGGAGCATTTCATGTAAGACTGTAGGAAGAATAAGGTTATGGAGTATGTGAAATTGTTTATGAGTCCTATGCCAATGCCAAGTTCACAAAGAAAGGATATCCAATTAAGGTGAGAGGAGAACTGGTCCCATTTAATGAGCAAAACATAAATGGGATCTATGGGTTAGTATACTTGAGCATGAATGGCCAACCACATACCTTCCCGGATGATTTATATGAGAGGCCCTGTAACCTATATCCTTTTAAAGTCACATTGAAAGCATTAGTAGTCCAAGGACAACAAAGATAGAAAATTGGAGCCGAGAATGTGTCGAAGCACATTAAGAAGCGAAGTGTAAGGAAAGTTTGTAGAATATGGCAACATTTTCTAGATGCTTCATTACACCCTACTACTTAGCAGGGCGAGATAAATAAACCTAAGGTAGTTTTTTTTTTTGAGGTTATAAGGAATGGTAGGATCAATGTTTGGAAAATCATTAATAAGAATTTGAGGGAGTAAATCATGATTAAGAGAGACAATTAGTTGTTGTTTCCAATCCTCATAACCTTATTGTGCTTAAAGGTAGAGTGAGATTGATTTAAGACAAAGAATTTGATATAAAGGCCCAATCAACAATAGATGAGGAATTTATGCTAACTTAGAAATTACTTACTAGATACAACGACTTTGAGGATTATATGGAGAACCAATTCTGAGTTATTAGCAAAGGAAGCCGAGGATCATGCAGCACTAATAGCAATAGAGTTGTCTTAGTGTTGAGAAATCAAGGATATGGATAGGAAGAGGATAAGCAGCAAGGATTTGTTAAAGGCTACGATTTTTGTAGACTCATTGATAGGAGAGTAGTACCTTGATGGTCTTGGAATTTTTCCACCACCTTCGTCACCATAGGCATCAGTACCACCACTTGAGGATTTGACTCCATGACAATGGAGGCTGTGGATTGTTGAGATGAGGAGACAATACAGAGATTATAGGGCTCAGTATTATGAAGCCTTATTGAGAAGTGAGTAAGAGAGGTAAAAAAGGATTCAAGACCGACTGAATGGATATGGAAGCTTCATGTTATTTGCATATCATCAGATGGACATAACAAAATACGAAATGAGCTGAAGGTTGAGACCTACTATATGTATCTCACATTTCTAGCGGTACCTAACTACCTGTTTTATTTTTAACGTGGTGCAGAGCAGAAGAGGGGAGCGTCCTTTGATGATTCTTACGATGGTGCATAGTTATAAAGTATGAGTGTTAGGATTTCTCTAGATCTTGGGGATATGAGAAACACTTAAATACAAATTATTTTTAATTTGGGATATTTTGGCAATTTAGTAGTTGTTTAAATTTAACATTTATGCATTTTTATGTTAATTATATTATATATGTTTGTGCTTTTAGTGTTTTGGGGTTTATTTTTGAACCTTCAGGACATGGTTTGGTTCAAGTTTTGGAGCATCAACACTTTTGGAAGTGGTACGAATGGATGAAATAAGGATAAATACAGTGGGTATGATCGTACAATTTTTATAAGCAGTTAAAGTGAAAGAATTGTAGCGTATCTTTTTCATTTATTTTTTATTTAAATGTGTATAGTAATATAGATTAGGTTATATATAGTAATATAGTAAAGAATAGAGTAAATCATTTGCAAAGTTCATCCCTTTAATTGAGGATGAGTAAGAATACAAGTATCTTGTTGATATGAAACTCGAGAGAGTTATAATTTTTTTAAGAAAATACGAATTCTAGGAAATAACGGTATAATTTCATGATTATAAACATATAGTTAGGAAAGACAATGAACTTGAACCGAAAACATGAAGAATACCAAAACATTTCCTGTCAAAAAAGTTAGATCTATAAGAAATTCTATAATAAATATGAATCTTGCTTGAGTATGAAGTAAATAAAGGCTTAGTACTAAAATGGGAAAATATAGGCATGGTGTTCAATGAAAAGTTGGAGTCAAAAATTTCTTAATAAAGTGAAAGTGAGAAGTGCTAGCAAGAGCTTTAAATAAAAAATAGAGAGTCCAACAACTTCTACAAGAAAAAGAGCAGAGAACTTAATTGTTGGAAAAAGTATGAAAAATGGAGTCCATAGGAAAAGGAATTGGGACCATACAACTAAAAAAATGAATACAATGAGAAAAGATAAATATATAGAAAGAAAGAAAGGCATAAGTTATATAAAAACTCTTCAAATGAAAAGATTTTGCTCGAGTAAAAGTAACTAAGTTGAGTTAGGTTCTCCATCCAACTATATCAAGTCCTATGGACTCTTGAAGTACTAAAGTCTTCAAAAATAATATGATCTATGCTTATTTATGAATTCTTAAGGTTAAAGAGAAATCCTGAGATTGTACACTTGCTACTTGAGTGTCGAGCTGAAATAAACTTGAGTATAGTGATGGTTTTTGTTTAGAAGTACTTTTGAGTTTTGAAAGTGAATTTAATGTGTTGTTAAAGCTAGGAGTTTTGAAAATATTAGTATTTATAAAAAAACTCTTGAGTAGATTATTCACTTGAACTTATGTGAATTAAAGGATACTACAAGAACTTCGTAAAATAAGTAAGGACTATAAGTAGTAGTAGAAGCATACTTAGTAGAATAAACGTTTGCTCGGGACATGTAAAATCCTAAGTTTTGGAATATTCGATAAGTGTTTAAATAGAATTATATATAGGACTAGATTACTTGTATAATTGAACTAAATATCTTTATATGAGCTCTAATTAATGGCATTTATGTGTTTTCATGTCTACAATATATAAAAGAGACAAAGGAGTGATTTCATGATGGAATGAGGAGAAAAGGCACAAAAGCACACTTGACACCGTAGGAAGTGAGTACAATGCGTGGAGAAGGCATGGAGACAAGAGTTGAGATGCAGTGAATTTAATGGAATGGTAGCGCTGTGAGGTAACACATACGGTGCTGGGCTAGTACACGTAGGGCGCCGAGCCTACTGTGAATAGAAATTATACATATAAAGTCGAAGTTGTGGCGGCAGTGTGCATTTACACAAAGAACGTGGATCTTTATAAATAGTGCCGTGAAATAAAAATTATAAGTTTTGGAATTTTAGTTCATTTGGAATTATTAGTTAGGGTGTCTAATTGTATTCTTGAAGTCTTTAGAGTATAAATAAGTATTAGAACGTGGTAAACTTATCCACAATCACCAAGAGCATTAGTTTACAATAGATTAGTTTGTTTTTTAGTATTGAGAAAAGCTTTTAAGGAGAAGACATTGAAGAATCCTATTTACAATTCAATCTTTATTTTATTGATTAAATTAAAGTTAGATTTTAGTTTAATCTCAAATTTCAATTATGTTTATAAATTGTTTTATGTTGATTTCAATGATAACTGAGTAGCTTATTTATCTTAGAATCAATGAATCCTATGGTATGAATGCTATGCTAAATGAAATATGACTGGACTATAATGTTTAAAAGTGCAATGGTTAGAATTTGCATTTATTCTGTATGTAATGCTATAAACATCTTAATCACATGTTTATTTATTAGAGGTTTTAGGAGTTACCATGGCGATTGAAGCTTTTAAGCCAATCATGAACAATACAACCATAAAATATATAACATTGATAGATAGTTATTGATTTAAGTGGCAGGGATAGTAAATTTAATTGGTTATAAGTCTAAATATTTAGAACTTAATGTTGTGTGAGACTTACGTTATTCACATTAATAGGTGGAGTTCTGGTTTGCACATTAGGATCTGTTCCACCACAACAGTAGGATGAATTGAATATGAAGGAAATTTGTCATTTCTAATTAAGCTTTGCAAACACATGAGTCAGGTGAAGGAAATATGAGATGGAATGCATAGTAATTCATTACCTAGGTAAAGTTGTAAACTAAGAGTCTTCTAAATATAGGAACGCGAGTTAATTTTACATTGTTTTATATAACATAGTAGTTTAGTTTAAATCAATTAAATAAAAAACTTAACAAGTTAGTGAATTCGACTACGTGAACTATGTCCAATTAAACCTTTCCCAGATGAAGATATCCATAATAAACGTTTGTTGATAACATTAATTCTACAATTGAACGGTCATACTTGCGGTTACAATCAAAGGGAGCTTGATGTTTTCTAGTGTTGATATCCCCTCGTTGGTGAAGTAGTAGTTTGACATGAAGATGATGGACCGGTAAGGGTGGATGGAAATGATCATGCGACGATGAAGGAGCGTGTCGTGATGATGAAGGTCCAATAGGTGGGTCGAGATGGGCCTCTGGTGCTGAAGTATAGTGTGGTGAGCATGATGATGGTCTGCTAGAAGATAGGTAGAGATGAGCCTGTGGTGATGAAGTATAGTGGGGTGATGATGATGATGGTCCAGTAAGTGATGGGGGAGATAACCATACAGTGACATAGTTGTGTAGTGAGGGGTCATATGCGATCGAGAATTTTATTATGATGGTGAGGGTCTCAAAGTGTGATGAGAAGTGTGAAAATGGCCCTTAGATGGTGATGTAAAATTCGATGGTCGGATATTGTGGTGAGGAGACAAGTGACTCGGGGGATGGAGTGGTATAATGCAATGGTGGTGAAGGTCCTTGCCCAGATAGATGAACCGACTTTGGGGGGATTGGACATCATCCGCGGATGAGTTTTGCTATGTCATGGTGCCAGGCCCAGTTCGCATACCACCTTCCTCCATAGAAGGAACCCTACTAAGAGACATGCTGATAACTACGAATAAAATAATACAAATGTAGTTAGTTTATTATCACTATATTTCACAAAATACAAGTTTATGAAATCGTTAAATCCTTACATACATTCTATGGGAACAAGGTCGATGATTTTAGAAGAGCTCACTCAAACTAGTCTAATTCATCTTCCCTACCACTATCTAACAATGAAGTTAATTCATCAACTTCATTGCCATAATTTTCCCCATTACCTTCGGCATTCATCTTTAACTCATTATTTTTCCAGACAACGTCACCTATGGGATCGACAACCCCCACTTGTGGTATGTCAATGTCAACTTTAACCAAGTTGGCATTGTTACTTTGACCTATTTGAAAGGCATCATCAATGGTTGTACTCTTGCTTGTGACGGTTGTTTCATCTACGAACTTTCATTGAAGCTTGCACATCTAACCAATTGGTTTGACCTCTTCTCGATTTGGATGGATAAGGAAGATAACACACTTGAAATGCTTTCATCGCAAGAATAAAATTCTGATATTTGTTAAATCGATATTTTTTTTTGAACTTCGACCAATTTAAGATTACCATGAACTACCATATTGATGTCCAAGATAGGATCGAACTAGTCGCATTTGAACAACATTGTCCAAAGTGACCCATAATCATATTTAATCTAAATCACTTCTTTAGGTTGCTTGTAATAATCAGGACCCTCAGTTTTAACGCATACACCACTATTTTGTGATCCTTTATTTCTCCAATATGATGAAATTTATATCCATTATAAAGCAAGCAAGTTAAGTGACGCACAAACAAGAGGGCGTACACGATATTTGACAGAGTGTGTCATTTACGTTATTTTCCCTAGCTTACGAAATTGAAAAGAGTTAAAAATATATGACATAAGAAACAATAGAAGAGAATTAACATTACTGATCAAATGCAAGGTTTATTGTCTTTATGTACATGTTGCACAAACAAGCTAGCAAGCCTAACCTCGATATCCTGATCAGTATTAGCAAACCTACAAAGAATATACGACATCAAGAGGGCTCATGATGTCGTATATAGGACAAGAAGATGCTACATACAAAGAATGAATATTAGACTAGGGAATCAAGACATAAATTTTTGTTTTGAAACTGTCAGATAGAAAATAAGAGCACGAGTATTCCCTGATGTATGGTGATATTTTTAGGTAATTTAGTAAAACCTATTGATGAGCCGCATCATACATCTCTTGAGTAAGGTATGGATTTTTAGATCTATCGAACAATTGTCTAGGATGCGTTAGAACAAAAAACTTACCTTCATAATCATTAGATGAACCTACTCTCCCATCATCACTGCATTGGACTCATTGATGCAAAGTGCTTATATGATTCTCAAAGTAGAAGGTACAAAAGGAAGTTGCTTACTCAACTAGATAGGCATTGCTAATGGACTTTTCCCCCATTCACCTTATTCCGTACATTATTCTTCAAATGTTTAAGATACCTAAAATGAAAGAAGCAAAACACAATAACTTTTTTAGCAGAGCTACGTAATTAACTAATTATTAGATGTAATTTATTGGTAATGGATTACCTCTGAAATGGATACATCCACCGAAATTGTACAGCACCAATGGTATGTTCCTTGTACGCTTTATTTACGAGAAAATGCTCCATTGAATAAAAAAACATGGCTAGTAAAATTTGCCCTAACCTTTACAAAATCATATGGATGTTTGTCTGCAACAACTCAATTTGAGTCAAATTATTGTTTTTAGTTGTTAGATATCAAAAGAATAGGCTCAAAGCATTAATTGCCACCTACACATGTTCATCTCGCAGTTCTTGAAAGAGAGTGGGAATCAACCTCTGTATGAAAGCATGACAATCATGACTTTTCATTCCAAACATTCACAATTTTTTGAATTCCACTCATTTGCCAATATTCAAAGCATATCCTTTCGGAAAACGTAATTTTTGTAGCCATTAACACAAGACTTATTTCTTTCGTTTGTCCAACGTATGACACGCTCTAAGACATGATTTGGAAACATATTAATATTTAAAATATGGTCAGTTGCAAATTTCTCTTACATTTAATTTTGACTTTGAATTATCCTTAAACTTCTCAGGGACACTCATAATAGAATTGAAAATGTTGTGAAACACATATTTTTCAATGTGCATGATATCTGAGTTGTGCCTAACAAGATTCTTATTCAAATAAGGGAAGTCCCAAAATATGTTTTTTTACTCCACCCCGAATTTGATTTTTTACAAAGATTAATATTCAACTCGCTTGATCCAATGTCTATTACTTTCATCAAGCCCAACATTTCAATTTCATGAAATATTTTTTCCTTGACTTAATATACGACGGTCCTTTTGACATTCGTCTCCTCGTCGAAACATGTTCTTATCCTATGGTGACAATCAAACTAAGAAGTTTTTCCACCTTGCTTCAATTGAATGCATCAATATCATCCACAAAATACGAACATTCTTTCTTGCTTTGTATGCTCCAATCAGACAACATACTATATGCTGGGAAGTCGCTCAAAATCTATATAAGGGCAGTTTACATTAAAAAGTTTGTTTTCGTAGAAATGTCATAGGTAAGCAAGCCATGATAACATAAGTCTTACAATTCATTCACTAATGATTCTAAAAAAAAGGTCAATTTGATTTTTAGGATCGTTTCGACATGGAATGATAACTATGAAAACCATAAACTCTTTCTTCATGCATATTGATGATGGTAGATTTTAACGCGTTAAAATGACTAGTCAGGAATAATATAGTTTGTTGGTCTATCGAAAAGCTGGAATTCATCCGTACACAATTCCAAATGAACATTACGAATTTCAGCGCTAAAATGGATGTTAACATTATTGAAATATGTCCATGTGATAAAATCGAAATAATTTTGCATTACAATGTCATCTTGGACATACTCTCCATGCCACTGCATTTGCGATGCTATCGAATCGGACGCGAACAAACGTTGTAGTTAAGGTGACATAAAAAATATTAAATTTTTTTAGTGTCGCATATTGTTGCTCCCTCCCTGATAATGATTTTGCTCATAATACTTTAATTAATTGCAAAACTTACAAGCCAAATAAATCATGCACGAAGACATGCAACAATCGAATTGTTCAATTAGTAGGTTTAATCTTTGCATAAATCGTTTGGTGCTATAAAATCTATCAGCCAAACACTTATCACTTGGCACTACATCTTCTAAAAATTGTAGAAAATCATCATAAGCCCTATTCTGACATGTAATGCTCTGATTTGAGCATTAGAATTCACGCCAATACCGACAATTAGGTCATAGTTTTACCCCCGGCTAAACTGGCGCACTTGCGATATTTATCATTTAATACAATTTATGTGAATGTGGATTTGGAGGCTTTTAAATAGGAGTCTAATTAAAACTCAGACCCGCTTAGTTTTGCACCATCTCGTGATACAAATTTAAATTATCGACTCCGTACGCATATTCATTGTCATCCTCTCCCATCGCATGACTAGGTACTTCGTGAATATCATATTGAGTGTAAAGATGTTCTTCTTCTTTCTGTTATGTCCAAAATTGATATCCCTAAATGAAATCCCTACGTAGTAGATGATATTCCACAGTGTCGACATCATAATAAGCATGATTACGACACTTGATATGACTGCAAGGATACCGAATTTAACACATAGTGAAGCATCTTGTGCAGTGCATCTTAGTGAATGGTATGAACTCGCTTACAATGTTCACAAACTCGCATTGTGTGTACCCATTTTTCATACGATTTTATATCCATTCTCAATTAATAGTAAACATCTTGATCGATCCTAAATTTTTAACTAATTAATACACACATTCGATTAAGTTTTCAATTTTATTCATAATAACTTCGATCTATAGCTAGGTATGATTATACAAATTTATTATTATATTTTGTCAGGTTGTAATTTTCTTAAGATTATATTTAGTTGTGTTGCAATTTAATATTACACCAAAATACTCGATCAATGTGGAGTGTAACAATTTGTGTTGATATTTGTCATTGAAACCGCACGTAATAGGGGGTGAATTGGGCTAATCGAGAGGTTATCGCCTTTTAAAACTTTTTAGTCAACTGAGGAAACTAAAATACCCACAAAATCAATAAGTAACAAATTAATGCAGAGGTGAAGGAGGCAGAGGAGAAGGAAATGGGACAAAAGATTTATAGTGGTTCGATCCAACCGATCTACATCCACTACCTAACCACTCAGTTTGGATTTTTGACCCCGACTTATATTACCAATTTCTGATAAAACCTAAGCTTACAAGCCTAGAGTGCCTGATTGCAAATTAGTTTTTCCCACCAAGCCTCAACTAGGATTTTTTCCTAGCCTCAACTAGGTCTTCCCCTGACTTAGATCCCACTAAGTCTCACAATCAATAGCTTGCAATAAAGATTAATGATTACAATGAAAATTTGCCTTACAAAGTAAAGCGGTAATACGTCCAATCCTTACAAGCCTCCTAAAAATAAACCACTCTAATGAATGCATGTATGGACACAACTAAGATACCAATGAATTCGATGAGTGTGCACAAATCATATTCAAGAAAATGACAAATCAAATTCGATTAGAAGCAAGCACGATTTTAAATCAAGTGAACAAGTGGTGTTGTATAAAATAAAGATTAAGATCAACATCTTGTTCAAAACAATCCAAGGGTTCAAGAGATCAAATTTAAGTGCAAAAACACAAGTCAAATGTGTTTGACAACACTACAAATGATTCCAACACAAAACTCCAATCAAAGAGTATAGATTAAGCCCAAATAGAGTAGGAAATCATGAGATCATACAACCCTAAGTATGAGATTCGAATATCTGATTTGGAGCGTGGAATGTAAGGTTTAGAACACGTCTCTAGTATCAACTTCAAGAGCTAATTAACGGCCTTCAAATATTCCAAGTTGTGGTGAGCGCAAAGTTCAAAAATTTGTGATGTATGAGTGCAGTAGATCAAAAGTTGTTCAATGTGTGCTCTTAGTTGTTTGTTTAGATTCTCAAGCTCTAATAAGGAGTTAGTGACCGTTATGTTGATCCAATTATCCAAAATGATCCCCAAATTTAAATTAAAAATTGACATTTGAAAAAATTCGATTTTTCAAAAAGCTATCAGAACTCTGCATAACGCGCTAGGTAGAATGGATAGTGCGCTATCTGAAGGTAGCTCGTTGTCCAGCTTGCCTAGCGCGCTAGGGATAGGGGCTTCAAAATAATTTAATTTATGATTTTACAAATCGATTCCCCAATGGTCCTACGACTCTAGTAAACCTCTAAAAATACTTCACTCATGTTCAGTAGGTTCTATAAAATAAGTTTGGACATCCTGAAAAATATCACAAACCCTGAAAATCTAGAATCTTGATTTCATGAAACATGTAAGGGGTTTTCTACAAATGTTTTAGATGATACTTCAAAAGCTCTCCAAATGAACATCAGTGCATTCGAAAATAATTTCAAATGTTTGTACACTTCAAATACATGCTTTAACACATGTTTGTATGATTTTAAATCATTTCAAAATTTGTAGAATTGTAAATCAAAAAATTCATGATTTTAGGTACTTTGAACACCATGATTCATGTAATGCATGATTCTAATGCATTTGGTTTAGAGGAATTGGACTTATATACCTTAAATAAGTTGCATAATTGCTAGCTTTGGCTTTCCAGTCCCTATATACTTGTATGAGACGAGTCTTGAGCTTGTCTGGTTTCATTTTGCCAATATTACTTGAACTTGTCAAGGCACAACTTTAAGTTAAACTTTCCTTTTGAACTTTGTGATCCCTAACAAGGGTGATGTTTTGAAACACTAAATAAACTTGTTAGATACTTTTCACTTTGTTTGTTATCATCGAAATCCCAGGTGGAGAGGCCCTATAACCTATAACATATACCCTTTTACTACCATAAATATAGCACTGGTTGTCTAAGGACAACAAGGATGGGTAATGAGAGCTGAGAATGTGCTGAAGCACATTAAGAAGGGGAGTTTGAGAAAAGTTTTTAGAATGTGGCAACACTTTCTAGTTGCTACATCATACCTGACAACTCAGCATGTAGAAATCAACATGCAAATGTCGGCTCGTTTATATGAGATTACAAAGTATTGGGAGATCAACATGGGGGAGATCATTTACAACAACTTGAGGGAGTCTATTATGTTAGAGAGAGACAACAAATTGTTGTTTCCAATTTTAATCACCCAGATGTGCTTAAAAGGTCGGTGTGAGAATGATTAAAAAAGAGGTGTTTGATATTGAGGCCCAAACAACCATATATAATGAGTTTATGCTCATATTGAAATCACCAACTGGTTACCAAGACTTCAAGGATGAGCAAAAGAAAGCCAAGGGGAATAGATTTAAGGTGTGTTGTTGGCCATGGAGCAAGATGATTAGGCAATAGCAACATCAGCTGCAGCAAAGTTGGCCCAAGAGTTGCAAAACAAAGGATATGGAGAAGAGGATGTTCACAAGCAGGGATTTGCTGAGGGCTACGAGTTTGTAAACCCACTTAGAAGAAAACAAAACTTGGATGATCCTGAACCTTCTCCACCACCTCCACCACTACAGGAGCCTTTATCAGTAATTGAGGACTTGACTCTATGGTAGCAGAGGTTGTGGATTATTGAGGTAAGATACAATATAGAGAGGACAAGGTTCAGTAGCGTGAAGCCTTCATGAGGTATGAGCAAGACTGACTGAACGGGCAACAAAATTTCATGTTATTTGCAGATCACCAGAAAGACTTAGCTAGATATTAGAGGAGCAGATGGATGAGACCTACAAACAGGTCTATTCGCTTTCTCGTAGCACCCAACTACATTTTTTATCCAAATGTTGTGCAAAGTAGAAGGGTTGAACGTCTTTTGCCACCATCTTTTGTTGGAGTTGATGATAATGATGATGATGCTGCTGCTGCTGATGATGATGATAACGATGCACTATCCTAAAGTCAGTGTCTTAGAATTGCTTTATACCTTTGGGACATGAAATATACATTAATACGAACTATCTTAACATCTGGGATATTTTGTCACTTTATTAGTTGTTTAAATTTTATGCATTATTATTATGTTTTCTTAATATATATTTCTGTCTAGTGTTTTCATGTTTCAGGCTTTATATTTAAATCTTGAAGACAAGGTTTGGTTTAAGCTTGGGGACGTGAACACTACATTGTGGCAAGTGGTTAGAAATGATGAAATAAAGAAAAACACTGCATATATTATCATAAATTTTTATTTTTGAAGTAGTAAAGGAGGAAAGCATGGTAGTGTATTGCTTTTTTTCATTTACTTATTACCTAAATGTGTTTAAGTACTATAAATTCAGTTATATATAGTAATATGTAATGAATATGTAATTCAATTGCAAAGTTCATGCCTTCAATTAAGGATGAGTAAGAGTACAAGTGTCTAGATGATATGAAACTCAAAAGAGTGTTAAAAAAGTTTTTGTAGAAAATATGAAATGTAGAAAAGAATGATATTATTTCATGATTAGAAACCTAAAGTTAGGAAAGACCATGAACTTGAAATAAAAGCAAGAAGAATACTACAACACTTATTGTGTAAAAAGTTTGATCTCAAAGGCATTTTATAATAAGTATGAATCTTACTTGAGTATAAAAACTAAATAAAGACTTAGTACTAAGAGGGAAAGAAAAATGCTTGTCTAATGGAGAAGTTGGAGTTAAAACTTGCTAGATAAAGTGAAAGTAAGAAGTGCTAACAAGAGTTTTAAAAAAAAAAATAAGGAGTCCGACAAGTTATATAGGAAAAAGGAGGAAAGAACTTTATTTTTGTAAAAAGAGAAAAAATAGATTCCATAGGAAAAGAAGCTGAGACCGTGCAACTAAAATATATGTGGAGAAAAAGAAAAAGAGACAGATAAAAAAATATTGAAAAGAAAGGCAGAAGTTAGATTAAAATTTTTCAAATAAAAGATTTAGCTCGAGTACAAGTAGTTAGTTGAGTTAAGTTTTCTTTGCAACGATATTATGTCCTATGAACTCTTGAAGTACTAAAGTCTGCAAAACTAGTATAATCTATGCTTATTTGTGAATTCTTCGACCTTAATGAGAAATCATGAGATTTTACACTTGCTACTTGAGTATCGAAATGAAATTAACTTGTGAGTAGTGATGGTTTTGGTTGTGAACTACTTTTGAATTACAAATGTGAATTATATGTGTTGTTAAAGCTACATTATTTTGAAATTAAGTTTTTGCAAGGAAAAGCATTTCTGTACATTATTAACTTGAACTTATTTGAAATAAAGGATACTCCATGAACGATATAAAATAAAGGAAATAATGGAGTAATCTTGGGAGAAAATAAGGATAAAATGCCCAAAAAAATGATTGACAATTTGGTAAGAATGCTTGATGCAATGGGAGATGAGTAGATAGCGTGGGCAAGGCATGGAGAAGCTATAAGAGAAAAAAAAATGAGATAGTAGTGTCGGCTCAGTGGCGGCGACATGGGCACAAAAGGGACAGCGCCAGTATGGTCTACACAGGGCGCCGAGTCTATTGAGTGAGGAAAATGTATACAAAGAGGTCGAAGCTGTGATGGTGTCGTGGTTTTAAACATACACCGCTAGATCACTTACGGACATCGTCCAGACGTACAAAATACAAAGTTTAGTGCTCTATTTCATTTAGAATTGTCTATTAGGGTTTCTATATTTTATAAAGTGTCTTATGAGTATAAATATGTATTAGAACATGGTGAACTCACACATAACCACATATTGTCATCAAGAGCAACTAATTATCATAGTTTAACCTAGTTTCATTTGTTCTAGATTATTAAGAAGAGTTTGGAGGAGAAGACATTAAAGACTTAAGTGTGGTTATTCGATATTGTTTTCTTGAATTTATTAAAGTTATTTCATTTAATCTTTTATTGCAATGAATACCATTATATGTATGTTTATTTCAATGATGTGTGAGTAGTTCATTAACCTTATGGATTAATGGATCCTATGGTATGAATGATATGCTAAAGTAGTTATGAATGGTTTATAAACTTAAAAAGTGTAATGGTTAGAATTTTTATTGATTCTTGACGTAATGCTACAAACATCCTAATCAAGTTTTTGTTGACAAGAGGTTTTAGGAGTTCCCATGGACATTGGTGCTTTTAAGCCGGATATGGACGATACAACCATAAAATATATAACATCGATAGATAGTTATTTATTTGGGGGCACATATACTAAACTTGAGTGACTATGAATCTAAAGATCTGGAACTTAAAGCAATGTGGAACTTACATTATTTACACTGATAGGTGGTGTTCTAGTTTGCACATTAGAATATTTTCTATCATGATAGTGGGTTGAAGTGGATTTGAAGCAAATATTTCTATTCTAACCAAGCATTGCAAACACATAATGAAGATGAAAGGAGTGAGTTGGAAAGCATAATTATTCATTGCCTCGATGAAGTTGTGAACTAAGATCTTCTTAGTATAAGAGTACACGTTATTCATATTGTTTTGTTAAAATAGAATAGTTTAGTTAAAACAAATTAAAAAGGGATTTTCTTACCAATAAAGTGAATTTAATTAAGTAAACTGTGTGCAATACACCTTTCCTTGAGGACGGTATCCGTAATCAACATAAGTTGATTCCATTATTACTACAATCAAGCCGTTATACTTGCGGCCACGATCAGGCTTAACACTTCCAAAATAAAAAATTAGTTGAATACGACTAGGTTGAGGTGAGAATCATTTAAATACTATGAGATTGAGCTTAGGAAGGTTGAATGTTGGCAAGAAGTTATGAATTTGGTGAATGATTGCAAGGGCTTGGTATGTGAATGAGTTGGTTTTTCGTGGCAATTTGGGTTTTTGTCTTAAAACCCAAAAATCTTGCCGAGTGATTCTTCTATTAAGTGGACTCGATGGGAAATCTCTAGGTGAGTCGGTAGGTTATGAGGTGCAGTGACCAATCGATTTCAACAGTTATTCCTTTTTAAAGGCGAATCGCCGGGGACTCGCCAGACTTCAAATTTCATATAATTTGCTATATGTTGCAATTAATTTTTCCAGCGATTCCTAGTGTCATTACAATACGCTGGGGAATCGCTAGCCTTAAGTTACTGTTTTTGGAATTTATTCTATAATTAACTTATATATCATTCATAAAAACTTATGGTAAGGTATAATTGACTGAAATTTCAAATGTTTGATTAGGTTATGTTACTAAATAAATAATTTTATTAAATAAATAAATAAATAAATAAATAAACATACAATTAAATAAGTGAGTAATGCAACTTGCACAAAGGCCATGTAAGCAAAAACAAGTCGATCATTCCCCCTTAATTGAAAATATCGCGGTGTTTAAAAATACCAAAAGTATTTCCAACATACGAGTAAAGATGTAGTAGAAGAAAAACATACTAAACAAAAATAAACTAAACTAAATCCTTAACAAAATTAAATAAGCATAAAATATGGGCTGCATTATGGTTTAATTACTAGTTACTTAAGCTGGTGATTAGTGTTAACTCGAATCTTAATTAACTCTAGTAAGGCTCGTGGGTCATTTTGGCGTACCTCGATTAGCTTGTGCATAGGTTTGTGTGATTATTAATGTTTGTATGGATTGTTTTGTTAGTTTATAGGTATTTGGAACTAATACAAGCCTTTAATTGGAAAATTAATAGTTAGTGTTGTGATCGACTGTTTGGATTGTTAATATGGTTGTTCTGATTTTTTGTTGGTACATGACTTACCCAAAGCACGTTCCACGTGCTCAAATAAGAAGATAAACTTTAGGTGATTTAGATGAAGATACGATGTTGAAACACAACACAGAAGGCAGTTAGAACTAGGTCTTTAAATCAATTTGTTACTGATTTGATCTTATCTACAACCAATATAAGACTCATGAAAGTTGGAGTTGTGGTTCAGAGACTTAACACCACGTGTTTAATGTGCAAGGGCGTGATTATTTAAAAATGAGGATTTTGAAGATCTTGAGCATGTTGTTAACATATGTTGTCAAGTTTTCGTGTCATTCATCAGTCTATATATTGTGTCAAAGTTGAAAGAGTTTGAGTTTGTATTGTGAATGTGTTGTTCACTTCTATCAAGATGTAAACACCGAGGTGACTTCGGTGTTCTAGTGAGGCGGAGCCTCACGGTGCAAGTAGGAGACTTGTATTCCATCAATAGGAGCTCGAGGTACGAGTGAAAACTTGGGTATTTCAATGAAGGGAGCCTCATCGTGCAAGTAGCGAAGAAACTTGCGTAAAGTCCATTGTGAAGGTGAAGAGTAGTGTTGCAAGCCTAGTGAAGGATCACTTATTCGGGTCTTGCGTAAATCTATAACTTTTTTATTTAAGGTCGATTTTACTAATGGGCGTGGCTCCGCAAATGTACATCGTGGACTGAACTGCATGAAAATTTTCTCAGGTGTTTTAGATTGATTTATTTTTCTGCATACTATATTATTAAGTACTTGTATTGATTATTATTTCCCCGCTACAACCACATTTGTATTCGGTTGTAATCATTTTTGGTTATTTCAATTGCTCTCAAAGCGGGCATTGTGAAGTCTTTGTTTACCAAGATAAGAGAGATCCGTACTAACCGATGTCTTAGGGAAAAAAATAAGAACAACCAGGAGGTGTCTCAAATATGAGGTCACCACTGCTCACCCATACAAACTACATGTATTGGAAAGCACGCATGGAAGGATGCATCTTGTCTATTGATGTCAAAACCTTGAAAGTGATTCAAAACGAATATGTATAACATCTTGAATGGAGAGAACCTGAAGAGGAACATATTAAATGGAAAGTCAAGTTGGGGCATGCCAAGTGAAGGGGGGAGATAATAGAACTTTGTCTTTTTCCTGTGTAATAGCAACTGGTACAAACTCTTATTTATTTTGAATAAAGTTTTTTCTTCTAATTTTATATATAAAATAAAAAAATGGGGGAAAGAGTAGCTTTAACTTATTTATCCCTTTAAAGTCATTGTGCGTAATATATTTTTATTTATTTGTTTACAATTAATTTCTTATTATCTTAACAAATAAATGTTAAGATGGAGAGTAATTTAAAGTGATATGTAGCATCATTAGTGCTCATCACCAAAGAATTGTTCTCTTTTGTTTGTTTGTTGCAACAAGGTAATCTTGTAGTTGCAACAAATGATGTCGAAACTGGTCCATCTAAGTCTAAAAAACAAAGAAGAAAATTGAAAGAACCATTGCCGCTGCCATACCCTGTGTGCAAGATTCTTCTACTCTGACCTCTAATTCTAATCTTCATGAAAGTGATTGTATCGACCCGGGGGACAAATAAGAGAAGAGAAGGTACTCATGCTTGCTGTTTTAGTCTTGCTAAGCAACCTGTTTGAAAGGCACTTTAGTTTTGTGCAAGATATTGCTCCTCTATGACATTAGGTTGTTTGGTATATCTTTCTCTGCTCCAAGGAATTGTCCTTATGATATCACAAAGGGGGAGGGTATTTAACTGAGAGAATTTTGTTTATTTTTTTTTTCTTTCTTTAGTACGTCAATCTGAAGCTACTATTCAAGAAGTATGTTTATGATGTTTTTGCAAGTAGTATTTTGCATATGGGATTATATGAACACACTCTTTAAAGGTGTTGTAGGCAGTTGCAACCAAGAGATTGAAGTGGTTGTAACAGATGCTAGAAGATTAGAGGTTTATCAGAGGTATCTATTATATTTTACTTTCATATTTTTTATTATTACTGGAACAACACTATACATATTTTAAATGTTTTATGTAACTTTTTATGATGGAACAAGAAGGTAGTTGGTTCTGTTTCTAACTAAGTCCTTCATTTGATTGTTATCATTTGTGGTCCATGCCTCATATACCTTGTGAACAACACAACGACAAAGAGGGAGATTGTTAGTGTCATGATCGACTTTTTGGATTGTCAATATGATTGTTCAGAATTTCTGTTAGTAAATGAATAACCCAAAGCATGTTTGAAGTGCTTAAGTCAAAAGATAAACTTTGGGTGATATGGATGAAGATAAGCGGTTGTAACAAAACGCGGAAGGTGGTTGCAACTGGATCTCTGAATCGGTTTGTTACGAATTTGATCTTACGTACAACCAAGTAAAGATCTCATGAAAGTTGGATTTGCAGTTCAGAGATTTATCACCACATGTTTAATGTGCAAGGACGTGGTTATTTGAAAATGAAGATTGGGCAGATGTTTAGCATGTTTTTAAGATATATTGTTTAGATTTTTTGTCCTTCATTAATCTATATATTGTGTCAAAGTTGAGAAAGTATGTATCCCTGTTAACTTTGTATTGTGACCATGTCGTTCACTTCCATCAAGATGTAAACACCAAGGGGACTTAGGTGTTCCAGTAAAGGGGAGCCTCACAATGCAAGTGGGAAAATTGTTTTCCAACGAAGGGAGCTCCACTAACTGAGTGAAAGCTTGGTATTTCGGTGAGGGGGAGCCTCACCGTGCTAGTAATGGGAGACTTGCGTAAAATCCATTATAATGGTGAAGAGTAGTTTTGCAAGCCTAGTAAGGGATCGCTGGTTTGGTTATTGCCCAGACCATATTAGTATTCGGTTGTAACTGCCTTTGGTTATTTCATAAACAGTTTATTGATAAATTATCGGTACACTAAATGGCACGAGGGGGTCGTAAAATGAATATGCATACCGGATAATACTTGTTGGCGTGTCTTGTATATTTATTGGCGATAAAATAAACGAGGTATATATATTTGTACAAAATTAATATATAAATATATATATATAAATCAAACTATAGGTTTGATTTGATTATTATGGATCGTTGGATCACCTTGAAATGAGCTTAAATAGAGATTGTGTTAAGATGTGTGTCACTCTAGGATATGTTACTACAACACAATGTTCACTTTATTAGCCTCAAGATAGCATTATGCATATCTGGAGGAAAATCCATATGCATAAATAAAAAACACTTCATACTTCTAGATGTTAAATCGATCGAGCGATAGAGATGAGAAGCAATTGAGGGTATTATTAATCTTATGAGATATTGTTCAATGAATTTGGAGTGAATAAGGAGGATTAAACCTCGGTTGATTAGTGATTACTACAGTTGGTAAGTTATACTTAGTTTTTGAAGTTGAATTCGTAAGTAAGTAATGAATTTTTTGTCAACTGATTTTTTTGATGGTCGGAAATTAGTGTATACCTTATTAGAGGTCCTCCCTTATGTTGTGGGGAATGATTTAATGGTTGTTGTTGATGTTGGTTATTGAACTGGGTCTGTTGCCCTATTCCATGTTGAGAAAATGAAGGGTGGAGTGTGTTCCTTGTAGCAGTGATGGTTGTTGTTCACGTTGGTGAACTGGGTTGTTGCCATGTTCCATTTCGAGAGAGTGAAGGGAGGAGCGCGCTCCCTATAGTAGGGAAGCGTGTTCCCTTTATAAAAGCCATGAACCAAGTTGGTGGACGACACCTTAAAAAATGAAGGTGCACGCTCCCACCTCAAAAAACATCAACAATGCTGGTATTTACATGGTATTTACTGTGGGTTTATGTGAAATGCAAGAATTTCTTAAACTTGTTTAGGATGCTAATTAAGTATTTTCATATTTAGTTTGGGACTTAAATATCCGAGGTGTGACCCATGCATTATGAACCGGATATCATAAATCAAAATATTATTTTTGTATGATGCATTACTAATTGGTGTATTATATGATATTCGATGCGAAATAGGGTCAACTTGAAGTGTCTACGCAGTGTTTGCGAGTGTCAGAGCGCATTGTGAGTTTTCTCCAAAATTGAGGTATTTTTTGAGATTTAATTAGGAATTTATAATAAGAAATAATTATGAAATGAAATAGAATAATTAATAAATTGGTAGGCGCCCAATGATATGCAGGGTCTAGGGTGACACACGTGGGATGTACAATAGTGTGCTCGCCTAAAGGTGGTCGTTAGCATGCGAGGCGAATTTATAGCCGTGAAAATACATAGGTTTATATATATTTATATATACATATAAATTATATATATATATAATTATACAAAAAATGTATCATATAATTTAAATTAAATAAAAGTAAATAACTGATTCACCTGGAGATACGTGTAGCATGGATCTCGAGGAAGTGAATGGTGTAGACGTTAGAGATTTTAGTGAGGTATGTACACGCCTCTTGATGCGTGCCATCCAATCTCAAGAAGGATTATTGCTTTAACTCAAGTCCTTTAAATAGATGCACAAACCTCGAAAAATGTTTTAAATAAATGCACAAATCTGAGATACGCATCACATATATCACGAAAATTCAAAATTTATAATGAAAATGAACCATCATATCAGCCTTGAGATTTATACAATGCAAATCTCGAGGAAATCTAATATTTACCCCTAATAGAACCTCCTCATTGGGGTTAAAGGTAGGAGATGGCAGGGGAGTCGTCTCCCCTGCTTAAACTTGTCTTAGTGTTGGGCCGGAACCAACCATGATCGATAAAAAATGAAAAAAAAGATCAATTGATCTGCAGTAGAGACAAAGCATCTCGATAAGGAAGATTGGGGGTTTCATCCCCAGACCAGACCGAACTGAGTCCGATTCGGGGGTCAAACCCCACGTTAAAAAATAAAATAAAAAAATTGCTGAAATATAAAAAAAACCAAAAAAATAATATTTTGGACTACATAAATAGAATTTTGGATTTCTTTGAAAAATCGAGAATTTGAATTTTCTTGAGGATTTATAACTCGGTTCCTCGTAATACATGCTACAATACCCAAAATAATTTAGAGTCGAAATTGGGATTCGAACATCCTCGGGTTTGATTTGGCATGATTCATGGTTTTTAAGACTAGAGAATATCAAAATAACTTAAAATTGATCCAAACCTTAAGAAATTTGATGAAGGAGCTTATCTGGATTTTTCAATAATTTTAGGTAATGTAAAGGATTCTAAAACTACTTGGAACGAGCCTTGAGGGAATATGTTCAAAGTATGTGAAAGCCGGGGAACTTTGTTTCACGGTTCGCAACCAAGTTTGAGTTGGTTTAGTGGTAAGTAAACCCTACAATGGTCTTTACTATTGATTGAATAACTTTGTACATGTAATTTCATTTAAATCGACATTGCATTTCATCATTCTTGGTCATGCATGAACAGAGAGAGGGAGAGGGATAATCTAATTTCGAAGACTGGTATGCTTGGACTTAGATTTAAATCTTACCTCTAACGACATCTAGTGAGGCTAGTTCCATAGTCTAACTATGACGGCCCTTCCCCTAATCTAAGGCACCATCCGGCCTAATCCTGTACTTGAGCCCAAATCCTAACCGTATAGGACTTAATTATGTGTTAGTCAGCCTTTCTGTCCAAATCTACTCCCAATCATGTTCAGAAGAGGAAAACACATATCATTCTACATTTGAAAATCAGAGTTAATTAAAACTTATTAACAATTATAAAATTTAGCGGAAGACTTAATAGGTGGAAGCAATTATTGTAAATCCTAAGGGTATGGAAACCAAGAAACCATGATCACATGCATATATAACAAAGTGGCGAATATAAACAGTGTGATGGCTATCTTAAAATAGGGAGCTACACATTTATCCCTATATACAAAACCAAAACATTTCAAAAACATAAGTATATCATACATATAATACTAAAACCTAAAAAATGTCGATGCACAGGTATGCCGCTGGCTTATAGGTAGTCATGATCTTTTCCTTGCCTGGCGTGCTCATCGATGGCTCTGCACCCATCGTCATAAAAATGATGGTGAGTACAAAAAGTAACATTAATCCCCGTTGAAAAATTCGGTTACATTTCCAAATCAAACTAAATGGTATATAAAAGCATAAGTTAAATAAAGAAAGACAAGTACAACACTCATGCTAAGAAATACTACAATTAAACAAGTGAAAGTGACACAAGGCTAAATAGTTATGATCTTGATCCGATCAGCAGTGACCTACGTCACTGAAGCCATTAACCATTAAGGAATGTACATGTCTCATACAATCTACCTCACTATGGACTATAACCCTAGTGGCATCAGGGACTCTAACCCCGGTATCATCAGGGACTCTAACCCATATATCATCAGCAGCCCTAGGGACTCTAGACCCTTATGCCTCATCTTAGTGGCGAGTGGCAACATCCTCAGGAACTTTAACCACGTGTGCTGATATACTCGTAGTGCAATGGACTCTAGATTCTATAACTACATTATAATTTCAAGAAAATGACTCATTAAGTAATCCAAGGATTTGGCTATGCTCTAAAGCACAAATTTTTCTAAAGAATACAAGTCCATAAAGTCATTCATAAACTTACAAATCCTTAATAGCATGCTATTTATAATACATTACTACAAACAAGCAAGAAATGACATATAACACATGAATGGATTCAAAAGAATTCTACTTATCAAAATATCATGGAAACCAATCTCATCAAGTGAGGAATAACAAACAAGTCCATGATATGCGAGTACAAAGCTAGACATTGTCAATATAGATCATAATAGACAAGTTAAAACTGAAAATGAAATGTAAATAAACAATCAACGGGTATACTCACATCAAGCAATGTAAAGTCTAGCTTTACCAGTCTCCCGACACCTCAAATCTCGTATTCGTACTCCCATAACCTTTTCCTAGGTTCTTTATGACCTATAACATGTTTTTGGATATGTTTAGGCCCTCGCTTACAGTTTTCGGCTCAGTTATAGTGTTTTGGGAGTTTTAGAAATTACAGATTTTTGTGCTGTTAGGTCCATTAGTACCCTAAAAAATGGATTAGTGTGCTAATGACCTAATTAGTACGCTAACTATTGTCTTTAGCGCACTAATTGTTTCACTTAGCGCGCTATGTGCTGGAAAACTCAGAATTTTGCAACCAGAATTCTGAGTTTACACCACAAATAGACTTCACTAAGACCTAGGGGGTCTCCATACATACTCCTAAAACCCGAAGACATCATCAACAACATAAACACAAACATGTATAACATTAAATTCATCAACTCATCAAATTAAACTAAATGAACTAGTGTATGTAATTACCTAGTTGATGAAAACACCACCCAACTTGATCTTCCACACCAAAGCTTCTGATTTCTCCTCATTTTCTTCTTCCTCAATCACTCCAGCAAGTGTGTTTTCTTCTCTCCTAAATTTTCTAAGTTGTTGAAATGAAAAACTTGGTTGCATGTCTTGATCTCTAACTTATATATAAATGGAAATGGTTGATTTGTAGCCATACATCTTATTGCACATACGTATCTCGATACCTATCCAATGGCCCACATGTTGACACTTTTTCCATTAAACTCCACTAACCAATCCTAAGTAACACAAATGCCTAACTCAATTGAGCTCTAGCTATGTTAATACGTGTCTCGATGCACATCAAATGGCTATTGAATTCAATCACTAACTTAGGCACATTTAATTCTATATCAATCATAGCCACTTTAAAGCGACAATATTATTTACATTTAGGGTGTGTTTGATAGCAAAAAAAATCTTCAATGAGAAAAAACTTTTTTTTTAGCAAATCTTCTCGAGAGAATTTTATAAAGAAAATTTTCTCATAGTTGTTTGATTGCACGAGTAAGAATTTTCTTTTATGGTTCAATCTGTGTGCGCATCTAAATCATCGTCGATGTCGGGTGGCTCGACGATGATGTTGGTGACGAAGCCGGAGACGAAGAGAGAAAGAAAAAGTGTGTATCCGCGAAAGAGTAGCAGAGGCCAAGTTTGTTTGGGTGGAAGAAATGATCAGTTCATGAGAGAGATTGAGAGATTTTCAATTTTCCACGCTAAAAGATGAGAAAATAAATGAGGAAAATAGGGGGATGTGGTTTTTTTACTCAGTGTAGTTACAAAGTTATCAAACAGTGGAAAAAATGGTTACATAAAAAAAGTAGACAATTTTCTATGATTTTTTTTCATTTTCTTTGCTATCAAACACACCCTTAGCTTAAAATAAACTTACCACATCACTCTATACCTCGGTCTCATATCGACATGCATCACGAGGCATGTTCCCACTCACGTCTCGCCACCTATACACGAGTAGATATGATTTAGCAATGCACATATCATAGTGTGGGTCTCACGTCACACGTCGGTGATCCTGATTACAGACAGTAAACGAGATTAGAAATTTGAGCCGTGACATTAACGCCGACAACTTATCTACGTAATTCATAAAATGTTAATACTATTTTCGTATTATTTTTGGATGTCGACATCTGATTATAGTTAGAAGACAAAAAATAGAGTGGATTGCATGTCATGTTGACGCATATATCAAATGGATTATTTGGAAATGCGATGACATGTCTCCATGTGTCAAACTAAAAATTACAGGAGTACAGATCAATGTAGATGTTTACTTACTAGACATGTACGAGTTTTTTTTTGATGATGCAGATTCTATATAAAGAAAAAGGACGAATGGACAAGACTCAAAGATAATGATAGTTTTTTTCAAAATCTGAAGTAAATTATTGTTTTAAATTGTTTATATATATTGTTTCGGGATCCATAAGGTGAGTGTAGGACGTCATGTTTCGTTGAATGGTTATGAGAGTCTCCTAAGTTAGTTGAAAATATGTAGAGAGGTTTATGGTGGAATCTTGGCCTACTTGGGATTGTAAAGTTACAATTAAGCTATCAGAGACTCTAAGTTAGTTTATAAATTCGAATTTGATATATTTTATGAATTATGGGGAGTTGTGAGTCCTTTTAGCCTGCTCTCCATTATGCAGTCTATTAGGTAGATTTTTCATTAGGCCACTTTTAAGGGAGGTGTTATTAAATTTTAAAAAAAAATACAGAGAATTATCTTTATGATTTCCCAATTTGCTCCAATTAGGGCACTGGGTAATGGGTAATCAGGGGTCAGTGTGACTGCAAATATGTTAAATATATGACTACACACACTAACCATATGTGTTTATGTGCCTAGGTGAATTAATTTGATTTAAGATAAAATAAAGTCCTATAGTTGGATAGGAATTATTTGAACCCTTGATCAACCTAATTATGATCCTAGAATACTTATAATAAGGCAAGATGAGTAGCTTTCATGTGGGACAAGCGGCTTCCTATGGGCCAAGTGGTTTCATGTGGGACAAGTAGAATTGAGGAAAGACAAATGTCATAGCAATTAACTAATAGTAAATCAAAGATTTGGCTAATTAATCTACTTATTAATATGTATAAAGCTTAAACTTAATGGAGGAGCTCAACATATATATATTTGAGCTGAAAAATCAGAGGAATTAAGGAGGGTCTTAGATGAAAAATTTTGGGAGATCAACGAGAGTTGGTGCTCAAATCAAAGTGTCACCAACCCTAGGTACACATCTCTCTATTTCAAGTTTGAAACCAGTTGTGGTTTTTGGTCATTTTCAGAGGGTAGATGATTGAGTCTTTGAAATTGGTTTATATATTTGTATTTCTCATTTCAAGCAGATAATCCAATAATTAAGAAATTCTTAATTTTTCTTTGAAATCAAAAAGATATGAATATTTAAAATGTAAGACCAAAAATTGAAATTTTCCCTTTCGTATTATGAACTAGCCTTTGTAATTTGGTCATAAAATCCTTATTTTAAATCAAAATGAACCCAATTTTTGGCATTTAAATGCTAACTCAAAGGGGAACAACTTTTTCCTACTAGAAATTTTGTAATTCAAATGTTTTAATGTCCAAATGTGTTATGCAAATAGGTGATTGAATGCAATACGTGATTTTTGAAACTAACCTTTTTAAAAGGTATAACTCCCTAATTACTAATCCAAATGAGTTGGTCTTTTAATATGACTTTTTGGGTATGTTAGTTGCCTTGTGAGCAAAAATCAAGATATTTGAAACTATTTATCTAGAGAAATAAATTTTCTAAGTCTTCTGGTCGAATTAGGTTCCAATTTGTGCTATCTTTTGTAAAATTGTGATATATTTTTCCTTTTAAACAAAAATTTCGCAAACCAAATCTTTTCTGAAGGCTAAGATTCAGACCAAAAACTTTGTACAAAGGGATGATTTTGATATTTGGACAATCTCATGCCTAATATTGAGCTTCAATTCATGACTAAAATATGAATGTTGTTTAATAAGGGTTTGTTTGAGGTTAAGGTTCCTAAACCCATTTGACCTGACCTAAACCCAATATATTTGGATTAATTTGATACTAAGGACCTAGGGAATTGTAGCTGGGTGTTAAGTACACTTTTGGGGCCAGTTTAAAGGCTTCGCGGGCAAAGATTCGACGTATTTGATGTCCGTAAACCCATTGAAATGCCTCATAGAATTTATGATTTTGCTTTGTCGACATCGGATTACATGTGTGACTGTCGGTGGGCAGACCTTGGTTTTCACTCTAATTAGGTTGCATATATATTGGTTGTGGCTAAGTCAATTACACGGGTTTGCTTTTTTTTAATGCTCGTGTTGACGACAGTAGAATGCTTCTACAACTGTTAGAAGGGATGTAAGATGTTCCCTTGACTTCAAATTGCATCTAGAGGAGTTCATTCATTAACCAAAGTTTGGGTTTTGTCGATGTAAGCCTACGAGTATATATGTGGTTGTTTTCTTATTTTATCGATTACTAGCTAGTTTAGGTTGGGCTTTTCTCGGATTATTTGCTTATTTATTTATTCATTTAGGCTTTATTTTCGAGCCCGCTTTTTGATATGCATTGTAAAATTTAGTTGCTATTATTTATGCTTGTCGTATGCCACCTACATTCGTGGGAATATGGCTTACTATTGTTAAATGTTATATTTGAATATCTCAGAGTTTACCAGTTTCATTTCAAGATTATTGTGTGGACTTCTATTATGATTTTACTCAGTGGACTTGTCACTGTATTTTGTAGGGTGATTGAGTATAGATCCTTCAACACGCAAGGGCAAGGGCAAGGGAAAGACGGTATTGGGCGACTACCTCAGAGTTAGTGACGCCAGCTCGTGCTTGATTATAATATGTATGTATTTACTTTTCATTGCATTTTAGGGACTGTAGAACACTGAATACATTTTTATGGATCTTTGCGGTACTTATTTCGCCTTTGATATATACATGGTATTTTTAGTCGGGTTTTCCACTACTTAGGACTGTTAAATATTGCATAATTTATTCGCTAAAAGGCTTTCATTGTAAAATTGTATTACTACTTGATAAACTGATTAACTGGCTAATTTAAATTACTAATATTTCTATGAAGATTAATTAGCTAAGTTTGATTTTAATGTAAAACGTGTAAGTAACAAGTTAGGTCGCAGGGTGTCATTGATAAGCATGCCATGACGTGGTGAGGCTTGTTGATGTAATATGCAACTTGGCGCGTCTCAGGGTGGCCTTGAAGTTTGGGGCGGCTATAGTTTTGTATCAGAGTAAGGTCAATGGAGCCTCAGAAATAGTTTAAAGAAGTCGAATAAAACTTGGAAAAACAAACCTTATATGTGGAAACTTGAAGATCTTGACTTAAGATTCTAGTTGGGTAGCAAACTTGAGTCGGGCACTGATAGGGCTTATATACAAGTTATGTTTTTTATTGGAAATATTATGTACGCATATACGAAAGGTAATTCAAGGCATGCTTTTTGATATGAGATGAGGGTTTAAATGTTGCAGTAGCTGCACGATTCAAACCCTATGATAGGCAGTTAGAGATATTAATGGAGATGATGCGCACACGATAGCGGCGCTTGCATCACTCACCGACACTAGGAGACATAGCACGACTAAGATGACATTTGTTACGACAACTCTCGCACCACGTATTGTTTATTCAGGATGTACCGATGTAAGAAGTTGTACAGAAAACTCCAATAGTAGTTGTTGCACCGATAGTAGTATAGACTGAGACATCAACTGCTATGATTGAGACGCTGATTGGTACACCAAACACAAACATACATATTCGAGATTTTAATGACAATAAAGGTCAAGTTTATGAGGGAGTTTATCAAATATAATCTCAAATATTTCCATGGAGGCAGAGACCCAGCGGCTACCGATAAATGGTTTATTGTGCATCAGAGACTACACAAGCTATTGTGGATTCACGAGAGTATACATGCCTGGATATCAAAGCATATGCGGAGAAGAGATGATGCCATGTTATAAACATCATACATTCCCCTCATCCATATCCAAACACATGAGCTGAGTCTTGAAAGGTCTTCCAGGATTATTACATTATGATCAAGATCTACTTGAGGTTAAAAGAAGAGTTTCTAACTTTGAGAAAGGGCAGCCGATCAGTGATACCGTATATAGATAGGTACCGGTACTTACTACGTTTGCCATGGATGTTGTGGGTATTGAGAGACAATAGATTTATTACTTCGTTGGTTAATTGATTGAGGTTATAGTTAGAGCCATTGTTTCCACTAAAGCCTAGACACTATAAGAGATGTATGACAGAGCACTTACCCATAAGACACATCTGATGTAGAGGGGCGATAGGCGTTCATCAATTAAGTTGGACAGGCAGGCTAGACAGAGTTCTGGGCAAAAAAGACAGAGATATTAGGATAATAAAGAGGACAAACATTACGGGTGAAGCCATAGGGACGATTATTAGATAGCCAAAACTTATCCTGCACTAATAGTACCAGAACCACCGCAGAGACTAACTCTATGGTTAAGGAGTCAGTAGGCAAGACCATGATGGAGGAGCATAAGTTGGCGATATGGGCAGTAGGATCATGTAAGGAATGAATGTCCACGAAGATCAACGACTTTAGTAGGAGTGACACCATTGCAGACTCGAGAGCTGGTGCACGTGGTGATTAAGCCAAGCTAGGAGACATCCCAACAACTGGTCTAGGGTATGTGATTTAAAATTTTGAATAATTGCGGTTGAAGTTCATGCATGCATGGTATACTATGGTATTTTATAGTAGGTTATGGTATAATATGAGTTTGTCATGGTATGTTGTGGTTGTTATGTCTATTATGTTGTAATACATGATATGAGAGGTCTAAAGTTACCATGAGAAAGGTAATTAGGTTAGGGTAACATGGGCACGAATCGAGCTAAGAGTATGTTGCGGAGGTGTATAAGATCGTGATGGATCAGGATCACCTCCACAGCACGTGTCTATATCTTATTGCAACACTACGTCCCTTGTAATGGTTACGAGAGTAGTGGGTTGTCCAAGGGATTGTAAAGTGGTGCTAGAGGGGTTTGAGACGTAGTCGCATGAGGATAAGTTAGGCGAACCAGAGGTTATTCGAGAATGAAACTTTAAGGATACAATTTCCCCTAGATAGGAAGAATTGTTACGACCCAAATTAATTAAACTAGGATTAGCGTTAATTTTAAGGATTAACTCTCAAAGTTTGAGCAATACGCGGAAAAATTTAGTTAACTTGAACACGAAAATCAAGGGTAAATTTTATTTATGGATGATTGTTGATTCTAATGTGATGTTTAAAATTATTATATTATTGTATTGCATTACATGTGTGTACGTTTCTAAATAGAGAATTAGAGTAACAGGTAGGTACATTAGGAAGAATGTCAACGCAGGTATTATGTAGAAGTTAACAGATGATGTTAAGACTAATCTAAATAATAGGAATGGTGTCTAATTAAAACTAATAAAGTAAAACATGGCGTACCTCCAGATGCATGTCGGGGTGGGCGGTACCAGGTGATGGGTAATTTGAAGTTTGTGTGTCCGTAAATATATCAAATACATGAGAAAACACACTAACCAATAAACCATTAATGAAATCAATTAAGCAAATCTCTAACTATGATGATGTTTTGAAAGAATTCTCTAAATCTAAGGATAAATTTTTAGAAGAATCTAAAGAAAACTTATGACAAAAGGTGTCTACTTTGATTAAAAATAAAATACCTGAGAAATGTTTCGATCTACGAATGTTTTGAATATCTATTATAATAGGAACTTCTTCTATTGACCCTGCTATGTGCGATCTTGGAGCATCAATTAATGTGATGTCCCTTAAACTCTATGAATCATTGAAAATAGGTTTGTTAACTAATATACCTATTAATCATACTTTGGCTGATAACACAAAAGTTAAATCTTAAAATTTATTAGAATATGTTTTAGTAAAATGTGATGACTTAGTACTCCCTGCTGACTTTTATATCGAGATTTAATATCACATAATTCTCCATCAATATTGTTGGGTAGACGTTTTTTTATAACTGCTAAGGCTAAGTTAGATATCTTTGAAATAACTATGTCTATAGAATTATAAGACAAAATTGTCACTTTCAAATTCAATACTAATAATAATTCTAATGAATTTCTTAGCAAAGAAAATAAAGATAATTAATCTTTAGAAGTAAATCCTTATAATAGTCTACATACTGAAGTATATGCAATCAATGCAATAAAGATGGAAATTGAAAATGATATTTCAAAGAATGAAGAAGTTGAATACACTCAAAATAATAAGAAAATAACTCAAGAATGGAGAGTTCAACAACCGAAAAAAAAAGAAAAATACTATCAAGCCGAACTAAGTCACTTTAAATGGTTATTATTATCATTATTGTTACTTTACTTTAATTAATTTAATTAAAACATAATTAAAAATCTCTAATCCAATCTATTATATATTATAATAATTAACTAAACTAATTTAACTAATTTAACTATCACAATTCAAGTTCACTAATATTCAATTCAATTCAATTCAATAATAAATAAATATCTAAACAAACATCAAGAACAATGAAACATCAATTCATTTTACATCCAAAAATGTTACTTCAATATTACAATTATGAGCATACTTTATAAAGTACCATAGATCTTTAAACTCCAATCATAAGTAAGTAAAAATCCCATAACAAGCAATTAGTTCTCCTTGTACCAATGGAAAAGTCACGTTCTAATTTTATTGAGGTAACCCCCTTGAATATACAAAGACATTAATTTCACAAAATAAAATCGCGTTACACTTTGTGAAAACTTTGACCTACTAAATCTAATACCTTTAGAAAGCCTCTTCAATATTATATTTTGATCTCAAATTCACCAATGACATCTAAACGGTAATACCTTTCAAAGAATTACCGTCACTTCTTTAAACTAGATAATAAATTCAAATATCACAATACACATTCTATACTATGCATGCAATGCAAATTTCGTGATTAAAATTAGCAAATAATAAGTTATTAAATCTGTGAATCAAAGAATACACATTCTAGACTACTCACTGATATTCATCAATAATATTTCAATAATGTAAATAAAAGACAGATAAATACCTCTAGATTAAATATTTTAAATATTTGAATCTTCTCCAAAAGCAATGAATAATAAAGCAATAAACTAATGCAGTAAACAAAGGCTCATAGAGCCATGAAATATTAATATAAGTGCTCAAGGGCAATTGATTTCGTAACCTTAGGGTCGTATATATATAGTATTCTAGGTAGTATATATCCAAAACTAACTTAAACGCATATTGGTTCTCTAAAATTCTAGAAATTGAACCCACTAAGTCTTGAACAATTCGGAGTTGAAGTGGAATCGCTGAGAAAATCCTTGAAAAAGAAACTCTAGTGTTTCATCTTTCTGAGTAACGATTCTTGTGTAAAGGCGAATCAGTGAATAATCGTTGGCACTTCATTTCCAGTTCTTCCTTCACTTATTGAAGATTCTTTGCATACACTTTCCACTTGATCAATTCTTTCATAATCTTTCCTTTTTTACTCTATTTCTTCAAATATTCCAATTAACACCTGAAATAACAAAAATAAGAGAAAACCTCATGTAATATAGTCTTTTACATCTAAAATCATCAAAAAATGTACTACAAAACATGTCTAATTATTGACTTAACAAATACCCCTGACTCAGCAGTTTGATGTCCTGAGCAAAGGAATACTCTCAATCATATTCTATTTTCTTCCCATATTTTGATATCATAACTATATACTGTTATTCTCAAATAGAAATGATTTTTAAATAGAAACTTACTACCCTCATAAAATTAAGAATCGTTATAGAATATAACGTTTTAAAGAACATCCCCTTTATTTGACAACTCAGCCTCTAGTTATGCAATACACCTTAGAATTTAAAGTTAAACCACTCACCAAGGTGGAGCCACTATATAGGTTTTCTCAATCTCCACTGACACACATCAAGCTTAAAATAACTAATATAGAATCTCAAATTACAAAAATCACTAAAAAATTCTCGTTTTCAAATAATATATAAAATATCTTCACATTCAAAGACTATAAGAATTTTTAATCACCAATAATCATCATTTCATACTCATTTCTTTGACTAAAAAGATATATTTCACTTAACTTAGATCTAAGCACTCAAGCTAAATCTTTTATTTGAAGAGTTTTCATAAACTTCCTTCCATTTTCTTATATTTCTCTTTTTTACTTCTTCAATTATATATTCATTTTTTTCTTTATATTGTATTATATTCTTATAGTTCCCTACTCCATTTTCTTTGTAATTCCTTATTCTTTTATTACAGGACTTCTTTCTCTCATTTTTTCCAACACAAAATTCCCTGCTTCATTTCCTTTGGATTCTGTGGGTCTCTTTATTTTTTGAAAAAAAAACTCTTGTTACATTTTCTTACTTACATTATAGGCAAGGATGATTTCTTTCAAACTAAGAAAGTTTATTAGCTATTTTTGAATTTTCCCTTCAATAGTGGCATAAATTCCTTTCATTATACTTATAAATAAAAAATATTTGATCAATAATCTTTGTATAACAAGATTCTTAGTAACTGGTCTCGTTTATCTTGCATTTTCGTTTCGATCTTCTGCCCATTTTAATGTCTTAAACAAAACAATAATGTACACACAGTCTTGGTTAAGTCAAATAAAGTATAACAATTCATTTCCATCATAAAATCCCAATTTTCAAGGGTAATAATAATATATCGCTTCCATTTAACACAAAATTATATTCAATTCATATTGTCCTAAATGAATAAAGTAAAATTAAATGGAAAACATTACCTATATTGTGGAAAATTTTGAAAAAGTACCAATGTTCAACGTTTAAATAGATTATTCCTTTGGTTTCTTCTTTATTTCGCTTCTTTATACTTCGTTTTACCTTATACCTCCAAACTCATTCCAAACCTTGTCCTTAACGTTTTTAAAATAGATTATGGTTTCCGAAAAAAAATAAAAATACCTCGAGAAACATAAATGAATAAATTGAATCACTAAATAGCATAAGTAAATAAAACATGATAAATGGATTAATTCCCAAGTATCATAGTATTTAAGTTGAACATATCAAACCATTGTATAAAATGAACATCATACATATTAGAACATTACAAACAAAGACCTCTCACTATATCACTCGGAGATAGATTACACATAAAATAATGAAATATCAAAATTGCTGTCCAGAAGTCGCATCGTCACCACCATTTCCTTCGTCTTTTGGTTGAGATGGGAAAATCGTTGCGAGATCATAGAACATGTAACCCACTCGTGTAACTGGAGTATTGTCCGAAAAGACACTTTGATTAGGCATTGTAATTGGGTAGATAGGGTTTGAATTTTACCTCCCCTGCCTTGCATTCTCTTTGTCATCATAGATGATCCTAGCAATCTTGTGTTGGTTATGGAGCATTAACTCTTTATGTCTCAGAGTTCTCATGTAGTTCCATAAGATTAACCCCAGCATGGCTATTTTTGTCTCATCTGCATATATGCCAGTAAAATCTTCTGCAGGTGGCTCTGGGCTCTAATTCAGTCTATCACTATATGTGGTAGTCTGCATCTCTTCCAAGTGTCTTCTATTCTCTACCCGCATTCTCATTATCTTCATGGTCTCTCTTTGTGTGTTTCATTCCTTTCATGTTCCTCTACCAAATCCATATATCTCGACACATTCTTAGTCCTTTTAATGAGTTCGTCGATGATAATCATATCAGGGTAAACATCTAGCACTGGAGCTCTCAAGGGAACTTGGTCTTGTTTGAAAAATTTAGTGTTCAGTAAGGGAAAATGCGATCCTTCATTTTTCATGGTGGTCATGGCAATTCTAATTGAATCATAAATTATTTTGCAAATATAAATATAGCCTATCCCTATAACTATGAGGTATATAGAAGCCGCCTTATAGTTCACATTCTCGTAGTGTTTCAAACTTGGTTATAGGCTCCCAATTTATGAAAAAACTACAAGTTTTGCTCATTTTCCTAAAGTTCTTCGTTGCTATGTGTTTCAGGTACCAATCCTTATAAAAAGAAATACATCCCTTGGAATTGCATCCAAACCATTTCTAATGGTCTCATTCGAAAAACATGTCTAAACCCATACTTGAGTTTTGGGTACTCACTGGCTTGTCTCCTATGGAATTTCTATAAACGATAGTATCAGTTTATTATTGCAGGTGATTACACAATAAGAAAAGGAAAAATTACCAACAAAATTTAGCAACATAATTGATTCCATTGCTATTTAGCAACTGAATAGCGACTAGTTTGCAAGGGATGGAAAATTTAGAGTATAGGTACGGATTAGCAATGGAATTTTAGCAACATAAACTATTCTATCTGCATTCCGTTGGTAAAGTTGGTGCCAACATTTTTCGACAAATATTATGTTGCTACTGCGTCGCTAATAGGCTGCAACAAATTAGTTTGGAATGGGGTACACACATGGCAACAAGAATAGCAACTGATTAGCATCAGAATAACCTATTTCGTATCTAATCTGTTGCTAAGTGCAATTACCAATGAATTTCCAATGAGATAGATTATTTTGTTGGTAAATCTAATTACCAACAAATTAGCAACGAAATAGATTATTCCATTGCTAAATCCAAATAAAAACGCCCAAACTCATATCCTCCCCTATTTTGTCTAACATTCAACGCCAAGCCTCCCTCTTCACTGTGCAACCACCCTTGGTTGCCATTCGCATCCTTATCGGCAGTCTCTCTCTCTTTCCCTCTACTGCCCTCCACCCCTTCTCGACCCACTGCTGTCCATTACCCTTCTTGACCCACTATCACCTCCACCTCGTCTACCTTCCGCCCCCTTTGCCCTTCACCCGCCTTTTCTCTCTAGCACTCGCTCTCTCTTTCTCTCTCTACATCTCATTATCTCTTTCCAACTCTCGCTCTCTCTCGTTCTCTCTCTGTTTCTAGCTCTTGCTATTTCTCTCTAGCTCTCGATCTCTCTCTACTTTTGCTCTCTCTCTCTCTCTCTCTCTCTCTCTCTCTTTTTTATCTAGCTACCACTCCTGCCTTCTCTCTCTTTATCTAACTGTCGCCCTCACCTCCACCGCCACGACACGTTTCCACAGCCTTGGGTAATTTTTTTGATAATCATTTTTAATATTATTGATTGTTTTTATTTATTTTTAATTGTGTTTTTTTACTATTTTTTACTTATGTTGTTTATTGTTGTTATTTGTTTATTTGTATTATGGCGATGGTGTGTGGGCATTAATGATTGATTAATTAATATTTTTGTTTGTGAATGTGTCACCGCCACCATGCATTGAGGAGAGAGTGGCAGTACATTATGTTTATAGGTATTTGTATTATTATATAAATAATTTTTTTGAATTATATTTTTTTCCAAAAGGTAACCTTTCCTACATATCTTTTAACTAAACACACCACATAGTGATAAAACTTCAAATAATTACAACATGCATGGTCGTATTAATTTCTTAATTATTTTTTTCGAATTTCTCCACAAATGGTATTCGACAACAACTTAATTATTTATTCGCATCTAAAGATTGTTAGGACTCAAATAAGGGTGATCCTCCTAGCTCAATTTGCTATATATATTAAGAAAATTTAAAACTAAAACCTTATTATTTAGAGGGACCCTTACTACTTTCATTAATGAGTCTAACTGATTTTTAATTATTAATTTTGTATATACGTATCTCTTTAATTTCTATGTAATGATCTTTTTATATATTAATTATCTTAGTATTTTTTTTTCAATTGCGTCCCTAAACATTTCATCATGATTAGATTAAATAATATAGGATCGAACCTTTTGAAAAATGCATACCTTTATTTGGAAAAAATATATTTAATGTGTACTAAGCTGAACGAACAAATTTATTAATGTTATATTATCAGTCGACAATTTATGCACGTTAACTTTTGACTTTGATAATGTGTATATTTTAAAGTAAAAATTTTATTGTAGTAGTTAATATTTAACATTAACGTAGCACCGAACTATACAAATATTGTCTTGAAGATATTTTTTTTAATATATATATAATGAATGTTTCAATATTAGTCTCAAAGTTAAGCTCCCACTTTCAACGTAGTCAAACTTGATAATGTATCTTAATGGCATTTAATAAGAAAATGATCGCAATATTATGTTATGAAGTTTAAATGCAATTGAATCATTGTTAATACCTACATTTCAATGATAGTTAATTAGTAATCAATTTATTTTTTTACAATCTTGTGTAGTTGTATTGAAATAGCGATTTGTAAGTTAAAAAATGTGATTTCTCTTAAAACTTGACATTGTTGAACTTAGGTGACAAAAAATCGACCAACTATTGAAACTCGACTTATAAAGCATAGTCGAAAACAAATAATAAACATTTGTTACTATTTAGATATGATGAAAATCTAGATATTTAGAGCAATTATCTTTGACTCTAATTAATGATTTGTGACTATCTTAAGTTTAAAATGTGGAAATATCTATTCGAATGACTAGAGAGTAAGTTAATTAATGATTTGTGACTATCTTAAGTTTAAAATGTGTTTTGTAGTATTGTAACTAATCCATTGTCCTTTTTGCAGCATTTCTTCATCTGAGATCTGGTTATTAATACTGAGATCTATCATGTTTGGTTGCATAGAGTGGGAACTAGATGGTCGACGTAGATTAGTGATTGTTGTAAAGATCTAGATAAGAGACAAGGTTTCCTGACACAGGAGATTTAGGAAGGATATGTAGCCCATGAGAGTACGCTAAAGTATATGGGCATGTCAAAGAAAGCATTCAAGAATAGGATAAGTGAGAAAAAAGGACTTGGAATCGGTATATCCAAACATACAAGTGGTACGAAGTCCTTTACATCTTATAAGGAGACGTTGGTAAGTATCGAATACTATTTAATTATTAACGTAGAAATATCTCTTCTTATTATAGTAAAAAGTTTATTAATATTATTTTTAGCTTAATTTTTATAGTAAGAAAAGGAGGGAAGCCTGTAGGCATTAATGTGTTGTTCTATTACACCAACACAAAATGGCTACGACAATGTCACATTCGTCGATGAGAGGTCTTGCAAGTTGAATGTAAGTAACAATTTATTATTATAGTTGTTATATATATAAATTAATGTGGTTGTGCCAGTTTTTAATTGAATTCTCAATTATTTTTTTTGCAGGAAGACTATGAGAGGAGGTTAGAAGAGATGATGCAGGCATCTCTGGATGTGCTCGTGGACGAACATGATCTTTTTTATGAGATTTCTCAAAAGGATCCTAAAGGGTGCATTTATGGATTATGATCATATGCTTGTCAAACTCACGATATAAGAGCTATAACGTAGCAGGCCAATGAGATATTAAGTTTGATCGAGGAGGTCACGTATCTTCGTGAGGGGTAACATCGACAAGATGAGAGGTATCAGAGGAATGATGAGACGATTAGTCACCTATTGGCTTTTTTGAGGTAGTAATACCCTAGAGTAGACTTTGGTAATCTTAGGGCTAGTACTTCTCAGGCCCCACCTCATCAGCCCCAGTTGCTGATGCCCTGCCTTCTCAAGCCCCGCTACGAGGCACGACAAATGGTGACAATTATGGACGAGATGATCATATTCAGTGCTTTTTTGTACAAGACGACGACGGGGATGACGACTTAGATCGTTCGTGGTCATTATGTAGCTTGTTAGAACTTTTTTGAGCAACGTTATTGTGAATACTATAAAATTTTGTTATTTTATGAAATCTCTACTTTTGAAAATTTATTTAACTTTCGAATTATTTTTAGATAATTTAAAAAAAATACTAAAATATTTAATATTATTTATTGCTATATACAATCTCGAAGAGAAACAATAATAGGCTAAAAAGAGAAAAAACAATATCAGAGAACCAATTTGGCTTCATGCTTGGGAGGTCAACTATGGAGGCAATTTTCCTTATACGACGATTGTTAAAAAAATAAAGAGAAAAGAAAAAAGATCTTCATATGGTATTCATAGATTGTTAAAAAAATAAAGAAAAAACATATGATAGGGTCCCTAGAGATGTTCTTTGGTGGGTTCTAGAAAGAAAATGAGTGCATGCTAGATATAATGACACTATTAAGAATATGTATGATGGAGTAGTAACGAGTATAAAGACATTTGGAGGAGCTACAAAAGAATTTCCTATTACAATAGGACTACATCAAGGATCGACTTTAAGCCCATATCTATTTACTTTATTTATGGATGAACTAACTAGGCATAGTCAAGAGGATATACCATGGTTTTTGTTATTTGTAGATGATATCGTCTTAGTGGATGAAATAAAAGATGAAGTAAATAGTAAATTAGAACTCTGGAGGAATACATTAGAATCTATAGGCTTTATGTTAAGTAGGACGAAAATCGAATACATGCATTGTGAGTTTATAAACACTAGACATCGAGATGATGGAGTGGTAAAATTAGGGGAAGTAGAAGTTCGTAAGGTGAACCACTTTAGATACCTAGGATCAATCTTACTAAATGATGGTAATATTGAGAATGATGTCACACATAAAATTCAAGCTAGATGGAAGAAATGGCAGAGTGCAACAGGGGTTATTTGTGATTGAAATTTTCCTACTAAGTTAAAAGGAAAATTTTATAGGACCGCAATTAGGCCAGCTATGCTGTATGGAAGTGAATGTTGGATGGTAAAGCAACAACAATTACATAAAATGAACGTAGCAGAAATGAGGATGCTTAGGTGGATGTTTGGTAAAACTCATAAAGAGAGAATAAGAAATATAAAAATTCAAAGACAAGTAGGAGTAGCACCAATTGATACAAAGATTAGGGAAGGTCGGTTGCGGTGGTTTGGTCACCTGCAAAGACGGTCGACAAATGCCCCTCTAGAAAACTCGACTCAATAGAAACTGTAGAAATTCGACGAGGAAGGGGTAGACCAAAGTTAATATGGGATGCATTAATTAGGATGGATCTCAATGGTTTGGAAAGCTCACCATCAATTGCACTTAATTGAGCACAATGGAAAAGTTTGATCCATGTAGTCGACCCCAATTAATTTGGGACTGAGGCTATGTTGTTGTTGTTGTTGTTGTATACTATCTCGTTGCTAATCCGTTGCTAAATCGCAATGGAAATTATTAAGGGAATAATTTATCTTTTAAAATTTAAATGATGGCTCGTCGCTAATTAGTCATTAAAATTTAAATGATGGTTCATCGCTAATTAGTTGCTAAGTAGCAACGGATTAGCAACGAAAGATATTAAAGAAATATTTTTCATAAAAATAATTATTTTCCATTGCTAATCCATTGCTATTTGGCAAGGGATTAGCAACGAAACATATAAAAAATATTTTTTCATAAAAAATAATTATTTGTATGTTGCTTAATAGCAACAAATTAGGAACTGAACTTGTAATTTCGTCGCTAATCCATTGATATTTAGCAATAGATTAGCAACGAAAAGTAGTCTGTAGCAATGAAACGACAAACTAAAAACACTTTTTGCAACGTTTAGCAACAAAAACTTTCGTTGCTGGGTTAGCGACGAATTGAAAATTTTGTTGCTAAACAATTAGCAACAAGGTTTTTAGTAACGAACTAAATTTCATCGGTAATCCGTTGCTAAATCGATTGTTTTTTGTAGTGGTAGTCCTCTCGACTTCCTCGCGCCAATGAAACTGTCTTATTCTCATCTATGTTCCCATTTGTGTAAAACTCTCGCACTAGAATTTCACATTAAAACCCCCAGTTCCTCTCCCTTATTATGTTCAAGATCGAATGCACATACTTAAATTCATTATTAACAATTAATATCTTCCTCTCCCTCCTACTCAATGGTAAAATTAAAACTGGTGAATGTACTTTCGGTGCTCTAGTGTGGGGGTTATTTATCAAAATCCCCGTTGTCCTAATGGGTGTGGGTGGAACTCTGGATTTTGTTTGGGTTTCTCAACTAATGGTGCCTTATCCTTCTCATCTCATGGGCTTCTACCTCTACCTCTTCCGGCCATTGTCCTAATTCAAAAACTTACAAGTCCAAAAAGTAAATAAACTTGTAAATCATTGAAATTACATTTGTCGGAAATAATTCAGTTTAAAAGAAGAAATCTTACTATTTTTGAAAACAAAGCTGATTAATTTAAAATAAAACCATAACCAAACCACAAACCAATTTTAAACATGATTTTCAAACCATTTGCGAATGTGCATAAATATACCAAAATATCAAAATTATTGAATTTGTAAACTAATGATCAGTGTAATCGCCATGCCTAGTCTATTGTAATCAATGAAACCTTTTGTTTATGATAATTGAATAAATTCCAATAAGATAATTTCGAAAAGCATTGAAAAATTTACAAAAATCCCTCAAATCAAAAATTTGATAAAGTAAAGAGCTAAGGTTTATTTAATTACTTTCTTAAGAGTGAATCTTTTAGGATTTAAGCTCTTGAGCTCCTTTAGACAGTTCTTCCATGCTCTAGGCCGAATTCCATAAACCCGAGTTTGGCTCGATGAGTGATTATTTTCACTTATATATATAAAGGATTAGTTTAGTAGTATATTTAGTATCAATATCCCAAAATGAGCTCTATTTGACAATAATTATGTACTTTCATGTATGCATGGTAAAAAATAGACAATGGAGCGATTTCAGGAGGAAACAAGGTTTAAATGCACAAAAATATGATTGAGGGTGTGGCAAGGATGCTTGACACCGTTGGAGATGACTAGATAGTGTGGGCAAGGCATGGAAAATCTAGAAGAGAAGAAAAATGAGACATCAGTGGCTGTGCGTGGCACACTGGGGACGACGGTGGGGTGGTTTGGTTAAGGCGTTGAGTCTGTTGAGTGAGGAAAATGCATACAAAGAGCCTGAAGCTTTGGCAATGGTGTGGGTTTACACAAACAGTGCCATATCACTTATTGATAGCGCCGAGACGTAGAATATAGAAAGTTTATAGTTCTATTTTGTTTAGAATTGTCAATTAGGGTTTCTAATTATTTTCTAAGGTGTCTTAAGACTATAAATAGGTACTAAAACATGGGAAACTCACACATAACCACCAACTGTCATTAAGAACATCTAATTTTCATAGTTTAACCTAGTTTATTTTGTTTTTAAGTATTAAGAAGAGTTTGGAATAGAAGACATTTAAGATTCATGAGTGGTTATTTGGTTTTATTTTATTGAATTAATTGAAGTTATTTCATTTAATATTTGATTGCAATGATTACCAGTATGTGCATGTTAATTTCAATGATGTATGAGTAGTTCGTTAATCTTTGGGCTCATTGATCCTATAGTATGAATGCTATGCTAAATTAGTTATGAATGGATTATAAAGCTAAAAAGTGTAATGGATAGAATTTGTATTGATACTAGCAGTTATGCTACGAAAATCTTGATCACGTGCTCGTTGATTAGAGGTTTTAGGAGTTACTAAGGTCATTGGAGCATTTAAGCCGAATATGGATGATATAATTGTAAAGTATATAACATCGATAGATAGTTATTAATTAGTGAGGCACATAAATCAAACTTAAGTGGTTATGAATTTATGGATTCGGAACTCAAAGTAATGTGGAACTTTTGCTATTCACATCGATAGGTGGAGTTCTACTTTGCACATTAGAATCTTTTCCATCACGACAGTGGGTTGTAGTGGATTTAAGGAAAATATATATATTCAAATTGAACCACTCACATAATTAAGATCTAATTAGTATGTTGAAATTGAAAGTTTATTCATTACTAGGTGAAGTTGTGAACTACAATCTTCTTAATATAAGAGTACAAATAAGTTTCATTGTTTTATTAGAATAGAATAATTAAGTTAAAACTAATTAAAAGTGTATTTTCTTACCAATATAGTGAATTTAACTAAGTAAACTATTTGCAATACACCTTTCCCTTAAGATGATATCAGTAGTCAACGTAAGTTAATCACATTATTACTATAATCGAGCAGTTATACTTGCGGCCATGATCAAGCTTTTGGTGTCACTGTTGGAGATAGGTAGCCACTCTAGTTTATTTAGTTTACAAAATTGTTAAGTTTTAGTTTAAGCAATTTACTTTCTAGTTCATAAAAAATAAAAATAAAAGGTTTAAGTTTCAAGTTTTACAATGTGCACTTGATCTTTTGTGTTCTTTTTTCAGGGAGAATTAGTGCATGGGTTGTAAAGGAGACAAGTACTTAGTGCCTTACAACTTTAAGATTGACAAAACAAATAAGGGAAAGAAAAAAAGGAATCAAGATGGTGGATGATCAAGCACGAAACCAACAATAGGGCCCAGGGAATAACCAACTCGAACGTGATCTGGTAGTGCATGATAGAGTGCGGAGATAAAGATGTCTTCGTGAGTACTTTAAGCAAGAAGTTCAAGAGACTTACAACAGAGTGATGAGCCTTATAGCGAACACAACTGAGTTTGACCTGATATTGTCTGTAATCAAGACGGTGCATTATAGCCTATTCAATGGGCTAGCGAATGAAGACTCAGCTGCACATTTAGAGAATTTCTTGGAGAAATGCGACACTATGCACATTTCCGCAGTTACAAAGGAGGTGATCGAGATAAGACTTTTCCCATTCTCATTGGGTGGAAAAGCCAAATCCTGATTTGAAGGACTGAACGCATGGAGTTTGACTTCATGGGCAGAAATCTATGAAAGATATTTCGAAAAGTTTTTTCTCGCATTGAAGGTCAGTGAAATGAAATTGGAAATATACTAATTCAAATGAGAGGATGCCGAGTCTTTTGACGCAGATTGGGAAAGATTCAAGAAGATGTTGAGAAAATGTCCAGGACATGGATATGTAAAATGGGCACAACTACAGATTTTCTTTTATGGATGAATCACAACACCAGAACACTAGTAGATGCTGCAGTAGGTTGTTCTCTTCTAAGAAACGATGAGACTCTAGCACTAGATCTTCGAGATTTTATCTATCACAACTTTATAGTCGGTACTCATTCCCCAGTGGGCAAACTAGCAGGCATATATGAGATTGATTCACGAGATACGATTAAGGTACAACTAACTAACATGAGTGGTCAAATGGTGAAGCTTCAAATGAGACAACAAATTCCACAAGTAAAAGCTATACAGTAGCCCATTAATCACCAAACCATTGTGGTTAAGCAAATGGACATGCAGTAAGAAATGGAGCTTGATGAGATCAACTTCATGAACAACCAGAGCTATGGAATCAACTTCAGGGTAAGAGAAATGGCTCCTCAAATGTTATATGAAGGATACAACAACCCCAAATTCTCATATTAAAATACTAATAATGCATTGGAGTTACTGCCATGCTTTGATAAATAAGTCTAATAAGGGAGGCTAGGGCAGAGAAAAGAAATGACTTCATTGAAGTCAGTTGAAAAATTCTTGCATACCATTTACAAGGGCAATAGGGAGCGCCATGAGAAGCATGGGAAAGAAATGGAAAATATGAAGCAAGCTATGAAGAGGATAGATGATGAAAGATCACAATCCATCAAGAACCTTTAGAGACAAATTGGTCAGCTAGCCACTGCTTTTAATTCAAGGAAGAAAGGGTAGTTTCATAGTAATACTATCACATATCCCAAAGAGAATGTTAGTGTTATTCATATTATCAGCATTATGGTAATGAATGAACCAATGTAAGAGCAAGTGATGTACAAGCCAAAAAGTGTCAACTCTTTTGCTTTGAGAAAATTCAAAATGATGCATGAGAAAGAAACAAAAGTGTGGCAAGATGAACTCGAGGGATTCAAGCAACAACAGATCAATTCATTAAAGAATAACAAAAAAGGGAAGAAATAATGGAGAGTTAAACAACAAGATGAAGAACATTCTGAAGAAGCACAAAAAAATAGTATCAAGGTTGTTTAAAGGAAGCAAGAACAAAAATTCAACTTTACACCGAGACTTTAACCAATCAACATGAGAAATCCTCGAGATATATGCATACCATTAAGCATTGATGGGTACCATTTTAGAAACATCTCGCGTAATACTGGAGCCTCAGTTAATGCGATGCCTATAAAGGACATGTCACAAGCTAATTAGAAGAACAATTATCTGATACCATAGATTTGCATGTAGTTGATGGTAACTTGGTACCAACAATTGAGAGAGTTTTGAATGTGCTTTTTAAAGTGGTACATTCACATTTATCACTAATTTTGATATTATGGATCTTGATATAGATGATGATGTGTCTATGATACTTGGGCAGCCATTCGTGAACACTGCCAATATGGTCTTGCATGCGAGGGAGAAAATAACCAAAATGAGTATCATGGAGGATAATAATTCCATGAAGGGCAAGAGGTACATCAGAACATATCTTCAACCTCCAAATGGAGTATCTCAATTTAGATTTGGACTAAATAAGCAAAAAGTCATCGGGTAATGATGCTAATTTAAGTGCCCTATGAGGTAGCCCATGGGTTTTATTTAAAGTTTTTGAATTTCATTCAGTTAGTTTGTTACTTACTTAGTTAAGTAAGAACAACCTAAACGATTTAGTAGTTTCCTAACTTTTGAATGTTTCGGCTAAATGTGTAGGAAAGACCATCTATTCGATAATATTTCATCTGAACAGAAAAGTCTCCACTAACTCAAGAAAAAGCATAAGAAAAACCCATGTTCGAGCAATTTTAAGGAGTTGAAGTGGTAAAGGTCAGGTACATGGACAAATTACAAGTAAGTTTTTAGAGAATATTTATATATACAGGGTATTAAATGCTATCATAAATCCTTGTGTAGTAATACATAAAAACTGGAGAATGCTAATAGGGAGTTAATGAAATATATACAAATTTATAGAGAAAAGATGGTCGCCACCAAGTGTGTAAACACATGGAGGTTTGAGTATATAGGGACAGCGCCAGCAGGGCGCTGAGCTACAAGCAAAATATGCTCGCAGCAGTCTCAAGCTGTGGTGGCAGCGTTGTGCCCTATAAGGGATGGCGTTGGCATCTAGATACGAGATTTAAACCCCTTTCCACCTATATTTTTCACGCTAGAAACCAATTCCATGCACCACCAACTAAGCATACATCCCTTAAGAACCCATCTTTAAGCAATTTTAAAGAGAAAATAGTGTTTTTGTGATTGAGATTGAAAAGAGAGAGTGCATTATGGATTTGCACAGTGATGAGAACTTGAGAGATTCTATTATGTTAGAGAGAGACGACAAATTGTTGTTTCCAATTTTAATCACCCAGATGTGCTTAAAGGCCGGTGTGAGAATGATTCAAAAGGAGGTGTTTGATATTAAGGTCCATGCAACCATAGATAATGAGCTTATGTCCCAATTGAAATCACCGACTACTTACCAAGACTCCTAAGATAAGCAAAAGAAAGCCAAGGGAAGTAGATTTGAGGCCGAGTTAATGGCTAAGGAGCAGGATGACCACGCAACAACAATATTAACAGCAGCAGAGTTGGCCCAAGAGTTGTAAGATGAAAGATACGAAAAAGTGGATGTTCACAAGCAGGGATTTGCTACGAGTTTGTAAACCCACCTTTAAGAAAGCAAACCTTAGATTGCCCTGAACTTTTTCCACCACCTCCTCCACCACAGGAACCAATATTAGCAACGAAAGAATTGACTCCACGACAGCAGAGGCTATGGATTGTTGAGGTAAGGAGACAATATAGAGAGGACAAGGCTCAATAGTGTGAAGCCTTGATGAGATATAAGCAAGACCGATTCAACGGACAATGAAACTTCATGTTATTTGCAAATCATCAGAGAGTCTTAGCTAGATATGAAAGAACCAAACAGATGAGGCCTACTGATAGGTCTATTGGCTTTCCCGTAGCATTAAAGTACATGTTTGATCCAAATGTGGTGCAGAACAAAAGGGTTAAACGTCTTTTAACACCATCTTTTACCAGAGCTGATGATGTTGATGATGATGATGATGCATTGTCCTGAAGTCAGTGTCTTAGGATTTCTTTGGACTTAAGGAAGATGAGAGATACATTTAAACTAATTATCTTAACATTTAGGATATTTTGTCACTTTATTAGTTGTTTAAATTTTAAGTTTGTGCATTATTATTATGTTATCTTATTATATATTTTTGTTTAGTGTTTTCTTGTTTCAAGCTTTATTTTTAATCATTTAGACAAGGTTTAATTTAAGTTTGGGGGCATGAACAATACATTATGGGAAGTGGTAAGAAAAGATGAAATAAGGATATGCAGGTATGATCGTAAATTTTGATTTTTGAAGTATTAAAGGAGGAAACCATACAAGTATATTTCTTTTTTTTCATTTATTATTTCAATGTGTTTAAATAGTATAGATTAGGTTATATAAAGTAATATGTAATAAATAAGTAATTCATTTGCAAAGTTCATGTCTTTAATTGAGGATGAGTAAGAATACAAGTGTCTAGGTGATATGAAACTGAAGAGAGTGTTATAAAAATTTTTGAAAAAAATATGAAATGTAGCAAACAATGGTATTATTTCAGGATTAGAAACCTAGAGTTAGGGAAGACCATAAACTTGAAACAAAAGCAAAAAAAAATACTACAATACTTCTTTTGGAAAAAGTTTGATCTATAAAAAGTATGAAACTTACTTGAGTATAAATAGTAAATAAATACTTAGTACTATGACAGGAAAAATGGCATGTTTAAGGAAAAAGTTGGAGTAAAAACTTGTTTGATAAAATGAAAGTAAGAAGTGCTAACAAAAGTTTTAAAAAATAGAAAATAGGGAGTCCCACAGGTTTTACTGAAAAAAAGGAGCAAAGAATTTGATGGTTGGAAAAAAATAGAAAAAACAGAATCTATAGTAAAAGAAGCTGGGACCGTGCAACTAAAATATATGAGGAGAAAAAAAAGATAGATAAAAAAATATTGAAAAGAAAGGCAGAAATTTGATTACAATTCTTCAAATAAAATATTTAGCTCAAGTACAAGTAGCTTAGTTGAGTTTTCTTTCCAACGATATTATGTCCTATGAACTCCTGGCGTACTAAAGTCTGCAAAACTACATTTTATTTACGAAAGTGAATTATATGTGTCGTTAATGATACATGTTTTTGAAATTAAGTTTTTGCAATGAAAAGCTTTTTAGTGGATTTTTAACTTGAACTTATTTGAATTAAAAGATACTCTATGAATGATGTAAAATAAAGGAAACAATGGAGTGTTTTCGAGAGAAAAGAAGGATAAAATACCTAAATAAATGATTGAAAATTCAGCAAGGATGCTTGACACTATGGGAAATGACTAGACAGCGTAGACAAGGCATGGAGAAGCAATAAGAGAAGAAAAACGAGATAGTACTGCTGACACAGTGGCGGTGCCATGGGCACAAAGTGTGGAAAATGCATACAAATAGGCTGACGCGGTTACGGCACCGTGGCTTTAAACAGACAACACTAGATCACTAATGGACATCGACGAGATGTAGAAAATAGAAGTTTTAGTGTTCTATTTCATTTGAAATTGTCTATTAGGGTTTCTAATTATTTTCTAAAGTGTCTTACGAGTATAAATAGGTATTAGAACATGGTAAACTCACACATAACCACCAATTGTCATTAAGAACCACTAATTATCATAGTTTAACCTAGTTTCATTTATTCTAGAGTATAAAGAAAAATTTAGAGGAGAAGACATTGAAGACTCACGTATGGTTATTCGGTATTGTTTTCTTGAATTAATTGAAGATATTTCGCTTAATCATTGATAGAATTGAATTCCATTATGTGTATGTTCAATGCAATGATGTGTAAGAAGTTGATTAACTTTAGGGATATATGGATCCTATGGTATGAATGCTATATAAAGTAGTTATGAATGGTTTATAAAGTTAAAAAGCGTAGTGGTCACAATTTGTATTGATTGTAGACGTAATGCTACGAACATCATGATCAAGTGTTTGTTGATTAGAGGTTTTAGGAGTTACCATGGACATTGGTGCTTTTAAGCCGGATATGGACGATACAACCATAAAATATATAACATTGATAAATAGTTATTGATAAGGGAGTCACTGATAGTAGACTTAACTAATTATGAATCTAAAGATTTAGAACTTATGTTATTCACACTAATAGGTGGAATTCTAGTTTATACATCAGAACCTTTCCATCACGATAGTTGGTTGAAGTGGATTTGAAGAAAATATGTCTATTCTAATTAAGCATTGCACACACATAATGAAGATTAAATGATTAAGTTAAAAATCATTATCTAGGTGAAGTTGTGAAATAAGATCTTTTTAATATAAGAGTACAAGTTATTTATATTGTTTTGTTTAAATAGAATAGTTTAGTTAAAACCAATTAAAAATGGATTTTCTTATTAATAAAGTGAATTTAACTATGTACAGTGTATGATATACACCTTTCCTTGAGGACGATATCCATAATCAATGTAAGTTGATTACATTATTACAACAATCGAGCATTATACTTGCAGCCATAATCAGGCTCAACACATCCAAAATCGAAAATTTTAGGTTGAATGCGACTAGGTTTAGGTGAGAATCACTTAAATACTATGAGATTGAACTTAGGATGGTTTAATGTTGGCATGAAGTTAAAATTTTGGTGAACGATTGCAACCGTTTATTATGTGAATGAGTTGGTTTTCAGTGGCAATTTAGGGTTTTTATCTTAAAAATAAAAAATCTTACCCAGAGATTCTGCGATTTATTGGAGCCGCTTGGAAATCTCTAGGTGAGTCGGTAGGTTATAAGATGCAGTGACCCATCAATTTGAGCAGCTATTCCTATCTAAAGAAAAATTGCTGGGGACTCGCTAGACTTTAAATTTCACTTAATTTGCTATATGTTGCTATTGATTTTGCCAGCGATTCCCAGAGTTATACCAATTCGATGGAGAATCGCCAGCCTCATGTTACTTTTTTTTGGAATTTATTCCATGATTAACTTATATATCATTCAAAAAAACATAGGGTAAGGTACAATTGACTGAAATTTTGAAAGTTTGATTAGGATATGTAACTAAATAAATAATTTTACTAAATAATTAAAAAAAAAAACATACAATTAACCAAGTGAGTAATGCAACTTGCATAAAGGCCATGTAAGCAAAACAAATCGATCGCTCCATTTTAACTGAAAATACCGTGGTGTTTAAAAATTCCAAAAGTATTTCCAACACAAAAGTCAAAACGTGAGAGAATAAAAACATACTAAACAAAACTAAACTAGACTAAATCCTTAATAAAATTAAATAAACATAAAATATGGGTTGCCTCTTATAGTTTAACCACTAATTACTTAAGCTGGTGATTAATGTTAACTCGAATCCTAATTAACCCAAGTTAGGCTCATGGATAAGTTTGGCGTACCTTGATTAGATTATGCGTAGGTTTGTGTGATGATAAGTGATTGTATGGAATGTTTGGTGAGTTTATAGTTATTTGGAACTAATACAAGCCTTTAATTGGAAAAAAAAATTGTTAGTGTTTTGATCGATTGTTTGATTGTCAATATGGTTATTTAGATTTTGTGTTAGCACATGACTCACCCAAAGCAAGTTTCACGTGCTCAAATCAGAAAATCAACTTTAGGCGATTTGGATGAAGATATGAAGTTGCAACATAACGCAAAAGTCGGTTGCAACTAGATCTCTGAATCAATTTTTTACGGATTTGATCTTATCTATAACCAACTTATATCAAATGAAAGTTGGAGATGCGGTTCAGAGAATTATCACCACGTGTTTAATGTGTAAGGACATGGTTATTTAAAAATGAGGATTGGGAAGATCTTTAGCATGTTGTTAACATATGTTGCTAAGATTTTGTGTCTTTCATCAATTTATATATTATGTCAAAGTTGATAGAGTTTGTATCCCTGTTTACTTTGTATGTGAATGTGTTATTCGCTGCATCAAAATGTAAACGCTAAGTGGACTTTGGTATTCTAGTAAAGAGGATCCTCACTGTGCAAGTGGGAGACTTGTATTCCATCTAGTGGAGCTCAATACACAAGTGAAAGCTTGGGTATTTCAGTGAGGGGGAGCCTCACCATGCAAGTAGCGAAGAGACTTGCGTAAAGTCCATTGTGAAGGTGAAGAATAGTGTTGCAAGCCTAGTGAGGGACCACTGATTCGGGTGTTGCATAAATCTGTAACTCTTTTATCTTAGTGGATATTACATCTAGGCTTGGCCCCGCAGATGTAGGTCATGGACTGAGCTGCGTGAACAAGTTCTCTAGTGATCTTGTTTGATTTATTTGTCTATATACTTTATTATTAAGTGCTTTCATTGATTATTGTTTCCTTGTTACATTCACATTAGTATTAGGTTGTAACCGCCATTAGTAATTTCAATTCATATCCAAGCGGGCATTGCGAAGTCTTTGTTTACAGTGAAAAGTGAGATCAATGCTAACCAATGTCTCAGGGAAACCAATAAGAACATCCCGAGGGTGTCTCAAATACGAGGTCACTATTGCTCACCAATACAAACTACATGTATTAGAAAGCATGCATGGAAGGATGCATCTTGTCTATTGATGTCAAAGCCTTGAGAGTGTTTCAAAACGAATATGCACTGCATCTTAAATGGAGAGAAGCTAAAGAGGAGCTTATTGAATGGAAAGTCAAGTTGGGGCATGCAAAGTTAGGGGGGGTGTAGTAGGACTTTGCCTTTGTCCTTTGTAATGGAAAATAGTACAAACTCCTATTTATTTTGAATAAAGTTATTTTTTCTAATTTTATTTAAATAATCATAAAAAGAGAGAGAAAGTACCATTGCCTTATTTATTGCTTTAAATTTGTTGTGCATAATAGATTTTTATCTATTTGTTCACTATTTATTTGTTAGTATCTCAACAAATAAGTGTTTGGATGGTGAGTGATTTAAGGATATAGGTAGCATCATTAGTGCTCATCACCAGAGAATTGTTCTCTCTTGTTTGTTTATTACAACAAGGTAATCTTGTAGTTGCAACAAATGGTGTCGAAACCGATCCATCTAAGTCTCAAAAACAAAGAAGAAAATTGCTAGAACCATTATTGCTGCCATACCCTGTGTGCCAGATTCTTCTACTCCAACCTTTAATTCTAATCTTCATGAAAGTGACTCTATGGACCTGGGGGACAAACAAGAGAAGGAAGTCATGCTTGCCGATCACGTGTCGTGCGTGCCAAATATAACCCGCAATCGAGTTACGGACCACAAGGGTGTAGTAGCGGTAAATACAGGGTCGAATCCACATGACTTGAGTTTTACTCCAAGTTAACTAAAAATGGGGGGTTTTCAGAAAGTTTAATGAAATAATTAACTAATCTAACACAAATAAAAAAATTCGCAAAAATAAAATAAATGAGAAGAAATCACCTAAGTCTACGGATCCACAAGCAAGAATCAAGATTCAATGGCATTTAATGGTCCTCAATCATTCCAAGAAGTTATTAATTTAATTTATCCAAGATTAGCTATGGAAAATCGACGTCCGCCTGAAATTCCTCATTCCCCTAATTTTGATAGCCAGGACGTCCGCCAATAACTACTTCCCTAATTAATGTATAACCCTAGACATCCGCCCATCGGGTTTAACACACTAACCGCATTAATATGGATCTGTGGGAACACTAATTCTAAATAATTGTTTCCGATTTAACCTAGATTCAATTGTTGCACACTCAAGAACCGAAAGGGTTTGACGGCAAACGGGTGAGTGTTTGTTAATTTATTGGTCCAAAAGCACAATTACACGGATACTAATAGTCCAAATAACTATAGATTGTCAACCTAAAAGCATGCGCTGGCCAAATACATACCCTAGATCTAAATCATAATCATTAAAATCAACAACAATGAAATATGAGAAATTAAACTAAATTAAATAATAAAATAAATGATCTCACATAGTATGCCATGAATCCATGATCTTGACTTTCTTCCCCTTCGACCTATGCAAGGAGTTGATTAGCCAGATATCATCATCGAAGAAAGTCGATGCTAAAATAATAATAGTCGGTGATCCCAATAACAAAACATAAGTTCATAATATATAAAACTACTAATAATTGGTCTCGAGAGGTGAGAGAAACTAAATTTAGGGGTTGGGGACGTCACTCGTGCGCCGAGGAGCATCGTAGGGCTGTTTTTGGCTTGAAAATAGGTATCCGCCACGTGTCGCAGCGCGATTGGTCTGTTTCCTGCCACTCTGATGACGTGGCCGCTTTGTATTGGACGAGACAGCATGCGATGACGCATTGGTGGCCAACTGGATGAAGACACGTGGCGCATGAGGCGGAGTGAAGAATCGCGTGAATCATGCGAAGATCTGGGAGCTTGGGCGATGTGCATCCCGAGGCAGATCGATGGAGGCTGTGCGAGGAGAACGCTGTTGGTTTGTGACGTGGCAGCTTACGCTGATTTGGCGGTGTCTGATAGGTGGAGCTGGCGCCTTACTTGCCAGCTGGTGTGGTGACGTGGTGACGTGGTGAACGAGCATGATGTGGCGTTTGCTGATTGGAGGAAAGAGAATGGGTGACGTTCTTGAAGAGGGTGAGAACGCCACGTGCTTGGAGACGGTGACGTGCTTGGTTGAAATACGCTGTCTCCTATTCTACCCACCGCGCAACGCGTAACTCGAGGCAAACTGTCCGACATCTGATCACTACAAGTAAATTCTCCATTTTGAGTATTTTTCCGCCATTAATTCAACCGCAGACTCTGTTTCACCTAAAAATGACTTAAAAATATAATTAAATATATATTTTAGATACTTTGTATAATTAAATATACTAAAATAAACTACTAAATATATATAAATATTGATTTATCAAATACCCCAAACTTAAGACTTTGCATGTCTCGAGCAAAGGCGTAAATGACAACACAAACTAAACTAGACTCCTAATATAATAATGCACTGACTCAACTAATCATATACCCGACCCAAATTCATGGAGTTCCTTTGGTTTACATAGCCACCAAATTAACAAGTAATTCAGAAAATTTCAGAGTTATGATATGTCAAGATTCGCAACTCAAACACAATTAAGATCACATTTTAAAGACATAGATCCGGTCAAGACAAAGGCCATCCACTACTCACGAGTTTTCTTGGTATATACATTCAAGCACGGAAGTTTAAATTCTCACTTAATAAAGTGAAAGCACTCGAACTAAATCTTTTATCTGAGGAGTATTCACAACTTCCACCTTTATTCATCTTATTTTTATTTTATTTTTTTCACATTTTTTTCTTCTCCAAATCTTTTTTTTCAATTAATATGATCCCTGCTACATTTCCTGTGGACCGCTTTTCTCACTTTTTCCACCACAAGATTCCTTTCTCCATTTCCTTGTGGAAACTTGTGGGACTCTCTATTTTATTATTTTTTATTATTATTTTTTTTTAGAAAAGCTCCTGTTAGCCCTTCTTACTTTCACTATAATCAAGCAAATCCCTCAATGTGGGTTAAAATAATACCGCTTGCACAAATTTGACCATCTACTCATTTCGTTATCTAGCACAACGTTTAACCATCATCTAAGTCCTTAATCATGAAATCATAAAAATGCAGAGCTACGAACTCGATTTAGTGTTTCTCCTAGTTTTCTCTAAGTTTCGAATCAAAAAGGCAACTATAATGTACTCATCCACAACCAAAGGCATGAACAAAGTTTCGGGTGACTCTAAATAACTAATAAATATATATATATATACTAAATACATATATATGCATGAAAGTGTATCAAATCCTAATGAAATGAGAAAGGAATATGAAAGGACAAGAAATGAAAGAAATGGAAGAAATGATATAAAACACCACCATTACCATCCGATATCCGCATATAACCGCATAAAAAAATAACAAATGATCTCACCTGCGGTCTTTCACAAAAGAATCCATCCAAAATAATCCACAATCCCTAATACACCCCCAAACTTATTCTGAACCTTGTCCTCAAGGTTCAAAGCAAGTCAAGAGGTCCACGAATATAAAACAAACAAAATGGTGAAAGAATATGATAAATATAAGATGAAGGAAATGATACAAATTCATGCAAAATAACAAAAAAATACGAAGATAAATAAACTAAATGATACTTATCAAAGTTTGGGCTACCTCCCAAAAGCGCTTTTGATTTAAGTCGTTGGCTCGACTTGGTCTGATTCTATCAATCATTATAGACTGGCGTTGCAAGTGAGACGACCTCCACATTATTGCTCGGGAAGTCTTCATAGAAGATCTTCAATCTGTGGCCGTTCACCTTAAACACATTACCAATCTCCAAACTCTGAATCTCTACTGCTCCGTGATCATACACCGCAGTCACAACATATGGTCCTGTCCACCTCGATCTCACCTTACCTGCAAAAATCTTAAGACGTGACTGAAATAAAATCATTTTTTGACCAACACGGAAAGATTTCCTAGTGAGATAGCTATCATGGAACGCTTTCATTTTTTCTTTATAAATCCGCGCATTTTCAAACGCGTCGTTCCTGATTTCCTCCAATTCTTGGAGAGTGAGCTTTCTCTATTTTCCTGCTTCATCGAGCTTCATATTAAGCTGTTTCACAGCCCAGTAGGATTTATGCTCGAGCTCGACTGGCAGGTGGAAAGCTTTACCAAACACAAGGCGATATGGGGACATCCCCATTGGCCTTTTAAACGCCGTTCAGTAGGCCCAAACTGCATCATCAAGACGTGAACTCCAATCTTTACGAGTAAGATTCACCGTCTTTTCCAAGATTAATTTGATCTCCCTATTAGAGACCTCTGCCTGGCCACTCGTTTTGGGATGATACGCTGTAGACGTTCGATGAGTGACATTGTACCTCCTCAGAAGATTTTCAACCGTACGGTTGCAGAAGTTAGTGCCTCTATAACTGATCAGGGCACGTGGGGTACCAAATGCTGTGAAAATCCTCGATTTGAGGAATTCACATACCACTTTAAAGTCGTCAGTGCACGTAGCCTTATCTTCCACCCACTTAGACACGTAGTCCACTGCCAAGTGTATGTAAACATTACCAAATGACACTGGAAACGGTCCCATAAAGTCTATACCCCAAACATCAAATATATCACAAATATGAATCTGGGTAAGTGGCATTTGGTCCCGATGACTAAGGTTACCAGTTTTCTGACAGTTAGGACAAGTCTTGTAAAACATGTATGAATCATGGAAAATGGTGGGCCAGTAAAACCCACTCTCAAGAACTTTCCTAGCTGTCCGACGGGGATCGAAGTGGCCACCGCAGTCATAAGTATAACAAAAAGCCAATATGGAGTGACTATCAGTCTAAGGAACATAACGCTTGATAACCTGGTCGGAGCAAAATTTCCATAAGTACGGGTCATCCCATACATAGTACTTAGCATTTGTCCTTACTTTATTCTTCTGAGCCTTCGAAAGGTGAGGATATAGCTCACCCGAAGTGATATAGTTCACCAAATTGGCGTACCAGGGGAGATCTTCCATAACGGCATAGATGTACTCATCAGAGAAATCATCCATAAGAGGGATAGGACTCTCACCATTCTTAATTCTGCTGAGATGGTCTGCGACTAGATTATCTGCACCACTTTTATTTTTGATTGTGAGTCAAACTCCTGTAGTAGGAGTATCCATCTAATGAGCCTAGGTTTGGCATCCATTTTACTCATCAGGTACTTCATGGCAGCATGATCAGAGTAAATGATAACCTTGGTTCCCAAAAGATAAGGCCAAAACTTCTCAAGTGCAAAGATAACGACAAGGAGCTCCTTCTCAGTAGTGGTGTAGTTCATCTGAGCCGCGTCTAAAGTTCGAGAATCATAGTAAATGACATGTGAAGCTCTCCCGACTCTCTGTCCTAAGACTGCCCACTGCAAAATCACTAGCATCACACATAATTTCAAATGGAAGCTCCCAATTAGAAGCCTGAATCACTAGTGTGCTAGTAAGTGAGTTTTTCAGTGCATCAAATGCACTCTTACATGCCTTATCAAACTCAAAAGGTACGTCCTTTTGAAGTAGACGGCATAGGGGTTATGCGATTTTTGAAAAGTCCTTGATGAAACTACGGTAAAAACCAGCGTGTCCAAGGAAAGATCTAATCTCCTGCACATTCGTAAGGTAGGGAAGTTTCTTGATAACATCAATTTTAGCTTGGTCTACCTCTACGCCTCTGGCTGAGACAATGTGTCCCAAAATAAGACCTTGGTCCACCATAAAATGACATTTTTCATAGTTCAGAACTAGGTTCTTCTCGATACACCTGCTAAGTACTTTTGTCAAATTACTGAGACAACTATCGAATGAATCACCGTAAATAGTAAAGTCATCCATGAAGACCTCAATGAAATGTTCAACAAAATCTGAAAAGATACTCACCATGCACCTTTGAAAGGTGGCAGGTGCATTGCAAAACCCAAAGGGAATGCGCCGATAGGCAAAAGTACCAAATGGATAGGTGAAGGTTGTCTTTTCCTGGTCTTCAGGAGCTACCGGTATTTGATGAAAACCAGAATAATCGTCAAGACAACAGTAATGAGAACGACTGGCTAGTCTCTCCAACATCTGATTAATGAATGGTAGGGGGAAGTGACGAAGCATTTAACTTCCTGTAGTCAATGCATACCCGCCATCCATTTTGAATACGGGTTGGAACCAACTCGCCATGTGAATTGGTGACTACTGTGACTCTTGTTTTCTTGGGAACCACCTAGATATGGCTTACCCATTTACTATCTGAGATGGGGTAAATCATGCCAGCATCAAGGAGCTTCAGTATCTCCTTATTCACGACATCCATCATGAGCGAATTGAGCCTCTTCTATGCTTCTCTCGTAGGTTTTGAACCTTCTTCTATATATATATATATATATATATATATATATGTATGCATGCAAGTGGAAGGGCTCAAACCTTTGATATTTGCTATGGTCCACCCAATAACCTATTTAAACTCCCAGTGTACTCGAAGAAAGCCTCTCTTCTTCCAAATGTGTAAGTTGGCTGAGATGATCATAGGGAGTGTGTCATTCTCACCCAAAAACATGTACTTTTGGTGCTCAGGTAATGGCTTCAGCTTAAGTGTGGGAGCTTTAACCAATGAGGGAGAAAGTTCGGAGTCAAAAGTAGGTAACTCCAAATAATAGACACTTGGGGGCAGGGGTTGGAATGAATCCAACTCGAAAACAACATCCTCGACATCAGTATCGAAGGTTAGAACACTCTCGTGGATTTGAGTAGTGTCGAGATGATGCTCTAACACTACTTTAACTTCATCATCGCCACTCGTGAGCAAGGTCTGCTCAACGAGTGGATCTACACAGTCCATGGTACACACCATAGACTACACATCAGTGGGGTATCGCATCGCGTCATAGATGTTAAACTTGATGACTTCACCGTCAAACTCCATGGTAAGAGATCCATCATCAACATCTATCTTCGTCTTCGCTGTTTTCAAATATGGACGTCCAAGGAGTACTGATGAAGCTTGTTCTGACACTCGCACCGACTATTTAGATTGTACTAACGCAGGCAGTGGTACTGGAGACTCTTACTGTGGTTGTTGCACCAATAGTAGTGTAGACAGAGACATTGATTGCTACAATTAAGACGACGACTGCTACACCAGCACAGACATACGTATTTGATAATTTGGTGATATTAGAGGTCAACTTGATGAGGGAGTTCATCAAATTTAATCCCAGATATTTCCATGGAGGTAGTGACCCAAAGGCTGCCGAGAAATCGTTTACCGTGCATCAGAGACTACACAAGCTATTGTACTTTCACGAAAGCATACATGCCTGGATATTGGAGCATATGTTGAGAGGAGATGCTTCCATGTGGCGGACATCATACACAGACAGTCTTCCATACCCGACCACGTGAGCTGACTTTCGAAAGTTCTTCACGGATTATTACATTCTGATTGAGATATAGTTGAGGCTAAGCAAGCAATTTCTAGATTTGAAACAGGCCAGCTGATAAGTGATATAGTACATAGATAGGTACTGGTACTTATTACAGTTTGCCAAAGATGACGTGGGTATCGAGAGACTATATATTTATTACTTTGTTCGAAGATTGATTGAGGATATAGCCAGAGCCATTGTTTCCATTAGAGCCCAAACACTACAGAAGATGTATGATTGAGCACATACTTAGGAGACACATCAGATGTTGAGGGGTGACATGCATTCATCCATTGAGTCGAAGAGGCAAGTGGGACAAAGTTATGGGCAGAAGAGACAAAGATATTAGGATGGCAAAGAGGAACAACATTACAGACAAAGCCGTAGGGACAATGATTGGACAGCCAGAGCTTATGCTATGCCAGCACTACCAGCACCATCATAGAGACCGACTCAGGGGTCAGGGAGTCAGCAAACAGGACCAAGATGGAGGACCACATATCAGCGATGTGGGCAGGTGGATTATGTCATGAGGGACTGTCCATAGAGATCGTTGACACCAGCAACAGTGACACCGTTGCAGACTCGAGAGCCGATGCACGTGCTGACTGAGCCAGGTTGGGAGACGTTCTAACAGCTGGTTCATGGTATGTGATTGAAAATTTTATATAATTGCAGTTGAACTTCATGCATGCATGTTCGACTATGGTATGTTATAGTAGCTCATGGTATTATATGAGATTGTCATGGTATGTTGTGGTTGTTATGTCTATTATGTTGTGATACATGATAGGAGAGGTCGAGAGTTACAGGGAGATAGGTAATTGGTTTAGGGTAACTTGGGCATGGAATCGAGCTAAGAGTAGATTGCGGAGGTGTCAGAGAGCGTAACGGGTAATAATCACCTTGACGGCATGAGCCTATATCTCAGTGCAACACTAAGTCCCCTATAATGGGTAAGAAGTTAGAGGGGTGTCCAAAGGACTGTAAATTTGTACTATTAGGGTATGAGACGTGGTCGTATGGGGATAGGTTATGTGAACCACATGTTCCTCGAGATCCGAGTTTCGAGGACTAAATTTCGTATGGATGGGAAGAATTGTTATAACCCAAATTAATTATACTAGGATTAGCATTAATCATAGGGATTAACGGTCATAATTCAGGCATTACAGGGACAATTTGGTTGACTCGGACACGATAATCAAGGGTAAATGTTATATATGGCTCATGGTTGCCAATAATGCGGTGTTTAAAATCATTATATTATTGTATTGCATTTCATGTGTATACATTGCTAGCGAGAAAATTGGTGTGAAGGATTGGTACATTGGGATGCGTATTGACGTAGGTATGATGTAGAAGTTACCATGGGATGTTAGACTAATCTAAACAATAGTATATGGCGTCTAATTAAAACTATAGCCTAAGTTAGTTCATTCAACAAAGTAAATTATGGCATTCCTCCAGATACGTGTTGGGGTGTCCGGCATCGGGTAACAGGTAATTAGAGGTTAGTGTGACCGCAAATATTTAAATATATGAATAAACACACTAACCATATGTAATTATGTGCTTAGGTGAATTAATTCGATTTAAGATAAATTAACGTCCTATAGTTGGATAGGAATTAATTGAACATTTGATCAAACTAGTAATGATCCTAAAATACATAAAATAAGGCAAGATGAGTGGCTTTGGACAAGTGGTTTCATGTGGGACGAGTAGCATTGAGGGAAGACACATGTCCTAGCAATTAACTAATAGTAAATCAAAGATTTGGCAAGTTAATCCACTTACTAATATAAGTATATTAGGCCTATAATTAATGGACAAGTTCAACATATACATTTGACCTGAAAAATCAGAGGAATCGAGGAGGGTATTGGCTGAGAAATTCAGGGAGATCAAGGAGAGTTGGAGATCAAATCAACGTGTCGTTAATCCAAGGTTGAAACCAATTATGATTTTTGGTCATTTTCAAAGGGTAAATGGTTGAGTCTTTGAAATCAGTATATATATTTGGATTCCTCATTTTAAATTAATAATCAAGATGTCAAAAAGTTCTAAATTTGGCTTTGAAATCAAAGAGGTATAAATTTTTGAAGTTGAAAGACAAAAATTGAAATTCTACCTTTATATCATAAACCAGCCTCTGTAATTTGGTCATAACTTCCTCATTTTAAATCAAAATGAACCCAATGTGATGGCATTTGAAAGCTAACTCAAAGGGAAACAACTTTGTCATACTTTAAATTTTGTAATTTGAATGTTTACATGTCCAAAAGTGCTTTGCAAATAGGTGATTAAATGCGTTACGCGATTTTTGAAATTAAAATCTTAAAAGGCATAACTCCCTAATTACTTATCAAAATGAACTGATCTTTTAGTATAGTTTTATTGGGTATGTTAGCTACCTTACAAAAATCACTATTTTTTATACTATAGATTTAGAAAAATAAATTTTCTAATCTTCTTGTAGAATTAGGTTCCAATTTGAGCCATTTTTGGTGAAATTACGATATCTCTTTCATTTTAAATAGGAATTTCAAAAACCAAACCTTTTTGAAAGCTAATATATAGACCAAAAACTTTGTACCAGGGGTTGATTTTAAGATTTAGACAATTGCATGCATGTGCTCCGATATAGGACTAAAATTTGAATTTTTTTTATTCTTAAGAGGTTGTTTAGGGTAAAGGTTCCTAAACCAATTTGACCTGATCCAAACCCGATTTATTTGAATTAATTTGATACTATTGGCCTATGGAATTGAAGTCGTGTATGAAGTACACTTTCGGGGCCAGTTTAGGGGCTTCATGGGTGAAGATTCGGCATTTTTGAAGTGCGTAAACCCATTGGAATGCCTCATAAAATTCATGGTTTTGTTTTATCGACAGTGGGTTATATGTGTGACTATTGGTGGGCACACATATGTTTTCACTCTAATTCGATTGCTTATATAATGGTTGTGGCTATATTACTTATACGGGTTTGCTTGTTTTTAGTGCTCGTGTTGACGGCAGTAGAATGTATCTACGACAGTTGGGAGAGATGTAAGATATTCCCTTGACTTGAAATAGCATTTGCAAGGGTTCATCAGTTTACCATAGTTAAGGTTTGGTAATTGTAAACCTGCAAGTATATACATGGTTTCTATCATGTTTTATCGATTACTGGCTGATTTAGGTCTGGATTTTCTCGGATTATTTGCATGTTTATTTATTCATTGTTGCTTTATTTCCGATCCTTCTTTATTGGTATGTGTTGTTACATTTATTTGCTACTATTTTTGCTTGTCGCATGTCGCCTACATTAAGGGGAATATAACTTACTATTGTCAGATGTTATATTCGCATGTCTCAAAGTTTACCAGGTTTTATTTCATAAATATTATGTTGACTTCTCTTGGGATTTTACTCACTGGACTCGTCACTGTATTTTTTAAGTAATCGAGTGTAGATCCTTTGACAAGCAATGGCAAGGGCAAGGAGGTATTGGGCAACTACTAATGAGTTAGTGATTCCAACTCGTGATTGTTTACAATATGTATGTATTTACTTTTCATTGGGTTTTCGGGACTGTAGAACACTGAATACATATTTATGCATCTTTTGTTGTACTTGTTTCGCCTTTGATATATACATGGTATCTTTTTGCTGGGTTTTCCACTACTTATGATTGTTAAATATTGCATAATTTATTCACTTAAACACTTACACTGTAAAATTATATTAATACTTGATAAACTGATTAACCGGCTAATTTAAATCGTTAATATTTTTATAATGATAAATTAGCTAAGTTAAAGTTTAATGTAAAATGAGTAAGCAACTAGTTAGATCTTGGGGCATCGTATATAAGCTTGCCATGACATGGCAAGGCTTATTGGCATATGATGTGATGTAGCGGGTCCTATGGCAGCCTCGAAGTTTGAGGCCACCACATATAGTGTAAATGCACTAAAACCTAAGGATGTAGAAATTAAGTATCTTAAACTGGAGGCTTTTCCTTCTTCATTAAAAGGTCGAGCTCAAGATTGGCTTTTTTATCTCCCTCCAAATTCTATAACCACTTGGTCCAAAATGTTACTGGTTTTTATAGATAAATATGTCCCAGCATGCAAAATTAGTTTAAAAAGACAAAGAATTTGTAATGCTAGGATGGAAACTGAGGAGACTTTTGGTGAGTTTTGGGATAGGTATTAAAGATTGATATCATTATGTCCACGACATGGATTTATAGAAAGAGTTTTAGTAAAAAATTTATTTAAAGGATTAGACCATCAAGAACGAAGATTTTTAGAAACAGTATGTGGAGGATATTTATTCAAACTAACACAAACTTTAGCGATAGAAGCTATTAATGAAATGGCTAAACAATTTAAGCAATATGGTGAAAGTAATAGACCCATAAATGAGGTACTTTGTAAAGAGAAGAAAAGAAAATTAAACACATTAGATGATGCAATTGATGAATTAAAAAGCATGATTAAGCTATTATTAAAAGACAAATCAATTCAAGTGAAACCTTGTACTTTTTGTATTAGTAATAATAATAATAATAATCTTGATAATGAATGCTCTTTAATGCAAGAAGACAAATTGAAGAAGCTAATGTGATGATGAATAATTAAGGTGGATTTACTAAACCTAATTATAACTTGAATGACTATACAAATTGTCTACAACCAAATATAGGAAATAGTTTAAATAATATGAGTTATCAAGGGTTTAGGTCACCACATAGATTAGAGAACCATTCTATTAGAAAACTCAAACATGGGGCAAGATCAAATAATTCGAGTCTTACAAGGTGATATGAATGAATTAAAAAATCAATTAAGCCAAATGAACCAACAACTTAATACATTCATTAATGAAACTAAAACACCTACTCAAGTTGTTCTTACTAGCTAAGCACAAGTTAATGCTTTATGTAGTGATAAGGAGAACGACACACAAATACTTGAAAAGATACCTACAAAGGGTATAAAAAAAAATTACAGAAAAACATTGAAGAAGAAGAAGAAATGATGGCTAATGTCATTCCTACTAGAGAATGGATTGTTGAACAATCGTAATATATAAATTTTCCTGGAAGGCTATACCCATGGGATTTAGCTAGAGTTGAGGCCTATGAAAAATGTTTACGAAATTCTAAAATAGTCAATGAATAGAAAGATGAAAATATTCTTGAAAATTTGAATGAAGATATGTAATCAAATTCTACCATTCCACAACGATTAGCAGATGCTAGGAAGGAAGGAAGTAATGAAGACATACTTGGAGCATCTAAGAAAATAGAAACCAATAAACCATAAATGGAATCAATTAAGCAAATTTCAGACTATGATGATGTTTTAAAAGAATTCTCTAAATCTAAGAATAAATTTTTAGAAGAATATAAAGAAAACTTGTGATAAAAGGTGTCTATTTTGATTAAAAAGAAAATACCTGAGAAATGTTTTAATCTATGAATGTTTGGAATACCTATTACTATATGAACTTCTTCTGTAGACCATGCTATATGTGATCTTGAAGCATCAATTAATGTGATGTCCCTTAAACTTTATGAATCATTGAAAATAGGCTCGTTAACTAATATACCTATTAATCTTACTTTGGCTGATAACACAAAAGTTAAATCTTATGGTTAATTAGAAGTTGTTTTAGTAAAAGTAGATGACTTAGTACTCTGTGGCGTCCCCGCACCTCGAGGCCGCCTTGTGGTGTCGTCATGTGGTGCGCTCCTCGCTCAGTATACCTAGCAACAAGTGTCCGACAACTGCCCGTCCATCTCATGTCTTGATATTCGTGTAAATGTATGTGATATAAGTTTAGTTAATTAGTTATTCATATTTTTCTTAAGTTTTCCTTAAGTTGAACTGTTTGTAGATTATTCAAGTTCTAGTTGTGCTAAGGGTTTGTATTTTATAGAGTTGCATGTAGATAAACAATATTTTACAGCCGAAGTTTTAAATTAAACATAAACATGTATTTTCATTACTGCTTAGGTTTTATAGAGCAACAATCCTACTGTGAAAAACCCAGAATAGAGCACACTGTAAATATAAGGCCACAAAAGTAAATATATACAAGTACACAGTCTCACCAGTCTCCCATACATCCAAAATATAGCAATATACTATAATAAACTCCTACGAGTAGTGTGCCAAATAGTGGGCGAGCTCGGAGATAGTCACCAAGAATCTCCTTACCCTTACTCCTAGAATGATCTGCACTTAACAATCACAACAAAAACAAATGATGAGTCCAGTAAGTGAAATCCCATGGAAATTCACTGAGAATTCATATGATAAAGTAAAGGAAATCCAATAAATACTGCTAATTAAACATGCGGAACATAAACAGTCAACTGAAGATGGATACCCTTCTAAGATCGCACCCATGGGTGCACCCAAGTGGCCCATCACTTGGTCCTCTCGGTGGCCAGCGTAGACCCATGACGCACCGATACATGTTCCGATAAAGAAGTTCATGTCGTTATTCACCGAGGACTTCTGAAACACAATTTATGGTCTAGTGTTCCTTTGACACACACCAGAATATCCAGCAGGAGTAAACTCAATCAACCGTTCAAACTATGACATAAACATAGATAACGAAAGTAGATAAGGAATATAATCATGAATAAACATAACATGATAAAATAAGATGTTAATGAAAGCAGTAAATCCTCAAGTAATTTTCTTGTGGGTTTTACAAACCTAAAAACGCTCTCTGATATCCTCGGACTCCCGAATCCGACCCGACTAGCTCCCTGATATCGAGCTATGGTCCCCTAAGTCCCTAAAGTCTAATTTTATATGTTTAGAAAGATTCTAGTTTGATTTGTATTGTATTGAGTTGAAAATCAAAAAATCAGCCCATTAAATTCAATTTTCACTTGTCATTAGTGCGCTGATGGTCTTATCTAGCGCGCTAAGGAGAGTTAGCGCACCAAGGGATATGTCTAGCGTGCTACTATTCTTCATTTTGATAAATAGTTAGGTGCCCAAATCGGTTAGCGCGCTAGCCAGCCAGGTTGGCGCAGTAATTGCGCTTTGTGACAAAATTCTCAACTCGACAATTTTATCCCCAACTCCCTAATTAAATAACCAAACTCTACAAACCGATTCTCCGCTCCATAGTGACTCCAAAACATCATCCAAAAAAATAGAATAACAATAATTGATCAAATTCATCGATTTTATGGAATAACTAGTTTTTTTCCAAAATTTACTAAAACCTCAATTTATATCATAACATGTTTGTAATTCTCCAAGGAGATGGTAATTATAATTGTAATTCATTAATAATTCATCAAAGTCAATGACCTAATCATCAATTATCAAATTTAGACCAAAACACAAAATTTAGCAAATTTTCATATGTAGGAGTGGAAGAAGATGATTTACCTTGTTGATGAAGCACCTAACTTGGGCAATTCCTCATCAACTTCCTATTGATCTCCTCCTTCTCTAGAAACCTTTCTTCTTCTCTAGATTTGTAAATAAAGATGGTTTGTTTGAATGTATTTGATCAATCCATCTATATATATTAAGGTGGGATTACTTCTTAGCAATTGATCTTCATGTATTTACGTATCTCGAGACTCATCTAATGGCCTATCTCTTGACACGTTTCCCACTTACTCTCTTTGAATGACACCAATTAGCAGCTCATTTGGTTCCTAGATGTGCCAATATGTATATCTAGATCAATCTTATGGTTTCCAATTTAAATAATCAAACAATAAACCTTAATTATTTAATCTAATTACATTAGATTATCCCCATTATAATATATATGGTTAGTGTTTTTATTCAACAATTTTGCGTAATTTGTGGTCCCAATAACCCTCGACTACTCGGCACCTGGTGCCCCGCATGTCGACAAGCATTTCGAGGTAACTCCATTGCCTATTGTACTAATTAAATCAACTTAGCCTATGGTTACATTACCCATTCTAATAGATCAAATAGTTGTTTTAGCGTGAATTAGTGGAGTTTCCTTGTTTACTAGTAGTTCGCCTACCTGATACCCACGTTAACACACCTTACAAAGTAAATACCGTCACAACAACTCGCCTGATAGCAACATACACACATGCAATGTTACAATAATATAATAGGTTTAAACATCACACCTGAGCAACCATCATCCACAAATAACATATTTCCTCGGTTCTTGTGTCTGAGTAACCAAGTTGTCCATGTAATGCTCGAATTTTTACCGTTAATCACCGAGATTAACGTTAATCCAAGTTTAATTAGTTTGGGCCGTTACATCCTCCATGCTGACTTTTATGTCATTGAAATGGGAGGTTTAATATCACCTAATTCTCCATCTATACTATTAGGTAGACCTTTTCTTAAAATTGCTAAGGCTAAGTTAGATATCTTTGTAATAACTACGTGTATAGAATTTTAAGACAAAATTGTCACTTTCAAATTCAATACTAAGAATAACTATAATAATTCAAATGAATTACGTAGCAAAGAAAATAAAGATAATGATTCTTTAAAATTAAATCATTATAATAGTATAAATACTGAAGTATATGCGATTAATGCAATGAAGATGGAAATTTAAAATGATATTTCAAAGAAGGAAGAAGTTGAATACACTCTATCTGATAAAAAAATAATTTATGAATGAAAAGTTCAACAACCAGAAAATAAGGAAAATACTATCAAGCCAGAAGATTCAAGTGTTAAAAAAGATATTAAGAAGAAAATGTTGACGTCAAATCCTATGACTTTGCATGATCTTGGAGGGGTCAATTTAAATATTAATTTAGTAAAGGGATTGAGTTCTATCAATTCACTTTTTATGAAAGAACCAAAAGAAATGGCTAACAGGAATAATGATGATAAGTCAAGAAATATTAAAATCTCCATTGTTATCAATAGTAAGAAACTCGATAATGTAAAATGTAATTCAGACAAATCTTATAACACCCTTCCTTTTTATTAACTTTTAGAACACAATTTTCCCAGTAGGAAATATGATAAAGATCATAAAATTATAGTTTCTTCTACTGATGGATGTATAACGGAGCATAGGGGTATACCTAGAGATGTGGAACTTAAAATTGGCAAATTTAGTTTCTTGTAAGATTTAATTATTTTGGATCATAAACCAGATGATGATGTAGGTATTATTAGGAGAACCTTTCCTAACAAGTACTACTACAACACAAGACGTAGCTTAAGGAACTATTAAAATAATAGTGGGTATTGAGGAGATTTTTTTTAAACATGGTATAGAAGAAGAACTTTTTAATTTAGAACTAGATTATGACTACATGGTTTAGTCGAGCCAACGACAGTAAACAAAAGCGTTTTATACACTCTATCTTTACTTTTCAGTTTAAGTATTAGAAATATTTTGTTAATTTTATATTCTCTTAACTCTTAACTCTTACAATGGCGATATTTTAGGAATTTTGATTCTCGATTAACTTCATGTAAAGGAGTTGATCAAGCCAATGTTTTCTCGTATTATATTGTCTTTATGCATTAGTTTTATGTTAGTCGGTTATTTATAGTAATTAAATTATGGTTTACTACAAATCATAGTCAAATCATAATAATTTTGAATAATTCTACCTATTCATTGGACTTATTTATGATAATTATATAGGAAACTCAATTTAATTAGAAAAAATAGTAAAAATAGGTTGGCAATTTCACAACAATTTTAGTTTATACTAGTATTCATTGAGAAAATCGGCAGTAGTGTGCATAATTCTCAATTAAATTTTGACTCAACTATTCGTCACCAATTTGAACTTATAAATAGGATTCGCTGGACAAATCGCTAAGTCATTGAGGCTCATTTTAAGCAATTTTGTCAACAATTTTTCAATGAATCCATTAAAACCCTTAATCGTTAAAAGTGAATACACCCTTTTTAAAAATAAAAACCCTAAATCGCCTCATTTAAAGCATTCACACTTATAAACCATTGTAACCTTTTGATTAAGATATCAATTTTTGACTAGATTCAACCTTCCAAAGATAGATTTTGGTATATTTTTAAGAGACTTCCACCATAATCTTCACACTTTCAACCTTAAAATTAGTGAATTTTGAGAGTGTAGAGCCACGTAGGGCTTGAGCAAGGGGAATTAGAATTGGAGCTTGGAATAGTATTCTAAAGGAGTTTTAGAATTCCAATCTTGAAAGATTCACTTTAAAATAGGCAATCAATGATAACCTTTGCATTTTATTGATTATATTTTCGATTTTTCATGAATTTTTTGATTTTTCTAGAACAAAAATGTCAAAAATGTTGCTAAAAAATTGATTTTGATGTCGAATATTCTCAATTATAATACTACTGTAGGAATGGGGTGATAATTTGTTTGTTGATATCGAATTCTTGAACTATTTTTAGTATATGGCGAATGGATTAAATTTTATACGCAAACTAATTTGATACTAAATCTCAATAGAATTTGGGGGTTTTGTGTTTGTCTATCACTTGACTTGAATTACTTACGAATGAGTTTATTTTTATATTAATTATCCAATTTATGATATTTTCAATTCCTTTATACTTCATGTGGTATATTTGTTTTATTGAAACCTGATATACTTTTTAAACCTTGACGATAAGGTTTGAAATAAGTATAGGGTATTTTAGGTGAAGGATAACAAGGATAGTAAAGAAAGCAAGGAAAGAAAAGAAAGGTAGAAGATGAGTCAAGATTTCATGTAAACTTCAAAACTTTTGATTAGATATACAATTGAGTTGATGAAATTTTTAAAATTCTTTCTGAATTCAAGTAAGTATGAATTTCATTTTACTTAATTTTTAGAAATATAATATAATGGAATGAATATATTACGAATAGATTTTTAAATGGAAGTGATATTTTTATTACCAAAGTGGGTTCTATGATAGAAAAAATCAATTTTTATACCCTTTTTTATTAACTTTACTAGTTGATGTATAAACTAAATTGAATACCTTGTGTTTGTCATGATAATTGGTAGAAGATCGAAATAATAGTGCAAGATGAATAAAACATATTTCTAAGAATCTTGTACAAAGGATATTGATTAAGTATTTTTTATAGTATATATATAGAAAATTATTATGCCACAATTGAAAGAAAAAACGGGTTAGAAAATAATTAGTTTTTATCAGTTAGAAAGAATACTTTTTTCAATTTTAGTAGATAGTGAGAAGTGTTAATATGAGTTTTCAAATATTTATAGAGTCCTATAGATTTCATAGTAAATGGAGCATAGAATCTATAGTGGGAAAATGTGAGAATGTCCATGGGAAATGGAGAAGGGACTCAAAAGCAAAAGAAAATGAAATATATGATAAAGAAAAACTAATTAAGATGGAGTATAAAAAAAAATGAGTGATGTAAAAGGCGGATGTTTTTAAACTCTTCAAAGAAAAGATTTAGCTTGAGTACTTGAAACTAGAGTTGAGTGAAGTGTTTCTCAATCAAACACGTTTTAAAAGATATATTCATTGGTACCTCGAAAAAATTACTATTGATTTTGATTGTGGTGCTAATATAAAGTATTTTCTAACGTTAAAATTAATCTAGTGGTTTTTGTGTTTTGAAATTCTATACTAGTTATCGTAAGCTTGATGCTTGAAATTGGAGATTGAAAACCTATATCGCGTACTAACCTTGGTATTGAACTTTAAGTTCTAAAGGGTGTTGCATTGGGTAGTTGAGTTAACATTAAGGGATGATTCGTTTTGTCTAAATCATTCTATTCTATCATAACTTTCACTTAATTGGTAATATGTTTTTATTTGGAAGCCACTTCTATTTAAGATTTCTATTATTTAAAGTTAAGATGAATTAGATTGAAATCAATTAATAAGAATGAAAAGAGAATATGATTTGGAGTATTCCTTTGCTTGAGATTGCAAAGTGCTGAATTTGGGGTATTTGAGAATTCAATAATTAGACAAATTTTATAGTGTAATTTATGATAGTTTTAGATGAAAAGGATGATATTACACTTGGTATTCTCTTGTTTTTGTAATTTCAGAATTTAAATAGGAAAAGTGAAGAAATAATAGAAAATGAGATTAAAAGTGAAAAATTTAGCTTGCACGCACGTGTCAATATTATGGTGGTTTTTAAGAAGTTTGGTGGTGCATTAGTTGAGAAAAGTCTAAGAAATGACTAAACATATGTCATTCCTATAGTGTGAACAACTACCTTATGATTAGTCTGGAGACACGCATTACACTATTGAACAAGAAAGAAAGTAACATTTGAGTGACGCAAAAAGGAGACACAATCGAGTCACTTAGCCATCAGAGTCATTGGTCAAGCCTCGAGATTCACACATCAGATTAGGTAAGATGTGTATTAAAGGATTTGATCTGCTTCAGGAAAGACATTGCACGAACTCTCCATTCTTCGCCTTCTCCCATGCGTGTTTTCTTTTTACTTCAGCAACCATTGTCAACCTTGAGATCCTAACTGATGATGTCTCCTACAATTTTGCCGATTCTTTTGCCTCTTGCCCAACTAAAAGTGGCACGTGTCTTCACACCATACACATTCGACATCCACTTGAACATGCACAGCCAAACAAAGCTTGCCATGTCGACAAAACCAACAATTACAACCAATTAGACACTGCCATGTGTCCAGATCCCCAAAAATAAGTCAACCACAATCGTTTGATCTGCCTCGACACATGTGTCACTAGACAACCAATGAAATTTACTTTCTCTCTCTTCTAGAGACCAAATTAAAGGGTTTGATATAAATAGAACTTATGGTTTTAATTGGAGACTCTCTTTCTCTATCTTCTTCTCTCTCGACCAATCAATTTCTCTTTCCTTTAGTTATGGTTTTAATGGAGTTTAGTTTTATTTAGTTTATATTTAAAGCTAAATTGGAGCTTTGTTTAATTCATCATGAGGTATTAGTTTATTATCCTTTTTCTATTATATTATTGCATTATTTATTTCTGGAATGAGTGAGTAGTCTATCAATCTAAGCAAACCCTAGCAATGTAATAGATTTTGAATTGAATGTTAGTTATAATTAAAGAATCCTTTGCTTAATGCTTTAAATCTTTTCATACACATCAATCACAAGCTTACTAAGTTGTTTTTACGTATTACAACTAATGAAGATTGATATTGTATACATTGATGCAAATGTGTTATGTGGTATTATGATTCTTGATCTATGTTTATAGTTATTGACAACACTTATAGAAGTATTAACTAGGATTAATCTATAGGGCATCTCCCGAGTGGATATCTTAGGTGATTGTGTTGTAAGTCGTTTATGATGTGGCTTCAGTAATATTGGTTAGATTAGGCATTATTTTCATTGAACTTAATGCTATCGCATTTCTACTATGTTGCATTATATCCAATGGGTAGATTTACAATGATAAGAATGTGGCATTTCCGTTGACTTTAGGAAATGTTTTTGCTGCCTAAAGGCTAACGACTAATTATGAAGTAGGATTTAATGATTCCAAGATTCCATATGCGTTATGATTATAACTATGATATGAAGTGATGGTATGTTCTAATGTTTGAAATGCAATCCAAGTATATTATATTGTCTTGTGGGGGTTTGATTAGATGTTTGTTTATTTATATGGAATTGAATTTAAATATTGTTTAATTTAGTTTGCATTTGAATTGTTTCAATTAATTTAGTTAGTTTGGTTATTTACGTTAGTAATTATAGTTTTTAGTTATTTAATATTTTAATTCTCGTTTAATTAGATAAACTAAATTAATAAAAACAAGAAAAAAAACTTTCCTGAGAAGTTTACAAAATCTCTTTGGAGACGATATCGTACTTATCACTACTACAAGTTATTAATATACGTCAAATTTAGGAATGATGGAAACAATTAAGGCAATAACAAATAGTTTTATCGTTTAAGATGCAAAATTTCTCTATTTCGAATAATGATTAGCTAAGGAAGAATTTGATTCATCAACAAGTCGCACTGTACTTAGTTAAATTTTTCGGAAAGAGAAGATATATAAATTGCCTTTCTTTGTCAAGATTAAGGAGCTGTCAGTACCGTAAGTGGTAATTAAAGTGTGATAAGTCTATAAAGGATTAATAATGAGATAAATTTGAGAATATTTATGATTGAAAAAAATGAAATCGAGTAGTCTCTGTATCTTAATCATGATTCATTCAAAGCATTAAAGACTAGTGATTAGGACACTTGTCTTTGAATATTTGAATGAGTGGTAAGGTACGATAAAAAAAGTCTATGAAGTTTTGTTGGAGTCAATTGGAAGCTTAAGTATAGGTAAATAAATGTTCAATAAATACTCACTTACGCATGCAATTGGACATTTCTGGTGAACAAGTCTCGATAAGACTTAGATATCAAACTATAAGTTTGATGAAACTTAACATATCTTTACAAGGATCGTACAAGGAATCAAACTCCAAAAGTTGAAAATGTTGAACCTAAGTAGTATACAACTGATATAAGTGAAGATGTTGTATATTGGATTAGATGTAGTGTTATACCATATGACTAATCAGTGATGAAGTTTTAAAGCATGATGTTTTTTTCAAATTGAAATTGATGTAGGATACTTGTCTAATGGTGAAAATACAAATGAAATGAAAAGAGACGTACAACTTATAGCTCAGTTAGTAAATATTATCTGTGTTGGTTGAAGATATTGAATAGAGGATAATATATATGACTTGGTATGTTTGAAGAATTAAATAATCTTCCACTGTAATTGAGTAGAAATTAAATAGAGATAACATATTTATAAACTTGTATGAAATACAAGTTAAACTTTATAATATAAGAGAACAATCATGGAATATGTCGATATCTTTGTTGAACAGTAAGTGATTAAGACATGAGATGATGTGAAATCTCAAAAATTGGAGAAATAGTGAAAATCAAAGTAGTGATAAAGGCAATATGAAAGAGTTTGGCAATTAGGTGAATGAAATGAGGTTCTTGGTGAACTCATGAATAAGAAATAATATGATGAAGTTGGAAAAGTCGTTAATTTTCTAACAAGTCAAAGAAAAAGTTAAGTGAATTAGCTGATGAGTTTAAATTGGTAATTATTTTCTAGTCCATAAATCTAAATAATATTTTGAGTAGGCATATAGAGAATGAGTAAGAGTTGTAGGATGTGTCAGGTTTCATAATTTCTGATCGGGTTGAATTTTGAGATCTCTTGTCATGGGAAGACAGATGAAATTAAAGATCTATAGTCATGGGATGACTTATAGAATTTTATGTTTCTATTGAGAAATAATGGAATGATGATGGAACAGATAGACAAGCGATTCTACTTAGTATCTAATGTTTTTCTAAAATATTATTTGCTTCACTTTATATATTTAAACCAATTATAATCTAAGAAATGATGGACCGACAATTCTAATGAAAAAATGATTAGTGATGAGAAAGTAAACTGGTATGTGTATACCAGAGTTTGGTGTATAGGGAAAGAATTATCAACGTTTTGTAACAACATTTGTCTTTTAAAAATGAAAATGATGTTATGGAAAGCAAGGTAGGCTAGATCTTTCTATGTATTGATGCTTGAATGAGATTCATAGCATGAAATGTGAAGAAAATTAAGGTTATTAGATATTCCACAAAATCGATCGTTCGACTCATTAGAAATTTACAAAATGTCACGTTGGCAGAAAAGTTGTCATAACTTTTCATTAAATCAAGAATTTTCAAATAAAAAGTTGAAACTGTTATAATCTCTACCACTGAAATGTTGAATACAATGAAAGAGACTGGTTCCACTTAACGGCTCACCTTGGAAATGATTTTTACAATTTTGAATTAAAAGAGTTATATATGAAGGATCATTTTCTCATATATTTTTTGGTTCACTAGCCTGTAAGTTTAGATTTTGATGACGAATTTTTTAATTAGTTAGGAAGATTGTGAAATCTAGGAATTTCATAAACCTTATTAGGATGCTATTTAAGTATTTTCGAATTTAATTTGATATTTAAGTGTCCGAGGTGGGGACCCCTATATTATGGACTGGGATCATAGGTCTAAATATTATTTTTGGGATTTAATTTAGACTTAAAAAAAGAGATAATCATGAAATTTAATATAATAATTCATAAATAGATGGGCGCCTAGTGATATGCGGAGTCGACGGTGACACTCGTTGGTTGTACAATAGTGTAGACACGTGAGGGTGGACGTTGGCACGCGTAGTGAATTTGTAGCCGCAAAAATACATAGTTGTATATATTTATATCTATATAAATAGTTTATATGTATAAATATATAAAAAATGAATCCTATAATTTTAATCAAATAAAAGTATATATTTGATTCACCTCGAGATACATGTAGCATGGGTGTCGATGAAGTGAATGGTGTAGATGTTGGTGATTTTAGAGAGGTGTATTCAAACCTTGAGATGCGTGCTATCCCATCTCAAGAAGGATTGTTGCTTTTCCGCATGTCATTTAGATCGTCCTCGAGATTCCTGTGTGCTAATCTCGAAAAAAGATATATTTGATCGCATTTAAGTCGGTTAAGAGGATGATGAGTTGGTTAATATCCATAAAGATTGACTATGAGATACGTAGCACCTATCTCAAGAAAAATAAAAAATATAATGAAAATGAACCATCATATTTGCCTAGAGATTCATATAATGCAAATCTTAAGGAAATCAAATTTCTATCCCCATTAGAACCGCCTCACTTTACTTTTAACTGAGAGATTGAAATTGATTGAGAGAGAGACTAAGATTAAACAACAAAGAGAATGAGATTGAGGGATCAAAAGCGAGGGTTAAGGTAAGGTCGTGTTATGTTGTTCGTTGATACTGGGTTGTTATAGTTGGTTATTGTTATATGTTCTCGATGATGGTGGTGTTATAGTTGACAACAATGGAGATGGAGTAAGAGGTCAGAGGTAGGAGATGGCAGGGGAGTCATTTCCCCTGCAAAACTTGTGTTAAGGTTTTGCGGAACCCAACCATGATTGATAAAAAAAATGAAAGAAAGAAAAGATCAACTGATCTGTAGCAGAGACAAAGGTCTCGAGGAGTAAGAAAGGGGAGTGATCCCCTGACCTGACCGAACCGGGTCCGGTTCAGTGGAACCGAATTGGTTTGATTTAAGGGTCAAACCCCTCCTCAAAAAATACAATAATAATAAATTGTTGGAAAATAAAAAATATATATTTTTGAGTAAATAAATAGAAATTATGAATTTTTATGAAAATAGAGAATTTGGAATATTCTCGAGGATTTATATTGGGGTTTTCCTCGTTATACGTGCTGACATCTGAAAATTTCTAAAAAATTGGAAATTTTTTTAAAGCTTAGTCAAGGTTAGTTTTCGATGTCGAACAAAAATTCAGAGTCGAAATTGGGATTCGAACATTCGAGTGGTTGATTTGGTGTGATTTTGGGTTTTTAAGACTTGAGAATATCAAAATAACTCAAAAATCAGTCGAAATCTTAAGAAATTCGATCAAAGAACTTATCCGATTTCTCAATGATTTTAGGTAACGTCGAGGATTCCAAAACTACACGAAAAGAGCCTTGAGGGAATATGTGCAAATTACGTGAAAGTCGAGGAACGTTGTGTGAGGCTTCGGAACCAACTTTGAGTTGGTTTGGTCGTAAGTAAACCCTACAATGTTCTTCACTTTTGACTGAACATCTTTGTACTTGTAATTACTGCATAGTCTACATTACATTTAATCATCCTTGATCATGCATGCATGGAGAGATTAAGGGAGATAAGTGATCATGGCCGCAAGTATAACGACTTTATTGTAGTAATAGTGTGACAAACTTACGTTGATTACGGATATTGTCCTCATGGAAATTTGTATGAACTCAATGTTAGTCAAAATTACTTTATTGCCAAGGAAATATTTTTTAATTTGTTTTTATACCTAAACTAATCTCATCTAACAACTTAAGGTAAATTATTTTATACTCTTTTGTTAAGAATATCTTAGTTCACAACTTCACCTTGTTAATGAAATACTATGCTTTTCAACTCAGTTTCTCATCTTTATTATATATGTGTCGTTATTAGAATAGAAAGATTTCCTTCAAATCCAATTCAACCCAATCTCGTGACGGAAAAGATTGTAATATGAAAACTAGAACTCCACCTATATGTGTGAATAACGTAAGCTCCACATTGTTTTTATGTTACAAATCTTTAAATTCATAACCAATTATGTTTACTATCCGTGCGTCCCTAATCAATAACTATTTATTAATGTTATATATTTTATGGTTATACCGTCCATATTTAGCAGAAAAGCTTTAATGGCTATAATAACTTTTAAAACCTAATATCAATAAATGCGTGATCAAGATGTTCATAGCGTGACGCTCATAATCAATACAAATTCTAGCCACTGCATCTTTTATCTTTACAACCTATTCATGTTTATAGCATAACTTATATATCATAAGATCCATTGATCCTTAAGATTAATGAACTACTCATACTTCATAGCAAAAATCATGCACATAGTGGTTTTCATTGAAATCAGATATATAATCAAATACTTTCAATTAAATTAATAAAAAATACCCAAATCACCACAAGTGAGTCTTTAATGTCTTCTCTTCCACAAATCTTCTTAATACTTAAGATAAAGTAAACATATGCTATTCTATGATACTGGTTTCCACTAGGTTGTAATTGGTGAGTTTACCACGTTTTAATATCTATTTATACTACCTTAGAGCGGTTTGGAAAAAAAAATAGAAACCCTACTAAAAAATTTTAAATGGAACAAAAATCTAGTCTCAGTGTTGTCTGTAAGTGGTCTGGCGCTATGTGTACAAAGCCACGGCACCGTAACAGCTTCAACCACTTCGTATATTTTTTCCTTCTTCAGTATGCTCGGCGCCCTCCATCCTTATCCCTAGCATCGTCCCTTGTTCTCCACAATTCCACCTCCGTGTCGGCCATCTTAGCCACTTGTCCCTCTTAGCTTTGCTCTCCCACGTTAAGCCTTCAACTCCCACACTGAGACTGTTAGGTTTTTGGGCTTCATACACTGCGAAAAAATCGAAATTTTTTTTCGAAGAACCACTACAGGATTGAAAATGGGTTCCATAAAACTAGATCTAAGAGGTAAACCATACCTAAATCCGTGATTTTCTTATATGATTTATCGACCAACAAGAAGTTCATGCGCGTGTCCTCTATCAAAAATCCACACACAAATGGTGATCACAATTTGAAGTGCTAGCCTCAAGAGAGATAAAAAACATTTTTCATTCTCCTTAAAAATCAGAGAACTCGAAATTTGCAAAAACGAAAATCTTATTCGTTTTAGGGTTTCACCCTTTATTTATATGCGTAGAAAAGCCCTCACTTAAATTCCTATTCGTAATTCAACTATTGCATTTAGGTAGTTTTGGTAAATTACATATACGTCCCTATTAATAAGTTATCATATAACAAATCTTAAGGGCTTTTATGTCATGAATTTTATCATATAAAATTCATTACTCTAGACAAATTGAGATTGCGCAAAGCCATTTTTTTGTGCGACCCAATAGGTTCATGCGACGTTGGCAATGAACCAAAACTATTTTGGTACAAAAGTTATAAGCGGTCTCTAGTAAGGCATTTTGACTACCCAAGTAGCATGAATATCAAAACTGATACAACCTAATGAATAACATATATCATATCCTTTTTTTCAAGCGATATCATTTGACTAAACATAAGGCATTGAAAGTCATCCTTAATGTTCAATCATACTAGTCTCGATCTTTAGATAAACTGAAAACATCCAAGTGACATTGATCATATCAATTAACATGGACTTGGCCATTATCACTCTATCATATCGAGGGATCTGCTGATATCTCTTTCTGTACAAGAGTGACAAATTCTATATTAATTACACACCTTGACATCTTATTCACATGGTAACCAATCACAATCATTATAATCGTCCAGTTAAAGACAACATTTAATTGTATCAAATTATCATGTTCATAATACTGAAGTCTATTGTAATATCAAGTCGAAGGACTTAATGATATAACTATCATTAGTAACAACTTTGCCTTAATCCATGTGGTGCTCTCATAGTGGGTTGGTCTAATACATTTTGTCCTAACAAGTACTCATGATCTCGATTCGTATCCCTATATACATGATCATCACATGACCATCAATCAAGATTCATAACAGTCTTAATTCGTTATAGTTCTCTGTATAATGATCGACTAGGGACATTTAGGATATTTTAAAAAATACCCATAGATCTTACTATATGGTAAACATGCAATTACTTATAATAAAATAGAAAATGAAAACATCAATTTCATTAACTAAATATAAAAGATAAAAACAATGTTTTTAGATTGACCTAGGGCACGTGCCCCAAAAGAGCCTTCATTTCCCCACAGAGTCACACACTTTCCTATGGCTTCAAACTTTATTTTACGTATTTTAGCTCAATTTCTTTGCTAATTAACCTGTTTACCTCATTTATTCCTTGTATACTTGAAAATACTTAAATACCATCAATTAGAGCTCATTTCAGGATATTTACAATAAATATACAACTAAAGTAATACTATATATGTGTAGTATACAACTAAATCTTTTATTTGAAGAGTTTCATTCTAACTTCCGCCTTTATTTCTTTATTTTCATCTCTCTCTTCTTTTTTTTTTTTTCTTCATCTATTCTCTAACTGCACGGTTCCTGCACCTTGTCCTATGGATTATATTTTTTCTCACTTTTTCCAACCATTAAGTTCTCTGCTCCATTTCCTGTAGAACTTGTAATTTTAAAAATCTTTTACGACTTATGACTTTCACTTCATCAAGCAAGTTAACTCTAACTTTTTCATTAAACATGCCTTTTTCTTCCCTTTTGGCACTAAATCTTTGTTTGCTTTTAATTATCAAGTATGATTCACACTTATTATAGATTCCTTAAAGATCTAACTTTTTCTACAAGTGTTCTAGTAATCTCGTTGATTTTGTTTCAAGTTCATGGTCTTCGCTAACTTTAGGTTTCTAATCATGAAATTATACCGTTATTTGCTACATTTCATTTTCTTCAAAAATTTAATAAGACTCTCTTGAGTTTAATATCAACAAAGACATTTGTTTCATTCTCATCCTCAATTAAAGGCATGAACATGCAAATGAATTTTTTATTCATTACATATTAATATATATAACCTAACCTATACTACTTCAACACATTCAAATAGTAAATAAATGAAATAGAAATACACTACCATGCTTTCCACATTAACTACTTTCAAAATAAAATTTAAACGATCATACTTGTACCGTTTATCTTTATTTCATCCTTTGTTACCACTTTCCATAGTGTAGTGTTGATGCCTCCAAACATAAACATAACCTTGTCCTCAAGTTTTAAAAATAAGCCTAAAACATGAAAAACACTAAAACACAAACATATAATAACATCAAAAGATATATAAAATAATAAACTAACTTAAAATCTAAACAACTAAATAAGTAACAAAAATATTCCAAATGTAAAGTAATCAATATGAATTTAACTCTCATCTCCCCAAGGTCTAAAGAAATCCTAAGATTCTGACATCAAGAATGCGCAACATCATCATCACCATCATCAGCTCTAGTATAAGACGGTGTCAAAGGATGTTCCACCCTATTGCTCTTCACCACATCTGGATCAAACACATAGTTTGGTGTTGCTGAAAAGAAAGAAGACCTATTAGTCGATCCCATCCATATGCTCCTCTAATATGTAGCTACGTCTGTTTGATGATCAAAAAACTAACATGAAGTTCAGCTGCTCGTTCAGTCGGTCTTGCTTATATCTAATCAAGGCTTTACGATACTGAGCCCTGTCCTCTCGATGTTGTCTCCTCATCCCAGCAATCCATAGCTTTTGCTACCATGGAGTCAAGTCCTTTAGTGGTGGTTCTAGATATTGGGATGGAGGATGTGGTGGAAAACTCTCTGAACCATCCAAGTGCTACTCTCTTATAAGTGGGTCAACAATATCGTAGCTCTCAGCAAATCCCTACCGGCGATCCTTCTCCTTTCTATATCTTTCATCTTTTAACTTTTGGGCTAACTCCACTGCTGGTGTTCCTTCTATAGCTGTGTGAGTTCTTGGTCCTTAGCCCACAACCCGACGTCCAATGTGTTACTCCCGTCTCTTCCCCTCTCATCCTCGGGGCAACGACTTGTTACCTTAAACTGCTGATAGGTGTTAATCCAAAGCCTAACTAACCTAAATAAGGCTCATGGTTAAGTCAAGCATACCTCAATTAGCATGTGTATTGATTTGTATGATGGTTTATGTTTATATAAGCCTATAATCAAAAAATACATAACTAAACAATAAATAGCCAAAGACCAAATGTGACAAATGGGTCATGAAATGAATGTGCACACCCGAGAATACTCATACGCATATCCGATGAATTTATTCGCGAGAAAATACATGAAGAATGTATATATTTATATATACTAGATATATATAACTATAAGTTTAGTTTAAATTCTATGGATCATCGAATCATCTCTAGATGAGCGTAAGTGTTGATGGTGTCAAAATATGTGTCACTTTAAGGGTGTCATGTTAGCATATCAATCATTCGATCAATCTTGATATAGCGAAATGCGTATCTCAAAGAAGATCCATGTATTCAAACTAAAAACCTGCGTGTTTATCTTCACTAATCGATCGAGAGTGAGAAAAAGTAGTTGAGGGATTAAAGTTTTCATCTTGATGGAATCAATTAGGGGTTTTTTCATTGTGAACTGAGGAGCTTAAACAAGTAGAAATCTGGAGATCATCATTCTAATAAGGTTGGTTTTGATATTTTTGAGGTTTAATTTATTAGCAGGATATGATATCTTTGTGAATGTGTGTATGATCATTATAAATGGTTTGTTATTTTACTAGAGGTCATACTTGATAATTTTTGGGAGTGTTGAATGTTGTTGTGTTCATTTGTGGAAGGAACAGTGGCTGCTGCCCAATGTACTATCAAAACAATACACATTGGAGCAAGCCCCACCTAGCAGAGGAGCATGCTCCCTCTACTAGTTACGATGAACTTAACTAATGGAGCACACTCTACTAAGTGAGGGAGCGCACATCCAACCTAAAAAACATCAATTATGTTGAGTTTTACTTAGAATTTCCTAAGGTCTTATGGACTAGATTAGGGGTTCTAAATTAAGGGTATTAAACTTATATTAATATCAAATGGTTTGTGATAGGTTATGGATAATAGACCCTAGTTTTACAGATTACGGTATAATAGTCATTAGCGGACATACTTGCATTTGTTATGTATTGAAATATGTGCTTTTCATAATCCCCTTAGTTAAAATTGGTGCATTTTGTTACTATATAATGTTCTTGATTATTATAAGGAATGTTAATGGCTTTGTGAATCCTTAATTACTGAGCAACTTTGAGCGCTTACCTCAAATTAGATATTTCAGGTTCGTAACCTAGTGCTTCAGCGAAAGTAAAGGAGATGATTTAAGAGTTTTGTCATCTTCTCTTGATGTAATGAGCCTTCATGTATACTTATACATTGTTTGAGTTAATTTGTTGTATATAAACAAGGTTGGGAGGTTTATAAATGAGTTTTTTGGAATTTTATAAACTCTATACTTATGTATATTGTTTAATTATGGAAAAAGTTTTAGTTTTTTGCTTCGTATATTTCAAATTACTTATTCGATATAGATATAAATGTTGAGTTTATCATGTCCAGACGGAGAGGATTCTTGCTCTAGTTAAGTCTGGCTGGGTTACTAGGGCTTAATTAGGGTTTCAGGCTGAAGTCACCCTAATTAGGATAGGAGATGCTACAGCTTAGTATCATAGCCTAAGGTTGATTACTTTGAATTAAGTGGTAACTCTGATACAGTTTGGTATCATTGGCAAAAATTTGACCTTAATGTCACATTCAAAATGTTTTTGAAATAAATGATAGCATATTCCTTTGTACCAGAATATAAGTTTATTGACAATGAGAGTTGTCTTGAGTTATAAATAAGCTTAGAGTATGCTAAATAGTTTTTATCTGTTTTGGGAGGAAAATGAAATTGAAAATATTATTATAAGTTATTACTTTACATAATGTTTTTACTGTATAAATATAATTTTCTTGTATTCTCTAAATGTTATGTAATGATCTTATCTCTCCTTTGACTTCAGAATCTAATGGCGGATCAAGGAGAGGGTTTACAGAGATCAGAACCTTAAAGTAACTGGGAAACTAAGGATTAATCGAAATCTAGAATGAAGCAGCAAATGAGGGAACTTATGGAGTCTCAGTCGAAACTTATGGCTATGCTTATGGCTAAAATGAGATCACCAATATAGTGACCTAACGTACAGCCTACAACTAGTCCCGAGGTTAGCAAAGCTGAACGAGGAGCTGAGACAATAGCAGCTCATGTTCAACCAATATTAGCACATATTCAGGTACAGAAGATAGTTACCATAGTGCCAGTGGCTTCTAAGAAGGTTGCATTTCTTAGAATCCATAAAGAATTTATGAAATACGATATTATGAGATTCAATGGCACAATGGAGGATCGGTTTAAAGTTAAACTGGTCACATTTTGTTAACTGACTCTGCATAGAAATAGTGGAAGTCTCTACATAGACATGGCAAGATTGTCACCACTTGGCCACAGTATAGGACTGTGTTTATTGAAAATATTTCATGAAATCAGTCAGGAAAAAGAAAAAGACTGATTTTATTTAGTTGAAATAAATAGCCATGTCAGTATGGGAATATGAGCAGAGGTTCACTGAGTAGAGTGAATTCACTCCAGAGATGGTGGAGTTAGAGGAAAATAAAATAGATTTGTTTCTTGGTAGGTTGAATTATGAGATACGACTCGTGGTTTCCTCTCATACTTGCACTAGCTATGCATATTTAATAGTGTGATGGAGGTGGAAGCAACCATATTAGCTAAGCCCTCCGGAACATTACATACGCCACCACAAGTACCACAGTTTTATAGGGGTTAGAGAATTTAGGAACTTGCTTCTTTTAGGCCAAATAAAAGGAAGGGAAGTGTAGCTGGAATAGCTACACAAACAGGGTTTGCAGGGATGACATTTGTTAGTGCACAAGTTCCATTAACTTTTTTTAGTTTTTGGTAGCCAAACAACCTTTGCCACCACCTCTGTTATGATGTAAGCGCTAGAGAATAGCATAATCATCATAGAAACCACGTGGATTTGGGCAGGTTCCTCAGGCTAGTGGGTTTTCTCAGAGGGCTTCCACGATATGCTATCGGTGTGGACAAACATGGAATATTTAGAGAGAGTGCACTATGCCACCGGCCACATCAGTAGGTAATACAACACCAACGACACGAGGGCAGACTTATCTTGTGGCTGAGATAAATCTAGAGGCTAATTAGAGGCTTGTAGATTAAACATTTGTGGTCGATATATGCATGTTTTGATTGATGCTGGTTCTAAAATTTGTGGTCCATTATTGCTGGTGCAATGGTTGATGAGTTGAAACTGAATCTTGATAGAGCCAGTGCGTTGTTGATTTTGAGCACGACAATGAGTGAGAAGGTTAATCCTAACCTGATTTTTGAAGGATGTGTAATCAAAATTAAGGAGAATGAAGTCCCAATAGATCTAAGTATAATGAAGTTTCAGGAGTATGATGCACTACTCGGGATGCATTGGTTATCAGCATACCATGCCAGTATCGACTATTTCCATAAGTGGGTAATCTTTAAGATCCATAACCTTTCTAAAATTATAGTCTATCAAAGCTATAATCGTTCACTACTTACAACTCATTAAAGGGAAGCAAATCCTTGAGATTTAGAAGTTAAGGTGGGGGTTGTTTCATTTAAAGAGCCTGGGTAAGAACATAAGGTTAAAAACATGCCCGTGGTTTGTGAATTTTTTGATGTCCTTCCATCTAGCTTGCATGAACTTCTACTGCCACGTGTTATTGACTTCATAATTGATCTTATTCCAAGTACCGAACCTATATCTATTATTTTGAATTAGATGGCACCGAAGGAATTACGTAAGTTACAAACTCAGCTTAAGGAGTTATTACCGAAAGGGTTTACCCATCCTAGTATATCATTGTGGGAAGCACCGGTTCTTTTGATGAAGAAAAAGGATGGAACCCTATGAATATGCATTAATTACAGACATCTTAATCTGTTGAATATCAGGAAAAAATACCCATTACCTAGGATTGATGATTTGTTTGATCAGTTGAAGGGTGCTAGATACTTCACGAAGATTGATTTAAGGACTTGTTATAATCAACGGAGGATCAGGGTTGAGGATATATTGAAGAGTACTTTCAGTACTCACTTTAGGCATTTCGAGTTTATAGTGATGTCATTTGGGCTCACTAGTGCTCCTGCAATGTTTGTTGACTTGATGCATATGGTGTTCAAACCCTATCTTGACCAGTTTATCATTGCATTTATTAATGATATTTGTTCTATTCGAACACATAGGAAGAACATTCGCACCACCTCAGAGTTACATTACAGACTCTGAAAGATAATAGGTTGTATACCAAGTTTAATAAGTGCGAATTTTGGCCTCCAAATGTCAATTTCTTGAACATGTGGTTAATGTTGATGGTATATATGTTGATACATCGAATATATAGCCAATCAGGGATTGGCCTATTCCTACCACAATGTTAGAGGTTCAGAGTTTTCTGGGGTTAGCAGGTTATTACAGATAATTCATTGATAGGTTCTCTCGTATTGATCTACCAATGACTTGGGTAGCATAGAAAGACATTGAATTTTTTTGGTCTGATGAGTGCAAGGCTGCTATCAAAGATTTAAAGTAGTTTTACTATGATGCCAATTCTTACATTACCTGAATTGGGGAAGGAGCTACTAATTTTTACAAATGTTTCTCATTCAAGTTTGTGTTGTGTGCTAATGTCGGAAGGTAGGGTTGTAGCTTATGCTTCAAGGCAACTAAAGGTCCATTAAAGAAATTAGCTGGTTCATGATCTTTAGATAACTCTAGTTGTTTTTGCCTTGAAGATTTATATGCACTACTTGTACAGTGAGAAATTTATAGTATTTTTAGATCATAAGAGTTTGAAATTCTTCTTTACTCAATGTGAATTGAATATGAGGCAGCGTAGATAGCTTATGTTCCTCGTGGAGTATGATTTCACTCTAATGTACCATCCAAGCAAAGCAAATGTAGTTGCAGATGCTTTGAGAAAGAGAAGAACAGGTAGAGAGAACATAGCTACTACCAGAGGTTTTTAGTTTAAAATTTTTGAGGAAGCTTTAGTGATGATGATTCGTGAAAATAAAGATAGGCACATCATCAACAAAGAAAGCTAATTCCATAGTTACTAATTTGTTCTTTTATGCTCATATTCAGACGTAACCAAAAATGATTTAGTAGGCTATTAATTGCCAGAAAACCGATATGGATTATCTAGCACGTCAGAGGTTAGCAGCTAGTGTAGATCATCCTAATTGGTCAGTTTCTGATTACGGTACGTTATGGTTCAAAGATAGATTATGGATTTTAGCTCAAGATCAGCTGAGGCTGGAGTTGCTAAATGAAACTCACAGATCTCTTTACTCTATTCATCTAGGTAACACTAAGATGTGTCATGATATGAGGTGTGTTTATTGGTGGCCTGGGATGAAAAATGATATTGTAGAGTTCGTAAAGAGATATGAGATATGTCGGCAAGTTAAGGCTGAGCATAGGAAACCTATAGGGTTATTACATTCACTTCCTATTCCTGAGTGGAAATGGAAACATATATAAATAGATTTTGATTTTGGTGTACCTCAAAGTCAGCATAAGCATGTGCGGTATGGGTTGTAGTTGATAGGTTAACAAAGTATACGCATTTCTTGCTAGTTTCTATGCGAGATCCTCTTGACCAATAGGTGTACGTACGTGAGATGTTGAGATTTAGTGGAGCTTTAGTGTTGATTATTTCAGATAGAGATCCTAGATTCATGTCTAGATTATGGAGTGAATTAAAGAGATAGTTGGGAACTGTTCTTAACCTTAGTATGGCATGCCATCCGCAAACTAACGAACAGACTGATTGATTGATATTGGTGCAAAAGGATATGCTTTGAGCTTGTGACTTGGAGTTTGGTGGTAACTAGGAGAAATACATTCCTTCATGTGAGTTCTCTTATAATAATAGCTATCAGGCTAACATTGGGATTACTCTTATTAAAGCTCTGTATAGTCAACCTTGTCGTTCAACAGAGTGTCGGGACGAGGTTGGAGACACAGTTTTGTTAGGGTCAAAGTTAACTTAAAACTACATAAACAGAATTCAACAGATTTGTCAGCGTTTGACTACAGCACTACTAAGATTGAAGAGATACGCTGATATACATCATTGGTTTTTGGAGTCTTCAAAGGACGATCTTATCCTGTTGAAAGTCTCACCTATGAAAGTCTTGTATAGGTTTGGATAATGAGGTAATCTACCTCCAAGATACATTAGGCCGTTCAGAGTACATGAAAGGATTGGTCCCGTTGCTTAAAGGCTATTATTACCTCTTAGCTAGCCGGAGTTCATAATGTCTTCCATGTGTCTACGCTTCGCAAAATAGAGACTCTATTCATTCCAAGGATCGATTGGAATGAATTTGATCTTCAGGAAGATTCATTTTATGAAGAGTATCCGATTTAGATACTTGATCGTAAGAATTTAAGGCAAAGAACCAAAGAAATTCATTTGGTTAAGGTGAGATGGCAGTTTCACGGAGATGAGGAACTAACCTGGGAAAGGGAGTCTTATATGAGGAAGCAGTTTCCATTTGTATTTCAAACTACAAGTAATTTCACGTTTACTTTAATTTCGATGATGAAATTACGTTAAATTGAGGAGACTGTAACAACTTTTTACCTTAAGCTAATGATTAGGGTTAATCTAAATCCTATTTCACACGAGTTAGGCTCTTGGTTAAGTCCAGCATACATCGATTTGCTTGTGCGTAGGTTTGTATGATTGTTTATGTTTGTTTGAAATTTTTAATGAAATTTATAGGTTGTTGTATAGAAGAGAAAGTATACATAAGCCTATAGTCGAAAAATACATAATTAAAAAATAAATAGTAAGTACACTAAATGCGACGTGGGGGTCGTGAAATGAATGTGCACACCCGATAATAGTCGTAGGCATGTCCGATGAATTTATTGGCGAGAAAATAGACGAAGAAGATACATATTTACATATATTTGATATATAACTATAAATATTAAAACTATAAGTTTAGTTTTATTTATATGGATCGTTGGATCACCTCGAGATGAGAGTAAGTGTTGATGGTGTCAAAATATGTGTCACTTTAGGAATGTCATGTTAGCACATCAACCATTCAATCAGTCTCGAGATAGCACGATGCGTATCTCAAGAACAATCTATATATTTTAACTAAAAACCTTAATGTTTTTCTTTACTAATTGATCGAGAATGATATAGTGCAGCTCAGGGTTTAGCGTTTTGATCTTTAGGGAATCAATGAGGGAGTTGTTTCAATGTACATTGAAGAGCTTAAGCAACTAGAAATCCAAAGATCATCATTATGGTAAGTTAGGTTTTGATATTTTTGAGGTTTAATTTGATAGTAGGTGATGATATCTCTGTGAGATTATTGTGTATGATCACTAAAAATGGTTTGTTATCTCAATAGAGGTACTCCCTGATGAATTTTAGGAGTATTGAATGTTTATAGGTTGATTTGTAGATGGAACAATAGTTGCTGCCATGTGTGCATTTGAGACAGTACAGGGTGGAGCGTGTTCCACATAGCAGAGGAACGAGCTTCCTTCATCAGTTGAGTTGAACTCAGCTGATGGAGGGCACTCCACTAAGAGAAGGAGCACGCTCACACCCCAGAAAACAACAATTATGTTGAGTTTTAGTTAGAATTTCTTGAGGACATAGGGATTGGATTAGGAGTTTTAAATAAAGGATATTGGACTTATATTGATCACAACTGGTTTGTGATAGGTTTTAGGTCCATAGGAAAGCGTGAGTGCCCTGAAAGTTAGGGAATTTCTTAACAGAAACCTAAACCAAGGTAAGTATGAATTCACTTTTTTATCAATATTGCCTGGCTATTTTAGTATATGTCGTTCATGTAGTTTATGGGCTGATTGGGGGGACTATGTACAGTGTGATGTTTATAATTAATGAAACACGATGTTTAACGTGATTCACGAGAGTAAGTTCCTAAAATTGAGATTAAGTTATATAGGAGATGGGTTACCTTCCCACCCTATATGTAACTTCCAATTCAGTTATATAGGTTGCATAGATCACATACTTAATAGATTTCGCATAGAACCATTGGACATTAATGGATTACTAGACAATGGGTACTCGACCTTATTTTTATAAATAACGTGGGAATCACATTGTAATAGTCATTAACGGACGGACTTGCATTTGTTATGCATTGAAATATATGCTTTTCATAATCCCATTAGTTAACATTGGTGCATGTTGTTATTACATAATGTTCTTGATTATTATATTAATTGTTGATGACTTTGTGAATTCTTTCTTAATGGGCATGTTAGAGTGCTAACCCCAAATTTAATATTTCAAGTTCGTAACCTACCGCTTCAGCGAAGGGAAAGGAGAAGATTTAAAAGTTTTGTTGTCTTCTCTTGATTTAATGTGCCTTCCAATATACTTATACACTATTTGAGTTATTTTTTTGTATATAAATAGGGTATGGAGCTTTATAAACAAGGTTTTTAGGCAATGATAAACTTTGTACTTATGTATATCATTTAACTATCGAAAAAGTTTTAATTTTTCAATGCATGTATTTCAAATTGTTTATTCGATAAATACTTGTTGAGTTTATTAGGTACAAACGAAAGTGTTGTTGGGTCTCGTTAAGTCTCACTGGGTTATCGAGGCTTCAATACAGTTTCAGGCCGAGTATCGTCATAATCAGGATAGGGGATGCTACACTTAGAATCTATGCAACTAATTAGTGATTTCAGTGTGAGCATACACTTCTCATCCATGGTTGGTTGAGCCTCAATATCATATTCTCTATCCTGACGCAGTTGAACTGCGACCTTCATGCACATATGAGTAATCAAAATTGAAAACAACAATTTTCCGTCTCTCTCCATCATAATAGATTCCCTCATATTCTAGTAGATGACCTCACAGACGTTGATCTCCCCATTCTTTGTAATCCTAAACAAACAAGCCACCTTTTCCTTGTTTATCTCGCCCCGCTGAGTGGTCGGGTATAATGAGTGTGGCCACATTTTTAAAGACTTTCTTCATGCTCCCCTCATTCATGTGCTCTGGCATATTTCTAGCTCCCATTACCCATCATTGTTGTCCTCGGACAACTAATGCTCGCTCTGTGGCTCTCAAAGGGTATATGTTATAGGGTTTCTCATATAAATCATTCGGGAAAATTTGGTCAGCTCCAACCACACTCAAGTGCTCTAACCAATAGATACTATAAATTTTTCTCACATTAAAAGGAATAAACACCCCTCTCACCATCTCCGGATCACTTTTCTTAGTAAACTTTGCATTGGCTTTAAATTCGTACATAATTTCATTCACTCCTTAAACCTTCTTACCTATATATTCTTGAGTGAACTGATCCCGACCTTGTTGCCTAATGAAGTTTTTTACTATTTTATCATACTTAGTCAAAAAAACTAATTCCTCTTTCGCATATGAACCCTGTATACTCAATGACCTTGAATTTATATTTTGCCTCTCAGCTAATGAAATACTAGGACTTGAAAGGTCGAGGCTCATCCTTATTCGGATCTTTTGAGGATAATGCCTCAAAATCATTTGCTCTAACTTGACTCATTTTACTTGCTTGCCTGCTTGTTCTTGGCACTTTTATCTGAAAAATCACACAACCACAGATTGCAATACGTGTCTTGAAATTACCTAAAATGAAAATTTTATGTCACATACATTATTCACATGCCAAATAATGCGAGAGACATATACTAGGTCTTCATAAGTCACATTGATGCTCTACATTCACACAAAATTGAAATTCCTATCCAATAACCTAATATCCACAATTTATGCAATTTAGTCAAAATTTCTGAAAAATTTCAAAGCATAACTAATGAAATGGTAAATTTATTTCAATGTTTTCGGTGTAGAATACTTTTCTGAGCCTCCAAGCAGTTTTTGAGCATTTTTGTATGCCTAGCTTGGTGCCTTTTTTGCGCCTTGCTTTGTACACTACACCGCGGTGTGTTAACATACACGCCTTCGAACTTTCTGTCCACATTTTTAGCATATATTTTTCATTAATTCCTATTTGGCGCTTACACAATTTATTGTATAACAACACAAGGTGTCATGACTGTGTGCAATCCATGTAAATATAAAATTTCATAAAAACTTACACGTGATTTGCCCATGTACCTCACCTTTACCGCTTTAACTCCTTCACTCTTTTATGCTATTTACAAAGTTTGTCGAGACTTTTCCATTCCAATGAATCATCACCCAACAAATGGTCTTTCCTGCATATTTAGCAAAAAATTCCAAAGTTAGAACTACAATGTTTAAATTGTTCTTAACTAATGCAGTGAGGATCTTTCAAGTTGAATTGCTAAAAGAAGAAACAATCTAGGGCAAAAATTTAACCAAAGTTTAAAATTTTACTAATTTATAGAAAACCAACAAATTAAAGCCAAAAGTGTGCTTTATATAGCAAAACCTAATTTTTTCCAAAACTTGCAAAAGTCTTAAAATGCTCTTAACTCTATAGGTGATTGTGAATAGATTGACAAAATCTGCCCATTTCTTACTTGTTGCAGCTCACTACACATTTGACGAGTTGAGCATATTATTCGAGAGGGAGATTGTAAGGCTGCATGGTGTACCACTGACTATCAAGTTAGATAGAAATGTTATTCGTATCTAGGATGTGGTGAAATATGCAGGAGTAGTATGGTACGTGCCTTCAGTTTAGCACAGCCTTTCACCCTAAGGCTGATGGGCAGACTGAGAGGTTGATTCAGGTTCTCTAGTATATGCTCAGGGCTTGTGTACGTTAGTTTGGCGAAGCATGGGTGGAGTACCTACCATTATGCGAGTTTGCTTACAAAAATAGTTATCAAGCTAGCATTGAGATGGCACCATTTAAGGCTTTGTATGGCAGATCGTGTTGCTAGCTACCGTGTTGGGCTGAACCAGAGGACCGAGATTTAGTGGGGCTGGAGTTTGTTGTTTATCACACTTAGAATGTATGACTCATTCGCTAAAGGCTTAAAGGGCCCCATGAGAGGCAAAAAAAGTCTGCAAACATTTATCGCAACAATTTCACATATGCCGAGGGAGCCTTTGTATATTTGAAGGTTTGTCCTTGGAAGGCTCTTCATAGATTTGGTTTGAAAGGCAATTAAGCATTGAGATTTATAGGATCTTTCAAGATCAAAAGACGGGTCGGGAAGTTTGCATATAAGCTTGAGTTACCTCCATGTATATCGGGGATTCATCCAGTCTTTTATATTTCTATCATTTAACTTGCTAAGTCGACGATAGGCGTACGAGCGATAATTAACTTGAGTCAGATTAACCAGAGCGAGGACGTATCTCATAAAGAGTAGCCAATAAAGATTTTAGATCGAAAGGTTTAGTAGTTGAGTGGCAAGCCTATCCCAAAGGTGTTAGTAAAGTGGCAGTTTCATAGTGACTCGGTACTCACTTGGAAACGTGAAGACAATATAAGTGATAGGTTTTCATACCTTTTCGTGTCAGGTACAATTTTTACTTAATTTTAATTTCGAGGAAGAAATTTCTATTATTTTGGAAGATTTTTCACGACCTACATTTCTAAATCGAGTTAAATTTTCTTAATCAGAATCATTGACTAGTGATGTAAAACCCGCATCGAGATACATGCACTGTCCAAGGCGATGTGGCTGAGGTGTATGTTATAATTTTTGTGATCTATGCCTAGTGTATTGTATATGTGTAGACTACTAAGTCACTGCTACAGATGTTTAAGTATTGAGATGTAAGCGAGGATGCTCCTCGAGATACGTACTGACGTGGGACTGGGGTAGTGAATGATGAGGTGAGTGTAATTTTAATTAATGTAGCTTATATATTTAATTAGATATGGTTATAAAATGATTTATATTAAATGGAACCTAAGTTAGCAAGTTAAAACAACAATCACTTGATCTTCCTTGAGATACGTATTGACACATCAAAAGACAAATTAAGTTATTAATGTGTGTCACCAAGGATGAGTTAGTGGAAGTTAGTGGAGAATGAGGTCATTGAAGAGCCTTAGATCAATTTAGAGATGTTTGTGCACATCAAGATGAATGACTATTAATCAACCTTATTTGTATATATAAGATTGAATGGATAACTCATGCAAATCATCTACACTTTGAAACTTGAGAGAGAAGGAAGTTTTGGGGAGAAAGATTAGAGGAGACCAGCAAGTTCATGAAGAAAATTTGGTGATTTAAAGGTGTTAAATCAAATTCAAGGTGGCGTACAAGTTGGTAATTCAAACCTACATCATTAGCTTTGTTTAATTTGATGAATTTGATTATATATTTGAAGTATGAGTTATGGTTGTTGCTAAGGTGGATGTTTTGGGTCTTTGGTGCACGAGAACACGGATCTAATGGTTTGGGTTTGGCCATGTGAAAAGAAAACTCTGAATTTAACATGCATAATTTTAGGTTATCCTGCATATAGCACGCTATGTGTGCTAGCTATTGTGCTAGAGAACGTAGGTAGCAAGCTAATAAGGTCAATAGAGCGCTTGGTGCTTTGGAAAAACAAATTATGCATTTCCTTACTTAAACATAAAACATTGAACAAGTCTAATATCTTAATTTATGGTCTATAGATACTCAAAAACATGTTTAATAATATTAGGAACCTAAGAAAAAGTATTAAGGGTTTAAGTACGTGTTTTGATTTATCGGGAGGCCAAATTAGTTGGAACTTACCATGGATTGTAAATAAATTAATTGAGAAACTTATTTACATTTCATTCATGTTTTGTTGCTCATTTACAGTCATTTGAACTGAACTAGCTATTGTACTCTAGATGCTATAACTTGTTTTCTATTTCAATTCATGAGTATGATATCATGGCATAGGTTGTTGGTTAATAATTTCATTGACTCTATATCATGAGCTATGCCATTCTTGATTGTTGTAGGAATTAGTACACTGAAATAGCATGCCATTAGGTAGTTATTTATGGCATTATAAACATGTTTGTCTTTGTGCATCAGTTATGCAATTCTATTTTTGGATTTCGAAACCGTGTCATTCCTTGAATTATGAAAGTAGTTCTTGTATCTAGGACCATGATATGATAAAGATATACATGGCACCAAGGGGTCACTAGATTTCCAGGGTTGTCGGCATTTCACCATTAGCTTGTGCAGCACACGAGATATAGGACTCAGGTTGTTGACAAGTATACATCACATGTGAGGGGCATTTGTAAGTGAGTAGAGCTCAACTCCACCCTGAGATAGTGGAATAAAGGCATTAGTCATAGGACTCAAGGCCAAGCGGCCCTAGATCCTTACTACTTAGCTATATGTCAGTTTTGTGTTGTTTAACTGAAGTATCTATTAGCATGATCTCATTTTCAACATAGTTGCTATTGTTATGCTTTCATATACTTGTAAATTTGGAAATGTTGATAAATGTCTCTCAGTGTTACTTTCTACTTTCCCTTATTCACCTTATTTTTTATGACGGTGGGTGTAGATCCATCGAGTAACTAGAGTTAAAAGTAAATTGCATTGATTTATTTGTATAGAATAGTTTAGTTTAGTTATAAAACCATTTAAAAAGGAATTCCTTAGCAATAAATTCATTATGGCTAAGCACGGAGTGATTGCATACACATTTCCCTGAGGACAATATCCGGAGTCAATGTAAGTTGCTTACATTAATACTACAATTGAGTGTTATACTTGTAGCCGAGGTCATCCACCAACAATGTTAATAGGCACAAAACTTTTACCACGTTATAACTGTTGCTTTACTTATTTTGCCTTTTGGTGTGCTGCTACCAACGAAGTTGACCGAACATATTGACGGTGTCTTGAGTCTACAATTTTAACCCACCTATTTCAACACCAATTGGCCATGAGTCTCCTGGAGGTCAATTCTAGCAACTAATTGATAAAACTCCTTAGTGTATTCATCAACTAATTTTCCCCTTGTCTTAGATTTTGTAGTCTCCTATACATTAGGTGCTGAAAGTTATGTGGTAAAAGTTTGGCCCGCATGCTCTTTTTCAACTTCTCCAACTAGGTAATTTTGTCTTTTCCAATTCTGTTTGGTGTTAAATTCTGTTTCCTAACACCAAGCCATGGCCAAATTGCGACTGGTCACCGCCAATTCCATACGATGTTTCTCAGGTACAGTTTTGAACTCCAAGATCTCCTCGATTGTTGCCAGCCAATCAAAGAATTCTTCAGGAAATATTGTGCCATAGAGTTCTCTGTCATCATCCCAACCTACCACTACCTATGATCGTCACCAACTACATGTGTTCTATGACGCCTTCATGGAGCTTCAAAGTATTCGTCCCCACTATCTGAAAAAACATCTCCTTTTGTTTCCTCTCTGATAGGAGGTTCCCTTTGATTGTTTGGAACTAATTTTATGGCAAGAGCCCTCAACAACAACTCCTGCATTCCTGTAGTCACTTGATCCAACATCATTTGCTTACGTTGCTGCTTAACAAATGACTACATGAATTGTTGTTCATTTCGAGCCTGATTTTCCCTTTAATAGATATGTTCGACTTGTTGTTGATTCTGGTTCTTTTTCGGCTCCATGATTATCTCCAAATCACAATTCATGAAGACTTAGATACCAATTAACGCATCAAGGATCTTTCAAATTGAATTGTCCGAAAAACCACGAACAAAGAATCTAGGGCAAAAACTTAACCAAAGTTCAAAATTTTATTAATTTATTTAAAAGCAATGAATTACAACCAAAATGGTGCTTTAGATAATAAACCCTAAATTTTGCTAAAATAGTAAAGTCTAAAATTCCTTAAACCTTATACTAGATGAAATAAGAAATTAAATGCCCCAAACTGCGTAAAGAATGAAAACTCTTACTAAAAGTTATAACTAAACTAAAACAATTCAAAAATAGTAAAAACACAATTTGAGATGCCTAAACAAAGGAATTTGGCCAACAATTGTCGTTTTCACAACAAAGCAGTGAGTATTAAACACCACGTTGTTTCCAATAAATCTTGTTCCTCACAACACCAAATTTCCATGTTTATACCTTCCAAAAGTCAACAAAAGTCAATTACGGTCAAACTTTTACAGTAAAGTGTTTACCATTTCTTGGACTGCATCACTAACTAAACTAAATAACTACTTGACTGACTAAAATTTGAAAACTAGAAATTTAATAACCCTTGGGTTGCCTTCAAGTAGCACTTATTTTAACGTCATTAGCCCGACACTTTTTTGCTAATTTAGTTCGAGTCTAAATTGAGATACTCCATTTGTAGATTGAAGGTAATAATATAATTCCAATTTTGATGTACTTCTTTCCTATCAACAAAGACAATCTTCATGGCATCATTAGCCTCCTCAACACTCATTGTGATATATTTTTTCCTTGTGTACGATGCATCATTGGCAGTGTTCAAGAATGGCCGCCCAAGTATCATAGACACATCATAATCCATATTGTGATCCATAACCTCAAAATCCAAGATGCATGTAAATCTACCCACTTTCACATGCACTTTCAAGACTCTCCTATTGGTTGTACCAAGTTGCCATCAAATACTTTCAAGTTTGTTATCTCGAGACAATTGATCTTCAAATCTATGTGTAACATATCCATTATTGGCATGACATTGACTGAGGCTCTTGTATCACTTGTTTGCGTACCGCAAGTATAACAACTCACTTGTAGTAGTAGTGTAACCAACTTATATTGACTACGGATATCTTCCTCAGTGAAAGGTGTGTGCACTCACTACGTAGTTAATTAAAATTACTCTATTGCTAAGGAAATCCTTTTAATTGGTTTTTATAACTAAACTAAACTAATCTATACTGACAAATCAATGCAAATTACTTAAAATGTAATGTTAAAACTATCTTAGTTGACAAATTCATGTTCTTAATGAAGTACTATGCTTTCAATTTATCATTTTTATTTTGTGTGCGAAATGCTTTATTAGAATAGAAAGATGTGCTTCAAATCCACTTTAACCCACTGTTGTGACAGAAAAGATTCTAATGTGTAAACTATTAATGTTTCAAATTTTTAGATTCATAACCAATTAAGTTTACTATACGTGCTTCCCTAAACAACAACTATTGCTAGATGTTGAATATTTTATGGTTGTTCCATCCATATCTGGCTTAAAAGCTTCATTGGCCATGAAAAATTCTAAAACTTAATATCAACAAACATGTAATCAAGATGTTTGTAGCATTACTCTTAGAATCAATATGAATTCTAACCATTGAACTTTTATATTTCTATTTGATTCATGTTCATAGCATAGTATTCATACCATACGATCCATTGATCCATAAAATTAATAGAATACTCATACTTCATTGAAACAAACATCTACATAGTGGTATTCATTGCAATTAGATATATAAAAGAAATACTTCAGTTAAATCAACAAACGCAATACTCGAATCACCACACTTGAGTCATCAATGTCTACTCTCCTTGATGACTTTTCCCTGTAATTAGAAACCCTATTTCACAATTAATACGAAATAGAACTTGAACTTTTTACTTTCTTTCATCTTGGCGCTCCACTAAAACCTCGGTGCAGTGTGTGTATTGCCACGGTGTTGACGTTGCGTCGCCACTTTTATTTGCAAATCCCACTTCAGTGGCCTCGACGCTATCCATCATATCTCCGGTGTCATCCCTTTAACCTCCACGACGCCGCCACTGCCCTGAGCTTCCTATCTCATTTTCTTCACTTCCTTACTCTCCCGCGTCGTGCCTATGTCTTTAACGTTGTGCCTTGTGCCCTCACAACGCCACACCTACATGCCACGACACCAACCACATTTTGGTGTGTTTTAGCTTCATTTATTTTCGTTTTCACTCATTTTCTTCCCTTATGCCTTATTTACCTGAAAATGCATAAACACCAACAAGTGGAGCTTATTTAGGGATATTTATACTAAATATACTACTAGACTAACCCTTTATATAAGTCTAAATATTCACTTACCAAATATCCCCAAACATAAGATTTTGCGCGTCTTGAGCAAAACTATATTCTACTAAGTGTTCTACTCATATTACCTTGTTCCCATTCGCATTAAATTGTTAATGGAGTATCCTTTAGTTCACTATGTTTCAAGTTAATAATCCACTCAAGAGTTTTTCTTTCTAAAAACTTATATTTTACAAAAATTGTATCTTAAACGACACATACAACTCACTTTCGAAACACCAAAGTAGATCACAAACAAAACCATACATACTCACAAGCTTGTTTCAATTTGACACTCAAGTAACAAGTGTACAATTTCATGATTTCTCATTAAGCTCATGAATTTACAAATAAGCATAGATCAAACTAATTTTTATAGATTCTAAGACTTCAAGAGTCTATAGGATTTAATATAATTGTTAATGAAAACATAATTTAATAAAGCTACTCGCACTCGTGCTAGATCTTTTATATAAAGAGTTTTATTTTAACTTATGCCTTCTTTTCTTTATTTTTATCTCATATTTCTTTTCTTTTTCACCTTTTATTTTTATTTTTCGATCCCTGCTCCTTTTCCTATGGACTATGTTTTTCCTTACTTTTTCGAGCCATCAAGTTATCTGCTCCATTTCTTGTAGAACTTGTGGAACTCTTTATTATTTATATTCTAAAACTCTTGTCCGCACTTCTCACTTTCACTTAATCAAGTAACTTAAATCCAATTTTTCATTTAAAATGCCTATTTCTTCCCCTATTTGCATTAAGTCTTTATAGATTTTATATTATGAAGTAAGACACGCACTTATTATAGAATTTCTTAGAGATATAACTTTTTGCACAAGAAGTGTTCTAAAAATTTCTTGCTTTTGTTTCATGTTCATTGTCTTCCTTAACTCTAGGTTTCTCATCATAAAATCATACCGTTGTTGCTACATTCCCTTATTTTCTTTGAAAGTGAAAAAATACTCTCTTGAGTTTCATATCAACAAGGCACTAGTATTTTACTCATTTTCAATTAAATGCATGAATATGCAAATGAATTACTTATTCATTACATATTACTATATATAACCTAATCTATATTAACTAAACATTCAAATAGAAGTAAATGAAATAAATAATACGCTACCATGCATTCCTTATTAACTACTTCAAAAATACAATTTAAACGATCATACCTGCAGTGTTTATCCTTATTTCAACTATTCTTACCACTTTCGGTAGTGTAGTGTGGTGTTAATGACCCAAAACTAAAACCAAACCTTGTCCTCAAGGTTTAAAATAAGCCTATAATCATGAAAACACTAAAACACACAAACATATAAAATAATACAAGTTATACAAGCATAAACTAAACTTAACGTAAAATTTTAACAACGAAATACTTAAGTAAATATCTTAAAGTTAAAATAAAATGGTATCAATGTATCTCTCAAATCCTCAGGTCTTAAAAAAATCCTAAGACACTTGCATCAGGACTGTGCATCATCATCATGATCTGCCTCATCAGCTCCAGCGCAGGAGGGTGTCAATGGATGCTCAACCCTCCCGCTTTTCACCACATCTGGATCAAACACATAAGATGGTGCCGCTGAAAAGCCAAAAGACTGATATGTAGGTCTCATATGTCTACTCCTCTCATACATATATATGTCACTCTAATGATCGACAAATAGAATGAAGTTTTGCTGTCCATTCAGTCTATCTTGCTTATATTTTCTCAAGGCTTCACCATACTGTGCATTGTCCTCTTTGTACTATCATCTTATTTTGGCATTCCACAGCTTTTGCTGCCTTAGAGTCATGTCTTTAAGTGGTGGTACTGATGGCTATGGTAGAGGAGGTGGTGGAAAAACATTAGGACCATCCAAGTCCTGCTCTCCAATCAGTGGGTCTACAAACTCGTAGTGGTCAGCGAATCCCTGCTATTGTTCCTCCTCTTCTCCATAACCTTCATCTTCCAACTGTCCTGCTAACTCAGCTGTTGTTGTTGCTACGTTATATTCGTGCTGTTTAATCAACAACTTAGCCTTAAGTCTATCTCCCTCAACTCTTTCCCTTTCAACCTTAGAGTCTTGATAACCAGATGGTGATTTTAGTGTGAGCATAAAAGCTTCATCCATGGTTGTTTGGGCCTCAATATCAAATTTTTCATCTCTAAGCAGTCACACATCGGCCTTCAAGCATAACTAAGTGATCAATATAAGAAGCAACAATTTGTTCTCTGACTTAGAGATAATAGATTCCCTCGGATTGGTGTAGAAGATCGTGCTAAAAAATCGATCTCCCTGTTCTTCGTAATCTCATATAAACAAGCAACCTTTGGCTTAATGATCTCGCCCTACTAACTTGCAGGGTATATAGAAGAAATAAGGAAATGTTGCCACATTCAGTAGGCTTTCCTCACACTACCATTCTTGATGTGCTTTCGCACATTCTTAGCTCCCATTACTGAGCCGGGTTATCTTTGGACAACTAATGCTCTCTCTATGGCTCTAAAAGGGTATATGATATAGGGTTTCTCATATAAGTTGTCCGAGAAATTTGATTCAGCTCCAACCAAACTCAAATGCTCTAATCCATATATACTATTAATTTCACACGTATTGATGGGGACAAACACCCCTCTCACCTTCACTGGTTCATTCTTCATACTGAACTTCGCATTGGCATAAAATTACCATCTCACTCACTCCTCTAATATCATTCTTTCTCTAATCTTGAGTTAAATGCTCCCACGTTTGTTGCCTAATGAGGTTGCTTACTCGTTTTCATACTTGGCCAACAAATTTATACCCCTTTTACGAATGAACTCCATATGCTGAATATCCTCAAATCTTTCCTTGGGCTCTCAATTAATGAAGTATTTGGACTTAAATGTCCTAGGCTCCTCTTCATGGGGATTTGTTGCGGTTGATTCCTCAAAATTAATTGCGCTAACTTTTCTAACTCACCTATTTCTTCTCGGCATTTTCCAAATTCAAACAACAGCACAACAAATGCAATTAGCAATTTAGGTATTGAAATTACCTAAAAATTAAAATTTATATCACACGGATCATTCATGTGCTAAATAATGCGATGAGTCTCATTGATGCTTAATATTCACACAACTTGAAAATTCTTATCCAATAACCTCAAATCAATTATTCATGCAAATTAATCAAATTTTTTAAATATTCCAAAGCATAACTAATGAAATTGTAAATTTTACCTCAATTTTGGATTGCTTTTTGGTGTATAACACTCCTCAAGTCTTTATCAATCGAAGCACTCTCACTTCGCTAACAATTTAGAACACCGAATTCTCCGCGAAATCAAATTCCCAAATTCAGGACCTAGCTTTCCACCTTGTGCAAATCCATAATATACTCTTGTGTTTCACTCTAAATTACTAGGAAATTTCTTATCTTACTTAGAAATGATCAAACTTAGGCTCTAGACAGATGTATACTTTGTGGTTGTAATGGGGTTTGCATGCAAGTGTAAATACAACTATGAACATTAGGCTTAAAACCCTATTATTAAACTGGCGCCGTGCCTTAATAGGCACAACACCGTGACAGTGCGTTGACGGTTTCAAGCTGTCTGCATGTGTTCCTCTTTGCACCCTACTGGCACCGTGACTCATACCCACGGCGCCATATGTATTGCACACGGCGTTGAGCTAGCTGTCCACGTGTTTCGTATAAATTTTTTTTTTATTTCTATTTGGTGCTTCCCCAACAATGTGTATCACTTACACAAGATGTCGTGACCGCATGAATTCCATGTAAATATAAAAAATCATACAAACTTTCCCGTGATTTGCCCGTGCACCTCTCCTTTACCGCTTGAACTCCTTTGCTCTTTTATTCACTTTCATGAGTTTAGCGAGACATTTTCATTCCGATGAATCATTACTCAACAAATGGTCTTTCTTGCACATTCGACACAAAGATTTTTGAAATTTAGAAACTAAATAATGTGTTAATTGTAGTTATTCAACTAACTAAGTAACTAATTTATTAAAATTCAAAAAATTGAAATTGAAAAACCTTTGGGCTACCTCCCAGTGGCGCTTAGTTTAATGCCATTAGCCCAACACCTTTTCGCTCGTTTAGTATGAGTCTAAATTAAGATACTCTAATTGTATATCGTAGATAATTATATCAATCCTATTTTGATGCACTTCTCCATCAACAAAAACCATCTTCTGTGCATCATCGACTTCATCAATACTCATTGTTATCTCTTCAATCTTGTGTACAAATTTAGATTCGTAGTGTTCAAGAATGGACTTGCCAGTATCATTGACAAATCATCATTCATATTGTGATCCATAACATCAAAATATGCAATGAATGTGAATCTACCCACTCTCACATTCACATTCAAGACTTTTCTTATAGTTTGCATAAACTTGCTATCAACTACTAGCAAGCTAGTCGTATCGAAATAATTGATCTTCAAATCGTCTTGCAACATGTCCATTATTGGCATGACATTGACTGAGGCCCCCATATCACATACGACATTTATAAATCGATGCTCGTTGATGCTTATTTGTATTCATATTTCTCTAGGTTCTCTCCTTTTAATTTGTTGAAATCTAGAGAAGAACTTGAACTTCGGTTCCGGCTTCCTTGGAACTACCTTGTTGATATTGCCTTTCACTACTTCTTCAAAAGGTTCATCATCATTTTGCTTAGCATTTCATTATTTTTTCACCTTCTTGTTATTATTCAAGGAATGTATTCTTTGGTGCCTGAATCATTCGAGTTCATCTTGTGTAACTTCCATTACGTTCTAACGCATCTCTTTATGCTTCCTCTTAGGAAAAGTGTTATCTTTTCTTAGCTTGTACATCATTTCCTCTGGTCTTGGCTTATTCGTTGTCGTGTGCTCATCATGTAAATAGCACTAATGTTCTCTTTAAGATTTTAGGATCGTGTTACTCTAAAACTATCCTTCCTTGCTTGAGTTTAAGGCAATGGCTAACTCTCCAATCTTTCTCTAAGTTCTTGATGGATTGTGATCTGTAATAATCCATCTTCTTTATGGCTTGCATCACTCCTTCAATCTATTTCTCGTGTTTCTCATGACATTCCTTATTGCTCATGTCCATGGCATGCAAAAAATTTTCATTTGACATCAATAAATTCATCTCCTCACTTTGTCCTAGGTTCCATTATTGGAGTTGTTGATCAAAGCCTGGAGGTAACTTCAGTGCATTATCAGGATTTCCATACAAGAACTTTGGGTAGTTATTATTATATCGTTAGTAAAACATTTAAAGAGCCATTCCTCTCGGCCTGAAGTTGTTTTCATAGCCTTGGTTGTTCATGAACTTTACTTCTTCATATTTCATTCCATGATTCACGTCCATTTTGCTAACCATCATGGTTTGGTGATTAATGGGTTTTTGTATAGCCTGCAATTGTGGACTTTACTATCCCATTTGAAGTTTCACCATTTGATTGCTCAAGTTGGATAGTTATGTAATAATCGCGGCTTGTGAATCAATCTCATATACACCCGCAGGTTTTCTAAATTTCGAATGATTTTTGGGTGTAGAGTTTTAAGAAATAAGATCGAGAAAATCCAATTCTTCATCCTCATCCATCATTGTAGAAAACCACCTACTGTGGCATCTACTAGTGTTCTCATGCTATGGTTCATCCCACAGTAGAAAATTTCGAGTTGTGCCCATTTCATGAATCAATGTCCTGGACATCTCCTCAGCGTCTCCTTGAATCTTTTCGAAGCCTCTCCAAGAGACTCGACAACTTCTTGTTTGAATTGATTGATTTCCAACATCATTTCGATGACCTTCACTAAGGGAAAAAACTTGTCTAGAAATATTTTCTTGATTTTTGCTCGTGAGGTCAAACTCCTTGTATTTAGTCATTGGAACTAGGATTTGGCTTTTCCACCCAATTAGAATAGGAAAATTCTTATCTTGATTACCTTCTTTTGCAACTCTGGTAATGAGCACGTTGTCGCACTTCTCCAAGAAATTCTCTACGTGTGTAAATGGATATTCATTGGCTAACCCTTTGAAAGAGCTATTTTGCACCATGTTAATTAGAGACGATATCGGTTCGAACTCGGTGGTGTTGGATAGAAGCCTCACCACTCTGTTGTAAGTCTCTTGAACTTTTGAATTGAAGTAGTCATGAAGGCATGTATGTCCTCCCACTCTATCAAGCACTAATAGATCACCTTCGGGTTGGTCATTCCCTCAGCCTTGTTGTTCATTTCTTACTTGATCCTCAACCATCTTGATTCCTTTCTTCTTATTTCCTTTATTAGTTTTGTCAATCTCAAATTCATAAGGCACTAAGTCATTATATCCTTTGCTACGCATACACAAGTTATCCCTAGAAAGAAAACACAAAAGATCATGTGTGGAAAGTCAAACATGAAGCTTAAACTTTTAACTTTTTTTTCTTTTTTTGTTTTTATGAATTAGAGAGTAAAATAATTAAAATAAAACTTAGCAAATTTTCAAACTAAGTAAGTTTAAGTGGCTACCTAATCCTTGCAACGACGCTAAAAACTTGGTTCAGATGCCGCAAGTATAACAGCTTGCTTGTAGTAATAGTGAAACCAACTTATGTTGACTATGGATATCGTCCTTAGAGAATGGTGTATGCACTCAATACGTTCTTAACTAATATTACTCTATTACTGTGGAAATCCTTTTAATTGGTTTTGTAACTAAACTAAACTAACTTATACATAAAAATCAATGCAAATTACTTAAACTCTTATATTAAAACTATCTTACTTCACAACTTCACCCAGGTGATGAAATACTATGCTTTTCATCTCAATTTAGCATATGTAATATGTGTCTACAATACCTAATTATAACATACATATTTCCTTCAAATCCATTTTAACCCACTGTCCTGATAGAAAAGATTCTAATGTGCAAACTAGAACTCCACTTATCGGTGTGAATAACGTAAGCTCTACATTGCTTTAATATTCCAAATTCTTAGATTCATAATTAATTAAGTTTACTATCCATGCCACCTTAATCAACACTTATCACACAATGGTGTATATTTTACGGTTGTACTGTCCATTTTAGCTTAAAAGCCTCAGTGGCCTTGATAACTTCTAAAACCTGATATCAACAAACACGTGATCAAGATGTTCATATCATTACACTAAGAATCAATGCAAATCCTAATCATTGCACTTTTTATATTTTATTTTATTCATATTTATAGCATATCATTCATACCATAGAATCCATTCATCCCTAAATTAATAAACTACTCACACTTCATTGAAACAAACAAGCACATAGTGGTATTCATTGCAGTTAGAGATATAAAAGAAATACTTTAATTAAATCAATAAACATAATAACCGAATCAACAAACGTGAATCTTCAATGTCTTCTCTTCACATCGTCTTTATACTCAAGAATAAGTAAAACCTATGCTAAACTATGTTAATGGTGGCTAATATTTTTTATGTTGTATGTTTACCACGTTCACCTATCAATTTATTCTCCCTTATCATGTTTCCTAACAATTAAAAACAACCCTACATTACAATTTAACACCAAATAGAACTCTAACTTTCTATTATCCTAGCGTTGTCACTTAAACACCGAAGCCTTGTGTGTATTGCCATGACACCACCACTGCCTTGCCACTTTTATGTGCAAGTCCCTTTGTAGTGGCCTTAGTGTTGTCTATCTGTCTTCGACGCCGTCCCTTTTATCTCCACGACATTGCCATTTTGCCAAGCATCTGTCTCATTTTCCTCACTTCCTTGCTCTCCCACGCTGTGCTTATGTCTTTAATTTTATGCTTTATATCCTCATAGCACCACACCTACATGGCATGGCACTAACAAAACTTTAGTGGGTTTTAGCTCTGTTTGCTATTTCTTTCACACATTTTCTTCCTTTATGCCTTATTTACCTGAAAATGTATAAACGCCATCAATTAGAGCTCATTTACAAATATGTATACTAAATATACTACTAAACTAACCTTACGTATAAGTTTTAATAATCACTTATCAATCACATAAGACATTTCTAAACTAGTGCACATCAATGCTTATTGGTATGTATATGTCTCCAGAGTGTCTCCTATTAATTGGTTAAAGTATCGGTATGAAATTGAACTTTGATTCCGATTTCCTTGGAACCACCTTTATACTATTTTCTTTTGGTGCTTCTTCCGAATGTCTTTCATCTTGCTTCTTAGCTCTCCATTTTCTCTTCCCCTTCTTTTGATTTTTCAAGGCATTGATCCATTATTGCTTGAATTTTTCAAGTTCATCTTACCTCACTTATGTTCTATTCTCATGCATAACTTCATGTCTTCTCTTAGCCAAAATGTTCTTTCCTCTTGTCTTAGCTCATTCGTTGTCGTAGTGCTCATCATGTAAATAACACTAACGTTATCCTTGGGATTTATGATAGTGTTACTCGAAAACTGTCTTTCCTTCTTTGAATTCAAAACAATTGCAATCCGACCAATCTATCTCTTTAGGTCCTTGATGGATTGTGATCTCTCATCGTCAATTGTCTTAATAGTTTACTTCAAATTTTCCATATATTGATAATGCTTCTCATGGCGTTCCCTATTGTTCATATCAATGGCGTGCAAAAGTTTCTCAATTGATTTAAATGAAGTCATTTCTTCACTCTACTTTAGCTTATGTTATTGGACTTGTTGATCGAAGATTGGAGGTAAATTCAATGCATTATCAGAATTTCGATATGGGAAGTTGGGGTCGTTATTATGGTATCCTTGATAAAACCTTAGAGGAACCATTCCTCTAAACTCGAAATTGTTTCCATAGCTTTGGTTATTCATGAAGTTGATGTCTTCATACTCCATTCCTTGTTGTATGTCCATTTGATTAACCACCATGGCTTGGTGATTACTGGGTTGTTGTATGCTTGCACTTGTAGACTTGGTTATCCCATTTGATTACTTAGGTTGGATAGTTGTGCCATTATCACAACTTGCGAATCAATCTCATATACGCCTATTGGTTTCCTCACTTTGGAACAATTACTTACTGTAGAGTTCTGAGACATAAGATCTAACAGATCCAATGCACAAGCCTCATCCTTGGTTAGTAGAGAATCACCTGCTGCGGCATCTACTAGTGTTCATGTGTTGTGGTTCATCCTATATTAGAAAATCTAGAGTTGTGCCCATTTCACATATCCATGTCTTAAATATCTCCTCAGCATCTCTTTGAATCTTTCCATAGCCTTCCCAATAGACTTCACAACTTCTTGCTTGAATTTATTTATTTCTACCTCCCTTTCATTGACCTTCACTTTGGGAGAAAATTTGCTTAGAAATTATTCCTTGATTTCTGCCCACGGGGTCATACTCCATGCATTTAGTTCTTGGAACTTGTAAGTGGCTTTTCCACCCTATGAGAATGAGAAAGGTCTCATCTCAATCACTTCCTTTGTAAATCCAATAATGTGCATGGTGTCGCACTTCTCCAAGAAAGTCTCTACATATGTAACTGGATATTCATTGGCTAGCCCGTTAAACAAGCTATCTTGCACCATGTTGAATAAAGACAACCTCAGTTCGAACTCGGTTGTGTTTGCTTGAAGTCTCATCACTCCGTTATTAGTCTCTTGAATTTTTGTTTTAAGTAGTCACGAAGACATATTTGTCCCCGCACTCTGCCTTGCACTACTACATCACCTTCTGGTTAGTTATTCCCAAGGCCCTGTTGTTGGTTTCACACTTGATCTTTAGCCAATTTGATTCTTTTCTTTTTCTTTTCTTTGTTGGTTCTATTAATCTCACGGTCGTAAGGCGTTAAATCTTTCCTTCATTTGCTACGCATGCACTTCCTTGAAAAGAAAACATGAAAGATCAAGTGCAGACGTCAAACTTGAAACTCAAAACTTTTTTTTTTATCTTTACATACATGAAAGTAAAGTACTTAAAATAAAACTTAATGACATTCTCGAACTAAGTAAGTCTAAATGGGTACCTATCCTTGGCAACAACGCCAAAAACTTGATCGTGGTCGCAAGTATAATAGCTCGATTGTAGTAATAGTGTGACTAATTAACATCGATTACATATATCATACTCAGTAAAAAGGTATATGCACTCAGTGTTACCTTGTCAAAATCACTCTATTTCTAAAGAAATCATTTTTAATTTATTTTTATAACTAAACTAATCTAATATAACAACTCAATGTAAAATACTTTAAAACTCTTATATTAGCAATATCTCATTTTACAACTTCACCTAGGTAATGAAATACTATGCTTTCCAAATCACTTTCTCATATTTATTATGTGTGTGCAATGCCTAATTAGAATGGACATATTTCCTTCAAATCCACTTCAACCAACTGTCGTGACATGAAAGATTCTAATGAGCAAACTAGAACTCCACCTATTTGTGTGACTAACGTAAGGTCCACATTGATCAAATGTTCCAAATATTTAGATTCATAACCCAATTAAGTTTACTATCCGTGTCTCCCTAATCAATAACTATCTATCGATGTTATATATTTATGGTTGTACCATCCATATCCGGCTTAAATGCTTCAATGGCTATGAAAAATTCTAAAACATAATATAAACAAATACGTGATCAACATGTTCCTAGCATTGTACTCAAAATCAATACAAATTCTAACCATTACACTTTTTATCTTTACAATCTATTCTTGTTTATAGCATATCGTTAATACCATAGGACCCATTTGATCCTTAAGATTAATGAATTACTCACACTTCATTAAAACAAACATGCACATAGTGGAATTCATTGAAATCAGAGATATAATCAAATAATTTCAATTAAATCAATAAAAATAATACCCGAATCAGCACACATGAGTCTTCAATGTCTTCTCTTCCACCCTAAATCTTCTTAATACTCTAAAATAAAGTAAACCAATAGTACTCTATGATATTGATTGCTAATGGGTGGTAATTGGTGAGTTTACCATGTTCTAATATCTATTTGTACTCCTATGCACATTTGAAAATAATTAGAAACCTTACTAAACAATTTCACACGAAATAGAATTTTAACTTTCTATTTTCTTCTATCTTGGTCCAGTTTATGAGTGGTCCAACGTTGTGTGTACAAACCCAGGGTGCCGTGACAGCTTTGGCCATTTTATGGATTTTTTCCTCCTTCATAAGGCTCGATGCCCTGCATTCCTGTCCCCGGCGCCGTCCCTTGTCCTCCACGGCGCCGCTATAGTGTCAGCCATCCTATCCACTTTTCTCTTTTTGATTTGCTCTCCCACGTTGTACCTTCATCTCCCCATAGCATCATACATCATGCCATCTCCCCATAGCATCATACATCTTGCCGTAGTGTCAAACCCTATATTATGTATTTTAGCTCCATTTCTTCGCAAATTCACCTGTTTATCTCCTTTCTGCCTTGTAAACCAAATAAATACATAAATATTTTCAATAAATGCTCATTTTGGGATACTAATACCAGATATACTACTAAATTAGTACTATATATAAGTTTAAATAATCACTTATCAATAAGCTTGTTCGAGGTCTAGTTTGCATGAAATTAGCTTTCAATCCTACCTCTAATGGTAGCTAGTGAGACTAGTTCTGAAGTCTAACACCGACAACTTATCTCTGCTTTTCATAAGCTCTTAATAATATATCTCTATTATTTTTGGAAATAGACATCTGATTTATAGTTAGGAGATAGAAACAAAGTGGATTGCATGTTGTGTTGACGCATATATCGTATTGATTATTTGGAAATGCAATTTGCATATCTCCATGTATCAGACTAAAAATTGCAAGACTATATATTTGTTTACATGCTTACTTATCTGGCATTTTCAAGTTATTTATAATGATGGAAGATTCTATATGAAGAAAAAAGACGAATGGATAAGACTCTAATATTATAGTGATTGTTTTCAAAATTTAAATTAAATTCTTCTTTTAAATTATATATATATATATTGTTTTAGGATTCTAGGGGTGAGTGTAGGACGTCAAGTTTCGTTGAATGGTTATGAGAGTTTCCGAAGTTAGTTTAAAATATGTTGAGAGGTTTATGTTTCAATCTTGGTTTATTTGGGATTGTAAATTCATAATTATGCTATCCGAGACTCTATGTTAGTTTATAAATTTGAATTTGATATATATTATGAACTGCAAGAAGGTGTGACTCCCTCTAAGCTTTTCCACATTCTTTTGACCATTAGGTGTATTTTTTTGTAGGGCACTTTCAATGGAAAGGGCTGTTGAAATTATTCAAAAAAATACAAAGAATAATCCTTATGATTTCCCAATTTGCTCTAATTAAAAAAATCATGAATTGAGTTTTGTTGAGGAGATAAATTACAATTTGGAGCATTATTAAGGATTGAAATAAAGATTATTTGTAGGTTAAAGTTAAAAGAATAGATTAGGCTGACTAAATTATGAAGAAAATAAGATAATCTAGGCTAGTCAATCATCTTATTGATGAGAGGCCAGATGATGTTGGTATCAGATCTTAGGTTTAGCTCAATTAAGCATAAGTTTTTGTTGGAAACCAAAGAGTGGTTGAGCATAATTAATTGGGAAGTGAACATGTAGGGTAGTTGAATTATTTCGTTGTATGTGTGATGTGTTCTTATGTATTATTGCAAGATATGCGGGAGGAAGTTTATTCTCCTTGTCCATTTGATAATTAACTTGTAATTTATGACAAGAAAGGTTAGAAATGAATAATTAAAAGAGAGAATAGACTTATGAAAAGAAATTAAGTGTGACTCGAAATGAAATGAACTCGAGAAGTCTAAATTCATAAAGTTATTATAAGTAATTCGGTACAAATATAATTAATGAAAGTATCAGTTATAAAACCAATAGGTAATTGATTGAGAAAGAAGTATGTATGATTCATGAACGTAAGTATTGAACATGGACTCCTTTGAAAGATAAAAGTATCAAACTATTAAAACTTTGAAACGCTTAAGGGAATGTCTAAACAAACTTAAATAAAGTATCAAAGAAAACATAATAAGAAATCGGGACTTTTCGGAAGCACAAGATATAGATATCTTGGATTTTAGAATGAGGTTAATGCAAGTTGAACTAGTTACTCTGTAAGACCTATTCCATATAGTATTGGTTTGATTCAAAACCAATTGAGAGTTGATTTTGAAAGAGTCTGTGAAATCCAAGAATCTCATAAATGTTATTAGATGACTAATTAAGTATTTTCGAATTTTAATTAGACTTTAGGTATATGAGGTGGGACCCATGCATTAAGGATAGGAGATTATAAGGTACAATGTTATTTTTGCGATGACGAATGCCTAGTGTGTGTCCTATATGGTAGTTTATCGCGAAGTCAATTTATGTTAAGGTGTATCCTTAATTTGTCATAATCGGGGTTGTATGTATCTGTCTGAAGGGCACGTGAGAAAATAAATTATTAGTTGCTCCAAAATAATTAACCAAGTGTTAGTCCTCACGTGAGGATTTTGCCTCGGATTACCTATAAGTTAGGATCCATGGTAGTGTAAAATAAGAATGAAGTTAGAGCAAGGCGTTACCTTAAGTTTTGTATTATTTGGTGGTTGTCGAGGTTGAGATTGAGTCCAAATTGGTGTGAGTTTAGTTAAAAATGGAACCAGAATTGGTCCGATACATTTTGCTATTTCATGGAAAAAGTTAAGATTTTATGGTTTTAGTGTGATAAAAACCAGTGTTACGAACGTTTGATGACAATGGACTATTTTGTCGAGATTTTGGTTCGATTTGGTGATAAATATAAGATAAAAAACGAGCGCCGAAAGCCAAACACGTCAAAAAAGATTTCAAGATTTAATAAAAAAAAATTAAGCTACTGATAAGAAGGTGAAGGTTTATAAATAAATTTATAAAAAAGAAAATCAAATGAAATCGATTTCATTAGAAATGTTCTTTTGAACGTTTCGTTCCTTCAATACCTAATCCTATCAATTCGGTCTTTTGCTATGCGATCTTCTAACATCCAATTTTTGCACAATTTCTCTCTGCAATGCTATAGAGCATTGCTAGATGGTCAGTTTGAGCTAAGTTTCTGTGGTGGAAACGAGGTATTCGGCTCGAGATTTGCTAAAATATCAATTCAGGGCATTTTCCACAATTCAATTTGAATTCTCGCATTTATTCGATTTCTTTTGTTGTGTTTTAATAGAAATTGGTGGGGATTATTGTGAATTGGTATATTGGATTGATTTGCGCCAATTTGGAATAAATTCCATTGGCATGGGTAAGGGTTTTGATGAATTAGACTAATGTGATTTAGTTGATAACTATTTTGGTGATGTTTTTATAGTTGATATTGATTTACATTGGGTTTCTGGATGAATCGATTATTGATTTTGATCCAATTTGACCCCACGGGCTGTGAAAATATTTTGATGTTGTTATCAAGAGGTTTTGTTATGTTTGTTATCAAGTTTAGAGGATTTAAGTGCAAAAATATTGATTTGGAGAAGTTTTTCAGTTCAAAATAAATAAAGTTTGCCTGGTTGATAGGCAATATTGGAAAATTCATAACTTCATATCGGTGATCCGATTTGATGTTCTTATAGTCTATGCAAAGAAGCGCATGAGTACTACAAGTTATTTTTAGGTCATCATGACAAATATTGGGGTTTTCAATGTTAAAAACTTACCCCAAGTTGACTACTTGAAAGATAGTTAAACCAGGTATATAAATTAATATTTTTTGAAGCGTACTTTGGCCGCAGTTTTCATTGGGTTTCAGAATTTAGTTTCACTTGAAGCTTGACCCATAATATAATTAGAAATGTAGGGAAACTATTGGAACCATTTTGAATGTGATCCGATGCTTCGGGAACCCCAAAAGTTAAGCTCAAAGTTGGTTAGTTTTAAATAAACCAACAGTGGTTTTTTTATTTATGGAGTTTTATCTTTGTACCAGCATTTGTGTTTAGTATGCATTGCATTTCACACCATTCTTGGTAATGCATAATGGCATCCTGATATAGTTGCCCCTACTTCGGTCGTAAGAGTGTGATGCACTCCACTCTAGACTAGACGTATTGCTGGTGTCTAAGGCAAGTAATTTCGACTCCGAGGTAGCATGCATTAAACTCATAAGACTATTCTAGGTTCATCGTGAGGGGCCCACCATTATTGAGCTTGGAATAGGAAATGAGGTATCCACGTTGTTATATAATTTTTTTGTTATTTGTAGATGCAATTACATGTCTCCATATAATTGGACTAACATTTGCATGAGTATAGAGAAATGTAGGAGTTTACTTACCTTACATCTTCGAGTTATTTTTGAAAATGTTAGGTTCTGTGTAAGGACTACACTACACGGGAAAATCTCAAAGATCTACGGTTATTTTTTTAATGTTTAAAAGTTTAATTTTTCTTGTTGTAATCACTTTATGTATATATTTTTTGGGCTTTTGGGTGAGCAAAAGTCATGAAATACTTTAGAAATTGTTATGAGAGTCTCCTAAATTTGTTTGAAGTAGGTTAAGAGGTTTATGATTCAGTTTTGGTTTATTTTGGGATTATAAAGTTGTAACTAAGGTATTGGAGACTTTATGTTAGTTTTTAAAGTTGGAATTTGATATATATTGTTAACTGCAGGGAGTTGTGAGTCCTTTTAGGCCTCTCCCCAATTTTGATGTCTATTAGGTGAAAAATGATAGGAAAAAGGAGACACGTAGTTGTGAAAATAGAAATTGATTAGACAAGCTGAACTTGACTGAAAAATCACAATAGGATTGTGACAGGACTCTTCAAGTTGTTTAAGTCAGTTTCTGTGAAAACAAGATACTTTCAAGCAAATTTTCGTCTTATTTTTGAAACAAAAAAAAAAAGTAAAATTGGGATAGAACCATTGCTTAAAACAATCAAATGACTTCTGACAAGAAGTACAAAAAATTTTGATTGTTTATTACTCAAGTTACTTATTCATAAGCGATGTTGATCTTATTGGTTTTATGAGTCGAATAAAGAAATGATAAAACAAATGAAAAAACATGAGTTAGAAGTAATCTGTATTAACACTAGATTAGGTGTTGTAATGAAACAAAAATCAACAAAAAATTCTTAATTTAGAATGAAAAATATAGTGATTAGATCAACGTGTAAGAAGTTAAGGTATTGGAGAAATGGTCTAATAATAGCTTGGATTAGCTATTAAACACCAACATAAGTAATTGTGTTTTGAGATTCAAAGTATCCAATAGTCAATTCTAATCAAATAAAGTAATGATTCCTATCACTACAACCTAAAATAAAACCAATAAAGAGATAGATGCACTGATTGAATATCTGTAAGTGATTGGTATAGGATGTCAGTATAAGCTCCTATATTGCACGAATTTCCATTGATATGAATTAAAGTATTTAAACATTCTATAAGAGTTTGATTAGTCATTAAATTGATTGATAGTTTGGAAATTCTAATTCTTCTATCTCTTCAAATGAACAACTATGAAAAAATAAATTCATCAAAAGTAAATTAATGAACAATAAGAAGCAAAGTTATCTTACATAGTCACTTGATAAGTACCGAATTTCTTTTTTAGAAAAGGAAAAGTCAGGAAAACTTGAGACTAAAGGAAACAATTAAGGCAATAACAAAGAGTTTTACTATTTGAGATGCGAAATTTATGTGTTTCGAATAATTATTAGCTAATAAAGACTTTGATTCATTAAATGATCATAAGAATTCACACTGTCCTTAGCTAAATTTTTCGAAAAGAAAGGAGATGTCAATTGCCTTTCTCACTCAAGATTAGGGAGTTGTTAGTGATTTAAGTGCCAATTAAAGTGTGATAAGTCTATAAAGGGATTAAGAATGAGAGAAATATGAGAATAACTAAGATTGACAAAAATGGAATTGAGTGGACTCTGTATCGTAATCACAATTGTTTCACAACATAGAAGAGTAATGATCGCGATACTAGTCTTTGAATAATCAAATGAGTGGTGAGGTTTGGTATAAAGAGTCTATGAAGTTTTATTAGAGTCAATTGGGAGCTTAAGTAAAGGTAAATTAATGGTCAATAAATTTACACATATGCATTAAAATGGAAATTTCAAGTGAACAAGTCCCAATAAGTCTTAAGATATAAAACTATAAGTTTGTTGGAACTTAACATATCTTCAAAACAATCTTACATGGAATTGAACTCCAAAAGTTGTAAATGTTGAACCAAAGTAGTATAAAACTAATAACAATGAGGATGTAGTACATTGGTTCATATGTAGTGTTATACCACGTGATTAGGCAGTGGTGAAGTTTTAGAGCACGATATTATTTCAAATTGGAATTGATGTAGGATACCTTTACGATGGTGAAAACACAAATGAAATGAAATGAGACGTACAACTTACATCTCAACTAGAAGGTATTATTTGTACTGATTGAAAATATCGTATAGAGGACAATATATCTGACTTGATAAGTTGAAGAATTAAATATTTTTCCACTGTAATTGAGTAAAAAATAAAGAGAGATAACATTTTTATAAACTTTTATGAAATACAAGTTAAATTTTATACTGTGAGAGTAAAATCATGAAATATGTTGATCGCTCTATTTAAAAAACTTATACCTACTCAAGAAAATGATTACTATCTCCATTCAAGTAATGAAAGGAGTTGGTAAATAGTAAGTGATTAAGAATGAGATGTTGTGAAATCTCAAAATTGGAGAAAGATGATCAAGGCAATCAGAAAGAGTTTGGAAGTTAAGTGAATGAAATAAGGTTCTAGGTGAGCTCATGAATAGAAAATGGTTGGACAAAGTTAGAAAATTCGTTAATTTTCTAATCAGTCAAAGAAAAAATTAAGTGAAATTGCTGATGAGTTGGAATTAGTAATTGCTTTCTAGTCCACGAATCTAAATGATATTTTATGTACACATTTAGAAAATGAGTGAGAGTTGCCGGATGTGTCATGTTTCATTTTCTGATCGAATTGAATTTGGAGATATCTTGTTATAGGATGACAGAATAAATTAATGATCTTTAGTCATGGGATGACTTATCGAATTCAAGTTTTCTGATGAGAAACGCTGGAATAATGATGGATTTGATAGACACGCGACTCTACTTAGTATTTCATGTTGTGCTCAAATATTATTTCCATCACTTTATATATTTGGACTTATGATAGTCTGAGAATTGATTGGCCGACAATTCTACTAAAAAAATGATTAGTGATGAGAAAGTAAACTGGTATGTGTATACTAGGTTTGGTGGATAGGGAAAGAATTATCAACATTCTGTGGAATCGTTATCAGTTAAGAATGAAAAATGGTGTTATGAAAATCAAGATAGGTTAGATCTTGCTATGTATTGATGCTTGAATGAGATTCAAGGCATAAAATGTGAATAAAAGAAAGGTTGATGGATATTCCACAATGTTGATCGTTTAACTCGTCCAAAATTCACAAAATGCCATGTTTGAAATTAAGTTATTATAATTGTTCATTAAACAAAAAATTTTGAAATGAAAAGTTGAAATAGTTATGATCTCTACCACTAAGTTGTTGAATACAATGAAAGTGATTGGGTCCACTTAACAGTTAACCTGTCAAATGATTTTTACAGCTTTGAATTAAAAGAATTATAATTGAAGGATTATTTTCTCATATCTCTTTTAGTTTAGTAACCTATAAGTTAAATTTCGAGGACGAGATTTTTAATTAGTTAAAAAGATTGTGTAATCTCAGAATTTCATTAACTTGATTATGATGTCAATTAAGTATTTTTGAATTTAATTTAGGATTTAAGAATCAGAGGTAAGACCCATGCATTACGGACTAGAGATTATAATTCTAAATATTATTCTTGTGTGCCGCGTGATTAATTGGTGTTTTATACTTTATTCGTCGCGAATCAACTTGAAGTGTATACGCGGTGTTTACGAGTTTCGGAGTATGTTGGAAACTTTTTTCCAATTTTTGCAAAATTATGGTATTTTTTGGGTTTTATTTTGGACTTAAAAATAACAGCTAATTATGAAATTAAATATAATAATAAATAAATTAGTAGGCGCTTAGTGATACGCGGAGTCAAGGGTGACAAACGTGGGATGTATAATAATGTGCACGCCCGAGGGTGGTCGTTGGTGCACGTGGCAAATTCATAGCCGCAAAAATACATAGGTGTATATTTAATTTTATATATTGTTATTATATATATGGGTCCTATAGTTTAAATCAAATAAAATTATATATTGGATTCACCTCAAGATACGTGTAGCATGGATCTCGGTGAAGTGAATGGTGTAGACGCTTGTGATTTTTTTGAAGATGTATCAATGCCTCGAGATGTGTGCCATCCCCTCTCTAGAAGGATTGTTCCTTCAACTCATGCCTTTTTATGTCCTCGAGATTCGTACGCGTAAGTCTCGAGAAAAAGTTATATTTGATCACATCAAGTTGCTTAAATGGATGATGAGTTGGTTAATATCCCCAAAGATCGACCTTGAGATACGTAACACGTATCTCGAGAAAATCAATATATAATGGAAAACATTAAATCCGCCTCAAGATTCGTACAATGTGAATCACAAGGAATTCAAGTATTTATCCAAAATAGAACCACCTCTCTTTGATTTTGATGGAAAGATCGAAATTGATTAAGAGAGAGACAGTGACATTGAACGAGAGATAGAGACGAAGGGATTGAGACTGAGGGTTATGGTGAGGTTGTGTTATATTGTTCGTTGTCGTTAGGTTGTTACTATTAGTTATTGTGTGTTTTCGATGACGCTGGTCTTATAGTTGAAAATGATGGAGATGGAGTATGGGGTCAGAGGTACGAGATGGAAGGGGAGTCGTCTCCCCTATCCAAACTTGTCTTAGGGTTAGGCTAAACCCAACCCCGATCGATAAAGAAAAAGAAAGAATATATCAATTGATCTGTAGTAGAGACAAATGGCATGTTCGCTTCAAATCTTAGCAAGACCCAAGACCATGAGATAAGTTTGTGATGGGACTAACACATGGGTTTATGTATTAGTCCCTTTTATGGGACTTGTTCGGTTGAGAGTTTTAAGCTTGAGAATAAATGTGGTTCTAAAAGGTACATTTACCAAATTATCCCTCTATTTAACATACATCTCCAACAAAATCATCAAAATCGATTTCCTTCCCCCTGTTCATCATCTCCCTCGTTCATGCCTTCATTATTTCTTTCCCCCTGTTCACCCTCTTCACGATTTCCTTCCTCACTGTCTCCCAATCTCTCTCGTCTCTGGTTCTAATACATTTCTACCTGTCACTGTAAATTGTTGGTGTAAGTAATGGAAAATAAATTGAATTTTAGTTTCGATTTTGGTGAACCGTGTATGTGTGTAATCAGAAGATACGTTGAGGGTATGATTGAAGGTTTCATTGTTGTTGTTGGTTGTGTTGATTGAGGGAGAAAGGAGGAGGTGAGGGATCGACTGTTTAAAAAAAAACAAAAACAAAACAACACACAGTTGAGGCTCGGATTTGAGGAAGAAGATGACACAAAGGGATGTCATCTTTTATGTGTATTCGTCCATGAGCTCAACCCCAGATTATCGAGAAATTAAAAAAGAAAAAAAGAAAAAAAAACTGTGAAGAATGAAACTCGTTCTAAAGGTTGAGAAAAGTGTGTAAAGAGGAGAGACAATTTGGTCATCTGTAATGGCCAAGCATTTGGACTAGTTAGTCTCACCAAAATTGGTGGTTTACTTTAGTCACCTCTACTGAGTATTACTTTATCACGGGGCTTAGTTAATCTGCGAAGCGAACAGTGGCTTAGCCAGTCCAGTGAGGTTAATCCACCCTAAGACCATGAAGCGAACGGGCTAAATGGTCTCTATAAGGAAGCAGAGGGGTTTGATCCCCATGACCAAACCGAACTGAGTCCGGTTCAATTGAACCAGATCGGTCCAATTTAGGGTCAAACTCTTCTCAAAAAATAAAATAAAAATAAATTGCGAGAAAATAGAAAAACTAGAAAACTAATATTTTTGACTAAATTAATTGAAATTATGGATTTCTATTAGAAATAGAGAATTTAGAATTTTCTCAAGGATTTTATATAAGGATTTTCTTCGTAATACGTGATATGACACTTGATAATATCCAAAAAAAATTAAAATTTTTTTAAGGCCTAGTCAAGGTCAATTTTTTATGACAAACTATAATTTGGAATCGAAATTGGAATTCGAACATCGGAGGGGTTGATTTGGAGTGATTTCAGGTTTTTAAAACTTGAGAAATCAAAATAACTTGAAAATTGGTGGAAACCTTAAGAAATTTGAATGTGGAACTTATCTAAATTTCTTAATGATTTTATGCAACGTTGAGGATTCCAAAACTACTCGGAATGAGCCTCGGTGTATAGGTTCAAAGTACGTGAAAACGGGGGAACATTATGTAAGGCTTCACAACAAACTTTGAGTTTTTTTGTGCTAAGTAAAACCTATAATGATTTTTACTATTGATTGAATATCTTTGTACTTGTAATAACGTCATAATCTGAATTGCATTTCATTATTCTTGGTGATGCATGCACAAAAGAGTAAGGAGGATAAGCTTGTTTCAGAGTTAGGTTTGCTTGAAATTGGAATTCAATCCTATCTCTAACACCAACTAGTGAGACTTGTTCCCGAGTCTAACACCGATAAGTTATCTCTGCCTTTTAATGTGCTCTTAATATTGTTTTCATACTATTTTTTGAAGCCAACATATTATTATAGGTCGGAGACAAAATAGAGTGGATTACATGTATTGTTGACGCATATATCTTATTGACTATTTGAATAAGCAATTACATGTCTCTATGTATCAAACTAACAATTGCAAGAGTACAGATCAGTGTATATTTTTACTTACCTGACATTACTTATATACATTGTTTTGGGATTATCAGGTTTGAGTGTAGGATGTGAAGTTTCATTGAATGGTTATTAGAGTCTACTAAGTTTGTTTAAAATATGTTAAGAGGTTTATGTTTCAATCTTGGTGTATTTCAAATTAAAAAGTTATAATTAAGCTATCGAAGACTCTATGTTAGTTTATAAATTCGAATTTGATATATATTATGAACTGCGGGGCGTTTTGACACCTTCTAGGGTTCTCCCCATTCTGCTGTCTAATAGGTGGATTCTTCGGCGTACCACTTTTAAGGAAGGTGATGTCGAAATTATTAAAAAAATGGAGAATAATCCGTATGATTTCCCAGTTGGCTCTAATTAAAAAAATTATGAATTAAGTTTCGTTAGGGAGTTAAATAACAATTTGGAGCATTATTAAGGATTTGGAGCAAATATTATTTTGTGGTTAAAATTAAAATAATGGATTTGGCTTACTAGATTATCAGGGGATTAAGGTAATCTAGGTTGGTCGGTCTTCTTAATGATGAGGGGCTGATAGTTTAGGATTTGGTTTAAGGTTTCTAAATATAAAGTATTAGACATATATCAAACTAACAATTGCAAGAGTACAGATCAGTGTATATTTTTACTTACCTGACATTACGAGTTATTTTTGTTGATTTCAGATTCAATATGAAGAAAAAGGAGGAATGGAACTGCGGGGCGTTTTGACACCTTAAATAATTTGTGATAGGTTCTCGATCATGGGAGAAAGTTGAGAGACTTGAAAAGTTAAGAAATTGTAACGAAACTTAACCGAGGTAAGTGGGATTTGTATTCTTGTCAATTATGTCTCGCAAATTACTATATTTAGTTAATATAGCATTATGAACTTGGATTGGGGCAGCGTACTTTGATTTGACTATTTTATATGTAGATAATCACAAAAATGGTCGATAAGGCCGACCGAGACTAAGGATTGAAAAGGTATGTTAGGAAATGAATTATACTCTTTGTCCTAATCAATGGAAAGGCTTGTCAGGAAATGGATTCCGCCATTTTAACCTCCTTAGTAAGTTGGAGTTTTAAGTCATCATTGTACTGTTGGAGTTGGTAGCTCAGTCAAGCTATAATAAACTAGCAGAATCCCTCGTCGGCCAATATGTGGATTCTGTGACTGTATTCTCGAGTGAATTGAGAGTACGCCTTTGTAAATAAATTAAAATCATGAATCATGAGTACGGTTGCATGTTATATACCATAACTGCATTCAGTCAAATATTACTTATATCAGTTATGGTGCATGAATAAATGTGTTGGATTCATATTGCTATTCATTGACTTATTGATTTTAGTTGGCAACTGATATACTTACAAGCACCACTTACTGACCAAGTTGGAGCATTCACTACCTTTAACATTTCAGACTCACACGCGGGCGCTTAAGCTAAAGGCAAAGAGATGATTTAGGAGTTTCACTATCTTATCTACAATGTAATGAACCTTCCTTGTATATATATGATGTTTGAATTATGATGTTGTAATATAGCAATGTTGGGAGGTTTCTAAACATGTTTTGTTTTTCATAAACTCCAGATTTATGTATATCATCCTTATTATCAAAAAAGTTTTAATTTCCTGTTGTGTATACTTCGATATATATTTCGATATCGATATACATGCTGATTTATCTGGTATAGGAGGAGAGGTTGTTGGCTCTGGTTAAGTATGGCTAGTGCACCATGGCTTAATTAAGGTTTCAAGCCAGGTATCGCCCCAGTCGAGATAAGGGATGTCACTGATTGGCATCATAGCCTAGTTTAGAGTCAAACCTTGTTACCTAGAGTCAAGTAATAAATCTGATACAATTACTTGTTCCCAAGTGAATAAGATAAGTTAACTTGGTTTTGGCGGAAAATAAAAAAAGAAAAAACTATGATATGCTATTTGTTGCTCTTATTGTTATCATATTGTGTAAATAGGATTTCCTTGTCTTCTCTGAATGTTACCCTAATAGTCTTAGCTCTCATTTGATTTTATAATCTAATGGCGGATCAGGGATAGGGTTTGTAGAGGCCAGGACTGAAAAGTCAATAATTGGAAATGTTTTATAAGTTTAAAGGTATGTAGCTTACTTAAGTCTTAACCCCGATAATGATTTGTGTTTACAAAGTTGCAAGTAGATAATCAGTAATTTAAAGCAAAAGTCTTAATGTAAACATAAACGTGGATTTTCATTAATTCTTAAATATTATAGAGCATCAGAACACCGTGGAAAACCCAAAATTGGGTACAATGTATATAAGGCGAGAAAAGTAAATATATACAGGTACACATGTCTTAATAGTCTCTCATAAATCCAAAATATAACGATGTACCAAAATAAACACCTACGAGTAGTGTGTCGAACTGTGAGCGAGCTCAGAGATAGTCGGCAAGAATCCCCTTACCCTTACTCATAGAAGGATGTGTATTCATCCATCATAACAAAAAATATGATGAGTCTAGTAAGTAAAATCCTAAGGAAATTCACTTAGCATTCAAATCTAATAAATAATGGTAAATAAACATGCAGAATGTAAATAGACAACTGTAAATGGATCATCGCATACGTGAATAACAACAAAGTGCAAACGTGTACCCATCCCTCTAAGAATAGACCATACTTTGGATGCCCTTCCAAGGATCCCACCAGTGGGCGCACCCAACTAGCTCATTACCTGGTCCTCTCAGTTGTCGGCATAAACCCACGACATATTGACAGATGTACCGACAAAGTAACTTGTGTCGTTATTCCCAAAGGATTCTTGATACACATGTTATTGTCTAGAGTGTTATAGCTACACAACAGAATACCTGACGGGAGTAAACTTAACCAACAGTTCAAACAATTACACAGAAATAGATAATTAAAGTAAATAAGGAATGGAATCAAGAATACACTGAACAAGATAGAGTAAATTAGAAATGAAAGTAAATAAATAGTCAAGTAACGTTCCATTGGGTTTTACAAACCTCAAACACACGCTCCAACTATCCCCTAGTGCGCTGATAGGTCTGTCTAGCGCGCTACTTTTCTTCATTTGGAAGAATAGTTGAGCACCCAGACTGGATAATGCGATAGCCGGTCTGGTTAGAGCACTATTCATGCCGGGTGACAGAATTCTCAACTGAGAATTCTATCCCCAGCACCCCAAATTTCTATCATACCCTTTCAACCATTCTCCACTTAATGGGCACTCAAAAAAACCATCAACGACAACAGAACCAACAATAATTGAATTAAAATCATCAAATTCATGCATTCACTAGTTTTTGCCGATTTCACCAAATACTTAATTTCCATCAAAATCACTTTACAATTCTTAATTGCAATGTTAATTATACTTGTAATTCATCAAAGATTCATTAAAACAGTGATCAAATCCTCAAATTTTGAATCAACACCAAAACATAACAAATTGAGCTCATTTTCGTTTATAGGAGGTGAAGAAGATGGTTACCTTGAGTTTCATCCCTCAATTAATCCTCCAAATGATGAATTTCAGCTCTAAGACTTATCTCTTCTTCTTTGGTTTTTCAAATTTGCATGTATTTTATTTGTAGGTTGGTCAAGAAATCCATTAAGTGGGTTTATATAGTTATTGATCTAATCAATTTTGTTCACGTATCTCGAGGAAAATCTTATGCTCCAAATCAAAGCTCTCCACATCTTGTTGACACAACTTAATGACTCACTATATCCTAGTTTTATTTAACTAGGATCATCTAGATGCATATTTAAGGTCCACATTAAAGCAACCTAACTGTAGGCCTTATAATATTTAATCTAATTTAATTAATTTAAGACCATTCAATCATATAATAAGTGTTACATATTACTAATTTAACCTATGTAGTGGTTCCACTAACCCCCGACTACCAGACAAAGTGCCCGTATTTCGATATGCATCCTTAGGCACGTACCCATCACACCAACTCACCTGATAGCAACATACACACATGTGATGTTACAATAACATAATACTTTTAAACATCACATATAAGCAACCATCATCCACAAGTAATATATTCCCTCGATTCTCGTGTCCGAGTCAACTAAGTTATCCATGTAATGCTCGAATTACGACCGTTAATCCTTGAGATTCACGTTAATCATAGTTTAACTAATTTGGGTCATTACAATACTTCCCAACTAAAGGAAATTTCTTCCCCAAAATTTAGAACTAGAGAAATTTTCAGTTCACCACTTCATGAAACTAAAATTGTGGCGAAACAACTGATGTCGCAAACTTATTCTCGAATCCCACTGGACCATACTTCAGCAAGTTGGGATCCCTCCAGTGGGCTTCTCCAACCCCCTCCACTAGTCCATTACCTAATAGCCATTTCGGTGATAGGCATGGACCCACGATCCACCCATACATACACCGAAGATGAACAACTCAGGTTACAATTCACTAAGGACGCATGTGCCACGTGTCATGGCCAAGTGTATAACAATACACTAAGTCTTCATATGCATAGCTAGGAATCAACATACATATGCGCATAATTGAAATAAATAACTGACAATATGCATTAAACAACTTGCCCTCGATATGATGTCTGGTTAACACCTTGTCTGGCTGACCTACTGCACGAGCCCTTATCGGGATTGATCTGGCTCTGGTGGTAGTGATGCAATCAAACAATCAACTTTAAGATGTCAAGCCCGACCATACTGGAATCATCAACGCGTCTCTAAACTGTTAGCCTGTCCGTCTCCAGATCTCTGACATATACTCCGCTCTCTCTGACCCATGTCATATCCTCCCCGATCTCTACCCTGAAGCTAGTACTGTGGTTGTTGCCTACGCTGCTCATTCTATGTTGTAGCCATAGCATGAACATGTTACTTATCGTCATAGTGGAAGTAACTATCCCGATGATCATCCCTGCAGTCCTTGTCCCTTCTGTCGTCCCTCCAACCCCTATTTGAATGACCCCTCGGTCTCTTCAGCCTCTAGTTTTTCCGAGATCTCTATCCTCTTTGTACCTCAGTCCCTGTAATACGCCTACCTTATCTCTAAATCATAAAAGTCTCATATTCTAATGCTTTGTCATATATATCTTGTAGAGTAGGATCCCCCATATGACACCATTACTGCAACAATTCTCTTATCCACACCACAGGTGAAATAATAGATGTGTAGTCGCTCTATCCCTGCTACATCCATCGACAACAATAACAAGTACTAGTAATGCTCCATGTACTATATTAGATATCAGTTACCCTTTTGCAGAGCTAGAAACACCTCTCTCAACCTAAACCTCACCTCCACGGGAATATACTGATCATAAAATAACTCTATGAACTCTACCCATGTCATCGGCTCTGGGTGTGTGTCCTGATACGTGATCCACCAAACTGTTGCATGACCTCTCAAACATGCTCCAAATAGATGTGTCTGCACCTTTTTTGTCGTTCCTCATAGGTTTATGAAACTGCTGGTAGGAAACTATCCATTTCCTTACCGCTTTAGGGTCACCATCTCTATAGAAGGAACCTGGTCAATACTTCATAAACTATCTCAGAAGCTTCACCTCTAGAGCCAAAATGAACCCTGATGTAGTAGCAACAGTAGTGAAAGTCATTTACTCTGTAGTCCTGGGTGGGGGCGTAGGAGTCGGAGTTTCTAGTGGAATGACAAGTAGTGTTACTCCCTCTGGTTGAATCTCCACGACTGCTCTATCAATCGGTGTTTGTGGGAAAATTGGGGCGATGTCTACCCCAGGTGTGCTCTGACTATAATTGGGTCTCGGGGTGATGTAGCCGTAGCTGTAACTAGTGTAGTAAGTGCACCTGCCTGATCCCGTAACTATCGAAGTACCTAAGACATTTAAGTCTCTTGGGCTAGGAGTTGGTCCTCCATACTTGTTGTTCTGCATCACTAGTATGTCCAAACTCTTGAGGAATAGTCCACTGTCCATTCATGATCAGCATTGAGAAGCGTGCACTGATTAGCCTTGGTATATTTACGTATATATCATATATATAATGAAAATATAACACATATATAAATCCTAACTCTACCCACCTTACAGTACTTCCCAACTAAGGTTCTAAGGCAATATCATTGGGTTTCCACATCTAAGGTTTGTTTATCAAGTTTTATGCTCCTTCATTTAAGTTTTTCCCAAGTTCCTAGAACTTAGCTCTGAAGCCAAATGTGGCGTTAATATCAGGTTAAAGAACAAATTATGCTTCATCCCCTGTGCTCCATCGATCGAGCTCTGATACCAATTGGGATGACCCTGCTCCCTAAGGCCGCCCCAGGAAGTTCGTCGAGTCGTGTGCTCCTCGCCAGGTTGGCCCAGCTACACGTGTCTGGCACCTGCCCGTCCATCTCAAGTCTCGATATTTGTGTACACTTGTGTTATTTGTTTAATTAATTAGTTATTCATATTGTTCTTAAGTCTTTCAATTCCTTAAGTTCAACTACGTGTAGCTTACTCAAGTCTTAGCCGTGATAGTGGTTTGTCTTTTACAGAGGTGCAAGTAAATAATCAATAATTTACAACGAAAGTCTTAAAGTAAGCATTAACATGGATTTTCAATAACTCTTAAATGTTGTAGAGTGGAAAACTCGAAATAGGGTACACTATATATAAGGCAACAAAAGTGTATATATATATATACAAGTACACATGTCTTACCAGTTTCCTATAAATCCCAAATATAACAATATACCAAAATAAACACCTACGAGTAGTGTGCCAAATAGTGGGCGAGCTCAGAGATAGTCGCCAAGAATCCCCTTACCCTTTCTCGTTGAATGATCTGAACTCAGCCATTATAAAAAAATAGATAGTGAGTCCAGTAAGTAAAATCCCAAGGAAATTCACTGAGCATTCATATGATAAAGTAAAGGAAATCTAATAAATAATGTTAAATAAACATGTTGAATGTAAATAAGCAACAGTAAATGGATAATAGCACTCGTAAATAATAATAAAGCGCAAACTTGTGTACCCATTCTGGTTATACTAGACCATACTTTAGATACCCTTCCCAAGGTCCCATTAAGAACCCATTTGGCCTATCACCTAGTACTCTCGGTGGCTGCTGTAGACCCACGATTCAGTGACATATGTACCGATAAAGTAACTCGAGTCATTATTTACCAAGAACTCCTGATGCACATGCTATGGTCTAGCGTGCCATAGACACACAACTGAATACTCGGCAAGTGTAAACTCAACCAACCATTCAACTAGTGACACAGACATAGATAATTGAAGTAAATAAGGAATGAAATAGAGAATACAATGAACAACATAAAGTAAAACCAAAATGAAATTAAGTAAATACTCAAGTGTCGTTCCATTGGGTTTTAAAAACTAGACTCATCATCTATTTTGTTGGGATGGCTGAGTGCAGATCCTTCTATAAGTAAGGGTAAGGGGATTCTTAGTGACTATCTCTGAACTCACCCACTCTTCGTCACACTACTTGTAAGTGTTTATTTTGGTATATTGTTATATTTTAGATTTATGGGAAATTGGTGAGACATGTGTACTTGTATATATTTACTTTTGTCGCCCTATATATAGTGTACCCTATTCCATCCCACCTCAGATACCTAAACTCCAATTAAAATCCAAAAATACTTAATTAGTTATGTAATAAAGTTTAGGAAATTCTCATATTTCACAATTAAACCTCAGTTGATCAGTAATCAATATAGTTGGTAACTTGAATTTAGTCTTTAAAGTTAAATTCATAAGTAGGTGATGAATTCTTTTTGAAGAGATGTTGTTGATCATTGGAAATGAGTTTATACCACATTAGAAGTCCTCCCTAATGTTGTGGGGAGTGATTTGAAGGTTGTTGTCGATGTTGATGATTGAATAGGAGTTACAGCCCTGTTTAATGTCGAGACAGTGTAGGGTAGAGTGTGCTTCCTATAACAGGGAAGCGCGCTCCCTTCATAAAGTAAGGAACCAAGTTAGTGGAGTGCACCATACCAAATTAGAGAGCATGCTCCCACCTCATATGACAACAATAGTGCTAGTTTTTACATGGTATTTTCGGAGGGTTTAGGGGTTGGTCTAAGGATTCTAAATATAAGTTATTAAACTTATATTGAAGTTAAATGATTTCTGATAAAATCTCGAATACACGAATAGGGTAAGAGACCCGAAAAGTTGGTAAATTGTAACGAAACCTAACCGAGGTATGTAGGACTCGTATTCTTATCAATTATGCTATGTAAATTAATAAATTTAGTTCATATAGCATTACGGACTGGGATTGGGGTAACGTACTGTGATTTGGCTATGTTATAAGTGTAGGATCCTGAAATGGTCGACAAGGTGAACCGGGAGTGAGGACTGAAAATGTATGCCGGGAAATGAATTCCACTATTTAACCAAATGAATGGAAAGGCTTGACTGGAAATAGATTCCACCCTTTCATCCTCAGTTAGCTGGAGTTTTACCTTAGTTATCATTGTCCAGTTAGAATTGGTAGCTTAGTCAAGCTAGAATAAATAAGCAGAATCCCTTGTCGGACGACATATGGATTTTGTGCTCGTATTCTCAAGTGACTCTAGATTATGACTTTGTAATGAAATTCAAATTATGAATCATGAGTATGGTTGCACGTTACCTATCAAAATTGCATTCAACTATTTATTATTTATATCAGTTTAATTGCATGAATAGATATGTTTTGGAATTATATTGATATTTATTAACTTATTGATAGTTGTTGATAATTGATGTTTTTACGCTCATCACTTATTGTGCAAGTTGGAGTATTCACTTCTCTTAACATTTTAAGTTCACACGCAGGCGCTTCAATTAAAGGTTAGGAATTTTACTATCTTCTCTAGGATGTAATGGACCTTCATTACATATATACTATTTGAATTATGATGTTGTAATATAACAGATTTGAGAGGTTTATAAACATGTTTTTATTTTTGATAAACTCTAGATTTATGTATATCTTCATTATTATCGAGAAAGTTTCATTTTTCCGCTTTGTATACTTGGATTTATATTTCAATATCGACATACTGGTTGAGTTTATCAGGTATTAGAGGAGTGGTTGTTAGATTTAGTTAAGTCTTACTATTGTACCGAGACCCAATTATGTTCAGGCCAGGTATCGCCCTAATCAGGATAGGTGATGTCACACATAAAATGTTTTTATTTATTGTCATTGGTTCGACTTAACCCTTCTATAATTAGGTTGGATCTCTAAACTTGAATTTAGGATTATTCCATCTAGTGCCTATCCAGAAAATGAATCCTGCGCCATTAATCGTTAGAGTAATGGTTTTGTTCAGAATATCCATAGCAACTTGAGGTGAGGATAAGGAAGGTAATCACAAAATTAAAGAAAGATCTTCATTAATAAAGCGTGGCATGACCAAAAAGTTTGTGGGTACGATGTAGTTCTTTACTTCAACTGGCACATCTGTGGCCACTCCTATTGGTTGAATTGAAGTGCCATTTGGTATAGAAACTCATTCAAAAGAAAGTGATATCTACTCCAATTGAGTATGTAGAAAGAAATGTATGGGCATGAGATTTACATTAGAGCTTGTATCATAATGAGCCCTAAAGTACCAAGCCTATTTGATTTTAATGTGCAAGTGTATAACTTCAGGATCATTAAGCTTTATAGGGCTTAAATCCAGCTTTTCCTTTTCTTATTATTCTTGAAATTAGAAGGTCTCGATTTGTTAATGTTTTTTTCCATTCTCTGGTTGCTTAACTATCTATTCTTGAGTTACTTTCTTTTCTTTTGAAGTGTCTTCAACTTGTCCTTTCTTCGAAATCTCTTTTGTAGTTTCCATTATTACTGCATTAATAGCATAAATTTCAGCATTGAAGTTATCATAATAGTTTAAGTCTATAAAGTAATTATCATCAATTTCATTATTGAATAATTCATCATATTCATCATAGGTATCATAATTGTGTTTGTTATTAATTTTGAAATTAACAATTTTATCTTCAAATTCCATAAACTTTATTCTTTCAGAAAATATTTAACTTAGTTGAAACGACCCGTTGCCTTAAGTAGGTAATTAACATTAATCTGATTGCTAATTCACCTGAGTTAAGCTCGTGGTTAAGACCGGCTTTTCTCGATTAGCATGTGCATGGATTTACGTGTAGTTTGGTGTTTGGATGGAATGTCATATTATTTATTGGAATTAATCATATTTATTAGCCTATAATTGAATAATTGAAAAATTATGGGACGCCTAATACGTGTGTGGGTCAAAGGTGACGCACACGAGTCATGAGGTAACATTCACACCCGAGTGAACTTGTCGGCACACTTGGCAAAGTCATAGGCATTTTAATATAAGCTTATATATTTATATATAAATTGTATATTTAAATATATATCGAAAATAAATAAATAAGTAATTGGTGGACGCCTAGTTACATGTTGTATCAAGGGCGATATTTGTGGGATGTATAATACTGTGCACCCCCGAGACTAGTTGTCGGCGTGCGTGGTGCAATTATAGGCGCGAAATACAAGTTATATATATACAAATATATAAATTAATCCTATAGTTTGAATCAAATAAAAATTAGACAATGGATTCGCCTCAAGATTCATGTAGTGTGAGCATTGAAGAGGTGAGTGGGTTGTACGTTGGAGTTGGAAAGTTGGCTCATGCCTCAAAATGCATGCCACCCATCTTCATGGCAATCAAGTGGTGCGTGGAAGGGATTGGATGGTTTGTTGTGAAAACCACATGATCTACCTCGCGATACACGAGATGTATCTTAAGGAGATCAACATATATGATTCCATGAGTATGATGGATGGTTTTTGTTTGATATGCACTTGATGTGCCTCGTGATACGTGTTGTGTATCTCTGGAAAAATCAGAATAAGAAACAAAACATTAGATCTGCCTTGAGATTTCGCGCAATATGAATCTCAAGGAAATCTAATGTATATCTAAAACCCACATCGTCTCATTCGAACTAGAGACAAATCGAAATTCGAAAGTGAGAGTAGATTGAATTTAGAGATGAAGGAGAAGAAATCGACGATGTAGTCAACGATGAAAGTGAGTTATGTAATGGTTGTTGTTGGTGTGGTTGTGGAAACTATTGTTGTTATTAATGCAGTTGAGGGAGGCTCGTACGAACTGCCAAAGCAGTTCATCTGAGAAGGGAGACGATTTAGGGGAGTCGTCTCCCCTCCTAAATCGAGCTGGGATCTCCAACCCCATTTCGAAAATTAAAATAAAAAATAGTGAATGAAATGGAGCACTTCTTTGTTTCGTCTTAGTGAAGATGATGGGGCTGGACCTTGAACAAGGCTAGTTCAGCTCAGTTGAGCCGAACCCGATTCAGCCCGGTTCGGGCCCAAACCCCAAAATAATTTTCTAAAAAAAAGAAAAATGCTAGAAATTCATAAAATAATTTCAAAAAATTAAGGAAAATTCTAGAAAAATAATATTTTGACCAAATAAATAAAAATTGATGAATTTCTATAAAAATGAAGAATTTGAGATTTGTTCGATACTTTATACTAAGGTTTTACCTCGAAAAACATGAAATAGTCGGATTGATATAAAAAGTGGCAATTTGGTTCTTGATTTAATTAGGACCAGTTTAAGGGTTCTAATTAATGAGTATTGGACCCAAATAGTTGACTTATTGTTTCATTTATGTTCTTGGTCGATGAGGAAAAATCTATAGATTTCTGGAGTTGAATAAATATGTATAAAGTTAAGAAAGCTCTGTACAAGTAAGTGGGACTCGTATTCTTAAAAAATATACAATGTAATTGGAATATTTAGTTCATATAGCATTATGGACTAGGAATGGGGCAACGTACTATTACTTGAACTTGTTTTTTGTTAAATTCTCGGAAAGAGGTATGATGGGCGAACCAGTCTGGAGTGACGATGGAAGTTTTTGATCATTACCAGCACTTTCCTTTCAGAAACCTTGAGGTACACGATTGTTGATTTCCTATTTAAGTTGATAGCTATGCTAAGCCTGGATACACCACATAAATCACATGTCAGCCAACATGTGAGTTTCTGTACACTGTAATTCAGGGTAACGTGAATTTACAGTTTAGTTTTAAAATTAAAATAGTTATCACGCGTACGGTAGCAATTGACTTGCGAACTTGCAGTCTGTTATCTATTGTTATATCATTTTAATGCTTGAATAGATAAGTTTTGGATTCATATTGCTATTCATTTATTCGTTCATATTATTTGCTAATTGATACCTTTACAAGCATAACTTACTGAGCAAGTTGGAGCGCTCGGTCCCCAATTAACATTTCAGGTTATTGGCGTGCGTTTTGACTCGGGAATAGAGAAAAATAGGAGTTTATAGTCTTCTCTCGGGTGAATTGATTTCCCTACTATTTATATATTTCATTGAATTACTATTTTGTAATAAAAAGGGTTGGGATATGGTTGTACGATCGAGGTTTATGTCATTTTAATATATCATTTGTATCACCGAAAACGTTTTATTTCGCTACGTTTTCAATATTTATTCAATATACCATATTGGGTATTGTGATTATCAGGTATGAAAGATGGCTATATTGTTACTATAATTGAGTCCGACTGGTGTACGGGGCTTAAGTAAGATTTCAGGTCGGGCATTGCCCTAATTGGGATAGGGGAAGTTATATTAGTTCTAACCGTTTTAGGAAAAGTTCTACCTAATAGTAGAGGTAAAGGTTTGGGTGATATTAAATCTTCTATTTCTGTGACATAAAAGTTAGCTGGATATACTAAGTCATGTACATGTGCTAAGTTGTCTTCTAATAATTTATATGGTTTAATAATAGTATTGTCTGCTAAAATAAGATTAATAGGTGAATTAGTTAACGATCCTGTTTTTAATGATTCATGAAGTTTATGTGACATAATATTAATAGATGCTCAAAGATACACATAGGAAATTCATTAGAGGAATTATGTATTGTGATAGGTACGACAAACATTCTCGGGTCAGAGAATTTATCAGCCATTCTCTTCCTTAAGGATGAAATCTTTTGTCATAAATTTTCATTAGTTACTTTATCATGATTTTATTCTGTTAAAATTTCATTAATTTCTAATTTCATAAATGGTTCAGATATATCTTCTTTAATTTCTTCCTCCCTAGCATTTGTTGAGCGTTGTGAATGGTAGAATTAGAATGCATATCTTCATTTAATTCATAAATATCATTTAATTTGTCTTGGTTAGCTAATTAAGAATTTTGTAAAGATTTTTCATAGGCTTAAAATTTTGCTTAATACCATGAGTATAGCCTTTCGGGAAAAATGTTTATATTTAAATTGTTCAGTCATCCATTTCCTAGTGGAAATGACATTAGTCATCACCTTTTCTTCTTCTTGTTCTATTGTCTTAGGTATTTTGATTTTCTTTTTACCTCTTTTTGGTTTCATTTTTTGCGTATGCATTTATTTTATTTTTTTGTAAAATAAAGCGTTAACTTGTACTTTATTAGTAGTGTTTGTAGGTAGAGTAGATACTTTAATTTAATTACTTAACTTATTAATTTGTAGAGTCATTTGATTTAATTGATTTCTCAACTGATTAATAGACGTATCGATTTTAATTTGATTTTAAGAAATTTGTGTACAGTTTTGATGACTTTAGGTCATAAAATTATATGTAATATTTGTTCTAAATTTGGTTGTGTAGGTTGAATAGTTTGTACCGGTTGTTGAATTGGTGTAGGTTGTGTATGTGCTCTCGGTCAATAAGTGGATCGTTATGATTTTGTGGGTCGTAGCCAAGGTTTGAATTTGATTTTCCAGTATAATAATTGTTGTTATTATATTGGTTTCTTGAAGAACTAGAATATTAGTTGATAACCGCGTTGACTTCTTCCGTGTGATCTTCTTGTAAAGCAGGACACACATCCGTAGGATGTCTAACTTCAATACAAAATCCACGTGGTTTCACTTGATTTGTTCTATCTTTTAGTAGTTTGCTACATAATTCATCAAATCTTTCATCAAACTTATTACTTGTTTTATTATTTACTTCATAAAGTTTCTTTCTTGATGTATTTGTCTTTCTAGAATATTGTTTAAATTGTTTAGTCATTGTATTAAAAGCTTCTTTTACTAAAATTGGTGTAACATCGATTGATGATCCACCACATATAGTATTAATAGTCTTTGTTCAAAATGATTTAGTCTTTCATAGAAGTATTCTAATAAAGCTCTTTGGGTATATCAATGTTGTGAACAAGATGAAATTAATCTTTGAAATCTATCTCAAAATTCATTAAATTTTTCATCAAATCTTAGTTCTATGAGTATGATTTATCTTCTATAAATACTAATTTTTCTTGTAGGCATATATTGATCTAGAAAAGCTTCTAACATTTGAGCCCATGTTGTTGTCGAATCTTGAGGAAGATAAAAAAACCAATCTTGTGCTTGATCTTTCAATACAAAAGGAAAAGCTTTGTGTTTGACTTTTTCTAACGTCCATGTTAGACCCTAATTTATTGTGTTTGTGTCAGTTTATTCTTGTTGGCAGTATATTGTGAAAACAAGAGTTAAGTTATTGGGTAGATGTTGCAATAAAGATGGAATCCTAACTAAGCAAGATGTCCGAGTGTAGATACAACTCAGAGAAATACTACAATGTAAATTCCAGTGAAGATTATAGTATCATAGTTTGAGTTGAAGACGAAGACATATATGAAGTCAGAGCAGGAATTGAAGTCGAGTTAGATACTAGAACAGAGAAACTGTCATTATTATTCTACAAAGTGAAGAAGTTCGATATTGCAAGCATAAAACTTCGAGATGGATTACAACTACAAAATCTGAGAGAAAGTGTGTAAAGGACTGAAGAACTTTATGGAAACGACAAGTCAAGTTTCTTGAAGGAATAGAAGACTTAGTTGTTGAACATTAGATGATTCCAATAGGTTTTACAATTAAAGACTGAGGAGGTTTTTCGAGTTGTATCATATTTAGGATTGAATTCCTAGATAGGGTAGATAGATTGAGTCTATAAATAGTTAAGATCTCCATTATGTGGATCATCATCCATTATTTGAGTTTTTTTGAATGAGAGATCATTATAGTGGTTGTACACATAATCAATTTGATTAATTGATTGTTGAGGCTAAGCCTACATAAAAGAAGTTGTTCAAGTCTTACTGCGAAATCAATTCTTTTTTATTTTTAATGTGTGTTTATTAGTTCATCACTAATTCGTTAATCTCGTTTGTTCCTCTGGTTTCCAAAATTTCAAAAAATAGAAAAAATTCAAAATTTTTTATTTTTGGTCAAATAAATAGGAATGGGGAATTTCTATTTAAAATAGAGAATTTTTAGAATTTTTTCGAGGACTTATATCGGGGTTTTTTCTCGTAATACGTGTTACGATACCTAAAAATGCCATAAATTTTAAAAATTTATTTTAAGGCCTAGTAAAGGGTAATTTTCAATTTTGGATCACAATTTGTATTCAGAATTGGGACCGGACATCTGAGGTGTTAATTTTGGGGTGATTCTGAGTTTTTATGACTTGAGAATACTGAAATAACTTGAAAATTAGTCGAAAACTTACAAAATTCGAAGAGGAAACTTATCCGAATTTCTTTATGGTTTTGGTAACGTCGAGGATTCCAAAACAACTTGGAATAAAGCTCGGGGAATAGGTTCAATGTAAGTGAAAGCCGAGGAAACATTGTGTGAGGTTTCGTAACCAACTTTGAGTTAGTTTGGTGGTAAGTAAACCATACAGTGATTTTCAATATTTAAAGAATTTATGTTTGTACCTTTAATTGTATCATAGTACGCATTATATTTTTATCATTCTTGGCCATTCATACATAAAGTTAGTGAGGGGGATAAGCTTGTTTCGGAGTCTGGTTTGATTGAAACTAAGTTTCAGTCCTACCTCTACGTCGTATAGTGGGACTAGCGGAGTGTAACGATGAAAAGTTATCTCTGCATTTCATGATCTCTTAATACTTTCTCTGTACTATTTTTGGAAGTCAACGTCTGATTATAGTTAAGATACAATAACAAAGTGGATTGCATGTCTTATTGACGCATTTATCTTATTGTTTATTTGGAAATGCATTTATATGTCTCCATGTATAAGACTAACAATTGCAGGAGTAGAGATCAATGTAGGAATTTACTTACTTGATATCTTCGAGTGGTTTTTGATAATATCATATGCTATATGAAGAAAAGAGACGAACGGACAAGACTCGAATATTGCGGTAATTATTTTCAAAAGTTAAATTAGATTCTTGTTGTAAAGTTTTTATATATATATATATATTATTTTAGAGTTCTTAGGATGGTGTAGGATGTGAAATTCGTGGAATGGTTATAAGAGTCTCCTAAATAAGTATAAAATAAGTTGAAAAGGTTCATGTTTCATTTTTGACCTATTTGGGATTGTAAAGTTATAATTAAGTTATCAGAGATTCTTTGTTTATTTATTAAATTGAGTTTGATATATATTATGAATTGCGGATGCTATGAGTCCTTCTTGGCCTCGTCCCAATTATGTTGTCTATTAGGTGGAAGTTTTTCGGCATGCCACTTTTAGTGGAAGTGCTGCCAAACTTTTTGTGAAAATGTGGATATGATCTTTTAATTTGCTACAATTGAACAAATCAAGAATTATATTTTGTTTAGGATATAAATTTAGTTTTAGAGCATTATGAAGGATTGAAATAAAATTTATTTAGACGTCAATGTCAAAAGAATGGATTAGGCTAACTAGATTATCAGGGGATTAAGGTGATCTAGGCCAGTCAGTCATCTTAATGATGAAAGGGCTGACAAGGCTTTTGTTTTACATCAACTTGATATTCAAGAATGATTGATCCGAGGATGGGATGGGATAAATGAAGTTGATAAAAGTATTACTATGATGTTATTTTCTACTTTGTATATATATATATATATAAATATATCGTTAGACACATAGTTAATTGTCTTCCTTTACTAGTTTTACTATCTCTAATGGTTTCCACGAGTGGACAAGAATCTTGTGTTCTACAAGAAAATAGAGAGGATGAAAGTGAATTGCACGACAAGATTGAAGCTAATTCTATGTGAGATTATGTGAACGCATTTCAGAATATCTGCAAGGACAGCTACAAGTATTAATCGTCTACAATGATTAAGCTTTGTTTGGAGTCACTAAGTATGATGCGCCTATAACAATTGAAATATTGAAACTAAAGTAGCTTAAACAAGAATCATGGGAATGAAAAAGGATTGGATCTCTACATCATGCGTGAAAAATGAAGTAGTTATGTGGTCACACTTCAAGGAAAAAGATTTCCACAAGGGAAAGACATTTTCTGAATTTTAAGAGTTGAACTGATCATATCAAGCAAATGAGACATAATGGTACTCAAGTACGAAAAAGGGGTTCAAGATGCCTTTTTAAATAAAATTTATTGGTCAATTTAGGATGACAATAAATTTTGTTTTTGAACAAAAAAATTTTAGCCGTGATAGCTGTGAAGTGAAGTTTGAAAACTCAAAACAAGTTTGGAAATGCACATGTATTCCTAAATGTCTAAATCTCAGTATAGAGTTATGGAAATATTGATTTTATTGGAAGGCTATTACTATGGACTTCGTTTTCATTGTCACTTTTGATTTGTTTTACTAGAAAAATGATTCTTTGGACTACAAGATTATGATGTTATTGGAAAACTTGAATTTTGCATACCATATTTTGATGAAATTACATAGAAAGTTTGAATACACGAAGGAGTTTTAAAAAGAAAGATTTATTTCACTTTGTGTTCTAGGAAAGAATTGAAATAGAGTTCCAAGGATTTTAATATTGTTGTGATAATTTTACTTTGATTTGTAAAAAGGGTTTGTATTGTTGAAATAAGTTGAACTTGACTTATGAACTCTCGACTCATTTTTAGAATTCAAAAGGTTCTTTAAATAAAATAAAGTCATTTGAAATTAGTTCTACCCATTATATTATAATATAGTTAGGATTTCTCGAATGAATAATTTCAAGACGATTTGGACCCAGTTCGGGTTGCATGAGATAGTTTGATTAAATTCAAAGGCTTTTGACCTATCAATGGTATAAAATATTGGTTTGAATTTAAGTTACAAATTTGTGAATGAGATACAAGATTTCCAAAAGTTATGATTTCTCTTTAAAGGATTCTCAAAAGAAAATAAAATAAACAAATCTATTTGAAAGGGCTTTTGCAGTTAGCTTGCAATATGATCGGTTTGTATTCCTTGAAAATAAGCTTATCTCGGTCATAAATGAAGATAGTTTTGATGAAAAGTAAAGAATTTAAGAAAGTCTAAATTGAAATCAACTTCTTAATGAAAGATACATGTGTCTCAGTTTTTTATCGATTTTGTAAAAAAATAAAAAAGAAAGTTAAATATAAACAAGTTAATAATAGGTATATTATTAAAATTGAAGATTCCAATTTAATATTCAAACTTGGTATAACTGGTTGGTACACAATGAGTTGTATGACAGTTAAAGATTGAAATGACACCCTAACCTACCTTTGATCAATCGAATGAGGTAATACAAGATTGAAATGTAAATATCATGTTAGTTTCACTTTAATTAAATGAACAATGGGTGAAGAATTAAAATTCGAGATCCCAAATAAATTAGGATCGACATTTGACAAAAATCAACTTGAGCAGTATTTTTAGCATGACAACTGAAGTTGCTAGTGAGTGCAAAAAAAATTGTATGGATATAAGAGTAGGAAAACTATTTGAACTCCAGCTAGTAAAATTGTTTGAGAAGGCTTTATGAAATTATAACATAAGTTCCTTAATAAGGATGGAACTTTCTAAAAAGATTATGGACAAAGTTGTTAAGAATTAATTGAGATTGGGTGAAAGAAATAATAATAAGGATAAATTTATGAGTTAGTCCAATTTCATAAAATCCCTGATTAGATGATTTAGAAAAAAAACTAAAAGAGTTAAGAGTTAGCTCAGAGGTACAATGTGGATTATACAAAATTATGTAGCCTACCTTCAATCAATTTACAAGTTCTTGAAATTGTGAAGGTAAAATATAACAAGAATCCACAATATAAAGGATGAAAAAAAGGAAAAGATATAAAGAAATTAGATAGAAATTAAGTCTAATTTCTTGAGGATCGGAGAGGATCATATATATCACCTTAAAATGAACAAATATCGTACTGAAACTTAAGGCGATGAGAGTTTGAAATAATATACATTATGCTTCGGACGTTAATAGGGTACGTATACTCTATGAAGCTATTGTGATGAGCATGCGTATAAATCCCACGAGTATATCTCATTTAGTGTTTAAGCGGAAGTCATATAAAAGATAATCTAACAACCATCAATTGTTAAAGGTTTGACATGGGTTATGAGAAACAAGGGAGCGTAAGATGGAAAGAATGAGCTCAATTGTGGTTGGAAGTTGTTAAGGATGATTGTCTAAGTTTGCTTCCTTTTTCCAACTTTTATTGATGTACTTGAAAGTGATGTTAATGAATGATTGCACCATTGGGTTGAATGGACAAATGCTACCGGTACCTTCTACCATGATTATTCTGATATATTGATGGACTTATAGTTGTTCGAGTTGCATGATTTTTGATGTGCGTATATTCATCGGATCTGAGGAGTGTTGACCTTGATGTCCTAGTTAGCTATTTGGGGTCTTCCTTAGATGTGCCACATAGGTGTTCGACTTACACTAACGAAAACATCTAGTTTGCACTTCTTTGACTCTAGATCGGAACTCTCAAGGAGTGGTCTAAAAATTTTTGTTTAGCAAGACCAAGGTAACAATATCCAACCATTGAATTAAGTAAATTACTTGTGAAACATGCAATGAAAGACAAACAGATTAGACAACAGTTAGAGTAGCATCAAACAAACAGATGGGTCAAGTAGACTAATGCACGAGAGCACTGAAAATAAAAACGAAGGACGATATAGGTTTGAGGTGAATAGAAACTGGTATTTAAAGAAATTCTTTACTTAATCCAATGGCATACTTTCTCTTAATTTTGAGGACAAAATTTCATTAAATTAGCGATAATGTAAAGCCCCAAAATTCTAAATAAACAAATAATTCAAATTCCAAACTATTAGTGATTCTAAGTCTTGAGTGATGACTATGAGCTATCAACGTGCTCAAGAATAAATAAAAATGATCTTGTTTGTGTTTGGCGTGTTGTGTGTACTATATATTATCGCGACTTGGCTTAGCGTTATTAAGTTGAATTCGTGCAACGATGGGATCTTAGACTGTTAATTTATTTAAAATTGACTAAGTAAATGTCTAAACAAAGGTTATGTACAGTAAGCATGTCAATTTTAAAGTCACAAAGTGACTGAGACAAATCCTAACCTTTCGATCTATTATTAAGTGAGTTGCAATGACCTTAAATCTTTAGTGTTGCTTTGTACAAGGAATAGATGAATGAGTGAGATTCATTCTTGAAATAAAAAAAATCAAAAAAAAATTTTTAAAAAAAGTTGTGCGCACAAAAGAGTCAAAATTTTAGTGTGTGCGTAACACACCAAATCGCAAGGATAGGCACATACACAAGGAGGGAGACACAGACCAGTAGAGCGGCGGCGGTGGGCGACTCCACTAGGGAGGATCCGGTAAGGCTCTGGCAAGGGATGACGACGGCGCAGACAGCAGTGACGATAGAGCTCGCAGACGGCGCGGCAGCATCGACTCCAGCGAGGCGACACCGTCGTTTCGTCGAGACTCCGACGGTGGACATCGGCGACATAACTTCGGCATGCTAGCTCGTAATGAAGAGATGATAGAATCATTGAGACTTGCAAGAATAGGATGTTTTGTTAGTCTATATGTTATGGTCGTAGTTAAAAGGACTAGATTCAAGGAGATTTGGAGTTTAGGGCTCCATTGAAGGCATGCTGAGATTCTAAACCATATTTAAATTCAAATATAATTCCAATCTATGAATTCATAGTAGTTGTTGATGGTTTTCATATAGTTTAACTAGAAGGCTTGGCTCTTGGTTTCATTTGAAATGTTTTTATGAACAACTCAAAGTTGATTTTGCGTACTTGAGGCTAATGTAGGTTGAGTTACGGGTAACCCTTTCCATTGTACATCAAGTATTTGTGAAAATGCATAACATAGTCTATACTCATTTCTGAACAAAATATATCTTGAAACCTGGATTTGTGATTTTAGTAGTAGAACTTGATTCCTAATTAATTTCTGTGGATCCTTAGGCTAAAAAGTAAGTTGTAGGATTCAAAGAGAGCCTTATGAAACTCTAGTTTTATTTTACACACATGCTTGATAAAATTTAGCTTGAAAAAGGGTCTTGCATTGGTTAAATTATGTTAGAATGAATATTGTCAATGCGTGGGTATATTACTATGTTTTGATTTCAACTCAAAGAAAGCATTTAGTCATTTTTAATGATTTGAACTTATTTTCGAAGAATTTCAAGTTTTGTAATAATTTTAAAAGGAGATGAACTCCAAATGTTTGAGGAAATGTTAAAAGAGAGCATAACTTGTGTTAAATAACTTTTATAATAATAACCAAATGAATTAGAAATTCATGGTTTTCGACTTGTTGTCATGGTTTTTGAGTTCAAGGTATTTTGTGGTAAGTTGTATTTGTTTAAATGAAAATATTTAAGTTATGAGATTTTTAAAATAGGCGTAATCTCTATTTGTGAAATATGAATGAAATTAATCGAATTGGATTGCTCTTGATCTAAGTCAAGAAATAAAATAGATTTTAATTCATTTTTTTCTCCAGAATGAACCTAACTTGTCCAAGTTATGAATTTCTAATGAAAATTTGTGAATTGTGGATTCTTAGTCGAACTTGACTCTTATGTGGTGATTTAGATTTCTTTTGGGTCAAGATCAGTCAACTTAAATCTATTTAAGTTGGAAAATTAAGTTTTATAGTTCTTACCTTGTTTTGTTTCACTGCATTCTTATTTTACGTGAATCATCGATTTTGATTTGAAGCGTTGGTTTTAGAGTCGCAAACGACCTAAGTGAAATCAATTAAGAATAAATATGAATTCTTAATAGTCTAAAGTACTCTAAACAATTTATAAACAAGTATAAAATATGTCTTGTACTCATACGTTTGTAGATACGCAACGAGGACTTAGCTAGGCAATTTGGCTAATGAAACGGCTTAGGTAAATACAACAAGCGAGGTAAGTGGGGTTTGCTCCATTATCAATCATGTCATGCTAGTAGATATGCTAGGATTCATTTTAGTAATGAGATGTTTTACTTGGAATCCACCATGATATTTCTTCATTGAGTATTTCTTATCATGTCCCTTTTGAACTCCTTATTGTTTGAATGCATGTGGAATTAATATAACATTGAATGATTGAAATTGGTACCTCGAAGAGGAGGTCCAGTGGTCACCTGAGAACTCCTTATTGTTTATTGCCTTGATGTCCTTGTTAGTTGTTCGGGGTTTCCCTTGATGTGCTATGTAGGTGTTCGGCTCACGTTTATTGAAATATCAAGTTTCCATTTCCTTTGACTCTAAGGCATTCATGAATCTTCTTTGATTATTCTTGTTCAAATTTATCATGTTGGGCAATTTTATTTTCTTTATCTTGCTATGTTATTATGCTTAGTTATGCTATTCTGAAATGCCTAAAAATGATAATAGGTCCATTGATCTGAAATGTGAAAATATAATTCTGAATATACTAGGTAGTACTTGGATGATTGATCGTAAAGTGGACTACCGCTTTACCGAGCCCGTTGATATTTGACTAGTCAATAATTAAACACTTTTTTATAGTGAAACATAGGTTAATTTTATATAATATAATGATATTACACTAGGTATTCTCTTATTTTTGTGATTTCAGGATTGAAATAGGAAAATGAAGACATGAAAGAAAAAAGAAAGAAGAGCAAAACAGTCAATTCGAAAACACGTCCAACGACTAGCCAACGATTTTCAATAACACTAGTAATCGCCAACTAAATCAGCAGTGGAAAAATGTCAACAAATCCACAACAAATTAGAAAAGGAACTAGAAATCGCCAGCTAAATTGGTGGAGCACATAGAGCTATTTTCAATGATTGACTCATCGATTTGTGTACAAAGTAGGAATCGCTGACAAATCGCTGACAAATCGCTGAGGTTGGTTACGGGTTTTCGAATTAATATGAAGAATTTGAGTCTATTTAGGATATGTATACGTTCAGAGACTATAAAAAAAGACCAGAGAGCTTCGAAATAACTCTTTTCTTTTTGCTCTACATTATTTCTATTATCAATTCTATATTTCTAGTTGTTGTTTGAAGATAGGAGCTTTGATTAATATTAAGGTATTTATTTATTCATTATATTTTTTTAACTATATATATGTAGTGTTTATTTCTAGCATGAGTGAGTAGTCTATCAATTTAAACAAAACCTAGACATGTATATACTTTGAATTACTAGACAATTATATTTAAAGAATCATGAACTTAATGTTTTAAATCCATTCAAACACGTCAATCACGAATTTAACAAGTTGTTTATGTGTATTACAACTAAAGAAGATTAGTATTGCATGCATAATTGCATATATGTTATGTGGTATTTTGATTCTGATTCTATGTTTATAGTTACTGACAACAATTATAGAAGTAGTAAATTTTTTAATCTATAGGGCTTTTCCCGAATGGATTATCTAGGTGATTATGTTCTAAGTTGTTTATTATGCGGCTTCGGTTAATATTGGCTTATATTAGTCATAATTTTTATTGAGTGTAATGTTATCATATTTCTACAATGTTGCATTTTATCCAATTGATAGATTTACAATGATAAGAATGTAACATTTCCATTAAATTTAGGAAAATTGGTGGCTACCTAAAGGTTATCAACCTATTATGAAATAGGATTTAATGATTTGAAGACTCCATGTGTTATGATTATAACTATAGTATGAAGTTATGTTATATTTAATTGTTTGAAAACAATTCAAGTATATTACATTGTTTAGTGGGAGTTTGTTTAAAATATTTGATTATTTTACACGATCAACACGTGTCAATTTTTGGTACCCTTTCTGGGGATTTTTAAATAATTTCTAAAGATTTTAGACGTTGTATGGTCTAAAAACTTCGTCGTGTTAATTCAACCGGATCTTTACATCCGTTTGATCCTGAAATAGAAGAAACTTTTAATCAAAGTTTAAGGCAACAACAACTTAGGGAAAAATCAGCTAATAGGATGGAAGACAACAATAATGATATTAATGACAATGTCATTAATATTAATAATAATAATAATAATAATAATAATAATAATAATAATAATAATAATGATAACAATGTTATAAATAATAACAATAATAGAGAACTCACTTTTAGACAAGCAAATCAAAATGTTACAGCACATGAGCCTATGTGCATAGCATATCTCGATAGATTTCCTGAATTTGAACATAGATTTGGATTTATTAGTGCCTTACCTAACTTCTATGTTAAAGACAATGAAGACCCATACAAATTCATAAGAGAATATCAACATAAAGTTAATGGGATGAAACCGAAAGAAGGTACTCTAGAACAAGTGAAACTTAACGTTTTCCCTTTTGTAATGAAAGATCAAACACAAGATTAGTTGTTTTATCTCCCACAAGATTCGATAACTATATGGACTCAAATGTTAGAGGTTTTCCTAGATGAATATATGCCTGCTAGAAAAATTAGTTCCTATAGAAAGCAAATCACAGTTGCAAAGAAGAAAGGTGATGAAAACTTTAATGAGTTTTGGGATAAAATTCAAAGACTAATTTCTTCTTGTCCACAACATGGATATACTAAAAAAACTTTATTAAAATTTTTTTATGAATGACTCAATTACTTTGAACAAAGATTATTAGGCACAGTATGTAGTGGATCTTTATTTTACACAACACCTACTTTAGAGAAAGAAACATTTAATAAAATGGCAAAACAATCTAAGCAATATAGGGAAAAGGTTGGATCCTCAAGAAAGAAACTCAATAAAGTGGATAATAAGAGAAATAAAGTGTTTGATGATAAAATTGATGAATTATCTAAGATGGTTAAGCTATTAGTTAATGATAGATCTAATTAAGTCAAGGCTTGTGGATTCTGTAATGAGGTTACACATCCTAAGGATGCGTGTCCTACTCTACATGAAGAACATACTTAAGAGGTTAATGCAATGATGAATCAATTTTCTAGTCCCCTAAGAAATCAATTTAATAATAATACTTATTATCCTGAAAGATCAAATCCAAGTCTTATTTATTGTCCTCAAAATCATAATTATAACTCTTATAGACCAAGAGCTCAGATACAATCAGCACCTAATCAGCAGTCTAAACAAAATACTCAACCTATGAATCCAAGTTTAGAACAAATCCTGCATAATTTTATGAGTTAAAGTCATCTAAACTTTAGATAAATTTCTTAAAATCATATTAAGACTAATACTACTATTAATGAATTGAAAAATCAGTTTCATGAAATGAATTCACAAATAAATATGTTAGTACTCAACAGAGTAGTCAAGTTAAAATACCTACTCAAACCAATGTTGCCTCTATTAATCAAGCACAAGTAAATGCTTTATTCAATAATGTGAAAGACACACCTATAAGTAAGAAGACACTTAAACAGGGTAATAAAAAGAAGATTATAAGATTATTGAAGAAGATGAAGAAGAAGAAGAAGAAGAAGAAGAAGAAATGATGGCTAATGCCATTCCTACTAGAGGGTGGAAGATTGAACAATTGGAATATACATTTTTTCTTTGAAGGTTAAATCCATGGTATTTAGCCAGAGTTGAAGCAAATGAAATTTTTTTACCAAAGTCTAAATCAAATGATAAGATTTCTTATAATTCGATTGAAGATATGTGTTCATATTCTACCATTCCAGAACCATTAGCTGATGCTAGAAAGGAAGAAAACAATGAGGACATTCTTGAAGTGTTTAGAAAAAAAGAAATCAATAAACCATTGATGGAATCAATCACACAAAATTCTAGTTATGATGAAGTTTTGAGAGATTTCTTTAAATCAAATGAGAGATTTGTAAAAGAATCTAAAGAAAACCTAGGAAAAAAATGTCTGTTTTTATTAAAAATAAAATACCTAGGAAATGTTTTGAACCATAAATGTTTGGAACTCCTATCACCATAAGGACTTTTTTTATCGATTTTGCTATTTGTGGAGCATCAATAAACGTTATGTCACTTAAACTATGTAAGTCATTTAAAATAGGTTCACTGACTAATACACTTATTAATCTTACATTAGTGGACAATACCTTTATTAAACCTTATGGTTTACTAGAAGATGTCTTAGTCAAAGTAAATAGCTTAGTATTTTTAGCTGACTTCTATGTCAGGGAAATGGGAAACTCAATATCATCTAAGTTCCCACCAATACTTTTAGGAAGACCATGTCTTAAAACAGCTAAAACAAAGTTTGATATCTTTGAAGAAACAATGTCTACGAAGTTTGAAAACAAGATTGCCACTTTTTATTTAATGATGAAAATGTCTATGGAAATCCTAATGAATTTGAAAATGTACAAACTAATGATAATGAATCTTTACTATTAATTCATCATATAGCTAAATATATGTTATTAATGCAGTAACAATGGAAGATGAAAATGCTATGACCAATAATAAGCAAGTTGAAGATACTTCAAATCAAAAGACAATAACTAGAGAATGGAGGGTTAAGCAACTAAACAATTTTGAGAACAATAATATGGAGGAATTTAAATTTATGAAGAAAAATAAGAAGAAAAAAAAAAGAATCTAGCAATTCTCAAGCTCGATGATCCAGGAGAAAGATATATACAAACATGAAGGTCAAATGGGCTTGGTACTTTAAAGCTATTTGTGATACATGTTCTAGAGCAAACTACATGCCAATTCATTTTTTTGTTCACACTCAACTGGAATTGGATGTACTTGCTTCTAAAAAAGTTGTTTTACCAAATGGTTATTTAGTAAAACCAATAGGTGTGGTCACTAACGTATTAGTTGAAATCAACAAGTATATTATTCCCACAGACTTTTTAGTTATGTCACACTTCATCAATGAATATCCTCTATTAATTTTAGGATGATCTTTTTTAGCCACTTCGCAAGATGTCATGGATACTCTGAACAAGACAATTTCTTTTCGAGTGCACGACCAAGCAATAACTTTTTGGAATGACACAAGAGTGGAGAATCCTACATTTAAGTTTATAGAACCATTTTAGAATTGCGTGGTTCAGTTGAGCCAACGATAGCAAACAAAGGCACTTTAAGGGAGGCAGCCCATACTCTATCGTTATTCCCAGTTTTAGTATTAGGATTAGTTAGTTATTTTTATATTCTCTCAACTTTTCATTCTTTTAATAGGGTTATTTTAGGAATTTAATTATGGAATAGTTTCTTGTAGGAGGGGAGGGGTTAATCGAGCCAATTTATTTTCGTTTTATATTATGTATTAGTTTTATGTTAATTAGCTATTTATAATAATGAAATAGATCATTTAATACATATCATAGTTAAATTCTAAATTTTTTCAATAATTCTACCTTTATTGAATATATATGATAAGTACATGGGAAAATCAATTTGATTGGAGAAACAGTAAAAATAGGTTGGCGATTTCCTAGTGATTCCGATTTGTACTGAGAATAGTTGAGAAAATCAGTAGTAGTATGCAGAGTTTTCAATGTAATTTTGAGTCAATAATTTCTCACTGATTCGAGCTTACAAATGAAATTCACTGGATAAATTAATGAGTCACTGAGGCTCATGTTCACCAATTTTGTAAGCGATTCCTAATCGAATCCACTAAAACCCAGATTCATTGAGAATTAATTCTAGTTTTTAAAAAAAAAGACCTCAAGTCGCCACATTTCAACCCTTTACACTTACAAACCATTGCAACATTTTCGATCGAGAGACCAAATTTTGACTAGATCCAACCTTCCAAAGCATAGTTTTAATATTTAAGTGATTCCCACCTCAATCCTCACACATTCAACCCAAAAATTTAGTCAGTTTTGAGGGTGTAGAACCACCTAGGGCTTGAGTAAAGAAGTTCGAATTGGTGCTTGGAGGAGTGTTTTAGAGAAGAGTTTTGAGTTCCATACTTGAAAGAATCATTTTCAAAAAGGTAATCCACGAAAAACCCTAACCTTTTATGAATTAAAATTTTTGTTTTTCTTCGATTTAGGATTATTATTAGGTTGGAGCTGAATTTCGATACTTTTACCCTAAAAATGGTTTTGATATCGAATGATTTCTATTATAATTCTAGTATGGGAGTGATGTGATGATTGGTTTATTACTATATTTTTGAACAATTTTTCGTATATGGTGAGTGGATCAAATTTTATACACAAGCTAATTTGAGACTAAGTTTCAAATTAGTTTTGGGGTTTTTCTGAATATTTATCAATTGATTTGAATTACATACAAAGTTTATTTTTTCTCAATTATGTTTTATCGATAACTTTATATAAATTTCAAACTCTCAATTTCAAAACGACTTTCCTAATGTATTTCTCTTTCTTGATAGATAAGTTGAATTTTACCGAATAGTTTTCTAATAAATTTGGTTTTAAAGGGTTTTACAGGTTCATTCTCTTATTTATACTATTTCAAATGTCCAATGATGGAAAGGGTAGAGATTCAAGAGAGGCGAAAGTGAAGGAAAGGTTAGTAGAAAAGACAAAAACCAAATCAAAAGTTTCCCAAATCCAGCCCACATCAATCTCTTTCAACACACCTAGGATTAGGCCACAAGAGGAAGTACTCCACCCTCTTCATTTAGTTTCATTACTGAGGATGATTACGTGGATGAGGAGGACATAGAAGAAGTTGAACAAGAGATACCGATAAAGGATAGAAATTATGTTCTTATGAAGGAGAACTTTGTGAATGAGAATACCCATGAAGAATTTAGGAATGATATAATGAAGGATAAGATGTTGATCTCAAAAAAGGGATTCAAATTGAAGAATGAATTGAAGTATACGCGTAGGATCCTGTATATCATTGAGGCTAGGAACGAGGGATTATTTACTAGGGACTATAACCGCCTAGATTTATAGGATGTTGCTAGTGAACGGGGTTGTGATGTCTTCATGAGAGAGTTTTAGGCCAACACATATGGAAATGAGAGCAAGACTGAATCCTGAGTTTAAGGGAGGACAGTGGATTATTCCGCTGCAATAATAAATTGGTATTTTAGATTACCTAATTTTCATAAAAAAACAAAATGATAATTACCCCAAACCTCTATATGGCATTAAGTGCCATTACCCCACTGAAACAATAAAGGGAGGTTTAGAGGCAATCCTTGGAGAAGGATTTGTTTTTGATATAGAGGGGTACCCCAAGCACATTACCACCAATTTTTTTTGGAAGACCATTAAAGCTTGGTGTTATTTCATCAACCCCACCTTAAAACCGACCTTGCAGTATTATGAGATAGTGAACTACAAGGCCGCCCTTCTTTAGCACATTTTCATGTGATTAGGATACTTGGATGTTGGAAAAATCATTTACGAGTCGATTAGGAGTGCCATCACCACTAAGAAGAATAATGGATTTCCTTTCTCTTTGATAATTAGAGCCTTTTGTAGGGAGGACCGGGTGAACATGGCAAGGCTTGACATGGATGTTTTACCAGAGAAGACTATCGCTGATGAGGTTATAGAGAGATATGGAAGAGTGAATGGTTATGAAGACATATAGGATAATAGAGAAAGGGCTACGATAACCATAAGAGAAATTGAGCAGAGAAGAAAAATCACAGATGACACGATGAGGATTTTGGATGAGATGTGAGAATCACGAAATGATCTAAACATGGAGCAGCCTGCTAGGGATTATGACAGCCTATATATGGAACAGTCGGAGTTGGCTTTCATGGGTGCAATTTTGCACAATCAGATGACCACTCTCCATAATCAAGAACTGGTGTTTGAGAATTAGAGATCCTTAGCAAGGAGCATTCATAGGATGGAGCTTACGATGTCTAAGAGAAACATACGTCGAGGAGGCGCAAAAGTTCCTATACCATCTACATATATGAGATTACCACTTAGTAGTAATTTTGATGTTCTAACACTGCCAAGTTAGAAATACCACTTCTATGTGAGCTACCAGTCCTATAGGATTGATCTAGCGAGGACGATAACAATGTGACTTTCGAACTACGACATTGATTCCCCTATTCTATTTTTTTAGTTGTCTCTAAGTGATATTGTGTGAGCTCATATATGTAATTCAAATAGTGGTGATATACTTGTGTTTGTTGGTGATACTTTGTGTTTATGGTGGTATACTGTGTAATAAATTTTATTCAGTGTTTTTGGTGTGATATTTAATACACTTGATATATAATGGTTATATTTATTCATTAAAGTTTTATGCACACTATCTTATTATAATTTTAAATTGATTTTATTCATTTCTTGATTGTAAAATTTATGATTATATCAATTCTTTTTATACTTCCAGTGTTATACTTGTTATGTTGATAACTGGACTTCATTTTTAAATCTTTAGGGCAAGGTTTAGAATAAGTTTGAGGATATTTTAGGTAAAGTATGACATTGATGACAATGAAAGGAAAGAAAGGTAGAAGAAAAGTTCAGAATACTTTTAATCCGATGTTCAAGTAAGTTGACGAAATTTTTCAAATTTCTTCCAAATTCAAGTAAGTAAAAATTTCATTTCACTTTATTCTTAGTTATAATGTGATGAAAATGAATATATATTCTTGAATGGAAGTGATATTTTTACTACCCAAATGAATTTTATGATAGAATGAATCAATTTTTATACCATTTTTTATTAACTTTACTAGTTGATGTATACATTAAATTGAATATCTTGTGTTAGTCATGATAATGCGTAGAATATCGAAACAATAGTGCAAGAAGAACAAGATAGATTTCTAAGAATCTTGTGATACAAAAAGTTATTTATTAATTACTTTTATAGTATATATATGAAAAGTTATTATGCCATAAATGATAGAAGAAATGGGTTGGAAACCAATGAATTTCTATAAGTAAGAAAGAATACTTTTTCTTCAACTTTAGTGGAAAGTGAGAAGTATTAACAAGAATTTACAAATATAAATATATAGAGAGTCCTATAGATTCCAAAGAAAATGAAGTAGGGAATCTATAGTGGGAAAAATGTGAGAATGTCCAAAGGAAATGGAGCAGGGACTCAAAATCAAAAGTAAAAAAATTATATGATTAAAAAGAAATAATTAGAATGAAGTAAAAAAATGAGAAATAAAAAAGATTTATGTTCATAAACTCTTTGAACAAAAGATTTAACTCGAGTACTTGAAGCTAGAGTTGAATGAAGTATTTCTTAATCTAACATGTTTTAAATGATATATTCATTGGTTTCTTGGTAAAATTCCTATTGATTTTGATTGTGGTATTATTATAAAGTATTTTCTAAAATTAAAATTAATCTAGTGATTTTTGTGTTCTAAGATTCTATACTACTTATCATAAGCTTGTCACTGGAGATTGAGAAAACCTATGTTGTGTAATAGCCTTTATACTGAACTTTAAGTTTTGAAGAGTGTTACATTGGATGGTTGAGTTTTCATTAAGGGATGTTTCATTTTGTCTAAATCATTCTATTTTATCATAACTTCCATTTACTTGTAGGTAATATGTTTTCATTTGAAAATCACTTCTATTTTAAATTTTATATTATTTAAAGTAAGATGAATTAGATTGAAATCAGTTTATAAGAATGAAAAGAGAATATGATTTAGAGTATGCCTTTGCTCGGAATAGCATAGTGTTGAGTTTGGGGGTATTTGAGAAGTCAATAATTAGACACATTTTATAGTGTAATTTAGGTTGATTATATATAATAATAATATTACTCTAAGTATTCTGTTGTTTTTATGATTTCAGGATTTAAATAGAAAATTGAAGAAATGGTAAAAAAGAGAAAGAATAGCAAAATAATCAATTGGAAAAGAAGTCCAACAATTAGCTAGCGATTTGCAATAATACTAAGAATCACCACATAAATCGGTAGCAGAAAAATGTCAGTAAATCTACAGTGAAGTGGAGAATGGACTAGAAATCGCTAGTTGAATCAGTGGAGCACAAAGAGCTATTTTCGGTGATTGACTTGGTGATTTTTGTACACAGTAGGAATCACTGACAAATCGGTGAGGTCAGTTATTGGTTTTTTAGGTTTATATGAAGAATTTAAGTTTATATAGGATATGTATACAAATGAAGACTATAAAAAAGACTAGAGCGCTTTGAAATAACTCTCTCTTCTTTTTGCTCTACATTATTTCTATTGGCTATGCTATATTTCTAGTTGATGTTTGAAGATACATTGGAGCTTTGATTTATATTATGGTATTTATTTATTTATTGTATATTTTAACTATATATATGCATTGTTTATTTCCAGCATGAGTGAGTAATCTATCAATCTAAACAAACCCTAGACATGTATATACTTTGGATTGCTAGATAGTTATAAATAAGGAATCATGATCCTAATGCTTTAAATCTATTCATACACGTCAATCACGGATTTAACAAGCTGTTTTTGCGTATTACATGCATTGTTGCAAATGTGTTATGTGGTATTTTGATTTTGATTTTATGTCTATAGTTACGTACAACAATTATAGAAGTAGTACATAGGATTAATCTATAGGGCTTTTCCCGAGTGGATGTTCTAGGTGATTGTGTTCTAAGTTGTTTATTACGCGGCTTCGGTTAATATTGGCTTAGATTATGCATGATTTTCATTGAGTGTAATGTTTTTGTAATTCTATGGTGTTGCAATTTATCCAATGGGTAGATTTACAATGATAAGAATGTGGCATTTCCATTTTATTTAGGAAAATCGGTGGCTGGCTTAAGGCTATCAACCTATTATGAAATAGGATTTAATGATTCAAAGATTCAATGTGTTATGATTATAACTATAATATGAAGAGATGTTATGTTTTAGTGTTTGAAAGCAATCTAAGTATATTACATTGTTTAATGGGGTTGGTTTAAATGTTTGCTTAAGATATTGGAATTATATTGAATTTGAGTATTGTTTGATTTTGTTTGAATTGAATTGTTTAAATTGAGTTAGTTAGTTTGATTAATTAAGTTAGTATTTATAGCTTTCAATTATTTAATATTTTACTTCCCGTTTAATTAGATTAACTAAGTTAATAAAAACAAGAAAAAACACTTTCCTCTGAGATTTGAAAAATCACTGTGGAGACGATATCCTATTTACCACTACTAATATTAAGAAAAAACGGGAAACTATTGTACATGCTTAGCACGTGTCACTATTTTTCTCACCCCACTTCTCTCCTCAAATGACTCATTTGCCGCGATATGATTGCGAAAGGGAAGGCATAGAAAAAGACATGAAGCCTTCTCATTTGCATGTGAAAATGGTTGTAATTATCTTATCTATTTTCATATTTAAACATGTATAACATAGGGATTGACTCGGGTAATTAGTTGTGATGAAATTAGACATAGAACTAAATGTTAGACTTAAAAATTTTGTATGTGGATGAATAGACCTTATTGTATTTAGATATACCTTGAACATGTCTTAGAGGAACTCTTGCATTTATTTTGAAATTTTTGGATAGCTCAAAATACAAAGGAAACTCTACCAAATTTCGATAGAAGGTTAAAGTTAGAATAATTGAAATAATTAACTTAACTTAGTAGGCCTTGAACTAATTCCGCAAAAAAAATTAATTGGTCTAAAAAGTTAGTCAATGTTTATAAGTTGTTCCGCAGGTTAAGGCTTACTAAGTTGTCGTTTGACTTAGCTCAGTATTTGAGAGAGTTAAGTAGCATTTCACGGCGGGTGACCACTAGTTTTGGAATTGGGTTCATTACAAATAATCGCAAGTCCCAATTGAAATTTAACTTGTAAAACATTAAAACCCTTTTATAGGAAACAATTCGGTAGAATTCAAAGCCCTACTTCCAATGAGAAATTCATTTGAAAATCTAGTTTGAAATTCAATCAAAAAATTAAATAAAAGAATCGCCATCGAAGTTCTTACTCAATATAAACTTAAAACCGATTTTCTAAAACTTTTATAACATGAAACAATATTGCAATAAATTCAAGTCTTTCTAAAACAAAACACACTCCCAAACTCATTTGAAACTTAATTTTAAACCAATTGAACCTCATTTGATTTGTAAACCAAAAATCATCGTAATTATTATTTTTATTTTATTGAAATTAATGAAATTATTTATCAATGGTAATGAAATGAATTCCAATAAAACAATTTTTGAAATCAATTAAGAATTTTCAAAAGCTCATCAAAAAAAAAGAAATTTTCATTTTAAAAATATAGGGGTTGACCGTGATTACCTTCTAGGGAGTAAATCCCTCAATATATAAATTCTTGCACTCCTTTTAATTTCTCTTCCAAGCTTCTACTGGAAATTCCTTTGCTCTAACACTAGTATGGCTTTACACTGTCAACTTCACTTTATTTTGGATTGAACGAAACAAGATTGAGGTGGGAATCACTTAAATGCACAAAAATTTAGCTTAGGAAATTTGAATCTAGACAAAATTTGCATCTTTGAATCGAGTGGGTTGAGTATGAAAGGATTTATGTTATGATGAATTAGGGTTTTGTTTTAAAAACTTGGAATTAGGCCCAGTGAACTATGGTTATAAATGGATTCGCTGGTGGTTTACTACTTAAATCAGTGAAAATGAGACACTTTTCCTCACCGATTTTCCCAACAAACCTAGTTTTAAGAATGATTCACTGTTGAATCGTTACACATGAATTTCACTTAAAATCCTTGTTAACTGTCACCGAGTTTTCCAAGCCATTTACAGTATTAAATCAAATCACTAAGGATTCGCTAGACACTAATTACTATTTTCCATATTTAATTCATAATTATTATATATATCATACATAATAATCATTATAAAGGTAGAATGGACTAAAAATTCGAATATTTTAATAGGATATGTAACTAACTAATAATTTTATTACTTTATTAATTAAATAAAAAGAAAAATAATGTAAATTTGCATAAAGGTCATAATATATTTGCAAAACGAACATAACAACTCGATCATCCCCCTTAATTTTAAGCTACATTGGAGTTTAAACTCCGAAAAATATTGCCATAACCAGAGTTAAAAGGGAATAGTATAAAAACAAAATATACTAATAAAATGAGAATAAAGATAAAATATAGGCACTTTTGCTTATTGTCTTTGACTAGACAAAACCATTCCGGTACTTCATTAGATCTCTAAACTTGAACATAGTATTGACCACTCTAGTGGCATTCTAGAAACTAATTGCTTGACCATTGACCATTAAATTGATTGTTTTATTTAGATTATCCATGATAGCTTGAGAAGTGGCTAAGAAAGAGCGTCCTAAAATTAAAGAAAGATCTTCATTAACGAAATGAGGCATAACCAAAAAGTATGTGGGTAAAATATAGTTATCTACTTGGATCGGTGATAAGAGTTTAATTAGACTTATATATAAGGTTAGTTTAGTAGTATATTTGGTATAAATATCTCGGAATGAGCTCTAATTGACGGTATTTATATGTTTTCAGGCATATAGGGTATAAAGGAGCAAATGAGTGATTTCATGATGAAATGAGGAGAAAATGCACAAACACACTTGATACAGTGGCATGGAGGCTTGACGCCATGGGAAGAGTGCACAAGGCATGGCCAAGGCTCGGAGAAGGAGAGAAAATAAAAGAGGTGGTGCAGTGGAGTCGACGCAGTGTTGTACACACGGCGTCGAGAAAATGTACACAGGGGTCAAGCCTACTATGAAAAGAAAATTCACATAAATAGGCCAAAGTTGTGGCGGTGCCATGGCATAAGTCACACAACATGAGACACTTATTATGTAGCATCCCCTATCCCGATTAGGGTGATACTCAACCCGAAACACTAATTGAGCCCTGATAACCCAGCCAGACTTACCTAGAGCCAACAACCTCTCCGTTTGTACCTGATAAACTCACCCTGTATACCGATATCGAATAAATAATACAAAATATACACAACAAAAATTAAAACTTTTTCGATAATTAACAATATAGAGAAATATAGAGTTTATCAAAACCCAAGACATTTTTTATAAACCTCCTAACTTTGTCTATATACAACAAAATAACTCAAATAGTGTACATATATACAAGAAGGCTCACTATATCGATAAAAGATAACAAAACTCCTAAATCCTCTCCTTTCCTTTCGCTGAAGCGCTAGGTTGCGAACCTGAAATATTAAATTTGGGGTGAGCGCTCCAACTTGCTCAGTAACTGAGGATTCACAAAGCCATCAATATTCCAAATAATAATCAAGAACATAATGCAATAATAATATGCACCAATGTTAACTAACATGATTATGAAAAGCATATAATTTGATAAATAATAGATGCAAATCCAACTGTCCATGACTATTACACAGTGATTCTCATTTTACTTGTCGATTACCCATTGACACTATTAATGCAATTGCTAGACCAACACATTAGTCGATGTGTTGTCTAGTAAATCCATTAATGTCTAATGGTTATATCCTAAACCCTATAATGAGTATGTAATTCACGCAACCTATCTAATTGAGTAGGAAGTTACATATAGGCCGGGAAGGTAACCCATCTTCTATTTAACTTGGTCTCAGTTCCAGGAATTTATTCTCGTGAATCACATTAAACACTGTTTTCCATTTATTAAAACCATCATAATGTACATAGTCCCCTCATTCAGTCCATAAACCACATGAATTCTATATACTAAGATAGCCAGGTAATATTGATAAATAATAGAATCCATACTTTCCTCGGTTTAAGTTTCCGTTATGAAATTCATTAACTTTTTAGGTCACTCACGCTTCCTCGGTGATCCAAAATCTACCACAATCCATTTGTGATCACTATAGGTCTAATACCATATATTTAGAACCCCTAGATCAGTCCCTAAGACCTCAAAAAATTCTAACCAATTTACTATAGATTTATTGTTTTCTAGGGTGGGAGCGTGCTCCCTCAATTAGTGAAGTGCGCTCCATCAGCTGAGTTCATCCCAACTGGTGAAAGGAGCGCGCTCCTTTACTAGGTAGAGCAGCAGCCACTATTCTATCCACAAATCAATACAACAACAATAAACACTACCAAGATATATCAGGGAAGACCTCTAGTGAGGTAACAACCCATTTATAATCAACAATAACAACAATTCACAGGGAAATCACCATCAACTATCGAATTGAACTTCAAAATATCAAGACCAAACTTACAAACAGTGATGAACCCAATTTTCAGTTGTTTAAGGTCTTCGATTCACACTAAAACAATTCCTTCTATTGGTTCCCTAAATCGAAACCCTCAACTGTTAGCTTCACACCCATTCTCTCAATCAAATTATAAGGAAAAGTTTGAAGGTTTTAGGTTAAATATATAGATTTTTCTTGAGATACGCATTGCGCTATCTCGAGACCGGTCAAACGATTGATGTGCAAACATCACACCCCTAAAATGACACACATGTTGACACCATCAACACTCACGCTCATCTCGAGGTCATTCGACGATCCATATAATTCAAACTAAACTTATTTTTGTAATATATATATTTATATATCAAATAAATATATATTTATACCTTGTGTATTTTCTCACCAATAAACTCACTAGACATGCCTACGAATATTCTCGAGTGTGCACATTCGTTTCATGACCCTCTCGAGGCACTTGGTGTACCAGCTAGTTATTATTTAAATATGTATTTCCAATTAAAGGCTTGTATATAAATTCTCTTTTATACTACAACCTATAAAATTCACAAACATTCCAAACAAATACAAACCACTATACGAACCCACGCACACGCTAGTCGAGATATGTCAGACTTGACCATGAGCCTACCTCATGTTAATTAAGATTTAAATTAACACTAATCACCAACTTACGGTAACAGGTTGTTACATATTAATAGCAACGGGACATGAAAAATAGAAAATTTAGAATTTTAGTTAATTTGGAATTGTTAATTAGGTAATCATGTATGTCATACATAGGTATTAGAATGTGGTAAACATACCAATCATCATACATTACACTAGATTACCACCAATTAACATATTTTACATTGTTCTTGAGTATTAAGAAGAGTTTTGGAGGAGAAGATATTGAAGACTCACTTGTGGTTATTCGATATTGTTTCCTTGATTGCTATGAATACCACGATGTGTATGTTGATTTCAATGATGAGTGAGTAGTTGTTAATTTTAGGGATCAATAGATCCTATGGTATGAATGTTGTGCTAAAGGAAGTATGATAGATTATAATGATTAAAAAGTACAATAGTTAGAATTTTTATTGATTATATACGTAATGTTATGAACATCTTGAACATGTGTTTGTTGATTATAGGTTTAAGAGTTACCATGGCCATTGGAGCTTTTAAGCCGGATATGGACGATACAACCGTAAAATGTATAACATCGATAGCTAGTTATTGATTAGGGAGGCATGGATAATAAACTTAAGTGGTTATAAATCTATAGATTTAGAACTTAAAGCAATGTGGAACTTACGTTATTCACATCGATAGGTGGAGTTCTAGTTTGCACAATAAGATCTTTTCCACCACGACAGCGGGTTAAAGTGAATCTTAAGGAAATCTATCTATTCTAATTATCATATGATTTTTGTTTAGTTTAGGTTTTTGTTTAGTTTAGTTTAGTTCAGGATTTGATTTTGTTTAGTTTAGGATTTGTTTAATTTTAGGATTTGGTTTAGTTTAGGAACTTTGTGTTGAAGTGTTAATTTAGGATTAATTTTTATGTGAAACTTTATATTAAACATTTTTTTTATCTACGGTTTTTTGATAAACTTTTTTTTGGTTGAACTTTTTTGTTAACTTGTGTTTTTGGTTAGTTTAGTTTGGTTAGTTTAGTTAGTTAGTCTAGTTAGTTAGTTTATTAGTTTAGTTTAGTTTAGTTTAGCTATTTAGTTTAGTTAGTTTAGGATTTTTTTTTAGTTAAAGGTTTTTTTAAACTTTTTTTTGTTAAAATATTATTTTGTTAAACTTTTTATCATATGTATTTTGTATAGTTTAGATTTTAGTTTAGTTTAGTTTAGATTAGGATTTGGTTTAGCTTAGGAAGTTTGTTTTGAAGTGTTAATTTAGGATTAATTTTTAGGTTAAATTTTATGTTAAACATTTTTTTCATTTACTATTTTTTTGATAAACTAATTTTTTTTTGTTGAACTTTTTTGTTAAATTGTGTTTTTGGTTTGTTTAGTTTGGTTAGTTTAGTTTAGTTAGTTACTTTATTAGTTTAGTTTAGTTTAATTTAGCTAGTTAGTTTAGTTAGTTTAGGAATTTTTATTTGTTAAAGGTTTTGTTAAACTTTTTTTTCTTAATATATTATTTTGATAAACTTTTTATCATATGTATTTGTATAGTTTAAGATTTAGTTTAGTTTAGTTAAGTTTAGGATCTGCTTTAGCTTAGGAAATTTTTTTTGAAGTGTTAATTTAGGATTAATTTTTAGGTTAAACTTTATGTTAAACATTTTTTTTTATTTACTGTTTTTTTGATAAACTTATTTTTTTTGTTGAACTTTTTTGTTAAACTGTGTTTTTGGTTAGTTTAGTTTAGTTTAGTTTAGCTAGTTAGTTTAGTTAGTTTAGGAATTTTTATTTGTTAAAGGTTTTGTTAAACTTTTTTTTGTTAAAATATTATTTTGTTAAACTTTTTGTCATATGTATTTGTATAGTTTAAGATTTAGTTTAGTTTAGTTTAGTTTTAGATCTGGTTTAGCTTAGGAAATTTGTTTTGAAGTGTTAATTTAGAATTAATTTTTAGGTTAAACTTTATGTTAAACATTTTTTTTTATTTACTGTTTTTTTTGATAAACTTATTTTTTTTGTTGAACTTTTTTGTTAAACTGTGTTTTTGATTAGTTTAGTATGGTTAGTTTAGTTTAGTTAGTTAGTTTATTAGTTTAGTTTAGTTTAGTTTAGTTTAGCAAGTTAGTTTAGTTAGCTTAGGAATTTTTATTTGTTAAAAGTTTTGTTAAACTTTTTTTTGTTAAAATATTATTTTGTTAAACTTTTATCATATGTATTTTGTTTAGTTTAGGATTTAGTTTAGTTTAGTTTAGTTTATTATTTGGTTTAGCTTTGGAAATTTGTTTTGAAGTGTTAATTTATGATTAATTTTTAGGTTAAACTATACGTTAAACATTTTTTTATTTACTATTTTTTTGATAAACTTATTTTTTTTTGTTGAACTTTTTTGTTACACTATGTTTTTGGTTAGTTTAGTTTGGTTAGTTTAGTTTAGTTAGTTTATTAGTTTAGTTTAATTTAGCTAGTTAGTTTAGGAATTTTTATTTGTTAAAGGTTTTGTTAAACTTTTTTTCGTTAAAATATTATTTTGTTAAACTTTTTATCATATGTATTTTGTATAGTTTAGGATGTTGTTTAGTTTAGTTTAGTTTAGGATTTGGGTTAGTTTAGGATTTTGTTTTAAGTGTTAATTTATGATTCATTTTTTTGTTAAATATTGTTTGAACCTATTTATATTTGTTAAACTGTTTTTTTGTTAAACTTTTTTTATTTTGTTAAACTTTTTAGTTAAATTGTTTTATTCTTCTCATGTGTCCCTCAATATACATACAAGTCAAACTAACTATTTTTTTGAGTTATTAATTTTCATTTAAATAAAATAAATAACTATATTTTTTATCGTAGGAATATTAATTTGAAGACAAAAAGAGGAGGAAAATAGTATGTTCAAAAATTATTATTTCTATTATTATTTATTTGGTTTTGTTATAATTTTCATGTTATGTAGTTACATAGGTATTTTCTTAAAAAAACGGTTGAGATGTTCATTGCATGGTATGTGTGCTTAAAACATTAACTAACTCAAACAGAGGGTGTACTTAAAGCAGATAAATAAGTATGCTCTGTAGTTGCGCTATTAAGACGATCCTCTACATCAGAAAGTTGGATTGCACTTTAAATCCCCTAATTTGATAAAAATTTTGGCTTGATGTTTGAAAAAGGAACGAAAAAAAGTCTAGAATAATTGATGATAAATATAACATATATATTAGTCTTTGGGAACAAATTAGTATGATCTTGTTTTGATGAAATACATGCTCCTTATGAACTAGTTTAGTAGTTTTCATCATTTGGGATGTAAATATGAGTTATTAAGTGATACTTGATGCAAACAAATGAGTATGCTCTGTAGTTGCGTTGTTATGGCGATCTTCTACATCAGAAAGTTCGATTGCGCTTTAACTCCCGTTAGTAATCAACTTTTTTGCTTGATATATTTGTAATCCTATGTGTAATCCTCTTACATCAATTTCTAATAAATTATGTAGGTCATGGAACATAGGAACATCCATTTCTATTTTATGCGCACGGTAAAATTGTAACTGATTTAAATGGCATCGCGTACAACGCACCCCCATCAGCAGTGTTGATGGTTAAGTTTGGGATGAGTAGACGACAATTGATTGATGACATGTGTAACGCGTTCAATATCTCATCTACGGAGACTCTAGTTAGGATGACTTATCGCCACGTGATAATCCTCCCTGGAGGTTCACAATATTTCGTCCCTGTGTTACTGCATGATGCGACACACTTCGACTTGATGTGGGCGATAGTGGCCAATTTACCATTGACTACAACGGTAGATATCTATTTAACATTTGAGTCAATCGACTCATTTCAAAATCCTACGGTTCATTCGCAAGTCCGTGATGAAGTTGTTGGCACTTCAGACGCTAGATTGATGACGGAAAGGTTGTATATGCAATCACCACAAGGTGATGTCGCAGAAGATGGATTTGTTAGACCCTTACATGATGACATTAATGCCTCTAGTGATGATGAAGTTAACGATGATGACAATAATGAAACAGACGAGGACATACGTCCCCCGAGGATGCTGCAGCAGCTGTCGATTGGGAAAACCTCAATGTTGTTACGGATGACCCAAGGTATGAACCTCCAGGTGCGGAAAACGTGAAAGATGATGAGCAGTTTGCTATCAATGAAAAGAATTTCATGGAGGAACCAAGTGATGATGAAGTTTACCAACTATTGTCGGTGTATAATGAAATCGATTGGGAGGTCACTAACTCCACTGCAACCCAACATTATCATCAACAGACTAGGTGGGACATGTCTAATTTTGAGTTGGAAATATAATTGTGCTTTGACAACAAAAAAGATTTACAACATGCCGTCAAAGTATGGCATGTCAGTAGACATTGTCAATATCATGTGATGGAATAGACTACAACTCTGTGGTTGATCAAGTGCAGAAATGTACAAGACGGGTGTATGTGGCGTCTTCGTGCTTGTTTGCGAAAGAAAACACAATTATGGTAGATCACAAAATTAGACATGTCGCACAACTGTATATATCCCGACGTATAACGCGGTCATGCCCTACTTGACGCCAACATGCTTGCCCGAGAGATCCAAAACGTTATCCAGATAGATCAAGCAATAACTATCAAGGCATTAATACAAATAATTAAGGGAAAATACGGACACGAAGTAAACTACAAGAAAATATAGGATGCCAAAAGGAAAGCAATTGCATGTGCATTTGGAGATTCAGATGAGTCATACGCTATATTACCAAGATAGTTGGCGGCTGTGAAGAAGAATAGTCCGGGGACAAGAATCAAGTGGTCGCATAGACAATGGGCTGCTGATGAGATAAGAACTGCGTCTCCCCAATTTCGTCGTGTGTTTTTTCGGATTTGAAGCATCAATACAAGCTTTCAAGTTTTGCAGGCCTCTTCTTCTGATTGACGCGACTTTCTTATATGGCAAATATAGTGGTAAGCTAATGATTGACATCTCTGTTGATGGTAATGGACATATACTACCGGTTGCATTGGCCATTGCATAAATCAAATCTACGGATTCGTGGGGATGGTTTTTGAGGATGTTGCGCAAACACGTGACAGATAGAGATGGAATTTGCCTTATTTTTTATCGTCACCCTGTCATTCTGGAGGCGGTCAACACCCCGACCAATGGTTTTTGTCCCCCAAAAGGATACCACCGTTATTGCCTGCGACACTTACTCAGTAATTTCAACACCCAATTCAAAAATGAACCTTTGAAAAAACTCCTTTCTCGAGCAGCTGCTCAACATCAAGAACGAAAATTTAATGCGTGCATGGAGCGTTTTGCATACTTATCTCACGAACTCCTCAATGTCTGCAATACGTCAATGCCATCCCAAAAGAACTATGGACTTAATCGCATGACGAAGGCATATGGTATGGATGGATGACTTCTAATGGTGTTGGTATGTATGAAATGCAAGTTCTCTTTTGCATTCAACTATATAGTTATCGCTGAAGTAATATTACTTACACAAATTTTATTGTCAATTATAGAGTGTTTTAACGGTGTATTGAAATGGGGCTTGATTCTTGCCAATAACGGTGATGACACAGATGATTTACTACAGATTGGTGACATATCATGATCGGCGTAAACAGGAAATCAATGAAGCAATCTCAAACTGCCTATCCTACACAAAATATGTTACGGATAAACTCATACATTATGAACAATCTGCAATGAGGCATCAAGTCAATTTGATCAATCGTGACATAGGTGAGTTTGAAGTGCTGACTGGAAGACATGGAGATCGCATGCATAAAGGCAACAATACACAAGTCGTCATCCTAAAGGACCGGGTGTGCAGTTGCAATAAATGGCAATTATTTGGTTTCCATTGCTCACACGTGTTAGCTGCATGTGCCTTTATTCGAGTGAGTTACGTGCAATTCATTGAGCCACACTATAGGATAGATGTGTACGTGCAATGTTACTCCTTTAATTTCAAAGCCATCCTAGATGAGAAATATTGGCTGACTTTTGCGACGAAGATCATATCGGACCCAAGGTGCAGACGTGGTCGAGGGAGACCAAAGGGAACACGAAGGCAAAACGAGATGGATCTTCGTAATGTCTCGAGGCCCTTGCAGTGTGGCATATGTCATCAAGAAGGACATAGAAGAACAACATGTCCTAATAAAGACCATGGTAGAGTCCCTACTAGGAAGAACTGGTATAGTATTTGTCGTTCAGAGGGACATAACAAAAAAAATTGTCCAACCAAATCTCAACCTTCCAATGAAAACCGATACTCGATTTTGTATATTGTTTATGATGGCTTAAGTTGGTAATTTGATTATATTGAAATGTTTAAGTATTCGTTATTGTTTGAACCTATATGAATGAGTTATTGTGAGTTTCCGAACAACACGGCTAATTTTTTTAAATCAGTCAATTGTAGTTTGTACACCAATGCATCCAGGTCCATCAGATCCTTCACTTTTACATCTCCAATCTACACAAAGACCTTCGTAAACTTGGAGGGGTCAGGTAAACTTTTTTACATGTATACGTCAAATGTTCATGCATAAATGTATAATATATATATATCGACTAATACATTTTCAATTATAAGGTGTACGAAACATTGTGTGTACGTCGAAGACGTGGTGTTGTTGATCGAACGGTGTAGTACCATTCGAGGATGATCCCATATCTTTATTCCAGTGGGTTCTATGGGATTTCCCGAGTAGCATTCTTGATTGGGCTTTGATTACTGTATTCGTAGAGAGATGGCGCCCTAAGACACATACATTTCACATGCAATGTGGCGAGTGCACAATTACAATCCAGAACATGCAAGTACAGCTCAGCGTACCTATTGAAGGTATGTTTGTGACAGGAACGACCGATACAGACTATGCTGAGGTGTGTGAGAGGCTACTTGGTCAAACTCCCATTGGAGATGACATTATTGGTTGTAAACTTAAAGTTGAATGGCTTGAACGTAACGTACTAGTTATAGATGACGACAGCAATGAGGAATCAGTGCAACGTTATGTTCGATCGTACATACTGCAACTTATTAGTGGTTGTCTATTCGCCAATAAGTCAAACCGATTTGTACATTTGATGTTTCTACCGTTGCTCGAGGATTTCTAAATAGTTGGACAATATAGTTGGGGGAGTGCCTGTTTGGCTTATTTGTACAAGGAGTTATGTCGCGGATCTCGCGCTGGTGCACATGAGGTTGCAAACGCGTAAATTCTTGTACAGCTGTGGGCATGGGACAAATTTCCATTCATAGCACCAAGGCGCATGGGTATTTCTAGAGTTCGACCTCGAATAGTGGATGGGGAACACTTGCTTATGGACATTCCATTAAGACACAAGTAACACAAATATTATTTCATAATTTCTATAATATTAACTCCATTTTCATTTTCTATAATTTATTGTTTTGTATACAGATGGCTCGATGCATTTTCGGTTACTCAGAGTGCGACACACGTCTTATAAGTTTATCGTGATGCACTCGACTCGCATAATGAGGATGAGGTGGTGTGACAACCTTATACTGAAGTCATCGGGTCTCTTCCCGAATATTATACTGACGGTCACGGCAGTTGGCTATCGACGTGTCCCCTAATTTGTTTCCACATAGTCGAGTGGCATCGCCCAGAAGGGGTTATGAGACAATTCAGAATGATACAGGTTGTCCCACCAAACTATGATTATGACACCCGACTGCACCGCATTTAATGGCGTGGACGCAATCAAGAAAATCGGGTGGCTTTTCACATAACCTTTATACAAATGTGGGAAAATAGTGGTGACAGAATAGGCACAGCGGCACAAGAAGAAGGACACGATCAACAAGATTACATGACGTGGTATCGATCACTCACTAGATAATTCATTGGACACGACGGGGCTTTACTTGACTATTCGATAAACTTGAAACTATTATTTTTTTCCTTACAAGTAATATCTTAAATTGCCTATATTATACTCGTGTTTTTTATATCAGTGTAACTTGGTGCATCGACTGAGGCGAGTGTTCATTGAGGATGGGTACGAGCAAGGTCTTGCTGCACTTAATGAAGGCATTAAAATTTTAGACGAAGATGAAAGGCAAAGGTCTACTCTATGGAATGATGGAATTGATGTCGAACATGACATAAATGAGGAGAATGAAGAGGAAGATGAAGAAGAGGATCAGGGTGAATCAAATAGAGAGGTGAGAAGAAGAACAACACAAACAGAGATTATAGGGTAAAGCACCAGACGTTCTTGTCCACCTCGTCCATCTCGTCAGACTGAGATTGCTGCAGAGGGTAGCAGACGTTCTCCTCTACCACGTTCATCTCATCCGAGAGCGAGAAGAATAGAGATTGTTGGCGATAGTAGCCAACGCTCATCCCCGCCACGTCATTCTTCTCATGGGTACATTCCTACATCATCCCCAATGCAACCAAAACCTCAAATGTTTGTACCTAGGCTGCCGATCATGAATCTTCCTCCTTACCATTATGATCCTTATGCACCCGAGCCGTCGTCTTCATATGTGGACCATGGAAAGCCTAGACATCAAATGTCTCCTTCATTGCCTCAATACATGCCGAGTCCATATACTCCACCATGTTATAATTACAATATGTAATATAGTGGAGATGGCTCATTCATGAACCTGTTAAGCATGTCGCCGCCTCATGTTCCTTTTAGCCAACCACATACAGGAAGTCAATATTTTGGAATGGTTCAACCTCCTATTTTTAAAGCATTAGTACCAGAGGCGAGTCGAGTGAACCAGAGGAAGAACATCAATCGACTCAACGAAATTCAATGCAAGATCTACAAGATCAGCAACCTCAACAACCTCAACTGGATGTACAAACACAACATCCAACTAGACAAAGAGTACGTCTGATTTGCATCACGAAGCAACAACGTCAACGTAACCGTCGAAATAGACTGTATGATGAGTTTTTTTTTTATGTCGTGGTGATTTTTTTTTCATTTTATATCTTAGGTGAATGAAGTTGTTGTATACAACCTTTTCATGGAATGGACTTATTTTTCAAGAGATCCTTATTGTTTTAATTTTAAATTCTAGACAAAGAAATAATGTGTTTTTGGCCTATAATTATTTTTATCTTCGTATCTCTTCTTATCATCACGAGATATAAGTAAAACAAAACTTTAAAGGATGAGTTGCATGGTTACTATAGGTTGCACAGGTTGTCCCCTGAGATACGTGCATGACGTTTGCATGGATTGTCCACCTCGAGATACGTGTTTGTCATTTACATTAGTTGTCCACCTCGAGTTACGTGCATGACGTTTGGATGGTTTGCATGGACTGCACCAGGTTGCATGGGTTATCTACCTCGAAATACGTGCTTCAATTCGCATTGTTTGTATAGATTGCACGAGGTTGTATGAGTTGTCCACACCTCGAGATATGTGTGTGACGTTTGAATGGTTTGCACGAGGTTGCATGGATCGCCCACCTCGACATACGTGCATAGCTTTTCTATGAGTTGTCAACCACGAGATACGTGTGTGACGTTTGCATTGGCTCTACCACTTCGAGACACGTGCGAGACGTTTGCATGATTTACTTGGATTACATGATGTTACATGGGTTGTCAACCTCGAAATACGTGTGTGATTTTTCCATGGTTTGCATGGATTCGACGAGGCTGTATGAGTTGTCCACCTTGAGATACGTGTGTAACATTAATTTGCATGGATTGCAACAGGTTGCATAAGTTGCACCCCTTGAGATACGTGCGTGATGTTTGCATGAATTGCATGAGGTTGCATGGGTCGCCCACCTCGACATATTTGCTTGGCGTTTGCATGAATTCTCCACCTCAAGATACATGCGTGACGTTTGCATGGGTTGTCCACGTTGATATGCTTGCATGTCATTTGCATGAGTTCTCTACCTCGATGTGCGATATTTGAGTTAAACAAATAACTTTTTTTTCAAAAGTAGTCATTCATACACTTTAGTATTTTGTATAGATTGCTCCTTTTCAAAAGGAGCTATTCATGCAAGTTCCTTCCACCTCATCATCAATAGCTCCTTTTAAAAATAAGTTATACGTTACGTTTATAATTTTAAAGTAACCCCCTATTTGATGAATAAAAACTAATCCCACCTTATTTCATGAAAAACACCCAAGTATTTACATTGTTTTGTTAGATTAGAATAGTTTAGTTAAAAACCAATTAAAATGAGATTTTCGTAGCAATAGAGTAAATTTGAATAAGTACAATGAGTGCAATACACCTTTCCTTGAGGACGATATCCATAATCAACATTTGTTGATTGAATTAATACTACAATCGAGCCATCATACTTGAGGCCACGATCAAGTTTTTAGCGACGTTGCTGGGGATAGGTAGCCACTCTAGTTTAGTTAGTTTACGAGATTGTTAAGTTTTATTTTAAGTAATTTAATTTCAAGCATAAATAAAAATAAAAGGTTTAAGTTTCAAGTTTGACAATTTCCATTTGATCTCTTGTGTTTTCTTTTCAGGGAGAATTAGTGCATGCGTAGTAAAGGAGAGAAGGACTTAGTTCTTTATGACCTTGAGATTGATAGAACCAACAAGGGAAAGAAAAAGAAAGGAATCGAGATGGCAGAGGATCAAGCACGAAACCAACAACAGGGTCGAGGGAATAACCAACTCAAAAGTGATCTGGTAGTCCAAGATATAGTGCGAGGACAAAGATGTCTTCGTGAACTACTTCAAGCCTGAAGCTTAAGAGACTTACAATGGAGTGATGAGATTTCTAACCAACACCACCGAGTTCGAACTGAGACCATCTCTAATCAACATGGTGCACAATATCCTATTTGACGAGCTAGCGAATGAAGATCCAATTTCTCATGTAGTTCCTTGGAGAAATGCGACACCGTGCACATTACTAAAGTTACAAAGGAGGTGATCAGGATGAGACTTTTCCCATTCTCATTGGGCGGAAAAGCCAAATCATTTTTCTAAGGACTGAATGCAGGGAGTATGACTTAATGGTTGAAAATCAATGAAAGACTTTTATATAAGTTTTTTTCCCTAGTGAAGGTCAATGAAAGGAAATTGGAAATCAATAAATTCAAGTAGAAGGATGTCGAGTCTCTTGGCAAGGCTTAGGAAAGATTCAAGGAAATGCTGATGAGATGTTCAGTACATGAAAACGTGAAATGTAAACAGCTACAAATCTTCTACTATGGAATGGATCACAGCACCAGAACACCAGTAGATGTCGCAGCGGATGGTTCTCTAATAATTAAGGAAAGGGATGAAGTATTAGATCTCCTAGATCTTAAGTCTCAAAACTCTACAGTCAGTACTCGTTCCATAGTGAGGAAACCAGAAGGCGTATATGAGATTGATCCGCAAGCTGCGATCATGGCATAACTATCAAATCTGAGCAGTCAAATGGCAAGCTTCGATTGGGACAACAAAGTCTAATAGTGCAAGCTATACAACAACCTGTTAATCACCAAGCCATGGTGGTTAATCTAATGGACTTGCAGTAAGGAATAGAGCTTGAGGAGATCAACTTCATGAACAACTAGAGCTATGGAAACAACTTCAGGGCGAGAGGAATAGCTCCTCAAAGGTTTTATCAAGGACACAACAACCCAAATTTCTCATATAGAAATCTAGATAATGCACTGAAGTTACCTCCAAGCTTCGATCAATAACTCCAACAAGGGAAGCTAGGGCAAAGCAAAGATATGACTTCATTGAAGTTAATTGAGAAATTATTGCATGCCATCGACAATAACAGTATTAAATGCCACGATAAGCATGAGAAATAGATGGAAAATGTGAAGCAAGCTATAAATAAGGTGGACGATGAGAGATCACAATCCATCAAAACCTGGAGAGACAGATTGGTCAGCTAGCCATTGATTTGAATTCAAGGAAAAAAGGGCAGTTTTCGAGTAATATTATCACAAGTCCCAAAGAGAATGTAAGTGATATTCATATAATGAGCACTATGGCAATGAATGAGCCAATGAAAAAGCAAGTGATTTACAAGCAAGAAAGAGTCAACACTTTGGCTATGAGGAAATATGAAATGATGCATGAGAACGGAACAGAAGTGAGGCAAGTTGAACTTGAAGGATTCAATCAAAAAATGACCGATGCCTTGAAGAATAGCAAGAAGGGGAACAAAGAATAGAGAATTAAATAACAAGATGAAGAACCTTCTGAAGAAGCACATAAAGGAAATAATATCGAGGTTGTTTCATAAAAGCTGGAACCAAAATTTTAGTTCACACAGAGACTTTAAACAATCAAGATGAGAGATCTAGGAGATATTGGCATACCATTTAGCATTGATAGGCACTAGTTTAGAAACATATTGTGTGATATGGGAGCCTTAGTCAATGTAATGCTTATAAAAGACATGTTACAAGCAGATTTGAAGATCAATTGTCCTGATACCATAGATTTGCAAGTAGTTGATGGTAACTTGGTATAATTTATTAGGATAATCTTGAATGTGCATGTGAAAGTGGGACATTTATCACCGATTTTGAGATTATGGATCATGATAAAGATGATGATGTGTCTATGGTACTTGGGAGGCCATTCTTGAATACAGCTAATGCGATCTTGCACAAGAGGAAGAAAATGATCACAATGAATATCGAGGAGGATGATGCCGAGAAGATCGTCTTTATTGAATGGCAAGAAGTACATCCAAATGGAAGAGATATTGTTATCTCTGGTCTACAAATGGAGTTTCTCAATTTAGACTTGGACTAAACGAGCGAAAAGGCGTCAGGTAAATGACGTTAAACTAAGCGCTACTGGGAGACAGCGCATGGGTTTTTAATTTCAATCTTTAAATTTCAGTTAGTTATATAGTTGGTTTTATTAGAACAATCCAAACATTTTAGTAATTTTTAACTTTTGAATTTTTGTGCTAATTGTGCAGGAAAATCCATTTGTTGTGTGATGTTTCATCGAAATTGAAAAATCTCAACATATACGATAGATTCTTAAAGCATTAAGGCGTTAGATGGGTATTTTCTCACTTTATTAGTTGTTTAGGTTTATGCTTTCCCATTATTATATCTTGTGTTATTATATGTTTGTATTTAGTGTTTTTTATGTTTCAGGCTTATTTTTAATCCTTAGGGACAAGGCTTGGTTTAAGTTTGGGAGCATCAACACTACGCTATGGGAAGTGGTACGAAAGGATGAAATAAGGATAAACACTACAATTACGATTATAAAATTTTATTTTTGAAGCAGTTAAAGAAGAAAGCATGGTAATGTAATCTTTTTTCATTTACTTATTATTTTTTTGATAGGAATTTACTTATTATTTTAATGTGTTTAAGTAGTATAGATTAGGTTATATATATAGTATAGTAATGAATAAGTAATTTATTTGCAAATTTCAAGCCTTTAATTGAGGATAAGTAGGAGTGCAAGTATCTTGTTTATATGAAACTCAAGAGAATGTTATTAAATTTTTGAAAAAAATAAGACACGTAGCAAACAACGATGTGATTTCATGATTAGAAACTTAGAGTTAAGGAAGACCATGAACTTGAAACAAAAGCAAAAAGAATACTAAAATACTTCTTGTGGAAAAAGCTAGATCTATAAGAAATTCTATAATAAGTATGAATCTTACTTAAGTAAAAAGTAAATAAAGACTTAGTGCTAAGAGAGGAAGAAATAGACACCATGTTTAATGAGAAGTTGGACTTAAAACTTGATTGATAAAGTGAAAGTGAGAAGTGACTGGAAGAGTCTTAAACATAAAAACAAAAATAGAGAGTCTCATAAGTTCTACAAGAAAAAAAGCAGAGAACTTAATGGTTGGGAAAAAAATAAGAAAAATGGAATCCATAGGAAAACGTGCAGGGACTGTGCAACTAAAAAATATGAGGAGAAAAAGAAAAGAAAGATAAAAATTAAAATAAAGAAAAGGAAGGTGAAGTTAGATTAAAACTCTTCAAATAAAAGATTTAGCTCAAATACAAGTAGCTTCGTTGAGTTAAGTTTTTTTTTCCAACTATATTAAGTCCTATGGACTCTTGAAGTGCTAAAGTCTACAAAACTAGTATGATCTATGTTTATTTGTCAATTCTTGAGCTTAATGAGAAATCATTAGATTGTACACTTGCTACTTGAGTGTCGAGGTGAATTAAACTTGTGAGTAATGAGGGTTTTGGTTGTGAACTACTTGTGAGTTTCGAAAGTGAGTTATATGTGTTGTTAAATGCTACATGTTTTTGAAAGTATAAGTTTTTGCAAAGAAAAGCTCTTAAGTGGGTTATTAACTTGAACTTATTTGAATTAAAGGATACTCCATAAACGATGTGAAATGAATATGGACTTAAGTAGTAGTAGTAGTAAAAACACTTAATAAATATACTTTTACTCGGGAAGTGCAAAATCCTAAGTTTGGGGGTATTTGATAAGTGATTATTAAGACTTATATATAGCACTAGTTTAGTAGTATATTTGGTATAAATATCCCAGATTGAGCTCTAATTGACGCTATTTATGTACTTTCAAGCATACGAGGTATAAAGGAGACAAAAGAGTGATTTCGAGATGAAACGAGGATAAAATGAACAAAAGCATGTTTGACGTTGTCGCTAATATACTTGACACGGTGGGAAGAGTATACACTGTGTGGGCAAGGCATGGAGAAAGAAGAAAATAAGAAAAGAGATGCAGTAGTGTCGGCAGAGCGGCGGCACCGTGGGTACATTGTGATGGAGTTGGGGTGGACTACACTAGGCATTGAGCATATTGAGTGAGGAAAATACACAAAAAGGCAAAAGCTGTGGCGGCGCAGTAGCTTTACACTTACAGCGCCAGTGTTAGACCCCACTTAATTAGAGCATCTAACCGGCCTAGCATACCTAAAATCCCTAAATAATCTAGCAGCCATCACATCTCCATCAATAAACAATTAATATTAAGATCTTATAATCATCAATTATGAAATATTATCAACCACTCAGGATTCTAAGTGAATCTTAAACCTTAAAGTTCGTTTACATTAATTAGATAGTCCTTAAAATTCCGTAAAAATTTTTCGACAGTATCTCTTTTATTTCGAAGCCTACACCGAAAATTTCGACCTTCTATAATCTTTAATAATACCTACTCTGCTTTGGTAGAAATGCTGAAGGACTCATAATTCACCCATAACAATATATATTGCATCAATTCAATTATATATTCATTCTAACTTGATGCAAAATACAAAAATTCTTAAACTAGCATTACCTTAATTCCAAATAATTTCAACTCATCCTAAAACCGTTCCAACCATTTCAAATGAGATCTTTATCGTACTCAAACCCAAAAACCCATTTATACAATATAATATATTCAAAAACCAATATATACATTTAGAAAAGAACTAAGCAAGTCACATACAGTCAGAAAACTTTTGTTTTCCCTTGTTGCTGCTAAAACCTTTTATTATCAAATTATAAAAATTTGATAATGTCAGATAAGCAAATCCCACACAATCCAGTATACCTATAATAATCAAATGCATAATAATCCAAGAATTTAAACGAAGAATATAATCCAATGAATTTAAATAACACTGTAAATCCATCCCATTTTCGTTATCCGACCATAATCAGATATTGTTCTCCGAAAATGGTAAGTAAATAATAATAAGGACTCATGCATGGGGAGAATAATCAAACTAGTCTCATTCCTCTAGACTATGGGAGTATGATTTGGTTCAACATGATCTCATGATAACCATATGATGGAAAGTATCAGTGACTCTAATCCTTCAAGTATAATATAGTGTTCTATAACCACGGTATAGTCTACACTATAAGGAGACTCGAATCGCCTCATCCTCCCAAACACTATATGCATGTACAACAAAAATGTAATATCAAGGATCAATGCAATTTATATGAAATTATAATCATACAATGTAAAGGTTACTATCAGATTTACTTAACCTTAAAAACGCGATATCGCCAGTTCTTTGCGCTCCGAGTTGATAAACTAGTCCACACGGGGCTCCAATCAATATCTTACAATTCATTAATATGTCATGTAAGCCTCTACAACTACTTCACTATTTTCCCAATTATTTAAAATTTAATTGACCCAATCGCGTCCCGAAACCCCTAAAATACTTCCAAAATAAATTATCTGATGCTTAGATTTCATTTTTGACTCAATTATTATTCTACATCAAAAATTACATTTTCTACGTTTAAATATAATTTTTTTTATTTTTTATATATTTATCAGTCCTACTCGATTTGAAAACCCCTGAATCTCTTCAAATAAACTCCTCGAGTATTCGGATCCCAATTTTGACTTCAAATTGTGGTTCAAAATAGAAAATTACCCTAGACTAGGCTTTTAAACAATTTTACAAATTTCGAACATTTTAGAGTATCATAGCACACACTACGAGGCAAATCCCAGTATAAATCCTCGAAAAATTTTCGAAATCTTCATTTTTCATAAAAAATCTCCCATTTCTATTTATTTGGTCAAAAGATTATTTTTTTTGAAATTTTTCCTTATTTTTTTGAGTATTTTCTCCATTTTCTAACTATTTTTCTTCTTTTTATTATTAGGGTGGTTTGCCCTGAACCTAAACTGGTTCAGTCCGATTTGGGTCAAACCCCCTATTTCTTCTTCTTCTTCCAACAGCCCCCATTTCAACAATTTTTTTTTATTTTTTTATTTAGACCGGGTTAATTTGACAAAGGAGACGACCACCCTTGCGTAATCTACCTCCTCGAAACTGAACCTCTCTCTCATTCCCAACTTTCATTAATACACCTCACAACAACCTCAACGAAACCAACAATGGCACATCCACAACGAAACCAACAATGGCACATCCACACACACACACACACACACACACACACACACACACACACACACACACACACACACACACACACACACACACACAAACACACACACTCACCTCGATCTCGATCCCTCCGTCTCGCTCTCTCTCCATTTCCATCTCTTCTCTTTCTTTTGATTTCTCTCGATATCTCTATCAATTTTTTTTCCTCCTCTCGTTTAAACTACAGAGGACACAATTATATTGTTGCAGATTATATATAAGGATTTTCTCGAGATTCACATCGCGCAAATCTTGAGACAAATGTAATGGTTACATTACATAGTATAAATTTGATTTCCTCGAGATACGTCCTGCATATCTCGAGGTCAATCTTTATTTCAAAACAACATTACATGAGGCGATTGTGATTTGAAGATTTATATTAAAATTTTCTCGAGATTCGCATTGCACAAATCTCAAGGCAAACCTAATGATTCATTTATTTTTTATGTATTGTTCTTCCTTGAGATACGTGTTGCGTATCTTGAGGTCAATCAAGTGGCTATCAACAAGATGATCACTACCTCTTGACCGACTCACTGATGATTAATTATATTGATTTTCTCGAGATATGTAACACGTATCTTGATGTAGATCTCATGATTTAATAACCATACTCCAATTGATTCTCCTCAAGATTGGACAACACGCATCGCGAAGCGTGAACAAATTATCTCCAATAGCTACGTTCCACCATTCTCTTTCTCGACACTCACGCTACATGTATTTCGAGGCACATCCAATGTATATTTTTATTTAATTCAAACTATAGGATTTATTTATATATATTTATATATAAACTATATTATATATAGATAAATACATATACACCCATGTATTTTCGCGGCTATAAATTCGCCACGCTTACCAATGACCAACCTCATGTCTGCACATTATTGTACACCCCATGCGTGTCACCCTCGATCTCACGTATCACTAGGCGCCCACCAATTTATTTATTATTTTATTTAACTTTGTGATTATCTCTTCAATTTATATCCAACTTAAAGTCCGAAAAGTTCTCAAAAATCACCAAAAATTGGAGAAATTTTCCCAACGCGCTTCGAAACTCACGGACACTGCTATACACTTCAACTTGGCCCTATTTCACTTTGAAATTGTGTATAATACATCAAATAATCACACAGCACACAAAAATAACATTAAATTTATGAAAAAATAATCCTTTATATACAACTCTTTTAATCCAAACCCATAAAAACTATTTCCAAAGTAAACCGTAAATTGGACTCAATAAATTTCGTTGTATTCAACAACTTGGTGCTAGAGATCATAACCAATTTAACTTTTCATTTCCCAATATTTTAGTTTAATGAAAAGTTATCCCCGTTACTTTGTTAATCCTGGCAATTTGTAAATTTCTGGCACGTTAAACAATCAATTTTTTGGAATATCTAATATCCTTACTTCATTTCTCATCTCATACCTTGAATTCCATTCAAGTATCAATACATAGCAAGACCTAGCCTATCTTGCTTTTTCATAACACAATTCTCATTCTAATATGAATACTATTCCACAAATCGTTGATAATTCTTTCCATGTCCACCCAAACTCTGGTACACATCCCAATTTACTTCCTCGTCACTAATCATCCCTTTTTATTTCAATTATCAGCCGACTAATTCTTAGACTATCATCAGTCTAAAATTACATATTGATTCAAATAATAATTGAGCACAACATCAGATACTAAGTAAAGTTGCATGTCTATCTGATCCATCCATATTTCAGTGTTCCCCACCGAAAACCTGAAATTACACAAGTCATCCCATGACTATAGATCTTATAATACATCTGTCACCCTATAAAAAAAGATCTCAGATTTTCGATCTGATCAGAAATAGAAACCTGACACCTCGTGCAACTCTCACTCATTCTCTAAATGTCTACTCATAATATTATTCATATCGTGCACTAGAAAGCAATTACCAATTCCAACTCGTCAGCCAATTCACTTAACTTCTACTTTGACTAGTTAAGAAAATTATCAACTTTTCTAATTTCATTAAATCATTATCTAACAATGAGTTCATCAAGAGCTTCATTCCTTTAATTTTACCGAGATCTCCCATAAACTCACGTCTTAATCACTTAATGTTTACTAACTTATGTCATTACCTGAATAGAGACATTTATCCATAACTTGCGTAGATATACGTTTTTAAATAGAGATATTAACATATTCGATGATCATACTCTCATAGTATATCTCTATGTGCCTCTACTTAATTCATTTCTGACTTCACTTAATTAAAATGGAAGAATACTCAATTCTTCCAACATATCCAATCAGATATACTGTTCTCTATTCAATATTCTCAACCAATACAGATAAGGCTTACAAACTGAGCTGTAAATCACACATTTCTCTTCATTTCATTTATATCTTCACTAACATACAAACATCTTACATCATCTCCAATTTACAATAATTTGTGCTTCAAATTTCACCACTGACTAATCAGGTGGTATACCACTATAATTGAACCGATGTACAATATATATTCTCTGATATTAGTTGTACACTACTTTGTTTCAAAACTTTCAACATTTGGAGTTTAACTCCTTATAAGATATTTGTGAAGATATATTAAGTTCCATCAAACTTAACTTATAGTTTGATATTCTAATTTGATTGGGATTCTTTAACCTGAAATATTCATTTTCATACTAATGTGAGAATATATTGACCATTTAGTTGCCTATACTTCAACCTTCAATTGACTCTGACGAAACTTCATAGACTATTTTATACCAACTATCAACAATTCATTTGATTATTCAAAGATGGGAAGACGCGTCACACCGATCTTCTACGCTATGAATGAGTTGCGATTATGAAACGGAGTTACTTAGACTTTAGGTCATGCACAACTACTCCACTGCCTTACCTTGACTAAAGGAGTTCGTCTGTGTCACTTCCAGCAGTGTCAAGTCATCTCAATATCTCATTTTATTTTATACATTGAGTTTATTTCGTTCATTTTTTGACAGTCTTAGCTATTCTCACATTGAACTTAATATTTTTGTCCCTTTATAAAATTATTACGACTTTCGATCAACAACCAAACCACTTACAACTCCTTTATTTTGACTTAACTCTTTTCTTTTTGAATACTTAGCTAAGGATGGTGCGACTTCTTATTATCATTTAATGAATCGAAGTCTTCCTTAGCTAATCTTAATTCGAAACAGAGAAATTTTACATCTCAAATAGTTAAACTATTTGTTATTGCCTTACGTTATTTCCATTAATCTTAAATATCCCGACTTTTTTTCTCAAAAAGAAATTCGACACTTTTCAAGAGACTATGTAAAATAACTTTGTATCTTACTATTCATCAAAGTTTTTTCTTAAGCGTTTTATAATTGTATTAGTTCGATACTTTCGATTTCTAAGAAATCAATGTTCAGTGTTTACGTACATGAATCATTTCAACCAATCTCCTATTGGTTTCGTAACTGATAATTTCATCAGTTTTATTAGTACTGAACTACTTACAACACCTTTGTGAATTCAAGATTCACAAGTCTATTTCACATTCAATTATGCTCAGCTTCATTTCATAAGTCTATTCTCTCTTTTAATTATCCATTTCTAGTGTTACTTGTCCTATTTTACGATTTAAGTATCGAATAAACAAGGAGAATAAACTTCTTATCGCATATTTAGCTATAATACATACATACAACACAAATATAACACAATAATAAAAATTTTAGACTTTTTAACCCCGTTCCATCGCGTTACATCCCAACTAATTACTCACTTATCCTCAATCAACAAGATTATTTTACAATTTTAAACTCTGATACCAACATTGTCATACCCCACTTAATTAGAGCATCTGACCGGCCTAGATGACCTAAAATCCTTAAATAATCTAGTAGCCTTCACCTCTCCATTAATAAAAAATTAATATTAAAATCTTATAATCATCAATTATTAAATATTATTAACCACTCAGGATTTTAAGTGAATCTTAAACCTCGAAGTTCGTATACATTAATTAGATAGTCCTCAAAATTTTGTAAAAGTTTTTCCAAAGCATTTCCTTTATTTCTATGCTTTCACCTGAAATCCTGACTTTCGAAAAACTTCAATAAAACTTGCTCCGCTTTGGTGGAAATGTTGAAGGACTCATAATCAACCCATAACAATATATTGCATCAATTCAATTATATATTCATTCTAACTTGATTTAAAATATCAAAATTCTTAAACTATTATTACCTTAATTCCAAAATTATTTCAATTCATCCTAAAACAATTCCAGCCATTTCAAAGGAGATCTTAATCACACTCAAATCCAAAAACTCATTTATACAATATAATGTATTCAAAAACAAATACATACATATAAAAAAAATCTAAGCAAGTCACATACAGTCGGAAAACTTTACTTTTCCCTAGTCACCACTAGAACCTGTCATTATCCAATTATAAAAATTCGATAATGTCAGATAAATAAATCCCACACTATCCAATACACATGTAATAACCAAATGCATAAAAATTCAAGGAATTTAAACAAAGAATATAATCTAAGGAGTTTAAATACAACCATGAATCCATCCCATTATTGTTATCCAACCACAATAAGATAAAGTTCTCCGAAAGTTGTAAGTAAACAATAATAAGGACTCATGCACGGGGAGAATAATCAAACGAGTCTCATTCCTTAAGACTATGGGAGTATGATCTGGTTCAACGTGATCTCATGATAACCACGTGATGCAAAGTATCAGTGACTCCAGCCCCTCAAGCATAATATAGCGTTCTATAACCACGGTATAGTCTACATTATAAAGAGACTCGAATCGCCTTATCCTCCTAAACCGTGTATGCATGTACAACAAAAATGCAATATGAAGGATCAATGCAATTTATACGAAATTATAATCATACAATGTAAAGTTTATTATGGGATTTACTTAACCTTACAAACGCGATATCGCAATTCCCTTGCACTATGATTCGATAAACTAGTCCACAAAGGGCTCCAATCGCAGTCCTACAATTCATTAATACGTCATGTAAGCCTCCACAACAACTTCACCATTTTTCCAATTATTTGCAATTTAATTGACCTAATCGCGTCCTGAAACCCCTTAAATACTTCCAAAATAAATTATCTAATGCCTGAATTTCATTTATGACTCAAAATTATTGTTCGGCATTTTAAAATTATGTTGTCTAGGCTTAAATATAATTTTTCTAATTTTTTATATTTTTATCGGTCCTACTCGATCTGAAAAGCCCAGTATCCCTCCAAATCAACTCCTCGGATGTCTAAATCCCAATTTCAACTTCAAATTATGGTTCGAAATCAAAAATTACCCTTGACTAGGCTTTTAAACAATTTTCCAATTTTCGAATATTTTTGGGTATCGTAACACGCACTCGAGGCAAATCTTTGTATAAATCCTCGAAAAATTTCAAGAATCCTTATTTTTAATAAAAATCTCCCGTTTCTATTTATTTGGTCAAAATATTATTTTTTTAAGATTTTTCCTTATTTTTTGAGTTTTTTTATCCATTTTCTAATTTTTTTTTCTTCTTTTTTTAATTAGGGTGGTTTGACCCCTGAACCAAACGAGTCTGGTTCAGTAGAACTAGACCCGGTTCACTCTGGTTCGGGTCAAACCCCCATTTTTTCTTTTTCCTCCAGCAACCCCTATTTCAATAATTCTTTTTCATTTTTTTATTTAAACAGGGTTAATTTGACAAGGGAGACGACCAACCTTGCGTCGTCTACCTCATCGAAACCGAACCTCCCTCTCATTCCCAACTTCCATTGATACACCTCACAACAACCTCAACAACACCAACAATTGCACATCAACAACAAACCCAACAACAACAAACGACGCACACACACACACACATCAATCTCGATCCCTCTGTCTCGCTCTCTCTATTTCCATTTCTTCTCTCTCTTTTGATTTCTTTCCTTCTCTGTATCAATTTTATTTCCTTCCTCTCATTTGAACTATAGAGAATGTAATTCTATTGTTGAAGATTATATATTAGGATTTCTTCGAGATTCGTATTGCGCAAATCTCGAGTCAAATATAATGGTCACATTACATAATATAAATTTGATCTTCCTCGAGATATGTAGTACATATCTCGAGGTCAATCTTTATTTCAAAACAACATTACATAATGCGATGGTGATTTAAAGATATATATTAGAATTTCCTTGAGATTTTCATCGCACGAATCTCGAGGCAAACCTAATGATTCATTTATTTTTTATGTATTGCTCTTCCTGGAGATACGTGTTGCGTATCTCGAGGTCAATGAAGTGGCTATCAACAAGATGATCACTACCTCTTGACCGACTCACTGATGATTAATTATATTGATTTCCTCAAGATATATAACATGTATCTCGATGTAGATCTTATGGTTTAATAAGCGTACACCACTTAATTCTACTCGAGATTGGACAACACGCATCTCGAGGCGTGAACAAATTATCTCCAATAGCAACATTCCATCATTCTCTTCCTCAACACTCACGCTACACGTATCTCGAGGTGCATCCAATGTATTTTTTTATTTAATTCAAAATGTAGGATTGACTTATATATTTATATGTATAAACTATATTATATATAAATACATGTACACCTATGTATTTTTTTGGCTATAAATTCGCCACACGCGCCAACAACTAACCTCGGGCGTGCACATTATTGTACATCCCACGCGTGTCACCCTCGACCTTGCGTGTCACTAAGTGCCCACCAATTTATTTATTATTTTATTTAACATCATGATTATCTCTTCGATTTATATCAAAATTAAATTCCGAAAATACCCAAAAATTGCCAAAAATTGGAAAAAATTCCCCAATGCCCTCCGAAACTCACGGACACCGCGTGCACACTTCAACTTGACCCTATTTTGCTTTAAAATTGTATAATACATAAAATTTATGATCGCCGATCCGTAATGCGTGGGTCCCACCTCGAATTCCTAAATCCCAAATTAAATTCGAAAATATTTAATTAGCCGCCTAATCAGGTTTATAAAATTCTCAGATGTCACAGCCGGATCACTTATGGACAATGCTGAGATATAGAAATTAGAAAGTTTAGAGTTCTAGTTCATTTGAAATTATCTATTAGGGTTTCTAATTGTTTTCTAAAGTGTCGTAGGGGTATAAATAGGTACAAGAATGCGGTAAACATGCACAATACCATACATTACCATCCATTACTATATATTAGCCTAGTTTACTTTATTCTCGAGTATTTATAAGAGTTTAGAGGTTAAGACATTAAAGAATCACATATGGTTATTCAGTATTGTTTTCTTGATTTAATTGAAGTTATTTAATTCTATCCTTGATTGCAGTGAATGCTATGATGTGCATGTTTATTTTAATGATGTGTGAGTATTTCATTAATCTTAGGGATAAATGGATCCTATGGTATGAATTTTATGCTTACAAAAGTATTATAAAGATAAAAGTTCAATGGTTAGGATTTGTATTGATTCTATACATAATGCTACGAACATCTTGATCATGTGTTTGTTGATTAGAGGATTGAGGAGTTATCATGGTCATTGGAGCTTTTAAGCCAGACTTGGACGATACAACCATAAAATATTTCACATCAACAGATAGTTATCGATTTGGGGGGCACAGATAGTAAACTTAATAATCTAAATATTTAAAACATAAAAGCTATGTGGAACTTACATTATTCACACTGATAGGTGGACTTGTAGTTTGCACACTAGAATATTTTCCATCACGATAGTGGGTTGAAGTGGATTTGAAGGAAATTTGTCTATTCTAATTGAGCGTTGCAAACACATAATGAAGATGAAAAAGTGAGTTGAAAATCATAGTTATTCATTACCTAGGTGAAGTTGTGAACTAAGATCTTTTTAGTATTAAAGTATAAGTATTTACATTGTTTTGTTAGATTAGAATAATTTAGTTAAAAATCGATTAAAAAGGGATTTTCTTAGCAATAGAGTAAATTTGACTAAGTACACTGAGTGCAATACACCTTTCCCTGAGGATGATATATGTAATCAACATTAGTTGATCACATTATTACTATAATCGAGCCATCTTACTTGCGGCCACGATTACTACTTCTAACCGGAAGTTTAAGAGACATACAACGGAGTGATGAGTCTTCCAGCCAACACCACCGAGTTCGAACTAAGACGGTCTATCATCAACATGGTGTAGAATAGCCTACTCAACGGGCTTGGAATCAAAGATCTAGTTGCACTTGTAAAGAATTTTCTGGAGAAGTGTGACACCGTGCACATTACTAGAATTACAGAGGTAATCAGGATGAGACTTTTCCTATTGTTATTAGGTGGGAAAGCCATGCAGGGAATATGACTTCATAAGCGTAAACCAATGAAAGACTTCTAGACAAGTTTTTTCTCTAGTGAAGGTCATTGAAAGGAAACTGGAAATCAACCAATTCAAGTAGGAGGATACCGAGTCTCTTGGTGAGGCATGGGGAATATTCAATGAAATACTAAGAAGATGTCCAGGATATGGATATATGAAATGGACGCAACTACAGATCATCTATTATATAATGAATCACAACACCAAAACATTGGTGTATGTCGTGGTAGGTGGTTTTCTACTAACCAAAGAGGAAGATGGAGCATTAGATCTTCTAGATCTCATGTCCTAGAATTCTATAGTAGGTACTCGTTCTACAGTGAGAAAGCCAACAGGCGTATATGAGATTGATTCGCAAGCTGCGATCATGGCATAACTATCCAACTTGAGTAGTTAGATTGTGAAGCTGTAAATGGGACAACAAAGCCCACAAGTGTAAGTGATACATCAACACATTAGTTACGAAGCGATGGTGGTTAATCTAATGGACATGCACCAAGGAATGGAGTTTGAATATATAAACTTCATGAATAACTAGAACTCTAGGAACAATTTCAGGTTAAGGGGAATGACTTCTAGAATGTTTATCAAGGATACAACAATCTGAAATTCTTATATGAAAATCCTAACAATGCACTGAAGTTACCTCCAAGTTTTGATCAACAAGTCCAACAAGGGAAGCTAAGCCAAATCGAAGAAATGACTTCATTGAAGTTAATTAAGAGATTCTTGCAAGCCATTGACTTCAACAATAGGGAACGCCATAAGAAGCATAAGAAAGTGAGGAAAAATTTGAAGCAAACTTTAAAGAGGATAGATAATGAAAGTACATAATCCATCAAGAACCTAAAGAGATATATTGGTCACCTAGCCATTGTTTTGAATTCAAGGAGGGAAGGGCAGTTTTTGAATAACACTATCATAAATCTCAAAGAGAATATTAGTACTATTCACAAGATGAGCACTACGGCAATGAATGAGCCAATGCAAGAGTAAGTGATGTACCAAGAAAGATTCAACGATTTTACTGTGAGAAAATAGTAATTTAAGTAGGTGAATAGAACGAAAGTAAGGTTAGATGAACTCAAAGATTCAAGCAACAACGGGTTAATGCCTTGAAGAATAACAAAAAAGGGAAGAAACAATGGAGAGTTAAGCAACAAGAAGAAAGACATTTTGACGAAGCACCGAAAGGAAATAGTATCATGGTTGTTCCAACGAAGCTAGAACCAAGATTTGAGTTCATACCGAGACTTCAACCAATGAAAATGAGAAATCCTAGAGATATAGGCATACCATTAAGCATTGATGGGCACCGATTTAGAAACATCTTGTGTGATACGGGAGCCTCAACCAATGTAATGCCTATAAAGGACATTGTTAAAAGTTTTGTTAACCTTGAGTTTGGTATCAATAATGAGTCTATCACAACAAACTATAATAGAAACTGCAGAGAATAGTAATGCAGTGATACAGTTTTGCGGTAATGAGAACTGCACAGAATAGCATAAAGTAACAAGAACACAAAGGGAGTAAACATGTAAGAAATTCAACACCAATGAACACAAAGAAATTGGTAACGTAGTTCAGCAAATCATGCCTAAATATGCAAATAATCCACTATATCATAGCATTTACAACCTCTCTAATGAACCTCAGTTTCTCTCAAAATTAATTTTAGCAATCTAAGTGATGCCGAAAGTAATTACAAAGCGATGCACACAAAGTGGAGTACATTAGGTATTTATAGGAACACATCCCAACCTTTTAATAACTAGAAATTCAATCATGCCTATAATAAAACATAGAATCCCACCCAGTACTAACTCGTAGTTGATGTAGTTGTGTTTGAATTCAGCCAACAGTGATCTTCTAAATCTTCAAGTCCTTTAAGAAAATTGGCATCGAACTTCACTAGTAGATAATATTGATTGTTTTTGTAGTTCGGTCCTAATAAGAACTACTATCGTGTTTTATCTCCTTGAAGAATAAGTTACGTATGGATTGGGTATTTAATCCAACTCGTCAAGCACCTTGATCTCCTTTATTGTTAGAGTCGTGATCGATCTCCAATTTAACGTGTTTTTCTCAAGCACGTTAAGCATGTCTCGATCACGCGTATGTATTTTTCTTCATCTTCGATTCTCACAATTGTATTAGAATCCAAATCATGTCTAGTAGCTCGACATCCTTGCTTTATTATAACTCCAAGCAAGCATGTCTCTATCATCTCCGATGTAGATCAACTTTAAATGGGAATTTTAGTTGCAGTAGAATACTTCCAAATAATTAGAGTTTTTGAAAAAAATGACAACAAGTAAGTAGGTACATATACTGCAAGCAATATATGCAAACATCTAACAATCTCCTACTTTGACATTGTTTGGTCAAAACCAAATACTCCCCCTTTGGCATTGTTTGGTCAAAACCAAATAACTAGAGCATGTAAATATCCGACATGTTATATGTGTATAAAATGGTGTGAACTCCAAGTTGTAGCAAGTAGTAGTAGCATTACCACCTAAATAGTAATAAGTAACTACCAAAGAAACACACCATCTCTTAACACCATATCTATCACTCCCATTTTTCACTAAACTACTGCCAAAAAAAAGGATAATAATATGCACCAATAGTCTTCATGATATCTAGTAGCAGGAATAGTACAGTAATCACCAACTGTAACTGTAGAATCCAACCAATAAAATTGAACTAAACATAACAACTAATAACCATGAAGTAATAGCAATAATAAGAAGTTCCCCTTAAGTTGAGCATTGCATTCACTTCTAAATATGATGTTGTTGTAACTAACTGTGCAACTTGACACAGTAACCATAAAATCATCAAGACCGCCTCTTTATCCGAGAACATACTATCAATAAAGAGAAATCCCAAAGAACAAGTTGTAGGTAATAGTAAGTCAAACTAGATGTAACAATATTCCCCCTTGATCCTTGTTTTTCTTCAATCAAGTGCATGAATTAGAAAATATGTACAGATATATGCTGACATCATGGCGTGGAGGGAATAACCATGTAAGTGTTATTTGAAGTTTGCATACCCTGCATAACACAATATCTTCCATGATTAAAAACTTCACACCAATCTTTTAAAAATTTCACAAACAAATCATGATCACATAGTTGACTTATGCTAATGAGATTGACATTCACTCCATCAACATGCATAACACCATGTAAAGTAGGTAATCCAGCAACATTCAAATTGTCTCATCCAATCACCTCCTTTTTCCACCATTACCAAAACGTAACATAAACATCATTACGAGGTTCATAGTCGGAAAGATGTACCTTGTTTTCTATCATGTGACTTGAATAACCACTATCGAGAAACCAAGACACTTGTTTTGTTGCAGATTGCAGTAGATGAGTCGTCATATATTTTATCTTTGACTTTGGTTTCCAAAAACCACTGCGATTGACACTCTGCTTTTTCTTTTAAAGCTTTGACTTCTAAGGATCTCGAAACATCTTAAAACACCTTGGTCGAATATGTCATTTCTTATAACAATAATGACAAGTTGGAACAAACATGGCACTAGTAGCATTTCACTTAACTATAACTCAATTAGATTTAGCAGTAACTGGAATTGACTTAACTGTAAAAGGATCTGACTTAGTAATAGCAGTAACAAACTTGATATTAGAGCCACTGTTATTTTTCAACTTGGCAGTGTAACCACCATCCTGCACATTGTTCTTGCTATGATCAATTGATAAAGAAGCCTTCGCAAAAGGAATAGAAATGGAATTGCCCGAATTTCCACTTTTGTAACCAAGTCCCACATGATCGATAGGACTTTGACCAAAACTCAGAATCTTATCAAGTTTAGCTTTAACAGAATTCAGCTTCTTAATGGAATTTTTTGCCTGTTGCAACTTCTGCTTCATCATTATTAATTCAATGTCTCTTGCTAACATTATAGACTTCAACTGCACTATTGTGAAAATCTTAACAGCCTCAAGTTATTTCTTTAAAACTCAATTGGTCATGTAGAGTTTTTTCCACTCATCGTAAAGTGCATCATAATAAACACGTTGAAAATCCTCAAGGCCACCATCTTCACTAACTATAATGGGCTTAATTGTAGTAACTTCATCACGAGCATAATCTGACAATGGAACTATAACTAGTTCGGGCTTAGCACTAACAATAATAAGGGATTGCTTACTATCATGTATAGTTGGACTTGATAATATTGTGTTAAAAGCAGCAACGTTTGCAATCTTTCTTATTGTCTCATCATCATCATCATTATCATCATCAACATCATCAACATCATCATCATTATCATCATCATTGCTAATATTAGAAGTTAATTTCTTCTTCTTAAGAGTATTTGCAAATTCACTATGAATATGTTTAAAACCTCCACATTCAAGGCATTTAACGCTTTTTTCCCTTTAATTCTAAGAGCAGTTTTATGTTTTGATTGCATTAAGTGTTTTCCTTTATGTTTTAGCACTCCGACTTGTGCAATAGTATTGGGATTTTTCTCTTGAGAGAACATGTTCATCTCATAATGCAACCATTAATGTCCTTGCACTCCTCAATTGCTGTAACATCTCAAAAGAGCACATAAAGCACGATGAACAAGAAATTCATCACAATACTTCTCTCCAAGTTGATATGCCTTATTTGCAATGTCATGGATATGATCATTGAAAGAGGCAATGTCCTCATTCTTCTCCATCTTTAATTTATCAAACATAGAAAACAATTGTTGCAATTTAGAAATTTTAACTGTACTCGTACCTTCAAATAAAGTTTCAAGTACACTCCAGGCTTGTTTTGTCGTAGAGCAAGTTGCAATAAGTTTGAATCTCAGAGTGTCTACAGCACTGAAAAAGGCATTAATTGCTTTAGAGTTTGCCATATGTAGTTTTTTCTTCTTAGCAGTCCATTGGTTAATAGGCTTTGGTATTGCATTGTTGTCACTATCCATAAGAATAGGCACTACATACTCCTTGTTGATCATCTCCCACGCTGTGTCATCTAAAGATGATATAAAGTGTATCCTACTAGCCTTCCAATATGTGTAGTTGGTTCCTTCAAGTAAAGGAGGACGCGTGACACAACCACTTTCTTGACCTTCTAAAAGCTTTAACCACAATAAACCATCGATAAAACTCATGGTGATAAAACTCTCTAAAATATCACTCTTCTATGTAGGTAGAACTTCAAAGTAACTAAAGCTCTGATACCACTGTTAAAAGTTTTGTTAACCCTGAGTTTCGTATTAATGACGAGTCTATCACTGCAAACTGTTATGGATACTATAGAGAACAATAATGTAGTGATGTAGTAATGCAGTAATGCAGTAATGCAGTAAGGAGAACTGCACAGAATAGCATACAATAACAGGAATGCAAAGGCAGTAAACAAAAAAGAAATTCAACAATAATGAACGCTAAAGAAATTGGTAATACAGTTCAGCAAATCAAGCCTAAATCTGCAAATAATCCACTATATCAATAGCTTTTACAACCTCTCTAATGAACCTCGCTTTCTCTCAAACTCATCTTAGCAATCTAACTGACGCCAAAAGTAATTACATAGCGATGCAAATAAAGTGGCGTACATTATGTATTTATAGGAACACATTCCAACCTTTTTGTAACTAGGAATTCGATCCAAACTAGAATACAATTTAGAATCCCACCCGGATACTAACTCGTAGTTGTTGGATTCAGCTAACAATGATCTTCTAAGTCTCGAAGTTCTTCAAGAACATTAACTTCGATCTTCACTTGTAGATAATATTAATTATTTTTGTAGTTCGGTCCTAATAATAAATATTAGAGTGTTATATCTCCTTGAAGAATAAGTTACAAATGGATTGGATATTTAATCCAACACATCAAGCACCTCGATCTCCTTTATTGTTGGAGTTGTAATCGATCTCCAATTTAACATGTCTTTCTCAAGCACGTCAAGCACGTCTCGATCATGCTTACTTATTTGTCTTCATCTCCAATTCTCATAATTGTAGTAGAATCTAAATCGCGTCAAAGAGCTCAACATCCTTGTTGTATTATAACACCAAGCAAGCATGTCTCCATCATCTTCGATGTAGATAAACCCTAAATTGGAATTGTAGTTGCGGTAGAATACTTCCAAATAATTAGACTTGTTGACAAACAATGACAACAAAAAAGTAGGTTTGTATATTACAAGAAATATATGCAAAGACCTAACAGACATGTTGGAAACAGATTTGAATATCAATTGCCCTGATATAACAGACTTGCAAGTAGTTGATGGTAACTTGGTACCAACAATAGGGAGAGTCTTGAATGTGCATGTGAAAGTGGGTAGATTAACATTCACCACGAATTTTGAGATTATGAATAATAATATAGATGATGATGTGTCTATGGTACTTGGGAAGCCATTCTTAAATACTGCCAATGCGGTCTTACACATGAGGAAGAAAATGATCACTGTCAGTATCGATGGGGGAGAATGATGATAGCAAGAAGATTATATTTGTTGAAGGGCAAAATGTAAATCTGAACCAAAAAGATATCTTATCTCCGAACTACAAATGAAGGATCACAATTTAGACTCAGGCTAAATGAGGGAAAAAAACATTGGGATAGTGATGTTAAACGAAGCGCTACTAGGAGGCGGTCCAGGGGTTTTTAATTTCCATTTTTAAATTTTAGTTATTTATTTAGTTTAGTTAGAACAATCCAATCGTATTAGTATTTTTCTAATTGTAAAAATTTATGTGCTAAATATGCACGAAAGATCATTTGTCAGGTGAAATTTCATTGTAATGGAAAAGTCTCAAATAATTCATCAAAGAGCGTAAAAGAGCAAAAGAGTTCAAGTTTTTAAGGTTAAGTTCATTGATAAATCGCATGTAAGTTTTATGAAATTTTTACATATAAAGGATATTTCACGCTGTAACGATGCCTTGTGAAGTAATACACAAAGCAGGGAGAGCACCAATAGGGAGTTAATAAAAAATTTCCTATTTATGGAGATAGATTGGTTGACGTCGTGTGTATACACACACATTGTCGTGAGCCAACACACACGGTGCCAAGCTATGAGCAAAAAAATGCTCATAGTGGGCTTGACGTCATAGACAAGCTTTGGCGGCGTCGTTCCCTATAAGGGACGTCGTCAGCGTCGAGGATGAGGTTTTAAAATATTTTCAACCTATATTTTTAACACTTGTACCCTAGTCCATATACCACCAATCAGGTATACATCCTTCTAGAACCCAAGTTTGAGCAATTTTAAGAGAGAAAATAGTGTTCCTAATGATCGATAGTGAAAAGAGAAGGTGCATTGTGGATTTGCACAAGAAGGAGAGCTAGGGCATTGAATTGAAAATTTAATTCAAGAAAGCAATAGGGTTTTAATTTGTGAGCAAAGTGAGAGGGCTTTGATTGATAGAAGCATGGAGGAGTAATCTGCACTAGAAAATAGTCCGACATTAAGGTAAATTTACAATTTCATTACTTATGCTTTGAATTTTTTAGATATCATTGTTAAACTTGCATGAATTGTGAAAATTAGGTTGTTGGATATGAATTTTTAGTTGTGTGGATTTAAAGCATCAATGTGGCTTATGTTAAATCAGTATATGTCTTTTAAATTATTTGGCATGTGGATGACCCTAGTGGATGTAAATTTGGATTTTTGGTGATTTGAAGACCCATTGTGAATTGTTGTGTTGTGTGAGTTTTTAGTGAGAAAATAGCAAGAACAAGGTGGCAAGTAAGTCAAGTGAGTGAAGCAAAAGCAGATGATAATGATGCATCAAACTAAGAGATCCAAATGAGGATGCACCGAGGCCTTTTAAGTCTAAGTTCTATATTAGTAGAGAGGCCAATGAGAGATATGAAGCATTGAGAATAAAGAATTCATTTGCAAAAGAGGAATAAACTTCCCAACTAAATATGATCGAAGAGCCAATAACTTCATTAGGCAATGGGGTTGGGAACATTTCACTTAAGACTCTAGGGAGAACAAGGTTAATGGAGTGAGTGAAATAGTTTACGAGTCTTATGCCAATGCAAAGTTTATTAAGAAAGGTGACCCAGTTAAGGCGAGAGGAGTAATTGTCCCCTTTAATGAGAATTCAATAAACGCCATCTATGGGTTAGAATATTTGAGTATGAATGGTGAACCATAGACCTTCCTAAATGATTTGTATAAGAAACTATATAGCCTATATCCTTTTAAAGTTATTGAGAAAGCATTGGTTGTCCAAGGACAACAAGGATGGATAATGGGAGCTGAGAATGTGCCGAAGGACATTAAGAAGGGAAGTGTAAGGAAAGCTTTTAGAATGCGACAACATTTTCTAGTTGCTTCGTTATAACCGGCCACTCAGCAGGGCGAGATCAACAAACCAAAGGCAACTTGTTTTTATGAAATTATAATGAATTGGAGGATCAACATTGGTGAGATCATTTACAAGAACTTAAGAGAGATAATCATGACTTAGAGAGACAACATATTATTTTTTCCAATCTTAATTACCCAAATGTGCTTAAAGGTTGGAGTGCAATTAATTCGAATGAGGAGTTTGATATAAAGGCCCAAACAACAATAGATGAGGAGTTTATGCTCCTTTTGAAATCATTGACTGGATACCTAAACTCTAAGAATGAGAGAGAGAGAGAGAGCCGAGCAGGAAAGACTTGAGGCTGAGTTGTTGGCCAAGGAGCAAGAGGATCACGCAATAGCAGCAGCAACAGTAGAGTTGGCCCAAGAGTTGCAAAATGAAAGAAATGGAGAGGAGGAGGATCACCAACAGGGATTTGCTGATGGTTGTAAGTTTGTAGACTAACTGATAGGAGAGTAGGATTTCAATGGTCCTGAAGTTTTTCCACCACCATAAGCACCAGTACCACCACCTAAGAACTTGATTCCATGATAGCAGAGGCTGTGGATTACTAATATGGGAGACAATAAAAAGAGGATAGGGCTTAGTATTATGAAGCCTTGTTAAGATATGAATAAGACCGACTGAATAGGCAATGTGATTTCATGTTATTTACAAATCATCAAAGGGACGTACCTAGATATGAGAGGAGCAGATGGTTAAGACCTTTGATAGGTCTATTGGCTTTCCAATAGCACCGAACTACATGTTTGATCTTGGCATGATGCGAAGTAGAATGGTAGAGCATCCTTTGACACCATCTTTTGTTCGAGCTAATGATGATGCATAGTCCTAGAGTTTGAGTCTTAGGATTTCTCTAGGTCTTGGGGAGATGAGCGATACATTTATACTGATTATTTTTACGTTTAAGATGTTTTTTTCACTTTATTAGTTGTTTAAATCTTATGTTTATGAGTTTTTATGTTTGTTATATTATTGTGTTTGTATGTTTGATGTTTTTAAGTTTCAATCTTATTTTTAAACCTTTAGGACAAGGTTTTGTTTAAGTTTGAGGGGATTTACACTATGAGAAGTGGTAAGAAATGATGAAATGAGGATAAACACTGCATGTATGATCGTAAAATTTTATTTTTGAAGCAGTTAAAGAGAAAAGAATGGTAGTGTATCTTTTTCATTTACTTATTATTTGAAAGTGTATAAGTAATATAGATTAGGTTATATGTAGTAATATATAAAATAAATAAATTATTCATTTGCAAAGTTTATCCCTTTAATTGAGGATGAGTAAGAATACAAGTATCTTATTGATATGAAACTCAAGAGAATGTTATTGAATTTTTGAAGAAAATAAGAAATGTAGCGATAAACGGTATAATTTCATGCTTAGAAACCTTTTGTTAGGGAAGACCTTGAACTTGAAACAAAAACGAGAAGAATACTAGAACACATCTTATGGAAAAGTTGGATCTCTAAGGAATTCTATAATAAGTATGAGTCTTACTTGAGTACAAAGTAAATAAAGACTTAGTACTAAAAGGGAAAGAGAAAGGCATGGTTTTGAAATGAGAAGTTGGAGTTAAGAACTTGCTTGATAAAGTGAAAGTGAAAAGTAATGACAAGATTTTTAAATAAAAAATAGAGAGTCCCACAAGTTCAACAGGAAAATGAGCAGAGAACTTGATGGTTGGAAAAATAAATAAAAAATGGAATCCATAGGAAAGGGAGCAAGGATTGTGCAACTAGAAAATAAGGAAAAAAGAAAAGAAAAGATATATATATATATATGTATATATAACGAAAGAAAGGCGAAAGTTATATTAAAACTCTTCAAATTAAAATATTTAGTTCGAGTACAAGTAACTTAGTTAAGTTATGTATTCTTTCCAACTATATGAATTCCTATGGACTCTTGAAGTACTAAAGTCTACAAAATTAGTATGATCTATGCTTATTTGTGAATTCTTAAGTTTAATGAGAATTTTGGAGACTTATATATAATGTTAGCTAAGCAAAGAAAGTGATGGTTTCTGAAAATATTAGTTTTTGCAAAGAAAAATTTTGTGTGGATTATAAACTTGTACTTATTTGAATTAAATGATACTCCATAAACTATGTCAATTGAATAAGGTATTATAATATAGTACTAGTAAGAGTACTTAGTAGAATACACTTTTGCTCAAGACGTGCAAAATCCTAAGTTTTGAGGTATTTGATAAGTGTTTTATTAGATTTATATATAGGGTTAGTTTACCAATCTATTTGGTATAAATATCTCGAAATGAGCTCTAATTGATGATATTTATGTGTTTTCAGTCATACAAAATATAAAGAAGACAAATGAGTGATTTCATGATGAAATGAGGTGAAAATGCAAATATACACTTGACGTCGTGGCATGGAGGCTTGACGCCGTAGGAAGAGTGCACAAGGCGTGGGCAAGGCGTGGAGACAAGAGAAGTGGTGCAGTGGAGTTGATGTAGTGGCGGAACCATGGTGATGTACACACGGCGTCGGGATAATGTACACAGTGCGCCGAGCATATTTTGAGGGAAAGATTCACATAAAAAGCCCGAAGGCGTGGCGCCGTCATGGCTTAACACACACAATATGGGACACTTATTGACAGCACCGAGACATAAAAAATAGAAAGTTTAAATTTCTAGTTTATTTGGAATTGTTAATTAGGGTTTTTAATTTTATTCTAAAGAGTCTAAAGTGTATAAATAGATATTGGAATATGGTAAACACACCAATTATCATATATTACAATAGATTACCACTAATTAGCATAGTTTACATTGTTCTTGAGTATTAAGAAAAGTTTTGGAGGAGAATACATTGAACACTCACTTATGGTTATTCGATCTTATTTCCTTAATCTTATTGAAGTTATTTAATTCAATTTTGATTTCAATGAATATCATGATATGCATGTTGATTTCAATGATGAGTGAGTAGTTGTTTATCTTAGGGATCAATGGATACTATGGTATGAATGTTATGCTAAAGAAAGTATGAATAAATTATAATGATTAATAAGTGCAATGGTTAGAATTTGTATTGATTTTATATGTAATGTTATGAACATCTTGATCACCTGTTTGCTGATTAGAGGTTTTAGGAGTTACCATGGTCACTAGAGCTTTTAAACTGGATATGGATGATACAACTGTGAAATATATAACATCGATAGATAGTTATTGATTAGGGAGACACGGATACTAAACTTAAGTGGTTCTGAATCTATAGATTTTGAACTTAACACAATGTGGAACTTACGTTATTCACACCGATAGGTAAAGTTCTAGTTTACACATTAGGATCTTCTCCACAATACAGTTGGTTGAAGTGAATCTTAAGGAAATATGTATATTCTAATTGAGCATTGCACACACATATGATGGAGATGAAGGAAGTGAGATATAAAAGCATTCATTACCTAGGTGAAGTTGTGAACAAATATATCTTTAATATAACATTACAAGTTATTTACATTATTTTCTAGAATAGAGTAGTTTAGTTCAAACAAATTAAAAATAGATCTTTTTCGCAATAGAGTGAATTTAAATAAGAGAATCATGTGCGACACACCTTTCCCTGAGGACGATATCCGTAATTGACATTAGTCGATCACATTATTACTATAATCAAGTTGTTATACTTGCAGCACCAACTAGTACATTCGTAACCACCCTTATTAATTTGATTGAAGAACCAATTGATAAAGGAACTCGTTCAAAAGAAAGTTCATCCAACTCCAATTCAGTACGTAGAAAGAAATGTATTGGCATGAGATTTGCATTAGAACTCGTATCACATTGATCTCTAAAATATCAAGCCCATTTGATTTTTATATTGAAAAGTATTTCTCTAGGATCATTCAGCTTTACATGACCTAAACTCAATTTTTTTTCTTCTTATTCTTCTTAAATTTATAATCTTTCGGCTTATTAATACTCTTCCCATTTTTCGGTTGCTTAACTCTCCATTCATGAATTACTTTATTTTCTTTAGGAGTGTTTTCGAATAGCTCTTTCTTTGAAACTTCATTTTTAGTTTTCATTGTTATTACATTAATTGCATATATTTTAGCTTTTAGATTATCAAAATAACTTAATTTTAAAAAATCATTATCGTTAATTTCTTTATCAAGTAATTCATTAGAATCATTTTAATTATGCTCATCATTAATTTTGAACGTGACAATTTTGTCTTCAAATTCCATATACATCATCCCTTCAAAGATATCTAACTTAGTTTAAGTTGTTTTAAGAAAAAGTATACCCAATAATATATGTGGAGAATTAGGTGATATTGAATCTCTCATTTCCATGACATAAAAGTTGATTGGAAATATTAAGTCATTTACTTTCATTAAAATTTCTTCTAATAATCCATATGGCTTAATAATTGTATTATCAGATAAAGTAAGATTAATAGGTGTATTAGTCAATGATCCTATTTTCAATGATTCATATAATTTAAGTGACATCATATTAATTGATGCTCCGAGATCACACATAGCAAATTTAATAGAGGAAGTTACTATTGTGATAAGTATTCCAAACATTCCTTGATCCGAAAATTTCTCACGTATTTTCTTTTTTAATAAAGCTAACACCTATTGCCCAAAGTTTTCTTTAGATTCCTCTAAAAATTTATCTTTAGATTAAGAGTATTCTTTCAAAAGTTCATCATTATTCAATAATTGCATAATCGATTCCTGTAAAGGTTTATTAATTTTTATTTTTCCTAAATGCTTCATGGATGTTTTCATTAATTTCTTCCTTCCGAGAATCTGCTAATTGTTGTTACACGGGAGAAAAAGAATATTTATCTTTATTTAATTTATCAGGAGTCTTATCATTTTTTTCTTGACTAACTTTTTCATGAGTTTGTAAAGACTTTTCATAACCTTCAACACTGGCTAAATACCATGGGTACAGTTTTTCAGGAAAAAGTTTATATTTCAATTGTTCGCCCATTTATTCCCTAGTGAGAATGACATTGACCTTCTTCTTCTTCTTTTTCTTCTTATTCTTCTACTTTTTCTTTTTCTGCTTCTTCTTCTTCTTCTTCTTATTCTTCTTCTTTTATTGTTTTATATGTTTTTTTTTCTTAATACCCCTTTTAGGTATTTTTCTAGTGTCCATGTCTCTTTTTCATTTTCACAAAATAAAGCATTAACCTATGCTTGATTAGTATAAATAGTAGTTTGAGTAGATACTTTAGTTTGATTACTTTATCTATTAATTTGTAGGTTCATCTGACTTAATTGATTTTTCAACTCATAGGTTGAGTAATCTATAGAGGTTGGTGAATTAGTATAGATTGTATTTGTACTCTTGGTCTATAAGTGGTATAATTTTATTTTGTAGACCACAACTAAGATTCGAATTTGGTTTTCCAGTATAGTAACTATTATTATAATATTGATTCCTGGGAGGACTAGAAAATAGGTTCATAACCGCATTAAGTGTTATCTTCGTGTAAAGTAGGGCACACATTCGTAAGATGTGTAACTTCATTGTATAATCCATATGGTTTTACTTAGTTTGATCTATCTTTTAATAACAACTTAACCATGCTACATAACTCATCAAACGTTTTCATCAAATGTACTACTTTATTATTGATTTCATAAATTTTCTTCCTTGATGTCATATTCTTTACACCATATTGCTTTGATTGTTTAGTCATTTTTGTTAATAGCCTTTTTTGTTAAAGTTGGTGTTACATCCAATAAAGATCTACCACTGACGATGTCTAACAATCTTTATTTAAAATGATTGAGTCCTTCATAGAAGTATTCTAATAAAGTTATTTGTGTATATCTATGTTGTGGACAAGAAAAAATTAATCTTTGAAATCTATCCCAAAATTCATTATTGTTTTCATCATCTTTCATATTTTCAACTGTGTTTTGTCTTCTATAGGAACTAATCTTTCTTGCAGACATGTATTGATCTACTTTATTATTGATTTCATAAATTTTCTTCCTTGATGTCATATTTTTTACACCATATTGCTCTGATTGTTTAGCCATTTTTGTTAATAGCCTTTTTTGCTAAAGTTGGTGTTACATCGAATAAAGATCTACCACTAACGATGTCTAACAATCTTTATTCAAGATGATTGAGTCATTCATAGAAGTATTCTAATAAAGTTCTTTGTGTATATCTATGTTGTGGACAAGAAAAAATTAATCTTTGAAATCTATCCCAAAATTCATTATTGTTTTCATCATCTTTCATCTTTCCAACAGTGTTTTGTCTTCTATAGGAACTAATCTTTCTTGCAGGCATGTATTGATCTTGGAAAGCATCTAGCATCTGAGCCTAGGTAGTAATTGAATCTTAAGGAAGATAAAACAACCAATCTTGTGCTGAACATTTTAGTCTGAAATGAAAAGCCTTAAGTTTGACTTATTCTAGAGTACCATCTTTATGTTTCATCACATTGACTTTGTAATGGTATTCCTTTATAATTTTTTGGGCATCTTCATTATATTTACCATAGAATTTAAGGCACTAATGAGTCCAGATCTTAGTTCAAATTCAGGAAATCGTTCAGGATAGGCAATGCACATTGGTTCGTAAGCTATTACACTTTGATTGGCTTGCCTAAAAGTAAGTTCTCTATTATCATTATTATTATTGGCTTCCATTATGGTAGCTTGGTGTTCCCTACGTTGTTGTTGTTTTAAATTACGATTGAAAGTCCTATTTACCTTATGATCAAACGAATGTAAAGATCTTAAGGAATTAGAACGACTACGTGTGTAGACCATACAACATCTAAAACCCCTAAGAAATTATGTAAAATACTCCGACAAAGGCTTCCTAAATTGATATGTGTCAAGCGTGTATAATAAGTTTTTCGTATATCTTTATTATTTGTTGTAGTGATAAATGAGATCGTCTCCACATGGATTTTGCAAACTTATTAAGAAAAAGTCTTTCAATGGTTTTTTTTATTATTTTACTTTAATTCAATTAATTTAATTGAAACGGGAGTTAAATTATCTAATCAAACTATGGCAATAAATTAAATTAATTAAGCTAATTTAAATTAACACAATTTAAATTCACTAATACTAAATTCAAATCAAATTGAATCATTCAATATAAAACAAACATTTAAACAAATATCCTGAACAATGAAACATTAATCCGTTTTGAATCCAAACATATTACTTAAAGCATAATAATAATCATATTTTCATCATATTCTAAAGTATTCTTGAATCATTAAACCTAAATCATAAATAAGATTAATAACCTTTATCAAGCCACTAGTTTTCCTTATTTCAATTGAAAAGTCACGTTCTTATTTTATTAACATTAATCCTTCAAAAGCTCAAAGATAATTAATAGAAATAAAACTCCATTATACTCTATGAAAACTTCTTACTATTGAACCAATATTATCTGAATTAGTTGTATCAATATCAAACTTAGAACGTAATTCACCTTGGACTTCTAAATAGTAAAAGACTTTTTAAATTAATCCTAATTACTACTTCATATTAGATATACTATCTAAATAGCATAATACACGTTCTAGACTATGCACGCAATACAAATATTCTTGATTGTAATACATAAAAATAAATCTATTAAAACTGTAATTCAACGTATACGATTAAGTCCAAAGCATTAAGTACAAATCCTTCTTTATTATGACTACATTGCAAAACAGATTGAGTTCATGTTCGGACTTTGTTTAGATTAATAAACTATACACACATATTCATAATAAACATCACTATAAAATAAATAAAAGATTATTATAAATACCTCTTATTCAATACTTGAATCTTTAAATCATATCCAAAAGCAATGAACTATAAATAATGGCCTAAACTAATCAAATGTAATCAAAGGCCATTCAAAGGTTTTGTAGGCAATCAATTTCTAAGCCTAAGATTCATATATATAGTACTCTATGTAGTACGTATCTAATTAAACCGAGATTCCTTGTTTTCCTCCAAAATTCTTGAAACCAACTCTTGCGATTCCTGACCGAATCCTATATCCATCCTGATTTGCTATGAAAAATGGTGGAAAAGTTTCTCTATAGTTCACCGATTTGGATAGCAATTCTTGTATTTTCTTGATTCACTATTGATTTGTTGGTAGTGACCCCAGTTCATTTCTTGATTCACACTTAATTCATTGTGCATCTTCTCCACTTGGCTTAATTCTTTATCTTTCTTCCCTTTTTTCTTCCATTTCTTCACATAATTTTAATATAACCTAAAATCATAAAACAGGAGAAAACACAGTGTAATATAGCCTTTTACATCTAAAATCACCTTAAAATATACTATAAATCACTATCTAATTATTGACTTATTAACAATTAAGAAGCAAGTAAAATCAAAGGATGCATTCTCTTTGGGAATAGTGACTTTGCTTAGAAGTAACATTTCGATATATGAGCTAAAATTAGTGCACACTATGCAAGCATTCCATGCCCGTGTAGCTTATCAAATTCCTACCAAAACATAAAAAAAACTCCATTTAATTAATTACTAAACAAAGCTCCAGATTCATACCCATAAGTACTTAAAGATTTAGAAGGCAACAATCATGCACGAGTTTTTAAAAATCTTATGATGTGAACTATTGCTTCTTTAACTTGTAGATAACTTTATGAAGCATACCAAAAGCTTTGGTTGTCAACTTTATAGGTATCATTCCCTCTCCAAATTTGTAACCAAAACAAATGAATCAATTGACACCATATTGTCAGTTGTAAATATAAGAAGGAAAGGTTCTTAATGAACTCCTATTTAAAAATGAATCAATGAAATAACTCTTTATTTTAGATAAGGTCAATACCTATACAAGTAGGAAGCATGAAAATCTAATCGATAAACACAAAATGATTTCCATAAACATAAACTTTTTACTTATATATGACCATTCATAAATCTTAAGAAAACCACATTTGTTATCATTACAACTAAGCAATTACTTGGATTCTGACCCAGAGAGCCTCTCGATCTTCACTGATTTAGGATCTGACTACAATATCAAATTCCTTTAGCTTTATATTCGCCATCAACAAGCCTCATCATTCTCATGGTAAGGTCTAAACAACATGTAAAACACACTCACACCAATGTAATAACCCTAATAAATCATGCACGAAAATTAGATCTTTGATCAGTTATAAACCACAAAACCCCAATTTGAAATCTCCAAGAATAAATCAATGAAAACGCGTCAAATATTATCATGAAACACTAAAATGCCCAAATTTTCACTATTAGTCAACTGAAAACAATAACCACTAAAATTGAATCTCTGAACCATCAATCAATACAAAAACCTTAACATTGAATATGGTGGTCTGATGCTATGGCGTGATGTGAAGATGGACTGACTTGAATTCGTGAAAGATAGAGTGAAAAGGGTGATCTAGAGAAACACTGGGAAACAAATGAAAAATTAAAATCAAAATCAAAATTGAAACTAAAGATTAACATGATCGATACCAGATGTGGTTCCTCTATTTTGGATCCAAACTTGAACCAATCAAAGGTTTTTGGACAGGGAGGAAGATTGAAGGAGCAAAACACATATCGAAAGAAGATGAAGGAAATCCTAGGTAGGTTTTTGATTGAGAAGGGGAGACTACCAATTCATCATCATCATCATCATCAGCTCTGGTTCCTTTGTTACGATTTGTGTGACGATTAAGAGGGGTGTCTGAGTTTTGGTTCGATGGGTTGTGACACGATTAAAAGCAATATTTGTTCCTTTTTGTTTTAATCATGGAATACGTTATACATGTTGCACAGGGGTTTATTAAAACCCTATTTAATATGTGTTATTAAAAACTAAATTTGTTCTAATGCATGATGAAACTAAATTTGTTCTAATGCATGATGCGACCCTTAATCTCAAGTCTTTAGTTCAAATCATAAATCCTAATATAACTAATAACATGCAATACTTGATTAATGGAGCAAGTTCACCACTAACTTTGACTCGCTATGAAACTCCTAAACAATTCCACCGTGTTTGGAATTCTTTGGAGATTTCTACACGAATCTAGATAATTAATAGTACATACATCAATACAATTCTCAATTTAAAGTTATTAAATTTCCAATTTATATTTTTTTTGGGTCCACTAGCATGGACTTGGGGGTTTTATATTGCCTACGACCTACTTTAAGGTCTTAATGTGATGTTTTCTAGGTGTGGGACCCGTTGTTAGGAGCGTTGACGAGCTCTCCTTAATTTGACTTAAGGTCCAGAGAATAAAACTCCTATTGTTTTAAGTGACCAGGGACATTTTATGTCAAGTACAATGTTTATAAACCTATAGGTATGGCGAATTAGGGATTAATAGATCCTAATTATAGTTTAGGCTGCAAGTCGAATGGTAAGGACTGGTGCAATGGAGATTTAAAGGTAATTCATTATCGTGTGATGTTTGCCTAGTGTTATGTTGTATAGTATTATGTTATTTGGTGAAGTTTAAAGTTAATCGAGCAAATCTAAAATTTACAAAGTTTTATTTCGAGATACTTGTCAAAATGAGTCCGAGTATAATTAAAGCATTAACACAAACCTTGGTCTCAAATTCGTAAATAATGAATGTATTTAAGCTTAAAAACTTGAAATGTAAACTTAAATTGATTTAATGAGCACGCCTCGATTTACGTGCGAGTCCTTGTCTGAGAGTTTTAGAGTACGTTGGTATTTTCTCCAATTTTTGATCAAAAATTGAGGTATTTTTGAGGGTTTAATTAAGGGTAAAATGAAGAGATAAATATGAAAATAAATAGGAAAAGGGAAAATGACAAAAAAGGGAAAATAAAAGGATAAAAATTGAAGGATAAAATGGTCATTTGGCAATCGACCCTTTAAAAATTGAAATCAAACAGGGGGTTCAACTAGTCTTCATCGACACCATTGTTCATCGTCTCCTTCATCCATCTGTTTTCGTCCTCGCTTTTTCTCTCTCCCTCGCGTCTTTTGTGTCTAAGTCCTTTTCTTGTCATATGTTATTCGAAAGAGAGCGAAGATTCATGGGTTGTAGTTGTTGTTAAGTTGGTATTCAAGGTGAGTTTAATGGTCTCAATTCAATTTTTAATGAGCGCCGCTAAGGGCACCCCACCAATTCATGAAGGCACCCAGTTAATGTGGGCACTAACCAATTTACCTGGGGCACCAAAAAATTAGACCCGAAATACCCAAAATACCCCTCCTGCAATCCCGAATCTGGGTGCCCAGTTAATGTTACAGAGGCACCCCACCACCCCACCACCGTCCTCTTGCTTGGCTTTCCTCATTTCTCGTCAACGAACCACCTAGCAAACTCGAATCTAAGTTGTCTTCGTTCCTCTCTGTCTCTCTCCTCTGTTGTAGGACGTTTTTCGAGTTTGAAGACTCTGAGTTTTGGTCGATTTCGTCACCAAATTAGGGCTCGGTTCAAGTTTTTCATTCACACATCGATAGTGCTGAAATCGATCGTTTGAAGGCACGTCGATAGTCTAATTAAGTTGCATTTGGTAGAGTAGTTATTATGTTTGTGTGGCGGTGCATTCAATGGTGCATTTATTGGAAAGTCGTGGTTCTCGGCCACACAGGCCAGAAATTTTGTTTACGGTCTCGCCAAGCATGGCGAGACTTAGGGAAATTTTGTTCGTCGGTGATGTACAACCGAGAGTGTAAGATAGATCTCGGTTGTCCATGACCGAGACTTTTATTGTCGTCTCGGTCACCACATCACGAGAGTAAGTCGAAGTGTATAGTTTATGTCTGTCGGTGATGTGTACAACCGAGAACGTAACATTTCTCTCGGTTGTCCATTACCAAAACTTTTATTCCTTTCTCGGTGGATGTTGACCGAGACGTTTGCATAACTCTCGGTCCTGCGAGGCCGAACCAATCGCGTCCGTGAAAAAACGTTAAAAAATTTGAGAAACCCTATGTTGACAAACAAAATCATCAATTTCACAGCTTTTGATCTAAAAAACAGTTCCTTCAAAGCTTCATATGGTTGTCAAACATTGTTATCCACGGTGGCTTTAGGTTTCACTTGTGATCCAAGGTGGTGGGGTGCCCCAGTTTTGCATTGAAAATGATTTGTAGGGTTTGAGTGAGTATATATGAAGGGGCAAAATAGACATTTACATTTTAGATGGGAAAATGAGAAAAAACTTGGGTGCCTTCATGAATTGGTGGGGTGCCCATAGCGGGCCTCTTTTTAATTGTGGACTATGGTATGATCAAATAAGGACTGGTTCAAATTTGAAATCGGGAAAGAAGATGAATTGTTTTTGTTGATTGCGAGATGGAGAAAACAGGTGAGGGATTGAAAAAAAAAAGAAGAAATAGGAGTTTCAAATGAGCTGCTTGTAGTTCGTCCGAGGAAGACAATGGAGAGGGGAGCCTTAAACTCCCTTGCTTATACCAAAATATGGAAAAAAATAGTTGAGAACGAAATAGAGCAGAAGCTCTGTTTCATCTCGTTGAATAAAAAGGGACCGAACCAGGCCAAGTTCAAGGATCAAACCCATCTTCATTTAAAAAAAATGTTTTGAATTAAAAATTAAATTAAATACATATATCCTTAGAGAATTAAAAAAAAAAAGCAGAACAAAAAAGTTTTTTGCCAAAAAAAAAATTGAGTATTTCTATGAAAAATAAAAAATCTGGGATTTTCTCGAGACTTTATGTCCAGGGTTTTGCCTCGTAAAGCATGCTACAACACCTGAAAAGGCCATAAATTTGGAAAAATGTTTTAAAGTCTAGTAAAGCTTAATTTTTTATGCAGAATAATAATCTGGAGTCGAAATTGGGATTCAGAGATCAGAGGATTTATTTTGGAGTGATTTTCATGGTTTTTCGGGACACAGTGGTACCTACTGAAGTGTAATAAATTGGAAAAAAATTATAGAATTATTATGGAAACTTACTAGACCTATGAATGAATTGTAAGGCTGCAATTGGAACCTCGTGTAGACTAGCTGTCTAACCTAGGGAGCAAGTAATTCACTGTGTTGCGTTTGTACAGTAAGTAAATCCTATAGTAACATTTAAATTGTATGATTATGAATATCGTATAAATTGCATTGATTCTTTTTATTGCATTATTTATTGTACATGCATACATGAGAGGAATGATAGGATAGTTTTTACTATGTCAGGGTTATAGCTGAGGAAACTACATCATGTTTAATGGGCTGGAGTCACTAATTCTTTGCATCACATGATTGTCATGAGATCATGTCGAACCAGATCATTCTCCTATAGTCTAGAGGAACGAGACTCGTTTTGCTATCCTCTCATTACATGAGTCCTTATCATTGTTTACTTACTACTTTTAGAGGATATCATTCGATTGTGATCGGATAACAGAAACGGGATGAATTCAGGATTGTATTTAAATTTCCTTGAAATATATTATTTTATTTAATCTCTTGAATTATGATGCATTTGATTATCACAGGTGTACTGGATAGTGTAGGATTTACTCATTTGAATCATTTTACTTAATGGTTGTCGAGTACAGGTTCGAGTAGCGACAAGGGAAAAGGAAAGCTTTCAGACTATCTGTGACTTATTCAGTTTCCTTTTCATTATGTATGTATTATTTTTTATATAATAAATTGTATAAATGGATTTTAGTGTTCGTGTGTGGTTAGAATCTCTTTTGAACTGTTGTAACAGTTTGGGGTTAGATTTAGATTATTCTAGGGGCTAAATTTGCATTCATTTAAAGATAGAAATGATTTTGATCTTTTAAAATAGGTTAGTATGAATAGATATTTTGTTGATGAAATATATTGTTATGGGGTGGATTGTGAGCCTTTCGGCATTTCCACCAAGCTAAGTAGTTTTTGTTTAGAGATTTTTAAAGACCAAGTTTTTAGATTTAGGCTTAGAAATAAAGGCGGTGCTGCTGAGAATTTTTAAGGAATATTTAGGTTAAATTAATCAATATAAATGAAGGGAGCAGCTAAATTGACACCAGTTGCTAAACGTACCCTATTACTTAAACATACTGGATTTTGCTAAACGTATCGGACCTTTATTTCCATAAATTCCAGAAATAGCATTGCTTACCCCATGCCCTAGAAGCGAGAAGTGTCACCCATAGGTTTTAGTCACACATGGTACAAACCTCTTTAGAGGTCTCAGTCGACTTACACTGAGACATCTTTAAAGGTCTCGGCCGACTTTCACCAAGACCTTTGAAGAGGTCTCAGTCATTGTGTTGATCTAAATGGGAGCTGATTGAAACCTCTAAAGAGGACTCTGACTTGTGTGATTGAGATTTTCAAAGAAGTATCGGCCTTTTGTGTCCGAAACCCACGGGCAACAAGAACGAACAAAACAATTTCAAAACTCCAAAAAACAAATGAAACCGATAAAAAAATTAGTGGGTTTTTCTCAGAATCGCTAGATATTCTCCATTACATCGATATTTTGTGCCAAAAATGTGAAATTCAAGATCCAAATCAAAAGCTCTAACCCAACAATAAAACCACAAACACCACTACCGACTCAAAAAACGCAAAAAACAATCCAAGAAAACTAGAAATCGACATGAAAATAGGTGACAAGTACACCCATAACATTGAATCGATGTGGTTTCATTCGTATTTCGTCGGATTTGGGCCGAAAGTGAGTGCAATTCGAGAGAATGGTGACTGGGGTAAAGGTAAGTGGGGTATGTGTAAAGACCTGTTACCTTAAGAAGGTAATTAGCATTAATCATATTTCTAATTAACCTGAGTTAGGCTCGTAGTAAAACCCGACTTGTCTCGATTAGCGTGTACATGGATTTGCATGTCGTTTGGTGTTTGTATGGAATGTATTGCTAATTATGGAAATAATTATATTATTTGGTCTGTAATAGAATAATTAGAAAATTATGGGACATCTAATACTGTGTGTGGTCAAGGGTGACGCACATGGGTTGTTGGGTAGCGTGCACGCCCGACTGTATTCGTTGGCGCGCACGGCGAAGTCATAGGCGTGTTAGTAAATGCATATATATAAGTATATATATATTTGAAAATAAATAAAAAATTATTAATTGGCGGGATCTGTGACGACCCGATTCCTTACTAACTAGGCCCCGCGCGGTCTAGGCTTATGTGGTCAACCCCCGCCGAGTCAACGCATGCCTAGTAAGCCTCTTATCTGAATTATTCATCCATTGGTTGCTTATTAAGTTTGCTAATCAGTTTAATAAATCTTATTATTCATTACGCAACGGAAAGTAATTTAAAGCAACTAAAAAAGACTTAGTTCGGGACAAGTCCTAAATGTGGAAATCCTGCATAGCATAGATCTCATGTATATCTCAAGTGATGACAATGTAAATAAGCATTATATACATGTATCTCAAGTGTATCTCTCAAAACCCATACCCGAATATGTACAAGAAAATAAAGTATAATATAATAGATATAATTAAAATACCTGTGATAGTAATAAAAGAAAGCCGGTTCTGAGGGAAAACTCAGAGGTAGTCACGATATTGGGGCACTCACCCTTGCTAGTAGAGGGACCTGCAATTTTCACCAGTGACGGAGATAATTCCAGTGAGTAAAGCTAGAAGAGATTCAACTGTATTTCTAAATAATAAATGACAATAGTCTATAAATCATGTGGGTATTTAAATAAAGATATAAATAAAATGACAATGTGCATGATAGACAGACTAATCAAGTAAAACAATGAAAGTCAAGTGGCAAGGAAGCAAAATATATATAGGCGAATAGGTAATCTCATCCAAACTGCTGGTCATCAGACCAAAACATAGCTTGAACTCGACACATAGGGCCAAAGGCCACTTTTAACTGCCCAGAAACAACTCTTTAGACACTGCGGACTCCTCGAGTTACTTCCAACAACCCTTTTTAAACTATCAAGTTAAGCCACAGTGACTTTGGATGCTTTATCCCTTATATAGTCCTTTGTCAGAAGCCACGGTGACTCCAGATGCTTAACCCGTGAGATAACACAACTGGTGGATTACCCACCCCATGCCACTTGAAACAAGAATGGAATACAAGTATGGCATGATTTTCAAAAGATTAACAATAAGAAGTTGAAAGTAAATCATGTAGATGCTCTTACTTGTTTACTTACCTCAAAATACAATAATATCCAAGATAAACGAGGCTCCCACACATCCGTACTACCCTCGCGATACCCTACATTGACGTTTTATGTATATGGACCTACTAGAGTTCATTTTATGTGTTAGAGCCCATTTGTTATGAACTATTTTATTTCATTTGCAAAACTACTCATTTTGGCATTTTATTATGTTTTCAATATTTACTTAGACTTAACTTTGTCATTTTAAGCCTTCATAAGCGTCCAACATTCTTCCCCTAGGGTTTCGGACTCTAACACTAGGTATCAGCATAGGTTCAATACGAGAAGACCTAGAGAAAGTCCCTTTTTACTTACTTTTATTGTCTAAGTTCTAATTTTATCATTCATGAGGTTTTCAAGTAGACTTAGTAAGAATTTTCCACCAAACTTTCTTAACAAATGACTATTAAAATCTCAATTATCTCGACCATTACTTGATCAAACCAAGTCTCTAAATATTAAAGAACCTTTAATAGATACTTTATAACTATTTATAATGTTCCTCAGTCTTTCGACAAGAAAAACCTCGAAGAAACATACAAACATCTATATATGAAACTTGTAGGAAAAGTAGCGCAGTCTTAATTTTGGGCCTCTTCCCCGACCTCAAAAGAACAATCAAAACACCTCGAAATCAAAATATGATTTTTAAGAGTCAAGTTTGTTATATAAACATCGAAACCCATAAAAAAATTTCTTAAAGACAATCGCTTGATTGCCCGAAATTGATACCCAAGTTGGTTAAAAAATTGGAATGTTTTTTTTTCTACAAGACTAGCTTGTTTAAAATGCAACCAACTCGACCCCGATTGACTAACGAAACTTGCATCAAACTTCAAGCTGATTTTCATGGACTAAATTCGACATATAACTATTAAAACATATCAAGAATTCATCTCTAAAACCTTTGTTTGATCGCCAAAAATCATACTCCAATATTGCTCAAAATTAAAATTGCACCATATGAATATTATGGATTGATTTTCAAAACTCCTTCTAACCCATAAAACTAATTCTAAATCGAAATATGAAATACTAAGATAAAAATAGAATATACAAATTATAATTCTCCCAATTTTCCTAGCAAAATATCAAGTTATTTTCGTTGTGGCATTTCATCAAACACTTACGATGCAACTTTTCAAATAATCTCCTAGCGTAAAGATCAAATCCTCAAAACCCGAAATCGGCCAACTCCATATGCCCCAACCTCCCTTGCCTCTACTTGTAGGGTACAACCACTAAAATCCAACAAGTGACAACAACCATCAAAATTATCATCAGTATACAACCATCCATTCAATCATCAAGAACATGAAACATGAATTCCGTTTCAATTCTTTCCAATACTATAAACTAACTTGAGATACTCGGTCCATGCATGATTTAAAACTAAAAACTCTGAATTGAGACATAAAAGTATTGAGCTTCTTAATAATTTCTAGACACCATTACTTAGGTCTTTCAAGAGCTTGAAACCACTATATTCTAGATTGATATCTCTCTAAGAGATGGGAGTAAAACCTCTAAAAATTCAACTCACTATGAATCAAAGGAAACGCCTACTTTTAGCATGAAAGATAAGGAATAAAAGTTACCTAGGTTTGATTTCTTCTCTCCTAGCTTAGGACTCTTGATTTGCAAGTTCTTCTAGCTCCAAATCACCAAATCTCATAACAAGGGTTGCTGGAGTTTTTTCTTCTCTTAATGCATTTAGAGGAGAAAAGCCCTTTTTATTGTTCTAGTCATTAAAATCTAGCCACTCGATGGACATTATACCTCTCAATCTTATAGATATCTAGGAAAATCTATAACTCCATATTTAATGGGACATGCACTCCATAGATGTACACTAATCTCCTAAAGTTTGTTAACAAAGAGATCTCTAGGTTTATCTAATACACAAAAAGAATGGTATCCATTTAAATCCCCATAAATGTTTTATGGCATTTAGTTGGTAAGTTAGGCTCATAAATAACCATATGAGTATTTTTCTCAATCATAGGTTAAATTTAGCATTTTCTCTTACTTAAGTTAATTTCTCCATGACCAAACTTTGGTTAATACGCCCTTCTAACTTTATCTCATCAAACATATTAGTTTGGGTCCATAATAAAAATTAAGTATTTCTTTTTCTTTAAACTTAGACTTGTTTGATAGGTTTTATTAGAATAACTTAAGCACCCATTTGATTTCATTTAGATTCCAAGTGACAACTAGCCATATATTGAAATTTGCAATGATCCTACCAAATGCCCTCGGATGTACACAACTCGAAGTAAACTCCCGTCCATTGACTTCGAAGGTCAAAATCATAAAAATTATATACCCAATAAATAGATAGACATAATGTACTACATGGGATCAAACACAAATAAAATAATTTTAATTATTTCCTTGGTTTCGATGCCCGAGTGTTGACCAAGTCTGCCACGTAGGATTGGCCGCTCGATCACGGTCCTACAAAGCGTACAACTAGGATTAGATTATTAGGGTCATTATAGCCTTCCCAACTTGCAAGAATTTCGTCCTCAAAATTTAAAAAACCAAAATGAAACCTTTACTGGAATCGAAATAGAAATGGGTAGCTCTCGTGCGTATGTGACTTTAAATAGACATAAAAATATCGGCGCAAGTTTTTCTTTACTTCTGAACCATCAATGACCCTTCAAAGGTGAGACTTTTGGATATTGTAGTCTCCCTCCTCATACTCTAATTTATCTTTGTGTTGATCCACGTTTCCTTTCATGCATGTTTTAGCAGCTTTAAAACACTGGTAAAAGACATGACTCCTCCCTACGTGACCTTGCTTATCTTTGAGGCTCACTTCTGACGCAACCTTTCGAGATCGTCTAACATCATAAAATAGACCCAAATTTGGTCTTTACTACTGAGCCTCATTAGTATCCTACCAATCTTACATAAGTAAATCATGTTGTAAATGTCACATAAAAACGTGAATCTTTTCCATGGACCATCGAACTATGAAAAGGTGTTCTGGGCATATTAACCAACCTCTATATCCAAATCTGAAACACAGTATTGTACCGAGATATAGGTAAGTGCTAAGTTAATACAGGTTTCAAACCTCCCTAGCAACACACCATCCGTTGTGATCAATCATCACATCTAGTGGCACCTCCCATGACCTACAACCTTAAGGCTCATTTCCATGCCCAACCAACATGCCAAGTTCACAATCGAATGGAAATATCAATCAGGCACTATTTTGGCGTTTTGGTCCCCTATTACTCGGGTAATATCCAAACTCCTCTGGTATCAAGGCAAACATGACTAATCCATCATAATTTCAATCCAAGTCCTCAACGTAGAGATGATTCCAACTATTTCCTCAATCTAAAAAATTTTCAAACCTTGAAGCTAGGATTTATACTATTTTCCTTTGTGTAGGCATCCTTTTATTCTGTTAGGCTTAACTACATCCAACTACTTTATGGGTCGACTCGGTGGATCATGTACCGACCCTTCAAGCTTCCCACTGAGTTAGTCGGTAATCATGTATGATAGAAACTCAAAGATTATGTCATGTCGATGTAGCAAATCTATACTAATTGTCCTATATTTCAATTATTATTAATCGCTAGGATCCTTCAAATCTTCCACATGACTCAAACTCACTGACCCTTAAATCCATGGACTTACACGCCCTAAGCTTGATACTAATATAGGAGATTTTAAGATTCTCCATGTCTCTAAAAGACATTATTCTAAATCTTTTGTGAGTCTTTAATGGGTCAGACTGCCCTCAATGCCAAATTTTTCATGTTTGAATCATTTACAAATGTGTGAGAACCTCGGCATGCTTATCCCTTAAGGTTGGCTTGTGGTCATTTTTTACCTCTAATGTACTTGCAAACTCTATCTGAGCTCAAATTACTGACTCATTCTTTGGTCTAAGAGATATGGCGGTAGGCCTCCCACTGACCCTCTGGATTAGGAACAATCATGACACTCCAGTGGAGTTACTCGGGCTGCTATTCCAGTATGATGACTCCACTGCTCTCGTCAGAGCCAAAGTAGTATGTCCTTACTTTCATTACATTCGCCGAGTCATCTCGACACTCTAAGCCTACATAAAGTTTGCTTATAACCCACTTGTCTCACAGACATTATTAGTCTCATAGTTGTTCTAACTAATTCCATCTCATAGGGATGTGTAATTAGAGCAAGTTTTCTCGACTGATTTTACATCAATAGTATATTACTTGCAAGTAACTATTTTAGGTAAACCCTATAGAACATGTCAAAGGAAGAAAATTCTTTTTAATAGGATACTTTAAGTCTAATTCTTCATTATTTCCTCCTTAACGGGTCCATTAAAGTCCTTGATAACTCATATCCAAAACTATTGGATATCTCAGTGTCAAAGAAGTTTCCTCGCTCCTTTGTACCTTCTTAACAAGCATAACCAACTATGGTTATCTATAGCTTGCAATACTACAATTTTTCAAAACTCTATTTCACAGAGGCTACCACTCTCCCTACGTCTTCCCTTTCATTCCTAACTTAAGTTACACTTTCGAATGTCGGTTGTCATACTACACGTACTGTACGAGCTACCTCTAGTTAGGAACCCTAACTTACATCCAATACCCTCAGAAAAAGTTCAGTGCAGTATAACTATTGATATATCCACCAAGGCATGTATGAGGCAACGTTCATACATCCTAGCCTCTACGAGGTCTTGAGGTGTATCAATCCTTACTATCAACGTATTATGCCCCTTCTCTATATTAAACTATGTTCATATAATTGATAAAGTCACATGTCTATGATAGGTTTGTATTTTACCTAACGTACTTCAATTTCTATTACCTCAACTTTGTTGGATTGAAAAAATTTTAGGAAATGAAAGAATAGTATCAGGAAATCTTGAGTTGAGATGTGCTACGAATTCATAAAACCACAATTCTAGATTTTGTGAACTCCACTTTCTCTGCTAATCTTCACTTCCGATATAACTCTCATAACTGATTACATCTTTTACAGATAGAAATTCGTTACGCTTTTCTCGTCGGTACTGGATCACCTCATCGACTTCTATTCAGGTATTAATAACCAATGTTAATATTCTACTCTTATTAGTTTTCTATCCAAACATGATAACCTACGACCTATCTTTATCCATAAACTCCTCGTGTTACACATAATTTTTCAAAATAAAATAGGCCTTAGAAGTAGGAAACACATATATCCAACGATACCATATAGTACATATAATCACCATAACATATATAATTCAAGTTCTCAATTTTGCTAACTCACCTCACTTCCTAACTAAGACTCGAAGTTAGGTTCGTAGGACTTCCACACTACGTTTCATTTGTCCTAACTCATAAGTTTGCACGTTAGTCAAGTTGTAGGCTTATCAAGAATATAAGGTAAAAGAAAACCTTGCGCTTTTATACCAACTGCGACAACCCCATTCCCTACAAACTGGGCCATGCCCGGCCTAGGCTTACGTGGACCTTCGGTCAACCCTTATTGAGTTAATGCATGCCTAGTTAGCCTCTTATCCAAATTATTCATCCATTGGTTGCTTATTAAGTTTGCTAATTAGTTTAACAAGTCTTATTATTCATTAGACAACAAAAAGTAATTTAAAAAAAACTGAAAATAAATAAACTTAGTTAGAGACAAGTCCTAGATGTGGAAATCCTGCATAGTTTAGATCTCATGTATATCTCAAGCGATGACAATGTAAATAAGCATTATAAACATGTATCTCAAGTGTATCTCTCAAAATCCATACCCAAATGTGTATAAAAACATCAAGTATAATATAATAGATACAATTAAAATACCCATGATAGTAACAAAAGAAGAGCCGGCTCTAAAGAAAACTCAGAGGTAGCCACCGATCTTGGGCTCCTCACCCTTGCTACTAGAGGGACCTACATTTGTCACCAGTGATGCAGACAATTCCATTGAGAAAAGCCAGAAGAGATTCAACAGTATTTTTGAATAATAAATGATAATAGTGTCTAAATCATGCGGGCATTTAAAGAAAGATAAAAATAAAATGACAAAGTGCATTATAGACACACTAATCAAGTAAAACAATGAAAGTCAAGTGGCAAGGAAGAAAAATAGATTGGCGAATAGGTAATCTTATCCAAACTGTGAGTCATTAGACCAAAACACAGCTTGAAGTCGACACAGCGGGCCTAAGGCCACTTCCAACTACCCCGACACGACTCTTTAGGGACTGTAGACTCCTCGAGTCACTTCCAATAGCCCTTTTAAACTATCAAGGTAAGCCACAGCGACGTCGAATGTTTTATCCCTTATATTGTCCTCAATAAGAAGCCACATTGACTCCGGACGCTTAACCCGTGAGATAACACAACTTGTGGATTACCTAGACCCCAGACCACTTGAAACAAGAATGGAATACAAGTATGGCATGCTTTTCAAAAGTTTAACAATAAGAAGTTGAAAAGAAATCATGTTGATGCTCTTACTAGTTTACTTACCTCAAAATACAATAATATCCAAGATAAACGCAACTCCCACACATCCGTACTACCCTCGCAATACCCGAAATTGATGCTTTATGTCTCCGATACCTACTAGAGTTCATTTTAGGGGTTAGAGCCCATTTTTTATGAAATATTTTATTTCATTTGCAAAACAACTCATTTTAGCATTTTATTATGTTTTCAATGTTTGCTTAGACTTAATTTTGTCGTTTTAAGGTTTCTTAAGGGTCCAACATTCTTCCCCTAGGCTCTCGGACTCTAACATTAGGTATCATCATAGGTTCAACGCGAGAAGACCCGAAGAGAGTCCCTATTTACTTTCTTTTATTGTCTAAGTTCTTACTTTATCATTCGTGAGGTTTTCAAGTAGACTTAGTAAGGATTTTCCACCAAATTTTCTTAACAAATGACTACTAAAGTCTCAATAATCTCGACCATTACTTGATCAAACTAAGTCTCTAAATATTAAAGAACCTTTAATAGATATTTTATATCTATTTATAATGTTCCTAAGTCATTCTATAAGAAAATCCTCGAAGAAACATTCAGACATCTATATGTGAAACTAGTAGGAAAAGTAGTGTAGTCTTAATTTTGGGCCTCCTTCTCGACCTCAAAAGTACAATCAAAACACCTCCAAATCAAAATCTGATTTTCAAGAGTCAACTTTTTTATATAAACATCAAAACCAATCAAAACTTTTGCATAAAGACATTTGTTTGGTTGCCTGAAATTGATACCCAAGTTGGTTAAAAAATTGGACTGCATTTTTTTGTTTACAAGACTAGATTGTTTAAAATGCAACCAACTCGACCTCGATTGACTAATGAAACGTGTATCAAACTTCAAACTGATTTTCATGGACTGAATTTGACAAGTATTCATCCCTAAAATCTTTGTTTGATCGCTAAAAATCATACTCCAATAAGGCTCAAAAACAAAATTGCACCATATGAATATTATGGATTGATTTTCAAAAGTCCTTCTAACCCATAAAACCAATTCTAAATCGAAATATGAAATACTAAGATCAAAATAGGATATACAAATTATAATTCCCCCAATTTTTATAGCAAAATATCAAGTTCTTTTCGTTGTGGCATTTCATCAAACACTTAAGATGCAACTTTTCCAATAATCTCCTAGCATAAAGATCAAATTCTCAAAACTGAAAATTGGCCAAATCCATATGCCCACACCTCCCTAGCCTCTACTTTTAGGGGCACAACCACCAAGATCCAACAACAAGTGAAAACAACCATCATAATTATCATCATTATACTGCCATCTATTCAATCATCAAGAACATGAAACATGAATTCCATTTCAATTCTTTTCGACACTGGAAATTGACTTGAGATGCTCACGTTTGCAAGAAAAAACCAAGAATAATATCCTCATTTACTTATAATTTTGGTCCATGCATGATTTAACACTAAAGGCCCAAATTGAGACATGAAAGTATTGAGTTTCTTGATAATTTCTAGACACCATTACTTGGGTCTTTCAAGATCTTGACACCACTATATTCTATATTGATATCTCATTAAGATATGGGAGTAAAACCACTAAAAATTCAGTTCACTATGAATCAAATGAAACACCCAATTTTAGCTTGAAAGATAAGGAATAAGAGTTACCAAGGTTTGATTTCTTCTCTTCTAGCTCAGGACTCTTGATTAGCAATTTCTTCTAGCTCCAAATCAAAAAATCTCATAACAAGGGTTGCTGGAGTTTTTTCTTCTCTTAATGCATTTAGAGGAGAAAAGCCATGTTTATAGTTTTAGTCATTAAAATCTAGCCTCTAGATGGACATTGTACCACTCAATCCAATAGATCTCTAGGAAGATCTATGACTCCATATTTAATGGGACATGCACTACATAGATGCACAATAATCTTATAAAGTTTGTTAGCAAATAGATTCGTAGGTTCATCTAATACAAAAAAAAGAATGGTATCCATTTAAATCCCCATAAATGTTTCATGGAAATTAATTGGTAAGTTAGGCTCATAAATAACCATATGAGTATTTTTTTTAACCATAGGTTAAATTTAGCATTTTCTCTTACTTAAGTTAATTTGTCCATTACCAAACTTTGGTAAATAAGCCCTTCTAACTTGTTCTCATTAAACCTATTAGTTTGGGTCCATAATAAAACTTAAGTATTTCTTTTTCTTTAAAATTAGACTTGTTTAATAGGTTTTATTAAAATAACTTAAGTACCCATTTGATTTCATTTAGTTTCCAAGTAACAACTAGCCATATGTTGAAATTTGCAATGATCCTACCAAATGCCCTCGCTTGTACACAACTCGAAGTAAAATCCCTTCCATTGACGTCGAAGATCAAAATCATAAAAATTGTGTACCTTATAAATATATAGACATAATGTACTACATGGGATCATACACAAATAAAATAATTTTAATTATTACCTCAATGTCGATGCCCGAGTGTTGATCGAGTGCGCCATGTAGGATTAGCCGCTCGGTCACATCCGATAAAGCGAACAACTAGGATTACATTATTGGGGTTGTTACAGGCACCTAGTGACACGCAAGGTCAAGGGTGACATGAGTGGGACATACAATAGTGTGCATGCCGAAAAGTGGTTGTTGGCGCTTGTGGTGAGTTTAAAGGCACGAATATACATAGCTATCGATATATTTATATGTATAGTTATGTATATAAATGTATAAATGAATCCTATAGTTTAAATCAAATTAAATGTTAAAGCTTGGATTCGCCTTGAGATACATGTAGCTTGAGAATCTAGAAAGTAAATGAGTTGATTAGTTGAGGTGGTTGGCATTGTAATGCTTTGAGATACGTGCAACCACATCACAAGAAATAGCAATGTATATGTGTATACATGTGTTTCATTAGGTGTCACATTAAGGAATGTGACTTTAATTACTGTCCTTTGGATTATCCTTAAAATTCGTGCATGTGAATCTCAACAATAATCGAAATTGATCAACAATAAGTCGATCACAAGTCGGTCGCAGGTGATGGATTGTTAATAGCCACAAAGATGACCTCAAGATATGCAACACCTATCACGAGTATAATCAAAATTTAAAATGAGAAGGACAATCATAAGATTTGCTTTGAGATTTGTGCGATGCAAATCTCAAAGAAATCTCATATTTATCCCTTTATCAAATCATCATTCCCACAATGAAATTGAAAATTTGAGAGGGATTGAGTGGGATATTCTCAAACTGTAGGAGATGAGGATTGAGACCGAGGGAGATACGATGAAGGTGAGTTCTATGTTGTAGTTGTTGTTTGGTGTTATTGTAAATGGAGTTGTTGATGAATTGATTGTTGGTTTTGATATAATTTGATTCCATGGATTGTGGAAATATTCTTAATTTGGCATCGAGAGGTTTCTTGGTGTATTGGATCGAGTTTTGAAGATTTAATTGTGAAAATATTGATTTAGAGAAGTTTTCTCAGTTCAAAATATATAAAGTTTGCCTAATCAAAATGTAATATTGGAAAATTCATAACTTTTTCATTTGTGATACAATTTGAGTCTTCTTAGAGTTTATGGAAAGTACAATATGAGTACTATAACTTCCTTTTGTTGATCATGACAAATATTGAGGTTTTCAAGGTTAAAAAGTTAAACCTAGGTGGTTAGTTGATAGCACTTCAAAATTGTTATAAAGTATTATTTTTTGTAAATAGCTCTCGGACGTACTTTGGTCGCAGTTTTTTTGTGCTTCTGAGATTCTGAATTCAAATGGGACAAGTTTAAGGTTCTAACCAATGAGTATTAGACTCAAATTGATGGTGATCAACTTATTTTAGGTTCTTGATTGACGAAAAAGGATTGAGGACTCCGGGAGTTGTGTAAGTTGGTATGAAGTTAGGAATGCTCGGCACAGGTATGTGGGATTCATATTCTTATCAATTATGCATCATAAATTAGTAAATTTAGTTCATATAGAATTATGAACTTGGATTGGGGCAACGTACTATGACTTGAACTTGTTTTTATATTAAATTACCTGAAAGAGGTACGATAGGCAAATCGGATTAGAGTGATGATGAAAGTGTTGGATTATTACCAGCACTTTCCCTTCAAAAACCTTGAGGTACCCAATTGTTGCTTTATTATTTATGTTGGCAGCTACGCTATTCCTGGATACACCACATAAATCAAATGTTGGCCAATGTGTGAGTTTTGTGGACCGTAATCTAGGGTAACGGGAGTTTACAACTATATTTTAAAATGAAAATACAAGTCACATGTATATTGAAATTAATTTAGAACTTACATTCCGTTATGGATTGTTATACCATTCTTAATGCCTGAATAAATATGTTTTGAATGCATATTTTTATTCCTTAATTCCTTGATAATAGTTGATAATTGATTTTTTATGAGTATCACTTATTGAATAAGCTGGAGGGCTCATTTCTTAATTCACATTTCAAGTTAATGACATGCGCTTCAACTCAGGAATGGAGAAGATCAGGAGTTTATAGTATTTTGTACGATGAATTGATTTCCCTATTATTTTATATATTGCATTGAATTACTGTTTAGTAATAAATAAGGTTGGGATATGATTCTATGACTAAGGTCGATACCGATTTTGGACTCTAATTAATATAGTTTAGTATATTGTTAGTATTCCCGAAAAAGGTTTAATTCTGTTGCGTTTTCAATTATTTATTCGATATACGATATATTGTATTATGATTATTAGATATGAAGGACGGTTGTACTGTTACTATAATTGAGTCCAACTTGTGCACCGGGGCTTAATTAGGGATTCAGGTCGTTCATTGCCCTACTCGGGATAAGGGATGCTACAATATGGCTACGCAAAAACTCTTATATGAAGTGAAAGTTGGGTCATTTCACACATGCATTAATTTTCATCAAAAAACTAGGGTACGTTTAGCGAAAATTGGGTGTCCTTTAAGGCACTGCCTAAATGAACTTTGAGTTTCAATTTAACTTTTGGGATTCTATAAGCATGAAAAAGTTTATATTGGAGGACTTAGAGGTTTGGGGTTTGTTTATTTACAATGAAAAGTTAAGGTTGACTAGATTATTTGATAATCAGGGGTAATCTAGAGCGATTAGACGCCCAAATTAGATAGGATCTGACAAAGTTGGTATCAAAACCTATGATTTTCAAAGAATCACGTTGATTGAGGTTAAGTGAGTGATTAGCTGGGAAGTAATGCGATGGAACAAGGTAAAAAGTTTAAAAACTTTATGATTATAATATATGTGTTTCATATATCATTATATCGATTAATCTAATTATGTCGAACCATTTTTCTTGCAATTTTGTTGCAGAACACTATGAGTGGATAGCTAGAGCCAGTCAGAGATATGGCGAGGGCAATAGGGATCCGCAACATGTGGATTCAAATGAGTTTTAGAACTTTGCTTGGCAGATATTAGAGTTGCTGAGTACTTTACGAGCAAGTGGTACCTCCTCAGGCACTTATGGTTCTTGTTGTTCAGGATGTTCTTACTGCCACTCCATCCGCTCAGAAGTAGGCTACTAACACGTGTCGGGCATGTATAATAAATTTCCCTCCTATATTATACTTTGAATATTTTATAGTAGCGGTAAGTGGGAATCGTCTCCACAAAGATGTATCAAAGTTCTATTGAAAAAAAAAAAGAACTTTTAATAATTTTTATTATTTTTACTTTAATTTAATTAATGAATTAAAATAGTAATTAAACTTACTAATTCAATCAATAATATAATAAGAATAATTAACTAACTATATTAACATAACTAACCCAATCCAAATTCAATATCGATCAAATAAATTCAATTCAATGATAAATAAATATCTAAACAAACATCCAAAATAATGAATCATAAACCCAATTTGCATCCAAACATGTTACTTTAATCAATATAGTTATGAGAATATTTTATAAAGTATCATTAAACTCTAATCATAAATAAGTAAATATCCTTTAGCCAACCATTTATTCTCCTTATATGGGTAAAAAAGTCACGTTCTAATTTTATTGAGCTAACATCTTTCAATACAAAGTCATTAACTTTATGAAATAAAACCGCATTCCACTTTATGAAAATTTTGAACTACTAAATCTAACACTTTCAGAAAGCCACTTCAACATTAGATTTAGATCTCAAATTCATCTAAGACATGTAAATGATCATACCTTTCAAATAATCCTAGTTATTAATTTAAATTAAATAATGAATCTAAATATCACAATACACATTATAGACTATGCATGCAATACAAATATCATGATTAAAATCAATAGATAATAATCTAAATATCACAATACACATAATCATCTCATCATAACCACATTATTAGTTCATGTTATGACTTTGTTTAGATTGGCAAACTACTTACTCATAATCATAAATAACATTTCAATAATATAAATAACAAACATAGTTAAATACCTCCTGAATAAATACTTCAAATCTTCAAATCCTCTCAAAAAGTGAAGAACAATAAAGCAATAAACTAAGACAATAAAGAATGGCTCTTATAGCAATGAAATATTGATCTAAGCACTCAAGGGCAAATAATTTAGAAACCCAAAGGTCATATTTATAGTATTTAAATAGTAAACATCCCAAACTAACTCAAACTACTCATAGTTATCTAAAATCCTCGAAATCTACTTCAACGATTCCTCAACAATTCATGGTCAAGTAGAATCGTTGGGTAATTTTATATAATTCAAGTGCATGTTTCCACCGATTTGACTAGCAATTCTATGCTTATTGGAATTGCTAGGAAATTGCTGGTTATAAAGTTCAATTTTTCCTTGAATCCTTGTGGATAATTATTTGCATACTCTTTCCACTTGATTAGTTCTTCATAATCTTTCTTGTTTACTACAATTCTTCATACCTGAAAGAACAAAAACAAAAGAAAACCACATGTAATATATTGTTTTACATATAAAATCATCCTAAAATATACTATAAAACATGTTTAATTATTGAATTATCATTCATGATTTGGAACTAGTGGTTATTGTATTTGCTTTGAAGCTATAGAGACACTATTTGTATGGAGAGAACTTCACGCTATATTCAGATAATAAAAGCCTGATGTACATGTTCTCTTAAAAGGGATTGAATATGAGGCAACGATGATGGTTAAAACAGTTGAAAGACTTTGATTTTTTGTCTTGAATACCATCTAGAGAAAGCTAATGCTTTAGTTGATGCACTGAGCAGGAGGAGTGTTTGAAACATTACGTTCAGCTAGTTGATTGACTTACGAGTATGACTTTCTCGCAAAGCTCATTTCATTAACTTTGTTGGAGATTCCTGATGTTGATGATGAACTGATTTGTGCTTTACTTAGAGTACAAACTATATTCATTCATAAAACGATAGAGTGTCAATAAGGTGATGTGAATTATTATAAATTCAAGGGGTTTATTCTTGATAGTAATAATCTAAATTGGGTTGATATGTGGATTAAAGTTAGAGACTCAGAGGCAGATTTTGGATTCTATCGGTGGCTAAAATTTAGAATGAGATACTCAATGAGTCTCATCTGTTCGGATATAACATTCATCTTAGAAGGACCAAAATGCATCATGATATGAAGCCATTGTACTAGTGGCATGGATGAAATCACTTATGGGTGATTATGTGAGGAGATGTTAGATTTGCCAACAAGTTAAGTCCAATCGATGAAAACCAGGAGGTACGTTGCAGCCACTTCCCATACCTCAATGGAAATAGGAACATAATGCGATGGATTTTTGTTACTCATTTGCCTATTTCTCAGAAGAAACATAATTCAGTTTGGGTTATTATAGATAGAATGACCAAATCTGTTCATTTTATCCATGTCACTTTCTGATACCTTTACACTGTTAAGCTTTTTGTATGAACGAGAGGTTGTTCGCTTGCATGGAGTGTTGTTGACAATAGTTTATGATCTAGATGCTCAGTACACATCGAGGTTGTGATAGATCCTGCAGGAATAGCTCGGCACTTAGTTATATTTTAGTATTGCATTTCATCTACAGATAGGTGGTCAAACTGAAAGATTGATCTAGGTGTTGGATAAAATGATCAGGGCTTGTGTACTAGAATTTGGAGGTTCTTGGGAATAATACATACCTTTATGTGAGTTCTCTTAAAATAATAGTTATCAATCAATTATCAAGATGGCTGCACTTAAGGCATTATATGGTAGACCTTATCGTTCTCTAGTCTATTGGGTTGAACTGGATGACTTGGCAGAGTTGGGGCCACATATGGTTCGAGATCACAATGAGGTTGTTCAGCAGATTCTTCTAAGATTGAAAATGGGCCAGGAAAGACACAAAAGTTATTATGGTCTTTATTACTGGGTCGTGGAATATCGAATGATATTGGGCTTACTTGAAAGTCTCCCATAGCAAAGGCCATTATAGATTGGAACTGAAAGGAAAGCTCTCTCGCATATTTATAAGACATTTCGAGATTTTGGAACGGATTGGGAAGGTTGCTTATAGGCTTGCATTACTGCATTAGTTAGCCAGATTTCATGATGTATTTCATATGTCTATGCTTAGGTGGAATGAACCTGATTCACACCACATAGTAGAATGGAGTTAGTTCAATTTGCAAGGTGATGACTCATATGAAAAGCAACCTATTTTGATTTTGGATAAGAAGATTAAAAAGTTTCAAAATAAGGAAATTTCACTTGTTTTTATTAAAAGGCACTTTCATGGCGATTCAGGACTAACATGAGAATGAGATGCGTACATGAGAGCATTTTTCATATCTCTTTTAGTCCAAGTAAATTTGGTTTCAATTTTAATTTTGAGGACAAGATTTTTATTAATTAGGAAGATTATCAAATCCTAAAGTTTTTAAACCTATAATTATGGCTAATCGACCACTAATAGATCCTAATTTGTGTTTAGGCTGCAAGTCGGGAGCTAAAGACTGGTGAAATGGAGATTAAAAGGTAATTTCATTATTATGTGATGTTTGCGTATGTTATGAAGCATAATATTATGTTATTTGTGAAATTTAAAGTTAACCAAGCTAATTTGAAATTTACGAGCTTTTATCTAGAGATATGTGTCGAAATGAGTCTTGATATGATTAGATTGTTGACCCAAGCCTTGGTCTCGAATTTTGTGAATACTAAAGGTGTTTAAGCTTAAAAACTTGAAATATGAACTTAAATGGACTTAATGAGTCGACATGGGCCCCACACCTCGATTTGTGTGTGTGTCGTTGTCCGAGAGTTTCAGAGTATGTTGGTATGTTCTCCAATGTTTGGTAAAATTGAGGTATTTTTAGGGCTTAATTTGGGGTAAAATGAAAAGATAAATATGAAAATAAATAGAAAAAAAGGAAAATGACCAAAAAGGGTATTGTTCTTGTAAATGAAAGGATGAAAATTGAAGGGTGAAATGATCATTTGCAAACCAACCATTTAGAAATCGAAATCAAACAAGGAGGTTCAACTGGTCTTGACATGTGTCGAGCTTGTACAATAAGTTTCCTGTATATCCTTATTATTTGTACTTATGATAAGTGAGATCGTCTCCACAGGCATTTTGCAAATTTCTTTATGAAAAATCTTTCAATTGTTTTTAGTACTTTAATTTTATTAATTTAATTAAATCAACAATAAAAAATATATAATCAAACAATGGTAACTAATTAACTAATAAAACTAACTTCAACTAACTTAACTAACACAATTCAAATTCACTAAATTTAAATCAAATCAAATCAATTCAATTCAATATAATATAAATCAAACATTTAAACAAATATCCAAAACAATAAAACATTAATCAGTTTTGTGTCTAAACATATTACTTAAGTATAGTCACAATCATACTTTTATTATATTATAAAGTATTTTCAGATCATTAAACTTGAATCATAAGTAAGTTTATAGCCCTTATCTAGCCGCCACTTTTCCTTATATCAAAGGAAAAGCCACATCCTAATTTATTAAATTAATCCTTCTTAAGCTTAAAGAAATTAATTAGACAATAAAACAACATTAAGTTATGTGTGTACTTTGAACTACTAAGCTTAATACCTTTGGAAAAGCCACATCAATATGAAATTAGATCTCAATCCACCTAGGACATCCAATGGTAATAGACATATTAAACAATCCTAGTTACTAATATAAATTAGATATAAAATCTAAGTACTGTAATACACATTCTAGACTTTGCATGCAATACAAAGCTTCATGATTGTAATCCGCAAATAACAACCTATTAAATAAGTGAATCGACGAATATGATTAAGTTTAAAGCATTAAGTATTAATCATTCTTCATTATGACTACATTACAAAACGGATTAAGTTCATGTTCGAACTTTGTTTAGATTAATAAACTACTCATACATATTCATAATCAACATCGCAATAAAATGAATAAAGACATTAATAAATATCTCTTAGTGAATACTTTGAATCTTCAAATAGTCTCCAAGCGTAATGAACAATAAAAATAAACTAAAACTTAATAAAACTAAGTAATATGGCTCTAATAGCAATGAAATATGATCTAGGATACTCAAGAGCAATTGATTTTGAAGCCCAAGGCTCATATATATATAGTATTCTAAGTAGTACAAATCCAATCAAAACAAAATTCTTTGATTAGCCCCAAAATCTTCTAAACCGACCTTAACGAATCATCACTGAATCCTCTATCAAACCTGATTCATAGGGCAAGTCGATGGAAATATGTCCTTGTCCTTCATTGATTTAGCAGACGATTCCTATATCCAAGCTGATTCACTACTGATTCGCTGGCATTGAATCCTAGTTCAATCTTGATTCGTTGTGCACTTTCTCTACTTGACTAAATTCTTTATTTTCTTCCATTCTTCCTCAATTTCTTCATATAATATAAATATAACCTGAAATCACAAAAATAAGAGAAAACCCATTGAATTATAGCCTTTTACATCTAAAATCACCCTAAAATATACTATAAGATATTTTTCTATTATTGACTTATCAAATACCCCTAAACTTAGCACTTTATTGTCACAAGCAAAGGAATACTTTAAATTATATGCTCCTTTCATTACTTATTCTAATTTCATAATTATTTACTTTTTTTCTTAAACAAAAGTTATCATTAAATATAAACATATTACCCTTGTAAAAATAAAAATTATGATAGAATCGAAAGATTAAGGAACAACCCCTTATTTGACAACTCAACCCCTAGTTATGCAATACACCTCAGAATTCAAAGTTCAGTTAATTACCAAGGATATGCCACTATATAGATTTTATTAATCTCCACCGACAAGCATCAAGCTTACGATGTGTAATATACAACCTCAAGATACAAAAATCAATAAATCAATCTCATTTTCGAACAATAATTAAAAAAATCACCACAATCAAAGTCAGTAGGAATTCTTAATCACCAATAAATATCATTATCATGTTCATTTGTTGAAACGTTTGAAAAAGAAGATACTTCATTCAACTTAGCTTTAATCACTTGAGCTAAATCTTTTATTTGAAGAGTTTTCATAAACAGTCTTCCATTTTTCTATATCTCTTTCTTTTCTTTCTTCATTCTTTCTTTATATTATTTTCTTCTTTATATTCCTACATTTTCTTGCTCCATTTCCTTTGGATATCGTTATTCTTTTTATATAAATTCTTTCTCACTCACTTTTCTCCTATCACTAGATTCCCTTCTCTATTTCCTTTGGAATATGTGGATATCTCTATTTTTTATCATTTTGAAAACTCTAGTTATCACTCTTCATTTTCACTATAGTTAAGGATACATTATTTTCAACTAAATAAAGTTTATTTGCTAATTTTCTATTTCTTCCCTTACTTGTGGGATAAATTCTTTTCATTATATATATATATAAAATATAAAATACTTGACCAAGAAATTTTGTATAACGAGATTCTTAGAAATATGTCTTGTTTATTTTGCACTTTTGTTTCAATCTTTAACCCATTATAATGTGTAACACAAAACAATCAATCCCTTTGAACTCCTCTAGTGTATACACAATCAAGGTAAGTCAATCAATAAGGTATAACAATTCCTTTCTATCATAAATTTTCTATTTTCATGGGTAGTAAAAATATCACTTCTATTTAAATCCAAATTATATTCAGTCATAATATCTAAGTAAATAAAGTAAAATGAAGAAATATTACCTGTATCTTCAAAATTTTGAAAAATTTTAGTTAACTTTGAATATTAAATAAATAGATTATGCCATTTAAGTCTTTCATACTTCGCTTTTTATACTCCATGTTGTTGGGGCATATGTCATAGGTCAATCTATAAACATTATTTATTTTATAATTTTTGTTAATAAAATAGAGGCTTTCGTTTATTTTATGTTGGGTTTTGGGGTTCTTACGCAGTGAAAAATTCAAAACAATTTTGAAAAACCCCAACAGGATCGAAAATAAGTTTCATTAAACTAGATGTACAAAAGTAAAACCATACCTTAATATGTGTTTTCCTTTTCTAATTGTTTGATCTCCAAGACATTCAAGTGCTAGTCTCCTATCGAAAATCCACACACGAATGGAAACCACAATTTGGAGCGCTAGCCTCAAGAGAGATAGAAAATATTTGTTTTCCTCTCCTAAAATCCAGAGAACTCGAAAATAGCAAAAATGAAAATCTTATTTCATTTTAAGGTTTCAACCATTATTTATATGTTCAGATAAGCCATCACTTAAAATTCTATTTGTAATACAACTATTATATTTGGGCAGTTTAAGTAAATTACACATATGCCCCTATTAATAAGTTATCATACAATAAATTGTAAGGGTTTTTATCTCATGAATTTTATCATATAAAATTCATTACTCTGGACTAATTGAAAATGCGCAAAGCCATTCTTTATGTGTGACTCAATAGGTTCATGTGACATTGGTAGTGAATCTAAACTATTTTGGTACATGAGTCAAAAGTGGTCTCTAGCAAGGTATTATGATTACCTAAGTAACATGAATATCAAAATTGATACAACCAAATGAATAACATATATCGTATCTTTTTGTCGTGCAACGTCCTTTGATTAAACATAAGGCATGTAAAGTCACCCTTAATGTTTAATCGTACTAGTCTCGATCTTTAGGTAAACTAAAAAATCCAAGTGACATTGATCATATCAATTTACATGGACTTGGCCATTATCACTCTATCATATCAAGGCATCCACTCATATCTCTCTATAAGAGAGTGACAAATTATATCTTGATTACAAACCTTCAAATATTATTCACATGGTAATCAATCACAATCTTTATAATCGTCCGGTTAAAGGCAACGTTTGATTGTGTCAAATTATCATGCTCCTAATATTGAATTCTATGGTAATCTCAAGTCAAAGGACTAAATGATATACCTATCATGAGTAACACTATAACTTAATTTATATGATGTTCTCATAGCATGTCGGTCCAATATCTTGTTCCCTAACAAGTACTTATAATCTCGATTCATATCCCTATACACATGATCATTACATGACCATCAATCAAGATTCACATTAGTCTTAATTTATTATAGTTTCTAGTATAATGACCAACTAGGGACATTTAGGATATATCAATAAAAACCCAAGGATCTTACTATAAGGTAAATATCCAATCACTTATAATAAAACATCAAATGAAAATCTCAATTTTATTCATTAAAATTATAAGATAAATAATGTTTGTAGATTGACCTAGGCACTTGCCTTAACAATTTTATTACAAATGATTGCATATTTATCTTATGATAAGATCTATAGGTATTTTTTAAAATATCATAAATGTCCTTAATTGGTCATTATACTAGGAACTATAATAAATTAAGACTAGTGTGAATCTTGATTAATGGTCATGTGATGATCATGTATATAAAGATACGAATCGAGATCATAAGTACTTGTTAGGGAACAAGTTACTAGATCGACCTGCTTTGAGAACATCACATGGATTAAGTCATAGGTGTTACTCATGATAGGTATATCATTTAGTCATTCAACTTGATATTACCATAAACTTCAATATTAGGACCATGGTAATTTGACACAATCAAACATTGTATTTAACTTATCAATTATAAAGATGGTGATTGGTTATCATGTGAAATAATATATGAAGGTGTGAAATCAATATATAATTTGTCCCTCTTGTACATAGAGATATCAATGGATCCCTCGATATGTTAGACTGTTAAATGGCAAAGTCTAAGTGAACTGATATGATCAATGTCACTTGAATGTTTTTAGTCTACCTAAAGATCAAGAATAGTACAATTGAACATTAAGGGTAAATTTCCAAGCCTTATGTTTAATCAAAGGATATCACACGACAAAATGATATGATATATGTTACTCATTAGGTTGTATCGATTTTGATATTCATGCTACTTGGGTAGTCACAATGCATTACTAGAGAACGCTTATGACTTGTGTATCAAAATTATTTTGGTTCAGTATCAACGTCGTATGAACCTATTAGGTCTTACACAAAGAATGACTTTGCGCAATTTTAATTGGTCTAGAGTAATGAATTTTATATTATGAAATTCATGACATAAAAGCCCTTAAAATTTGTTATATGATAACTTATTAATATGGGCGTTTGTGTAATTCGCTTGAATAGCCTAAATACAATAGCTGCATTACGAATAGATTTTTTAAGAGAGCTTGTCTGCACATATAAATAGAAGTCGAAATCCTAAAATGAAATTAAATTTTCTTTTTCGCTATTTTTGAGTTCGTTGAATTTTTGTAGAGAGAAGCATTTTTTATCTCTCTTGGGGCTAGCACTCCAAATTGTGGTATATGTTCTTGTGTGAATTTCCTGATAGAGGATGTATGCTTGAATATCTTGGAGATCGAATAATCAGAGAAGGAAATCATGGATTAAGGTGTGGTTTACTTTTGTAGATCTAGTTTAATGGAACTTATTTTCGATCCTGATATGATTTTTCAAAAATTGTTTTAAATTTTTTGCTTTGTTTGAAACCCAAAACTAAACAATGGTATCAAGGCTTTGGCTCAATTTTATTTAATGTTTGCATGTTTTCTTTGATGTATATATATGATATGTGTGAAAACATGATCTTGAATAATGTATATATGATGTATATATAGGTTCTGTGATAATTATTATCAAGAATTGGTTTTAAAGCATATTGTTAATTCATGTATTTAATACATACGCATGATTTGACTCAATGATAGAATTTATGTTTAGAATATTTCGATTAACATATGTTTTTAATAGTGAACAATGCAAATTTTGTATGTTCATGATAGAAGTCATGTTTAGGGTAATGTGATTCTAGTGTTGAATACATATTTCATTTTTGCTCAATAATTATGTATGTCTCTATGACAAAAATCATGATTAGGTTAATATAATTAATTTAATATGATTCTGGTGTTGAATGCATGATTAATATTTTGTTTCCTAATTCAATTGCTTGTTTTGAATAAGAATCAAAATTGGTATTGATCATATATTTCATTGTGGTTATACATTAGTATATTCTTATTATATAGGAGATAAACTTGTAATCAGATAAGAATTAAAAATCTTATAAGATAGGTGATATATATAACAAATTTGTATTGGATAAAGATTCGAAGTATCTTAAATTCTAATTGGATTATGATAAGATACTAAGTTATATGTTGGCCCAAGTTAATTAAAAACGTTTTACTTTATATTTTTCGGAATTAAAAGAATTGGTAGTTTTGGTCAATTGGATTGACTAAAATAATGAAAAATTTTAGGTAATTTTCAATTTTCTTAATTTGGAACTGAGGCTATGTTGTTGTTGTTGTTGTTGTTGTTGTTGTTGTTGTTGTTGTTGTTATTGTTGTTGTAACTTGTATAGTGATTGTACATGCATTGTAATATATGATATTTATCTTGTTTAATTTATGATCACTAAAATAAATAAAAGATCCCTCTTCCAAATAATAAGTCAAATGTCATCCATTCTCAAACACTTGTCAAGGGTTCAAGCACATCAATATGGGTCTGCCTCCGCAGAATGTATTGTGTTATCTTGGTGAGGCAAGTTGAGTAACGGTTACTTTATTGTTTCAAATGGTTAGACTTGATAAAGCTATCAAAATAGTTTTGGGCTTTTTGCGCAAGATGAGATAAAACATGCTAAGACTTAAGATGTCATAATCTCATAAAAAACAACTAAAAGTCACATATGATGTAATTGGTAAAAAGGACCTACCTAAATAACCTAATTCAATGTGTCATGCTTAGCTATCTTGGAATTAGGTGAAACATGGATTAGTCCCTTAAATTAACATAGTGTTTTTAAAAGGGTTGTTAATTTAGTGGGAGTATATTCCTCTATTCTAAAATGAACTTTTACCTAATCTTTGTTATAGATCTATGGCCTCTTCAAATCACACTAATTTCTTGTCATTGTGATCCATCCTTGAGAAGGATAAGTTATTTAGGACAAACTTTCTTGATTGGTTTAGAAACTTGAGAATTGTTCTTAAGCTTGAACATAAATTATATGTCATGGATGATCTTATTCTTGAGGAACCACCAGCCAATTCTTTAAGAGCCGCAAAGGATGCACATATTAAGCATATCAACAACTCAATTGATGTTGCATGCATTATGTTGGCAACCATGGTTCCTAAACTTTAGAAGGAAATGGAACACATGGAAGCTTACGACATGGATACGATGCTGAAGTAAATGTTACAATAGTAGACTAGGCAAGAAAGGTTTGAGATAGCCAAGAACCCTCTTGTTTTCAAAATGAAGGGCAATATTGACTATCTTGACAGACTTGAATTTTTCATAAGCAAAGAGTTGGCTACGGATTTGATTCTAAATTCATTGCTTGATAGTTATTCATAATTTTTTATGAACTATAACATGAATAATATGGAGATGTCTATCTCAGAGTTGCATTTGATCCTTAATACTATTGAGCAGAATGTCAAGAAACTCATTGCTAATGCGTTGATGGTTCAGAAAGGAAAGACTATCAAGAAAAAGACTAAAGGCAAGGCTAAAGTTGTCAAGGCTGTTATGATTGTCACAGAGCCTGTAGAACAAGTCAAGCTCAAAGGAAAAAGGAAAAAGAAGGAAATTTTCATTTTTGCCATGCACCAGGGCATTGGTTCAGAAATTGCAAGCTCTATCTTGAAGATCTAAAAACAAAAAAGAGTAGTGCGACTACTACTTTAGGTGTTTACATTATCGAAGTTAACTTGTTTACTAGTGACTCTTGGGTATTGGATACCGAATTTGGATCTAACATTTGTATTAATGTGCAAGGTCTCAAGAAAAGTAGAAAGCTAAAGAAAAGAGAAGTGCTCCTACGAGTTGGAAATGGAGCAAAGGTTGTTGCGTTGGCTATAGGATGTTATGAGTTAGTTTTACCTAATAGACTTGTTTTAGTTTTAAATAATTGTTATCACGTCCCTGCCTTGAGTAGAAACTTCATTTTAGTTTCATGTTTGGACTTGGATGGTTTTAATTTTATTATTGTGAATAATAAATGCTCCATTTCTCGTTAAGAAGTTTTCTATGTGAATGTTGATTTGTGTGATGGTCTTTCTATTCTAAACATGAAAAGGTCCACTGATACTCATATTCTTCATGTAAATACAAAGAGATTCAAGTCAAATGATTTGAGTTAAACCTCCTTTTGGCATTCTCTTGTTGGCTACATAAATGAGAAACTCATTTCTAAACTGCATAAAGATAGACTTTTAGATTCATTTGATTTTAAATCATATGAAACATGTGTATCTTGTTTACTAGGCAAGATGACAAAGAGTCCTTTTTACTGGACACAATGAAAAGGCAAGTAATTTATTGGGTATAATACATACTGATGTATACGGTCCTATAAACACAATGGCTAGAGATGGTTATCTGTACTTCATTACTTTCACCAATGATTTTAGCATATATGGCTACTTGCATCTCATGAAACATAAAGGTGAATCTTTTGAAATGTTTTGAACATTTCAGAACGAATTGCAAAATCAACTTAGTATAACTATTAAATCACTTCGATCAGATAGAGGTGGTGAATATTTGATCCATGAGTTTGATGATCATCTTTGAAATTGTGGTATTCTCTCATAGTTAACTTCTCCAACAACTCCACAATGGAGTGGTGTTTCATGAGAAATCATACTAGATATGGTTCGATCTATGATGAATCATCCACATCTTCTTATTTCATTTTGGGGTTACTGCCTTAGAAACTGCTGCATTTACACTAAATCATTTTCCTTCTAAAGCGGTTGATAAAAAATAATATGAGATGTGGTTTGGGAAAAGACCAAGTTTGTCTTTTCTTAAGATTAGGAGCTGTGAGGTTTTCGTACAACGAAAAATCTCAAAAATATTATCAGCCAAATCTACTAAGTGTGTATTTGTTGGCTATCCTAAAGAAATTAGAGGATACTACTTTTATAATCTCATTGAGAACAAAGTATTTGTTGCTTAGAATGGTGTCTTTATGGAAAAAGAGTTTATTTCAAAAGACCACAATGGGAATAAAGTAAGTCTTGAAGAAGTTCAAGAACCACAAATAAACACTCAACTGCCAGTGGGAGATCAACAAATTCATCAACTAGTTGAACCTCCACAGGTATCACAAGGTCCACATTGGTCTGATAGGGTAAGACATTAGCTTGAGAGATTTGGATTTCTTATTACTGATAGTACTGAGGTGTTGCTTATGGATCAAAATGAGTTTACTACTTATCAAGAGGTTGTGTCTAGCCCTGAGTCAGATAAATGGCTTAATGTCATGAATTCAGATATGCAATCCATGTATGAAACCAAGTTTAGAATCTAGTTGATTTACCTGAAGGTGGTAAGATCATTGGATGTAAATGAGTTTAAAAAAAAAGAAAACTGACATGGATGGAAATGTGCATACTTATAAAGCATGTCTAGTAGCAAAAGGTTTCAGCCAGACTCAAGGTGTTGATTATGATGAGACTTTTTCTCATGTACCATGTTTAAATCCATTAGAATTCTAATTGCCATAGCCACATATTATGACTATGAGATATGGAAAATAGATGTCAAAATAGCTTTTTAAATGAAAAGTTATTTGACGTGTATATGTTCATTCTAAGAATTCTAGGAAGGTGTGCAAGCTTCAAAGATCTATTTATGGATTAAAGCAAGCTTCTCGAAGTTGGAGTCTTCATTTATATGAAGCAATTAAGAAATTTTGTTTCATTAAAAATGAAGATGAGCCTTTTGTATACAATAAGGTAAGTATGAGCGTGGTTGTTTTCTGGTATTTTATGTTGATGATATATTACTTATTAGAAATGACATCCCACCCTTACAGAGTGTCAAGTCTTGGTTAGGAAAGTGTTTCTCATAAAAGATTTACGAGATGCAACCTACATCATTGGGATTAAGATCTATAGGGATAGATCTAAAAGGCTGATCGATCTAAGTCAGAGTACTTATATTGACAAGGTCTTGAATGGGTTCAGTATGCAAGACTCTAAAAGAGGGTCGTTGCCAATGTCTCAAGGTATAAGTCTCAGTAAGACTCGATGTTCAAAGACTAATGATGAGCGAGAGTGCATGAATACGATTCCATATGCATCAGCAGTTAGATCTATCATGTATGTCACGTTATGCACCCGACATGATATATCATATGTTTTAAGAGCAACATGCAGATATCAGTCCGATCCCAGTGAAAGTCACTGGATAGTAGTAAAGAACATTATTAAGTACTTGAAAATGACTAAAGAAATGTTCTTGGTCTATTGAAGTTTGGAAGACAAGCTTGTTGTAAACGGTTACACAGATGCAAGTTTTCAAACGTATATAGATGACCTTAGATCATAGTCTATATATGTGTTTACTTTGAATAGAGGCCCAGTGAACTGGAAAAGTTCAAAGCAAGAAATAGTGGCAGATTCTACAATAAAAACAGAGTATATTACATCGTCTAATGTAGCTAAGGAGGCAGTTTAAATAAAAACGTTCATATTTGAACTTGGTGTGGTTCCGAGTATAGCTAACCATATTTGTTTGTATTGTAACAATAACGGGGCGAGAGCATAGGACAAGGAACCAAGCTCGCACCACTGATCTAAACATATACTTAGACTTTTCATCTCATTCAAGAAATCATTGAGAGGAGAGACGTAAAGATTTGCAAAGTTCCTACATAACACAATGTTGCAGATCCTATGATGAAGGCGTTTCCACATGCGAAACATGATGGTCATGTTAGGTCATAAGATATTAGATACATGAATGATTGGCCCTAGTGCAAGTGGCATATGTAGGGGCATGTGCCCTAGGTCAATCTATAAACATTGTTTATCTCATAATTTTATTTAATAAAATAGAGGCTTTTGTTTGTTGTTTTATTATAAGTAATTGCATGTTTAATTTATGATAAGATCCATGGGTATTTGTTAAAATATCTTAAATGTCACTAGTTCGTCATTATACTAGGAATTATAATGAATTAAGACTAGTGTGAATCTTCATTAATGGTCATGTGATAATCATGTGTATAAGGATACGAATAGAGATCATGAGTAATTGGTAGGGAACAAGGTACCGGACCGACATGCTATGAGAACATCACATAAATTAAATCGTAAATGTTACTCATGATAGGTATATCATTTAGTCCTTCGACTTGAGATTACTATATACTTCAATATTAAGAGCATGGTAATATGACATAATCAAACGTTGTCTTTAATCGGTCGATTATAAAGTTTATGATTAGTTATCATGTGAATAATATGTCAAGCTATTTAATCAAGATAGAATTGTCCCTCTCATATAGAGAGAGATATCAGTGGATCCCTTGATATGTTAGAATGTTAAATGGCCAAGTCTAAGTGAAATAATATGATCAATGTCATTTGGATGTTTTCGATCTACCTAAAGATCAAGACTACTACGATTGAACATTGAGGGTGATTTTCCATGTCTTATGTTTAATCAAAAGATATCGCACGACAAAAAGGATATGATATATGTTATTCCTTAAGTCGTATCGATTTTTATATTCATGTTACTTAGGTAGTCATAATGTCTTGCTAGAGACCGCTTATGACTAGTGCACCAAAATTGTTTTGGTTCAGTACCAACGTTGCATGAACCTATTAGGTCGCACACAAAGAATGGTTTTCCGCAATTTTAATTGGTCCAGAGTAATGAATTTTATATTGTAAAATTCATGGCATAAAAGCCATTACAATTTGTTATACGATAACTTATTAATAGGGGCGCTCGTGAAATTCACTTGAATTGCCTAAATACAATAATTGTTTTACGAATAGGTTTTTTAAGAGAGTTTTTCTACACATATAAATAGATGTTGAACCCTAAAACCAAATTAGACTTTCGTTTTTGTCATTTTTGAGTTCTCTAGATTTTGGGAAAGAAAAAGAAATGTTTTATATCTCTCTTGGGGCTAGCACTCCAAATTATGGTCACCGTTAATGTGTGAATTTTTGATAAAGGACGTGTGCTTGAACATCTTAGAGATCGAACAATCAGAGAAGGAAATCACAAGTTAAGGTATGGTTTACTTTTGTAGATCTAGTTTAATGGAACTTATTTTCGATCATGTTGTGGTTTTTCAAAAATAGTTTTGAATTTTTTGCTATGTATAAACCCTAAAACTCAACCCATATGACGACCCAAACCTCGGTGGGCCTGGACCGCTCGGCCTAAACCATCGTCGAACCCCTCGGGATAACCCAGCGAGTCGGGTGATGATCTAGTAAGCTTTAACCTACAAAAAATATCCAAGACATTTTATAAAAGACAATTAAGGCTAATAGGTGCGGAAATAAAAGGCCTTTAAAGTCTAACATGTTATGGAATTATTATACAGGTTTCACAACCTACTAAAGCATAAACTAAAACAAGGTTATGTGGGTTTAAACATCTACGCATATGAAATCCTCTGTTTATTACATAAAACATTTTAAAAACTAAAATAGATAAATATAACTCAAACCAATGCACAGGCTAGAGATCTCATACGCTACGACCTTCTCTTTTCCTCTATTGAAAGCAGTAGCTGGGGTACCTGGGGTAAGTAGTGGGGTGAACAAATATTCAACGGGCTCAGTAAAACAGAATCATGTTTTACCCTCAATTATATAAGTAATATCTAGGGCAATAATAACTAACATGTAATAATAGATTTTAAGAAACCTATTATCATCTTGGGCAATAAACAAGTACATAAGCAAAATTACTATAAAATGCAAGATAGAATAAACACATCCCAACAATGATAATCCAATAAGTTTGCAATGACACATGAATGGCATAGAATCAAGAGAAGTGGAAACTAGATATTTCAATCATCGTAGACCCGAACAATTGCGTAACTCATCAAAGGACAACCCCGAACTGCTAGGAAGGACATCAGAGCCACGTTTATGCCCAAACACCAACATGACTCATCAAAGGGAAACTCTGAACTGTCATGAAGGACATCAAAGCAATTCCTATGAAATTTGAATAGTTAAACTAATCAAGATCCCATAACTACCATAGAAGAAGGCATCGGTGGCCACCGCCCCTCTAACACATGGTTTAAGCATGCATTCATCAATATCAGTATACCAGTTCCACAAGCATTCATTTTAAGTTAATTTAAACGATATAACAAGCAAGATCAATAAGAGTGTAGAGATAGATTCCAATGAATTATACAATTTGATACATGAGTTCTATCATAACTAATATCAAGGCATGATGGAGAATAAAGCAAACTCTACTTACCTCATAATGCTACTATCTAATCCAATCCTAGCTAGGAAGTTCCTATCTAATTCTCCTCGTGTCTACATTAGTATAAGTTCATGTATGTATTATTAATATGTTTTGTTTGAGGTAAGTTTATTCAATTCATATTAATATCTTTAAAACGATATAAATCCTTTTCGAGTCAATGTCACGCCTTGGCTGTGGCAACAAAAATTTTTTGGGTTAGTTACCACTGCCCCGACCCTTGTTCTGGTGATATATTTTGATAAAACTCGATAAATCTCAAAAAACCAAAAATGCCTGATTTAACTTTAGAAAAACCCTAGCGCCCTCCAAGCGCAACGGCTTTACCTACAAGGCACTGAGGCGAGATCGCTGGCTTCGAGTCGACAGAACCATGATTTTATCTCAGTGATTTACCAACGTCGTACGTTATATGCCATGGTGTTGGGGAATCGCTGGATCAACTTCTTTGAATTCCTAAGCAGCGTCGTGGCCAGTGCCTTACCACCAAATTTAAAATTATCCAATGACACACTCCAACCCCCAAGGGTTCAAATCCGATCAAAACAGTCATAAGAAACTCATTTGAAACCACAAAATCATTCCCATTCCATCAAAGAATGTATCTGAATACAATCCCACCATTAAAACAAATATTTTGCAAATCCTTTTGAATAAATCAAAGAATATGAGATAAACATGACCCAAGTCACAAATCAAGCCATAGGGGTTCATCTTCTTTCTTAAAACTCCAAATAAAACAATGATTCTATTCAAAACCTAGTATATGAATCAAATATAAGAAATTTAGAGAAGATGAGACAAGTTATTACCTTGCTTTGCAAGATCTTGATGAGAGTTCCCTCTCCTCCGCCAAATCAATTTAAAACAAATTAAACAATTAATGAATAAGAGTTGGGACAACCCTAATGTGAAAATCCTATAAAAATAGATTTCATGTATATGCATCAACTAGGAATCAATACAATACAATGATCAAGTCATCATATGCATGTATCTTGAGTCTTCCTGCCAATAATATCATAAAATATATCCAGAAACAACAAGTATAGTTCATATGTAGATCCAAAATATCAAAAAGAACCTACGGTAGTAGTAGAGAGGCGCCGACTCTGAGGGAAGCTCAGAGATAGTTGTCGATCACAGGCTCCTCGCCTTCTACTACTAGAGGGACCTGCAATTGTCACCAGTAATGGAGAAAATCCTAGTGATTAAATCTAGTAAAAACTCAACAATGTCTCAACATAATAAATGATAAGTCGATAAATCACGTGGGAAAAGAAAAAATGTAAAGTGCATGATAGACAAACTAGGACAATCAATGATAGATACCAAGTAACGCGTAAGCAAAAGATAGGGAGAGAGTAGTATATACACTCTACACAGGTAAACGTCCTTGTAAGTGCATAAGTTGGTACCATGGGCTAAAGTCTTACAAGCTAGACCAATTCATTCAACACCGCCAACTTTACCCAAGCCGCACTCCGAGAGAGTTTCAAAGGATACCATAGTGACCCTGGATGCCTGCTACTTATGGAACTTGAATACATATTGAGGAGCAACAGTGAACCTGGGTGCTCGCATTAAAAGGATTCATACTCGGGAGGAACTGCTGGTGCTACTCGGACGCTCAACTCGCAAGTGATCATAGTCAACTAGGTCTAACCACTCAAACACCTAAGCGACTTGATGGGGAATTAGAGTCCAACAATTTAAGCTTATCATTTCAAAAATAAACTAGGAAAGTGAAAGAAAAATAGTATTAATATTCTAACTGGTTTACTTACCTCAACAAACAATAATATCCAAGCTAAATGCGGCTCTCATACATCCGTACTATACTTGCGATACCCGACACTGACGCTCTAGGCCTTGGTACCTATTAGAGTTTTTTTGTTATATGTTAGAGGATATTTAAGTTTGAGTATCCTAGTTCATTATAATACAGTCCACTATTTGCCTCAATGTATTTTCTATTTAACTTAGACCTAATCTCGACTTCAATATGTCCTAAACAATTTTATATTAAATCCTCGAGGTCTCTAGTCACTTATTCTTACCATATACAAAGACTTGATGCGAAGGAATAACCTCGAGCGGCCTCTTTTATTCATTTTAAATGCTCATTTGACATTTAACTCGACCAAAATGCCCAAACTTGGTATTACTAGGTTGTAGACATTTTTCCTGTTATTTTTAAGTGTTATTGAATCATCAAAGTCCATTGGAAATGACTTCAAGTTGTTTTAATGCATTGGTTTGCAATACAATCCTTAAGGGACCTTAAAATAATTTCCAAAACTTGATTTTTATGCAATTTGAAATGCGGCTAAAACACTCATAGAAATTTCTTGAATTCTCAGTGTTGGTTCATTGAGGTCTATTAAGTTTAAACCAAGGTTTTAAGTGATGAAATCTCATTAATATGATCAAAAACCAAATTTGAGACTCTAAGTAAAACTTAAAGTCCTTATTTGTAAATATCGTTCTTTTATTCGAAGCATGACTTGAGAATTGAGTTAGACATACTAAAAAATCACAAAAAGCGATGGACGCCTTTACTATGATCCAACAACACGTTTTCAAAGTTTTGGTTCAATTCTGACATCATTCAGTGCCCGAAACACCTTAAGTCAAAAATCAGCTCATTAAGTAAGTAAATATTACCTATTTCGAAACCCATTTGAAAAACTATTCAAAACACCTCAGAATCATTTGAGACTCTTGGGGAACCTAAATTATAGTATTTTAGGATATTATGAAGATTTTGGTTATTTTTGGAATCGTGAAGACCCTCGAAAGATATCCCGACATCCAAACGCGTACAAAAGGAATTATCCCTACAAACAAGTACTGAATTTCAGTCAGTTTTTGATAAAAAAAAAAAAGACGACTTAATTTTTTAGAAATACTGAAATTAAATTGTTTTTCTTTGTATTAGCTTTTCGAAATGGTAAAGTATGCTCAAATCCGATTAAAATTGAGAGAGTTGTGCTTAAATTACCAAAATAACTCACTTTGAGAGAGTTTCAGACTAGTAGTATAAAAAAAATTCATAACTCTAAAACCACACATACAAAAAATGTGATTTTTGGTGAGCAACTTGTCCAAATATCCAAGAATGACACATAAAAATTTATCTAATTCAGAGAATAAATGAAGGATTTACGCTATCTATAATTTCAGCTATAATTTTAGCATTTCATCAAACATGTACTATTCATGAATAACGAAATTCACAATACATGGTTCAAACCCCTTGATTAATGTCCAACATTAAAACCAAATATAAGACATCATTGAACATCAATATATGAGTAAGAACTCAAAGAGTAAATGTGACGACCCCTTCTTAAATCAGGGTACCGCCCGACCTAATCTCGTCATTAAACCCTTAACCTCTACCATGTAGGACTTAACAACGTATTAGTAAGCCTTTTTAATACACTTACCACATTAGTTATTTTTCTAATAAACCTTACACCATTCCTAAACTTAATAGTATTTCAGAGGAAATTAAAATTTTACACAATTTAAAGATTTTTCAGTGGAAGTTTTAACAAATTAGTGGAAGCCATTCATATAAAACCCTAGTATATAGAAAACTAGGAAACAAAGATGAGATGCATCCATATAACAAATGGCGATAACTACATATCAACACGTGTCTAGTCAGGTAATTATCTCTCAACCCATAGTATACATCCCCAAGAGTATATAAAGACATATATAAAAGTCATACAACAAAATCAAACGTGGCAGCACTCCACTTGGTCAGAGGTAGTCGCTAATCTTCTCATTGCCTGGTCTGCTACTTGATGGATCTGCACCCACCATCATAAGAAGAATAGTGAGTACAGGAAAGTAGAAAGTAATACTAAAAGACATTTGTTCGCATTTCCAAATATATAACAAGTATATGAAAGCAGAATAATAGCAACTATTCTGAAAGAAATCATGCTATAAAATACTTCTGTTAAGTAAAATGAAACTGACGCTCGGCTAAGTAGTAATGATCTAGGACTGATCAGCCGTGAGTTACGTCACATCAACGTTTTTCTACTATTGAGGGCATAATCAATTCTTTTAATATGCCTTCACATCATTATAAATGCCCTTCCCATATATAAATACTCACAAGTGCCCCTCACATGTGATGTATACTTGCCAACAACCCCAGGTCCCATACCCGTATGCTAAACAAGCTAGTGGCAAGATCCTGACAACCCCTGAAGTCTAATGACCACATGTGACGTGCACATCTCTATCATATGATGGTCCTAAATAAGAACTATTTTTATAGCACAATAAATAACATGGTTTAGGAATCCAATAAATGTAATTGCATATCTAATGCACAAAGGAAAATAGACTACAGTACTATCACACACCTATGTAATAGCATGCCATTTCATTGAACTAGATATCTCCACAATCAAGAATGACATAGCACGTGGTTTAGAGTCAATGAAACCATTTAATCAAAAACCAATGCCATTATAGTAAACTCATAAAATGAGAATAAACAAGTCATGGCATGTAGAGTACAAAGAACAATTCAGTTCAAATAACTGAAAATGAATAACAAAACAGGAATGAAATGTAAATAAATATCTCAATCATTTTACTTCTGATCCATGCAAATTTCCTAGCTAATCTGACCTCTTGACACAAACACTTATCTGGACCCTCCAGACTCTTCCCTAAGCTTCTAGTATCATTTCATATGTTTTAGAGTATGTTTAGGCCTTTAGTTAGGGTATTAGAGTTGTTTAGAATGTTTAAGTTGAAATTAGGAAATTGTTGTTCTATGCTTTCAAAGCACCAAGTGCGCTGGGTCATTAGCGTGCTAGTCAAATCTGATTAGCGCGCTATACACAGGTAGCGCACAAGCTAGCACGTCTAGCGAGCTATGTGCAGGAAAACCCTAAACTCTGTACTTTAAATTTTATGCTTTCTCCTTACATGGCCATTTCCAACACCGTAGGCTCTCTTTTCTAACCTACAAGAGACCCAAGACACCTACCAACAACATAATAACATACCACTCTCATTTATATCATGAATTCATCAAATTAAACTAAATGACTAGTGTAAGTATAATTACCAAGTCAATAAACACCTAGCTTAATCAACTCCTTCTCCGAATCAATTAACCTTCCACCACTTTTGATGATCGCCTCTTATTCTTCTTCTCCAACTTACTTAACTCCTAAGTTTCTGAAATGAGAATGAAATGGTTCCATGAGTTGATCAATTAAATCTTATATACATATTGATAAGATTGATTATTAGTCATTGATCTTTATGTACATATGTATCCCGAGACTAATCTAATGTCTTACATATTGACACAATTTCACTAACTTCCTCTAACGAGCACTAATTGAAAACTCAATTGGTCTCTTGATGTGTCAATACGTATCTCGAGAAGTATCAATGACTAATGTTTTAATTTCCTAACTTTGGTTTCATTTAATATAAAATCAACTATAGCCACATTAATACTACTATTTAAGCTACACTAACCTTAAATCAAATTACCACCTTACTCTTTATCCCGGTCCCGCGTCAGTACGCATTAAGAGGCATGTCCTTGCTCACGTCTCAACATCTAAATACAAGTAGGAGTGACTTAATAGCCTACACATACACAATACACTATGCATTAATCACAACAAATCTAATACATACCTCAGCCACATTGCCTTGATTAGTACACGTATCTCGATGTAGGTCCCATGTCACATGTCAATGATCAAGATTAAGTAATTAAACAAGGATTAGGAATTAGGGTTGTGACAAATCTTCCCAACTAAAGAGAATCTCGTCCTTGAAATTAAACTTAAATTAATCTTATACCTATCTCGAAAAGGTACGAAAACCTATCTTTCATATATTTTTCCCACTCCCCTGTGAGTTCCGAGTCACCAAAGAATTGACACTTGATTAACGCCTTTAGGATAGACATGCCTCTCAACTATTGTACTTTCTGGTCTAGGATATGTATTGGCTTCTCCTTATAAGACACATCCTCGCTCAAATCAATCTAACTCAAATCAACCATCTGTTGTACATTTGCCTTCGACTTAGCCAGTCGAAGTATAGAAATTTGAAAGACTGGATGAATCCCGACATCTGTGGAGGTAACTCGAGCTCATATGCAACCTTTCCAACCCGTCACTTAATTTTGAAACGTACAATGTATTTCAGTGCAAACTAGCCTTTCAAACCAAATCTATGAAAACCCTTCTGAGGAGAAACCTTCAAATACACAAAGGTTCCCTCGATATATGTTTGATCGATGTGATTCATGTCTACATAGTTCTTTTGACTCTCATAGGCTCTTTTAAGCCTCTGATGAATCTATCGTACCTTCTCTGTGTGATCAACAACAATCTCAAGCCCCACTAGCTCTCGGTCATCTGGCTCAGCCAAAGAAGATGGTGAGCGACATGATGTACCATATAAAGCCTCAAATGGCGTCGTCTCAATGATAGCCTGATAACTGTTGTATGCAAACTCACTTAACGGTAGGCACTCCTCCCAATATTCAACAAACTGAAGTACATAAGCCCTGAGCATATCCTTGAGATCCTAAATCAACTTCTTGGTCTATCCATCAGTCTGAGGGTGAAAGGTTGAACTAAACTGTAGGTGAGTATCATAATGCTCCTGCATACTTTGCCACATCCTAGATGTATACATAGCATCTCTGTCTGACGTAATAGTCAATGGTACCCTATGCAGTCTGATAATCTCCCTCTAGAATAATATGCTCAACTAGTCAAATGTGTAGTGAGCTGCAACTGGTAAGAAATGGATATATTTCTTCAATCCGTCCATAATTACCCAAATGGAATCATGTCGACATGCAGTCCTCGGTAATCCCCTTGCGAAATCTATGGAAATGTCTTCCCACTTCCATTGTGGAATGGGAAGCGGCTGCAACAATCCTCCAGGTCTACGATGCTCATCCTTCACTTACTGGCAAACCCCACATTTCTTGATAAACTTTGATATGTCCGCCTTCATCCCAAGTCACCAAAAATGCCTCCTCATGTCATGGTACATTTTGGTCCTTCTTGAATGAATAGTAAATCAGGAACTGTGTGAATCCTAAAAAATCTCATCTTTCAGCTCTGCCACTAATAATATCCACAATCAGCTTCTGAATCTCAAACACTGATCAGTCGTATTCGTCCAATCAGTACAATCTATGGGCTAACTCACTGAACCTCGGTATAAAATATCGGTTCTCTAACCTTTTGACATTCTCTGTGTATACACTATCTGAAGCCTCATCTATGCACAAATCATCACCTGAGTATCTGTAGGAATATCTTACTGACTCATCATCGCTGCTACCTCGAGTAATCTATACTCATGTGTCATATGACATCTAACAATCTCGGCATCATTGGTATGTATCTTACTTAGTGCATCAGCAAGTAAATTTGCTTTTCCTGGAAGATACTCTAGAGAAAATTCGTTGTCTTTCAGTACAACTAGTAACACATGCACCACCACCAGCCTCCGTACATGACACTTATGTAGACTTTTTTTATCTTCTCCCTCTAGGAGGCATTACCAGCACCACCAGCAAGAGTAGCAGGGTAGAGGTCGAGGTAGAGGCCGAGATTCTAGATGGGAATAGAGGCAGGCATCGGGATAGGTTCAGGATGATCAAGGACAGAGACAGAAGTTTGGTCAGTGTGGAACCATTACAAGTTGGAGATGTAGTCAGGTAGAACACATCTCTCAAGAATGCACATAGCCAGCGACAACTTATCCACAATAGGGCAGAGTGGGAGCCCACGTGGCAGTACAGCCACATTCCAGGTTGACACAAGATCTTATTGAGGGTACGATTTCCATTTCTGGTAGAGATACTTATGTATTATTTGATTCTGGTTTTATTATTTCAATTATTGCTGGCTACATGGTAGACATCCTAAGGTCGACGCCTGTTAGGCTTAGCATACATTTGATTTTAAGTACCACAGTTAGGGATAGGGTTTACCCTAATAGTTTTATTGAGGGATGTCCAATTGAGAAAGGTGGGGTAGAGTTACTTGCCGACTTTAGAGTTCTCGAGTGTTTAGAGTTCGACACGATTTTAGGGATGGACTGGTTATTAGCATACCACGTTCATATCGATTGTTTAGGTAAGACAGTGATATTTGAGATCCCAGGACGTCCAATCTTCATCTATAGAGGCAGTTTAGTTAGGACGGTAGGTACGAGAGATCAACCTGTGACTAGTGAGGAGATGAAGGCATTGATTTCACTATACACAGTACCAGAGAGTCGGGGACCTAAGCTCGCGGATATACCGGTTGTTAGAGAGTTTCTATATGTGTTTTCGGAAGATTTACCTGGTCTACCGCCGCCGCGAGAGGTTGATTTTATTATTGAGTTAGTACTAGGCACCAGACTGATTTATATACCACCGTACCGCATGTCACCACGAGAGTTAGAGGAGTTGAAATATCAACTTCAAGACTTGGGACAAAAGGGATTCATCACACCTTCTATGTCGCCATAGGGAGCACCCATCCTTTTTGCGAAGAAGAAGGATGGTATTTTGAGACTTTGTATCGACTATAGACAGTTGAACAAAGTCACAATCAAGAATAAGTATCCACTGCCGAGGATTGATGATTTATTTGATCAGCTGAGATGAGCTCAATTTTTCTCCAAAAAAAACCTGCGATCAGGGTATCATTTGCTTAGGATCAGGGATGAGGATAGGTTCAAGATAACTTTTAGCACGACATATGGACATTTTCAGTACACGATCATGCCATTTGGGCTGACTAATACTCTCGTAGTGTTTATGGATTTGATCCATCGAGTTTTCATAATGTTTCTTGACCGATTCATGATAGTCTTCATCGATGATATACTGATATATTCGATGACTAGAGAGGATCACGAGCAGCAGATAGAGAGACGTTGCATACTTTGAGGGAGCATACACTTTATGCCAAGTTAAGCAAATGTGAATTTTGGTTTTCAGAGGTCAAGTTTCTGGGGCATGTTTTTTGAGCAGTAGGGATAGCAGTGAACCCGGCAAAGATTCAGGTAATTATAGATTGGCCAGCACTAACTTCAGTGACTGAAATCAGGAGTTTTCTAGGTTTGACAGGGTATTATCGTCGGTTTGTGAAGGATTTCTCAAAAATTGCTTCACCAATTACTAAGTTGACCTAAAAAGATGTTAAATTTGAGTGGTCTGAGGAATGCGATGAGGCATTCACTCAGTTGAAGAGATTGTTGACTATTGCGCCAGTGTTAGTTTTGCCAGAGGCTGGACAGGGATTTGTAGTGTACACTGATGCTTCTCATATGGGTATGGGTTGCATGTTGATGCAGGGTACTAGTATAGTAGCTTAAGTCTCTAAACAATTGAACGTACATGAGAAGAATTTTTTGACACACGATTTGAAGTTGGCAGCAGTTGTGTTTACATTGCAGATATGGAAACATTATATGTATGGACTGAAATTCACACTCTTTACTGATCATAAGAGTCTGAAGTATCACTTCACACAGAAGGAGCAACGCAGGTGGTTGGAGTTTTTGAAGGATTACGACTTTTCTGTGGCGTATCATCCAGGAAAAGACAACGTAGTCGCAAATGTGTTGAGTAGGATACCGGTTAGAGATATTGAGGTTCCTACAGGTACTCCGATTGAGATTTACGCATAGATGAGAGTACAAATCATGCCTACACAGAGAGTGTCAAAGGGTTAGGGGATCGATAGGTTATACTCGAGGTTTAATGAGTTGGCATAGAATACTGACTGTGTTGACTGGACGAAGATGGTTGATCAGTGTCTAAGATTCAAAGACAGACTGTGGATACCATCGGTGCCAGAGCTAAGAGATTAGATTCTTTAGGAGTCACACCATTCCTGATTCATCGTTCATCCAGGCAGGACCAAATATACCATGACATGAAGAGGAATTTTTGGTGGTCTGGGATGAAGGTGGATTTGTCTAAGTTCATCAGGAACTTTGGGATTTGTCTGCAAGTGAAGGCTGAACATCGCAGACCTGGAGGATTGTTACAACCTCTTCCCATTCCACGATGGAAGTGGGAGGACATCTCTATGGATTTTATGAGAGGATTGGCAATGACCGTTAGGATACATGATTCCATTTGGGTTATCATTGGCAGACTTACGAAGTCTACTCATTTTCTACCACTAGCCGCGCATTACACGTTAGATCAGTGAGTATACTGTTCGAGCGAGAAATTATCAAGTTGCACGGAGTACCATTGACTATTACGTTTAATCGAGATGTTATGTATACGTCCAGGATGTGGTGGAGTATGCAGGAGTAGTATGGTACGCGCCTACAGTTCAGCATGACTTTTCATCTTCAGACTGACGAGCAGACTGAGAAATCGGTTCAGGTTCTCGAGGATATGTTGCGGGCTTGTGTTTTAGAGTTTGGCGGATCGTATGAGGAGTACCTGCCATTGTGTGAGTTTTCTTACAACAACATTTATCAGGCCAGTATTGAGATGGCACCTTTTGAGGCTTAGTATGGTACACCCTATCGCTCGCCATCATGTTGGGCTGAGCCAAAGGACCCAGAGATTATGGGCCTGAGATTGTTGTTGACCACACGGAGAAGGTCAAACTGATCCGTCAGAGACTCAAGGGAGCCCACGATAGACAACGAAAGTGTGCAGATAGATATCGCGGTGATCTCATGTACACCGAGGGAGTCTTTGTATATTTAAAGGTTTCCCCTCAGAAGGGTCTTCAGAGATTTGGAGTGAAAGGTAAACTTGCACCAAGGTTTATCGGGCCTTTCATGATTAAGAAATGAGTTGGGAAAGTTGCATATGAGCTTGAGTTACCTCCACGAATGTCAGGGATTCATCTAGTCTTTCATGTTTCCATGCTTCGATTAGCTGAGTCGAGAGCAGGTGATCGACCGACTGTAGATTTGAGTCAAATAGACTTGAGTAATGATATTACATATGAGGAGTAGCCTATTTAGAACATGGATTGAAGGGTACAGCAGTTGAGGAACAAGTATATCCCAAAATTTCTTGTCCAGTGGTAGTTCCATGATGATATGAAACTCATTTGGGAGTGGGAAGACTATATAATGGATAGATTTCTGCACCTCTTCGAGTCAGGTATTAAGGTAACCTAAATTCTAATTTTGAGGACAATATTTTCATTAGTTGGGAAGAATTGTCACAGCCAGAATTTCTAATCTCTTTTATTATCTGTAATCAGGATCACCGACCAGTGATGTGGGACCCATACCATGATATGTGCATTGACCGAGGCTAAAGGGCCGAGGTATATGTTAGATTTTTTGTTGTGTGTGCCTAGGGTTTTGTATACGTATAGATTACTAAATCATCTCTACCCGAGTATAGGCGTCGAGACGTGAGTGGAAACGTGCCTCAAGTTGCGTACCGACGTGGGATCGGGGTAAAGATTTATGCGGTAAGATTTTATTAAGCTTAGTATGGTTTAAATAGTGGCTTTAATGTGGTTATGATTGATATAGAATTAATGTAGCATAAATTTAGTGTTTTAAAACAATAGCCACGTGATTTGCATCGAGACACGTATTGGTACATCTAGAGGCAACTTGAGTTAACTTTAGTGTTACTTAGAATAAGTTAGTGGAGGTTAGTGGGACATGTGTTCTAATGTGTGCCATTAGATAGGTCTCGAGATATGTGTGTGCAAAAAGATGTGTGGTTATAAATCAATCAAATCTATTCATATATGTAGCAATGAATTAACACATGCAAACCAGGTTTTCTCATTTTTATCAACTTAGCAAACAAGAAAGAACATGCTGGAGTGATTTAGGAAGAAGAAAAGTAGGAGAAATCAAAACCTTTGGCGAAGAAGATCAAGTTGGGTGGTGTGTTCATCGACTAGGTAATTACATACACTAGTTTATTTAGTTTAATTTGATGAATTGATGAATTTAATGTTATACATGACTGTTTTATGTTGTTGATGATGTCTTGGGGTTTTGGGAGTATGTATGGAGATCCCCAAGGCCTTGGTGAAGTCTACGTATGGTGTAAACTCAAAATTCTGGTTGCAGAATTTTAGGTTTTCTTGCACATAGGGCGCTAGGTGAAATAATAAGTGCACTAATCTTTGTTAGCGCGCTAGAGACGGTAGTTAGCGCGCTAATGAGGTCATTAATGCACTAATCCACTTTATTAGCGCGTTAATTACCATGACAGCACAAAAATTAGCAATTTTCCAAAATTTTCAAAACACTATAACTGAGCCTAAAACCTTAAGTAAATGCCTAAAAACATCCAAAAACATATTATAGGTCATAAGGAACCTAAGAAAGTTAAGGGAGTATGAATACGAGATTTGAGGTGTCGAGAGACTGGTAAAGCTAAGACTTTACATTGCTTGATATGAGTATACCCATTGATTGTTTGTTTACATTTCATTTCATGTTTTAACTTGTCCATTATAGTCTATATTGACTATGTCTAGCTTTGTACTCTCATATCATGAACTTGTTTGTTATTCCTCACTAGATGAGATTGGTTTCCATGATATTTTGATAACTTGAATTATTTTGAATCAATTCATGTGCTATATATCATTTCTTGTTGTTTTACAGTAATGTAGTATAAATAGCATGCTATTAAAGATTTCTGAGTTTATGAATGGCTTTATGTACTTGTACACTTTGGAAAAGTTTGTGCTTTGTAGCATAACCAAATCCTTTAATGAGTCATTTTCTTGACATTATAAAGTAGTTATAGAATTTAGAGTCCATTGCACTATGAGTAGATCAGCACACTGGGTTAGAGTCCATGAGGATGTTGGTGCTCGCCACTAGGATGAGGCACATGAGGTTAGAGTCCCTGGGGTTGCTGATGATATACGGGGTTAGAGTCCCCGATGATACCGAGGTTAGAGTCCCTAATGCCACTGGGGTTAGAGTCCCTAGTGAGGTAGATTTTGTGAGACATGTACATTATTTAGTGGTTAATGGCTTCACTGACGTAGGTCACAGCCGACCGGATCTAGATCATAACTATTTAACCTTGTGTCAGTTTCACTTATTTAACTATGGTATTTCTTAGCATGAGTGTGGTACTTGTCTTTCTTTATTTAACTTATGCTTTTATATAACATCTAGTTTGATTTGGAAATGTAAACGAATTTATCAACGGGGATTACTGTTACTTTTTGTACTCACCGTCCTTTTTATGACGATGGGTGCAGAGACATCGACGAGCAGGCCGAGCAAGGAGAAGATTGGCGACTACCTCTGAGCCAGCGGCGTACCTGTGCATCGATATTTTGTAGGTTTTGGTATTCTATGTATTATATACTTATGTTTTTATGTGTTTTGGGGTTGTATATTGGGATGAGTGTTTAGCTCCCTAACTTATAATAATCATCACACTATTTATATTTGCCACTTTGTTATTTATGAATGTTATCATGGTTTCCTGGTTTCCACACCTGTAAGATTTATAATAATTGCTTCAGTCTAATTTATTAAGCCTTCCGCTAAATTTTATAATTGTTAATAAGTTTTAATTGACTCTGATTTTTAAATGTAAAATGATATGTGTTTTACTTATTCTGAACATGAGTTGGAGTAGATTTGGACAGAAAAGCTGTCTAATACATGATTAAGTCCTGTGGGGTTAGGATGTGAGCTTAATTACGGGATTAGGCTGGGTGGTGCCCTAGATTATGGAAGGGGCCGTCATAGTGAGATCGCTGAGAAAACCAAAAATATTATCCAGTGATTTACTAGTGTCGTACAGCCTGTAAGCAAATACTTGGCACAGTGTTGGACACAAAAACAGAATTCTAACACCTAAACTGAAATCCGACTTCTCCAGCGACACACGCTTATCCCCAAGGCTCTAAACCCAATCAAAACATCGATAAACCAATCGTTTGAAGTCACAAAGCATTTAACCATCACTTTAAAGATTTAAATCAAATCCTCGATTAAAAGCATAGCTTTAACTAACACTTTTGAATCAAACAAAGATACAAGATTTGAATCTGAAATCAATATTTTAAATTTAGTGAAGAAATGACAGAGATGAGTCAAATCCAAAACCCAAACACCGTGATTCATCCCCTATCATGAAAACCAAATCGAAGAATGGAAGATTATAGAAGAAAGATGAATGATTTACCTAGCATTGTGTACACTTGATGTGAGTTTCCTCTCCTTCACTAAATCCACCAATAAACCTTCCCAGGGTTCTCTTCTCAAATTTTCCCAAAGCTTATTCCCATAAAAGTGGCTAGAAATCTTTAAGTGGTTTATATAGCTTGTCAGAGAAGTTATAGTTTGGTGGTCTAAGTCCAACCCTTCATCTCATCAAGATGAGCTTAAGTGCTAGGATGATCCTAGAGCTCACATTAATTCCATCTTTTATGTCTTTTACGTAAATGCTCTCATGTATATTTACAATCCTTGCCATTATTGTTTATTTACATCATTTAATAATTTCCTTTTCTTTCACATAGGCTAATTCCACACCAAAGTAAACTAGGTATCATATAATACACGCATTTAGTCACACCAATACACAAATACAATGCATATCTATTAATTTATTTTTATGTTGGGACTTTACTATAGATTTGGAAAAATTAGGGGCGTTATAGTATATATGTAAATTTGTGTATTTGATTGTGTAATTGTTTGTCGATTTGTTGAATGATGTTGATCTACTATTTATAGTATAGTAGTAATTATGAAATGTTATAATCTCATTCTTTTGTACACATTATTGGTAAAATTTTGATATTATACAAATATCTTTCCAATTAAACTAACATTTATAGCTTTTTAATTGTTTTGGCAGATTTTACTATAGGTTATCGTCTTTTTTACTATTTACTATTTTTTAAAACAAAAGTTTTAAAAATTTACTTTTAAAATATCAGCTACAGCTCAAAGCTGTCACTAATTTGTCGCAAGGCATCCGTAGTGACTGGACACCAGTCAGCAACAGACTTGCGACAGACAGTTGTTGTTTGTCGCAAGGCGTGTCACGTCTGTGCTGACTGTTTGTTGTTGTTCAGCAATAGGCATCTGTCACAATTCTATCGCTGAACAGCAACTGCATATAAAATTTGTTGCTAACCTACACCAGCGACAAAGACTTCAGCAACAAACTATATCTGTCGGTGATTTGTTGCAGAGTCCTTTAGCAATAAGCGACATACTAGTATGTTGTTGAATTGGTACTTTCTTGTAATGATTGATGCTTAATAGAATGATCGATATCTCTCAAAACATCTTTAAAAATATTTTACATGAAGTAAAAGTCAATCATACTTAAAAAAAAAATCGAAGTAAAATGTAATAACATACACAAAAATGCAAATTAGAAGTTACAATGTCACTAATAAAGAGAGAATAAGTTGAAAGATCTACTTATACAAGTAGAAAAATAAAATCTAATTTTAAAATACATGAATAATTTGCTAATTAAGCTACATTTTATTACTTAATAACTAATAATTCTTTAATTATGAAATATATATTAAGAAAGTGGAGCCCTGAAGGAGGTGGGGGCCCGAGGCGGTCGCCTTACTTGCCCCCTTCAGGGCCAACCCTGCTACAAATGCAAGTTAATTTTTCATGAATCAAATAAATGCTCCAACTCAAAGTTATCAATACATATTTAAAGTAGCTAGAAGAAACTCAAAGAGCAAGATGAAAATATTCTTACAAAAAAAAACAAAAAAACAAAATTAGAACTACATTTATTTTTTATCCAAATATGGTCTACATAATTTTATAAATTATACATTCTTGGAAATATGGACTCCTATAAGATATTCTACTATGATCTTTCTCAGTGTATCAAAAACATTATGGATATATATATATATATCTCGGTGGATGTTAGATCACTTTCTTTGCAACAAAATCAGTCGATTAATTTGCTTTCTTCATATGCCTTAATCAAATATGTCTGCCACTTTTCCTTGATCTTGGTGTGCTTGTCTTGAGGCATTTATAGAGCACTTGATGTAAATCGGAGGTCTATCATCAATACAACTCAAATCTCTCTGTATCAAGAAATAGAATAAATTATCTTAAAAATAATCTCAATATCTATGTTGAATTTGGCATTTTAGAAGAGGAGGATCAAGCCACCAACATCTTCGTGAGCTCTCGATCCATAAAAATTTGGCTTAGACATAAAAATTAGTTACTCACTTCGATACCAAAAGCAAGTTATGAAACATGTCATGCTACTTAAGATAAAAAGGGTTTCAAAACACTATAGATTCAGAAAGATATGTTCATGCTTCTCAAACATTTAAGTGATGAATAACAACTTAAGGGATCCTGATGAAACATGTTTGATTCACGATGTTTAAAAACATTTTATTACACAAACATTATCCGCTATCTCTATGTAAGTTCATCAGAGGAAATCTTATCAATCACAAATTAATTTGTAAAATATTCTACTTCATGACCTTTGCCTACTCATAATGCCTAAATTAATATAAGTAAATTTAATTCACTTAAGAAACTAACACAAGAGTGAAACCGATAGACTTGATGCCTAAACCAAAAGTTTTATCCTTAAGTTTTTATTGAGGACCAAATGCACACGTTTCAAATTGCATTGATGTTTCAAAGATTTTGAACCTACTCTAATGTATGGCATTACATAACTAAAATTTTAGGTTCAAGATATATGTTGATAACTAAATAACTAACTAATACAATCGATTATGAGACTTGCAGATACATCGCTAAGATTTGAAAATTAAAGTGAAAAGAAACATATTTTTTCAAAACTACACCAATAAAAATATTTTATAGTAATGTATTTAAAAAAAGAAAATGCAAGTGAAGGAAAAGAATGGAGACCTAATTAAGATGTTAAAACAATGTGTCAATGTCCTAAAAATAGATTGGAAATAAAGCATGAAGATATTGTAAGGATTATTTTAACATAAAAAATATAGATCAGTTAGAGAATTACCTACATAAGCTTTTAGTCTCTTAGAACCACCAAGATCTTATCGCCCTCATGAGCCTCAAACATTCGACATATTGTTTGATGGTACGAGTGCCCTTTTATAGGCTTGAGAGAGAACCTTTAGACTTCCCGCATTAATACAAATCTCCATCAAATTGCTTGCATAAAGGGAGCTTAATGGACATAATGTTGATATAAAACATACGTTACATATTCAGGTATTTATGTAAACATAAAATAAAATTATGAGAACCATAATGGTCTAATATTTTTCACTTTTCTCATATTTCAATAATGTGGGTCACATATAGCTTAATGGTTCTCCTACTTAATTAGCCCATATTATGACCAAACATTACATAATTTGTATACTAGCGCGCATATATGTTTGGCATCATTAAATCATTATAAAATAAATTAGCAATATGAGTCCTTCATCATTCTTTATTATCATTAGCAGAACCAATATGCATTAACATGTTAATCATAAATTATTAAAAAATGATTTATCTTTGGGTTAAACCAATTTCTAATAATTACCATAAAATCATAAGAAAATGTAACATATATGAAAATTTTCATGATTTAATGTTCAAACTATTTAGTTGGATCACTTTATGATTAACGCAATTTCATTATATAAACAACAAATTATAATCACAATATCAACAATAATGCATTTTGTGCAAGTAAATAATATGTTTTCGTTTTCTTAATTAATAATTAGAGAAACATAATATAATTAAAAAAAGTAACGAGTATAGAAACTTAAGCCCCTAATTTATAAAATCAATCCGACAAATGCTTATAAGAAGTATGTAAATAGACTTGGAAATTTAATTAGATTAAGATAAGTGCATATTTATGCATTGAAATAATGATGATTAATGAGTTGGAAATAGTTACTGAAAGGCATATTCTCCCCTTTAAAACATTATGAGGATTTATTTATTTATCATAATGTAAAAAAAATCAAGTTATCATTCATTTATTTAATTTTTATTAGGAAAACTAATTGTTCATTTTCTTCTTCCTTGAGAAATTACGAATTATGAATAAAATAAAGTAAGTTACCTCACACTGCCTCACAGACAAGTCTCATTATCACATTAGTTATTATCAAAGTTATGGAGGTTATTTTTCAGCAATATAATTTATGTTGGACAATAAGAGTGAAATATTTGTTGTGATGATTATAAATACTACTAACTTTGTTTTCAAATTAAATATGATAAATAGAAATATTTCAATAGATAACAATTAGTAATTAATGCATTTATTTACTTTAATAAAATATTAATAGTGTTTTATTGACTATAAAGCTAAGAAGTCGAAGAGATAACTTCTAAACTTCTTTTAAGAAGATTAGTTGATCAAAAAAAAAATTATGGTGTTTTAATTTACGGCGCGGCTATGTGCACCCACAATTTACTAAAGGCAAACTACTAAATTTTTTGCTCTCCACTCCTAAAATGCCCTCAATCAAAATGATAATTTTACCCCCCAAATCCCAAAATGACTTACATGCCCTCATCTTCTTCTCATCTTGTGCACCCCACACAAACTGCCACCCTTTGACTCCGACGAACACCTCCGACCACCGGCGATCCGAAGTTGCGCTTTCAGAGGCCACAAACATCATAAGAGTCGATTTCTTCACTGTTCTTATTCATAAATGTTGAATTTGTTGTTTTCTTATGCACTTTATAGGGTTTGAACAAAATTTTTTGTTTTGCTAGGGCATTGTTGGTTTGGGTTGTTTGGTGGCTTTTTACCTAAGAAAATGGAGAAAGGCCGTGTGGGAGTTATGAACGTGCAAGATGGAGAGGTATTGCTTGAGTTTTGTGGCATTTCTTGTTGTTTCGTATTCATGTTGGTGCCCACATTCCGCTATTTGTTCGGCCTCGCAGGGCCGAACAAAAAGCTTTAGCTCAGTCTTGAGAGACCGACATAAGAGTTATTGTTCGGTCACAGGTGACCGAACAGTATCATTTCGATCGGTTACAAGTGACCGAACAGTAAGTCTTCAATCGGTAGTTATTGACTGAATGAACTATTTTGAGTTTGTTTTTTTTAATTTTTTGTGGTTCTTGATTAAGGGTTAATGGTTTGATTTACCATTTTGTAGAGAGATTTGTGTTATGCTTCTTATGTTGACTACACTATGTACTTCACTCCGGACGCTCCCTTTATAAGTAGGGAGGAGGCAGTAAAATGGGTTCAAAGTCGAGGATCTAGTAAAGGGTTCATGATTTTCATGAAGAGCTCCGATGCAGGGGGTGATGGCCATCGTCGGGGAAAGGTAAAGATGGCGTATGAGAGGTCTGGTTTGTAAAGGGGTGGCGCCCAATGAGTTAGGCGAATGAAAGCTAGTAAATATGTGGTTAAGGAAAAAATTGTGATGGGTGATAAAGAGGAGATCTTGAAGGGGACATCTAGGGGAAATGTGGCACCAAAAATGTGATTGTCCATTTGAAATAAATATCGAGGAACATGCAGATCTTGAAACCACACCCAAGAGGGAGGTGAATTGGGTGTATCGAGAAGTAATCACCTTTTAAAAATATTTCGATATATAACAATGATATATGCTCATGCAAACCCAAATATGACTGCAATGCGAAGGTGAAGGGGGTAGAAGAGATGGAGATAGAGACACGATATTTATAGTGGTTCGATCCAACCGATCTACATCCACTACCTAACATCCCCGGTTAGGATTTCCAAATCCCCACTTAAATTATGACTAAGTGTCACAACCTAAGAATACAAGCTTAGAATGCCAAATTTACAAATTAGGACTTCCCCACCTAGCCGCAACTAGGATTTGTGCCTAGCCTCAACTAGGTCTTCCCTTCGACTTAGATCTCACTAAATCTTACAGCAAAGTTTGTCAATACAAATAAAGATTTGCTTTACAAAGCAAGATGGTAATAAGCTCAACTCTTACAAGCCTTCCTAGAGATGAAACACTCAAATGCATGCAAGAGTGAACTCGATATGTATTTGTAAACTTTAATGTATGCTTAAATCTTAGTCGAGAAACCGACGAAAAAGATATCGATTAAGCACGCTCGGTTTCAAATCAAATGAACAAGTGGTTTTGTCTAAAAATCAAGATTAAGCACAACAACTTGTTCAAATAAGACCTAGGTTTTGTAAAAACAAGTTTAAGCACAAAAAACCCTAAGCTTGTATGTATGAGAACACACCAAAAGATTTCCAACCAAATACTATATTCAAAAACTATAGATTAAGCACAAATAGAGTATGAAATCAAGAAATCTTACAACCCCAAGAGTATAATCCGAAATTGGGTTTGGAGTGTGAGTTGTAAGCTTGTGAATACTTCTTTGATGTCTCCAAACAAGTAGTGTTCTTGGTGTTCTCTTATTGTTCTTGTTGTTTTGATTTTGCTCTCATGTGTTTTATGGAGGCTTGTGACCGTTTTAAACTATCAAGGGTCGAGATTACCCCTAAGATTCAAATTAAAGGTGGAGATTCAAACTGCCAGAATTTTTGTCAGATGACAGGTAGCTCGCTATGCTTTTTGTGTAGCGCGCTATGTACATGTGTAGCGTGCTATGCAGACTATGTAGCGCGCTATGAGTTGCAAGGGCCTGAAAATAATTTCATTTGCATTTGGTTCAAGTAACTCCCAACCTACATGCATCTCTCCTTAACCTTTGAAAACACTTCATACAAGTTTAATAAAGTTTATTGCACATGTTTGGACAACTCAGAGGATTTCACAAACTTCGAAAATTGAATTTCCTAGTTTCATGAAACATATAGGGACTTTTCCATGAATATTTTTGATGTACATTCAAAAACCATCCAAACGACTATCGGCGCAATCAAACACATGTTGAAAAGTTTATACACCTAAAATACATGTTTTAAAATGTGTTTGCATGATTTAAAACATTTTGAAACTTATGGATTTGGTAATCATAGATATCATGACTTTAAGTACTTGAAAATCTGAAATTGATGATATGCATGATTCTAATGCACTTGGCTTGTAAGAATGGAACTTGTATACCTTACATGAGTTTTACAATGATGAATTTGACATTTATGTCTTTGTATCCTTGTACGAGCCGAGTCTTGAGCTTGTCCGGCTTCATTTCATTTGCTTGACTTGTATTTTGAGCATAGCTTCAAGTTTCACTTTACTTGACTTGAACTTTGACCAAAGCTTCAACTTGTTGTTCATTCCTATTATACTTTAATGTTCTGAAACACTTAAGCACAGTGTTAGAATACTTTCACTTTGTTTGTTGCCATCAAAATCTCAATCATGGTGTAAGTGACAAACACTTGGTCCAACAATCTCCCCCTTTTTGATGATAACAAACAACGTGAACTTGGTAAAGCAAGAAAGAATATATATTAAGTGCATATCACTCATGCTTGATACCAATTAATTTGATGATACCAATCATTCATAACAATCATATTCATGCTCGATACCAATTGCATTTATGCTCGATACCAATTGGTGGCAATAAATATATATATATATATATATATATATATATATATATATATATATATATATATATATATATATATATTTAAGTGCATATCACTCATGCTTGATACCAATTAGTATCCATTAGTATTCAATTAATATCAAAGTCCACGTTTCTCAAACTTGATACCAAAAACTACACATTTCTCAACATTTCTTGATACCAAATATTAAAAATTAATAAATAGAACATATTGTGAAGGTTTTCAAGTTCAAAGTCCACATTTCTCTCCTGCTTTGATAACATCAAAAAGCGGGGCATCATTTCTTTCACCCTTTTAAAAATTAAAAAGCTGAGCATATTGTGAAGGTTTGCATACCAAAAATTATTTCTCCCATTTTGAAGATTTCTCTCCCCCGTTGATAACATAAAAAAATGAGGCATCATTATTTCTCAACATTTCTTTCCCCCTTTTGCAAGTAAAGATTGGTCTCCCCCATTATAAGAAATAAAGATACCAAATAAGTCCTCATGATCATAAGTTACTAATGAAAATATAGGGTATCAGTATTATCAAGTAAATCATCAATAGGACTCCCACTTTGATAAATAGTTGAAATAGAGAAAGTATAGCAGTCATAAGCAAATGAACCAATGAATTATCAATGTAATTGTCATATATTCTTATAGAATCACTCAGAGATAAGCAAAATAACATGTCGTTCATATAAGTTCACAAAATAGAATGTAATGACACGGTGTGGCGCAAGCGGGAATGAATTTGAGAGTTTCCCAAAACTAACAAAATGAACTCTCACTGACATGATTGTCCTAAAGCTCCCCCTAAATACATGCATTTGGTACTCCCCCGAAAGACATGAGTCTAGACTCCTCTAACAGGAATGACTGGGGCGCGAAGAACCATCTTCCCTCTGTGGCGGAGGTGAGCGCAAATGAGCCTCAATGTGACGAAGGCGCATGTCGTGCTGGATCGTGAGCTCACTCATGTCATGCATCTAAGCAAAAAGATATATAGCGTACGGAGGCATGTGTGGTGGAGGGTCATCCAGTAGTAGGTCTGAGGTATATAAGCATGTGGGAATGGCTGAGGGGTCGGCTGTGGTGCCTGTGGAGCTGGAATCTCCTGATGAACTTCTTCGTTGCCCAGAGCGACTCCATGATCCTCTTTCGCATCACCTTGTGGATAGGTGAAGCTGTAGTTGAGGTACTCATAGGCATCGAAAGGCTTGTCCGGATCCGAAGGATGTGGATCCTCATATTCCCCATACTGGACTCCCTGTAGAATGTCAGCTTCCCTTATCCACCTCCTCTCTGCATGAATATAGCGGTACTTCATCTTGTACAGAGTGGTGTCCCTAATAGTCACTCTCGTATCAAGAGATCGGCCACCCGCGGTAAGATCAACTCCCACTTCCTCAAAGAAACGCCTCATTATGTGAGCGTAAGGCAAGTGTCGATCAGTACCTCCATATGTCGTCATATGTGCAATGATAAAATACGGGAGACTAATCTTCTCTTCTGTCATCAGTGCTCCGATGATGTACATATCCAGTACTGTGACGTAGTTCTTGCTCCTCTTCCTTGGAAGAATGACCTGATGAATGATGCGATGAGTAGATTCGGCATAATCTTGAACTCCGTATTTGAAGGGCCTCTCGGGTAAATGAGAAGTGTGTTACCCCTATGGAAGGAATTCAATACCACTAATTTATCAAATGGCCATGTCCGTACCTTCTCACCTAGTGTGACCGTAGGCTTAAGGAGTGGTAGACCAAGTTTCTCGCTCAGTAATTGAGGAGTGATCACTACTTGTCGCCTTTCAATTCGAGACTTGATCGTGCAATCATTGCTAGTCTTCATATTAGAATAGAATGTGTGCACAAGTTGTGGATAGAACTTGGCTTTGTGCTCGCAAAATTGAACCAATCCCATCTTGGCGAGGATCTCATGAATAAGCAAGTGGGCTTTATCGAAAAATGTAAAGTCCACATCTCCCGGGGTAAGAACGCCCGCATCCGTTGACTTAGATTGTGAAGCATCTGATGTAGTACCCCTATCATGCCTCGTCTCGACACGCTGTTAGCGACTCTGAGATTCCTCAATGGGCACAGTAGTGGAGGTGTCACTAGTGTGGTGACTAGTCGAGATAGTCCGGTGAGAGCTTGATTGAGACACATTCCGATATGATGATTTGGATTCAGAATCACTCTCAAATGACTCTTGAACAACTTGTTGTGTTTTTGGACGCCTTCGGGTGAGTTTGGGTGTCCTTTGGGTAAGATTAGTTCCAGGAGGCATTTTGACAAACACTTGGTGTGAACTCCTCAACAATGGGTGTTTCAACAAAAATGGGGTATCAAAGGATAGAGCACTAGAAGATGAATGACCCTATTGCTTTAGAGAGCAACAATCACAGGTGTAGAGGGAGTATTATTGAGTTGGGATCAATGTACTTTCAGGTAGGAAGAGGAAGGTTTTTTGAAAGTTTGAAAATAATAGCTTTTGTCGTTTTTAATACCCTCCCATTATGCGTAGCACGCTTCGTCTCTCGTATAGCGCGTTACGTGTTCTGGGTTTAGGCCAGAACTAAAGCACATGGTAGCGCGCTATCTAGGGTCTAGACTGACATCTGAAATTCAGTTTTTCTTGACCCAGAACCCCTACTCCAGTGTGAGATAACCATAACAAGTATCTCGAGATACGTATTGGTCACGTTGGGAATTCCTAATATGTACTCTAAAGGTTGGACTCACTAATCATGCCTAATTCTCGCCTAATTTTTGAAAATTGGTCACTAGGCAGTGGTTTGGTGAAAATATCTACCAATTGGTCCTCGATGGACACATGTATCAATTTAACGTCCCCTTTTTGCACATGATCACGAAGAAAATAATGTCAAATTTCAATGTGCTTCGCACGCAAATGCAACACCGAATTTTTAGAGATGTTGATTGCATTTGTATTATCACAATAAATTTTGGCACAACCAACTTCCAGCAGCCACATATTTCGCTTCGGCGGTGGACAACGCGACGGAATTTTGCTTTTTGCTACACCATGAAATCAATGAATTTCCTAGCAAGTGACAAAATCCCGATGTGCTCTTTCTATCTGTTAGGCTTCCCGCATAGCCCGAATCAATAAAGCTTCGAAGATCAAAGTTGGAAGCTTTGGTGAACCACAAGCCTAAGTCTTGTGTGCCACTTAGATATCTAAATATGCGCTTGACACATTTTAAGTGTGACTCTTTCAGCTCGGATTGAGACCTAGCACATAGACAAACACTAAACATGATGTCTGGTCTACTAGCAGTCAAGTAGAGTAGGTTTCCTATCATTCCTCTATATAGCTTAGGATCTATAGGCTTACCTTGAGGATCCTTGTCCATTTTTACGGATGAACTACTTAGAGTGTCACATGCTTTCAAATTTTCAAATTTGAATTTCCTAAGCATATCCCTCACATACTTAGCTTGATTTATAAAAGTTTCGTGCTTAGATTGCTTGATTTGCAAATCCAAAAAGTATGTTAGTTCACCCATCATGCTCATTTCAAACTCACATGTCATCAAAGATGAGAATTCTTCACATAGATGTTTATTTGACGACCCAAAATGATGTCATCTACATATATTTGAACTAGTAGCATATCATCATCTTTGATTAAAATGAACAAGGTAGGATCTAATGTTCCTTTCTTAAACCCCTTGTTAAGAAAGAATGCACTTAACCTATCATACCATGCTCTAGGTGTTTGTCTATGCCCATACAAAGCTTTTTGAAGACGATAAATATGATTTGGAAAATCATTATCTTCAAGACCCGGAGGTTGTTCTACATATACCTCTTCATTGATAAAACCATTCAAGAATGCACTTTTAATGTCCATTTGGTATAGTGGCAAACCATTGTAACAAGCATAAGCAAGCAACATTCGAATTGCTTCTAGTCTTGCTACCGGTGCAAAGGCTTTTTCATAATCAATTCATTCTTCTTGATTATAGCCTTGTGCAACCAACCTAGCTTTGTTTCTCGCTATGTCACCCTTTTCATTCTTTTGTTCCTACATACCCATTTGGTTCCTATGATTGTATGGTTCTTAGGTCTAGGGACTAGGTTCCACACTTTGTTCCGTTCAAAGTGTCTTAACTCCTCTTGCAGAGCTATGATCTAATACTCATCTCCTAAAGCTTCATCTATCTTAGTGGGCTCGGCTTGTGATACAAAGACTATGTGCCCTTCATCACGGTTTAGTGAAGACCTAGTGCATACTCCTTTACTTAGATCACCTAAGATTTGTTGAGAAGTATATCATATAAGAAGTCTAGAGCTCTTAGGTGCAATAGACTCGGGTTCTACTCTAACTTCTTCTTCCTTACCATTTGAATCTTGAGATTGAATGATTTCATCATCATCATCAAGTTTTATTTGTTCCAAGGCATGATCCAGTCTCACTTTAGGATCCATCTCATCAAATTTAACATGAATGGACTCCTCTATGGTCTTAGATTATCTATTGAATACTCTATATGCCTTGCTATGCATAGAATACCCTAAGAAAGGGCAAACATTTGACTTTGGTTCAAATTTATCTAGGTGATTCTTATCATTCAAGACATAACACGTGCACCCAAACACCTTGAAATAACCAATGTTAGGCTTTCGGCCTTTCATAGCTCGTAAGGAGTTTTGTTCACTTTCTTGCGAACGTTTGTTCTATTTAGAACATAGCATGTCGTGTTAATGGCTTCAGCCCAAAAGTGCTTAGCTATGTTATATTCGTTTAACATAGTTCGGTACATTTCTTGAAGGGTTTGATTCTTTCTCTCAACCACAGCATTTTGTTGTGTTGTTCTAGGAGAAAAAAGTCGGTGTGTGTACCTTTGACTTGTACAAAAAACTTCGAGATTTTCGTATATAAACTCACCACCTCTATCACTTCTAATGGTAGTAATTTTGTAACCGTTCTCATTTTCTACCAATGCACAAAATTTAACAAAAACTTCAAACACCTCATGTTTGTGTGCCAAAACCTAAACCCATGTGAATCTAGTAAAATCATCAACAAGCATGAAACAATATGATCTTCCACCTAAACTTTGGGTTTGGGTAAGCCGAACAAGTCCATGTGGACTAGTTCCAAGGCTTTGGTTATATTACTAGTTACTTTCGTCTTAAAGGACGATTTCACTTGCATGCCGAGAATGCATGGCTCACATTATTTTTCCTTTTTAAAAGTGCATTTGGGAATTCCTTTAACTAAGTCATGCTTAGACAATTTTGACAAATTTTTCATGTTAAAATGTCCTAGTCTACGGTGCCACAACCATGTATCACATTCATTTTGAGCACTTAAGCATGAAATATTTTGCATGTGCATCTCATCAAAGTTTATGGCGTAAACATTCTTATGTCTACATGCTACAAACATGATTTCATGTTTCTCATTTCTAACTATGCACTTTGATGATTCAAACATCATGTGAAAACCTTTATTGCATAGTTGACTAATGCTAAGTAAATTGTGCTTCAATCCTTCAACAAGATAAACATTAGTTATGGATAAGAAATCGTTAACCACGGTGTCAAGTCCAATTACTTCTCCTTTGTTGTCGTCACCGAAAGTAACCTTCCCACCATCATGTCGTTTAAGCTCAATGAATTGACTTGCATCACCGGTCATGTGCCTTGAGCACCCACTATCCAAATACCAATGGGTGCTCCTCCTCACAACCTACATCATATGGAAAACACTAGACTTTGGTACCCAAACTCCCTTGGGTCCGAGAGAGTTAGTATTCAAAACATTCTTATCTACCCAAGTTAGTCTACCCATTTTGGTCTTTTGTAAGGCACATTTCCCAACCCCATGAGACCTAAGGCATTTTGGGCATTTATGTGAATCATTTAATAATTTTTTGTAGCTCAGTAAATTTGCCCCATAGCCTATGCCTCTTTTGTTAAGCGCACTTCGTTGTGCTCCCAACATCATGTCAAACATTTTCTTTCCATTAGTGAACTTAGTCACCGTGGTAGTCAAGTCCTCTACCTCCTTTACTAAGGCCTCCTTCTCCTTTAGGACTTCATTCAAGTCACTTTGGAGATCGCTAATGGTCTCATTTTGTGACTCAATTTCACAAATTGCAATGGTCAAGCTCTTTTGAGTTGTTTGGTCTTTTTGACCACTCTTTCCAACTCTTTCCTGAGCTTATTAATACTAGGGACATCATCTAAATCATCAATCTCATCAAAATTCAAAATATTAGAATGTACCTCACTTTGTGCCATAAGACAAATGATAGCTTTCTCATTTTCCGACTCGGAGTCGGAGCTAGATGAAGATGAATCATCCCATGTGGCTTTGAAGCTTTTCTTCCCTTTCTTCTTGTCTAATAGCTTCTTGGATTTATAGTCCACCTTAATGTGGCCCGATTTACCACACCCGAAGCAAATAGTATTGCTTAACTTCACTCCCTTGCTTCCACCTTTGAACTTTCTTTTGTACTTGTCGCGGTTGTATACGTCTTTGTTGAGCTTTTTGGTGAGCATTGCCACTTCTTCTTCAAGCTCACTATCATTGCATGGTCCATCATTATCAATATCAACCGATGGACATGGAGCTTTCACCTTAACCGGTGAACCATTCGCTTTTAGAGATATTTCCTTCCTTGTATCCTTTTTTGATGCACCTCTAAGTGCTTCCATTCTAGTTCGGTCCTTTAATTCAAATTCATGCACCGTCAACTCTCCACATAGAGCATCAAAGGTGTAATCACCGAGATTTTGCGCCAATTGGATTACATACTTCTTTGAATCCCATTCCTTAGGCAATCCTCTAAGGAACTTGTAAACCGAGTTCTCTTGATCATAATGTTTGCCAAGATTCTTCATTTCATTCAAGAGCTTGGTGAAGCATGTGATTGCGGTAGCGATGCCTTCATCGGATTCAACCCGAAAGGTTTCATGATGCTCTTCAAGAATCCACAACTTTGTTTTCTTTACTTGAGTGGTACCCTCATAGTGTACCTCAAACTTCTCCCATACTTCCTTCACCATTTCACATGCACTAACTCGGTTGAATTCATTCTCACTAAGTGCACAAAACAAGTGATTCATGGCTTGATCATTGTTAAGTTCAAGTTTTGTCTCCTCGGGAGTATAGTCTCTTCCGACCTTGTCCGGTGCCTTGTAGCCATCCTTAATAGAGTCCCACATTACTCTACTTTGATCTCTCATGTAGAATCTCATTCTCACTTTCCAATGAGCATAGTTGGTCCCATCAAAGTAGGGAGGCCTAGATGATGAGTTGCCTTCCCTAAGGCGAGTGAGATCTAATAATTGCATCCTTGCAAGAGAACACTCAAAGATACGTTAGTAACACTTTGAGCAATAACCCGCTCTGATACCAATTGAAACCACACCCAAGAGGGGGTGAATTGGGTGTATCGATAAGTTCTCGCATTTTTAAAATATTTTCATATATAACAATGTTATATGCTCATGCAAGCCCAAATATGACTGCAATGCGAAGGTGAAGGGCGTAGAAGAGATGAAGATAGAGACACGGTATTTATAGTGGTTCGATCCAACCGATCTACATCTACTACCTAACCTCCCCGGTTAGGATTTCCAAATCCCCACTTAAATTATGATTAAGTGTTACAACCTAAGCATACAAGCTTAGAATGCCTAATTTACAAATTATGACTTCCCCACCTAGTCGCAACTAGGATTTGTGCCTAGCCTCAACTAGGTCTTCCCTTCGACTTAGATCTCACTAAGTCTTACAACAAAGTTTGTCAATACAAATAAAGATTTGCTTTACAAAGCAAGATGGTAATAAGCTCAACACTTACAAGCCTTCCTAGAGATGAAACACTCAAATGCATGCAAGAGTGAACTCGACTAAGATATGTATTTGTAATCTTTAATGTATGCTCAAATCTTAGTCAAGAAATTAATGAAAAAGATATCGATTAAGCATGCTCGGTTTCAAATCAAATGAACAAGTGGTTTTGTCTAAAAATCAAGATTAAGCACAACAACTTGTTCAAATAAGACCTAGGTTTTGTAAAAACAAGTTTAAGCACAAGAAGCCCTAGGCTTGTATGTATGAGAACACACCAAATGATCTCCAACCAAAAACTATATTTAAAAACTATAGATTAAGCACAAATAGAGTATGAAATCAAGAAATCTTACAACTCCAACTGTATAATCCAAAAATGGGTTTGGAGTGTGAGTTGTAAGCTTGTGAACACTTCTTTGATGTCTCCGAAATCGTCAAAACAACGACTTCATGTTTGTCCAAGTGTATGCAATTGAAAATCAAGCACAATGTGAGTTGGAACTTGGATTTTGAGAGTATGAGTAGTGAAAGTAGTGTTCTTGGTGTTCTCTTGTTGTTCTTGTTGTTTTGGTTTTGTTCTCATGTGTTTTATGGAGGCTTGTAACCGTTTTAAACCATCAACGATCAAGGTTCCCCCAAAATTCAAATTAAACATGGAGATTCAAACTGCCAGAATTTTTGTCAGATGACAGGTAACGTGCTATGCTTTTTGTATAGCGCATTATGTGCATGTGTAGCGTACTGAGCAGACTCTGTAGCGCGCTATGAGTTGCAGGGGCCTGAAAATAATTTCATTTGCATTTGGTTCAAGCAACTCCCAACCTACATGCATATATCCTTAACCTTTGAAAACACTTCACACAAGTTTAATAAAGTCCATTGCACATGTTTGGACAACGCATATGATTTCACAAACTTCGGAAATTGAATTTCCTGGTTTCATGAAACATATATGGGCTTTTCTACAAATATTTTTGATGTACACTCAAAAACCATCCAAACGACTATTGGTGCAATCAAACACATGTTGAAAAGTTTATACACCTAAAATACATGTTTTAAAATGTGTTTGCATGATTTAAAACATTTTGAAACTTACGTATTTGGAATTCATAGATTTCATGACTTAAAGTACTTGAAAATCTGAAATTCATGATATGCATGATTCTAATGCATTTGGCTTGTAAGAATGGAACTTGTATACGTTACGTGAGTTTTACAATGATGAATTTGATGTTCCGGTCTTTGTATCCTTGTACGAGGCGAGTCTTGAGCTTGTTCGGCTTCATTTAATTTGCTTGACTTGTATTTTGGGCATAGCTTCAACTTTCGCTTTACTTGACTTGAACTTTGAGCAAAGCTTCAACTTGTTGCTCATTCCTATTATACATTAATGTTCTGAAACACTTACGCACAGTGTTAGAATATTCTCACTTTGTTTGTTGCCATCAAAATCTCAATCAGGGTGTAAGTGACAAACATTTGGTCCAACATATCTCTTATGGCGTGTTACAATGGCGTGTGAACGTTATAACCACAATATTGGGTGTCATATGGAGGGTCACTCATACGTCAATCGGTTAGATTCGAAAGAGCATATTATGTTGGTACAAATGATGGAAGGAAACATTAAGCCGCGTGAAAGTTTGGACGCATTAAAGAAGAGGGATGCAAAAAATTCATCAACCATGCGCACAATCTACAATGTCAGACTAAAACACAGGTTTGAAGAGGCTGGAGGGAGATCACAAATGTAACAACTCATGCATTTGCTTGACACACATGCTTATGTATCATGGCATGAGAAACACGAGGAAATAAAAGCTGTGATAGACTTGTTTTAGGCTCATACCGACGCTATCATGTTACTGATGTTTTCCATTGGTTTTGTTTATGGATTGCACGTATAAGACCAATATATATCGCATTCTTTTGCTAGAGAACATTTGTGTGATGTCGACTGGGTTATCCTTTGCTGTCGGTTTTGCATTTATATCATCAGAGAAAAAAGATAACTACATTCGGGCATTGGATAAACTTAATAATCTCAAGGATGGGTGGTCTAAACCACATGTGATACTTATTAACAGGGAGTTGGGATTGATGAAGGCAATTGAGTTGTTTTTCCCATGTTGACTCACCTTCTATGTACTTGGCACATTAATCGGGGTGTAGCAAGAAACATGAAGAAATATTTTGCAAACAAATACTTCAACCATTTCTTGAGTAGGTGGAATGCTTTGAAAAGTGTCGCCTCTGAAGTTGCGTTCAACGCAAGGATGGAAATTTTGGCCACTTATTATTGTTGTGTAACCTAATTGTTTTATTATTCGATAGATACATGGGCTATGGATTACAAAGAACATTTTATTAAAGCATAGACAGACCAGACATTGGATCTTAGACATGGTACAATCGGTAGAGTTGAAAGCACACACAATACCTTGAAAAAATATCTTGGACACTCGCAAGGAAACTTTGAAGATTTGTGGCGGGTTATCCATAGTATGGTAGAAGGGCAACATACTCATATCAAGGCGTCTTTTGATATGAGTTTTAATGTCATGCAACATAGGTTTGGTAATACCTTGTACCGTATGTCGCGAGGATTTATGTCACAATACGTGTTAGAGCAAATTTGCAAAGAGGTGGATCACATAGAAAATGTCGGTACCGATCCAATGAGATGTGGTTGTGCTTTGCGGAAGACTTTTGGCCTTCATTTTACCACAAAGTTGCCACCCATCAATTAGCAAGTTCACCTATACCTCTAAATGATGTTCACATTCATTGGCAAAAGTTGAGCATGAACCACAAGCAAGCAGTCAATAGTACTGAGTACAATTTTAAAGCAAAAATCCAAAGGGTGGTTGAGAGGTTCAAAAGTGTCCATACTGAGGATTTGCGCATGTGGATTGTGTAACAGCTTCAAGAGATTAGTTTTTCCTCATTGGCGTCATTGGTGGTTCCAAAGGAAAAAAACTAAGATAAGGGGAAGAAAGGCATCATAAGCAAGGAAGGGAAGAGTGTCACGGGAGGGCAAGTGGAGGAAGATCATTAAGGCAGATGAGGATAAGGCATTTACCAAGAAAAATCCAAACCATCACGAGTATGTCCTTAATCCAGAATCGATATCGATCAAGGCTAGTCGTGAAGTGCCACAGAAGGTTCATAGAACACGTACATGTTTGCAGAATATATGTAGGGATGGTTATCCCGATGTTACCACTGAAGAATGGCTGGATCATATTGACAGGTTTGATGACATTAGGGGATATGGTAATTGTGGTTACCGCGTTGTTGTTGCTGACCTTGGACATAATGAAGATGATGCATGGAAGCAAATCCGCAATGATATGTATTGGGAGCTTCATGGATATCAACATATCGGCGCACAATCCTCTAGGGGATCACTACGATACTACTATAAAATATGTGCAGCACTATGACGATACTGAGGACGTTCCCTTTCAAAAGTGGATGACTATGCCCGATATGGGACTTATCATTGCTACATGTTATAATGTCATTGTAGTGTTCCTATCATCGAGTGGTAGTATGACATTCCTTCTTCTTAGGAATGCACCACCATCTTCGCCAAATGATAGGGTTGTAATTGGGATAACACATGTTAATGGCAACCATTTTATAAGGGTAAAGTGCACCATTTTTTCTATCCCTACATTTACTTGTATACTTACTACTGTTTAGTTACTGATCCATCTCTCTTTTATAGGTGTTATTCAAAGTGGATTCCCCTTTCCCATAATTGTATCCGGGCTAACGAAAAATATACAATCGGAGGCGATAGGATGGAATGAAAACTTGAACATCAAAGACCCACCAAGAGTTGTTATTTCTCAAGTTAGGACTCCTATCATAATAGACTTAGGCACACCTAGATGAGGGGTATAGATAATTGACTGTTTACAAACATTGGTAACATAGACAAGTCTTTTTTTGTACATCCTTTACACGACACATCATAGATAAAAGTGATGATATCGTCGTATCAAACATGCTCTTTTTATGCACATTCGATACATGATGTATAGTTAGGTGATCATTTGATCTTTTTTGTACATCCGATAAATGAATGTAATTCTTTTACCTTAAATGATGGAGTTGGGTTCACATACCTTATTTGATCAAGCACTATCAAGTGCTTTGCGAAGCCTATGTACATGATCTATGTTGAGGCCCTGCTCTGACTTCACGTACCACCTGGACACATGGGGGAGGTTCCCAACATAACTTGGGTTTTTCGAGCGTGCTTCATGTAGAAGAACATCAAAGTGGTTGTAGAACTATTCCTGGAAAAGAAAAAAATAAGTCGTTTCAAGTAAAATATCCAAATTTTAAACATTAAACCAATTGGTAAACCATCTTAGGTTAAACGCACCCCTAGCAATGTCAGATACCCAACAATATGACATATTTTAACCCGATTACCGATTCCAATTGTCAATATAAGTAAGCTAAAGTTACGGCATCCCAAGCACTTATGGATCTCGTCTAAATTCTCCACCAGCTGTAGAAGTTGAACGGGGACTAACGTGGATATCTTGTCAACGAACAGAGTGCACCATAAGAAGTACCACAAGTACGATCAGGTCGTGCACTCAACCGCATGAAAAACTTGCTTCTTCTCATTGCTTTTCTTTGAATGCTTTGCCAAATCTCCTCATTGTGACTTCAGCTAGAATTTGAGAACATTCAGATCTTTGTTCAAATGTTTATCCACTTTTTTCTCCAACACTTGAAGAGCCCTGCTCACCAACTCAATAGCTTCATCCCTGGACATGTCGGCACAATCTACAACTTTTCCCATATGAGAGTCTTGTGTGCCTTCTTGTATGTGCACTTGGTCAGCGCACTTAGTCCAGATGCCTGAATGATGCTCTGAAGCCGAACTTTGTCTCGACAATACTTCGTCAAATCCCACTGCGCCAATTGAGACCCATGATTGATGCATCTGAGTAGGGGCCGCTCTTGAAAATATCACAAGGGTTAGTACGAGCAATACATATATGAATGATAAAAATACAAGGCAAAAATCACAAATTAACTAATTAATGGTGTGTTCGGTTAGAGCAGACCGAATTAGCTTCATCTGTTTAGTTGAAGGTGATCGAGTGAAATATATTCATTCGGTTGCCTACAACTGAACATAAGCTAATGAATCAGTTTACACTGAACGAGAATTACCCGCGGAAGTTTTTAGTCTCTTAGAACCACCAAAATCTTACCGTCCGCATGGGCCTCAAACATTCGACATATTGTTTGATGGTACAAGTGGCCTTTTATAGGCTTGAGAGAGAACCTTTAAACTTTCTAATTAATACAAATTTTCATCAAATTGGTAACATAAAGGGATCTTAATGGACTTAATGTTGATTTAAAACATACATTACATATCCAAGTTATCATGTAAACATAAAATAAAATTATGAGACACATAATGGTTTCACGAATATATATTATTATTTTTCATACGTCTTGATTTATATATTTGCATAGCTTAATTCAATAAATATATATTTCTTAAAGGATTGGAAGTAGGATGTAGACAAAGACTAAAACTCAAAACCTAATTTACATAAAATAAAAAATAGCAACAATCTTGAATAGCACTACTCTCAATATTAATATTGTCAACATTGATATTATTGACATTTGCTAATATGGACCTTTTATTCACAAGATCCAATTAGATGAACATGTGTAAAAATAATAATAAAAAAAAACCAAAGCAAATCTAAGAAATAGATAATATACAACACCACCTAGAAAAAACATGAAAGAATAACAAACTTTGAGCTTGATTTAAAGATTTAATTTTTACAATGGAGAAGAGTAGGAAAACACGAGCAGAAAAATAGTGCAAATACAATAAATTTCATGATGGAGTGAAAGAGAAAAAGCAAATAGGTACCCATGAATGCACCAACAGTGGCTTAAAGGCAATGGAAGGATGAGAATGACATGTTTATATTCACTTAGCAGAGAGATTGCTACTCGTCGATGGTGGTTGTTGGAGAAGAGTAAGAAATTGTTGAAAATAATATTGCAGAAGAGAAGCAGCAAGTCTCCTCAAAATGGGAGAGAACGTTTCTTGTTGAGCAAAAATGAAAAGGGCAATTTAGATAATTCCTAATAATTTTGGGTTAAAAAAACAAGTGATGGCCGCTAAGGGCACCCCACCATTTAATGAGGGCACCCAGCTTATTTGTAAAAATTCCAGCAAAAATGGAAAAGACCATTTTGCCCCTGTATATATATAATGGTTCAAACCCCACAAACCATTTCGACAAGGAGTTAGGGCACCCCACCAAAGAAGCGTCAACCACAAAGCCACACCACATTGCGTTTGGCGAAGAGCGATCGATTCTTGCTCGTCCGACAGCGAGGTAACAATGTTTGACAACCATTTTCGGGTTTTTTTGAACTGTTTAGTTGCGTATAACAGTGAAAATGATGATTTGTTTGTCAACGTAGGGTTTGGTAATTTCTTCAAATCCGAAGTTGTTTCAACTGTATAATGGAGGATCGTAATGCTTCGGTGCCAGAGGAGGTCGTCCTTGAGGTAATGTTGCAAATGTTTTTGTGTTTTTTTTGCGGTTATCCGAAGTATCTGTCTGGGTGCGCGATTGTTTCGGCCTCGCAGGACCGAGATGTATAGTAATGTCTCGGTCATAGAGGACCGAGAGGTTTCACGCAGGTCACGAACTGGTACGACCGAGAGTAATGAGTAACTCTCGGTCGTACATGAGCGAGACTCTGAAGAAAGTTTCGTACCTGTACAACCGAGAACCTATTTTTTTGGGTTTTTTTGTGATTGTGCTGTACATTTTGGTTGATTATAATGTTACACTGTTTGTATTGCAGGTAATGCCGTTATCTTGTAATTTTCCAGACTACAAGGACACTTTTACACCTTCTAAGCCATTCCCCTCTCGAGAAGCGGCAATTTCATGGCTTCAACTGATTGGTGGCGAGAACAAGTTTGTGTTAGTAACGAAGCGCTCGGATGCCGGGGGCATTAAGCGCGGGGAAGGGTGAAAATTGTCTGCGACAGTGCCGGACATATAGGGGACCGGCTCGAGAGAGTTGGGAAGGGAAAGCGGCAAAAATTTTAAAGAAATCAAGGAATGATGAAAAGGCGAGGACTCACACTAGTACGAAGAAATGTGGATGCCCTTTCCAAATTAACGTCAAGGAGAATGCGACTCCTTATGGTATGTCACCGTGATTTGTGGGAGGCACAATCACGACACCGCAGGGAAGATTGGATAAGGGGAGGAGGAAGTTGAGGATGCGGGGGAGGATCGAAAGTGAGCGGCTCGGGAGATTAGTCCACCTTCGTCTTTTGTGGAGTGCGAGCAGGAAGTTGAGGATGCGGGTGTGAGGACACCGGGGTCTCCAACCGGAGGCACCCCAGTGTCGGAGGCACCCCAATCTCCAATCGGATTTGAGTCCTCCCACTCCACAAAAGCTTCTAGGCAAAAGAAATGCAAGGTTCCACAAATGCGTCGTGCCAGTCGACGCACGCAAAGTGGATCTAACATGGCTTATAGTCATTGCTTAGAACCGGATTGGTTGCCACATGTTGATGTCATTATCGATGTGGTTTCCGATGGGAATTGTGGATATAGGTGTATAGCCTCTGGGCTTGGACTTGCCGACGTAGACGGGTGGAGGATTGTGCGTAGACGGATGTACGATGAGATTATCGGGTATGAATACCTATGGCGGGAAGTGCTTGGCTCGAGTTTCGAGCCTGTCAAGAAATGCGGTGCATTGCCCGAGAGAAGAAGCAGAGGGGCATCTTTCAAAGAATGGTTGACACTTCCGGACATGCGATTGTTAGTATCCACCGCATTCAATGTCATTCTCGTCAACCTCTCGCATGGGAGTGCCTCCACATTCCTACCTCTACGTAGTACTCCAACGTCGTCATTGCACAACAGACTTATCATTGCAATGGCGAATGAAAGGAATATCCATTGGGTTAGGGTAAGTTCTATGATTTTTTTGTGAATTGGTTTGTTTCCCCCTTAATCGGGTTTGTGACAATATCTTCTATGTTCTACTGTTCACTTTGACAGGTGCAGTTGCATGTGAATGCATCACTGCCATCCTTATATCCATCGTGGGATCGGTACGTTGAGGATCGCGCAAAGGTTGGCGAGATGGATTCATTTTTCGAGACATCGCGCCCATTGCAAATCGCTGATCATGAAGCCACCATACACTTTGTAGATTTATATACACCGTAGGTTAAAGCTTGTACTACAGACGGCTAAACATTTAGAAATTTTGCCAATTCGTCCGAATGTTCTATGTATATGCAAATGTTGTGTTGTGTTTTAATTGTTGTTTACTTATGGATGGACCATTTTTAGAGTCGGTTTGAATGTTACGGAGATTTATAATTAATTAAGGTTCGGTGCAAATTGTCGTCTTTGGATTTTCAATCTTGCATTGTTAGTTTGACGACTACGGAGATTTTTTTGAAACCGTAATGTTCAAATTCATCCATTCCCGATATCGCGGTCAAGCGAGTGTTCGTGAAACAACCCATATTTTCGGTCACCAATGACCGACAAGTATTCCAATATATCGTTCTTGTATAACCGAGTCCTATTTCAATTTCTCGGTTGTACACCACCGAGATGGATTGACCATTTCAATTCGCGACTCTCGTCCTATGACGACCGAGCCTCACGAGACCACTATCGGAAGTGGACAACCGACACGCGAGCTAACTCTTCCTGGTCTTCGTGGCCGAGCTGCGACTTCCCAAAAATATTAGCTTATGTCTCGGCAAGGCCGAGACGGTTGAGACGATCTCGGCTTGTGTGGCGAGAACCACGATTTCCCAATTTTTTTACATTTTAAAAAACCGCCACACACACATTACATCTACTCTACCAAATGTAACTTAATTCGTCGATCTTCAACCGAGCCCTAATTTGGAGACGAAATCGGCTCACACACCGGACCCTACAAAATGCAGAAACCTAGAACAACGAAGGAGAAACACACGGCGAGGGACGGAGAACACGATTTCGGGATTCCTCTCACCGGTCGGTTCAAAACAAATGAATTCTTCCACCAGGAATTCGGTGAACGAGGGTGGTGGTGGTGGTGGGGGTGGTGGGGTGCCCAGGGGTTTGCACGAGGGTGGGTGAGAGGGTTTTTTGCACGAGGGGCATTTTCGGTATTTTGGGTTTAATTTTTGGGTGCCCCAGGTAAATCGATTTGTGCCCACATTAACTGGGTGCCCTCATTAAATTGTGGGGTGCCCTTAGCGGGCCTCAAACAAGTACATAATAGATGGGTTACTTTTCATTATTGACTACACGTTTGGGCCTTGTTTGATTATAAGTGAAGTTAACTCTTGAGAGATAACTTGGAGGGGAGTTGGAACTAATTTTATTTGGTTGTCTAACTTCTCTGCAAGTTATCTCCAAACTCACACCTAAGGGCATGTTTGGTTGGAGGCAACCCAGGCTTGTCTGTAAGATTAGTGTTTGATTGGAGTACCAACTAAAACTTGGTCTTACGTACCAAACCCTCACTTTCATGCTTACCAAATGACAGGGACCTGTCATTAGATAAGCCCTACTTAAATAAACAAAAAATACTTTTTTACCCACATCTTCAACATCATTTTCTCCATCTCGTAGCCTATCTCTCTCTCTCACGTCTTGTTCAATCTGCTCTCTACACCGTCACCGTCTTCAACGTCGCCGTGTCGTCGCAGACCTCCGCCTCTACCACCATCGCTATTCTCATAGAGAGAGATCTACACGAATCGTTTTTCTCCTCTTCGGTCTTGGCGTTCTTCGTATTCGCGCAAAAAAAACTAGAGGGGACTCTCTCTCTCTCTTTTGATTTACAATTTTACTTTGTTGTAATTTCATCTCCACAATCCTCCATATCTTTCTCTCTCTACACTTCACTTTCTCTCTCTAGACCACTCCTCCTCCATCATCTTCGATTACTCCTCCAAACCTTGATTTTGCAGCTCCTCTATTGTTTTTTACTCCTCCAAAATTGGTGGCTAACAGAGTAGAAAACATAGCAGAGGACTTTGTGACGACGAGCAGCTGGCGAAGCTTGGCGTCGATCGACAAAGGACGATTTGGAGGGGCGAAGATGATTTTTAAGGATGTTGGGAATACAGTTGATTGGAAGGGCATAATAGTCCAAAACTAATCCTTACCGCATGAAATCAAACAAAGGATTAATTTATCTCCCAGGAGTTCGTGGACAAAATTACTCCTCATTAATTATCTTTTATTACCCACATCAATCTCTTTTGTTTGAAATGTATTTATGTCAATTTATATTTTTTATTGTTTAAAAATTTGCAACTTCCCTGCAAGTAGGGCTGTACAAAGGTTGATTCGGGTTTGGTATCAAACACAAACCCAACCGAATAATTTTGGTTTGTGTTTTTTTTATAACTAAATCAAACCAGTTGGCTTTTTTAAATCAAACTAACCCAACTCTATAAATTTGGGTTGAGTTGGTTCCAACTATCGAGTTGATTTTATAGTCCATAATATTTTTTTAGGCCCGCTATGGGCACCCCACCAATTCATGAAGGCACTCATATATTTTCTCATTTTTCCATCTAAAATGTAAATGTCTATTTTGCCCATTCATATATACTCACTCAAACCCCACAAATCATTTTCAATGCAAAACTGGGGCACCCCACCACCTTGGATCACAAGTGAAACCTAAAGCCACAATTGTGTTTGCCGAGCGTGTATCGATTCTTGCTTCTTGACATCATCCGACAGCGAGGTAACAATGTTTGACAACCATATGAAGCTTTGAAGGAACTGTTTTTTGGATCAAAAACGGTGAAATTGATGATTTGGTTTGTCAACATAGGGTTTCTCAAATTTTTAGACGTTTTTTCACGGGCGCGATTGATTCGGCCTCGCAGGACCGAGAGTTATGCAAACGTCTCGGTCAACATCCACCGAGAAAGGAATAAAAGTCTCGGTAATGGACAACCGAGAAAAATGCTACGTTCTCGGTTGTACATCACCGACAGGACATAAACTATACACTTCGACTTACTCTCGTGATGTGGTGACCGAGACGACAATAAAGGTCATGGACAACCGAGATCTATCTTACACTCTCGGTTGTACATCACCGACAGAACATAAACTATACACTAATGGTTGCTCTCGTGAAGTGGTGACCGATATAACAATATAACTCTCGGCCATTCGTTGCCGAGACTGTGTAAACTATACTGGTCTGTCTAGCCGAGAACCACGAGTTCCCAAAGTTTCCCTCGCCTCGGCCATGCTTGGCGAGATCAAACAAAATCTCGACTGTGTGGCCGAAAATCACGACTTTCCAATAAATGCACCATTGAATGCACCGCCACACAAACATAACAATTACACTACCAAATGCAACTTAATTAGACTATCAACGTACCTTCAAACGATCGATTTCACGACTTGAGTGTGTGAACGAAAAACTTGAACCGAGCCCTAATGTGGAGACGAAATCGACCAAAACTCGGAGCCTTCAAACTCGAAAAATGTCCTACAACGAGCGGAGAGACGGAGAGGAACGAAGACAAGCGAGATTCGGGATTGCTAGCCGGGTTCGTTGACGAGAAGTAGGGCAAGTCAAGCAAGAGGACGGTGGTGGGGTGGTGGGGTGCCTCTGTTTTGCACGAGGGGTATTTTCGGGATTTCGGGCCTAATTTTTGGGTGCCCTTGGTAATTTGATTTGTGCCCTTAATAAGAGGGTGCCTTCATGAATTGGTTGGGTGCCCTTAGCGACCCTCTATTTTTTCTTCCAAAAATGAGAAAGTAAACCTCCAAGCATATACTCCTACAACATATAATTTCAAATTCTAGTTTACTTCAAAATAAAAATAACCAAAACAAAAATATGATCAAGAGGCAACAAAAATATAGCATTATCAAACTAATATTGAAGCACAATTCTTAAACCACATATGAAATTCCTCGCCTTCGAAAAACAAGATGTAAATTATAGATAGTTCTTCAAAGTAAAATCAAATTGAAGTCTAAAGATAAAATAAAAGAGTAACCATTTAAAAAATGGTTAAATTATTAAAAGTGGACAAGTTCAAAAAGTTCAACTTGATATATAACAGAGTGAATTATTTGGTATTGCTGATTGATACAAGTGAGAGGAAATCTCTCAAAAGATATTAGATCCATTGAGATTTAAGATTTTGTTATCTATATATAAATCATCTATATCTAAATCTTTTATAACTGTTTAGTGTAATCATGGTTGGTTCGGGTCTAATCGGGTTTACAAATATAGAACCCAAATATTGAACTAATCCATCGGTTCTCAAATTTGAAGAACCCAACTCAAATCAATAGACTTTTGAACTCAACTCAAATCCATTAAGTTGGTTTGGATCTATTGGGTCCATCGGATTTATCAATTTCTTATACACCCCTGACTACAAATTTAAAGTTGAACCAACCATAAAATATGCTTTTTGCCAATGAAATTTGAACCAAACATAAAAATATGATCTTTGCCAATAAGTTGTCCCCCGCACGAGAGGCCATGGGTTATTTTGTCAAATTTCCGAAAGTGAAGGGAAATGGGTATTTGATTAAGTACTGGTAATTTAGACATTTCATCCCAACTTTTTGGTTATTTTTCATTGGGTCAAATTTCTACTCGTCGATGAACTGCCAATAGAGTTTCTGCCATTAATAGTGTCGACCTAAGCGCGCACTCTGTGAAACCCTAGATTCATAACTGATTGCTCAACTGGTGCTATCCGAACGCTCTATTCCTGTTTAACTTTCGATCTTCTGAAGCGTGAACATGTCTGCGAAGTGGCGAGCTTTGCAGCACCGCCATCGCTACACCTACACAGCCATTGTTGTTCCTCTACGCTACACAGAGAGGTTAAATCGCTTACCTTCCAATGTTTCTTCTCTGAACTTCTTCGTTCAGTTGAAGGAGCTAATCTCTTTGAATTCAGTGTATTCACAAGTCGATCATGTTAAGAAGGTCGCTTCGGCTTTTGCCGAGTTGCTCGCCAATGGTGAAGAATCGGTGGTGTCTGAGGCGATTGGTATTTACTTAGAGATTCTATTTATTGAGAACTCTCTTGCCCTTCATCGAGTGATGGTTTCTGTTCTTGCAAAGTGCAGGAAATTCCAGTCTGAAATAGCTGATTGCTTTCGGCGTCTATGCGATGAATATGGGGTTTTAGGTCGAAAAGGGAAGAGATTTTGTGTTTCCCGAGTGGCATTGTCATTGATGAACTGTCCCAATTTGGGGTTCTTGGTTGAAGTTGTGGAGGAATGCTCCATTTTTGCAGCTTTGGATATAGCTGTTGGTTTGAGTGGCATGGTGAGGGAGGTTAATGATGGGTCTCGCCCTTCACCGGTTGTGATGGAACAATGTCAGGAGGCATTATCCTGTCTATATTACTTGCTTCAGCGTTTCCCTGCAAAGTTCATTGATGTAAATTGTGGGTCATATTGTGTGATTCCTGAGGACTACACTATTCTAGAGTTTGTAATTGGCGCGATTATAAGTATTTTAAAATCCGCGGCTTTTTCAAGGGATTCCTTGGTGGCTGCTGGTGTTAGCTTTTTTGCGGCTCTCCAAGTTCATTTGAGGCCTGAAGAGCTCTCTTTCTTCATAGTTAAGTTTTTTCCCTTTCATACAAGTGGAGAATTTGTTATTAGTGCAGAGAGTGAAATCGGGTATATGAATCAAACATTGCCGTTTAAGGGAGATTTGCACTCTGAAATTAAGAATTTTTCTGCATTGAGTAGGCTTTGCTTGCTTAGAGGAATTCTCACTGCTGTTCCAAGACCAGTAATTAGTACCCAGTTTGGTTTTGTAGGTGGCACTGACAACTCTTGTGTTCATGTCACCAGTGGAAACTCAATTTGGACCATACTTTTTAATGGGATTCTGCCTGAGTTGTGTGATTACTGCGAAAACCCTATTGATGCCCATTTTAATTTTCATGTTTTGACAGTGATGCAGATCTGTTTGCAACAGATAAAGACATCATTATCATCTGGTCTCGTCTTTTTGTCTGATAGTTATAATCCCCTCCCTGAAGATATTGGCAGCCGAATATTAAGAATAATATGGAATAACTTAGAAGACCCTCTCAGTCAAACTGTTAAGCAAGTCCATCTCATCTTTGATCTTTTCTTGGACATTCAAGCTTCCCTTGAATCCGCAAGAGGCAGCGAGAAAAACAATTCATTGTTAAGGAAGATAGGATCAGATTTACTGAGTTTGGGGCCACGTTGCAAGGGAAGATACGTCCCTTTAGCTTCTCTTACAAAGAGATTGGGTGCGAAATATCTATTGCAGATGAATGTAAACCTTCTTTTTGAAACGATTTATGCCTATATTGATGATGACGTGTGTTGTGCTGCTACTTCTTTCCTGAAGTGCTTTCTTGAGTGCTTGCGTGATGAATCTTGGAACAGTGATGGTATTGAGAAAGGTTATATGGTTTTTAGGGGGCATTGTTTGCCTCCTTTGATGCATGGGCTTGTTTCTGGAATTCCAAAACTCCGCTCCAACTTGAACACATATGCTCTGTCAGTAATGTTGGAAGTGGATGTAGACAGCATTTTTCCTATGCTTAATTTTATTTCTTGCACACCAAATGGAGTAGATAACGAGTTTAGCTTCCCTGAGCTTGAAACTACCAAACTCTCTTTAACTGTTGGCCAACTTGTATCTGCATTAGTTTCATTACTCAAGGTTTCTCGATCTCTTGCTTTGATTGAAGGTGACATTGATCTGTTGACTGGCTCTGCAATGGTTCTAAGTGGTTTTGGTTCAGGAGAAAATAATTTTAATCAGTTTGCTGTTGTTCGCATCAAAAATGTTGAGATCAAGGTATGCTTGAGGTGGTTAGTGCTTGCATTGACGCACGTGGATGAGACACTTCGTATAGATGCAGCAGAATCACTTTTCTTGAACCCTAAGACATCTAGTTTACCTTCTCACCTTGAACTTAGTTTGTTGAAGGAAGCATTGCCCCTGAACATGCGGTGTTGTTCAACTGCATTTCAGATGAAGTGGACAAGCTTGTTTAGGAAGTTCTTTTCTCGTGTTCGAACGGCATTAGAACGACAGTTTAAGCAAGGCCACTGGAAACCTCTGGTATCAGTTGGCAGAAACAGAGCGGATGTGGCCATGGATACCAATGAAAACCCAGCTAATAAAGCTGATTCTCTTTTTCATTTTATGAAGTGGCTTAGTTGCTTTCTCTTTTTATCTTGTTATCCTTCAGCCCCATATGAGAGGAAAATTATGGCCATGGAGCTTATTCTGATAATGTTTAGTACCTGGTCAATTGTGCCACCATCGCAACCTTCTACTTCTGCTAGCTGCCTCTATCCTTACAATGAAGGACTTTTTTCGCCAGATTCAACTTTACTTTTGGTTGGATCAATTATTGATAGTTGGGATAGGCTTAGAGAGAATGCCTTCCGCATACTTCTACAATTTCCTACTCCACTCCCTGGTATTTTAAGCCAAGAGCAGGTAAGGCAAGTGATTGAATGGGCTAAAATGTCAGTATGCAGCCCTCGTGTTAGAGAAAGTGATGCTGGAGCCTTGACTTTGAGGCTTATATTCAGGAAGTACGTGTTGGAGCTTGGTTGGTTTGTTGGAGCTTCAGTGAAAACGGTTTGTTTTGATCGTCAGTCCAAGCTGATCAATTGTTCCGCGGAAACTTCAAAATCAAAATTTCCAGCGATAGAATATATTCTCTCGTTAATTGACTGGTTGCGTGCTGCTGTGGAAGAGGGAGAGAAGGATCTATCTGAAGCTTGCAAGAATAGCTTTGTCCATGGTGTATTGCTTTCACTTCGTTACAGTTTTGAGGAGCTGGATTGGAATTCGGACTTTGTCTTGTCTATTACTTCAGAGATGAGAAATGCACTTGGAAAGTTGCTTGAGCTGGTTATGCGAATAACATCATTGGCACTTTGGGTGGTGTCTGCAGATGCTTGGTATCTGCCTGACGACACAGATGACATGGTTGGTGAAGATGCTTTACTTTCAGCTATGCCAGTAGAGACGACTGTACCTGGCTCTTCATTAGAACACGAGATCAAAGATTTGAATGCTGCTGATAGCATTAGGCCTGAACAAGTTGTCATGGTAGCATGTTGGCTTGCTATGAAAGAGGTACAAAACTCGTTCCTAAGCTCGTGTTGACAGTTATTTTTTGTATGCGTTGAATGGTGCCCATAAATAATTCAATGTATTATGACCAATACAACTCTTCTATTTTCACTTCTCAAAATCACGACCCCCATCCTATACAGATAAAACTATATTATTTCAACGTTTGATTTGACATCATTAATGCTATGCTTTAATAGTTACTATGTAGTACTTAACCACCTCTACTTGACTGTTCAACTGAATACCTGCGAATTATTCTAGATCATAATGCTTTACCCCTTGGTTAGTTATTAGTTTCTAATATTAAGATTTTAGTGTTCCATACCTTGAAAAGTTAGTTTTCAAGTCATATTTGTGATGGCTAATTGTTGGTAGAATTGCTTTTCCTCTTTGTAGATCAGTCTTCTTCTAGGAACCATCACCAGAAAGATTCCCTTACCTAGTTGCAGCTCATTGGATTCCATCAAGTGCAGCGACTCCGTATTCAAGGAAATGTCTTCAAGGGAAAGTCCTGATAACATACTTGATTTTGAACAACTTGAGGCTATAGGGAGTCATTTCCTTGAAGTCCTCCTTAAAATGAAGCATAATGGTGCTATTGACAAGACAAGAGCTGGGTTTACAGCTCTTTGCAATCGCCTACTTTGTTCAAATGATCCAAGGTATTCTCCTTTCTCGCCTTTTGAATCTTACTCCAATTTGACTTTGGTATTTCTCTATTCCTTCAGTGCGCCATTTCTTGTTGGGACTTTCATTGAATTTTATTCTTTAGTTCAGTTGTTTCCAATGCCAATTCAGCATACATTTATTTTATACAAGATAACACTGATGCTAATGTTGTTGTTGTTGTTGTTGTTGTTTTTATTTTTATTTTTATTTTTATTTTTTTAATGCAACTCTATTTCTTTACTTGTCTTCAAATAGAAATCGATTATCTTATTGGTTTCCTCAAAAAAGAAAATTATCTTGCTAGGAGATGTTCTTCCATGAACGATGATGAATTGATCTTGAAGGAATGGTCACTGGCTCTAGCTTACATTTAGTTTATGTATTGTATGATAATTTTGCCTCTAGTAACTTTTTTGCTTTTACTATCACCTTACATTGCTGCTGTCACGTTTTTATAAAGAATTTGTTGTGCTATTTTTCGAATTGTGAATTCCAATGTTTTCTAGGCGGTGAGGCAGTTCTAGGCAAATTTGTCCCGCTTGGGGCCTAGACAGGGACTAAGCGGACTAAAAGATTTTTTTACCTAATCATTCTCATTGACATATTTTCACCTCCACATTTTTTTCACTCTTTTTTACTCACATTTAAAAAAAAAATAGATATTTTCAAAATAATAAGTTAAAAATATATTTTTAAAAAATGGAACACACACTTAAGAAGCACAATATGATTCATATTATGTCAAGTGCAAAAAAAGTAAATGCATCAATTATCAAATACATAAAACCAAGCATTGGTTAGAGAAAAAAAAAGCATTGGTCAAAAAGACAAAATACTAATACTGTATAAAATTCAAGAACAACAAATCATGTATGTAAAAATCATCAACTACTCACACAATCAAACTATGTAAAACAACCACCCAAACCAAAATACAAGTCAATAAGGCTACAAACCTCCAAACATAAATACTTGAGTCCAACTACAAACCTCCAAACATAAATACTTGAGTCCACAAAATTTCTCGACTGCTCACGGAGAAAGATTTAATGAGATTTCATTTTGTTTCATTTTGTGCTTTTATATTAGGCAAAACTCGTCTTTTGGTCCTTGAACTTTTATTGCTCCACATTTGGTCCCTAAACTTTAACGAAACCCAAAACATTTGTCGCAAAATAAAGCCATGCCCTAATTGTTTATAAAAAAAAATCATCTCCCTTCCTCATCGACTCTCTCTCGCTGATAACAACCATCCAAATGTTAAATTAGCTTTTTTCATTTTATCTTTCTTGTGGTGGTCTTGTTCTGCTTGCACTAATTGCAAGGCGATGCCTAGGCATTTTGAGGCAAAACCGCCTCGCCTAGGCAGGTTGTGTCCTTCTAAATAATTTTAAAAAAAATTAAAGGGGCTAATTACAATTAAGTTTGGTACAATGATAACTATCAAACAACAAAATCTTAATATAATTAATGTTACAAAAGAACCTAAAGGCTTATTAGTATCCTTGAATTATATATTGAATGTGGATTATAGTGACTAATAGAAATTACTGTTAATTAAAGACCTATAAATAAATAAATAATAATTTAGGGGCCTCTAAATAAATATTATTTTGGTCGCGTTGGCACCGCCTCGCCTAGGTCAGGGAACTCGCCTTGCCGCGTTGCAATCCTTGTCTGCTTCAATTGGAGTCTCACGCTTTTGTTCATTTTCAAGCTCATCATAAACAACATATCTTCTTTTTAATTGAGGGAACTAATTCAACCCATACTTGTTCAATTGGTTATGTTCAATTGATTCTGTTTTTGGTTATCAAACCCAAGATGTTGAGCAAAACAGTTTTTAGTCAAGGCAAACATGAACACGCTTGGTTTCTTTTTGATTAATAACAAGCAAATGATCTTATACAATGATCCAAAGTGAGGAAAGAAAAAGAGAGTTAATTGAGTTGGGGGAGGGGGGGTCATGAATTGGTGAGGGAGAGAGAGTGCACGAGAGAGTCGTGGATTGGGTTTTAAGCTGAGGAAATCCCTTATTTTTGTTCCGTCGAAAGTGAACCGGAGGTTCATTAAAGCGTGTCGGAGATGTTCGAGAGAGAGAGAGGGCACGATTTTTACTTTGGATTATTTGAGTTTGGTTCGATTCGGTACAAAACTGGCCACGTGGCCTGTTTTGGCCAGTTTTGGTAGCCACGTCAGCGGATTTAATGTTTCCAATAGCGGAAGGACCAATGTCCACTCTTTTGAAAGTTCAGGGACCAAATGTGGAGCAATAAAAATTCAGGGACCAAAAGCTTAACAAACCCAAAGTTCAGGGCCCAAAAGATGGGTCATGCCTTTATATTAAAAATTTTGGTAATTACAATGACAACCCTAATATATTTTAAAATTTGATTTCAGGCCCACTGCCTGCCTAATTAAGGCCTAGGCGGTGGGCAGCCTAAATTGCCTAAGTTGGGGAGTAGTTGGGGACTTGAAAACACTGGTGAAATCGAAGTTGTAGCAAGTGTATGATCAAGTGATTCTATGAAGGGTGGCATCTAATCGCTTATACATCATTATTAATTATTTATTGTTTGAGAGGGTGGTCATCATTGAACAGTAGAACAGGAATGACAAGCACATGTACCTCCGTGTTGTTATTATATTCTCTTTCTCATCAACTCGTTTTCCCCCATTTTTTATTTTTGTTCGTGGCCAGTGGTATTAAGTCAATTTTATAATTTATAAAAAAATTTGTCAAAGTTGGGAACACGATATAATTTACAAATGTCAGTAAGAAATTATAAGGAAAATGAAATACAATTAGTGTAAATTTTCGTTAAAAGATAATTCTCAAGCATAATAACATATTAGACTACACAAGACTAGAAATTAATTCCGATTAGTAAATTCTAACAAATTGCCAAAAATAGAAAAGTGTAATATTAAAAGACAAAACCTATTAAATTTAATTTAAAAGACTAAAGATTATAAATATATATAAAAGAAACAACTTGCTTCTTGGATGTGATTTGACAAAATATGTCACTTGTACTTGGATGACTTTTTTTTTTTTTTTTTTTTTCTTTTAATGCTTTCTATAGTGCTGAGATTTTACAAATATTTCATTGTGTAAAAACTTCCTCCACTTAATTTTGAATTTTAATTGACAAAAGCCTTAGGTGAAGTCCAATTTCCAATTTTTTTGTGCAGTCTTATATATTAAAGTGCTTCGAGATGATTTGTTGTACTCATCTTTCTTTAATATTTTCATTATATAAGTTTGCTTATTATTTATATTTTTAAGGATTATTAGTCTGCCATGGAGAAATCATTATGTTTGCTTTGTGACCTTTTGTGATTGTTTGGGTGGTGGTGCCATAGATGAAAAGGCAAGAAGTGGAGACCTAATTACGTTTCTTATCATTCTAGTAATTGTGGTCTTCTTAGGTTTATTAGGAGGATTCTGGTAATTAAATGAATATGGTCTTTATAGGGTTAGTTTTGATGCTAAATGCTCGTAATTTTAATTGGTTTTTCCTTCCATGCATTGCCGTCGTTACCATGTTGTATACTTTCATTGTTGAGATGTAATTGAAGAATAAGTTTAACTAGTTGGATGTATAGCTTGGTTTTGTGTAAACCTTGAAGGTTTTTTATATGAAGTTATGGGACAAAACAATGGTTCTCAATCTAAAGCACAATATAGTTTTTGGTCGAGCATGTCTACCCTATGGACCTAGCCCTGGAGAAACATGCTTGGGTTGGATGGTTCCTTTGGGTATAATCTAGTTTTGTCTTGAATTGTGGTCCAACCTCAGTCCTTGGGTCATGAACTTAGCCCTTCATTGTATCATTAGGGTCCCTTTGGATAACCACTATGATTTTATGCAGAATAGAGGCAAAATATTCTTCTAAAGATATTTAAATTGTTTTTAATCTATAAATGCCTGCATTTCCCGGTCCACTCCATTTCATCAGTTGCAATATGTCATTTTTCGGTAGTTGTATGACCAAGTAATTTTGTCATTTCTGTCATGGTCATTACTGCGCCATTGTATATGTCAATAGTGAGAAGTGAAACTTAATTGGGGAAAAAGTATTTCTGTTAAAATGTTTTAAAAATAAAATCTAATAGAATTATCGTTGTGCCCCAATTCGTGTAATCGGCTTTGTCAACCTGATACATTGTATAGAAGAGACATCAAAATTGTAAGTGGTCTGATAGGGAGGTTTTATAAGACAGGTTAACGCCACTATAAAGCGTTATAGAACCATGTTTTATAAGACATGTTAATGTCAATTTTGTAATTTGTTTTCTTTCAATTTCACTGCTCAAGTTCTTTTAGGTGTTTTGGGAGCACACTGTCTGATAGGGAGGTTTTGATATGAATTTAAAAGCCAAATCAAAACTTCAACACGCAGGTTGTTTCTTATTGTGCCATTGAGGAGTCTTTATGAGTACGAGTGGCGTGTTCTTATTGATCCATTGCTGACAATTTAAATCTTGAAATAATTTGATTCAGTGGGTTTCTTGTGTCTTTAGGCATAGCTTGTAGGCCATTGAGCATTGCCGTTACAAATAAGTTACCGCATAGTTTTTCTGATAGTGATGTCCTGATGTATACGAAGAGATTTTGGTTTTGTCTAGAAGATAAAATGCACAAGAGCTTCTTCAATGATACATAATGATATACCTCACCTTTTGTTACTGCTATTATATATTTAATATATATCTATATTTATATCTATAATATAATAATAATATAATAAAAGCACGAATATCAACTATTAGGAACTATCAATTTTGCCCTCATTAATTGTTTAATTTTGCTTGCTCAAGTTAGCATTATTATTATTATTCTTTTGTTTTGGATTTGGACGACAATCAAGAACATAGGAATGTGCTTAATTGAGTTTTTTTTTCAACAAAAAATATGTTTGAGTTAAACTTGTATATATGACACGCAGGTAAAAGTTGGGAAAATGATTTTTAATCAAACTATTACATAATGATTTTTTTTTTCAACAAAAATGTGTTTGTTGTGTGTATACAATGGTTTCTCTGCCAAAATAGTGTGTTGGTGTTGAGTCATGGCCCAAACTTGGAGTTGGTGTTTGACTTGGAGACAAATTATGTGTTAGAAATGCATTCTCATGTTTGTGTACAGCATCGACTTAGTGCATGGAGGTTGATGAATTCAGAAATTGTATTTGTATTCGTAGTCCTCACGTTTAAAAATTGGAGTCCAAGTTTAAGTGTAACCAAATACAACTTATTGTTGTACATAGATTTATGTATAGTGATGTGCGGTTACAAATGTATATATAAAGATTATATATGTACACACATAATATGTACCATTGGGTTGTGTGATAGCTGAGGTGTGGGCGGTTTTCTTGCCCGCATTTTTTCCATGATTTTAGAGTTATCCTTGTAACTTCATGCGTTATCTTTTCTTATTTTATTTTATTTGAGTTTAATTCTTGCGACAGTGGTTTTGCACTAAATCGTCACACTCTTGTTGAGCCGAGAGTGTGTGAATCGTGTGGACGGGCATGTATGTGCGCAGGTACGGACACACATGGTCGAATTATTGAATCTTGTTTGGGTTGTTATCTGGGTTAAGATAAAAGAGGGTTTTCCTTTGTGTACTAAATTATTGATATAAAATACCTTATTTTGATCTCTTATGTAAATTCTGAGAAGATTTATGCTTCATATACCAAATTCCTCCCCTTTATGTTTCTGAATATGGCGAATTTTGTCGCCAATTTTTGAAATTCACTTGTTCTGTACAAGATATGGTCCTTTTACTTCCAAGCCCTTGAGGTTCAATTGAGTTTTAAAAAAAATTCCTTCTTTTCATTTTGTGTTTTAATTGAATTAATTAATCGATTTTATTGGGTGAGCCAGAAATAATGTAAGGGTTATAGTTTTTTTTTTTTTTTTTTTTTTTTTTTTTTTTTTTTTTTTTTTTCCAATTTGATACATTTTTTCCCTAGGATAATTTTGATGTAAATATTGAAGTTATTTTAATGGTGTAAAATGTTGGGATCATGACATTTTGATATACAAGGCATCAATTGAATTCAAGTTTTGTATATGATATTTAGTTTTATTAATTATTTTATGTTTTAATTATCTCCAACTACTCTTTAGTTGTTACAAGCTGCAATTTTTTTTTATTATTCTTTTCTTCTTCTTTTAGCCTTTTGGCTTGAATTTTTTTCTTTAGGCTTACGGGAAGATTGATAAAATGAGGTTTTTTTATGATAGGGAAACTAATAACTAATTATGTTGGATATGGTACTAAAATGTTGAATATTATGAACTCGCATATACTTGTTGGATAATAAAAACAAGTTTCAGATTAATTGAATTTCCGTGAGCTCTCTCCTTCCCTCAATAATTTGGTTGAGTAGTTCTCCCCGTTTTTTTATTAATTTGACAATTCTCCTTATTTGGCTTCGAAAGATCGCGTCCATGCGCTCAATAAGCATCTGTGAGTTGGAATGCATTAAGAAGATTAGCTTACAAAGCAACCATTTTGATCCATCATGGGCTTTAAAGTATCCGATTCTTTGTGTCTTAGGAAGAGTCATTAGATGGCATAGGCATAATCAAATCCATCTCTCACTATTTGGTCGCCTCATGTCGCTCTCATTAGTCATCTTTAGAAAAGTGATTTTCATGAATATCTTTGTTAATTCTTTGCCAGTATGATTAGACAACTTTTGGTGTTTAGTGAATTCCTAATCACCTTTTTTTGGTTGAAATAAAAGTATATAATGTTAAGTTATGGATAATGGTGTGACAAATTGTCGCATAATCACCTTTATCTAATTCCAATGAATATAACAGGTTTTGAGTGTCAGCATGCAAGGCTATGCCTACTAGTCTTGAATTATATTGAAGTTTATATCTATAGTAATTGTAATATTTTTTTAGTGAATAATCGTAATTTTTTTTATGTTACATTATTTATTATATGTGGAAGTACTATAAACCATAAAGGGTATTTTCATCATAAGTTTGTCCTTTGGGATTTTAAGATCGGGAGTACAATATATTTTCAAATGCCTTATGTTTCATTTCCTTTGCTTTTTAGACTATGTCAACTGACCGAGTCTTGGATGGATCAGCTTATGGAAAGAACTATTGCCAAAGGGCAAACAGTTGATGATTTACTTAGGAGAAGTGCTGGAATTCCCGCTGCATTCATTGCTCTTTTTCTCTCGGAGCCGGAGGGAACACCAAAGAAACTCCTTCCACGTGCTTTACGGTGGCTAATAGATGTTGCAAACACGTCTCTCCCCACCACAACTGAAGCCAATCCCCCAAATGATCATGTCAGCCAGCAAACATTGAACGATCTAAGTGAAGCACCCATCCTTGCTCTTTCAAATAAGGTTAATGTGAGTGAAAAGGCATCAAAGTTACGTGATGAGGGTGTTATTCCCACTGTACATGCGTTCAATGTTCTTAGAGCAGCTTTCAATGATACAAACTTAGCGACTGACACATCTGGTTTCTCTGCTGAGGCTCTGATCATATCCATTCGTTCATTCTCTTCACCATATTGGGAGGTACGGAACAGTGCTTGCCTTGCATATACTGCCTTGGTCCGACGTATGATTGGTTTTCTCAATGTACAAAAACGTGAATCAGCACGCCGTGCATTAACTGCACTTGAGTTCTTCCATAGGTATGTTGCATTTTATATATATTTTCTTTATTCCTCTTTGAATTTTTGTTTGTTATGGTTTGGTCTTTGAATTAAGTTCTGCAAATCAACTGATATTGAGAACAGGATTTTAGTTTCCATAGATGAGGATAAGCATATACTTAAAAAAAAAAGATATTTGCCCTTTGTTCAGTATCCGCAGTCATGTTATGCCTTTTATTTCCTTTTACAACTTGAAGTGAATTTACTCTTTCTCACGTGGCGTGATCGCTGATAATTCTTGTTAGATTTACTCTGTTAGTTAAGCTTTAATGCTAAGATCTCTTCTTTCCTAATGAAAATTATGAAATTCCTGCACATTTGCAAGTGGCGCGAACTGGTTGTAAGAATCCTTCTTAGATTCAATCATGAACCATTTTGCCTTTGTTAAAACTGAGTTGTAAAACCTTGTTTCTTCTCCTTGACCAAATCTCTGAGTTTTCATAACTTGAAAGATGAAAAAGTGTGTGAATTTCAAACAGGAATTGCGACATACTGTTTTAGCTTGGAGCCTTGAAGAATTTCAGAATTTTGCACTACTAAAGAATATAAGCAAAGAATTCAAAGGGATACAAGGCCTCATTCCGAAACAGTTATTATTTCAAACAACAAACAAAATCATTTCCTGTATGCTTACACTGTTTAAGATCACAATTTATTTTAGATCCGGTATTTTTTTATTAATAAATATATGACTTTCTTGCCTTAAGGTACCCGTCATTGCACTCATTTATGTACAACGAATTGAAGATTGCGACTGAATTTCTGGGGGATGGTCAAAAAGATTTGAGATCCAACCTTGCGATTGTCGTCCACCCAAGCTTGTGTCCTGTGTTAATTCTCTTATCCAGACTTAAGCCATCTCCAATCAACTCTGATGCTGAAGATGGTCTGGATCCTTTCCTGTTCATGCCACTCATCAGACGGTGCTCAATGCAAAACAACTTTCGTGTTCGAGTGCTTGCATCCAGAGCTTTATCAGGCCTAGTTTCAAATGAGAAACTCCCTATTGTCCTCTTCAATATTGCCTCTGAGTTGCCTTGTACAGAACTTACCACAATTTCGTCTGGGTCGGTTACCACATGCAAGGAGAATCGAACTTCCTCATTTAATTCCATTCATGGAATATTGTTGCAGTTGGGTCATTTGATAGATGTCAACTGCAGGGATTTAGTCGATTCCTCTAAGAAAGATCTAATTCTTGGCACGTTGATCCAGTTGCTTATTAAGTGTTTGTGGATTGGTAATCCAAGATTATGTCCTTGTTCAATTCTCAACTGTTCGTATATTCAAGTGTTGGATCGTATGCTTGCTATAGCAAGAGCATGTAAGATGAGCATTCATGTTGATGCTATTAGGAGACTACTTGTTGAGCTGTCTTTGGAATGCTTAGACACCAAAGTTCGTCATGAGCTTTCATTTTATGATCCTGCTAAGGCAGAACTCCGCAGGCAGGCAGCTGTGTCCTATTTCAATTGTGCATTTTGTGCAAGGGTTGAAGCAGTCAACGAGGGATTTCAGATGCTACAAAAAAATTCTCAATCTGCCTTGCAATCTTTGGACATCTCTGAAGCTGATTGCGGAGTTTTTGAAGTTGCTCAAAGATTAATTCATTTAGTTTCTGAGAAATCATATGAAGTTCGATCTGCAACACTAAAATGGCTTCTTGAAATTCTCAAAACAATTCCATTGGGCGGTAGTAGTGCCCAGTATGTAAATGACATTACAAATCTGCAAAAATGGGCAAGAACTAATTTGCAACGGACATTAATTCAGCTTTTATCCATTGAGAATAACTCCAGATGTACTAGCTATATCTTGAGGATTCTTTTTATCTGGAATAAGTTGCAGTTCCGGAAACCTCAGGGTCCGTTATGTCATGGAACAATTTACATTGGCAATATGGATCGTGATGACATATTGTTGTTTTGGGATAAGCTGATTTCCTTGAACAATGTTTTCAGGCACCGAAAGGTTCAGGAGGGACTCATTTGCTGCATGGGGCTGTGTGTAAAGAAGTTTATAAGCTTATTTAGGAATTCTATCTTTCTTGACGTAGATGGGAAGAAAATTGTTAATTTTAGAGCATTTGAGGACTCTAACAAATGGGTTCACATCTACAAATGCATTTGTTCTTTCATTAGTGTCATCGGCCAACATAGTGACTCATCTGAGTCTGTGAACATGCGTAAAGCAGCTGCTAATTCAATTTTAGCCTCTGGATTGCTTGAAGAAGCTGGGTACATCTATGAATTTGTCGCAAATAGTCGTCTCCCCTCTGAAGAACCTTGTAACTTTAAGACATCGGAAGCAGCTAACGTGTATGGCTGCGGAATATTAGATGCATGGTTTACATGTATTAAGCTATTAGAGGATGAGGATGTTGGGCTTAGAGAAGATCTTGCTGAGGAAGTGCAGAAGTGCTTTGCCATTAAAAAAATTTGTAGCAGCCATCAGGTAGATGCTGCAACAGTTCCTACACAAGTGGAGAAAGTGATAGAGTCAAGCTTTGAGTTTTTGTCTTCAGTTTTTGGTCATTGGCTTTGGTATTTTGAGTACCTTATAAGATATGTTCTGAACACAACAAGCTACATGTTGCCTCCAGGAGATCTTGTCAGACGAGTATTTGACAAAGAGATTGACAATCACCATGAAGAGAAGTTGTTGATTTGTCAATTTTGCTGCATGCATCTAGAGACACTCCCGATGTCAGTATCATGGGCAGTTGGGTTACCTGACAGCCATGAAGTTGCTACTTTCTTACTTAAATGGAGAAGAAGATTTTACGATCAGCTAATATTATTTTCCGGGCATCATATGAAGGTCGACGACAAAGTGGATTGGATTGGTGGTGCTGGCAACCATAAGGACATTTTTATATCATTGTATGCCAGCCTACTTGGCCTTTATGCCCTCTCACAGTGTCTCTTCCTTAGAGAAATTGAGATTTCGACTCCTGAATTTAAAGAACTTATCGATCTTGGGGAAATGATGAAACCATATCTCAACAACCCTGTGTTGTATAACATGTATTGGTTGGTTCTTCAATCACATAGGATAACTTCAGATGTTGCCATAGATTCCTTAGAACTCAGTTCTGGAGATAGCTTGATCTGGGAAGGTTTTGACCCTTATTTTCTTCTGCGATAGTTCTACCCTATTGTACTTCTAAGTCTGTGCGTATGAGTTGTTTCCTAGGCATTGTCCTTCATATTGAGCTGAAGGGATTCATACATTATATTAGAATCTGCAATACATGTCTTAATGTGCTTTCTGGGGAAGACTTACTGTTGATCTTGTAGCTGTTACTTGACAAGTTGACAATATGAAGCCTGGAACTCATAACAAAATCATTGAACTCGCGAGCGACAATCTAATATTCATTAATAATGGCGAGTCTCTCTCTTTGCATCTTTCTTACCATTTTATATGTTACTGAGTTTGAGAAGCTGTTCCATTCTACATGTTTGGTTATTGTAAAATGTTTTATCCATGTTTTTTTACCTAACTATATGTAAACACGAGGTGCACATATAATGTATTTCACTGTATTTCCTACTAGAATATAACGAGGGTTTTACACAATTCTTTTAAATGATATTACCTTCATAAATCCAATTGTGAGAGAAGGCCAAATGATCTTATATAACTTAGTGACCGATGCCTGATTGGTTAATGGTTGGAAGGTTAAAGTTTCTGAACATTTTCTCTTCAAGGCTTACATAATCACTGTGGTCAATAATCATAAACTATGTTCTAACTCGGATGTAATTTTAATGAGAACAACAGACAACAACAAAGCCAATTAGTTGTTGCCAATCCCAACTAATTTGGGAATGATACTTTGTTGCTTTTGTTATGATTACTACTCTTAATGTAGAACAAAGTCAATGCTTATGGACTATATATATAATGGCGCTCAAATATATACCCATGTTATGATATCTATATATCTCACCATTAGATAATTATGAAATTTTAATCTAATGGAGATTGATGTAGTGCATTTAACGCAAAAGATATTGAATGCGTAATAAATGTTGTATAATTGGGTTCCATGCTATCAAAAAGATACCCATGGTACGGGTTTTTAATCTCCACCGTTAGATCAAAGTATCAAGAGAGAAAATGTAGGTGCATTAAAAGCATTTATAACTCTCTCTCTCTCTCTCTCAATTAAATGAATGAGTTTCTCTATCTCAAGATGGAAGAATTATGATGACACACTTAAGGCACATACCAAGACTCTCTCTCTCACATGAAAGAGTAGTGTTGAGATGAAACACACCTAACTCAGACACCTATAATTTCTTAATTTAGTAATTTTTAATTTTAATTTCCCCTATTTCTAAAAATTAATATCTACAGATAAATTGGAACTTAATAAACTCAAATTTTAATTAATTTATTCAAACACATTATCATTAAATTAATTAGCAAACCTTTTTTTTATATAATGGCCTAATTTTTATTGTAGTTTTATCTATTTTTCATATGATCATATCGTAGAAAACTTGAGCTCTCTATTTTCCATATGCTATGTTTAAAGACAATTTAGTTTTTATTATTTTTTGACTTAAGTGGACTTCGAACACACGACCTCCGTACACATTACTTTTTGACAAGTGACGTTTCTATTATCTCACCAAAGATGCTTTGACATTTAGTTTTTATTATTAATTATAGAAATAATATATTCTTTTTGTTTTGTTTTTGTTATATTTTACATGATTACAAGATTTTTATTTGTATTATACATGATATCTAAAAATTAAATAGAAGTAAATCAATCATGTTTTTAATTTATTTATTTCCAAATATTATTATAAATTTAGTTATTTATAATATAATTTTCACCCATTATCACATAATATGTTTGTTTAGAAACATTATTTTTATTTAAATAAAAAAATATTATTGTATTTTATGATTTAATTTTCACATATATGCCACCTAGGTGCATGACATTAATATAAATGAAATTCTTTTACACCATGAAATGAGAACTACGGATTTCTTAAAGCAATAAATTCTTTATTTTAAAAAATTAAATGACCAAAGGGACATGTTTTTACTTTTGATATGACCACTAATTTTTAAATTATATTCATTTAGTATATATTAATTATAATTCGTTATTTATTTTTTAAGAAATAAATTCTATAGTCATAAAATATTTAAATGAGTGAAAACTATATATACTATCTAAATAACTATATGTAATTTATATATTACTTGTAATTAACGATAAGTTTTACTATATATGTTCAAAGCATCTAGGTGAAGTGATGAGACATCACTAACTAAAAGAAAAGATTTGGGGTGATCGTAGATTCGACTCCCATTGAAGTTAAAAAAAGATGATATTTTTTGATAAAATAATAAAAAGTGATTGAGTTTATTAAATTTCCTTATAATCACTTGTTATAGATATCAAGTGCTAACATATTTATAGATATCAAGTCAAGTGCACACATAAATAAAATTTTATAACTCAATCATCTTTTATTATTTTATCAAAAAATATCATTTTTTTTAACTTCAATGCGGGTCGAATCTACGATCATCCCAAATCTTTCCTTTTAGCTGATGATGCCTCATCATTTCACCTAAATGTTTTGAACATATATATAGTAAAATTTATCATTAATTACAAGTAATATATAAATTACATATAGTTATTTAGACAGTAACAAGGATTTTTCAAATCTCAAAGGAAATTATTTTTTCTTATTTTTATTAATTTAGTTAATCTAATTAAATGGGAATTAAAACATTAATTAACTAAAATCTATAAATACTAACTTAATTAATCAAACTAACTTAATCTAAAGAATTTAACTCAAACTAAATTAAACAATACTCAAACTCAATATAATTCAAATATCTTAAATAAACATCTAAACAAACCCCCACTAAATAATATAATATACTTGGATTGTTTTTAAACACTAGAATATAACATCACTTCACACTATAGTTATAATCATAACACATGAAATCTTGGAATCGTTAAATCTAATTTCATAATAGGTTGATAGCCTTTAGCCAGCCACCGAATTTCCTAAATTTAATGGAAATGTCATATTCTTATCATTGTAAATATACCCATTAGATAAAATGCAACACTGTAGAAATATGATAGCATTACACTTAATGAAAATCATGCCTAAGATAAGCTAATATTAATCGAAGCCGCAGAATAAATAACTTAGAACACAATCACCTAGAACATCCACTTGGGAAAAATCATATAGATTAATCCTAGTTATTACTTCTATAATTGTTGTCAGTAACTATAGACATAAAATCAGAATCAAAATACCATATAACAAATTTGCAACTATGCATGCAATATTAATTTTCTTTAGTGTAATACGAAAAAATAACTTGTTAAATCTGTGATTGACGTGTATGAATAGATTTAAAGCATTAAGTTCATGATTCTTTAGTTATAATTATCTAGCAATCAAAAGTATATACATGTCTAGGGTTTGTTTAGATTGATAGACTACTCACTCATGTTGAAAATAAACAATACAAATATATAATTAAAAGTCGTAATGAATAAATAAATACCTTAAAATAAATTAAAGATCCAAGTATCTTCAAATATCAACTTGAAATATAGAATATGCAATATAAATAATGCAGAACAAAAGGAAGAGAAAGTTATTTCAAAGCTCTCTGACCTTTTTATAGTCTCCCTACGTATATATATATCCTAGATAAACTCAAATTCTTCATATTAATCTAAAAACTCATAACCAACCTCAGCGATCTGTCAGCAATTCCTAAGTTGTACAGAAATCACCGATTCAATCACTGGAAATGGCTTTTAGTCTCCACCGTTTAACAAACGATTTCTAGTTCATTCTCTAATTCATTGGGGATTCTCTGGCATTTTCCTGCTGCCGATTTAGGCGACGATTTTTAGTATGATTACAAATCGCTGGCTAATCGATGAACTTCTTTTCCATTTTACTATTTTGCTCTTTTTTGTATTTTCTTCCATTTCTTCATTTTCCTATTTAAATCCTGAAATCAAGCTAAATTACACTATAAAATGTGTCTAAATATTAACTTGTCAACTGATTTCAAGCTAATTTATCTTAACTTTAAACAATATAAATTTTTAAATAGAAGCGATTTTCAAATAAAAACATATTACCCACAAGTAAATGAAAGTTATGATAGAATAGAATGATTTTTAAATAGCTTACGATAACTAGTATAGAATCTCAAAACACAAAATCACTAGATTAATCTTAATTTTCAGAAAATACTTTATAATAGTGCCACAATCAAAATCAATCGAAATTTTATCAAGATACCAATGAATATGTCATTTAAAACATGTTAGATTAAGAAATACTTCATTCAACTCTAGCTTCAAGTACTCGAGTTAAATCTTTTCTTTTAAGAGTTCATGAACATCCATATTTTACGTCTCTCATTTTCTTTTCTACTACATTCTAATTATTTTTTCTTAACACATTTCTTTTACTTTTGCTTTTGAATCTCTGCTCCATTTCCTTTAGACATTCTCACATTTTTTCCACTATAAATTCCATGCTCCATTTCCTTTGGAATCTATAAGACTCTCTATATATTTGTAAACTCTTATTAATACTTCTCACTATCTACTAAAGTTGAAGAAAGTATTCTTTCTAATTTATAGAATTCCATCAGTTTCTAACCCATTTCTTCTCTTAATTGTGGCATAATAGTTTTCTATATATATTTTAAAAAATATTTAATTAATAGCTTTGTATCATAAGATTCTTAAAAATCTATCTTGTTCATCTTGCACTATTGCTTCAATCTTTTAGCCATTATCATGACTAACACAGGGTATTAAATTTAGTGTATACATCAACTAGTAAAGTTAATAAAGAAGGGTATAAAAATTGATTCATTCTGTCATAAAATTCACTTGGGTAATAAAAACATCACTTCCTTTCAATAATCAATTCAACGTTCATTATCATTCTTACAAAAATAAATTAAAATGAAATTTATACTTGAATTCGGAAGAAATTTAAAAAATTTCGTCAACTTACTTAAATATCGTTTGACCTTTTTGGATCAATTTTGAACTTTTCTTCTACCTTTCTTATCTTTTCATTGCTTTCATTGCTATCTTCGTCATACGTCACCTAAAATACCACCAAACTCATTCCAAACCTTGTCCTCAAGGTTTATAAATGAAGTTCAATTTTCAACATAACAAACATACCACGTAAAGTATAAAAGCAATAAAAGGATTGACATAATCATAAATTTGACAATCAAGAAATAAGTAAATTTAATTTAGAATTATGAAAAGATAGAGTGCATAAAAATTATATGAATAAACATCTTCATTATATATCAAATGTATCAAATCTTACACCAAAACACTGAATAAAATTTATGACATAGTATATCACCACCATAAACACAAAGTATATCACAAAGAAGCATAAAATGTATCACTAAGACTGGAGTCACATAGAAGACCTCACACAATATCACTAAGATAGAAAGAAGCTAAAAAATAAGGAAATCAATGTCGTCGTCTGAGATTCGCGTCGTCGTCTTCCTCCACTGGATCAATCCTCCGGGACTGGTAACTCTCTGCAAAGTCGTAGAGTTGGTATTCTTGACCTGAAAGTGTTGGAACATCAAGATTATTGCTAAGTGGTAATCTCATTTATGTAGATGGTACAAGAACCTCTGCGCCTCCTTGACGTTTGTTTCTCCTAGACATCGTACGCTCCATCCTATGGATGCTCCTTGCTAAGGCTCTCTGGTTCTCAAACAACAGTTCGTGATTACAGAGAGTGGTCATTTGATTGTGCAAAATTGCACCCATGAAAGCCAACTCGCACTCTTCCATATATTGTCTGTCATAATCCCTAGCAAGCTGCTTCACCTTCGAATCATTTCGTGCTTCTGACATCTCCTCCATAATTGTCCTCGTGTCATTTATGATTTTTCTTCTCTACTTAGTTTCTCTTCTGACTATCTCAGCCCTTTCTCTCATTCTTTATGTCTTTATAACCATTCACTCTTCTATATCTCTCTATAGCCTCATCAGTAATGGTTTTCTCTAGTAAAACATCCATGTCAAGCCCTGCCACGTTTACATGATCCTCTCTATAAAACGTTGTAATCATCAAAAGGGAAAGGTATTCCATTATTCTTCTTAGTGGTAATGGCACTCCTAATCGATTCGTAAATAATCTTTCAAACATCCAAGTATCCTAATCATATGACGATGAGGTAAAATAGGGCGGCCTTGTAGTTCACTATCTCATAATATTTCAAGCTCGACAGTAAGCTGGCGTTGATGAAATAACACCAAGCTTTAATGATTTTCCTAAAAATTTTGTAGTTATGTGCTTGGGGTACCCCTCCTTATAAAAAACAAATTCATCTCCATGGATTGCCTCTAAACCTCCCCTAATTGTCTCAGTGCGATAGTGGTACTTAATTCCATATTCTGGTTTGGGGTACTCATCCTTTTGTGTTTGGTAAAAATTCGGTAATCCAAAATATTGATTTATTTTTGCAGTGGAATAATTCATTGTCCTCCTTTGAACTCAAGACTTGGTCATGCTCTCACTTCCATATGCATTGGCATAAAACTATATCACCAAGATGTCACCCTTTAAGTCTAGGTGGTTATAGTCCCTAGTCAATAACCCTCAATTCCTGGCCTGAATGATATTTAGGATCCTAGCCCTATACTTCAATTTGTTCTTCACATTAAATCCCTTCTCCGAGATCAACCTTCTATCCTTCACTATATCATTCCTAAATTTTTTTATAAGCCTTCTCATTAACAAAATTCTCTTTTCTAAGAACATAATTTCTCTCCCTTGTCGGTATCTCTCGTTCAACTTCCTTTATGTCCTCCTCCTCTTCCACATAATCATCCTCAATATTGAACCTAAATGAAGAAGGTGGAGTAGGTTCTCTTTGTGGTCTAATCCTTGGTGTGTTGAAATAGATTGATGTGGGTTGGACTTGGGAAACTTTGGATTTAGTTTTTGATTTTTCTACTAACTTCTCCTTCCCTTTCTCCTTTCTTGAACCTCTACCCTTTCCACCTCTAGCCATTTGGATTAGTATATAAGTAAAAGAATGAACCTGTAAAACCTTTTAAAACCAAATTTTTTGGAAAAGTGTTCGGTAAAATTCAACTTATCTATCTCAAAGGAGAAATTTATCGAAAAAGTAATTTAAAAAATGAGAGTTTGAAATTTATATGAATGAACATCATTGAGAAAACCAAATTAGGTAATTCAAATCAGTTAATAAATATTCTAAAAAACCCCCAAACTCATTTGAAACTTATTCTCAAATTAGTTTGCGTATAAAACTTGATGCATTCGCCATATACAAAAAATGGCTCAAAAATTCGATAGCAATAAATAAATCATCACATCACTTCCATACTAGTATAGAAATCATTTGATATCAAAACCATTTTGGAGTGAAAATTTCGAAATTGAGCTTCCAACCTAATAACAATCCAAAATCAATGAAAAACCAAAAATTTAATCCATAAGAGGTTAGGGTTTTAGTTGATTACCTTATTGAAAGTGATTCTTTCAAGTTTGGGATTTAAAACTCTCCTATAGAACACTCCTCCAAGCTCCAATTCGAACTCCCTTGCTTAAGCCTTAGGTGGCTCTACCCTCTCAAAACTCACGAAGTCTTTGGGTTGAATGTGTGAGGATTAAGGTGGAAATCACTTAAATACACTAAAACTAAGCTTTGGAAAATTCAATCTAGTTGAAATTTGGTCTCTTGATCGAAAGATTGCAATAGTTTTTGAGTGTGAAGGGTTTAAATGTGGTGATTTGGGGTTTCTATGTTTAAAAAAACTTGAATTCATTCTCAATAAATCAGTGTTTAAGAAGATTCACTGAGAAATCGCTGACAAAATCGCTGAAATGATCTAAGTGTCTCAACGATTTGTCCAGTGAATTTCAGTTATAAGTTCGAATCGGTGAGAAATCGCTGACTCAAAATTACACTGAAAACTCTGCACACTACTGCCAATTTTCTTAGCAATTTTCAGTACAAACTGGAATCGTTGGGAAATTGCCAGCCTATTTTTACTATTTTTTCAATTAAATTGATTTTCCATTTAATCATCACATACATATTCAATAAAGGTAGAATTATTCAAATTTTGCAGAATCTAACTATGATATGGATTAAATAATATATTTCATTATCATAAATAGCTAATTAACATAAAACTAATGCATAAAACAATATAATACGAAAATAAATTAGCTTGATCAACCCCCTTACAGGAAATTATTCTAGAATTAAATTCCTAAAATATCCACATTATAAGAGTCAAAAGTTGATAGAATATAAAACAACTAACTAATCATAATAATAAACCGGATTTAAAGATAGAGTATGGGCTCCTCCCATAAAACGCCTTTGTTTACTATCTTTGGCTCGACTGAACCAAGGAGTTTTAAACTGGTTCTATGAACTTAAGTGTAGGATTATCCACTCTTTTGCCATTCCAAAAAGTGATTGCTCGGTCATGCACTCGAAAACTAATTGTCTTGTTCAGAGTATCCATGGCAGCTTGCGAAGTGGCTAAGAAATGTCATCTTAAAATAAATGGAGGATCTTCATTAATGAAGTGTGGCATAACCAAAAAGTCTGTGGGAATAATGTACTTGTCGATTTGAACTGGTACATTAGTAACTACACCTATTGGTTTTACTAAATAACCATTTGGTAAAGTAACTTTTTCAGAAGCAAGTACATTAAATTCTAGTTGAGTGTGAAGAAATATATGAATTGGCATGTAGTTTGCTCTATAACCTGTATCACAAATAGCTTTAAAATACTAAGTCTATTTGACATTATGTTTATATATATATTTCCTGGATCATCGAGCTTGACAATTTCTAGATTATTCTTTTTCTTCTTCTTCGTAGATTTAAATTCCTCCTTATTATTATTCTTAACATTGTTTAATTGTTTAACCCTCCATTCTCGGGTTATTGTCTTTTCATTTGAGTATCTTCAACTTGCTTATTCTTGGCCATATCATTTTCATCTTCCATTGTTACTGCATTAATAGCATATAATTTAGCTTCATGATGATTTAATTCTAAATATTAATTATCATTAGTTTGTTCATTAACAAATTCATCAGGATTTCCACAGATATTTTCATCATTGAAACATAAAGTGATAATCTTGTTTTTAAATTCCATAGACATTGTTCCTTCAAAGATATCTAACTTTGTTTTAGCTGTTTTAAGAAATGGTCTTCCTAAAAGTATAGAAGGACACTTAGATGATATTGAGTCTCCCATTTCCATGACATAGAAGTCTGTTAGAAATACTATGTCATTTATTTTGACTAAAGCGTCTTCTAGTAAACCATAAGGTTTTATAATGGTATTGTCAGCTAAGGTGAGATTAATAGGTGTATTAGTCGGTAAACCTATTTTCAATGACTCATATACTTTAAGTAACATGCGTTATTGATAGTCCAAGATCACACATAGCAAAATCTATTAAAGAAGCCCCAATTGTGATAAGAATTCCAAACATTCCTAGATCGAAACATTTCTTAGGTATTTTCTTTTTAATTAAAGTAGACACTTTTTATTCTAAGTTTTCTTTAGATTCTTTTAAAAATTTATCCTTCAATTCAGAGAATTCCTTCAAAACTTCATCATAATTAGAAAATTGCATAATTGATTCCACCAATAGTTTATTGATTTCTATTTTCCTAAACGCTTCAAGAATGTCTTTATTGTTTTCTTCCTCCCTAGCGTCAACCAATCGTTATGGGAAGGTAGAATATGAACACATATATTCATTCAAATTATCAGAAATCTTATCATTTAATTCAGGATTTTTTAAAGATTTTTCATATGCTTCAACTCTAGCTAAATACCATGGGTAGTCTTCCAGGAAAATGTGTATATTTCAATTGTTTAGCCATTCACTCTCTAGTAGGAATGACATTAGCCATCATTTTTCTTCTTTTTTCTTATTCAATAGTCTTATGAACCTTCTTTTTGTTACTCTATTTAAGTCTGTTCCCAGTTATAGGTGTGTCTTTCTTATCACTGAATATAACATTAACTTGTGCTTGATTAGTAGGACCAATATTGGCTTGAGTAGGTGCTTTAGCTTGATTACTCTGTTGAGTACTTAACCTATTTATTTGTAAATTCATTTGACTTAATTGATTTATCAGTTCATTAATAGTAGTATCAGTCTTAATCTGATTTTAAGAAATCTATGTAATGTTTTGATGACTTTGACCCATAAAGTTATGCAAAATTTGCTCTAAATTTGGATTTATAGGTTGAGTATTTTGTTGAGGCTACTGATTAAGTGCAGATTGTATATGAGCCCTTGGTCTATAAGTATAATAATGTTGATTTTGAGGGCCATAACTAAGATTTGGATTTGGTTTTAAAAGATAATAAGTATTATTATTATCATATTGATTTCTTGGGGGACTAGAAAATTGATTTATTATTGCATTAACCTCTTCAGTATTTTTTTCATGTAGAGTAGGACATGCATCTGTAGGATGTGTAACCTCATTATAGAATCCACAAGCCTTAACTTGATTAGATCTATCATTAACTAACAATTTAACTATCTTAGATAGTTCATCAATTTTATCATTAGACGCATTATTTCTTTTATTATCCACTTTATAAAGTTTCTTTCTTGAGGATTCAACCTTTTCACCATATTTCTTAAATTGTTTTGGCATTTTATTAATTGCTTCTTTCGCTAAAGTAGGTGTTGTCTCAAATAAAAATCCACCACATACTGTATCCAATGAACTTTGTTCAAAGTGATTGAATTCTTTATAAAAATATTCTAGTAAAGCTCTTTGAGTATATCCATGTTGTGGACAAGAAGAAACTAGCCTTTAGAATCTATCCTAAAATTCATTAAAGTTTTTAGCGTCTTTCATATTTGCGATTGTGATTTGGTTTCTGTAGGAAATAATTTTTCTAGCAGGCATATATACATCTAGGAAAGCTTCTAACATTTGGGTCTATGTAGTAATTGAATCTTGTAGGAGATAGAATAACCAATCTTGTGCTTGATCTTTTAATGCAAAAGAGAAAGCCTTAAGTTTGACTTGTTCTAAGGTACCTCCTTTCACTTTCATTCCATTAACTTTATGTTGATACTCCCTTATGAGTTTCTGTGGGTCTTTATTGTCTTTATCATAGAAGTTAGGTAAGACACTAATAAATCCATATCTAAGTCCAAATTTAGGAAATCCATCGGGGTATGGTATGCACATAGGCTCGTATGCCGTAACATTTTGATTTGCTTATCTAAAAGTGAGTTCTCTATTATTGCTATTATTATTATTGATAACTCTATTATCATTATTCTTGTTAATGAAATTGTCATTAATATAATTATTGTTGTCTTCCATCCTATTAGCTAGATTTTCCTTAAGTTGTTATTGTCTTCAACTCCGATCAAAAGTTATATCGATTTTAGGATCAAACAGATGTAAATATCATGTTGAATTAACACGGCAAAGTGTGTAGATCATACAACGTCTAAAATCCTAAAAAAATATTTTAAAATCCCAGTTAACGGCGCCAAAAATTGATACGTGTCGAGCATGTACGATAGTTTCCCATATTTTCCTATTATTTGTAGTAGTGGTAAATGAGATATCGTCTCCACATGGGTTTTTCAAATCTCAAAGGAAAGTACTTTTTCTTGTTTTTATTAATTTAGTTCATCTAATTAAACAGAAATAAAAATATTAATTAACTAAAATATATAAATACTAACTTAATTAATTAATCAAACTAACTAACTTAATCTAAACTATTTAACTCAAACTAAATTAAACAATTGTCAAATTCAATATAATTCAAATATATTAAACAAACATCTAAATAAAATCCCACTAAATAATGTAATATACTTGGATTGTTTTCAAACACTATAACATAACATTACTTCACATTATAGTTATAATTATAACACATGTAATCTTGGAATCATTAAATCTTATTTCATAATAGGTTGATAGTCTTTAGCCAGCCACCGATTTTCTTAAATTCAATGAAAATGCTACATTCTTATCATTGTAAATCTACCAATTTGATAAAACACAACACCGTAGAAATACGATAGCATTACACTCAATGAAAATCACGACTAATCTAAGCCAATAATAACCAAAGCCGTATAATAAACAACTTAGAACACAATCACCTAGAACATCCACTCGAGAAAAGCCCTATAGATTAATCTTAGTTACTACTTCTATAATTGTTGTAAGTAACTATAGACATAGAATCAAAATCAAAATACCACATAACACATTTGCAACTATGTATGCAATATTAATCTTCTTTAGTTGTACTACGCAAAAACAACTTATTAAATCTGTGATTGACATGTATGAATAGATTTAAAGCATTAAGTTTATGATTCCTTAATTATAAATATCTAGCAATCCAAAGTATATATATGTCTAGGGTTTGTTTAGACTGATAGCCTACTCACTCATGCTGAAAATAAACAAAGCAAATAAATAATTAAAAAACATAATAAATAAATAAATACCTTAAAATAAGTTATTTAGAAGCTCTCTGACTTTTTTTTATAGTCTCCCTATGTATACATATCCTAGATAAACTCAAATTCTTCATATTAATCTAAAAAAATCCGTAACCGACCTCAGCGATTCCTAAGTTGTAAAGAAATCACTGAGTCAATCACTGAAAATGGATTTCAATGCTCTACCGATTTAGCTAGCAATTTCTAGTTTGTTCTCCAATTCATTATGGATTAGCTGGCATTTTCCTGTTGCCGATTTAGGTGGCGATTTCTAGTGTAATTACAAATTGCTGGCTGATCGTTGGACTTCTTTTCTAGTTTGTTGTTTTGATCTTCTTTCTATTTTCTTCCATTTCTTCATTTTCCTATTTAAATCTTGAAATCAAAACAAGAAGATAATACCTAGTGTAATATCATCATATATAGATAAAATAAACCTAAATTACATTATAAAATATGTCTAATTATTGACTTGTCACACATAGGGATCCTAGATATAAGAATTACTTTTATTTGTCAAGGAAAGACTTGAACTCGTAATTCAATATAAAGGCTAAGTGTGATACAATGGACACAAACAATGAGTACAATACCATAAGTCATCCCAATGTAGAACTACACTAATAGCACGCTATTCCCAATAATCTTATGGAACACATTACTACAATAATGACATAGTTCAGGAATAAGAAGCAATGAATTAAACTAATAAGGTAATGCCATAAATAGAAATCCCATAAATGAGAAGATAACAAACAAGTCATGGCATTGCAAAAATGATGGCATAAAAGGGTCTCCTGACACCTTAAATCACATACCCGAACTTCTAAGACTCTTCTCTAAGTTCCTGGTACCATTATATATGTTTTAGAGGTTGTCAAGACTTAGGTTAGGGTGTTGGGCTGATTTATTAAGTTTTAGTCGTAAGCAAATTGCAAAATTTTGGTTGTCGAGAACACATAGCGCGCAAGATATTGTCTCTAGTTCATACTCGTTAACGGGTTAGAACCTCGAAATTATGCACTTGAATTTTAGGGTTCCTCGCTACTTACGGTCATGTCCTAAGCCTTGGATCCCTGTTCTCCTCCACCAGGGATCCAACACATCCTCCACAACAACAAAAACTCTTGACACTACATTATAATTTATCAAATTAACCAAATTATACATGCATTGTAGACAAAGTGGTGGAGAACACATAAAACTTGAGAAACTCATAACTTTTTATTTCAAAATGATTTTGAGAAATTCTTAGCAACTGGATTATCAGCCCAAAAAGGAGAATATGAAAATTCAGTTACTTTTTGAAATTAAACACTTCCATGTAACTGAATTTTCAAAAATTAGTATCATTGAAATGAAAACCTAATTTTTGGCAAAACTTGCAATTCCAAAAATTAAGGTTTGATACATCACAGAGGCACAAATCAAAGTAAATCAACCTTAGAAATATATTAAATTCGTTTTGAACATGAACTCCTAGTTCAAGACTCTAAGCTCATGCATTAAGACATGTAGGGATAGTTAGATTCATCACCTAGACTTGTTGATAGATGAATTGAGCTTGGTAATTAAATTGGTTGATGGATTTTTTTATCTTTCTTTTACCTAGAGAAATTCATCAATCAACTTTTCCAGCCCCAAGTTTCTTGTGAGTTTCATGCAAATGAGAAAAATCCCATTAAGGGGTTCATTTATAATATTTGGTTTCATCGAGTGTATCAATTCGAATCTCCATAAAATCCAATGATTCTTAATTGATTCTACCTCCACTAAATCAGCCTTATTGGCACAAATTTTAACACTAAGTCTCATTGTGATGGTTGATATATATATCACGTATCCCAAGGCATATCAATGATTTTGAGATTTTCCTACAACTTAGACTTTTTCATTTGATTCAATTAGATACCATATGCTTAAACAAATAATAAATTTGGTCACATTATTGTATACAATTAAATAAATAACTCACTATGTCACTCTCTAACCAATCCAACGTTGGCACGCATCTCGATGCGGCGACTCTCGTATCAACACCTATAAATGACAAGTAGAAACGACTTAATAGTTTACACATATACAATACACTAGGAAAACACCACACAAAACTAAAATGCACCTCGACCATTGATAAGTGATTATTTTTACGTATATATAGGGTAAGTTTAGTTGTATATTTAGTATAAATATCATTAAATGAGCTCTAATTCATGGTATTATTGCATTTTCAGGGAATTAAGGTGTAAAGGAAGGAATTGAGGAAAAACGAGAACGAAGTAAAAACCTACAAAAACATGGTTGGCGCCATGACTACATGTGTTGATGCTGTGGGAACATAAAGCCCAGTGTGGGAAGGAAAAGCACAACGTGGGAAATATGAAAAAGTGAAGAAAACCAAGTCTGGAGGTTCGACGTAATAGCAACGCTGCGGTGCAAAAGGGACAGCGCCGGGCAGTGTAGTGATAGTGCCTAGGCACTAGGGAGCAAAATATACACATGTAATAGCGGCACAGTGGCCTATAAGGCACGACATCGAGGCATTAGTCACAGCACCAGACACGCGGGAAATATAAAGTTAGAGTCTTAATTCCAGTTAAATTGTAAAGTAGGGTTTCTAATTATTATTAAGGAGTATAAATAAGTATTAGGACGTGGTAAACTCACAACATACCTACTATTAACCACAATTAGAGTAATTTAGCATAGGTTTTACTTTGATTTTGAGTATTAAGGAGTTTGTGTGAAGAAAACATTGAAAACTTCACGTTTGCAATTCAAGTTTGGTTTCATTGATTAATTCTAGGTAATATTTATATTCATGTCTGATTTGTAATTATTTCCATTATGAATTGTGATATGTGTGTTTCAATAAAGTGTGAGTAGTCTATTTATCTTAGAGATCAATGGATCTTATGGTATGAACGTTGTGCTTTCAATATGAATAAAAAGTGAATCTAAAAAGTGTAATGGTTAGAATTTGTATTGATTCTGAGCGTAATGCTATAGACATCTTGATCACGTGTTTAATGATTTTAGGTTTAGGAGTTATCATAGCCATTGAAGCTTATAATTCAAACATGTATGGTACAACCGTAAAATACACAACATCGAGCGATAGTTGTTGATTAGGGAGGCACGGATGGTAAACTTAGTTGGTTATGAATCCAATGATTAGGGACTTAAAGCAATGTGGAGCTTACGTTATTCACACTGATTGGTGGAAATCTAGTTTGCACATTAAATTCTTTTTCGTCACGAAAGTGGGTTGAATTGGATTTGAAGGAAATCTGTCTATTCTAATTAGGCATCGCACACAACATATTGAGATGTAAACATGAATGCAAAGCATAATATTAAATTACCTAGGTGAAGTTGTGAACTAAGATATCATTTATATAAGAGTTCATGTAAAGTTTAAATTGATTTGTTAGAGTAGTTTAGTTAGTATAAAACCAATTAAAGAGTGAATTCCTTAGTAATAGTTCAAAGTTAAATAGGTAAACCAATAGTGCAAAAACTCTTTGTCGGAGCTTTGTCACAAACCTATCTTGTATATTCACTTTATATATTTGTAAAACATAGATTCCAGTACAAAGCACCCAAAACTAATCCATAAGCTATATGAAACTAAATATAACTATAGACATGACATAAAGGATAAACTAAGTGAATTCCCACTTACCTCGGTCGCACTTCCTAGTTTTTCTGACTTTATCTAAGTCCTATACGTCTTGATTTGTTTTCCTCATATTAAGGACCTAAAACCAACCAATTGGTATTTATTCATAACTTATTAATAATGTTTAGAGACTCCTAAAACTCTTCCGAAGTTTTGTCTATAGCTCTCAACCTTAAAGCGCTAGGGTTGTTTTCAATAGTAGTAGCCTCACTGTTGTTTTATGACAGCAGTAACTTGCCTCTTCAAAACCCTTCAGAACAACCTCATAACGTCTAGAACACTCCCTTAAGAGGTATAATACGTGTACAAGTGGTCCAACAAGATTAAACACCAATTAAACATGAGATCAAGCCAAGTTTCCTTCTCATTTTGAGCATAAACATGAAGAACTCAAACATAAACATGGGACAACAGTGATTGTCCATTTACACAACTCTATTTATCATTGAAATAGGTCCAAATGAACTCATTACACTCATTAAACTCATCAGTAGTTCAACTAATGATGTCCTACCCATAACCCATTATTTTCACGAATGAAACATACATACATGTGTGATAGTTTTTAAGGACAATGTGGAGACTTATTTTTTCCATTTAATTGGGTTCTAGTGAAGCTTCTAGAACCTTCAAATGGTTTAGCAACCATAGCCACAACTGTCCCAACTAAAACCCTACTTTCCTTAAAAACCAAAGAAGATATGAGAGGGTCCGAGTGAAAATCGAGAGAGAGAGAGAGATAGAGAGAGAGTTGAGAAAGCTCACCAAGTGTAAAAGAAACTCTTGAACTTGATGAACAACATCTACTTCAATCTCTCATTTCTCACTTCTTCTCTTATTGACCATTTCCATTTTTTGTATTGATCGATTGATCAAAGCAATCTCTTATTGCCTTGTTATTGAAGTTATGACCAACTTACATATTTTCCACCACATGTTTCCATGTATGGCCACCTCATCCTCTCTCCTCATTCATTAAATCATCCTTTAGATGTCCATGCACACATATTGAGGTAGATCATGTGTCTAGTCACTTAAAGTGACACACATGCTAGTTTGATATACATCACTATCACACACGTATCTCAATGTTTATCAAATGGTTTGAGATTTTCTTTTAATATAACTTAATATAACTTTGGTTTTTATTTGTTTTGGCACACCAAACAACACACAAATGCACATGCACATTAATCTAGACAAGTCGGGCTCAACCACGAGTCTAACTTGGGTTAATTAGCATCATTCATATTAGTGTTAGTCACTAGGTTAAGGACATGAATCGTTACATTCTCCCCAACTTAAGAAATTTCGTCCTCAAAATTAAAGGAAATGTAAAAATTACCTATAGTCTTGAAGAGAAGGGAGAATTGCTCCCTCATATACGATTCCTACTCCCAACTTAGCTCCTCATCCCCGTGGAACTACCATTTGACATGAACCAAAGAAATCTCTATGGTTCTCAATTTTTGAATCTTTCGATAAAGAATCTGAATTAGTTGTTCATCGTAGGATAGATCTTCCCTCTAATTGAATTCATTCCAGTCAACTTTGGGTGTGAATTCGATCTTCACCTTGCAAAACATCGAGACATGGAAGACATTGTGTATTCCAGCTAATTGTGGAGGTAACTCTAACTTGTAAGCAACTGGTTTGACTTTTTCTTTAACCCCGAAAGGTTCGATAAATCTCGGAGCTAACTTGCCTCTCAATTTGAATTGGTGAAACCCTTTCATAGGCGAGACTTTCAAAAGAACGTAATCGTCCTATGAAAAATCCAAGAACCTATGATGCTTGTCTGCATACCGCTTCTATCTAAGCTGAGCTGTAGCCATACGCAGACGAATCAGCTGAATTCTCTTTGTGTAGTCCCGAACCAACTCAGGCCTTAGCAAAACTATATCTCCAACCTCAGCCCAACATGCAGGTCAACGACAAGGTCGACCATATAGAGCTTCAAAAGGTGCCATACCTATACTCGCCTAATAAGTGTTATTATAAGAGAACTAACACAGAGGAATATACTTGTCCCAGCTGCCACAAAATTCCAAGACACAAGCTCGAAGCATATCCTCAAAACCAAAATCAATCGCTCAGTCTGCCCATCAGTCTGAGGATGATATGTTGTACTAAGGTTGAGTGTAGTTCTAAGCTGTCTCTGCAACTCACTCCACAACTTGGACGTGAGTCTCGGATCTCTATCTGAAGTAATAAACACCAGAACACCATGAAGTCCCAACACCTCATGTACGTACAATTTACACAACTTGTTAAGAGGATTATGTATGGAGACTGGTAAGAAATATGCAGACTTTGTCAATCGATCAACTATAACCCAAACTTCATCATGTTACACTGAGTCACATGTAAAGTGGAAACAAAATCCATTGATATGTGCTCCAATTTCCACTTAAGAATAGGCAAGGAATGTAATAACCCTCCAGGTTTTCGATGCTCAACCTTAACTTGTTGACATATCTCACATCTCTTTACGGACTCAACTATGTTAGACTTCATCCTAGGCCAGCAATACATACGTCTCATATCACGATACATCTTGGTATTTCCAAGATGAATAGCATAAAGTGATTGATGAGATTCTCAAAGTAACTTTTGCCTGAGCTTTTCCTCAGTTGGAATCCATGGTCTACCTCTAAAGCGCAACTCACCATCACTAGAAATTGCCCAATCAGGATGATCCGTACTCGTAGCCAAACCTTATCTTACCATGTAATCCTGATCAACTTTCTGACAACTAACCACTTTTTGAATAATCTACGGCTCAGCTCTAATTTGAGCATAGAAGAACATATTTGTAGCCTCTGAACTAGGCATCCCAGTTGATGATTGCCAACTAGACTTTCTCGAATCATCAATACTAAGACTTCCTCAAGAAGATGGAACTGGGAAACTCTTGTAGTTGATACATTATCTCTACCTGTTCTCCTTCTACTCAAGGCATCAACAACAACATTTTCCTTGCCTGGGTGGTTTTCCAGAGTGAAATCATAATCCTTGAGAAACTCAAGCAACTGACGCTGCCTCATATTCAATTCACTCCGAGTGAAAAGATATTTCAGACTCTTATGGTTTGAAAACCCAATAAAATTCTCCTCGTATAAGTAATGCCTCTAAGTCCTCATTGCAAACAAAATAGTTGCGATGTCAAGATCATGAACGAGATAGTTCTTCTCATGATTTTTGAGCTACCTGGAAGCATAGCCACAACCATGCCTTCCTGCATCTATACATAACCCAATCTTTAATGAGAAACATCAGTATAAATCATTAACTCTTTCCCGGCTTCAGGTAATGTCAAGACAGGTGTCATAGTTAAAACATGTTTCAATTCTGCAAAGGCATTCTTGCACTTTGGAGACCATATAAAGTCCACATTCTTCTGAGTTAGCTGTGTAAGTGGCAAAGTAATGCAAGAGAAACCGTGAACAAATATCTTGTAATAACTAGCTAAACCTAGAAAATTCATTATCTCTGACACTGTGGTAAGCTCATACAAATTCTGAATTGCCTTAACCTTCGCTGGATCAATGGATATGCCACTAGCATTTACCACATGTCCAAGAAACTTCACCTTCGAAGCCCAGAATTCATACTTACTCAACTTAGCAAACTGCCTATAAGTCTTAAGAGTTTGCAGAGTAACTTTGATATGCTGTTCATGCTCCTCTCGAGTCAATTGAGGCAATTGATACTTGTTTTTTATGGTAACCCTATTCAGCTGATGGTAATCAACACACATCCGCAAAGTTTCATCATTCTTCTTGACAAATAAAGAAGGTGCGCCCTAATGAGACTTGCAAGGATGAATAAAATCCTTGTCTGCTAACTCCTTTAGTTGAGTCTTCAACTCTCGGAGTTCTTTCAGAGCCATACGATAGGGAGGTATTGAAATAGGTTTGGTTCCAGGAATCAAGTTGATAATGAAATCAATTTCCCGAGGTGGTGGGATTCCAGGCAAGTCAGAAGGAAATACATTCAGAAATTCACACACAACTGGAATATTCTCGAGCTTTTCTTTCTACCCTATCTCCCATAACGTAACAATGCTAGCAAAAATCTCCATATCTTGAGAAGTAGCATTTCTTCCACGAGTTGCAACTCATGTAAGATTATAGCCTTTATAAACTATAATCTCATTCAAATTAGGTATATTAAAAATAACGCGTTTGTGGAAGCAATCGATGGTCACATGATATGTTGCCAATCAATCCATCCCTAAAAGCACGTCAAACTCTAAGAACTCCATAACCTTAAGGTCAATAGGTAGTTCATTCTCCCCAATCTTGATCACATAAGATTTACAGATTAGGTTCGGATAGATATTCTCATTGACAACAGTGTTTAGGATCAACATAGTGCTAGCCCTAATCGGTTTCAACCCTAACTAATCAACCATAACACCAAAAATAAAAGAAATTGTAGATCCTGCATCAATTAAAGCATGCATATCTCAACCACAAACATTAAGTATACCTTCCACAAGTTGAAAACTAGCCTCAGGATTTTCATCCGCCACAATATGAACTGACTCTCTCGTTTATGGCACTGCAGTACCAACTAACAAAACCATAACAGTCAGACAGTTCTTCTGCACATGACCTGGCTATCCACAATTTTAGAAAATGACTCGTGCTCGCTGCATTTCCTAGACAGTACCCCTAGTCTTTTGACTCTACTGACTCTACCGCCCTTGTTATCCCCTTCCTTTTTCCTCAACCCGCAGGCGGTGGTGGTAATGGTGGTTTAGCCATAGAAGTTTGAGTAATCAAAGGAATGAAAGCACTGATATAAGTAGTTTCTGCAGGTGCTGAAGATCCACCATCGTGGGTATATGTCCTTAACCTCTTCCCTAGCCTATTCTTCCTTCGATTGAAGGAACCCTTGCTCCGTGAACCTTGGGTAGACTGTGGTTGTAGTTGCTGGGAATTCTGAGGTGCAAGTGGAGCTACTGGATCCTTTGCATTAATAGCTACCTCATACTCCAAAGCCTTCTCTAATGCCTCAACATAAGACTTAGGTTGGGTAGTCACCACTACCTTCCTAATCTTTCTCTTTAGCCCAACAATGAACCTTTTCATTTTGTTGTAGTCCAGGTCCATAAGCTCAGGTACATATTCCGCCAACTTATTGAAACGATCATCATACTCATGCACTATCATGTCACCATGAGCTAGCATAAGAAATTCAGTCCTCTTCTGGTCTTTCACAGTCTCAGGAAAGTTCTTACGGTAAAATCTAGCCCTAAAATGTGATCAGGTAGAAATCTCTGTAGATCTTTTCTCCGATGCCCACCACATGTTAGCGGCTTTGATTAGCAAGAATGATGTTAACCACACCTTCAGTGACTCACTTAACCTCAGATCCTCTTGTCGTTTCTCCATTTCTCTAATCCACTCCTCAGCAGTGACTATATTTTCAGTCCCATCAAACTTAGGTGCGTCGTATTTGCAAAACTTGCACTTAAGTTTTAGAAACACTGATGTCTCGATGTCAAATATGAGTAGGAACAATTTTAGGAATCACGATTGGACAAACCACTGGTTGTACAATAGGTCGAACTATCGGCTAAAAAACTGCCTCTGTCTCAACCACAGCCTCTGCCCTGCTAACCTCAGGATGGGCTGCAGGTACTAGTGCAGGCCGTGTTGTGATTGGTTTCAATAAAGCTGTCATATCCTAGAATTCTTTTTATGAGCCTCGATAAGCTCTCATATCTAATTTTCCATATTTTCCTTCCACTGCCTTTCCTTGTCGGGGTCATCCTGAGGTCCACGCCTATTAGGTCCTTCTCCACTAATATTCATCGTATTCTGAGAAACATAAGAGAAATAAGACCATCGATTATCGTATGGAAAAGAATTTCTAATATCTATACGATAGATATAATACAAACTCAACAAATAACATTGTCAATAGTTTTATCTTTTCATTAACCCCAATCTCAGGTACTAAGATTTATCACAATAATTTTAGTTTCTATCTTAATAGAAACTAAGGCTCTGATACCAACTGTAACAACCCTTGTCCTGATTAAGGAATCATTCGACCTAAAATACAGATTAAGCCCTAGTAAACTAGCCATACTTAACCCATGTCAGAAGTCTAACCTTCAGTACCTAATAAACACAACCTGTATATCTCGAGAAAATCGATGTAAATAAAAGTAAACAACTGCGCAAGACTTAAACATCAAAGTTTTCTAAAATAAGATAAAACGAAAGAGATACATGGTCCCATCCCTGCGACAATAATTATATTACTATGTCAAAACCTCAAACAGTATGTAAACAATTAGAGTCTCACCACATACAAAGAAAAGATGACTACACTCTTAAACTTTGTCCTTTCCCTTATCCTGAGTGCTAGCCGAGGTATTTGAGATTGTTGAAAAGAGGAGTGAGCATTCAATATGCTCAATAAATGGAATCCCACTTAGACCATCCATTATCCATTATTACCTCATTTGCAATGACTAAATGAATAATAATAGCTACGAAAGGTAATAATGGAAGTAAATAAACGATATATAGAGTGGGATGCATATCAACAGATAAAATTAGCTAATGTACTATCAATCATTTGAAAAGAAGTTAGAAAATAAGGACCGAAAACTAACTTACACAAGAATACCAAGATCTAACCCAAACAATGGCCGTTGTGCGGTCTCGATAATGTATTCCAGCTTAAATTGGCTCTCCAACATCCCTATTAATATCTCAATCATTCTGTTAACCCTTGCAAAGGCGGGTTTACACTGGATCCCAACCAAACTCTTTGCCGGAGCTTTATGACAAACCTATTGTGCAGATTTACTTTATATGTTTGTAAAACATATATTCTAGTACAAAGCGCCCAAACCTAGTCCATAAGCTATATGAAACTAAATATAACCATAGACATGGCATAAAGGATAAACAAAGTGAATTCCCACTTACCTCGGTCGCACTTCTTAGTTTTTCTGACTTTATCTAAGTCCCAAACGTCTTTATTTGTTTTCCTTGGATTAAGGACCTAAAACCAACCAATTGGTATTAACTCATAACTTATTCATAATGTTTAGAGAATCCTAAAACTCTCTCGAAGTTTTGGCTAAAGCTCTCAACCTTAATGCGTTAGGTCTGTTTTTAACAGTAGTAGTCCCACTGCTGTTTTATGACAACAGTGACTTGCCTCTTCAAAACCTCTCCAAACCACCTTATAACATCTAGAACAATCCCTTATGAGGTATAATACATGTACAAGTGGTCCGACAAGATTAACCACCAATTAAACATGAGATTAAGCCAAGTTTCCTTCTCTTTTTGAGCATAAACATGGAGAACTCAAACATAAACATGGGACAATAGTGATGGTCTATTTACACAACTCTTTTTTATCATTGAAGTAGGTCCAAATGAACCCATTACACTTATTAAACACCTCAATAACTCAGCTAATGATTTCCTACCCATAACCCATCATTTTCATGAATGAAACACATATACATGTGTGACGGTTTTTAAGGACAACATGGAGACTTATTTTTTGCATTTAATTGGCTTCTAGTGAAGTAATTAGAGCCTCCAAATGGTTCAGCAACCATATCCACAACTATCCCAACTTAAACCCTTAAAAACCAAAGAAAAGATGAGAGGGTTTGAGTGAAAATTGAAAGAGAATTGAGAGAGCTCACCAAGTGTAGAAGAAACTCTTGAACTTGATGAACAACAACCACTTCAATCTTTCCTTTCTCACTTCTTCTCTCATTGGCCATTTCCACTCTTTGTTTTGATCGATTGATCAAAGCAATCTCTTCTTCCCTCATTATTAAAGTTATGATTAACTTAAAGATTTACCACCACATGCTTCCATGTATGGCCAACTCATCCTCTCTCCTTATTCATTACATCATCCTCTAGATTTCCATGCACACATATTGATGTAGATCATGTGTCTAGTCGCTTAAAATGACACACATGCTAGTTTGACACACATCACTATCACCCACGTATCTCGAGGTCTATCAAAAGGTTTGAGATTTTCTTTTAGCTTAAATTAATATAACTTTAGTTTTTATTTGTTTTGGCACACCAAACAACACATAAATGCACATGCACATTAATCTAGAAAAGCTGGGCTTAACTACGAGCCTAACTTGGGTTAATTAGCATTCAGATTAATGTTAATCATTAGGTTAAGGACACGAGTCATTACAATTAGGACATGGTAAACTTACTACATACCAACTATTCGCCACCATTAAAGTAATTTAGCATAAGGTTTACTTTGAGTTTGAGTAATAAGGAGTTAGTGTAAAGAAAACATTAAAGACTTCACGTTTGCAATTCAAGTTTGGTTTCGTTAATGAATTCAAGGTAATTTTTATATTCATCTCTGATTTGCAATGATTTCCATTATGAATTATGATATGTGTGCTTCAATGAAGTGTGAGTAGTCTATTTATCTTAGTGATCGATGGATCCTATGGTGAATGCTATGTTTTGAATATGACTAAAAGTGAATATAAAAAATGCACTGGTTAGAATTTGTATTGATTCTTAGCGTAATGCTTTAGAAATCTTGATAATGTGTTTATTGAACTTAGGCTTTAGGAGTTATCATGGCCATTAAAGCTTTTAATCCTGACATGAACGGTAAAATCGTAAAATAGACTACATCATGCGATAGGTATTGATTAGGGAGGCACGAATAGTAAACTTGGTTATGAATACAATGATTTATGACTTAAAGCAATGTGGAGCTTATGTTATTCACACTGATAGGTGGAGTTCTAGTTTGCACATTAGAATCTTTTTTGTCACGACAGTGGGTTGAAGTGGGTTTGTAAGAAATCTGTCTATTCTAATTAGGCATTGCACAAAACATATTAAGATGTAAAAATAGATACAAAGCATAGTATGAAATTACCTGTGTAAGTTTATGAACTAAGATATCATTAATATAAGAGTTCAAGTAAAATTTACATTGATTTGTTAGTATAAAACCAATTAAAAAGGTTATTTCCTTACCAATAGTTCAAAGTTAAATAGGTAAACCAATAATGCAAAAACCTTTCACTGAGGATAATATTTGTAGTGAATGTGAGTTCGTTACACTATTACTACAATCTAGCCGTTATACTTGCAACACGGATCAAGTTTTTAGTGTCGTTGCTGGGGATATGTATCCATTAGATTTACTTTGTTAGTTTGAATAGTTGCTAACTTTTATTTTCAATACTTTACTTTTAAGTTCATTAAAACAAAAAATAAAAAATAGGCTTAAGTCTCAAGTTTGACTTTTGCACTTGATCTTTTTGTTATTTCTTTTCAGGGATACTTAGTGCATGCGTAGCAAGGGAGAGAAGGACCTAGTGTCTTACGACCCTGAGATTAACAAAACCAACAAAGAAAGGAAAATGAAAGGAACCAAGATGCGTAGTAAGCTAGAAACTAACAACAGTACCATAAGAATAACATACCCGCAGATGATCTGGTAGTGCAAGATAGAGCACGAGGACAGAGATGCCTTCGTGACTTCTTCAAGCCAGAAGTTCAGGAGACTTAAAATAGAGTGATAAGGCTTCCAACCAACACCATCGAGTTCGAACTAAGACCTTCTTTGATAAAGATGGTACAAAATAGTCTGTTCAACGGGCTATCCAATGAAGCTCCAGTTGCACATGTTGATAATTTCTTGGAGAAGTGCAATAACGTGCACATAACCGAAGCTACAAAGGAGTTGATCAAGATGCAACTTTTCCCATTTTCATTGGGTAGAAAATCCAAATCCTAGTTCCAAGGGCTGAATGCAGTGAGTATGACCTCATGGGCGAAAATCAATAAAAGATTTCTTGACAAGTTCTTTCCCCTAGTGAAGGTCAGCAAAAGGAAACTTGAGATTAACCAGTTCAATAAAGAAGACACTGAATCTCTTAGCAATGCTTGGAAAAGATTTAAAGAGCTGATGAGGAGATGTTCGGGACATGGATATGTAAAATGGTCACAACTCCAGATTTTCTACTATGGGATGAACCACAGTACGAGAACGATGGTAGATGTCGCAGCGGGTGGCTCTCTACTTATTAAGGATGAGGATGGAGCATTGGATCTCCTTAATATTATGTCTCAAAATTCTACTGTCGGTACTCATTTCACATTAAGGAAACAAGCAGGCATCTTTAAGATTGACTCGCAAGCTGCAATTATGGCACAACTCTCAAATCTAAATAGTCATATGGTGAAACTTCAGATAGGACACCAAGGTCCACAAGTAACACCGCGACCTATCAATCACCAAGGCATGGTGGTTAACCAAATGGAAATAGATCATGGAATGCAGTGAGGACATCAACTCCACGAACAATCAAGGCTACAAGAACAACTTCAGGCCGAGAGGAGTGACTCCTCAATGATTTTATCAAGGATACAACAATAACCTAAATTTTTTTTATGGAAATCTTGATAATGTATTGAAGTTACCTCAAGGCTTCAAACAACGAATTCAACAAGGAAAGCTAGGCCAGAGCGAAAAGATGATTTCTTTGAAGTCAATTGAGATGTATTTGCAAGCCATGGACATGAGCAATAGGGAGCGCCATGAGTACTACGGGAACAAAGGAGCCAAGATAAAACAAGTGATCTACAAGCTGAAAAAAATTAATATTTTGGCTATGATGAAGCATGAAGAGATGCATGAGCATGGAACGGAGGTGAGCCAAGATGAGCTTGATAGTTTCAAGAAACAAAGAATCAATGCCTTGAAGAAAAAGAAGGGGAGGCAACAATTGTAGGCCAAGCAAAAAGATAAATGACCTTTTGTAGAAGACCTACAAGGCAATGACATTAAGTTGGTTCTAAAGAAATCAGAACCAAAGCTCAAGTTCATCTTGCGACCTCAACCTATTAAAATGAGAGATCCTGGAGAGATAAGCATACCAATAAATATTAATGGGCACCAATTTAGCAACATTTTATGTGATACGGGAGCTTTAGTTAATGTCATGCCACTCATGGACATGTTGCACGCCGACTTAAAGATCAATTGTCCCGATTCGACGAATTTGCAAGTAGCAAATGACAACTCGATACCTACTATAAGAAGAGTTTTGAATCTGCATGTGAAAGTTGGTAGATTCACATTCATTGCGCATTTTGAGGTCATAAAACACGATATGAACGATGATGTATCTATGATACTTAGGCAGCCATTCTTGAACACTACCAAATGAGATTTGTACACAAGAGAGAAGAAGATCATGATGAGTATCGATGAGGGGGATGATGCTGAGAAGGTTGTTTTTGTCGATAGTGAAGAAGTACATCCGAATGGGAATGACATAATAATCTCTGATTTGCAGATGAAGCTTCTCGATTTAGACTCAGATTAAATGAACGAAAGGGTTCAGGCTAATAACGTTAAATTAAGCGCTACTGAAGGCAGAAAAGGGTTTTAAATGTCAAGTTTTTAAATTTTAGTTAGTAGTTAGTATTTAACTCGATAATTACAATTAACAAGTTTTAGTTCTAACTTTCAAAAAATTCATGTCGAATGTGTAGGAAATACCATTCGCTGGGTGATGAGTCATTGGAATGGAAATGTCTCGTGAACTTATTTAAAGAGCAAAAAAGGATTAAAGGAGTTCAAAGTGGTGCCGGTAAGGTGCATGGGTGAATTGAAATGTAAAGTTTATTAATTTTTACATTTTCATGGATTTAATGCTGTCACGACACCTTGTGTGAGTTATTCACAAAGTCGAGGAGCATCGAAGGAGAATTAACGAAAAGTTATACTTGAGAACGTAGGCTGTGAGGTTGGCACCGTGGGTGTAGGCCACAACGCCAAGGTGGCAGCAGGCAGGAAAATGGATAAAAGCCTCACTTTATCGTTGATGCAATGGCGGCGCCGAGATCATTTTAAATGGGTTTAAACCGCATTTCTCATTCATTCTTCACGCTTGCACTAAAACCCCATCACAACCACTCTAGAGCCAAAAGTTTGATCATTTCTAACTGAGATTTGCAAGTTCATAGTGATTGGGAGTGAAGAAACAAATGCATTGTAGATTTGCACAAGTTGGAGAGCTAAGACTTGAATTTTTGGATTTCGATTTCAAGGAGAGCTAGGGTTCTAGTTGGTGAGAAAAGTTAGAAGGCTTGGATTGAAAAAGACTTGGAGGAGTTTTCCACACCGAAAATTAATCTAACATTAAGGTACATTTACAGTTTCATCTAGTTATGATTTAAATTTCAGAAATTTCGATGATATGGTATGAAATTATGGATTTGAGGTTATAGGATAGGTTTTGCGAGATTGTGTAAATGTTGAGCATTGATGTTACCTATGGAGACTTAGTTAATATTTTTGCAGTTATTTAATTGTTTGAAATTGGAAGAAATGGCAAGAACAAGGAAACAAGTTAGCCAAACTAGAGCAAATGATTTTGAGGCATCTACGTCTAAAAATCCCAATGAAGAAGGGCATAGACCTTTAAAATCCAAATTTTTCATTTTTAGAGAGGCTAAGGAATTCGGGTCATCACAATCTTACCAACTATAAGAAAGTTCGTCCCTCGAAACTTAAAGTTTAGGAGATTTGTCAAATCAAATTAAGACTCGGTATAGTCGCTTGCACACGAAGTCCCTCGTAGTTTAACTTAATCAGTTAGCTAAGTCTCGATTGCTAGTCTCCTTAAAAGTCAAACTTCCATTTGCCCAAAAGTGGTGAGAATCTTCCACACAGCTAGCTTTGTGATCCCATAATTTTGACTTCTCTCATTACTAATCTACGTCTTTCTCGTCTACTTGCTCAGATGTTTAGAACGTTGACATATGTGTCTGATAAAAATTGTGTGATTCTGCGTATCTCGAGGCTCTACCCTAACTGAACCCTTTGGTATTGGCTTATATCGTAGAATACCTAATCTAGTCTATATTGCAAAGCCTCTGTAACAATCTAATCATCCAAGACTGAAACTCTTGTTTCAAGAGCTTCACAGAAACATATTTCTTCCATAGATCACTAAATACTATTGGCTGTCCTGTATATATACACTAACTTTTGTACCCAAATTTAAGGGTGTAGTGTTATATCAAGATGTATAGGTGCTTGCCAAAAGACACGGGTGTGGATCTACGCGTACAGTTGTTAGTTTGATATTTTCATTAGGTTATCTTTTTTAAATAAGCAATTGTCTTCCATTAGTAAAAGTTTGTAATTCCCTCGTTGGAAGTTTTAGTTTGTCTTACATTATTAGAAGTTTTATTTTTTGTTATGGTTATGATAATTTGAGTCTCGCTAAAGGCACCTCGGCTTTCAATGTGGGCAACCCAATAGTTTTAGTAAATGTCATTTCTAATGAAAATGATTATTGTGCCCTCACTGCATTTTGTGCACCCCTCCCCTTTTTCCTCTCGTTTTATGCATCACATTGAAATCCTTCCACACTACTCCCTCTTGTGATTTGTAGGGCATCGTCGAGTGGCTCGACCTCGCAGGTCCGAAACAAGTTAGAGAGTTGGTCGGAGCCCACCGAACCCTATAAATTGGAGAGTCAGCCGAAAACAACCAAACCTAAATTGGAGAGTCAGACATAGCCCATCGAACTTTTAGTTCAGCAGTGGTCAACTAAGTTTCAACGAATAGGTTTGGTTAGACAAAACCGAACATAGAAGATAAGTCTCGACCATGTGTCGTCGAACTTAAATTAGATGTCTCGACCAAGGTTTTGGAGATGGATGCATCGGTTGGGACGAAGAGGTATTTTAGGGATTTTGGTAGAAAAAAAGTCGAGTGCCCTCATAAATTGAATTTTGATTTTGTGGTGCACTCAGAATTGGCCTGCCCTTCAGAAAACTTGGGGTGTCTTTAGGGCGATACTAATTTATCTGTGTATTGTTGAGTTCCAAACATTTGTTAGGAAAACAGTCACTGATCATCGTACTGTTCCATTGTTACGGTTGCAGTTTTTCAAAATCAACTATGTGGCAGTTGAATGTTCTTTTGAACAATTAAGATTAACGAATCAATCTCCTTTATCAAGGTAATTGATCTTATGTCTGGTCTTGTTCTGTTGAATGTATTTAGCTATCATGATTAATGAAATTTATATTTTACTTAAAAAAGATAAGATTTACGAGCTCATTTATAGCTGCCGATGAATGTGAATTTCTTTGGTCCATCAAGCTCGCACTATTTTTATTTTTATTTTTATTTCTTATTTTTTTTATGGGTAGCTAAATTTCCTATGGTTACAAAATACACAGTGATTACATAGTACAATCTTGAAAATTTTATACCAGAAATGTCATTCTACTGTCGTCAAGTAGAATCAAACCAGGGGCATATCCTTAATTACATAGTTGTCCAACTCAAAATGTCATGAAGCTCGGACAATTTGCTAAAAAAAAAAGGTGGGCACAAATTATAACTACAAAAGCCAAAACGCGCCAAATTTTATTTTATTTTATTTTATTTTATTTATTTCTCTTGGCAAGGTCAATGCAAATTATGCAATGCCCCAATTAAATCAACTGTAAGAGAGACATTAAGCAGCAGCCGTCTCTGAATCAACCATAATTTAACACAGGAACCCAGAAATAACCAACATAATTTACATCTTTCCCCCGCACCCCACAAACAAGAAAATGTAGCACAGACTACCGAGATTGAGCTCACTGGCAACTTTTGTTAGAACTGGAACTCGTTGGACCTTGCATTTGGTATTTCAATGCACTAGTCTTCATTATGGTAACCATACCTCATGCATGGCTTGAATAATAACCTTGAGCTCCTACTTTTGAGTTAAACGTCTTTGTCGACTAAGGGAGGAACAAATCTGCACCGTTGAAGAGTCCGTTCAAATACGTGGCCAACTTTAAACAATTTTGCCTGCAATAGAGGGAGGAAGGATCGGTAAACTTTTGACGAAATGGTTGCTCTCGTTTAGAGAACTCTTGTTCATTAAAAAACACATCACATTTGTATAACTGAGACATTGAAGTCTTTACTCAAGGAGGTTAAGCATTATATTTACTTCTCAACAACATTCTTGCCTGGAAAACAGATAAACCATGCAAAATGGAAGGTTCAACTCAAGGTAACTATCAATTTTCAATCAAAAGTTCATCATGGGATGAAAAAAATGTAACCTACACAAACCTAAGGAGCCATCAGAATTGGAAAAAAGGCCTGCTCAAAAATTTCAAATAATATAAAACCAGATTTAAATTCAATATTTGACTAATTATCCAACCAAACACATGACCAACTAGATTATAGGAGGTTCAATAACCAGATTGTACTGTCAACACTCAGGGTAATAAATTTAGTACAACATATATTACAGACAAATCGAAAGGCAATTAAAAATTGTCAAGTTCATGTAAGTTAATGGATCCATTACTAATTGCGGTTGATAACACCCAATTACGGAGGAAAAAAATCAAACCCAGAGTTAATCACCATGTCAAGGTGATCTTATGTTAAGTCAATTAGAACATCAATTGTATACCAAAAACAAATTTATTTTTGTTAAATATCAGGGCATTTGCAAATCCTTGACGTCCTAGCAAAGATACTCCAGCTCCTTATATCTAGTGAGCATGTCTGACCTTAATCAGATGGCATGTGCTGGGACGAGGAAGAGGGAGAGGGAGAAAAAGAGGCAGGAATGAGATTAAACAGTAGCCCTCATTTGTATGCTATAATATATTACCATTGGTTTCTCCACCTTTATTCTACAGCATTGACCATCAGTTACTGCATGAACTGAGATGAGTTCATATTTGAAATACCTTGCAGCAGTCGCATGCTCATGCAATGGTCCACTAATATTAAACGAAATTACAGTTGATGTTGAGAGAAGCAAATGAAAACTAACAGAAAAAGTAACTGTTTCAAACCTCATCAAATGCTGCACCAATGATTTGAAGACCAATAGGAAGGCCAGAAGGTCCGACTTCAGAAAACCCACAAGGCACAACCAATGCAGGAATCCCAGCCAAATTCACATTGACCTACGTGAAGATAACCCAGTACATAACTTAATCATATAGTTAAGTCATATTGAAGAAGGTTTTTATAAGTGCATTGGTAATTGAAATGGGTTAAACAAGATGCGTAATTTTTCTTTTTATTTCTTCTATGATTATAATATCATTAATTTGCACATTTTCATGTTTCTATTGCATATCCATATGCTCCACAGTTGAAACAGGATAAAAAATCCACTTTACTCCTCCAAATAATACCCAGTAAAATTGATGAAACAAAAGAGGGAAAATGCTTCCATTTTATACCCTCTACATTATTTACTTACAGTCATAATATCACCCGCATACATTGCCAAAGGATCATTTTTCTTTTCACCTGTGATGTCGAGTTTTTTGGTAAGTTCATTTTGAATAATTAAATATATAAACAGGAGCATAAGAAAAGGTAGGAAGACAAACCCATCCTGTATGCAGGTGATGGAGCTGCAGGCGAAATTAGGACGTCATTTTCAGTCAATGATGCCTTCAAGTTTTTCTGTACCAAGGTCCTCACCTAAAAACACCATTACAGTCAATTACATACTCAAATATCATTTTAAGGACCAGGACATTCATATGAGAAAGAGCCATGAGTGCACATGAATTAGTTATCTTTTCATATTTGAAAAATCACAGTTCGTAATCTTGATTTTTTTTCAATTTCACCATCAATCATGAAGTAACTATGTAACAGTGTTTTCAAGGCGGTGGGGAGGGGTCTAGGTGATTTGCCCCTCCAAGCATAAGTGCGGAGTTTAGGCGGATGGTAAAATATTTACTTAGATACCCCCTATAAAAATAATTTATTTAGAGATACCTCAATATTAGGATACATGTTTTCAAACTCACACATTTTCGACCACATGTTTTTAAATAAATGGTTATCGACCGCAAATTTAAGAAGCAGAACATGACTCGCATTATCATACAAAAGGCACAGTGTGGGTGGTGAGGGTGATAAGGATGCAAGTGACGGACGGGGGTGACAGATGATCAGGTTAGGGTTGAATAGGATATATGTGACACATATTAAAATATTTGCAAGGACCCCACCTAACGCTTTTTTTATTTACTTAGAGGCCCACTGACCGCCTAATCAATGGCCTACGGCAGCGGGCCTCCAAAACACTGCTATGTAATTAGAAAACAGAAATTATTAAGAAAAACAGCACATACTGCATGCATCAGCACAAAGAAAAACGAGGCCTAAAAAAGGATACCATTGCAAATTTGGAAACACAGATTCATGATTGTACAAATGGTGGATTTTACTTCATCAGATAAAGATGGTATAACATAACTATAGATGAGGTATATGGCATCCTCATTTGATATACCTGCTGTGCACACTTGTAATATGCATCATAATAACCAGCAGAAAGAGCGTACGTTCCCATTAGGATTCTCATCTTGACCTGCAGAAAGTGCAAAGCCACCACTCAATTACAAAATTGCAGCTTGCATATGCCTAAAGATAACAATTGGTTATTCTATTCAAGTCCAAATAGCATCACAATTATGTTTATGCTATTCAAATGTTGAGTTCTTCTATCAGTCTGTAAACTTTTGAAGTTAGGAAGTTGAAAATAATTGAGTAGTTCTATACTTCAGAGCCAAACCCATTAGCTCGACAAGCTCCATACAGAGAACTAAGCTCCTCAGCAGCAATTTGATTCCCATACCTAGCAATTAACCAGGGAAACCACATGAATCAAGGTGATGTATATAGATCAGGAGTGAAGACCACTCATCAAAATGAAAAGAAACAACAACTGATTTTAAGAATCCCTATTCCTAGCAAGCACCTGATGCCATCATAGCGTGACAAGTTTGAAGACGACTCACAAGAAGCCAAGATATAGTAAGCTGGCAATCCGAGAGAAAAAGATGGCACGTTAACCTGAGATTCAGCAAAGAAAAAGAAATGTGTATCAATGAAGCAGTGAAGCGAGGATTTTTTTTTTTATAAAGCTATCATAAAAATGGGTTTAGGAAAGGGTGGTTGCGGTAAAAAAACCCGATAAGAATTGCATAAAAAGCCTGTTAAAGAGAAGCAACACCCAGATATTAGGAAATTCATTGCCATTGTTGAATGTAAGAATGGACAATTTCATAACACCCAACAATAATTCCATAAAAGTTATGCCTACATAGCTTTCCAGATTGAGCATTAAAAAACCCCAAATCGTTTAAACAAAGTAGTTCGTAAGAAAATTTTGGGTGGTCTGATTATTTAAGTTTTCTGTTTGACTTTTCTGTTTGATCTCAACCCAATACAAAATAGTCTGACTTCACATTTTCATACTCAACACAAGCATTGGTTTGGTTTGCTTATTTTGGATCAATTGGAAGGGATGGTTGAACTGATCAATATCTACTTTTCCAGCTTACTAAGAGCATTAATAAAGAGAGTCAACCTCTTTCACTGTGCATCCTAATTCTTCCAAATGTGAAGCAGCAGCTTGAATTGAGGATACGATCCCACTGTCAACACCGTCGCCAAGGGTTTCCGAGATGACACCAACTCTCAAACCCTTTAAAGGTTTAGAGTCTAAAAACTCTGCAGGCTCTAACTGTGATGAAAATTCAGGAACCTCCTGAAACATGACAGAGACCTATTAGAACTTGGATAAAAACTGAAACTACATGATTGATAATATAAAAAAAATATTAAGAGAAGTATTACACGCTTACTGCTAGTTGCGTCAAATCTATCATGCCCAGCAATTGCTTCAAGAAGAATAGCAGCATCAGCGACTGACGAGCCAAAGCAACCAATAACATCCAATGATGATGCATATGCCATGAGCCCATATCTTGAAACACGCCCATATGTTGGCTTCATTCCAACAACACCACAGAAGGCTGCAGGCTGCCGAACACTCCCACCAGTGTCACTTCCCAGGGAAGCTACACACTGCCTTGCAGAAACAGCAGCAGCAGAGCCTCCTGAAGATCCCCCGGGCACTCGTTCTGCATTCCAAGGATTTGCCGTCACCTAAATGGAGAAAAAATATTATAATGTTGCTTTATTTTTATTTTCCCCCAAGCGAGAACATCTATCGAACTTCCTGTAAGTAAGATTAGAAAATCGAGATTCGACTCATACTCGAAAACACCTTAGAGAGTCCAAATCACTAAAATTCAATTAAATTGATTTACGAATTAATCAAAACATTAATGCACACCTTTTGAATTAACTCAACAGAAAAAAAAAAAAAACTAACCTGAAAACCGGAATTCTCAGTGGTACTCCCCATACCGAACTCATCCATATTTGTCTTCCCAACAATAATCGCTCCGCATTCCCTCAATTTCCTCACCGCAGTAGCATCAAAAGTGGGCCGATAGTTCTCGAGAATCCGCGAGCCTCCCGTGGAGGGCATGTCGACGGTGCAAATGTTATCCTTGACTCCAATCAAAACTCCAGCCAAGGGTCCTAGTTCTTCATTCCTCTCGATCTTCCGATCGATTTGTTCCGCCTCGCTCATCACATTCTGCGAGATGTGGAGGAAACTACGGATCTGAGGCTCGGTGCTGCGGAGTCGGTTGAGGTAGTTTTGGGCGATTTCGACTGCTTTTCGCTCTCTGGAGAGCAGAGATTTTCGGATGGTGAGAATCTCTGAGGAGGAGGAGGGTGAAGAGATGGTCTCTGACTGTGGGAAGAAGGAGGAGACCGCTTGGAGGGAGTGGTGGAAATGGCGGCGGCGGCGGCATTTTTGAAGGTTGAATTTTCGACCACCACGTTGGAGGAGAAGCCGAGGGTTTTGGGCAGCAGCCGAAAGCATGGTCTCCTACTCTCCAGTTGGGGGTTCTCACTTCTCCCTTGAGGAGATAGGGTAGGGAGGGAAGAATTTCAACTCCTGTAGACTCGTCACAGCGAAATGCTACACTTACTTTGATTTCCTCAACATATGGCCTGTTCGGTTAATAGTGCGTGCTGCATATTGCTTCCATCTTTAATAGTTCATAGACTGTTTTGTGCGTGTTGATTGGGGAAAGACGAGTATGCCCTTTTAACTCAATGCCTCATGGCCTATTCGGTTCCTGAGATAACATGGGATAAGTGGTGGTACTAAATAATACTAATATTTGGTTTGAGTTTTAAACTGATAATGAGATTATTTTAACCCATAGGAGTGAGATAAAATAAAACCATGAAATGAGTGGTATTATTTAATCTCATTGTTGGTGCATCCAACAATAACCAAATTACCCTCATATGATTTCGCAGAAAACGCAAAAATTTTTTTTGTGCAACAGCAAGATTGAAGAAAACACTAAAAAAAAGAAGCACAGGGAACACCATTGTTGATGTTGAGAGAGAGAAGCAGAGAGAGAAAGAGAGAGAGAGAGAGGAGTACCTGGGTTCAATCCTATTCGATGACCACAGCGGAACGAAGAAGATGAAAGACGTGAATGAATGGGAGGTGACGCAGAGAAGATAAGCACGGGACGAGAATGAAATGGGTTTAGGGTTGGAAGGAAGGTTTTTGTTGTTGATATAAGAGGGTAATTTTGTAACTTCGCCTATTTAATCCCAACCTCTATACCCCCAACCGAACAAGTCCCTCAATTAGGACTAATACCCAAACCCATGTTATAATCCCAGTGTAAAATAATCCCATGTTCATGGGTTCATTTTACTTGCGAATCGAATGGGCCATCAAGGAATAATCTAGTACGTCAGCTTCAATGTCTTTCCAGAATCTAGTACGTGCTGCATATTACTATCAACAAGCTCAGAGCACCTCCTGAACTACACTTTTCCATTTTCATTCCATCCCAACATTGAAATCACCCTACAGTCTGTTCTTCCCCACCAACTGGTAAACTCATTTGGTCATGCTTATCCCTCAATTGCCAACCTTTTATTAATGCAATTAAAATTATATTAATCAGGGCAAACTAAATACAATGGGATGCACTTATTTATAGATCTTTGTAATACATAAATAAAGAAAGTAATTGAAGCTATAATCATATTAGGAAAAGTAAAGATTTACTGGCAAAAGTGTATATCTTTCCTAGTATGACATTGATGATCCTCGCGGTCACGAGAGAAGCACAACAAAGGCTAGACTTTAGTTCTAAAGCTCAAAAATTTTGTAGAACACTAACAAATAGAACTTATCCAAATACAAAAAGGTACGTTTGTAACCTCTAAATGTGATTATATAATGGAAGACTTTTGGGACTTTCTGATAAAGGCAAACACCAAGAGATAAGGGTCGATCGTTAAGATATCAAATATCACGTTGTCATTAAAACTAGTTTATTCTTTTAACACGTTGTAACTAATGTGGCCTAACATCTCCCACTCGAACATTGTGTGTAGATTATCTTGTTAGGTCAGGTCGATTACACACATGGGCGCCCCTTGTTTTGATAACGTAGATATTTCCCACTCGCACTTCGTGTGTGGAAAAAAATCATTCAGTTCTCATTTGACATAGCTTTTTATAGTAACTAATGGTTCGTGCGGCTGTGAGATAACCTGCAAGCGGGAGCTCTACACTAGCAACTCAATTAGAGCAAGGTAGAGACATCTACCTTAATAAAAACTAATATATATTTCACTTTGCCCCAGATCCATATAGTCATGTCTATTTAAAACATTCTCAAATCCCTTCAAGGGCAATATTTAAACCTTTAATTCATAGAATCATATTCTAACTAATAGTGTCGCCCAATTGATACAACATCAGTGTCGTGACATAAAATATGAAATGAAATGACATGATTCCATATGATCTTCCTTTGCCCTCCCAATACTTAATTTAGAACCATATATTTTCCTAATGTAGCACCTTTAGATTGAATTATACTTGACCATATGTTATTCACTAAAGCAGCATGCATCAATTCTTTACTTCATAGTGTAGTCAAAAAGTCATAAGGGAAATCTTAGGAAGTCTCAACTATATAAGAACTTCTTTCAATTAGATTCACGCAGTGAGGATACATGGATTTACTATTGACAATTTAATAATAAGACATATTTTATAGTTCATTTTAGGATGATTTTAGATATAAAAGACTATATTACACGAGTTTTTCTTTTTTATATATATATTTTAGGTCATAAATTGAGAATTCGAAGAAATGAAGGAAAAAGGGAGGAAAATGAAGAATTGATTGAGTGAAAAGATTGTATGAAGAATAACTATAGAATCAAGACTAAGAATTGGGATTTTGACCCAGTGATTCACATCGATTCCTAGAGACACCCAAATCGCTGGCTAAATCAGAGGACACGAGAAAAGACCAATGAGCTCAAAATTCTAGATATTCCCAGCGATTCATGATTCACACAAATCTCTAGGAATTGTTGGGTGCGAATTCGGGGATTTTGGATTACAACAAGGATTTTAAGTCAGTTTAGGATATGTATTACCTAATATACTATAAATAAAAATCATAAATTATAAGATGAGGGCCTTTTGTTAGTTTTAAAACTTTTGCTTTAGTTTCGAGGTTATTCTTTTATTGCTTTATTTTTGAAGAAGATTCAAGGTTTTATCAAGGTAATTTTAATCATGTTTTTTAATTCCGCATTTTTTTTGTTATTTATCATCATGAGTAAGTAGTTTGTTAATCTAAACAAAACTCCAAACATGAACTAAATCTATTTTGCAATACAATCATGATATAATGAATATATATTTAATGCTTTAAACTTAATTGTATTCTTTGACTAACTGTTTTTATAGATTATTATCTATTGATTTTAATCATGGATTTGAGTATTATGTGCATAGTGGCCAATGTGTATGTGATAGTTTGATTCATTAACTATTTGAAGTAGTAAAAATGATTGTTTGAAAGGCAAACACCATTTAAATATTCTAGGTGAATCAGAGATATAAATCTAGTGTTGAAGTGGCTTTCCGAAGATGTTAGATTTAGTAGTTTGAAGTTTTTATAAAACGTAATGCGGTTCTATTGCGTGAACGCCGTGAAGTTAATATATTTATGTATTTAAAGGGGTTAGCTCAATAGAATTAGAACGTGACTTTTCCATCGGTTTAAAGAGAACAAATGGTTGACTAAAGACTATTTACTTAATTATGATTAGAGTTTAATGATCTATGATACTTTATAAAGTACATTCATGACTATATGATTTGAGTTAAGTGTTTGGAGTGCAAAATGGATTTATGTTTAATTGTTTAGGAGGATTGTTTAGATATTTATTTATAATTGAGTTTTGTTTAATTGAAATGATTTTAGATTTAGTGACTTTGATTTGTCTAACTTAAGTAAGTTTAGTTAGTTTAAATTCTGTTTTTATTAGCTTAAAATTAAAAATAAAAGTAATAAAAATTCTTTTCTTAAGGAATTTGCAAAACCCCTGTGGAGACGATTCCTACTAATCACTACTACAAAAATATGATAAAACACTTTCCCTTGATTAAAAATAAAAGTAATAAAAATTCTTTTCTTAAGTGTGATAAAACACAAAAACATAGAGTTAGAGTATGTCAAACTAAAGACTTTCCCTTCTTGTCAAAAAGGTCGAGTTGAAGATTGGTTATTCTATCTCCATCAAAATTCCATAACCACATGGTCTGAAATATTAGAAACCTTCTTGGATCAATACGTTCCAACGTGTAAAATTAGTTTGTATATGAAACGAATTAGCAATGCTAAGATGAAGATTGAGGAGACTTTTGGTGAGTATTAGGATATGTACCAAAGATTCATATCCTTAGTCCACAACATGGATTTTTAGAGAAAACTTTATTAGAATACTTTTTTGAAGGACTAAACCTTTTAGAACAAAGATTCCTAGACACTGTATGTGGAGGATCTTTATTCGACATTACGCCAACATTAGCAAGAGATACTATTATTAAAATAGTGAAACAATCAAAACAATATTGTGAGAAAAACAAATTTATGAAAAATCATTCTTATGAAATCAATAGCAATATAGTCACGACGTCGGACGATAAATTTGATGAATTGAAAAGTATGGTTAAATTACTGTTAAAAGATAGGTCAGTCCAAACTAAAATTTGTGTTTTTTGCAATGAGATCAATCATCTACATGATGAATATCCATTGTTGCAACAAAATCAATTTCAAGAGGCTAACACCATGATGAATCATTATAATAATCTTAATTAACCTATTTACACTACTGGTAACAATGCTAATTACCTAAGACCAAATATAGGTAAAGGTGTAGACAATTACAATTTTCAAAATTATAAAACACCTGCATTAATTGATTTAACAATATCATTAGAAGATTTAAACAAAGCAAAAGATCAAAAGACTCAAGCCTACAAGATGATATAGCTGAACTAAAAATATTAACTAAGTCAAATAGCAATAGAAATGAGTCCGTAGGTTAACCAAGGCAAATTATTGTCTCAACATTATCCTTGTTCATACGAAAAGTGATAACTTTGAGAAGCGGTAAATAAATGGAAGAACCAAAGATGCCAGAACAATCAGTTCCTCGAAACGAATTAGAGGCTGAATTAGAAAAAGCAATATAAATAAAAGATAATAAAACTCAAAAAGAAAATGAAATTGATTTCAAAAAGGATAAATCAAGTATAGTAAGACCACCATTTCCCCATCGTTTAGAAAACAATAAGAATGTCAAGAAATTACAAGAAGAGAAAGAAATTTTAGACACTCTAAGGAAAGTGGTAGTAAACAAACCCTTATTCAAAGTCATACAAAACGTACCTAAATATAAAAAATTATAAGAGACTTATGCACTAATAAAATTAAACCTAATGAAAGAGTAAGCCTAGGAGAACATGTGTGCGATAATCCAGAAGAAATTGCCCCCTAAATATTCTGACCTTGGAATGTTTTTCATTCCATGCACTATAGAAAATATAGGGATATCCAAAGAATTATGTGATCTAGCCACCTTAATAAATGTTATGCCTTTGTCAATATATTTGCAAATGACAAACATACCCTTAGAAGAAAATGGTATAGTAGTACATGTTGTGGCATGTGCCCTAAGTCAATATACAAACATTATTTACCTTATAATTTTAGTAAATAAAATAGAGGTTTTCATTTGTTGTTTTATTATAAGTGATTGCATATTTAGCTTATAATAAGATTTATGGATATTTGTTGAAATATCCTAAATGTCCACAGTCGGTCATTATACTGGGAACTATAATGAATTAAGACTAGTGTGAATTTTGAATGATGGTCATTCGATGATCATGCGTATATGGATATGAATTGAGATCATAAGTACTTGTTAGGGAACAAGGTACTGGACCGACCCGCTATGAGAATATTGAGTTTTTGGGGTTCATACACAACAAAAAATTTAAAACGAAATTTGAAAAATCCCAACATGATCGAAAATAAGTTCCATTAAACTATATCTACTGAAGTAAATCATACCTTATTCCGTGATTTCCTTCTCTAATCGTTCGATTTTCAAGACGTTCAAGTGCTTGTCCTATATTAGAAATTCACATACGAACGGTGACCACAATTTAGAGTGCTAGGCGTAAGAGAGATAGAAAACATTTATCTTCTCTCTCCTAAAATCCAAAGAACTCGAAATTTGCAAAACAAAAATCTTATTTCGTTTTAGGATTTCACCCTTTACTTATATGTGTCGATAATCCCTCACTTAAAATCCTATTCATAATACAACTATTGTATTTAGGCAGTTTAAGCAAATTAAACATACGCCCCTTTCAATAAGTTATCATATAACAAATCGTAAGGGCTTTTATGTCATGAATTTTATCATATAAAACTCATTACTTTGGACCAATTGAAATTGCGCAAAGCCATTCTTTGTGTGTGACCCAATACGTGTTAGGGCATGTGCCCTAAGTCAATCTACAAACATTGTTTATCTTATAATCTTAGTTAATAAAATAGAGGTTTTATTTGTTGTTTTATTATAAGTGATTGCATGTTTACCTTATAGTAAAATCCATGAGTATTTGTTGAAATGTCCTAAATTTCCTTAGTCGGTCAATATACTTGGAACTATAATGAATTAAGACTAGTGTGAATCTTGATTGATGGTCATGTGATGATCATGCGTATAGGGATACGAATCAAGATCATGAGTACTTGTTAGAGAATAAGGTACTAGACTGACCCGCTTTGAGAACACCACATGGATTAAGTCATAGGTGTTACTCATGATAAGTATATCATTTAGTCATTCGACTTAAGATTACCATAGACTTCAATATTAGGAGCATGATAATTTGACACAATCAAATTTTATATTTAACCGGACAATTATAAAGATTGTGGTAGGTTACCGTGTGAATAATATGTGAAGGTGTATAATCAAGATAAAATTTGTCACTCTCGTATAGAGAGAGATATCAGTGGATCCTTCGATAAGATAGACTGATAATGGCCAAGTCCATAAGAATTGATATGATCAATGTCACTTAGATGTTTTTCAGTTTACATAAAGATCGAGACTAGTACGATTGAACATTAAGGGTGACTTCCCATGCTTTATGTTTAATCAAAAGATATCGCACGACAAAAGGATATGATATACGTTATTAATTAGGTTGTATCGACGTTGATATTCATGCTACTTGGGTAGTCATAATTCCTTGCTAGAGACTGCTTATGACTTGTGTACTAAAATAGTTTTTGGTTCACTGCCAATGTCGCATGAACCTATTGGGTCGCACACAAAGAATGACTTTGCACAACTTCAATTGGTCCAGAGTAATGAACTTTATATGATAAAATTCATGACTACGATTTGTTATATGATAACTTATTAATAGGGGCGTATGTGTAATTTGCTTAAATTGCTTAAATACAGTAGTTGTATTACGAATAAGATTTTAAGTGAGGGCTTATCTACACATATAAATAAAGGGTGAAACTCTAAAAACGAAATAAGATTTTCGTTTTACAATTTTCGAGTTCTCTAGATGTAGGGAGAGAAAGAAAAACCGTTTTCAATCTCTCTTGGGGCTAGCACTCCAAATTGTGGTCACCGTTCGTGTGTAGATTTCTGATAGAGGACGCGCACTTAAACGTCTTGAAAATCGAACAATCAAAAAGGAAATCACGGAATAAGGTATGATTTACTTTCGTAGATTTAGTTTAATGGAACTTATTTTCAATCTTGTAGGGTTATTCAAAATTTGTTTTGAAATTTCCGCTGCGTATGAACCCCAAAGCCCAACAATAGGTTCATGCGATGTTGGCAGTGAACCAAAACCATTATGGTACACAAGTCATAAACGGTCTCTAGCAAGGCATTATGACAACCCAAGTAACATGAATATCAAAATCGATACAACCTCGTAAATAACATATATCATATCCTTTTGTCGCGATATCCTTTGATTAAACATAAGGCAAGGAAAGTCACCCTTAATGTTCAATCGTACTAGTCTCGATCTTTAGGTAAACTAAAAACATCCTAGTGACATTGATCATATCAATTTACATGGATTTGGCCATTATCGGTATATCGTATCAAGAGATCCACTGATATCTCTCTCAATATAAGAGTGATAAATTCTATCTCAATTACACACTTTCACATATTATTCACATGGTAACCAATCACAATTTTTATGATCGTCCGATTAAAGACAACGTTTGATTGTGTCAAATTTACATATTCCTAATATTGAAATTAATGGTAATCTCAAGTCGAAGGACTAAATGATATACTTATCATGAGTAACACCTATCACTTAATCCATGTGGTGTTCTTATACTGGATCGGTCCAGTACCTTATTCCTTAATAAATACTCATGATTTTGATTCGTATCCCTATATGCATGATCATCACATGACTATCAATCAAGATTCACAATAGTCTTAATTCATTATAGTTCCCAGTATAATGATCGACTACGAACATTTATGATATTTCATCAAATACCCATGGATCTTACTATAAGGTCAACATGCGAGCACTTATAATAAAACAACAAATGAAAAATTTCCATTTAATTAACTAAAATTATAAGATAAACAATATTTGTAGATTAACCTAGGGCACATGCCCCAACATCTCCCACTTGCACTAGGGCTAATCATTCATGTATATAATACCCAATGACCTAACATGACCATCATGTTTCGCTTTTGGAAGAGCCTTCGTCAAATAATCTGCAACATTATCTTCTATAGGAACCTTCGCGTCTCTCATCTCAATGATTTCTCGAATGAGATGAAAACATCTAAGTATATGTTTGGATCGGTGGTGTGATCTTAGTTTCTTGGCCTGTCCTATCGCCTCGTTGTTGTCACAATACAAGTAAATGTGGTTAGCTATACTAGGAACCACACCAAGTTCAGAGATGAACTTTTTGATCAAAACTGCCTCCTTAGCTGCATTAGACGCTGCAATATACTCAGCTTCTATTGTAGAATCTGCCATAGTTTCTTACTTCGAACTTTTTCAGCTCACTACGCCTCCATTCAAAGTAAACACATATCCAGACTGCGATATGAAGTTATCTATATCAGTTTGAAAAGTTGCATCTATGTAACCATTTACAACAAGCTTGTCTTTCAAACTTTAATAGACCAAGAACACTTCTTTAGTCCTTCTCAAGTACTTAAGAATGTTATTTACTGCTATTCAATGACTCTCACCTGAATAAGTCTGATATTTGCTTGTTGCGCTTAAAGCATATGATACATCAGGTCGAGTGTATAACATGACATACATGATATATCCAATAGCTGATGCATATGGAATCGTATTCATGCGCTCTCACTCATCATTAATCTTTGGACATTGAGTCTTGCGAAGACTTATACCATGAGACATTGGCAATGACCCTCTTTTAGAATCTTGCATACTGAACCTATTCAGTACCTTGTCTATGTAAGCACCCTGACTTAGACCGATCAGCCTTTTAGATCTATCAATATAGATTTTAATCCCAAGGATGTAGGTTGCATCTCCTAAGTCCTTAATTGAAAAACACTTCCCTAACCAAGACTTGACACTTTATAAGGTTGGGATGTCATTTCCAATGAGTAATATATCATCAATATACAATATTAGGAAAACAACCAAGCTCCCATTGACCTTCTTGTATACACAAGACTCATCTTTGTTTTTAATGAAACCAAATTCTTCAATTGCTTTATCAAAATGAAGATTCCAACTCCAAGAAGCTTGCTTTAATTCATAAATAGATCTTTGAAGCTTGCACACCTTTCTGGAATTCTTAGGATGAACACACCCTTCACGTTGTATCATATACACGTCCTCAAGTAACTTTCCATTTAGAAAAACTGTTTTGACATCCATTTTCCATATCTCATAGTCGTAATAAGCGGCTATGGCAATTAGAATTCTAATGGATTTAACCATGGCTACAGGAGAAAAAGTCTCATCATAATCAACGCCATGAGTCTGTTTGAAACCTTTTGCTACTAGCCGTGCTTTATAAATATGCACATTGCCATCCATGTCAGTTTTCTTCTTGAAAACCTATTTATATCTAATGGTCTTATTACCTTCAGGTAAATCAACCAGGTTTCAAACATACATGGATTGCATTTCATAATTCATGACACTAAGCCATTTATCTGACTCAGGGTTAGATACAGTCTCCTGATAAGTAGTAGACTCATTATGATCCATAAGCAACACCTCACTACTATCAGTAATAAGAAATCCAAATCTCTTAGGCTGATGTCTTACCCTTATCAGACCTACGCAGTCATTGTGATACCTATGGAGGTTCAACTAGTTCAAGACTTTGTTGATCTCCCACTGGCGGTTGAGAGTTTATTTGTGGTTTTGAACTTCTTGAAGACTTTATTCCCATTGTTGTGTTTTGAAATAAACTCTTTTTCCATAAAGACACCATTCCGAGCAACAAACACTTTGTTTTCAATAGGATTATAAAAGTTGTATCCTTTAGTTTCTTTAGGATAACCAACAAATACACACTTAGTACATTTGGCTGATAACGTTTCTGAGATTTGTCGTCGTACAAAAACCTTACAGCAGCAAATCTTAAAGATAGACAAACTTAGTCTTTTCCTACACTACATCTCATATGGTGTTTATCAAACGTTTTAGAAGGAACACGATTCAGTGTAAACGCAGCAGTTTCTAAAGCATAACCCCAAAGAGAAATAGGAAGATCTACATGACTCATCATAGATAGAAACCATATCTAATAAAGTCTAACTTCTCCTGTTAGAAACATCATTCCATTGTGGAGTTGCTGAAGGAGTTAAGTGTAAGACATTCCCAAAGTTTCTAAGATGATCGTCAAACTCTTGGCTCAAATATTCACCACCTCGATCTGATCGAAGTGTTTTAATAGTTTTACCAAGTTAATTTTGCACTTCATTCTTAAATGTTCGAACATTTCAAATGATTCACATTTATGTTTCATGAGATACACATAACCATATCTGTTGAAATCATCAGTGAAAATAATGAAATATTGATAACCACTTCTAGCTATTGTGTTTATAGGACCGCATATATCAATATATATTAGACCTAATAAATCACTTGCCCTTTCACTGTATCCAGTAAAGGGGCTCTTCGTCATCTTGCTTAGTAAACAAGATACGCTTGTTTCATATGACTCAAAATCAAATGAATCTAAAAATTCATCTTTATGGAGTTTAGAAATGCGTTTCTCTTTTATGTGACAAAGGCGACAATGCCAAAGGTATGTTTGATTCAAATTATTAAACTTGAACCTCTTTGTATTTACATTAAGAATATGAGTATCTGTGGACCTTTTCATGTTTAGAATATAAAGATCATCACACAAATCAACATTCGCATAGAAAACGTCTTTACGAGCAATGAACCATTTATTATTCGCAATGATGAAATCAAAACCATCAAAATCCAAACATGAAACTGAAATGATGTTTCTGCTCAAGGTAGGAATATAGTAATAATTATTTAAAACTAAAACAAGTCCACTAGGCAAAATTAACTCATAGCATCCTATAGCCAATGCAACAACCTTTGCTTCATTTCCAACTCGTAGGATGACTACTTCTTTCTATAGTTTTCTATTTTTGGCGAGACCTTGCACATTAATACAAATGTAAGACCCACATTTGGTTTCCAATACCTAAGAATCACTAGTAGACAAGTTAACTTCAATAACGTAAATATCTGAAGCAGTAGTCACACAACTCTTTTTTTATTTAGATCTTCAAGATATAACTTGCAATTTTTGAACCAATGCCCAGGTGCATGGTAGAAATGACAATTTCCTTCTTTTTTTTCCTTTTGGGTCTAAAGTATAAGCAGCATGAGGCTTGACTTGTTCCATAGGCTTTCTGACACTCACAATAGCCTTTGCAACTTTAACATTGCCTTTGCCTTTTTTCTTCAGAGTCTTTCCTTTATGAACCATCAACACATTAGCAATATGTTTCTTGACATTCTCCTCATTAGTTGTAAGCATCAAATGTAACTCTGAGATAGACTTCATGTTATTCATATTATAGTTCATCATAAATTGTGAATAATTATCATGCAATGAATTTAGGATCAAATCTATAGCCAACTTTTGGCTTATGGGAAATCTAAGTCTATCAAGATGGTCAATATAGCCCTTCATTTTCAGAACATGAGGACTAACTGACGCGCCCTCAGCCATTTTGCAAGAATAAAGGTTCTTGACTATCTCGAACCTTTCTTTCCTAGCTTGCTGTTGGAATATTTCCTTCAGCATCGTAGTCACGTCGTAAGCTTCCATGTGTTCCATGTCCTTTCGAAGTTCATGAATCATGGTTGCCAATATAATGCGTGCAACATCAGTTGAGTTGTTGACATGTTTAGTATGTGCATCCTTCACGGCTCTTAAAGGATTAGCTGGTGGTTCCTTAGGAATAGGATTATCCAGGACATACCACTTGCATTCATGCTTAAGAACAATTCTCAAGATTTTGAACCAATCAAGAAAGTTTGTCTCAGGCAACTTATTCTTCTCAAGGATGGATCGCAGTGATAAGGGATTAATGTGATTTGAAGAGGCCATAGATCTACAATAAAGATTATGCAAAAGTTCATTTTAGTATAGAGGAATAGACTCCCACTAAATTAACGACCCTCCAAAAACGTTATGTTAATTTAATGGACTAAAATCCATGTTTCACCTAATTTCGAGACATCTAAGGCATGAAACTTTGAATTAGGTTGTTTAGGTGGGTACCAATTACCAATTACAACATATGTAACTTTTAGTTGTTTTTATGAAATTATGACATCTTATGTCTTAGCATGTTTTATTTCATTTAGTGTCTGAAGCTCAAAACCGTTTTAATAGCTTTATCAAATCTAACAATTTCAAACAATAGAGTAACCATTACTCAACTTGCCTCACCAAGATAACACAATACACTCTATGGAGGCAGACCCATATTGATGTGATCGAAGCCTTGACAAGTGTTTGAGAATGGATGACACTTGACTTAAAATTTGAAAAAGGGATTTTATTTGTTTTAGTGATCATAATTTAAACAAGATAAATATCATATATTACAATGCATAAACAATCACTAAACAAGTTATGAAATTTTACTAATATTGACTATTATATGAATTTCCTTGCGCTACGAACAGTTATCATTGGTTTTGCTGGCCGGTCAGCGGGTAGTGGTGCCGCTGATCGGTCAACGGACGAGGTACAGGGGGCAACACCAACATTTTTTTAGACAACGAATTCCAATTCTGAAAATTGAAAATCACCTAAAATCTCCCTATATTTTAGTCAATCCAATTAACCAAAACTGCCCCTTATTTTAATTTCAAAAATATTAATTAAAACTTTTTTAATTAACTCAGACCCACCTTTAACTTAATATCTTATCCTAATCCAATTAGAATTTAAGATACTTTGAATCCTTATCAAATTAGAATTCATTATGTACCTCACCTATCTTATATGATTTGTGATTTTTATCTGATTACAAGTTTATCTCCTATCTAATAGGACTATACTAACGGATAACCACAATGAGATATATGATCAAAACCAATTTCGATTCTTATTCATATAAAATAAGTAATTGAATCAAGAAACGAAATATTAATTATGCATTCAATATCAGAATCATATTAAATTAATCATACTAACTTAATAATGATGTATATCATGGAGACATACATAATTATTGAACAAAAACAAAATATGTATTCAACACCAAAATCATATTAACCTAAACATGACTTCTACCATGAACATACAAAATTCATATCGTTCAATATTAAAACATATGTTAATCGAAATATTCTAAACATGAATTCTATCATTGAATCAAATCATGCATATGTATCAAATACATGAATTAACATGTTTTAAAACCAATTCTTGATAACAATTATCATAGAACCTATATGCGCATTATATATACATTAATCAAGATCATGTTTTCACACATATATATCATATATACATTAGAGAAAACATACAAACGCTAAATAGAACTGAGCCTATGGCTCTAATGCCACTATTGGGGTTTTTGGGGTCATACGCAGCAAAAAATTCAAAACAAAATTTAAAAAACTCCAACATGATCGAAAATAAGTTCCATTAAACTAGATCTACGAAAGTAAATCATAACTTATTATGTGATTTCCTTATCTGATCGTTCAATTTTCAAGACATTCAAGTGCCCGTCCTTTATCAGAAACCCACACGCGAACGATGACCATAATTTGGAGTGCTAGCCCTAAGAGAGATATAAATTTTTTTTCTTCTCTCTCCTAAATTTTAGAGAACTCAAAATTTGCAAAATGAAAATTTTATTTCGTTTTAGGGTTTCACCCTTTATTTATATGTGTATATAACACCTCACTTAAAATCTTATTCATAATACAACTATTGTATTTAGATAGTTTAAGCAAATTACACATACGCCCCTATTAAAAAGTTATCATATAACAAATCGTACGGACTTTTATATCATGAATTTTATCATATAAAATTCATTACTCTGAATCAATTGAAATTGCGCAAAGCCATTCTTTATGTGCGACCCAATAGGTTCATGGGACGTTGGCAGTGAACCAAAACCATTTCGATACACAAGTCATAAGCAGTCTCTACCAAGGGATTATGACTACCTAAGTAGCATGAATATCAAAATCGATACAACCTAACAAATAATATATATCATAGCCTTTTGTTGTACGATATTCTTTGATTAAACGTAAGGCATGGAAGGTCACCCTTAATGTTCAATCGTACTAGTCTCGATCTTTAGGTAAATTGAAAACATCCAAGTGACATTGATCATATCGATTCACATGGACTTCGCCATTATCAGTCTATCATATCGAGGGATCAACATATATTTCTCTCTATATGAGAGTGAAAAATTCTATCTTGATTACCACCTTCACATATTATTCAAATTGTAACCAATCATAATCCCTATAATCGTCCGGTTAAAGACAACATTTGATTGTGTCAAATTACCATGCTCATAATATTAAAGTCTATAGTAATCTCAAGTCAAAATGACTAAATGATATACATATTATGAGTAACACCTATGAATTAATCCATATGGTGTTCTCATAGCAGGTCGGTCCAGTACCTTGTTCCTTAATAAGTACTCTTGATCTCAATTCATATCCCTATACGTATGATCATCACATGACAATCAAACAAGATTCACACTAGTCTTAATTCATCATAGTTCCCAATATAATGATCGACTATGGACATTTAGGATATTTCATGAAATACTTATGGATCTTACTATAAGGTAAACATGCAATCACTTATAATAAAACAACAAGTACAAAACTTTCATTTTATTAACTAAAATTATAAGATAAACAATTTTTGTAGATTGACCTAGGGCACATGCCCCAACAGATTACACCACATGGATTAAGTCATATATGTTACTCATGATAGCTATATCATTTAGTCCTTTGACTTGAGATTACCAGAGACTTCAACATTATGATCATAGTGATTTGACACAATCAAACGTTGTCTTTAATCTGATGATTATAAAGATTGTGATTGGTTACTATGTGAATAATGTGTAAAGGTGTGTAATCGAGATAGAATTTGTCCCTATCGTATAGTGAGTGATATCGATAGATCCATCGATATGATATACTGATAATGGCCAAGTCCATGTAAATCGATATGATCATTGTCATTTATATGTTTTCAGTCTACCTAAAGATCGAGACTAGTACGATTGAATATTAAGGGTGACTTTCCATGCCTTATGTTTAATCAAAGGATATCGCATGACAAAAGGATATGATATATGTTATTCATTAGGTTGTATCAATTTTGATATTCATGCTATTTGGGTAGTCATAATGCAATGCTAGACATTGCTTATGACTTGTGTACCAAAATAGTTTTGGTTCACTACCAACATCGCATAAACCTATTGGGTCGCATATAAAAAATGGCTTTACGCAATTTTTGTTAGTCCAGAGTAATGAGTTTTTTATAATAAAGTTCTTGACATAAAAACCCTTATGATTTGTTATATGATAATTTATTAATAGAGGTGTTTGTGTAATTTACTTGAATTGCCTAAATATAATAGTTGTATTACGAATAAATTTTTTAAATGAGCTTATCTACACATATAAATAGAGGTTGAAACCTTAAAACGAAATAAGTTTTCATTTTTGCTATTCTCGAGCTCTCTAGATTTTGTGAGAGAAAGAAAATCGTTTTATATCTCTCTTGGGGCTAGCACTCCAAATTGAGGTCACCATTCGTGTATGGATTTCTGATAGAGGACACGCGTTTGAACGTCTTGGAGATCGAACAATTAGAGAAGGAAATCATGGATTAAAGTATGGTTTACTTTTGTAGATCTAGTTTAATGGAACTTATTTTTTATCTTGTTGGTGTTTTTAAAAAAATTGTTTTAAATTTCTTGCTACGTATGAACCCAAAACCCAACAATACAATTAGCAGACATATTTACCGTCCAACTGATAGGAGTATTAGAGGATGTACTAGTTAGAGTTAATGACTTACTTTTCTTAGCTGATTTTTATGTCATAAACATGAAAGAAGACGACTTCTCTAGTAAAAGTTCTCTTATCCTAGGACATCTATTCTTAAAAATAGCAAAAGCCAAAATATATGTTTCAGACGGAACTCTAACAATGGAATTAGTTAATGAAACAGTAAATTTCAACATCCAAGATGCTATGAAATATCCTTTAGATATTTCATCAGTATGCAACGTAGATATGTTACATTCTATAATAGATAAAAATCTTAGAAATGATAAGTCATAGAAACTTTAAAAAGTAATAGAGGACTTAAATGACAATGATGATATAGATGAAGAGACGGGAGAGATAATCAACGCCTTATAATCTTATAATGCACTCCTTGAATCCTCTTATTATATGTATTTACCAATAAATCACTCAAAAATTTTACCCTCTATACTAAAAGCTCTTGACTTAAACTTAAAGTTTGACCAGATCATTTGAAATACGCGTACTTAGAAAGTAACAACTCCTTACCAGTTATAATCTCTAATAAATTAATAAATTTAGAAGAGGAGAAATTAGTGAATGTTCACAAAGAAGTTAAGGAAGCAATAGGATGAACTATAACATATATTAAACGAATAAGTCCAGCCATATACATGCATAGAACTAACCTTAAAGCAGACATAAAACCCTATAGACAAGCCCAAAGATTGAATCCACCAATGATGGAAGTCGTAAAAAAAGAAATATTAAAATTATTAGATGCAGGAATGATATTCCCGATAGCAGACAATAATTGGGTCATTTCAGTACAATTAGTCCCAAAAAATAGGGATAACAGTTATAAAAATTGAGCATTAGAACTAGTACCAACTAGAATCCAAAAGGGTTGGAGAGTGTGCATAGATTATAAGAAGCTAAACGTCGCAACTAGAAAAGATCATTATTCACTTCCATTTATAGATCAAATGCTAGAAAGAAAAGCTAAACGAACCCATTACTGTTGTTTAGATGGATAAGCCCCAGAAGATCAAGAAAGGTCCACCTTTACTTGCCCTTTTGGTACATTTGCTTACAGACGTATGCATTTCGGCTTATGTAACACACCCACTATATTTAAAAGATGTATGATTAGTATTTTCTTATACTACATTGAACATCATATTGAAGTTTTCATGGATGACTTTACCGCACATGGTAGTTCTTTCGATGAATGCTTACTTCACTTAACTAAGGTACTCAAAAGATGTATAGAGAAAAACCTAGTATTACACTATGAAAAATGTCTTTTCATTGTAAATCAAGGACTTATATTAAGACACATAGTGTCAGAAAAGGAATAGAGGCTGACCTTGCTAAAATCCAAGATATAAAAATAATACCTTACCCCACTATTATGAGAGAGGTAAAATCTTTTATTGGCCATACAAGATTCTACAGATGTTTTGTAAAATTTTTTTCCAAAATAATGCAACCTTTGTGCAAAATTTTGCAAAAAAATGTCACATTCGAGTTCTCACCCGAATGCAAGATAGCTTTTAACAAACGAAAAGATGCCTTGATAACCATACCAGTGATAAAAGTCACCAGACTGGTCACTACCTTTTGAAATAATGTGCGATGCAAGCAACTATGTCGTAGGAGCTGTGTTAGGTTAAAAGTTAGGAAATGATTCTCATGTCATATATTATGCATTAAGAACTTTTGACCCCGCCCAACAAAACTATACCACCATAGAAAAAGAACTCCTAGCAGTTGTGTTCGCAATAGAAAAGTTTAGACCATATTTACAAGGTACTGAAGTAATAGTATATTTAGACCATGCCGCATTAAGATATTTGATGGCAAAGAAAGACGCTAAACCCAGATTAATAAGATGGATCTTATTGTTATAAGAATTCGATCTCACTATAAAAGACAAGAAAGGTGCCGAAAACTTAGTAGACTAGAAAATGGTGAACCACCAATACCATTAAAAGTTGATTTTCCATATGAACACTTGTATAATATAGCTATTACTAGCCCATGGTATGCCGATATAGTTAAATACCTCACTACTAATAGTATATCACCTTTTTCAATAAGAGCCCAACAACAAAAACAACAACAACAACAACAACAACAACATAGCCTCACTTCCAAATTAATTGGGGTCGGCTACATGGATCAAACTTTTCCATTGTGCTCGATTAAGTGTAATTGATGGCGAACTTTCCAAACCATTCAAATCCCTCCTAATTAATGCATCCCATGTTAACTTTGGTCTACCCCTACCTCGTCGAATTTCTAAAATTTCTATTGAGTCAAGTTTTCTAGTGGGGGCATTTGTAGGCCGTCTTTGCAGGTGACCAAACCACCGCAACCGCCCTTCCCTAATATTTTAACAAGAGCCTAAAATAATAAAATTAAATACGATTCTAAAAATTATCCATGGGATGATCCTTATTTATGGAAATTTCGTGCCAACCAAACCATCCGAAAATGCATCCCACAAATGGAAATGCAATCCCTTATGGCTAATTGCCATACTTATGTTTGTGGAGGACATTTTGGTCTACGTGGTACAGCCTATAAATATTAGACTCATGATTCTTTTGGCCTACTTTATTCCACGATTTTTATGTTTACACAAAAGCTAGTCCAAATTATCAAGGAACCAGAAACTTAGGACGTAGGAACCAAATGCCCTTATGTCCTATTCAATTTTGCAAAGTATTTGATGTTTGGGGAATAAATGTTGTGGGACCTTATCCACCATCTAATGGTAATATTTACATTTTATCCGCCGTAGACTATGTGTCCAAATGACTAGAAGTTATAGCCACGAAATCTAATGATTCTAAAATAGTAGTTAATTTCCTAAAATCAAGGATATTTACTATTTTCGGAGCATTAACCTTGACCCAGTTGACAACTCAGTGGATGAAGTGAACACCATTGAGGAGCATATCGTGAAAGTTAATTCCAGTGAAACATTCAATGTATGGATGTTCAAAAAACCAAGAAAGAAAAAAAAAAGAAATAAAAGAAGGATAAATGGCCCACCATAGACCCATACGAGTGCGACAAGGACGACTTAAATGATGAGGAGTATGATGAAAATGGCTATCCTGCCAAAATCATTACAGAGAAGCCAAGGCAAACCTTCCTCAACATACAAATCAATGAGCTATCCACTTATGGAGTTCAACTCGATAAATGAGCTAATATGAATCTTAGGCCTGAATATTGGTTTCTTCGATCAAGATTGAGGATTCATTGCAAACCTCTTGTTACAGTGTCAAAGCCAAATGGCACCTGTACAATTGCCTTAGGAATATCAAAGAATGTGCACATATGAGTGGGTAGGCTTACCATCATCACACATTTCCTAATCATGTCATCAGCCGACCTAGATGATCAAATATTATTATGTGGGCCATTCTTATCAAAGGCCGGAGCTATCATCGATGTATGTGAGCGTATAGTTACACTAAATATATGTGATGAAGTAGTATCATTCAGAAATAAGATAGAGCTTGAAGATGAGATGTAAAAGGAGCAATTTAATCTTGGTGATGAGATCAATGATTACAGAAGTTTCTGAGATCTTAGAGAAGACATTCTCGAAGAGGAACCACTTAAAGCAAAGATTGATTCACTCACACTTAATGAAGATTGATTTCTCTATTAGTTGAGCAAACGACTATAAACAACAATGTTCTATGGGATGCAGCCCATATTCATTATTTCTTCATGCTATTTCAATTTTTAGTAGGATACCTAGCTTTAGTATAGTTTGTTTTTATCCTCTCTCATTTTGACTCTTTTTTAGATTTACTTTCAAAAGTTACACTTCAGAGTAGCTTCTTTAAAAGGAGGGATTGATCGATTTGTTTTTATTTCAATGACCTTTATGCAAGTTTGCATTATAAACTTGCTTATTTGTTTATTCATCTATTTAATTAATAAATAAAATTATTAGATAGGTACATATCCCAATCAAAATTATGAAATTCTTCAATCTTTTCAGTCAATCTTACTTTTAAGAAAAATGTATAAGTTACTGATGAAATAAAATTACAAAATAGTAAAATTGAGGCTCAACAATTCTCAGCAATTTCAAATAACACTAGGAATCACTGACAAAATATGTAGGAGAACACTGGAAAATCAATTGTAAAAATTAGAGTCTGCGATTCCCAGTGATTCCACTTACACAAGAATCGGTGGTAAAATCGACCGGACATCAAATTTTTCAACAACTCATTTATCTCAGATTTATACGATGATTACCAGTGATTCCACTTACACAGGAATGGCTGGGCACGATTTTTTATTTTTAAAATCCAAACCCCAAATCACCACTCATAAAGCCTTATTGACACCATCAAACCATTGCACCCTTCATGAAAAGTTCTATTTCCTTGCCATGTTTCAATCCACCTAAGCTTAATCTTAATATATATAAGTGCTTCCCACCTCCACTTAGCTTCATTCAACACCAAACACATCCAAATAGTGAAAGTAGAACCAAACTAGGATTTATGGAATTCGAATTTGGAGCTTGGAATACATAGTGAAAAGAGTATGAGAGTGTATATTTTGAGAGATTCACTCTAAAAAAGGTAAACATCACAACCCTAACACTTTATTTTGATGAAAATTTGTTTTTTATTGGATTTATGAAAATTCTTCAATTCATTTCAAAAATTCTTTGTAGAACTTCATTTCGATACATCGAGCGAATTCTTTTGAATTGGGAGTTGCATTAGTATGAGTGATGGTTTAAAAATTCTATGATTTTAAAATGAAATATGAAGAATGAATTTTGGAGGAGTATTTGAAAAATATTTGAGATAGAATTTTTCACAAAAGGTGTGATAAATTTTTGAAAGAGCATTCGATAAGTTTGTTCTCATATTTTTAACTCTCGTAATTCTCAAATGAGTTTTTCCTGAAATATATTATTCATTCGTAATATTTTCGAATATTTTTATTGCAATTTGATTTTCAATAACATTCCCGCCTTAAGTCCATTTTTGTATCGAATATAGGATTGTGGTTTAGTGATTCACAGTAGTATTTTGATCACTATGATGAGACAAGGTATTAGAAGGGGTAGGAATCTTGCACAAGAGAATGGAAATGGGGTTATGGTAGAAACATCCAAGAAAGACCATCCGAGTCAACAAACATACATTCTACCTACGGGTGTTATTATTAGAGACTCAGGACCCGAAAGGGCTGATTTGAGAACACCCACGCTACCTAGCTCTGATGTGGATTTAGACTATCTAGACCAAGACATACAAGCCCCATGTGACCACATGAGATTTGTTAGTCCCAAAGCACATAATAGATACATTCGAGATATGAAAAGAGTTATCATTCTCGAAAGAGGACTTGAAGTCCATAATGTGAACAAATATGAAGATAAAGTTGTGAGCATAGTATGGTAAAGAGAGTGGGAACACCTTCTTTGGGATTAAGAATGAAGATTAAAAAGAGAGTGTTCGAAATTAGTCCGCCAATTCTACGTTAACGGATATGTGAGTGGAAATCATAACAAAGTGATAGTTCAAGGAAAGAAGATTGATATTTAACAAACACCGCTAAACATATATAATGACCTTCCAGAGCTTAAGTTAAACATGAGTATGTCAACTGTCCCAGCTGGCATTACCGAATGAAGGATGTTTACCCACACTTGAGAACTCAAAAAGCCTTAGAGGTTATTTCTGAAAAAGGATTTGTTCTTGCTATCAAAGGTCATCTTAGGTTCATCGATACCACCAATTTCAGGAGAACCACCAAGTATTAAATCTACATCGTATATGCCTGCCTATACCCTACTAACCAACATTCTGAAATAGGCAACTATAAAGCCGCTCAGCTCTACCATATTATTGCAAAGACTGGGTATATCGAGGTTAGACACGTAATTCACGATGCAATGAGACAAGCAATGATGTCTAGGAAGCATGACGACCTACTGTTCCAAATCCTAATCACTCAGCAATGTATGAGGGCCAAGGTTGGTTTTCCATGAGATGCAATTCGATGTGCTACCTCATAAGACTATCATATATGCTGCAATTAAGAGGATGAGAGTAGTGAATGGATACAATTATGTAGAAGAAGAGAGGGATACTGACGAGATAAGGTGGTACAGTCTGGATGTAGCATCCCCTAACCCAAATAGGGCGTACCCGGCCTGAAACACTAATTAAGCCTTGGTACACCAATCAGACTTAACTAGAGCTAGCAGCCTCTCATCAACACCTAATAATCATAACCTGTATATCTTCAAAATCGATTAATAATTAAAACTAAACGCAGCAGAAATTTAAAACTTTTAAATCATCATATTATATACTAAAACTAGCATAAACCTCAGTAGTAGACATTTTCCCCAACCCTGTTTATTACAAAAAAGATAATTCAATACAATATATAAATAACAGGGAATATTATTACATTGTAAAGAAGACATTAAACTCCTAATTTTCTCCATTCCTAAGTCGAAGCGTACGCCGATAACCTGAAATGTTAATTGGGGAATGAGCATTCCAACTTGCTTAGTAAGTGATGGTCATAGATATATCAACTATCATCTAAATATTAATGAATTAATGAATAGCAATATGAAACCAAAGTATATCTATTCAGGCATTGAAAATGATATAAACAATACATAACGAAATGCAAGTTTCAATGGTCAATTGCATTTTTCATTTCTTTTGCATTCAAAACAAAAGTTGTAGACTTCCGTCACCTAGGATTATGACCCACATAATCATACATCTTTGATTATGTGGTGTATTAAGGTATAAGGTAGCTAACCACTCTTAAATGGAAAGTAGCAATTGGTTAGCGTCACGAATCTGAGGGAAGGGTATTGGTTGGCCTCCGAATACCTCGGTCATCAACTTCAGTCAGATTCCCTCATCGCACCCCTTTCCGTGTTCACTTTCCGATATAAAACAATAAGAAAGCAACAATTAGGTACCTCAAGGTTGTGAAAGGAAGGTGTCGGTAGCTAGCCAATCACCTTTGTTGTCACACGAGTTCGATTCGCCCGTCGTACCTCTTTCTGGATAACTTCTAATAAAACATTTTAGCAACAAAATATAACTACTTTACGATGCATAATTGATAAGAGTATGAGTCCCACTTAATTGTGCCAAAATTTTCTAATTTTTTTTACCGATTTACATGAGTCTCGAGATCTGAAACCTTTCCCCATCGACCAAGAACATAAAATATATTGATTATCATCAATTTAAGTCCAATACTCATTAATTATAACCTAAGCTAATTGTAATCGAATTCGAAACCAATTTGCTATTTCTTGGGTCAATTCAACCATTTCACGTTTTTCAAGGTAAAAACCCCGATAACAAGTCTTGCACGAATCCCGAATTCTTCATTTTTCATAAAAATTCATCAATTTTTATTTACTAGATCAAAATATTAATTTTTTGTGTTTCTTTTCGTATTTTTTAGGGATTTTTCATGAATTTCTAGCATTTTTTTTTAATTTAGAAAAGAGGTTTGGGCTGAACCGGGCCGAACGAAGTTCGGCTCAACCGAGCCAAACCGACCCGATTCACTCAACCCCTTCTTCCTCAATAGAACAAAATGTTCTGTTCTGTGTTTTTTCTCATTTGATCTGGGGTTTAACTCAAGTTCAATTTAGGAAGGTAGACGACATTCTGCGTCATCTCCTTCCTCCGACGAACTGCTCTCGTAGTTCGTCCGAGCTCCCTTCTCTTTTGTCTTCACGAACAACAACATCAAAACGACATTAACAACCTAACAACAACAAACCCAACAACAACAACCATCTTACTTTGGTTTCCATCGCCTATCCCTTCCATAGTTTTGAGATCTCTCTCTATCCTTCCATGAATCTCGATTCCTCTCTCTCCTTCTCGATACACAGATGATGAGTAGTGTGTTTGGGATATATATTAGATTTTCTCTAGATTCGTATTGCATGAATCTCGAGGCATATCTAATGTTTGATTTCTTATTTTTATCTTTCTCGATATTCATGTTACATATCTCGAGGTTGATCATGTGGCTACTAACCAACCGAAAAATCTCATGACTAACTTAGTTGTGATCATTCGCAATTTTTTTAGAGATTCGCATGCATGAATCTTGAGGCTGTTTAAAAGATGAAAATTTAAGTCACATTGATTATTCTTGAGAAGTAGTTGCACGCATCTCAAGGCATGGACAAACTCTCCAACTCCAACTCCAACATACAAACCTTTCACTTCATCGACTCTCATGCTACACATATCTCGAGGCGAATCCAAGCTTTAATATTTAATTTGATTTAAACTATAGGACTCATTTATATATATTTATATATATAGTGATATATATGTATATGAATATATCAATTATTATGTATTTTGCGCCTATAAATTCGTCGTGCGCGCCAACGACCACCCCCGGGAGTGCACGCTATTGTATTTCCTACGCGTGTCACCATCGACCCCGCGTATCACTAGGCGTCCACCAATAACTAATTAATTATTTATTTTCAATATATATATTTATATACAATTATATATAAATGTAAATATATATGCATATATATATATATACATATATTCATGCGTTTATAATTTTGCCGTGTGCGCCAACAAGGACACTCGGGCATGCACGCTACCTCAGGACTCGTGTGCATCGCCCTTGACCCACACACGGTATTAGGTGTCTTATAATTTTTCAATTATTCACTTATAAGCGAACTAATTCAATTATTTTTCATAATAAATAATACAAACCATACAAACACTAAACAACATGCAAATTCACACACACACACACACACACACACTAATCGAGATTAGTTGGGCTTAACCACGAGCCTTACTCTGGTTGATTAAAAATTGGATTAACGCTAATCACCTGCTTAAAGTAACTGTACACTACAGTTTCCCCAATTTTAGACAATGTTATCCTCGAAATTAAAGGAAACATACAAGTTACCAATAGTTTCGAAAAGAAATGGAAATTGCTCTTCCATATATAACTCCCGTTCCCCAATTATCTCTTCTTTTTCATGGCACATCTATTATACTTCAATCCAAATCTATAAAGCCCTTTCATAGATTAGACTTTCAAAAGCACAACTAAAAATTGTCTTTTGCACTCTCCAACAATCTATGATTCTTAGCTCCTCAACATTTTTATTTTAACCAAGTTGTAATTATATATCACTTAGTCTGCCATACTCTCTATGTGTAGCTCTTAACTATCACATTTTTCCACAAAAGCTATACCTCCAATCTTAGTTCTGTACATCAACGTACAATAAGATTGAGCATATTCAGCTTTATCATTTGATGATGTAATCCACACGATTACCTATATTACCAAAAACTCACATAGAGGAATCCATTTTCTTTTAGTTAGTTAACATCACGAGACACAAGCTCAAAATATTTATTCTTCAAAACCAAGATTAGCATCATAGTTTCTTCGTCAACATGAAGAAAATACACTGGATTAAGACTGATAATGGTTTTCAGTTATATCAATAACTTCTTCCACAACTAGAAGCAAGTCTTCGATCTCCATCTGGGGAGTAAAATACTAAAACACCATATCTCACATCTCCAAATACATATATCTTGCTCAATCCATCAAATGAATAACATAACCTCACTAACATGAATTTATAGACTCGATCAATCTATCAACTACAACTTCTATTATATGTGTTGACGCCAAAATCTAGTTAATTTCATTACATAACTCTAGTTATGTTATCCTTCTACCATCAAATATAGATAAAAACATACTTAGCCCTTCAGGTTTTTATTATCCAATCTCAAACTACTGAATATCTCTCATATCTCTTTATGAAATCAATAACATATATCATCATCTTAGACAATCCATAATTTTCTCGTATACTTCAATACGATATGGCATGGTCTGAATAACCAATTTAAAGAGATCCATGAGGTCATCAAAGTAATTCTTGCCTAAAATCCTTTCTAAATTAGATTTTTCATATCAAAATCTAATGCGTTAGGTACAATTTCATTAAACAATCTAATATGGATACTAATCCTTGATAGCCAAATCTTGGCATATCAAGTGATTCCAATTAGACTTCTTAATCACCTTATCACCCTGTTAATTAAACACTTAGCCTAGCTTCAATCGAGCTTCAAAGAACCGATCTGTAACTATCAATTCCAACAACTCAGTTAATGATGTACCTGTAGGAATTCATTTCATCATCATTATCTCACTTTTCTCTCAAGAGATAGTACTGAGAAGTTCATATTATAATTACATTTTGTGTTCTTTTCTCTACTCAAAGTATTGATCACATCAATCACTTTATGTAGGTGATTTCTCAGAGTGGATTTATTATATTCATAAATTTAGATTACTCACTTTAGTTCTAATTTATTTCACTTTAATAACTATATTCTTCAAACTCTCATAGCTTGAAGATCTTCAAATTCCATTGCACCACTCATTTATTTTCATACTTCTCATTTGTCTTCTAGTGTTTCCTCTAAGATTCTCTAATCTTAAGGATAACTAAAAGACTTTCCATATCTCTTTCACTTGGTTAAAATTATATTTCAAACCTTATGATAAATGAATGAACTCATGCCATCTATCCGTTTCAATGGATTCATAAATAAGTTAGGATCTACACCCATATCTTATAACCCTAAGTCTCAGCTTTAGGATTTATCTTTGCAATTCCATTTATCGTCTGAAATACATTTCAAGCTTTTATTCTACAAGTGATGCCTTAAATTGTTTGGTACGACTACCAAAACAGTTATTTCACAATAGTTCTTGTCAACCTTCCTTGAACTATATAATAGTATAAACTACAATCTATTGCTTTGTTCTGTCATCACATAGCTACCTGAAGTAAAGTATTAGGCTAAACCTATAACTTTTTCCATATTCTAGGTATCAATAAACAATTATTGTAGTCAAACTAGATATCAATTCTTCCTTAAGGCATTCTAGTATCCTTGCGTTATTTATGACTCACCTCAATTTCACTTTTAGGTTAATTAGACATACAACACAATGATATTACAAATCTTTGTATACATTGCTTGTATTATTCAATTATTTCACGATAACAATACTTTTCTGACTATGTGTTTAATGTAGAACAATTTTTTGATTGTCTCTGTGATGACCCAAAACTCAATAGACCCGCCCTAAGGGAAATTTAGTAATATCCCAAACCCCTACTCCAAATTAGCCTTAATATAAAAATCAAATTGTAAACCCTAGCCCCTCTTTGTTCAAAATCAATACGTTTGAGAGAAAAGACAAATTGGTATTGGTTGGATTGGCTAACTAAAACAGGCCACCTAGAAGGTAACCCTCACCCTTATCTTCTTCATCATGCTCCTTTTTAAAAGTTTTTGATGGTTTACACATGTTGAATTTCTACAAAAGAAGAGAAAACCTTATTTAGAGGTGGCGTCAACGCGACGCAGTTGGGAGTGGATGGCGACTCCACCGTCGCTACTGCCGAAGGAGGGTGGTGGCGTCACTACAGCTGCCACCATCCCAAGAGGAGGGGGCTCCATTAGAGGCCCCCGAAGTGAAGGGAGAGGGGAGGGGTGGCGTTGGAGCCACCTCGTGACCACCATCGCTGGCGGGACGTCCGCGGCAGGGACGTCCTCGGCACCGCTCCACCGCCAAACCCCTGGCTGATCAACTATTAGTTGACCGGTCAACACCAAAAAAATAATAATAAATAATAAATTAAAATAAAATATAATAAAATAATATATATAGATATATATCATAAATAAATATAAAAATAATATATTTTCAAATGGGTTGGGGCGAGCCCTTTCCGTCGACCCCTCTAACAGGAGACGGGGGACTCGCGAGGACCACACTAGTGTGCTTCACCCATAAGTAATTAAATAAATAATTAACTATGAATTTCGAATTGTTGAATAATGCGATTATTGTTTAAATTGTCTATATTCACAAGGATATTCACATTGAGCCCCGTGCATGCCAGGGCGACTGAAAGAGTCTAACTTGGCGAGTCGAGGTAATTGAGGAGCTCCACTCATCTATTAAATGTGGCTTGCTACTAGTATAATTAGAATTCATGATTTTAACTAAAGGACATGGGATGGGGTTGTTACCTACCTTATTAGACTTCATGTAAGGCCTCTTGGGGAGTCATAGTCATATAGTGGAACCAAGTCACCTTACATGTTTAAGGGCCTTTTGGGGAGCCATGGCAACATGGTGGAACCAAGTCACCCATTTCTGTAAGGGCCTACTAGGGAGTCATGGATGCACAATGGAACCAAGTCACCCGGGCCTCTTGAGGAGCTGTGGACACATGGTAGAATCAAGTCACCCATGCATATTTATTATATTATGATAATTGGTCAACAAGGGGAGGTAACGACAAATGAGACAATGGACTTGCATTTATAATTACTACATTCTATGTATCTCTTTTGTAACCCTTTGCATGCAAAAGATGATTTTCTTATGTTTTATAACTCTTGAAACTCCCTATCACTATTTAAGTTGCTATGTGAATATGATATGCTTACTCCTTATGGGAATTGAGGCCATGCTTCAGATTCCAATGTTATCTTGATTTTTTTAAATGCATGCTAGCTTTATTTTGTTTTATAGGTATTACTTGCATGTTTGATATTTGAGCGTAGTTCTTCTCTTATTGGACTTCGTTGGTTCTTTAGCTCACTCCACTTACACTATAGGTCCATCTACGAGTGCGATAGATCATGGCAAAAGGAAGGTCATTGCTTGAAGTCTCCTTGCAGCATGAGCATTGCATGATATATCTACTATTTGTTTTGAAAACCATTAATAAGGGTTACAACCTACACAAGTTCGTTGGGTAGTTAAATTTTTCTTTAGTTAGTTGGATACATTTATGAGTATTTGAAGGTTATGGAGATTTTATATGGTTTTGATTTGCTTTAGGTGAATATGAGATACCAAATGGTTGGGTTTATGATGACATATGGTATTTATTGAAATTCAAATTTTGCAAACTTTTGCCATATTTGTGTATATGTTATTCCGCAGGTTATTTAGGCTTGCCATACCATTATTTAGGCCTAGTTCAGGTATTAAGTCTAAGAAGCGGTCTGGGCCGGGCGACCCGACCCTAAGTCGGGGAAGGGTCATTTCAATCTCAATCTTAGTCAAATCTATTGACTCATAAGTATGATTCAACATGTATCTATGTAATGTAATTTGAAGCTTAGCATTTGCACTTGCAATCTTTGGTATAAACCAATTTATCGTAAGAGCTTCCATAACTCCACGATAATGCTTGTGCCTTTTCTCTAAGTCTTCAAACCATATTTATATTATCATTGGTGAAACAATGATAATCTTATTTTGATAGAGTTCAACAACTTTATTTTTTTATTCATTTATGAACATAGCATGAGCTCTAGCGATTTTCAATGGCTCTCACCATGATTTCTAATATAATCAAGCCATTGCTTGACTCCATTTTCATACAGTTCTAATTCTGATATTTAATTTAATATAAACTAGATCTCAACTAACCTTTGAGAACAACTAGTTTCATGTAATAGGCCCAAATGAGTTTTTGATTCTGGGCAATGAATATTTATCCTTGATTTACTTAAAATTAAATTTTTACTTGAGTTGAGTTCTCAAACTCATACAATTTCTATATTACATTAAGTAACAATGGAATTGATAATTGGTTAGACATCGGAATCAAATAATTGATGAATTTAATCTCAAATTATGCAAAAATTCCAAGAGAATCTAATAAACAAATTTCTTGAAACTTTTGGAATCACAATTTTGTTCATCAAGCTTGAATTCTCATTAAGAATCTACTAAATTTATATAACAAGTTCAAACCTCTAAATCTCGATTAATTACTTTGTTTCTACGAATCACTTATCCAATTCTTGATTAAAAGTAGCAGTTAATAATAACCTCTTGATATTTTGCCTACCTATTCATTCCTAGTATCATGGACCATTCTTTGAATTCTCAAATTCTCATATTCATTAACAACTCATTCTCCCTAATTTAGACTATTACAATCTATAAAACTAGACTAGAACATCTCACTAGCTCACTGCCATGTTTTATCCCATACTATTCAAGTTTTTAACTTTAAGTTTTTGTATGAAATTACCATAAAATGATAAAAGTCCTGCAGATAAGAAAGAGTTGACTATCAATGCGAATTTTCCATAATCCTTCAACTCACATCTCTTGCTGTGAATATTTATTTTTAATGTAATTTTGCCATTAAGATCATTTTCTTATTTATTCCCAATCTTTTAATATATATCGCAAGGTCTAGGTCCAATCGATTCTTCTACACTGACTATTATTAATCTAAAAATATTAGTGAGAATAAAGACCATTAGAGACTATCCAATAGGAGAATAGTTTACTTTTTATCATCTTATGATTTCTTATGTCTTTCATTTTTCATATATTATTGAGATTTAGATTTCTATAAATTGTCAACCTCAATGCGTTCTCAACTCCTGAGATATAGATGGTCAAAAACCATCTTATTATTATTCTGAAAATTCATAACACTTATATCTATCCTATAGATATATTACATTACATTACTCAAGCTTTTATTTTTTAATACCCCCCAAAAAGTTGATAAAAATTGTTTATAAAGTCTTAAGTTATCTATAACTTGACAATCAGTCTCCAAGTTAGTAAACCTAGACTTATAATCAGATCACAGGTAGTGAATTCAAGTTCCAACACTAAACTGTATCAAAGTTATTCTTTATTCTTCGACAATTCAAGAATAGAGAAGCTCGTTCTATAATTTAGGCTCTGATACCAAACTGTAGCATCCCCTAACCTAATTAGGGGATACCCGACCTGAAATCATAATTAAGCCCCAGTATACCAGTTCGACTTAACTAGAGCCAGCAGCCCCTCGTCAACACCTAATAATCACAACCTGCATATCTTGCTAATCAATTGATCATTAAAACCAAACGCGGTGAAAATTTAAAATGTTTTAAATCATCACATGATATACTCAAACTGGCAAAAACCTCGGCAGTAAACATTTTCCCCACCCTGTTTATTAGAAAAATATTATTTCACTACATTATATAAATACCAGGGAATATCTTTACATCTTAGAGAAGACACTAAACTCCTAATTTTCTCCATTCCTAAGTCGAAGCGCACGCCGATAACTTGAAATGTAATTGGGGAATGAGTGTTCCAACTTGCTCAGCAAGTGATGCTTGTAAACTTATCAACTATCATCTAAATATTAATGAATCAATGAATAACAATATAAAATCAAAACATATCTATTCAGGTATTGAAAATGATATAAATAATACATAACGAAATGCAAGTTCAATGGTCTATTGCAACTGTATCTATGACTTGTATTTTTAATTTCTTTTGCATTCAAAACAAAAGCTATAGACTTCTGTCACCTAGGATTACGACCCTTAGAATTACACGTCAGTGATTTTGTGGTATATCGAGGTATAACGTAGCTACCCACTCTTAAATGGAAATAACAACACGAATATGAGGGAAGGGTATTGGTTGGCATCCCAATACCTTGGTTGTCAACCTCAGTCAGATTCCCCATCGCACCTCTCTTAGTTCAATTTTCGATAAAAACAATATGAAAGCAACAATCGGGTACCTCAAGGTTGCTAAAGGGAAGGTGTCAATAGCTAGCCAATCACCTTCATTGTCACTCCAGTCTAATTCGCTCGTCGTACCTCTGACTGGATAATTTCTCATAAAATAGTTTAGTAACACATTCAAGTCACGGTACATTTCCCCATTTCTCGAGTTCATAAACTAAGTAAACTAAATATAACTACTTTACGATGCATAATTGATAAGAGTACGAGTCCCACTTACCAGTTGCGAGCTTCTCTAATTTTTTTTACCAACTTACATGACTCTTGAGATTCAAAAACCTTTCCTCATCGACCAAGAACCTAAAATAGATTGATTGTCATCAATTTAAGTCCAATACTCATTAATTAGAACCTTTAAAATAATCCTAATCGAATATGAAACCAATTTACTTCTTTTTAAGCCAATTCGACTATTTCACGTTTTTTGAGGTAAAACCCTAGTATAAAGTCTCGCACGAATCTCGGATTCTTCATTTTTCATAGAAATTCATCAATTTCTATTTATTGGATGAAAATATTATTTTCTAGGAATTATTTGTATTTTTTTTGGAATTTTTCGTAAATTTCTAGCATTTTTAAAAAAAAATCTAGAAAAGGGGTTTGGGCTAAATTGGGCCGAATTGGGTTCAGCTCAACAGAGCCGAACTAGCTCAATTCACCTAACCCTTTCTTCCTCAATAGAATAGAATGTTCTGTTGTGTGTATGTTTTCTTTTCATTTGAACTAGGGTTTAACCTCAGTTCAATTTGGGAGGAGAGATGACCACCTGCGTCGTCTCCCACCTTGGACGAACAACTCTTGCAGTTCGTCTGAGCTCCCTTCTCCTTTGTCTCCACGAACAACAACATCATAATGACATCAATAATGAACCCAATAATAACTGTCTTACCTAGGGCTTCCATCGCCTATCCCTTCCATAGTTTTGAATTCTCTCTATCCCTCCATGAATTTCAATTCCTCTCTCTCCTTCTCCAAACACAGATGATGAGTTGTGTTTTGGGATATATATTAGTTTTTTTATTTTGATCTTTTCTAGAAATATGTGTTACGTATCTCGAGGCCGATCTTGTGGCTATCAACTAAAACTTCTTACTGACTTAGTTGTGATCAATCATAATTTTTCTCGAGATTCTCATGCACAAATCTCAAGGTTGTTAAAAAGTTGAAAACTAAAGTCACATTGACTTTCTTGAGATGTAGTTGCACGCATCTCGAGGCATGTATAAACTCTCCAACTCCAACGTACAAACCATTCACTTTTTTTACTCCCATTTTACACGTATCTTGAGGCAAATCTAAGGTTCAACATTTAATTTGATTTAAACTATAGAACTCATTTATATATATTTATATATAGTTATATATATATATCAATAATTATATACTTCGCTCCTATAAATTTTTCGTGCGCGCCAATGACCACCTTCGGGCATGCACACTGTTGTACATCCCACGCGTGTTACCCTTGACCCCGCGTATCACTAGGCACCCGCCAATTATTTATTAGTTTTTTTATTTTCAATATATATTTATATATACAATTATATGTAAATATTGTTGTAAATTGGATGACCCTTTAACCAAACTTATGAATGATCACATTGTCAAGCATGGCTCTCACATTGAATTGTAACATCAAGTATGACTTCTACATTGAATGTAACTTGTACACTCTATATAACTTGTATTCAACTCCAATATATAATCACTTGTATATGTATTGTCATGTAACTTGTAATCCTCTCCAATGTACACCTACTCTTCCATGTATTGTCTATGTTGCTTGTGATGTGTTGTATGACTTGTGGTGTATGTATAACTTGTACACATTGTATAAGTACAATTATCATTATCACCAAATGACTTATATAAAGGGTGCCAACCCCATTGTAATTCACACACCAAGTTAAATGAAAACTTCTCATTCCAACTATCTCATTTCTTCTCTTCTCATTTGTAGTAGTAGTTTGTAGTAGTATAAGTTTTTAGTCTTCTATTTTCCTTCTCTAGTTCTTAGCAAGTTCCAACTCAATTTACAACACGTTATCAACACGAAGTTGCTCTACAAGAGGAGGTCTTGAAGATCAAGAAGCTTTTCAAAGATATAAAGCTAAGAAGGTATAATTTTTATTAATTTAAATAAGTTTAATTTATTTCCATGTTGTCATGGTTAATTTCTTTTTTGTTACATGCATATTTAATTATGTATATATACTTTATTCATACACTATGCATTGTAACGTCAGCAACAGCTAAAGTATGCTCTGTAGTTGCGTCTTGGACGATCTTCTACATCAGAAATCAAAAGTCAATATGACATACATAACTTTTTTCTCTATACTATAAATGATTAGTTGTGCTCTATTCTTGATTTTATAATGTAAATAGTACTATGAATTTAAGTTGATAGTGGGTAGGCCTTGTCCCCGGTAAAGCTAAACATTGAAAGGGAGACGGGTTATCCCGTTCGAGGAGACATGGTATTAAGCAGACTTTGTCTCGCCACCCAACCTGGAGGTTGTCCCACCAACTCATACGAATAGTACATTTGATTATTAATGAATCAAGTTGTGAACATATACTTAATCATATGTTATGTTTTTTACATTAAAAAAAGAGAAAATTATTTTATATTACATTTACTTTCAAAATATTAGTCAATCATAGTTGAATTTGTTGCCTTATTATATGCAAAACTATGTGTTATACACAATCATTCGCCAATTTCTCTTTAGAGATATGAAAAGTGAATATTTCACTTTATATATCTTTTCACCTTATGGAGTTATATATATACATACCAAAAGGGTAATATGCTCCAAAAGCTCAAAATGAGCGGCTTGGTCTCAAGGTACAAAATTTAATCAGTTGAATATTAATATAATTCCGCAATTTTAATTACCTCTATGTTGAGGCTATGTGGAAATATGACTGATGAGACAATAAAATAAGGTCACGTGACCCGCCTCGATTTATTACCGCAACAAATATCGAGTGCGTACGTCAAATAAATATTAAGGATTGATTTCTTGTCTCATGGTAGCTAAGTAAAATAATGAGATATTATAAATATAATATCGCTCCCGTCCAATTGGTTCAGCTTCAAATTAAGAAGCATATGTTGCATATAATGATCATGATCGCAATAACAAATTTATGGACGTGGAAAAGGCGAAAATATCAGGTAAAGGTCGTATTGACAATTCCACAAAAAATTGGAACAAAAGTGGTGCACCACTACAAAGGGCAAATAATTATTGACAATGAGCGCTCATAATTGTGACATTTTTTTGGTCATATATGAAAGGCTATTTTGCCTAAATATTGTCATATATATACCCGAATATTTTTGTGACCTTTACCATGCCTTCAAAATCAAAGGCAAAATATTATGAATTTTATCATTGAAAATGGCTCGATAAAACAGGCACATCGAGATGTGTTTAAATCGTGACCTAAATATGAGCTATGAGTTTATGTCTTGTGTATCGTGCTACATGCATGTACATTATTATATAAAAGTGAATATTTCTCGAATTCAAACTTAGCGGAGGCTAATGTTCAGGTAAAATCTGATACAACAATTTTATTGTTAATGTCTTGTTCAGAAGAAGTCTACTCAGAATAATAGAAAATTTATCTATATGAATATGATTTAATCTGAGTATAAAATTCACGGCTTTAACTTCTAGAATATATAAGGCACATTAAAACGAATGTCGTCATAAATCAAATGATATTCATAATGTGGAAAGATCTATTTGATTATCCATAATCATCAATAATGCGAAAATATCGTAAATTCGCACGGACATCCTTTATCGAACTGAATTTTTTTATCAGCTGGAGATTATCTCAAGGCAAATCAATAAGAGACTTATATTGATTTAACTCTCTATCAATCATATTATAAGATGTCTTGGATCCCTAATAGAGAATTTATTTATAGCAAGTTTTGCTAATTGTAACTTTGATGAAGCAATTTTCCCACCATTAGGGAGAGATATAAGTCAATTCAAAAGAAATGACGTGAAATTTCTTGAAACATATCAAATTGTATTAAATTTGTTGTATTATGATCCATGTATAAATTAATATGAACTCAAAATTCAAAGGATCATTCGGTAGCAACAAGTTATGAATCAATTACTTGATGCAAGTACTATACACAAAAGAGTGACAATCATATGCTTCAGCATTAAATGGTTCATATAGAAAATGATGTCCATGTGCAACAAAATGCACAAGATGTCTCACCCATGTGAACATGAGGGGGAGAATCAAAATGAGTTATTGGTTAGTGTATTGCACTCTTTTTTCCTTTGCTATGGTTTTATCCCACTGGGTTTTCCTAGCAAGGTTTTTAATGAAGCAATCCTAACATTATTATACTCCATATAAAAATAAATAAATTATGAGAGCAATGTACTCTTTTTCCTATACTAGATTTTTTTCCTACAGGGTTTTTCTAGTAAAGGTTTTAATGAGGCATATATATATTCTCTCAAAGTGTATCAATGTGTTGCACTCTTTTCCTTAGCTATGGTTTTATCCCACTGGTTTTCCTAGCAAGGTTTTTAATGAGGCAATCAACAATATTATACTACAAATCAAGATTGACGAGAACATTGTATTCTTTTTCCTATACTAGATTTTTTCCCACAAGATTTTTCTAGTACAGGTTTTAACGAGGCATATTCTCTCAGCAAGTGTCATCCAAGGGTGAGTGTTGTAAATTGGATGACCCTTTAACCAAACTTATGAATGATCACATTGTCAAGCATGGCTCTCACATTGAATTGTAACATCAAGAATGACTTCTACATTGAATGTAACTTGTACACTCTATATAACTTGTATTCAACTCCAATATATAATCACTTGTATATGTATTGTCATGTAACTTGTAATCCTCTCCAATGTACACCAACTCTTCCATGTATTGTCTATGTTGCTTGTGATGTGTTGTATGACTTGTGGTGTATGTATAACTTGTACACATTGTATAAGTACAATTATCATCATCGCCAAATGACTTATATAAAGGGTGCCAACCCCATTGTAATTAACACACCAAGTTGAATGAAAACTTCTCATTCCAACTATCTCATTTCTTCTCTTCTCATTTGTAGTAGTAGTTTGTAATAGTAGAAGTTCTTAATCTTCTATTTTCCTTCTCTAGTTCTTACCAAGTTCCAACTCAATTTACAACAAATATATATATGTACGCATATATTCATGCGTTTATAATTTCGCCATACGCGCCAATAAGCAAACTTGGCGTGCACGCTACGACACGACTCTTGTGCGTCACCCTCAACCCACACACAATATTAGGCATCCCATAATTTTCCAATTATTCAATTATAGGCCAAATAATCCAATTATTTTTATAATAAATAATACAAACAATATAAATACTAAACAATATGTAAATCCACACACACGCTAATCGAGACAAGTTAAGCTTAACCACGAGCCTTACTCATGTTAATTAGAAATTGGATTAACGTTAATCACCTGCTTAAAGTAACGAGTTGTTACACTGGAAGATCAAACTAATAGGTAGAGACTTCGTGCAAGGACACAAGAAGAAGCGAGATGAGCAGGCAATTTGATGATTCAAGCATATGTTTTGGTGGCAGGGAGTAGTTCTAAATCTACCAAAGACCTAAAAGGAAAGAAATTTGGTGCATCACCATTCCATATCGGAGAGGAGGCTGGAAATTTTGCAAGATCATAGGAAAAGCATCAATGTTCCTTTGATGTAGTCAAGACCACCATCGCGAGTTCATAACTTTACTATTAACTACACTTCCAAACCTACTGCGCTAAGGAATGAAGACGAAACTAAAAAGATCAACGAGGAATTCACTTCAACATAAATCACTTTGTAATTTTGAAGTATTTGCTTATATGTGATGTGTGAAATGTGAAATGTGAACTATGTTTGAATCTTAATGATAATGAATGCTTTATCCATTGTGTATTTCTTTTGCATGATGCTCATTGTTTAAATTTTGAAAAGTAATTTATATTTCATATTCAATTCCTTTATGCTACACGTGGTGTTTCTATTTTGTTTTAATGAAAACCTGACTTAATTTTAAAATCTTAAGGACAAGGTTTGGAATGAGTTTGGGGTATTGTAGGTGAAGTAAACTATGAAGAAGCAGGTATGGAAAACTTGAGAGGTATAATTTATTTGACTAAAATCTTTTGAAATTTTCTACAAATTCGATAAAATATTTCTTCATTTTACTTTATTTAGTAGGAAATATGTGAATTGAATACAATTTAGATTTTAAATGGAAGTGATATATCATTATTACCCATAAAATAGAAATTTTATGATAGAAAGTAATTTTTATACCTTATTTGACTTCACTTATATCGTGTATATACTAAAGGAGTTTAGAGGGGGTTGATTGCTTTGTGATAGACATTATAATTGGTAGAAAATTGAAACAATAGTGCAAGATAAATAAGACATATTTCAAAGAATCTTGTTATATAAAGATAATTGGTCAAGTATTTTATTTATATATATGTATTAAAAAGAACTTATACCATAATTAAGGAGAAAAATAGGAAATTAGCTAATAAACATTACTTAGTTGTAAAGAGTACTTCCTTGAATATAGTGAAAGTGAGAAGAGCTAACAAGAGTTTTTAATGAAAAGATAGAGTGACCTACATATTCTAAAGGAAATTGAGCAGGGAATTTAGGGGTGTGAAAAATGAGAGGAATAATTTTTATAAAAAGAATAACGGATTCTAAAGGAAAAAGAGCTAGAAACCATAAGAATACAATATATGAAAAAATGGAATATATTCATGTGAAGAAAGAAAGAGCGAGATAAAGAAAAATGGAAGGATGTTTGTGAAAAACTCTATAAATAAAAGATTTAGCTCGAGTGCTTATAGCTATATTGAGTGAAGTACTTCTTGTTCCAACATTTAAACAAATAAATATGAAATGATGATTATTAATGAATAAAATTTCCTATCAACTTGGATTGAAGTGATATTTTAAGTATTATTTGATAATGAGACTGATTGAATGATTTTTGTGTATTGAGATTCTATATTAGTTATCATAAGCTTGATGCTTGTCTGTGGAGATTGAGAAAACCTATGTAGTGCCTTAACCTTGGTGTTTGGTTTAACTTTGAATTTTGAGATGTGTTACACAATTAGGAGGAAATATGAAATAAAGAGGTTGTTATTTAGTTCTTTCTATTCTATCAAGATTTTTGTTTTCATGAAGGAAATATATTTTCATTTATAAATTTATTTTTGTTTAAGATTATGTGTAAATAATTATGAAACCAAAACGAGGGAAGAAAATAGGATCTGATTGAGTGTATTCCTTTACCCGGGATGGCAAAGTGCACAGTTGGGGGTATTTGACAAGTCTATAACTAAACATATTTTATGGTCCATTTTAAGATGATTTTAGATGTAAAAGACTATATTACATGAGGTTTTCTTTTTGTTTTTTGATATTTCAGGTAATAAATGGATAATACGAAGAAATGAAGGAAAAATAAGGGATGAAAATGAAGGAATTGATTGAGTGAAAAGAATGTATGAAGAATTACTAAAGAATCAAGAATAAGAACTGAGATTTTGACCTAGCGATTCACAATGATTTCTGGAGATACTCGAATCACTAGCTAAATCGGAGGACATGAGAAAAGGCTGATGAGCTTAAAACTCTGGATATTCCTAGTGATTCCTGGTTTGCACAAATCATTAGGAATCGCTAGGTACGAATTCATGGATTTTGTATAACAAGAAGGATTTTAAATTGGTTTAGGATATGTATTACCTAATATACTATAAATAAAAATCATAAATTATGAAATTAGGGTCTTTTGTCATTTTTACAACTTTTACTTTAGTTTGGATGCCATTCTTTTGTTGTTTTACTTTTGGAGAAGATTCAAGATTTTACAAGGTAATTTTAATCATGTTTTTTAATTCCAAATTTATTTTGTTATTTATCATCATGAGTGAGTAGTTTGTTAATCTAAACAAAACTATAAACATGAACTAGATCTACTTTGCAATATAGTCATGATATAATGAATATGTGCTTAATGCTTTAAACTTAATTGCATTCTTTGATTCACTGTTTTCTTATAGATGATTATCTATTGATTTTAATCATGGATTTGAGTATTATGTGCATAGTGGCTAATGTGTATGTGATGTTTTGATTCATTAACTATTTGAAGTAGTAACAATGATTGTTTGAAATGCAAACACCATTTAAACATTCGAGGTGAATTTGAGATCTAAATCTAAAGTTGAAGTGACATTCCGAAGATGTTAGATTTAGTAGTTCAAAGTTTTCATAAAACGTAATGGAGTTCTATTGCGTGAAGTTAATCTATTTGTGTATTCAAATAGGTTAGCTCAATAAAATTAGAACATGGCTTTTTCACCGGTATAAAGAGAACAAATGTCTGGCTAAAGGTTGTTTACTTACTTATTATTAGAGTTTAATAATCTAGGATACTTTATAAAGCACATTTATAACTATATGGTTTAAGTTATATGTTTGCAAAATGGATCTATGTTTCATTGTTTAGGAGGATTGTTTAGATATTTATTTATTAATGAGTTTTATTTGATTGAATTGATTTTAGATTTAATGACTTTGATTTGTGTTACTTAAGTAAGTTTACTTAGTTTAAATTTTGTTTTTATTAGCTTAAAACTAATAATAAAAATAATAAAACTTCTTTTCTTAAAGAATTTGCAAAATCCTTGTGGAGACGATTCCTATTTATTAACTACTACAAAATATTTAAAGTATAATATAAAGGGGAAATTATTGTACACGCTCGACACGTGTCAACTATCTACTCACTTCTAATACATTTGATTATGTGAAATTATTATGATGCTAATGTTGAAGTCTCTGGTAATCTCAAGTGAGAGGACTTAATGATATACCTATCATGAGTAACACCTATGACTTAATCCATGTGGTGCACTCATAGCGAGTCGGTACAATACCTTGTTCCCTAACATGCACTCATGATCTTGATTCATATCATTTTACGCATGATCATCACATAACCATCAATCAAGACTCACACTAGTCTTAATTCGTTATAGTTCCCAGTATAATGAACGACTAAGGACATTTATAATGTTTCAATAAACATCCATGGATCCTATTATAATGTAAACATGCAAATCAATTATAATAATGAACAAGAAATAAAATCCTCTCTTTTATTAATTGAAATAGTAATAGAAACAATGTTCATAAGATTGACCTATGGTACAATGTTGGCTCTAATGAGGTTCAGAATGGAGCGAAAATTTTAAAATTTCATTTTTGAAATTTGAATTCCATTGAACTGAGTAACAAAAGTATATCGTACCTCAATCGCTAGTTTGCTTTTATGTGTTGATTGATTTTTAAAACAATGCTAGAGACGAACATCCTCTATTGGAAATCCAGTCACAAATGATGGTAGAGATTTCGAGTGCTAGTCCGAGAGAGAACACAATTTTTTTTTTCTGTTCTCCCTAAAAACTCTAGAACGTTTGAGAAACCTGACTTGTTTTCTAAAAATGAAAATTAGATTCTAGTTTTAATGTCTCTCGTAATGTGAATTCACTTAGCACGCCTATTTATACAACCTTGTATAAAGATGGGTAAGTACATTACCATTATACCCCTACTTGAAGTATATGACACACCAGAGGAACTTTTATGTTATGAATTTTATCATATAAAAGTCATTGTTCCGAGTCATTAAAATCTCACAAAACCATTCTTTGCGATCCAATAAGTTCATACAATGTTGGTAGTCAAATAAAACCATTTTGGTACACGAGTCATAAGCGATCTCTAGCAAGGCATTATGACTACCCAAGTTGCATGAAGATCAAAATCGATGCAACCTAATCAATAATGTATATCATATTCTTTTGTTGTACGATATCCTTTGATTAAACATAAGACTTGAAAAAGCCACCCCTAATGTTCAATCGTACTATTCTTGATCTCTAGGTAGACTAAAAAAATCAAAGTGATATTAATCATATCAATTCAATTAGACGTGTCCATTTTTAGTTTAACATATCGATGGATCCACTGAAATCTCTCTCTAAACGAGAGGGAAAAATTCTATCTCGATTACACACGTTCACACATTATTCACATAGTAATCAATCACAACCGTTATAATCATTTGTTTAAAAACAACGTTTGATTGTGTCAAATCACTATGATCCTAATGTTGAAGTCTCTGGTAATCTCAAGTTAGAGGACTAAATAATATATCTATCATGAGCAACACTTATAACTTAATCTATGTGATGTTTAGATAGCGGGTCGGTCCAACACTATAACGACATGTGTTCTTAAACAAGTGATGAACCATAATCCTAATGCTAATTAACCTGAGTTAGGCTCGTCGTTCAGCCTGACGCGTTTCGATAAAGGTGTAGGTACGTTTGTGTGAATGTATTGTATTTCGTTGATTTTATAAAGAATTAAATATTCTATAGGCTAGTATTATAAATTAAAATAAGCCTATAGTTGGAAAATAATAAATTAATTAATAAATTGTTGGTATGGTTAGTGTTACGTGGGTGTTATAGAATGAGTGTGCACGCCCGAAAGTACTCGTTGGCGTGCCTGATAAATTTATAGGTATGAAAATACATAGGTATATATATATTTATATATAATTGATATATATATATATACATATATATATATATAAATTACCTATAGTTTGGATTTGAATGATTGGAACCATTAGATGGCCTCGAGATCCGTATAAGTGGGAGATGAAGTTCTGATTTATGTCATTTAAAAACAGAACTATCAGATATGCATTAAGATTTGTGCGATGCGAGTCTTAAGGAAATCAATATGTAAACCCAAAATCCCAACACATACATCACTGTTTGATCGAGAAAAGAGAAGCATGAGAGGGTTTAAGAGAGAATTGACAAAGAGAGAACACGATTGCTAAAGTGATTGAAGAAATTAGTGAAGGAGATCAAATCAACGTGTATAACGAGTTGAGATTAGGGATGCTAATGGGGAAGTAGGAGATGTGGACCCCATCTCCATTCCCCATCCCCGTATCCATCCCCATGCGGAGATGAATTTTCATCTCCATCCCCATCCATGTCTAATCCCCGCGAGAATGAGGAATCTTTTTGGGGAAAATCTTTTTCCTATTTAATTCTCCACTGTTGCCACTTAATTTTTTCTCATCAAAAATTTATAAAATGTAAGGTATAAAAAAGCCATGGGGTACTTACTACTGAGGGCTTCAAAAAAAAAACATGGGGTACTTAACATTGTTTCTTAATAAAAAAAATATTTTGATCAAATTTAACTTGTTTTAGTGGAAATTCAAACTTTAATGCACTCTTTTACATTTAATGTTTTCATTGCAATTTTTTTCATTTTTAAAATATAAATATAATTGCAAACAACTCAAAAAATAACATATAGTTAATGTAGTTTGGTAGTAAAAATATTTTATTCATTTAACTAAATAAGTTAAAATTGTACATCTCATTAGAGTTTATTCATTATGTGTATCACTAGTGTTTTGGGGTGGAAACCATATAGAATATTATATATACATATAATATATAAACCTTTGTATGGTATGTGTATAAGTATATAATTGAAATATGGATATCCCGTGGATCTCCTCTAATGGGGATACTGCAGGGATCCCAAATGGGGATACTCGTGGGGTCTACTAATGGAGATGGGAAGCCCCAAGAATATTTTTTTTCCATCCTCGTACTCATACCCATGCGGGTATGTGATTTTCTCCCCATCCCCACCTATATCCCCATTTAAATTCACCGTCCTCATCCTCGATAGAGATTTCCCGCCCCACACGCATCCTTAGTTGGGATTGATTGGGTAAGATCTTACTTTAAGTTGTTGAAGTTTTTAGTTGAATTGAGGATGGAAATCATTGGAAATCATGTTAATTATTGTTTTTGTTGGTTGTTTGTGATGTAAGACCTCGTTTGAGGCCCTCCTCAATGTTTAAGTGTGGTTTGAAATGATTTATGGATTGAACAGTGGCTACTGCCCTATTCAGGTTTTGAGTCGCTCGATGATGGAGCGCGTTCCTTATTATATGGAAGCACGCTCCATCATGAAAGATGATGAACTTAGAAGGTGGAGCGTGCTCCCCATTCAAAAAACAACAAAGTTGCTGAAATTGAACAGAGTTTTAACGAGGGTTTAGTGTGACAGTCCTAATCCATAATCCGGTAATTTGTTCCATTCTTGAGGTTAATTTGGTAGATATGCATGATATGTGTGTAATAGTGTGACTAAAGTTTGTATCATATATTATCTAGTTGACTTAGGTGGAAGTATAAGCCTAAGTAAATAAAAATAAACTTAAAGGACTTGTAAAATAAGTTAAATAAAGAAAAATGACATTAAGGATGAACTAAATGAGGACCTTAAGATTGTCCAAGAACTTAAAGAGACTAAGGTGAGATGTGGGGTTTTGATTTGGTCAAATAAACCTTAATCCTATTGACTTAATTTTTAAATCACAATTAGGGCTTCAAGCCACTTTTGCTTGAATTAACTACAGAGAGGAGTTGAGGAGAAAACCCTAGAACACTTGCTTGGTGAATTTGGTGGAAGAGAGGGAACTCTCATCAAGATCTCACAAAGCAATATGATAACTTGTCTTATCTTCTCTAAATCTTCTCTATTTAATTCACATACTTGATTTTGAATGAGATCATGATTTTCTCTTGGAGTATTGTAATGACCATAAAAATTTAACACGTGCCACGTGGCATCTCAGGACCGTGACTCGGACTCGTCGTGATGTGGCACTCTCGGTCAACCCTGGGGAGTCAACACTGGGGTTAGGACATGTAGCTCGGACGCACGTGGACACCTTCAATAAGTCTTGGGCATGCCAATCGAAGTATAAACATTTATTTTTGTGTAATGTGTGTTAAATTGGTTGTATTATTATTAATTCGCATCGCACCAGTTAATATTTTTGTTGGTCGTAATGTACGTGCGTAGTGACGAGAGTGTACAACGTCGCGGGGTGCACGTAACGTGAGTGTATGGGATAGTCAGTGGTTTAATAGGTCACATCACATGTCACATCACACCTACCCATCACATTTCTCCATACTTCATTTTTCTCTCGCATACTTTCTCTCTCTTCTCCAAATCAAACCTAACATACTCTCTCTTCAAATATTTCATCTTCTTCCACACACGCTTCCCCCTCATTTTTCTCCCTCACCAAATTTCCACCACCAAGCTCTCCTCACACCTCCACGATCTCGCCATCTCTCTCGCAAAGTCTCTCCCTCGTGGCGACCTTCGCGGCAACCTCCCTAAATCGAGGTGAGTGATTATTTTGTTGAAATTTTAGGAGAATTTTTGGAAATTTAATGGTGGTGGGTTGGTGTTGGGTTGTTGATGTTGTTGTTTTATTAGTTGTATGTAATGTTGTTGCTGATTGATATAAAAAATAGTTGAACGAAAAGAGCGCAAAAGCTCTCTGTTCATTCAATAAGGGGGAAGGGGGGTAGCCAGGCGGTCGGGCCTAGCTACCCCCATGTGGGCCGAGTCAGGCCGACCTGACCCGGGTCGACCCGGGTCCGATTGGACCGGGTTGGGTCGACCCGGGTGGACCGGATCGGAACAACCCGGGTCCGGGTGGACTGGGTCTGATTGACTCGGGACAACCCCAATAATAAAATAATAATTAAAATTAAATTAAACTAAATTGATTTTTTAATAAAATAAATTACATATAATAATAGATAAAAATTATGGAAAAATTCAAAAAATTCTAGAAAAATATGAAAAATTAGAAAAGCTAGAAAAAATGAGTTCGAGGCTTTTTCGAGCATTTGGCACCCCGATATAATTCGAAAAGCGTACTAAAAATTAAACTTTTATGAAATAAAATTACAAATTGTGGTCTCATATTATAAATTCACTTAATGTGACTCTAAAATAATTAAAATGATATAATTGGACACCAGGGACTTATGAGGCCTTAGTCGGGTGTCGGGTGCACATCTCGAGGCATGAGCGAGACGTTTTGATGACGATTTGTGATTGCTTAAGGTAAGTAAAACCAGCTAAGAAATGCGCGGTAGTTCATTTGAGCTTATATTTTACTGATATTGTACCATGTCCCTTTCTTGGAATTCCCACCCACCTATAAATGTTCGAGGGATAAGTGAGTGATGCGAGTGTCTCTGATTGGAGTGGTTATCAGCTTGCAATCGGGGCTATGACCTCGAGTAACTTGAGTAATTGGCCGAAATAAGATGTGTTTTATCCGGGGCACCGTTGATATCCCTCATTCGCGACGGTCTAGGTACAGCAGGCGACGTCGCGCATTAGGACTTGAGTATGCTTGGCATTGCTACGACTTTATACCTCGACCCGCTCGCACCAGCACTCATTGGTATTGGACTACTTGGGCACCCTCTATTGTTTCCTTTGACACTCAATTCTCGTTGTACTTTCATTTTTATAGTCTTATTATCATGTATTCCATATAGCTTTCGTTCTATCCGCATGACTTTTAGACTACTTTATTTATTTTGATTTACTATTTAGATCCTACTGGCTTTTTACTTACTGGACTCGGCATTCTTGTGTTTGACCGAGTACAAATTTGTAGCCGAGCAAGGGCAAAACGCCGACACTTGGTGATCTACTCTGAGGATATCGAAGCGACCCTCATTCGCACACTTTTGTAGGTTTTTGACTTTTTGTATTACTTATATATGTTGTTATCACAATTGGGATACTTGTTTGGGTTGAGAGATACATATGACTTGTATATCATTTTTGCTTAGTTATAACACTCGACACAAGATATACATGAATATAAATGTTTACAGGGTTCCACATTTAGGATGTTCGACTCTTTTACGTTATTCTGAGTTATTTAACGTATTAATTGCTTCCGCTAACTTGTAAAACTTGAAAAAATACAAATAACTCGACTTAAAATTATGAGTTTACTTATATGGAGAAAGCTGACTAGGCTTGCATTGACCTTGTGAGACTGGCTTGGAGGTCCACGTGGGCTTAGGCCGGTGGGGCCCAATTTATGGAAAACTGGGGCCGTCATAGTTGGTATCAGAGCCTAAGTCTTTACTTCTAGCTCTTGATTAACCCACAACAAATATAAGACACAAATTAAAAATAGAGTTAGGACACGGTTGGAACTTAGAGTGGAACCCTATGATCCTGACTCAGAGTGTTAGTTGGGAAGTGAGGAGAGTTGGGAGATCCTTAAGATACTTAGGGCATAGATCACAGCTACACCAGCACCATCTTCGTCAACAGTGCCCAATATTCAGGAGAGGAGTGCGCCTACCGTACAGGCCACTTCAGCAGCTCTCGTCGCACCAATGCCATTAATTATAGCTGAGATAGTACCTGTTCAGATTGAGACGGTATTTCCCGCACCACCTGCATCGAAGGAGACCACGTCGACTACGCCCATAGAGATGAGCACTGGGGCGGCAGTTGAGGCAAGACAGTCACGAGAGTTTCAGAGACATAGACCAGCTAGTTTTATAGGGACATGAATCTCGAGGCGGTAGAGAAATTTGTGAAGAGCCACGAGAAGATACATGCCATCCTAGCCACACCGGAGCATATGAGACTAAGTATATCGTCAGGGTTGATGTTTAGAGAGGGCGATGCGTGGTGGCGCAGTATGGTGGCTACCCAGGGTAAACCCATGGATTGGGTAGAATTCAAGAGGCGATTTAATCAAAAGTACTTTCCACCTTCGGCCTTGAAGTAGAAGAGAGCCGGGTTTCTGAGCATCCGACAGTACACTAGGGAGTCGGTAATGCAGTATATGGGCAGGTATTTGCAGTTGTTGGATTATGCTGGAGGGATAGCTGACACAGATGTCGACCAGGCACACTATTTTGTGGAGGGTCTGTTGAGGGATATCGGAGGCACCGTGGTGACTATAGAGCCAGGGAGTTTACTGGCGGCATATGATAGGAGCCTGACTAGAGAGGCGTACTTGAGCACACACCCCGATGAAATCATCCCAGCACCAGTACCGGCATAGTCGGATTATAGGTCAGGTGGTGACAGGAGGAGGAAGAGACACCAACCGTTCAGGTCGAGAGATGACATAACACATAGTATAGGATCTGTGGCGCCACCATCCCATCCAGCGCGCATCGCGCCATTACCATCTATTTCGGCACGGAGTTATGCCAGTACATCATAGCAGCCAGCACAATCAGGGCCGCCACTGCAGTATCAGCGGACTGAGGGTAGAGGCAGAGGTGGTGGTTAGGGGCAGAGGTACGCGCATGGTCAGGACAGAGATATGACTAGGGACAGGGATCGAGGTCTAGTCAGACGCAAGGATAGGGACAGGGAATTCCACCAAGGCTGGGACCATATCGAGCATGTTTTGAGTATGGATAGACAGGGCACTTCGTCAGTACATGTCCACGACTAGGCAGGGCTCAGTAACAGTAGCGTAGAGAGCAAGTTCATGCCCTCGCTGCACCGGATCGAGCTGCCACTCGTAACCTTATCGAGGGTGTGATTTACATTTGCAGTCGATTTATGCATATTATGATTGATTCGGGTTCTACTGTATCTTTTTTTTGGGTCGTATGGTTGATGAGTTAGGAATGAGACCTATTAGGCTAGAGCGACCCTTTATCCTCAGCATGGCTGCTGGGGACAAGATATACCCAAACTTATTTTTTGAAGACTACTCAGTTGAGATTGAGGGACAAAAGATGCCTGCAAACTTGAGAGTATTGGAGTTCATGCCTAATTAGGCATGGATTGGTTAGCCGCGTACCACGCACAGCTTGAGTGTTTCAGCAAGGTGGTTATGTTTCGGCTTCTGAATCGAGCAGAGGTTAGCTTTCAGGGGACTTCAACCATGTTGTCGATCACACGAGCTAGAGTGGCAACGAGTTCAGATCTCGAGACATTTACTAGTGTTTTGAGTATGCTCGAGAAAGTTGAGGCGAAGATAGAGGAGGTGCCTATTCTATACGAGTTTTTGTATGTTTTCTAGCTGAGCTACCAGGATTACCACCACCCAGAGAGATCGATTTCATCAAAGATTTGGTCCGGGGGACCAAACCCATTTCAATTCCACCGTACATGATGGCTCCTAAAGAGTTGGAGGAGCTGAGGACCCAGCTAGATGAGTTATTAGAGTTGGGATTCATACGTCCAAGCATGTCACCTTGGGGTGCACCTATATTGTTTGTCAAGAAGAAAAATGGCAGTTTGAGACTTTGCATTGACTACCGACAGCTCAACCGAGTCATAGTGAAGAACAAGTATCCACTCCCACGCATTGATTACGTGTTCGATCAGCTGACATGGGCACAGTGGTTCTCTAAGATTGATTTAAGGTTGGGATACCACCAGTTGAGGACTCGAAATAAGGATAGGGAGAAGACTGCTTTTCGCACGAGATATGGGCACTTCCAATTTACCATCATTCCGTTTGGGCTGACCAATGCCCCGGTAATGTTTATGGATTTTATACACCGAGTATTGAGAGAGTATTTGGATAGATTCATGATAGTTTTCATAGACGACCTTATCTATTCTAGAACTCATGAGGATCACGAGGGACACCTCTGAACAGTCTTACAGACTTTGAGGGAGCAGAAACTGTACACTAAGTTCAGTAAGTGCGAGTTTTGGCTCACTGAAGTTGGATTTCTTGGGCATATTGTCGAAGCCAGTGGAGTGTTAGTGGACCCCACTAAGATTAGAGCAGTGATCGATTGGCCTACACCGACATCAGTGACAAACATTCGAAGTTATCTAGGATTGGAAGACAACTACAGACGATTTGTTCAAGATTTTTCCAAGATTGTTGCGCCGATGACGCAGTTAACGAAGAAGGAAGTCAAATTTTAGTGGAATGAAAATTGTGAGCAGGCTTTCAAGACTCTGAAGGAACGATTAAGTAATGCGCCAATATTGGTACTACCAGAGTCGAGAAAGAGTTTTGAGGTGAATACATATGCTTCTAAAGTTGGTTTAGGCTGTGTTTTGATGCAGAACGGTAAAGTGATAGCATACGTGTCCCGACAGTTGAAGATTCATGAGAAGAATTACCCTACTCACAACTTGGAGTTAGCGGCAGTGGTTTTTGCATTGAAGATTTGGGGTCATTATCTCTACGGAGAGAGATTCACACTCTTTACTGACCATAAGAGTTTGAAGTACCTCTTTACTCATATGAGAAAGAGGCGTTGGGTAGAGTTCTTTAAGGATTATGATTTCTCTTTGAAGTATCACCCAAGGAAGGCCAATGTCATAGCAGATGCATTGAACCGACGAGGAGCAGATCCATAGATAGTGACTTGCCACATGACACAGGAACATGGGCTAGTCTATGCAATCGAGTTGATGAATTCAATTGCTATACCGACCACTACCAGAGTGTTGATTTGTGGGCAGATGAGGACTCAAATAGTGTCTATACATAGTGTACTTGAGGGTCTGCAAGCAGATGAACAGTACCAGAAGTTTAACGAGTTAGCTCAGAGTCCTGATTACCCGGAGTGGAGTCAGTCGACAGACTCATGCCTGAGATTTAGAGGAAGACTTTGGATTCCATCAATAGCTAAGATTCACGACGACATACTTTAGGAGGCTTATATTTTCTAATCATTAAATTATATTGTTGTTTGTTACATTTCATATTTTCTTCAAAAATTTAATAACACTCTCTTTAGTTTGTTGTCTCTCTCCTAAAACAATATTGAATTCTTCATCCTAAAACAATCGCAATCTGGCCTTCAAGCATAACTAAGTAATCGAAATTAGAAACAATAGTTTGTTGTCTCTCTCCGACATAATGGATTCCCTCATATTCTTGTAGATGATCTAGCCTATATTGATGTCCCCGTACTTTGTAATCTCAAATAAACAAACCACTTTTGGCTTGTTGATCTCGCCCTGCTGAGTAGTCAGGTATAAAGAAGCAATAAGAAAGTGTTGCCATATTTTGCAAACTTTACGCACGCTCCTCTTCTTAATGTAACTCGACATATTCTCAGCTCTCATTACCCATCCTTGTTATCCTCGGATAACCAATACTCACTATATGGCTCTAAAAGAGTATAGGTTATAAGGTTTCTCATATAGATTATATGGAAAAATTTGTTCAGCTCCATCTCTACTCATATGCTCTAATCCATAGATATTATTAATTGCACATTAAAGGGGACAACTACCCCTCTCACCTTCACTGGATCACTTTTTTAATAAACTTTGTATTGGCATAAAATTCATACATGATTTCACTCACTCCTTGAACTTTGTTCTCCCTATAGTCTTGAGTGAATTGCTCCCAACCTTGTTGCCCGATGAAATTATATATTCTCTTGTCATACTTAGTCGGCAAATTAATTCGTCTTTCACAAATACACTCCTTATGCTCAATAACCTCAAATCTATCCTTAGCCTCTCTATTATTATATTATTTCAACTAAAATGCCTAGGTTCCTCCTTATTAGGATCTCTTGAGGATGATACCTCAAAGTCATTTGCCCCCACTACACTCACTTGACTTGCTTACCTATTTATTCTCAGAATTTTCTTAAATACACACAACTTAACAACAATGTAATACGGGTCTTCAAATCGCCTAAAATCAAAATTTTATAATACAAGGATTATTCACATGCCAAATAATGCAAAAGAAATTTACTAGGTCTCCATAAGTCACATTGATGCTCCTGATTCAGAAAAATTGAGAATTATATCCAACAACCTCATATCCATGATTCATTCAATTTCATCAAAAATTTTAAAAATTTTGAAACCATAACTAATGAAATTGTAAATTTACCTCAATGCCGAACTATTTTTTGGTGTAGAATACTCCTCCAAGCCTCTATCAATCCAAGCCCTCTTACTTTGCTCACTAGCTAAAACCCTAGTGCTCCTTTGAATCAAATTTCCAAATCAATGCCCTATCTCCTCTTTGTGCAAATCTACAATACACTTGCCCTTTTCACTCTAAGTCGTTAAGAACTCTCTTTTATCACAGTGGGTTCTAAAAGGATGTATGTTTGGTTAGTGGTGAAAGGAGTAGGCTTCAAGTGTTCAAGACATGGTGAAATGGGGCTTAAAACTCCATTTATCGACACTGGCGCTGTCCCTTATAGGGCACGCATCGTGACAGCACCGTGATGACGTCGAGTGTTATGTGAGGAATTTTGTAAAATGTTTAGTGTCGTGCCTTATACCCCACAGCGCTGTGTGTAAACACACATGGCGTCGACCTCTATGTCCACATTTTTTGCATAGATTTTTCATAAATTCCTATTTGGTGCTTCCCGACCTTGTGAGTCATGACTGCTTGAAATCCATGTATATATAAAATTTCCCATAAAACTTACCTGTGATTTGCCCATGTACCTCACCTTTTCTGTTTTAAATCCTTGGTTGTTTTACGCTCTTTACTGAGTTTGTTAAGACATTTCCATTCCAATGAATCGTCACCCGACAAATTGTCTTTCCTGCACATTTAGCAAAAATTTTCAAAAGTTAGAAACTAAATCGTATGAGTTGTCTTTAACTAAACTAAATAATTACTTGACTGGTAGAAATTGAAAAACCCCTAGGCTGCCTCCTAGTAGCCCTAAGTTTAACGTCATTAGCTCGATGCCTTTTCACTCGTTTAGTCCGAGTCTATATCGAGATACTCCATTTGTAGATTGAAGATAATTATATCATTCCCATTTAGATGTACTTATTGCCCATCAACAAAGACAATCTTCTCGGCATCATCATCCTCCTCGATACTCATTGTGATTTTTTTTACTTGTGTACAATGTTACATTGGCAGTGTTTAAGAATGGCCGCCTAAGTATCATAGACACATCATCATCCTTGTTGTGACCATAACCTCAAAATCTGTGATGAATGTGAATCTACCCACTTTCACATGCATATTCAAGACTCTCTCAATGGTTGGTACCAAGTTCCCATCAACTAGTTGTAAATTTGTTGTATCAGGACAATTGATCTTCAAATCGGCGTGTAAAATGTCCATTATTGGCATGACATTAGATGAGTCTCCCATATCACATAAGACATTTCTAAGCATGTGTCTACCAATGCTTATGAGTATGCGTATATCTCTGGGATTTCTCCTCTTGATTGGTTGAAGTCTTAGTGTGAACTTGAACTTTGGTTTCGACTTCTTTGGAACCACCTTGATATTATTTCCTTTTGGTGCTTCTTCAGAAGGTCCTTCATCTTGTTATTTAGCTCCCATTGTTTCTTCACCTTTTTGCGGCTTTTTAAGGCATTGATCCATTGTTTCTCGAATCTTTCAAGTTCATTTAACCTCATCTCTATTTCATTCTCATGCGTCACTTCATGTTTCCTCATAGCCAAAGTGTTAACTCTTTCTGGCTTGTACATCACTTGCTCTTTCCTTGGCATATTCGTTGTCATAGTGCTCATCATGAGAATAGCACTAACATTCTCCTTGGGATTTTTGATTGTGTTACTTAGAAATTGTATTTCCTTCCTTGAATTAAAAGCAATGGCTAACTGACCAATCTATCTCTCCAGGTTCTTGATGAATTGTAAATTCTCATCATCTATTCTCTTAATTGCTTGTTTCGCATTTTCCATCTCTTTCTCATACTTCTCATAGCATTCCTTATTGCTCATGTTCATGGTGTGCAAGAGTTTCTCAATTGACTTTAATGAAGTCAAATCTTCGCTCTGCCCTAGCTTCCCTTATTGGACTTGTTAATCGAAGCTTGGAGGTAACATGTGTTATCAACATTTCCATATGAGAAGTTGGGTTTTTGTTGTTGATTCCTTGATAAACCTTTAAGGAGCCATTCCTCTCGTCTAAAGTTATTTTCATAGCCTTGGTTGTTCATGAAGTTGATGTCCTCATACTCTATTCTTTGTTACATGTCCATTTAGTTAACCACCATGGCATGGTGATTAATAGGTTATTGTATCACTTACACTTGTGGACATTGTTTTCCCATTTGATGTTTTGCCATTTGATTGCTCAGGCTGGATAGTTATGCCATGATCGCAGCTTGCGAATCAATCTCATATACGCATGTTGGCTTCCTCACAATGAAATAATTACCAGTTGTAAAGTTATGAGACATAAGATCTAGGAAATCCAATGCTCCATCCTCATCATTGATTAATAGAGAACCACCTGCTGTGGCATCTACTAGTATTCTTGTGTTGTGGTTCATCCCATAGTAGAAAATTTGGAGTTGTGCCCAATTCACGTATCTATGTCATGGACATCTCCTCAGCATTTCCTTGAATCTTTCTCAAGCCTTGCTAATAGACTCAGCATTTTCCTGCTTAATTGGTTGATTTCCTGCTTCATTTCACTAATCTTCACTTTGGGAAAGAACTTGTCTAGAAATATTTCATTGATTTTCACCCATGAGGTCATACTCCCTGCATTCGGTACTTGGAACCGAGATTGAGCTTTTCCACCCAATGAGAATGGGAAAGTCTCATTGTGATCACCTCTTTTGTAACTTCGGTAATGTGCACGGTGTCGCACTTCTCCAAGAAATTATCTACATGTGGAACTGAATCTTCATTGGCTAGCCCATTTAACAAGCTATTTTGCACCATTTTGATTAGAGATAGTCTTAGTTCGAACTCGGTGGTGTTGGCTGGAAGCCTCATCACTTCGTTGTAAGTCTCGTGAAGTTCTGGCTTGAAGTAGTCACGAAGGCATCTCTGTCCTCGCACTTTATCCTGCACTACCAAATCACCTTTGGGTTGGTTATTCCCTTGGCCCTGTTGCTGGTTTCGTGCTTGATCTTCAGCCATCTTGATTCCTTTATTTTTCTTTCCTTTGTTAGTTCTGTCAATCTCAGGGTCGTAAAGTATTAAGTCCTTCTCTCTTTTGCTACGCATGCACTAATTCTCCCTGAAAAGAAAATGAGAAAGATCAAGTGCAGATGTCAAACTTGAAACTCAAACCTTTTATTTTTTTTTGTTTTTGTTTCTATAAACTTGAGAGTAAATTACTTAAACTAAAACTTAACAACTTTACAAATTAACTAAGTTTACATGACTACCTATCCCCGATAACAGCGCCGAAAACTTGATCATGGCCGCAAGTATAACGGCTCGATTATAGTAATAGTGTAACCAACTTATGTTGATTAAGGATATCGTCCTTGGGGAAAGGTGTATGCACTCAGTATTTACCTAGTCAAAATTACTAAATTGCTAAGGAAATCCTTTTTACTTTGTTTTTATAACTAAACTAATATAATCTAACAAAACAACGTAAATTACATTTAACCTCTTATATTAAGAATATTTTTTGTTCACAACTTCACCTAGGTAATGAAATATTATACTTTTCAACTCACTTTCTTATCTTTAGTATATGTGTGCAATGCCTGATTAGAATAGACAAATTTCCTTCAAATCCACTTCAACCCACTGTCGTGACAGAAATGATTCTAATGTGCAAACTAGAACTCCACCTATCGGTATGAATAACGTAAGCTCAACATTGCTTCAATGCTCCAAATCTTTAGATTCATAACCAATTAAGTTTACTATCCGTGCCTCCCTAATAAATAACTATCTCTCGATGTTATGTATTTTACAGTTGTACCGTCCATATCTGACTTAAAAGCTTCAATGAATTGATAACTTCTAAAAGCTAATATCAACAAACACATGATCAAGATGTTCATAGCATTACACTCAGAATTAATACAAATTCTAACCATTGCACTTTTTATCTTTACAATCTATTCATGTTTATAGCATAGCATTCATACTATAGGATCCATTGATCTTTAAGATTAATGTTCTACTCACACTTCATTGAAACAAATATGCACATAGTGGTATTCATTGAAATCACAGATATAGTTGAATAACTTCAATTAAATCAATAAAAATAATACTCGAATCACCACACGTGAATTTTTAATGTATTTTCTTCCATAAATCTTCTTAATACTCAAGAATAAAGTAAACCTATGCTAAAATATGATATCAGTTGCTAATGGGTGGTAATTGGTGAGTTTACCATGTTCTAATATATATTTTATACTCCTAAGAAATGTTTGAAAATAATTAGAAACCCTACTAAACAATTTCACACGAAATAGAACTTTATTTTTCTATTTTCTTCAGTCTTGGCACTTTCTGTAAGTAGTTCGGTGTTGCGTGTGCAAACCCATAGCATCATGACAGTTTCAACCAATTTGTGCATTTTTTCTTTCTTTACTAGGTTCGACGCCCTGCGTGTCTATCCTCGACGTCGTCCTCTTTGCTCCATAATGTCGCCACTGCGCCGACCATCCTGCCCACTTTTTCCTCTTCGCTTTGCTCTCCCACATTGTGCCTTCATCTCCCATGTTGTAAACCTTCCTTTACATGGCATCACACCTCCTTCCCTCAGCGTCAAGCCCATCTTAGTGTATTTTAGCTCTATTTCTTCGTGAATTCACCGGTTTATATCCTTTATGCCTTTTATACCTGAAAATACATAAATATCATCAATTAAAGCTTATTTTGGGATATTTATACTAAATATACCACTAAACTAATGTTATATATAAGTTTAAATCATCACTTATCACTTGTATTAATTTCTTATCAATCCCTCAACCTATAAATTCACCCAAACATATCATACAAACACAAATTATCACACAAACCCTCACAGACTAATAGAGGTACGTCAACCTTAACCTCGAGCCTAACTAGGTTAATCAGGACTTGAGTTAAGACTAATCACCAGCTTAAGATAACGGGTCGTTATAGAACTAGTGAGCCCAATTTTCTAGATTTACCTATCGATTCCTATGACACTTAAATCATTGTGAATCACTTGGTAAGATGTCGTCAATTTTAGATAACTACGAGTTGTTTAAGTTATTTTGGGATGTTTACTACTTAGAATACTATAAAAACTAGCCTAAGGTTACGAAATTAGTTGCCCTTGAGTACTTAGATCAAAATTCCATTGCTCTTGAAGCCATTGTCTATTATTTTACATATTTTATTGCTTTTAGGGAAGATTGAATATTCAAATATTTTAATTCAAAGGTATTTTCAATTATGTCTTTTATTTATATTATTGCAATGGTATTTAAGATTATGAGTGAGTAGTTTGTTTCATTTAAACAAAGTTCGAACGTGAACTAGATCTGTTTTACAATGTAGTTATGATGAGATGAATATGTGCTTAATTATGACAGCCCGGTTCCCCAAACCGAGTATCGCCCGACTTAGTCTCGTCATTAAGCCTTAATCTATGCGACATAGGACTTAACAACGTATTAGTCAGCCTTTTCATCTTATTAACCTCATTACACACAATTAACATAGTTACTATTCATTTACATATCATCAGAGTTAATTAAGAGATTGTTATCATTACCTTAATTATCAGCGGAAGACTTAATAAAATTAGTGGAAGCAATTATAAAACACATATTATGGAAACCAAGTAAATAGAAGATCATATAAACTAACCAAAGTAGTAAACGAAACGGTAGGGAAGTCTAGTCTCTCAACCTAATATACAACCCAAAGTTATACAAAAAGCGTAAGTAATAGATACATAAAATGATCACCTACAAAAGTAGCAAGAATTGTTTGTTGACGGCTCAGAACTACTCGTTGATCCTCTCCTTCCCTAGTCTGCTACTCGAAGTATCTACACCTACCATCATAAAAAGGACGGTGAGTATAGTAAAGTAGAAAGTAACACTGAGAGACATTTATCAACATTTCCAAATATGCAACAAGTATATAAAAGCTAATAATAGCAAAGAAAGCTGAAAAAAGAATCATGCTATAAGATACTCCAGTTAAACAATGTGAAACTGACATTCTGCTAAGGAGTAATGATCTAAGGCCGGTTGACTACGAAATTATATCACATCAACTATGTTCCACTATGTAGGGTGGTAATAATTTTTTAGATTCCTTCACATCATTACAGTGCCCTTTTAGATATATATATATATAAATATTTATCGATAACCATGAGTCTCATACCCCATGTGCCACACAAGCTAATGGTGAGATCTCCACACCCCCAAAAATCTAGTGACCCCGTGTGCCATGGCCTATCTCTATAATTGTACTAGATACAAGAACTACTTTCATTACTCAAGAAGTGACACAATAAGGAATCCATAACAAAATAGCTCAATCGAACACAGAGGAATATGATTTACAACACCATAAGTCATTCACCTAATAGCATGTTTTTCTATTAACACTTTGAACAACCAAGAATCAACGTACCACATAATTTTGAGTCAATGAACAACATTCAAACAACAACCAATGTCATGATAACAAACTCATATAATGAGAGAGGACAACAAAGTCATGGCATCTAGAGTACAATACCACATCAGTCTAAATGACTGTAAACAAGAAGTATAATGGAAAAAAATATAAATAAATATCTCAATCAGTTTACTTACAAAACACGCCAAGCTCTTATGCTAATTCGATCTCACGACACCTCAAAACATGTACCTAGACCTTCGAGGCTCTTCCCTAGGCTCCTGGTATCATTTAACATGCTTTATAACGTGTTTATACCTTCAGTTAGGGTGTTAAAATTGTTTAAGGTGTTTAAGTTCTAGTTAAGAAACTTCAGATTTTGTGTTATCAAAACACCTAGCGCGCTGGATAGCATTACTAGCACGCTAATGACCTCGTTACCGCGCTACTCAACCTTACTAGCGATATATGTAGGTAGTGCGCTAGCTAGCACGTCTAGCACGCTATGTGTAGGAAATCCTTGAAGTTCTACACTTCGAGTTTTTGGGTTTTCTCCTATAATTGGCCTTCACCAACGCATTGGATCCTTGTTACCCTCCACAAAGGACCCAACACATCCTCCATATCAATAACAATAGTACACACTTCAGTTATATTACCAGTTCATCAAATTAAATTAAATTACTAATGTAAGTAGACTTACCTAGTTATTGAACACCACCAACTTGATCAACTCTTTCAAATTCCACCAAAATCTCTTTCAATGCAACTGATCTTTCTCTCCAGCAACTTACATCTCTTCTAAGTTTGAATGAAATGATATGCATGTCAATCCCATGCATTTATATATATATATATATATATGTATGTGTATCTGTGTGTGTTGATAAGTTTGATTCCTAGCCATTGATCTTAATGTGTACGCATATCTCGAGAATAATCTAAAGGCATACATTTTGGCACTATTCCACGAACTCCATATAACTAACACCAATTGAAACTCAATTAGTCTCTTGATGTGTCAACACATATCTCGAGGAATATCAATGACTAATGTTTTAACTTGCAAACTATAGACACATTGACTTCACTATTTAAGTCACACTAACTTAAATTAACTTACCTACCACATCACTATCTACCCCGGTCCCACGTCGGCATGCATCTTGAGGCGTGTTCCCACTCACATCTCGAAATCTATATATTAGTGAGAGTGACTTAGTAGTCTATATATACATCCCACTAGGCATCCATCACTCAAAAATATTATAGTATTCAGTCCTCATACTTAGTATTCGGACCTTGTACCCACTCTCGGTCACGTTACGGGTCAAGAACCCTGATTATGGACTAATTTACAATTAGTAAATTCAGGGTCATTACATAAATGCTTTAAACCAATCGTATTCTTTGATTCGCTAATTTAATATGTTAGTATTTATTATTTTAATCATGATCATTATATTGCATGTTTAGTCTAGAATGCGTATTGTGATATATGGTTTCATTATTTATTTGAAGTAGTAACTAGGATTGTTTGAAAATCAAACATCATTTAAATATCCTAGGTGAATTTGATATCTAAATCTAGTTTTGAAGTAGCTTTTTCGAAGATGTTAGATTTTGTGGTTCGAAGTTCTCATAAAGTTTAATGCGGTTCTATTGCGTGAAGTTAATGTCTTTAAGTAAAGAAAGGGGTTGGCTCAATAGAATCAAAACGTGGCTTTTCCACCAGTATAAGGGGAACAAATGGCTGGCTAAAAGTTATTTAATTACTTATGATTATAGTTTAATGGTCTATCTTACTTTATAAATTATGCTTATGACTATATAGATTGGATTTACATGTTTGAAATGCAAAACGCGTTTAAGTTTCTTTGTTCTAGATATTTGTTTAGGTATTTATTTATTATTGAATTTAATCTATTTGATTGATTGTGAATCTGGATTATGTAGGTTACTTAAGATAATATTGTTAGTTAAGTATTATTATATTATAGTTAGTTATTAGTTAGTTTAATTATTATTATTATTAAATAAAATATAAATAAAATAATAAAAACCTTTACAAGTCTTTTTTCCTATAGAAGTATGATAAATCCCTATCAATACTATTCTCACTTTCCATTACTACAAAATAATTAAAATATAATATAAAAGGGGAAATTATTGTATACGCGTGACATGTGTCATACACTAGTCAGACTTAACTAGAGTAACAAAACAATCGTCTTTCATACCTGATGATCACAACCTGTATATCGTATATCCAAATAAATAAATGATAATGCCACTGAAAAAAAAACTTTTTCGATAAACTAAATGATATATAAAACCATAGTTTAAACCGGAAATACCATCAGTTTATGAAATATCTCCCAAACCTTATAATATTACAAAACTATATATATCAAATTGTACATGTGACATAAAAGGGTATCATTACATCAGAGAAAATCTGAAACTCCTACATAACTTTCCCTTTACCCTTGTCTTGGGCACTCACCTCGAAACTAGTACTTGAAATATATAAGGGGGAGTGAGTGCTCCAACATGCTCAGTAAGTGATGTTCATAAACATATCAACTATCAACTAATATCAATGAATCAATAAATAATAATATGAATTTAAAACGTATCTATTTAGGACATTAAAAGGATATAAAAAAATACATAGGAGATGCAAGTTCAGCAGCTATATGTAACCATATCTGTTATCTATAATTTGGATTTTAAAATAGAGTCATATTTCTCATCACTCAAGAATACAAACCATAGAATCCGCGTTGGCTGAAGTGAGATTATATTGGTCTATTCAAGCTTGACTGAGCTACCAACTCTAAATGGACAGTGAATGACTAAGGTAACCTTTGGTAATTGAGTTTGAAAGGGCATAACTCATTTCCAAGCTAACCTTTCCTCTCTCGATCCAATCCATTTTATCAACTATTTTCGATAATTCTCATATTTTTAACATTTAGATTAAAATATGTTGCCTCATTTCTAGTTTATAAAACTAAATGAACTAGATATAATAGTTTACAATGCATAATTGAAAAGAATACGAGACCCACTTACCACAGTTACGATTGCCTAACCTTTTTGGGCTTTTTAAACCTTTTAAGGATTCGTGGGTTAAATCTATACAAACATTAGATAATATTGTTCAGTTATGGTCTTATACTAGTCTTAGTATTATCCTAAAACCCTAAGCCAAGTTCCTTCAAAGTCCCAAGGCCCGAACTCCTCTTTCCATCATTTTCTTTTAAGAGATGTTAATTTGGATTGTTATTCACAGTTGAACTGTTGCAGTTCAATTTTTGGCATCCAAACCTCAGAATTTGGAAAATTCACCCAACGACAAAGTTGTAGCTCTTATTCTAAGCATATGAAAAAGGTATAGTTTGCTCAAATATGTTATATATATATTAGGGGAACCCTAATTAGGATTCCATATAGTAGTATGACATTTCGACATAATTCAACAACAATTATCATCAATCATTTAATCCACAAATCGCTTATTCAATCACCAAAACGTAACAACTTTTATGACAGTAATAGATAGCAAAGAACAACCCTATACACTAATTTATTCAACTCATATAGAGCTTTAGTGTACCCTTTTGAGTCTCACACGTGTCCTTAATGTTGGGGCATGTGCCATAGGTCAATCCATTAACTGTCTTTATGAATACTTTTAGTTAATAAAATAGAGGATTTCATTTGTTGTTTATTATAATTAATTTGCATGTTTACATTATAATAAGATCCATGGGTATTTATAGAAATATCTTAAATGTCCCTAGTCGATCATTATACTGGGAACTATAATGAATTAAGACTAGTGTGAGTCTTGATTGATGATCATATGATGATTATACGTATATGGATACGAATCAAGATCACGAGTACTTGTTAGGGAACAAAATACTGGACCGATCCGCTATGAGAACATCACATGGATTAAGTCATAGTTGTTTCTCATGATAGGTATATTTTTCAGTCCTCTGACTTGAGATTACCAGAGACTTCAACATTATGAACACAATGATTTGATACAATCAAACGTTGTCTTTAACCAGACGATTATAAAGGTTGTGATTGGTTACTGTGTGAGCAATGTGATGAAGTTGTGTAATCAAGATAGGATTTGTCCCTCTCATATAAAGAGAGATATCCAGTGGATCCCTCGATGTGTTAGACTGTTAAAAGGCCTAGTCTAAGTGAATTGATATTGATCAATGTCACTTGGATGTTTTCAGTCTACCTAGAGATCGAGACTAGTACGATTGAACATGTTGGATGACAATCACATGCCTTATGTTTGATCAAAAGGATATCGTGTGACAAAAGGATGTTATATACACTATTGATTAGGTTGTATCGATTTGATATTTGTACAACTTGGGTAGTCATAATGTCTTTCTAGAGGTCGCTTATGACTTGTATACCAAAATGTATTTTGGTACACTGCCAACGTTGTATGAGCCTATTGGGTCGCACACTAAGAATGGTTTTGCGAAATTTTAAGATGGTTCAGAAAAATGAATTTTATATGATAAAATTCATGACAGAAACGTCCTTGTGGTGTATTACACTTATACTTCTTTAAGTAGGGGTATATGTGTAATTTACTTAACCATCTATATACAAGGGTTGTATAAATAGACGCTTTAAGTTAGAACACACGTATGAAAAGATTAAGTGCTGAAACTCTATTTTCGTTTCATAAATGAATTAGGGTTTTTTGGTACACTCTGGATTGTTTTGGAGAGAAACAAAAAGGTTTGGTATTCTCTTGAAGCTAGCACTTCGAATCTCGGCCGCCGTTCGTGTGTGGACTGTTGGTAGAGGGCGTTCGTCGTTGCCAGCGCCTTAGAGATTGATCAACCTTCAGAAAGGTATATTGCGACTGAGGTATGATTAAGTTTTCATGGTTTAAACGTTTTTAATGGAATTAGATTCGGATCCTGTTGGGGTTTTTGTCAAAATTGTTTTGTAATTTCCGTTGCGTATGAACCCCAAAGATCAACAGTGGTATCAGAGCCTTCGAGTTCGATTCCATTAAATTCATTGCATGTTTTCTTCTGATATATACATGATATATGATTGAAAGCATGTTAATAGTTGATGTATATGTGATATGCATAAGTTTTCTGTAAGATTTATTATCATGTTTCGTGTATATGATACATATATTCGTGATTTAATTGAAATCAGTTTCGTACATGCTAGTAACTATGTTAGGTTAATTCGAATAATTTTAATGAATTGAATTTCATGTTCTATGATCCATGACACCATTAGGTATAATCTTTATTTTTCGTGTATTGATGCATGGATGAAAACTTTGTAATTCAGTATGCATATTTAGGTTACATTGTTTTAAGTTTCTTAAATTGTACAAGTCTTAATATTAATTCGAAACTAATATGATTAGGTTCGATTGGGATAGTAGATCATGATTCAATTACATGTTTGTGATTATTTGGATGAGGACCGAAATTGCAAATAATTATTTTTTGAAATTATTTATTTATCTCATTATATCTATTTTGTTATGAAATTTCTATTTGATAAAAGATAGATAACAAATTAGATTAGGAGATATTAGCAAAATCTGTTTCGTTATCCCTATTGGATAGGAGATAAATATCGAGAATTTTGTTATTGGTGATATGCTAGGATTCAAATATCTTAAGTCCTAATTGGATTAGGATAATATGATTAGTTAGATGTGGTCCCGGGTTAATTAAAATGTTTTAATTGTCTTAATTTAGGATAAATTAAAGGGTTAATTTAGGATAATAAAATCAGCGAAAAATATGATTTTCTATAGCGAATTTTAATTTTCTGAATTGAAATTCGTCTCCTAAAAAAAAAAAAACGGTGGTGCTGCCCCCTGTTCCTTGCTGTGACAGTAACGGGGCCGTTTAACTAATCCTAGCGCACGGAAATTCTTTTATTAGTGAACAGTGTAAAAATTTCAAATTGTTTAGTGATTGAACAAATCAATAAAATATATGATATTTCATTGCTTACATAAAATCACTAAAACTGAATAAGATCCCTCTATTAAATTTTAAGTCTCGTGTCATCTATTTTAAACCCTTGTCAAGGCCTCGATCACACTAATATAGTTTCAGCCATAACTGGGTGTATTGTGTTATCTTGGTGAGACAAGTTGGGTAAGAGTTACCTAAATGTTTAAAATGGTCTGAGTTAATAAAGCTATCAAAATAGTTTTGAGCTTTAGGCACATGATGAGATAAAAAACATGATAAGACATAAGATGTCCCGTATCTCATAAAAGTATCTAAAATTACATAAGATGTAATTGGTAACTATTACCTACCTAAATAATCTAGTTCTGTGTTTCATGTCATAGATGTCATAGAATTATGTGAAATATGGATTTTAGTCCCCTAAATAAATAGTATGTTTTAGGAGGGTTGTTAATTTAGTGGGAGTCTATTCCTCTATACTAAAATAAACTTTGCATAATATTTATTGTAGATCAATGGCCTCTTCACGTAACAATAATCCCCTGTCACTGCGATCCATCCTTGAGAAGGATAAGCTATATGGGACTAACTTTCTTGACTTCTAAAGCATGAACGCAAGTTGTATGTCCTGGATGCTCCAATCCCATAGGACCCACCAGCCAATGCTACGAAAGCTGTGAAGGATGCGCATAATAAGCATGTCAACGATTCTACTGATGTTGCATGTATTATGTCGGCAACTATGGTTCCTGTACTTCAGAAGGTCATGGAACTAATGGAAGCCTACGACATGGCTGTAACGCTGAAGGAAATGTTCCAACAGCAAGCTAGGCAAGAAAGGTTCGAGACAGTCAAGAACCTACATTCTTGCAAGATGACTAAGGGTGCGTCAGTTAGTCCTCATGTTCTGAAGATGAAGGGCTATGTTGACCAGCTTGATAGACTCGGATTTCCCATAAGCCAAGAGTTGGCTACGGATTTGATCATGAATTCATTACCAGAGAGTTACTCACAATTTGTCACAATTTGTGATGAACTACAATATGAATAATATGGAGAAATCAATCTCAGAGTTGCATTTGATGCTTAAAACTGCTGAAAAAAATATCAAGAAACCCTCTAGTAGTGTGTTGATGGTCCAAAAGGGAAAGGGAATGAAGAAGAAAGGCAAAGGCAAGGCTATAGTTGCCAAGGCTGCTGCTGCACCTGTCGCAAAGCCTGTGGAACAAGACAAGCCCCAGCCTGTTCCTGCTTCAAAACACCCAAAAGAAAAGGAAGGAAATTTTCATTTCTCGCCATGCACTGGACATTGGTTCAGAAATTGCAAACTCTATCCCGAAGATCTAAAGAAGAAAAAGGGTAGTGCGACTACCACTACAGGTATTTATGTTATTGAAATTAATTTATCTACTAGTGATTCATGGGTATTAGATAACGGATGTGGATCTCACATTTGTATAAATGTGTAGGGACTCACCAGAAGTAGAAAGTTGAAGAAAGGAGAAGTCATCCTCCGCGTAGGAAATGGAGCAAGAGTCGATGCCCTAGCTGTTGGATCATATGACTTAGTCTTACCTAGTGGACTTATTTTAACTTTAAATAATTGTTATTTTGTGCCTGCCTTGAGCAGAAACATCATTTATGTTTCATGTTTGGATATTGATGGTTTTGATTTTATTATTGTGAATAATTGATGTTCCATTTCTTGTAAAGGCATATTTTATGCAAATGCTTATTTGTGTGATGGTCTTTATATTCTAAGCATGAAAAGGTCCACTGATACTCCAGTCTTTAACATAAATACAAAGAGATTCAAGTCAAATGATTTGAATCAAACCTATCTTTGGCATTGTCGTCTCGGGCACATAAATGAGAAACGCATAACGAAGCTCTATAAAGATGGACTTCTATATTCATTTGATTTAGAAACATATGAAACGTGCGTATCTTGTTTACTAGGCAAGATGACTAAAAGTCCCTTTACTGGACACAATGAAAGGGCAAGTGATTTATTGGGTCTAATACATACTGATGTATGCGGTCCTATAAACACAATGGCTATAGGAGGTTATCAGTACTTCATTACATTTATTGATGATTTCAGTATATATGGTTATGTATATCTTATGAAACATAAAGCTGAATAATTTGAGATATTTCAAACGTTTCAAAATGAAGTGCATAATCAACTTGGTAAAACTATCAAAACACTTCGGTCAGATCAAGGTGGTGAATATTTGAGCCAAGAATTTGATGATCATCTTAGAAATTGTGGGATTGTCTCCCAATTGACTCCACCAACAACTCCACAATGGAATGGAGTTTATGAAAGGAGAAATCGAAGCTTATTAGATATGGTTCGATCTATGATGAGTCATGCAGATCTTCCACTATCCTTTTGGGGTTATGCATTACAAACTGCAGCTTTCACTCTAAATCTAGTTCCTTCTAAAGCGGTTGATAAAACACCATATGAGATATGGTATGGGAAGAGACCTAGTTTGTCTTTCCTTAAGATTTAATGTTGTGAGGCTTACGTAAAGCGACAAGTCTCAGAAAAACTAGCACCTAAATCTGACAAGTGTTTGTTTGTGGGGTATCCTAAGGAAACAAAAGGATATTACTTTTATAATCCCGCTGAGAACAAAGTGTTTGTTGCTCGGTATGGTGCCTTTATGGAAAAATAGTTTATTTCAAAAGAAACTAGTGGGAGAGAAATAAATCTTGAAGAAGTTCAAGAATCACAGATAAACACTGAACCGCTACTGGAAGTTCAACAACGTTCTGAACCAGTTGAATCTCCACAAATGACACAAGGCCCACGTAAATCTGGTAGGGTAAGACATGAGCCAGAGAGATTCGGATTTCTCATTACTGATAGTCGTGATGTGTTGCTTATGGATCAAAATGAGCCCACCACTTATCAGGAGGCTATGTCTGGACCAGACTCAGATGAATGGCTAAGTGCCATGAACTCTGAGATGCAATCCATGTATGATAACCAAGTTTGGAACTTGGTTGATTTACCTGAAGGTGGTAAGACCATTGGATTTAAATGGGTTTTCAAGAAGAAAACTGACATGGATGGCAAAGTACATATTTTTAAAGCAAGACTTGTAGTAAAAGGTTTCAGCCAGACTCAAGGTGTTGATTATGATGAAACTCTTTTGCCAGTAGCCATGCTTAAATCCATAAGAATTTTAATTGACATTGCTGCATATTATGACTATGAGATATGGCAAATGGATGTAAAAACAACATTTCTTAATGGAAAGCTGCTTGAGGACGTGTATATGACACAACCTGAAGGTTTTGTACATCCTGAGAATTCTAGGAAGGTATGCAAGCTTCAAAGATCCATTTATCGATTAAAGCAAGCTTCTTGGAGTTGGAATCTTCGTTTTGATGAAGCAATCAAGGATTTTGGTTTTATTAAGAACGAATATGAGCCTTGTGTATACAAGAAGGACAGTGGGAGTGTAGTTGTTTTCTGGTACTGTATGTTGATGATATATTAATCATTGGAAATGACATCCAACATTGCAAAATGTCAAGTCTTGGTTAGGGAAGTGTTTCTCAATGAAAGACTTAGGAGATGCAACCTATATCCTAGAGATAAGAATCTATAGGGATAGATCTAAGAGGCCAATCGGTCTAAGTCAGAGTGCTTACATAGACAAGGTGCTGAATAGGTTCAGTTTGCAAGACTCTAAAAGATGATTGTTTCCAATGTCTCATGGCATAAGTCTCAGCAAGATTCAATGTCCTAAGACAAATGATGAGCAAGACCGTATGAATAAGATTCCATATGCATCAGCTATTGGATCTATCATGTATGCCATGCTATGCACTCGGCCTGATGTATCATATGCTTTGAGCACTACAAGCAGATATCAGTCAGATCCTGGTGAGAGTCACTGGATAGCAGTAAAAAACATTCTTAAATACTTAAGAAGGATTAAGGAAGTGTTCTTGGTCTATGGAGGTTTTGAAAATGATCTAGTTGTAAATGGTTACACAGATGCAAGTTTTCAAACTGATATAGATGATTTTAGATCGCAGTCTGAATATGTGTTTACTTTGAATGGGGGTGTAGTAAGCTAGAAAAGTTCGAAGCAAGAGATTATGGCAGATTCTACAACAGAAACTGAGTATATTGCAGCGTCCGATGCAGCAAAGGAGGCAGTTTAGATCAAAAAGTTCATTTCTGAACTAGGTGGGGTTCCAAATATTGCTAACCCTAATTGTTTGTATTGTGACAATAACGGGGCAATAACACAGGCCAAGGAACCTAGATAAAACCACAGATCCAAACATATACTCAGGCGTTTTCATCTCATCAGAGAAATTATTGAGAGGGGAGACGTGAAGATTTGCAGAGTACCTACTGAAGACAACGTTGCAGATCCATTGACAAAAGCTCTTCCATAAGCAAAACATGATGGTCATGTTAGATCATTAGGCATTAGATGCATGTATGATTGGCCCCAGTGCAAGTGGGAGATGTTAGGGCATGTGCCCTAGGTCAATCCATTAACTGTCTTTATGAATACTTTTAGTTAATAAAATAGAGGATTTCATTTGATGTTTATTATAATTAATTTGCATGTTTACAATATAATAAGATCCATGGGTATTTATAGAAATATCCTAAATGTCCCTAGTCGATCATTTTACTGGGAACTATAATGAATTAAGACTAGTGTGAGTCTTGATTGATGATCATATGATGATTATACGTATATGGATACGAATCAAGATCACGAGTACTTGTTAGGGAACAAAGTATTGGACCGATCCGCTATGAGAACATCACATGGATTAAGTCATAGTTGTTTCTGATGATAGGTATATTTTTTAGTCCTCTGACTTGAGATTACCAGAGACTTCAACATTAGGAACACAGTGATTTGACACAATCAAACGTTTTCTTTAACCGAACGATTATAAAGGTTGTGATTGGTTACTGTGTGAGCAATGTGATTAAGTTGTGTAATCAAGATATGATTTGTCCCTCTCATATAAAGAGAGATATCCAGTGGATCCCTCGATGTGTTAGACTGTTAAAAGGCCTAGTCTAAGTGAATTGATATTGATCAATGTCACTTGGATGTTTTCAGTCTACCTAGAGATCGAGACTAGTACGATTGAACATGTTGGATGACAATTCCATGCCTTATGTTTGATCAAAAGGATATCGTGTGACAAAAGGATGTTATATACACTATTGATTAGGTTATATCGATTTGATATTCGTACAACTTGGGTAGTCATAATGTCTTGCTAGAGGTCGCTTATGACTTGTATACCAAAATGTGTTTTGGTACATTGCCAACGTTGTATGAGCCTATTGGGTCGCACACTAAGAATGGTTTTGCGAGATTTTAAGATAGTTCAGAAAAGCAAATTTTATATGATAAAATTCATGATAGAAACGTTATTGTGGTGTATTACACTTATACTCCTTTAAGTAGGGGTATATGTGTAATTTACTTAACCGTCTATATACAAGGGTTGTATAAATAGACGTTTTAAGTTAGAACACACGTATGAAAAGATTAAGTTAGAACACATGTGTGTGGACTGCTGGTAGAGGGCGTTCGTCATTGCCAGCGCCTTAGAGATCGATCAACCTTCAGAAATGTATATTGCGACTGAGGTATGATTAAGGTTTCATGGTTTAAACGTTTTTAATGGAATTAGATTCGGATCCTGTTGGGGTTTTTGTCAAAATTGTTTGTAATTTTCGCTGCGTATGAACCCCAAAACTCAACACTTAATCTTTACAGACCCCGGCTTGAGTTTCATCGACACCAAACCACGCCAAACTATACCCTCGAACCCTTCGAAATGAAAAGATAAAAGAGAAGTAATACCAACTATGTGTGTTCCACTCATACCAATTTTTTCTTGATGATAATAACATCAGCGACGATGATTCGGCAATGGTGACAACAACGACGTGATGATGGAAGCACCACCACGAGAGATAGAGGTGAGGGTTTGTGCCCGTGAGAAGAAAAGAAAGTATGAGAGGCGTTGAGAAGAGGAAACTTTCTTTTATCTCCCTCATTTAAATAAATGACACCTTAATTTCCCCACCACTTCATGCTTAAGATCTCTTCTCCCTCACATATCGTATCTCGAGGTTCATCCAATGTTGTTCGCACCAAAATGACACACGAGCTATGTAATACCAATCCTAACACCTTTATGTACTTAAAACCAATGTAACCATTTACATTACTCATTTAATTCAACTATAGGCTAAATTAATCTAATTAATTTGATATATGTTAATACATACCAAACAAACGCAATAAGTCACGCAAACTCACGTACACTACTCGCATGCTAACCGAGACACACGAGGGCTTAACTACAAGCATAAATCGGGTTAATTAAGATATGGGTTAATACTAATAACCTAGTTAAGATATCAAGTCGACACATTAAGCCATATTGATTATATATAGTCATATGCCCAAATATTTTGGTAACCTTTACCATGCCTTCAAAATCAAAGGCAAAATTATAATGTATGATGTCGGATGACAAGTTTTTAATTAAACTTTTATATAAGACTAGTTTAATTGTATAATAAACCTAACTATCTCGAAATAAGCTCTAGTTGATGGTATTTATGTGTTTTCATGTATACAAGGCATAAAAGAGATAAAGGGGTGATTTCATGATGAATGAAAGAAAAAGCACAAAACCACACTTGACTCCGTGGAGGACACACTTGACGTCATGGGAATGAATGCAAGGCATTGAGATCAAATAAGAGATGTAGTAAAGGTAATGCTATGGCGGCGCTGTGGGTTTACACACAAGGCTCGAGTAGTTACATAGGGGCGTCGAGTCTATATGAGAAAACGTACATACATGGTTGACGCTGTTGCGGCACTGTCACTTTACACAAGGAGTGTGGGTCATTTACAAATAGCAACGGGACAGAAAAATAGAAAGTTTTAGAGTTCTAGTTCATTTGGAATTGTTAATTAAGGTTTCTAATTGTATTCTTAGAAGTCTTAGGAGTATAAATAGGTATTAGAACGTGGTAAATTCATAGTTTATGAGATATTAGCCACCACAATTAACGAAGGACCATAAATTTTGATAGATTAAGAGAGATTAGCATAGTTTTACATTAGATTTGAGTATTGAGAAGAGTTTTGAATGAGATACATTAAAGACTCCAATTATGGTGATTCAATATTGTTCTTTGATTTAATTAAAGTTATTTGATTTAATCTTAGATTGAAATGAATACTATAATTTGTGTGTTTTTGATGAAAATGAGTGAGTAGTCTATTTATCTTAGGGACCAATGGATCCGATTGTATGAATAATATGTAAAAAGAAGTTATGATTTGATTATAATGTCTAAGAAGTGTAATGGTAAGAATTTGTGTTGATTTTATGCGTAATGCTATGAACATCTTGATCACATGTTTGTTGATTAGGCGATTTAGGAGTTACCATGGCCATTGGAGCTTTTAAGTCGGATATGAACAACACAACCATAAAATATATAACATCAATAAATAGTTGTTGATTAGGTAGGCATGGATAGTAAAATTATGTGTTTATGAGTTTAAAAATTTGGAACTTAATGCTATGTAAGACTTACGTTATTCACACCAATAGGTGGAGTTCTAGTCTGCACATTATGATCTTTTTCACCATGATAGTGAGTTGAAGTGAATATTAAGGAAATCTATTTATTCTAATTATGTATTGCACACACATAAGAAAGATGAAGGAAATATGATCTGGGGAGCATAGTAATTCATTACCTACGTGAAGTTATGAACTAAGAGTTTTCTCAATATAATAATACAAGTTAATTTACATTGTGTTATAGATTAGAGTAGTGTAGTTTAAATCAAAACCAAAGAGACCTTTTTAACGATTTAGTGAACTTGACTAAGTAGTCGTGTCCATATAAACCTTTCCTAGAGGAACGATATACGTAATAAACATTTTTATCACATTATTACTACAACCGAACCATTATACTTACATCTATGATCATTAGGGTAATTCTATGTGCACTCTACAGTTTTGTAAGGGCCAGCCACTAAATTCGAGCATCACTTTTTTGAGAATGGCACACTAAAGCAAAAGTTGAAACCCCAAATTACTCTCATTTGTTGAGAAGGGCACCCTTAACATAATTTTGTTTCTTAATCCTCATCCCCTTTTACAAACAAATCGAGCCATAGGTGTTCCCTTTCATTTGATCGACACTATCATCCCTTTCCATAAATCGACCTTTATACTCGAGTTCGATCATCCTTTTAGATGAAAGAGAAGTGGAAGTGGTTGCTCGTGTGTTAGAGGTCTTCTAACTTGGATCCACTTTGAGGTGAGATTTAGATTAGTTGTTCATTTTTTTTGAAGAATTTGTAGGTTTTGGATCAATGTTGTTGTCGCATTAGTGGTATGTTGTTGTGTATGGCTCGATTTAATGCTCATTTGTATTTATTATTGTTTTGGTTCTAATTCGATGACATAGGGCCCCTTTAAGGCACTTGGTTTGGTGTGACGATACCAAAAGAGGTTTGGTGACACGAGACCGACCTAAGGGTACTTAGTTCAGTGGTAGGAGAATGAAAGAAGTTCAGATACTACACAAAGATCTCATGGATTATTTCCCTAAATATTGCTATTAAGTGTTCATATGTGTGTATTCGGGCTTTTTTTGTTCATCATTTCGCAAATTTCTTTTTGATATTGCGATGCATAAGGGTATTGGACACTGGAAAAAAAATTGAAGAACAAGTAAATCTTTACTTCAACATTTATCCCATCATATATAAGTAAAGCTTATTATAATATTAATGTTGTTCTGGACATGGTTGTAAACTCGATCAAGGTAGTTTTGAGTTACAAATGTATGCACGCAATACCATATTGGATATTGAGCTTGCGCAATAAGTGTAAGCTAGAGTCTAACTTTAAAGGACTGTCCTTAGAAAAAGCTCAAAATTGTCCCAGTTTGAAATAGTTAACTTGATTGGTGTACAATATCGTGTTGGAAACAAAAAAGTAAATGAAAATGTTATTTCATCTAAGAAACATACATTTATAGCTGAATAAATCGACTGATAAATTGACCATCCTTAATATGGAGAAGATTTTCTCTTACAAAACTGATCAGGAAAGAAATTTTCAAAGAATCTCTATAAATTTGGAAGAGTATTGACTATACTGCTATACAAATTTTATATAACTATGTACAAATCATGCTAACAAGTTTATTGAGTCCAGTCGATTCTAACTTCACTTTAGAAGTCAACAATTAATTGTCTCCACTATCCTTTTAGAACCATATGATATTGTTGTACAAGCTCTATTATTCTCTACCTATATCTTAACGTTTTATGCGAGGGTCTTTTGATGCATTTTTATATGTTTGTCGAATGGTTGATTCCGCATTTTTACTGGGATTATGTCATTTTGTATTAGGTATGGCTCGTTCTAAGAAGCTTGTGACACGGGAGAATAGCAGTGTCATGCCAGTAAGGGGCATGCGCGGTGGGCAATGGGTGAACCAGATATGGCGTATATAGAGAAGATGGTGGAGGATATGGTAAAGCACCTCATGATAATTGGTTCTAATCCCATGTCTTGGACTACATCAGGAAGATGTCCTGCAATTATGAACTCTCAGCTTGGTAGCAGTGGCACTCTCTCCCAGCCTGAAGGCAATGTGATAGAAGGCGGTTCGTCAAAGAACAAGGCAACATCAAATTCCCAATGCAAGGGGAGAATGAGCAAGAAAGTCTAATGTGTCGTATTATGAAAATGGTGTAAAGTGATGATAACTTGATGGATGTTAATTAGTATTTGTTTTTGGGTTAGTTGTTAATGGAAAACTTAGGGATTGATGAAACAATTTAATTTGATAAGAACTTGACTTACTCAAAAATTTGGCGAGTTCATGTAAGACAATATGTTTGGTATGCAAATGTTAGAAGTTTACTTTTTGTGGATCATTATTTATTTTAGGTTTGTGGTTTGTTATTTATTACTAACAAATTTTACTTTGATTGTACAAGACCAACATAAACAATATGGTTCAACCCTGCACAACTGATTGAACAAATTTTGTTCGGTCCTGCATGGCCGAACAGTCCATAGTTGGACTGTTCGGCCTTGCATCGTTGAACGGTATGGACCCAATTTCCTTATTCTAGATCAGTCATGCAATACCGAACAAAACTACAAGAATCGGTCCTGCATGACTGAACTAAACTTGATTGGTCATGAAAAAACAATCGTACCAAAATAGATCAAATGTTCAAGTATATGTAAAGTCGCATAACACCGACTAAATATATGTAGGTCAGATGTGCGTGATCGAGCAGTATAAGACTGTTCGGCTATAAATGATCGATCGACGTTAAACTGATGTCCAAGTTTTAGTTTAAATAAAAAACAAGTCGGGTACGATACGATTCATCTCAAATAACTATAATATCAGTCCAAAGTATATAAAATTAAGATTTACATACAAGTCGGGTTTTTCCAACATCTTCTGTGAATAATATGTGAAACGAATGCATAAAACAAGACCGTGTCAGATAGGACAACATCATGTGCAACTAATATCAACGCATGTCGTATCTTGGATATACAAAAGGGGACCGTGTACTTACAAAAGGGATCTTGTATCTAATATCAATGTATGTCATGTAACAAATGTACAAAAAAGGAATGTGTACTTACAAAAGGGGTCCTAAATAATACATTAAATGTACGTAAGATCAAAGTGTGTTCAAGTGAATGGTAATAGGAGTCCCGACTTGAGAATTAATAGCTTCTGGTGGCTCTTTGATGTTCAAGTTCTAAACATATCATATCGCCTCTAGTTGTATATTTTTTTGCCACCCCAAATACAGTAGAGGAAAATGAGCATCCACCTTGATAACACCTGTAAATGATAGATAAACCGATCAAGTAAAATAATAAGTATAGAAATATAACTAGGAATTGAAAAATGGTTTCTTTTACCCTCATAAAATGGTTGTTATTGACGCGTGTCATCCCCATAGCGCGTTGGAGATAAAGTCATTAGTGTAGGCAAAAAAGCTAGTACAACACAACATTCCCTGCAAAATGGTAAATCATAGCATTATATTCGACCTTTAACTAAGAACCCAAAAGATAAATACAAGAATTAACTATGAAAGTAGTAGGTTTGGTTAGGAAAGACCAAAATGAATAAATATATTTGGGCTTAATGGACCAATCAACACTCCGAGGTTCGAGTGTAATGGACCGATCAAAGCTTCAAAGTTTGGTCTCGTGTAACTGTCCAAGGTCGTCGGCAGCCCATTGGAATCGACCTACAACATCTCAATTGGCCTTGCGTGACCGAATTAGGGGCGGAACCCATGTTTTAAACACAAAGAAAAAGGATTTAAGGAAAACTCAAAAAATACCTCTCCAACTTGCACATTCGCATCCCCTACACTTTTATACTCCATTTTGCAAGGTCACTAGCTATCAAACAACCCAAACAAACAATGCCCTAACAAAATAAAAAATTTGTTCAAACCCATAAATGGACAGAAAACATAAGAAATGTTATATTTACATCATAAAGCATGAACAAATCGACTCTTACGATGGTAGTGGGAGCAAAAATTACAATTTTGCATCGTCGGTGGTCGGAATGGATCGTCGGAGTCGAAAGTTGTCGACTTGTGTGGGGTGCACAACAAGAGAGAGAGTGTGGCATATGAGGAATTGTGGGGATTGTAAGGGGTAACTATGTCATTTCATTTGAGGGCAAATATGAAATTAGAGTGCCAAAATATTTTTAGTTTGCCCTTATAAAACTATGGGTACTTCTAGAAGTGCCCTCAACAATGGGAATATGAATAACATGCTAATCTACTCCAATAACTGCACACAGGCTGTTGCTCGGGTTCCTTTTTCACATCTAAATGAGCCTCGTACATCTTGATATGTATCGCTCGGACACCATTGCAGATTCCAAAGTCAAAATTAAAAAGAAAGTTAGAAATCAAGCAAGAGAAACCAAAACATTCTTGGATAGACGCGCTATGGGCACCCTACCTATTACTTAAGGCACACAGTTATTAAGGGCATCAAATGCTTTACTGAGGGCACCCAAAAAAATGAGGTGAAATGCCAGAAACACCCCTACCCAAAATGAGCACCCCTCCCCACTTCAAAACCAAAGATCAAGGAACCTCACCCCCTTTCTTTGCTCCATGAAGATAGGCACCCCACCAAATCTTCAAAACCTTCACTTTCTGTGACCTTTCGATGTTCCTAGCCTCCCTACTTCTCACTCTCTTGTTAATTTTCACTTAGCTCTCTGGTTTCGACTTCATTTTTGGGAGGGCTCGATAGACGTTAGGGCTCGGGTTTTTGGATTCGATCTTCCGGGGAGTCAATTTGAATGACAAAAGGTATGCTCTTAATAGATTTAGCAACAAATAGGTTAGGATTGATTATTGGTATTTGTATTATGTTTTCTTCATTCACGGGTTTCGAATCTAGAAACTCATGATTTTCGGCCACCCAAATAACTTATGGTGTATTCTCAACCATTGGTAGCCGAGATACATAAGTTGGTTAAAATGCCCAGAATTAGTATCGTTTACCTGATGCTGAGAGTATACTATGCATCTCGATTTCGTATGAATGAGTTCACTATTTTAGAATCTCTTTTTGCAAATAAGGTAGGACTCGGTTGATATACACCGAGACTAGACCTTTTCGTCTCGGTTATTACTAAACGAGGCAATTTGACATAGTCTCGGTTATATCTTTCCGAGATTTAAAGATGATTTTGAATTATATTTGTCTCGGTTGTACCTAACCGAGACCAGTATGTATTGTTTTATTTACAGGCTATCGACACTTGTATGTATGTCTTGTTGACATGTTGCCAATACATAGTTTGTGTTCTCTGACTTGTTCAACCGAGACTTAATTTTTACACATTATTTCATTGATTTTAGTTTGAAATTGATTAAATTCCCTTACTTTTCATCACTACAAAAAAAAATGTAAATTAGAAACGGAAATAGCAACGGAATTTAATTTCGTTTCTAATCAGAAATGGTTAGAAACGGAATTGAGACGGAAATAGTCAGAGACGGAATAGAGACGGAAATAGAGACGGAATTAAAGGCGGAATTAAAATCCGTTTTTAAAAAAATAGCGCCAACTTTCCACCGAAAATTCAGTAGTTTATAACCACACATCACATCTCGAGATTCGTGCATCAATAGATGAAATATTTATTTGTTTTAAACTCTCTCTCTCTCCTCAAACTCTCTCTCCCAACTCTCTCTCCTCGACCTCTCTCTCGACCTCTCTCGAGCTCACCGGCAGCTCAACAACTGCTCTCTTCACCGGCGGCTCAGCAACTCCTCTCTTCACGGCTCTGCAAACCCTCAACTCCCTGTCTCGTCTCGAACTCTCTCTCTCTCCCAAGCCCTAAATCTCTGCGAAATAGTCACCGCAGACAGCTTATGTTCACCGGTGCTCTCCATTTCTGATGTCTTCATCGTCGAGGGCAGTTACGGCTTTGTTGGATGGAGATTGGAGAGCTAGTTTGGGAGATTTGGTGTTGTTTGAAGAGATTTGGAAATGGGGGTTTGGATTTGGTGGGTTTTGGCGGTGGTGTTCGGAGCTTGAGTTGCTCTCTGCCGGAGCTCGTGCCTTCTGCCGTCACCGTCGCATAAGCCCTCGCCGTCGTCCGCTTTGTATGTCGCCGTCTGTCCCTCGCCGTCGTCGTCTGCGCTGTCCCTCTTTGTGTGGCTTTTGAAGATGTTACTCTGTTGGGGGAAGTTCTGGTGTTTTCGCTATTTTCTTGTCGTTAGAACGTGTAAAATGTTGATGTTGAATTCTGTGACGAAATATTTCTCAGATCTCGTCGATCTTGTGTTTACGCTGGTTATCGGTTTATCTTATTTGATGTGTTTTTCGTTCTCTCTGTCTTCAATTTGTGCCTGCTCTGTTATATTTTCTCGGTCGTTTCTTTAATTTTCTTTGTTTGTTGGTTTGAAGTTTGCAAATTAGTGTGTAGGAGATATGGTGTGTTTTTTTAGAGGTTAGATGTGGTTGTTAGAACATGTAAATCCGAGATTTCCTTTGGTTGTTGAGGTTTGTGACACAATGTTTCTCAAATTTTGTCGGGCTCGTGTTGTTTGCATTTGTAGATCGGTTTATGTTCTTTTTATAGTTGAAGTATATGAAGATAAGTTATTTATATCTTGCATGTTTTGCATTTGTAATCAATTTATTAGTTGTGTTGATTTTGTAATCGGTTTATTAGTTGTGTTGATTTTGTAATCGGTTTATTAGTTGTGTTGATTTTGAAATGCTTGATAACTCTGCTTTTATTGTTTTACATGGTTGTCATCTAGGATTTTATTTTAGAAGGTGATGCAGTTGGTATATAAAAACTCACTTTCTTTTCTTTATTTGTTTCCTTATTTGGAGTTCAAATAAAATTGTGGCAACTTCTTAGGAGAGCTGCTAGACAGTCTACTCAAGCAAGGGCAAAGAGAGTTTGAAGAAAAATTCCAGAAGAGTTTTAGTCTAACCAACAAGGTATTTACCCTAACAAAGCTTATTTTGTAATTCCCTCTCTTAATTTAATTCGTTTGTGATGATGTCTGCTTACTTTTGGGGGGTATACATCACCTGTAACCTTTCAGGTGGATTCTCAGTCAATGAATGTTGGTAGAGCTGCTATGGCAAATTTGGTGGGTGGCATTGGTTACTTCTACGGTCAATCTAAAATTGCCCTTGCTAGATCCTCTAGTGTGAGTTCAACACATTCTACAGTCATCTCTCTTTTGCAGTTGTGTTTTCATGTTCTGTAAAGTGATGATTGTATGCTGTTAAATGCTATTTTAGCAGAACAAAGGTGATAATTTTGTTCCATATTGGCCTGCTGAGCTTTATACAGCTGTTCCAAGCCGATCTTTTTTCCCAGGGGTTTTCTATGGGATGAAGGTTTTCATCAACTGCTAATCTGGTCAGTACATGTTGTTGCTTAGATATGCTTTGAGTATATTCTCATTTCTTCTCTTTAAGCTAACTCTCTCAATTTGCAGGCAGCTTTAAGAACTACTTAACCTGCTGCTTTTTCTTTAATTCTTCTTTAATACACTGTTACAACTCCAATAGGCGTTGGGATATTCATATTTGCTTGGACATTATTGGACACTGGTTGGATTTGATGAATGCTGATGGATGGATTCCTCGAGAGCAAATCTTGGGTGCTGAAGCTTTAAGGTAATTTTAAGACTTTGTTTTACTAGGTATATCAAAATTCCACTTCTTTTAATGGGATTCATGTTTAACTTTTTTTAATATTTACAGTAAAGTGCCAGAAGAATTTGTTCCTCAGCACCCCTCAAATGGAAACCCACCAACTTTGTTTCTAATTTTACATGGTAAAGTTTTTCTTTGTATTGAGTTCCTTCATTCTCTTTTTTGACTTGGACCAAAGAATTGCGTTTATCTACCTATATTCTTAGATCTTGCTCGTAGAACCAAAAGGAATGAGTTTTCAGCTAGTGAAAGTAGCGAAATCTTATCATTCTTGGATAGAGCATTTATTCGTCTTGAAGCATCCAATGGTTCAATACCACTCAAGCAGGTAGATTCGACTTCTTTTTTATGTGCTCTTCGTTTGATGTCACGCAGGGAAAAAATGCTTAAAACGTTTCTTTTCTATTTTTAGTTATATATAACCAAGGATTCTTCTGGTAACTCAATTGAGAGCTTATGTTATCTATCTGAAGAGTCTGCTATTGGGTGAAATTGTGCTAAACCTCAGATTAACAACCACAAGTTAAACTCTTACAAATAATACACTTGGATGGAAATTTAGAAGTCTGGTTATATTTTCTATAAATGGAACCATTCAGGTTGATTGATTAGCTGACAGTTTCTTCAAAAACTCTTACAAATAATACAATTGTATCTGCTCACATTTTCCTCCGGTTTGGCTTTCATGTGCATTTGTTGGTGTTCTTCACTTGATCTATTAAGTTAATGTTGTGTATTTTGTTTGGTTTAGAAGTTTTTGTTCTGCTCTTCTCTTGCATGCTTAGTGTTTTGTGGTTATGCTTGTTCTATCTTGTAACAATGAAATGTGAACTGCATTTCGCTGTTGTGATCTGGGTTTTGTAGTTATGTTCATTTTGCCATGTTTTGGATGATATGGGTTATTTTTGTGCTTGACATGCTGATTGTTTTGGTTGGGTTCGCTATCTCTTGGCTTTTGCTACTGTTATTTTCGCAGCTCATAAAGATCTATGGTGGGATTTTTTATGGGTGCTTCGTTAGCTATGGTGGGATTGCTGATGGGTGCCTTGTTTTTGGCCCGATATAAAAGTCTTATTGTTGTATAGCCCACAATTTTCTTAAATTATTACTTTATTATATATATATAATAAATAAGTACCGCTTCAATACTCACCTAAAAAAACAAATTGGATGATATGGGGTTTTGTTCCATAATCAAGAACAAAACTCATTCCATTGTGGACTAGATCTCAATGCTTCATACACTTCTTTTATGACTTTAAGGCCCTCAAAGATGTCATGAGAAGGGTGATCATCGTTGGCCTTTGCCAATTTAGTTTCAAAGTATCTTTGTTCCATAGCAACATAATTTGGTAGTTTTCCTTCTTTTGCAATGCCTTTTGAAGCTCAAATCAAATTGGTAGAATTTGTCAATGTACTTTAGTTTTCTTAGATTCCTGCAGTGTATGAAATCAATTGTTAAATCATATAAATGATATTCTAGCTCTGACTCCCTTTGATGGAAAAAAAATAATTAGTATGAAATGTAAGTGACCCTAAAGATATGTAGGATCTAACTGTGAAATGAGTAGTCCCTTTGTCAAAGCCTTTTTTCCTAGTGACCGAAAAGATATGACGTAGGACATGAACATTCCTTTTAAATGTTGTGCATTAGGAGAAAAAATTTGCAAATACTTCTAATTTATGCTCCAAGGAAGGGTATGGAAACCAACACAGAGACATAACCTGATCAATCAAGTAAGAGTCTCAAATTTTACTTTCGCATTTATTTTTAGGTTTATTAATATTTAATATATCATTTCAACATTTTACTTGAGCAATTCAAGATTTTCTATTGATTTTGTATTTGGTAGGTATTTCTTGTTATAAATATAAAGCCTTTCAGCAATCGTGACCATAATATCCGTTCAGTTTGTTGAGAAGAAAACAATGTTTACAATTTTGTATTACCCTTTAGCATGGATTAGGAGAAACAATTAGATGCTCTAAAAGGCTTTTGGGACACGGACGTTACTTAGGAAGCTCTTATGTACTGCAGTAGTCAGTAGACTCTATACATTGGAACAAAGAGCTTCAATGTTCAAAGATTCTGTACTTATTGATTATTGCATCATTTCATCTGCCACTCTGAGAAAACTCCAATCTCAAACTTATCTATGTGAATTTAGGTGGAGGTGTAATCGAGGTGATATTTGACGATTCGTTCTTTTATATTACTGTCCAAGTGAAGTTGAATATATTTGTTCTTCTAATTTTTCTTTTTGATGTTATTATTATAGTGGAGATGGTTTTAAATGTGTGAAGTTTCTAATAATGCAGGACTTGAATGAAGAAGCGCATAGAGCATTTCCTGATGATAAACTCCTGACGAAAGATGGGAAGCCAAAAGAATTTTTCTTTTCTAGTGATGCCCAAGCTCTTGTTGAACACACAAGAAAGGTTTTGGTGATTGAGGATGGTGAGGTGGTGCATCTTAAGGTATTCTCTCTTGTTTCTTTTACTTCATTTGTGATTTGTTTTCCTATTCATAAAGTAATGCTCTCGAACATAATTCCTTTACCATCTGAAGGTTTGCCTGTTTATATGCGAGTAACACATGAGGATGACCTTCTATGATAATTTAATGGAATTTGCTGGGAAGTGGATGACGTTCTTTTAGTATGCACCTTCTATGCAAACCATCAACGTGCATTGAACCTGGGACATTACATTGATTTTCTTATATTGCTTCCGGCAATGAAATTATACACATATGAACTGCCCACTATACTATTAGTGGTCTTAGTGCGTGTCTTATATCCTAAATTGATTTTTCATTTAACTTAGGGTGCTGAAGTGGACATTTCTTTACTACCTAAGCTTCAAAGCATTCCACATTTCTTGGCTTCCTAAGCTGTGCTCCGTGCAAGGTTCTGCTATTTCCTCAAACCTTAAAGCTTTGTTTCCTGCTTGGTACTTTGCCTTCACCTATTTTACGGTAAATTTTTTCTTTCCTAAACCCTTAAACAATCAAACTTTCTTTCCGTGCAAGGTTCTGCTATTTCATAAAACTCTCTCATGTACTTGTGTGTTTTCTTTAGGCGGACTGCATAGGTATTTTGACGGATCAGAACAAGCTTGTTGTAGCTGTCGGGGGAGCAACTGCACTTGCCGCAGGGGTTTAGTCAACAAGGTATGTTCAAGATGCTCTATTTTTTTAATTTTTTTTTTTTGCTCTTCTTTTCGAAGATCTATTTCTGGTTGTAATGTTTGAACAAACATGCACCTAATATTTAATATTAGTGGTTTTGGTTTCTATTTGAAATGCTTCTATTGCAAATTTGCATGTTCATTTTCATTTTGAAACTGCCACTAGATGCTTATTCTTGAGTTTCAGATTATGCATTCGAAATGGAATGTACGACTTCCATACTTCCATAGTTCCATTGAGTTGCATACTTGCTGTTTTTTTTTTGGGTTGCTGTTTTGCTGTTTTTTTTTTTTTTTGCTGTTTTGCTGTTTTTTTTTGGGTTGCATTACAAGGCTGGAATGGCTGCTGGCTGGAATGGCTACTGGAATGGCTCCTAGTGAGTTCTATGGTTGAGATTGCCTCTTCATATCGATTGAGAGGCTTTGTATGTAATGTATTTTCGGTTCATCTGGTTTGTTTTTTCTTTGTTGTGAAAGGTTTCCTTAGGTTGCTGTTACGGGATTTACTTGTTTGTATATTGTTTGAGTATTAGTTTCCTTTCAAAGATGAAGAGGTTTGTTTGTTTAGAGTCTGCCACAGTGCCACTGGCTTGCTGTTTATTTTTGAAGTGTTAGTTGTGAACAATGTGTAGGCTTGCTGTTTTTTTTTGAGTTCCATTGAGTTGCATACTTGCTGTTTTTTTTTTTTGGGTTGCTGTTTTGCTGTTTTTTTTTTTTTTTTTTTGCTGTTTTGCTGTTTTTTTTTGGGTTGCATTACAAGGCTGGAATGGCTGCTGGCTGGAATGGCTACTGGAATGGCTCCTAGTGAGTTCTATGGTTGAGATTGCCTCTTCATATCGATTGAGAGGCTTTGTATGTAATGTATTTTCGGTTCATCTGGTTTGTTTTTTCTTTGTTGTGAAAGGTTTCCTTAGGTTGCTGTTACGGGATTTACTTGTTTGTATATTGTTTGAGTATTAGTTTCCTTTCAAAGATGAAGAGGTTTGTTTGTTTAGAGTCTGCCACAGTGCCACTGGCTTGCTGTTTATTTTTGAAGTGTTAGTTGTGAACAATGTGTAGGCTTGCTGTTTTTTTTTTGAGTTCCATTGAGTTGCATACTTGCTGTTTTTTTTTTGGGTTGCTGTTTTGCTGTTTTTTTTTTTTTTTTTTTTTTTTTGCTGTTTTGCTGTTTTTTTTTGGGTTGCATTACAAGGCTGGAATGGCTGCTGGCTGGAATGGCAGCTGGAATGGCTCCTAGTGAGTTCTCTTGTTGAAATTGCCTCTTCATATCGATTGAGAGGCTTTGTATGTAATGTATTTTCGGTTCATCTGGTTTGTTTTTTCTTTGTTGTGAAAGGTTTCCTTAGGTTGCTGTTACGGGATTTACTTGTTTGTATATTGTTTGAGTATTAGTTTCCTTTCAAAGATGAAGAGGTTTGTTTGTTTAGAGTCTGCCACAGTGCCACTGGCTTGCTGTTTATTTTTGAAGTGTTAGTTGTGAACAATGTGTAGGCTTGCTGTTTTTTTTTTGAGTTCCATTGAGTTGCATACTTGCTGTTTTTTTTTTGGGTTGCTGTTTTGCTGTTTTTTTTTTTTTTTTTGCTGTTTTGCTGTTTTTTTTTGGGTTGCATTACAAGGCTGGAATGGCTGCTGGCTGGAATGGCAGCTGGAATGGCTCCTAGTGAGTTCTCTTGTTGAAATTGCCTCTTCATATCGATTGAGAGGCTTTGTATGTAATGTATTTTCGGTTCATCTGGTTTGTTTTTTCTTTGTTGTGAAAGGTTTCCTTAGGTTGCTGTTACGGGATTTACTTGTTTGTATATTGTTTGAGTATTAGTTTCCTTTCAAAGATGAAGAGGTTTGTTTGTTTAGAGTCTGCCACAGTGCCACTGGCTTGCTGTTTATTTTTGAAGTGTTAGTTGTGAACAATGTGTAGGCTTGCTGTTTTTTTTTGGGTTGCTGTTTTTTTTTTTTTTGCTGTTTTGCTGTTTTTTTTTTTTGGGGTTTTGTCATTTACTTTAACTGCCACTTTATACATTCATTTGAATTTCAAACTTTATCATTTCTTCCAATACATAAGAAAGAAACTTGTTTTGTCATCTCTTAGTATGTAAGGAAGAACTTCGCTCCCAATTGTTCTTTGTTAAAAACTTTTATTTTATTTTATTATGTTCTTTGATGTTGTGCATGTTTTATCATTCATTCTCCCTTTGTGACTGTCCATGTGAAGGATGCAAGTATGCAACACAAGTAGCCATGTACCGTCGTAATTGTGCTTTAGCAAAGTTTTTTGTTCATGTAGTTAGGTAGGTTCTCAGATTCCCCCTTCTAATAAATTGTGTTAGTTGGACACACAAGTAGCCATGTATCGTCGGAAATTATAGTTAAATATACTGTTTTCTTTTGCACTGTAAATGGAGATAGTTTTTTTGCAGTTTCGTATTTTTTATCATGAGTTTGATCTATTTTGCAATATTTGCAGAGCGTGGCCCTATCAGTAGGTGACTGGTTCTTCGATCGAGTGGGAGTTAGTGTCATTGATTGCCCATATCCCTGTGACAATACCTACCATAATCTGGTTTCCAAGTGAGAGATGAGGAATTTAAAGCATTTCATGTATTAGTTGTTTACATGACTTTTAGATTGATAATTCTTTTTGTGCATATTTAGAGGATTGTAAGTTTTTTTTTTGTGGTTGTTGAACAATAGGATTGGTGGTTTTTGTGAATACTTAGAAATTTGGAGCATTTGTTATACTAGACAATTTTTCGTGAATATATAAATTTTTTTCAAATTTTGAATTTTACATTTTTTCTCTCATTTGAATATTTGTTGATATATATTGTCGATGTATGAATGTCAAATTTTGCTTTTTTGGGGGATGTTAGCACCCCCAAGGAGTTGTTGGAGGGGGTGCAGGCGATGGAGTAGGTCCTATGGTTGTATTTTTAAGTTATAGGTTGGAGAACCAATTGGATTGAGTGTATGTTTGAAAACTAAACAAAAAGGAAAATTAGAGACGGATTAGCAACGGAATTCAGAGATTCCGTTGCTATTCCGTCTCTAATTTTCGAGGAATATATGCATGAATCAGAAACGGAACTTGCTAATCAGAAACGGAATCAGAGACGGAATTCAAAGATTTGCAACGGAATCAGAGACAGAATGCAATTACAAATGTACCATTTCGAAAAATTTCCATTTCTGTTCCGTCTTTGTTCCGTTTCTAATTTTCGTCTCTAATCAGAAACGGAATCACAATTCCGTTGCTGATTGTCGACCAAATCAGAGACGGAATTTATTCCGTCTCTGTTCCGTTGCATATTAGGATTAGAGACGGAATTTATGCAAATCAGAGACGGAAAATTCCGTTTCTGATTTGCTGTTTTTTTGTAGTGCATATATGGGTCGTTCCAAGGCAGTTGTGACCAGGGAGGAGACCGATAGTGAACCATTAGGTGGTGCCCGTAGTCGTGGTGGTCGGCAACCCCCGAGTGCATCTTATCGAAAGGAGAAACAAAAGACTAATGTTATGGGTAATGCACCAGCAACGAGTAGACGTGCTCAGAAAGTTGTTCTCTAGGATAAGGGTTCACATGTTGCCGAGCATTAGAAAAGGGATCTAATCATTGCTCACGGTGGAACTAAGGGTGAAGACTACGAGTCTTCTAAGGACTCACTTGGGAGTGAAGAAAAGGAATAAGGTTTGTTCTCACTTATTAGATTTTGTATTAGTTATTTATTGTTTACTTGGTTAGATTTTTGTTGATATCTTTTCTGACAATTACCTTTTTATTTACTTTGTGAAGATCATGTGGGTGGTACTAGCAGTGGTGGAGGCAACCGAATGACACAAGCCACCAGAGGCATTTGAGGCGACCGAGGGACCTGAGGCGGCCAAGGCACCCGAGCCACCAGAAATGAAAAAGAGCATCAAGAAGTCCCTTCTGTTCCTTTACCCAGTGGGCCGATAGACCGGAGTTTATTGTTGAGCTTCAAACATCACATTGCATACACGATTTGGGAGGCTGACGTACGTTATTTTTGTTAGTTTTGTTTCACTTTATTCTTTTAAATGTTATATTATATTATGGTTTAAATGATGCTACTTTCATTTGTTGTTGCAACATCAGCCTTTGTCGAAGTGCATCAACCACGGGGCTCAAATCCAAGAGTGATATTTACAATCATGCCACCCCGACACCGAGGGTCTTCAGAGGATTATGCAGCTCTCTAGGTTGACTCCGCTTATTGATTGTTTGTACTGGAAAGGCAATAAGGAGTTGATCTCTGCATTTGTCGAGCAGTGGCAGCCGGAGACAAATACATTTCACTTGCCTTTTAGTGAAATGTCTATCACTTTAGAGGATATCAACATTCTATTAAAGATTTCAGTGATGGGCAAGGTCGTCGCGGTGGGAAATTTTTCAAGATATACCAAGGACTTTCGCAAGGAATCCATTCAACTAATTTCAAAGTTGCTCGGTATTACACTTAAAGAGGCTGAGGACGAGGCTAACATCACTAAGGGCCTCACTATCCGAAAGGCTTGGTTGAAGACTCGGTGGTCCTTGATCGGAAAGTCGAAGCCGCTTCATTACCCTCCCGTGCAATGCACCGCACGAGCATTCATGTTATACCTCTTGTCGTGCACTCTCTTCGCTGATAAGAGTCTACATGCATCTCAATTGCATTGCTCAAGCTGCTGGAGAATTTAGACGATGTCAACAACTATGAATGGGGCGCTCCTGCATTGGCGTACTTATACCGTCAGCTTGGGGTCAACAACCAGAGTTGAAGTGTCACAAATTTTCAGATACCTTACTTTGCTTGAGGTAATTATTGTTAACATTTTATATTACTTATTGTTTTATCAATACTAATGTTTATTTTTTGTCAAGGATAGGTGTACGAGCATTTCAAACTCAGGTTTGTCGTCTCAAATACTAGGTACATGTGATGAGCCCTTCTCAAATTAGGGCACCGCCTGGCCTAATCCCGTCATTAAGCCCTAACCTCACATCGTAGTACTTAATATGGAACTAGTCAGCCTTTTCAAAATCATTTACCTACTTACATATTATAAGTTCAATATAAGTTTTAATGTCTTATGTCATATAATAAATCAGAGTGAATTAAGATTTTGCTTACTTAAAAGTTTATTCAGCTGAAGTCTTACAAATTAACGAAAGCATTAATGTGATACCTAACAATTACGGAAAAACCATGGAATAAAGATCACATGCATACATATAAGAAAACGGTGATATATAACAACATGTGTCTGGTCAAGGTACTAATCACTCAACCCATAATATACAATCCCAAAAGTATATAAAAATAATACGTCAAATATCAAAACCTAAAAAATCTAGTATAGCAGTGCTCCATTAGCTCAGAAGTAATCACCGATCTTCTCTTTGCTGGCTACTCTATGGATCTGCACCCACCGTCACAACTAGACGGTAAGTACAGGAAAATAGAAAGTAATACTGAGAGACATTTGTTCACATTCCCAATTATGCAACAAGTATCAAAAAGCATGATAATAGCAACTATGCTGAAAAGAGAACATGCAAAGAGATACTTCAGCTAAACAACATGAAACTGACACATGGCTAAGTAGTAATGATCTGGGGTCGATCGGTCGTGATCTTCATCACATCAGCCTTTTCCACTATATGAGGATGGAGCTGAGTTTTACATCAATGTCAAGGTCTGAGCAGTGCTCTTGCCTTTATAACCTTTTGTTGGTACCAGTCACCTGCGATATATACTTACCAAAAACCACGAGACTCATTCCCGTGTGCTGCGCAAGATAGTGGAGAGATTCTGATCACCCTGGAAGTCTAGTGACCCCCGTATGTCTGAAGGACCTTTATAATGTAATGACCATAGATACAAGAACCACTTTCATATTTCAAGAAATAACATGGTTTGAGAATTCAATAAAGCAACTGCATATCTAATGCACAAATGAAATAGATTACAATATTATGTAACACCTACCTAATAGCATGCTATTTCATTGACAACGTGTATTAACAATAAACAATGACATTGCACATGATTTGGAGTCAATGAAATCATTTGATCGACAAATTATGCCATGAAAGCAACCTCATGTAATGAGAAAGAACAACAAGTCATGGCATATTGAATAAAAAAGGTAAATAAGTTTAAATGACTAGAAATGAACATGCAAATAGGAATGAAATGTAAATAAATATCTCAATCAATTTACATAAAATACACGCAATTTCCTATGGTACTCCAGCCTCCCAACACCTCGAAACTCGTATTTGAATCCTTGGAACACTTCCCTAGTTTCCTGATATCAAACTAATCCAAATAAGTTGGGTTTTAAGCCAGGTCTAACAGGTTTAGGAACTTTAACCCATAACAGCCCATTAAGACTAAACAACACGAAAATTTTAGTCTTATATTGCAGCGCGATTTTAGGCATGAAGTTTTCCAAATATCAAAATCTTCCACCAGTTCAAAGATTTTTGGTCTCTATCTAAGCTTTCCAAAAAGGATTAGTTTTCAAAATTCCAATTTAAAACAAAAGAAATATCATATTTCTACTAAACATAGCTCTAATTGAAATCTAACCCGACTAGCGGATTTAGAAAATCTATTTCTCCCAATATATATTTCCAAAAAATGTGAGTTTTGGTCACAAGGAAGAAACCATACCTAATTACAACATACTAAAATATCAGTTCATTTGGATAAGTAGATAGGGAGTTATGCCTTTAACAATTTTAGTTTTAAAAATCTTCTACTACATTTGAGCACCTACTTCTAGAGCTTTTTTGTATATGAAAACATTTGAATTATAACATATCTGGTTAAGTAAAGTTGTTTCCCTTTGAGTAAGATTTCTAATGCCACTAGTTTAAGTTGATTTGGATCTAAAATGAGCAAGTTATGACCAAATTACATAGACTAATCCCTAATACAACATGCAAAAATTCAGTTTTGGTCTTACAACAAAAATTCATATCTTTATGATTTCAAAACCAAATTAAGAACTTTCATATAGCTAGATTATCAGCTTAAAATGAGGAATCCAAATATATAAACCAATTGCAAAATCTTAAATATCTAACCTCTGAATTCAACCAAAAACCACAACGGGTTTCAAGTAAATAGGGAGATATGTACCTAATTTGATGAACACCTAGCTTTACTTGATCTCTCCTTCACCAAACCCACTTTAGTTGCTAGTCTTCTTCTTCTTCCAACCCTTATCCTTCTCCGTAGCAATGTTCCTTCTCAATTAAGCAAATGAAATGAAGTTGACTTGGTTACTAGTTGATTACTAGCTTTATACAGTAAGTGGTGGATATGGTTGACTAATAACCATTGATCTCATTGTACACACGTGTCTCGAGGCTCATCTAGTGATACACCTATTAACACATGTCCCACTAACTCATGCTCTATGACACCAATATGTAACTCCATTGATGTTGAGATGAGTCAATACGTGTTTCGATGATAATCAAGTGACTATTGTTTTAACTTGCTAACTTAGCTTCATTAAGTGTATTATCAACCATAGCCATGTATAAATCACTATAAAAGCTATATATAATCATATGCCAACTTACCATATCACTCTACCTCGATCCTACACTGGCACTAAACTTGAGGCACATTCCCACATACGTATCGACACCTACACGTAAATAGAAATGACTTAGTAATCAACACATATACAATACACTAGGCATACACTACAACAAATATAACATATACCTCGGCCAATTCGCCTTGGTTATGACACATCTCATTGCGGGTCCCACATCACGGGTCACTTGATCCTAATAAAGGAGTTACACTCAAATTAGAAACTCGGACCGTGACAATTCTTGCCAACTAATGGAAATTTCGTCCTTGAAATTATACTTAAGTTAAAGTTATATCTAACTCGAAAAGGTACGGAAACCTATCTCGCATATTGTCTTCCCGTTCCCAAGTGAGTTCCGAGTCTCCATGGAACTGTCATTTGACTAACACCTTCAGGATAGACTTGCCTCTCAACTGATGTATCCTCCGGTCCAGGATCTGTAGAGGCTGCTCCTCATAAGATATGTCCTCGCTTAGATCAATCTTACTCAAGTCAATTATCGGTCTCTCGCCTTCCTTCAAATTGGCTTATCGAAACATAGAAATAAAACACTGGATGAATCCCTAACATCTCTAGACGTAAATCCAATTAATAAGCAGCCTTTCCGACCTGTTTCTTGATCTTGAAAGGCTCAATGAATATCGGTGCTAACTTGCCTTTCAAACCAAATCTGTGAAAACCCTTTCGAGGAGAAACCTTTAAATTCACCAAGGCTCCCTCGTCATACGTGAGATCGCTGCGATATGTGTCTGTATACTTCTTTTACCTGTCTTGGGCTCCTTTAAGCCTCTAGCGAATTTGTTGTACCTTCTCGGTGTGATCAACAACAATTTCAGGCCCTATAATGTCCCGATCATCTAGCTCAGCCCAACAAGATGGTGAGCGACACGGTCTACCATATAAAGCCACAAATGGTGCCATCTCAATGCTAGCTTGATAACTTTTATTGCATGCAAACTCACACAACAGTAAGCACTCCTCCCATGATTCACCAAACTCAAGTACACAAGCCCTAAGCATATCCTCGAGAGTCTGAATCAACCTCTCAGTCTGCCTGTCAGTTTGAGAGTGAAAAGTTGTGCTAAACTATAGGCGCGTACCATACTACTCCTGCATACTCCGCCACATCCTGGATGTATACACAGCATCTCTGTCTAACGTAATAGTCAACGGTACCCCATGCAGCCTAATAATCTCCCTCTCTAATAATACACTCAGCTGGTCAAATGTGTAATGAGCTGCAACTGGTATGAAATGGGCAGATTTCGTCAATCTATCCACAATCACCCAAATGGAATCATATCGACGGACAATCCTCCACAATCCTCTAACAAAATACATGGCTATGTCTTCCCACTTCCATCTTGGAATGGGAAGCGGTTGTAACAATCCTCCAGGTCTACGATGCTCTGCCTTCACCTGTTAGCAAATCTCGCAGTTCATGATAAACTCCGATACGTTCGCTTTCATCACAGGCCACTAAAAATGTCTTTTCATGTCATGGTACATTTTGGTCCTACCTGGATGAATAGTTAACCGGGAACTGTGTGAATCCTGAAGAATCTCGTCTGTTAGCTCTCCCACTTCCGGTATCCACAATTTGCCTTTAAATCTCAAACAATGGTCTTTCGTATCTGTCAAGTCAGTATACTTAGTAGTCTGGGCTAACTAACTGAATCTCGGGTATAAGATGTTGGCTTTCTGTCCCTCTAATATTCTTTGAGTAGATACTATATGAAGCCTCATTTATGGACAAATCATCACCCAAGTATCGGTAGGAATATCTGACTGCATCATCATTGTCGCTGCCTCGAGTAATCCATACTCATGTGTCATATGACATCTAACAACTTCGGCATCTCCAACCAGAGTCCTACTCTTTGCATCAGTAACTACATTAGCTTTTCCGTGGTGATATTCCAGAGAAAAATCGTAGTCCTTCAAAAACTCCAACCACCGGCATTGTCTCATGTTCAACTCTTTCTGTGTGAAGAGGTTTTTCAAACTCTTATGATCAGTATAGAGTGTGAACCTCTCTCCATACAAATGATGTCTCCATAACTTCAAAGCAAACACTACCGTCGCCAACTCTAAGACATGAGTGGGATGGTTTTTCTCATGTATCTTCAACTGTCTAGTGTATAAGCTACCGTGTCTCTATCCTGCATCAACACATAACCTAGACCTATATGAGTAGCATCCGTATATACCAGGAATCCTTGTCTAGCCTCTAACAATATCAACACTGGTGCAGTAGTCAACAATCTCTTTAGCTGAGCAATTGCCTCCTCGCATTCCTCAGACCAATCAAACTTGACATCTTTCTAAGTCAATCTGATCATCAGTGTAGCGATCTTTGATAATCCTTCACGAACCTGCGGTAATATCCTGGTAACCCTAGAAAACTCCTGACCTCCGTAATTGACGTCAGCGCAGGCCAATTCATAATAGCCTGAATCTTAGATGGATGTACAGCAATACATGCTGCTCCAATATGTCCTAAAAACTTGACTTCTGACAGCCAAAATTTACACTTGCTCTTGGCATAGAGTCGATGCTCCCTCAAGGTCTGCAACATCTCTCTGAGGTGCTGCTCGTGATCTTTTCGAGTCCTCAAATATATCAATATATCATCGATGAAAACTATTACAAAACGGTTAAGAAATGGCCTCATCACTCAATGCATCAAATCCATAAAAATGGCAGGAGTATTAGTCAAACAACATGACGTGACTGTAAACTGATAATGTCCGTATCTCGTGCTGAATGTCGTCTTGGACATATCCTCATCCTTGATCCTAAGCTGATGATACCCTGATCGCAGGTCTATCTTGAAGAAATACTATGCTCCTCTCAGCTGATCAAATAAGTCATCAATCCATGATAAGGGATACTTGTTTCTTACTGTAACCTTGTTCAACTGTCTATAATTGATACACAGTCTCAAAGTACCATCCTTCTTCTTCACAACAGGACTGGTGCTCCTCATGGTAACATAGAAGGTGTGATGAATCCCTTCTCTCCCAAATCTTGCAACTGACTCCTTAACTCCTTCAACTCTCTCGGAGCCATGCAGTATGGTGGGGATATAGGTCTAGTACCTAGTACCAACTCAATAATGAAATCTATCTCTCTTGGTAGTGGTAAACCAGGCGAGTCCTTTGGAAATACGTCAGGAAACTCGCATACAACTGAAATCTCTTATAGTCTTGGTCCTTACCTCTCTGCTACGGTATATAATGATATTAGTGTCTCTATCTCTCTACCAGTCACAAGTCGACCTCTAGTGTCCTCCGCTCTAGAAATATTACCACTATATGTGAATATCGAACGCCTTGGGATCTCAAATATCATTGTCTCACTGAAAAAGTCAATATGAGCGTGATACGATGCTAGCCAATCCATCCCTAACAACGCATCAAAATCTAAGAACTCGAGCACTCTGAAGTCCACAGGTAACTCTACCCCACCTATATTTACTAGACATCCTTCTATAAGACAATTAGGGTACACTTTATCCCCAGCTATAGTACTCAAAATCAAATATACGCTAACACTAACCGGTGTCAACCCTATAATGCCTATCATGCGACCAGAAATGAAAGATATTGTAGAACTTGAATCAAATAAAACATATGACTCTCTACCACAAGTGGAAACCATACCCTCAATGAGTCTCCGTGTGGCATCTGTATCAAGCTGTGCAACAATATGTACTTCCTCTCGACTCTATGGTGGAATCATGGTTGCTGGCTGTGGACACTCTCGAATCAAGTGCCCAACCTGATCACACCTTAAATAGTCTTTTCCCCTGTCGAGAAACTTTATCGACCTTTTTCTCTACTTTTGCCTTGACCTTCATTATCCTATGAAGCTTCTCTTGAGATAGTTCCCACTTCTCGATCTTCTTAAAGTTCCTCACACTATCGGAGTAGGCTGGCTTCAGTCTGATGAAGTCCTTGACAAGCTGGACCTTGACTGATATGCTAGAAAATGTGGGAGTGGGGAAACGGTAAAGTCTCAAATGTCTCTACTACTGGAAGAGTGTGCACCATTGGAGTTGCTACAATCATCGATCTTGCGTCGATCTGGCATTGTGCTCTGCAAGTTGATAACGTTCGCGACACCAACAGTTACGTAGATAACGCACATATACATATAGAAAACTAACATGTACAAATAAAACATCCCCATCTCACTTTCACTCACTTCTCAACTAATGGTTTTTAGGCAAGGATCATCTAGTTTTCCACAACTAATATTATGTTTTCTTGTTTAAATTTTTATTTGTTACTCATTGGAAAAGTTAGGCATTTTGCTATACATTGTAGCTTTGGTATCACCTTGTGGAATGACTATTTTTCACAATCCTAAGCGCTATAAACTTAGGCTCTCCTAAGCTTTATAAACATAGAATATCTACATATGACTATAATATCCCAACTTTGGACAATTCCATAAATTGTCCATAATATTCTAGAACTTAAGCACTGATACCACCTATGACGACCCTTTCTCAAATTAGAGCACCGCTCGGCCTAATCCCGTCATTAAGCCCTAACCTCACCTCGTAGAACTTCACACAGAGCTAGTCAGCCTTTTCAAAACCATTTACCTACTTACAAGTTATAAGTTCAATATGAGTTTTAATGTCTTATGTCATATAATAAATCAGAGTGAATTAAAATTTTGTTTACTTAAAATTTTATTCAACATAAGTCTTACAAATTAACGAAAGCATTAATTTGATATCTAACAATCATGGAAAAACCAAGGAATAAAGATCACATGCATATATATAAGAAAATGGTGATATATAACTACATGTGTCTGGTCAAGGTACTAATCACTCAACCCATAATATACAACCCAAAATTATATGATAAGTATATAAAGATAATACATCAAAAATCAAAACCTACAAAATCTGGTGTATCAGTGCTCCACTAGCTCAGAGGTAATCGCCAATCTTCTCTCCGCCGGATCTGCTACTCGATGGATCTGCACCCACCATCACAACTAGACGGTGAGTGCAGGAAAATAGAAACTAATACTGAGAGATATTTGTACACATTCCCAATTATGCAACAATTATAAAAAAACATGATAATAGCAACTATGCTGAAAAGAGAACATGCAAAGAGATACTTCAGCTAAACTACATGAAACTGACACATAGATAAGTAGTAATGTTAAACGGTCGGTCGACCGTGATCTTCATTACATCAGCCTTTTCCACTATATGAGGATAGAGCTAAGCTCTACATCAATGTGAAGGTCTGAGCAGTGCTCTTGCCTTTATATCCTTTTGCTGGTGCCACTCACCTGCGATATATACTTTCCAACAACCCCATGACTCATTTCCCGAGTTCTGCGCAAGATAGTGGAGAGATCCCGATCACCCTAGAAGTCCAGTGACCCCCCGTATGTCCGACGAACCTCTATAATGTAATGACCGTAGATACTAGAACCACTTTCATATTTCAAAAAATAATATGGTTTGAGAATTCAATAAAGCAACTGCATATCTAATGTACAAAGGAAATAGATTACAATACTATGTAACACCTACCTAATAGCATGCTATTTCACTGACAACATGTATTAACAATCAACAATGACATTGCACATGATTTGGAGTCAATGAAATCATTTAATCGACAAATTATACCATGAAAGCAACCTCATGTAATGAGAAAGAACAACAATTCATGGCATATTGAATACAAAGGTAAATCAGTCCAAATGACTGGAAATGAACATGTAAATAGGAATGAAATGTAAATAAATATCTTAATCAGTTTACTTTCAATCCACGCAATTTCCTAAGCTACTCCGGCCTCCCAACACCTCGAAACTCGTATTTGAATCCCCGAAACACTTCCCTAGTTTCCTTATATCAAACTAATCCAAATAAGTTAGGTTTTAAGTCGGGTCCAATGGGTTTAGGAACTTTAACCCATAACAACCCTTTAAGACTAAACAACACTGAAATTTTAGTCTTATATTGCAACGTGATTTTATGCATGAAATTGTCAAAATATCAAAATCTTCCACTAATTCAAAGATTGTTGGTCTCTATCTTAGCTTTCCAAAAAGGTTTAGTTTTCAAAATTCTGATTTAAAACGAAAGAAATATCATATTTCTATTAAACATAGCTCTAATTGAAATCTAACTAGACCAGCGGATTAGAAAATCTATTTCTCCCAATATATACTTCCAAAAAATGTGATTTTTGGTCACAAGACAGCAACCATACCCAATAACAATATACTAAAAGATCAGGTCATTTGCATAAGTACATAGGGAGCTATGCCTTTAACAAATTTAGTTTTAAAAATCTTCTACTGCATTTCAGTACCTACTTGTAGAGCACTTTTGGACATGAAAACATTTGAATTACAACATCTATAGTCAAGAAAAGTTGTTTCCCTTTGAGTAAGCTTTCAAATGCCACTGGTTTATGTCGATTTGGATCTAAAATGAGTACGTTATGACCAAATAACATAGACTAATCCCTAATACAACATGCAGAAATTCAGTTTTGGTCTTACAACTTCAAAAATTCATATCTTTATGATTTCAAAACCAAATTAAGAACTTTAATATAGCTGGATTATCAGCTTGAAATGAGGAATCCAAATATATAAACCAATTGCAAAATCCTAATCATCTAGCCTCTGAATTCGACCAAAAACCAGAACGGGTTTCAAGTAAATAGGGAGATATGTACCTAGTTTGATGAACACCTAGCTTAACTTGATCTCTCCTTCACCAAACCCACTTTAGTTGCTAGTCTTCTTCTTCTTCCAACCCTTATCCTTCTCCGTAGCAATGTTCCTTCTCAATTAAGCAAATGAAATGAAGTTGACTTGGTTATGAGTTGATTACTAGCTATATATAGTAAGTGGATATGGTTGACAAATAACCATTGTTCTCATTGTACACACGTGTCTCGAGGCTCATCTAGTGATACACCTATCAACACATGTCCCACTAACTCATGCTATATGACACTAATATGTAACTCCATTGATGTTGAAATTAGTCAATACGTGTCTCGATGAAAATCAAGTGGCTATTGTTTTAACTTACTAACTTAGCTTCATTAAGTGTATAATCAACTATAGCCACGTATAAATCACTATAAAAGCTATATATAATCCTACGCCAACTTACCATATCACTTTCTACCTCGATCCCGCGCCGGCACTCAACTCGAGGCGCATTCCCACCCACGTATCGACACCTATACGTAAGTAGAAATGACTTTGTAGTCTTTACATATACAATACACTAAGCATACACCACAACAAATATAACATATACCTCGGCCATCTCGCCTCGGTTATGACACATATCTAATTTCGGGTCCCACATCACGGGTCACTTGATCCTAATTAAGGAGTTAAACTCAAATTAGAAACTCGGGCCGTGACAGTACATGGATCAATTGCAACCCCGTGTTTCACGATGGATCCAGAAACATGAGACGATCAATATTAGAGATAAGTTAGCTTCAATTTGGAGGACATTAGACAGACTAAGGCTAAATGAGGTGCGTGTGCTTCTTTAATTTTTTTCAAATAATTTGTGGTAACTTATGTGTTACTAATACTTATTTTCTTCACTAGTGTAGGTGACGTGGGACCCGTACGTTGATATCAGGGCGGATGATTTGGTTCACTTGAAGGCGTTCTACGATGGGACCTTGAAGTATATGGACATCGTCGAGCCATACCATTCAGAAAGGTTCCTAAGATAGCTCGATCATGTCCAAGGTGTACCTACCCCTCTGTATCGCCCTCTTGGGGCATCTTGAGGCCCATCTGCACTCAAGTACTCTGTCAAGTACGCGTTACAACAGGAGTATTGGGAGAAGTGGCGTAACCATCTGTTAGCCCCTAAAGTATGAGGTGAGAAGGCTCAATTCGAGTTCATGGCAACATCAGAGTATCTTCCTTGGTTTCTACGTGTTTCACACCCTGTTATCGAGAACTTGTCTAATGAGGACGATGCTGATGTCACCTATACCATTGTTGATAATGAGGTGTTTGAGGTATGTCATTGGTAATGTTGTTTACATAAAGTCATTTGATTTCTAATTAGTTCCTTTGTGCCTAAAATCACATACTTTTATCTTGTTGTTCTTGATTAGCGGAACCGGCGTGTGTTGGACGTTGCATTGTAGTGGATGGATTTGCCGAACGAGGAGTGTGCCATTGAGTCCACGAAGAAAATGGTGACTGATGTTGTGAACTTCTTCTCAGGGAGGATTTTCCCCATGACTACCACCACCACTACCACCGCGACCACCACCGCTACTCCACATCAGCCGCGGTCGGACCTTCAAAGGAATCCCAACAAGACAGCGCGGCAACCCAGTCGAGGTCAAGTGATGTTCCTCACCCCGATTCTCTTCCTCCCAAGAGCATGCATGGCAATGAATATCAACGGAAGTTATTTAAGAAGAAGAAGCCTTCCGAGCCCTCCCCAAAGCAATGAACTGTTTTCCATGCATTGTAATGTTATTGTGTGATTGTTTGTAAACTATTTTTGATGTTCTGAAATATGTGAACTTCTTTGTTAACTTATTGGCATGTTTGATAAAATTAATTGAAGGTTTGATATCAATGGGTTTGTTTCAAAGTGCGTTGTGGATTGGTTTATTGGCTTTGTGAATGAATTTGAAGGCATTGTGGATTGGTTTGTTGGTTTAATGTCAATGGATTGGTTTAAATTCATTTATGCATGTATTTGTGATGTCTCGGTACCACAGGTACGAAACTTTAAGTATGTTCTCGACCCTATCGTTCCGTAAACCTACATTACGGAGAATAATACGCAAGTTACACAATATATCAGTTTCGGTTAGGGGATACCTACAATCATCACATAGTCTCGACCCTAACTCACCGTGACTACAATTGTAAACTCAGTAGATATTGACCGTGATGGTTACTTATAAGGATACATTATACTATCTCGGTAATATAGGACCGAGACTTAACGTATTGTTTCGTAAGAAGGAACCAAGAATACTATTGTTGTTCGATCACGTGTCAACAAGTTATAAGTGAAAACCATCAGATTACATATTGAAAGACACTTCTCGGAGGTTCCTCACTGAGACATTATGTCAATTGCCAGTTACGCCCTCTCGAAACATAAGTGTGAGTCACGGACCTACTTGTCCGAGACTTACATTTTTATAGAATTATGAAATTGTTGACTACGTAAAGGTCACCATTACAAACCATAACACATCCACATTAGAGAACCTATAAGCATACACTTTGGATAACCATGAAGCATACACATTGGACAACCAACAAGCGTACACATTAGAACTTTAGGTTTGATGATAATGAACTAAATAGATATTAAACAAACCAAAACACATCCACATTAGACAACCATGAAGCATACACATCAAAACTTAAAGAATAGTAAACTTCGATACATATTTGTTTGATAGAATCATTGTACTATTCTTGTACGTAAATCCAGATGTAGCTAAGACGAAGCTAAATCTACTATGGAAGACATGCCTTGTTGAGAAGTTACAACCGACATGATTTCTCGAATTATGAATTCATCATGCCAACCTTTAGCGCACTCCTCAGCATACCTTTCCCACGATGGATATAATGATGGAAAACATTAACAACTTCACCTGTCAAATACAAAGTAAAACAAGAAGTCATTATCATATAATTCAATATTTTTAAAAAAACATGTATGAAATAATATACGGACTTACCTTAACCCAATGGATGTTCCTATCGTTAATCATGCCAATGATAAGCCGACTATCGAAAGATGGCGGTGGGACATTACGTAAAGGAAGAAATGTCGAGCAACTATAATACAACAGGTTTACTAGAATGACATTAAAGGCCGTTGATATTAAGAGCCTCATGTCTAGAGGTATCATCCATTCGTCAAAAGAGGCCTCAACCCGATCATCCAGACAATGCACGCGCAGTCTTCACCCTCTCGTAACTCATTCCAAGCACTTCCCGCCAAAAAGTGTCATACCTCGTTATCTCATTAAACATCCTTCTACGTAGTAACCTCCAACAATCTACATCGAGGAGTCCGAGCCCGGAGGCAACGCACCAATTTCCACAATTACCATTGCCCGTCACATTAATAGTGCTCTGAACGTATGACAACCAATCCGGTTGTATGCAATGGGAATAACCAACATTAGATACACCTTGAGTCACCTAACATGTCCTCTGTGTTTTAGGCCCCACTTTATTTTGCTTCATCATCGCACTAGAAGCCTCTTCTTTCGATAGTACATACTCAAACCCACTTGGCAATCTTGTGTCGAAGTATCTTCTTCATCGAGTTTCCTTTTCGATCCTTTCTTCTTTCCTTTGCTCATCAAACTTCCAACTTTAGACCTCGGTGTCCTTCCCTTTGTCTTTATTTTTGTAGTTGGGACAACCCCTAGTGTGGATGAAGGCCGACTAATCTCTCCGAGCTGCTGAATAATCCTGATGCGATCGTCCTCGTCAGTGCAAGCATGAAACTTTTCCAACACTCTTTGCCAGGAACAGGAAAAGAAAATTCGAAGGAATCCAAGCTCATCATTAACATTGTATCTAGCACGATCCACAGCATTCTTTGGTCCAATACTCAACTTTCGCCAGTATGCATGAATATGCTTGAGTAGGATGGGTTAACCGACTATTTTATGGAAGTTTATCACGTGTGTACAAGGTAGACCATACGTGGTACGTATGCCACAACCACAACGAGTAGATCATGTCCAACATCCTCTCCACATTCCGCTTCATCTCTAATCAACGTAAGCGCCCTTTGAGAGATGTATCCAAGCAACCAACGATAGAAACCATCAATATATTCATGTTCCACCACATTCAAACTGAGCTCAAATGATGCCTTGATGTTTTTACGTTGGATCCTAAGAAGACCATCTATCATACCCCATAAAGTCTCAAAATTTGCCTAATTGTTGCCAAGATGTAGCTTCAAAGTGGAATGCGTAGACTCAACCATTAGTGTCTTTATTTCCCCAAAGTGCATAATTCGATCTATCCATGCCGGTACAAATTTTTCCTTATAGTAATTCACATATGTGTTATCCAAGTAATCAATAAGACCCTTCACAGTTTTGAATTCACACCGTAAGTCATTCTTCCTAAGTTTAAATGATGTCTCCGACTTAGCATACAACACACCCGTCCACCTATCCATGAAATGCGTGAAGCCTTCGTTATCCCCAAACATCTTTTTGGTCTTGGCCAATATTATTTTGTTGATGTGCCAAGAGCAAAGAAGGTGAGACGATGTTGGAAATACCTTTTCGATAGCACTAATCAGGCCTAGCTCCCGATCTTTAACAATCACGTCAGGTTTAGGCCACCCGTCTAATATGGATCTCAAGTTCTCAAGTGCCTAAACATAATTGGTATTAGTCTCCGATGATATGAAAGCAAACCAAATTGAGAACGTCCAATTCGTCGAAGTGATTCCGACTATCTCCAATAACGGCATCCGATACCTATTAGTTTTGTATGTGCAATCCATTAGAAGAACCGACGGGAAACACTATAACAACTTGTTTGAATCAGGATGTGACAAAAATAAGTCAATAACGACATTCGTCTCGAGATGCTTTCCATGCCACGACATCCACTTATTCTTCTCCACTATGTGCAATAGTTGTTGCATTTGAGTCCTCCTACCTACACCCTCAATTCGATATTTTTGTCATGCATTGTATATTGTCCGCATAGTCGAAACATTATTGACATCCCTTTACTTTAACGTGTTGAGGATATCTCATGGCTTCACATTCCCTTTAGTCATCTGCACCACAACCACTTGCTCACCCATATCCAATCTTCCTGCAAATGAGTGGATGGCCAAGTTGTTGGCGGGTCATGATTGTGCCTCCCACATATGACATTGACGTACCACAAAGAATCCACATTTTCCTTAATGTTATTAATGAAAGTGCACCCACATTTCTTGGTACCAGCTATAGTCCTTGTATTTTCCTCCTCCTCTTCGGTTCTTGGTTTCAAAGCAAGTTTTGCGGCTTTGGCTTTCCCTAATCTTTGTGACATTCCCCGAAATATACTGGACCTCTCACACTGCCACGGCCCTAATTTCCCACAAACTGGGCTCCGCCCGGCCTAAGCCCACGTGGACTCCCGAGCCAGTCTCGCAAGGTCAACTCAGGTCTAGTCAGCCTTCCAATTCATCAGTGTAAGTAAATTCATAATTTTAAGTTGAGTTATTAGTATTTTTTCAAGTTTTACAAATTAGCGAAAGCAATTAATACATTAAATAACTCAACAATAATGTAAAAGAGTTGGACAACCTAATTGTGGAACTCTGTAAACATGTACATTCAAGTATATCTTGTGTCAAGTGTTATAACTAAACAAAAATGATATACCAGTCATGTGTATCTCTCAACCCATATAAGTGTCCCAAGTGTGATAACAACATATATAAGTAATACAAAAAGTCAAAAACCTAGAAAAGTGTGCGGAGGAGAGTCGCTCCGATATCCTCAAAGTAGATCGCCAAGTGTCGTCGTCTTGCCCTTGCTCAGCTGTGGGTCGCACTTGTTCAAACACAAGAATGTCGAATCCAGTAAGTAAAAGCCAGTAGGATCTAAACAGTAATTCAAAATAAATGAAGCAGCCTAAAAGTCATGCGGATATAAAGAAAGCTATATGGAATACATGATAATAAGACTGTAAAATGAAAGTAAAACGAGAAATGAGTGTCAAACAAAACAATAGAGAGGTGCCCAAACAGTCCAAGACCACCGAGTGCGGGTGCCACAAGGTCGGGGTCATAGAGTCGCGGCAACGCTAAGCAGACTCGAGTCCTAGGACGCGGCGTTGCCTGTTGTACCTAGACCGTCGCGAATGAGGGATATCAACGGTGCCCTGGATAAAACACATCTCATTCCGACCAAATACTCAAGTGACTCGAGGTCATGGCCCCGGTTGCAAGCCGGTAACCACTCCGATCAGGGACACTCGTATGACTCACTTGGCCCTCGGACACTCATAAGTGGGTGGGAATTCCAAGGAAGGGACACAGTACAATATCAATAAAATATAAGCTCAAATGAACTATTATGCATTTCTTAGCTGGTTTTACTTACATTAGATTCACATAGGCCGCCACGTCAAAGTAATCGTTCAAATAGTATGAGTCCTCGTCGCGTATCTACAAGTGTATAAGTATAGCACATATTCTTTAGACTTGTTTACAACTCATTTAGAGTAGCTTAAACCATTTAGGACTCATATTTATTCTCAATTAAGTTACTTAAGTCATTCTCAACTTTTTAAACTTTTCTTTCAAATCAAAACCAATAATTCGAGTGCGATAAAGAATGCAATGAAATAAAATAAGAAAATCCCATAATAACTTGACTTCCGACACAAATCAAATGAAATCGACTAACTCACAACCAAAGAGTCAAGTTCGACTCAAAACTCCCAAATCATAGCATTTGTTTAAGAATTCATGACTTAATCGAAGTAAGTTCATTTTCGAGCAATAATTCTCATTGACTTGAAAATCATTGAATCCCATTTCATTTAGTTCATAGACTGGAGTTCATTTTAAAAACGAATCCAAGTCCTTCATTAAGACTAAAGCCTTCTCATGAGCTGACATAAAATCATAACGAATAAACCAACGTGTCGACCATGTCTGTTATCAATAAATTTTGTCAATGTAAAGCCTTTTCAAAGGTAGGTTTGATAAACCATATGTTTAAATAAACCTAGAGTTCATAGAAATCTACTTGAGTCCGACAACAATTTTTTTTCTTAGCCGAAGAATCCATGGAAGTCAATTTGAAATCTATGTTTACTACTAAAATCACAAGTTCCTTTTTTCAAGTCTTTGTTTGGAATGTGTAAGGTCTCTTTTGTGCATTTCTACAAGCTTTTGGAGTACAAAGACAATGGTTTTTTTCCCAAACTTTAAATTAACCTCAACTTGGCAAGATCAACATTGAGTTGTACATAAAAAAACCATTTCTGAACAACAACAACCAAACCTTTCAATTTATCCACACCAAAGCCATCAACAACCACTATAAATTTAAAGATTGAACTTGTATTTGGATTTAAAAGTTTAAAACCTCACCATGCCTTCAATGGAGTTCTCAACTCCAAAACTTTTGGCTCTCTAAACAAGGATACCCCCTTTCTCCTATTTCATTCCTTTTTTTTTCTCTCCTTCGCGAGTGAACTTCGCTAAAAAGACAAAGTCTCGTCGGAGTCGTCGCGCTGTTGGTCGTCTTCTCTAGAGCCGCACCACCGCTGTTGGTCCGCCATCCGCACCAGCCGCTGATCCCGCCACAGCTGTTGTCTGCGAGCTCCTCCTCCGCTAGCAAAAGCGCCACCGCTGCGTCCGCCGTTGCCCACTGCTGCATAGTCGCCGCTGTGCCTCCACGCCGTCCGTCGTTGCCCATTGTTGCACCGCCGCCGTCGTGCCTCCACATCATCCACCGTCGTCCGCCGCGGCTGCTCCTTCGCTGGAGCTCTCATCAACCGCGACCACCTTATGTCGCCGGAGCTCCCTTCACCTCGCGAGATGTCTCTCTCCCTTCTCTTAGCCGTCTCTCTCTCTCTCTCTCTTGGTGGCTCCTCTCTCTTTCTCTCTATGTGTGTGTGTGTTGAAGATGAAAAAATATGGTTTAAACCTTTTTTTTCTCTATTTGTTTTTTTTTTTGTGAGATGCAATCTCATATCTTTATCTTTTCCTCGATAGAAACAACACTAATGATCAAGGGTCAACAAAACTCACTTAGAAGTAGATCTAAAGGTCCTCCTTCGTCCCAATCACTTTGTGACCCCAAAATCTACACATTTAGCTTACACAACCTTTGTCTTGACCTCCCTTAGCCAATGTTCAATAACTTAATAACCTAAGTGTCGTCATCACGCGGATTCAATTTAATTAACTCAAATCATTTGCAATGCCATATACTACATGCAGTACCATGCCTGACAAAATTTAAAATCATTTTTTTATTAGTATTTAAGCACTTTGACTTACCGCGACTCTTAGTCAGATTTTAAATCACTAATGATTTGTGATTAGTGATTAATCAACGAATTAAAAATACGGGTCGTTACAGTCTCCCCAACTAAGAGAAAATTTCGTCCTCGAAATTAGAAGAGAGTTACGTCTATGACTAGATTAAGTAGAGGAAATGTTTGAGTGCAAGTTCCTCTTTACTTTGAATATTTAATGTCTTTATATCTTAACCTGAATGTTCTCTTGTGAAAGTTCGTATGACCAATCAATTTACCTAGTGCCAATCCAAATATTATCTAATCCGAGTCTCTTCTGTGTGATTTTTTTTTAACAATCACTAATTCAAATGTCTCAACACCACTACTTATCAGAATTACAAGGCCTCTCATAGAGTCTCAAATAGAGCTACACCACTTTAGCTCAGTCGCTAAAGTCATACTTACATCATGTATAGAGGCAAACAATCTTCCTCACTTACTATTGAATTCGTAATACAAGCATGAGCCTAACATCCAAAATATGGATCCACCATAACCGTAAGACTGAAAAGCCATACTTAGATGTATTTTAGTGCCCATCAATATCAACAACCCTACCACTACCTGGTAATAAAAACCCTGCCACAACCTGACAGTAAAAACAATGATCGCAATCTAAAATAATAGACACTGGCACACCATCAGTAAAAGTTTTTTAAAAAATGCAAGCACATTCAGGCAACTGGTGTATGATCATCTCTAAGCATCCATAACCATATGATCTTCGTAATCCGTGCGATTCCACGATCATGTCAGCTTATCTGAATAACAACTTTAATTGTTTTTATCTAATCATGCTCATTCTCCAAGCATCTCATAAACTCTGCTTCAAATAATTTCGTTAAGTTCACTTCTTCACAACATAGTATCCCTTTTTTTGTCAGTTAGTCATAACTTAAACTATCATCAATCATAAGGCAAGTCATAGTACTTAAGTTTAATAACATCATTGAAGTATAGACTAGAAAGATCTTATCCCCCAAAACATAATATGTGTCCTTCAAAATCTTAAAGGAACCTAACCACATCTATCTTCAGGTTCTTTCACGAGCAACTTGTTCACTTTATTCACAGGTGCTCGTCATTTTCTATCATGATATTTTTTTTGGTGAATTGCTCGTCTTAACAACTTTACAAAGTCCCATTACTTTTACTTTTTTTTTCTACATGCACTACTCGCACGAGAACTCCCTTAAGTACGCTTACTGGCGCATTTGCATCAATTCTAAATATGTGAGAATCTTGAGATTTATAATCTCGAAGGATTTATACTTAGGTTGCCTTTAACCTTGAGGATGATTCACGGACTCTACCTCTGCCTGTAGCACTTAATTCATTCCTAAGTCCTCAAAGGTGGTGGTCGACTTCACCAACCATAAGACTATAAATGAATAGCGTCACTAGAGTGGAGTTACTAGGGCCTGTGATCCAGCACTACTACTCCAGAGCTTTCGTCAAAGCTAGAGGAGTTCGTACATGCCTTCTTCATTAGTACTTAAGTCATCTCGACACTCTGCTCCCTCAGAGTCTGTGTTAAATCACTCTTAAAATTTATTTATTTTTTGACACATACCTCATTTTATCATGTCATTTCACCAATTTTTTTCAAACTTTGCTTTCTCAAATGTTCCTATACATATTATCATGCAGAGGCGTATGCATAGACTAAGTTTTCATTCATTTTCTATTATCAAACAACATCAATTTCCTTACATTAATTATTCCAAGTGGATTCTAGAGACACGTGTAGGGAGTTTTCAAGATTTATGGGTGACTTGAATCTAACTCCTTAAGGTACACAATATTTTTTTTTCCGTTTCACTAGTTTAGGTCAGATCATCTTAGGGTCAAACCTAAGCCAGTTTACATCTCATGGATAAACGATAAAGTAAGACTATTGGCACACTAACCAATGTATGCATGACTTTTCGCTACACTTCATTCAACAAGTTTTCTTATGTCAATCATTAGATATATTGGTGCTTGAATTCCTTCTCTACGTTAGAGAGTAATGCATACGGTAACTAACACAATTACATTATTATTAATTTTTTATCAAGGAATTACATGTAGTTTAGGCGTCCTTGCATTACTATACCAAATTTGCATGTCTAAGATAGTCAACAAAGTAAGAATAATAGCATACGATTTAGGGATAATTATCGTCACGAATCTTCATGATTTGATACATGCAATCCTCTAACTTTATGAATTTTGCTAATTTTTACTTCGGACTAGATTCCCGTATCAAATTCCAATTTCATTAATTGGAATCTATTTTTTTGTACTTTGGTATCTACTCGCTCTAATTCTATCAAAAAATTAATCATTACCATCAATCTTATTTATTATCAATTTCCCCAAATCCAATAATTTTATCGTCAATCTTTTTCAATTTTAGTCATCGTGTCTCACGTGATACACAAGAGTGAATACGGCTATAAAAGTAGTTATAACGTATATCTATCGATAGTAGTATAATACAACACATCAAATATCCCATATAGTTCAAATTTTAATTTCCCCAACTCTCATCACTTCCCAACTAAGACTCTAAGTCAAGATCATAAGGTTTCACTCTAAGTTCCAACCGTTTCCTAACTCTATTATTGATTTGTGTCTTATGCTGGTTGTAGGTTAATCAAGAGCTAGATGTAAAACCTTATGCTCTGATACCAATTGTGACGGCCCCAATTTCCCACAAACTGGGCACCGCCCGGCCTAAGCCCACGTGGACCCCCGAGCCAGTGTCGCAAGGTCAACTCAGGCCTAGTCAGCTTTCCAATCCGTCAGTTTAAGTAAATTCATAATTTTAAGTTGCGTTATTAGTATTTTTTCAAGTTTTACAAATTAGCGGAAGCAATTAATACATGAAATAAGCCAACAATAATGTAAAAGAGTTGGACAACCTAATTGTGGAACCCTGTAAACATGTACATTCATGTATATCTTATGTCAAGTGTTATAACTAAGCAAAAATGATATACCAGTCGTGTGTATCTCTCAACCCAAATAAGTACCACAAGTGTGATAACAACATATATAAGTAATAGAAAAAGTCAAAAACCTACAAAAGTGTGCGGAGGATGGCCGCTCCGATATCCTCAGAGTAGATCACCAAGTGTCGGCGTCTTGCCCTTGCTCGGCTGCGAATCTGCACTCGGTCAAACACAAGAATGCCGAGTCCAGTAAGTAAAAACCAGTAGGATCTAAACAATAATTCAAAATAAATTAAGCAGTCTAAAAGTCATGCCGATAGAAAGAAAGCTATATGGAATGCATGATCATAAGACTGTAAAAATGAAAGTACAACGAGAAAGGAGTGTCAAACGAAACAATAGATAGATGCCCATGCAGTCCAAGACCACCGAGTGCGGGTGCCACAGGGTCGGGGTCATAGATTCATGGCAACGCCAAGCAGACTCGGGTCCTAGGACACGGCGTCGCCTGCTGTACCTAGACCGTCGCGAATGAGGGATATCAACGGTGCCCCGGATAAAACACATCTCATTCCGACCAAATACTCAAGTGACTCAAGGTCATGGCCCCGGTTGCAAGCCGGTAACCACTCTGATCAGGGACACTCGTATGACTCACTTGGCCCTCGGACACTCATAAGTGGGTGGGAATTCCAAGGAAGGGACACAATACAATATCAATAAAATATAAGCTCAAATGAACTACTCTGCATTTCTTAGCTGGTTTTACTAATATTAGATTCACATAGGCCGCCACGTCAAAGTAATCGTTCGAATAGTAGAAGTCCTCGTCGCGTATCTACAAGTGTATAAGTATAGCACATATTCTTTAGATTTGTTTACAACTCATTTAGAGTAGCTTAGACCATTTAGGACTCATATTTATTCTCAATTAAGTTAATTAAGTCATTCTCAACTTTTTAAAATTTTCTTTGAAATCAAAACCAATAATTCGAGTGCGATAAAGAATGCAATGAAATAAAATAAGAAAATCCCATAATAACTTGACTTCCGATACAAATTAAATGAAATCGACTAACTCACAACCAAAGAGTCAAGTTCGACTCAAAACTCCCAAATCATAGCATTTGTTTAAGAATTCATGACTTAATCGAAGTAAGTTCATTTTCGAGCAATAATTCTCTTTGACTTAAAAATCATGTAATTCCACATCATTTAGTTCCTAGACTGAAGTTCATTTTAAAAACGAATCCAAGTCCTTCATTAAGACTAAAACCTTCTCATGAGCTGACATAAAATCATAACGAATAAACCAACGTGTCGACCATATTTGTTATCAATAAATTTTGTCAATGTAAAGCCTTTTGAAAGGTAGGTTTGATCAACCATATGTCTAAATAAACCTAGAGTTCATAGAAATCTACTTGAGTCCGACAACAATTTTTTTTCTTAGCCGAAGAATCCATGGAAGTCAATTTGAAATCTATGTTTACTACTAAAATCACAAGTTCCTTTTTTCAAGACTTTGTTTGGAATGTGTAGGGTCTCTTTGGTGCATTTCGACAAGCACTTGGCGTACAAAGACAATGGTTTTTTTTCCCAAACTTTAAATTAACCTCAACTTGGCAAGATCAACATTGAGTTGTACATAAAAAAACCTTTTCAAAACAACAACAACCAAACCTTTCAGTTTATCCACACCAAAGCCATCAACAACCACTATAAATTTAAAGATTGAACTTTGTGACGGCCCCTTTCCTAATCTAGGGCACCACCCGGCCTAATCCCGTAACTAAGCCCTAATCATATCCCCGCATGACTTAACTACGTATTAGTCAGTCTTTTCAACCTAGACGTTTCTTTTCTCGTGTTCAGGATAAGTAATACACTAGTCCTACCAGTTTATAAAATTTAGAGTTAATTAAAACTTTTATTGAATTAATTAATTAGCGAAGTCTTATTAATTATGCAGAAGCAATTAGTAACTTATGTGGAAGTCATTTATAAAATCCTAAGTGTGGAAAACCAGAAAACGACAGCACATATATAAAGTCCTCAAAATGCAGTGAAACAGTAAAATAGTCTATGTCAAGTCGTGGAAACTAACGTTCAACCCAATATATAACCCCAAATAGTATCTGAAAGACATATATAACATATACAATCAAAATACCAAAAGAATACCTACAATCGATGAAGTGACGCGCCGCGGGCTCAGGGATAGTCGCCGATCTTCTCCTTGCCCGGCCTGCTGGTAGACGGCTCTGCACCCACCGTCATAAAAAGGACGGTGAGTACAAGAATAAAACAGTAATCCTCATAACAAGTTTAATTCGCGTTTTTAAATATTCAAAAGGTATTTAAAAGCATATAAATGGGAAAACTAGAAAATAAACCATATGCGAGTAAATACCAGAGTTAAACAAGTGATACTGACACTAGGCTAAGTAGTGGTGATTTAGGTCCAGTCGGCAGCAAAACATGTCACTCCGACTCAATAATCATATAGCACAATGGACTATAACCCAAGTGTTACCAGGGACTCTAACCCCGGTGTGTAGACCACCTCAGGGACTCTAATCTGAGTGTCATACAATGTCAGGTAACATGTGCCAACATCCCCATGCACTCTGACCCCGTGAGTCGCACACACCTCGATCGAGTATGGGACCTAAATGCGAAAACTACTTTTAAAATTTCAAGAAATACCGAGTATGGATTGTCAAGGCATAGACACATCTACACACCTAAACCAAATGGGAATACAAGTCCTCTTAAACATTTATAAGATATTCACTAGCCTAATAGCATGCTATTTATCATTCAATTCACATTTAAAACAATAAGAATAGACATAGCATGGGATAGAATCAATGAATCAAATCAAATGAATGGATATCATGCAAATTAGACTCATCAAATGAGCATAGACACAAAGAACACATGATATAAGAATACAAGGGCAAAATAGTCAAAGGACTATGCAAGGAGAACAATTAATAGAAATGAAATGCCAAGTAAAGTTGCTATTTGGTATACTCACAACAACAAAGTAAAGTCCTAGCTTTATTTGCCTCCCGATACTCCAACTCTTGTATTCGTTCTCCCGTACCCTTTTCCTAAGTTCCTGAGTTTGGTGTCTCATTAGTTCAAATATAGTGGGTTTATGCTCAATTTAGTGTGTTTATTGTGTATTCAAATTGGTTCAATAGACTTTAAATCAATCTTCCTAAATCAAATAAAGACTAAATTAAGTTTCAATTTCAGTCCTACATTTTAACGCACTTTTAAGCATGAAATTGTCTAAATATCAAAATCCTCGATCAGTACAATTATTGTTGGTCTCGCTCTTAGCTTTCGGGAAATGTTTAGTTTGCAAAATTATGATTTAAAATGAAAGAGATATCATGATTTTACTAAACATAGGTCAAATTGGAATTTAATCCGACCAGCGAATTTAGAAAATCTATTTCTCCCAATCTATAGTTCCTAAAAATGTGATTTTTGGTCAAAAAGGCAGACAATATATCCAAATGAAAAATACTAAAAGATTAGCTTATTTGGATAAGTAGTTAGGGAGTTATGCCCTTAACAAGTTTAGTTTCAAAATTTTCCTTTTTAATTCCAATACCTATTTGTAGAGCATGTTTGAACATAAAAACATTTGAATCAAAATACCTTCAGTTAAGCAAAGTTATTTCACTTTAAATAAGCTTTCAAATGCCACTGGTTTATATCAATTTGGATCTAAAATGGGCAGATTATGACCAAATTACCCAGGTTGATTCCTAATACAACATGCAGAATTCTAGTTTTTGTGTTGCAACTTCAAAAATTCATATCTTTATGATTTCAAAACCAAATTAAGAACTTCAATATAGCTGGATTATTAGCTTGAAATGAGGAATCTAAATATATAAATCGATTTCAAATACTTAATCATCTACCATATGAAATTAGCCTAAAACCAGAACTTGTTCTAATTTCAACTAAAAAGATGTGTACCTAGTTGATGCAGCACCCTAGCTTGAGAATTTCTCACCAACTCCCATGGATTCCCTCAACACCTTGATGATTCACTCCTCTCCAGCAATTCCTTCTTCTTCTCCAGGAAAAATGAATGAGTGATTTGGTTTGCATGTTGTTTGATCACTAATATTATATATTAAGGTGATGTTCCTTCTTAGCCCTTGATCTCCATGGATTTATGTATCCTGAGGAACATCTAATAGTCCACCTCTTGCCATATATCCCACTAACTCCCACTATCCCAACCTCAAGTGACACCATTTCATTACTCACCTAGTTCCTAGATGTGTCAATGTGTATCTCTAGACCAATCTTATGCTTTCCATTAATTTACTCAACTATAGGTCTTTAATTTGATTTACATTAACAAACACAACCATAGGCTTATAAGTAATTCCTTATTTCATATTAGTATTAAATAAGACTTACCGAAATGCTAGCTACCCGGTTCCCCGGCTCGCACGCTACTCGAGGCGTGTCCCCGCTCTCGTCTCGACGCCTACAACTTTACAAACCGACTTAGTAAGTCTATACAATACATAACACTAGGCATACATCAATACAAAAATACAATATACATTGGCCACGTGCCTCGATCGGTGCACATATCACAGTGTAGGTCTCACGTCAAGGGTCGGTGATCCTGATTAAAGAATTAAATGGGGGTTAGAGATTTCGGCCGTGACAAACTTGTATTTGGATTTAAAAGTTTAAAACCTTACCATGCCTTCAATGGAGTTCTCAACTCCAAAACTTTTGGCTCTCTAAACAACGATACCCCTTTCTCCTATTTCATTCCTTTCTCTTTCTTTCCTTCGCGAGTGAACTTTGCTAAAAAGACAGTCTCGTCGGAGTCGTCGCGCTGTTGGTCGTTTCTCCAGAGCCGCACCACCGCTGCTAGTCCGCCATCCGCACCAGCCGCTGATCCCGCCGGAGCTACTGTCTGCGAGCTCCTCCTCCGCGAGCAAGAGCGCCACCGTCGCGTCCGTCGTTGCCCACTGCTGCACCGCCGCCGCCGTGCCTCCGCGCCGTCCGCCGTTGCCCCACTGCTGCACCGCCGTCGCCGTGCCTCCGCGTCGTCCGTCGTTCGCCGCGGCTGCTCCTTCGCCGGAGCTCTCATCAACCGCGACCACCTTATTTCGCCGGAGCTCCCTTCACCTCCCGAAATGTCTCTCTCCCTTCTCTTAGCCGTCTCTCTCTCTCTCTTGGTGGCTCCTCTCTCTCTCTCTATGTGTGTGTGTTGAAGATGAAGAAATAAGGTTTAAACCTTTTTTTTTAGGGCTGCTAAGGGCACCCCACCGTTTCATGAAGGCACCCAAATTTTTTGTAAAAATTCCAACAAAAATGAAAAAGACCATTTTGCCCTTGTATATATATTGATTCAAACCCTACAAACCATTTTGACAAAGAAAACGGGGCACCCCACCACCAAGCTTGAACCATAAAACAACATTGCGTTTGGCGACCGTTTATCGATTCTTGCGGATTGACATCATCCGACAAATGACGAACAACAATGTTTGACAATCATATGATGGTTTGAAGGAACTGTTTTTTGTCAACGTAGGGTTTCTCAAATTTTCGACGTTTTTTCACGGGCGCGATTGATTCGGCCTCGCAGACCGAGAGTTATGAAACGTCTCGGTCAACATCCACCGAGGACTCTCGTGAAGTGGTGACCGAGACGACAATAAAAGTGTCGGTTATGGACAACCGAGAGCTATTCTACATTCTCGGTAGTACATCAAACGACAGGACATAAACTATATACTAATGGTTACTCTCGTGAAGTGGTGACCAGAGATAACACAATTACTTTCGGTCATTCGTTGCGAGACTGTGTAAACTATTCTAGCTCAATCTGGCGAGAGAACCACGAGTTCTCAAAAATTTCCCCTCGCTCTCGGTCATGCTTGGCCGAGACTCAAACAAAATCTCTCGGCTTTGTGTGGCGAGAACCACGAACGCCCAATAAATGAACCATTGAATGCACCGTCACACAAACATAACAACTACTCTATCAAATGCAACTTAATTAGACTACCAACGTACATTCAAACGATCGATTTCTCGACTTGAGTGTGTGAATGAAAAACTAGAACCGAGCCCTAATTTGAAGACGAAATCGGCAAAACACCCCGAGCCTACAAACTACAAAAACCTCCTACAACGACGAAAAACACACACGGAGACGGACGGAAACGACGATTTCGGGGTATCCTCGCAAGAAGTTCGGTGGTGGTGGTGGGGGTGGTGGGGTGAGAGAGGTTTGTTCGAGGGGTATTTTGGGTATTTTGGGTCTAATTTTTTGGTGCCCCAGGTAAATTGGTTAGTGCCCACATTAACTGGGTGCCTTCATGAAACGGTGGGGGTGCCCTTAGCGGCCCTCTTTTTTTTCTCTATTTGTTTTTTTTTTGTGAGATACAATCTTATCTCTCCATCCTTTCCTCGATAGAAACAACACTAATGATCAAGGGTCAACACAACTCACTTAGAAGTAGATTTAAAGGTCATCCTTCGTCCCAATCACTTTGTGACCCCAAAATCTACACATTTAGCCTACACAACCTTTGTCTTGACCTCCCTTAGCCAATGTTCAATAACTTAATAGCCTAAGTGTTGTCATCGCGCGGATTTAATTTAATTAACTCAAATCATTTGCGATGCCATATACTACACGCAGTACCATGTCTGACAAAATTTAAAATCATTTTTTTATTAGTATTTGAGCACTTTGACTTACCGCGACCCTTAGTCAAATTTTAAACCACTAATGATTTGTGATTAGTGATTAATCAACGAATTAAAAATACGGGTCGTTACACACATGCAAGTTTACCCTTTCCCATGCGCTTAATCCCTCCGGCATCAGAGTCCTTCGTAACTAACACAAACTTGTTCGCACGACCAATCATTTGAAGCCATGAAATTACTGCTTCTCTGGATATGAATGACCTACAAGGAGTGAAAGCATCATTGTAGTCTTGAAATAACGTGGAAATCGACATTAACTGCAACATGAACATTGAACCATAAGGACTCATCACCAAGACACAGTAGATTCACCAAAAAACCCAAAAAATACATTCTCGGTAGTACAGGTCCGAGACTTAATAAACAACATTGGTCAAAGTCAACCGACACTACTAGAAGAGTTTTGGTACCATATGTCGAGACTCTTCAATATGTCTCGGACAACGTATGGCCGAGACATCAGGATTAGTCTCAACCACCATATACCGAGACTTGTTTCCAAGTCTCGGTCCTACGTGGCTGAAACAATTGTGACCGTGCAAACGCATGTAAAAAATGAAAAAAAAACACAAAAAAACAACAACAAATACCTCATCTTATACCTCATCTTGCACCATTTTGGAATATTCATCAACTTTACGCTGAAAACAACTTCTGAATGACCGAATCTACCAAACCCTACAATGTAAAATCATATCATCAATGTCACTATTTGCCACACCAAAACAGTTGATTCAAACCTTTATATGGTTGCAATCGAGTGTTACCTCGCTATCAGATGATGTGAAAGCGCAAGAATCGATACACGCTCGCCAACAAAATACGTGGGTTTAGGTTAGATATGAGAGACAAAGAAGGTAGGTTGCCCAAAAATTTGCTCAAAAGTGTGTTGTTGGATTGTGGAGGGCTTATATGAAGGAGCAATTTTGTCTTTGCATCAAGATAAAATTAAGAGAGAATAACCATCAAATTTGGGTGCCTTTAATAATTAGTGGGGTGCCCATAGCGGCGCTCTTCTTGGAACTCATTTACTGTGGTAAAGAAAAGAAAAGAAAAGAAAAGAAAAGAAAAAGGGACAAAGTCTCTTTTACTTTTACATGAGCATTCCATCATAGGCAATCAAGGAATATCTCAACTTATCCATAAGAATTATCTTGCTCACACTCCTTTCTCCAACAGAGCTCGCGCTCAGACTTTTTGGTGTTTAAGATGGAAGAAATCTGATATACTTTTTGTTAGCTTTTGATTATTTTTTGGTTTGCATTTCAACAATGTCTTCCGTATGCAGCACCTTCATCTCTTCTTCTGCTCTCTCGATGAAACCCAAATGCGCGAACCCTTCTCGCTCCAGGTCAAAGCTCCGCATCAACTGTACCGTTGGAGGTGGTTTTTCAAATCTGAGTTTTCTGATTTTCTGATTAACACTCTTGTTTTGTAGTTTTTGCGAGTCGATTATGGGTTTTGGTTGTGGTTCTTGATTAGACGAACTTGAGGGTTTAATTGGCTTTTAATTTGAAATTATTTTTGTTTGTAATTTGAGTGTAAGAACAATGGGCAATTGAGTTTTTCTGATTTTGGATGGCACTTGCACTGCTTATTGTCAATTGCAAGCCTAGAATTGTAATGGGTGCAGACGGTGTTGGATGGCGAGACTCGAAACGGTTACTTTATTGGTAGTCATCCAGATACGAGGAATGGGCTATTGGAATTTATGAAAATAGGAGAAAGATCGTCTCTTGGACATTGGTTGGTGAGGGATTTTCGCCTCCTCAGTAGATAGTCGTTGGATTGATGGAATATGAAATTCAGCGAGTATAATTTAGAAAAAAATCAGCTAATCTACAAGAAAATATCATTTTATTAGCGATAAATAACTTATCCACGATGCTAAGATAGTTATTTGTCCTAATTTTTTTTCCTCTTGTATTATCTAACATAATATGTATTTGTCACCACCAAACAAAGGGAAAATAGGATAACTTCTTTTTTCAGGTTCATACCTTGAGATTTTACCTGTTCTATGCATCACTTTTTCTAAGGTGATCGCATCTCAATTTAGATAAAATGGATTAGAACGTTCCACTATCTTTATAAGACTGAATAGAATTGTTTTGGACAATGCTACTTGATAATGCATGTTGGGGTGAGTGATTGTGAAGATGGCAACCATGTGGTTTCTTAATCAATCATTTTAATATCTTAAGATGTGTTCGTCTTTTCAGAATCTGTTATTGGGCAAAAAGCTGCCAGTGCTGTAGAACCGCTCCTATTAAGTGCTGTTCGAGGAGAAAATGTTGAGAGACCTCCAGTTTGGCTTATGAGGCAAGCAGGGAGATACATGAAGGCAGGTTTTGGTTCATATAAATTTCTTTTTTTATCAGCCCATCTATTTACTTTTCTTTTCTTTTGTGTTTTCAATGTTTCTTTTCAATTTGTGAAGAAGCATAATCTATACACTTCTAATGCAGGTCTTCTTTTTCCCGTTACTTTGTTTGTTCTATCTGAATTAAAAACTCCCGTCTTCTGTTCATTTGGAGAAACGGTTTAAGGAATCTTATCAGTCTTACTGTAGCATTTTCGAATTTCGCTTTATAGTATGAATGAAGTTGCTAATCAGAATGTAAATATACTTGAACCATGCATAGCAACAGGCAACAGGAACTGCTTTCTTTCGTTAGCTTTAACTTAACGACATAATCCCCCAGAGGTAAATGATGCTGGAGTGGTCTAGGGTTTATGCTCTCTATTGTTGGTTTGAAAAATACCAAAAGATGTTTGGGCATTAATGTCTTAAAAGATGGCAGTTTCTTGTTTATGCTGCGGAAATAATAGAAAAATAAATAAGTTGCCGTTCATCTGAAAGAAACCGACATGAGTCAAGGAGGAAATATAATAAGCATGCTTTTGTAATTAGGCAAACTAATTAGTAGAAGATCAATGCACGACAAGAAAGGACTTATTCGCGAATAAGTTTTTCATTTTATATTCTAACAAATTAGTTGAATTTCCGTTTCAATCAGACAAAAATATTCATTAAGTACCATGGATATTGTATGCAATAATTACTTCGCAAAGATGAATACTACTTAGAATATGTTCATCGATGCATAGCTTGTTCAAAAAATTGAGAGGAGAAAATGCTTTTTAGTTTTAAGTCATTGGGTAGTCTAATTTTCTAAAATTTTATTCCTTATCTGTTTTATCTGTTCTATCCATTTATTTTTTGCTTCTGCAAAGAAGAGGATTTGCCCAAAATGGAAGTATTGAATGCATACTGTCATTACCAAAACTTGGCTACAATTACTAGCCTGTTAGGTGCAACAATGTTAAGTTGTTGGACTTAAGATGTTAGATATTGGCTCATAATAATTGCTAAATTTAGGGTTGGGCTATTGGAACTTAGCCGTGCCATTTCTAGAGTACACATCATTGTCTTTTTTCTACTTCTCTTTCTCTTTTTTGTTTCCTTCGTCACCATCATTTTGATATTTGAGTTTAATTCGTTATGCGCTGTGCTTTTGCTTTCTTGTGACTTCTTTTGCTGTCTGTATTTCCTTATTCTTTGTTTATTAAGTGTGTGCCACCTTCCCCAACATCTTTCGGTTTTGTTCCAAAATTGTGTACAGTGTTTGTATTGCAGTCTTTTGTAGCTGTAGCATTGTCTATAGTTTTCATATTTTTTTTTTTTTTTTTAATCTTTAGCCTTTAGGTGCTGAAACTAATTTTATACTTACTTTCTGCGTACCTTTTCTTCTCAACAGAGTTATCAAATTATTTGTGAGAAGTATCCTTCATTCCGTGAGAGATCAGAAAATGTTGATCTTGTAGTGGAAATCTCTCTACAGCCATGGAAAGTTTTTAAGCCTGATGGTGTAAGTAGCATTATATGGAATTCCCTTGCTTTCTGTTTTTCTCAAAAACTGACTTCATTTAGATTATTTTTCTTTAAATCTGTACGTAAGGGTATGAGGAACTCCTGGTCTATAAACTTTCGCTGGTTCATAAACTCCTGGTCTATAAAGTCAACCGTAAATAGAACATTGGGCATGACAATTATTTGTAAGTCGTCTCTTTTAGTAGCGCATCAAACTCAAAGTACTGCTTGCGTTATCAAAATCTCTAAGTTCTATTTTTCCTGCTCTTTATCCTTTGGGGCTTCTGTTAATAAGTAAATATCATGTGTGAAGTGTGAAGGGATTGAGTATCTTGTGGCATCTCTCTGTAGTCCTTTTTTTGATGAAATGTCTTTGTAGTCCTAGTTACTTTTGAATGGGATATAAGTTGGGTATCGTACATTATAATTTATTTGAAGTTGATTCTGATCGGTATCTGTTCTTGCAATAAAATAACTTGACCACTTTGCTTAACATTCCGCCTGTAATTGCAAGGTGGCGCCTAGGCATTTTGGGGCAGGCGATGTCCTTCTAAATAATTTTTAGTACATTGAAGGGGCTACTACAATTAAGTTTGGTACTTTGAAATAACTACCCAACAACAAATCTTAACTTACTAATGTTGCATAAAGACCTAAAAAGACTTATTAATGTCCTTGAATTATATATTGAATATGGATTATTGTGACTAATAGAAATTAATTGTTAATTAAGGACCTATAGATAAATAAATAAATAATAATTCAGGTGTCTTTAACTAAATATTATTTTAGACCACCTAGGCATTGCCTCGGTGTCGTCTAGGCACCACCTCGGCTAGGCCAAGGAACTAGTCTTAGGATCACCTTGGGGCCTTGCATTCATTCCATTCCGCAAGGATGTATTCAAAACACATGTTCATTGTGGTGGGTCATTGTTTTCTAATGTCATGTTTCCTATGTATAGTCAAGACTCTCTTTTGACCTAAGCGAATGTTGAGGGATTTCATTTCAATTTGTTTTCTCTATATCGTAGGAGTAATATCTTGAATGCCTTACTCATATTAGGTCCCATTCGGTTGACTCCTTCATTTGATATGGTATTTCATTTATCTGACTTTTAGTATAATCTGCCAATCATTATTTCTTCATCTGCAAATGCTATCAACCCTCATAGTTAGTTCTCTCTGCAATTTGAGCATGATTTTCACCTTCTTATCTAGTTGCTAATGAATCATCTACCTATGCACTGGCAGGTTATATTGTTTTCAGATATTCTAACTCCTTTGTCAGGAATGAATATTCCTTTTGACATTGTAAAAGGGAAGGGTCCAGTCATATTTAATCCCATCAAAGAAGCTGCTGATGTTGATAAAGTGAGAGAGTTTGTTCCGGAGGAGTGTATCCCTTATGTTGGTGAAGCACTGACAATCTTGAGGCAAGAGGTTCGATTTTGAACTCTGATACTATTTCATGTAATTAGCAATGTGAATTAGTTAGTTTTATTTCATTTGTTCTTCATTTTTTCAACCAATTATTTGCTGTTACAAGCATTTAGATACTATTAGTTTCAGTGGTAAAAATATTTATAGCAAGCGTGGAAGTAAATTAAGTAAAGATTGTAGCATTGACATTGATTGTTGAGCCATGCATTGTATCCCTTGGAGATCCATTTGTTCTTCCCTTCACATTAGTGACCTTACCATTTGTTTTAAAGTTGGTAGTGACAATCTTTTAAAAAAGAGTTGGTATTGGCCATTCATGTTATATGCTTAGAAATTGTTGACTTTGATCGTTGAGCCATGCATTGTTGCCCTTGAACATTCATTTGTTCCTCCCTTCTCATTTTTGTTCTTATCTTTTGCTTTAAAGTTGGTAGTGGCAATCTTCGCATAAGAAGTTGGTATGGCAATTTGTGTGATATGCTTAGAAATTGTCGTAGCATACTCTATGTGAGAGCGTATTAAAGGTTTCTCCCTTGTTACAAAAGAAAAAAAAATAATATTATTCTTTATTATGGTCTATGTGATAGGATATTGTGTTTTTTCATTGTTAAAGATTGTACAACCTGTGGAATGGGGTCCTCTACTTTGAATATTGAAGGCTTAATAATACACTTATGATACGGAACGGAATGCAAATTGCCCGAATTCCAAGTTCAAGAATCAAAAAAACATAAAGAAAACAAGAAAAAGAGATAGAACAAGTGCCACAAACAAGGATGTTTGATAAGCTCTATAGAAATGACTGCCGCAAGCAATGAATTGCTTGATAAGATCACGAACGTCACAACCCAACACAAGGATTGATAATTTCTCACACACATCGGTGCCAAATCTCTCACAGAGAAAACCTCAAAACTCAAATTTACCTTTATTCATTTGTAGAATGGCCTTAATATAGGCTACATCAAGACTTGAAAATTGAAACTAAATAAACAGTAAACTTCTTAAATTCTATAACCTTCCAATTCCTAAATAGAAACAAATAACTTAAAAAGAAACTTCTAAGTACCTACAGATATCCTAAAATAGAAATAAAAACACTAAAGAAAGTTCCTAATTTCTTCCTAAACTTATTTTGAAACAAACCAAATTCAAAACCTGCTAAATATCAAACTTCGTCAAAAAATAGGAATTTCTTTTTTCACGACTTCAAATCGGATTGCATCATCCCCCCCTCCTTTTCTTTATGATGATTCGTCCTCGAATCATAGCCACTATTCATCAAGGAAAAGCGACCTCAAATCTTTAATCTTCGAGTGTTTTCAATAGATCTACCAATCACTGAATGCACGCAAATATACACCAAGAAAGGAACGGTAGGCGGTAAGGATTCCTCAACACCAACACCAAGACACCAAGTAAGATCTTCATAATGTGATGTGTTGGGGACAAATCTTGTTTTTGTAAAATAAACTCTCTATTGTCATGGTTGATTTCGTTGTTGTGATTTTCATTAGATTCCAACTTCTTGTCATGCCCAACCTCCTCAACCACTTCTCAATCAACTGGTTCTTCAAGCTTATCAATCTCTAGTGCACTGATCCCCAAATCACCAAAAATTTCTATGGGCTCAAATTTGTTTTCTTTCTTCGGATATGGTGGCTTACTTTTCTTGACCAAATCGATAAGAAGGCTAATCTCTTGCCCATAGCGACTATCAAAAAAATTCTTGCTTTAAAGTAAATAATGTTTTCTTGAACGAAGCAATTTTCTTGACCAATCACTTTCATCCTCATAATCATATGAAGCATACACACGAACATCCCTATACATCTTTCTTGAACTCGAACAACGAATCTCTGATACCACTTGATGCGGCACGGAATGCAAATTGCCCGGACTCCAAGTTCAAGAATCAAAAAACAAAAAGAAAAAAGGAAAAAAAGAAAAAAAAGAAAAAGGGATAGAACGAGCGCAAGGATGTTTGATAAGCTCTAAAGAAAAGATCGCCACAAGCAATGAATTGCTGAAAAACTTGCTAAATATCAAACTTCATCAAAAAAATAGGAATTTCCTTCTTAATGACTTCAAATCGAATCGCATCAACTTCTCTAGGTTTACAATTTTTTTCTTTGAATAAAGTTTACTCATGCTCGGTTGTATATTATGCATATAACACATTATTTTGGTGGCTATATAATATGTATACCCTGTTCTCTGTCACAGATGTTGTTGCATCCTATAAAAAAAGTCACTTATATCATCACAATGATTTGGTGTTTGATTTATTTGAATTGCAGATCATGTATTTGTTACATTTTTGGTTCATATCTATGATGGGAGCCAAAAAGATACCCATGGCATGGGAACTTTATTTAGGAAATCTGATGGTTTGTACAGTTTTGTATTATTTGCTATATTTGGGTCGTAAATGCTCAATAACATAAAATGCCAATACAAAAGATATAGCACACTAGTACCCATGACATGGGTATATCTCTTGGCTCCGTTATATATGTATAGTTCTACTATGGTGGTTAAAAAAATTATTATGGATGGTGATAGAATTTATCGCCGTTAGATTAAGATCCAATGTTCATTTCGATAGATATATTAATGGCTATTAATTGTGTGCATTAACACCAAAAACTATATTATCAAAAGTAATAACACAACAACAACAACAACAACAACAACAACATAGCCTCAGTCCCAAATTATCAAAAGTAATAACACACACACACATATATATTTATATGGATATGTATATATATATATATATATATATATATATATATATATATATATATCTACCTATGTATTAAAAGCACGAATCTTAAGTTTTTCCTTCGTTACTTGAAAGTCCATTTTGCCCTTTGATTTGGTTTTGCCACACATCTTTCCTTGGATCAGTTTCTTGTTTTAGATATATTTCAATTTGTTTTTTTTATTATTAAAACATGAATTTCTCTCTCCTACAATGCATGTTCAATCATTTTATAGGATGTATGTGTTGTGCGTGAGTTGTTTTTATTTTTTAATTTTTGAAAAAAATAAAAAAAACCATATCGTTAGTTTGAATATATGCACAATACATAAATTGTTTTTGTTTTTTTTTAAAGAGAACAACATCATTAATTATATAATTGGTTAAAAAATTAAGATATCGCTTAAGATTTTGACTTTAGCCTTATTTTTATCAAGGTTTTGTTTGTCTCTATTAATTGATAACAATATGATAGAACACTGATATCGATTGATTGAATGCAGAGAAACAACAACGATCAGAACACAAGAGTAACCCAGAGAAGAGTCTTAAAACTCTCTCAACCCCAATCACTCAAAGAGTGCTCAATTACAATTCAATTTTCCAGATGTCCAATCTCACTAACTCACCCCTATTTATAGTGTTTTCTCCTAACTAACTCTAATGAGACTCTATATGGGATCCTATCATTACTTCCCCTTTAAACATCCACATTGTCCTTAAGGTGAGAAGAAAAAGAAATGGCAAAATAGTAGGAACATAGATCGAAGAATGTCAGGAAGCAAAGATGCCAAGAAAACAATGCAAGGCACAATAACTGCCAAATGACGTTTCATCAAACATCTGATGCGGCACTGCAAATGGCGTCAAAAGCATATAGAAACATGTCAGAGAGTGCATATTGGAGAGGTAACCATGCTTGGATCCAGATGAACCTCGTAATGGAAAAAGGTGAGAGAACATCCGCCACTAGCAACAACTCGAATTCAACAGTGAAAAAGGTGGGCACGAGAGTCGTATGAGCTTTAGAGGCCACCACCCATTTATCGTCCACTAAAAAGACACAATGAATGGCAACCAAAGCAACTTGTAAAGAATAGTGGAGGACTGTTGTGACCTGCGAAAGCCACTCAGGAGCACAAATCGACGTTGGGCTGATCCAATTGGCAAACAAGTGCACAATAAAGTCATATGGACCCTTGATCAAGAAGCCAAAATCCAAAGAAGCGTTCATGTGGTACATGTAGCCCTGAAAGTTCTCAAAGAAGATCAACTTCACCCTTTGTCCCATAATAGGAATGGTATTCAAGATTGGAACCAAACCATGCTTCCTATTTTCATTAAGTAGCAACATCTGATCAACATCCATTGTGACGTGCTCCACAAAAATTGCGACGCCCGCGAGCTCGACAACCACATTGAAACTCCGCCATTGAGTTGGATCTCCTTGATTGCCGCATCGGATCCACTCCTTCTTCCCGAAATGCACAAGTGAGCTTGTCGTGACTGTGAAAAAGATGTAAGCAAGATCAAATTTGCGAATGTCGAAGGCACTGAGCAACGGGTGTAGTGACAACGGCGGAGGCTAAGGCGAAGGCTTCATAGCCGCAGAGCAATTGCTCCAACATAGCGTGTGCGAACCAACCTCGTTCAATTGCACAAACACACAACATTGAAACAAACACCTAACTGGTGTGTTTAATAGAGATGGAGGTAGGAGATGTGTTGTAGTCAACGAATCAACGTTGGTTATTAGAAAGAAAATCAAATTTGGAGCTTTAATTCGCATCACTAACCCTCATATCTCTGATTTCACCTCGGATCTGAGGTTCGATGATTGTTTTGTCACCAGATCTGGAGTGAAAACAGTCGGAAACACCGCGTTCGCCACTAGATCTAGAACACTAAAGAACCTAGTCAACTTAAACGCTGCTGAATCTGGTGTTTTGGTGTCGCTTGACTCTTCGATTTGCTTCTCCTATTTGTCGGTCGACTCGATTCCGCGATGACGAAGGATGAGTTCGTCAAGCCTCTGATGCAAGCCTCTTAACGCAACTCTCACTTCAAATTTGAGCTCCTCAATCGACACTTTAATGGCTGAAATCCTCTTCACCCCCACCCCCCCTGTGACGGCCCCTCTCCTAATCTAGGGCACCGCCCTGCCTAATCCAGTAATTAAGCCCTAATCATATCCACGCATGACTTAATTACGTATTAGTCACCCTTTACAACCTAGACGCCTCTTTTCTCATGTTCAGGATAAGTAATACACTAGTCCTACCAGTTTATAAAATTAAATTAAAACTTTTTATTAAATTAATTAATTAGCGGAAGTCTTATTGATTATGCAGAAGCAATTAGTAACTTATGCGGAAGCCATTTATAAAATCCTAAGTGTGGAAAACCAAGAAATGACATCACATATATAAAGTCCTCAAAATGCAGTGAAATAGTAAAATAGTCTAAGTCAATTCGGGGAAACTAATGCTCAACCCAATATACAACCCCAAATAGTATCTAAAAGACATATATAACATATACAATCAAAATACCAAAAGAAGACCTACAATCGATGCAGTGACGCGCCGCGGGCTCAGGGATAATCGCCGATCTTCCCCTTGCCCTGGCTACTTGGTAGACTCGCTTTCACCCACCGTCATAAAAAGGACGGTGAGTACAAGAATAAAACAATAATCCCCGATGACAAGTTTAATTTGCATTTCCAAATATTCAAATGGTATTTAAAAGCATATAAATGGGAAAATTGGAAAATAAACCATATGCGAGTAAATACCAGAGTTAAACAAGTGATACTGACACTAGGCTAAGTAGTGGTGATTTAGGTCCCATCGGCGATGTGAAACATGTCACTCCGACTTAATAATCATATAGCACAAGGGACTCTAACCCAAGTGTTACCAGGGACTCTAACCCTGGTGTGTAGACCACCTCAGGGACTCTAACCCCGAGTGTCATACAGTGTCAAGTAACATGTGCCGACATCCCCAGGGACTCTAACCCCGTGAGTCGCGCACACCTCGATCGAGTACGGGACCTAAATGCAAAAACTACTTTTTAAATTTCAAGAAATACCAAGTATGGATTGTCAAGGCATAGGCACATCTACACGCCTAAACAAATAGGGAATACAAGTCCTCTTAAACATTTATAAGATATTCACTAGCCTAATAGCATGCTATTTATCATTCAATTCACATTTAAAACAACAAGAATAGACATAGCATGTGATAGAATCAATGAATCAAATGAAATGAATGGATATCATGCAAACTAGACTCATCAAATGAGCATAGACACAAAGAACACATGATATAAGAATACAAAGGCAAAATAGTCAAAAAGACTATGCAAGGACAACAATTAATAGAAATGAAATGCCAAGTAAAGTTGCCATTGGGTATACTCACAACAACAAAGTAAAGTCCTAGCTTTACTGGCCTCCCGATACTCCAAATCTTGTATTCGCTCTCCCGTACCCTTTTCCTACGTTCCTGAGTTTGGTGTCTCATTAGTTCAAATATAGTGGGTTTAAGCTCAATTTAGTGGTGTTTATTGTGTATTCTAATTGGTTCAATAGACTTTAAATCAATCTTCATAAATCAGCCCCTAAAGACTAAAGTTTCAATTTCAGCCCTACATTGTAATGCACTTTTAGGCATGAAATGGTCGAAATATCCAAATCCTACATCAGTACAATTATTGTTGGTCTCTCTCTTAGCTTTCCGAAAAGGTTTAGTTTACAAAATTATGATTTAAAATGAAAGAGATATCATGATTTTACTAAACATAGGTCTAATTGAGATTTAATCCGACCAGCGGACTTAGAAAATCTATTTCTCCAAAGCTATAGTTCCTAAAAATGTGATTTTTGGTCACAAGGCAGAAAATATACCTAAATACAACATACTAAAAGATCAGCTAATTTGGATAAGTAGTTAGGGAGTTATGCCCTTAACAAGTTTAGTTTAAAACTTTCCTTTTTAATTCCAGTACCTAATTGTAGAGCATGTTTGGACATAAAAACATTTGAATCAAAATACCTTCAGTTAAGCAAAGTTATTTCAGTTTAAATAAGCTTTCAAATGCCACTGGTTTGGATCAATTTGGATCTAAAATGGGCAGATTATGACCAAATTACCCAGGTTGATTCCTAATAACATGCAGAATTTTAGTTTTGGTGTTGCAACTTCAAAAATTCATATCTTTATGATTTCAAAACCAAATTAAGAACTTCCATGTAGCTGGATTATCAGCTTGAAATGAGGAATCTAAATATATAAATCAATTGCAAACACTCAATCATCTACCATATGAAATTAGCATAAAACCCGAACTTGTTCTAATTTCAACTAAAAGGATGTGTACCTAGTTGATGTAGCACCCTAGCTTGAGAATTTCTCACCAACTCCCATGGATTCCTTCAACACCTTGATGATTCACTCCTCTCCAAAGAATTCCTTCTTCTTCTCCAAAAAAAATGAATGAGTGATTTGGTTTGCATGTTGTTTGATCACTAATATTATATATTAAGGTGATGTTCCTTCTTAGCCCTTGATCTCTATGGATTTATGTATCCCGATGAACATCTAATGGTCCACCTCTTGCCATATATCCCACTAACTCCCACTATCTCAACCTCAAGTGACACCATTTCATTACTCACCTAGTTCCTATATGTGCCAATGTGTATCTCTAGACCAATCTTATGCTTTCCATTTAATTTACTCAACTATAGGCCTTTAATTTGATTTACATTAACAAACACAACCATAGGCTTATAAGTAATTCCTTATTTCATATTAGTATTAAATAAGACTTACCAAAATGCTAACTACCCGGTTCCCCGGCTCGCACGCTACTCGAGACGTGTCCCCGCTCTCCTCTCGACGCCTACAACTGTACAAACCGACTTAGTAAGCACAATACATAACACTAGGCATACATCAATACAAATATACAATATACCTCGGCCGCGTGCCTCGGTCGGTGCACGTATCACAATGTAGGTCCTACGTCAAGGTTCGGTGATCCCAATTAAGGAATTAAAACGGGGGTTAGAGATTTGGGCCGTGACAAATATTCCCAACAAAATGAAAATTTCGCCCTCGAAATTAAGTTTATGTTACGGTTCTACCTTACTCGAACAGGTACGGGAATCTATCTCGCATGTAGTCCTCCCGCTCCCAAGTGAGTTCCGTGTCATTGTGGAACTGCCACTTGATGAGTACCTTCGTGATGGACTTGCTCCTCAACTGCTGTACTTTCCGATCTAGGATCTGAATGGGCTGCTCCTCGTAAGAGATGTCCTCGCTCAGGTCGATCCGACTCAAGTCAACTGTCGGTCGCACGCCTGCCTTCTACTCGGCTAGTCGAAGCATCGAAATGTGGAACACTGGATGGACCCCTGACATCTGTGGAGGCAATTCAAGCTCGTATGCCACTTTCCCGACCCGTTTCTTAATCATGAAAGGCCCGATGTCCCTCGGTGCAAGCTTGCCTTTCACTCCAAATCTCTGAAGACCCTTCCGAGGGGAAACCTTTAAATAGACAAAGGCTCCATCGGAATACGCGAGATCACCGCGATACTTATCTGCATATCTCTTCTGTCTCTCCTGTGCTCCTCTGAGTCTCTGACGGATCAGTTTGACCTTTTCCGTGTGGTCAACAACAATTTCAGGCCCCACTATCTCCCGGTCATCTGGCTCAGCCCAACACGATGGCGAGCGACACGGTTTGCCATACAAAGCCTCAAATGGCGCCATCTCAATGCTAGCCTGATAACTGTTATTGTAAACGAACTCACACAACGGTAGGTACTCCGCCCAAGATCCGCCAAACTCCAACACGCATGCCCGCAACATGTCCTCGAGGACCTGAATCAATCTCTCGTCTGCCCGTCGGTCTGAGGGCGGAAAGTCGTACTGAACTGTAGGCGTGTAACGTACTGGCTCTTGCATACTCCGCCACATCCTGGACGTATACGTAGCATCTCGGTCGACGTGATCGTCAATGGTACCCCGTGCAGCTTGATAATCTCTCTCTCGAACAGTACGCTCAGCTGATCGAACGTGTAATGCGATGCCACTGGCAGGAAATGAGCAGACTTAGTCAGTTTGTCAACTATAACCCAGATTGAATCATGTCTCCTCGTGGTCCTCAGCAATCCTCTGACAAAATCCATAGAGATGTCTTCCCACTTCCATCGAGGAATGGGAAGCGGCTGTAGTAATCCCTCAGGTCTGCGATGCTCGGACTTCACTTGCTGACAGATACCACAATTCCTGATGAATCTAGACACGTCTGCCTTCATCCCAGGCCACCAGAAATGTCTCCTCATGTCGTGGTACATCTTAGTCCTGTCTGGATGTACGGTAAATCTGGAACGGTGCGACTCCTGAAGGATCTCATCTCTCAGCTCCGCTACCTCTGGTATCCACAACCTGCCCCGTTATCTCAGACACTTATCTGTCATCTCTGCCCAATCTGTACACTCTGCACTCTGCGCTAACTCGCTGAATCTTGAGTACAATCGGTCGGTCCTCTGACCCTCTGACACTCGTTATGTAGACACAGTCTGTAGTCTCATCTGTGCGCAAATCATCACCTGAGTATCGGTAGGAACCTCTGTCTGACATGCTGTCGCCGCTGCCTCGAGTAATCCATACTCATGCATCATGTGACATCCGACCACCTCGGATCTCTACTCGGTCTCCTCTACTCGCCGCATCTCTGCGACTACGTTCGCTTTTCCCGGGTGATACTCTAAGGAAAAGTCGTAGTCCTTCAAGAACTCCAACCATCTCGCGCTTTGTCTCATGTTCGGCTCTTTTTTCGTGTGGAGATATTTCAGACTCTTGTGATCAGTGAAGAGTGTGAATCTCTCTCCATACGAAGGTGTCTCCAAGTCTTTAGCGCAAATACAACCGCTGCCAACTCTAGATCGTGCGTGGGGTAGTTCTTCTCATGTATCTTTAACTGTCTCGATGCGTATGCCACGACACCGCTGCCCTGCATCAACACACAACCTAGACCCGTATGAGAAGCATCTGTGTACACTAGAAATCCCTGTCCAGCCTCTGGCAGTACTAACACTGGCACGGTAGTTAATGACCTCTTCCACTGAGTAAACGCAGCCTCGCACTTCTCAGTCCACTCATAAGCAACATCCTTCTGTGTCAGCCTCGTCATCGGTGAAGCGATCTTCGAGAAATCCTTCACAAATCTACGGTAATATCTTGCTAACCCCAAAAAGCTCCTGATCTCCGGTACTGATGTCGGTGCCGGCCAATCCGTGATCGTCTGAATCTTGGCCGAATCTACTGCAATCCCTGCTGCTCCAACGTGCCCCAAGAACTTGACCTCTACAAGCCAGAATTCACACTTGCTGAGCTTAGCGAAAAGTCGGTGTTCCCTCAATGTCTGCAACGTCTCTCTGAGGTGCTGCTCGTGATCCTCACGTGTCCTCGAGTATATCAAGATGTCGTCGATGAAGACTATCACGAAGCGGTCGAGATATGGTCTAAGTACTCGGTGCATCAAATCCATGAATACGTTGGGGGCGTTGGTAAGCCCGAATGGCATGACCGTGAACTGGTAGTGTCCGTATCTGGTGCTGAATGCTGTCTTGGACCTATCCTCATCCCTGATCCTAAGCTGATGATACCTTGATCTCAGGTCTATCTTGGAGAAAAATTGTGCTCCTCTCAGCTGATCAAATAAATCGTCTATTCGCGGAAGTGGGTACTTGTTTCTGACTGTCACTCTGTTCATCTGCCTGTAGTCTATGCATAGTCTCAGACTGCCATCCTTCTTCACAAACAGAACTGACGCTCCCTACGTGTGACGGCCCCAAATTCCGAGGCAAACCGGGCACCGCCACGTCGCCAGACACGTCACCAAGCATGCCACGTCACCGCACACTTAATTTTGACTGCCTGCGACATACACCTTTATACGTACCTTATTCGCCTTAACTTAGTATTTATGAAAAATTTTATGGATATTCACGTTAAATTGACTAAGTTAAGTTGTTCAAGATTTATCAAATTATTATAAATTAACATTTAAGCGGAAGTCTTCGAAGCATGCAAACACGGTAGAAATAAAAATTTGCATGGTATGATTAACCCTATAGTGTGGAAACCCGGCAATAGATATCATGTATATCGAGAGTAACAAAGGTACTAAAGATAAGCATATACATGTATCAGGTATACAAGTCCTTCCCAAAAATTCATAAAACAGTAAATAGATACGTACAACGCCTACGCAAATGACGGACTCTCCTATCTCAGTCGTAGATGCACGAGAGCCCCTTGCCTCGGCTCGTCGCAAGATCTGCGATTTGTCACCAAAACAATGACAAATCCCAGGTGAGTAAATCCCAGAGAACTTTAGCTAATATTCACGAATTCCAATGAAACGACTACAATTCATGCAATTTAAATAAAGGACAACAATAAGGAAATTCGCATGAAAATAAGTCGTTGAGAAGTCAAATTTGGACACGAGTGTAGCGTGACAGAGAACCCTGGTCGACATCCGGGAATCTTCGTAGCTAAACCGAGAGGAACCATTGACGACAACCTCGCCAAACATCTCACGGCCGAATGAGAGGAACCATTGAACGGTAGACCCGTCCAAAACATCTCTCGAGAGGAACCATTGACGTAGACTTATGACTTCGTCAAAACATCTCTCAACCTGCGGGTTTCGCGAGAATAGTCACCGCGTAGCCCTATCATGGCCAATTACTCGAACAGTGCGGGGTAGCTAGCCCCGGGGTGTGAGTCCGTGCCACCCGTCGACAAACACACATACACACGTGGGAGTGGATGAACAATAATTGAACAACAATAAATAGCGCAATGGAATAATTGAGATGCGAAATAAAGTAAATGCCATAAAAGAATTTTAACTAATTTTCTCGTGGGATTACTTACCTCAAACGCTTTCGAAACGTCCCGCACTCGCCTCGAGATACATACCCGACACCCGACTATGGTAGCCTAAGTCCCTGGTGTCCATTTATATCATTTAGGCCTAATTTACATAAATTATTCAAATCACAACAAAATTTGGTGAAATAAACCTCACCATAGCCTTCAAAACCATTTGAATCCATCGCGTCGTTCACCGCGCCGAAGTCGAAGTCGCGCCACCGCTGCCACTCGCCGGCGCTGCCTGTCCCTCGTCGGCGCCGCCGGAGCCACGCCGTCCGCTGCAGCTTCCGCGTAGCCGCCGCCGCTGCCTGATCATCCACTCCACAGCGCTGCCGTCTCCGCCCCCGCGTCACTGCCACGCCGCCGTCGTCGCGCTGCGGCCGGTCGCCGTTCTCCTCGCCTGGGCGTTCGCGTCGCCGCGAGCCGCTGTCCGCGGCCGGCTGCTGCTGGAGCTCGCGCCTCGCCTGGCGACGCGAACGGCCAAAGCGAGGAGAACGGCGACCGCCGCAGCTGCGACGACGCGGCGTGGCGGTGCGACGCGGGGCGAGACGGCAGGCGGCGTGAGTGGATGATCAGCAATGGCGCGGCGCTACGCGGAAGTCGCAATGAACGCGTGGCTCCGGCAGCGCCGACGAGGGACAAAGCGCTTCAGCGGCGAGTGGCGCGGTGGCGCGATTTCGACTTCGGCGCGGTGAACGACGCGATGGATTCAAATGGTTTTGAAGGCTATGGTGAGGTTTATTTCACCAAATTTTGTTGTGATTTGAATAATTTATGTAAATTAGGCCTAAATGATATAAATGGACACCAGGGATTTAGGCTACCATAGTCTAGTGTCTGTATGTATCTCGAGGCGAGTGCGGACGTTTCGAAAGCGTTTGAGGTAAGTAATCCCACGAGAAAATTAGTTAAAATTCTTTTATGGCATTTACTTTATTTCGCATCTCAATTATTCCATTGCGCTATTTATTGTTGTTCAATTATTGTTCATCCACTCCCACGTGTGTATGTGTGTTTGTCGGCGGTGGACGGACTCACACCCCGGGCTAGCTACCCCGCTACTGTTCGAGTAATTGGCCATGATAGGGCTACGCGACTATTCTCGCGAAACCCGTAGGTTGAGAGATGTTTTGACGAAGTCATAAGTCTACGTCAATGGTTCCTCTCGAGAGATGTTTTGGACGGGGTCTACCGTTCAATGGTTCCTCATTCGACCGTGAGATGTTTGGCGAGGTTGTCGTCAATGGTTCCTCTCGGTTTAGCTACGAAGATTCCCGGATGTCGACCAGGGTTCTCTGTCACGCTACACTCGTGTCCGAATTTGACTTCTCAACGACTTATTTTCATGCGAATTTCCTTATTGTTGTCCTTTATTTAAATTGCATGAATTGTAGCCGTTTCATTGGAATTCGTGAATATTAGCTAAAGTTCTATGGGATTTACTCACCTGGGATTTGTCATTGTTTTGGTGACAAATCGCAGATCTTGCGACGAGCCGAGGCAAGGGCGTCTCAGGCATCTACGACTGAGATAGGAGAGTCCGTCATTTGCGTAGGCGTTGTACGTATCTATTTACTGTTTTATGAATTTTTGGGAAGGACTTGTATACCTGATACATGTATATGCTTATCTTTAGTACCTTTGTCACTCTCGATATACATGATATCTATTGCCGGGTTTCCACACTATAGGGTTAATTATACCAATGCAAACTTTTATTTCATACGGCGTTTGCATGTTTTTAAAAGACTTCCGCTTGATATTTAACAATTTAATAGATTGTGAATAACTTAACTTAGTCAATTTGATAAGAATATCCATAAAATTTTTCATAAATACTAAGTTAAGGCGAATAGGTATGTATAAAGGTATGGGTCGCAGGCAGACAAAATTAAGTGTGCGGTGACGTGACATGCTTGGTGATGTGTCTGGCGACGTGGCGTGCCCGTCAGCTCGCCTCGTTTGCGTGTTTCTCTCCGGCTGTTGTTGCTAGCGCCGCTGCGTCGCTGCCGGCGTCGTGCTCCCGCCGCACTCTCGCTCTGCTCTCGCTCGCGCATGTGAGTCGCGCGTCGCCGGCTTTGCTCCACTGCTGGCGCCTCTCTCGCGCCACGCTGGATCTCTCTCCACCGCTCCATTGCTCCTCCAATGCGCCGCTCGTTCGCCGTCCTCCGATGGTGGCTCCGCCGCTCGCACCGCCGATCTCCACCACCTTCTCCCCCTCTCTCCTGGCGATCTCTCACTCTCTCCTCCTCTTTCTCTCTCTTCTTTTCTTTCTCTCTCTCTAACCGATTTAAACAAAAACATTGGAGAAAAAGACAAAATAGCATGATGAGGGATGGGTTGATTTGATGTGTGATGTGATGTGTGACGTGATGTGTGATATGATGTGATAACTCAACCCCATACTACCCCGTAAACTCGCGTTACGCGCACTCCGCGACGTCGCATACTCTCGTCACTACACGCGTACAACGCGACCAAACGTAACTCTCAATTAACGCAGCGCGAACTATTAAAAATAGTAAAATAATTAAATATTCGCCACACAAAAATAACATATTTCCTGATTAGGCGTGTCATAGACTTTTCCCACGACGTCCGCGTGGGTCTGAGCTTATGATATTAATTTGTAATTAGCCGGTTAATCGGGATTAATTAAAGCGGGCCGTTACACCACGGTGACATCGAAGGTGTGATGAATCCCTTCTCCCCCAAATCCTTAAGCTGAGTCCTCAACTCCTCTAACTCCCTCGTAGCCATGCGGTACGTCGGTATCGCGATCGGTCTGGTACCCGGTACTAGGTCAATGATGAAGTCTACCTCTCATGGTGGCGGTAATCCAAGTAAATCCTCTGGGAAAACATCTGGGAAGTCTCGAACAACCGGTATCTCCTCTAGTCTGGGTCCCTGACTCTCTGCTACAGCGTACAACGCTACCAGAGTCTCCATCTCTCCACTGGATGCAAGCCGACCGCTCGTGGTGTTGAGTCTCGGTGTACTACCTCGGTGAACGAACATCGGACGTCCCGGAATCTCAAATATGAAAGACTTACTGAAGCAGTCGATGTGTGCGTGGTAGACTGACAACCAATCCATCCCTAGCAGCGCGTCGAACTCTAACATCTCGAGGACTCTAAAATCTGCCGGTAACTCTACCCCGCCTATCTCTACCGGGCATCCCGAACTAGACTATTAGGGTAAACCGTATCCCCGACTGCGGCGCTCAACATCAGGTGTACGCTAAGCCTAACAGGTGTCAATCCTAATATGCCTAACATGCGACCAACAATAAAAGAAACAGTGGATCCAGAGTCAAACAATGCATATAAGTCTCTACCATAAACGGAAACCGTACCCTTGATGAGGCTACGTGTCGCTCCAGCATCTGGCTGTGCGACCATGTGAACTCTCTCGCTGCCCTGTTTTGGGGGATGTGCTGCCGGCTATGTGCACTCCTTAGACATGTGTCCTACCTGACCACATCTCCAGCAAGTGATCTGACGACGCTGCCCTGCCTATTGCGCCTATCCCTGTAATTGTCGTTGACCCTGTCGTGGTCCATCCTTGCCTCTACCTCTGTCTCGGCCACCCTGCAGCTGCTGCTGTCGCGGTGCCGGTGGAACTGACAATGCCTGTCTGGTGGAAGGTGGTAAGGGAGCTCTGCTATATGTCTGTGTGGGTGCAGGGTGAGGTGCGTAGGGCACTGCTAAAATAGGGGCAACAGGTGCCCCACCCCTCTGTGGACCCCTATCCCCTCTCCTTTGTCCCTTACCCCTTCGCCTCCTGTCGTAGTCTGAACCCTGATCGTAACCCTCTGCTGCTCTCTCCTCCTCTCTGCCCAACTCATAAGTCTCTTGGGCGAGTGCTCTCTCATAGATCTCCTGCAGAGTGCGGACCCCGGTGCCAACGACGTGTCTAGCTATATTTGGCCTTAGTCCATCTCCAAAGTAGGTGTCATCTGCGTCATCCTTCACCAAGTCTCCCGCGAACTGCCTCATGTAACCATATCGGTCGCGGTACATCATCACTGTCTCCCCCTCGACCTGTCTCGAGCTCATAAACTTCTTCTTCAACCTCTGCAACATCGAAGCCGAAAAAATACTGCTTATAGAACTCCACTTTGAAGTCTGCCCATGATGTGAAACTGCCTCGACTCGCCACTGTAGTGCGCCACCAAACATCAGCACCCTTATCCAGGGTATAGAATGAAAGAACTGGCTGGAGTTTGTCCTCAATACCCAGTAGTAGATGTAGCTTCTCCTGCGATAGGATCTACTTCTCAATCTTGTCGTGGTCTCTCTCTCGAAAAATACGCCGGCCTGAGTCTAATGAACTCCTTCACTAGCTTGGCGTCCCTCGACAAGCCAGTGATCTCAGATATAGCGGGTGTGGGCGTGTCTACTACTGCTTCTATTGTCGGTACTGTGACGACCGGTAGTGCTAGTGGACGCGGTGCCGCTGGCTCTGCGGGTGGTACTGGTGCTCGTGCCTCTGCGGTAATAGTAGTGGCTGGTGCAGTAGGAGTCTCTGTGGTCGGGGGTGCTGTAGTAGTAGTTGTGGTGACGGGGGCGGTCGAAACTAGTGCAATCATCTGTGCCGACATGTAGGCGATGAACTCGGCGATCTGTCTCTCCTGAGCGGTCATCCAGTCAGACAACCTCTGAAAATCGTCAACTGATACGGTGGAAGGTTGACTGCCGCTAGCTCCAGTGTCTCCGGCATCGCGCGAATCCGCCATCGGTGTCTGCATGTTGACAATTGTACGCGAATCAGCTACTTTTGTATCTTGTATTCCTATACATATAGCAATTAACATGTATATAAAGAAAACACCCTGGCTCACCTTCACTCAATTCCCAACAAAATAGTTTCTAGGCAAGGATCATTCGGTTTCCACTTCTAAGGTTTGTCTTTTTTTTTTTTCTTTTTTTTTTTATCCCTAAGGTTCTAATACCTAAGCTCTAATACCAACTGTGACGGCCCCTCTCCTAATTTAGGGCACCGCCCGGCCTAATCCAGTAATTAAGCCCTAATCATATCCACGCAGGACTTAACTACGTATTAGTCAGCCTTAGACGCCTCTTTTCTCATGTTCAGGATAAGTAATACACTAGTCCTACCAGTTTATAAAACTAAATTAAAACTTTTTATTAAATTAATTAATTAGCGGAAGTCTTATCGATTATGCAGAAGCAATCAGTAACTTATGCGGAAGCCATTTATAAAATCCTAAGTGTGGAAAACCAAGAAATGACATCACATATATAAAGTCCTCAAAATGCAGTGAAATAGTAAAATAGTCTAAGTCAAGTCGGGGAAACTAACGCTCAACCCAATATACAACCCCAAATAGTATCTGAAAGACATATATATAACATATACAATCAATATACCAAAAAAGACCTACAATCGATGCAGTGACGCGCCGCGGGCTCAGGGATAATCGCCGATCTTCTCCTTGCCCGGCCTGCTGGTAGACGACTCTGCACCCATCGTCATAAAAAGGACGGTGAGTACAAGAATAAAACAGTAATCCCCGATGACAAGTTTAATTTGCATTTCCAAATATTCAAATGGTATTTAAAAGCATATAAATGGGAAAACTGGAAAATAAACCATATGTGAGTAAATACCAGAGTTAAACAAGTGACACTGACACTAGGCTAAGTAGTGGTGATTTAGGTCCAGTCAGCAGTGAAACATGTCACTTCGACTCAATAATCATATAGCACAAGGGACTCTAACCCAAGTGTTACCAGGGACTCTAACCCCGGTGTGTAGACCACCTCAGGGACTCTAACCCCGAGTGTCATACAGTGTCAAGTAACATGTGCCGACATCCCCAGGGACTCTAACCCCGTGAGTCGCGCACACCTCAATCGAGTACGGGACCTAAATGCAAAAAACTACTTTTTAAATTTCAAGAAATAGACACATCTACGCACCTAAACAAATAAGGAATACAAGTCCTCTTAAACATTTATAAGATATTCACTAGCTTAATAGCATGCTATTTATCATTCAATTCACATTTAAAACAACAAGAATAAACATAGTATGGGATAGAATCAATGAATCAGATCAAATGAATGGATATCATGCAAACTAGACTCATCAAGTGAGCATAGACACAAATAACACATGATATAAGAATACAAAGGCAAAATAGTCAAAAGGACTATGCAACAACAACAACAACAACAACAACAACAACAACAACAACAACATAGCCTCAACATAGCCTCAGTCCCAAATTAACTAGGGTCGGCTACATGGATCAAACTTTTCCATTGTGCTCGATTAAGTGCAATTGATGGTGAGCTTTCCTTAATAGTGTCTATGTATCTAGCATGCACTTTTTTGTAGTTCCTCCAAATGTCTTTATACTCATTACTACTCCATCATACATATCCTTAATAGTGTCTATGTATCTAGCATGCACTTTTTTATTTTCTAGAACCCACTAAAGAACATCTCAAGGGACCATATCATATGCTTTTTCTAAATCTACGAATACCATATGAAGATTTTTTTTCTTTTCTCTATATTTTTCTAACAATCGTCTTACAAGGAAAATCGCCTCCATAGTTGACCTCCCAGACATGAAACCAAATTGGTTATCTGATATTGTTGTTTCTCTCCTTAGCCTATTGTCAATTATCCTCTCCCAAAGTTTCATAGTGCGACTCATAAGTTTAATTCCCCGATAGTTTGAGCAACTTTGAATGCCTCCTTTGTTTTTGAAGATTGGCACAAGCGTGCTTCTTCTCCAATCTATTGGCATCCGTTTTGATTTTAAAATTTTATTGAAAAGTTTTGTTAACCAAGTCAATCCAATTTCTCCTTAGCATTTCCAAACCTCTATGGGTATTTCATCTGGGCCACATGCTTTCCCTATTTTCATTCTTTTCAATGCCTCTTTAACTTCTACAATTCTAATATTGCGTGTATAGTTTACATTTCTTTCTTGGTGTGGTTTTCATCTATTATAGTATCAACTTGACCATCATTAAATAAACTATCGAAGTAACTTCTCCATCTCTTCTTAATATCCTCCTCGCGTGTTAAAACATTTTGATTTTCGTCCTTAATACATCTTACATGACTTGCAACAATTAATAGAAATGAAATGCCAAGTAAAGTTGCCATTGGGTATACTCACAACAACAAAGTAAAGTCCTAGCTTAAATGGCCTCCCGATACTCCAAATCTTGTATTCGCTCTCCCGTACCCTTTTCCTAGGTTCCTGAGTTTGGTGTCTCATTAGTTCAAATATAGTGGGTTTAAGCTCAATTTAGTGGTGTTTATTGTGTATTCAAATTGGTTCAATAGCCTTTAAATCAATCTTCCTAAATCAGCCCTTAAAGACTAAATTAAGTTTCAATTTCAGTCCTACATTGTAATGCACTTTTAGGCATGAAATGGTCGAAATATCCAAATCCTACATCAGTACAATTATTGTTGGTCTCTCTCTTAGCTTTCCGGAAAGGTTTAGTTTACAAAAGTATGATTTAAAATGAAAGAAATATCATGATTTTACTAAACATAGGTCTAATTGAGATTTAATCCGACCAGCGGAATAGAAAATCTATTTCTCCAAATCTATAGTTCATAAAAATGTGATTTTTGGTCACAAGGCAGAAAATATACCTAAATACAACATACTAAAAGATCAGCTCATTTGAATTTGTAGTTAGGGAGTTATGCCCTTAACAAGTTTAGTTTCAAAACTTTCCTTTTTAATTCTAGTACCTATTTGTAGAGCATGTTTGTACATCAAAACATTTGAATCAAAATACCTTCAGTTAAGCAAAGTTATTTCACTTTAAATAAGCTTTCAAATGCCACTGGTTTGGATCAATTTGGATCTAAAATGGGCAGATTATGACCAAATTACCCAGGTTGATTCCTAATACAACATGCAGAATTCTAGTTTTGGTGTTGCAACTTCAAAAATTCATATCTTTATTATTTCAAAACCAAATTAAGAACTTCAATATAGCTGGATTATCAGCTTGAAATGAGGAATCTAAATATATAAATCAATTGCAAACACTCAATCATCTACCATATGAAATTAGCATAAAACCAGAACTTGTTCTAATTTCAACTAAAAGGATGTGTACCTAGTTGATGTAGCACCCTAGCTTGAGAATTTCTCACCAACTCCCATGGATTCCTTCAACACCTTGATGATTCACTCCTCTCCAACAATTCCTTTTTCTTCTCCAGCAAAAATGAATGAGTGATTTGGTTTGCATGTTGTTTGATCACTAATATTATATATTAAGGTGATGTTCCTTCTTAGCCCTTGATCTCTATGGATTTATGTATCCCGATGAACATCTAATGGTCCACCTCTCGCCATATATCCCACTAACTACCACTATCTCAACCTCAAGTGACACCATTTCATTACTCACCTAGTTCCTAGATGTGCCAATGTGTATCTCTAGACCAATCCTATGCTTTCCATTTAATTTACTCATCTATAGGCCTTTAATTTGATTTACATTAACAAACACAACCATAGAATTATAAGTAATTCCTTATTTCATATTAGTATTAAATAAGACTTACCAAAATGCTAACTACCCGGTTCCCACGCTCGCACGCTACTCGAGGCGTGTCCCCGCTCTCGTCTCGACGCCTACAACTGTACAAACCGACTTAGTAAGTCTACACAATACATAACACTAGGCATACATCAATACAAAAATACAATATACCTCGGCCACGTGCCTCGGTCGGTGCACGTATCACAGTGTAGGTCCCACGTCAAGGGTCGGTGATCTTAATTAAGGAATTAAAACGGGGGTTAGAGATTTGGGCCGTGACACCCCCCCTTTCGATTTGATCCATTCGAGCTTTCATCCTATACAATCGAGCTTCCATCTTTGAAGTATGCTCTGAGAAGAGTCTTAAAACAACAGCAATCACAACACAAAAGTAACCCAGAGAAGAGTCTTAAAACTCTCTCAACCCCAATCACTTAAAGAGTGCCCAATTACAATTCAATTTTCTGATATCCAATTTCACTAACTCACCCATATTTATAGTGTTTTCTCCTAACTAACTCTAAATGAGACTCTATATGGGATCCTATCATAATACTATACCTCTAAACCTTATGCAATAATACTTAATTTTTATTTAAATTCACTATTTATCTATATATACTCTATTGCAGGTTCAATACAAATAAAAGAAAATCTTTTGATATTGCCAAAAAAAAAAACATATTTTATAACAATAAATCGTGGCTCGAAACTGTCACTTAAATTTACCAATCCTACCCTTAATTAAGGGCATATTCAATATTTTAACCGTCACTTGAATTTACTATTTTACCCTTGATCAAGTATTTCAACCATCACTTAAATTTACTATTCTATCATTAATTAAGGGCTTTCCCGCTATTAAATTCAAATTGTTATAATTAATTGTCAAAAAAGTCTGAATTAAAATGAAGTAGCATATATACTTTTTGGAATATAAAAATAGATTATTAAATTAATTAAATTCACGCGAGTGTAACAAAGTCTTTTATTCTAGTTTTTCTTGAGATAACAATTCTGAATTTCATTTTACATATGTCTAGCATTCTCATGTTAGGATATTGATTTAATGGAATCAAACTTGGAACAAGCCATTCCAAAGTCTTTTATTCTGGTTTTTCTTGTTGTTTTGAGTAAGAAAATAGGGATTCTCAATCTGACAAATATTTTGAAGAATACTCTTGTGACAAGTTTTTCGAGGAATATCCTTGTGACACATTAGAAGAGGTCTATTAGAAAGTAATATACAAGTGTATGGTTAGCCATTATTATTTAAACTCTCGAGTCTTGATATACTTTCTTTTTGAGGAATTGTTGAACTTTCAGTCATTATCATTTTTAATTTACTTTTCATATTAAGGTGCTGAGATTTTTTTAGTAATGCTCAAGTCTCATTCATTTCTTACTCTCCTTACATGTCTTTAAATTTGTGCTAGGTATTTGATTCTCTATACATTTATTCATATTTTTACTTGATCAGGTTAAAAATGAAGCAGCTGTTCTTGGTTTTGTTGGTGCTCCGTTCACCCTAGCATCCTATGTTGTTGAAGGTGGTTCTTCGAAACACTTCTCAAAAATAAAAAGACTAGCATTTTCTAAACCAAAGGTATGTCATTCACTCATTTCGATCCCATTGTACGCATTCTCAATATGATGAACTGCCAGGTTTGATGTTCTGAGAGCATACTAGTGGTGGATGTTTATGGATGCAAAGGAAAAAAGCGGGGAGATTCAATGCATTTGAAAGGTGAATAGACAATAACTTGCCAATAAAGGTGCTAGAAGATTTATCGAGAGATCTAAGGAAAAGCCTAACAAAGACTTATTGATTAAGGAGATTAGAGTTTATCAACTCAGATCAAATGGGAAATTTTAGAAAGGAGCATTTGTGAAGCCATGAGGAGTCGTGGATACGAGGAAAGACTTTTTATGAAACGACCCATACCTGAACTAGGGTCGGGTCGCCCGACCCAAACAGTTATTCGAACCCGATACCTGAACCAGGCCCAAATAACAGTTTGGCACGCCTAATTCAACCTGCGGAATAACATACTAACCATATGAAATAATAAATACGGAAGTAAAAATCGAAACTAAAATTTCATAATCCATATAATCCAATTGATAAGTGTTCAAAAGTCTAAGTAGGATTAATCGTCCCAAAAGCTTCCAATACTACCATAAAGATTTTAAATAGTCCAAAGTAGATAAGGAGGGTTCCCAATTACCCAAATAACCTACTTTAAGTTACAACCCAAATTATTGTTCTCAAAAGCAAATAAATAGATAATAGGAGCATGCAATTTCTTACAAAGCAAGGAAAGACTTTGCGGGTGTCTTTCCTTTGTCACGAGCTAATGCGGATGTGGATGCACCCGGAGAGTAAGTGGGGTGAGCTAAAATGGACAACGGAGCTCAATAAAAGAAAACCTCGCTCAAACATTAAATACGCAAGTACTAGCTACTAATTATGCAAAATCTAACATGAAATTGAAACCAAATTTCAAACATTAAGTAGAAATCATGTAAACATTATTCAAATTCAAATTTAAGCATGTAGATAAGATCTTAAACATGTAGAAACATGGAAGCATGGTTCATCTTCATGAACAAGTAAAGAGTCATTCATTCATAACTTTAAAAGCAAGTTCCAAGATTCATTTAAAGCATAACGGAATTCAAATCATTCATGCAAGGGGTCCACAAGAGACATAACATAAAACATAATAATAATTATAAATCGTTGGTTCATTCAATGCATGCTAGGTATTGGTAGGAATCCGATGACCGAATCCCTCACGTTTGATTTAATGCAAACCATTATTGGACGTAGTGGTCGTTGCGTCCTCCAACTAGTAGCATCACAACAAAGTGAGTTCATCCGAAGCTACCACCGATACACGTCCCGCTATCACCAAGTTACACGAGTAGGAACTCCAACTCATACACTCAAGTGACACTATGCATTCAATTAGACAAGTAAAACCCTCGGTGACGAACTCTACAAAACATCCTGGGGCATTAACTATTAAGGCCCTTGGTGGCACTACAAACATCCTGAGGCATTTATATATGATAACTTGCTAATTAGGTCCTCGGTGGGGACTCCACAAACATCCTAGGGCAATGAATAACATAAATAGGGAAATAAATGCATTCACATACCATAAATTTCGGAGATTCAAACCAATACCCCGATGCAACCCTTAACCCAAGTCTTTCATTCAAATCATGATACTTAATTATCTAATATCAAGCCATATTTAACGCGTGTGCGAAGCTCCCCATTTACCTCGACTCGCCGCAACGCCTATAACAACTCCTGGTACGCCTGGAGCCTGACGTGAACTTTCGCGCGACACTATACAACCATAACACATCGCATAAATAAATGCTTTGATTTAAAGTTAAGTAATCTTCCATGTATTTGTCTTTGGGATCCACTAGTGTAGGTCCCGCAGGTCCCCCGCCCCCCGATGCGAGGGTCGAGGGGTGGGACCCGGTCGTCTCCTTCGGGGATGCGGTAGTGCGCCCCGTTTAATGACAAGTACTTGTTTTCTATATATATATTATTTGTATTTATATTAGTTTTATTTTATTTTTATTTTATATTTATTTTTTTATAGATTTTAAGGTCCAGGGGCCAAAATGGCCCCTCGTTGACCGGTCAAGGGGTCAGTTCGGCCCCCGCAAGACGGGCCAGGGGCCAGCAGGCCCTTGGCGGGCATATTTGCTAGGGAGGGAGTTCCCTCCCTGGCCGCCAGCGGGAATGGGTGCCTGCCTAGTGTGCCCCTGCCAGTCCTCGGCTGGGACAGCCATGGGGGTGATGGCCATGGTGGTGGGGGTGGTCATGATACCACCCCCTCCCCACCTGTTTCACCGTTCTGGTGGGGGGCAACCTGGTGGCGCCCCCACCCTACCAGTGGCGGCGACAGGGAAGTCGCCAGCGGCGGCCGCCGGTCGTCGCTCACCTTGTCGACTCCACATATCACTAATAAAGTGATTTACCACTACTTTTGTCAATTTCAAGTGTATTATTCATTCAAAACAAGATAAAGATGGTGGAGGAGATTTATGTACCTTCGATTTGGGGTTCTCCTTGAGTAAGCAATCCAAACAGCTCCAATGACCATTTTCTCAAATGTGTTGATTTTTGAACAAAACGGGCAAGGTTTACAGTTTTGATTTTTATATTAGGGCTTAATTTAGTGTAGGGTTTGGGAGATTGCTAAATTGCCCCTAGGGCGAGTTTATTGGGTTTTGGGTCGTCACATTTCATATAGTGGTTTCTGCACCAAGCATCCTCCAGTGGGTTCGTTTGTTAATTCTAGTTGTTAGACCCCATTGTCCCAACTATTGATGTCTAAGCCACAAATGCCCTTGAGAGTCTACTTGACCTTAGGATACAAAGAATTCCTTTCAAACGGAAATCTATGAAGCTCTTTTAATACGAAAGTTACATTTCAAGTTCGATAGCTCCTTGTTGAAAACACCTTTGAAAAGTGCTCTATCTCATTAGATGTTGTGCTTTAGGGGTCTTACCAAAAGAAACTACTAAGTTTTTCTATCAGTCACCTTAACGACTTTTACATGTGATTCAAAAAAGATCTAATAACTAATAAGTAGGTGACACTTCCAACACTGCTTGAATCAGACTCAATCTTCCCCTATTGAAAAAGGAGACTCTCCTCCATGAATAAATATTTTAGAGAATTCAATCTTTATGGTTCAAGAACCTATCGTTCGTCCTGTTATTGCCACCCAATCCACAATCACGCCGTCTTGGACATTTATTTTGCAAAGTTGTCTTTTTGCCATAATTGTTGGTAATCTTGTAGGACTTTTCATATAATCTCAAAATTGTAGTGACTTCCTATCATAGATGAGTTGCCCTCCAAAAGGAATAAGGTATTTTTACAAACTTTAAGTTTGGATGCATCATGTAGTGTTTCTTCCACGATATTCCATGAATTTCTTAAATTTATTTTTTAAACTGAATTCAAAATTACATTCCATCGGAATCTTACAAAAATTCTAACCGAAGTAAAGGGAAAACTTCATAATTTTAAATTTCAATGCTAACTTTTGGTGAAGAAGATTAAACTATCATAAGGTTTTATCAAAGATACAACCACATATTAGAAGCACATTACATATTGCACGACTGGAAAATATTGTCAAGTATGAAGAATGAATTCTAACTTATTGCCAAAAAAAAGAAATAAATAAATATCTAAAACTTCCAAACCATTAATTTCAACTTATAAATTCTTATACCAGACATAAAAATAGGAAATGTAAAAAAGAAAAAAAAAGGAACAATATGCTTCCTAAATGTGTCTTGACAAAATTTGACTGTTGCACCGAGTTAGTCTTCCTCAAAAAAAATTAAAGAATTTATTTATACTTCTTTTTTGTGTAGAAATACAAAAGTTCCTTACATCGAGTTAGTCTTTCTCGAATTACATCCACATTTTATGGAACATAAGTTGTAGGAAAAATCAAAATTTCAACCTTTGTTCTCACCAACAAATCCTTTCACCAACTGTTTTGCTTTGGCTTTGTCTGTCAAGCTAGGATGTACGCTACTGTTGTGAAGAGGAAAGGGGCAGTGTATACCTTTGCTTTAAACCCCTCTCTTCTTAGATCTTCCCATGTGGCAGGTCTTTGATGCATATAGAAACTTAAGCTGCACCTATACAACCTTGTTATATGAAGGTGGTCATGTGATTCAGCAAAGTATAGGCAATGACATCAAAGTGAAACTTCTTTCTATTTGTTCACAACATTTCTGTTGGTGACCTGAACATGTTGCAGTATTATAATTTAATTTCTCCGATATGTTTGGGTTAATTCCATTAAAGGTCACTAAACTTTACAATTGTAAGACTTTGGCAAGAAAACTTTAACGTTGTACCAAGGAAGTCTTCAAACTTTTTGAAATGTTTCACCAAAATCACTTTGGTCTTTTTTCGATCATTTCTCTGGCAAAAAAGTATGAGGTGACAATTATTTCACCTCAAAATTTGTGAAACACATCATAATGTGCATCTAGTGTACTGCATTGAAGGTATTAAAAGAATGTATCATTGTAGTGTTTGTCCCAAAGTCCTGCTCTAAACCGAAACCAAGGCTAGAAATGTTTTTCAAAATTCTGAAACACCTTCTTGTTCATGAACTCTGTAGCTCTGTTTTGTTAAAAATCACCATCAATACCCACACCTCTGTGTTTTTCCACGAATTGCTCATCGCAAAGCCTCTCACTTGTTCACCCAAACACCTCTGAATCACACCACAATCCCCTTGAAAACATTCTCTTAGATTACTCTTTTTTCTTGCAAGAGGGGTTCTACTCAAATCATGAAAACGAAGCACAAAACCAAGACGGTTGCTGCATCAAAACCTATCTCCAAGACAACCAGATGTTTACTTCTTTGCTGGTCCAGTGTCAAATGTTTATCCTTGATGAAGAAAATGTATCCAAGAATGGTAGGACCCATTATAAAAACTCATCGTTGCAATCAACCTATCCTAGTTCATATACAGATTCTGCTTGGAGATGATTTGTATAATTCAACGAGTAACTTCAATAATTCTTATTTCGCCTTTCTTGAGAAGCTATCAATTATTAAAAAGTGTCAATAGCGCAAGTCTTTTTAATAGATCCTGACATGTTAATATTGTTAATAAGCTTCTGTTAGAATCTTTCCAATTCAAGGTGTTGTTAATATTGTAAAATTGGAGATTATACAGTTTCCAAATTGATAGATGGATTAGATATTGGAGAACCTGCAGTGGTATACCATTTTCCTACATTATAACTTCACGATATGTATGCAGGAATAGAAAAACAATGCTTGGATAAAAGGTTATCTATTCGTGATGCTAAACATATTACAAGGACCAGTTAATTTGCTGTATCGTTTTAAGCGCATACATCTAGTCGTTACCTCTAGGAAATGAAGAACATTTGAAGTGTTCTTGTCTTTATTGCATCTTTGGGTTCCCAGTTTACCATGGATGATGGATGTTGAATCTGAAATTGTTGTTGGGTTGCTTTCTCCTACTGTTTTCCCATTTGATCTATCTAGAGCTTATGTTTATTTATAAATTCTTGTAGGTCTTACATGCACTCCTCCAGAAATTTACAGACTCAATGGCAAAGTACATCCAGTACCAAGCTGATAATGGAGCTCAAGTTGTGCAGATTTTCGATTCGTGGGCAACAGAGCTTAGTCCTGTTGATTTTGACGAGTTCAGTCTTCCTTACTTGAAGCAGATTGTAGACACAGTCAAACAAAGCCATCCTGAACTGCCTCTAATTCTTTATGCGAGTGGATCCGGGGGCCTGCTCGAGAGGCTACCTTCAACAGGAGTTGATGTTGTTAGTTTAGATTGGACAGTTGATATGGCTGATGGCAGGAGACGACTTGGGCCAAGCGTAGCAGTTCAAGGCAATGTAGACCCCGGTGTTCTCTTTGGTTCAAAGGAGTTTATTACCAACCGAATCATGGATACCGTGAGAAAAGCGGGTTCAGGTAAACATATACTGAATCTTGGCCATGGGATTGTAGTTGGCACACCTGAAGAGAATGTTGCGCACTTCTTCGAGGTTGCCAAAGGGATCAGATACTAATTTTTTTTTTTTCAAAAGTTTTGAAGTTTTGTTTTGCTTGTCTTTGTTGTAATTTTTGACAAACAGGGTCATAGTAGTAGGGGAATATATCTCTTTTAAAGCCTGACTTTATTCATGGCATTATTTGCTAGTACAAAAGTTCACTCATCTCGCTTAAGAACTTCCTCGACAGGTCTTCGTTACAATTAACTCAAATACCATACCATTATCAAAATAAAGTCGAGAGATGTAATATTTTTGAACAGAACCGCACAGGGATAAGAATTATGTGAGCGTGAACCCCGATTGGTTGATTGAGCTGAAGCAGTGCCATACCATGCATTGAGGAACTCACAAGAGCGATGTGAGTGTGATCTATGGATTAACTTAGTTCTACAGGGGTGTATTCAATTGAGATTTTAATAAACTTTTGGTTACTTTTAATGACTAAAAAGTTTATGTGTATTCATTTAAAACTTTTAGAGAGTTTGTAAAAGTAAGGTGTATTCAATGTAGACTTTTATAGACTTTTAAAAAGTCTACAAAAGTTTTGGGGTATTCAATTTAAACTTTTAGAAAGTTCATAAAAGTAAGGTGTATTTAATTTTTTAGTGACTTTTGTAGATTGGTTACAAATCTTGACTTTTGTAGACTTTTGTATAAAAATACACATAAAGAAGTCTTCAACTTTTCTTCATCTCAACTCGGAAACTTTAGGGGTGTATTCAATTGAGATTTTAATAAATTTTCGGTTACTTTTAATGACTAAAAAAGTTTAGGTGTATTCATTTAAAACTTTTAGAGAGTTTATAAAAGTAAGGTGTATTCAATGTAGACTTTTAAAAAGTCTACAAAAGTTTTGGGGTATTGAATTTAAATTTTTAAAGAGTTCATAAAAGTAAGGTGTATTTAATTTTTTAGTGACTTTTGTAGATTGGTTACAAATCTTGACTTTTGTAGACTTTTGTATAAAAATACACATAAAAAAGTCTTCAATTTTTCTTCACCTCAACCCAGAAGGTCGGTGGGGCTTTGTTGAGTTGGTAACTCTATTTTGAATATCTTTAATGGAATGCCAAGGAGATCATCAATTAAAAAGCCAAATTCAATGTTGAAGAGTAAGTGCTATAAACACATTGTTGGTTGGGCAGCAGTTGAAAAATCGAAGACTTTATCAAGAGAGGGATGCAAAAAGTACTTTGATTGAGGAATTTAACAAACTAAATAGACCTCTTCTACGTTCTGAAAAAAATAAATGAACTCCTCTACATACAGATTGAAATTCCAAACAATTATAACATTGAACAAATAAAAATATATGCACCACTCGCTCTTTGATATAAATTTTACTCACTCTGAATTGATTGCTTCTATTCTTTCTTTACTCCTCATGAGTATAACTGTATAAGGAGGACCTTTTCTTGATCAGATTCACATGCGATTGTTACAAGAGTAAAAAAAAAATTCAATTCTCTTACAGGCGAAGTGTTAAGCTAGCTACAGCAATCACATGGTATAGAAAAAAAAAATTTATTAGCTGTTACCAAAAAGAAAATTGATTAATTCAAATATCATCCGCAAACAAATTTAACCCAAATATTATACTAGAGTTCTCGCTCTAAACTTATAAATCATATTAATTTTTGTTCTTTTAACTAGTCGATGTCGAAATAATATTTTTTGTGAAAAACAAGGCGTTATACATTCTAGAAGAAAATGACGTCCAAATCTTCCAAATGATGACACGCTTCAAAGCTAGCTTTCCATTATAGTTTTTCCCCAAAGTATATCATGGCCGATATTGCCGTAATCTTTGAACCCTTTTGAAATTTTGGAACAAGAGTAGTAGCTCATTCGAGAACCTTCCAAACGACTGATCATAACTAGCTAAGTTAAATTAATACATTGTTCTATCAATATGTATGATCATCACTGCCTATTTTTGGTACTACGCCCTTAATCAATAATAAATTTGTACCCTAAGAGAGTAAGAGGCCACGCGTCCATTTGGTGACTCATCGTACAGGTCAATAATCACACATTCTAATCATCCACTTACTCCGTATAGTATACTAGAACCTTCTTTCGACCATTTAAATAAACAAAATACCTCCAAAGCTCGCACTTAAAAAAGCAAGCACACTTAACAAGTGTTGTACATTTATTGGCTTAAAAGCCTTTTTCAAACATAACATTAACAACCCACTTAGTTGTTGCAGCTCTTGCTTCTTTAGGAATATTCATTGTTTGCAATTCGCTGGAGCCAACATACACAATTAACTATGCTAATATCAGTACACACCAGATCATTACATATTATTCTATGTTTAAAGCATAGCACACCTGGCTAGTAACTACTTGGCACAAGAGTAAATTCATGCACGAAACTTGGTTTAGAGGATCACTTGAGATCATAGATTTTATAGAGAGGTCATCTTGGAATATTATTAAATGAAGATTTAGTAGAAATTGAGGACATTACGACCGTGTCTCATGATCATATATATAGCCATTACAGTTGGTGTGTAACATGTCACACAATAGGAGACAATATATTGCTAAGAAGCGTGCACAAGGAATTACTAGTGCGAGAAAATGAGAGGGTGGGGTGTGTCGGAGGAAGGATGGAGAAAGGGTCCATGGACGAGTGAAGAAGATAAACTGCTTAGTGAGTATGTGAGGGTGCATGGCGAGGGTAGATGGAGTTCTGTATCTAGATGTTCAGGTGTATAAATACGTACAATTTCTGTTTTTGTGATAGTTCAAGGTGTCCGAATTTTTATTCGTCTTCTCCTTGGCTACTTTAGGCTCGACTATTTTCACTAGAGACGGATGCCCCTAGATTATAAATGTAGCATTAATATTCAATATCTGCATAATTAATTACTTGGCAACTACAATATTACATTGTAATGCAATCTAATTAATTATTTCAATTATTACATATACAAATTCATGGTAGCTCGTTATAAATCACCGTAGCATAACTCATTAATTATTAATTGTTGGCATTAATATGTAGAGGTTGGTTAGTGCTTAGGCAATGTCTTACTAGGAAAACTATAGCTAGTTCTAGTACTACTGCTTAGACAATTATTTGCGTACATATTGAAACAGGAATATGTTAAAGATTATGTACCACATGAATCATCTTATTCTAAATAATTGCTTTTGTCCCAGGTTTGAATAGGAGTGGCAAGAGCTGCAGGCTAAGATGGGTTAATTACCTCAGACCTGGACTTAAGAGAGGTCAATTAAGTCCACAAGAGGAAGGAATCATCATAGAATTGCATGCCATGTGGGGCAACAAGTAAGCACATCATCATTTAATTAAAATAATTAACATTAATTATACAAAGCTGCTCGCTTGATTATGATTAAACCGGCCTAAATATATATCTTCTTCACTTGAGCAATATTGATCAGTATATATAATTTTACTTATCTGGATTTAAATGTGAATTCAGATGGTCTGCAATTGCGCGATGCTTGCCAGGGAGGACCGACAACGAGATCAAGAACTACTGGAGAACTCATTTCAAGATCAAGTCCAACAATAAAGCTCCCAAAGCTAAGTGTCTGAAACGTGACGTCCATAAAATTAACAAAGAAGATCTACATAATAACTATGATGAGCAACAATTTGGGTTGAAAACTTCCCAATATCAATTACATCGTCAAGAGTTGGAATCGATGTGTAACAATAATATTTGGGAGGACCAATACGCGCCCACTGCAACAACCATTAATGTTCCAGCTATTCCTTATTATCCATCCTTGTGTGATAGTTTGATCGGAGATGAGGGTCTGTGGAGTTGCTTATGGAACTTGGATGACTTTCACATGCCTAATTATATAGTTAATTAAATCCCCAATGTCTCGACCACAATATTAATAAACATATATAGGTTATGAAATAATATGATGGGTGTTTAATTGGCAGTTTGTTTAAGAAATTTCAAGTATATTCAATAAAGTTTTGTTCAAAAGTATAACGGGAATGGCGAAATGATACTTTGACAGAGTCACACAGTAAGTTACACGGCATTTTGAAAAGAGAAGTGTTAGAATGACAACAACATGCCACACCGCAAGACACATTGGCTCACAAGAGCCATCCATACGCGCCTTGTGATGCGGGCATACACAGATTCCGATGCATAACACGCGAGTCAAGGTCGCTTGAAAGGCTCTTACGAGCCAATGTGACTTATGGTGTGACATTGTTGTTGTCATTTTAGTATTTTCCTTTTGAAAACCATGCATGTGTGATACATTTTGAGATGTGTGTGCACATATTTTTGAGTATATTTCGAAGTGTAGTTGCAAAGCAAGAATAACTCTGACCGGCATACAGGTGGTCTGAGTGCCTCGACACTCAGGCCTTTTAGTAGTGAGTTGAATTCGAAGGAGTCCGCTCCACTTGAAGAGCCAAAGCCCCTAATGGGACAACTATAGCTGGAGCCCGAAGTAATCAGTTGGTTCGGATATCGAGTGTTTCACACCAAGAAAAAGTGGCTTAAATATTAGTTAAAATATCCTAACTTTTTTGCAACTTTTTTTATATATCCCAGCCTTTTAGATTTGTTATTATATCATAACCTTTGTATATTGTTAAATTTGTATCCTAAGTCACTTTTAAACTCTAAATTTGATGAGGTGACACCTAAATAAAGAATTTGAAAAGCCACCTCACCAATTATAATTACTAAGATAATTATTACATGTACGAGTTAAATTTATTATATTTACGTGTCACGTTATCAAATTTGGAGTTTAAAAGTAACTTAGGATATAAATTTATTAATCTACAAAGGTTTGGATATAATAGTAATGTAAACATTCTAAACATATGAAATATGACGCCCCTAACTTCGAATAGATGGTAAATTATCCCATTATCAAAATTAATTTAGTAGATATGCATGGTATGTGTATTGGTGTGATTAAAGTGTGTATTATATACTATTTAGTTGACTTAGGTGGGAGTATAAGCCTCTAAACATATGAAATGTAACGCCCCTAACTTTGAATAGGGTAAATTATCTCATTATCAAAATTAATTTAGTAGATATGCATGTTATGTGTATTGGTGTGATTAAAGTGTGTATTATATACTATATAGTTGACTTAGGTGGGAGTGTACACTTAAGTAAATAAAAATAAGCCTAAAGGACTTGTAAAATAAATAAAATAAAGAAAAAGAGTAATTTGGTAAATAATACATTATATAAGGATGGACTAAATGAGGACCTTTGGATTTTCCTAGTACTTAAAGCGACTAAGATGAGATGCGGGGTTTTGATTTTGTCAACCAAACCTTACTCCCATTGACTTAGTACATAAACCACAATTAGGGTTTCAAGCCACTTTTTCTTGATTTAGCTACGTAGAGAATTTGAGGAGGGAGCCTTGGAACACTTGCTTGGTGGATTTAGTGGAGGAGTGAGAACTCTCATCAAGATCTCACAAAGAAAGGTAAATAACAAGTCTCATCTTCTCTAATTTTCTCGATTTTGACTCACATACTTGATTTTGAATGGAATCATGATTTTCTTTGGAGTTTTAAAATATAAGATGAACCCCTATGCCTTGATTTGTTATTAGGGTCATCTCTATCTCATCTTCTTTGGTTTATTCAAAAGGATTTGCAAAATCTATGCGTTAATGGTTGAATTGTAGTTCAGATAGATTGCTTGATAGAATTCGAATTATCTTGTGGTTTCAAACGAGTGGTTTGTAACTGTTTTGATCAGATTTGAACCATTAGGGGTCGACGTGAGTTTTTAAGGAATTTGGAATGTGGTTTCAATTTTGAAAATCTCAAATTTGTGCCTAGTGCCTCACTTACAGGTGATAGGGTGTTGGCCACGACGCTGCTTGGGAATGCAAAGAAATCGATCAGTGATTCCCTAGCACCGTGGCACATAACGTACGACACTGGCTGATCGCTGGACCTATTTTTGAGTTTTCAATTTGAAGCCAGCAATTTCCTCCCAGCACCTTGTGGGTAAACCCATAGTGATGGGAAAACGCTGGGTGTTTTATTGAGTTAAGTCAAATGTTATGGTTTTTGAAATTTACCAATTCTTATTAAGTATATCACCGGGACAAGGATCGAGGCAGTGGTAACTAACCCTAGAAATATTTGTCGCCGTGGCGAAGGCTTGACATTTTTTCGAAAAGGGTTTTATATCGTTTTGAAGATATTAATGCAAAGTGAGTGAACTTACCTTAAACAAACATGTTAATAATACATACATGAACATATACCAATGTAGACATGAGGATAACCAGATAGGAATTTTCAAGTTAGGATTGGATAAGATAGTAGTGCTTCGAGGTAAGTGGGGTTTGCTTTATTCTCAATCAGGTAAGTGGGTTTTACTTTATTGATCTTGCTTGTTATATCATTTGGATTATCTTAATATGAATGTTTGTAGATTTAGTATACTGGTATTGATGAATGCATGCTTACACCTTAGGTTGGAGACCGACGACCACTGGTACCTTCTTCTATGGTAGTTATGAGATCTTGATGTGTATATTTGTTTGGATTTCATAAGTGTAACCTTGATGGTTGTTTGTGGGCTCCCTTTGTTGTGCTATGTAGGTGTTCGACTCATGTTTATTGAATTACGTACCTAGTTCCATTTCTTTTGATTCTATGGCATTCATGCATCATTACAAACTTGTTGAGATTATCATTGTTGGGCGCCTTTTACTCTATCTTGCATTTTATAGTAATTTTGCTTATGTACTTGTTTCTTGCCCAAGATGAAAAATGGTTTCTTAAAAATTCATTGTTGCATGTTAGTTATTATCGCACTAGGTTTTACTTGGAAAGTTGAGGTTAAAGCAGGCTTCTGCTTTAGTTAGCTCGTTGAATATTTTTCCACCCTACTTCCCCCCTCCAGGTACCTCAGTTGTTGCTCAGGATAAAGGAAAAAACAAAGTCTTAACGTAGGAAATCTCTTCTTGTGTGTTGGTTTGAGTTATATTTATCTATTTTGATTTTTGAGATGTTTTAATTTATGTAATAAACATGGGATTTCATATGGGTAGATGTTTAAACCCACAAAACTATGTTTTAGTTATGTTTTTGTTTTTTTGTGAGACTTCTACATTTATTTCACAACTTGTTAGACTTTAAAGGCTTTTATTTCCGCACCTTTTAGCCTTAGTTTATCTTTTATAGAATGTCTTGATTTATTTTCCACGGGTTAAGGCTTACTAGATCATCGCCTGACTCGCTGGGTTATCTCGAGGGGTTCGAAAATGGTTTAGGTTGGGCGATCTATGCCCACTGAGGTTTGGGTCGCCTCATAAATATAAATCAAATAGAGAATGACTTGCGGAAGCTTTTAGCCTCCTAAAAACATTAAGAGCTTTATCCCCCTTATGAGTCTCAAACATATAACATTGTTTGATGGTACAAGTAACCTTTTATAGGCTTGAGGGAGAACTTTTGTAGCATCCCCTATTCCAATTATGGTGATACCCTACCAGAAACCCTAATTAATCCACTATACAGAGCAAGACTTAACTAGAGCAAGAAGCCTCTCACCAATACCTGATAAACATAACTTGTATACCTTGATAATCAAATAATAAAAAACAAAGTAAATACAACGAAAATTTAAAAGCTTTTTCAATAATTAAAAGATATACAAAAATCGGAATAAACCTTGGTAGTAAAACTGTATCCCTACCCTGTTCATCACCAATAGTAATTCAATAAAATATATAAACATCAAGGGATAGATCAATACATCGTATAGAAGACTATAAACTCCTAACTTCTCCGTTCCTGATTTGAAGCGCACGTCATTGACCTGAAATGTTAATTTGGGATGAACGCTCCAACTTGCTCAGTAAGTGACTCTCAAGCTATATATCAATTGCCTACTAATAATCAATGAATCAATTCATAACAATATGATTTAATCTCATATCTAATAACATAACAAAATGAATATAAATGATATATAAACATATGCAAGTTATTCAGTCAATAGCAACTGTACCCATGACTTCACTCTTCAATTTTATTATTACGAGAGCCATCTCTCATGTATTCATGAATACCACTAATGAAATCACCCTATTTATCATATACGTGGTTTCATCAGCGTATTCGAAAATAGTTGAGTCTTCGAACTCCCAAGATAGTGATCGATGACAAATTAAGCCACAGACTTTGAAGGTAAGAGGGTAAGGCTAGTCCTTAGCAACCCCTTAATCACTTCATGTCTAGTTAACATAATTTACGTTTCACTTCCAAGTTATACATTATGTTTTATGCTTGTCACGGTACAGTGCTCCCATTTTCCAATCCATAAACTACATGAACTAGTTATACTACGTTATCTAGCACAATTGATAAAATAGACGAGTCTCATTAACCTCAGTTGTAGTTTCCTAACTTTGTCCTGACTTACTCAACTCTTTAAATTCTCCAAACTTTTTTCCGTCTACAAAAAATCTAAAATAGACCATTTATTATCATTTCATGTCCAATACCTTATGTTAGGACCCCTACACCAGCCACTAAACCCTTCATAAATCATAAGAAAAATTCAGCATTTTTGCTATTTTCTGGGGAGGGGGAGCGCTCTACCTTTGGGTTCATCAATTTTCATGAAGGGAGCGTGCTAGAGAAGCGCGCTCCACCATCAAACGTTCTAGTAGAGAACAGGGTAGCAACCCCTGTTCGATCACCAATTCATTACGAACCCCTCCAACACCTCCCCACAACATCAGGGAAGGCCTCTAATGAGGTCTTATACCGATTCCAATCACCAATCATGATAATTAACATAATTCAGTGAGAATTCATCAATCAATGACCAAAACATCAAAACCAAACTTAAAAACTTAAACACTGAATTAACCAATTCCCAATACTGAATTTTCAATCCTAAAAGGTTCGAGTGACCCCAATTAAATCACTCTAACTCCTAGAAATGATCCTAATTAGTTCACACTCTATACCCCTCAAAACCCATTAAATTCATCAGCAATTGATTGATGAAGAATGAAATTTAAGCTTGAGGAAAGTGATGAGCACCTCTCAAATATTTAAATTGTTTATCTCCTTCAATCTCCTGATCTCTCCCTCCCCCTCTCCCTCATTCATCGATCTCCATCAGTTCTCTCTTCTATCCCTCTTTTTGTCGATCAATTTAATATGATAAATGACACGTGTCGAGCATGTACAATGAATTCCCCACTTTTATTATACTATTAAATTTATAGTAGTGATAAGTGAGAATCGTCTCCACAGGGATTCTACAAATTCCTTAAGAAAAGGAGTTTTATTATTTTTATTTTTTATTTTAAACTAATAAAAACATAATTTAAACTAACTAAACTTACTTAAGCAAACACAAATCAAAGTCACTAAATCTAAAATCAACTCAATCAAATAAATCTCAATATAAATAAATATCTAAACAATCTTCCTAAATAATGAAACGTAGATCCATTTTGCATTCTAAACATATAACTCAAATCATATAGTCATGAATGTACACTATAAAGTATCATAGATCATTAAACTCTGATCATAAGTAAGTAAACAACTTTTAGCCAGCTATTTGTTCTCCTTATACCAGTGGAAAAACCACATTCTAATTCTATTGAGCTAGCCCCTTTATTCATACAAATATATTAACTTCACACAATAGAACCGCATTACGTTTTATGAGAACTTCGAACTGCTAAATCTAATACCTTTGGAAAGCCACTTCAACGCTAGATTTAGTCTCAAATTCATCTAGGATATTTAAACAGTGTTTGCCTTTCAAATAATCCTCGTTACTACTTCAAATAGTTAATGAATCAAAACATCAAATACACATTGGCCACTATGCACATAACACTCAAATCCATGATTAAAATCAATATATAATAATCTATAAAAATAGTGAATCAAAGAATATAATTAAGTTTAAAGCATTAGCACATATTCATTCTATCATGACCAAATTGCAAAATAGATCTAATTCATGTTTGGAGTTTTGTCTAGATTAACAAACTACTCACTCATGATGATAAATAAAAAAATAAATTTGAAATTAAAAGACAATTAAAATTACCTTGATAATAACTTGCATCTTCTCCAAATAGTAAATCAATAAAAGAACGGCCTCCAAACAAATGCAAAAGTTGTGAAACTAACAAAAGGCCCTAATTTCGTAGTCTAGGGTTTTTATTTATAGAAATAAATATGTGTGCTAATTTGGTGTTTGTATGAAATGTAATATTAATTATGGAAATAACTGTATCACTTGGCTTATAATTGAATAAATAAGATTTTAGGACGCTTAATATCATGTGTGGGTCAAAGGTGACGCATATGGATTGTGAGGTAGCGTGCACACTCGAATGCACTTATTGGTATGCACGACGAAATTATATATGTAGGGATATAAGCATATATATATATATATATATATATATATATATATATATATATATATATATATATATATATACTGTATGTATAAATATATATTGAAAATAATTAATTAATTGTTTGACATCTAGTGAAACGCATGGTTGAGGGTGACACGCGTGGGATGTAAAATATTGGGCATACTTGAGGGTGGTTGTTGGTACCCCTGGTGAATTTGTAGGTGATAAAATACATAGTTATACATATATATTTATGTATAATTGATATATATACATATATATAACTTATAGTTGGATTTGAATTGTTTAAACCATTGGATTGTCTCGAGATACATTTTATGATCTCTAGATAGATCAAATGGTGCATGGAGTGAGGATGAGGTGATTATATGGTTAAGAAACCACAAGATCTACCTCGAGATATGAGATAAGTATCTCGAAGAGATCAATGTATTTGATCTTAAGTAAGGTGGTTAGGAGTTCATAGGTTGTTAATAGCCACAAAGATCGTCCTCAAGATACGTATGCGTATATTGAGGAAGATCAAAACATAAAATAGAAAGAACTAAACCATCATATTAGCCTCGAGATATGTGTGATCTGAATCTCGAGAAAAATTAATGTATAAACCAAAAACCTCAACTATTCATTACTATTTAATCGAACGAAAGGGAAGCAGCTGAGGGTTTTGGTGAAAATTCACAAAGAGATAAAAAGTTTTATAGTGATTAAGAACTAGTGAAGAGATGAAATCAACGTAACAGTGAATAGGGATTGATTTGGGTAAGTTTGGTTTTAAGTTTTTGAAGTTCTTCGTTGAATTAATGATGCAAATCATTTGAATTCAAGTTATCTGTTGTTGTTGTTGTTGTTGGTTATTATTGATGAAAGACCTTGTTTGAGGTCTTCCCTAATAATTTGAGGAGGATTGTGGATGAATTGTGGATTGAACAAGGACTGCTGCCTTATTCAGGTTCCCATCGCTCGATGATGGAGTTCGCTACTTAATACTGGGAAGTGCGCCCCCTCATAAAATATGATGAGCACAGACGGTGGAGCGCGCTCTACTACGGTAAGGAGCACGCTCCCTATTCAGAAAACAACAATGTTGCTGAACTTTTTATGAATTTTTAAAAGGGTTTAGGATCTGATTTAAGAGTACTAATCCTATTGTAATGGACCCAAATTGATGATAATTGGTTTAATTTAGGTTCCTGATCGACAAGGAAGGATTTGAGGTGTTTTGAACGATGAGTTTAGTTAGATAAACTCTAAGGAAACGTAAACCAAGGTAAGTGGGATTCATATATTTATCAATTATGCTATGTAATTTAGTATTAATAGCTTATGTAGCTTATGGACAGGGTTTGGGGTATGGTACTGTGACTTATAGTTTTTGTAGTTTTTCAAATAAAATATCGAAAGTGAAATGGAAAGGGTTCCATAATGAACATAAAACAAGATTGGTGGATAAATACCTATCTATGTTAAATATAACAAGGAAGGTGGATAAGTACTAACCTCTATTAAACATAATGAGGAAATCGGATAAGTACCAACCTCTAATAAACACAAAGAGAAACGTGGATAAGTACTAACCTCTTGTGAGAATATAGAGGAAGGCATATAAGTACCAACCTCAAATGAAAAAATAATAATTTGAACCCTATTCATTCACTATCCTGTTAGAGTTGGAATCTCTGTTATATTTAAATACAGATTATGAGATCTCACATAGGCCAATGTGCAGATTCCATAACTTGTATTTCTGTATAAAGGAGGGAAAAACTCTGGTTTTAACTCAAATTGAAATAAAAGAGTCACAATACTAGTGCAACGTATCGAATGATTTGCATCTGATCATGTATTGTTTATATCATTTCTCTTACACTGAATTACTATTGTTGGTTCATATTGTTATTCATTTAATTTATTTATTATTAGTAGATAATTGATCAGTATATGAGCACCACTTATTAAGAAGGATGGAGCATTTAATCCCCTTAAACATTTCAGGTATATCAAAAGGCGTTTCACTAAAAGGCAAATATAAGATCTAGTTGTCTAGCGATCTTCTTCAATGTAATGGGCCCTTTTGTATCTTTATACTGGTAGAATTATATTTTGTATAATATAATAGGGTTAGGGTTTTGTAATAAAAATCAAGGTTTAATATGGTTGTTTTGTATATTTTTACAACTTTTGGATTTATCGAAAAAGTTTTAACTCTGTTGCGTGTTCTTATTTCTTTTATTCAATATTTTGAGATATACAGGTGTGAGTCAGGAATCGCAGGGAATATCCAAAATTTGAAGCTCACTGGTCTTTTCTTGAGTCATTCGATTTAGCCAACGATTCAAATGACTTCAGGAATCACTGAGTCACTAAGTCAAGATCCCAGTTCTTTCCCTTAATTCCTTGTTGATTCTTCATAAAATCTTTTCACTTGGTCAATTCCTTTATTTTCCTCCATTTTTCCTTCATTTCTTCATATTTTCCATTTATTATCTGAAATATCAAAATAAGAGAAAACCCCGTGTAATATAGTCTTTTACATATAAAATCATCTTAAAAAGAACTATAAAAATGTCTAATTATTGACTTGTTAAATACCTCTAAACTCAACACTTTTCCGTCCCGAGCAAAGGAATACTCTCAATCAGGTTTTATTCTCTTCCATTGTTTTGATTTCATAATTATATACTCCTATTCTTAAATAGAAATGATCTTATAAATGAAAATGTATTACCTTCATACAAAAATCATGATAGAATGGAAAGAACTAAATAGCAGCTTTTTTTAATTGACAACTCAACCTCCTAATTGTGCAACACACCTCAAGACTCAAAGTTAAGCCAATCACCAAGGTCGAGGCATTACATAGGTTTTCTCAATCTCTAGTGACAAACATCAAGCTTACGATAACTAATATAGAATCTCAAGACACAAAAATTACTTAATCAATCTAATTTTCAAATAATACTTAAAATATCATCATAATCAAAGTCAATAGGAACTCATATTCACCAACAATCACAACTTAATATTCATTTGTTTAAATGTTGGAACAAGAAATACTTCACTCAACTTAGCTATAAGCACTAGAGCTAAATTTTTTATTTAGAGAGTTTTTCATTCATAAACATTCTTACATTTTCTTTATACCGCTCTTTCTTTCTTCATATGAATATATTCCTTTTTTTAATATTGTATTCCTACAGTTCTCGACTCATTTTCCTTTGGAATCCGTTATTCTTTTTATAAGAAATACTCCTCTCATTTTTCTACGACTAGATTCCCTATTACTTTTTCTTTGGAACTTGTGGGTCTCTCTATTTTTTCATTTAAAAACCCTTGTTTGATTTTCTCACTTTCACTATACTCAAGGAAGTACTCTTTCCAACTAAGTAAAGTTTATTATCTATTTCCTATTTTTCTTCTTAATTATGGAATAAGTTCTTTTCAATACATATACAAATAAAATACTTATCAATAATCTTTGTATAACATTATTCTTAGAAATCTATCTTGTTCATCTTGCACTATCGTTTCGATCTTCTACATGTTAACACAAAGCAATCCCCTCTAAACTCTACTACTGTATACACAATCTAGGTTAAGTCAAATAGGGTATAACAATTCATTTCTATCATAAAATTTATATTTTCATGGGTAATAATGGTATATCATTTCCATATTTATTCAAATTGTATTTAGTTCACATATTTCCTAACTAAAATTAAATGAAAATGAAGAAATATTACTTGAATTTGTGAAAAAAAATTTCAAAAATCTTCAGTCTAATAAATTCTACCTCTCAAGTATTCCATACCTGGCTTCTTTATAGTTCACTTCAACTACAATACCCCCAAACTTATTCAAAACCTTGTCCTCAAGGTTTAAAATTAAGTCGCCTTTTCAGCAAAACAAAACAGATATACCTCATGAAGCATAAAGGAATTGCATATGAAATATAAATTGCCTTTCAAAATTAGACAATAGGCATCATATAAAAGAAATACACAATGGATAAAGCATTCATTCTCATTAAAATTCAAACAAAGTTCACATTTTATACATCACGTATAAGAAAATACTTCAAAATTACAAAGTGCTATGTGCATAAGTGAATTCCTCGTCGCTCACTTCAGCTTCGTATTCGTTCCTTGGGGCAGTAGGTTGGGAAGTGTAGTTAACTGCAGGGTTATGAACTCCCGATGGTGGTCTTGACTTCATCAAAAGAACATCAATGTTTCTCCTATGATCTTGCAAACTTTTCATCCTCCTTTTCGACATTGAATGGTGACGCGCCAGAGTTCTTTCGTTTGCTTCCAACATCTTGCTATTCCTCAAGATTTTCTTCTCGTTGCATTAAAAGGCTAAAAATAAAGATTTGAAAAATCTTTTCCTTCTAGGTCATTGGGTAGATGGAGAATAACTCCCTGCCACTGGAACATATGCTTGAATGATCATATTCGCTACTCATCTCGTTCTTCTTTTGTACTTGCATGAAATATCTACCTATTAGTCGATCTTCCAATTTGTACATCCTTATCTCGTTAGTCTCATTCTCTTCTTCTAAATTGTTGTTTCCATTTACTGCTCTCATCTTCTTAATTGCAACGTCTCGTCTTCTGAGGTAGCACATCGATTTGCATCTTATGGAAACCAACTATAGGCATCATACATAGCTGAGTGATTAGAATTAGGAATTGTAGGCCATCGTGTTTCCTAGACATTATTGCCTGTCTCATTGCATCGTGAATTATGTATCCAACGTTAATATACCCAGTTTTTGCAACAATATAGTAAAGCAGAGCAACTCTTTGGTTGCTCACTTTGGAATGTTTCGTAGTAGGGTATAGGCAGGCGTCTATGATGTAGCCCTAACACTTGGTGGTCCTCCTAAAATTGGTGGTTTCTGTAAATCTCAGTTTATTTTTGATATCAAGAACAAATCCCTGTCTAGGAATTACTTCTAAGGCTTATTGAATTATTGTGTCCAAGTAACCCTCCTTTAGTTGGTAATGCCAACTGGGATAGTCGACATATTCTTGTCTAACTCTAAGCTCCAGAAGTTCATAATGTCTATTCAGTGCCATTGGTAAAATATCAATCTTTTTTCCTTGAACTATCACTTCGTTATTAATTTCATTCACATATCACTTAGTGTAGAATTACTGGACTAATTCTGAACATTCTCCCTATAATCTTCCTCCGTAATCCTTAAGGTGTTTCCAGTCTCTAACCCGTATGATGCTCACGACTTTATCTTCATATTTGTTCATATTTTGGATTTGAAGTCATCTCTCGGGTATGATAACTCTTTTCATATCTTGAATGTATCTATTGTGTGCTTTGGGAATCACAAATCTCATGGGGTCATATAGGACTTGTGTGTCTGAATTTAGGTAGTCAAAATCCTTATCAAAGGTAGGCAGAGTTGGTATTCTCAAATCAACCCTTTTGGGTCTCGAGTTTCTAATAATATCACCCATAGGTTGAATGGATATTTCTTGACTCGGATGGTCATTTTTGGATTTTTATACCATAACCCATTTTCCTTTCTCTTTTGCACTAGTGTTACCCCTTCCAATACCTTATCTCACCGTAGTGATCAAAGTACTACTGTGAATTAGTAAACCAAAATCATGTACTTGATACAAAATATGGAGTTAAAGCATGAAAGTTATTTGGAAATCAAAGTGCTATCGAGAAATTCGATAAGATTACGAATTAAGAATATATTTTAGGCAAAACTCTTTTAAAAATTACGAGAGCCAAAAATATGAGAACAAATCTATTGAATGCTCTTTCAAATATTCATGAATTACACCTTTTTGTGGAAAAATCCAATTTCAAATATTTTTCAAATACTCTTCCAAAATTCAACCTCTATGTTTTATTTCAAAATCATGAAATTTGTAAACCATGACTCATACTATTGCAACCCCTAATCCAAAATAATTCTTTCGATGTATCGAAATGAATTTCTGCAAAGAATATTCTAAACTGATTGAAAAATCTTCATAAATCAAACAAAAATCAAATTTTCATCAAAATATAGTGCTAGGGTTGTGATTTTTACCTTCTTCAAAGTGAATCTCTCAATATATGCACTTTCAAACTCCTTTCACCTAGTATTCCAAGCTCCAAATCCAATTTCCCCAAACCCTATCTTGGTTCTACTCTCACAATTTAGATTTGTTTAGTGTTTAATGAAGCTTAGTGGAGGGGGAATTACTTATATAGACTAAGATTAAGCTGTTGGGTTTTTAGGGTTCATATGCAGCGGAATATTCAAAACAGTTTTGAAAAACCCTAAGAGTATCAAAAATAAGTTCCATTAAACTAGATCTATTGAAAATTCACACACGAATGGTGACCACAATTTGGAGTGCCAGCCCGTAAATAGATAGAAAATGTTTTTCTTTCTCTCCCAAAATCCAGAGAAATCGAAATTTGCAAAAAACGAAAATCTTATTTCGTTTTAGGGTTTCAACCTCTATTTATATGTGTAGATAAGCCCTCACTTAAAATCCTATTCGTAATACAACTATTGTATTTAGGCAGGTTAAGCGAATTACATATACGCCCCTATTAATAAGTTATCATATAAAAAATATAAGGGTTTTTATGTCATGAATTTTATCATATAAAACTCATTACTCTAGACTAATTGAAATTGAGCAAAGTCATTCTTTGTGTGCGACCCAATAAGTTCATGCGACGTTGGCAGTGAACCAAAACCATTTTGGTACATAAGTCATAAGCGGTCTCTAGCAAGACATTATGACTACCCAAGTAGCATGAATATCAAAATCGATACAACTTGTTGAATTAAATATATCATATCCTTTTGTCTTGTGATATCCTTTAATTAAACATAAGGCATGGAAAGTCACCCTTAGTGTTTAATCGTACTAGTCTCGATCTTTAGGTAAACTGAAAACATCCAAGTGACATTGATCATATCAATTCACATGGACTTCACCATTATCAGTTTATCATATCAAAGGATCCACTGATATCTCTCTCTATACGAGAGTAACAAATTCTATCTTGATTACACACATTCACATATTATTCACATGGTAACCAATCACAATTTTTATAATCATCCGGTTAAAGACAACATTTAATTGTGTCAAATTACTATGCTCCTAATATTGAAGTCTATAGTAATCTCAAGTCGAAGGATTAAATGATATACCTATCATGAGTAACATCTATGACCTAATCCATGTGGTGTCTCATAGCAGGTCAGTCTAGTACCTTGTTCGCTAACAAGTACTCATGATCTCGATTCGTATCCTTATACACATGATCATCACATGACCATCAATCAAGATTCATACTAGTCTTAATTCATTATATTTCCCAGTATAACGACCAATTAGGGACATTTATGATATTTCAACAAATACCCATAGATCTTACTATAAGGTAAACATGCAATCATTTAGAATAAAATAGTAAATGAAAACCTCAATTTTATTAACATAATTATAAGATAAACAATGTTTATAGATTGACCTAGGGCATATGCCCCAACATCTCCCACTTGCACTAGGGTCAATCATTCATGTATCTAATACCTAATGACCTAATACGACCATCATGTTTTGCTTATGGAAGAGTCTTCATCAAAGGATTTGCAACATTGTCTTATGTAGAAACTCTGCAAATCTTCACTTCTCCCCTCTGAATGATTTCTCGAATGAAATGAAAACGTCTAAGTATATGTTTGGATCGATAGTGTGATCTTGGTTCCTTGGCCTGTGCTATCACCCCGTTGTTTTCATAATACAAAAAATAGGGTTAGGTATACTCGGAACCACATCAAGTTCAGAGATGAACTTTTTGATCCAAACTGCCTCCTTAACTGCATTGGGTGATGCAATATACTCAGTTTTTGTTGTAGAATCTGCCACATTGTCTTGCTTCGAACTTTTTAAGCTCTCTGTGCCTCCATTCAAAGTAAACACATATTTAAATCGCGATCTAAAGTCATCTATATCAGTTTGAAAACTTGCATTTGTGTATGCATTTACAAAAAGCTTGTCTTCCAAACTTCCATAGACCAAGAACACTTCTATAGTCTTTCTCAAGTACTTAAAAATGTTCTTTACTACTATCCAGTGACTCTCACCGGGATCAGACTGATATCTGCATATTGCGCTTAAAGCATATGATATATCAGGTCGAATGCATAACATGACATACATTATAGGTCCAATAACTGATGCATATGGAATCGTATTCATGCGTTCTTACTCATCATTAGTTTTAGGACATTGAGTCTTGCTGAGACTTATACCATAAGATATTGGCAACGACCCTTTTTTAGACTTGCATACCAAACCTATTTAGTACATTGTCAATATAAGCACTTTGACTTAGATCGATCAGCCTTTTAAATCTATCCCTATAGATCTTAATCCCAAGGATGTAGGCTGCATCTCCTAAGTCCATTGAGAAACACTTCCCCAACCAAGACTTGACACTAAGCAAGGTTTGGATGTCATTTCCAATGAGTAATGAATCATCAACATACATTATCGGGAAAACAACCGCACTCCTACTGACCTTCTTGTATACACAAGGCTCATCTTCATTTTTAATGAAACCAAATTCCTTAATTGCTTCATCAAAACAAAGATTCCAACTTCGAGAAGTTTGCTTTAATCCATAATGGATCTTTGAAGCTTGCACACCTTCCTAGAATTCTCATGATGAACAAACCCTTCGGGCTGTATCATATACACGTCTTCAAGTAACTTTCTATTTCGAAAAGTTGTTTTGACATCCATTTGCCATATCTCATAGTCATAATATGAGGCTATGGCAATCAAAATTCTAATGGATTTAAGCATGGCTACAGGAGAAAAAGTCTCATCATAATCAACACCTTGAGTCTGTCTATATCTCATATGGGATTATAAAAGTAGTATCCTCTAGTTTCTTTAGGATAACCAACAAATACTCACTTTGTAAATTTGGCTGATAATTTTTTTGAGATTTGTCGTCATACGGAAACGTCACAGCCCCAAATCTTAAGGAAAGATAAACTTGGTCTTTTCCCAAACCATATCTCATATGGTGTTTTATTAACTGCTTTAGAAAGAATATGACTCAGTGTAAACGCAGCAGTTTCTAAGGCATAACCACAAAAGGAAATAAGAAGATCTGCATGAGCCATCATAAATCGAACCATATACAATAAAGTCTGATTTCTCTTCTCTAAAAATACCATTCCATTATGGAGTTGCTAGAGGAGTTAACTATGAGATAATCCCACTATTTCTAAGATAATCATCAAACTCTTGGCTCGAATATTCACCAACTCAATCTGATCGAAGTGCCTTAATAGTTTTACCAAGTTGATTTTACACTTTATTCTGAAATGTTTGAAACACATCAAAAGAATCACCATTATGTTTCATGAGATACACTTAACCATATCAGATGAAATCATAAGTGAAGGTAATGAAGTACTTATAACCACCTCTAGCCATTGTGTTTATAAAATCACATACATCAGTATGTGTTAGACCCAATAAATCACTTGCCCTTTCACTTTGTCTAGTAAAGGGATTTTATGTCATCTTGCCTAGTAAACAAGATACACATGTTTCGTATTATTCAAAATCAAATGAATCTAAAAGTCCAGTGGCGGCCCCAAACTTCGAGGCCACCACGGGACCCGCCATGTTGCATCCCATTTCACTAAGCCCTGCCACGTCATGGCCCGCTTATTTTTGACGCCCCACGACCTAACTGGTTGCTTACACTTTTCCAATTAACACTAGTTTAGCTAATTAATCTCCATATAATTATTAATGATTTAATTAGCTAGTTAATCAATTTATCAAGTTATATTACAATTTTACAGCGAAAGTCTTTAAATGTGTAAATCATGCAATATTTAATAATCCAAAGTAATGGAAAACCCGGCAAAAAGATACCTTGTATATATATCAAGGCGAGATGTACATAAAAAGATCCATGTACATGTATTCAGTGTTCTATAGTCCCAAAAACCCAACGAAAAGTAAATACATACATACAATAGTCACACACTGGCCACTCGTTAAAGGATCTGCACTCACTTACCTAACAAATATAGTGACGAGTCTGGTGACTAAAGTCCCAAGAGAAGTCCACACAATATTCAAGAAATAAACTAATAAACTACGAGACATGCGAATATGACCTATGGCAACAATAAGTCATACTCCCATGAATGTAGGCGACATACGACAACCAAAAATAGTAACGTTTAATAAAAAACACATACTAAATAAACATGCTCGGAGATAAAGCATTAAGAAGTAAACAACCATAAAACAACGAGAAAACCCTGAACTAAACCAGCCATTAAATGATAAAATAGGACAGGAACCACATATATAGTTAAAGGATTAAAGTGACTAAACCTCAAGAATGGTTAACAGATTCAGACGTTATTTAAAGTCAAAGGAACACCTTACATCCCTCTCGACAGTCGTAGATATATTCTACTGCCATCGACACGAGCACTAAACACAAGTAACCCGTGCAAGTGATTTAGCCACATCCAATATATACGCAAAATGAAATAGGAGTGAAACCCCCTTTGTGGTCACTAGCAATCAAACATGTAATCCGATATCGATAAAACAAAACCATGAATTCTGTGAGGCATTCCAATGGGTTTACATACCTCAAATCTTGAGCTCTAACTCTCCTGAACACGCCCCGAATGCGTCCCCTTCTCGCTCTAGACCCTCGTACTACGGTCCCTTAGCTCACCCCGGGTCATTTTGAGGTGTTTAGAGTGTTTTTATATCAGTTACAGGCTAGCTCAAGTCATTTAGCCTAATCAGTAAGAATTGAGCTTGTTGAAGGTTTGAGCAAGCTAAAAGTTAAGTCTACTGAAAGTTTGAGTCTACTCAGTGCTTGCTGAAAGTTTGAGCTTACTTGAAGTTTGAGCATACTTGAAACTTTGAGTATGCTCATAACTTTGAGCATGCTTTCTGGGCAGAATGCTCTATATGTAAAAAACTCAAAAAAATCTCATGGTTCATCTTAAATTCTCGACCCCTTTGGCCTTCAAACTTATACAATCCTCTCAAAATTAGTTTGCACCTCATTTTTCATTATCATGCAATAAAATGGGCTAAAACATAAGCAAAACATACCAAATCAATTTTCCCAAAAAGTCACTATTCATCTTATTCCTCACGTAATCACTATCCAACACTAACAATAAGTTCAAAAATGATTTTCCAATTAGGGATTCTTAGTCATTGAGGGTCGATCTACTGTTATGGACCAAACGCCATGAAGAACAACAATCTTAGAACATGCATTACCAAGATTTGGTGAAGAACATACCTATGGCTTTAATGAAGTCGTCACTCTTGTTCTACCTCTCTTGGATCCTCAAAAATTCCAATAATTTCACATACAACAACAACAACATAGCCTCAGTCCCAAATTAACTGGGGTCGGCTACATGGATCAAACTTTTCCATTGTGCTCGATTAAGTGCAATTGATGGTGAGCTTTTCAAACCATTCAAATCCCTCCTAATTAATGCATCCCATGTTAACTTTGGTCTGCCTCTACCTCGTCGAATTTCTACAGTTTCTATTGAGTCAAGTTTTCTAGTTGGGCAATTTGTAGGCCGTCTTTGCAGGTGAGAGAGAAATGAGAAATGAGTTTCCAATAATTTCACATACAAAGCCACCAAATCCTTCACATTTCTTCTCTTTCTTGTCCTAGCACCACGTTCTCTCTCTCCTCTCTACGTTCTTTTTGTTCAAGTGAGAGAGAAATGAGAAACTTGTGGTTTAAGTAATTATCCCTATTTGGATCCTCAAGTGGGTATCTCAAAACACATATAAGGTTAATATCTTTCCAACACATAATCCACTACATCTCTACTAGCAACTACTTGTTATTTTTAGATGTGACATTAACTTGCACCTAGTCTTCAATTGGCCCACATACACAAGGCGTAGTATATTTCTCATTTTGCACATGATCTTTGAAAATAATTACATGCAAGTCTAGTTTCACCCACTTTATAGTCTATGTTTTCAAATTAATTTAATTTACTTAACTTAGGTACAATTATCATAAGGTTAGCATAATTGGTCACATACTTAACATATTTGCAGTCCCATTAACCCCTGACTACCAGGCACCCAATGCCTCGTGCCTCGATACGTATCTCGAGGTAACTCCCCGTCACACCAACTCACACAATAGCAACATACACACACGTGGTGCAATACAAATATCAATGATTTTAAACACCACATCTAAACAACAATCATCCATAAATATCATATTCTATCGGTTCTCTTGTTCGAGTCAATCGAGTTATCCACGTAATGCCTGAATTATGACCGTTAATCCCCGAGATTAATATTAATCATAGTTTAATTAATTTGGGCCATTACAATTCTCCCCAACTAGGAGAAACTTCATCCCCGATATTTAGATCTCGAGTAAACTCTGATGCATCTAACCTATCCCCGTGTGACCACGCCTCATACCTTGATAGTACCATTCTATGGTCCCTTGAACACCCCACTACTTTCGTACCTATCATAGGGAATGTAGCGTTGCACTGAGACATAAGCGTGTGCTACCGAGGTTATTATGTTCACTCATGCTCTCGAACACCTTCACAACCTACTCTCAGATTGATTATGTGCCCAAGTTTCCCTAACCTAGTTTCTTAACACCAGGTAACAGTAAACCTCGCCTATCATGTATCACAACATAATAGTCCTAACCTACCATGACAATCCCATGCTATACTATAACCTACTTTTACCCACTATGGCCTACTATGACATTCCATGTCTTACTATAGTTACACCATGCATGCATAAACCTTAACTCTAATTATTCGAAAATTTAAAATCACATACCCTTAACCCGCTGTGGGACGTCTCCCAGCTTGGCTCAGTCACCACATGCAGCGGCTCTTGAGTCTGTACAGGTGTCACCACTGGTGGATTTGCCGATCTTCGTGGACACTCCCTCCTAATATGACCCTCTTGCACATAGCGCCAACAAGTAGTCCTCCATCCTAGTCCTGCTTGCTGATTCCTTGACCTCTGGCCCTGATCCTGTAATCTCTTGTCCCTGCATCATTGGTCTTGTGTCTATCTCTGCGGTGGTGCTGGTAGTGCTGGCACAACATAAGCTCTGACTGTCCGATCATCCTCCCTACATCCTCGACTATACTGTCTGTCCTCTCTATCATCCTGATCTCTTTGTCTCTTTTGACCAGAGCTCTGTCTAATCTGCCTTTCAGACTCGGTGGATGAATGCATTTCGCCCCTCTGCATTAAATATGTCTCATGCGTAAGTGTTTTATCTTATATCTCCTGTGGTGTTTGGGCTCCAGTGGAAATAATGGCTCTGGTGATATTCTCAATCAACCCTCGAATGAAGTAATAAATCTGTAATCTCTCCATACCCGCGACATCTGTGGAAAACTGTAACAAATACCAATATTTATCCATGTATTGTAGCACTAATTGGCTGCGTTGTCTTAGAGCTAGAAACTCCTTTCTCAGCCTCAACTACATCTCTATTGGAATGTACCGATCATAGAAAATCTATCGAAACTTGGCCCATGTGGTCGGATATGGATGAGTGTCTGTGCACGCTGTTTACCACATGATAACATCACCTCTTAATATATGACTCGATATCCTGGCCTATATGCCTCTTGAATCCGCAGTAGCTTGTGTAGCCTCTGATATGCAATCAACCATTTCCTGGCTACCTCTGGGTCTTCGCCTCCATGAAAATATCTAGGATCAATCAATTTATGTCATCAAACTCATAAACACGTCTGTCAGTGCTAGAGTAACCGTAAGTTTCTCGGTCGTAGCTGTCGCTATCTCCGTCTGCACTACTCCTGGTACGATAACCACTATTGGAGTCTCCTGTATCACTGCCTGAGTCGATACACCCTGAATAGTTGATACGAAAATCATCGGAATAAATGTTGTCTCAGTCGTGTTATGTATCCGGGTGGCGATGAGTGATGCAATCGCCGCTATCTATGTGCGCATCATATCCATTAAAAGCTCAAACTACTTATCGTGAGCTGCGAATCGCGCGAATACTACCAGATCCAAACATTCCTCTATAGTATGATCACTCGTCTGACCAACATCTGTCGTAGGTGGAGTCAGCTGGTCATCCATTGTAATCTGCATCAAAAAACGTGCGTTAGATCACCTTCCATATACGTATATATTATATATATAATAAAAAACGTAACACGTTTATAATCCCTACCACTACCCGTCTCAAGTTTGCTTCCTAACTAGGATTCTAAGTTCAGATCTTCGGGTTTCCACATCTAAGGTTTGTTTATTAAGTCTTGTTCTATTTTCTTTAAACTATTCTCGAGGTTCCATGAAACCTCGCTCTGATACCAAACTGTGACATTGGTATCAGGTTAAAGAACAAACTACGATTCTTCCCATTAGCTCCATCGACCTTGCTCTAATACCAAACTGTGGCGGCCCAAACTCTAAGGCCGCTGCAGAACCTGCCATGTCGCATCCCACGTCACCAAGCCCTGCTACGTCATGGTTTGCTTATCTTTGATGCCCTGCGACCTAACTTGTTGTTTACACTTTTCCAACTAACACTAGTTTAGCTAATTAATGTCCATATAAATATTGATGATTTAATTAATCAATTTATCAATTTATAATACAATTTTGCTGCGAAAGTCTTTAAATGAATAAGTTGTAGAATATTTAACAATCCTAAGTAGTGGAAAACCCGGCTAAAATATACCATTTATATATATATCAAGGCGAGATAAGTATAGCAAAAGATCCATATACATGTATTTAGTGTTCTACAGTCCCCAAAACCCAACGAAAAGTAAATACATACATATTCTAGTCACACATGAGATGGCATCACTATCTCAAAGGTAGTCGCCAAATACCTCCTTGCCCTGGCCTTTGCTCATCAAAGGATCTGCACTCAGCCACCTAATAAATACAGTGACGAGTCCAATGAGTAAAATCCTAAGAGAAGTCCACACAATATTAAAGAAATAAACTAATAAACTATGAGACATGCGAATATGACCTCTGGCAATAGTAAGTCATACTCCCATGAACTTAGGTGACATACGACAACCAAAAATAGTAACATTTAATAAACAACACATACTAAATAAACATGCTCAGAGATAAAGCATTAATAAGAAAACAACCATATAACCATGAGAAAACCCCGACCTAAACCAGCAACTAATCAATAAAATAGGACAAGAACCACATATATACTTATAAGCTTACAGTGACTAAACCCCAACTATGGTTAACGGATGAACCCCTCAAGATGCTATTTCAAGTTAAAGGAACACCTTACATCCCCCACGAAAGTCGTAGATATATACTACTACCGTCAACACGAGCACTATACACAAGTAACTCGTTCAAGCGATTTAGTCACAACCGACATATACGCAAACTGAAATAAGAGTAAAACCCCATGTGTGGTCACTAGCAGTCACACATGTAATCTGATATCAATAAAACAAAACCATGAATTATGTTAGGCATTCCAATTGGTTTACTCACCTCAAATCTCGCGCTCTAACTCTCCCTAACATGCCCCGAATACGTCCCCTACTCGCTCTAGAACCTCGTACTACGTTGCCTTATCTCACCCCTGGGGTCATTAAAGGTGTTTAGAGTGTTTTTAGATCAGTTACAAGCTAGCTCAACTCATTTAGCCTAATCAGTAAGAATTGAGCATGCTGAAGGTTTGAGCAAGCTAAAAGCTGAGTCTACTGAAAGTTTGAGTCTACTCAATGTTTGAGCTTACTTGAAGTCTGAGCATACTCGAAACTTTGATTATGCTCATAACTTTGAGCATGCTTTCTGGGCAGAACGCTCTATATGTTAAAAACGCAAAAAATCTCATGGTTCATCTTAAAGTCTCGACCCTTTCAGCCTTCAAACTTATACAATCCTCTCAAAATTAGTTTGCACCTCATTTTTCATTATCATGCAATAAAATGGGCTCTAAGCAAAACACACCAAATCAACTTTTCCAAAAAGTTACTATTCATCTTCTTCCTCACATAATCACTATCCAACAACAACAATAAGTTCAAAAAATGATTCTCCAATAAGGGATTCTTACTCATTGAGGGTCGGTCTACTCTTATAGACCGTCCATACACCAAAAGCCATGAAGAACAACAATCTTAGAACATACATTACCAATATTTGGTGAAGACCATACCTATGGCTTTAATGAAGTTGTCCTCTTGTTCTACCTCTCTTAGATCCCTAAAAATTCCAATAATTTCACTTACAAAGTCACCAAATCCTTCACATTTCTTCTCTTTCTCTTACTAGCACCACGTTCTCTCTCCCCTCTACTTTCTTTTTGTTCAAATGAGAGAAAAATGGGAAACTTGAGGTTTAAGTAATTATCCCTTATTTGGATCCTCAAGTGGGTATCTTAAAACACATCTAAGGTTAATATATTTCTAACACATAACCCACTACACCTCTACCAGCAACCACTTGTCATTTTTAGATGTGATACTTAGCATGCATCTAGTCTTCAATTGGTCCACATACACAAGACATAGTACATTTCCCATTTTGCACATGATCTTTTAAAATAATTACATGCAAGTCTAGTTTCACCCACTTTCTAGTTACCCTTGGATCTAACTATATTTACAATCAAACCATATACATATTTTCAAATTAATTTAATTTACTTGACTTAGATACAATTATCATAAGGTTAGCATAATTAGTCACATACTTAACATATTTGCAGTCCTACTAACCCCCAACTACTCGACATCCGATGCCCCGCGCCTCGACACGCTCCTCGAGGTAACTGCCCATCACACCAACTCACGCGATAGCAACATACACACATGCGGTGCAATACAAATAGCAATAATTTTAAACACCACATCTAAATAACCATCATCCATAAATATCATATTCCCTCAGTTCTCGTGTCCGAGTCAACCGAGTTATCCACGTAACACCCAAATTATGACCGTTAATCTTCGAGATTAACACTAATCATAATTTAATTAATTTGGGCCATTATAAGTCTATCTTTACGGAGTTTAGAAATGTGTTTCTCATTTATGTGGCCAAGACGACAATGCCAAAGGTAGATTGACTCAAATAATTTAATTTGAATCTTTTTGTATTTATGTTAAGAATAGGAGTATATGTGGACCTTTTCATGTTTACAATACAAAAAAATCACACAAATCAACATTCACATAGAAAATGTTTTTACAAGAAATGGAGCATTTATTATTCGCAAGTATGAAATTAAAACCATCCAAATCAAAACATGAAAGTGTAATGATGTTTCTGCTCATGGCAAGGACATAATAACAATTATTTAAAACTAAAACAAGTCCACTATGTAAAATTAACTCGTAGCATCCTACAGCCAACGTAGCAACCTTTGCTCCATTTCCAACTCTTAAGATGACTTCTCTTTTCTTTAGTTTTTATATTTTTTGTGAGACCTTGCACATTAATACAAATGTGAGATCTGCATCCGGTATCCAATACCCAGGAATCACTAATAGATAAGTTAACTTTAATAACGTAAATAACTAAAGCAGTATACGCACTACTCTTATTTTTCTTTAGATCTTCAAGATAGAGCTTGCAATTTCTGAACCAATACCCAAATGCATGGCAGAAATGAGAATTTCCTTCCTTTTCCTTTTCCTTTTGGAAATGTGAAGTAGATGCAACCTTAGGCTTGACTTGTTCCACAAGCTTTGTGATAGTCACAACAGTAATGACAACTTTAGCTTTGCCTTTTCCCTTTTTCTTTAGAGCCTTTCCTTTCTGAACCATCAACACATTAGCAATAGGTTTCTTGACATTCTGCTCAGCACTTTTAAGCATCAAATGCAACTTAGAAAAAAACCTCTCCATGTTATTCATGTTATAGTTCATCAAAAATTGTGAATACTATTAGGTAATGAATTCAGGATAAAATTCGTAGCCAACTTTTGGCTTACGAGAAATCCAAGTCTGTCAAGATGGTCAATATAGCTCTTCATTTTTAGTACATGAGAACTAACTGATGCACCCTCTGCCATTTTGCAAGAATGAAGGTTCTTGACTGTCTCGAAACGTTCTTGCCTAACCTATTGTTGGAACATTTCCTTCAACATCGTAGCCATGTTGTAAGCTTCAGTGTGTTCCATGTCCTTCTAAAGTTCAGAAACCATGGTTGCCAACATAATGCATGCAACATCGGCTGAGTCATTGACATGCTTAGTACGTGTATCCTTCACAGCTCTTAAAGCATTAGCTGGTGGATCCTGAGGGATAAGATCATCTGGGACATACAACTTGCGTTCACGCCTAAGAACAATTCTTAAGTTTCTGAACTAGTCAAGAAAGTTTATCCCAGACAACTTATTCTTCTCAAGGATGGATCGTAGTGACAAGAAATTAGTGTGATTTGAAGAGACCATAGTTCTATAACAAAGATTATGCAAGTGTTCATTTAAGTATGGAGGAATAGACTCCCACTAAATTAACAAACCTCCTTAGAACATTATGTTAATTTAAGGGACCAAAATTCACGTTTCACCTAATTCCAAGACAACTAAGGCATGACACTTTAAATTAGGTTATATAGGTAGGTACCAATTACCAATTACATTATATGTAACTTTTAGTTGTTTTTATGAGATTATGAAATCTTATATCTTAGCATGTTTTATCTCATCTTGTGCCTAAAGCTCAAAATCATTTTGATAGCTTTATCAAGTCTAACCATTTCAAACAATAGAGTAATTGTTACTCAACTTGCCTCACCAAGATCACACAATACACTCTGCGGAGGCAGACCCATATTGATGTGATCGAAGCCTTGATAAGTGTTTGAGTATGGATGACACTTGACTTAAAATTTGGAAGAAGGATTTTTTTTATTTGTCTTAGTGATTATAAATTAAACAAAATAAATATCATATATTAAAATGCATGTACAATCACTATACGAATTAGGAAATTTTACTAATATTGACTATCATTCAAATTTCCTTGGATTACGAATAGTTATCGGCAGTCCTATTTTTCGGTCAGCGAGCGGTAGTTTCGGGGGGGGGGGGTAGCGCCCCTTTTATTCTTGATAACAAATCCCAGTTCCAAAAATCGAAAATTGCCTAAATCTTCTCATTATTTTAGTCAATCCAATTAAGCAAAATTACCCCTTATTTTAATTTTGAAAATATTAATTAAAACATTTTTAATTAACTGAGGCCCACCTCTAACTTAATATCTTATCCTAATCCAATTAGAATTTAAAATACCTTGAATCCTTATCCAATTAGATTTGTTATATATCTCACCTATCTTATAGGATTTGTAATTCTTATCCGATTACAAGCTTATTTCCTATCTAATAGGAATATACTAACAGATAACCACAATGAGATATATGATCAAAATCAATTTCGATTCTTATTCATACAAAACAAGCAATTTAATCAAGAAACGAAATATTAATCATGCATTCAACACCAGAATCATATTAAATTAATTATATTAAACTAATCATGATTTCTATCATACATAATTAGTGGACAAAAACGAAATATGTATTCAACACCAGAATCATATTAACCTAAAGATGACTTCTACCATGAACATATAAAATTCGCATTGCTCAATATTAAAAACATATGTTAATAGAAAGATTCTAAACATGAATTATATCATTGAATCAAATCATGCATATGTATCAATATACATGAATTAACATGTTTTAAAACCAATTCTTGATAATAATTATCATGGAACCTTTATATACATCATATATACATAAATCTTGATCATATTTTCACACATATATCATATATACATTAGAGAAAACATCCATAAGTTTAATAGAACCGAGCCTAAGGCTTTGATACCACTATCGGGTTTTTGGGGTTCACGCGTAGCGGAAAATTCAAAACAATTATGAAAAATCCCAACATAATTGAAAGTAAGTTCCATTAAACTAGATCTACAAAAGTAAACCATTCCTTAATTCATGATTTTCTTCTCTAATTGATCGATCTCCAAGATGTTTAAGCATGTGTCCTCTATAAAAAATCCATACATGAACGGTGACCATAATTTGGAGTGGTAGCCCCAAGAGAGATAGAAAACGTCTATCCCAAAATCCAAAGAAATCAAAATTTTCAAAAATGAAAATCTTATTTCGTTTTAGGGTTTCAACCTCTATTTATATGTGTAGATAAGCCCTCACTTAAAATCCTATTCGTATTACAATTATTGAATTTAGGCAGATTAAGCAAATTACACACACGCCCCTACTAATAAATTATCATATAAAAATGGTAAGGGTTATGTCATGAATTTTATGATATAAAATTTATTACTCTGGACCAATTGAAATTACGCAAAGCCATTCTTTTTATGCGACCCAATAGGTTCATGTGACGTTGGCAGTGAACCAAAACCATTTTGGTACACAAGTCATATGCGGTCTCTAGCAAGGCATTACGACTACCCAAGTAGCATGAATATCAAAATCGATACAACCTAAGGAATAACATATATAATATATTTTTGTTGTGTGATATCCTTTAACTAAACATAATGCTTGGAAATTCACCCTTAATGATCAATTATAGTAGTCTTGATCTTTAGGTAAACTGAAAACATCTAAGTGACATTGATTATATCAATTCACATGGACTTGGCCATTATTATCTATCATATCGAGGGATCCACTAATACCTCACTCTATACGAGAGTGACAAACTATATCTTTATTACACACCTTCACATATTATTCACATGGTAACCAATCGCAATCTTTGTAGTCATCCGGTTAAAAACAACGTTTGATTGTGTCAAATTACCATGCTCCTAATATTGAAGTCTATGGTAATCTCAAGTCGAAGGACTAAATGATATACCTATCATGAGTAACACCTATGACTTAATTCATGTGGTGTTCTCATAGAGGGTCGCTCTAGTACTTTGTTCCCTAACAAGTACTCATGATATCGATTTGTATCCCTATACGCATGATCATCACATGGCCATCAATCAAGATTCACACTAGTCTTAGTTCATTATAGTTCCCTGTATAATGACTAATTAGGGACATTTACAATATTTCAACAAATACCATGGATCTTACTATAAAGTAAACATGAAAACCTAAATTTTATTAACTAAAATTATAAGATAAACAATGTTTATAAATTGACCTAGGGCACATGCCCAAACATAAGTTTAGGTGGGTTGAATCTTGGTAAGGAAATGGAATCTTTCGTGAAGGGGTGTAATGGTTTAATGGTGTAAATGAGGCATTATTTGTGGTGATTTGGGGTTTTGGTTTTAAAAACAAAAGTCATGCCCAACGATTCCTGTGTACGTTGAATCGCTGGGAATCTATGTATAAATCGAAAATAAGTGAGTTGCTGGAAAATTCGATAACCTGTCGATTTTACTAGCGATTCCAATGTAAGTTGAATCGCAGGGAATCGTCAGACTCCTATTTTTAACCTGATTTTTTGTGTTATGCTATGGATTTTGCAAGCGATTCCTAGTGATATTTGGAATTTTTGGGAATCGCTGACCCTTAATTTTGTTGTTTTGCAATTTTATTTCATGCGTAAATTATACATCCCTCCTAAAAGTAAACGTAAAGGTAAGATTGATTGAAAAAACTAAAAAATCTCATAATTTTGATCAGGATATGTACCTAACTAATAATTCAATTTATTAATTAATAAAATAGATTAATAAAATAAGCAAGTTTATAATGCGAACTTGCATAAAGGCCATCGAAATAAAAACAACTCGATCATCCCCCCTCTTAATGAAGCTACTCAAGAGTGTAACTTCTGAAAGTAAATCCAAAAGAGAGTCAAAAGGAAAGAGAATAGAAACAAACTATACTAAAGCTAGGAATCCTATTAAAAATTCTAATAACATGAAGAAATAACGAATATAGGCTGCCTCCCATATGGCGCTATTGTTTATAGTCGTTTGCTCAACTAATAGAGGAATCAATCTTCGTTAAGTGTGAGCGAATCAATCTTTGCTTCATGTGATTCCTCTTTGAGAATGTCTTCACCAGGATCTGAGAAACTTCCATCATCATTGATCTCAATGAGATTAAATTGCACCTCTTCCATTTCGTCGTCAAGCTCTATCCTATTATTGAATGATATTACTTCATCGGCCGTACGTAGTGTATATATGCGCTCACATACATCGATGATAGCTCCAGCCTTTAATAAGAATGATCTACCTAATAATATATAATCATCTAGGTCAGTTGACGACATGATTAAGAAATGTGTGATGATGGCGAACATACACACCCGTACGTGCACATTATTTGATATTCCTAATGACTGTACAAGTGCCATTTGGCTTTGACATCGTAATAGGAGGTTTGCAATGAATCATCAATTTTGATCGAATAAATCAATGTTCAGGCAAAAGATTCATATTAGCTCTTATATCAAGTTGAACTCCATAAATGGACAACTTAATGATTTGTATGTTGTGGTAGGTTTACCTTGGTTCATTTGTAAAGATTTTAGCGGGATTGTCATTTTTACCATACTCCTCATAATCTGAGTCATCCTTGTCGCACTCATATGGGTCTATGGCTGACTGTTTATCCTTATTTGATTTATTGTTCTGTTTCTTTCTTTGATTTATTGTTCTTTTTCTTTCTTAATTTTTTTCTTAGTTTTGTCAATTCATCCACTAAGTTGTTAATTTGGTCAAGGTTAATGATCTTCATATCTAGTGAGATAAAACTTTCATGATAAGGTTTTAGTTTATGGCTATTAACTTTAAAGACTCCATATTTTTCTACTTTCTATTTCTACAACACCTTGGGGAAATACGTGAGTAACTACAAAATGTCCAGTCCATCTCGAACAAAGTTTTCCAGGAAATAATTTAAGACGTGAACAAAAGAGTAAAACTTTTTGTCCTACTTCAAAATTCATAATATTTAATTACTTTTCATGAAGTGCTTTAGTTTTGTTTTTATAAATGAAAGCACTATCATATGCGTCATTTCTCAATTCTTCTAACTCATTGATACAAAGTTTAAGTTGTTTACCTGTATTATCATAATTCATATTACATGTCTTCATTGCCTTGTATGCTATATGCTCTAGTTCGACTGGTAGATGACATACTTTACCAAAAACTAGTCTAGAAGGTGTCATACCTATGAGTGTTTTAAATGTAGTCCTATATGCCCATAATGCATCTTCTAAAAAAAGACTCTAATTTTTACGTGTTGGACATATTGTCTTTTTTAATATTGATTTAATTTCTCTATTTAACTTTTCGGCTTTTCTACTAGTTTGTGGGTGGTATGCGATAGATGTTTTATATGTAACTGTCACGGCCCAAATAATTAATGCGCGTTTAATTCATTAATTAGGACAAAATGACCCGTGACGTGGGACCCGCAACGAGATACGTGTCACTACCGAGGCACGGTGGCCGAGGTAAATGTTATATTTGTTGTGTTGTTTGCTTAGTGTAATGTATATATGTAGACTACTAAGTCATTTACGGGTATGCAGATACCGAGACGAGCGGGGACGCGTCTCCAGTCGCGTGCCGACGTGGGCCCGAGGTAGCAGCTCGTGGGGTAAGTGTAACTAGTTGAATTTCATTTAAAAAAAATGAAAAATGATATGTGGTTAGTGGCTATAATGTGGCCACATCTATCTATTTATTAAAGGGCCTATAGTTTGTAAATTAAACAATATGCGTTGGATTTGCCTCGAGATACGCATTTCGTGAGACTCGAGAAATAATATAAGGCGGTGGAAATAAAATGGATAATGATTGGGATTACCTCGAAATTTGTGTTGAACGAATCTCGAGGACACTAAATATCTTATCCTCTTTGCTCTCAAGTCGGTGGCGGCGAAAAAAAAACGCAGAGACCGAGAGAGAGAAACCGGGAAGAAGAAGAAACAAAGAAAGAGGAGAGAGACCGGGAGAGAGAGATCGAGGAACTCGAAGCAAGGTGAGTTGTTGTTTGTTGTTGATTTGATGTGGTTGTTGCTGCAGTCGTTGTTGTGGTTGTCGTTGTTGGCCGCCATGTTCGGCCATGGAAGGCTCGACCTCCATGGCCGAGAGGCATGAGGAAGAAGATGGCAGGGGTGTCTCCCCTGCCATCGACTCCAGTTGGGGCTGGAGATGGGAGCCAACCCCAACGCCTCAAGGAGAAAAAAAAAAGAAACAGAGCCGCTGCTCTGTTTCTCGCGAGGAAGAAGATGAGAGTCGGGTCGGGTCGACCCAAACCCATATGGGTCGGCCCAGGTCGGGCCGACCCTGACCCACTTTAATAAAGAAAAATATATTTAATTATTTAATTAAATTAAACTGCTTTTTAATATAATAAATTCCAGAAAATAGTTAAAATTATGGAAAAATTCCAGAAAAATAGGAAAAAATATATTTTTGACCCAAATCAATAGAACTTCGATAGTTCTATAAAAAGTGAAGAATTCGGGAGTCGGTCAAGACGTTATACCGGGGTTTTACCTCGAAAAAGGTGAAATCGGCAAATTGGTCTCGAATTCACTTTTGACCAAGGTCGACCAATTTAGGAATGTTAAATCATGAAGCTTGAATCTAAAGTGATAAATTTTCAAATGTTAGGACCCTAAAGGAGCTAGTACGGGGTATTGGGTGCGTACATCGACGCGACGAAAAGCCGGATAGCCTAGAACTTGTTGTGTGTATGTAAGTAAACTGATTGAGACATTTATTTTCATTTCATTCCATATATTTATTTATTCTCAGTTATTCAAACTGAATTGCCTTTGAAATCCATATGCTATGACTTGTTCAGTGCTCATTTTATGATATTGTTCATAGCATACTCTGTTTTGTATATCATTGATTCCAATTCATATACTTTGTCATGTTGATTGTTGTGTGTGGAAGTCAGTGATATAGCATGCTATTAGGATAGTTTATTTATTTTGACTCAAATCCTTTGTGCATTAGTATGTTATTATATCTCTTGGATTCCAATGCTGTGTCATTTTTGAAAATGAAAGTGGTTCTTGTGGTTAGGGTCATTTGATGATAGAAATTCAGCTTTCATATGGGGGTCACTAGACTTGCGAGTATGTTTGGGAATTTCTCCACTACCTTGCAAGACACACGGGGTAACGTGCCTCGAACGGGGTAACCGAATCTCGGGGTTTATTGGCGCCAGAATAACTTGGGTGAACATGACGAGTTTTTAAACTCATGTATGTTAGCAAGTATACATTCCGGTGACGACTAATTCACTTGGAATAGAAAAGGCGTAATCGTAAGTACGTCCTTTTGACATTATGATATAGAGCTCAAATTTTAATGAAATGCTATGGAGCAGAGCTCATTGTTGTGGAAAGGCTGAGGTGATGAAGATCACGGCCGACCGACCCTAATCCATTACTACTTAGTCTTGAGTCAGTTTCATATTTGGTTAACTCAAGTATCTCTTTGCATGATGTTTCTTTCATCATAGTTTCTATTTAAATTATGCAATTTGATACTTGTTGTCTGTTTGGGAATGTTGATCGATGTCTCTCAGTATTACTTAAATAATTTCATGTACTCACCGTCTAGTTTGTGACGGTGGGTGCAAATCAGCCGAGTAGCAGACCAGGCAAAGAGAAGCTTGGTAACTACATTTGAGCCGGTGTAGAACTGCTACGACATATTTTTGTACGTTTTGTATTCTTTTGTATTACATTTATATGTACATGTTCTTCTTACTTTTGGGTTAAGTGATAGGAATATAGGACTGGACACATGGTATATATATCATCATTTTTGTTTATATATCCATGTGATCTTTATTTCCTGGTTTTTTCACAATAGGTTAGGCCGTAAGATTGAAGGTCCACTAGTAACGATGACTTCCGCTGAATAACTTGTTAAAAAAAAAAGTTAACATTTAGTTAACTGTAGGTGGTATCATAATTAGTAGATGTACATGTTTAGGTGTTGAACTAAGGCTGACTAGTTCCTTGTTAGGTCCTATAGGGGAGATTAGGGCTTAATTAAGGGATTAGGCAGGGCGGTGCCCTTATTTGTAGATGGGGCCGTCACAGGTGGTATCAGAGACAGGTTTAGAGACCTCGATGTTTTAAGGCCATATGATACCACCACTGGTGGTATAAGAGCGAAGGTTTATAAAGCTTGACTTACTTATATGGTTTTCGGCTATATGATACCAACACAGTTTGTATCAGTGCCATGGTTTTGAGAAAACATTGTTCTAAGATTGTGGAATATGGAGTTTCTACAATATCATACCACAACTACAATATGTAGTTAACGGCCTATTTTGTTCAGCTATAAACAACTAAAAGATTAAAAAAAAACTGTAGAAGTTAGAAAACCTTAGTTAGATGTGGAAAACCAGATGATCCTCGCCTAGAAACTATTAGTTGGGAAGTGAGTGAACGTGAGTTGGGGGTTTGATATATCTATATACATGTTAATTTTGTTATGTGTATATATGCGTTATCCACGTAGTAGCTGATTCGCGTTCGTTCTCCATTTGCAGTCGGAGATGGCGGATGCACGCGATAGTGGTGATGCCGGTGCGAGCGACAGCCAACCTTCGATACCATCTGCGGAAGATTTCCAGAGGCTTTCAGATCGAGTAGCTGCTTAGGGGCAGCAGTTGGCGGATTTCATCGCATTAATGACTTTCCGCTTTGCCCCACCAACACCTCCAGCTCAGACAGCAGATCTTACTACGACTGCAGTACCGACCGTAGTGCCGGTCGTACCCGCGACACCGATGATAGTGACCCCAGCAGTGGAGACAGTGTCTACACCATCTTCCACACCTCCATCAGCTAGTTCGACATCGGTAGTTCAGCTGGTGAAAGATTTCATCAAACTGAAACCGATATACTTCGACGGTCAGAGAGATTTTGAGAAGATCGAGAAGTGGGTCTTGTCGCAGGAGAAGTTACATAGAGTCTCGCAGATTGATGATAGACTCAGAGCGGAGATCTCGTCGTACACCGTACAACGAAATGCCGATGTGTGGTGGAGTGCGACGATCGGTACCGAAGGAGAGTTTGAGTCTTGGGATGCCTTCAAGACTAAGTTCTATCAGCAGTACTTCCCACCTCCGGTGATGAAGAGGTTGAGGAAGGAATTTATGAATTTGAGACAGGGAGCCGATGAGACGGTAATAAAGTACCGAGAGAGATACGACTATCTGAGGCAGTTTGCCGGAGATCTTGTGAAGGAGGATGCAGATGACGTGTATCATTTTGGCGATGGACTGAGGCCTGACATTGGGTTTTATGTGGTCAGATCTGGTGCCAGGACACTGGGGGAGATTTTCGAGCGTGCACTTGCTCACGAGACTTATTATATGAGCTGAGTGGCTGACGGGACACCTTTAGTACCCGCGATGACACCTGATCAGATGGCGGAGTATGAGCGGAGGAGACAGAAGGGCAAAGGACCGAGGAGATGAGATAGATGTGTTCAGGGGGTAATTGTGCCTTATGTAGCATCTCCTACACCTTTGCAGACGATTGTGGGTAGACCTCCCATACCACCACCAGTCAGACCGGCATTGTCAGCTCCTGCTACATCTACTTTACCAGCTTTACCAACACCACCAGCCCCACGTCAGCAGCATGGTGGTAGAGGCAGAGGTAGAGGTAGAGGTAGAGGTAGAGGACGAGACAGCCAGACTAAGGCAGAGACAGGCATCTGCACAGGCTCAGGATCAGACACATTGTCAACCGAGAGCAGTCATTTGTTATCGATGTGGTCAGGTGGGACATATCAGTTTAGAGTGTCCACAGCCAGCGACAGTGATTCCACCACAACGTCGAGAGGTCGTCCATACAATTGCACAGCCTGACGCAGACGCTACACGGAAACTTATTGAGGGTATGGTTTCCATTTGTGGTCATCAAGCTTATGTTTTATTTGATTCGAGTTCTACAATTTCTTTCATTTCTGGTCGCATGGTCAGCATGTTAGGGTTGAAACCAGTTAGTGTCGGAGTTCATTTGATTTTGAGTACGGCAGCGGAAGATAGAGTGTACCCTAATTCTCTGGTGGAGAGATGCCCAGAGAGATCGACGGGGTCGAGTTACCTGCAGATTTCAGAGTGCTTGAAGTTCTGGAATTCGATGCATTGCCAGGGATGGATTAGCTAGCATCATATCATGCTCATATCGACTGTTTTGCGAAAACAGTAAGATTTGAGATTCCAGGGCGCCCAGTGTTTGTGTATAGTGGTAGTACACCGAGAGCCGAGGGCACTCGAGGTCGACTTGCAACTAGTGGGGAGGTGAAGACTTTGGTATCAGTTTATACCGTTGCTGAGAGTCATGGACCTAAACTTGAAGAAATTCCGATTGTGCGCGAGTTTTCGGACGTGTTTTCGGAAAACTTACCTGGATTACCACCATCGAGGGAGATCGATTTCATTATTGAGTTGGTGCCCTGAATGAAATCGATATCTATACCACTATAACGCATGGATCCACGAGAATTGGAAGAATTGAGGAAGCAGTTGCAAGAATTGAGCGAGAAATGATTCATCACACCTTCGATATCACCATGGGGAGCACCGATCCTGTTTGTGAAGAAGAAGGACGGTACTTTGAGACTGTGTATTGATTACAGACAATTGAATAATGTCACAATCAAGAACAAGTATCCATTACCGCGTATTGACGATTTATTCGATCAGCTGAGAGGTGCGCAGTTTTTCTCCTGGTGAGAAGTTCACTCTATACTGACCATAAGAGTTTGAAATATCTCTTCACACAGAAAGAGCTGAACATGAGATAGCGCAGATGGTTAGAATTTTTGAAAGACTATGACTTTTCTCTGGAATATCATACAGGACAAGCTAATGTCGTTGCTGATGCACTGAGTAGGATTCCGACTTGAGATGCTGAGACTATTCGATGTCATATGACGCACGAGTATGGTTTACTCGAGGCGGCGGCGAGGCTGAGTCAGTCAAATATTGCAAATGACACGGAGGTACTGATTTGTGCTCAAGTGAGACTTCAAACACTGTCGACACAAAGAGTGTCAGAGGATCAAAAGGCTGACATACTGTATCCGAGATTCAGTGAGTTAGCGCAGAGTTTCGAGTGTACTGATTGGACTGAAACAGCTGACCAGTGTCTCAGATTTCGAGGTAGATTGTGGATACCGGTAGTGGCAGAGCTGAGAGATGAGATTCTTCAAGATTCACATCGTTCCCGGTTCACTGTTCATCCGGGAAGGACCAAAATGTACCATGATATGAAAAGACATTTTTGGTGGTCTGGGATGAAAGCGGACATATCAGAGTATATCAGGAACTGTGGGATCTGCCAGCAGGTGAAGGTAGAACATCGTAGACCTGGAGGATTACTACAGCCACTTCCCATTCCACAATGAAAGTCGGAAGACATAGCTATGGATTTCGTTCTAGGGCTGCCGATGACTGTTCATCGACATTATTCCATCTGGGTGATTGTGGACAGATTGACGAAATCTGCCCATTTCATACCAGTTGCAACTCATTACACATTTGACCAGCTGAGTGTATTGTTCGAGAAAGAGATTATTAGGCTGCATGGAGTACCTTTGACTATTACGTCAGACATAGATGTTATGTATACGTCCAGGATGTGGCGGAGTATGCAGGAGCAATATGGTACGCGCTTACAGTTTAGCATAACCTTTCACCCTCAGACTGATGGACAGACTGAGAGGTTGATTCAAACTCTCGAATATATGCTCAGGGCGTGTGTACTTGAGTTTGGTGGATCGTGGGAAGAATATTTACTGTTGTGTGAATTTGCATACAACAACAGTTATCAGGCGAGCATTGAAGTGGCACCATTTGAGGCGTTATATGGCAGACCGTGTCGCTCACCATCTTGTTGGGCTGAGCCAGAAGACCGGAATTTATTAGGGCCTGAAATTGTTGTCGATCATAAAGAAAAGGTAAGACAGATTCGCCAGAAGCTTAAAGGAGCCCAGGAGAGGCAAAAGAAGTATGCAGACATGTATCGCAACGATCTCACGTACGATGAGGGAGCTTTAGTGTATCTAAAGGTTTCTCCTCGTAATGGTCATCATCAATTTGGTTTGAAAGGCAGATGATTAGCACCGAGATTCATCGGACCTTTCAAAATCAAGAAACAGGTTGGGAAGGTTGCTTATGAGTTAGAGTTACCTCTACAGATGTTGGGAATTCATCCGGTGTTTCATATATCGATGCTTCGACTAGCTAAGTCAAAGGCAGGCGAGAGACCGACGGTTGATTTGAGTCAAATTGATTTGAGTGAGGATATCTTATATGAAGAGCAACCAGTTCAGATTCTTGACCGAAGGGTACAACGGTTAAGAAACAAGTCTATCCCGAAGGTGCTAGTCAAGTGGCAGTTTCATGGAGATTCAGAACTCACTTGGGAACGGGAAGACTATATGCGAGACAAATTTCCGTACCTCTTCGAGTCAGGTACATCTTTAAATTCGTTTAGTTTAAGTTCGAGGACGAACTTCCTATTAGTTGGGAAGTATTGTCACGGCCCAAATAATTAATGCGCGTTTAATTCGTTAATTAGGACAAAATGACCCGTGACGTGGGACCCGCAGCGAGATACGTATCACTACCGAGGCACGGTGGCCGAGGTAAATGTTATATTTGTTGTATTGTTTGCTTAGTGTAATGTATATGTGTAGACTACTAAGTCATTTACGGGTATGCAGATACGGAGACGAGCGGGGACGCGTCTCGAGTCGCGTGCCGATGTGGGCCCGAGGCAGCAACTTGTGGGGTAAGTGTAACTAGTTGAATTTCATTTAAAAAAAATGAAAAATGATATGTGGTTAGTGGCTATAATGTGGCCATATCTATCTATTTATTAATGGACCTATAGTTTGTAAATTAAACAATATGCGTTGGATTTGCCTCGAGATACGTATTTCGTGAGACTCGAGAAATAATATAAGGCGGTGGAAATAAAATGGATAATGATTGGGATTGCCTCGAGATTCGTGTTGAATGAATCTCGATGACACTAAATATCTTATCCTATTTGATCTCAAGTCGGTGGCGGTGAAAAAAAAAAAATGCAGAGACCGAGAGAGAGAAACCGGGAAGAAGAAGAAAGAAAGAAGAGGAGAGAGATAGGGAGAGAGAGATCGAGGAACTCGAAGCAAGGTGAGTTGTAGTTTGTTGTTGATTTGGTGTGGTTGTTGCTGCAGTAGTTGTTGTGGTTGTCGTTGTTGGCCGCCATGTTCGGCCATGGAAGGCTCGGCCTCCATGGCCGAGAGGCGTGAGGAAGAAGATGGCAGGGGTGTCTCCCCTGCCATCGACTCCAGTTGGGGTTGGAGATGGGAGCCAACACCAACGCCTCAAGGAGAAAAAAAAAAAAAAAAAGAGAGCCGCTGCTCTGTTTCTCGCGAGGAAGAAGATGGGAGTCGGGTCGGGTCGACCCTGACCCGAGGGGATCGGGTCGGGTCGACCCGGACCCACTTTAATAAAAAATATATATTTAATTATTTAATTAAATTAAACTGCTTTTTAATATAATAAATTCCAGAAAATAGTTAAAATTATGGAAAAATTCCAAAAAAATAGGAAAAAATATATTTGTGACCCAAGTCAATAGAACTTCGTTGGTTCTATAAAAAGTGAAGAATTCGGGAGTCTGTCAAGACGTTATACCGGGGTTTTACCTTAAATAAGGCGAAATCGGTAAATTGGTCTCGAATTCACTTTTGACCGAGGTCGACCAATTTAGGAATGTTAAATCATGAAGCTTGAATCTAAAGTGATAAATTTTCAAATGTTAGGACCTTAAAGGAGCTAGTACGGGGTATTGGGTGCGTACATCAACGCGAGGAAAAGCAGGATAGCCTAGGACTTGTTGTGTGTATGTAAGTAAACTGATTGAGACATTTATTTACATTTCATTCCATATATTTATTTATTCTCAGTTATTCAAACTGAATTGCCTTAGAAATCCATATGCTATGACTTGTTCAGTGCTCATTTTATGATATTGTTCACAGCATACTCTGTTTTGTATATCTTTGATTCCAATTCATATACTTTGTCATGTTGATTGTTGTGTGTGGAAGTCAGTGATATAACATGCTATTAGGATAGTTTGTTTATTTTGACTCAAATCCTTTGTGCATTAGTATGCTATTACATCTCTTGGATTCCAATGCTGTGTCATTTTTGAAAATGAAAATGGTTCTTGTGGTTAGGGTCATTTGATGATAGAAATTCAGCTTTCATACGGGGGTCACTAGATTTGCCGGGATGTTAGGGAATTTCTCCACTACCTTGCATGACACACGGGGTAACGTGCCTCGAACGGGGTAACCGGACCTCGGGGTTTGTTGGCGCAAGAATAACTTGAGTGAACATGATGAGTTTTAAAACTCGGGTATGTTAGCAAGTATACATTCCGGTGACGACTTATTCACTTGGAATAGAAAAGGCGTAATCGTGTGTACGACCTTTTGACAATATGATATGGAGCTCAAATTTTAATGAAATGCTATGGAGCAGAGCTCATTGTAGTGGAAAGGCTGAGGTGATGAAGATCACGACCGACCGACCCTAATCCTTTACTACTTAGCCTTGAGTCAGTTTCATATTTGGTTAACTCAAGTATCTCTTTGCATGATGTTTCTTTCAGCATAGTTTCTATTTAAATTATGCAATTTGATACTTGTTGTCTGTTTAGGAATGTTGATCGATGTCTCTCAGTATTACTTAAATAATTTCATGTACTCACCGTCTAGTTTGTGACGGTGGGTGCGGATCAGCCGAGTAGCAGACCAGGCAAAGAGAAGCTTGGTGACTACCTTTGAGCCGGTGGAGAACTGCTACGACATATTTTTGTACGTTTTGTATTCTTTTGTATTACATTTATATGTACATGTTCTTCTTACTTTTGGGTTGAGTGATAGGAATATAGGACTGGACACATGTTATATATATCATCATTTTTGTTTATATATGCATGTGATCTTTATTTCCTGGTTTTTTCACAATAGGTTAGTTCGTAGGATTGAAGGTCCACTAGTAACGATGACTTCCGCTGAATAACTTGTTAAAAAAAAATTTAACTAGCTAGTTAACTGTAGGTGGTATCATAATTAGTAGATGTAGATGTTTAGGTGTTGAACTAAGGCTGACTAGTTCCTTGTTAGGTTCTATAGGGGAGATTAGGGCTTAATTAAGGGATTAGGTCGGGGGGTGCCCTTATTTGTAGATGGGGTCGTCACAGTAACATGGTATTTATGAAGTATAGTATCTACGATTCTATTACAAAAGTGAGAACCTCTATCGCTAATCAATATTCTAGGTACTCCAAAAGTAGTAAATATTCTTGATTTTAGGAAATTAACTACTATTTTAGAATCATTAGATTTTGTGGCTATAACTTCTACCTATTTGAACACATAGTCTACTGCTAATAAAATGTAAATATTTCCATTAGATGGTGGAAAAGATCTCATAAAGTATATTCCCCAAACATCAAATACTTCGCAAAATAGATAAGACATAAAGGCATTTGGTTCCTATGTCCTAAGTTTTCGGTTCTTTGACAATTTGGACAAGCTTTTGTGTAAACATGACAATCAAGGAATAAAGCACGCTAAAAGAATCTTGAGTCTAAAATTTTGCGGCTTGTACGTTGTGGACCAAAATGTCTCCCACAAGCATAAGTATGACAGGGATCCATAATGGATTGCATTTTCATTTGTGGAATACATCTTCAAATGGTTTGATCGGCACAAGATTTCCATAAATAAGGATTATTCCTATAGATAATGTTTAGAATCGTGTTTAATCTCATTCTTTTGGCCTCTTGTTAAATGAGGTGGTAGTCTATTGGTAGTGAGGTAGTCAAGGTAGTTGACTATATCGGCATACCAAGGGCTAGTAATAGCTATCTCATAAGTGTTCGTATGGAAAATCATCTTTTAATGGTATTGGGGATTCACCATTTTCTAATTTACTTAGATGGTCTACTACTAAGTTTTCGGCATTTTTTTTTGTCTTTTATAGTGAGATCGAATTGTTGTAACAATAAGATCCATCTTATTAATCTTAGTTTAACGTCTTTCTTTGCCATCAAAAGTCTTAATGCGTCATGGTCTGAGTATACTATTACTTTAGTACCTAGTAAATATGGAATAAATTTTTTTAATGCAAACATTACTGTTAGGATTTCTTTTTTCTATAGTGGTATAGTTTAGTTGGGCGGGATCCAAAGTTCTTGATGCATTATATATGAAATTAGAATCCTTTCCTAACTTTTGACCTAAAACAGCCCCTACTGTGTAGTTGCTTGCATTGCACATTATTTTGAAAGCTAGTGACCAGTCTGGTGACTTTATCGCTAGTATGGTTATCAAGGCATCTTTTAGTTATTAAAAGCTATCTTGCATTCGGGTGTGAACTCAAAATGTGACATCTTTTTGCAAAAGTTTGCCCAAGGGTTGTGTTATTTTGAAAAAATATGTCACAAAACGTTGGTAGAATCTTGCATGGCCAAGAAAAGATCTTACCTCCCTCATAATAGTAGGGTAAGGTAATGTTTTTATAACTTAGATTTTAGCAGGGTCTACCTCTATTCCTTTTACTGACATTATGTTTCCTAATATAAGTCCTTGATTTACCATGAAATGACATTTTTTATTGTTTAATACTAGATTTTTCTCTATACGTCTTTTAAGTACCTTAGTTAAGTAAAGTATGCATTTATTAAAAGAATTACCATATACACTAAAGTCATCCATGAAGACTTTAATAAAATGTTCAACATAGTCTGAGAAAATACTAATCATACATCTTTTGAATGTAGTGGGTGCATTACATAAACCGAAGTGTATAAACTTGTACGCAAATGTACCAAAAGGGCAATTAAAAGTGGTATTTTCTTGATCTTCTGGAGCTACATGAATCTATTGGAATCCTGAGTATCCATGTAAACAACAGCAATGGGTTTGTCCAGCTAGTTTTTCTAACATTTGATCTATAAATGGAGGTGGATAGTGATCTTTTCTAGTCGCGTGTTTAGCGTCCTATAATCTATGCACATTCTCCAACCGTTTTGGATTCTAGTTGGTATACTAGTTCTTCGTGCTCGTTTGTTATAACTGTTATCGCTGTCCTTTTCGGGACTACTTGTACTGGGCTGACCCAATTACTATCAGCTATTAGGAATTTCATTCTTGCATCTAGTAATTTTAATATTTTTTCTTTACTACTACCATCATTGGTGGGTTTAATCTACGTTGGGCTTGTCTAGAGGGTTTCATGTGTGTTTCAAGATTAATTCTATGCATGCATGTGTCTAGACTTATTCCTTTAATATCGGTTATTGTCATTCTTATTGCTTTCTTGAATTCTTAGATAACATTCACTAATTTCTCCTCTTCTAAATTTGTTAATTTATTAGAGATTATAACTGGTAGGAGTTGTTACTTTCTAAGTATACGTATTTCAAATGATCTGGTAAAACTTTCTAAGTTTGAGTCTAGAGCTTTTAATATAGAGGGTAAAAGTTTCGATTGATTCATTAGTAAATCCATATAATAAGAGGATTTAGGGAGTACATTATAAGATTCTAAGGCGTTGATTATCTCTCCCATCTCTTCATCTATATCATTATTGTCATTTAAGTTCTCTATTACTTTTTCAAGTTTGTCTGACTTATCATTACAAAAAGTTCTATATACTATAGGATTAACATATCTATGGTGCATACTGATGAAACATCTAAAGGATATTTCATAGTATCACTGATGTTGAAATTTACTATTTCGTTATCTACTTCCATTGTTAGAGTTCTATTTGAAACATCTATTTTGGCTTTTATCATTTTTAAGAATGGACGTCCTAGGATAAAAGAAGTTTTACTAGAGAAGTGGTCTTCTTTCATGTCTATGACATAAGAATTGGCTAGGAAAAGTAAGTTATTAACTCTAACCAGTGCATCCTTTAGTACTCCTACAGGTTGGACGGTAGATCTATATGTTAGTTGTACTACTATACTAGTTTCTTCTAGGGGTACGTTTGTCATTTGCAAATATATTCATAAAAGGCATAACGTTGATTGAGGCGCCTATATCACATAGTGCTTTAGATATCCCGATGAATGAAAAACATTCCAGGTTTAAAACATTTAGGGGCAATTTTTTTTGGATTATTGCTGACACATGTCGTCTTAAGCTTACTCTTTCATTAGGTTGAATTTTATTAATGCATAAGTCTTTTATAAATTTTTGATATTTAGGTACGTTTTATATGACTTCGAATAAAGGTATGTTTATTACCACTTTCCTTAGAGTGTTTGAGATTTCTTTTTCTTCTTGTAATTTCTTGACATTCTTATTGTTTTCTAAATGACGGGGAAATGGTGGTCATATTATACTTGGTTTATTATTTTCAAAATGGCATTCTTTTTCTTTTTGAATTTTATTATCTTTAATTTCTATTTCTTTTTCTGATTCAGCCTCGAATTGTTTTCAAGGAACTAATCGTTTTGGCTTCTTTAGTTCTTCCATTTGCTTACCACTTCTCAAAGTTATCGCTTTTGCCTATGAACTAGGGTAAGGTTGAGATAGTAATTTGCCTTGGTTAACCCATGGACTCATTTTTATTGCCATTTGACTTAGTTGAGTTTTTAGTTCGACTATATCATTTAGTAAGGCTTGGATCTTTTTATCTTTTGCTTTGTTTGAATTTTCTTGTGCTAATACTCTATCGATTAATGCGGGTGTTCTATACCTTTGAAAATCCCAATTGCCTACACCATTACCTATATTTGGTCTTAGGTAATTTGCATTGTCAATAGTTTTGTAAGTAGGTTGATTATGATTATTGTAATGATTCATTATAGCATTGGCCTCTTCAAATTGATATTTTTGCAACAAAGGACATTTATTATGTAGATGGTTGATCTCATTGCAAAAAGCACAAATTTTAGTTTGGACTAAACTATATTTTAATAGTAATTCAACTATACTTTCCAATTCATCAAATTTATCATTCAATGTCTTGGCTATAATGCTATTGATTTCATAAGAATGGTTTTTCACCAATTTGTTTTTCTCACAATATTGTTTTGATTGTTTCGCCATTTTAATAATAGTCTCTCTTGCTAATGTTGGCATTATGTAGAATAACGATCCTTTACATACCGTATCTAGGAATTTTCGTTCTAAGTTGTTTAGTCCTTCGTAAAAGTATTATAATAAAGTTTTCTCCAAAAATCCAAGTTGCGGTCATAAGGATATTAATCTTTGGTATCTATCGCAAAACTCACTAAAAATCTCCTCTGTCTCCATCTTAGCATTGCTAATTCGTTTCCTATACAAACTAATTTTGCAAGCTGGAAAGTTTTTATACAAGAAGGTTTCTAGTATTTCAGTCCATGTGGTTATGGAATTTTGAGGGAGATAGAATGACCAATCTTTAGCTCGACCTTTTAAAGAAGAAGGGAAAGCCTTCAGTTTGAAATAATCTAACTTTACGTTTTCAGTTTTATCACACTTATTATATGCGTATATTTCCTAATAAATTGTTGAGGATCTTCATCACCTTCACCTTGAAAGTGAGGTAAAGAATTGATGAATCCTGGTTTTAAGTCAAAATTAGGGAAATTCATGGGAAAAGCAATACACATAGGTTTAGCTATGAAATTTTTGTTGGCTTGCCTAAAAGTAAGTTTTTGCTTGATATGTGCCATATTGTATGACATACAACGTGAAAGATTTGTAAGAAATTATCTTAAAATCCCCGATAAAGGTGCCAAAAACTGTCATGTGTCAAGCATGTACAATAAATTCTCCACCTTTATTATACTATTAAATTTGTAGTAGTGTTAAGCGAGAATTGTCTCTATAGGGATTTTGCAAATTCCTTAAGAAAATTATTATTATTATTAATTTTTATTTTAAGCTAATAAAAACAAAATTTAAACTAACTAAACTTACTTAAGTAACACAAATCAAAGTCACTAAATCTAAAATCAATTAAATAAAATAAATCTTAATATAAATAAATATCTAAACAATCCTTCTAAACAATGAAACCTAGATCCATTTTGCATTCCAAACATATAACTCAAATCATATAGCCATGAATGTACTTTATAAACTATCCTAGATCACTAAACTCTAATTATAAGTAAATAACCTTTAGCCAGCCATTTGTTCTCCTTATACCGGTGGAAAAGCTATGTTTTAATTCTATTGAGCTTACCCTTTTATTCATACAAATATATTAAACCACATTACATTTTATGAGAACTTCGAACTAATAAATCTAACATCTTTGGAAAGCCACTTCAACCCTAGATTTAAATCTCAAATTCATCTAAGATATTTAAATGGTGTTTGCCTTTCAAACAATCCTAATTACTACTTCAAATAGTTAATGAATCAAAACATCCCATACATATTGGTCACTATGTACATAACACTGAAATCCACGATTAAAATCAATAGATAATAATCTATCAAAACAGTGAATCAAAGAATATAATTAAGTTAATAGCATTAGGCACATATTCATTCTATCATGACCACTTTGCAAAATAGATCTAGTTCATTTTTGTATTTTTTTAGATTAAAAAACTACTCACTCATGATGATAAACAACATAATAAATTCGAGATTAAAAGACAAAATTAAAATTACCTTGATAAAAACTTGAATCTTTTCCAAATAGTAAAGTAATAAACGAATGGCCTTCAAACTAAAGCAAGTTGTAAAACTAACAAAAAGCTCTAATTTTGCAGTCTAAGTTTTTTATTTATAGTATTTTAGGTAATACATATCTTAAACGGACTTAAAATCCTCATTATAATCTAAAATCCCCGAATTCGTACCCAGCGATTCCTAGCGAATTGCGCAAGTTAGGAATTGTTAGGAATACCCAGAATTTGAAGCTCAATGGTCTTTTCTTTAGTCCTCCAATTTAGCCAACGATTTGGATGCCTCTAGAAATCGCTATGAATCGCTAGTTCTTCTCCTTGATTCCTTGTTGATTCTTCATACAATCTTTTTACTCGATCAATTCCTTCATTTTCCTCCATTTTCTTTCATTTCTTCATATTCTCTATTTATTACCTGAAATATCAAAAACAAGAAAAAACCCCCACGTAATATAGTCTTTTACATCTAAAATCATCTTAAAATGAGCTACAAAATGTGTCTAATTATTGACTTGTCAATTACTCCAAAACTCAGCATTTTGCCATCGCGAGCAAAGGAATACTCTCAATCATATCCTATTTTCTTCCCTCGTTTCGATTTCATAATTATATACTCCTATTCTTAAACAGAAATGATATTATAAATGAAAATGTATTACCTTCATAAAAAAATCATGGTAGAATAGAAAGAACTAAAGAACATTCTTTTAATTTGACAACTCACCTCCTAATTGTGCAACACACCTCACAATTCAAAGTTAAACCAATTACCAAAGCCAAGGCATTCCATAGGTTTTCTCAATCTCCACTGACAAGCATCAAGCTTACGGTAACTAATATAGAATCTCAAGACACAAAAATCACTTAATCAATCTCAGTTTCAAATAATCTTTAAAGTATCACCACAATCAAAGTCGATTGGAACTCATATTCACAAATAATCATCATTTTATTCATTTGTTTCAATGTTGGAACAAGAAATAATTTACTCAACGTAGCTATAAGCACTTGAGCTAAATCTTTTATTTGGAGAGTTTTTTTCATAAACATCCTTTCATTTTCTTTATATCGCTCTTTCTTTCTTCCTTTGAATATATTCCCTCTTTTTTCATATTTTATTCTTATGGTTCCCTATTCATTGTCCTTTGGAATCCATTATTCTTTTTATAGGAATTATTCCTTTCATTTTCCCACCGCTAGATTCCCTACTCATTTTCCTTTAGAATTTGTGGGTCTCTCTATTTTTTTCTCATTTAAAAACTCTTGTTAGCTCTTCTCACTTTCATTACAGTTAAGGAAATACTATTTCCAACTAAGTAAAGTTTATTAACTATTTCTTATTTTTCTCCTTAATTATGACATAAGTTCTTTTCAATACGTATATAAATACAATACTAGTTCAATAATCTTTGTATAACAAGATTCTTAGAAATCTATCTTATTCATCTTGCACTATCGTTTTGATCTTCTACCCATTATAATATTTAACACAAAGCAATCAATCCCCTCTAAACTCCTCTAGTGTATTCACAATCTATGTAAATTCAAATAGGGTATAACAATTCATTTCTAGCATAAAATTTATATTTTTATGGGTAATAATGGTATATCATTTCCATATTTATTCAAATTATATTCAATTCACATATTTCCTAGCTAAAATTAAATGAAAATGAAGAAATGTTACTTGAATTTGTGAAAAAAAACTTCAAAAATTTTCAGTCAAATAAATTCTACCTATCAAGTCTTCCATACTTGGCTTCTTTATTCACTTCAACTACAATACCCTTAAACTCATTTCAAATCTTGTCCTCCAGGTTTAAAAACTAAGTCAAGTCTTTCAATCTGTACCTCCTTATTTCACCGGTCTCCATCTCTTATTCTAAATCGTTATTTTCATTCACTGGTTGCATCATCTTACTTGCAATATCTGTGATAGTCTTTTGAGGTAGCACATTGAATTGCATCTCATGAAAACCAAACCCTCATACATAGTTGAGTGATTAGAATTAAGAATGGTAGGCCGTTGTGTTTTCTAGACGTTATTGCCTTCCTCATTGCATCATGAATTACATGTCCAACATTAATATACCTAGTCTTTGCAATAATATGGTAGAATAGAACAGCTTTATGGTTGCTCGGTTCGGAATGTTGCTTAGTAGGGTATAGGCATGCGTCTATGATATAGTTTTAATGCTTGTTGGTCCTCCTAAAATTGGTGGTTTCGATGAACCTCAGTTTATATTTGATATTGAGAATAAATACCTGTCCAGGAATTACCTCTAAGGATTGTTGAATTACTGTGTCCGGGTAACCCTACTTCAGTTGGTAATGCAAGTTGGGATAATCGACATACTCCTGTCTAACTCTAAGCTCTGAAAATTCAAACTGTCTATTCGTGCCATTGGTTATATATCAATCTTCTTTCCTTGAATTATTACTTCATTATGATTTCCACTAACATATCCGTTAGCGTAGAATTGGTGGACTAATTCTAAACATCCACTCCATAATCTTCCTTCTTAATCCCTAAGAAATTATTCCCACTCTCTTTCTTATACGATGCTTATAATTTATCTTCATATTTGTTCACATTTTGGATTTGAAGTCCTTTCTCAGGTATGATGACTCTTCTCATATCTTGAATGTATCTATTGTGTGCTTTAGGAATGACAAATCACTTAAGGTCATATGGGACTTGTGTATCTGGGTTCAGGTAGTCAGAATCCTCAACAGAGCTAGGTGGAGTGGGTGTTCTCAAATCAACCTTTTCGAGTCTCGAGTTTCTAATATAATACCCTTAAGTTGAATGAACATTTGTTGACTGGGATGGTCTTTTTTGGATTTTTCTACCAGAACCCCTTTTCCTTTCTCTTGTGCACTACTCCTACCCCTTCAATACCTTGTCTCACCATAGTGATTAAAGTACTACTGTGAATCGGTAAACCAAAATTGTATTAGATACGAAAAATGGACTTAAGGCGGGAATGTTATTTGGAAATCAAATTGCTATCGAGAAATTCGAAATGATTACGAATGAAGAACAAATTTTAGGCAAAACTTTTTTAAAAATTACGGAGCCAAAAATATGAGAACGAGTCTATCGAATGCCCTTTAAAAAACTTATGAAATATACCTTTTGTGGAAAAATCTGATTTTAGATATTTTTCAAATCTTCCAAAATTCAATCTTTATGTTTTCTTTCAAAATTATGGAATTCGTAAACCATCACTGATACTGTTGCGACTCTCAATCCAATAGTGAGGGTGGTCCCAACACTACCCTTCCCTCTTTGAATGATGGTGGTTGGGTGGTCTAGTGGCGCCCCACTTTCCCGATAGTGGAAGCAGCAATGAGTGTGGCAGACCCAAATCTCGAGACAACTCTTGGTACTGCCATGTCACATTACACGTCACAAAGTCCTACCACGTTTTGAACTGCTTATTTATGACACCCTGCGACCTAACTGGTTTTTTACACGTTTCCAACTCACACTAACTTAGCTAATTATTCTTCATATAATTACTAATGAATTTACTTAGCTAGTTAGTTAACCTATCAAGTTTCATTATCATTTTACAGCAGAAGACTTCAAATATATGAGTATTTTATGCATATTATCAAAATTACTAAGTAGTGGAAAACTCGAAAATAAAATACCATGTATATAAGGCAACAAGATACACAAAAGTAGGTATATACATATATAATGTCTCTCATAGTCCCTTGATACCCATAATAAAGCAAAATATATCAAAACATAAACAACTACGAGTATGTCCAAACTGTCGGCAGAATGAGATATTCAGCAAGATATCAAATAAAACTACGAGATATGCAAGTACGCTATCTGGCAATAGAAAGGCATACTCCCATGAATATAGAGCAATACAAAACCTAAAGCAGCAGGTAAATAATTGAAAACATAACAACAATTATATAAATAAGCAGAAATTTAAACACATATAGCCCCGGTGAACCACTAAACCAACAAGTCACTCCTATACCATGTTTTCTAAAGCCTTAGTGAACCACTCAACTGGTAAATCATTTGTCGCATAACAACAACACAACATAACCCCGGTGAACCAACTCAACCAGTCTTTATAGCAAAACCCTAGTGAACCAACTCAACCAGTCTTCATAGCAAAACCCCCAAAGTGCACGCAAAAACCACGATTATTCAACATGAAAGAACAATAATAAATCATGATATCAGCGAAGTAAACATAATTCGACAACCGAAAAACAAATGTTAAAAGTGAACTAAATTTTGTGAAGTGTTCTCAGGGGTTTTACGCACCTCAAATATGCGCTCGCACTTCCCTAAACTCCCGAATCCGACCTCAAATCGCTCCCAGTACTTGAGCTATGGCCCTTGAATTCGGTGTCTTATTAGTTCAAATATGTGGGTTTAAGGTTAATTTAGTGTCTATTAACTCCTAAGACCAATATTCATTAGAAAACCACAAAATTTATTAAATATTATTTTACTGGTTTAATTCCTTCAAAATAATTCAAAATATCGTAAATCAAAGAATCATTGTGTAAAAAGTGGGTTTTAGCTACCTACATTATTAAAACACATTTTTATTGCATTTTCTATAGGGTGGTTATTGTGCTAGGGAAAACCATTAGCTTGGTTTTTCTTTGAAGAACTGATGTCTTTCTCTCTTAGATTTTTCCCCAAAGCTTTTAATCACAAAACTCCAGCCCCAAATTTTATAAATTTTGGTCCCTTGCATATTGAGCATTCCCACCACTTCACTTTTATAGTTTGGTTTTGATCAAGTGTGTATACATATCTCGAGGACCATCTAATGGCATATATTAATGATGTACAATACCAACTTATGACTCCGGGTTAATTTCACTGAAGGTCATTCTACTTTATTGTTTGTAATGCTTTAGTAACTAAACTTACATTTGTATCAAATAAATCAATCAACTTTTTAAATTGTTTTGTAAAAGTCACTTTGGTCACACTTTGATAATTGATGACAAATTTGCCCTTCTTGTGAGAAAGAGAGAATTGGGTTTGAAGGGCTCGTGGAGTTAGAGGGGAGGGAGGAGGAGTGGCGATGCTTGGAGAGGTAGCGGTGGAGTCGTGATAGAGATGTTGTAAGGGCTACTGCGAAGAGAGACATAGAGGTGCTAAGGGTTCTGGCCATCAGGGTCGCCCAAAATCAACGACACCATCCTATCTGCTAATGGCAGTCCTGGGCAAATCCTCCTCCCTGCTCTGAACGACAACAGCTCAAAATCTCTCCCTTTAAACCCAATTTCGGATTCCAAAACCTCTCTCGGCTCAAAGCAGTTTGGGTTCTTCCACACTCGCCCATCTCTCCCAATTGGCCACACATTCACCGTAACTGTGTGTTCTTAGGCACATTGAATCCACATAGTTCTACATCTTTTTGAGCTCATGGGGAAGCGAAGGGGCACAGGTAGGTGTAATCTTAAAGTCTCCTTCACAACTGCTTGCAAGTAAAGAAGAGATGTTATGTCTAACTCTTCAATCTGCTTGCCCTCCCTGATTTTGTCTCTCAATTATGCCTTAGCTTTCACCATTTTTTCTGGGTTTCGAAGCAATTCCGCCATTGCCCACTCAATTGTGCTTGAACTTGTATCCGACCCAACAACAAATACATCTTGAAGTAGTGTCAATATGATATGTTTAGAGAGCTTTGAACCATCACCGCCATTTGCCAACACCCTTAGCACCTCTATGTCTCTCCTCGCAGCAGCCCTTACCGCATCTCTGTTACAACTCCACCGCTACCCCTTCAAGCATTGCCACTCCTCCTCCCTCCCCTCCAACTCCACGAGCCCTTCAAACCCAATTCTCTCTTTCTAACAAGAAGGGCAAATTTGTCATCAATTATCAAAGTGTGACCAAAGTGACTTTTACAAAACAATTTAGAAAGTTGAGTGATTTATTTGATACAAATGTAAGTTTAGTTACCAAAGCGTTACAATCGATAAAGTTGAATGACCTTTGGTGAAATTAACCCTATGACTCTAGTAGGACACTTAAATCAGTTTTATTAGTACAACTTAACAACCAAGTACCAGGTGTCTAACGTCTCGTGCTTCATTACGCATTTCGAGGCATTTTATAGCTCGCCTATATGATATGTTCAACTTACCCTATGATTTTATTAATGATTTCTTTGACTATATGAACACTTTAAGTGAGTAAATCACATTTTCCTAGTGTACCCATACGTTGCCTACCCGATTACTCGCGTTGAGACGCTTTACGTGGCAAACACCCGTCACATAATCTCACTCGATTACAACATTCTAGTACACACATGTGATGCAATATGATAATTAAAAAATTTAAACATCGTAATATAACAACCATCACGCTAAAATAACTATTACGTTTAGTCAGACGTGTCCTATCCCTATCCGCGGTGTCCACATGAATCTGGGCTGGCGTCGTAGTCCAAAGTTTTTGAATAAACGTGATTAATAATTATTAAGCCGTTACAATGAGGCCGTTGCCACCCTCCTGCCGGCGGTGGCGACACTGGGGTCGTCGCCGCTCCCCTCAGTGGTGCCGTCAACATTCCGCCACGAAATCTCTCCAAAGTAATCTAAAAAATAGGTTTTCCACCATTATTGAAGCAAACACAAACTTGCAATTAATTACAACAATAAAAGAGCAGATAGGAAAGATGATAGTACCTTCAAGTGAGTTTTCTTCGACCAACTCCAATCTCCCTTTCCCTTCAATGTGTTTTATTTTTAGAGTAAAAAAAAGGGCTAGGGTTTATAATAAGATTAATATATTAGGACCAATATATTAGGGTTTTTTTTGCAAGATTACTAAATTTCCTTGGGATGAGTGTTTTAGGTTTTTGGGTCGTCACACTCATAATATGACATTTTCGCAACTTTTCACTGTATAAGAAATGTCTTCAAGTTCCCAAAACAAATGCCATAGTTATTCACTCATTGTGAACTAACTAGTTCTTTTCAACAGTTTTGAGTTACCTTAAGCATAAGTTAAAATTATGTTCTTCTTATATCAATACATAATTTAAATTTGAATAAGAAATATCAATAAAATTGATAGTTTCTTTTCTAATTAAAACGAATTCAGAACATATATTGTAATCAATTATACTTTAACCTTTAAATACATTCTTGCACTTTTTTAATCAATCAATACCACCTTTCCTATGCAAAATTGAGTAAATAACACAATGAGATTATAGGAAAACTCCTGAGTAATTCATTTGTAATACTCGATCAATCTAAAAAATTTACATATTTCCTGACTTTGTGATGTATGTAGGCCAACTCTAATTTGCATAAATTTTAGCTGAGTATACCAATATTTGGCTAAGTTGCATCATATGTCCAAGAAATTTACTCTTAAAACTCAGATTATGCATTTAGAAACTTTAACAAAAGTTTTCTTATTGGTAAAGTTCACCCTATCATTTTGAGATAATACAAGTGTCTTTCTAAGTTTATAGGTTGACTATAATGTTGTTGATACATACGATAATAAATAGATCAAATTATGCTATCAAATTCTTATACCATTGATCTTTGAACCTAGAAGGAGAATTATTGATCTTTGAAGCAACACTATAAATCTCACAGTGGTTAAAGCAAATGCAAATAATTTTTTCCAAATTTTTTCAACCCTTATTTTACTCTTCTCCTTATCCTTCCTCTTTTAGCTCTTGGGCTAGTTTTGTTGCTGCTGCTGCTATTTGATCCTCTTGTTGTTTGGCCATCAACTCAGCCTCAAGTCTAGCTCCCTCGGCCCTCTCTCTCTCCTCCTCGAAGTCTTGATAACCAAGATGTGATTTCAACGTATGCATGAAAGCTTCATCCATGGTTGGTTGGGCCTCTATATCAGAGTCTTCGTTATTTCTCGGTCTTAACTTGGCCTTTAAGCACATTTGAGTAATCAAGATAGGAAACAACAACTTGTTGTCCCTTTCCGACATGATTGACTTCCTCAGACTAATGTGTATGATCTTGCCGATGTTGATCTCCCCGTACTTCGTAATCTCATAAAGACAAGCCGCTTTCGGCTTGTTAATCTCACCTTGCTAAAAAGTGGGGTATAGCGATTCGATAAGAAAATGTAGCCACATTCAGTAAACTTTTCCAACACTCCCCTTCTTTATGTGCTTTGGCACATTCTCAGCTCCCATCACCCATCCTTGTTGTCTTGGGACAACCAATGCATTCTCTATAGCTCTAAACATGTATAGGTTATAGGGTTTCTCATATAACTTCTTTAGGAAAGTCTATTCGGATCCATACAAGCTTAATTCCTCCAACGCATAGATAGTATTAATCTCACATATATTAAAGGGAACAAAAACCCTATCACTTTAACTGGCTCATCCTTAGCCGCGAACTTTGCATTAGCATATACCTCAAAAACAATCTCACTCACTCCTTTAACGTTATTTGATCTGAGTGATTTGCTCCCAGTTTCAGTGCCTAACAAAGTTGTTCACTCCATTAACATACTTAGTCGACAAATTAATCCCCCTTTCAAAAATGAACGCCCTACAAAAGATTTTCTCATATCAGTCCCAAGTCTTTTTCAATCCAAGCCTTCTAACTTTTCTCACCAACTAGAACCCTAGCTCTCTTTGAAGTCAAAATCCAAAAATTGAATCCCTAGCTCTCCAAATTGTGCAAATCCACAATGTACTTGCCTATTTACTCTCAATTACTAGGAACTTACTAATCTCACTTAAAAATGATCAAACTTTGGCTCTAGAGGGATGTATGCTTGGTGGTTATGGTGGGGTTTTAGTGCAAGTGTGAAAAATGAATGAAAAATGTTGTTTAAACCCTTAAAATCGACCCCGACGTTGTGCCTTATAGGCACGGGGCAGTGATAGTGCTGCCACTGCATCAATGAAGCAGCGGGAGTTTTATCAATTTCCCTGCCTACTGTCTTCTTGACACCGTGGGTAATACCCAAGGCGTCGACCTCACAACCAACTTCCCCGCGTATATTTCTTCTCTAATTCTCCTCCAGCACTCCTCCAACTTTGTGTATAGCTCACACAAGGTGTTGTAATTGCATAAAATCCATGAAAAATATAAAAATCAATAAATTTTACTTTTCAATTCACCCATGAACCTTACCTTCACCGCATTGAACTCCTTCGCACTTTTTCGCTCTTTCACAAGTTAGCGAGACATTTCCATTCTGATGAATCACCACCCGTCGAATGGTTTTTCCTGCACATTCGGCATAAATTTTTGAAAGTTAGAACTAAAACTTGTTAATTGTAATTATTAAAATAAATAACTAAATACTAACTGAAATGTAAAAACTTGAATTTTAAAACTCTAAATTTAAAACCCTAGGTTGCCTCCAGTAGCACTTAATTTAACATCATTAGCCTGACGACATTTCACTCATTTAGTATGAGTCTAAATCGAGAAGCTCCATCTGCGAGTTAGAGAATATGATGTCATTCCCATTCGGATGTACTTCTTCACCATTGACAAAGACAAACTTCTCTACATCATCGCCCTCATCGATACTCATCTTGATCATCCTCTCTCTTGTGTACAAATATGTTTTGGCAATGTTCATGAATGGTCGCGCGAGTATCATAGACACATCATTGTCCATATTGTGGCTCATGACCTCGAAATCCATAATGAATGTAAATCTACTCACTTTCACATGCATATTCAAAACTCTTCCTTTAGTAGATATCAAGCTTTCATTTGCTACTTGCAAATTCATCATATCAGGAAAATTGATCTTCTAGTCAGCATTCAACATGTCCATTAGTAGCATGACATTGACCGAGGCTCTCGTATCACATAAAACATTTCTAAAATGGTGCCCATCAATGCTTATTGGTATGCTTATCTCTTCAGGATCTTTTTTTTTGATAGGCTGAAGTCGTGGGATGAACTTGAGCTTTGGTTCAAGTTTCTTCAAAACCAACTTGATTTCATTGCATGTAGGTCTTATTCGAAAGGTCCCTCTTCCTTCTGTTTGGCATTCCATCGTTGCTTCCCTTTATTTTTCTACAAGGCATTGATTTTTTGCTTCTTGAACCCATAAAGCTCATCTTGCCTCACTTTTGTGTTGCGCTCATGCATCTATTTATGTTTCATAATAGCCAAAGTGTTAACCTTTTTTTGGCTTGTACATCACTTGGTCATGTCTTGGCTCCTTTGTTGTCGTATTGCTCATCAAGCAAATAACACTCACGTCCTCCTTAGGATTGGTGATGGTGTTGCTAGGAAACTGTCATTCTTTCCTCGTGTTCAAGGCTATAGCAAGTTGACCAATTTTTCTCTCTAGGTTCTTGATGGATTATGATTGCTCATTATCCATCCTCTTTATAGCTTGCTTCACTCCTTCCAACTCTTTCTCATGCTTCTCATGGCACTCCCTCTTGTTGATGTCCATGGCTTGCAAATACTTCTTAATTGACTTCGGTGAAGTCATCTCTTCAATCTGCCCTAGCTTCCCTTGTTGGACTTGTTGATTGAAGCCTTGAGGTAACTTCAGTTCATTATCAGAATTTCCATACGAGAAGTTCGGGTTGTTGCTATTGTATCCTTGATAAAATTGTTGAGGAGCCATTGCTCTTAGCCTAAAGTTGTTCCTGTAGCCTTGGTTTCATGAAGTTGATGTCCTCACATTCCATTCCCTACTGTACGTCCATTTGTTTTACCACCATGCCTTGGTTATTAATGAGTTGTTGTGCTACTTATGGACTTTGTTGCCCTATTTGAAGTTTCACCATTTGACTGCTCAGATTTGATAGCTGTGCCATAATTGCAGCTTGGGAGTCAATCTCATATACCCCTCCTGGTTTCCTTACCGTGGAACGAGTACCAGCGGTAGAGTTTTGAGACATAAGATCAAGGTGATCTAATGCTCCATCCTTATCCATGTAAGTAGAGAGCCACCTGATGTGGCATCTACTATTGTTCTAGTGCTGTGTTTCATTCCATAGTAGAAAATTTAGAGTTGCGCCTATTTCACGTATCAGTGTCTCGAACATCTCCTCAGTATCTCTTTAAATCTATCCCAAGCCTCGCCAAGAGACTCAGTGTCTTCTTGTTTGAACTAGTATCTCAAGTTTCCTTTTGCTGACCTTCACTGGGGGAAAAACATTCCAAGGAATCTTTCATTGATTTCTTCCATGAAGTCATACTCCCTGCATTCAGCCTTTAGAACCAAGATTAAGCTTTTCCACCTAGTAGAATTGGAAAAGTCGCATCCCGATCACCTTTTTTGTAACTCCGGTGATGTGCACTGTGTCGCACTTCTCCAAAAAATTCTTAACATGTGCAACTGAATCTTTATAGGATAGCTCGTTGAACATGTTATTTTACACCATATTTATCAGAGACGATCTCAGTTTGAACTCGGTGGTGTTGGCTGGAAGCCTCATCACTTCGTTGTACGTCTCTTGAAACTCTGGCTTGAAGTAGTCATGAAGGCATCTCTGTCCTTACGCTCTATCTTTCACTACCAGATCACTTGCGGGTTGGTTATTCCCGTGGCTCTATTATTGGTTTCTAGCTAGATCCTTAGCCATATCGATTCCTTTCTTTTTCTTTCCTTTGTTCGTTCTTTCAATCTCCGGGTTGTAAGTCACTAGGTCCTTCTCTCCCTTATTACGCATGCACTAAGTATCTCTGAAAAGAAAACACAAAAAGATAAAGTGCAGAAAGTCAAACATGAAACTTAAGCCTATTTTTATTTTAGTTTTTATTAACTTAAAAGTAAAATACTAAAAATAAAACTTAGCAACTTTTCAAACTAACTAAGTAATTCTAATGGCTACCTATCCCCGACAATGGCGTCCAAAACTTGATGCGTGTCGCAAGTATAACGACTCTCTTGTAGTAATAGAGTAATCCACTTACTTTGACAACGAATATCATCCTCAGAGAAAGGTTCTGGCACTAGTGGTTTACCTATTTAACTTCGACTATTACTATGGAATTCACTTTTTAATTGGTTTTATACTAACTAAACTACTCTAATAAATCAATTTAAACTTTACTCGAACTCTTATACTAAGGATATCTTAGTTCACAACTTCACCTAGGTAATTTAATAATATGCTTCGTATCTATTTTTACAACTCATTATTTTGTGTGCAATGCCTAATTAGAATAGACAGATTTCTTTCAAACCCACTTCGACCCACTATCGTGACGAAAAAATTCTATTGTGCAAATTAAAACTCCACCTATCAGTGTAAATAATGTAAGCTCCACATTGCTTTAAGTCCCAAATCATTGGATTCATAACCAACTAAGTTTACTATTTGTGCCTCCCTAATCAACTACTATCACTCGATGTTGTATATTTTACGGTTGTACCGTTCATGTTTGGATTAAAAGCTTCAATGGCTATGACAACTCATAAAACTTAAGTTCATTAAACACGCTATCAAGATGTCTAAAGCATTACGCTCAGAATCAATACAAATTCTAAACATTATGCTTTTTACAATAACTTTTTATTCATATTCAAAGCATAACATTCATACCATAGGATCAATTGATCACTAAGATAAATATACTACTCAAACTTCATTGAAACAGACATATCACAATTCATAATGGAAATCATTAAAAATTAGAAATTAATATAAATATTACATTGAATTAATCAACGAAACCAAACATGAATTGCAAACGTGAAGTTTTCAATGTTTTCTTCACATAAACTCATTAATACTCAAACACAAAGTAAAATCTATGCTAAATTACTCTAATGGTGGCTAATAGTTGGTATGTGGTGAGATTACCATGTTTTAATACCTATTTGTACTCCTTAATAACAATTAGAAACCCTACTTTACAATTTAACTCAAATTAAAACTTTAAATTTCTATTTTCTACGTGTCTAGCACAGTCACTAATGCCTTAGCGCTGTGCCTTAAAGGCCACTGCACCGCCACTGTGCTTCCACTGCATGCATATATTTTGACTCACTGGTGCCTTGCTGCTGTCACTACCATCTCGACACCGTCCCCTTTGCACCATAGCGCAGCCACTGCACCGGATCTCCAGACTTGGGATTTCCTCACTTTCACATCTCTCCCACGCCGTGCCTTTCTTTCCCACGTTGTGCCTTTCCTTCCCACAGTTTCAACATGTATAGCCATGATGCCAACCATGTTTTCATGGGTTTTTACTTCATTTTCTTTCTTTACACCTTAATTCCATGAAAATGCAATAATACCACGATTTAGAGCTCATTTAAGGATATTTATACTAAATATACGACTAAACTAACCCTATATAAATGTATAATTAACCATTTATCAGTAATCAAGGTAGAATTCATCCCTCTCGTATGCATAAAGGTATCAGTGGATCCCTCAATATGTTAGATTGTTAAATGGCCAAGTCCAAGTGAATTGATATGATCAATGTCATTTAGGTATTTTCAGTCTACCTAAAGATCGAGACTAGTATAATTGTACATTAAGGGTGACTTTCGATTCCTTATGTTTAATCAAAGGATATCACACGACAAAATGGATATGATATATGCTATTCATTAGGTTGTATCGATTTTAATGTTCATGCTACTCGAGTAGTCATAATGCCTTGCTAGAGACCGCTTATGACTTGTGTATCAAATGATTTTGGTTCATTGCCAACGTTGCATGAACCTATTGGGTCGCACACAAAGAATGGCTTTGCACAATTTTAATTTGTCCAGAGTAATGCATTTTATATGATAACATTCATGACATAAAAGTCCTTACGATTTGTAATATGATAACTTATTAATAGGGGCATTTGTGTAATTTGTTTGAATTGTCTAAATACAATAGTTGTATTATGAATAGATTCAAGTGAGCTTTTCAACACATATAAATAGAGGTTGAAACCCCAAAATGAATTAAGATTTTCATTTTTGCTATATTTGAGTTCTCTGGATTTTAGGAGAGAGAAAAAATATTTTCAATCTCTCTTGGGGCTAGCACTACAAATTGTGGTCACCGTTCGGGTGTGAATTTTTGATAGAGGACGCACACTTGAACGTCTTGGAAATCATATAATTAGAGAAGGAAACCACGAATTAAGATATGGTGTACATTTGTAGTTTTAGTTTAGTGGAACTTATTTTCGATCCTGTTGGGATTTTTTAAAACTGCTTTGAATTTTTCGCTGCGTATGAACCCCTAAACAAAACAGTGGTATCAGAGCCTTAGGCTCAGTTCTATTAAACATTTGCTTGTTTTCTGTAATGTATATATAATATATGTGTGAAAACATGATTTTGATTAATGTATATATGATGTACATATAGGTTTTGTGATAATTATTATAAAAATTAGTTTTAATGCATGTTGTCAATCCATGTATTTGATATAGACACATGATTTGATTTAATGATATAATTCAAGTTTAGAATATTTTCGATTAATATATGTTTTAATATTGAACGATGTGAATGTTGTATGTTCATAAGGTAGAACTCATGTTTAGGTTAATGTGATTTTGGTGTTGAATATATTGTTCATTTTTGTTCAATAATTATGTATTTACATGATAGAAGTCATTATTAGGTTAATACGATTAATTTAATATGATTCTAGTGATGAATGCGTGATTAATATTTTGCATCTTGATTCAATTGCTTATTTTGTATGGATAAGAATCGAAATTGGTTTTGATCATATATCTTATTGTGGTTATCTGTTAATATATTTCTATTAGATATGAGATAAGATTTTAATTGGATGAGAATTACAAATCCTATAAGATAGGTGAGATATATAACAAATTCGTATTTGATAAGGATTCAAAGTATCTTAAATTCTAATTGGATTAGGATAAGATATTAAGCTAGAGGTGGGCCACATTTAATTAACATTTTTAGAATTAAAATAAGGGGAAATTTTGATCAAACGAATTGGTTATAATAATGATAAATTTTAGGCTCAATTTTTGAAAATTTTAGTTGATTTTTAAACTGATCGGCCAGCAAGACCGGTGCTAACTTTTCGTAGCGCAAGGAAATTCGTATAAAAGTCAACACTAGTAAAGCTTCCTAACTTGTTTAGTGAGTGTACATGCAGTGTAATATATGATATTTATCTTGTTTAAATTATGATCACTTAAACAAATAAAAATCCATATTCCAGATTTCAAGTCAAGTGTCATCCATTCTCAAACACTTATCAAGGCTTCGATCACATCAATATGGGTCTGCCTCCGTAGAATGTATTATGTTATCTTGGTGAGGCAATTTGAGTAACGATTACTCTATTGTTTGAAATTGTTAGATTTGATAAAGCTATCAAAAAGGTTTTGGGCTTTAGGCACAAGATGAGATAAAACTTGCTAAGACATAAGATGTCATAATCTCATAAAAAAATTAAAAGTTACACATAGTGTAATTGGCAAAATGTCACGGTCCAAATCTCTAACCCCCGTTTTAATTCATTAATCAGGATGACGTGGGACCTACACTGTGATACGTGAACCAACCGAGGCACGTGGCCGAGGTATATTATATTTTTGTATTGATGTATGCTTAGTTTTATGTATTGTGTAGACTTACTAAGTCGGTTTGTACAGTTGCAGGCGTCGAGACGAGAGCGGGAACACGCCTCGAGTAGCGTGCGAGCCGGGGAACCGGATAGTTAGCATTTTGGTAAGTCTTATTTAATACTAATATGAAATAAGGAATTACTTATAAGCCTATGGTTGTGTTTGTTAATGTAAATCAAATCAAAGACCTATAGTTGAGTAAATTAAATGGAAAGTATAAGATTGGTCTAGAGATACACATTGGCACATCTAGGAACTAGGTGAGTAATGAAATGGTGTCACTTGAGGTTGAGATAGTGGGAGTTATTGGGATATATGGCAAGAGGTGGACCATTAGATGTTCCTCGGGATACATAAATCCATGGAGATCAAGGGCTAGAAAGGAACATCACCTTAATATATAATATTAGTGATCAAACAACATGCAAACCAAATCACTCATTCATTTTTGCTGGAGAAGAAGGAATTTCTGAAGAGGAGTGAATCGTCAAGGTGTTGAAGGAATCCATGGGAGTTGGTGAGAAATTCTCAAGCTAGGGTGCTACATCAACTAGTTACACATCTTTTTAGTTGAAATTAGAACAAGTTCTGGTTTTAGGCTAACTTCAGATGATAGATGATTGAGTATTTACAATTGATTTATATATTTAGATTCCTCATTTCAAGCTGATAATTCATCTATGTTTAAGTTCTTAATTTGGTTTTGAAATCATAAAGATATGAATTTTTGAAGTTGCAATACCAAAACTAGAATTCTGCATGTTGTATTAGGAATCAACTTGGGTAATTTGGTCATAATACACTCATTTTAGATCCAAATTGATCCAAACCAGTGGAATTTGAAAGCTTATTTAAAGGTAAATAATTTTTCATAACTGAAGATATTTTGATTCAAATGTTTTTATTTCCAAACATGCTCTACAATTTGGTGCTGGAATTATAAAGGAAAGTTTTGAAACTAAATTTGTTAAGGGTATAACTCCCTAACTACTTATCCAAATAAGCTAATATTTTAGTATGTTTTATTTGGATATATTTTCTGCCTTGTGACTAAAAGTGATATTTTTAAAATCTATAGATTGGGAGAAATAGATTTTCTAAATCCGCTGGTTGGATTAAATTCCAATTTGACCTATGTTTAGTAAAAGCATGATATCTCGTTCATTTTAAATCATAAATTTGCAAACTAAACCTTTTCGGAAAGCTAAGAGAGAGAACGACAAAAATTGTACTGATGGAGGATTTCGATATTTGGACCAATTCATGCCTAAAAGTGCATTAAAATGTAGGACTGCAATTGAAACTTAATTTAGTCTTTAGGGGCTGATTTAAGAAGATTTATTTAAAGTATATTGAACCAATTTGAATACACAATGAACACCAATAAATTGAGATTAAACCCACTATATTTGAACTAATGAGACACCAAACTTAGGAACCTAGGAAAAGGGTACGGGAGAGCGAATACAAGATTTGGAGTATCGGGAGGCCAGTAAAGCTAGGGCTTTACTATGTTGTTGTGAGTATACCCAATGACAACTTTACTTGGCATTTCATTTCTATTAATTGTTGTCCTTGCATAGTCCTTTTGACTATTTTGCCTTTGTATTCTTATATCATGTGTTCTTTGTGTCTATGCTCACTTGATGAGTCTAGTTTGCATGATATCCATTCATTTGATTTGATTCATTTATTTTATCCCATGCTATGTCTATTCTTGTTGTTTTAAATATGAATTGAATGATAAATAGCATGCTATTAGACTAGTGAATATCTTATAAATGTTTAAGAGGACTTGTATTCCTTATTTATTTCGGTGTGTAGATGTGCCTATGCCTTGACAATCCATACTTGGTATTTCTTGAAATTTTAAAAGTAGTTTTCGCATTTAGGTCCCGTAATTGATCGAGGTGTGCGCGACTCACGGGGTTAGAGTCCCTGGGGATGTCGGCACATGTTACTTGACACTGTATGACACTCGGGGTTAGAGTCCCTGAGGTGGTCTACACACCGGGGTTAGAGTCCCTGGTAACACTTGGGTTAGAGTCCTTTGTGCTATATGATTATTGAGTCGGAGTGACATGTTTCACTGCCGACCAGACCTAAATCACCACTACTTAGCCTAGTGTCAATATCACTTGTTTAACTCTGGTATTTACTCGCATATGGTTTAATCTCGAATTTTCCCATTTATATGCTAAATACCATTTGAATATTTGGAAATGCAAATTAAACTTGTCATCGGGGATTACTGTTTTATTCTTGTACGCACCGTCCTTTTTATGACGGTGGGTGCAGAGCCTTCTACCAGCAGGCCGGGCAAGGAGACGATCGACGATTATTCCTGAGCCCTCTGCGCGTCACTGCATCGATTGTAGGTCTTTTTTTGGTATTTTGATTGTATATGTTAATTGTCTTTCAGATACTATTTGGGGTTGTATATTGGGTTGAGCCTTAGTTCCCCGACTTGACTTTGACTATTTTACTGTTTCAATGCATTTTAAGGACTTTATATATGTGGTGTCATTTCCTGGTTTTCCACACTTAGGATTTTATAAATGGCTTCCGCATAAGTTACTAATTGTTTCTGCATAATCAATAAGACTTCCGCTAATTAATTAATTTAATAAAAAGTTTTAATTAACTCAAAATTTTATAAACTGGAAGGACCAGTGTATTACTTATCCTGAACGCGAGAAAAGAGGCGTATAGGTTGTAAAGGCTGACTAATACGTAGTTAAGTCCTGCGTGGATATGATTAGGGCTTAATTATGGGATTAGGTCAGGCGGTGCCCTAGATTAGGAGAGGGGCCGTCACAGTTGGTATCAGAGCATAGGTATTAGAACCTTAGGGATAAATAAGAAAAACACGAACTCGTATAAAACACAAACCTTAGAAGTGGAAACCAGATGATCCTTGCCTATGAACTATTTTATTGGGAATTGAGTGAATGTGAGATGGGGATTTCTTATATGTACGTGTTAGTTTCTATATGTATATATATATGCGTTATGCCACGTAGTAGCTTCACATTCGCTATCCACTTGAACACACCGATAGGGGATTCGCGCGAGGCTGGAGACACCAGAGCTAGTGGTAGTCAGCCTCCCATCGTATCAGTTGAAAATTTTTAGAGGATGTCTGACCAGACGACCGCTCAGGAGCGACAGATTGTCGATTTCATCGCTTACAAGTCGACGCAAATGACTGCACTGGTTTCGACCGCCCCCGTCACCACAGCTACTACTACAGCACCCCCGACCACGAGACTCAGCACTACGAGAGTTCGTTGCATCTAGTAGAGAGATGAAGACTCTAGGTAGCGTTGTACGCAGTAGCGGAGAGTCGGGGACCCAGACTAGAGGAGATACTGATTGTTCAAGACTTCCTAGATGTTTTCCCAGAGGATTTACCTAGATTACCACCACCGCGAGAGCTAGACTTCATCATCGACCTAGTACCGGGTACCAGGCTGATCGCGATACCGCCATACCTCATGGCTCTAAGGGAGTTAGAGGAGTTGAGGACTCAACTTAAGGATTTGGGGGAGAAGGGGTTCATCACACCTTCGATGTCACCGTGGGGAGCGCCAGTTCTATTTGTGAAGAAGGATGTCAGTTTGGACTATGCATTGACTACAAGCAGTTGAACAGAGTGACAGTCAGAAACAAGTACCCACTTCCGCGAATAAACGATTTATTTGATCAGCTGAGAGGAGCACAGTTTTTCTCCAAGATGGACCTGAGATCGGGGTATCATCAGCTTATGATCAGAGATGAGGATAGGTCCAAGACAACATTCAGCACCAGATACGGACACTACCAGTTCACGTTCATGCCATTCAGGCTTACCAACGCCCCCGCTGTATTCATGGATTTGATGCACCATATACTTAGACCATATCTCAACCGCTTCATGATAGTCTTCATCGACGACATCTTGATATACTCGAGGACACATGACGATCACGAGCACCACCTCAGAGATACGTTGCAGACATTGAGGGAACATCGACTTTTCGCTAAGCTTAGCAAGTGTGAATTCTGGCTTGTAGAGGTTAAGTTCTTGGGGCACATTGTTGGAGCAGCAGGGATTGCGGTAGATCCGGCCAAGATTCAGACGATCATGGATTGGTCGGCACCGACATCAGTACCGAAGATCAGGAGCTTTCTGGGTTTAGCAAGATACTACCGTAGATTCGTGAAGGATTTCTGGAAGAACGCTTCACTGATGACGAGGCTGACACAAAAGGATGTTGCTTATGAGTGGACTGAGAAGTGCGAGGCTGCATTTACTCAGTTGAAAAGGTCATTAACTATCGCGCCAGTGTTAGTACTGCCAGAGGCTGTACAGGGATTTCTAGTGTACACTGATGCTTCTCATACGGGTCTAGGTTGTGTGTTAATGCAGGGCAGCGGTGTCGTGGCATACGCATCGAGACAGTTAAAAATACATGAGAAGAACTACCCCACGCACGATCTAGAGTTGGCAGCGGTTGTATTTGCGCTGAAGACTTGGAGACACCTTCTGTATGGAAAGAGATTCACACTCTTCACTGATCACAAGAGTCCGAAATATCTCTTCACACAGAAAGAGCCGAACATGAGACATCACAGATGGTTGGAGTTCTTGAAGGACTACGACTTTTCCTTAGAGTATCACCCAGGAAAAGCGAACATAGTCGTATATGCGCTGAGTAGGAGACCGAGTAGAGATGCTGAGGTGGTCAGATGTCACATGATGCATGAGTTTAGATTACTCGAGGCAGCGGCGACAACATGTCAGACAAAGGTTCCAACCGATACTCAGGTGATGATTTGCGCACATATGAGACTACAGACAATGTCTACACAGCGAGTGTCAGAGGGGGACTGACCGATTGTACTCGAGATTCAATGAGTTAGTGCAGAGTGCAGAGTGTACAGATTGGGCAGAGACGACAGATCAGTGTCTGAGATATCGGGGCAGGTTGTGGATACCAGAGGTACCGAAGCTGAGAGATGAGATCTTTCAGGAGTCGCACTATTCCAGATTTACCGTACATCCAGGCAGGACTAAGATGTACCACGACATGAGGAGACATTTCTGGTGGCCTGGGATGAAGGCAAACGTGTCTGGATTCATCAGGAACTGTGGTATCTATCAGCAAGTGAAGTCTGAGCATCGCAGACCCGGGGGATTACTACATCCACTTCCCATTCCTCGATGGAAGTGGGAAGACATCTCTATGGATTTTGTCAAAGGATTGCCGAGGACCGCGAGGAGACATGAATCAATCAGGGTGATAGTTGATAGACCGACGAAGTCTACTCATTTCCTGTCAGTGGCATCGCATTACACATTTGATCAACTGAGCGTACTGTTCGAGTGAGAGATTATCAGGCTGCACGGGGTACCATTGACGATCACGTCAGACCGAGATGCGACGTATACGTCCTGGATGTGGCGGAGTATGCAAGAGACGTACGGTATGCGCCTACAGTTCAATACGGCTTTCCACCCTCAGACCGACGGGCAGACTGGGAGATTGATTCAGGTCCTCGAGGACATGTTGCGGGCATGCGTGTTGGAGTTTGGCGGATCTTGGGCGGAGTACCTACCGTTGTGTGAGTTCGCTTACAACAATAATTATCAGGCTAGCATTGAGATGACGCCATTTGAGGCTTTGTATGGAAAACCGTGTCGCTCGCCATCGTGTTGGGCTGAGCCAGAGGAACGGGAGATAGTGGGGCCCGAAATTGTTGTTGACCACACGAAAAAGGTCACACTGATCCGTCAGAGACTGAGATGAGCACATGAGAGACAGAAAAGATATGCAGATAAGTATCGCGGTGTTCTCATGTATTCCGAGGGAGCCTTTGTCTATTTAAAGGTTTCCCTTCGGAAGGGTCTTCAGAGATTTAGGGTGAAAGGCAAGCTTGCACCAAGGTACATCGGACATTTCATGATTAAGAAATGGGTCGGGAAAGTGGCATACGAGCTTGAATTGCCTCCACAGATGTCAGGGGTCCATCCAGTGTTCCACATTTCGATGCTTCGACTAGTCGAGTCGAAGGCAGGCGTGCGACCGACAGTTGACTTGAGTCAGATTGACCCGAGCGACGACATTTCATACGAGGAGCAGCTCATTCAGATCCTAGATCGGAAGGTACAACAGTTGAGGAGCAAGTCCGTCTCGAAGGTACTCGTCAAGTGGCAGTTCCACGATGACACGTAACTCACTTGGGAGCGGGACGACTACATGCGAGATAGATTCCCGTACCTATTCGAGTCTGGTAGAACCGTAACTTAAACTTAATTTCGAGGACATGATTTTCATTTTGTTGGGAATATTTGTCATGGCCAAAATCTCTAACCCCCGTTTTAATTCCTTAATCAGGATCACCGACCCTTGACGTGGGACCTACACTGTGATACGTGCATCGACCGAGGCACGTGGCCGAGGTATATTATATTTTTGTATTGATGTATGCCTAGTTTTATGTATTGTGTAGACTTATTAAGTCGGTTTGTACAGTTGTAGGCGTCGAGACGAGAGCGGGGACACTCCTCAAGTAGCGTGCGAGCCGGGGAACCGGGTAGTTAGCATTTTGGTAAGTCTTATTTAATACTAATATGAAATAAGGAATTACTTATAAGCCTATGGTTGTGTTTGTTAATGTAAATCAAATTAAAGGCCTATAGTTGAGTAAATTAAATGGAAAGTATAAGATTGGTCTAGAGATATACATTGGAACATCTAGGAACTAGGTGAGTAATGAAATGGTGTCACTTGAGGTTGAGATAGTGGGAGTTAGTGGGATATATTGCAAGAGGTGGACCATTAGATGTTCCTCGGGATACATAAATCCATGGAGATCAAGGGCTAGGAAGGGACATCACCTTAATATATAATATTAGTGATCAAAAAACATGCAAACAAAATCACTCATTCATTTTTGCTGGAGAAGAAGAAGGAATTGCTGGAGAGGAGTGAATCATCAAGGTGTTGAAGGAATCCATGGGAGTTGGTGAGAAATATTCTCAAGCTAGGGTGCTACATCAACTAGGTACACATCTTTGTAGTTGAAATTAGAACAAGTTCTGGTTTTAGGCTAATTTCAGACGATAGATGATTTAGTATTTGCAATTGATTTATATATTTAGATTCCTCATTTCAAGATGATAATCCAGCTATATTGAAGTTCTTAATTTGGTTTTGAAATCATAAAGATATGAATTTTTGAAGTTGCAACACCAAAACTAGAATTCTGCATGTTGTATTAGGAATCAACCTGGGTAATTGTCATGATCTACTCATTTTAGATCCAAATTGATCCAAACCAGTGGCATTTGAAAGCGTATTTAAAGGGTAATAACTTTTGTAAACTGAAGGTATTTTGATTCAAATGTTTTTATTTCCAAACATGCTCTACAAATAGGTGCTGGAATTATAAAGGAAAGTTTTGAAACTAAATTTGTTAAGGGTATAACTCCCGAACTAATTATCGAAATAAGCTATTCTTTTAGTATTTTGTATTTGGATATATTTTCTACCTTGTGACCAAAAATCAAATTTTTAGGAACTATATATTGGGAGAAATAGATTTTCTAAATCCGCTGGTTGGATTAAATTCCAATTTGACCTATGTTTAGTAAAATCATGATATCTCTTTCATTCTAAATCATAATTTTGCAAACTAAACCTTTCTGAAAATATAAGAGAGAGACCGACAAAAATTGTACTGATAGAGGATTTCGATATTTGGATCATTTCATGCCTAAAAGTGCATTAAAATGTAGGACTAAAATTGAAACTTAATTTAGTCTTTAGGGGCTGATTTAGGAAGATTTATTTAAAGTCTATTGAGCCAATTTGAATACACAATAAACACCAATAAATTGAGATTAAACCCATTATATTTGAACTAATGAGACACCAAACTCTGGAACCTAGGAAAAGGGTACGGGAGAGCGAATACAAGATTTGGAGTATCGGGAGGCCAGTAAAGCTAGGGCTTTACTCTGTTGTTGTGAGTATACCCAATGACAAATTTACTTGGCATTTCATTTCTATTAATTGTTGTCCTTGCATAGTCCTTTTGACTATTTTGCCTTTGTATTCTTATATCATGTGTTCTTTGTGTCTATGCTCACTTGATGAGTCTAGTTTGCATGATATCCATTCATTTGATTTGATTCATTGATTCTATCCCATGCTATGTCTATTCTTGTTGTTTTAAATGTGAATTGAATGATAAATAGCATGCTATTAGGCTAGTGAATATCTTATAAATGTTTAAGAGGACTTGTATTCCTTATTTGTTTAGGTGTGTAGATGTGCCTATGCCTTGACAATCCATACTTCGTATTTCTTGAAATTTAAAAAGTAGTTTTCGCATTTAGGTCCCGTACTCGATCGAGGTGTGCGCGACTCAAGGGGTTAGAGTCCCTGGGGATGTCGGCACATGTTACTTGCTGTATGACACTCGGGGTTAGAGTCCCTGAGGTGGTCTACACACTTGGGTTAGAGTCTTTGGTAACACTTGGGTTAGAGTCCCTTGTGCTATATGATTATTGAGTCGGAGCGACATGTTTCACTGCCGACCGGACCTAAATCACCACTACTTAGCCTAGTGTCAGTATCACTTGTTTAACTCTGGTATTTACTCGCATATGGTTTATTTTCCAATTTTCCCATTTATATGCTTTTAAGTACCATTTGAATATTTGGAAATGCAAATTAAACTTATAATCGGGGATTACTATTTTATTCTTGTACTCACCGTCCTTTTTATGACGGTGGGTGCAGAGCCGTCTACCAGCAGGCCGAGCAAAGAGAAGATCGACGATTATTCCTGAGCCCGCGGCGCATCACTGCATCGATTGTAGGTCTTCTTTTGGTATTTTGATTGTATATGTTATATGTCTTTCAGATACTATTTGGGGTTGTATATTGGGTTGAGCATTAGTTCCCCGACTTGACTTAGACTATTTTACTATTTCAATGCATTTTGAGGACTTTATATATGTGATGTCCTTTCCTGGTTTTCCACACTTAAGATTTTATAAATGGCTTCCGCATAAGTTACTAATTGCTTCTCCATAATCAATAATACTTACGCTAATTAATTAGTTTTATAAAAAGTTTTAATTAACTCTAAATTTTATAAACTGGTAGGACTAGTGTATTACTTATCCTGAACAAGATAAAAGAGGCGTATAGGTTGTAAAGGCTGACTAATACATAGTTAAGTCTTGCGTGGATATGATTAGGGCTTAATTACGGGATTAGGCCGAGCGGTGCCCTAGATTAGGAGAGGGGTCGTGACACAAAAGGTACCTACCTGAATAACCTAATTCAAAGTGTCATGCCTTTGTTGTCTTAGAATTAGGTGGAACATGAATTTTAGTCCATTAAAGTAACATAATTTTTTTAGGAGGGTTGTTAATTTAGTGAGAGTCTATTCCTCTATGCTAAAATGAGCTTTTGCATAATCTTTGTTGTAGATCTATGGCCTCTTCAAATTACACTAATCCTTTATCACTGCAATCCTTCCTTGAGAAAGATAAGTTGTCTAGGAAAAACTTTCTTGACTGGCTCTAAAACTTGAGAATTTGTTCTTAAGCGTGAACACAAGTTGTATGTTCAGGATGATCCTATTTATGAGGAACCACCAACCAATGCTTTAAGAGCCGTGAAGGATGCACATACTATACATGTCAACGACCCAACTGATGTTGCATGCATTATGTTAGCAACCATGGTTCCTGAACTTTAGAAGGATGTGGAACATATAGAAGCTTACAACATGGCTTTGATGCTGAAGGAAATATTTTAATAGCTAGCTAGGCGAGAAAGGTTTGAGATAGTAAAAAACTTTCATTCTTGTAGAATGGCTAATGGTGCATAAGTTAGCCCTCATGTTCTAAAAATGAAGGGCTATATTGAATATCTTGACAAAATTGGAATTCCCATAAGCCGAGAGTTGGCTACGAATTTGATCATGAATTCATTGCCCGATAGTTATTCACAATTTGTAATAAACTCTAACATCAATAATATTAAGAATTATATCTCAGAGTTGCATTTGAAGCTTCAAGCTACTAAACAAAATGTCAAGAAATTCATTGCTAATGTATTGATGGTTCAGAAAGGAAAGGCTCTGAAGAAGAAGGTTAAAGGTAAGGCTAAAGTTGTCAAGGTTGTTGTGACTGTCATAAAGCCTGTGGAACAAGTCAAGCCTAAGGCTGCTTCTACTTCACAGTCCCTGAAGAAAAAGGAAAGGAAAGAAATTTTCATTTCTACTAAGCACCGTGGCATTGGTTTAGAAAATGCAAGCTATATCTTAAAGATCTAAAGAATCAGAATAGTAGTGCGACTATTGCTTCAAGTATTTACATTATTGAAGTTAACTTGTCTACTAGTGATTCCTAGATATTGAATACATGATGTGGATCTCACATTTGTAGAAAACTAAAGAAAGGAGAAGTCATCCTACGAGTTGAAAATGGTGCAAAGGTTGTTGCGTTGGCAGTAGGATGCTATGAGTTAATTTTATCTAGTGGACTTGTTTTAGTTTTAAATAACTGTTATTATGTCCATGCCTTAAGCAAAAACATCATTTCAGTTCATGTTTGGATTTAGATAGTTTAGTCTCATTATTGCGAATAATAAATGCTCCATTTCTCATAAAGACATTTTCTATGCGAATGCAAATTTGTGTGATGGTTTTTATATTCTAAACATGAAAAGGTCCACATATACTCATATTGTTAATGTAAATACAAAGAGATTCAAGTCAAATGATTTAAATCAAACCTGCCTTTGACATTATCGTCTTGGTCACATAAATGAGAAACGCATTTCTAAACTACATAAAGATGGACTTTTAGATTCATTTGGTTTTAAATCATATGAAACATGTGTATAATGTTTACTAGGCAAGAAGATAAAGAGTCCCTTTATTGGACACAGTAAAAGGGCAAGTGATTTATTATATCGAATACATATTGATGTATATGGTCCTACAAACACAATGGCTAGAGGTTGTTATCAGTACTTCATTACTTTCACTGATGATTTCAGCAGATATAGTTATGTGTATCTCATGAAACACAAAGGTGAATCTTTTGAGATGTTTCAAACATTTCTGAATAAAGTGCAAAATCAACTTGTTAAAAATTATAAAGCACTTTGATCAAATCGAGGTGGTGAATATTTGAGCCAAGAGTTTGATGATCATCTTAGAAACTATGAGATTATCTCATAGTTAACTTCTCCAGCAACTCCACATTGGAATAGTGTTTCTAAAAGGAGAAATTAGACTTTATTGAATATGGTCGGATCTATAATGAGTCATGTAGATCTTCCTATTTTCCTTTTGGGAGTTACACCTTAGAAACTGTCGCATTTACACTAAATCTTATTATGTCTAAAGCAGTTGATAAAACACCATATGAGATGTCATTTTGGGAAAATAGCAAGTTTGTCTCTCCATAAGATTTAGGGCTGTGAAGTTTTTGTACGATGAAAAGTCTCAAAAAAACTATCAGTCAAATATATTAAGTTTGTATTTGTTGGTTATCTTAAAGAAACTAGAGGATACTGCTTTTATAATCCTACTGAAAACAAAGTGTTTGTTGCTCGAAATGGTGTCCTTATAGAAAAAGAGTTTATTTCAAAATGCAAAAATAGGAATAAAGTAAGTCTTGAAGAAGTTTAAGAACCATAAATAAACACTCAACTGCCACTAGATGATGTATAAAGTCTTGAACTAGTTGAACTTCCACCAGTATTACAAGGACCGCGTAAGTCTGATAGGGTAAGACATCAGCCTGAGTGATTTGGATTTCTTATTACTGATAGTAGTGAGGTGTTGCTTATAGATCAAAATGAGCCTACTACTTATCAGGAGGCTGTGTCTAGCCCTAATGCAAATAAATGAATTAGTTTCATGAATTTTGAGATGCAATCCGTGTATGATAACCAAGTTTGGAACCTTGGTTAATTTACCTTAAGGTGGTAGGGTTCATTGGATGTAAATAGATTTTCAAGAAGAAAACTAACATAGATGACAATGTGCATACTTATAAAGCACGGCTAGTAGTAAAAGGTTTCAAGCATACTCAAGGTGTTGATTATGATGAGATTTTTTCTCCTGTAGCCATGCGTAAATCCATTAGAATTCTAATTGCCATAACCACATATTATGACTATAAGATATGGTAAATGGATGTCAAAACATCTTCTCTAAATGGAAAGTTACTTGAGGGCATATATATGATATAGCCTAAAGAGTTCGTTCATCCTTAGAATTTTAGAAAGGTGTTCATGCTTCAAAGATCTATTTATGGATTAAAGCAAGCTTCTCAGAGTTGGAATCTTTGTTTTGATGAAGCAATTAATGAATTTGGCTTCATTAATAATGGAGATGAGCCTTGTGTATACCCGAAAGTCATTAGGAGCGTAGTTGTTTTCCTGGTAATATATGTTGATGATATATTACTCATTAAAAATGATATCCTAACCTTGTAGAGTGTCAAGTGTTGGTTAGTGAAGTGTTTCTCAATGAAAGACTTAGGAGATGTAGCCTACATCCTTGGGATTAAGATCTATAAGGATAGATATAAAAGGTGTTGGGCATGTTGTAACGACCCGAAAAATTAAAATCCTAATTACATACTTATTTGAAGTTTTGACCTTTCATCTAATCCCTACGTAGAAAACTCGATCAAACTTCAGGCATCGAGGCCGCAATGTACTAATGTAACACCTTAAAATAGCTATATAGTTGGGAAACTATATAGTAAAAATTAAATTAATGTGATCTATAATTTATAAAGCCAAAATTATAATTAAATTCATTAGAGTGCCTAAGGTATGAGAAAGAGGTTAATTAACTAATTGAATTAGCCTAAGTTCATGAATTAAACTAACCTAAGTAAATAAATTGGTAATAAAACTAAAATTAGTTAATTATGGTTAAATTATAGAATTGAAGTATTTTAGTCTATAATGATCTTACCTCATTTAACTCAATTGCTAAAGTGGAGCATGTTGGCTAAGTCTATGAAATTAATGAAAGAGTATAATAAATATTTCACATCTTGACATTTAGAAATTTAGAAATATATTTATGAGATGTCACCATATGGGTGGGGTTAGAAGAGATAAATTTAAACATTTTGATTTTACAAAATTGTTTGAGAAAATCATGTGGTGGTGGAGAGCTTAGGGTGAGTGTCTTAAAGTGTGTTTCATATATATCACTCTTGGTAGGAGAGACTTAAGTTTAGTATAAAAGAGAGTCTCCATCTCTTTCTTGTTGATAATAATCAAGTGGGAAAAGTGAGTGTGGAGAGTAGGAGAGAAAAAATAAAAACAATGGATGTTTGAGAGAAGATTCTTGAGAGTTTTAAAGTGGGTTTGATAGATCGGCACACGGGGGACATAGGTTTACCAGTTTGGAGCAACTTGGAGCAAGATTTGATGGAGGTTTGGGATTTAAGAGAAGCTTTAGGTGAGCCATCAACCCCAACTTCACTAATTTTGATTTTATGGGGTTTTTGATGTTCAATCTCTATTTAATCTCTCTTTTATGATGGATTGTGGTCAAATTAGCTTCTCGAAATCATGTTATTATTAGATGTTGTTTGGGGTGCTATGTCCCAATTTGTGGGCATTTGAAATACTTTAATGGGTAGATTTTATTGAGGAATCATTGCATTTGAAGCCTTTTGTTAGTGAAACAACTATATGTAGAAGCTTTAAAGTAATTTTGCAAGTTTCTACCTTAATTACTTTAATTGTGTGGAAGATCATGAAATTATGTCATTGTTGGGTGGTTTAAGTTATGGATTTGCATTAGATCTCATGTATGCTAAACAATCTATAGTCACCATGATTTGTATAGTTCAATCCTCTAAATGCTTGAGACTCTCTTATTAATAGTGGATGCTTTGATGTAGAACATTTAACACTAAATGTTGTCATTATTTGAGTTATTTATAAAATAAATGGAAAAGTCATTTAAACAAGTTCTTTTGGTATTGAATGAGATCTTAGTAGCATTATAATAAGAGTTGGAGTTGAGGCTCTATAAGAATTAAACACACTAATAGTTAATATGGTCATATGTCAAGAAATAAGTATAGTTAAGCTTTAAATTTTAGGGAATTCATTTGGAGCTTAGGTTTTAAATTATTTTGAGTCAAATTGATCAATTTTGGTTAGAAATAAGTTTCTTTGATGATAGACATGTGTACACAATGGTTTAGTAACTTTAAATTAAGTAAGTCTATATTCATTTTAAAATTAGTTTAACGGAGATAACTTAATTCATATGATTTTTATTGAAAATATATTATCCTATAAGAAGAAACTTAAATGATAAGAGATTCGTTTGGAAACATAATTGAGATGATTGTCGAGTGTGGGTGAGATAAGAACCCCGACTTGATTTTAAGTTAGGATTTGTTCAAGAATTTCACCATTAGGTGTCATCACGTCATGTCCCAAAAACTAATGTAACACACACACTAAGTGATTAGATCAAAGGTCAAAACTTCAAATTAGTGTGTAATTAGGATTTTAATTTTTTGGGTTGTTACACATGTACCCTAAGTTAATCTACAAACATTGTTTATCTTACAATTTTAGTTAATAAAATTGAGGTTTTTAGTTGCTGTTTTATTATAAGTGATTGCATGTTTACCTTATAGTAAGATCTATAGGTATTTGTTGAAATATCCTAAATGTCCCTAGTCAATCATTATACTGGAAATATAATGAATTAAGAATAGTGTGAATCTTGATTGATGGTCATGTGATGATCATGCAAATAGGGATACGAATGGAGATCATGAGTACTTATTAGGGAACAAGGTACTGGACTGACCCGTTATGAGAACACCACATGAATTAAGTCATAGGTGTTACTCGTGATAGGTATATCATTCAGTCATTCGACTTGAGATTGCCATAGACTTCAATATTATGAGCATGATAGTTTGACACAATCAAACGTTGTCTTTAACTGGATGATTATAAAGATTGCGATTGGTTACCATGCGAATAATATGTGAAGGTGTAATTAAGATAGAATTTTTCACTCTCGTATAGAGAGAGATATCAGTGGATCCCTCGATATGATAGACTGATAATGGCCAAGTCCATGTGAATTGATATGATCAATAACACTTGGATGTTTTCAGTTTAAATAAAGATCGAGACTAGTACGATTGAACATTAAGGGTGACTTTCCATGCCTTATGTTTAGTCAAAGGATATTGCACGACAAAATGATATGATATATGTTATTCATTAGGTTGTATCGATTTTGATATTCACGCTACTTTGGTAGTCATAATGCCTTGCTAGAGACTACTTATGACTTCTGTACCAAAATGGTTTTGGTTCATTGTCAACGTCGCATGAACCTATTGGGTCAAAAATAAAGAATGGCTTTGCGCAATTTCAATTAGTCCAGAGTAATGAATTTTATATGATAAGATTTATGACATAAAAGCCCTTACGATTTATTATATGATAACTTATTAATAGGGGCATATGTGTAATTTGCTTAAACTGCCTAAATACAGCAGTTGTATTACAAATAGGATTTTAAGTGAGGCCTTATTTCCACATATATATAAAAGGTGAAATCCTAAAACGAAACAAGATTTTTATTTTTGCAAATTCTGAGTTCTCTGGATTTTAGGAGAAAAAGAAAAACATTTTCAATCTCTTTTGGGGCTAGCACTCCAAATTGTGATCATCATTCGTGTGTGGATTTTCGATAGAGGACCCGTGCTTGAACGTCTTGGAGATCGAACAATCACAGAAGAAAATTAAGGATTAAGGTTTGGTTTACTTTTTAAATCTAATTTAATGGAATCTATTTTTTATCCCATTGGGGTTTTTCAAAATTGGTTTGAATTTGCGTATGAACCTCAAAAATCCATCAGTGGTATCAGAGCCATGGACTTGGTTCTATTAAATGTTTGTATGTTTTTTCTGATGTATATTTTATATATTTGTGAAAACATGATCTAGATTAATGTATATATAATATACATATAGGTTATGTGATAATTGTTATCAAGAATTGGTTTTAAAGCATGTTGTTAATTCAAGTATATTGATACAGAGATTTGATTCCATGATAGAATTCATGTTTAGAATATTTTGATTCACATATATTTTTAATATTGAACGATGCGAATTTTGTATGTTCATGGTAGAAGTCATGTTTAGGTTAATGTGATTCAGGTGTTAAATACATATTTCATTTTTGTTCAATAATTATAGATGTCTCCATGATAAAAATCGTGATTAGGTTAATATGATTAATTTAATATGATTCTAGTGTTTAATGCATGATTAATATTTTGAAATTGATTTTGATCATATATCTCATTGTGGTTATTTTTAGTATATTCCTCTTACATAGGAGATAAACTTGTAATCGGATAAGAATTACAAATCCTATAAGATAGGTGAGATATATAACAAATTCTAATTGGATTAGAATAAGATATAAAGTTAAAGGTGGGCCTGAGTAAATTAAAAATGTTTTAATTAATATATGATATTTATCTTGTTTAAATTATGATCACTAAAACAAATAAAAACCTCTATTCCAAATTTTAAGTCAAGTGTCATCTATTCTCAAACACTAGTCAAGGCTTCGATCACATCAATATGGGTCTGGCTCCGCGGAGTGTATTATATTATATTGGTGAGGCAAGTTGAGTAACAATTACTCTATTGTTTGAAATGGTTAGACTTAATAAAGCTATCAAAACAAGTTTGGGCTTTAGGCACTAGATGAGATAAAAAATGCTAAGACATAAGATGTCATAATCTCATAAAAATAACTAAAAGTTACATATGATGTAATTGGTAAGTAGCACCTACCTAAATAACCAAATTCAAAGTGTCATGACCTAGTTGTCTTAAAAGTTGGTGAAACATGAATTTTAGTCCCTTAAATTAACATAGCATTTTCAGGAGGATTGTTAATTTAGTTGGAGTCTATTCCTCTATACAAAAATGAACTTTTGCATAATCTTTCTTGTAGATCTATGGCCTCTTCAAATCAAACTAATCCCTTGTCCCTATGAACCATCTTTGGGAAAGATAAGTTTTCCAAGACAAACTTTCTTGATTGATTCAAAAACTTGAGAATTGTTCTTAAGCATGAATGTAAGTTGTATGTCCTAGATAATTCTATTCCTGAGGAACCATCATCCAATGCTTTAAGAGCTGTGAAGGATGCACATAATAAGCATGTCAACGACTCAACTGATGTTGCATACATTATGTTGGCAACCATGGTTCTTGAACTTCCGAAGGAAATGGAACACATGGAAGCTTCCGACATGGCTATGATGTTAAAGGAAATGTTTCAATAACAGACTAGGCAAGAAAGGTTTGAGACAATCAAGGACCTTTATTCTTGCAAAATGGCTGAGGGTGTATCAGTTAGTCCCCATGTTCTAAAAAGGGCAATATTGACATCTTGATAAACTTGGATTTCCCATAAGCCAAGAGTTGGCTACGGATTTGATCCTGAATTTATTATCTAATAGTTATTTGCAATTTGTGATGAACTATAACATGAATAACATGGAGAAGTCCATCTTAGAGTTACATTTGATGCTTAAAATTGATGAGTAAAATGTTAAGAAACCCATTGCTAATGCGTTGATGGTTCAGAAAGGAAAGGCTCTGAAGAAAAAGGCCAAAGGCAAGGCTAAAGTTGCCAAGGCTATTGTAACTGTCACAAAGCCTATGGAACAATCAAGCCTCATGCTTCTTCTACTTCATAGTCCCAGAAGAAAAAGGAAAAAGAAGAAAATTGTCATTACTGCCATGCACCTTAGCATTGGTTCAAATATTGCAAGCTCTATCTTGAATATCTAAAGAAAAAGAAAAGTAGTGCGACTACTACTTCAGGTATTTACGTTATTGAAGTTAACTTGTCTACTAGTAATTCTTGGGTATTGGATACTGGATTTGGATCTCAAATTTGTATTAATGTGTAGGGTCTCACCAAAAGTAGAAAGATAAAGAATGGAGAAGTCATCCTACGAGTTGAAAATGGAGCAAATGTTGTTGCGTTGCCTATAGGATGCTATGAGTTAATTTTACCTAGTGGACTTGTTTTAGTTTTAAGTAATTGTTATTATGTCCCTGCCTTGAGCAAAAATGTCATTTCAGTTTCATATTTGGATTTGGATAGTTTTAATTTCATTATTGCAATGAATAAATGCTCCATTTCTCATAAAGAATTTTTCTATACATATGCTGATTTGTGTGATGGTCTTTATATTCTAAACATGAAAAAGTCCACAGATACTCCTATTGTTAACGTAAATACAAAGAGGTTCAAGTTAAATGATTTGAGTCAAACCTTTATTTGACATTGTTGTCTTGGCCACATAAATGAGAAATGAATTTCTAAACTCCATAAAGATGGACTTTTGGATTAATTCGATTTTGAATCATATGAAACATGTGTATCTTGTTTACTAGGCAAGATGACAAAGAGTCCCTTTACTACAGTGAAAGGGTAAGTGATTGATTGGGATTAATACATACTGATGTATGCAATCCTATAAACACAATGGCTATAGGCGGTAATCAATACTTCATTACATTCACTGATGATTTAAGCAGATATGGTTATGTGTATCCCATGAAACATAAAGGTGAATCTTTTGAGTTGTTTCAAACATTTCAGATTGAAGTGTAAAATCAACTTGGTAAAACTATTAAGCACTTCGATCAAATTGAGGTGGTGGATTTTTTAGCCAAGAGTTTGATGATCATCTTAGAAACTGTGGGATTGTCTCATAGTTAACTCCCTTAGAAACTCCACAATGTAATGGTGTTTCTGAGAGGAGAAATCGAACTTTATTAGATATGGTTCGATCTATGATGAGTCATGCAGATCTTTTTATTACCTTTTGGGGTTATGCCTTAGAAATTGTTGTGCTTACACTGAATCATGTTCATTCTAAAACGGTTGATAAAACACCACATGAGATGTGGGTTGGGAAACCAAGTTTGTCTTTCCTTAAAATTTGGGGCTGTGAGGATTTCATACGACGACAAATCTCAAAAAAATCATCAACTAAATCTACCAAGTATGTATTTGTTGGTTATCCTAAAAAAAATAGAGGATACTACATTTATAATCATACTGAGAACAAAGTGTTTGTGGCTCGGAAAGGTGTCTTTATGGAAAAAAAGTTCATTTCAAAAGATAATAATATGAATAAAGTAAGTCTTGAAGAAGTTCAAAAACCAAAAATAAACACTCAACTGCCAGTGGGAGATCAACTAAGTCTTGAACTAGTTGAATCTCCACAGGTATCACAAGGCCCGCGTATGTCTGACAGGGTAAGACATTAGCTTGAGAGATTTGGATTTCTTATTACTGATAGTAGTGAGGTGTTGCTTATTGATCAAAATGAACCTACTACTTATCAGGAGGTTATGTCTAGGCCTGAGGTAGATAAATGGCTTAGTGCTAAAATTTTGAGATGCAATCCATGTATGATAACCAAGTTTGGAACCTGGTTGATTTACCTGAAGGTTGTAAGACCATTGGATGTAAATGCGTTTTCAATAAGAAAACTAACATGGATGGCAATGTGCATACTTATAAAAGCATGGCTAGTAGCAAAAGGTTTCAGACAAACTCAAAGTGTTGATTATGATGAGTTTTTTCTCTTGTATCCATGCTTAAATCTGTTAGAATTCTAATTGCCATAGCTGCATATTATGAATATGAGATATGGCAAATGGATGTCAAAATAGCTTTTCTATATGGAAAGTTACTTGAGGACGTGTTTATGATACAGCCTGAAGGGTTTGTTCAACCTGAGAATTCTAGGAAGGTGTGCAAGCTTCAAAAATCCATTATGGATTAAAGCAGGCTTGACAGAGTTGAAATCTTCATTTTGATAAAGTAATTAAGGAATTTGGTTTCATTAAAAAATTTGATGAGCCTTATGTATACAAGAAGGTCAGTGGGAGAGTGGTTGTTTTCCTGGTACTATATGTTAATGATATATTACTCATTGAAAATTACATCCCAACCTTGCAGAGTGTCAAGTCTTGGTTAGGGAAGTGTTACTCAATGAAAAACTTAGGAGATGTAGCCTACATCCTCGGGATCAAAATCTTTAGGGATAGATCTAAAAGGATGATCGGTCTAAGTCAGAGTGCTTACATAGACAAGGTACTGAATATGTTCAGTATGCAAGACTCTAAAAAAGGGTCGTTGCCAATATCTCATGGTATAAGTCTCAGCAAGACTCAATGTCCAAAGACTAATAATGAGCGAGAGCGCATCAATACGATTCCATATGCATCAGCTATTGGACTTATCATGTATGCCACCATGTTATGCACCCGACCTGATGTATCGTATGCTTTAAGCACAACAAGCAGATATCAGTCTAATCCCGATGAGAGTCATTGGATAGCAGTAAAGAACATTCTTATGTACTTCAAAAGGACTAAAGAAGTGTTCTTGGTCTATGAAAGTTTGGAAGATGAGCTTGTTGTAAATGATAGAACCCTGAACCTTTGTTGAGTTGAGTTAACAAAGAAGAGATGAAAACAACAAAATCAGGAAGAAGAAAAGCTCTATTGTTGAACTGAACCACAGTACAAGCAATCCCACAACATTCAAGAGGCTAGATTCTCTACGAACTCAAATGAGTTTCTAAACTAAAACAAATGTATTGAATGACCTTACAATATTTCGCTATCTCTATTTATAATATTCCCCACTAACTAACTCTACAAGACTCTATGTGGGACATTATCGTTACTCCTCCCTTTAAAATCCACCTTGTCCTCAAGGCGATAGCTAAAAGAAGTGATCACTGTAGAATATGGATATGCGCGAACGTGAACCCTTGTGGTGGGAGGTATGTGAATGAGTGCAAGGAAACGACCATGCCATGATCCATATAAACCTTGCAGCCAAATAACAACCTACACCATTCATAAACATGTTGCTCAGCCAAGCCATACTAATAGTTACATCAGTCCAAAAGTGAAGAAGCATGACCAAACTAAAGGCAGTTTTCTTAACTGTGCAGGCCAGGCCCCACTCCCCTTGGACCATATCATCATTAAAAATGAATAGTAGACCAACCCACTCCAATTTCAAAGAGAAATCCACAAGCTACCCGAACAAAGTAAGACCCATGTAATGAAGTCAAATAGAACGTTATGAAGATCCCCATCACTGGTAATAAGAAAAACGAGGGGAAAAGACTTCATAGAAGAAGTACTCAAGTTAGCAGATATTTCTTCAAACACATTGAAGGCAACATGAAAAACTCCTCCATATGTAGACCACAACAAGATTGCCATAAAAATGTAGTAATGATTGGATGTAAGTGATCAATAAATGTCCAAAAATGATAAGGAAGAACAATTGTAGGATCAGAGATAACATACTCAATCACTTTCTCCATAGTGGAAGTGGTGACCATAAACACAATGAGCATTTTTGTGAATACCAAATGCTCTGCAGGATCTACAGTGAGATGTACCACTGAGACATCGACTGTGGGAACACAGAAGGACATTCTAGTCAACTTCCCATTAAGGGATGGTAGCACTTTTCTAACAGCCTTGGAAGCTCCAATGCTACTAGGAATGATGTTGAATGAAATAGCTCTTCCACCTCTCCAGTCCTTGCTTGATGGCCCATCAACAGCCTTTTGAATAGCAGTAGTAAAGTAGATAGTGGTCATAAGACCTTCAAAAATTCTGAATCTGTCATTAATAACCTTGGCCAATGGAGTAAGACAGTTTGTAGCAGCTAGTATTAGAGACATCATTAATGTTTGGCATGTACTCCTTCTCATTGATACCTACCACGAACATGGGGGCATCCTTGCTTGGGGCTGAAATGATAACCTTTGTCGCACCACCCTTACAAACGATGATGACTGCAGCGCAAAGAAGCACTGGCATCTGAAAAGATCTTAGCAGTGGCAAGGAGGTGGATCTAACGCTGCATGAATAGAACACTCTTGAAGCACGGCTAGATCTGGTGGGTTTGGAAGGGAAATCCAGGTATGAGATAAATCTGGTGGTCACGGTGGTGGTGAAGTGGTTGGATTTGTCCAATAAGTGCTTGAATCGTCCCCCAAAAATGTCGGATCTAGCAGATCCGGGAGTTTAACTTCCTTAAACTCCCTGATTTGTTGAACTCTCGAGAACTTCGACACATCAACGCGAAGATGATAGAGAGGCTCTTTGATCTTCAACATCAACCCTCAAATCTCTAATTTCACCTTAGATCTAACTTCGAGCAATTGTTTCTTCACTTCGACTCCTCTTACTCCACTATGATTTGATTGTCAATTTCTTCCATCTTTAGAGGCATGCTCGTGAGAGATGAAGATTTGATAGTGACAATGGAAAGGCTGCCACTAGAGGTTGAGGAAAAGCTGGAGTCTTGTTCTCCAAACTCTAAAGGAATCGCTTCACATTCGCCAACAACTCAAGGATCAGATCCTCCATAGTTGGGATTTTCTTACTATTTGTCTCTCCTAGAACTTGACTTGCATCCAATGTAGTTGTCATCTCAAATCATATTGTATGCTCTAATACCAATGATAGTAACCTAAACCTTTATTGAGTTGAGTTAACAATGAAGAGATGAAAACAACAAAATCGTGAATAAGAAAAGATCTATTGCTGAACTGAACCACAATACAAACAATTCCACAACATTCAGGAGGCTGAACTCTCCAACAACTCAAATGAGTTTCTAAACCAAGATAAATGTACTGAATGCCCTTACAATATTTCTCTATCTCTATTTATAATATTCCCTACTAACTAACTCTACAAGACTTTATGTAGGACCTTATCAATTTTCAAATTAATTTAAATGACTTCAGACGTAGTCTGGATATGTGTTTACTTTGAATGGAGGCGCAGTGAGCTGGAAAAGTTTGAAGAAAGAAAATGTGGCAGAATCTACAATATAAGCTGAGTATATTGCAGCGTTTGATGCAGCTAATGAGGCTATTTGGATCAAAAAATTAATCTCTGAACTTGGTGTGGTTCCTAGTATAGCTAACCATATTTGCTTGTATTGTGACAACAACAAGGCGATAGCACAGTCCAAGGAACAAAGATCAGACCATTGTTCCAAACATATACTTAGACGTTTTCATCTCATTTGAGAAATTGTTAAGAGGGGAGACGTGAAGATTTGCAGAGTTCCTACAAATGAAAATGTTGCAAATCCTTTGACGAAAGCTCTTCCATAAGCGAAACATGATGGTCATGTTAGGTCATTTGGTATTAGATATATGAATGATTGGCCCTAGTGCAAGTGGGATATGTTGGGGCATGTGCCCTAGGTCAATATGCAAACATTGTTAATCTTATAATTTTAGTTAGTAAATTGAGGTTTTCATTTGTTGTTTTATTATAAGTGATTGCATGTTTACCTTGTAGTAAGATCCAAGAGTATTTTTTTTCAAATATCCTAAATGTCCCTAGTCGATCACTATAATGGGAACTATAATGAATTAGGACTAGTGTGAATCTTGATTGATGGTCATGTGATGATCATGTGTATAGGGATACGAATCGAGATCATGAGTACTTGTTAGGGAACAAGGTACTGGATTGACCTGCTATGAGAATACTACAAGGATTAAGTCATAGATATTACTCATGAGAGGTATATCATTTAGTCATTCGACTTGAGATTACCATAGACTTCAATATTAGGAGCATGGAAATTTGACAAAATCAAATGTTGTCTTTAACTGGACGATTATAAAGATTATGATTGGTTACCATGTGAATAACATATGAAAGTGTATAATTAAGACATAATTTGTCACTATCATATAGAGAGATATATTAGTGGATACCTCAATGTGATAGACTAATAATGTCCAAGTCCATGTGAATTGATATGATCAATGTCACTTGGATGTTTTCAGTTTACCTAAAGATTGAGACTAGTACGATTGAACATTAAGGATGACTTTCGATGCCTTATGTTTAGTCTATGGATATTGCACGACAAAAGGATATGATATATGTTATTTATTAGGTTGTATCGATTTTGATATCCATGCTACTTGGGTAGTCATAATGTCTTGCTAGAGACCGCTTATGGGGTTGCAAAATGGTTTTGCTTTTGCTTCATTACCAATGTCACATGAACCTATTGGGTTGCACACAAAGAATGGTTTTGCGCTATTTCAATTGATCTAATGTAATGAATTTTATATGATAAAATTCAAAACATAAAGCTCTTACAATTTGTTATATGATAACTTATTAATAGGGGCGTATGTGTAATTTGCTTAAACTGCCTAAATACAATAGTTGTATTACTAATAAGATTTTAATTGAGGGCTTATCTACATATATAAATAAATAGTGAAAGCCTAAAACGAAATAAGATTTTCGTTTTTGCAAATTTCGAGTTCTCTGGATTTTGGGAGAGAAAGAAAAATGTTTTCAATCTTTCTTGGGGCTAGCACTCCAAATTGTGGTAACCATTCGTGTGTGGATTTTCGATAGAGGGTGCGTGCTTGAACGTCTTGGAGATCGAATAATCATATAAGAAAATCACAGATTAAGGTATGGTTTACATTTTAGATCTAGTTTAATGGAACCTATTTTCGATCTGTTGGAGTTTTTCAAAATTATTTTGAATTTTCCGCAGCGTTTGAACCCCAAAAAAACCTAACAAAAGGTTGATTGGTCCAAGTCAGATTGCTTATATTGACAAGGTACTGAATATGTTAAATATGCAAGACTCTAAAAGAGGGTCATTGCCGATGTCTCCTGGTATAAGTTTCAATAAGACTCAATGTATGAAGACTAATAATGAGTGAGAGCGCATGAATATGATTTCATATACATCAACTATTAGATTTAGCATGTATGCCATGTTACGCACCCGACTTGATGTATCATATGCTTTGAGCGCAACAATCAAATATCAGTCTGATCTCGTTGAAAGTCACTGGATAGCGGTAAAGAACAATTATAAGTACTTGAGAAGGACTAAAAAAATGTTCTTGGTCTATGGAAGTTTTGAAGACGAGCTTGTTGGAAATAGTTACACAGATGCAAGTTTTCAAACTTATATAGATGTCTTTAGTCACAGTTTTAATATGTGTTTACAGTGAGCTAGAAAAGCTCGAAGCAAGACACTATGGCATATTCTACAACAGAAGTTGAGTATATTGTAACGTTTGAAGCAGCTAAGGAGGTAGTTTGGTTCAAAAAGTTCATCTCTGAACTTGACGTAGTTCCGAGTATAGCTAACCTCATTTGCTTATAATGTGAAAACAAAGAGGTGATAGCATAAGCCAAGAAACCAAAATCACACCACCGATCAAAACATATGCTAAAACATTTTCATCTCATCAAAGAAATCATTAAGAAGGGAGACGTGAAGATTTGTAGAGTTACTACAGAATATAATGTTGCAGATCCTTTGAGGGAGGCTCTTCCACAAGCAAAACATGAAAGTCATGTTAGGTCAATAGGTATTAAATATATGAATGATTGACCCTAGTGCAAGTGGGAGATGTTGGAGCATATGCCCTAGGTCAATATAGAAACATTGTTTATCTTATAATTTTAGTTAATAAAATAGATGTTTTCGTTTGCTGTTTTATTATTAGTGATTGCATGTTTACCTTATAATAAGATACATGGGTATTTGCAAAAATTTCCTAAATTTCCCAAGTCATTCATTATACTAGGAACTATAATAAGGTAAGACTAGTGTGAATCTTGATTGATGGTCATGTGATGATCATCGGTATAGGGATACAAATCTAGATCATGAGTTCTTGTTAGGGAACAAGGTATTGGACCAACCCGCTATGAGAACACCACATGGCCTAAGTCACAGGTGTTACTTATGATGTGTATATTATTTAGTTCTTCGACTTGAGATTACCATAGACTTCTATATTAGGAGCATGGTGATTTGACATAATCAAATGTTGTCTTTAATCGGACAATATAAATATTGTGATCGATTACCAGATGAATTATATGTGAAGATGTGTAATCAAGATAGAATTTGTCACTCTCGTAATGAGAGAGATATCAATGGATCCTTCAAAATGTTAGACTGTTGACTGGCCAAGTCCAAGTGAATTGATATGATCATTATCATTCGGATGTTTTCAACCCACTTAAAGACTGAGACTAGTACGATTGAACTTTAAGGGTAACCTTCCATGCCTTATGTTTAATCAAAGGATATCGCACGACAAAAAAAATATGATATATGTTATTCATTAGGTTATATCGATTTTGATATTTATGCTACATGGGTAGTCATAATGCCTTGCTAGAGACCACTTATGACTTGTGTACCAAAATGGTTTTTGGTTCATCTCCAACGTGGCATGAACCTATTGGGTCGCACACAAAGAATGGCTTTGTGCATTTTAATTGGTCCAAAGTAATGAATTTTATATGATAAAACTCATGATATAAAAGCCTTTATGATTTGTTATATGATAACTTATTAATATGGGTGTTTGTGTAATTTGCTTGAATCACCTAAATACAATAGTTGTATTATGAATATGTTTTTTTAAATGAGATTTTCTACATATATAAATAGAGGTTGAAACCCTAAAATGAAATAAGATTCTCATTTTTGCTATTTTTGAGTTCTCTAGATTTTGGGAAAGAAAGAAAAAATGTTTTCAATCTCTCTTGGGGCTAGCTCTCCAAATTGTGGTCACCGTTGATGTATGAATTTCTGATAGAGGACACACACTTGAATGTCTTAGAAATCGAACAATCAGATAAGGAAATCACATATTAAGGTACGGTTTACTTTTATAGTTCTAGTTTAATGGAGCTTATTTTTGATCCTGTTAGGGTTTTTCAAAATTGATTTAAATCCAATAAAAATAAGGGAGTTATGCTTAAAACATCAGGACATTATCAAAATTGTGAACCTTCAAGTTTCATATTCATCACTAAAGTTGTAAAGCATTTTTGAATAGGAAGGAGCCTAAATATTCAAATGGTGTCTGAGATCAAAGTATAAGCATTATGGTTAAGCCTACTGATGCCACCAGAATTACTCAATTTGGATTTAAAATGAGAAAGTTATGGCCAAATTACATAGACTGGTTTAGAATTAAAACATGCGAATTCCAGCTTTTATTTTTAAGAACCTAATTAAATTTAAAAATTCACAAAAAATTCATTGCTTACCCAAAAATAGAAATTCAATATAGCAGATTGAGTGAAATTTCATGAAGAATCTAAATCTTAAATTAGTTCACAAACGTAATTTCAATTACCCAATGAATTTTGAGAATTACAAGAAAATAACAACTTAAACGTTTTATCTAAGTTGTGTGTGTTGATCCCAAGCTCTTGATTGCTCCTCCTAAATGCTTAGTTGGTCTTCCTCTTCCTCAAATTCTCATGAATTCTAGCAACCCTACCTCAGAACATCACCTTTGATTTGCATGTTAATGATGAATCAAGTCTTATATATGAATTCCTGACTCATTTCTAACCCTTCATTAATTTCTAGTAGTTCATCTAGATGCAAGTCTATAGATCTAATTCACCCCAACAACTCCAATTAGATTTATACACTAACAGTAAATTTAACTCCCAATCTCAAGGGTTTCATTCCAACTCATATCTCGAGGTACATTCATTGGCTATGTTTTGTTTTTACAACTTATGTGTTTTGTTTGATTTAATTTATCAACTACAGTCCAAATAGTTTATTCACATTAATTATTCCCATCAATGTATGTATATATACCTTAATAAAAACTCTCCAAATCACTCTCTAACAAGTCAATAATTAAACACATTTTATAGTACAATTTAGGTTGATTTTAAACATGGTGAGTTTTGATATTATAGAGCCACCTAGGGCTTGAGCAAGGGAGTTCGAATTGGAGCTTGGGAGAGTTCTAAAAAAGCAATCTTGAGTCCAATACTTGAAAGAATCACTTCCAACAAGATAATCAACTAAAACCCTAACCTCTTATAGATTAAATTTTTGGTTTTTCGATGGTTTTGGATTGATTATTAGGATAGGAACTCAATTTTAAAATTCTTATTTTTAATATCATTTTGATATCGAATGATTTCTATTATACTACTAGTATGGGAGTGATGTGTTGATTCGTTTATCACTATCAAATTTTTGAACTATTTTTCATATATGACGAGTAGATTGAATTGTATACGCAAACTAAATTGAGATTGAGTTTCAAATGAGTTTGGGGGTTTTGTGCATATTTATCAATTGATATGAATTTCTTACAAAGCTTTTTTCCCAATACTATTTCATCAACTTTCATACAAATTTCAAATTATCAATTTCGAAATGTTTTTCCTGATGATTTGTTACTCTCGATAGATATATTGAACTTTATCAAATACTTTTCCGACAAATTTGGTTTCAAATTATTTTAGAGGTTAATTCTTTTACTTACAAAATTTGAAATTGCCGGAGGAGGAAAGGGTAGAGGTTCACGAGAAAAGAAGGGTAAGGGAAAGTTAGTAGAAAAATCAAAAACAAAATTCAAAGTTTCCCAAATCCAGTTCACATCCATATCGTTCAACACATGTGGGATTAGACCACAAAGAGAACCTACTCCACTTTCTTCATTTAGTTATAAAACGGAGGATTATTATGTGGATAAGAAGGAAGTAGAGGAAGTAGAATAAGAGATATTGATGAGGAATAAAAACTATGAATTGAGGAAAGAAAATTTTGTCAATGAAAAGGCCTTTGAAAAATTTAGTGATGAAAGAAATGAAGTTGATGTCGAAAAGGGGATTTAATATGAAAAAAATTGAAGTATAGGCCTAGGATCCTAGATATCATAGAGACAAGAAACTAGGGTTTACTAGCTAGAGATTACAACCACCTAGACCTCGAGGATGTTCCTAGTGAATGAGGTTGTGAAGTTTTAGTGAGAGAATTTCACGCTAATGCGTATGGAAGTGAAAGTAAGACCGAGTCCCGAGTTAGAAGGAGGATAATGGACTATTCCACTGCAAGAATAAACTGATATTTTGGATTACCAGATTTTCATCAAAACAAAATGGCAATACCCCAAACCCTAGTATGGGATTAAGTACCATTTCCCCACCGAGACGATAAGGGGAGGTTTAGAGGCAATCCATGTAGATGGATTTATTTTTGATATGGGAGTATCCCAAGCACATAACCATAAGCTTTTTTAGGAAGACCACTAAAGCTTGGTGTTATTTCATCAACGCCAGCTTACTGTCGAGCCTGCAATAATATGAAATAGTGAATTATAAGGCCGCCCTACTTTACTACATCATCATGAGGTTAGGACACTTGGAAGTTGGCAAAATCATTTATGAATCCATTAGGAGTGCTATTACCACCAAAACGAATGACGGACTTCCTTTTCCCTTGATGATTACGGCCTTTTGTATGATGGACCAAGTGAACATGGAATGCCTCGACATGGATGTTTTACAGGAGAAGACCACCACTGATGAGGTTATAGAGATATATGGTAAAGTGAATGGTCATGAAGACACATAGGATGAAAGAGATAGAGAGAAAGAAAGAGCTGAGATAGCGATAAGAGAAACCGAGCAAAAAAGGAAAATCAGATATGACATGAGGAGAGTCTTGGAAAAGATGTCTGAGCTTGAAATGATCCGAACGTGGAGCAACCTGCTAGGGACTATAACGGGCTATATATGGATGTGTCAGAGTTACCTTTCATGGGTGCAGTTTTACATAATCAAATGACCACTCTCCGTAATTAAGATTCGGTATTCAAGAACCAGAGAGCCTCAGCAAGGAGCATCCACATAATGGAGCATACGATGTCAAGGAGGAACAAATGTCAAGTAGGCACATCAGTTCATATACCGTCTACACATATGAGATTACCACTTAGCAGTAATCGACATTGCCGAGTCAGGAATACCACCTCTATAACCATGTCGTGAGCTACCAGTCCTAGAGGATTGATCTAGTGGAAGATGATGATGATGCGACTTTCGGACGCCGACATTGATTTCCTTTTTCTATTTATTTTCTGTGTTTGACTGATGTTGTGAGGTTCCTCCATATACTTTCGGTAGTGGTGACATACTTTGTCTTTCATGGTTATACACTTTGTGTTTATGATGATATACTTCGTGATATATTCTATTCAATGCTTGGGTATGATATTTATTTCACTTGTTATATAATGGTGATGTTTATTCATTAATTTTTTATGCACTCACTCTTATTAAAATAAACTTAATTTATTGATTATCATATATATTTTTATTTTTATTTTGGGCACAACTCTAGATTTTCTATTATGGGATGAATCACAGCACGAGAATGCTAGTAGATATTACATCAAGTGGCTCTCTACTTACAAAGGATTAGGATGGAGCATGGATCTCCTTGATCTCATGTCTTAAAACTCTACCTCCGGTACTCGTTCCACAGTCACGACATCAGTAATCATCCACGAGATTGACTTGCAAGCAGAAATTATGGCACAACTATCAAATATGAGTAGTCAAATGGCAAAACTTCAGATAAGACACCAAGGTCCACAAGTAGCACAACAACCTATGAATCACCAAGGCATGGTGGTTAGCCAGATGGATATGCAACAGGGAATGAAGCATGAAGACATCAACTCATGAACAACCAAGGCTATGAGAACAACTTAGGTTGAGATAAGTGGCTCCTCAACGATTTTATCAAGGATAAAACAAAAATAACCCGAACTTTTCTTATGAAAATCTTGATAATGAATTGAAGTTACCTCAAGGCTTCGAACAACAAGTCCAATAGGGGAAGCTGGGGCAGAGTGAAGATATGACTTTTTTGAAGTTAATTAAGAAGTATTTGCAAGCCATGGAAGTTAGAGATAGGGAAGGCCATGAGAAGCATGAGAAAGAGTTAGAAGGAATAAAGCAATCCATGAAAATGATGGATAATGAGCAATTAAAATCCATCAAGAACCTAGAAAGGAAAATTGGTCAACTTGCGATAGCCTTGAACTCAATGAAGGACAGTTTCCTAGCAACATCATCACAAATCCCAAGAGAACGTAAGTGCCCTTCGCATGATGAGCACTACGACAACAAATGAACCAAGATAAGACCAAGTAATGAACAAGCATGAAGAAATGCATGAGCACGGAATGAAAGTGAGGCAAGATGAACTTGAGGGTTTCAAGAAGCAAAGAATTAATGCCTTAAAGAACAAGAAAGGGAAGCAACAATGGAATGCCAAGAAAAAGATGAAGGACCTCTCGAAGAAGACCCACAAGGCAATGACATCAAGTTGGTTCCAAAAAAATATAAATCAAAGCTCAAGTTCATCCCATGACTTCAACCTATTAAAAAAAGAGATCTTGGAGAGATAAGCATACCGATAAACCTTTAAAAGCATCGGTTCTGAAATGTCTTATGTGATATGGGAGCCTCGGTCAATGTCATGCCATTAATGGACATGATTCAAGCCGACTTGAAGATCAATTGTTAAGATACCATGAATTTTCAAGTAGCAGATGGTAACTCGATACCTACTGTAGGAAGAATTTTGAATGTACACATGAAAGTAGGTAGATTCACATTCATCGCGGGTTTCGAGGTCATGAACCATAACATGGATGATGATGTATCTATAATACTTGGGCGGCCATTCTTTAACACGGCTAAAACAAGTTTGGATGTGAGAAAAAGGAAGATCACGATGAGTATCGATGAGGGTGATGATGCTGAGAAGGTTGTCATTGTCGATGGTGAAGAAGTACATCCAAACATGAATGATATCATAATCTCTAATTTGCAGATGGAGCTTCTCGATTTAGACTTAGACTAAATGAGCTAAAAAGGTGTCAGGCCAATGGTGTTAAATTAAGCGCTACTGGGAGGCAGCCCAGGGGTTTTAATAATTCAAGTTTTTGAATAATAGTTAATAGTTATTTATTTGATGTAATAATTACAATTCATGAGTTTTAGTTCTAACTTTCAAAAAATTTGTGTCGAATGTGCATGAAAGACCATTCGTCAGGTGACAATTCATTGGAATGGAAATGTCTCGAGAACTTATGAAAAGAGTAAAAATGAGCAAATGAGTTCATAACGGTGAGATGCATGTGCAAATCGAAAGGTAAAATTTATTAATTTTTTACATTTTCATGAATTTTATGCGATCATGACACCTTGTGTGAGTTGTAAATAAAGTCGGAGGAGCACCGGAGGAGAATTAGCGAAAACCCAAACACGAAGATGTGGGCAGATGAGCCGACGCCGTGGGTATTACCCACAGCACCATGGGTATAGGCCACAACGCCAAGGTGGAAGCAAGGCAAAATAATTAAAAATGCTCCAATGCGTCATTGATGCAATGGCAGCGCTGTCACAATGTCGTGCCTATAAGGCACGTCGCCGAGGTCGAAATAATGGTCTTAAATCCATATTGCACACCATTCTCCATACTTGCACTTAAACCCTACCAAAACCCTCTAGCATACACCTCTATAGCTAAAGTTAGATCATTTTCAAGTAAGATTAGTGAGTTCCTAGTGATTTAGAGTGAAGATATAAACACATTATGGATTTGCACAAGTGGAAAAACTAGAGCTTTGATTTTTAGAATTTGATTCTAAGTAGAGCTAGGGTTCTAATTGGTGAGAGAGGTTATAGGGCTTGGATTGGAAAAGACTTGTAGGAGTGATCTACACTGGAAATTAATCCAGTATTAAGGTACATTTACAATTTCATCTATTTATGCATTGAATTTTAAAATTTTGATGATATTGTATGAAATTGTAGATTTGAGGTTGTAGTATAGGTTTTGTAAGATTGTGTGAATGTGATCATTAATATTACCCATAGAGACTTAGTTAACATCTTTGCAATTATTTGGCGTGTGCATGATCCATGTTATATGAATTTTGATTTTTAGGTGATTTGAAGACCAAGTTGTGTTGTGTTTTTTTTAGTTGCTTGAAATTTGAAAGAAATGGCAAGAACAAGGAAACAAGTTAGCCAAACAAGAGCAAATGACTTTGAGGCATCTACCTCTAAGAACCCCAATGATGAAGAGCCTAGACTTTTTAAATCCAAATATTTCGTTTGTAAAAAGGCTAAGGACCGATACGAAAGAATTTTACGTAAGAAGTTCATTTGCAAAAAAGGGATTAATTTGCCGGCCAAGTATGATAAAAGAGTAAATAATTACATTAGGCGACATAATTGGAAGCTTCTTACTCAAGATTATAGAAATTATAAAGTGAAAGGAGTGAGTGGGATTGTTTTGAGTTCTATTCCAATGCAAAGTTCACGGCTAAATATGAGCCAGTGAAGGTGATAAGGGTTTTAGTTTCTTTTACGATATGTGAAATCAATAATTTCTATAGGTTGGAGCACTTAGGATGGTATGGATCCGAACAAACTTTCCCGAATAAGTTATATGAGAAGTCGTATAACCTATATTTAAAGCCTTAAAAGATGCATTGGTTGTCCTAAGACAACAAGGATGGGTCATGGAAGCTGAGAATGTGTCGAAGCACATTAAGAAGGGGAGCATTAGAAATGTTTACAGAATGTGGCAACATTTTCTTGCTACATCGCTATACCCCCGTATCAACATGGTGAGATCAACAAGCCGAAATTGGCTAGTCTTTATGAGATTACACAACGCGGGAAAATCAACACCTAGGAGATTATTTACAACAATCTCTGGGAGTTAATCATATCGGAAAGGGAAAAATATTATTTTTCCTATTTTGATTACTCATATGTTCTTTAGGGCCGGAGTGACAATGAGAGATGATGAAGAGTTTGATATAGATGCCCAAAAAACCATGGATGAAGCTTTCATACTTACGTTGAAATTACCATCTGGTTACCAAGACTTCGAGGAGGAGAGAGAAAAGGCCGATAGAGCTAGATGTAAGGCTGAGTTGTTGGCCAAGAGGCAATAAAATAAATCAATAGTAGAAGCAACAGCAGTAGAACTAGCCTATGAGCTAGAAGATGAGGAGAATGGAGAAGCAGAGGAGCAACAACAACATGGATTTACTGAGGGCTACAAGTTTATAGACAAGAGATTGGAGAGTAGGACTTAGATGGTCCTGAAGTCTTTCCATCACATCCTCCATCACAAGCACCTATACCAGCACTTGAGGATTTGGCTCCACAACAGCAGAGGTTGTGGATAGCAGAGATGAGGAGATAGTATCAGAAGGATAGGGCGCAATACCAGATAGCCATGCTGAGATATCAACCACTTATGTAGAAGAGAAAACAGCATAAACGGAACGGGCAGCGCAATTTCATGTTGTTTGTTGATCATCACATAGCCATAGCTAGATATGATATGAGAAGACTGTTAAAATCTACTGATAGATCATTTGGCTTTGTTGAACCTCAATCTCAAGTCTTCTGTGCAACTTAAGTAACAAAATATATGCTTGACACATTTTAAATGTGGTTCTTTGGGCTCGGATTGGAACCTAGAACATAGACACACACTAAACATAATATCAGGTGTCCTAGTGGTCAAGTAAAGAAGACTACCTATCCTACCACGATATAGCTTAGGATCTATGGGCTTTCCTAATTGGTTTTTGTCCATTTTGACGGTGGAACTACTAGAAGTGTTACATGCTTTCAAATTGTCAAATTTGAATTTATTAAGCATGTTCTCACATACTTCACTTGATTGATGAAAATTTCGTGCTTAGATTGTTTAATTTGCAAACCCATGAAGTATATTAGTTCCCCCATCATGCTCATTTCAAATTCATTGGTCATTAAAGATGAGAATTCATCACATAAGCGTGTAGTAGATGAACCAAAGATGATATCAACAACATAGATTTGAACAAAGAGCATATCACAACTTTTTTATCAAAATGAACAATGTGGAATCTAGTGTTCCTTTCTTGAGCCCTTTTTCAAGAAGAAATGCACGTAGCCTATCATATCAAGCTCTAAGAGCTTGTCTCAATCCTTACAAGGCCTTTTGAAGACAATAAACGTGACTCGGATAAGCATGGTCTTCAAAGTCTAATGGTTGTTCTACATATACCTCTTCATTGATGAATCCATTCAAAAATACATTTTTAACGTCTATTTGGTATAGTAAGAAACTATAGTAAGCATAAGCAAGAAACATTCGAATTTCTTCTACTCTTGCTACCAGTGTAAATGCTTCTTCATAATCAATGTCTTCCTCTTAATTAAAGTCTTGTGCAACCAACCTAGCCTTGTTTCTAACTATCTCACCCTTTTCATTCTTTTTATTTCTAAAGACTCATTTGGTGCCTATAATGGTATGGTCTTTAGGTCTAGGCACTAGTGTTTACAAAATGTCCCAGTTCCTCTTGCATGGCCATGATCTAAAATTCACCACCTAAGGCATCATCTATCTTAATGGGCTCGGTTTGTGATACAAATGTAATATGTCCCTCATTCCGGTTTAGTGAAGATCTAGTAGTTATGCCTTTATTTGGATCACCTATGATTTGTTGAGAATAATGTCCTAAAGAAGTCTTGAGTTCTTAAGTACACTAAGTTCGGTTTTTTGTTCTCACTCATACTTCTTTACCACTGGATGTTTGAGCTTGAATGATACCATCATCATCATCAAGTCTTATTTTCTCTAAGGTGTGCAACATTAACACTTTAAGACCTATCTCATCAAACTTAACGTGGATTGACTCCTTTATGGTCTTGGTTGATCTATTGAACACTCTATATGCCTTACTATGCATGGAGTATCCTAGAAAAGTGTATACATTTAACTTTGGGTCAACTTGTCTAAATGATTCTTATCGTTTAATACATAGCAAGTTCAACCAAACAACTTAAAGTAGCTAATGTTAGGCTTTTGGCCTTTCCATATTCATAAGGAGTCTTTTTTACATTCTTTCGGAAATTCACCCTATTCAAAACATAGCATGTCGTATTAATGGCTTCAGTCCAAAAATGCTTAGCTATGTTATACTCATTTAGTATGGTCATATACATTGCTTGGAGGGTTCTATTTTTCTTTTCGACCACTCCATTTTGTTGTGGTGTTCTAGGAGAGGATAATTGGTGTGTATACCCTTGTTTAGCACAAAACTCCTCTAAATTCCTACTGACAAACTCATCACCCTTATCACTACGAATGATAGTAATTTTGTAACCCTTCTCATTTTCAACTAATGCACGAAATTCGACAAACACCTCAAAGACCTCATGCTTATGTGCTGGAAAGTACACCCATGTATATTTAGTGAAACCATCAACAATAACAAAGCAATATGTCTTTCCCTCTAAACTTTGTGTTTGGGTAGGTCCAAGAAAATCCATGTGGATTAGTTATAAGGCTCTAATTACATCAATAGCTACTTTCGTCTTGAATGAGGATTTCACTTGTTTGCCAAGAATACAAGGTTCACACTCCTTGTTTTTCTTGTATGTGCATTTAGGGAGACCTTTAACTAAATCATGCTTGGTCAATTTTGACAAATTTTTCATACTAATATATTCTAGTTTATGGTGCCACAACCATGCATCATATTTATTTTGAGCACTCAAACATGAAACATTTTACATATGCATCTCATTAAAGTTAAAAGCATATACATTTTTATCTCTAAATGCAATGAACAAATTTCATGTTTCACATTCTTAAAAATGCATTTTGATGATTCAAACATGCCATGAAAACTTTTGTTACACAACTGACTAATGCTAAGCAAATTATGTTTCAAACCATCAACAAAATAAACGTTTGAGATGGATAGAGAGTTGTTACCCATAGTACCAAGGCCTATGAGCTTTCCTTAATTGTCATCTCCAAATGTGACCTTTCCATCGTCATGCTGCTTTAGCTCAATGAATTGACTTGCATCTCTGGTCATGTGTCTTAAGCGCCCACTATCTAAGTACCATGGGGTGCTCTTCCTCGAATCCTACAGAATGTGAAAAACATTAAATTTTGGTACCCAAAAACTTTTGGGTCCAACAAAGTTACTACCATAAGTTTCCTTAGCTACCCATGTTAGTCTACCCATGTTAGTTTTTTGCAAGACACCTTTCCCAACCCCATGAGACCTATTGCACTTAGAGCATCCATGGACATCATCTAATAATTTTTTGTAGCTCAATAGATTTGCTCCATAGCCTATGCCTCTTTTGTTAAGTGTACGTCGTTATGCTCCCAACATCATACCAAACATGTCTCTACCATTGGTGAACTTGGTCATCGTATTAGTCAATTCCTCTACCACTTTTACTAAGGCATCTTTTTCCTTTAGGACTTCACTCAAGTCACTTTCGAGGTCACTAATGGTCTCATTTTGTGACTCAATTTCACAAATTTCTATGGTCAAGCTCTTTTTGAGTTGTTTAGTCTTTTGTCCTCTTTTTCCAACTCTTTCATAAGCTCATCAAGACTAGGAAAATCATTTAAGTCATCAACATCATCAAAATTTAAAGCATTAGAGTTTACCCCACTTGGTGCCATGAGACAAAGTATAGCCTTTTCATTTTTCGACTCAGGGCAAAGCTTGATAAATATGAATCCCATGTTGCCTTAAAGCTCTTCTTGCCTTTCCTCTTGTCCACAATTTTCTTGGACTTGCAATCGGCCTTGATGTGGCCCGGTTTGCGACACCCGAAGCAAATGGTCTCATTTGATTTTCCTCCTTTGCTTCAACTCCTGAGTTTTTTCTTGTACTTGTCACACTTGTACTTTACATTGTTGAGTTGTCTTGAAAGCATGGCTACTACTTTTCCTCAATATCATTTTTATCACTAGATTGCTCATCCTCAATGATCTCAATCGATGGAGCCAGTAGGCTATTTGCCTTCAAACCAATCTCCTTCTTAGAGTTCTTAGTACCACTACCAAGTGTTTCCAATCTAGCTCGGTCCTTTAGTTCAAGCTCATGGACCATCAACTCTCCACATAACGCATCAAAGGTGTAATCTCTAAGATTTTGCGCTGACCGGTTAGCATACTTCTTTGCATCCCATTCCTTAGGTAAGCCTCTAAGGAACTTGAACACTAAAGTCTCTTGATCATAGTTCTTTCTAAGATTCTTTATCTCATTCAAGAGCTTAATGAACCGAGTGATAGCGGTAGCTATGTCTTCATCGGAGCCAACCTAAAAAGTTTCATAGTGCTCCTCAAGAAACCTCAGTTTGGTCTTCTTCACTTGAATTGTAACCTCATAGTGTACTTCAACCTTCTCCCAAACTTCCTTTGTTGTTTGACATGCACTAACTTGATTGAACTCATTCTAACTTAGTGCACAAAATAAATGATTCATAGCTTGATCATTTGATAGCTCAATCCTTGTCTCCTCGACATTGTAGTCCTTTGCAAGCTTGTCTAATGGAGTGTATCCATTTTGGATTGAGTCCCAAAAATGCCTAATTTGTGCTCTTATGTAGAACTTTATCCTCACATTCCAATGAGCATAGTTTGTTCCATCAAAGTACAGAGGCCTACTCGATAAGTTGCCTTCCCTAAGGCGAGCGGATATAGAGTTTGTGTCCTTGCACAAAAACACTCAATAATATGTTAGTAAAATTTTGAGCAATAACCCTCTCTGATACCAATTGAAATCATACCCGAGAAGGGATGAATCAGGTGTATCGAGATGTTATGGCCTTTTAAAATCTTTCAATGGACAATGATTCTCTATGCACACATAATCAACAATTATAGTTGCAATGCAATGGTGAAGGAGGTAAAAGACATGGAAAAGAGAAAAAATGTATAGTGGTTTGATCCAACAGATCTACATCCACTATGTAACCTCCCTGATAAGGATTTTCAAACCCCCACTTATATTAGTTACAAGTGTTACAATCTAAGCGTACAAGCCTAGAATGCCTAATCATAAACTAGGACTTCCCACATAGCCTCAACTAGGGTTTGTGCCTAGCCTCAACTAGGTCTTCCCTTGACTTAGATCCCACTAAGTTTTACGATAAGCCAATTACAAGAAACAAATGAATACAAAGAAATTTGACCTTACAAAGTAAAAGGGCAATAAGTTCAACTACTCGCAAGCCATCTAGACCCTAACAACTCTAATACATGCAAGTATGAACACGAATAAGTTATAGAAATATATCACCGATTTTGCACCAATCTCAAACACAAAACAGATGAAACCAATTCGATGAGAAAGAAAACGGTTTCAAATGTGATGAACAAGTAGTTTGATACAAATCAAGTTTAAGACCTAACTCTTTTTCAAATCAGTCCTAGGGTTTAGAAAATAAAGTTTAAGTGCAAAACCTAAGGCAAATGTGTTCAAGAACACAACAAATGATTTTCACACACCAATCACAATAAAAGATGTAGTTTAAGCATAAAAGATCTAGGAAATCAAACTTTCTTACAACTTCAAATGAGAGTGATTAAAATCAGTTCTAGAGAAGTGGTTGCAAGCCTTAAAACACCTCGGTAACGCTAGCTTTAAGGATGATTCAGTAGCCTCAAAAGATTCCAAGTGGTCAAGCATAAAATCTAGACTATAATGTGAAAACTTGGACACAAGTGAGTTTTTGAGCTTGAGAGGATAATAGAATGTTTTAAATGGTTTGTGAATGGTTTCCAAGCCTATTTAACAGTTTATGGTCGTTATCTTGATCCAAGGGCCCAAAATCAATCATTGATTTAAAATAAGGCAAAAGGTGTAAGATTTTCAAACAAGCTGACATGAGACTGGTTAGCGCACTAGGTGACATCATTAGTGCCTTAAATGCAGGTAGCACACTAATGAATCCCATCAGTAGGGACCTGAGACTAAATAATTTCTGATCTCAAGTTAGCAACTCCCTAACACACATACGACTCAACTAGACCTCTGGGAATACATTAAGCATGTTTAGTATGAATCATTAGACCCGTTTGGACTACCCAGATGATTCACAAATCCCAGAATCGAAAATCCTGGTTTCTTGAAATATGTAAGGGCTTTTTTGCAAATATTTTGCTCAACGTTCAAAAACCATTCAAATTGAAGTTGGTGCATTCAAAAACAATCACAAGAGTTTTTTCGAATCTGATGCATGTTTAAAAAACTTGTTTTCAAAATGTAGAACCATTTCAAGTTTTGAAATTTAGATTGTTGTAAAAACTGAAACATGAAACTTTGAAAAACGTGTAAAATGTGATATGCATGTATCTAATGCATTTGGTTTGCGTAATTAGACTTATATACCTTACATGATGTGTACAATTTATAGTATGAGCTTTTTGGTCTTTGTATCCTTATGTGAGTCGAATCTTGAATTTGACTAGCTACATTTGACTTGAACTTATGAGAACTCATTCTTCCTTTTGAACTTGTGATTCATAGCTAAGTTTGGTATTCTGAAAAAACACTTAGCAACCTTGTTAGAATCATTTCACTTTGTTTTTTTCCATTAAAATTTCGAGTAGAGTGTAAGTGACTAACCACTTAGTCCAACATCAGTGATTTCATGTTCTCTTCTAAATCGCTGGTGAATCAATGTGCAATATTTCCATTTGATTAAATCCTTCATTTTCTTTCCTTTTTGTCAATTTCTTCCAATATTCCAATTATTACCTGAAATAGCAAATACAAGAGAAAACCATATGTAATATAGCATTTTACATCCAATAATACCTTAAAATATACTATAAAACATTGTCTAATCTTTGACTTATCAAATACCCCCAAACTCAGCACTTTGATGTATCGAGCAAAGGAATATTCTCAATTATATTCTCTTTTCTTCCATCGTTCTGATTTCATAATTACTTACTCTTATTCTTAAACAGAAGTGATCATTAAATAGAAATATATTACCTTTCATAAAAATTAAAAATATGATATAATAGAAAGATTTAAAGAACAACCCCTTATTTGACAACTCATCATTCTAGTTATACATTACATCTCATAATTCAAAGTTAAATCTATTACCAAGGCTTAATAACTATATAGGTTTTCTCAATCTCGACTGGTAAGTATCAAGCTTATTATGACTAATATAAAATCTCAAGATACAAAAATCACTAAATCAATCTCATTTTCAAACAATATTTAAAATGCCACAATAATCAAAGTCAATAGGGATTTTTAATCGCCAATAATTATCATTTCATATTTAAATATTGGAATGTTGGAATAAAAAATATTTCACTTAACTTAGTTATAAGCACTCAAGCTAAATCTTTTATTTGAAGCGTTTTTCATAAACAACCTTCCAATTTTAATATATCTCTTTTTCTTTTCTTTTTTTTCTTCTATATATTTATATTTTTTTTCTTTTCATTATATTCCTAAAGTTTTCTGCTCCATTTCCTTTGGAATCTGGTATTCCTCTTTTTATAGGATTTCTTTCTCACATTTTCCCATTACTAGATTCCCTGGTTCATTTCCTTTAGAATTTGTGGGTCTCTCTATTTCTTTCATTTAAAAACTCTTGTTAGCTCTTCTCACTTTCATTATAGTTAATGAAGCATTTTTTCCAATTAAGTAAAGTTTATTGGCGAATTTCCTATTTCTTTATTTAATTGTGGCATAAGTTCTTTTCATTATATATTTATAATAGTGATCAATAATCTTTGTATAACAAGATTCTTAGAAATCTATCTTGTTTATCATGCACTTTTGTTTCAATCTTTTACCCATTATAATGTCTAATACAAAGCAATCAATCCCTTTTAAACTCCTCCAGTGCATACACAATCTAGGATAAGTCAAACAGGGTTTAACAATTTCTTTCTAACAGAAAATTTCTATTTTCATGGGTAATAAATAGATCACTTCTATTTAAATCCAAATTATATTCAATTCATATTCCTAACTAAATAAAAATAAAATGAAGAAATATTACATGATTCTTTGAAAAGTTGAAAATTTTTAGTTAACTTTGAACATTAAATTCTACCTCTCAAGTCTTCCACACTTGGTTTCTTTATAATTCAATTCACTTAAATACCCACAAACTCTTTCCAATCCTTGTCCTCAAGGTTTAAAATTTAAGTCGGGTTTCCAAAAAAACAAATATACCTCTTAAAGCATAAAAGTATTAAAGATAACTGCTTTTCAAAATAGGTTTGTGCAGAAGTAAATTAGTCGGCAATATTTTCAGCTTCATCTTTACTCCTTGCTGTGTTTGTAAAATGTAACTATCAGCGGGGTTATAAACTTATGATGGAAATTTCAATTGCAGTAGAGGAATATCAATGCTCCTCCTCCAATCTTATGAACGTTCGACAAATCTCCTTTCCGTCATGGAATGATAACGTGCCAAAGTTCGTTCATTCTCCTCTAACATCCACAGATTCTTCAACATTTGCTTCTCAGTACACACAAAAGGTGAAAACAAGAATCAAAAAAATCCTTTTCTCTTAGCTCTCACTATAGGTGTAGAATTGTTTTCTATCCTCAGAACATTCACTTAAGCCATCATACTTGCTGCTCACTTCGCATGTTCATGTGTTCTGCTATGAGTTCTTCATCTATTAATCCTTTCTTCAACTCTATATCTTCTCATTTCATCAAGTTATGTTTCGTCTTTTGAGTCATTATACCCATCGAACGCTCTCATTTTTTTTACCATAGCATCAATAATTATCCTATGGGAAATACATCAAATTCAACCTCGTTGAAACTTACCTTGGATTTCATGCAAAGAATGGTAAGCAAAATTGGAAATGGTAGACCGTTGCGTTTCATAGTCTTCATTGCTTGTCTCGTAACATCAATTGCATACCCAACCTCGATATATTCTCTCTTCATAACAATGTGATAAATCAAAGCGATACTGTAGTTCTTTACTTCAAAATGCTGCGTCGTAGACTATAAGCAAGCATCTATAATGTAGCTCCAACATTTGGTGAATTTTCTAAAGTTGGTGGTTTCGGCAATTTAGGGTGGCCTTCGGCATCGAGAGAAAATCCTCATCCTAGAATTACCTCCGATGCTTCTTGAATTATTGCGAATGGATAAGATTTCTTATGGATGTAGATGATATTGGGGCATGTGCCCTAAGTCAATTTATAAACATTGTTTATCTTATAATTTATTTAATAAAAAGAGGTTTCATTTTTTGTTTTATTATAAGTGATTGCATGTTTACCTTATAGTAAGATCAATGGGTATTTGTTAAAATATCATAAATGTCCCTAGTCGGTTATTATACTGGGAATTATAATAAATTAAGATTAGCATGAATCTTGATTGATGGTCATGTAATGATCATACGTATAGGGATACGAATCGAGATCATGAGTACTTGTTAGGGAACAAGGTACTAGAACGACCCGCTATGAGAACACCACGTGGATTAAGTCATAGGTGTTACTCATGATAGTTATATCATTTAGTCCTTCAACTTGAGAATATCATAGGCTTCAATATTATGAGCATGGTAATTTGTCACAATCAAACGTTGTCTTTAACCGGAGGATTATAAAGATTGTAATTGGTTACCATGTGAATAATATATGAAGGAGTATAATCAATATGTTTGACTGTTGAATGGTCAAGTCCAAGTGAATTGATATGATCAATATCACTTGGATGTTTTCACTCTACATAAAGATCGAGACTAGTACGATTGAACATTAAGTGTGACATTTTATGCCTTACGTTTAATTAAAGGATATCGCACAACAAAAATATATGATATATGTTATACATTAGGTTATTTCGATTTTGATATTCATGCTTGATAAGTCGATATTTATAGTTATTTAGTACTTTATTTTAGTATATTTAATTATGCAAAGTCTCTAAAATATATATTTAATTATATTTTTTGGTCGTTTTCAGCTGAAACGAAGTGCGCGGTTGAATTCATGGCGGAAAAATAGTCAAAATGGAGTATTTACTCGCAGTGATCGGACGCCGGATAATTTACCTCGAGTTACACGTTGCACGGTGGGTAAAGTAGTGACCAGTCGCCACGTGGCAGCCCTCAATTGGCTGAGCAGCTGTAAAGCACGTCATTGCATCATGTTTTCTCCATCACAGCAGCTATCCGATCTTCTCAAGATTCGTGCTATCACATTCGTCTTATGCAACACGAATTGTGAATAAGGGTCGCGAAGGGCACCCCACCATTTAATGAGGGCACCCAGTTAATGTGGGCACAAACTGTTTTACATGGGGCACCCGAAAATTAGCCCCGAACTACCGAAAATACCCCTCCTGCACAAACACGAAAAAAACCCGCTGCACCCCACCACCCCCTCCACCACCTTCACCGATCTTGACTCCAAGAAACAATTTGGTTTGAACCGACCAGTGAGAGGAATCTCCGAAATCGTGTCTCACCTTGTGTTTCTCATTCGGTTTATGACTTTTTTGCAGTTCGTAGGGTCGGGGTGTGAGCCGATTTCGTCTCCAAATTAGGGCTCGGTTAAAGATCGTCGAACACACAGATTTTGCGCGAAATCAATCGTTTGAAGTTACGTTTATAGTATAATTAAGTTACATTTGGTAGAGTAGTTGTAATGTGTGTGTGGCGGTTTGTAGAATGATAAAAAAATTAGGAAATCGCGGTTCTCGGCCACACAGGCCAGAGACTGTGTTAACTGTCTCGGCCAAGCATGGCCGAGACAGAAGCTAAATTTTTGGGAACTCGCAGTCTCGGCCACGAAGGCCGGAAGAGTTCACAGTGTCTCGGTTATGCATGGCCGAGAATACTTCAGTTATCTCGGCCGAGACATGACGAGAGCTACAATTAGTGATAGGTAATGTGGCGTCGGTGGTGTACAACCGAGAATTTTCTCCTACTCTCGGTTGTACACTGGCGAGAGGGTTAGAGTAGGCTCGGTCCTCTATGACCGAGACATTTCAATATATCTCGGTCATGCGAGGCCGAAACAATCGCGCACATCGACAGAAACTTCGGATAACCTCATAAAAAACACAATAAATTCGCAAAATTACCTCAAGTTCAACCTCCTCTTGCACCGTAGCAGTACAATCCTCCATTATATAGTGGAAACAAGTTCGGATTTGAGGAAATTACCAAACCCTACGTCGACAAACAAATCATCATTTTCACAGTTTTACCCAACTAAACAGTTCTAAGAAACCATCATATGGTTGTCAAACATTATTACATCGCTGTCGGATGATGTCAATCCGCAAGAATCGATAAACGCTCGCCAAACGCAATGTGGCTTTGTGGTTCAAGCTTGGTGGTGGGGTGCCCTTTTTCTTTGTCAAAATGATTTGTGGGGTTTGAATCAATATATATACAAGGGCAAAATGGTATTTTCCACTTTTGCTGAAATTTTTACAAAAAGCCCTTAGCGGCCCTCATTGTGAATTCGTGAATCGACCAAACCTCCTTCGTGGACACGTGTCACGAGCTCACCCATCCACCACGTCACATGCATATGTTTCAGTGAATCAGAGAGCGACACGTTAGCGGCTTCAACAAAATGAACCAATGCGGCTTAGACACGTGGCAGGAACCGATTTTCAGCCCAAAAATAGCCACAGGATGCTCCTCGGCACACGAGTCACCTCCTTAACCCCCAAAATTAGTTTCTCTCACCTCACGAGACCGATTTTGAGTAGTTGTATATATTAGGAACTTAGGTTTTATTCAAGAACATCGATTAATATTTTTTTAGCATATTTTCTTTGATGGCCATGTTCGGCTAATCAACTCCTTGCCTAGGTCGGATGGGAAACCAGTCGGGATTATAGATTCATGGCATATTATGTGAGATCTTTTCATTTATTATTTTAATTTAGTTTAATTCTCCTATTTCATTGTTGTTGCTTTTAAGGTTTATGGTTTAGATCTAGGGTATGTATGTCATCAGTGCATGCTTTTAGGTGAACAACCTATAGTTATTTGGACCATTAGTATTCGTGTAATTGTGCTTTTGGACCAATAATGTGACAAACACTCACATGTTTGCCGTAAAACCCTTTCGATTCTTGAGTGTGCAACAATTGAATATAGGTTAAATCGGGAGCGGATTCGATCCGGTTATTTAGGATTAGTGTTCCCACATACCCATATTACTGCGGTTAGTGTGTTAAACCTGATTAGCGGATGTCTAGGGTTATGCATTGATTAGGGAAGTAGTTAGTGGCGGATATCCTGGCTATCAAGATTAAAGAAACGAGGAATTTCTGGTGGATGTCGATTTTCTATAGCTAATCTAGGAGAATATAAATTAATGACTTTTTGGGAAAGATTGAAGACTATGATTGCCATTGAATCTTGATCTTGATTTGTGGAACAGTAGACCTAGGTGTTACTTAGGTATTTATTAATTGTTTTGAAAATTAGTTTAGTTGTTTTATTTTATTTAGTTTAGTTAGATTAGTTAGTTAAATTAATATTTATTTCAAAACCCCCGATTTCCTTTTTTGTATTTTTTACCTAAGAAAGACTACCAATCTCTGTGGGATTGACCCTTCGCCACTATTCTACAAAATAGTTGGTTTAGGAACTTTATTTTATTGACGCGTTCAGCGCGCATCAATGCTACTTGGGTAGTCATAATGCCTTGCTAGAGACTGCTTATGACTCGTATACCAAAATGATTTCAGTTCACTACCAACGTCGCAAGAACATATTGGGTCACACACAATGAATAGCTTTACGCAATATAAATTGGTCCAGAGTAATGAATTTTAAATGAAAAATTTCATGACATAAAAGCCCGTACGATTTGTTATATTATAACTTATTAATAGGGGCATTTGTGTAATTTGCTAGAATTGCCTAAATATAATAGTTGTATTATAAATAGGTTTTTTAAGTGAGCTTAAATATAGGTTGAAACCCTAAAACAAAATAAGATTTTTATTTTTACTATTTTCAAACTTCTCTAGATTTTGGGAGAGAAAGAAAAACGTTTTTAATCTCTCTTGGGGCTAGCACTCAAAATTGTGGTCACCGTTTGTGTGTGGATTTCTGATAATGGACGCGCACTTGAACGTCTTAAAAATTGAACAATCAGAAAAGGAAATCACAGATTAAGGTATAGTTTAATTTTATAGATCTAGTTTAATGAAACTTATTTTCGATCTTGTTTGAGTTTTTCAAAAATTGTTTTGAATTTTTTATTGTGTATGAACCTCAAAAATCCAACGGTGGTATCAAAGCCTTAGGCTGGGTTCTATTAAACTTTTACATATTTTCTTTGATGTATATATGATATATATATATGTGAAAATATGTTCTTGATTAATGTATACATGATGTACATGTAGCATCTATGATAATTGTTATCAAGAGTTTGTTTTAAAGCATGTTGTTAATTCATATATATGCATGATTTGATTCAATGATAAAATTCATTCTTATAATATTTCGATTAACATATGTTTTAATATTGAACGATGCGAATTTTGTATGTACACATGGTAGAAGTCATGTTTAGGTTAATGTGATTCTGGTGTTACATACATAGTTCATTTTTTGTTCAATAATTATGTATGCCTCCATGATGGAAATCATTATTAAGTTAATATGATTAATTTAATATGATTTTGATGTTGAATGCTTGATTAATAGTTCGTTTCTTGATTTAATTGATTGTTAATAAGAATCAAAATTGATTTTTGATCATATATTTCATTGTGGTTATCCATAAGTATGTTTCTATTAGATAGCAGATAAAATTTTAATCAGATAAGAATTACAAATCCTACAAGATAGGTGAGATATATAACAAATTCGTAATGGATAAGGATTCAAAGTATCTTAAATTATAATCGGATTAGAATAAGATATTAAGTTAGAGGTGGGCCCGAGTTAATTAAAAATGTTTTGATTAACATATTTCGGAATTAGAATAAGGGGCGGTTTCGGTCAATTTGATTGACTAAAATAATGAGAAGTTTTAAATGATTTTCAGTTTTAAGAATATGAATTCATTGTCAAAAAAAGAACGGGGGCGCTGACCGGCCAGCAAGACCACCACTAACTGTTCGTAGCGCAACGAAATTCGTATAATAGTCAGTATTAGTAAAATTTTCTAACTTGTTTAGTGATTGTACATGCATTATAACATATGATATTTATCTTGTTTAATTTATGATTACTAAAAAAATAAAAATAAAAAATCCATTTTCCATATTTTAAGTCAAGTGTCATCCATCATCAAACACTTGTCAATGTTTCGATCACATCAATATAGGTCTGCCTCCACAGAGTGTATTGCGTTATTTTAGTGAGGAAAGTTGAGTAACGATTACTCTATTTTTTGAAATTGTTAGACTTGATAAAGCTATCAAAACATTTTTGGGCTTTAGGCACAAGATGAGATAAAACATGCTAAGACATAAGATGTCATAATCTCATAAAAACAACTAACAGTTACATATTATGTAATTGGTAAAAAGGTACCTACCTAAATAACTTAATTCAAAATGTTATGCCTTAGTTGTCTTAGAATTAGGTGAAATATGGATTTTACTCCCTTAAATTAACATAGTTTTTTAGGAGGGTTGTTAATTTAGTGGGAGTCTATTCCTCTATACTAAAATGAAATTTTGCGTAATCTTTGTTGTAGATCTATGACCTTTTCAAATCATACTAATCTATTATCACTGCGATCCATCCTTGAGAAGGAAAGTTGTCTAGGACAAACTTTCTTGACTAGTCCAGAAACTTGAGAATTGTTCTTAAGCATGAACATAAGTTGTATGTCCTGGATGATCCTATTCTTGAGGCGCCAACCAATACTTTAAGAGCCGTGAAGGATGCACATACTAAGCATGTCAAAAAATCAACTGATGTTGCATGCATTATGTTGGCAACCATGGTTCGTGAACTTCGGAAGGACGTGAAATAAATGGAATTTTATGACATGGCTACGATGTTGAAGGAAATGTTCCAACAGCAGGCTAGGGAGGAAAGGTTCGAGAAAGTCAAGAACCTTCATTCTTCCAAAATGGCTGAGGGTGCGTCAATTAGTCCTCATGTTATGAAAATGAAGGGATATATTAACCATCTTGACATAATTGAATTTCCCATAAACTAAGAGTTGGCTATGGATTTGATCCAGAATTCATTGCCAGATAGTTATTCATAATTTTGTAATGAATTATAACATGAATAATATGGAGAAATCTATCTCAAAGTTGCATTTGATGATTAAAATTGCTGAGCAGAATGTCAAGAAACTCATTGCTAATGTGTTGATATTTCAGAAATGAAAGGCTATGAAGAAGAAGGCCAAAGGCAAGGCTAAAGTTTCCAAGGCTGTTGTGATTGTCACAAAGCCTGTGGAACAAGTCAAGCCTAAGGTTGCTTCTACTTCAAAGTCCCAAAAGGAAAAGGAAAAATCAGGAAATTGTCATTTCTGCCATGCACTAGGGCATTGGTTCAGAAATTGCAAGTTCTATCTTGAAGATTTAAAGAAAAAGATGAGTAGTGCGACTACTGCTTTAAGTATTTACGTTATTGAAGTTCACTTGTCTACTAGTGATTCATGAGTATTGGATACTGGATGTGGATCTTACATTTGTACTAATGTGCAGGGTCTCACTAAAAGTAGAAAGCTAAAGAAAGGAGAAGTCATCCTACGAGTTGAAAATGGAGCAAAGGTTGTTGCGTTGGTTGTAGGATGTTCTAAGTTAATTTTACCTAGTGGACTTGTTTTAGTTTTAAATAATTATTATTATGTCCATGCCTTGAGCAGAAACATCATTTCAGTTTCATGTTTGGGTTTGGATGGTTTTAATTTCATTATTATGAATAATAAATGCTTCATTTCTTGTAAAGTCGTTTTCTATGCGAATTTTGATTTGTGTGATGATCTTTATATTGTAAACATGAAAAAGTCCACAAATACTCATATTCTTAACGTAAATACAAAGATATTCAAGTCAAATGATTGAAGTCAAACCTACCTTAATCATTGTCGTCTTGGCCACGTAAATGAGAAACGCATCTCTAAACTCCATAAAGATGGACTTTTAGATTCATTTGATTTTAAATCATATAAAACATGTGTATCTTGTTTACTATGCAAGATGGCAAATAGTCTCTTTACTGGACACATTAAAAGGTTAAGTGATTTATTGGGTCTAATAAATACTACTGTATGCGGTCCTATAAACACAATTGCTAGAGGTGGTTATCAGTATTTCATTACTTTCACCGATGATTTCAGCATATATGGTTACGCGTATCTCATAAACATAGAGGTGAATCTTTTGAAATGTTTCAAATATTTCTGAATGAAGTGCAAAATCAACTTGGTAAAGCTATTAAATTACTTCAATCAGATCGAGGTGGTGAATATTTGAGCCAAGAGTTTGATGATCATCTTAGAAACTATAGGATTGTCTCACAATTAACTCCTCCAGCAACTCCACAATGGAATGGTGTTTCTAAGATAAGAAATTGGACTTTATTTGATATGGTTTGATCTATGATGAGTCATACAGATCTTCCTATTTCCTTTTGGGTCTATACCTTAGAAACCGATGTGTTTACACTGAATCGTGTTCCTTCTAAAGTGGTTGATAAAACACCATATGAGATGTTGTTTGGGAAAGATCAAGTTTGTATTTCCTTAAGATTTGGGGCTGTGAGGTTTTTGTATGGCAGTAAAATCTCAAAAAAATTATCAGCCAATTCTACTAAGTGTGTATTTGTTGGTTATCCTAAAGAAACTAGATGATACTACTTTTATAATCCCACTCAGAACAAAGTGTTTGTTGTTCGGAATGGTGTTTTTAAGGAAAAAGAATATTTCAAAAGAGAACAATGGGAATAAAGTAAGTCTAGAAGAAGTTCAAGAACCATAAAGAAACACTCAATCGCCATTGGGAGATCAATAATGTCTTGAACTAGTTGAACCTCCACATGTATCATAAGGCCCACGTAGATCTGATAGGGTAAGACACCAACTTGAGAGATTTGGATTCTTTATTACTGATAATAGTGAGATGTTGCTTATAGATCAAAATAAGCATACTACTTATCAGGAGGCTGTGTCTAGCCCTGAGGCAGATAAATGGCATAGTACCATAAATTATGAGATGCAATCTATGTATGATAACTAAGTTTGGAACCTGGTTGATTTACCTAAAGGTGTTAAGACCATTGGATGCAAATGGGTTTTCAAGAAGAAAACTGACATGGATGGCAATGTGCATACTCATAAAGCACTGCTAGTAGCAAAAGATTTTAGACATACTTAAGGTGTTGATTATGATGAGATTTTTTCTCCCGTAGCCATACTTAAATCCATTAGAATTCTAATTGTCATAGCCGCATATTATGACTATGAGATATGACAAATGAATGTCAAAACAACTTTTCTAAATGGAAAGCTACTTGAGGATGTCTATATAATACAGCTTGAAGGGTTTGTTCATCCTTAGAATTCTAGGAAGGTATGCAAGCATCAAGGATATATTTATGGATTAAAGCAAGCTTCTCGAACTTGGAATCTTCAATTTGATAAAGCAATTAAGGAATTTGGTTTCATTAAAAACAAAGATGAGCCTTGTGTATACAAAAAGGTCAGTAGAAGCATGGTTGTTTTCCTGGTAATATATGTTGATGATATATTACTCATTGGAATGACATCCCAACCTTGCAGAGTGTCAAGTCTTGGTTAGGGAAGTGTTTCTCAATGAAGGACTTAGGAGATGCAGCCTACATCCTTGGGATTAAGATCTATAGGGATAGTTCTAAAAGGCTTATCGGTCTAAGTCAAAGTACTTATATTGACATGGTACGGAATAGGTTCAGTGTGCAAGACTCTAAAAAGGGTCATTGCCAATGTTTCATAGTATAAGTCTCAGCATGACTCAATGTCCAAGCGAGAGCGCAAGAATACAATTCCATATGCATTAGCTATTAGATATATCATGTATGTCATGTTATGCACCTGACCTTATGTATCATATGCTTTGAGCGTAACAAGCAGATATCAGTCTCATCCCGGTATGTGTCATTAGATAGCAGTAAAGAACATTATTAAGTACTTGAGAATGACTAAAAAAGAGTTCTTAGTTTATGGATGTTTAGAAGACGAGCTTGTTGTAAATGGTTACACAGATGCAAGTTTTCAAACTGATATAGATGACTTCAGATCGCAGCCTGAATATGTGTTTACTTTAAATAGAGGTGCAATGAGCTGGAAAAGTTTGAAGCAAGACATTGTAGCAAATTCTACAATAGTAGCTAAGTATATTGCAGTGTCCGATACAGCTAAGGAGACAGTTTGGATCAAAAAACTCATCTCTGAACTTAGTGTGGTTCTGAGTATAGCTAACCCCGTTTGTTTGTGCCTCCTCGAACAGGATAACTCGTCTCCCTTTCAATGTTTAGCTTTACTAGGGACATGGCTTACCTACTATCAACTCAAACTTAAGTATTATTTGTATTATAAGAAAATAAGAATATAACATAATTAATCGTTAAATAATTTTATGAGAAAACTTATGTGTCGCATATATATAATGCGTCATGCATAGTTATTATATACTTAATTAGAGCTATTTATATGTATCAAGGAGTCAAACATGTGACAGTAAATTTATAAGGCTTTATTTTAAGCTTAATTAATTATATATAAGTTCTTATTAGAAGTTGATACGCATATATATAAGATAGCCATCTTAATTTATTTTATTTTTATGTTTACATATACATAAGCATACATTAGGCATAGTAAAGGGTTCAACAATCGTTTAACGAATCAATAAATGGATTCAACAAAAGAATCAATGAAATATACTACCTTAGTTGAAAACAAAATGTATTAATCGAATTATAAAATATGATGTGCACTTTAAAGAAAATGTGTCAATGAATGAAAACAAATGCTGACACACCCTTGGTGCATTTAATTTGAAATATAATGTGCTATATATTAATTCCAAACAAATACTTCCTCTCTTATACCAATTAAGGGCAAAACAAATATGGTTCTCATTAGCCAAGCTGTGAGAATAGTTAAGAATACACTCTTAAGGATAAAAACTGCAAGCCTTAGTGCAATAAACATGTGAATTAAACAATTCAATTTTGTGTGAGTCACCCTGTGACGACCCGCTTTAATTAATCCCGATTAACTGACAAATTACAGATTGACCCTAAGCTCAGATCACGTGGACATTGCGAAAATGTCTAGGGCGTGCCTAACGAGGTAAAGATTTGTTATTTTTGTGTGGCGCGTGCTTATTTATTTTATTATTATAGCGTCGCATTAATTAAGAACTATACTTGGTCGCGTTGTGCGTGTGTAGTGCAAGAGTATACGACGCCGCGATGTGCCCATAACGTTGGTGTATGGGGTAGTCAAGGGTTTAGAGGACACACACCCTACCTTTCTCTCTCTTCATGGTGGCTTGACACATCATCTACCTAACATCCCTAAATTAAGGACCATCGCACATCTCTCTCCCCTATGCTTTTCTTTCTCAATTAAAACACTCCCTCACCCTCTCCATTTCACTCTCACACTCTCTCTCGTTTCTTTGCTCTCTACTCACCCGAGCCTCTCACTTCCGAGCCCACTATCAGCCTCCTACAGTTATAAACTCTCACTTGCTTATCTTATCTCACTCTCACACTCAAGACTTGTCCTTCAAGCTCTCGGCTTCTTTGTCGACGATCTTCAAATCGAGGTGAGTGTGTTGTTGTTGTTGTTGTTACTTAAATTTTAAGAGGGGCAGCCCAAGCGAGCTAGGCCCGACTATCCAGGCCCAGCAGACCAGGCTTGGCTGCCTAGGCCCAGCGGGCCAGGTTGCCCAGGTGGGCGGGTCGGGCCGAGCCGGCCAGAACCCAGGGTGACTGATTGGGCTAAACCGGGCCCAACCGAACTGGGCCCGATTCGGGCCCAACCCAAAAAAAATTCATAAAAATTAATTAAATACAAATTAAATAAAATGATTTTAAATGAAAGTAAATTATAGAAAATAGATTATAATAAATAAAAACAGATAAAATTATGGAAAATTCCAAAAAAATATAAAAATTAAAAAAAGCTAGGAAAATGAGTTTCGAGGCTTTTTCGAGTGTTTGGCACCCCGACATAACTCGAAAAGTGTGCCAAAGTCAATCTTTTTCGGAATAAGATTTTAAGTTTTTGGTCCCATATTATAAACTCACTTAATGTGACTCTAAAATAATTAAAGTTGTATAATTGGACATCAGGGACATAAGAGACCATAGTCGGGTGTCGGGTGCACATCTCGAGGCGTGAGCATGACATTTTGGAAGGATATTTGCGATCGCATGAGGTAAGTAAACCCATGAGAAAATCAACTTGGGATTTACTTATTTCTCCTTTACTCTTGCCAATTCGGCTTGCATATTTACTCTATTCCCGTGGGTGTTTGTGTATGGTCGAAGGGACGGTATGACCCCTTTCCGGCTCTCTCGTAGATGACGATCTGATTGTTGCTAAGGTGTCATTCATACCTTAGACTATGCGTGAGATTTCTCTCCGCTAGTCGATGATCTCGAGAGTAGGTTGACTCGAGGCTCGCCCCCGTCACAAAGTTCCTCTCATTTGAGGCGTTGGGCAGAAGTTTACCTTCCGACCAATAGAGTTCCTCATTTCGACTGTGAAGATGAGGCGAGGATTACCTTGCCTCTAGGGACTTCTTGGTTTAGTATTTGCGTCCTTGGGCTCAACAGCTATACACCACACTCGCCTTCCATATTCTTGATTATCTCACGACTTATATTCATGTTTTCCATTCCCATTCATTTACTTTATTTGTATGAATTGTAGCCGTTTTCTTGGATTTCTTGTGAATACCAACTGAATTTCTTTGGGATTTACTTGCTGGAACATGTCATTATTTTTGTGGCAAGTTACAGATCCTATGATGAGCCGGGGAAAGGTGGTGCTTGGCTACTACCTCTAATCTAGAGCGCCTCCGCTAGCTTCACTCATAGGTGTGTATATATATTTGTTGTTTTGGGATCATTTTGGTAGACTTATTACATGATACAAGTATATTGACACTTGTTATACCTTTTGTCACCTTTATTGATATACAAGGTATCCTTTTATCGGATTTCCACCCCATAGGTTGTTAGTTAATACAAAACTCGTTTATATTATTTATTTGCATATTATTAATACTTCCACTATTAAAAATAACCTAAAAGAATCAAAATAAACAAATTAAGTTGTAACACTTCTTAACTTAGTATATTTTGACAAAATAAACTTTTAAGGCAGCAAAATTAACTAAGTCAAATTACAAGATGGAAAGTTCGCGGGCCATCTTGGACAAGTGTGCAGGTGATGCGGTATGGCTTGGTGACGTGACCAGCCACGTGACGGTGTCCGGTTTGCCTCGAGATTTGGGGCCATCACAGTTGGTATCAAAGCCTTGGTTCAGGCGAACCAAGGGAAAAGTTTAATACAATCGAATGAAACTTAACAACAAACATTAGATGTGGAAACCTGAAGATCCTGACTTAGAACTTTAGTTAGGAAACAAATTGAGCGGGTAGTGCTAGGACTTATATGTGTATATATTGACTGTAATATTTATATACGCGTATTACGACGTTAACTGGCGGCACGTTCGCGATCTGTTGATTCGACATGAATGGACAGCCAGATAAGGGGGTCAGACGAGCGGCTCAACACCCACCGACTCAGATCAGATCTTACGCGACAAGGACGAATTTCACATTTTGCAGCTCGAGAAGATCCTTCGATTGCTCCGAGCGCCTGCAGCGGCTCCTGCTATACTCACCGCCGCAACTACTGTAGAGCAGATAGTTGTCGCCCCGAGTGTTTAGGCTACCCAACTCGTGACCACTACTATCGAGATATTGTTAGTAGTCACTACACCATGGACTACGCTGGCTGTTGCACCGACACCAATTCCACCTCAGGAGATTACATTTGAGACCACCTTATCAGCTGAAGCGAAGCTGATTAAGGAGTTCGTTCATTTTCAGCTAGGCTACTACTATGAGGCGGAGACCCAAAGGTAGCTGAGAAGTGGGTCTTTTTGCACGAGAGACTCCACGGGCTTTTGAGGATTCACGACAGCATAAGGGCTAAGATTTTTGGGTTCATACTCAAGGGAGATGCTGCAGTATGGTGGACCACCCACATAGCCACCCATGGATGGTCGAGTACTTGGGCAGAATTCAAGAAGATTTTCTATGATCTGTATATCCCGATCGAGGCTCAACTGAGACTCAGAGAGGAGTTCCTGACGTTGAGGCAGTGTAGCCAGACTGTGATTTAGTACATGGAGAGATTCAGGTACCTGCTTCAGTTTACGATAGACGTAGCTAAGACCAAACAACTTCAGGTCCACTACTTTATTTGATGACTCCGACCAGAGATTAGGGGTGCGATTGTGTCGACGGGGCCAGGAAAATACAAGACGTTTTTGAGAGGGCATTAGCCCACGAGTCATTTTTTATGTGGAGCGAAGCCATCACTACTCTAGTGTATCAGGACAACCACAAGGGACAGGGGAGATCAGATAGGAAAGGCTAGAGGAACCGTGACCAGAGAGAGTAGAAGGGATAGAGGCACAGACAAAATGATAGCCAAATAATCAGCGCTCATATAGTTGTACCTGGACAGCCATAGCAAATTATGGCGATCCAAGCGACATGCAAAGAGACTCGGGGAGGGCGAGACGGGAGTCAGCAGTGGCAGGGACAGGGCCATATGGCCAATGGACAGCAAGTTCAGGGCTCCAGACATAGGCAGCATGTCCTATGTTTCAGATGTAGACAGAAGGGGCACTACAAAAGTGAATGTACTAGATAGCCAGTACCACCACTAGCTGCCCAGCCAATGTAGAGAAGGGAGCAGAGCCAATGTAGAGAAGGGAGCAGGTGCATGCATTTGTCGCACCAGACCGTGACGCGTCTTGGCAGCTCGTCGAGGTACGTTGGTTGTTTTTGGTCGTCCTATGCATACATTGATATATTCTGGCAGTACATTATCATTTATTTTGGGACAGATGGTAGGAGAGTTGGGTTTGACACCTCAAAGTGTTAACACCTACCTTATGGAGATAAGATATACCCTAACCGAGTTTGTAGAGATTATCCAGTCGAGGTTGGTGGTCATCAGTTACCCATAAATATCAGAGTATTAAAGCACATAGAGTTCGATATACTCTTATGCATGGATTGGTTGGCGGCATACCACACTTAGTTAGACTATTTTAGGAAGACTGTCACTTCCCAAATACCAAGGATTCCCGAGTTCACCTTTACCAGAGTCGCGACATCACTTCTGATCACTAGAGGTAGGTTAGCGACCAACCAAGAGATGGAGACCCTTGCAGGGATAGTAGAGTCCGACAAAAGGCCAATGGACAAACTTAAGGATGTCTCAGTAGTACGTAAGTTCCCATATGTTTTTCCTGATGATTTACCTATATTACCCCTGCCCAGACAGGTAGAGTTTATGATTGAGTTACTAACAGGTACACAGCCTATAGCGAACAAACCTTACCGTATGTCACGGTCAGAGCACGAGGAATTAAGGGCTCAACTAGAGGATTTATCGAAGAAGGGTTTCATACACCTGAGTGTGTCACCCTAGGGAGCACCAGTTCTATTTGTGAGGAAGAAGGATGGTAGCATGAGGATAAGCATAGAATACCAAAAGTTGAATCAGGTGACAATCTGGAAATAAGTATCCTTTGCCAAGATCGATGACTTATTCGACCTGTTGGCCGAAGCACAGTTCTTCTCCAAGATTGATCTAAGATCAATATATCATCAGTTGCAGATCAAAAAGGAGGATATACCTAAGACGACATTCAGCATGCGTTACGGGTTATTTGAGTTCACTATCATGCCATTTTGGTTGACAAACGCACCAACTGTATTTATGAGTTGGAAGCACCGAGTTCTGAGGCCATTTTTGATCGATTCGTATTGTCTTCATCAATGACATATTTATTTACTTCAGGACTCATGAAGGCCATGAGAGGCATCTCAGATAGACGTTGAGGACTCTAAGAGAGCACATATTGTACACCAAGTTCAGTAAGTGTGAGTTTTGGCTTTTCGAGGTGAAATTCTTGAGACACGTGATCAGCGACATAGGGATATTAGTGGAGCCGAGTAAGATTCACGCTATCATCGACTGGCCTACACCAGAGTGCGTGACAAACATCAAGAGCTTTTTAGGATTGGCAAGATATTATCGATGACTTGTACAGGATTTCCCCAGAATCGCAATGTCGATGACTAGATTAACCAAGAAGGATGTGGTTTTCGACTGGTCCAGTAAGTGCGAGGCAGCCTTCAAAGAGTTGAAAAAGAAGTTGACTTCTGCACCGTTGTTAGTATTGCCATAGTCGAGCAAAGAGTTGACTATTTACACGGATGCTTATGGCATCGAATTGGGATGCGTACTAATGTAGGGAGACAGAGTGATAGGCTACTTGTCGCGTCAACCTAGGACTCATGAGAGGAACTATCCCGTGCATGACCTGAAGCTTGCAGCTGTCATGTTTGCACTGAAGATGTGGAGACACTACCTTTATTGTGAGAGGTTCACACTGTATACAGATCATAAGAGTTTGAAGTATCTCATCACTCAAAAGGATCTGAATATGAGACAGCGACGGTGGTTAGAGTTACTAAAAGACTATGACTTCACCATAGAGTATCAACCTGAGAAGGTGAATGTCATAGCAGATTCCCATAGCAGGAGAGGATCGAACAGTGAAACAGTGGCTTGCCAGATGACCCACGAGTTTGGTTTACTCGAGGCGGCATCAGCTATGAGCTTGTCAGATGTTCTAGATACTGCAGAGGCACATATTTGTAGACAGATGAAAGTACCAACAATATCTATCCCACGCGTTTTAGAGTGTTAGAGGGCCTATGTGATGTATCAAAGGTTCAAGGATATGGCACAGAGTCCAGATTTCCCAGATCAGCATGAGTCTGTTGATGAGTGTTTGAGACACCGAAGTAGACTGTGGATTCCGCCAGTGGCAGAGTTACGCGATGATATTCTTCAGGAAGTTCACAGACCCAATTACATAGTGCATCCCAACAGAACTAAAATTTATCATGATATGCGACGGCTATTTTGGTGGCCATGGATGAAGGCAGATGTCAGCCAATATGTGAAGAGTTGTGAGGTGTGTTAGCAGGTTAAGGCTGAGTACAGGAGGCCTGGAGGACTATTGCAACCACTACCTATCCCATATTGAAAATGGGCATACATCATTATGGACTTCGTTAGTGGGTTATCGACGACCTTGCGCAAGCACAATGTCATTTGGGCAGTCATGGATCGACTGACGAAATCAGCGCACTTTATTCCAATTTCAATGAAGTATAGCTTTCCACAACTGAGCACGCTCTTCGAGTGAGAAATTATCAGACTGCGCGGAGTGCCAGTATCTATGGTGTCAGACAAAGACAGTCGACTTACTTCGCAGCTTTGGTAGGCTATGGAGGAGCAGTATGGTACTATATTACAGTTCAGTACGGCATTTCATCCATAGACCGACGGGCAGTCAGAGAGACTTAGTCAGATATTTGAGGACATGCTCAGAGCTTGTGTGCTTCAGTTTGGAGGGTCATGGGATGAGTTTTTGCCACTTTGTGAGTTTGCCTACAACAACAGCTATCATGCCAGTTTTGGGATGCCACCATTTGAGGCGCTATACAGGAGACCCTACAGATCACCATCTTGTTGAGCAGAGCTCGAGGATGTAGCTGTTGTTGGGACTGAGATTTTCTTAGATCACACAGAGAAATTTAGGTTAATTCGTTAGAGGTTACAGGCTGCTCAGGATAGATAGAAGAAGTATGCGAATAAGTACCGCGATGGGTTGAGTTATGAGGTGGATGACTAGATCTACTTGAAGGTTTCTCCCTTGAAGGATCACCAGAGATTTGGGGTCAAGGGGAAGCTTGCACAGAGATTTATCGGGTCGTTTCAGATAGTCCGACGAGTTGGGGAAATCATTTATCAGTTGAGATTATCGAGCACATTGGCAGGGGTTCAAGATGTTTTACACATTTCCATGTTGTGGTTGGCCAGATCAGGACCGAGACTGATGGTTGATATGACTAGGATCGAGGTCAGACCGGATGTGAAATACGAGGATCACCCTATTGAGATAGTGTATCGCAAGGTACAAACTATAAGGAAGAATGAAATACCATTTGTACTTGTTCAGTAGCAGTATCATAAGAACGAATGCCTCACTTGGGAGAAAGAGTCTACCGTGTAGGAGCGATACTCCCACTTGTTCCAAGGTAATGATTTAATTGAAATTTGAATTTCAGAATGAAATTTCTTTTATTTGGGAAAATTGTAACGGTTCGCTTTAATTAATCTTGATTAACTGACAAACTACATATTAAGACCCTAAGCTCAGATCACATGGACGTCGTGGAAATGTCTAAGGCATGCCTAACGAGGTAAAAGTTTGTTATTTTTATATGACACGCGCTTATTTATTTTATTTTTATATAATAATTCACGTCGCACTAGTTAAGAACTAAACTTGGTCGCATTATGCACGTGTAGTGACGAGAGTGTACGACATCGCGATGTGCGCGTAACGCAAGTGTATGGGGTAGTCAAGGGTTTAGAGAACACACACCCACCTTTCTCTCTCTTCATGGTGGCTTGACACATCATCTATCTAACATCCCTAAATTAAGGAACACCACACATTTCTTTCCTCTATGCTTTTATCTCTCAATCAAAACATTCCCTCACCCTCTCCGTTTCACTCTCAGACTCTCTCGTTTCTTTGCTCTCAACTCACTCGAGCCTCTCACTTTTAAGCTCACTGTCAGTCTCCCATAGTCACAAACTCTCACTTGCTCATCTCATCTCACTCTCACACTCAAGACCTCTCCCTCAAGCTCTCGGCCTCTTCGTCGACGATTTTCAAATCGAGGTGAGTGTGTTGATTTTTTTGATTAAATTTTTTGTTGAGAAATTAAGATTTTAATGATGATGGTGTATTGTTGGTGGTGATGTTGTTGGTGTTGATGCGGGTGTTGTTGTTGTTGCTTGAAAAAAAATCATCTCTGGAATAGACGAGTTGTAGAGGAGTGGGGTAGCCCAAGCGGGTTAGGCTTAACTGTCTAAGCCCAGCGGACCGGGCCTAGGTTCCAGACCAATGAGCCAGTGCGCTAGGCGAGGCGGGTCGGTCCGAGTCGCCTGCACCAGCGAGTCGGGCCGAGCCGGCCCGAACCCAAGTGACCAGTTGGACCGAACTGGACCAGGTTCAGGCCCAACCCAAAAAAATTAATTAAATTAAAAATTAAATTAAATAATTTTAAATGAAAATAAATTACATAAAAATAGATAAAAATTATGGAAATATCCAAAAAAAATTCCAAAAAATATGAAAAATTAGAAAGAGCTAGGAAAATGAGTTTCGAGGCTTTTTCAGGTGTTTGGCACCCCAATATAACTCGAAAAGTGTGCCAAAACCAAACTTTTTGAAATAATATTTAAAATTTTCGGTCACACATTATAAACTCACTTAATGTGACTTTAAAATAATTAAAGTGGTATAATTGGACATCAGGGACACATGAGACCATAGTCGAGTGTCGGGTGTGCATCTCGAGGCGTGAGTGGAACATTTTGGAAGAATATTTGCGATTTCTTAAGGTATAAACTCACGAGAAAATCAGCTTATAATTTACTTGTTTCTCTTGAAATTTACTTATTTCTCATTTACTCTTGTCAGTTCAGCTTGCATATTTACTATATTCCTGCGTGTGTCTGTGTATGGTCGAAAGGACAATGTGACCCCTTTTCGGCTCTCTCGTAGATGACGATCGGATTGTTGCTACGGTGTCGGTCATACCTTAGACTATGTGTGAGATTTCTCTCTGCAAGTCGATGATCTTGAGAATGGGTTGACGCGATGCTCGCCTCCATCACAGAGTTCCTCTCCTTTTGAAGAGTTGGCAGAAGTTTACCTTCTGACCAACAGAGCTCCTCATTTCTAGTGTGAAGAGGGGCGGGGATTACCTTGCCTTCAGGGCCTTCTCGGTTTAGTATTTGTGCCCCAAGGCTCGACAGCTATACACCACACTCGCGTTCCATATTCTTGATTATCTCACGACTTATATTCATGCTTTACATTCCCGTTCATTTACTTTATATGCATGAATTGTAGTCGTTTTCTTGGATTTCTTATGAATACTAACTAAATTTTTTTGGGATTTACTCACTAGAACTTGTCATTATTTTTGTGGCAAGTTGCAGATCCTATGACGAGCCGGGGGAAGGCAGTGCTTGACGACTTCCCTTGATCTAGAGCGCCTCCACTAGCTTCACTTGTAGGTGTTTGTATTTATATATGTTATTTTTTGGATCATTTTGGGAGACTTATTACATGATATATGTATATTGACACTTGCTATACCATTTACCGCCTTTATTGATATACATGGTATCCTTTTGCAGAGTTTTCACCCTATAGGTTGTTAATTAATGCAAAACTTGTTTATATTATTTATTTGCATATTATTAAGACTTCCATTATTAAAAATAACCTAAAAAGAATCAAAATAAACAAATTAAGTTGTAAAACTTCTTAACTTAGTATATTTCGACAAAATAATCTTTTAAAATAGAGATATTGACTAAGTCGAATTACAAGATGGATAGTTCGCGGGCCATCATGGACAGGTGTGCAGGTGACATGGCATGGCTTGGTGACATGTTCGGCGACGTGGTGGTGCCCAGTTTGCCTTGGAATTTGCGGTTTTCACACCCATGGCAACTTCAATATTATTGGTATTACAAGAATTCTTTTAAGGTGCATAGTAATTAACTTATTATTTGAATTAACTGATAATATAAATTGTGTGCGTTATTTTTATAATCATTAAGAACAACAATATTAGTTGAATGTGCCCAAATGCATGGAAGTGTAGCTAGAACATAGGTTCTATTAAATAATACTATAGTAATATATAAACTGTGAGAGGGTGAGGATTTAAAATATGAGTATGGTGACAGTTTGATATGTGTCAGGACTTATATATAACCACATGATGTAATTACTCATCTCATGAGAAATTAGATAAACAGAACCCTTAACAAAAAATCGATCCATCTTTCTTTCTTTAAACATCGTCTTATTCGTTTGGTTTTTTCATATATGAAAGCTTAGAGTATCACAAAGATATATGCTCAAAATATATTGAACTAGTTTGAATTGAAAAAATTATACCTTCCCTAGCTTTGATTCCTCGGATAACTTTCTTGTTCTTCAAAACTTTCTCTATGTAGAGCGAATTCGTGCTGATAACGTGCTTTAAAACTAACTAGGACTAAAGCAAGGAAAATAAGACAATGAACTAGATATTGAACAAGAGAATAGCTAAGGGAAATGTGAGAGCTTTTCATTTCATCTTAGTGTCTCATTACATGGACGTGACCCCTTTATATATGCTCTTTGGTAAGACCAAATAGCACAAGTTACTTTTCCATATAATTACATGAATAAATAACATTAAGGCTAAGTAATTACATGAATTAGAGTGGGTGTTACAGAATGTGAATAATTGGAATAATAAGAGGTGGAATATGTAGAGTTGTCAATCCGTATTATTTACAACAATTTTCAATTTCTTCGGCTTTTTAACTTCATAATATAGCTATACATTTTCTTACATCAAATACATCAATTACTTATTTATACGATATTACCTACTACTATCTACTATCTACATCATTGTCCTTGGCTCATTGCGGCACACATATTGGGTGCTAAGCTCTTAAGTTTTGTTTTCATGTTTTTTTGCAATAATATTATGATCTTCTGATTTTTTGTGAGTTATATCTTCAGATGTCACTAATACATCTGAACCAAAATAAAAGCGGCGAAAGGTTACTTCATGACTTGTCTATTAACATTCCCATGTGTTTATATAGTTTTTCTCGCACAATTGTGCACACAAACAAAGTCATTAGAAGATACATGCACAAAATTAAAAGGTCATGATGTTCTTGCATAAAATTCAAAGCTTAGTATTTATTTTCCCCTGAGGCCAAAAGTAAATTACTTTTGCTATATAAATTTGCTATACTCATTGTTGGGGTCCCTTTAGACATTTTGAAATGTGTGCTGATATATCTTGATGCAAGACTTGGCCTTATGAAAACACCAAGTTATTCCACCCCATTTAGTAATTTTTAAGGTGCATCATGGGCACCTCACCTATTAATGTAGGCACCCATTTTTTTGAGTTTTTTTCCTCCTAATTATACCTTAAACACAATTACCCCTTTATATAAACAACCGACACTTCTCAAAACCACAATTGAACCGAATTTAGGGCACCCCACCACGTCCTCTATCATCTCCAATCGAAACTCACGTGATCCGTCAGTGGACGTTTATAGATTCTTTTGCTTTTACATCATCCGATAGCGAGGTAACAATCCGTTCCAACCATATTAAGGTTCGAAAAATATCTATTTATGTGGCAAATAAAAAAAAATAATGATTTGGTTTTTAATTGTAGGGTTTGGTTGATCCAACCATTCTGAAGTTTTTAATCGTGAAATAGACGAAGATAACACAATGGTGTAGAAAGAAGTACAAGAAAAGGTATTTATCGATTTTTATTATGTTTCTTTTTCATTTTTTATAGTTTTTTGCACAGACACGATTGTGTCGGCCATGCAGGACCGAGACTTGTCAATAAGTCCAGGTCTATGGTGGCTGAAACTAATCCAAGAGTCTCGTTCATAGGGCACCGAGACTCTTCAAGCAGTGTCGGTACGCAGTATCGGTTGTGCTGTACCGACACTGCTTCTTAAGTCTCGGACCTGCACTACCGAGACTGTGTGTTTTTACATTTTTTGGCGAATCTGTAATGTCTTGGTGAGGAGTCCTTATGGTTCAATGTTTATGTTGCAGGTAATGTCAGTTTCCATGTTATTTCCAGACTACAAAGATGTTTTCACTCTTTGTAGGTCATTCACATTTAGAGAAGCGACTATTTCATGGCTTCAATGATCGGTCGTGCGAACAAGTTTGTGTTAGTTACGAAGCACTCTCATGTCGGACGGATTAAGTGCATGGGATGGGTCAAACTTGCATGTAAGAGGTCCGGTACATTTAGAGGAATGTCACAAAGACTAGGGAAATCTAAATCTGCAAAACTTGATTTGAAACCAAGAACTGAAGAGGATGAGGAAAATACAAGGACTTAAACTAGAACCAAAAAATTTTGGTGTCCTTTTCTTATTAACATCAAGGAAAATGTGAATTCTTTGTGGTACGTCAATGTGGTATATGGGATGCACAATTACAACCCCGCCAACAACTTGGATGGCCACTCATTTGCAGGAATATTAGATTCCGGTGTGGATTTGGGTAAGCTGGTGTTGGGTTTTTGGGGTTCATATGCAGCGAAAATTCAAAATGATTTTGAAAAACCCCAACAAGATCGAAAATAAGTTCCATTAAAGTAGATCTAAAAGTAAATCATACATTAATCCGTAATTTTCTTATGTGATTGTTCAATCTCCAAGACATTCAAGCGTGCGTCTTTTATCGAAATTCACACACGAATGGTGACCACAATTTGGAGTGCTACCCCCAAGAGAGATTGAAAACATTTTTCTTTCTCTCCCAAAATCTAGAGAACTTGAAATTTGCAAAAACGAAAATCATATTTCATTTTAGGTTTTCGCCCTTTATTTATATGTGTAGATAAGCCCTCGATTAAAATCATATTTGTAATATAATTATTGTGTTTAGGCAATTTAAGCAAATTACACATACGCCCATATTAATAAGTTATCAAATAACAAATCGTAAGGGCTTTTATGTCATGAATTTTATCATATAAAAATAATTATTCTGGACCAATCGAAATTGCCCAAAGTCATTCTTTGTGTGCGACCCAATAGATTCATGCAACGTTGGCAATGAACCAAAACCATTTTGGTACACAAGTCATAAGCGATCTCTAACAAGGCATTATGACTGCCCAAGTACTATGAATATCAAAATCAATACAACCTAATGAATAACATATATCATATCCTTTTGTCGTGCGATATCTTTTAACTAAACATAAGGCATGGAAAGTCACCTTTAATGTGACGGCCCCTACTTCTAAACAGGGCACCGCCCGGCCTAATCCCTTAATTAAGCCTTAATTTTAACCATACAAGACTTAATTACGTATTAGTCAGCCTTTTGTCCCTTTATTCATCGTTACACGTGTCCAAATATTATTATATTTCAGGGTTAATTAAAACTTTTATCATTTTAATATGATTACATATTTTAAAGATTAACATATTTTAAAGATTATGCGGAAGCTTTTACTACCTAAAATTTCTAACTATGGAAAACCAGGAAACACGGCATCACATGCATGTATATATCATAAAGGTAACAACACAATATGATATATGAATCTCAAAAATGGGGAACTATGCACTCAACCCACTATACAACCCAAAATGTACGGTAACGATATAAGCAGTAATAATACAACAAAAGTCGAGTCATACAAAATGAGATAGGAGAGTCGTCGAAATGCTCAAAGAAAGTCGCTGATCTTCTCCTTCCCCGGCCAGCTGCTGCTCGACGGACCTACACCCACTGTCACAAACTAGACGGTGAGTATAGTAATATTTAAGTAATAACTAGAGAATTCTACGCCACATTTCAAAAATATAAGAATGGTATTTAAAAGCATTAAGTAGCTAAAGAATTGCTGAAACAAGTAATGCAAGTAAATACCACAGTTAAGAATGTATAAACTGACACAGGCTAAGTCGAGATGATCTACGTCCGGTCGGCGGTGAGAACTATCACCTAACATTTTCCCACTACTATATGGAGCTGTGCTCAACATATTCCACACCAAAAGCGGAGTTGCGCTCTATGCATACAAATCATCTATCTCATTCTTGTCGATCACCCCGAGTCCCATAACTCGTGTGCCGCGCAAGTGTAGTGGTGAGTGCCGAAACCCCGGTAGACCCATGTCCCCGTGAACCGCACATCTCTCGTGCAATGGACACTAGATAATCCCTACTTTAGTTTTCAAGAATCAATATTTTCAATTCTCTAGGATTCCAAAACTAGATAGGCTACAAAGCCCAAGGAAATAGAATACAAGTCTAATCCATTTCAACTTATCCCAATAGCATGCTTTTCATCAAATATTTATCAAAAATGACATCAAGAGTAAGAATTGGAATCAATGAAACATGTCACAAGGCATCATGTCACAATATTCAAGCATGAATAGACACAAGAATAACATGATGTGAGATTACAAGTAGCAATGTCTACAAATAGACCATAAACTAATAAGAGTGAATGAAATGAAATATAGAATTCTCACAGCTTTACTTACAATTCACAATGCTTTTCCTAACCTATCCGATCTCTCGACACTCCAAAATGCGTTCCCAAACTCCCGAGATCTCCCTTTAGTTCCCTAAAGTTGTTTGATAGGTTTTAGAGTGAGTTTGGACCCATTTATAGTGTTTAAACCATATTTGAACTTTGCTGATTTTTGTACTAACAGAGGCAATTAGCGCGCTAATCAAGATTAGCACGCTAGTTTTCGACATTAGCGCCCTAATTGAACATTAGCGTGTTACTTCACATATCTAGCGCGCTAATTAACATTAGCGCACTAGATTATCAACCTAGCGCGCTATGTGCAACAGAACCCAGAATTCTGCACTTCGAATTCTGGGTTTTTGCGACACATATACCTTATTATCACCTTAGGGACCCTCATACACACTACAAGAGGTCCCTAACACCCATCCCAACACAAATCAGCAACAAGAACATCAAATTTCATGAATTCACCAACTTAGTGGGGTGGAGAAGTTACCTAGCTTGATGATCTTCTTCTTCCTCACCAAAGCTTCAATGGATACACACTTCTCCTCTTCTCCTTGATCAAGTTACTCCAGAATTCTCTCTTCTTCTCTTCTCTTCCTAGCAACGATTTTAGTGAGGATAAGAAACCAAAATTTTTGACTTATAGGTTCATTTGTCCATGTTGAGATATGTTTGAACCTTAGCCATTGATCATTGTGTGCACGCGTATCTCGATGCTCAACTCATGGACACCTTGTCCTACTTGTCCATCAAGTCACAATTGAGTGACTCCACATGTTGACACCTTGACCTCTTGATGGGTGAATACGTGTCTCAATGCACATATAGTGCTTATTGTTTTATTGCACTGACTTTAGGCACTTAATGGTTATGCAAATGTGAACACATTAAAGCCACTTATAAATTCATATTTAACTCAAATGAATTAAGATATGCCACTACCTCGATCCCACGTTGACACGCGACTCGAGGTACGTCCCTGCTTGTCTCGATACCTATACACCCGTATAAATTTACTTAATAGTCTACACATATACAATACACTAGGCATACATCACCACAAATATAAAATATACCTCGGCCCTTGCCTCGGTCAATGGACATATCACGGTGTGGGTCCCACAGTACGGGTCGTTGATCCTGTTTAAGGAATTAAACACAGTTAGAGATTTTGGACCGTTACACTTTATGTTTAATCGTACTAGTCTCGATCTTTAGGTAAACTGAAAACATCTGAGTAACATTGATCATATCAATTAACATGGACTTGGCCATTATCAGTCTATCATATCGAGGGATATACTGATATCTCTCTATACGAGAATAACAAATTATATCTTCATTACACACCTTCATATATTATTCACATGGTAACCAATCACAATCTTTATAATTGTCTGGTTAAAGACAACGTTTGATTGTTTCAAATTATCATGCTCCTAATATTGAAGTCTATGTTAATCTCAAGTCAAATGACTAAATTATATATCTATCATGAGTAACACCTGTGACTCAATCCATGTGGTGTTTTTATAGCGGGTCGATCCAGTACCTTGTTCCTTAACAAGTACTCATGATCTCGATTCACATCCCTATACACATGATCATCACATGACCATCAATCAAGATTCATACTAGTCTTAATTCATTATAGTTCTTAGTATAATGACCGACTATGGACGTTTAGGATATTTCAACAAATACCCATGGATCTTATTATAAGGTAAACATGCAATCACTTATAATAAAACAGCAAATGAAAACCTCAATTTATTAACTAAAATTATAAGATAATGTTTGTAGATTATCCTAAGGCACATGCTCCAATAGCAGGTGGTTGTGGTGCAGATGACTAAGGGGAATGTGAATCCTCGAGAAATCCTCAACATGTCAAAGCAAAGGTATGTAGATAATGTTTCGACTATAAGGACAATATATAATACACGACAAAAACATTGAATTGATGATGTGGGTGAGAGGACTCAAATGCAACGCCAATTGCACATATTGGAGAAGAATAAGTGGATGTCATGACATAGGAAGCATCCCGAGACGAATGTCGTGACTGACTTATTTTAGGCACATCCTGATTCAATCAAGTTGCTACTGTGTTTCCCGTCAGTTCTTATAATGGATTGCACATACAAAACTAATAAGTATCGGATGTCATTGTTGGAGATGTTGGTTTCACTTCAGCGCATTCGACGTTCTAAGTTGGGTTTGCTTCATATCATCGGAGACTAATGCCAATTATGTTTGGGCACTTGAGAACTTGAGGTCTATAAATGAAAGGTGGTCTAAACCTGACGTGATTGTTATAGATCGAGAGTTAGGCCTGATTAGTGCAATCGAAAAAGTATTTCCAACATCGTCTCACATTTTTTACTCTAGGCACATCAACAAAGTAGTCTTACATGGGTGTATTCAATTGAGATTTTAATCGACTTTTAGTTACTTTTATAAGTGAATGACTTTTATGAAGTTTTAGATTTTGGTAGACTTTTAAAGACTGATAAACTTTTATGTAGATTTCATTATGATGACTTTTATCAACATTTAAGATTTTTAGTGACTTTTGTGAACTTCTTAAACATGATTTTGATGATACTAGTAGATTATTGTGATTTTTAAAATGAAACAAATATTTTGCACTTTATTATAAAAAATAAATAATTATATTTTTTTCTTAAGAACTATTACTAATTTTTTAAACAGTATTTTTGTATTTTAGTAAAAAAAAAACATATAGACATATTAATGAATTACTCTCAAGGTAGTAGCATAACAAATAAGTAAATAAATATCAACATAATAAATAGGTAAATAAGTCATCCTTTAGTGGTAGAAAAGAATCAAGTAAGATCATTTGAAATATTTTTTTCTTTTTTGAGAAAAGATCATTAGAAATATTAGTGTAAAAATTTTGCACTTTATTTTTTTGTTTGACTTAAGCAAAAAAGTATATTTTTTCCTTAATAATGATAGTTTAAATTCTAAAAAATGCACTTCTTGCATTTTAAAAAAATTATACAATTATTTTCTTCAAAAATAATAATACTACACTTTTTGAGATTATAATAATACACTAAATAAACGAAACTTCTTTATCAAAAAAAAAAACTATAAAAAATGTATAGTGATGCAAGAATGAGATTTTGTTAATAATGACATCAATCCATTTTCATCAACATAGATATTAGAGTATAATGAGTGAGCAATGAAATCCAAGAGTTGTGGAGTGATTGTAGAAGTTGATAAAAAACAATTGATAAGAAAAGACCTCTTGTGAACAATGAAGTCCTTATTGAAAAATGTAACAAACAAAAATTAGAAGTCTCTAAAAGTTTCTGGGTTGAGGTGAGGAGAAGTTGAAGACTTATTTATGTGTATTAAAAGTCACCAAAAAATTAAATACACCTTACTTTTATGAACTCTCTAAAAGTTTAAATTGAATACCCCAAAACTTTTAGAGACTTTTTAAAAGTCTATAAAAGTTCACATTGAATACACCTTACTTTTAGTGACTCTCTAAAAGTTTTAATTGAATACCCCTAAACTTTTTTAGTCAATAAAAGTAACTAAAAGTCTATTAAAATCTCAATTGAATACACCCCCCTTAGCCAAGACTAAGAAGATGTTTGGGAGTAACAAAGGCATCGCACGTTTCATGGATAGGTGGACGAATTTTATGTTAAGTCGGAGGCATCATTTAAACTTAGGATGAATGACTTACGATCTGAGTTCGAAATGTGAAGGGTCTTATTGATTACTTGGATAACATATGGGTAAAGTACTACAAGAAAAAATTTGTACCGCCATGGACAGACCGAATTATGCACTTTGGGGAACCACGACGCAGAGGGTTTAGTCTGTGCATTCCACTTCGAAGCTACATCTTGGCAACAATCAAGTAAATTTTGAGACTTTGTGGGGTGTGGTAGATGCTCTTCTTAGGATCCAATATAACAACATCAAGACATCATTTGAGCTCAGCTTGAATTTGATGCAAAATGAATACGTTGATGGTTTGTATCATCAGTTACGTGGATACGTCTATCAAAAGGCATTTTAGTTCATTAGAGATAAAGTGGAACATGGAGAGAATGTTGGACGTATCCATGCAACCGATGATACAAACCATCAATGTTGATAAACTTCCAAAATACGTCTATCAAGGCATCATTTGAGCTCAGGTTGAATGTGACTCTAGTCTTTGTGGTTGTCACATATGTACCACGCATGGTCTTCCTTATGCACACGAGATAAACTTCCAAAATATGGCTTGTTCACCCATCCTACTCAAAGACATTCATGTATACTGGCAAAAGTTGAGTATGGTACCAGAGAATGCTGTGGATTAAGCAGGATACAATCTGAACGATAAGATTCAAAGAGTGTTGGAAAGTTTCATACCTACACTGATGAGGATGATCACATCAGGATTATTCAGTACCTGATTGTCCCAAATCGCTAAGGCGATATGATTTTTATAACTCTTCAACAAAGATCCACCTAATGGACGACTAGGGAAAGGAGCACACTATTGCTCTTATGTCTCCTCTTCATTTCGGCTACTTCCACCACTAGTACTCCCACCCACATTACGATGCACACTCGTGGTTTCTGCTCGTTCTGATGACTAACTACTAAACTCCAATGCCTAAGCCTCACTTTCACCACGGGCAATGACAAGATCCTAGCGCGGCAACATTGGAACCCTCATCGTACACCTTATCGTTCGTAGCATGTTTTCTAGTAGCCTTGGGTTTACCTGTCACATCCACATTATGTTTCTCATTTTGATAAGACGCAGTTTAAAGTCTTTGGCCACCTCGCCAACGGTTACCTTTTGTCGGCTCAACACCAACCTCTTCCCTACTTACTTGGGTTTTAGGATGAGTTATACCTGATAAGAGAATTGAATGTAAGTACCATGAACTAAAACTCTAGTAAAAACAGAGAAAATGCAACAATTTAAGTACTCTCGATAGAGCAGGTCTGGGAATAAAACCACAGTCACAATCATACGTGACTGAGATATTATCAAAACTTTCGGTAATTGATAACCGAGAGAATAGATGCACTTTCAATTGGACGTCACCAAAACCACCATAACTCTACATTCAAATGCATTCTCGGAATGTAGTGACTGAGACATGCGAATGTCATGGTACCTAACACGCTACAACCTAAGCACAATCTCAGTTTTGGGTAACCGAGACGATCAATTACAAATTCATTTTAACATTCGATCGGTGCCCACCGAGACAACCATGTAAGTCTCGGTAGGATGAAACCAAGTCTCTATGCGAAAACACTTATCCCTATAACTCGGCTAACGGCTATGGTTAGCCGAGATTATACGTACACAAATTCTCTGGCCTGTGTGGCCGAGAACCACAGGTTTGCAAATAACAAACCCTTGAAGACAAACTATACAAAACAAACAAATACCGAACAAAAACCTTGCAAAATTGACTTTAAACGTACCTATAATTTGTCAAATTAACCTCATACGAGATCAGAACCCTAAAACGGAGCCTTAAAATGGAGACGAGCTTCGATAACTCAAACAACCTTAAAACTTGAAGCACACCACAACTTGAACAGACCTAAAACAGAGGAGAAACGAAGAGAAATCAAGCTTTGTCCTTGCAATGAATCGAGTGAGAGTTTAAGGTTCCAAAAGAAAATCATATTTTCTTTTTATTCTTCGTTTTATCGAATTGGTGGTGGGGTGCATGACTTAAGGGCAATTTTGGAATTTCAGTTCAAGTTTTTTTGTGCCCTTGGTAAACCACTTGGTGCCCTCAACAATGGTGTGCCTTCATTAATAGGTGGGGTGCCCATAGCGCGCATCTAATTTTTTTATGAGTTCGATCATAAGATAAGATATGAAGGATTAATTCAAAATCAGCTAAATTTGTCATTTGAGAGAAGATTGTTGGCCGTTTTACCTTCGTCGCACACCAGCTTGAGTTCTCAATTTAATGAAAAGAATAGCTCTCGAGTTTACAAGGACATAATCACATCATTGGCAACACAATTTGAATCATCTGATGCTCAAGCAATAGATAAAGCTAGCTTCAATTTGTCTGTCACTGAACACAAAAATAAGAGCTTCAAATAAGAAGGTTAAAAAAATGACATCGCAAGATCTGATTCTTCTCTGCAACATCCGTGCCCCGGTGAAGAAAGAAGCTGTGAGAGGGCCATCCATTAATCCAACCAAACAAGAAACATGATGCTTATTTCTTTTTCATCGTAAAAGCCCGCAAAGTCTAATAGCTTATAGAGGGTGACCGCAGTTGAAAATAATAATCATAGTGGTAGTAATCTACAAGTAGGGCAATACCACTTCCCTTTGAATCTTGTCTCTGGTGTGAGCCCAACGCATGCGTAATGGAACCACTCACCACCTTGACACTGAGAAGAACATGAACAATTTTACTAAACATAGAATTCAAAACATGAGCTCAAGAAATTATAATTGACTTTTTTTAAGCAAGTAAAAAGGAAATGCATATGAGTAAGCACATATGAACTTCATTTACGGGAGCGAGAGACGCCACTTTTCTTGTGTACTCTTCCCTCATAACCAAGATTGAAATACATGTATCGCTATCTATATAGAATTTCTCAGCTCAACCAAACACAAGGCAATGTTCAAACTGCATTGGCTCAGGTACAATGTATCCAGTTCCACCACTTATATCAACAGCTAAATCTTCTTTTAAATCAGGAATAAGTATAGTTCTATTAAATTGCATCCTAACTTTGCAGTTCTCACTTTTTCATTAATAGTTGTTATGTCAGTCTACTAATCACTTAACATACTTTGATTCAACCATTGAAACAACTCCCATATCTTCTTAGCGATAATTGAAGCTAACTTAAGATAGTTCAATTCATCAATATCCAAGGATTACAAGGTAAGGCTGCAAATTCACTGACTGAGGTGAGGCAGCTCCTACGACAATAGGAATATTTATTTAGAGATTCATGAACAGTTAATTATTTATAAAGTCCCTATATATGGTCTACTAGCTAGTCACAATCATCCATATTCAATATTTATATTTTTAAATAGTAACAATAATTGCAAAAGATACTTTAAAAAAAAAAACAATTGCAAAAGATACTTAAACACTTTAAGGCAGTATTCACTAATCAACAATTATTGGATGAGTCACAAGTACCCGAAAGAGTAATGAGAGGAGACACCGGTGACTCGTGAAGAGTAAGGAATGGTTTATGAGAGAATATCAGAATAAGGTAAGGGTTTTTTTTTTTTGGAGAAAGGGTATATTTATATTAAGGGATCCCCTTTAATTTTTCAAAAGTTGCCTAGAAGTTCACCGCGGGTCTAGGGGGCCGCCTAGGCATTACCTAGGTGATGCATTGTAATCACTGTTTATATTTATTGATTTTATATGTTTGCCTTCTCTTCACTTGTATTTCTACTTCAACTGAAATTAGATCTCAACAATCTGTCATGAATTCTTTTATTCTGTATTTATTCACTAATTTATTGTTTATCATTAACATCTAACGCAGCTTTGTCACCAGCAACACATCAGAAAAAGTAACACACTCCGTGTAATTCACTGATCAACTTGATAGGATTAGGGGTATTCTGGGCACTTTCATGCCTTTAGTGGGAAACCTAATTAGGGTTTAGAGAGAGTATTTATATGGATACAAAGTGATTAGAAGTATGAGGGTATTCTTATTGCTACGGAACTCATTGTGAGTTAGGAGAGTACGGCCTCTCGAAAGCCGTTGGTTGTGTTTGGATTTCTTGTTCTTGGTAATAAATCTATCTATCTCTCAAATTCTGATTTGTTTATCTCAGTTGCGTATATTTGGTGGATTAATAGAATAGGGTTCTATCAAATTGGTATCAAAGCTCACGATCTTAGAGACAATATTAACGTCTCAGATGGAAAAACGAGTAGTTGAGACAGAGTTGAAGGAGGAGATATCGATGGAAGAAATGAAAATAAGAGACATCACCCGTGTGCATCTAATGGAACCAACATTGCAGATTTACTGGATCTGGTCTCCGATCCATCACCTCATCCGCCAACATCATCAGCCATTGATCCACCAATCGATGTTAAGGAATCATCGCCTGACAGTAAAACACTAGTTCAATCATCTACCAAATCAGACTCAGTTCCCCTTCCATCTGATCATCCATTCATCGCCGTTAAATTTCTTGCATAGATCTCTTGAAGGAGGATCCCAACTCAGGGTTTATCATCGTTGCATCTTCGAATAGTGTAGAAATATTAAATCCACCACCTACCTTCACACAGATCTCGAATGTTCACATGTTATGTCCTATTATCAAATCGAGTGTTGACAGGGACTCCACCGGGTCAGATCTGACTTCATCTCGACACATTAAAGCATATCAGCGAAACCGCTCTTCTTTTCATGAAAGAATCAACTAGAATGGCTGAGGGTACCAAGAACAACCTAGCATTGTCAATCACATCTCTCCACTGCCTGGGCCGCCGCCTTCATCAATACAGTCGAAGATCATTGTCGTCCGAGTTTTGGGAAGACGACATTATTTACCTAATGTCCCAATCGAGGAAATCAAACGATGAGATCTAACTCATAACATGAATGATGGTGTCCCGAGTTTCCCAACCCTTTTTTTCTTGCGCACCAAAATCATTCCAAGTTGGGTCATCTTCCATCAGATCATTATCGACATGCGCATTTTTCATCAAATCGTAAGTTGGTGGGCCACTTATTTGATGCATTATTCGAGAATAATCGCATGGGTATTGTTTTGCCTTCAACCTTGGATGGATATGCACTTCATAAGTGGATTGTCGTTCGACAATGCGCTTCAGCAATGGTGCTCTACTCAATTTTGGTGAACTCACTCAACGTGGAGCATGTATGTAACACCCAATTCGAGTATATGGCATGGTACGGGAGATGTGAGTCTATTGATGATGCATTTAACATGTTTGACGTAAGGTCGTTGAGAGGTTTGAGAAGCATCAATTCTTCTATGCATATACTGTTGAAATTTTGGGCTGCATACTGCATCAACATGGCTTTGGATACCTTATTTCCATGGGTTTTCACGTTGTGGATGAAGGTCATTGTCAATTACCCCTCAAATACGAGGTTCACATGGATCCTCGCATGGCCATTCACCCCGATGCTCACTCTCATTTTACTCATCAAGTGGGTTCATGATCCTAACGTTGTCATCTTGCTATTTCCTTCTCTATCCGCCACCTTGAGGACAAGGCGAAATTTAAAGGGGGCGGTAATGATAGACTCTCAAGTACACGGATTTATGATCCGGGCATCGCGACATGGCCATTGGGTGCACTCCACCTTGAGGACAAGGTGAGCTTTAAAGTGGTGGGTAATGATAGGATTAGGGGTATTTATGGGCACATTCATGCGTTTAGTGGAAAACCTAATTAGGATTTAGAGAGAGTATTTATGTAGATACAAATTGATTAGAAGTATGAGGGTATTCTTATTGTTGAGTTAAGGAGATAGGAGAGTACGGCCTCGCGGATGCCCGTTGGTTGTGTTTGGTTTTCTTGTTCTTAGTAATAAATCTATCTATCTATCTCTCAAATTCTGATTTGTTTATCTAAGTTGTGTATATTTGGTGGATTGATAGAACACGGTTCTGTTCTATCACAACACAATCCAAAACAAGTATTAAAGAAAGAGAGCAAGGGCAAAGCTGAACCCAGTGTAAATCTAGGGTGGACAATAGAAAATCTTTCTTAATCATTTGACTCATTTCTACTGCAGTTGCCATTCTCCCACAAATATTGTTTAGTAAACAAGCTATTCTATCTTTAATGCTCTCTTTTTTATCCTATAAAACCGGTACCCTAAGTACTCTAACATAGGCTTTCTCTCATTCAGATTCAATAAAAAATAATCTCTAAAAGTCTTTCGTTTTGCAACATAAATGTAGCAAAAGAATGTCACCCAATCATTTTCCATAAAGATACCGTGTCAGTTTTTGATTTAGGGCTGTAGGCTAATGTTCATTTATACTTTAGCTGGATGAGATCAATTAACCTACTAAAATCCATCTTGCATTGCTACCACATTAAATGACATATCCCAGAACTTAATTTTCCAATGACAAACTCAATAAAAAGAGAATCACACTTGTGATTAAAAAAAAAAAAAAAAAAAAGAGAATCACTTTTGTTCACGATTAATCAAATTAGAGGTTTGAAAAACTACAACAACAACATAGCCTCGGTCTCAACGTAATTGGGATCGGGTACATGGATCAAACTTTTCCATTGTGCCCAATTAAGTGCAATTGATGGTGAGCTTTCCAGACCATTCAAATCCCTCATAATTAATGCATCCCATGTTAATTTTGGTCTACCCCTACCTCGTCGAATTTCTACAGTTTCTATTGAGTCAAGTTTTCTAGTGGGGGCATTTGTAGGCCGTCTTTGCAGGTGACCAAACCACCACAACCGCCATTCTCTAATCTTTGTATCAATTGGTGCTACTCCTACTTGTATTTGAATTTCTATATTTCTTATTCTATCTTTAAGAGTTTTACCACACATCCACCTAAGCATCCTTATTTCTGCTACGTTCATTTTATGTAATTTTTGTTGCTTTACCGCCCAACATTCACTACCATAGAGCATAGCTGGCCAAATTGCAGTCCCATAAAATTTTCCTTTTAACTTAGTAAAAACATTTCGATCACAAATCACTCATGTTGCACTCCGCCATTTCCTCCATCTAGCTTGAATTCTATGTGTGACATCATTCTCAATATTACCATCATTTTGTATGACTGATCCTATGTATCTAAAGTGATTCACCTTAGGAACTTCTACTTCCCCTGATTTTACCAATTCATCATCTCGATGTCTAGTATTTCTAAACTCACAGTGCGTGTATTCGGTTTTTGTCCTACTCAACATAAAGCCTTTAGATTCTAATGTATTCCTCCAGAGTTCTAATTTCCTAGTCACTCCATCTACTAAGACAATATCATCTGCAAATAGCATACACCATGGTATATCCTCTTGAATATGTCTAGTTAGTTCATCCATAACTAAAGTAAATAGATATGGGCTTAAAGCCGATCCTTGATGTAGTCCTATCGTAATGAGAAATTTTTTTGTAGCACCTCCAAATGTCTTTATACTCGTTACTACTCCATCATACATATCCTTAATAGTGTCTATGTATCTAGCATGCACTCATTTTCTTTCTAGAACCCACCAAAGAACATCTCTAGGAACCATATCATATGCTTTTTCTAAATCTACGAATACCATATGAAGATCTTTTTTCTTTTCTCTATATTTTTCTAACAATCGTCTCCCAAGGAAAATCGCCTCCATAGTTGACCTCCCAAATATGAAGCCAAATTGGTTCTCTGATATTGTTGTTTCTCTCCTTAGCCTACTGTCAATTATCCACTCCCAAAGTTTCATAGTGTAACTCATAAGTTTAATTCCCCAGTAGTTTGAGCAGCTTTGAATGTCTCTTTGTTTTTGAAGATTGGCACAGGCGTGCTTCTTCTCCAATCCATTGGCATCCGTTTAGATTTTAGAATTTTATTAAAAAGTTTTGTTAACCGAGTCCATCCAAATTCTCCTAAGCATTTCCAAACCTCTGTGGGTATTTCATTTGGGCCACATGCTTTCCTTATTTTCATTCTTTTCAATGTCTCTTTAACTTCTAGAATTCTAATATGGCGTGTATAGTTTATATTTCTTTCTCGGTGTGGGTTTCCATCTACTATAGTATCAACTTGGCCATCATTAAATAAACTATCGAAGTAACTTCTCCATCTCTCCTTAATATCATCCTCGTGCGTTAAAACATTTTGATTTTCGTCCTTAATACATCTTACATGACTTAGGTCTTGTTTCTTTTTATCTCTTAATTTGGCTAGCCTATATATATTTTTCGTCATCTCTATTACCTAACCTTGTATATAGATCTTCCATGAAATTTGTTTTAGCTTGACTAACTACTTTTTTAGCTTGTTTTCTAGCTTCTCTATATTGATTGTACGCATCTTCATCTTGACACTTAGGTATTTTCCTATACATCTCTCTTTTAGTCTTAAAGGTTAGAAAAACTACAAACAATAAATTTAGAAAGAAAAGGAAAATGTACGTCCAATATGAAATAACTATAGATGATGACGGGGACTTACATTGTCATTGTCACATGCAATCATGTCTCCGAACGATACCTGAAAAGTTGCAAGAGGTCATGTTTCAACATAAAGAATGATTCATTGACAATAAACATCATTTGAATATCTTGTCTATGTAACAAAGGAGCTCAAATGACAGTTTAAAAAGAAAGATTAAATGAACCTGGTGACAAACACAATAGGTTGGTTCATTAGGATCAATAGGCTGATCGACATCAATGGATGCTGGAAAGCTCTTTTTATGGCTGCCTGGAGGAGGCATAAGCTCAAAGTCCTTATCACGCTCTCTCTCCCAATCCCTCTCTCTATAGTCAAATCGTTTAGATTGAGGGGTACCATATTTCCGTTTTTCATCTCTCGGGACCAAAGCCAAAGGCGGAAGGATTGCTGGCTCATCTAGGGCTATTTTTCCCTCTGGAACAGACAAAATAAAAAGTTAACCATGCATCAAAAAGAAATACCTAAGCCTTCAGAGACATAAGAAAACTCCTTTTATAATATCATACTCCAGTACATTCACTCAAAGGGATACTAATGAGAACAATATCGTCATCTTTGCTTGTCTCTCACATTGTGCCCACAAAAACAATTTCCCTGCCACTGATGCATCTACTATCATTCTATGTTCATCATGGCATCAATAAGAGAATCCCGGCATCGATAAATTAGTTTCATAGAAGATCAACAAACCTCATTTTGAGGGAACTTCATTGATGTTGTTGGCAATGTACATACAACAAAACTTATAATTGATGTAATGATGGCCATAGATGGATTAAGATGAATGAGCAAAGTTTATCTTGTATTCAAATTTGAATGGACTATCCTAACTTATATATAACCGTGATTTTACAATTAGAGAACCTTACTTTCCTGCTGGCATTAAATGGCTCACGAGCATTTTTTTCATAGGTAAACAGTGTTTTCTTTAAGACACAACACAAGTGAAGTACATAAGTTCTCCATTCTTTTGCATAGGTATTATTGTCAAAAATCACTTCCTTACATCAGTTGAAAACCCAAGCTATGTAATTGACTACAAACAGAAACAAAATAGTTATCATAATGTTCCATTGATCACACCTTGTTTCAGATCTTCTGCAAAGTTGTTCAGATCTTCATCAAGCCTTCTCACATGACTATCTATCTGCAAGGAAGAAAATGCAACATATAAGGTATTGAAAAATGCACAAGTCAACTAAAAGTGTTTCAGAAAGCCAAACCAATTCGTTTCTGGGCTCACTAGGATGTGGGTTGAAAAAACATTTTACATGCTACCATAAAAATCTCGTTCCCATTCCTGGCCTAAGGTAAGATCCCCACAAAAAAACATGATATGATTGCGTCGTGGTAATTAATCATCTTCCAACCTTGCCAAGGAAGCTTAATTTGATGTTAGGAGTTTCCGTGAAATTTACGCATCATAGATGTCTGAAGTGCAAATGATCATATTCTAAGTACTATTAAGATACAAGTTTTACCATAACTCAAAAAAAAAAAAAGATAACTATAAAGGCTCATTAAAGAAGGTTGTCTTTCAATTATTTCATTTTTTTTTTCTTAAGTTCATTTTAGTTTTTCCAAAATCAATTATAATGATTTCAATCATATTGGATCTGATGTCTTTCTTTCATATGCAATTTATTAAAATTCATTCATCCTACTTGACATTGATTTCAAGTTTTGCAATTATTTTGTACATTTCAATAATGTTTTTATGAGTATTGACACTGGCTGCAATCTTTTTTCTTACAAGTTATTATCGAAATTTGCGGATTTTCTCATTTTCCCCTAACTACAGTAGAATTATCGTAAAACTACGTTACCATGTAGTTTTAATTCAGCATTTAAAAAAAATTAATTAATTTGGGAAAATTCAGAAAAGTCCGAAGAATTCTCATACCATGAACGATGTTAACAAACAGCCCCATCAACTCATGAGTTAGAAGTTAGAACCAATTTCAGTTTACATTGCAAAGAAAATGCACACGTAAACATGAAAGCTTGCTTCTTATTTATATCAAGTATAACTAGAGCAAACAAAAAACAAGGATTCTAATAGAGTACCGATATTGATAGCTTGATTTGAGAATTCATCAACGATTACAAGGACATGAACACAAAAGTAACCTCATAGAAGAGTTTTAAAACTCTCTCAACCCAAACTCAAAAAAGTTTTCAATTACGATCAAGACAACAAAATACCTCTCTACCTTACAACTTTTATTTATACTATAAGTTCAAGACCCACACACACTTCATTGTAAATAACTAAACTCTCCTGACTCACACCTATAGTGCCTTGTATCTAATTGAGGCCTTATCATATTCACAAGGAAAGGTCCATCCATCAAAGCAGGTGGGACAGTCAGCAATTCTGTATATCTGACTCAAACAATTTGGCACTCTTGCACAGAGCAATAATTATAGCAGTTCTACAGCAAAAAATATGAAGTAACTTACTAATGCTTCAAGAAACAAATCGAGTCAGTTGATTCAGTTCCCACTTCCATCATTAGAAATAATGTGTAACGATTGGACCACCAAAGTCAAGTGTTCCCTTATAGTATATTATCCCTAATTGGTCTTTAAATTTTATGCCCAGAAAAAGGAGACACAAAGACTAAAGGCCCTAAACAAGAAAATATGATTATGATGAAATGAATCACACAGTAAATAGAAGGGAATAAAGCAACAACCTGAAAAACCTTCATACAGCCTAGCAGTGAAAACGTACCATAAAAGAAAACAAAATAATTCAAGAAACAAAAACTGCCAAACATCCCTCAATAGAACATGAACAGGTTTTCTTTTACAAGTATATTATGCTCATTTGGATACCTCTATGAGATACAAAGTTTTCATTTTTTTTTGTGTGTTCTTGTTTTGTTATTTCCCTTAATTCTAAACGAGGATAGCAGTGAAGGAAGAGCACTGAGAGATCAATTCTTCACACATCTTAAAGGAGCTCCCCTACATTGAGTACGAATTACCATATGGAGTTAGTTAAGACTCATGATCAATATAGTGCTCATCTGACAATTGGAGGAATTTGAGGGGGGGACTAAGAAAAGAGTCAATCAATTATTTTCTTTCATTCATTCATTTTTTTTAGAGCAAATTGTCCTTATATATTGATTGTAGGTATAAATAATACGGTATTTACGCCAAAAATAAACCTTGAGGAATACAAGGAGTTCCAACCAAAATTAGCAAAAATAACAGCTCCTTCACGTAACAACGTTCCACTACCCAGGCCAATCATTCAACCAATAGCCCATACCCAACTTATATTAAACATGCTACCTGTAGATGAAAATTGTGCCTCCTCTCAAGTCCCATATTCCCTAAATACTGCCTTTCCTAACATAAGAGTTCTATTTTTTTAATTTCATATAAATTGAACTGTAGCCAAATTGTGACATGACATTTCATTCTCTTGTGTTGCATCTACCAAATGCTTGGGCACTAAAAAAATACTAACAACACTCTCTCACGATTAGTAGATTGCAAAAATGAAAGAGTAAATAAACCAGAATGCTACTGATCATAATGAAGCCAAGAGTTTCCATTTGTTGGACCAAACTAAACACATTAAGTCGTTTTGGCGTGTATGTACATAAGCAAAGTAATTTGAAGGCACTGAAACCTTGCATAGAAAGGGATCCATGCATGCAAGCTAACTACATTAAGTTGTTAAAAAAAAAAAAAAAATTCCCCACAGTTGTATTAAGATGAATTTATAAATAGTACAATTGGCTGAAAACTGCATCTAGTTTCCTAAAAGAATATTTAACAGCAATAAAGTAATGTAAATATTATCTTGTTTGGAGAACAAAGTTTAACTAATAGCAATCTAATGGGGAAAAACACTAAAATAAATTGGAACAATTTTCGACCTTGTCTAAGTCGTAACAATAATCCAAAAGCCACATAAGTCCCTACACTATATTAAGCTTCATACTAGTCATCCATACTATATTTCCAACATGAGATATTTCTTTTTCTTCTTTCCTATAAATTTATTGAATCCAAGTACTAAATTCAACTTTCCTCAAAAAGGGATAAATGGAGCTTAGACTTCAGGAATTAGATATGGTGCCTTGGAAGAGCATGTTCCTAATAAACAGATAGGTATGATATTCAAGGTTTAGAATTATAAACACAACATGATTCCTTGATCCAGAAAGCGGCTATGTTGCTTTTACTCAAGGTTGTGGTAAACTAGTGACCTCCAGTTTAAGAAAGGCTTTTGAAGTTGACCCTAGTCCTCAAAATTGAGTTAAAATGCGGTTCCATTCCATTGAAGGTTTTCAAAACCTTAAATTAAAAACCAAGAGGAATCAAAATGACCCAAAAATACATCAGACTACGCCTTCTCTTCTTCCTTTTTTTTTTTGAGAATCGTGGGTATCCAACTAATCCCCCAAGGGCTATTCAGGCGCCCAAACTGCATAGCCCTGGAGATAACAAGGGAATATAATGCAGCTTAGCTACTAATAATTGAACCCAAGACCTCTACCTTAGTTCGAATTTGGTGCTTTTTTCGCCATTACACCACACCCTTTGGGGGCTGCGCCTTTTCTTCTCTTATTCCATTTTGTAAATGTTTTTTTACTCCCATCACAAAAATACATCAAACAACGCCTTTTCTTTCTCTAAGTGTTATTTTCTATCTTTTTTTCCCTTCTTTTTACTTTTTTCTTCCAACTCTTCATCACCTTTGAGTTGCATTTAAAAATCACGATAGCTATGTCTGTTAAAAGTATTCGTATGTATGTCAAATGTATTAGCCATTTATAAAACCCTGTGATTCAGGGGTCTAGTTTACAACACAACCCACCAATACAAGGTAGGATCTTGCAGTTCCACTTCTTCATACATTTATGATAATAAAATTGCTATGAATTTTCATCAATCCAACATGGTAAGAAAACAACCAACAGAAGAAAGACCCACTTCAAGTACAAGAATAGTGTTCATACTACAAATAGGGTAAAGAAACCTTGACAACTAAAGTTTAGGCATAAAAGCATCCAAATCCTGATTTCTTTTTTGATAAATGACTCCAACATGAGTCGAACTTGGGACCTCCCCATCCTTGCTTTTTTAGCAAATGATGTCTCGCCCATCTCACTAGAGATACTTTTGGCAGCATCCAAATCCTAATAATGAAACATAAAACTATTTATATCAGAAAAGGCTAAACGTTTAGAACAAGGATAAAGGGTGTATGGGATAATTCCCAGTACAGCAGTGAGACCAAAGAGCTATTTGCTGAAGCAACACAGCATAAAGGGAAAGCAGACAATCAATCAGTTGCTAATTCAACCGTGCCTTCTAGATCCCATTGTTTATAATTTTTCTCATCAACTTGAGATCCAAATATAATTATGGGTTTTACAAAAAGAAAAATGCAATTAAAGATAAAATATACAAGTGAGGTAAGAATAATGATTATAAAAAACGGCAAAACATATTTTTTGGTCCTTCAACTCTGAGTCTTTTATGTTTTTGGTCCTTCAACTTTTATTAATGTACATTTGGTCCCTGAACGTTTGAGTTTTTTTGGCTTTTGGTCCCTAAACTTAGAGTTTTTTATGTTTTGGGGGGAAATTTTTTTTTTTTTTTACTTTTGTTGGTCGATGTGAGTCGTTTGGTTCAGTAATATAAACCACTTTACTCTTCTTGACTAGTCACGCGGCACTTATACTACCCACGTCGGCGGAATTTAACATTTTAAAAGGCGAAATGACTAAATGTAGATCTTTAAGAAAGTTCATGGACCAAATATGTAGTAATAAAAATTCTGGGACCAAAAGCATAAAAAGCACAAAGTTGAGGGACCAAATAATGGGTTTTGCCTTAAAAAAAGCACATTATGAAGGACAAGAAGCATTATTCTTTTGATAAATATGCTTAACATTCAATTAAAACTTCTATGCATAAAAATTATAAATTAAATTACTGAAGAACAACAATAAGCCAATTTTGAAAAACCTTTTGGATTTACCAGTGTTTTTGTTTTGTTAAGGATTTACCAGTATTTCATATATATCTTACTGGGGCAAGCTGTAACCAATAAAAGCCTCAACCCCAAAGTAGAACCAATAAAAGATACAAATCACATATATGAAATTTCAACAATCAACATTACCCAACTGAATTGCTTTGACTTAAATGAATAGTAGTTCTTACTAATTATAAAGTAAGATTACCACTAAAATTACATTTAGCTTGCAAATCATGCTTATGGTACACATACATATGCATTTTCATCACCGAAGAGAATGCTATCATTTATCGGAATTATACTTCACATAGTTATGCTTACTTTTTTCCCTCCATCATGTAGATTCATGCATTCAAATTCTTCATAACACAAAACTTAATTGAATAGCTCTTGTTCGCTAATAGCCATCTAATTTTGACTTTTCTCTATGGCTAAATGGTTGAGCAAAGTGCCAAGGACGAAAGTCTTCATCAGCTGATGTGTGAATATGAACCTGATTAAATTTAGATAATTGGGGGCATTGGATTCTGTCAAATTATAAAATGCAGCACAAATAAATTTCTTCTTTTAAATTGGTCTTAACTTTTAAGTGTGATTATTTATCAAAGGATATTGAACTGCTTTCTCGGAAATGAATTGCACCATAAGACTGATGTCCATGAAGGGTAATTTCCATGACAAAGGGTATACTATTAACCTTGAAAGGTTTCTCAAGAACAAGGAATGAAAATTCGATAAAATTAGCCGAAGTTTAGGCGAAGTTTATCGAAGTTGAAGGGATCAAAACGAAGTTCACGGGTACTTTAAAAATTACAAAACTTCTCCGAAGTTTATGTTCAAAATCGACAACATTGATATATTGATATGGCTTGCTAAAAACAAAGAGAAATTGCAAATATTCTATATAAAAAATCAAATAAGTGTGTAGGAGACGAAAGGGTTGAGGGTTGCAATTGATGGTGGCATTTAGGGGTTATTGAGAATTTGAGAGTGGCTCACTTTTATACACACATCTCTACACCAATCATTTGATCCCTTGACTTTGCATTAGGATTCAATGTATGCATCGAGATTCACTTTTGCACACACATCTCTATTACGCTTTGTAGTTTTTTCAATCGATGCATAATGTCAAAAGTGGATATTTTCTTTTGCTTTAAATATTGACCCGTATAAAAAAAAGCATGTTTCATAATTTTAATTTTACTTATAAGAATGTACAATTAATAAACAGTTAGAGAATCAATTTAAGTGTAATTATTATCACTAAAAAGTGATCTACTATACACAGTATGCATGACTAGTGCCAATAAAATTGACTTGAAACCATTAAATTGTAAGTTTTTTAGGTATAAATGCATAATTGCGCTTGTTTTGACATCCCATAAAATGAGTTTTAGTTTATTGACCATCTAATAAAAATTTCTTAAACTTCTCTAAGTTAGCGAATTTTTACCAAAATTCTCCACGTCGAATTAAACTTCTCCGAATTAATTCCGATTATCAAGAGGACGAATTATAAAGCGAAACCAAAGTTTCGATCCTTGCTCAAGAAGCACTAATGTTTCCATAGAAATACTATTGAGTAAAAACAATAATAAGAAAAACTACTTTTTTTTTGAAGAAAATACGAAAAACTCCATTACTAATTCTATTGTATATTACTCATTTAAAGACAGGATTTTCGAACATCATATTCATAATCAGAAAACAACCATTGTACCATTTCTAAAGAGCTTCAATTTTTTTTTCAAAATAATTCTTAGCGGCACATATTAGCATTGAAAAATGAAGACGCAAACTAACGGAGGTAACAGCATTTAAACATACTAGTTTCAGGTCGTGCTACGCACGATTGATCCGCTCGCTTCGCTCGCGCGAATTAATTTTAGTTAATTAACCAAAATTGAAAAGAACCACTACAATTAATAGAAAACATGAAAAACAATAAGTAGAAAGCGACTAACACTTGAAACTAATTGAACAACACGATCTTCTAAATCTTCCTTATTTTGTAAAAAGCGGAAAAAACTTGCATATAGATTTTTCGTAAGCATACTAATTAACCTTGCCAAAATTGTCTCTTTCATCCCATCAGAGCAATGCATTCGGTTTTGCACTTCATGATCAGTATCATAAAAGTACAGTTGCAAAAAAGATGGATGCTCCTTGTCATGAAGTAAATTATTTATAAAATTGAACCATATAGACCAGATGAAAGAGGGCTTTTGGTGTTAAATTCAACATTGAATCAAGGGTGGATTAGACCCAAATTTCTTTCAAAAATCATGAATCAAATTGAACCATATAGACCAAATGATTAACTCACATTTGAATCGAACCTCTCAAAAAAAAAAAAAAAAAAAAAAAAAAAAAAAAAAAAAATGGAGAAGAAAGGTGGATTAACTCACCTTTGAATCGAAGAGCAAAGGAAAGCAACGAATGAGTCGATGAAGGAAAGCAGAGAATTAATGATTTGAAGAGGAAGGAAAGTCGTTGATTAGTTGAGTTGTTGATCAATTTGAAGAGGTAGGAGAGTCGCTGAGTTGTTGATCGATTTGAAGAGGCAGTGTTCAAGATGTTGAAGAGGTAGCGTATAAAGATAGATATATATGATAGATATATAGTTGCTTTTATATATATCATAGATATATAGGGGGAAAGAAGCAAATATGATAGATATATATGGGCAAAGAAGTAAATTTCATTACCACTCAAAAATTTGGTATTCGTGCTTTTATACATATGATAGATACATAATGTAGTACATACAAATTTACAATGATATTTGTGTTTGTTCATTTCAAATCATCGTCGGATTGAATTGACAAATACCAACGTGTTAGAAGAAACTGCATATAGATAAAAGGCAAAACGCTTACAAGGTCATATGCTTGCCGTGCAAGTAAAACCTTCTCAGTGCACAAGCTCATTGCATTCTCCTGGTTTTCCTCAATATCCCTTTGCATCTTCTCCGCTGCTGCCTCGTTTTCTTCATGGCTCCCTCTCTTCGAACTTTGAGCAGGAAACCTCAACCAATACTTGGTCTGCTCTCTAGTCTGATTAATAAGAGCTGCCACAAAACACCATCAACCACAAAATTCACTTCAAGAACACGAAAGAAACAGAAGTACCAAACTCGCTCTTCACGAAATCAAACCTTGCGACCGCTCGTCGAGCTCTCTCATAGTGTTGAGAATCCTCTGAAGCTCTGCCGGAAATGTGCTTGAATCTTGAACAAATCCACAAAAATTAACAAATTAAACAAACAAAATTACCAATTGTTCACAAAAAAAAAAAAAAAAAAAAAACACGATTGAAGTAGAAATCCTTACATTCCAAATAGTCGTCAACGTAGACTCCTGTTCTGGCAATCGCCATTGTCGCTAATTTTCTAGGGTTTCTCCTTTCTCTACTTTTAAACAGATTCGATACGGAGAAGAAAAGGAGAGAAGGTAAAATCGGAGAATTTACGAAATGGTGGAATAAATGATGAGAGATTTACCAGTTTTACCAACAACAGAAACCACAATTTCAAATTGGAGAATAAAAATATTTGACGTTAGAGAAGAGTTTCACGGGGAAATTTGTGCCCAAAATCAACTTCAATAATGAAAGATATCAGTTTTTTTTTTTTTTTTTGTTAAAAAAAATGAAAGATATGAGTTCATTTCACTATGGGTGACTCAACTTGGTGTTTTTCCAAAACTAACGGGGGGGTTACAATTTTTTTCACAAAATAGGGTGGTGTACTTTGAAATAACCAAAGTAGGCAATAACGCCTTTTGAAAATGCGTTATTGTGTGTGATGTTGGTTTTGAAAAGGCGCTATCTGTACATTTGGCCGCCACATCACCGCCACCTCACCGCCATCCAATAACGCCTTTTGAAAAGGCGCTATTGGTTAAGTTTGTTGGCAGTGATGTGGCGTTGAGGTGGCGGTGAAGTGGCGGCTTAAACGTCACCAACCGGACTCGCCGATCTGTCCGCCAACAGCCATGCCAGTCGGTCCGCGACCTCCTGCGGGCGTTCTTCTTGGCTGCTGCTGCTTATTGTGCTTGCGATCACTGCATGATTCTTGGACCACGTCGTCCTCGGCCGCCGTCATTTGCTGCAGCTGCTTGGACCGCGTCGTCCTCGGCCCATTTCAGTCCTCGCCATTGGCCGTCGTCGTTGTCGTAGTTGAGCGATCTCGACTAAAAAAAAAAACCAATTTTGAATATATATACATTGGTTATAAAAAAGAAACCAATTTTGAATATATATATATATATATATATATATATATATATACATTGGTTCCAACCTTCAACTCTCTTTTCTAAACTAACATTAACTAACCTAACCAAACTAAACTAACTAACTAACTAACTAACTAACTAACTAACTAACCTTAACTAAACTAAATAACTAACTAACTAACATAACCAAACTAAACTAACTAACAAACTAACTAACAAACTAACCAAAGTAAACTAAACTAACTAACATTAACTAACCTAACCAAACTAAACTAACTAACAAACTAAACTAACTAACCTTAACTAACCAAACTAAACTAAACTAATTAACCTTAACTAACCTAACCAAACTAAACTAACTAACTAACTAACTAACTAACTAACTAACTAAACTAAACTAAACTAACTAACCTTAACTAACCTAACCTAACCTAACCAAACTAAACTAACCAATTTAATAACCTTAACTAAACTAAACTAACTTCCTAACTAACTGAACTTAACTAACTTAACTTAACTAACTAACTAACTAACTAACTAACCAAAGTAAACTAAAATAACTAACCTTAACTAACCTTAACTAAACAAACTAAACTAAACTAACTAACATTAACTAACCAAACCAAACTAAACTAACTAACTAACTAACAAACTAACAAACTAACTAACCTTAACTAACCTAACCAAAACAAACTAAACTAACTAACTAACTAACCTTAACTAAACTAAACTAACTAACCGTAACTAACCTAACCAAACCAAACTAAACTAAGTAACTAACTAACCTTAACTAAACTAACTAACTAACTAACTAACTAACATAACCAAACTAAACTAACTAACAAACTAAACTAACTAACCTTAACTAACCTAACCACCTAAACAATACAAACTAAGTAAAGTAAAATGACTAACTTAACTAACTAAACAAACAACCAAAAAAAGTAAATCATTACCCAAATAATGAGTCATAACCTGACCTAACCTAAGTCAACTAACAAACGTAACCTAACTAACTATACTAACCTAAAATTGCCCAACAACAGAACTGAAGTAAACTAATCAAAAGTAGCACGTGTGATTTATACCTAACTTTGTGCATGACATTATGGTGTGTTTTGTGTTGAAGTTCAATGAAGACCGTGACGATTCTAACACAAACAACAAAAAATAAACTAACTTAATTGAAAACTAAACATACTAACTAAATGGAACTAACCAAAGTAAACTAACTAACCTTAACTAACCTAACCACCTAAACAATACAAATTAAGTAAACTAAAATAACTAACTTAACTAGCTAAACAAACAACCAAGAAACGATTAACTAAACTACCAAACGAAACTAAACAAACAACCAAGTAGCTCGAGAGTTACTTGTTAACAACCTAACCTAACGTAACTATGTGAACTAAACTCGACTAACCTAACCTAACCTAACTATGTAAACTAAATTAACTAAACTACACTAAGGAACATACCCTAACTCAACTACACTAAACTAAATTAACCTCAACACCTAAACTAAACTAACTTAACTAACTAAGCTAATTAACCTAACCCAACTAAACTAATATAACCTAACCACCTACACCTAACTAATTAAGCTAACCACTTAAGTTAAATTAAACATATAATATAAACTAACTTAACAAACTAAACTAACTATTGAAGAGCAATCACAGATACGACATTATAATAATATGGAAAACATGAGAAATATGTTTTTTCAATGAGAAGGTTGTATACACGTACTCCGTGAACCCAATATATAAGTTATCTACAAATCACCATGACATCAAGAAACTCATCATGCATGTCTATTCCGGCGATTACGTTGACGTTGTTGCTCGGTGATGCAAACCGGACGTACTCTTTGTCTAGTTGGACGTTGTGTTTGTACATCCGGTTGAGGTTGTTGAGGTGGCTGGTCTTGCATTGAATTACGTCGAGTAGATTGATGCGTTTCCTCTGGTGCTTCACTCGACTCACCTCTGCTACTGATGCTCCCAAAAATAGGAGGTGGAACCATCCCAAAATATTGGCTTCCTGTATGGGATTGGGGGAAAAGAACATGAGGCTGCGGCATGGTCAACAAGTTCATGAATGAGGGATCTCCACTATATGGCATATTGTAATTATAAGGAGTAGGAGTATATGGACTAGGCATGTATTGAGGCAGTGACGGATACATTTGATGATGAGGCATTCCATGGACCACATATGAAGACGACGGCCCAGGTGCGTAAGGATCAAACTGGTAAGGAGGAAGATTCACGCTCGGCGGCCTGGGTACAAACATTTGAGGTTCTGCTTGGGGTGTGGACGATGCAGAAATGTACCCATGAGAAGAATGAGTTGGTGGGGATGATCGTTGGCTACTCTCGCCAACAGTCTATGTTCTACTCACTCTCGAACGATATGTACGTGCTGGAGGAGAACGTCTGCTACTTTCTACAACAATCTCAGTTTGGTTAGATGGACGTGGTGGACGAGGACGTCTGGTGCGTTCTCGCACAGTCTCTGGTCGTGTTCGTCTTCTTCTCACCTCTATGTTTGGTTCGCCCTGATCGTCTTCTTCATCTTCCTGTTCAATATCCTCATTTATGCCTTGTTCGACGTCATTTCCGTCATGCGAAAGATTAGACCGTTGCCTTTCATCTTCGTCTAAAATTTTAATCCCTTCATCAAGCGCTGCAAGACCTTGCTCATACCCATCCTCGATAAACACTCGCCTCAGTCGATGCACCAAGTTACGCTGATATACAAAATATAAGAGGTCAAAGCACGCAATATAAGATATTGGATGTTCGAGGAAAAGAAATAGTTAGGAGATTACCGAGTAGTCACGTAACGCCCCGTCGTGTCCGATGAATCTCCTAGTGACCGAGCGATACCACGTCATGTAGTATTCATGATCGTGGCCTTCATTAAGTGCCGCTGTGGCAATGGTGTCCCCGCGATTCTCCCACATATGTATGTAGCTTGCGTGAAAAGCCACCCAATTTTCATGATGATGTCCACGCAATTTGAGGCGGTGCAGTTGGGCGTCGTAAGCACAATTAGGTGGCACCACTTGTACCATGTCGAATTGTCTCATAACCCTTTCTGGTCGATGCCACTCCACAATGTGGAAACAAATAAGGGGACACGTCGAAAGCCAACTCCCGTGACCATTTGTACAGAAATCGGGAAGATACCCTTTGAGTTCAGTATATGGTTGCCATACCACATCATCCTCATGCCTTTGCGAGTCGAGTGCATCACGGTAAGCCGATACGACGTGCGTCGCACTTTGTGAAACCAAAAATGCATCGAGCCATCTGCGTAGAAAACAATAAGTTAAGATAAATGAAATTGGACAAGAATTTTTATCAAATTAATGACAAATCGACTTTAATACCTGTGTCCCAGTGGAACATCCATAAGCATATTTTGGCCATCCACCGTTCGCGGTTGAGCTCTAGAAACACGCAGGCGCCGCGGTGCTATGAATGGAAATCTGTCCCATGCCCACAGTTGTACAAGAATTGACGCGTCAGCAACCTCATGTGCCCCTGCGCGAGATCCGCGACACAACTCCCTGTACAAATAAGCCAAACATGCACTCCCCCAACTATATTATCCAACTACTTGGAAATCCTCCTGCAATGGTAGGAACATCAAATGTACGAATCGATTAGACTTGTCGGCGAAAAGACAACCACCGATGAGTTGTAGTATGTACGATCGAACGTAACGTTGGACCGACTCCTCATCGCTATCATCATCTATTGCTGGTACGTTACGCTCAAGCCAATCGACCTTAAGTTTACATCCAACGACGTCATCTCCACCAGGAGTTCGTCCAAGTAGCCTCTCGCAGACATAAGCATAGTCTGCGTCCGTCGTTCCCGTCACAAACATACCTTCGATAGGTAATCCAAGCTGTACCTGCACGTCTTGAAGTGTAATGGTGCACTCCCCACAATGCATGTGAAATGTATGCGTCTCAGGGCGCCATCTCTCTACAAATGCGATGTCAAAGCCCAATCAAGGCTGAAAAATGCTACCCGAGATATCCCATAGAACCCACTGGAACGAAGATATGGGATCATCCTAGAATGATACTGCATCGTTCGATCAACGACCCCACGTCTTCGACGTACGCGCATTGTTTCGTACACCTTGTAATTGATAATGTATTAATGTATGTTTTTGATACATTATTGATGTAAATTTGACGTATTGATGTAAAACAGGTTACCTCGCCCCTCCAAGTTCGCGTTGATCTGTGTGTAGATTGGAGTTGCAATAGTCATGGATCTGAAGGTCCTGGATCCATTGCAATACAACTACAAAGAATGTTAGAAAAATAAAATGAGTGTTGTACGAAACCAAACGATAAGTATTTAATAAATGTTCACACAAAAACACACGACGAAAAATGCTCATAAGCAACATATGTTACTTCACACAATATACAAAATCGACTATAGGTTGTCAAGAACTTGCGAATGAATGGAGCAACGAACCCCTCTTGCACGACCTCATCCGGTGGGGATTGCATATGCAGCCTTTCCATCATTAAGGCTGCGTCTGGCGTGCCGCTACGTTCGTCAAGAACTTGCGAATGAATCGTACGATTTTGAATTGAGTCGACTGACTCAAATGTTAAATATATATCAACCATTGCAGTTATTGGTAAATTGTCCACCGTCTCCCACATTAAGTCGAAGTGTGTCGCATCATTCAACAACACAGGAACGTAATAATGTGAGCCTCCGGGGAGAGCCATCATGTGGCGATAAGTCATATGAACTATAGTATCCGTTGATGAGATAGGGAACGCGTTACAAACGTCATCAATCATTTCACGGCCACTCCACCCAAACTTAACCCACAACACTACTGATGGGGGTGAGCTGTACGCGATGCCATTGACCCCATTAACAATGAAGCCGTACACATAGAATAGAAAATGGATGTTTCTTTGTGACATGACCTACATAAGTTTGTGAACTTGGAAGTAAAGATGTTACAGACAATTGCACAAATTTGTTAAGGGAATTAGTTGACAATCATGTGGTGATAAAGCGCAATCGAACTTTTTGATGTAGAAGATCGCAATAATAGCGCAACTACAGAGCATACTCATTCTTTCGCACTTACATTTTTTGTGTAATAACGTTCAATAAATAAACATATCAACCGTTCTTCATAAACAAAATACCTATGTCCCTATATATCATGCAAACCATAACCTAACCTAAATAAATTATTATGAAAATACTAAATTAATGAACTTACTTGTTTCCTTCGCTTTTCCTCTTCAACGTAATATTCCTGCAATAACATTGTATTTTCGTTAGTTTAGAACACAAAGAGTATAATAAATCGGCTATAACAAAACTAAACATAGCATATAAAAGTAAACATTTACCCAAATAATGAGTCATAACCTGACCTAACCTAAGTCAACTAACAAACCTAACCTAACTAACAGTACTTACCTCAAATTGTCAAACAACAGAACTGAAGTAAACTAATCACAGTTAACTAACCCAACTAATAAATGAAAACTAGCCTCAAATAACTTAACTAACTAAGTTAGCCTAATCTAACATAAAATAACCAATTACCCGCAGGAACATAACAAAGATGGTATATTTAGGATAGAGTTGGACTATATGTCCTTAATAATGTTTTGAAAACGTAGATAGAAAATAAGACAATTTTCTTTATATATATATATATAAGCTCAGTTAACAGCATTAACCAAATAAATTCTACAAACCTAATTAAGGAGCAGTACCAACCTAAAATTACCCAACAACAGACCTTAAGTACACTAATCACAGTTAACTAACCCAAGTAACCGTAGCAAACATGTACCCAAATAATAATTGAAAACTAACCTCAAGTAAGTTAATTAACTAACGTAACCTGATCTAAAATAAATTACCCAAAGTGTGTGAACCAAACGTAACCTAAAATAACCTAATAAAACATAAACATATCCAAAAAAAAAAAACACACAAAATTGTGGATGTGTTCATGAAACTTAAGTGGATCGCAACGAATTCAAAGTCTAAAATTGTGGATGTGTTCAAGAAAAAAAACTTTGATCATATGCTGTGAGGGTTTGTCAGCTAAATATCTCCATATTCTTTTTATCAACTTTAATACGGTGGATGAGCAAGACGGACGATGCAGAGGATTGGACGGCTGGTGGATGCGCAGACAACACACATATGCAAAAAAAACTTTCGAATGGATGATTGCAGAAAGATTCACCCACGATCAAGTTAATCACACAACCAATTCTTGCCCACTAATGCAAGCACCACGTAACAGTCGTCGACGACTTAGTATTAAAATCAAGCTCTGATACCAATTTCAAAGAAGAGTAAGAATTTTAAAAAATATAGCAACTATTATAGTTTCCTTAACAATGAATTTTATTAATCTATCTATATCTATCTATATCTATATATATATATATATATATATATATATATATATATATATATATAAAAAGTCTATATATATATAAAAGTTGGAGCGGAGAGAAAGTTGACATGCATTCTCCTTTCACCGATATAATTTTCTAATTTTCTAATTTTTTTTCTATTTTAAGGTATTTATTTATGTGTTATTGATTATTTCAAAGAATATATTCATTCCCTCATTTATTGAATTTATTTATAGTTTGTATTTGATCGAAATAACAATTAAGTGCATTTAAATTCTTTTCTTGATTAACGAAGAGTTGTTTCTATGTATTTAATCTACGTTTCAAATCGTACATCATCCCTTTGGTTACTGCAACATCATTTATACAAATCATTAATCATCTCTTTATATTTATAGATCATAAGTTTACAATTACTGCATGTTTTAGCAATATCCAAGTACCTCTCATAGAGTTCTTCACACTCGAATGCAATGTTGTGACGATTGTTGAGCTGCATGACACTCCAAGACGTATCAGAGATCTTGTAGTGCGATCAACAACTTCAAATCTCTATGTTCATTGTTATAAGGATTGTTCAAGATGTTTGATAAGTGCGTGATTTATAACTAAATATTTTTATCTTCTATTGTATATTTCGAGTTGATTATTGTGAATTATAATTTTAATTGTAAAAAATATTACAATATATTCATGTAAATTAGTAGTTTATTAACTTTCTCTTAAAGTTTAATAACTTCTGCAAAGAGCGCAGGAAATCGACTAGTTTAGGCTTTGATGGAAGAATACTTGTTTTTAGTTGTGGATTAAAAATTAGAGCCACATATTCCTTGTCCCATGTAAATATAATTCAAAATTATAAACAACTTTAAAATATTAAAAAAGCATGCCGAAGTATCGTATTGATATATATATATATATATTTTTTTTGTTCTACCATATGGTGATTGAGGGAAATCAACATGGATAGTGATATTTAATTCTGCTATTAGATTTTGATCTAACTGTTCAATTTAGTCAATGTGTCAAATTTTTGAAATGGGTAACTTATTGTTCAAGTTACTACATTTAATATTATGCATTTAATGCATGAACTGCATTTAATGTTCTAAATATGATTATAAGAGTTACTATCTTTAATTATTATTCCATACATTAAGTTTAATTTCAAAAAGTATTGTTGTACTTTATATTATTTGGAATAGTATAATGCAATTTGATTAGTCATAAAAGTCTCATTTTGATGATGAAAAAAAAGTCTCATTTTGCTGTAAACTTTTTTAATAACTTTTTCTTTTACTAAATAATAAAGTATGTAACATAAAGAAATTTTTAGCTATTTAAAACATCAACTCTAAAAATAATATATATATATATATATATTTATGATATAATCTTGTGATTTTGAGAAGAAGCAAAATTATGAACAACTATATTCATTTTAAAACATCAACAATATATACTATATTCATTTTCATATTAGAATAATATTTTTAAAAATATATGTCATGCACAAAATTATGTATGTTGCGTACTTTTTAAAGAGAAAAATCATTAAATTAAATAGATAAAATATATAATATTTAATTAAAGATTGAATTTAATCATTATTGACAACTAAAAATATTTTTCAATAAATTTAAAATTTCAGATTTTTTTTACTATTTAAAAAGCTGGGTGTTTAACTTAAAAAAAAACAAGTTGAGAATTTAACTAGTTTTTTTTTATATTTCCTTCAAAAAATAATTAGCAAGTTATTAAAGAACTCTCTTAAAAATAATCACGCAATATTATAAATTATTTTATTTAATAAAATTAACTTAAGAAAAGTTCAATTGAAACATGTTTTGTTAAAAAAATCTAAATTTTAAAATAATAATTAATCATAAAATGTCACATTTTTCTTTAGAAATTTATAAAATGTCACTTATACATATTAATATAGACAAGCATATTTACCTTCAAAAAGAAAATAAAAATAATGAAAATAAAAATTAAATTGAGCTTTGGACAAAAAAAACTTAAAAACTAAATTAATACATACATAACTACTATAAAGAAAATTAAAAAATTATATGAAAAAGTATAGAATTTAAATTAATAAGATATTGCAATATTATTTTTAGAAGTTATTATTAACTTTAATTTTTTTACATCAAGAATTATATTATATTTTTAAAAGGTAAAGTCTTTCTTTTATAATTTTTACCAGTCACAATTTCGCGCTCCGCGCATGAGCAAGACTCAAGTATCAATGTAAAATAAAAATAAATTTAGCGTAAAAATAAGAATAAAAAATTAATGATGTAATCTTTAGTTGATTTGAAGCAAAAAACAATATCACTGGCCAAACCGAATTTGTTCTCACTATGTATATGGTCAAATTTATTTAAAAGGATTAATTAAGCAAATATATATCATGTTAATTTTTTATTTTGTAAATTTTTAATGTTACTAGCTTTAATTTTTGTCAGAGAGTGTCACATTAATAATTATTGGGAGAGTGAGCATAAAAGCAAAACATAATCAACAATAAAAGTTTGCAATTTTTCTTTAAAATAAAAAAGACATTATGTCTTACATCATTCGCTAAAATAAAAAAAGTTTAGATGCTACAATGTCACCCTAAGTCACTTTTTGATGACGTGATATGTACACCCCACGTGAAAATTGATGTACGAAAATAGTTCTCGGTCGTGAAACACATGTGGTGTGCATTCGAGTCACGCACCGACACCTCCCAAAGATGTGGAGCAACACGCCATGTTATGGAGTGTGATTTTGAAGTGTCATTTGTAACATTTTTCATAAATAAATAACAAAAAAAGTAGGCTCGCAACTAAAAAAATAAAAACCTAGAGGACATAATGTCATGTATTATCGAGTTTCTTCTCAAAGATGTTCCATTACGTATACGTACATACATAGATTTGTACATGGATGGAGAAATAAATTTTCATGATAATATATAATCATAAAATTTACATATGTATCTCAAGATGACTATATATCAATTAATATATTTTCAATAATGTCTACAATTAATTATTGTGATTCAAAAAATTTTTAACAAAATTTAATTTGCTTATTTATGATAGTTTGGGTTTCCTATTGAAATTAATTGGTATGCATTTAATTCTCTTTATAACAATTTGAGTTACCTACTATAATATGTTGCAATGGAGATCACCATCTATGGTGATTTCCCTCAATCACTTCCCTCAATCACCATGGTATATATACATAGACACATAAGTTTCAATGGTAATATGTTGAAGACTTTCCATGTGTAAGCTTTTCCATTTGAATTGTTTCATTCTAAAAGTCCTTTATTTAATTTGTTTCTTTCGAATGATCCTTGATTTGAGTTGTTTCCTTCCGATTATTTTTGACTTGAATCATTTCCTTATCACTCCCCCTCAAGGTTGGTAGAGGGAGAGAGAAAATACCAAGCCAAAAGCAAAAAGTCCCAAAAGAGTCCTTCGTTAGGGCTTTTGTAAAAAATGTCAGCAATTTGCTTAGTGGTAGAGATATAATGAACGTCCATAGCGCCAATTGTCACCGTTTCACTAATAAAATGATAATCGATCTCGATATGCTTTGTGCGAGTATGAATAATACGGTTGTAAACCATGTGAATATGTAACGACCTAAAAAATTAAAATCCTAATTACACACTAATTTGAAGTTTTGACCCTTGATTTAATCCCTACGTAGAATACTCGGTCAAACCACGAGCATCAAGGTCGAGATAATTAATTTTCGTTGATGTATGTCTATTGGTCATATTGTATGTATATTAAATTAACACATTTAAATAGCTACATAGTTGAAGAATTATATAGTAGAAATTTTATTAATGTATCCTGTAAATGTTAAGATATAAATGTATCGTATTGTTTAGATGAATGGATTGATTTACAAAAAAAAAATCAATAAAAACAAAAAAATAAAAATACAATACTTATCTACCTATTTTGTGATACCTAAGCCTAACTACCCTATCCCATATAGGGCTGGCAAAAATACGGGAACGGACAAAAACGGGACTAGACACCCATTTCGAAAATGTTTATATTTGGTGTCCGGTCCCGGTCCCGTTTTTAAAACGGGCACGATTTTTTGTCCAGTCCCGTATGTTTGTAAAACATACGGGACCCGTTTTGCCCGTTTTTTTTTAATATGATTAAATATTTTATTTATCAATTATCTAAAAAAAACCCTCAACTACAACTACAAGTCTACAACTGTAAGCAGTCAGCATTGAGCATGAAAAGCCACTCAAGTTTCGCAAGGGATGCATAAGTAACAGGCTGAGAAATTCGACATGGCTCACCCTTCAAGCCTTAATTCGATTTTATGTAAATGTTTATGCACATTTCCATGTCAAACAAAATTATTTAACAAGGTGCACCGCAAAGCACCAATGATCTTCTTAAAAAAAACAAATGAGACAACTGAAGTTCCTTATCATGCCATCTCCAATATGTTATATTAAGAAATGTATAGCTTTTTGTAAAGAAACGAAAATCCAAACACACCACTAAATAAGTGCTTCAGAGGAAAGCCAAAAACGAAACAAAAGAAAAGAAAAGGGCAGCTACCTTGTCCTATTTGTTCTCCAATGGTCAGATCCTCCCACAGAATTTCATAATCTAAGCTGTCAGTTTCTATGTCGACCTTATGGACGGCGCTACTACTAGTACTTCCACTACAGTTGAGTGAGGAGATCGGGGGCAGCCTGTGCGTGAGCCGTGAGGGCCGTGAGGCAGAGCAGCTGGGCGAAAGGGCAGAGCAGCTGGGCGAGAGGCAGAGCAGCTGTGCAGCATGTGCGTGAGGGCCGTGACCGTGAGGGCGAGCTGTGCGTGAGATGCGGACGGAGGGAGATGAGAGTTGAGTGAGGAGATCGGGATTCGGGGACGAGCGCGCCGTTAGGGTTTGTTTCTTTGTTTGTTGAGTGAGAGGAGAACGAGATCGGGTCTTGAGGGAGATGACTAGATGAAAGTAGATGACAGAACATAAAAATTAAAAAAAACTTTAAATACATTGTGAAATTACTAATATGCCCTTCAAATTAATCACAAACGGGTACCCGTTTTTTTGAAATTTTTGCCCAAACCCGGTCCCGTATTTTAAAACGGACAAAAAAAAATGTCCAGTCCCGTATGTTTTTTACAAAAATTTTGCCCGATCCCGTTTAAAACGGGTCCGGACACAACCGGACAAACGGGGCCGGGCAACTATTGCCAGCCCTAATCCCATCACCCCCACCCACACTACCTCATCCCCTCACGTAACTCTTTCTTTCTTCCCAAACAAATCTCTCCCTCTTTCTACCTGAGAATTCTCCCCCCTCCCTTATCCGGTCCCTCTCATCTCTCTCTCCTCACTCTTGGCAACTCCCTCACGATTCCCACCATCTCTCTCGGCACCCTCGACCTTACCACCACCCTCTCGGCCTCCTTACGATTCTGGCAGTCACCGTCGCCGACGACTCCCCTCTACCACTCTCGGCTCCTCTTTCAATTAGGGTGACCGCCCCCACTCGACAGTGACCTTTTTGACCAAGGTAAGCGCCGTTATTGTGTGACTTTATTTGGAGAAGATGGTGGTTTGTGTGTATATAATAATATGGGTGGCCTTATTATATGTGTGTTGTGCATAGGTGTATGCCTTGGGATGTGTGCATGGTGTGTACCTCAAAATTTGTGTCACGATTTGGAGACGAAGACGAGATTGCCTCGAGATTCGCACTGCAATATGATGGTGTTAACATATGTCTCGAGATTTTTGCAAGGTTTAGGGGCATAAACATTGCCTCGAAATGTGTGCATACGCATCTCTAGATTTTTCTCGAGATGTGTGATGATTTAAAAAATAATATATATATGTGCAACGTGTTATATATAATGAATATAAGATTTATATTATTTAAATTTATAGATATATAGTATACTTTATGTATGATATAATTAATAAAATAAAATAATATAATAATCAATTGGTAAGTAAGAAAACGAATAAAAGCCAAATCTCAGAGAATAGGCTAAGCTAAAATTCTATCAACACGGTTCGATCTAAGACACGGCCAATGTGGTCGCATAAATCTAGGTAAATGGATAGAAGATAAAACTAATAAATTAGTATTTAAATCAGTTATCAAACCGAAATTACGAACCTAAACTACCGATGAGACATTCGTTGAATCGGGGTTGGGGTCCAATTGTGGATACTATAATTGAGACTTTTATCGAGATGCGTGCAACGATCGAAAAGTGCTTCTAAGATAATTCGCTTTGAGATCAACTTCGTAATGTGTGCGTAATTTGAAAACTACGAATAAAATTAAGAATTTAGCCTAATAAATACTATGAAACAATTTAGGAAATTCGAACGCACTGAACGCGAGACGATAGTACGAACTTTGAAAATGTGAAGCGGTCTACGTGACTTTGTGATTTTCGTAGTTATTTGTAAGTAAACCAGTAGGAGCATTATTAGTAGTTCTCTTATACTTCTTGAATCTAATTTCTTTAATTGTGCCTATTTTTGGAATTCCACTCATAGTTAGAGTGTCTGAGGGCTAAGTTAGACAGGAAGATAATCTCCTGGGTATGGTGACTAACTCGCAACCTGAACCATACCCCGAGTTACTGGATTTGGGTCATGGATGGAAAGTGAGGTATCTGGGGCGCCGTTGATACCCCTACATTCACTACAATTTTGAATCTGTTGGCGCTGTCGCGATTCTAGAAAGTTGAGCTTGTGGCGGCATAGTCACAACTCGATGGATTTGAGACCACTTGGCTTCTCTCTTTTGCTTCTATGACACTCTCATTTCATTGCTTTTATTTCCAGTCTATTTATCATGCACTTACTTTATTTCCTATTTTTTATGTTCCCATATAATTTATCGACTATTTATTTAATTCTTGAAGTACTGTTAAGACTCATCTGGATTTACACACTGGAATTGTCTCCTTTCACGGTGACAATTGCAGGCCCCTCATCTAGCAAGGGCAAAGAGCTAGTGATTGACAACTACCTCTGAGGGTTCACGGAGCGACTTACACTTTTGCGATATTGTAGGTATTTCTATTATATATATACATTTTGATTTTTTTATAAAACTTTGGGATATTAGGATTGAGCGACATTTTGATACATGTATATGCTCATTTTGCCACCGTATGTATACATGGTATATATTACAGGGTTCCACATATAGTTTGTCCTATTTTACGTATTTTAGAGTTATTTAAATTGCTTCGTTTATTTTCATTACGCTGCTTACTAATTCAAATCTTGCAAAATTAATAACTCAATATTAAAACACTAAACTAACTATAAAATCGTATAAAAAGACTGACTAGGTGATAGTGATCACAAGCGTACGACAATCGCCAAAGTAATAGTGGCACCAACTCGTGTTGGTGCAGGGTATATTGTATCCATAAGGACGGTTATGCGCTAATGTTTAGTCTAACTGAGGAATAGAGTTAGGCACATTGATTTTAGGTTTGTAAAATGAAAGCTAAAAACTAAATTAATCTAACTATTAGCAAATAAGTAAAAAAAGGATTTAACCAATGGAGAGAAGTTCAGGGAAGTCTAATTCACCCAAATTGTATCCATTGAATCCAGTTTGACTATAACATCTCCCAATTCATGCGATGATAGGTAAATCTCCTAAAATTCACTCCATCCCGAGGTCTCGGTGATGGAGATTCTAGCGTCTCACTCAGATTCTGCCGGGCGGCGTGAATAGCATAAGTGAGAGATCGCATTAAGCCCCAATTCATTTGCCTCCCTAGTCAATGACCATCGATCGATGCGCCATATGTTCTAAGGTTGTGTTTCCCTAAATCTTGGTCTAAAAACCCCAATGGTCATGGTGACTCTCAAACCCTAAGTTCTACACCTACTTGATCAAGGTAAGTATAGCATAGCACACGAGAATACACAAATTAATACATTGAATTGAAAAAACATACACAATCACATTGAAATCACAAGGAATCCAACTAGGGGTACAAAGATCCCTATAGGGATTACCCCAAAATCGGGTTCAATTCAACACAAAATATGATGGAAAAGCAAGGAAACATGAATTCAAACCTCAAGTTTAGAAGAAATACAAGATTTAAAACTCAATCTTCAAATCTCCACAAGTTTCTTCTCAAGTTCTCCAAAGCAAAAGATCATTTAAAACCTAATTTTAAGTTCTACTTACACCACCAAGTCAATTTGGTCCCAAAATTACCCAAAAACACCCCAAAAAACCATTTTTCTGCACTTTTCCGCAGTGGGTGCTAACCCTAGTGCTGGGGTGCTAAATGTTGTGCCCCAGTACCCACTACAGATTTCTCGTTGTTTTGGGCGCCGTGGCGCTGGGTTGGGCGTTGCGGCGCCGAGATCAGAATCCTTTGCATATACTTCACTTTGCGATGTGATTTTAGATTACTTAGAGGTTGATTTCGACTACGCTGGTGAGACATGAAAGCGTTCAGTTCTGAGTCTACTTACCAATGGAAGAAACAACAAGTCATTTGGACTTGAAATGAGAGAGTTATGGCTAAAACACTGAAGCTTGGTCAACATTTACTTTGTTGAAACTTAGCACTTTGATGTTGTTCTTTGCCCGAACCTTGTGTTCTCATCCCTAAACTTCCAAAAATCTTCAAAAAAATGAAAACATGTGAAATATCATCATTTCATCACTCGCATTTGGTTTCGTTTTCCTCTGCCTCGTAATCCGCATAAGCGCCCTTTTTAGGGAAATCTTCTCGGATCTTTCAAATAACCTATGAATGCTCCCACTTTGCTTTCCTCAAACAACAAATTATATCGAATTAGCAGGAATTCACTTATTAATGGCCTAAATTATCAACAAAAAACTACTTATAAAAGTACTAAAATATGTTACGCATCACTAGTCTTGCGTTGACCTTGCGGTGGTTGACCGAGGGTCCGCGTAAGTCTAGGCCGAGCGGAACCCAGTTTGTGGGAATTGGGGTCGTCACAGAATAACATTCCTATTATCGCACAAAAGAGTAGGACACGTTTAGAGAGATATTCCAAGATCATGAAAAAGATATTGGAGCCAAGTCAAATCTGCAGTGGTAGTTGCTAAAGCGTGATACTCAGCCTCAACGCTAGAATGAGAAATGGTAGGTTGCTTCCTATAGCCCCAAGAGATGCGATTTGAGCCCAAGAAAATGCAAAAACCTGTTGTACTCCTTGTTTGTGGACAACTAGCCCGATTTGCATCTCAAAAACCATTAAGAGTAAGAGAACTTTGAGATGAATAACGAATACAATGACTCAATGTCCTTTTGATGTAAAACAAAATGAGTTTCACTGCTCGAAGGTCCTTCATGGTGGAATTTTGAAAATGTTGACACACTTGGTTGACGGCATGTGTGATTTCTGGTCTAGTGAAAGTAAGGTATTCAAGAGAGCCGTATAATTGACAATATGCAATGAGGTTTGTTAGCCTATTATCATCATGAAAATGATTTAATTTGATGGCGACCGGTGTACCCACGAAAGAAGCATGATAAATATTAGTTTTAAGGAGAAGATCACACACATATTTAGTTTGACATAAGGTAAGGCCACTTGAAAATGATTTTACTTTAAGACCAAGAAAATAAGTTAGGGGACTTAAATATGTAAGTGCAAATTCCTTACTTAAACAATGAATAATGCAAGAAATAAGGAAAGAAGTATTACCTATGATAATAAAATCATTTACATAGACAAGTAAAAAAACTAAATTGGTATAATGATTATAGATAAATAGAGAAAGATCAGTTGTGCTACAATGAAAACCAATCGAAATAAGACAATGTGATAATTTGGAAAACCAAGCATGAAGTGCTTGCTTGAGTCCGTAAAGTGACTTGTGCAAAAAACAAACATGATTAGAGAGTGTAGGATGCACGAACCTAGGTGGTTGTTTCATATGTATTTTATCATTGAGGGTACCATGCAAGAATGCATTTTTTATATCTAAGTGCTTAAGGGGCCACCAAAAAAAAACAGCTAACAAGACTATGACACAAATAGTTGTAGCTTTAACAACTACGCTAAAAGTTTCACCAAAATCTAAACCCGAAATTTGTGTGTATCTTTTGGCAATTAGACGAGCTTTGAATTTATTTACGCTACCATCTTCTTTATCCTAATCATATATACCCTTTTACAACCAATTCTATTTGCATCTAATAGATGAGGAATAAGTGATAGAGTATTGTTATGTTAAAGTGCATCAAATTTTCCTGCATGATATCTCGCTAGTTTTCAAATTCAAGTGTCGTTTTTAAAAGATTTAGGCTTATTAAGAGAAACTAGAATAGTAGTGTCGGAAGGTTTTGGAAGAGTAGGACAAACAAAATCTTTAAAATAAGTCGGGGGACACGTTTCCCTATAAGATCGAGATGATGTTTGAGATACGATGAGCTTAGTTGTTTGGTGCTAATTTGAATAGGAAGATAGAGGATTAGGGATGGGCACAACATCATTTGAAGGCATAGATGGAGGTTCATAGTCTTCTAATTCAAAAGTGGTAGTTGTTGTGTCTTCGTTTTCAGGTAGAGTAGGAATTTCTTCATTTAAGGTGGTATCATTTGTGAAATCTATAAATACGGGAATGGATTGTTGTGACTGATCTACTGAATCCTTGATTGATGTGGAGCTTGATGCTTTACATGTGGACCATTCGACAAAAAGAGGAAATGTTCTAAACGATAAATTGGATGCAACAGGTAAGGAATGATCATGTGATAAATAAGGAAAACATTGCTCATTAAAAACATGTCTAGAAATATATAGACGGTGAGTAATTTTATTAAGACATCTATATCCTTTATGCAATAGACTATATCCTATAAATACATAAGGAATGATTTTCTTAGAAAACTTATGCATAAATATAGGAAGCATTAGGAACCAAAAATACGCAAACTAAAGTAATCAAATTCCTTATCAAAAATATTAGTAATAGGAGTTTCCGTACTAGTTTTGGAAAAAAATATTATTAATGTATTTATTAGATAAATCGCAGTTAGAAATGCATCTACCCAAAATTTCATAGGAACGTTTGCATGAAAAAACTAAATTTAACCCAGTTTCAACAATATGTCGATGTTTGCGCTATGCGAGTCAGTTTTGTTCCAGTGTATATGGACAAGGAAGTTGATGTGAAATTCCACATGATGTCTGGTGATCTTTGAATTGATGAGAAGTAAAGTCTCCTCCACCATCAGATTGAAAAAAAATTATTTTCCTATCAAAGAAATTTTCAACAAGAGCTTGAAACTTAAGAAAACTTTGAAAAAAATCAAATTTATTTTTCAAAGGATATACCAAGTATAACGAGTAAAATCCTCAACAAAAACCATATTGTATTGAAAATCTTGAGAGGAAAGAATCGGAGCACGACCCTATAAATAAATATGATTTTTTTCTAAAGGAACAGTTGAAATAGAGCTCGAATTATTAAAAGAAAGCTCACAATGTTTCCCAAGTTGGCAACTAGTACAAACAATATTTTTTGTCAACTAATGCAAAACATTGATAACTTTTTTATTTTCTAAAATTTGTAGAAATTTCAAGTTGGGATGCCCCAAGCGAGCATGCCATCTATCAGAATTGAATGCTGGAGAATTGATAGCAGTATAGGCTTCTGCAAGTCATCCTTTTCCAAGTGCATATAAGCCTCATTTCCTATGTTCTTTTGCCAAGATCTGATTCTTGCAATCCTTAATAACAAACTCATCAACATCAAAAGTAATAGTACAAAAATTATCATCAATAAGTTTATTGACAGATAATAAGTTTTTCTTAATTTCTTGTATAACCAAAATATTGTTTAATTGAAGCTGACCATGTGTCATATTGAACAAAGCTTTACTCGTGTAGGTAATAGGTGATGCTTTACCATTACCAACAAATATAAAATTATTACCAAAATAAGGTTTCAAGGACTTTAGATTACTTATATGATTTGTCATATGAGCGATAACACTAAAGTCTGCATAAAAATCTGGATCATCTTCATTGTTTGAGTTCATGACTACAAGGGCATCATGAATATTTTCTCCTTCAGTGGCATAGTTGTACTTATAAAAACAACTCATTACTTTGTGATTATTCCGTCCACATATTTGGCAAGGCGATTGATTTGTATTCGATTTATTTGCCTGCCCTCTCCAATTATTGTTTGACTTTTAGAGATGTGGAGGTTGGTTGTTATTGTAAGGACGATTTTGAGTGCAATAGTTTTAACCTATTCCTTTGTAGTAACCTTTTCCTCCACGTCGGCCCCATCCTCTTCCTCTTTGTCCAAAGAATACTTGATTATGATTGAGCTCTTATTTGTTTTCTATCAAGAAAACCTACTCAAAATTTTGTAAGGACGTAATAATTTGAGCTCTGATACCATAAAGATAATCCAAAATTATAACACAAATTTAGAACAACACACCAAATTATTTTATTAATACATACATATATAGATATATATATATATATATATATATAAACACATAAGCTTCAATGGTCATATGTTGAAGACTTTCCCTGTGTAAGATTTTCCATTTGACTTGTTTCCTTCTAACAATCCTTAATTTGAATTGTTTCCTTTTAGTAATCTTTGATTTAACATGTTTCCTTCCAATGATCCTTGATTTGATTTGTTTCCTTCCTATGATTGTTAACTTCAATTGTTTCCTTATCACCACGGGTTCCTAGCGAATAGACTAAGTCTTGACATGGAATAACAACCAAATACGGATGACATGCTTTACCGATAAAATAAACATGGAATAACAACCAAATACGGAATCAATATAAATCTTGAATTGCTCAATTAAAAGGTTGAAATGAAATAGTACATATTAATAAACCTAAAAATAGAACAAGCATAACCTCAAAAACTATGCATGTAAGAGAAGAAATGAGAACAAAAACTTCTAAACCAAACAAAAGACACAACATTAACTTAATAGATCAAGTGAAGAACACCAACTAATGCACATGAAAGCCAATCCGGGGAAAATGTGAGCAGATACAATGTGAAGAGAATTCGGGTGTTAAAAATTTTTTTTTGTGTTACCTTGACGAGCGGAGAGCGGAGCGGTAAGCACAGAGCGACCGAGAGAGCGAGAGAGCAATGAAAGACACGGAGATTCAAGATCGAAATTCAAAAAGAATCAGAACGATGTGCACTCATTCACTGCACAATCAACCAAGGAACAAATCAAATCACTCAAGAACAGTTAAAATAAAACCTCATAAAGTAATAACAATTATAAGAACCGAACTCTTTAAATATGTCACCGATCAAGAGTTTGTTCCTTCACAAGCTCATAAACAATAAGGTAGTACTATAACACGGCCAATTGCCAAGACGAATTTACAAAAATAAAAAGGATTCCATGACCATAATAGCTAAGACCTTTCAAGAAAATAATTTTTTTTTTTAAATCCATTTATTAGACTAGTATAGCTGAGCCGCTAAGAAAACCTAGTATACACAATGGTCAGCCACATTATGTTCATTTCCTATGTTTGAACATCAAGGCATATATATGACTGCCTTGCCTAGCAGATATAGCTTCAGTTCAAGTGAAAATCTATAACATATTTCATTCATGAGCATAATATTTGCAATGCTAACAAGTATTACGACTTTAATATTCCTGGATGCCGCAGATAAGGTACGTAGGAACACCGGACACCCCGAATATTTATTGATAGATGGAAATTTATGAAGTATGCATGCTTAATTTAAATTGGAAAATCTTTCAAGATAAAAAATCTTCTTGCCTTCAACTCCGATCTTTACTAGAAGATCGAACTATCAAATGAACCATAGCGGAAACTTAAATAATTCTCATGTCACCCTTGGTTTTCCATAAATTTTTTAAATTAGATAAACAAGGGGACTAGAATGCCAACCTGACAGACGCAAAAGTTGAGCGAAAACATTGTAGCAGTTCAGTACTTCCTCAAAACCGTCACAAGGTGAATGATCTCTATGAAAGTTTGAAGAGCTCTTGATCATGAGTGTTGCTCGCATTATAAAGAAGAACAATAAAAAACAAATAGATTATATCGAGAATGTAGTAAGACTCCAAAACTACAAATGCCTTGCTAACCGGAATCGAGACCGAGAGAGAGCGAGAGATATCGGCGATGACGGAGACCGCGCGACGAGACGGAGAGAACGAGAGAGACGGCGAGACCGAGACAACAGAGAGAGACAGGTAGCACGACCGGACGGAGAAACGGAGACCACCGCGACGAGATGGACGAGCAGAGAGACAAGAGAGAGACCAGCTAGCACGACCAGACGGAGAGACGAGACGATCGAACGGGATGGACGTTTGGGGACGAGACGATCGAATGAATTTGGACGAGACAGAGAGACAGATTTAGGTTTTTGGAATTTTTTCGTGAAAATGATTTAGGGATTTCTACTGCTTTGTTGGGAGGGGGTGTGGGGTGCGGGAAAGAGGAGAGGGTGCCATGATCCAAGAAAATACAAATCTCGAGGAATGATGAACGGTCATAAGAAATGAAGAATTTGGCGGGAATGGTGGCGCCAAATTTTAGAGACGGAATTTAATTCCGTCTCTAATTCCGTCTCTAATTCCGTCTCTGATCCGTCTCAAATCCGTCTCTGATTTTTTCCGTGTCAATTCCGTCGCTAACTGTTAAATTTAGAAACAGAACTTATTCCGTTTCTAATTCCGTTTCTGATTTAGAAACGGAACTTATTTCCGTTTCTAATTCCGTTTCTGATTTGCTGTTTTTTTGTAGTGTGTGGATGCGTGGTGCCTTAATCACATGTTCTCTCACGACATTGCAAAAAAGCTTGCCACATTACTAGTGGTATCTTGAAAGACTACAATAATTCTAGTGTAGAGTGTGAATCTCTCTCCATACAGATGATGTCCCCATATCTTTAGAGCAAACACCACTGTTGCCAACTCTAAATCATGCCTGAGATAATTCTTCTCATGTATCTTTTGTTGCCTGGAGGCATAAGCAATTGTACCTCTGTCCTGCTTCAATACACATCCTAAAAATGTATGAGAAATATCTGTATATACCAAGAATTCTTGTCCAGCCTCTGGCAATATCAATACTGGTGCGGTGGTCAACAACTTCTTCAGCTGAGCAAATGCCTGCTCGCACACCTCATACCAGTCAAATACGATGTCTTTCTAGGTTAATTTGGTAATAGGTGAAGCAATCTTCGAGAAATCCTTCATGAACCTGCGGTAATACCCTGTTAACCCCTGAAAACTCTTGATTACCGGGGATGAAAGGTAGTGCACTGAGGGTACCGAAACAAAAAAAGGCATACATAGGAGGCACAATAGTGGCGACATTGTGGCTCAACACATATGGCACTGGGGCATAAGTGACAGCATCAGATTGAAAGAAATTAGAAAGTTAGAGTTCTATTTCGAGTTAAATTGTAAAGTATGGTTTTTAATAAGAAGTATAAATAGATGTTAGGATGTGGTAAATTTATAGGAGATCAACAAAGGGCCACTATTAGAGTATTTTTAGCATATTACTTATATTTTATTATTAAGATGATTTGTGGAGCGAAGACATTGAAGACTTCCTTGTGATGATTCGAGTATTATTTCCATTGATTTATTTGAAGTATTTCAATTTTTCTATGATTTTAACGAATACCACTATGTGTATGTTTGTTTGAATGATGTATGAGCAGTTTATTAATCTTAGAGATCAATAGATCTTATGGTATGAAGGCTATGCTATGAACATGAGTAGAAATTGAACATAAAAGTGCTATGGTTAGAATTTGTATTGATTCTAAGCATAATACTATAGACATCTTGATCACATGTTTATTGATATTAGGTTTTATAAGTTATCATAGCCATTGAAGCTTTCAAGCCGAACATGAATGATACAACAGTAAAAGACACAATATTGAGTGATAGTTGTTGATTAGGGAAGCAGAGATAGTAAACTTAAATGGTTACGAATCTAAATGTTTGGGACATTAAAGCAATGTGGAGCTTATGTTATTCACACCGATAGGTGGAGTTCTAGTTTGCACATTAGAATTTTTTCAGTCACGACAGTGGGTTAAAGTAGATTTGAAGGAAATCTGACTATTCAAATTAGGCATTGGACACAACATATTGAGACGTAAAAGTGGTTGAAAAGCATAATACTTCATTACCTAGGTGAAGTTGTGAACTAAGATATTCCTAATATAAGAGTTAAAGTGAAGTTTATATTGTTTTGTTAGATAGAGTAGTTTAGTATAAAACTATCAAAAAAAGAATTTCTTTAGTAATAATTCAAAGCTAAGTAAGTATTCAACTAGTGCAAAAACCTTTCCCTGAGGATGATATCCGTAGTTAACGTAAGTTGATTACACAATTACTACAAGTAAGCCGTTATACATGTGGTGCATGTCAAAGAATTAATAAAATTTGTGGAATCATTATTAAAACACTTACTGTGGAAACCAGTTAAATAAATGATCACATGAACTTAAACAAAGAAATTCATGCATCAGTCAAGAATCTAATATCTCAACCCATTATACAACCCAAAACTATTCAAAGAGACATGAATAATAAATACATAAACTGATCACCTACTCTTGTTAAGGGCTCAGTGGTAGTTGCCGATCTTCTCTTTGCTCGATATGCTACTCAATTGATCTGCACCTACCATCATAAAATGGACAATGAGCCATGTGTCCAACCCATTGGCCTGGATATTACCATTTTGATCACATAGATATCAGGCAATAGCTTAATTAGCAGTTCACGTAGGTACTATACTTATTGGTTTTGAAACGCGACATATCGACTTTATATAATAGGTCAGTGTTGCGCTTTAGGGTTCATACGCAGTTAAAAATCCAAACTTATTTTTGAAAGAACTCAATAGAATAAAAAAATAAGTTCCATATACTAGATCTACAAAAGTAAATCATACCTAAATCCGTGATTTCTTTCTATGATTGTTCGGTCTCTAAGACGTTCAAGTGTCTGTCCACTATCGGAAATCCACACAAACGGTGACCACAATTTGGAGTGCTAGTCACAAGAGAGATAAATTTTTTTTTCTCTCCCAAAGTCCAGGGAACTCGAAAATAGCAAAAATGAAAATCTTATTTCGTTTTAGGGTTTCAACATCTATTTATATGTGTAGATAAGCCTTCACTTAAAATACTATTCGTAATACAATTATTGTATTTAGGCGGTTTAAGCAAATTACACATACGTCGCTATTAATAAGTTATCATATAACAAATCGTAAGGGCTTTTATGTCATGAATTGCATCATATAAAATTCATTACTCTGAACTAATTGAAATTGTGCAAAACCATTCTTTGTGTACGACCTAATAGGTTCATGCGACGTTAGCACTGAACTAAAACCATTTTGGTACACAAGTCATTAGCGGTCTCTAGCAAGGCAATATGACTACCCAAGTTGCATGAATATCAAAATCGATACAACATAATGAATAACATATATCATATCCTTTTGTCGTGCAATATCTTTTGATTAAACATAAGGCTTGAAAAGTCACCCTTAATATTCAATTGTAATAGTCTCGATCTTAAGGTAAACTGAAAACATCCAAGTGACATTGATCATATCAATTCACATGGACTTGGCCATTATTAGTCTATTATATCGAGGGAGCCACTAATATATCTCTCTATATGACAATTACAAAATATTTCTTGATTACACACCTTCACATTTTATTCACATGGTAACCAATAACAATCTTTATAATCGTTACGTTAAAGACAACGTTTGATTGTTTCAAATTACCATTCTCCTAATACTAAAATTTATGGTAATCTCAAGTCGTAGGACTAAATGATATACCTATCATGAGTAACATCTATGACTTAATCCATGTGGTGTTCTCATAGCAGGTCGGTCCAATACTTTATTCCCTAATAAGCACTCATGATATTGATTCGTAACCCTATACACATGATCATCACATGACCATCAATCAAGATTCACTATAGTCTTCATTCATTATAGTTCCCAGTATAATGACCGACTAAGTCATTTAAGATATTTCAACAAATACCCATAGATCTTATTATAAGGTAAACATGCAATCACTTATAATAAAACAACAAACAAAATCTTTATTTTATTAACTAACATGATAAGATAAAAAATGTTCGTAGATTGACCTAGGGCACATGCCCCAACATCTCCCACTTGCACTAGGGCCAATCATTCATGTATTTAATACCTAATGACCTAACATGACCATCAAGTTTTGCTTTTTGAAGAGCCTTCGTCAAAGGATCTGCAACATTGTCTTCTGTAGGAACTCAGCAAATCTTCATGTTTCCCCTCTCAATGATTTCTCGAATGAGATGAAAATGTCTAAATTATGTTTGGATTAGTGGTGTGATCTTGGTTCCTTGGCCTGTGCTATGGTCCTATTGTTATCACAATATAAGCAAATGAGGTTAGCTATACTCGGAACAACACCAAGTTTAGAGATGAACTTTTTGATCCAAACTACCTCCTTAGCTGCATCGGACGCTGCATTATACTCAGTTTCTATTGTAGAATCTGCCACAGTTTCTTGCTTTGAAATTTTTCAGCTCACTGCACCTCCATTCAAAGTAAACACATATCCAGTCTGCGATCTGAAGTCATCAATATCAATTTGAAAAGTTGCATCTGTGTAACCATTTACAACAAACTCGTTTTCTAAACTTCCATAGACCCCGAACACTTCTTCAGTCCTGCTCAAGTACTTAAGAATGTTCTTTACTGCTATCCAGTGACTCTCACCGGGATTAGACTGATATCTGCTTATTGCGCTCAAAGCATATGATACATCAAGTCGGGTACATAACATGACATACATGATAGATCCAATAGCTGATGCATATGAAATTGTATTCATGCGCTAAGCATTAGTCTTTGAACATTAAGTCTTGCTGATACTTATACCATGAGACATTGGCAATGGCCCTCTTTTAGGGTCTTGTACACTAAATCTATTTAGTACCTTATCAATATAAGCACTTTGACTTAGACCGATCAACCTTTTAGATATATCCTTATAGATCTTAATCCTAAGGATGTAAGTTGCATATCCTAAGTCCTTCATTGAGAAACACTTCCCTAACCAAGACTTGACACTCTGCAAGGTTAGGATGTCATTTCCAATGAGTAATATATCATCAACATACAATACCAGGAAAATAACCACGCTTCCACTGACCTTCTTGTATACATAAGGCTCATCTTCATTTTTCATGAAACCAAACTCCTTAATTGCTTCATCAAAACAAAGACTCCAACTCCAAGAAGCTTGCTTTAATCCATAAATAGATATTTGAAGCTTGCACACCTTCCTTTAAAAAAACTATTTTGACATCCATTTGCCATATCTTATAGTCATAATATACAACAATGACAATTAGAATTCTAATGGATTTAAGTATGGCTACAAGAGAAAAAGTCTTATCATAATCAATACCTTTAGTCTGTCTAAAACCTTTTGCTATTAGCCGTGCTTTATAAATATGCACATTTCCATCCATGTCAGTTTTCTTCTTAAAAACCTATTTACACCCAATGGTCTTACCACCTTCAGGTAAATCAACCAGGTTCCAAACTTTGTCATCTTACATGGATTACATCTCAGAATTCATGGCACTAAGCCATTTATCTGCATCAGGGCTAGACATAGCATCTTGAAAAGTAGTTGGCTTATTTTCATCCATAAGCAACGCCGCACTATTATCAGTGATCAGGAATCCAAATCTCTTAGGCTGACGTCTTACCCTATCAAATCTACGCGGGTCTTGTGATACTTGTGGAGGTTCAACTAGTTTAAGACTTTGTTGATCTCCCACTAGTAGTTGAATGTTTATTTGCGATTCTTGAACTTCTTCAAGACTTAATTTATTCTTATTGTTGTCTTTTGAAATAAACTCTTTTTCCATAAAGATACTATTCCAAGCAACAAACACTTTGTTCTCAGTGGGATTATAAAAGTAGTATCCTCTTATTTCTTCAGGATAACCAACAATTACATACTTGGTAAATTTAGGTGATAATTTTTCTAAGATTTTTCATCATACGAAAACCTCATAGCCCCAAATCTTAAGGAAAGACAAACTTGGTCTTTTCCCAAACCACCTCTCATATGGTGTTGTATCAACCGCTTTAAAAGCAACACTATTCAGTGTAAATGCAATAGTTTTTAAGGCATAACCCCAAAAGAAAATATGAAGATCCTCATGACTCATCATAGATCGAACTATATCTGATAAAGTGCAATTTCTCCTCTTAGAAACACCATTCCATTATGGAGTTGTTGGAGGAGTTAGCTATGAGAAAATCCCTTAGTTTCTAATATGATCATTAAACTCTTGGCTCAAATATTCACCACCTCGATCTGATTGAAGTGCTTCAATAGTTTTACTAAGTTGATTTTGCACTTCATTCTGAAATGTTCGAAACATCTCAAAAGATTCACCTTTATGTTTCATGAGATACACGTAACCATATCTAATGAAATCATCAATGAAAGTAATGAAGTACTGATAACCACCTCTAGCCATTGTGTTTTTAGGACCGCATACATCAGTATGTATTAGACCCAATAAATCACTTGCCCTTTCACTGTGTCCAGTAAATGAACTCTTTGTCATCTTACCTAGTAAACAAGATACACATGTTTCATATGATTCAAAATCAAATTAATCTAAAAGTTCATCTTTATGGAGTTTAGAAATGCGTTTCTCATTTATGTGGCCAAGATGACAATGCCAAAGGCAGGTTTGATTCAAATCATTTGACTTGAACATCTTTGCATTTACATTAAGAATATGAGTATTTGTGAACCTTTTCATGTTTAGAATATTAAGACCATCACAAAAATCAACATTCGGATAAAAAACGTCTATATGAGAAATAGAGCATATATTTTTCGCAATAATGAAATTAAAACCATTCAAATCTAAACATAAAACTGAAAATGATGTTTCTCCTCAAAGCAGGGAAATAATAACAATTATTTAAAACTAAAACAAGTCCACTAGGTAAAATTAACTCATAGCATCCTATAGCCAACGTAGCAACATTTGCTCCATTTCCAACTCGTAGGAGTAAACTTCTCATTTCTTTAGCTTTCTACTTTTGGTGAGACCCTGCACATTAATACAAATGTGAGATCCACATCCAGTATCCAATACCCAGGAATCACTAGTAGACAAGTTAACTTCAATAAAATAAATACCTGAAGCAGTAATCGCACTACTCTTCTTTTTCTTTAGATCTTCAAGATAGAGCTTGCAATTTCTGAATCGATGCCCAAGTGCATGGCAAAAATGACAATTTCCTTATTTTTCTTTTTACTTCAGGGAAAGTGAAGTAGAAGCAGCCTTAGGCTTGACTTGTTCGACAATATTTGTGACAGTCATAACAGCCTTGGCAACTTTAGCCTTGCCTTTGCTTTTTTTTTTTCTTCAAAGTCATTTTTGAACCATTAACACATTAGCAATGAGTTTTTTGACATTCTGCTTAGCAGTTTTAAGCATTAAATGCAACTTTGAGATATAATTCTCCATGTTATTCATGTTATAGTTCATCACAAATTGTGAATAACTATCAAGCAATGAATTCAGGATCAAATCCGTAGCCAACTCTTGGCTTATGGGAAGTCCAAGTCTGTCAAAATGGTCAATATAGCCTTTCATTTTCAAAATATGAGGACTAACTGACGCACCCTCATCCATTTTTCCTAGAATGAAGGTTCTTGACTGTCCCGAACCTTTATTACTTGGCCTGCCATTGGAACATTTTTTTCAGCATTGTAGCCATGTTGTAAGCTTACGTGTGTTCCATATCCTTATGAAGTTCTGGAACCATGGTTGCCATCGTAAGCTCAGTATGTGCATCCTTCACGGCTCTTAAAGCATTGGCTGGTGGTTCCCCAGAAATAGGATCATCCAAGAAATACAACTTGCGTTCATGCTTAAGAACAATTCTCAAGTTTCTGAAGTAGTCAAGAAAGTTTGTCCTAGACAACTTATCCTTCTTAAGGATGGATAGCAGTGACAAGGGATTAGTGTGATTTGAAGAGGCCATAGATCTACAATAAATATTATGCAAAAGCTCATTTTAGTATAGAGGAATAGACTCCCACTAAATGAACAACCCTCCTAAAAACGCTATGTTAATTTAAGGGACTAAAATCCATGTTTTACCTAATTCCATGACAACTAAGGCATGACGCTTTGAATTAAGTTTTTTAAGTAGGTACCAATTACCAATTACTCCCTCCGGTCACAAATATAAGTCATTTAAGGTAAGGGCACAAGAATTAAGGCAACCTTAATTACAAGTGTAATTTACATATATGCCATTTGACATTAAATGAATTGAAGAATTGAAGAATCATAAATATTTGAATTTTATAGGGATATAATTGGTAAAAAACAATAAATACATTCTTGAATTCTGAAAATGACTTTTAGTTTTGACCAATAAGTTTTTGCTAGAAAGACTTATATTTTCGATCGGAGGGAGTACATCATATGTAACTTTAAATGCTTTGATGAGATAATGACATTTTATATCTTAGCATGTTTTATCTCATCTAGTGCCTAAAACCCAAAATCGTTTTGATAGATTTATCAAGTCTAACCATTTCAAACAATAGAGTAACTATTACTCAACTTGCTTTACCAAGATAGCACAATACATACTGAGGAGGCAGACCCATATTGATGTCATCGAAGCCTTGACAAATATTTGAGAATAGATGACACTTGACTTAAAATTTGAAAGGGGGATGTTTTTTTGTTTTAGTGATCATAATTTAAACGAGGTAAATATCATATATTACAATGCATGTATAATCACTAACCAAGTTAGGAACTTTTATTAATATTTACTACTACATATTTCTTTGCGCTACGAATAGATAGCGACGATCCCGCTGGCGGGTCTGCGAGCGGTGGTTCCGCTTGAGAACAAATTCCAGTTCTGAAAATTGAAAATTGCCTTAAATCTTTCATTATTGTAGTCAATCCAATTGACCAAAATTTCTCTTTATTTTAATTTTTAAAAATATTAATTAAAACGTTTTAAATTAACTTGGGCCTACCTCTAACTTAATATCTTATCCTAATCCGATTAGAATTTAAGATACTTTATATCCTTATCCAATACAAATTTGTTATATATCTCACATATCTCATTCGATTTCTAATTCTTATCCGATTACAAGTGTATCTCCTATCTAATAGGAATATACTAACATATAACCATAATGAGATATATGATCGAAAATCAATTTCGATTCTTATCTGTACAAAACGAGCAATTGAATCAAGAAACGAAATATTAACCATGCATTCAAAATATGAATCATATTAGATTAATCATAGTAACCCAATCATGATTTCTATCACGGATACATACATAATTATTAAATAAAACGAACTATGTACCAACACCAAAATCACATTAACCTGAACATGACTTTTACCATGTGAACATACAAAATTTGCATCGTTTAATATTAAAACATATGTTAATCGAAATATTCTAAACATGAATTCTATTATTGAATCAAATCATGAATATGTATCAATATACATGAATTAATAACATGCTTTAAAACCAGTTCTTGATAACAATTAGCACAAAACTTATATGTACATCAAATATACATTAATTAAGAACATTTTTTGATACATATATCATATATATAAATCAGAGAAAACATGCAAATGTTTAATAGAACCGAACCTGTTGCTCTGATACCAATGTTGGGTTTTGGGGTTCATACGCAGCGAAAAATTTAAACAATTTTTGAAAAACCCCAACTGGATCAAAAATAAGTTCCATTAAACTAGATCTACAAAACCATACCTTAATCCGTGATTTCCTTCTTTGATTGTTCGATCTCCAAGACGTTCAAGCATACATATTCTATCGGAAATCCATATTCGAACGGTGACTACAATTTGGAGTGCTAGCCCTAAGAGAGATAAAAAATGTTTATTTTCTCTCTCAAAGTCTAGAGAACTCAAAAATAGTAAAAAGGAAAATCTTATCTCATTTTAGGGTTTCAACCTCTATTTATATCTGTAGATAAGCCCTCACTTAAAATCCTATTCATAATACAACTTTTGTATTTAGGCTGTTTAAGCAAATTACATATACGACACTATTAATAAGTTATAACATAACAAACCAAAAGGGCTTTTATGTTATTAATTTTATCATATAAAATTCATTACTTTGGACTAATTGAAATTGTGCAAAGCCATTCTTTGTGTGCGACACAATAGGTTCATGCGACATTGGCAGTGAACCAAAAACATTTTGGTACACAAGTCATAATCGGTCTATAGCAAGGCATTATGACTACCCAAGTAGCATGAATATCAAAATCGGCACAATCTAATGAATAACATATATTATATCCTTTTGTCATGCGATATCCTTTGTTTAAACATAAGGCATGAAAAATCACTTTAACGTTCAATCGTACTAGTCTTAGTCTTTAAGTAAGCTGAAAACATCCAAGTGGCATTGATCATATCAATTCACATGGAATTGGTCATTATCAGTTTATCATATTGAAGGATCAACTCATATCTCTCTCTGTAAGATAGTGACAATTCTATCTTAATAACACCTTCACATATTATTCACATGGTAACCAATCACAATCTTTATAATCGTCCGGTTAAAGACAAAGTTTGATTGAGCCAAATTACCATGCTCATAATATTGAAGTCTATGATAATCTCAAGTCGAATGACTAAATGATATACCTATCATGAGTCACACCTATGACTTAATCCGCATAGTGTTCTAATAGCGTGTCCGTCCAATACCTTGTTCCTTAACAAGTACTCATGATCTCAATTCGTATCCTTATACGCATGATCATCATATGACCATCAATCAAGATTCATACTAGTTTTAATTCATTATAGTTCTTAGTATAATGACCGGCTAAGGACGTTTATGACATTTCAACAAATACCTATGGATCTCATTATAAGGTAAACATGCAATCACTTATAATAAAAACAGAAAACGAAAACCTTTATTTTATTAACTTAAAATTATAAGATAAACAATGTTCGTAGATTGACCTAGGGCACATGCACCTACAGTCAGAACACATAGCATTTCTGTATTACCCAAATTGGTCACCATTTTTTTTTTCATCGACCTCATATAGTAGGTCTGTGTCACTAACTAATCGAAATACCGACATCCTCTAGTCCCATACCCCGTGTGCCGCGTATACACCAAATCAAATCAAGAAAACTAAACACATGTTCTAGTTTGACAATAATCAAGGTTTAACCAAAACACGAAATTCAAGTAATGGCATAATGAATACGAACAGAAAACTAGTCCAAATAACTGTAAAATTGAAGACAATTTGGAATGAAATGGAGACAAATATCTCAATTAGTTTACTTATAATTCACTTAAAGTTCAAAGGCTAATTCGTCCTCTTGACACCCCAAAATGCGTACCCGACTCCCGAAACTCTCCTATAAGTTCTTGAGGTTAATTAGGGTGCTTTAGGACTTGTACAAGCTATTAGAAATGGTTGAAGTGGTTGTAAATTTCAATTTTTAAAATCAGCCCCATTAATAATTTATTTATGTTCAAATCTACTTTATTAAAATAGAGACAGTTTTGGTGCAACAACTTGTGATTTGATTTCAATTACCAAAACGTTAAAATTATGTGTTGTAGCCCAAATAGATTTCCACTGTCTCTTGCTTTTATAGTAATGAGGTGTTTTTATGACCTTGATCTTGTGTAAACACCCATATCTAAGATCATCTAATGGCTCTCATATTGGTCCTGCAACCCACTTAACCATCCTTGCTAACACCCATTCATACACTTAGTTACATAATGATGACGACTGATAAGTGATTATTTATACGTATATATAGGGTTAGTTTAGTAATATATTTAGTGAAGTTATATGAGCTTTTGGGTGAGATCTACTTTAGTATTTTAAAAGTGGAGTTATATGAATTGTTAAAGCTACATGTTTTAAAAATATAAGTTTTTGAAAAGAAAAAAACTCTCGAGTGGATTGTTAACTTGAAACTTAGTAAATTAAAGGATACTCCATGAACAATGTAAATTGAATTAAGAACTAGTTATTAGGAGGCTTGAGTAGAATACACTTTTGCTCGAGATGCGCAAAACCTTAAGTTTGGGGTTATTTGATAAATGATTATTTATACGTATATATAGGGTTAGTTTAGTAGTATATTTAGTATAAATATCCTCAAATGAGTGCTAATTCATGGTATTATTGCATTTTGGGGAATTAAGGTATAATGGAAGGAATCAAGGAAAAACGAAAAGAAATGGAGCAAAAAACCCATAAAATCAGAGTTGGCACCGTGGGAGCATGAGTTGACGTTGTGGCAATACAAGGCACGGCGTGGGGTTGAAAGGCACGATGTGGGAAAGAAGAAAAATGAAGAAAATCAACTATGGAGGTCTGACGCAGTGGTGTCGCCGTGGCACACAAGGGATGGCGTCGGGATAACAAAGGATGGCGCCGAGACTCCAAAGCTCAAAAACACATAATGAAGTAGTGGCACAGTGATAGTGCAGTGGCTTAACACACATGGCACCGGGGCAGTAAGTGACAACGCCAACTTCGCAAGAAATTGAAAGTGAAGCTTTAATTCGGGTTAAATTGTAATTTAAGGTTTTTAATTGTTGTTAAGGAATATAAATAGGTATTAGGACGAGGAAAACTAGGAGTACACCACCACATAAAATGAGATTAGCCTCCATTAAAGTAATTTAACATTAAGTTTAAGTATTAAAGAGTTTTTGTTGGAGAAACATTAAAGACTCTACGTTTGCAATCCATATTTGGTTTCGTTGATTAATTCAAGGTAATATTTATGTTCATTTCTTATTTGCAATGAATTTCATATTGAATGGTGATATGTGTGTTTCAATGATGTGTGAGTAGTCTATTTATCTTAGAGATCAATGGATCCTATTGTATGAATGCTATGCTTTGAATTGGAATAAAAAGCAATAATAAAAAGTGCAATGGTTAGAATTTGTATTGATTCATAGCTTAATGCTTTAGACATCTTGATCACGTGTTTAATGAACTTAGGCTTTAGGAGTTATCATGGTTATTGAAGATTTTAATCCGGACATGAACAGTACAGCCGTAAAATACAGAACATTGATAAATAGTTGTTGATTGGGGAGGCGCGGATCGTAAATCCAATGATTTGAGACTTAAAGCAATGTTGAACTTACGCTATTCAAATCGATAGGTGGAGTTTTAGTTTGCACAATAGAATCTTCTCCGTCACGATAGTGGGTTAAAGTGGATTTGAAGGAAATCTTTCTATTCTAATTAAGCATTGCATACAACATAGTAAGATGTAAACATGAATACAAAAAGAAACGGCTAAAAAGACCCCATTTATTGCTTAGAGGACCCCATTACTTCATCATATCCCGATTTTGAGTTTTTTTGCCAAACGGACCCCACTTTTTTTTGAAATCGCAAAAATACCCCCTATCTTCAACCCGAAAAAAATCATATCTCCAATTCATTTCTCACTTGCATACCCCAAATCAAATCTTTCCAAAACCCAGAAATAACCACATATTCATCATCTGCAATGGTCAGTGAGGTCATGAGAGGTTGTATTCTACTTGAATCGCAAAGGATCCATCGTTGACGGAGCACGAAGAACGAAGGACAACCGGTGCATTTTTAGACTTACCGCGGCAGATTTGGTAAGTTTTCGACACTGGGTTTTATTCCTCATGATCTTACGCATCTTTTGGATCTAGTTTTGTGGCCTTTGATTTGGTGTAGTAAGGTTAGGGTTTATGGGTTACGGTTCTGGGTATCCCGCAGTGGACGGTCGCTCAAAACCGATACCATGTGATAGGTGTCGGTCATGTTGAATCGATAGCTTTCAGATGGTGTCGGATTAGTTATGTTGTAATGTCTTCTGTGGTTTCGGTCAGTAGACACCAGTATCATTGAAGAAGTTTCAGATTGTACTTCTATTTGTTTCGGTCATGTTAAACCTACACTTGTATAATTGAATTATTATTCTCATTATTTGAACTGTGTATCGACTATACCAAAATTTTACTCTTTCTTAAGGTACGACGAGACTGAAAACAAAAGCGCAAAGCCCTCCCCATAAGGTCGGTACTAGTACCGCGGGGTCTCAAGTAGCGGAGGGTGTGTCTGAGAGGAAGCGTTCGACTTCCTAGTATTTTGATCACCAGTAAGACCATGTTTGCGCCTTACAAGAACCGTAAACTGGTGACTTCAAAGGTTAGTAGGTTGTTGGGGTGTTAGTGAGTGATGCTAGCGAGGATATTAGGACAGGCCTGGGCTGATCGCTGGTTTGTCATGGTTGAAGGATCGGTTCTCTGAACCGAAGAAAAGAGAAGGACATGGCGGCAAAAGAGGTTGCAATGTATATCCTAGTCCCGAGGTCTTGGTCCGAGCCTACCTCTTGTACCTCTTTGAAGGGACACTTTTTGCAAACAAGTCTGGTGCAAGAGTCTCCCTTTCCCTCATCCAGATTTTGGAACACGTGGAAAAGATTGGTTCTTACGCATGGGGAGCTGCAGCACTTACATACATGTATCGTCAACTTGGCATTGCCAGTCGTGCCAAAGTTACTCAAATTGGTGGTTATATGGTGTTGCTAGAGTTATAATACTGTATTTAAATTGCCGCATTTAATTTGGTTTCTATATGTCATCCATACTATTATTTTGTACAAGGGTGGATGTACGATCACCTTCCATTTATTGAGCCCACTTTGCGTAGCGACTACTCCACCGATAAGCCCCGGGTTATGAAGTGGTAGCACAAGAAGGAGTCCAGGCTCCACAAGAAGAACAACAGGCGAGCATTAGATCATCTTGTATCTTTTAGGCGCTGCCTCGACCAGTTGAGATCCCATGATGTGAAAACCAAATTGGCTTATTCAACTATATGCCTTTATGTTTATTGACAACTAATATTATTTGTTGTAGGTGATTTGGAATAATACTTTCAAGGGTGCACCACCTGTCCATGATATTGCCTTTTACTTTGGCCCCATATGGTTTATGGATATCATGGAACCACATAATCCCATAAGGGTGATGCAAGAAATAAGATACATTCAACGGATTTTGAGAGAACTTTACTGACCAATTGACGCTGATAGGAGGAGCGTGGCTAACTTGTACAACGTCAAGTACTCGTATGAGACCTGATTTTTGGAGGATTAGGAGGGGCATCTTGAATCTGTTCAGCGACGCGGAGAGAAGGCGGACTATCCTTATCAGGCAGAACCTGACTATATGGAATGGTTTCACAAAATCAACCATCCATTTGCGGTGAATCCTAAACATGTTTTAGGGTGGTCCATGAAGATGAGAACTCTTTTGTAAGAATTTCTATGTATTTTGATTTTTTTTTTCTCTCATAACCCCTATTGTATCGTATTCATGATATTTTTGAAAGAATATTAACACTTTTTTAACTTATATGTATACAGAGCAACCGCCGGGCGCTTGATGCGGCATTACAGTTCTGGTGCATGGATAGGGATAACGTTACAGTTGTCGGTACATTTGACATGGCTGGTCGTGTCATCGCCTTCCTTTCGGGAGTTAATGACGCATACAAAACCACCGGGATTGCCACTCAAAGGGAAGGAGGAACACCATCTACTGGGGCTGCACGTCAATATGGTCAGAAAGGCAAATAATCAAGAGTGAAGCCTTAGGTCTTTTCAATGACTCAAACAAAGTTATTTGAACTTAAAACAATATGCCTGTGTGCAAAAAATGCATTTGTGCATTTTCAAAACAATGTTTTTCATGTACAATTGTTGTGTGGTTGGTTAACTTTGGATTACATTCTTTTTTTTTTTTTTAAAAATGGAGTTGTGCATAAGATAATGCTATGTTTGTATTCGCCTTGAATTGATGTCCACATTATCTTACTTTTGGTGCTTCATCTGTGCCTGACGGACATGAAGATCCGAGAGCAACAGTGTTCTCACAGTTCATTCTAATTGAAAGTATCAGACAAATTTCAGAATAGTTGGATCGACATTTTTCAAAATTCAAAATCATACGTTAAAGGGTGGGATACGAGTGGGGTATGCGCAGTCGAAATATAGGGTACAACAGGAATTACAGATTGTTCTGACCGAAAGTTACAGACATATAACTGTTTAAGTAAACAGAAAGTATCAGACATATTTCGGTTTTATTGCACTGATACAGTTCGTACACGAACGAGTAGTTTTCGGATGGGGTACGAGAAGTACATAAATGGGGTATGGCACGAATTGCAGATCATACAAACCGATAGTGTCAGACATATTTCGGTTCTTGTAAACCGAAAGTTACAGACTATTCACAGTTTCAATACTCTGATACAGTCTCGTATACACCAAGTCGTATTATCATGGGGTAGGAGCAGTTAAATGGTAAGGTATGGTTCCTTATACAACGAAGTTGATCCGATAAAGTGTCCCAATTGTCGGACTAAGGTTACTGAACCTATTTTCCATCGATTTATGTGGGGTATATATGGTGTTTGAATGGGGTAGGACAGTATAACAACACAACATGTCCGAGACAGAGCGTTCTGTTTTGGTTATATAAGTCCGAGACAGATGTGTTTCTCTCGGTTTTACAGGCCTAATACCAACAATAAACTAGGGACTACTACTGAACCAATAAAAAGTTACATACTATTCTTACAATGAACTTCCAAGTAAAGTTATAGAAAGATGCTCCAAAATCATGACTAAGATAACATAATCAACAAATGATATAAAATCATGGGAGAGCAACAAATCTCAATTTCTATTAGACAAAAGTTGTGCCTCATCCAAAATCATGACCCAAAAAATTGAACCAATGTAATATCAGTTTTAACAAGGTAACCAATCAAGACTAAAGTAATTTCACCAATCCCATATACCCCATGTACACCTGTATGTAATGTATATATGAACAAATTATGTTGCACATACATACACTCTAAAAAATAGGTGCATGCTGCATCCTAATCAAGTAAAATGACTTCCGCGAGACCACTTGATTGTGGTCGTGGTAGAATGTTGAGTCCGACCTCCCATTCTCTACTTTGTGGCTCAACAAACACCTCCTATTGTCTCGTAGTTGGTGGTAAAGGAACGTCATCTCTCATTAGAAGCTGGAAAGGAAAACGAAATATGAGTTAGTAGTGGATAATGCTAATCATTATAAAACTTAAAAATAAATTCAGCACAATGTGAAGTAACTCACTCTAACAAAATGATTTTCATTGACGAAGCAAAGCCATATTAATTTCCTCTAAAATAAAGGTGGGGCCAAATTTCTGATGGGTAGCAAAAGATTGGAGCCTCTCTTAACCAACACCACGAAACCTATATGAAAACAGGTCGCAACGAACAACCCCATATATGGTAATGTAAGCCAAGAAGTTCCTGGGGCGGGGCTCTCGTACACATTAATGGCATCCCTAATTCTTTCATGCTTAGTGTCTTGAAACACAGTTCTGTACAAGGCCTCGTTGCTTACCATTTCTTTAAATATCTCGCGTCGCACCATCCTCCATCCCTCATCACCTCCTTCATAACCAATAGCATTGACTATCACTCGAAACCCACAATTTCCATTGGGATTAACATCCATAGTGCAATCAGAATACGTGCCACATTTGAGGTATCTTGTCAACGTACCTCCCAGCAGCCTGATTTCGGTCCTAGAATGCCTAGGTGCGACGTATGGGATTGCCTTTCCCTTTCCTTAACCCTTTCATTGTCCACATGTTGAAGGAGGTCCCTCACTTGGTGTAACGACCTATTACCTTAAGCTGGTGATTAGTACTAATCTAAATAGTAATTAACCCGAGTTAGGCTCAGGGTTAAGATCGGCGTACCTCGATTAGCGTGTGTGTGCGTTTGCATGACGTTTTGTGTTTGTTTGGATTGTGAAATTTAAATATAAATAGGTTGTGTATAATAAAGGGATATATACAAACACCCTATTCATCATCATTAATACCTCCTATCAATTGCCTCCCCAAACTGTAACCAACAAATCAACAAGAACACCAACAACAAAAACAGTCACATCAGATTAGTTGCTACAACCCACATCACAACACCACAACAAAATAGCCACAACAGCAACAATATTCACAATAACAACCTCAAACAACATCTATGTCACCCCGTTAATGCCCCTTCTTCATTGTCATCAATTATCTCCTCTAAGACTTCTCAACCGAACCATCAAAAACAAATCAAATGAATAATTAAACCCACAGAATTTTAACTCAAACAACAACCATCATAACAATAGCCCCTTCATCGTCATCTCCGAACTAATTCTATTCAAAACCGCAACATCAAATTAATCATAAACCTAAATCTCAATTTCAAACCAAAACTCACCTCAATCAATACCAACAATACCACACCATCACACTGCTGCCCTCCACCCTATCATCGTCATCTTCACTCTCAACACCACACAACATACCTCAATTTCCTATTGAGACCACCACAACCATGAATCTCCCACTGCTTCACCCGAGAGATAGAGAGAGAGACAGTGAGCGAGAGTTGAGAGGCGAGACGGTGAAAGAAAATACGAGAGCGATAGAGAGAATAACGATGAGCAGAGAGGAGGCGAATTTGGAATAACGACCAGAAGAGACTCGTGGTTGGGGAGGAGAATCAGACGAGAAGCGTTCGAGGAAGACGATGAGCAGTGGGCAGAGGAAACCGAGTTGAGAGAAAGGTTGAATCGAAATCCTTAAACCCCTCCCTATTTTATCTAGAGGCCCGCTATGGGCACCCCACCAATTCATGAAGGCACCCAGATTTTTTCTCATTTTCCCATCTAAAATGTAAATGTCTATTTTGCCCCTTCATATATACTCACTCAAACCCTACAAATCATTTTCAATGCAAAACTGGGGCACCCCACCACCTTGGATCATAAGTGAAACTTAAAGCCACCGTGGATAACAATGTTTGACAACCATATGAAGCTTTGAAGGAACTGTTTTTTAGATCAAAAGCTGTGAAATTGATGATTTTGTTTGTCAACATAGGGTTTCTCAAATTTTTTAACGTTTTTTCACGGACGCGATTGATTCGGCCTCGCAGGACCGAGAGTTATGCAAACGTCTCGGTCAACATCCACCGAGAAAGGAATAAAAGTTTTGGTAATGGACAACCGAGAGAAATGTTACGTTCTCGGTTGTACATCACCGACATGACATAAACTATACACTTCGACTTACTCTCGTGATGTGGTGACCGAGACGACAATAAAAGTCTCGGTCATGGACAACCGAGATCTATCTTACACTCTCGGTTGTACATCACCGACAGAACAAAATTTCCCTGAAGTCTCGCCATGCTTGGCGAGACCGTAAACAAAATTTCTGGCCTGTGTGGCCGAGAACCACGACTTTCCAATAAATGCATCATTGAATGCACCGCCACACAAACATAACAACTACTCTACCAAATGCAACTTAATTAGACTATCAACGTGCCTTCAAACGATCGATTTCAACACTATCGATGTGTGAACGAAAAACTTGAACCGAGCCCTAATTTGGTGACGAAATCGACCAAAACTCAGAGTCTTCAAACTCGAAAAACGTCCTACAACAGAGAGAGAGACAGAGAGAGAGGAACGAAGACAACTTAGATTCGGGATTGCTAGGTGGTTCGTTGACGAGAAATGGGAAAGCCAAGCAAGAGGGACGGTGGTGGGGTGCCTCTCAGTAACATTAATGGGCACCCAGTTCGGGATTGCAGGAGGGGTATTTTGGGTATTTCGGGTCTAATTTTTTGGTGCCCTAGGTAAATTGGTTAGTGCCCACATTAACTGGGTGCCTTCATGAATTGGTGGGGTGCCCTTAGCGGCGCTCTTTATCTATTATATTTTTTCAATGAAATGACGAACGTGCCCCTCACTTATTATCTATAACTTAATAAAACAGTTACCCTTTTTGTCATTTGACCCTTCTTTTATTTTCTCTTATTTTCTTCATGTTTATATCTTGAATTTAAACCCGAAACAAACCCCCAAAAATACCCAATTTCGCCCAATATTCAGAAAATACTCACGCTTTCCGAAACTTGCGGACACCGTGTCTACACGTAAAATCAAGCCTATTTCATGTCGAATAGAGTATAATAAGTCCACTAGGTATATGACAAATAAAAATATTATTTTAAAAATTATGATCTCCTATCCATAATGAATGAGTCCCACCTCGAATACTTAATTCCAATTTAAAACCCGAAAATCTTTAATTAGTCTGCTAATCATGTTTATGAAATTCTCAGATTTCAGAAGCACGATAGATACAACTTGTTTTGTTTCTTCTCTGGCCACACTATGGAGTCATAGATCTCATTTCCAACGTTGACCTTTTTCCCCAATGCAAGAGCTTATAGCAATAACACTCTTTTCTTAAACAACGTGGGTCTGGTGAAAAGTAGCCACTACACTTATAGTCAATACCTTCCACAGCATGTAGGCCTTCCAAGTTAGCTTGGTAGCAGGAATCCCAAAAGCATTGTCAAAGGGCCATTTTTTAAGTATCCCTAAGGTCATTATATAGACAACATCATCAAGCTCGATAATCAAACCCAGCTTTTCGGCAGGTGTCTCCAATTTAAAAAGTCATAACATGCAATTGATTGAGGCTGGACTAAATGGAATATTCTACCCATGAACAAATACCTTACCCGCAGCAACGTCCCCAAAGTTGTCAAGAAGATTGCTGTAAAATTCCTTGACAATGGAGTCGTTGTAGAAGCCTTCATGATCTATCATTCCGTAGATTCAAGTCTGTACCAGCAAACTGTCTAAGCCAGTTTCGTGAAAATGTGACACATTGATCGGTTGGTCATACCAGTACTTTCTCTTTGCCATTTCTTTGAATTTCTCCGCACATTCCAGCCACCAAAAATGACCAAAGGTAGATGGAGCATGTACTGCAAAGTACTGTGAGATGAAAACGATATTTGTCTTGTTAGAGGCTTTGTTGATAGCCTTGACTTCATCAAGAATCCTCTCCAATGAATAAAAAGAAACCATATCATCATCAACTTTCTTCTTTCCTTTGGCAGCTGTTATGGATTTCTTGGAAGAGCCAAATTATCCAGCAGATTGTCATCGTCGGACATCCCCTTATTCAACCCTCATGCTCTCTGCAGCGATACGAGGATTTGACGACATATTAATGTAGATTTTATTTGAAGGAAAATGATAGTATATGCCCTTCATCTCTATCGTCAGAAGTCGGAAGTTGCAGTAGAATCACCGTGAGAGTGAAGATGATTGAGACATTCCTACAGTAACTTGAAGCAAGAAATATACGAAAATGGCATAGAGGGAAAGAAGGTCACAGCGAGAAAGAAAAGTTTGAATTGGGAAGACTGATTTGTGGGAACTTGATAATTGCACAAAATCAGCAAGTATAAACCTAATTTAGAATCAACACTCATTTAAATCCCCCCAAGATTTAATCCGTTGTGTCTAACGGAACATAATTTACTCCCTCTCATCAGGTGTAACGAGTATTTTTTATAGCCCACTTATTCGAAGCGACACGTGTTGCAGTGAAATCCAAGTGCCAATGTCTTGGTTAAACACGAAAACAACTCACAATAAAATGTCAAACACTTAAGTATCTATGTATACGATCATAACTGACAGGTTGCAGTAAGAACCCATGCTGGTGAGAGCAAACTCTAATATCATGGCGCAATCTCTCAAAGTATGTGTGTCAAGAGCCTTTATAAATATATCAACTTGTTGTCGTTCTGTAGGAATATGTAGAATACTAATTAGACCCCTTTCCCACTAGATCCTTGATATAATGGTGACGAATATCAATATGATTCGTCCAAGAGTGTTGCACTAGATTCTTAAAAATATAAATGACACTTTTATTATCACAGTAGATTGTTATCTAAGATAACGCAACACCATAATCTTTGAGCATTTTCTAGATTCATATTAACTGCGTATAACAATTGCTTGCATCATTTTATTCGACTTCAGTAGTAGATAGCGAAATGTAGTTTTGTTTCTTGTTATTCCAAGCAACAAGATTATATAACAAGTCAATAAATGATGATATTACACTAGCTATTCTTTTGTTTTTGTGATTTCAAGATTTAATTAGGAAAAATGAAGAAATGGGAGAAAAAAATGAAGAAAGTCAAAATAGTCAACTAGCGAATAGGTCCAACAATTTATCAACGATATGAAAATATATAGGAATTGCTATAAAATCGACAGCAAATAAGAGCCAGTGAACACATAGAGAATTAAGAATTACAAAGGAATAACCAGCTGAATCAATGAAGCATAAAGAGATATTTTCAGTGATTTACTCAAAGATTTGCAAACAATATAGGATTCACTGACAAATCACTGAGGTTGATGACAAATTTTTGTAGATTATTACGAAGAATTTGAGTTTATCTAACATTTATATAGCTTAGAAAATATAAATAAGAACTTAGAGCTTCAAAATTAGCACTCTCTCCTAGCCCTCTTTTTAGCATCCATTAATCCGCTATACTTAACTAGAGCCAGCAGCCACTCCTTCTATCTCCTTATAAACACTACCTTATATCGAATATTGATGTAAAACAAATAATAAACGCAGCAAACATTAAAATCTTTTTCGATAATAAATACAATATACAATACCAAATCAAACCAGAATAACCTCGGTTATATAAAACTTCCCATCCCGTGTAATATTACAAAACTCTAATTCAATACAAATATATAAAACAAGGAGATTCATTACATTGAAGAGAAGATCAAGACTTCTAAATCTTCTCTATCCCATAGTCGCAGCGCTCGTTAGTATTTCTGAAATATTATTTGGGGAGAGCGCTCCAACTTACTCAGTAAGTAGGGATTCACAATGCCATGAACATCTCATATAACAATCAAGAACATTATGCACTAATAATATGCACCATTGTTAACCAATAGGAATATGGAAAGTATATAATTCAATAAATAACGAATGCAAATCAAATTGTCAATGAATATTACATTGTGATTCCCATTTTATTTATAAAACCAACACCTATTAAAAACCATTTGTAATCAATATAGGTCTAATACCCTATATTTAGAACCCTTAGTTCAGTCCTTAAGTCCTCTATAAATTATAATCAAAACTCAGCTTATTTGTTGTTTTCTGGGGTGGGAGCGCGCTCCCTCACTTGGTGTGGCGTGCTCCATCGATTGGGCTCATCCCAATTGATGAAGGGAGCTTGCTCCACCCTGCACTGTCTCGACAATGAATAAGGTAGCAGCCACTGTTCCATTACTAAATCACTACCACAACCTCTAATACTCTCCCAAATCATCAGGGAGGACCTCTAGTGAGGTAACAAACCATTTCCAATCATCAACAACAACAACAATTCACATAGAAATCATCACTGACGAACAAATTAAACATAAAACTTAAAAACTCAACTCACCAATAGTGATGATCTCTAATCTACTGCTGTTTAAGCTCCTCAAGTCACGTTGAATCAACTCTTGGATTGATCCCTTCCAAATCAAACTTAGCTGCTCTCCCTATCACTTTCTCTAAAATGTAACAGTGAGGATAAACCTCATGATTTTAGATTTATATATATGGACTTTCCTTGAGATATGCATCACACCATCTCGAGGTTGATCAAGTGATTGATGTGTTAAAATGACACTCCTTAAAGTGACATGCATTTTGACACCATCAACACTTACGCTCATCTTGAGGCTGATCAAATAATCCATATAATGTAAACTAAACTTATAGTTTTATTATATATATTTATATATAAATTATATATATATATACATACACTTTGCGTATTTTCTCACCAATAAATTCATCGAAAATGCCTACGAGTGTTCTCGGGTATGCCTATTCATTTCACGACCCCTCGTCGCACTTGATGTATCAGCTATTTATTATTTATTTTTCCAATTATAGGCTTGCATATTAATTCTCTTGTACTACAACCAAAAAAATTCATTAACATACCAAACAAACAAACAAACACAAACCATCATGCGAACACACGCATATGCTAATCGATGTACGTTGGACTTAACCAAGAGCCTATCTCGAGTTAATTATGATTTGGATTAACACTAATCATCAGCTTAAGGTAATAGGTCGTTATAGTCTCCCTGATTTAAAGCAATTTTGTCCTTGAAATTAAAGTAAACAAATAATTACTTATAGTTTCGAAGAGAAATGGAAACTGCTCCTTTATATAGGACTTTCGCTTCCAGATTAGTTCCTTACCTCCGTGAAACTGCCATTTCACCTTAACCAAAGGAACCTATTTGGTTCTCAACCTCTAAATCTTATGATCAAGTATCTGAATCAGCTGCTCGTCGTAAGATGAGTTTTCTTGAAGATCAAATTCATTCCAATCAATCTTTGGAGTGAACTGATTCTTCATCCTATGGAAGACATTACGAATTCTAGTAAACTGAGAAGGAAATTATAACTTGTAAGAAATAGGACCAATCATTTCTTGTACTCTGAATGGCCTAATGTACCTTAGAGGTACCTCGCAAATCAAACCTGTACAATCCTTTCATAGGTGAGACTTTCAACATAATATAATCATCTTTTGAAAAATCTAACAACCATATGTTTATTAGCTTATCTCTTCTGTCTTAGTTGTGCCGTAGTCTAATGTTGGCGAATCTGCTGCATTCTCTCTGTGAAGTCTTGAATCAACTCACATAAAGAAATCTATTTATAACAATTACCACCAAACTCCGAGACACAAGCTCGAAACATATCCTCTAACACCTAAGTCAACCACACAGGCTACTCATCAGTTTGTGGATGATATACCATACTACGATTAATAACAGTTTCCAGTTGTCTCTATAATTCACTCCATAGTCTGGACGTGAATCTCAGATCTCTATCCAAAGTAATCGATACTGGAACTCCATGAAATCTCCACACCTCACGTAAGTACGCCTCACATAATTTTTCAAGAGGATTTCGCATGGAAACTAGCAAGAAATGTGCAGACTTCGTCAACCTGTTAACTACAACCTATATAACATCATGCTTAAGTTGACTCAGAGGCAGACCGAAAATAAAATCCATCAATATATATTCCCATTTCCACTCAAGAATAGGCAGAGAATGCAAAAACCATCTAGGTTTTCTATGCTCAGCCTTAACTTGTTGACATATCTCACATCTTTTTACGAACTAAACAACATCGGTCTTCATCCCAAACCAGTAATAGATACGCCTCATATCGTGATACATCTTAGTGTCACTTGGATGAATAGAGAAAAGATATCCATGAGATTCTTGTAGCAACTCTCGCCTCAACTAATCCAAAGCTAGAATCCACAATATATTCTGAAACGTATTGCACCATTGTTAGAAACTAGCCAATTAGGATAATTTACACTAGTCGCTAATCTTTAATGCACTATATAATCCGGATTGGTTTTCTGATAACCAATCACCTACTGAATCATTTCCGATTCAGTTTGAGTCTGAGCTCAGAAGAACAAATTAATAGCTCTAAAATTAGCTATTTCAATTGATGATGTATCAGCAGAACTTTCACGAATCATCATCATAAATGTTTCCCCAAGAAGTCTAAACTAAGAAACTCTACAGTAGCTACATTCTCTATGCATGTTCTTCGCTTACTCAAAGCATCCTCAACCACATTTGCTTTGTCAACACATTTTTTCTATTTATCTGAGTTGTAATTGCACACCGACAATCTGTTAATACCTTTCTGTGTAGTTCTGAATTACCCAGGCTCAAATTAACTTGTATCATTACTTCTTGTCCCACACTAATTGACAACGAAGTAAAATATACAAATTTTTTATAAAAAACACCTTAACATCATATTTAGTCCGATAATATCAATACCAAAGAACTTACACAGGAAAATATTTCTTCCAGTAACTAACATCTTCTAAGTATCAAGTTCAAAAATTATATTCTTTGGAACAAAGATTAGCTGCATATATATTATGTTAAGATTGGGAAAGGTCCATCCCAGCTATTATAAATCTCTTCCTTATTGGGAAGCAAACTTTCGATTCCTTACCAAAATAGTAATCCTGGTTCTCCATAACTCTTAACTCTTTCTACACACATATATCTCGCTTACTCATCCATAAGAATTAAACCACAATACTGGCAAGAAATTTATAGACTATCAGTCCTACAATTACAATATCAACAACCTTCAGTTGTCATCACAACTTAAGTTAATCCATCATAAATCCTTGAGCATGAAATTTCATTTATATAGGGAAAAAATAATATAACCCTCTAGGTTAATAATATTTCGCTTCCATTTATTGATATATATCATATTTCTTTATAAAATTGACATTGTTTATTTTCATTTCAGGTCACCAACAACTCATTCTTCTCACAATAATTTTGGATTTTGCCTAAAAGAATTTTTGTAAAGAAATCTATGAGATTCTCATAACATCCTTGTCTTATTTTTTGATTCAAGTTTCAAGAACTTTCTTTACATGCTTAATTTTCTGATATGAGATTATCCATATAGAATACCAATAACTAGTAGTCAGCCCTTGACCTGCTAGATAATCTCAATCAAGTTCTCCATAATACATCACTCAATTAATCATCATTAGCTTGAATCCTATCTGAGCTCCATAAAATAAAATTCTAGTTACAATCCAGACAACTCAGCTGATGATGTACCTATGTAGGACTTTAATTGTTCATCATCGCATATATCATTCAAGAGATATTGTTGAGCAGCTTTTATTAAAACTACATCCTCTGTCTTTTTCCTATTCAAGGCATTGTCATTACAATCACCTTTAATGAGTGACGTTTCAGAGTGAATTCGTAACATTTTGGAAATTTAAGGTATCAATCTCACTTTTTTTTTAACACTCTGACAATTCCACTTTTTAAACTTCAACAGTTTGAAAATTCACTACTTATACCTATCCACTGGTCTTTATACTTCTTGGAGAGTCTTTTAATAATTCTTAGAGATTATTAAAAGACTCTTAACAAACCTTTCCTCTTATTTACAAGTGATGTCTTCCATATTTGGTATAGTTACCAAATAGTTATCTTAATATTATCAATCTTAATAGTTCTTCTCACAATTCTGGAACTATATTTAAAAATATAAGCTACAATTTTGCTTTATTGTGTCAGCATACATTCTGACCTGAATAAGAAGTCTTAGGGCGAACCTCTAACTTCAATTCAGGTACCATTAAGCAAACATTGCAATCAAACTATATTTCAACTTTCCTCCAAGGCATCCTTGTATCTGATTTCAATTTACAACAATCTCATACTTGAGTTAACTGAATAAATTGCACAACGATACTAGAGATCCCTAGATCAATCATTTGTAATATTCAATTATTTCGAGATTACTTTTCTCTTTTACCTTTGTGTTGAATATATGATAATCCCATATTGTCTTAGTCTTAGTCAAATCCCTTGATTTGTTGTTAATATTCAACACTCATACAATTAATTAACCTTTAAAACTTAGTAGTGGCACTTGCAAAATATGGCATGAAACAATTTATCTCACAATTTTTAACTCTTTACGATAATGCTCGTGCATCTTCTAAGTCTTCAAGGATTCCATACTTGTTATTATTGATAACATAATAACAACTCTATTAAAAAACTTGACACCCTTCATTCATAAGCATAGCATGAGTTCTAGTAAGTTCTAATGGTTTCCACCATCTATTTAAAGTGATCCGGCAACCGCCTAAAATCATCTTTAAATATATCCTTAACTCTGATCATATCAATGTGACAACCAAATCTCAACTAACTCTTGAGAACATCTGATTTCACCTTATTATCAGAATGAATTGTCAATCCTGGGCAATGAATATTCATTCCCACTATCACATATTATTCTTTGGATTCCTTAAATCCTTAGATTTAACGACCACCCATTCTCCCCAATTTAGACTATACCAGTATAAAACATCAGACTAGGATACCTTACCAACTGACTGCTATGTTCTAAATAAAATTGCCTTCAAACTTTACCAGTTTAATATTCTCAAATTTATATTTTATTATCCAACAAGTTCCTTGTCATTCCAATATGGATTCACACCATAACTGGAATTTCTACTTCATAACAACTTATTAAGTATAAATACATTAGTGGTTTTCAACCTCAAATAGGCTTTATCATTAACCACTAATTTATTTACTGAATAACTTTCATTATTTCTCAACTAGTCTCAATACTAGTATTAAATTACAACTCAAAGTGGCTTACCATATTTGAATTCCACTTAAAGTCATTTAGTATTCCATTATTTCATAAATTTCGTTATCCTAATACATATCTCAAGGTCTAGATCCAATAGATACTATCCTTTGTAATCTAGCAGCCTTAACCTCACCATCAATAAACAATTAAGATTAAGATTTTGTAATCATCAATTTCAAAACTTTATTAACCACATAGGATTCTAAAGTGAATCTTAAACCTCAAAGTTCATTTAGATGAATTAAATAATCCTCAAAATTTTGTAAAATGTTTTCGATAGCACCTCCTTTATTTTTAAGCCTACACCTGAATACCCGGCCTTCAAAATTCTTTAACAAAACCTGCTCAGCTTGGTGGAAATGTCGAAAGACTCACAATCCACCCATAACAATATATATTGCATTAACAAAACTATATATTCATTCTAACTTGATCTGAAGTATTAAAAACCTTAAACTAACATTACATTAACTTAAAATTATCTCGATTCGTTCCAAAACCGTTCCAGTAATCCCAAAGGAGATCCTAATCACATTCGAACCCAAAAACCTATTCATAGAATATAATATATTTAAAAACCAATACATACATAGAGAAAAGAACTAAGCAAGTAACAAACAGTCGGAAAGCTTTCATTTTCCCTTGTCACCGCTAGAACCTGTCATTATCTAATTATAAAAAATCAATAATGTTAGATAAATAAATCCTATACTATCAAGTACACATGTAATAATCAAATGCATGATACTCCAAGAGATTAAATGAAGAATATAATCCAAGGAATTTACATACAACTGTGAATCCATCCAGTTTTTGTTATCGGACCACAATCAGATCCGAAAGTGGTAAGTAAACAATAATAAGGACTCATGCTCAAAGATGATAACCAAACGAGTCTCGTTCCTCTAGACTCTGGGAGTATGATCTGGTTCAACGTGATCTCGTGATAACCACGTGATGCAAAATATCAGTGACTCGAGCCCCTCAAGCATAATATAGTGTTATATAACAACGGTATAGTATACACTATAAGGAGATTCGAATTGCTCTTATCCTCCCTACCCGTGTATGCATGTATAAAAAAAATGCTATATCAAGGATCAATGTAATTTATAAGAAATCATAATTATACAATGTAAATATTACTATAGGATTTACTTAACCTTACAAACGTGATACCAAAATCCTCTTGCGTTTCGAGTCGATAAGCTAGTCCACACAAGGTTTCAATTGCAGTCCTACAATTAATTTATAGGTTCTATAAGTTTCCATAACAATTTTACAATTTTTCCAATTAGTTGTAGTTTAATTGATCCAATCGCGTCTTGAAACACCTAAAATACTTCCCAAAATAAATTCTCTAATGCCCGAATTTTGTTTTTAACTCAAAATTATTGTTCAACATAAAAAATTACGTTGGTTAGGATTAAATTTAATTTTTTCGATTTATTAAATTTTATTTGGTCCTCCTCGACCCGTAAACCATGGAATCCCTCCAAATCAATTCCTCGGATGTTCGGATTCCAATTTTGACTCCAAATTGTGATTTAAAATTGAATATTACCCTAGACTAAGTTTAAAACAATTTTTCAAATTTTGAATATTTTCGAGTATCGTAGCACGTATTACGAGGAAAACCCCAGTATAAATCATCGAGAAAATTTCAAAATCCTCATTTTTCATAAAAATATCTAATTTCTATTTAATTAGTCTAAATAATATTTTTTCCATTTTTCTACAATTTTTTTCGATTTTAACATTTTTTATTAAGGTGGTTTGACCCTTGAACCGAATCGGTCCGATTCAGTTGAACCGGACCCAGTTCAATCCGGTTCGGGTCAACCCCACTTTCTTCTTCCTCTAGCAGCCCCTATTTCAATAATTCGCTAGTTTTTCTAATAAATCTAGGTAACCCCACTATCAATTTGACAAGGGAGATGAGCCCTTCCCTTCCCCCCGCGCATCGTCTCCCTCCTCGAACCTGAGCCTCCTTCTCATTTTCAACTTCCATTAACACGCCTCATAACAATCTACAACAATAACCCAACAAAAATAAACAACACACACACACACACACACACACACTCACTCACCTCGGTCTCGAGATCTTTTTCTCTCGATCTCTTTTTCCCCACATCGGTCTCACTCCATTTCTTTTGTCATTTCGATCTCCACTGTCGAAATGAAGCTAGACAATTATGTTGATTGTTGAAGATATATATATATATATATTTGATTTCCACGAGATTTGCATCACACAAATCTCGAGACGAATCTAATCGTTCTATTTTCATAATATAAATTTGATCTTCCTCGAGATACGTACTATGTATTTCGAGGTAAGTCTTTATCTTAACACAAAATTGAATGAGGCGGTGTATTTGCTTAGATAAATCTAAGATTTTCTCGAGATTTGTATCGCACAAATTTCTAGGCAAATCAAAAGGTTTATAACCATTTGCTATTTCTCATTAAATATGTTGATCTCCCTTGAGATATGTGTTGCATATCTCGAGGTCGATCTTGGTGCCTATAAATAAATCCATCACCACTTAATCGACTTACGCAAATTAATTATATTTGATATCATTGAGATACATATCATGTATCTCGAGGTAGATCGAATGATTTTATAACAAACCATACATCCTTGATTTTCTTTGAGATTGGATAACACACATTTCGAGGCGTATATGCACCTCACCAACAACTACCAAATCGTCCATTATTCATTTTCTCGATGATCACGCTACACATATCTCGAGGCGAATCTAATTTATACTTTTATTTAATTCAAACTATAGGATTTGTTTTAATATATTTATATATATAAACTATATATATTAATATATATGCACTTACGTATTTTCACGGCTATAAATTCGCCACGCATGCCAACGACTACCCTCGGGCATGCACACTATTGTACATCCCACGCGTGTCACTTACTTCAAAAAGAATTCGAAAGTGAAAACGAGGTCAAAGCCTTATCCATGATACTAAACTGTATTAGAGTTGCCACTTAATTCAAAAGTGATAAACCTTAGAAGTGATAAACCTTAAGCTCTAAAGTAGGTGCTGATACCAAGCTTTAGCATCCCTTAACCCAATTAGGGCAATATTCATCCTGAAACACTAATTAAGCCCTATTAATCCGCTGGACTTAACTAAAGCCTGTAGCCTCTCCTTCTATCTCCTGATAAGCATTATCATATATTAAATATCGATGTACTACAAATAATAAATGCAACAGAAATTAAAACTTTTTTGATAATAAATACGATATACAATACCAAATCAAACCGGAATAAACCTTGGTTATACAAAACCTCCCATCCCTTGTTATATTACAAAACTGTAATCCAATACAAATATATAAGACAAGGAGAGATTCATTACATCGAACAGAAGATCAAGACTCTTAAATCTTCTTTATCCCATAGTTGCAGTGCTCATCGGTATTCCTGAAATATTATTTGCGGTGAGCGCTCCAACTTGCTTAGTAAGTGGAGATTCACATAGCCATCAACATTCCATATAATAATCAAGAGCATTATGCACTAACAATATGCACCAATGTTAACTAACAAGAATATGGAAAGCATATAATTCAATAAATAACGGATGCAAAGCAAACTGTCAATGACTATTACGTTGTGATTCCTATTTTATTTATAAAACTAAGGTTGATTACCCACTGACACCATTAATGTGATTGCTAGACCAACACATTAACTGATGTGCTGTCTAGCCAATCTATTAATACACGATGGTTCTATCCGAAACCCTCTAGTGAGTATGTAATCTAAACAATCTATCGAATTTAGCAGGAGGTATATATAGGCTGAGAAGGTAACCTATCTCCTATAAACCTATTCTCAAAACCATGATAGCCAGGCAACATTGATAAATAAGCGAATCCATACTTACCTCGGTTCAGATTTTCATTTCCAAACTTTCTAAGTTTTCGGGTCACTCACGCTCTCTTGGGGACCCAACACCTATTACTAACCATTTGTGATCAATATAGGTCCAATGCTATATATTTAAAACCCCTAGTTCAGTCCATATGTCCTCTAGAAATTATAATAAAAACTCAGCTTATTTGTTATTTTCGAGGGTGGGAGCGTGTTCCCTCACTTGGTAGGGCACGCTCCACTAACTGGGTTCATCCCAATTGATGAAGGGAGCGCGCTCCTCTGCTACCTAGAGCGCGCTCCACCCTGCATTGTCTCGTTAGTGAACAGGGCAACAACCATTGTTCCATTACCAAACCACTACCACAACCTCTAATACTCTCCCAAATCATTAGAGAGGACGTCTAGTGAGGTAAAAAACCATTTCCAATCAACAACAACAACAACAACAATAACAACAATTCACAAAGAAATCAAACTGACTATCGAATTAAACTTAAAACTTAATAACTCAACTCACCTATAGTGATGATCTCTGATTTAATGTTGTTTAAGCTCCTCAGTTCACGTTAAATCAAATCCTGGATTGATCCCCTCCAGATCAAACCCTCAGTTGCTCTCCCTCTCACTTTCTCGAATGATCGAATGTAATAGTGAGGATAAACTTGATGATTTTGGATTTATATATGCGGATTTTTCTCGAGATACACATCGCACCATCTCAAGGTTGATCAAGTGATTGATGTGTTAAAATGACACTTCTTAAAGTGACTTTTTGACACCATCAATACTTACGCTCATCTCGAGGCTGATCAAACGATCCATATAATTTCAACTAAACTTATAGTTTTATTATACATATATATATATATATATGCACTTTGCACATTTTCTCACCAATAAATTTACTAGACATGCCTACGAGTGTTCTCGGGTGTGTACATTCATTTCACGACCCCCTCGTCGCACTTAGTGTATCAACTGTTTATTGTTTATTTTTCCAATTATAGGCTTGTATACAAATTTTCTTTTTATGCTACAACCTATAAAATTCATTAACATACCAAACAAATACAAACCATCATGTAAACACATGCACATGCTAATCGAGATACACCAGACTTAACTACGAGCCTATCTCTAGCTAAGTAGTATTTGGATTAACACTAATCACCAGCTTAAGGTAACAGGTCGATACACACTTTTCTCTTAGCAAGCTTGTGAGAGCCGTAAGTAATTTCTTATTGAGTTTATGTTTGAAGCAATATTAGATTTTTGTTTATTTCAATAAGAGGTATTTATTTATTTTTATCTTTTGATTATATTATTGTGTTATTTATTTCCTGCATGAGTGAGTAGCTTATTAAGTTAAACAAACCCTAGACATGTATATACTTTGCATTGCTATATAGTTATAATTAAGGAATCTTGTACTTAATGCTTTAAATTTATTCATACACAGCAATTACGGTTTTAATAAGTTATTTTTTCGTATTACAACTAATAATTCTTGTATTGCATGCATAGTTGCAAATATGTATTTTTATATGATTTTCTAAATCTATGTCTGTGATTATTTACAATAATTACAGAAGTAGCAATTAGGATTAATCTATAGGGCCAAATTACCTGAGTGGATGTTCTAGGTGATTGTAATTAATTGGCATATTTTGATTAATACTTGATTTAGATAGGCATGATTTTCATTGACTGTTAATGCTATCGTATTTCTATTTTATTGCGTATTATCCAATATGTAGATTTACAATGATAAGGATATAGCTTTTCCATTGAATATAGAAATATCGATGGTTTGCTAAAGACTATCAACTTATTATGAATTAGGATTTAATGATTCCAAGATTTCATGTAATATAATTATAACTAGGTTATAAGGTAATGTTATGTTCTAGTATTTGAATGCAATCCAAGTATATTACTTTGTTTAGTAGGGCTTTGTTTAGATGTTTGTTTAAATATTTATATTATATTAAACTTGAATTTCGTTTAATTAAGTTTGCATTGAATTGTTTGAATTCTTTAAGTTAATTTGATTAATTAAGGTAGAAGTCATTGCTTTTAGTTATTTAGTATTTCAATTCTCGTTTAATTAAATTAACTAAATTAAGAAAAAATAAGGAAAAAAATACTTTCCTTAGAAATTTTCAAAATCCCCATGGAGACGATATCACATTTACCTCTACTACAAATCATAGAAAAATACGTAAAATTATGTTGCACGCTCGACGCGTGTCAATTTATGGCACTGTTGCCGATAATTTTTAAATAATTTCTTAAGATTTTAGACGTTGTATGGTCTACACACTTCGTCGTTTTAATTCTACAAGATCTTTACATCCTTTAGATCCAAAAATAGATATAACTTTTAATCGAAATTCAAGGTAACAAAAACTTAAAGAAAATTTAGCTAATAGGATGGAGGATAACAATAATAATGATAGTAACAATGTAATTAATAATGAAAATAATAATGCTAATAGAATTATCAACAATAATAAAAATAATGGAGAACTTACTTTTAGATAAGCTAATCAAAATGTTATAGGATATGAGCTTCAGTGCATAGCATACCTTGATGGTTTTCCGAAATTTGAACTTAGATCTGGATTCGTTAATGGCTTACCTAACTTCTATGGTAAAGACAGTGAAGACAAAAAGAAATTCATAAGAGGGTATCAACATAAAGTTAATGGGATGAAATCGAAAGAAGGTACCCTAGAACAAGTCAAACTTAAAGCTTTTCCTTTTGCATTAAAAGGTCAAGCTCAAGTTTGGTTGTTCCATCTCTCACAAGATTCAATAACTACATGGACTCAAATGTTAGAATCTTTCCTAGATGAATATATGCCTGCTAGGAAAATTAGTTCATATAGAAAGCAAATCACAGTTTCAAAGATGAAAGATGATGAAAATTTTAATGAATTCTAGCATAGATTCTAAAGATTAATTTATTCTTGTCCACAACATGGATATAATCAAAGTGCTTTATTAGAATATTTTTATGAAAAACTCAATCACTTTGAACAAAGGTTATTAGACACAGTATGTGGTGGATCATTATTTGAAACAACACTACTTTAGCTAAGGAAACATTTAATAAAAATGCTAAACAATCTAAACAATATAGTAAAAAGATTGAATCCTCAAGAAAGAAACTTTATGAAGTTGATAATAGAAGAAATAATACGTCTAATAATAAAATTGATGAATTATCTAATATGGTTAAGCTGTTAATTAAAGATGGATCTAATCAAGTTTAAGCTTGTGGATTTTGTAATGAAGTTACACATCCTACGGATGCTTGTCCTACTCTACATGAAGAAAATACTGAAGAGGTTAATGCAATGATGAACCAATTTTTTGGTCCTCCGAGAAACCAATATAATAACAATACTTATTATCTTGGAAGACAACACCCAAATCTAAGTTTTGGTCCTCAAAATCAAAATTATAATACTTATAGACAAAGTGCTCATATGCAATCTGCACGTAATTAGCAACCTCAGCAAAATGCTCAATTTACGAATCCAAATTTAGAGCAGATCTTGCATAATATTATGTACCAAATTCATCCAAACTTAACAGGATTTCTCAAAATCAGATTAAGACTGATACTACTATTAATAAACTAAAATTAGTTAAGTCAAATGAATTTACAAATAAATAGTTTAAGTACTCAACAAAGTTTTCAAGCTAAAACACATACTCAAGCTGCCACTGCTCCTACTTATCAAGCACAAGTCAATGCTTTATTCATTAAAGAAAAATACACACCTATAAGTGGAAAGATACTTAAATAAGGTAATGAAAAGAAAACACATAAAACTATTGAAGAAAAAGAATAAGAAGAAGAAATGATGACTAATGTCATTCCTACTAAAGAATTGATGGATAAACAATTGAAATATATACCTTATCTTGAAAGGATATACCCATGGTATTTAGCCAGAGTTGAAGCGCATGAAAAGTCTTTACAAAAGTGTGAAATAATTGATAAGGATGAAAATGATAAGATTTTTGCCAATTTGAATAAAGATATATATTCATATTCTACCGTTCCACAATGATTAGTTGATGCTAGGGAGGAAAAAAATAATGAAAAGATACTTGAAGAATATAGAAAAATAGAAATCAATAAACCATTGATGGAATCAATTATGCAATTTTCTAATTATGATGAAGTTTTGAAAGAATTCTCTGAATCCAATGATAAATTTTTATAAGATTCTAAGGAAAACTTAGGACAAAAGGTGTCTGCTTTAATTAAAAAGAAAATACATGAGAAATGCTACAATCCAAAATGCTTAGAATTCCTTTTACAATATGAACTTCTTTTATAGATTTTGCTACGTGTGATCTTGGAGCATCAACTAATGTTATGTGACTTAAACTATTAAGTCATTAAAAATATATTTATTGACTAATACACGTATTAATCTTACCTTAACTGACAACATATTTATTAAACCTTATGTTTTACTAGAAGATGTCTTAGTAAAAGTAAATGACTTAGTATTTCCAGCTGACTTCTATGTCATGGAAATGGGAGACTCAATATCATCTAAATCTCCGCCTATACTTTTTGGAAGGCCATTTCTTAAAACAGCTGAAACAAAGTTAGATATCTTTAAAGGAACAATGTTATGGAATTTGAAAACAAAATTGTTACTTTTCATTTTAATGATGAGGAAGTCTATGATAATTCTGATGAATCTAATAATGAACAAACTAATGATAATGAATCTTTAAATTAAATCATCATCATTTAAAAACTGAAGTATATGTTATTAATGCAGTAACAATGGAAGGCAAAAATCATATTACAAAGAATGAGAGAGTTATATACACTTCAAATGAAAATATAATAATTCGAGAATGGAGGGTTAAGAAATCGATAATGTTCAGAATGATTTTAAAATGGAGGTGTTCAAAGTTATGAAGAATAAAAGGAAGAAAAAGAAGAACTTAGCAATTGTTAAACTCGATGATCCATGAGATATATATAAACATAAAAGTTAAATGTGCTTGGTATTTTAATGCTATTTTTGATACGAGCTTTAGAGCAAACTATATGCCAATTCACTTCTTTCTTCATATTGAATTGGAGTTAGATGTACTTGCTTCTAAAAAAGTTATTCTACCAAACGGTTATTCAGTGAAGTTGATAGGAGTGGTTACTAATGTACTACTTCAAATTGACAAGTACATTATTCCTACAGAGTTTTTGGTTATGCCACACTTAATCAATGAAGATCCTCCATTAATCTTAGGACGACATTTCTTAGCCACTTCACAATCTGTCATGGATACTCTGAACAAGACAATCATTTTTAAGGTGCATGGTTTAGCAATTACTCTCTGGAATTGCACTAGAGTGAATAACCCTATATTTAAGTTTATAGACCTAGTTTAGAACTACATGGTTCAGTTGAGCCAACGATACTAAACAAAAGCACTCTATGGAAGGCGCCCCATACTTTATCTTTACTTTCAGTTTTAGTATTAGGATTAGTTAGTTGTTTTTACTTTATCTTAACTTTTGACTCCTATAATGAGGATATTTTAGGAATTTAATTTCGAAATAATTTTATATAAAGGGGTTGATCGAGCTAATGTTTTTTTTTGTATTTTATTATCTTTATGCATTAGTTTTTATGTTAGTCTGTTATTTATAATAATAAATTATTATTTAGTACAAGTCATAGTCAAATTCTGATAATTTTAAATGATTCTACCTTTTTATTGGACATAAATGTGATAAATATTTGAAAAAATCAATTAAATTGAAAAAACAATTAAAATAGGCCTGTGATTTCTAAGTGATTCCAGTTTGTACTGGAATTCGCTGAGAAAATCGGTAGCTGTTTGCATTCATAGCGTAATTTCAGGACAACTATTTGTTAGCTATTTGCACTTATTACTAGGATTCACTGAACTAATCAGTGAGCCACTATTACTCATTTTTAGCGATTTAAGCATCGATTTCCTAACGAATCCATTTAAACCCTGATTCGCGATAACGAATACACATTTTTAAAAATTAAAACAAAAAATCGTCACATTTACTCACTTCACACTCACAAACCATTGCAAATTTTCGACCCAAATACCAATTTTTTGACTAGATTCAACCTTACAAAGCTAGATTTTATTGTATTTAAGTGATTCTCACTTCAATCTTCACATATTCAATCCAAAATTTAGTGAGTTTTGAGAGTGTAAAGTCAACTAGGGTTTGAGCAAGGGGAATTCGAAGTTCGAGCTTGAAGGAGTGTTCTTGAAAGATTCACTTTCAAGAAGGTAATTAATGATAACTCTAGCTTTTTATTGATTATATTATTGGTTTTCATGGTTTTTCATGGATTTTTGGATTTTTATTTAGGTTAAAGCCTAAATTTCAAAATTTTTGCTCAAAATTGGTTTCATGTCGAATGTTTTCAATTATAATATGAGTATATGAGTAGTGTGATAATTTGTTTATTGATATCGATTTTTTGAACTATTTTTAGAATATGGAGAATGGATTGAATTTTATACGCAAACCAATTTGAGACTATGTCTCAAATGATTTTGGAGGCTTTTGTGTTTCTTTATTACATGACTTGAATTACTTACGAACGATTGTTTTTATTAATGGTGTTTAATCAATGAATTTCTTATGAATTTCAAACTCTCGATTTATAAACGACTTTTTTTCGATGAATTTCTCCTTATTAGAAAGATAAGCTGAATTTTACTAAACACTTTTTTGACAATTTAGTTTTAAATGGTTTTACAGGTTTATTCTTTTACTTGCACCTATTGAAATGAGCGAAAGTGGAAGGGGTAGAAGTTCGAGGGAGTAGAAAGGAAAAAGGGAATTAGTAGAGAAACCCAAGGATAAATCCAAGTTGTCACCAATTAGACCCATATGAATTTCTTTCAACACACCTAAAATTTGACCATAAAGAGTGCCTACCCACCTTTATCGTTTGGCTATGACTCTGAGGACAAATATGAGGATGAAGGAGTACAAAAAGAGATACTGAAGGGAATGAAAAAATATGTTCTTAGAAAGGAAAATCTTTTCAATAGGAAGGCCATTGACAAGTTTAATAAAGATATATAGAAGAAGGAAGTTGATCCCAGTGAGGGGATTCGATGTGAATAATGAGTTGAAATATAGGCCTAGGATCTTAGATATCATTGATGCGAGAAACTGATGATTATCGACTAGGGACTATAACCATTTAGACCTTGAGGATGTTCCTAGTGAGAAGAGATGCATCATTTTAGTGAGAAAGTTTTACACGAATGCTTATGGAAGTAATAGCAAAATAGACTCATGAGTTGAAGAAGGACAATGGATTATTTTGCTATGAGAATAAGTCGATATTTTCGTTTATCAAAAGTTCACCAAAAAAGAACACGATGAATACCCAAAGCTTGAATATTCGATTAAGTACCATTATCCTAATGAGGAAATTAGGGGAATGTTAGAAGCAATCCATGGTGATGGATTCATTTTAGACTCGAAAAGGGTACTTGAAGCACATCACTACCAAATTTTTTAGGAAGATCACAAAAGTGTGGTGTTATTTTATCAACTCCAACTTACAACCAAGTCTGCAATATTACGAGAATGTGAACTACAGAGCCGCTTTTCTTTACCACATTGTATTGGGTTTTTGGGGTTCATATGCAATGAAAAATTTAAAACAATTTTTTTGAAAAATCCCAACGGGATCAAAAATAGGTTCCATTAAACTAGATCTAAAAAATAAATCATACCTTAATCCGTGATTTTCTTCTGTGATTGTTCGATCTCCAAGATGTTCAAGCGCGCGTCCTCTATCGGAAATCTAAACATAAATGGTGACCACAATTTGGAGTGCTAGCCTTAAGAGAGATTGAAAACGTTTTTCTTTCTTTCCTAAATCTAGAGAACTCAAAATTTGCAAAAACGAAAATCTTATTTCGTTTTAGGGTTTCACCCTTTATTTATATGTGTAGATAAACTCTCACTTAATATCCTATTCAGAATACAACTATTGTATTTAGACAGTTTAAGCAAATTACACATACGCCTTTATTAATAAGTTATTATATAATAAATCATAAGAGATTTTATGTCATAAATTGAATCATATAAAACTCATCACTCTGAACCAATTAAAATTGCGCAAGGCCATTTTTTGTCTATGACCCAATAGGTTCATGCGACGTTGGCAATGAACCAAAAACCATTTTGGTACACAAGTCATAAGCGGTCTCTAGCAAGGCATTATAACTACCCAAGTAGTATGAATATCAAAATTGATATAACCTAATAAATAAAATATATCACATCTTTTTGTCGTGCGATATCCTTTGACTAAACGTAAGGCATGAAAAGTCACCCTTAATGTTCAATCATACTAGCCTCGATCTTTAGGTAAACTGAAAACATCCAAGTGACATTGATCATATTAATTCACATAGACATGACCATTATCAGCCTATCACATCGAGGAATCCACTGATATCTCTCTATACGAGAGTGACAAATTCTATCTTAATTACACACCTTCACATATTATTCACATGGTAACCAATCACAATTTTTATAATCATCCGGTTAAAGACAACGTTTGATTATGCCAAATTACCATGCTCCTAATATTGACGTCTATAGTAATCTTAAGTTGAAGAATTAAATGATATACCTATCATGAGTAACACCTATAACTTAATCTATGTGGTGTTCTCATAGTGGGACAGTCCAGTACCTTGTTCCCTAACAAGTGCTCATGATCCCTATACGCATGATCATCACATGACCACTAATCAAGATTCACATGAATCTTAATTCAATATAGTTCCCAATATAATAATCAACTACGGACATTTAGGATATTTTAATAAATACCTATGGATCTTACTATAAGGTAAACATGCAATCACTTATAATAAATTAGCAAATGAAAACCTCAATTTTATTAACTAAAATTATAAGATAAAAAATGTTTGTAGATTTACCTAGGGCACATGACCCAATATCTCCCACTTGCACTTGGGCCATTCATTAATGTTTCTAATACCTAATGACCTAACATGACCATCATGTTTCGCTTGTGGAAGAGCATTCATCAAAGAATTGGCAACATTTTCTTCTGTAGGAACTCCGCAAATCTTCAGTCTCCCCTTTCAATGATTTCTCAAATGAGATGAAAATGTCTAAGTATATGTTTGGATCGATGGTGTGATCTTGGTTCCTTGGCCTGTGCTATCGCCTCGTTGTTGTCACAATACAAGAAAACAAAGTTAGCTATACTAGGAACCACACCAAGTTCAGAGATGAAATTTTTGATCCAAACTGCCTCTTTAGTTGCATCGGACGTTGTAATATATTCAGCTTCAGTTGTAGAATCTACCACAATTTCTTAATTCATACCTTTTCAGCTCACTGCGCATCCATTCAAAGTAAACACATATCCAGACTACGATCTAAAGTCATCTGTATCAGTTTGAAAACTTGGATTTATGTAACCATTTACAAAAAGCTCATCTTTCAAACTTCCATAGACCAAGAACACTTCTTTAGTCCTTCTCAAGTACTTATGAATGTTCTTCACAGCTATCTAGTGACTCTCACCGGGATCATATTGATATATGTTTGTTACATTCAAAGCATATGATACATTAGGTCGGGTGCATAACATGACATACAAGATAGATCCAATAGGTGATGCATATGGAATCGTATTCATGCACTTTCACTCATCATTAGTCTTCGAACATTGAGCCTTGATGTGACTTATACCATGAGACATTGGCAACTACCCTATTTAAAAGTCTTGCATACTGAACCTATTCAGTACCTTATCTATGTAAGCACTCTGACTTAGACCGATCATCCTTTTAGATCTATCCCTATAGATCTTAATCCCAAGGATATAGGTTGCATCTCCTAAGTCCTTCATTGAGAAACACTTCCCTAACCAAGTCTTGACACTTTGCAAGGTTGAGATGTTATTTCCAATAAGTAATATATCATCAACATACAGTACCAGAAAAGCAACCATGGTCCCACTGACCTTCTTGTATACACAAGGCTCATTTTCATTTTTAATGAAACCGAATTCCTTAATTGATTAATAAAAATGAAGATTCCAACTCCGAGAAGCTTGCTTTAATCTATAAATGGATCATTGAAGCTTGCGCACCTTCCTAGAACTCTTAAGATGATCAAACCCTTCAAGCTGTATCATGTACACGTCTTTAAGTTACTTTCCATTTCGAAAAGCTATTTTGACATCCATTTGCCATATCTCATAGTTATAATATGCGGCTATAGCAATTAGAATTCTAATGGATTGAAGCATGGCTACAGGAGAAAAAGTCTCATCATAATCAACACCTTGAGTCTGTCTGAAACCTTTATCTACTAGCTGTGCTTTATAAGTATGCACATTGCCATCCATGTCTATTTTCTTCTTGAAAACCCATTTACATCTAATGGTCTTACCACCTTCAGGTAAATCAACCAGGTTCCAAACTTGGTTATCATATATAGAATGCATTTGAGAATTCATGGCACTAAGCCATTTATCTGACTCAAGGCTAGACACAGCCTCCGGATAAGTAGTAAGCTTATTTTGATACATAAGCAACACCTCACTACTATCAGTAACAAGAAATCAAACGCTAAGGCTGATAGCTTACCCTATCAGACCTACGCGGTCCTTGTGATACCTGTGGAGGTTCAACTAGTTCAAAACTTTGTTGATCTCCCACTGGCGATTTAGTGTTTATTTATGGTTCTTGAACTTCTTCAATACTTACTTTATTCTCATTGTTGTCTTTTGAAATAAACTATTTTTCCATAAAGACACCATTTTGAGCAACAAACACATTGTTCTCAGTAATTATAAAAGTAGTATCATTTAGTTTCTTTAGTATAACCAACAAATACACACTTGGTAGATTTGGCTGATAACGTTTCTAAGATTTGTCATCATACGAAAACCTCATAGCCTTAAATCTTTAGGAAAGATGAACTTGGTATTTTCCAAACCACATCATATATGGTGTTTTACCAACCACTTTAGAAGGAACACGATTCAGTGTAAACACAGTAGTTTCAAAGGCATAGCCCCAAAAAGAAATTGGAAGATCTTCATGACTCATCATAGATCGAACCATATCTATAAAGTTTGATTTCTTATCTTAGAAACGCCATTCCATTGTGGAGTTACTGGGGGAGTTGACTATGAGACAATCCCACAGTTTCTAAGATGATCATCAAACTCTTAGCTCAAATATTTCCCACCTCGATTTGATCGATGTGCTTTAATAGTCTTACTAAGTTGATTTTGCACTTCATTTTGAAATGTTCAAAATAACTCAAAAGATCCACCTTTATGTTTCATGAGATACATGTAACCACATTTGCTGAAATCATTAAGGAAAGTAATGAATTACCGATAACCATCTCTAGTCATTGTATTTATAGGACCGCATAAATCAGTATGTATTAGACCCTATAAATCACTTGCCCTTTCACTGTGTCCAGTAAAGGGACTCCTTGTCATCTTGCCTAGTAAACAAGATACACATGTTTCATATGATTCAAAATCAGATGAATCTAAAAGTCCATTTTCATGGAGTTTAAAAATGCATTTCTCATTTATATGGCCAAGGCGACAATGCCAAAGGTAGGTTCGACTCAAATCATTTGACTTTAATCTCTTTGTATATTTACAGTAAGAATAATAGTATATGTGGACCTTTTCATGTTTAGAATATAAAGACCATCCAAAAAATCAACATTAGTATAGAAAACTTCTTTATGAGAAATGGAACATTTATTATTCACAATATGAAATTAAAACCATCCAAATCCAAACATGAAACTGAAATGATATTTCTGCTCAAGGCATGGACTTAATAACAATTATTTAAAACTAAAACATGCCCACTAGGTAAAATTAACTCATAACATCCTAACGCTAACGCAACAACCTTTGCCCCATTTCCAACTCGTAGGATGAATTTTCCTTTGTTTAGTTTTCTACTTTTGGTGAGACCCTACACATTAATACAAATGTGAGATCCACATTTAATATCCAATACCCAAGAATGACTAGTAGACAAGTTAACTTCAATAACGTGAATACCTGAAGCAGTAGCTACACTACTCTTCTTTTTTTAGAACTTCAAAATAGAGCTTGCAATTTCTAAACTATTGCCCAGGTGCATGGCATAAATGACAATTTTCATCTTTTTCCTTTTCCTTCTAGGACTGTAAAGTAGAAGCAACATTAGGCTTGACTTGTTCCAAAGGCTTTGTGATTGTCACAACAGCCCTGATAACTTTAGCCTTGCCTTTTCCCTTTTTCTTCAAAGCATTTCCTTTCTGAACCATCAACACATTAGCAATGTGTTTCTTGACATTCTGCTCAGCTGTTTTAAGTATCAAATGCTACTCTGAGATAGACTTCTCCATATTATTCATGTTATAGTTCATTACAAATAGTGAATAACTATCAAGCAATGAATTCATGATCAAATCTGTAGCCAACTCTTAGCTTATGGGAAATCCAAGTCTGTCAAGATGGTCAATATAACCCTTCATTTTTAGAACATTAGGACTAATTGATACACCCTCAGCCATTTTGCAAGAATGAATGTTCTTGAATGTCTCAAACCTTTCTTGTGTAGCCTGTTGTTGGAACATTTCCTTCAGCATCATAGCCATGTCGTAAGCTTCCATGTGTTCCATGTCCTTCTGAAGTTTGGGAACCATGGTTGCCAACATAATGCATGCAACATCAGTTGAGTCGTTGACATGCTTAGTATGTGCTTCCTTCACGACTCTTAAAGCATTGGCTGGTGGTTCCTCAAGAATAAGATTATCCAGGACATACAACTTGTGTTCATGTTTAAGAACAATTCTCAATTTTCTGAACCAGTTAAAAAAGTTTGTCTCGTACAACTTATCATTCTCAAGAATTGATTGTAATGACAAGGGATTAATGTGATTTGAAGATGCCATAAATCTACAACAAAGATTATGCAAAAACTCATTTTAGTATAAAGGAATAGACTCCTACTAAATTAACAACCCTCCTAAAAACGCTATGTTAATTTAAGGGACTAAAATCCATGTTTCACCTAATTCCAAGACAGCTAAAGCATGACACTTTGAATTAGGTTATTTATATAGGTACTAATTACCAATTACATCGTATGTAACTTTTAGTTGTTTTTATTAGATTACGACATCTTAGGTCTTAGAATATTTTATCTCATCTAGTGCCCAAAGCCCAAAATAGTTTTGATAGCTTTCTCAAGTCTAACCATTTCAAATAATAGAGTAATCGTTACTCAACTCGCCTCACCATGATAACACAATACATTATGCGGAGGCAGACCCATATTGATGTGATTGAAGTCTTGACAAGTGTTTGAGAATGGATGACACTTGAATTAATTTAGAAGGGGAATTCTTATTTGTTTTAGTGATCATAATTTAAACACGATAAATATCATATATTACAATGCATAAAAAATCACTAAATAAGTTAGGAAATTATACTAATATTGACTATCATACGAATTTCCTTACGTTACGAACAGTTAACGACGGTCACTCTGGCCGGTTAGCGGACGGGGCTACAAGGGGCAACGCCCCCTTTCTTTAGACAACGAATTTCAATTCCAAAAATAAAAAATCGTCTAAAATTTTTCATTATTTTAGTCAATACAATTAACCAAAACTGCCCCTTATTTTAATTTTGAAAAATATTAATTAAAAGGTTTTTTATTAACTCGGGCCTACCTTTAACTTAGTATCTTATCCTAATCCAATTAGAATTGAAGATACTTTGAATCCTTACCCAATTAGAATTTGTTATATATCTCACCTATCTTATAGGATTTGCAATTCTTATTTGATTACAAGTTTATCTCTTATCTAATAGGAATAGACTAAGGATAACCATAATGAGATACGTGATCAAAATCAGTTTTGAAATATTATTCATGTATTCAAGACCAAAATCATATTAAATTAATCATAATAACCTAATCATGATTTCTATCATGGAGAAATACATAATTATGGAACGAAAAATGAAATATGTATTCAACACTAGAATCACATTAACCTAAACATGACTTCTACCATGAAACATACAAAATTCGCATAGTTCAATATTAAAAACATATGTTAATTGAAATATTCAAAATATGAATACTATCATTGAATCAAATATGTGTATGTATCAATATACATGAATTAACAACATGCTTTAAAAGCAATTATTGATAACAATTATCACAGAACCTATATGCACATCACACATATACATAAATCAAGATCATGTTTTCACATATATATCATATATACATCTGAGAAAATGTGCAAATATTTAATAGAACTGAGCCTAATGCACTGATACCAATGTTTGGTTTTTGGAGTTTACACGCAGCAAAAAATTCAAAACAATTTTTTTGAAAAACCCTAACGAGATTGAAAATAGGTTCCATTAAACTAGATCTAAAAAGTAAACCATACCTTAATCCTTGATTTTCTTCTGTGATTGTTCGATCACCAAGAGGTTCAAGCGCGCGTCCTCTATCGGAAATCCACACAAGAATGGTGACCACAATTTGGAGAGCTACCCCTTAGAAAGATTGAAAATGTTTTTCTTTCTCTTCCAAAATCCAAAGAACTTGAAATTTGCAAAAACAAAAATTTTATTTCGTTTTACGGTTTCACCCTTTATTTATATATGTAGACAAGCCCTCACTTAAAATCCCATTCCTAATACAACTATTATATTTGGGTAGTTTAAGCAAATTACAAATACGTCCCTATTAATAAGTCATCATATAACAAATCAAAAGGGCTTTTATGTCATGAGTTTTATTATATAAAATTCATTACTCGGGACCAATTGAAATCACTCAATGCCATTCTTTGTATGTGACCCAATAGGTTCATGCGACGTTGACAATAAACCAAAAACTATTTTTGTACACAAGTCATGAGCAGTCTCTAGCAAGACATTATGACTACCCAAGTAGCATGAATATCAAAATCGATACAACCTGATGAATAACATATATCATATCCTTTTGTCGTGCGATATCCTTTGACTAAACATAAGGCATGGAAAGTCACCCTTAATGTTCAATCGTACTAGTCTCGACCTTTAGATGAACTGAAAACATCCAAGTGACATTGATCATATCAATCTACACGGACTTGGCCATTATCAGTTTATCACATCAAGGGATCCACTGATATCTCTCTATACAAGAGTGACAAATTTTATCTTAATTATACACCTTCACATTTATTCACATGGTAACCAATCACAATCTTTATAATCGTTTGGTTAAAGATAATGTTTGATTGTGTCAAATTACCATGCTCCTAATATTGAAGTCTATGGTAATCTCAAGTCGAAGGACTAAATGATATACCTATCATGAGTAACACATATGAATTAATCAATGTGGTGTTCTTATAGCGGGTCGGTCCAGTACCTTGTTCCCTAACAAGTACTCATGATCTCGATTCGTATCCCTATATGCATTATCATCACATGACCACCAATCAAGATTCACAATAGTCTTAATTTATTATAGTTCCCAAATTAATGATTGACTAAGGACATTTATGATATTTCAACAAATACCCATGGATCTTACTATAAAGTAAACATGCAATCTGTTATAATAAAACATCAAATGAAAACCTCAATTTTATTAACTAAAATTATAAGATAAATAATGTTTATAGATTTACTTCTAGTCAAATGCCCCAACACATTGTGAGGGTATTATGATATTTAGATATTGACAAGATTATCTATGAATTGATAAGGAGTGCCATCACAATAAAGAAGAATGATGGATTACAATTTCCTTTGATGATTACGGCTTTTTGCAGATCATATCGAGTAAGTATGGTAAGACTTGAGATAGATGTTTTAATGGAGAAGACTATCAGAGATGAAGTAATTGAAAGAATAAGAAAAATTGATGAATATGAAGACTCTAAAGATGAGAGGAAGAAAGCCAAGATAATCAACGGAGAGACAAAGCAAAGAAGAAAGATTAGAGATGACACAAGGAGAGTTTTAGAAGAAATGTCGAGAGCAAGAAACAATCTGAATGTGAAGCAACATAATATGGACTTCGATGGACTTTAAATAGAGGAGTCAGAGTTGACCTTTATAGGTTTAATTCTGCGCAATCAAGTGAGAACTTTAAGGAGTTAAGAACTGGTGTTCAAGAACCAGATGGTCTTAGTAAGGAGCATTCGCAGGATGGAAAGAACATTGTTAAGAAGACATAGACGACGAGGAGGCACATAGGTTTTTGTACCATCTACACAAATGAGGATACCGATTAAAGGTTTTTTTTGATGCTCAACTACTGCAAGGTCAGGACTACAACGTCTATGATCCCGCTACGAGTTACCAGTCCTAAAGGATTGATCTAGTGGAGGATGATGATGATGATGCGACTTCAGGACGACAACATTGATTTCTTTACTCTACTTTATCTCCTTTGTCTTTGAGTGATGATGTGTGAAGTCTTACATATAACTCTGGTAATGATACTATGTGATATGTGCTAATGATATACTGTCTTTGATACTATGATTGGTGTTGTGATACATTTGATATGATGCTTTGGTAATACATTCGATGATGATGATACATTTGTTATACATTGGTGATGTTTATTCATGTTTTTAATGCACTATGTTTGATGAAAATTTCTATACTTACTTTATATATTGATTATCCAATTTATGATTATTTCAATTCGTTTGCACTTTATGAGGTATATTTGTTTTGTTGGAAACCCGACTTAATTTTTAAATTTTAAGGACAAGGTTTGGAATAATTTTGGAGGTATTTTAGGTGAAGTATGGCAAAGCATAACAAAGAAAGGTAGAAGATAAGTTTAGAATTGATCTAAAGTTCAAACTTTTGATCCGATATTCAAGTGAGTTGATGAAAATTTTGAAATTTCTTCCAAATTCAAGTAAGTATGAATTTCATTTATCTTTTTTTTTTAGTTAGGAATATAGTATAATGGAATGAATGCATAATATATTTTTGAATGGAAGTGATATTTTACTACTCAAGTGAATTCTATGATGGAAAGAATTATTTTTATACCTTTTTTCATTAACTTTACTAATTAATGTATGCACTAGATTACATTATGTTAGTCATAAGAATTGCTAGAAGATCGAAAAAATAGTGCAAGATGAAAAAGAAAGATTTGTAAGAATCTTGTGATACAATGGCTATTGATTAAGTATTTTTATAGTATATATATAAAAATTATTATGTCAAAATTAAAAGAAGAAATGAGTTAGAAACCAAAGAATTTCTATAAGTTAGAAAAAATATTTTCTTCAATTTTAGTGGACAGTCAAAAATACTAACAAGAGTTACAAATTTATAGAGAGTCATATACATTCCATAAGAAATGGATCAAGGGAATCTATAGTGGGAAATATGTGAGAATGTCCACAGAAAATATAGCGAAGAATCAAAAGTCATAAGTAAAAGAAAATAATAAAAAATCATAACTATGATGAAGTAGAAAAAAATTAGAGATGAAAAAAAATGAATGTTCTTAAACTCTTCAAAGAAAAGATTTAGCTCGAGTGCTTGAAGCTAGGGTTGAGCGAAGTATTTCTTAATCTAACACATTTTAAACGTTATATTCATTGGTATTTTGGCAAAATTCCTATTAATTTTGATTGTGGTGCTATTATAAAGTCTTTTCTAAAATTAAGATTAATATATTGTTTTTGTGTTTTGAGATTCTATACTAGTCATCGTAAGCTTGATACTTGTTAGTGGAGATTGAGAAAACCTATATTGTATACTAGCCTTAGTAATTGATTGAACTTTAAGCTATAAGTGGTATTTCGTTTGGTGGTTAAGTTATCATTAAGGCATGGTTTGTTTTTTCTAAATCATTATATTCTATCATAACTTCCATTTACTTAAGGGTTAATATGTTTTTATTTGAAGATCACTTCTATTTAAAACTTCTATTATTTAATGTTAAGATAAATTAGATTGAAATCATGATATAAAAAATGAAAATAGAATATTATTGAGAGTATTCCTTTGCGCGGGACAACAAAGTGGTGAGTTTGGAATATTTGATAAGTTAATAATTAGATATGTTTTACAATGTAATTTAGGTTGATTTTAGAAATAAATGATGATATTACACCGGATATTCTTTTTTTGTGATTTCATGATTTAATTAGGAAAAATGAAGAAATGTGAGAAAAAGAGGAAAAAAAGTCAAACAGTCAACTAGAGAAAAGCTCCAACAATTTATCAACAATATGAAAATACACAAGAATCGCTATTAAAATCGATAGCAGAGAAGAGCCAGCGAATACCTAGCAAGTTTAGAATTAAAAAGGAATCGCCAACGAATCGACGGAGCAAAGAGAGATATTTTAAGTGATTTACTCAATGATTTGTGAACAATATATGATTCGCTGACAAATCATTGAGGTTAGTGATGAGTTTTTTAGATTATTAAGAAGAATTTAAGTTTAACTAAGATTTGTATAGCTTAGGAAACTATAAATAGGACCTTAGGGCTTCAAAATTAGCACTCTTTCCTAGCCCTATCTCTCTTAACAAGTTTGTGAGAGCCGTAAGTTAGTTTTTATTGAGTTTATGTTTGAAGCAACATTGGAGCTTTGTTTATTTCAATAAGAGATATTTATTTAACTATGTATTTTGACTATATATTATGTTATTTATTTCCTTCATAAGTGAGTAATTTATTAATCTAAACAAACCCTAGACATGTATATACTTTGGATTGCTATATAGTTAAAATTAAGAAATCATGTAATTAATGCTTTAAGTCTATTTATACACAACAATCACGATTTTAATAAGTTGTTTTTGCGTATTACAACTAATGATTCTTGTATTGCATGCGTAGCTGCAAATATGTATTGTGATATATGATTTTCTGAATCTATGTCTATGATTATTGACAACAATTATAGAAGTAGTAGTTAGGATTAATCTATAGGGCCAAATTACCCGAATGGATGTTCTAGGGGATTGTGTTCTAAGTTATTTATTAATTGGCATATTTTTGATTAATATTTGGTTTACATTAGACATAATTTTCATTAAGTGTTAATGCTATCGTATTTCTATTTTATTGCGTATTATCCAATAGGTAGATTTACAATGATAAGGATATGGCTATTTTCTATTGAATATATGAAAATCGATGGTTTCCTAAAGGCTTTCAACCTATTATGAATTATGATTTAATGATTCCAAGATTCCATATGTATAACTATAACTAGGTTATAAGGTAATGTTATGTTCTAGTGTTTGAATTTAATCCAAGTATATTACATTGTTTAGTGGGGGGTTTGTTTAGATGTTTGTTTAAATATTTATATTACATTAAATTTGAATTTCATTTAGTTAAGTTTGCATTGAATTGTTTGAATTAGTTTGGTTAGCAAATGGTTGATAATCTTTAGATTTGCCTCGAGATTCATGCAGTACGAATCTCGAGAAAATTATATATATATATATATATATATATATCCAAACATTACACCGCCACACTCAATTTTGTTTTGAAGACAATGATTTATCTCGAGATACGTAGTACGTATATCAAGGAAGATGAAATTGTTTTATGATTATGGAACCATTAAATTTGTTTTGGGATTCACGCGATGCGAATCTTGATCAAAATCTAATATATATGTTCAAACAAACAATTGTCTTCTCTGTATATGGAATTCAAAAGTTAGAAAAATTAATTGACAGTAAGACCGAGAGGAAGAGTGGGAGGAGAAAATTGACCGAGAGGGAGAGGAGATCAATGATGGAGTCGGGGATAAGGTGAGTATGTTGTTCTGTTGGTGTCATTGAGGTTGTTGTTGGTTGTTGATGTTAACTGTTGTATGTTGTTGGGGTTGATAATGGAGGTGGGAGGAAGAGGATGGCAGGGGAATGATCTCCCCTGCCCAGTCCCAACCTGAGGTCGGGGTTGGGAGCCCAACCCTAATCGAATTTTTTTTTGGAATCTTGAGGATTATTTAATCCATCTAAATGAAATTTGAGGTTTAAGACTCACTTTAGAACCCTATGTGGTTAAAATCAGTTTTCAAATTGATGATTACAAGATCTTAATCTAAATTGTTTATTGATGGAGATGTGAAGGCTGCTAGGTTATCAAGGGATTAAGGTAATCTAGGATGGTCGGATGCTCTAATTAGGTGGGTTATGATAACGTTACTATCAAAGCTTAGGTTTGACTCAACTGAGGATTTAAGAAGAATTTTGTTGATTGAAATTTAGTTAGTGATTATTGGGGAAGTAACGCGAAGAAATAGGTTTCAAAAGTTTAACAACCTTATTATTGTGTTATATTTGTGTTATATGTATGTATTATCACTAGATATGCGATAAGAAGTTTATTCTCATTATCTGTTTGATACTTAACTCGTAAGATAAGATGAGTGAGACTAGAAACGGATAATTAAAATAGAGAATGAGCTTGTGAAATGAAACTTAGCGTAAATGGATATGAAATGGACTTGTGAAATTCAAATTTTCAAAGGTATTGTAAGTAGTTTGGTACTAATATAATTGATGAAAGTATCCGTTATCAAACCAATAAGAAATTTGTTGAAAGGAAAGTCCACATGATTCATGTACATAAACATTGAACATGAGTTTCTTAGAAATTGAAAGTTTCAAACTAATATAATTTTAAACGCTCAGGAAAATGTTGGAATAGACTTAAATAAAGTCTCAAGCGATTGAGAATTGTTTGGAAAACGTAATATGAAATTCAGACTTTTAGGAAATGCATGATATGGTTATCTTGGATTTTAGAATTAGGTTAATACCAGTTGCATGGTTAACTTGGGAAGATTTATATTCTATAAAATATTAGTTTAATTCATAACCAATTGAGGGTTGTTTCTGAAAATAGTCTCAACAAGGAAAAAATACAGAGACACGTGGTTATCGAAAACGTAAAATGAAAATTAAGTAGACAAATTTAATCTAGACTTGGAAATCACAATGAGATTGTGATTGGTTCAGTCAAGTTGTCTAAGTCAGTTTCTAAGAAAATAAAATACTTTGAAGTAAAGTACTGTCTCCTTTTTGAAACAAAACATCAAGTGAAAAGTGGAATAGAACCATGGTTTAAAATAATCAAATGACTTCTAAAAAAGAAGTACTTAAACTTTTGATTGTTTATTACTCAAGATACTTATCCATAAGTGACGTTGAGTATAGTGGTTCTATGAATCCAATAAAGTACTGATAAAATAAATGGAAAATATGAGTTAGAAGTAATCTTTATTAACACTAGATTGGGTGTTGTTATGAAATAAAGATCAATGAAGTTTCTAACATGAAAATGAAAATTGTAGTGATAAGATCAACGTATTAGAAGTTAAGGTGTAGGGAAGTGGTCTAACAATAGCTTGGATTAGCTATTAAACATCAACATAAGTGATTGTGCTTTGAGATTCAAAGTACCCAATAATCACTTCTAATTAAATTAAGTAATGATATTTATCACTATAACTTAAAATATAACCAATGAAGAGATAGACATACTAATTGAGTATTAGTAAGTAAGTTGTATAGGACATCAGTATAAGTTCCTATATTGCAAGAATTTCCATTTGTAGGACTTAAATGATTGAAATAGCATCCTTTAAGAATTTGAGTAGTCATTAAGATAATCGGAGCTTGGAAATTCAAATTCTTCTATCTCTTCAATTGAATAATAATCAAAAGGTGAGTTCATCAAAAGTAATTTGGTGAATAATAAAATATAAAGTTATCTTACACAGTCTCTTGAAAAGTACCAAATTTCTTTTTGAGAAAAAGAAAAGTCGAGATATTTGAGACAAATGGAGCTAATGTAAGGCAATAATAAATAGTTTAACTATTTGAGTAGTGAAGTTTCTTTTTTTTTGAATTAAGATTAGCTAATGAAGACTTCGATTTATTAGATGATAATAAGAAGTCGCACCATCCTTAGCTATATTCTCGAAAAGAGAAAAAATATAAATTGCATTTTTAAGTCAAGATTAAGGAGCTGTAAGTGACATGGTTGTCGAGTGAAAGTCAAGGAAAGTTTATAACGAGACAAAAATAGAGAACAATGTGAGAATAACTAAGATTGACAAAAATCGAATGGAATAGTCTCAATATTTAAAATAAAATGAGATGTTGAGATGACTTGTGACTGCAAGTGACACGGACGGGCTCCTTTAGTTAAAGTAAGGCACTGGAGTAGTTGTGCATCACCAAAAGTCTAAGTAACTCCGTTTCATAATCACGATTCATTCATAGTGTAGAAGATTAGCGTGACGCGTCCACCCATTTTTGAATAATCGAATGAATTGGTGACAGTCGGTATAAAAGAGACTATGAAGTTTCATCGGAGTCAATTGGAAGCTGTAGTATAAGCAACTAAATGGTCAATATATTCTCACATTAGTATGAAAATGAAAATTTTGGGTTAACAAGTCCTGATCAAATTAGAATATCAAACTATAAGTTTGATGGAACTTAATATATCTTCATAAAGATCTAATAAGGAGTCAAACTGCAAATGTTGAAGGTTTTAAACCAAAGTAGTGTACAACTAATATAAGTGAATATGTTGTACATTGGTTCAATTTTAGTGCTACACCACCTGATTAATCAGTGGTGGAGTTTAAAGAACAAGTTATTATAAATTGGAGTTGATGTAAGATACTTATATGATAGCGAAGATATAAATGAAGTGAAAAGAGATGTGTGACTTACAGTTCAGTTAGTCATTATTATCTGTATTGGTTGAAAATATTGAATAGAGGATAGTGTATCTGCCTTGGTATGTTTGAAGAATTGAATATTCTTCCACTGTAATTATGTAGAAATGAAAAAAGTTACTCAAGTTAAGGATAACTGTCTCTATTTAAGGCTAGAAGAGAAACTAGTGAACAATAAGTGATTAAGACGTGTGTTTATGGGAGATCTCAGCAAAGTGAAAGAAATGAGGTTCTTGATGAACTCATCATTAGAGAATGATTTGACGAAGTTAGAAAAGTCGATAATTTTATAACCAATTAAAGAAGTTAAGTGAATTAGCTTATGAGTTGGATTTGGTAATTGCTTTCTAGTCCATAATCTAAATAATATTGTGAGTAGACATTTAAAGAATGAGTGAGAGTTGCACGATGTGTTAGGTTTCTATTTCTGATTGGAATGAAATTCGAGATCTCTTATCATGGGATGATAGTTGTATTATGAGATTTATAGTCATGAAATGACTTGTGTAATTCCTGGTTTTTGTTGGGGAACACTGGAATAGTGATGAATCAGATAGATATGTGACTCTACTTAGTATGGAATGTCATGCTCAAATATTATTTGTACCAATATGTAATTTTAGACTGATGAAAGTTTAAGAATTAATTGGTCAATATTTCAAATAAAAAGGATGATTAGTGATGAGAAAGTAAATTGGGACATGTACCAGAGTTTAGTTGGATATGAAAAGAATTATCAATGGTTTGTGGAATAATATATAAATTAAAATAAGAACTATGTTATGAAAAACAAGATAGGCTAGGTCTTGCTATGTATTGATACTTGAATAAGATTCAAGTTATGAGATGAGAAATGAAGTAAGGTTATCGGAAATTCCACAAAGTTGATTGTTTAACTTGTTAAAAATTCACAAATTGCCAGGATTGGCAAAGTAATGGTAACTTTTCATTAAACCAAGATATTAGAAAATGAAAAGTTAAAATGATTATGATCTATACCACCGAGTTGTTGAATATAATGAAAGTGATTGGGTCCACTTAATGGTTCACCTTGGAAATGATTTTACAGGTTTAGATCAAAAAAGTTGTATATAAAGGATCATTTTATTTTTCATATCTTTTGGTTCAGTAACCTGTAAGTTTAAATCTCGAGGACGATATTTTTAATTAGTTGAGAAGATTGTGACATCCGAGAATTTTATAAACTTGATTAGGTGGCAATTAAGTATTTTCAAATTTAATTTGAGATTTAGGTATCTGAGGTGGGACTCACATGTTACGAATCAAAGATCATAAATTTTAATATTATTTTTACGTGTCGTGTGCCTATTTGATGTATTATAAACTATTTCGATGCGAAATAAGGTCAAGTTGAGTGTATACACAGTGTTTGTGAGTTTCAGAGTGCGTTGGGGAATTTTCTCTATTTTTGGTGAAATTTGGGAATTTTTTGAAATTTTAATTGGACATAAATTGAAGAGATGATCACAAAATTAAATAAAATAATTAATAAATTGGTGAGCATCTAGTGACAGTGGGGTTGAGGTGACATGCGTGGGATGTACAATAGTGTGCACGCCCGATGATGGTCGTTGGCGCGCGTGACGAATTTATAGCTGCAAAAATACATAGATGGATATATATTTATAAATATATTTATATATAGTTTATATATAAATATATAAATAAATTCTATAGTTTGACTTAAATAAAAGTATACATTGGATTCTCTTTGAGATATGCATAACGTGATCATCGAGGAGTTCAAATGATTAAACATTGCTATTGAAGTGTGTCTACGCTCGAGATGCGTGTTATCTAATCTCAAGGAGAATCGAGTGATGTATAGTTATAAACCATTTGATCTACCTTGAGATACGCGATACTTATCTCAAGGAGATCAATATAATTGATCTTGGGTAATTTGGTTAAAGGTTGTGATTATCTATTTTATAGGCATCAAGATTGACCTCGAGATACACAGCACATATCTCGAAGAAGATCAACATATATAAGGAGGTTAGCAAATGGTTGTTAATCTTTAGATTTTTCTCGAGATTCGTGTAGTACAAATCTCGATGAAATCTTATAATTATCCAAACAATACACCGCCTCATTCAACTTTGTTTTAGAGACAACGATTGACCTCGAAATACGTAGTACATATATCAAGGAAGATCAAATTATTTTATAATTATGGAACCATTAGATTTATTTCGACATTCGCGCGATGCGAATCTCAAGGAAATCTAATATATATGTTCAGACAAAAAATTGTCTTCTTTGTATATGGAATTCGAAAGTGAGAAAAATTGATTGATAGTGAGACCGAGAGGATGAGTGGGAGGAGAAAATTGACCGAGAGAGAGAGAGAGAGGAGATCAAGGATAGAGGCGGGGATAAGGTGAGTGTGTTGTTGTGTTGGTGTCGTTGAGGTTGTTGTTGGTTGTTGATGTTAGCTATTGTTTGTTGTTGGGGTTGTTAATGGAGATGAAAGGAAGAGGATGGTAGGGGAATAATCTCCTCTTTCCAGTCCTAACATGAGGTTGGGGTTGAGAGCCCAACATCAATGAAGTTGAATTAAAAAAGAAAAATTGTTGAAACTGGTTGTCGGAGGAAGAATATGGGGTTTTACCACAGATCGGACCAAATTGGGTCCGGTTTAGGGGTCAAACCCCAATAAAAAAGAAAATGGGAAAAAAATCTTAAAACTTTGGAAAAGAAATTCCAGAAAAATAGAAAAAAACAATATTATTTGGACTAATTAAATAGAAATTGTTGATTTTTTTTATTAAAAGTAAGGATTTCGTGATGTTTTTGAGGATTTATGTTGGGGATTTGGCCTCGTAAAGTGTATTACGTGACTGAAAAATGCCTGAAATTTGCAAAATTATTTTAAAGCCTAATCTAGGATAATTTTCAATTCTGAACTACAATTTAGAGTCAAAATTGGAATCCGGACATCTGAGGAGTTGATTGGGAGGGATTCCGGGATTTTCGGGTCGAGGAGGACCAAATAAAATACAATATATTAGAAAAATCAAATTTAAGCCCAGTTAACGTAATTTTTGAGGCCAAATAATAATTTTGAGTCAAAAGAATGAAATCCGATCACCAGAGAACTTATTTTGAAAGTATTTAGGGGTTTCGGGACGCAATTGGATCAATTGAACTGCGACTAAATAGAAAAAATTGTGGAATTGTTATGGAAACTTATCGAACTTATAAATGAATTGTAGGACTGTTATTAGAGCCCCATGTAGACTAGTTTACCGACTTGAAGCACAAGGAAGTTGCCATATTGCGTTTGTACAGTTAAGTAAATCCCATAGTAACCTTTACATTGTATGAGTATTTCTCGAATATATTGCATGCACGGTTTATCGCTGCATATTTATTGATCATGCATTCACGGACACGAGAGGAATGAGGCATTTGGGGGTCCCATTATGTTCATTGGCTATATGTATGGTAGGATGAATACCGTGGTGCTATGCGACTAGAGTCACTAATTGTTGTAGACACTTTATTTGGATGAGTTGTTTTTGTAATGCTGGCCAACATCATACTCCATGGATAGTCGAAGGTGTGGCTTCTTGAGGTTCTTCCTCTCAAACTCATGATCTTTATTACTGTTTACCAACCACTTTTGGAAGACGTCATCTGATAGTGGTCGGGCAACAGAAACGGGATGGGTCACATACTTGTATATTTATGATTCCCTGCGATATTATTGTTTGTTTAAATTCTTGAAATACAACGCATTTGACTACTACAAGTGTATTGGATATTAGGGATTTACGTATCTGACATTATCAAATTTTTATAATTGGATAATAATAGGTTTTAGCGGCAACAAGGGAAAGGGGAAGCTTTCCGACTGTAAGTGACTTGCTTAGTTCTTTTTATCTATGTATGTATTATTTCTGAATATAAAATATTATATAAATGGGTGTTTGGGTTCATGTGCATTATGATCTCTTTTGTAATTTTTATAATGGTTTTATGACGGAGTGGAACGTTGCAGATCTAAGGTGATGATAGTTTAAGGATTTTGAAAATTTAAGATAGGTTACAATGAATAAATGATTTTTCTAAATGCAATATATATTGTTATAGGTGGATTTGTAAGTCATTCGTCATTTCCACCAAAGATGGGCATGTTTTATTTATAATTTTTGAAGGCTGGGATTTTCGGTGTAGGCTTAGAAACAGAGGAGATGGTGTCAAAACATTTATAGAAAATATCGAGGATTATTTAATTAATCTAAATGAACTTTGAGGTTTAAGATTCACTTTAGAATCCTATGTGGTTAAAATCAGTTTTGAAATTGATGATTACAAAATCTTAATCTTAATTGTTTATTGATGGAGAAGTGAAGGTTGCTAGATTATCAACGGATTAGGTTAATCTAGGCCGGTCAGATGCCCTAATTAGGTGGGGTCTGACAAATCATGCCTCTATATAATGTAGGGTTGACATCAACGCCTTTATCATCCTTATGAATCTTCTCACTAGAGCTCATTGGTGTTCGGATAGACTTAGTATTATCCAATTTAAAACACTTAACAAGAGATTTAACATATTTATTTTGTGATATAAATATATTGTTTTGAGACTGTGTAATCTGCAGACCTAAATAGTAAGTAAGTTCTTCAACCATGCTCATCTCAAATTCTTTCATCATCAAATCAAAAAATTCTGAAGCTAGCTTTGCAGATGTAGCTCCGAAAATATTATCTTTGACATAAATCAGCGTAACCACAAACTGATTATTCTATTTTTTGTGAAATAAAGTCTTATCAGTAGACCCTTTATCATAACTCTTCTGTAGCAAATAGGTAGTCAACCTTTAATACCAAGCTCGTGTAGCTTGCTTCAGACTATAAAGTGCCTTTTTTCAGATGATAAACATCATTAGGTTTATCATGAACCTCAAATCTTTTAGGTTGTGTAACATAGACTTCTTCTTACAAATACCATTTAGGAAAGCACTTTTAACATCCATTTGTTGTAACTTGAAACCTCTGTTACAAGCAATAGTGAATAGTAGATGAATATATTCCAATTGTGCAACTGGAGCAAACGTCTCATCAAAATTAATACCTTCGACCTGTGTATATCCTTGTGCAACCAATATGGCTTTGTTGCGAACAATAATATCATTCTCATCTCTCTTATTGCGGGATATCCACTTAGTACCAATGATAATAACATTAGTAGGTCATGGAACAAGCTCCCAAATATCTTGTCTAACAAACTTGTTGAGTTCCTCTTGCATAGCCTTCACCCAAAATTCATCCATAAGAGCCTCCTTGAGATTTCTAGGCTCGATCTAAGATGTAAAACAAGAAAAGTGCGTCATGTTCCTGTAGTAAACATGATGAATATCTCTAGTTTGCATTGGATCATTAACTGAGCCAGTAGATTGCTCAATTGGATGATCTTTCAACATCCTTGACTGTAAAAAATAGGTGTAGAAGTAGAATAGGTTATGTAGCAGGTGATTTTGGATCATCATCATCATTATAATCTTCATCATTAGATGAAGTAATGATATTTGAATCTGATACTTTTGCAGTAGGCAGAGTAATAGGTGCTGAGCTAGTTGGTGTTGGTAGCTCATTATCATCACCATTTTAAGTGGGCAATTGTTCTCTTCTATCACACTCATTAACCATAACCTTGATAGATTCCATCAAAGTCATAATTCGCTTATTATAGATTCTATAAGCTTTACTATTATAAGAATATCCAAGAAAAGTTCCAACATCACTTTTCGAATCAAACGTTCTCAGGTGATCTATATCATTTAACATGAAGAAGGTACTCCCAAAAACATGAAGATGTTTGAGAGAAGGCTTTTTTCCTTTCTAGATTTCATACGAAGTCTTTGTAGTCAGTGGCCTAAAATAAACTCTGTTGATAATGTTGGTAGCATTATTTACTGCTTCCCCTTAAAGATTTTTAGGTAGATTTTTCTCCGCTGGCATAACCCTACTCATTTCCTAAATTATGCGATTTTTCCTTTTCAACAACACCATTATGTTATGGTGTCTTTAGAGCAGCAAATTTATGCTTAATTCAAAATTTAACACAATAATTAGGAAATTGCTGATTCTGAAACTCTCGTGTGTGATCATTGCGCAGTCGATCAATGGATACATCCTCATTCCTTTTGTCATTCAGAAGTCGAATAGGTAACTTCTTAAACTAATCAAACGTTTTTGCTTTATCATAAAACAAACGAATCCAAGTAAAATTTGAGTAATCATCAACAATAAAAAAACATACTTTTTTCTCCCAAGATTCTCAACTTGCATTGGGCAAACAAATCTATATGCAGTAATTCCTACACACGTGATGTCAGTATATCATTGAGGCCAGCGTGTTAAGAAGAGTATTATTTTCCCCTTTAATATGGCTCGCAAATAGAATCAGACTTAGAGTTTAGTTAACAACATCATAAGAGAGCAATTTATGAAGTTGCTTGAAATTAAGATGACCTAGCCTTTTTTGCCAAAGCTCTGTATTAAGGCGAAACGAAATGTTGAAGCAACATATAACAATTGTCTAATGTTCGGATCCCATATAAGATGCATTGTGTTTCTTCATTGACTATTTGACAATGATATTTAATGAAGTTGACAAAGAGTTCCTGATCTCACAGCTGGCTTATGCTGATCAGATTAGATTTCAACCCATCACCATATAGAACTCCTTTAAGATTAGGCAGTCCCATGGCATTAAGAGTTATTTTGCTAACAACCTTACCTTTATTTCTGTCACTAAATGTAATAGCACTTTCCTTAAATGATTCATAATTCTTAAGAAAGCTTTTGTTACCATTCATGTGTCTGGAACACCCACTATCCAAATACCATAACTCAATAGAGATGCTGAGAGTTGTAGATGCGCTATCTTTTCCATATGAGACTTGACTATCCAAACCTTCTTAGTTATTTTTTCTTCTGAATTGTCTTCAAATCTTTAAACATCCGATAGCATCTTGGTCAAATATAAACAATAATCTCATAATAATGACATGTGTCAGTAACAACAGTCGCTTTTTCTTTGCACTTGTAGCAACCTTTTGTGGCAGAATCTTCTTTGCCTTTAATGTATCAACTTGAGTTTTGCTTGATTGACCCTCATTGATTACAATGCCTTTGACAAAGATGGTGGGAACATTTACAAATCCCAAAGTATATCTAAAACCATGCTTAACTTGCGAAGATTGACCAGTTTGTAACATTCTATTTAATTTCTGAGAAACAGAATAGAACTTTGCATTAATAGCCTCAGAATCAGAAAGAACTTTCTTCAATATAAAGATTTCAATCTCACTCTCTTTCAACAATGCATTACATGTCCTCTATTTTTCTTTCAAAATTCTTAAATTCCAATTTGACAGAGATGAACTTCATCTTCAAATCAAAATTTTGATCATAAAGAGATGTCCATTCAGTGAACAATAAATCATAAGAAGTCAAAACATCCTTTGTAGAATCCTTATCATTGACATCACCACAAATTTCCTAAGCCTTTTTCTTTACTATTTTCCATGTCATATTTTATGGAATCAAGTTCAGAAACACAAACAATAAATGGAGAAGCAACAAAAATATATGGCTTTGTCAATAAAGCACTGAGTGCAATAACACAATCATTTCACTCTTTATCATTGTCATTAGAGTCATCATCACTTCAAGAAACATTTAGTGACTTATTCTTTTTCTTGTAAGCAACACATTAAATTCAAATGTGTCCAACCCCTCCACACTCATGAAACTTAATACCCTTGAGTTTATTCTTAGCATATGCCTTCTTATCATCAGTAAAAGGCTTGTTGCTGTCATTACTCTTCTTGTAATTTGTTCTAGTGGAATTTCTCTTATGTTCTAGATTTTGAGAAATTCTCTGCCATCAAAGCAAACTCATATCTTATAGAATCATCATAAATAGATGTCTTAACACGGTAAGAATTCTTTGAAAATTTGGGTTTTTTTAAACATATTCATCTCATATGTTTGCAGAGACCTCATTAGTTTATCAAGAGATACCCTAGTAATATCATGACACTCTTCAATTTCAATAATTTTGGAATCAAATCATGAAAGGAGAGCACAAAAATCATGTCATACTAACTGCTTGTCAGTATACGTTTTTCCAAATTGAAAGGCTTGATTAGCAATGTCTCACAGACGACCATTGAAAGAGGCAATATTTTCATTCTTTTTCTTCTCAACACGATCAAGCATATAACTCAATTACTGTAACTTGAAAATTTTGATAGAACTCATACCTTCAAATATTGTCTTCAAAACATCTCAAGCTTGCTTTGCAATAGTGCAAGTTGTAATCAGTTTGAAGCATTTGGCATCAACATCACTAAAGATAGAATTGATTGCCTTATGATTGGCAACTTTCTTTTTCTTTTCAACATTTTATCCACAGAGATGTAGGTTTTGGAATAGCTTTTCCATCCATATCTGGTTGCGTTGGAGTAGTGTACTCCCACTTTAGCAATTCTCTAGTAATTTCATCAATAGCAGAGACAAAGTGAACCATCCAAACCTTCCAGTAGGCATAGTTGGTTCTTTCCAGCCATAGCGGTCGAGTTATCGATCCACCTTCATGTCCTTCACTAGTTCATTGTCGTAACAACTCATCAATCAATCCCATGGAGATAAAACTCTCTAGAATCTCATTCTTCTACGCTTGTAGAAATAACTAAATGACAAAGCTTTAATGCCACTGTTAAAATTATGGAAACCAGATGAGCTGAGGAGATTATCGAATTAGTGATGAACTAATAAACACATATCAAAACTAAACATATAATTGATATCATAAAATGACTTGAATGTCTTCCTCTTCATATGCTTAGCCTAATCAATCAATTAATCAAATTGATAATGTGCACAACCACTATAATGATGTCAGGTTCTCATGAAACTCAAGTAAAAAAAATGATGATCCACACAATGGCGATCTTGAGTATTTATAAACTTAATCTATCTACCATATCTAGGAATTAAGTCCTAAATATAATACAACTCGGAAAACCTCATCGGTCTCCAATTGTAATTTCTATTGGAATCATCCTATGTTCAACAACTAGGTCTTCTATTTCCATAAAGTTCTTTAGTCCATTATGCACATTTCTTTTGGATTTTGTATTTCTAATCCATCTTAAAGTTTCTTGCTTGTAATATTGAACTTCTTCACTGTTATAGGAAAATACTAACAATTGCTTTATTTTAGTATCCAATTCGTATTCAATTCTTATTTCGACTTCAAATTTGTCTTCGTCTTCTACTCTAACTTTGATACTGTAATCTTTACTGGAATTTACATTGTAGTATTTCTCTGAGTTGTATCTACTCTTGAACATCTTACTTAGTTAGGTTTACCATCTTAATTGCAGGATCTACCTAACTAACTTAACTCATGTTTTGATAATATACTGCCAACAAGGATAGACTGACCTAAACGCAGTAAGCTAGGGTCCAACATATCGTATACATATACATATACAACATAATATGTACATATACAATCCCCTATCTCACTTTCGTTCACTTCCTAACTAATAGTTTCGAAGCAAAGATCATCTAGTTTCCACACATAAGGTTTGACTTTTCTTCAAATTTATGTATTGCTTATTAAGAAAACTGGTTCTGATACCAACTGTGACAGCCCCTTCTCTAATTAAAGGCACCGCTCAGCCTAATCCCCCCATTAAGCCTTAATCTCAGCCACATAGAACTTAACAACGTATTAGTTAGTCTTTTTGTCATATTCTCCTTGTTATTTGTGTTCACAACAAGCTTTACACAATTCACATTATTATTATTATTTCAGGGTTAATTAAAACCTTTTATCATTTTAATGTTATCAACAAAAGCTTAATAAAATATGTGGAATCATTATAAAAGCACCTACTTTGGAAACTAAGTAAATAAACTATCGCATGAACTTAAAAAAAACTCATGCATCACCCAGGAATCTAATCTCTCAACCCATTATACAACCTAAAACCATTCAAAGAGAGGTAAATAATAAATATACAAAGTGATCACCTACTCTTTTCTAGGGCTCAGAGATAGTCGTCGATCTTCTCCTTGCCCAACCTGCTACTCAATAGATTTACAGCCACCGTCATAAAAAGGACGGTTAATACAATAATGTAGAAAGTAACACTAAAAGAGAGTTATCAACATTTTCAAACACAACAAGAAGACATCTAAAAGTATATATTCATAACAAAGAAATACCAAAACGAAACATGCTAGAGAATACCATAGTTAACAAATTAAGTCTGACATAAACTTTGAAAAAGAACTAGATCTAGTGAGCTTCGTGTCCAACATATTGGCCTAGATATTACCCTTTTGATCTTGTATATCCGATGTACACATAGGTACTATCCTTATTGGTTATGAAATACAACATATCAACCTCATGTAATAGGTCAGCTTACATAGCACTTCGGTATTACCCTAATTGGTCACCATTTATTCATTTGATCAACCACATATAGTAGGTCCGTGTCACTAACTAATTAGAATACTCAATTCGCCGGGTTCCATACATCGTGTGTTGCACACACGTAAAATCAAATCGAGAAACCTAAACACATGTTCTAATCTGACAACAATTAGTCCAAATAACTATAAAATAGAAGACAATATGAAAAGAAATGGAGAAAAATATCACAATCAGTTTACTTACAATTCAAGCAAAGATCCAAGGCTAATCCAACCTCCCGACACCCCAAAATGCGTACTCGAAATCCCAAAACTCTCATATAAGTTTCTGAGGTTTATTATGGTGCTTTAGAACTCATACAAGCTAGTAGAGTATGTTTAAGTGGTTGTAAATTCTAATTTTTAAAATCAAACTCATTAATAATTTCTTTATGTCAAAATTTACTTTATTAAAATAGAGACAGTTTAGTGCACAACTTGTGAGTTGATTTCAATTACCAAAATATTAAAATTATGTATTGTAGCCCAAAGAGAATTCTTTATAGCTATGGCTTTGCTTTCCAGTATTATAAGGTTTTCAGATTTTGAATAAGAACTAAATGATATATGAAAATTTTACCACAATGGCTAAAAAAAATATTATAATTTGACCATCATATTTTAAAAAGAAATTTCTCCTAGACCATAGCTTCAAAACTCAAGATTTTTTTACTGAAACCTACAAAAATATGTTCGAACATCATACTAAAAGATGAGTTCAATCCAATAAGAAATGAATGAGTTATGCTCAAAACAACAAGACATTAACAAAATTGTGAACCCAAAAATTGCAGATTACTCACTAAATTTGCAAAGGGTTTTTAGACATGAAAACATTTGAATTTCAAAAGCTTTCAATAGGCAAAAGTTGTTCCCCTTTGAGTTAGTTTCTACTACCACCATAATGAGTCCTTTTTAATTTAAAATGAGGAAGTTATGACCAAAACACAAAGGCTATTCATAACAACAATATGCATAATTCCCAGTTTTGTTTTACAACTCCATGAACTTTAAAAATTTATAACTTAATGATAGAGAATCCAAATCGAGAACTTCTTTATAGTAAAGTTAGTGAAATTTCACAAAGAACCCAAATATGGAATTAGATTTTGGAAAAAAAGTCATTTGGCAAGTTAAATTGTTGAAAAACCAGAATTGAACTAAAACATACAGTTTTCTTTGAATTTCACAAAGTAGTGATGTAGATTGGTTTACCTAGATATGGAGCTTCTCTAACTTGATCAATCTCTTCTCTATTACACAAAATTCGCTTAGCAAAATATCAAGTGATATCTTTAGAGCTTTCTCTTATTCTTTTGCATGCAAATCAAGTGGTTTTGTATGAGATTTCCACTATCTCATGTTGTTATAGTAATGAGGTGTTTTTGTGACCTTTGATCTTATGTAATTACCCATCTCTATGATCATCTAATGGCTCACATTCTGGTCCTACAACCCTTTTAACCACCATGCTAACACCCATTCATACACCAAGTTACATAGTGTTCATTACTACACGCATCTCGAGGCACATCAATGCTCCTTGTTTTATTTTTCTTACTTAGGTCAAATTTACGTAAATTCAACTATAGCCACATTACATTAGTTATTCTATTCTTATTTAACTAAATTAGGACTTACCACATCACTCTCTGCCCCAGTCCCATGCCGACATGCATCTCGAGGTGCGTCCCCTCTCTCGTCTCCACGTCTATATACCAGTCGAAGTGACTTAGTAAGTCTCCACATACATAATGCCCTAAACATCCATCATACAAAAAAATAATATATTACTCGATCTTCATGTCGAGTGTTAGGACCTTGTACTCATTCCCGGACTACGTCACGTGATAAATTGGTAATTATATAGTTTTAGTAGTATATTTTAACATATTTAGTGTCAGAAGGTCTCTAAAATATATATCTAATAATAATTATTTCTCATTTTCATGTTATATGGAGTGCACGGTTGAAATCAAGGTGAACAATGGTGTAAAATGCAAATATAATTGTTCTATGTTGGATTTCCTCAAAAAATGTGTTGTGTAAATCCCGAGAAAGTTATGCGGGGTCTCAAGGCTGATGTGACGTGACGATGACAAGGCACCATGTGACTGGACATGTGATGATGATGTGGCGTTGCTTGAGTGGTAGAGTAATGTGTTCTATAGCGTGTTTGCATGGCCCATGCCAAGGTTGTGAAGTAATGATCCTAAGTGGCAGTGTGAAAGATAGTTAATGTGAATCTTTGAAGAAGTCCTTTTGATCAGCCTCGAGACACGCATTTAGTTTGGATTAGAAGAGAGAGGCGCAATCGAGTGACGTGAGACGTTATATACTATTATTACACAACTTCTTTAGAGCTTTTAATCAAGCCTCGTGATCAGCCCGTCAGAAAGCGTCTCAGATGAGAAGTAAAAACTATCGAATTACCTCAAGATGCGTAACAACTCTTTCTCCCAGATTGACACTGAGTCTCCTATGCGTTTTCTCTCCATTCAACATCCTTTAATTCACCTCAAGAAGCCTGTTCGCACAAGCTCCCATAATTTCACCAATTTTTTAGTGCAAGTTCACTCCATCTGCACCTACTACGTATCGTAATCAAAGTCTCCAGCCATGTCCCATAGCTCGTTCTCCTCCAATGACAGCGCGCCACATTAGCAAACAACATCAGCACAACCAATCCGCTTCTGCCACGTGTTTTAGACTCTAGCAACAAATCACTACATCCATCTGATCTTACTAGGCCTAATTGATAGAATTTATTTATATTGAAATTAGGGTTTTATTTAAACTCTCTATATACACATACAATCAATCTCTCTTTTCTTTTATTGTTTTTAATGAAGATCTTCAAGACAATGTCCGACTAAGCAATTTATTCCTAGTTCGGAGGCGAAACAAGTCTGGATTCATGGTTTATAGCATATCATGCAAGATATTTTATTTATAATTTAAATTATTTTAATTCTTTCTATTTTACTTGTGGTTGTTTTCATGATTACGGTGCAAACTTAGGGTATGTATTATGGCCATTGCACGCTTTTAGGTGGAAGACCAATAGTTAAATAGGATGATCATATCCGTAATTGTACGATTGGTATGAAACAAGTGATTATTACTCATCCAATTTCTGTAAAAACCTTTCGATTCTTTAGTGTGCGACAGATAAATCTAGGTTAAATTGGAAGCAGACGCGATTCGATTATATAGGGTTAGTAATCCCATGGACCTTTATGCGGTTAACACATTAAATCTTATTGGCGAATGTTTAGGGTTATATGTTAATTAGGAAAGTAGTTAGTGGCGAACATCCTAACTATCAAGACTAAGGGAATTAAGGATTTATGGCGGATGTCAATTTCCTATAGCTAATTTAAGAGGAATTGAATTAATAATTTTTTGGGATAGATTTAATACTATAAGCATACTATTGAATCATGATTTGGATTTGTTGGAACATAGACCTAGGTATTTTCTCGTACTGAATTCACTTTTGTGAAAATTTATTTTCTAGTAGTTCTAATTAATTTCTTTCTTAAAATCAATAAAACCACATAATTTTCTTTTTTAGTTAACTCAAAGTAAAACCTAAGTCTTGTGGATTCAACCCCGCATTTACCACTACTACACCCAAGTCGGATTGGTAAGTCGAGTACGAGTTATATTTAACATGAACGACACATGAAAAAATCTAGGCCTCATTACCGAGGACTTAGTCCTTTATTTAGAGTTTAGCTTCTTTCTTTTTCTTTTTCTTAGTTTTTTTTATTTATCTATCTAGTTCCTTGTCTCTAGCATATGTTTACCGGTAACTCTTCAGTGGCCTCCTACTCCTACAATTATGGTTAATTTGAAGACTCATACTATCATAGTATGAATGAGGTAGGTATGTCAAGTTATAAACATAATTTTGCTAATTGGTATTCTAATTTGGAACATGAATCTATCGAAGCTTGTGATCTTTTTAGAGGTTGGCATCATTTTCCTAATGTATGTCCCTTTGAATACTGGAGTCATTCATCAATACAACCTGACATATATACTTTCAGGCAAAATCGATCTTCAATGGACATAATAAGGTTTTTTTAAAGAGACCGAGTAAGACTTGTAGCCTCACCAATCAATAATTGGACTAAAGGATTGCACAAAAGGATCAAAGGGACGAAAAAGAAATAAAGTATGTTCTTCAAAAAAGATCAGTAGAGATCGTGAGTGTTGAGTTGAATGAGGTTACCCCGGTTGAGGACTATTGGAGCGAATAACGCAGGAACTTGAAGTCTCTCCAACTGACACTGACATTATCATTGCATAAAATGAAAAGGAGAAAACCTACATTGAAGTTGAAATTATTTCAAAAAGGCAGGAGGAACCACAAAAAGAGATCAAGAAAGACCCAACTCTAGTGTTGGTTAAACTACCCACCCTTCCATGTAGACTTTTTGAGTTAAAAAGGGGGTAGAAGTAAAGGAGCGTTCGCGTATTTTCTACACTACCGACAACTTTATGTTGGTGATCATGATGTGACAAAAACATTTGTGCTAGAGGTCCCGAATGAGCTCCTAATTCTGAATGAGGGCGTGCCAATTTCACTGCCCAAAGCTATAAATGCACCATTCGTTGTTGATATTTCAAAAGGAGAGGGCATCACATGATGAATGAGACTTAGCCGAGCCATAGACTATAAACAAAAGCGCTTGTTGGGAGGCAATACAACCTTATTTTATTTATTTTCATACTCTAATTTCCAATTTAGTCTAATCTAGTTTAGTTTATTTTATTATAGTTTTCAACAATTTTTGCTAACCCCTAAACTCCATTTATTAATTTTTACAGGTTAAGGAAAGTCTTGAGATGAAGGAAGGAGAGAGTACCATATGTTGAAGTTAGGTTTGAATTTTAATTAAATTTTAATTAACATGATTTGAGTTATTATTTTTTAAGGAAATTGATTACTTGCTAAGATTTATGTGTTTTGCGACTTGGTTTAAAATAAAAAAACTAACTTAAGTCGCCGTATTAGTGGCAGGTCTTTAAGTAGAGCCCGAAAAACTAAACTTTATTTTGACTTTTTTGTTGATTTTACCCTTAGTTGAAAAATTCGGGCTCGCAAAATTTGGTTGAAATTTTTTTAAATCAATTCCTTGATTCATCATTTTTTACTCTAATCACTAAATATGAACTTGTCTTTATTCTTTATTACTTTATTTTAGTACTCTTATTACTATGCATTAACTCGTATCAATTCCTTATTTCAATATCGATCATGTTACCCTCTTGTATGTTTCAATGTGTGCACCTCTTGACTTGTTTTGAACCTTTAGGACAAGGTTCAGAATAAGTTTGGGGGTATTTTAGGGATTGTGGATTGTGTCGGATGGATCTTTTTGCTAAAGACCGCAAGCATGATCGTTAAGTTTTGTCAATTATGCGGTTGAAGGATGGAAACGGTGGTGTTTTTTCTCTCATTTTCTTATCTATCTGTTTCTATTTCCTTTCCATTTACACTTCTATTTTCCATTTCACTCGGGATACATTTTCACCCATGTATTTAGAATAGTTTTTTATTATTATAATTATTTAGAGTCACTCAAAACTTTGCTTCATGCCTTTGGTTATGGATGAGTAAACTATGGTTGCCTTTTTAACTTGAAACTTAGGGAAAATTAAGAGAAACACTCACTCTGGCTCGTAGCTTGGCATTTTTATGATTTCATATTAGGGAATTAGTATGACAGTTAAGCTTTAAGCTAGATACCAAAGGTAGACGGTTAGAACCGTGCAAGTGGAAAAAAGTAAGATTTCTAGGGTGCTAGAACAAGGGTGTAACCCACTCGAGACTGAATTCCTGCGACTAAACCACTTTTGGGGAAATGATTTATGCCATTCTTGAATGAAAACCCTTAGCCTTAAGCATACCTAAAGTAATTTTCTTAGTTAACCCATTTTGGGCCAACCCAACCTTTAATTCTTTTGTAGCTAATGTTAAACCCATAGAATCATTAAAAAGAGACATGGAAAGAAGAAATTTTTTTTTACATACCTAAAATAAGGGGAAATTAATTACGATGAAAAATGAAGTCATAATTAGAGATTTCCACCTAAAATGATATTGGTTGGAAAAATGTGAGAACTGCACATATTAGAAGAAAAATGAAGTTAAGTGCAGTATTACTTACTTTCATGTTCTTTGAAAATCTTTTGATAGTCTAAGTTTTAGTTTTCCAATATTTCGCATTACCTTTATATCATTTTCTTGGTACCTTATCCTAGCAATGTTACAACCTACTTAAAGTCCTAGTGAACCTCATTGGTGTTAAGTCTACAATAGTGGAGAGTGAGGTAGCTTTTCTCGCCTATGGTACCTTCTATACGTTGATGTGCTATCTTATAGAAATTGTAAATATGAGTGCCTGAATGTATAGACCAAGAAAACTTGTGAGTAGTTGATAGCTTTTGTCTTGATCGAGTCTAGGTTTTAAAGTGTTATCTTAATTATGTTTGGATTACGGTTCTAGACATATTATAACTCCAAAATTTCTTGAATGGATTGTTGACGTAGCGACTATTTAAACCAAGGGAACTCCATGAATTTGGAATCGTTTATAAGATTAGTTAAGTTAGGTTCCTAACTATATTAGGAATTTAGTTAGCTCTTGTTTCGTCATTTACACCTTTGCCCGGGACATGTAAAGTCCTAAGTTTGAGGCTATTGATAAGTTGGTAATTATATAGTTTTAGTAGTATAGTTTAATATATTTAGTGCATAAAAGTCTCTAAAATATAAATCTAATGATACTTATTTCTCATTTTCACGTTATATGGAGTGTGCGGTTGAAATCAGGGAAAAAAATGGTGTAAAATGCAATGTAATAGTCATATTTAGGATTTCCTCAAAAAACGTGTTGCGTAGATCTCGAGAGAGTGATCTGGGGCCCACAAGGCTGATGTGATGTGATGTGATGATGATGTGGCAGCATGTGACTAGACGTGTGATTATGTGGCATTGCTTGATTGGTGGAGTAATGTGTTATATAGTCTGTTTGCATGGCCCATGCAAAGGTGGTAAAGTAATGATCCTACGTCGCAGTATGTAAGATAGTTAATGTGCATCCTTGAAAAAGTCCATGTGATATGCCTCGAGACACACATTTCGTTTGGATTAGAAGAGAGAGGTGTAATCAAGTGACACGAGACCAGACACACAATTATCACAAAGCACCTTCATAGCCTTTGATCAAGCCTCGAGATTAGTACAACATAAAGTGTATCAGATGAGAAGTAAAAACTATCAACTTACCTCAAGATGCGTAATAGTACGATGTCCCAGATTGATGAAGAGTCTCCCATGTGTTTTCTCTCCATCCAACAACATTTGATTTACCTTGAGATGCGTGTTCGCACAAGCTCCAACAACTTCGCTGATTCTTGAGCATGAGTTCTCTCCATTTGCACCTGCCACGTGTCATCATCACAGTCGCCAACCACGTCTCATAACCAATCTGCTTCTGCAATGTGTTCGAGACTCCAACACAAATCAATTACAACCATCAGATCTTCCTAGGCGCACGAGCCATTCAAGAACCAACAAATTTGTTGGGTTTTTGGGTTCATACGCAGCAAAAATTTCAAAAGATTTTCGAAAAACCAAAATAGAATAAAAAATAAGTTCCATTAAATTGATCTACAAAAAGTAAACCATACTTCAATCCATGATTTCCTTATGTGATTGATCTCTAAGACATTCAAGCGTGCGTCCTCTATTGAAAATCCACATAAGAAGGGTGACCCAAATTTGGAGTGTTAGCCTCAAGAGAGATTGAAAATGTTTTTCTTTATCTCCCCAAATCCAGAGAACTCAAAAATAGTAAAAACAAAAATCATATATGATTTTAGACTCTCAACCTCTATTTATATGTATGGATAAGCCCTTACTTAAAATCATATTCATAATACAACTATTGTGTTTATGTAGTTTTAGCAAATTACATATATTCCCCTATTAATAAGTTATCATATAACAAATCGTAAGGGCCATGAATTTTATCATATAAAATTCATTACTCTGGACCAATTGAAATTGCGCAAAGCCATTCTTTGTGTGAAACCCAATAGGTTCATGCGACGTTGGCAGTGAACCAAAACCATTTTCGTACACAAGTCATAAGCGGTCTCTAGCAAGGCATTATGACTACCCAAGTAGCATAAATATCAAAATCAATACAATCTAAAGAATAACATATATCATATCCTTTTGTCGTGAGATATCTTTTGATTAAACTTAAGGCATGGAAAGTTACACTTAATATTCAATCGTACTAGTCTCGATCTTTAGGTAGACTAAAAACATCCAAGTGACATTGATTATATCAATTCACTTGGACTTCGTAAATTAACAGTCTAACATATCGAGGGATCCACTTATATCTCTCTCTATACGTGAGGGAAAAATTCTATATGGATTACACACCTTCACATATTATTCACATGGTAATCAATCACAGTTTTTATAATTGTCTGGTAAAAGACAACTTTAGATTTGGTCAAATTACCATGCTCATAATATTGAAGTCTATGGTAATCTCAAGTTGAAAGAGTAAATGATATACCTATCATGACTAATACCTATGACTTAATCCATATTGTGTTTGTTGGGGCATGTGCCTAGGTCAATCTACAAAAATTGTTTATCTTACAATTTTAGTTAATAAAATCGAGGTTTTTATTTGTTGTTTTATTATAAGTAATTGTTGTTTACTAATAAGATCAATGAGTATTCGTAAAATATCATAAATGTCCATAATCGATCATTATATTGAGAATTATAATGAATTAAGGCTAGTGTGAATCTTAATTGATGGTCATGTGATGATCATGTGTATAAGGAAACGAATGGAGATCATGGGTACTTGTTATGGGAACAAGGTACTGGACTGACCCGCTATGAGCACACCACATGGATTAAGTCATAGGTATTACTCATATAGGTATATCATTAGTCTTTTCGACTTGAGATTACTATAGACTACAATATTAGAAGTATGGTAATTTGACATAATCAAATGTTGCCTTTAACCGAACGATTATAAAGATTTTGATTGGTTACCATGTGAATAATATGTGAAGGTATGTAATCAAGATATAATTTTTCGCTCTCATATAAAGATAGATATAAGTGGATCCCTTCATATGTTAGACTGTTAAATGGCCAAGTCCAAGTGAATTAATATGATCAATGTCATTTAGATGTTTTCAGTTTACCTTAAGATCGAGAATAGTACGGTTTAACATTAAGGGTGATTTTTCATGTCTTATGTTTAATCAAAGGATATCGCATGATAAAATGATATGATATATGTTATTCATTATGTTGTATCGATTTTGATTTTCATGCTACTTGGGTAGTCTTAATGCCTTACTCGAGACCGCTTATGACTTATGTACCAAAAAAGGTTTTGCTTCACTACCAACGCCACATGAACTTATTAGGTTGCACACGAAGAATGACTTTGCATAATTTCAGTTAGTCCAGAGTGATGAATTTTATATGATAAAATTCATGACATAAAAGCCCTTAAATTTGTTATATGATAAATTATTAATATGGGTGTATGTGTAATTTACTTAAATTGCCTAGATACAATAGTTGTATTACAAATATGATTTTAAGTGAGGACTTTTCTACACATACAAATAGAGGTTGAAACCCTAAAACGATATAATATTTTCATTTTTGCAAATCTCGAGTTATCTAGATTTAGGGAGAGAAAGAAAAACATTTTCAAACTCTCTTGAGGCTAGCATTCTAAATTGTGGTCACCGTTCGTGTGTGGATTTCTCATAGAGGATGCTCACTTGAACGTCTATCAAATCAATCAATCAGAAAAGGAAATCACGAATTAAGGTATGGTTTATTTTTTGTAGATCTAATTTAATGGAACATATTTTTGGTCCTATTGGGGTTTTTCAAAAATTATTTAAAGTTTTTCTTTTGCGTATGTAACCTAAAATCCAACAGTGTTCTCATAGTGGGCCAGTACAGTACCTTATTCCATAACAAGTACTCATGATCTTGATTCATATCCCTATACACATGATCATCACATGACTATCAATCAAGATTTACACTTGTTTTAGTTCATTATAGTTCACAATATAATGACTGACTAGGGACATTTATGATATTTCATCAAATACCCATGGATAATATTATAACGTAAACATGCAATCAGTTATAATAAAATAGCAAATGAAAACTTCAATTTTATAAATTAAAATCATAAGATAAACGATGTTTGTAGATTGACCTAGGGCACATGCCCCAATAACTCCCTCTTGCACTAGGGCCAATCATTCATGTATCTAATACCAGTGACCTAACATGACCATCATGTTTCACTTGTGTAAAAGCCTTCGTCAAAAGATTTAAAGCATTGCATTTTGTAGGAATTTTGCAAATCTTCACGTCTCATTTCTCAATGATTTTTTCAAATAAGATGAAAATGTCTAAGTATATATTTGGTTCGGTTGTGTGATCTTGGTTCCTTGGCTCGTACTATTGCCCCGTTGTTGTCACAATTAAAACAAATAGGGTTAGCTATACTCGGAACCACACTAGTTTCAGATATGAACTTTTTGATCCAAACTGCCTCGTTAGCTGCATCGGACGCTGCAATATACAAAGCTTATGTTGTAGAATCTACCACATTGTCTTGCTTCGAACTTTTCTAGCTCACTGCGCCCCATTCAAAGTAAACACATATCCAGACAGTGATCGGAAGTCATCTATATTTGTTTGAAAACTTGCATTTGTGTAACTATTTACAACAAGCTTGTCTTCCAAATTTAAATAGACCAAGAACACTTCTTTAATTCTTCTTAAGTACTTAAGAATGTTCTTTACTGCTATCTAGTGACTCTCACAAGGATCAGACTGATATCTGCTTGTTGTGCTCAAAGCATATGATACATTAGGTCGAGTTCATAAAATGGCATACATGACAGATCCAATAGCTGATGCATATGGAATCGTATTCATGTGCTCTCGCTCATCATTAGTCTTCAGACATTGAGTCTTGCTGAGACTTATACTATGAGACATTGTCAATGACCATATTTTAGAGTCTTGCATAGTGAGCCTAATCAACACCTTTTAGATCTATCCCTATAGATCTTAATCCCAAGGATGTAGGCTGCATCCTAAAAGTCATTCATTGAGAAACATTTACCTAACAAAGACTTGACACTCTGCAAGGTTGGGTTGTCAATGAGTTATTTATCATCAACATACAGTACCAGGAAAACAACCATGCTCCCACTTGACCTTCTTGTATACACAAAGCTCATCTCCATTTTTAATAAAAGCAAAATCATTAATTGCTTCATTAAAATGAAGACACCAACTCCGAGAAGCTTGCTTTAATCCATAAATGGATCTTTGAAGCTTGCACACATTCTTAGAATTATCAGGATGAACAAATTTTTCATGCTGTATAATATACATGTCCTCATGTAACTTTCCATTTCGAAAAGCTATTTTGACATCCATTTGCCTTATCTCATAATCATAATATGCGACTATGGCATTTAGAATTCTAATGGATTTAAGCATGGCTACAGGAGAAAAAGTCTCATTATAATTAACACCTTGAATCTGCCGGAAACCTTTTGCTACAAGCCGTGCTTTATAAGTATACACATTTCCATTCATGTCAATTTTCTTCTTAAAAATCTATTTACATCCAATGGTCTTACCACCTTCAGGTAAATCAACCAGGTTCCAAACTTGGTTATCATACATGGATTGCATCTAAGAACTTATGGCACTAAGCCATTTATTTGCCTCTGGGCTAGACACAGCCTTCTAATAAGAAGTAGGCTCGTTTTGATCTATAAGCAGCACCTCACTACTATTAGTAATAAGAAATCCAAATCTCTCAGGCTGATGTCTTACCCTATTGACCTACGCGGGGCTAGTGATACCTGTGAAGGTTCAACTAGTTCAAGACTTTATTGATCTTCCACTAGCGATTGCATGTTTATTTATGGTTCTTAAACTTCTTCAAGACTAACTTTATTCCCATTTTTGTCTTTAGAAATAAAATTTTTTCCATAAAGACACCATTCCGAGCAACAAACACTTAGTTCTCGTAGGATTATAAAAGTAGTATCCTCTAGTCTCTTTAGGATAACCAACAAATACACACTTGGTAGATTTAGCTGATAATTTTGTTGAGATTTGCCGTCATACAAAAACCTCACAGCCTCAAATCTTAAGGAAAGACAAACTTTGTCTTTTCCCAAACCACATCTCATATGGTGTTTTATCAACTACTTTAGAAGCAACACGATTTAGTGTAAACGCACCAGTTTTCAAGGCATAACCTAAAAAAATAGGAAGATCCGCATGACTCATCATAGATCAAACCATATCCAATAAAGTTTGATTTCTCCTCTCAGAAACACCATTCCATTGTAGAGTTGCTGGAGGAGTTAACTGTGAGACAATCCCGTGGTTTTTAAGATGATCATAAAACTCATGGCTGAAATATTCACCACCTTGATCTGATCGAAAAGCTTTAATAGTTTTACCAAGTTGATTTTGCACTTCATTCTGAAATGTTCAAAACATCTCAAAAGATTCACCTCTATGTTTCATGAGATACACGTAACCATATCTACTGAAATCATCAATGAAAGTAATGAAGTATTGATAACCATCTCTAGCCATTGTGCTTATATGATCGCATACACAGTATGTATTAATCCAAATAAATCACTTGCCCTTTCGCTATGTCCAGTAAAGGGACTCTTTGTCATCTTCCTAGTAAACAAGATACACATGCTTCGTATGATTCAAAATCAAATGAATCTAAATGTCCATATTTAAGGAGTTCAGAAATGCGTTTCTCATTTATGCTACTAAGGCGACAATGCCAAAGGTAGGCTCGACTCAAATTATTTGACTTGAATATCTTTGTATTTACGTTAAAAATAGGAGTATATGTGGACCTTTTCATATTTAGAATATAAAGACCATCACACAAATTACCATTCGCAAAAAAAATGCCTTTATGAGAAATGGAGCATTTATTATTCGCAATAATGAAATTAAAACCATCCAAATCTAAACATAAAACTGCAACGATATTTTTGCTAAAGGCAGGGACATATACTACAATAAAAAAGTAAATTAGCAATAAATTTAGCATCAGACACTTATTCCGTTGCTAATTAACAACATAATACCAATGGAATGTGGTTGGGATACTGTTTGACTAGTCAAAAATTGATTAACAGCGAATTAAAGATGGGTTTTAGCCACAAAATAAAATTCCGTTGGTAAAATGTCATGCCAAAATTTTACGCCTAATATTCTATTGCTAATTCGTTGCAATTTAACATTAACATCAGATTAGCAACGGATTACAAATTACCAATACAATAGAAACGAACTTGAAGTATATTTTGGTAATCTGTTGCTATTCTGTTGGAAAAGTCAGATTGCAACGGATTACCAACGGATGGTTCAGTCCATTTCTATGCTGTTGGTAATTTAAAATCTGTTGCACATTAATGTTTAAAACGGATTAGCAATGGAAACTCCTTAAACCTTTTTTATTATGTTGCAAAATTGGGTCCTGTTGGTATTCCGTTGTTAAATTCAAAAGTGATAAAAAAGGTGCCCTTAGACCGAACACATCATGTTCACCAATCACACTTTACGATTCAAAATTCCTCCTTCAACTCTCCTTAACTAACCTCCACGAGCCAAATCCATTCTTCAACTCTCCTAAACCACACAACACCAACGCCTTCTCAACAAACTCCTTAAATAGTTTTTGCTCTTATTCAAGTATATGTCCTTGTTTTAAGGATTTTTTCTTATAAACCTAAGATCATAGTTTCTTCTTTGAGGGAAGTTTCCTTTGTTTTTTCAATTTTGCTAGGGTTTTGGGTCTGTTCAAGAAGTGGGGTTTGCTCAAATCTTTAATCATTTCAGGGTTTAATTTTATTTTCACTCTCTAAAATGCTCTTTCTCTTTCTAGAACACACGTTCTCTCCTTAGGAAAGATGGGTTATGTTCATGGTAGGTGTTGTAGTCAGTACCTAGCTCCTTAAACCATTAGAATCAAAAGCCAAAGAATGAGGTCTGATCGCGAAGGACTAGTTAGAGAGGTGGTGACGTCGGCGGAGGTGAAACATAGGTACAAGTCTATATTTCCCTTTATCTCTCTCTCTGTTTCTCTATATCTAATCACGTCCGTGGAAACCCTATCGATGTAGGAAAAATTAAATAGGGTTGGGATGTCCGACAAAATCTTTATTTCTCTTTATCTCTCTGTTTATCTCTTTGCTCTATAACTGAAATGAGGTTAGGAGGTTGGGGTAAAGTTATTTGATAATAAGTTTAGTGGTGGTGTAGATGGTGATGGGGCTAGGTTGGGAGGTTGGGATCGACGATCTCTCCATGAGAACTTTGATGAAGGGTAAAACCATAATCAACAGAACCTCATGAAATAGGAGAAACCCTGAAAGGGGAATGCATAAAACATGAAAATAAAAGAGGTTTTTAGAAGATTTGGAGAGAGATTGACTCATAGGGAATTTGTGTGTAGGAATGGGCGATGGAGGGAAGTATATGAAGAAGGTCATAAAGCAGCTTAGTGTTGTGCTAAAATGCTTGTATCTCTTATTCTGCCCACCTAACACTTTTGCACTGCTAATCTCACTTGGCTTCTCCATTGTTGTTGTTATTGTTGTTGTTGTTGTTGTGTTGTTGTTGAAGAGAGAGAGAGAGAGAGAGAGAGAGAGAGAGAGAGAGAACTCATGCTAATGCTTCATAAACCCATACATAAGTCTATGCATGATCTCAAACGTATTTGCTATAATTGTGAAAATTCAATTTGTCTTCCTATTCAATGAGTTTTTTTTTATATTGGCTAATTCTTATTCAACGTTGTGGTCATATGAGATTGCTTTAGAGAAAATATTTCTTCTTTAAGGATGGAAAACATTATCAGATGATCTTTGTTGCCGATTTCTTCAATGAAAATTCTGAAATGATTGTTGCCTAACATATTAAGGGATTTTTTTCAATAGTAGAGACTTGAATGCAAATTTCGCCTTACCTTAATCTTCATTTTGGAATTCAGGCACGCTATTGAAAAGGCAAGCCTAGACTAAGAAGAAAAAAACCATTTATGTTTCTCTATAATTTTGTTAAATATTTATGCAAATTATTTGGTTTTGTTTGTGACTACAATATGTAGAACTCTGAAGCTCTTGCAATCAATGATTAAAGCTGGAATCTCTGCTTTTACTTGCTCATATAGAAAGATAGATCAATTTATTTCATAGATGTATAGAAATAACAAACAAAAAAATATCTTTAGGGATGAGCAAAACAAGAAAGAAAACAACTTATAAGGTCTTCTGAATCTTTTACTTTTTGTTGTTATTCGAATGGTGATGTGGTCACTCTGATAGCAGTTTTGACGCCTCTGTTGGAGTAGATGGCGTGGATATTGAAGTAGATTGATGGGGTTAGTGGTGGTTGTGTTAGTGGATAATCTATGTTTTTGTTGTTGTTATTGTTTTTGTTGTTGTTATTGTTGTTGTTAGTAGATTAAAGGGTCTATTCACTTTACGCCCCAATGAATAGTGATTGTTGTTGGGCTCTTGTTTTCATCTCAATGGTTGTTGTTATTGTTGTTGTTGTGGTTGTTAGTAAAATTTTGGGTTTGCAGCTAAAAAAGCAAAAAATCCTTGTTTGAGTAACATATCAGAAATATTCAACAAGTTTCTAGCCTTTCTCATCAACCACTACTATTGATTCAACCAATACTATGTTTTGTTTTTTTGGGTTTTGGTTCTGCGATGCTTTCTTCCTTATTAAATATGTGATTTAGATTACAAGTTATTGAGCTTTGGTAGTGAAAATTGTAACTAAGGTTAAGATTGGTAGTGGTGAAGGATTAAGCTTTAAAAGTAGGGGTCAAACACAACCACTTAGGTGATATTTTTTCATGAGTTTTATTTTTGTTGCTTTAAATTCTTCCATTTTTATAGTTCATGATGTTCCATTGGATTTTTAATGATTGAATATGTGTGATTTAGTGCTTGATTTTTAAGGTACGATTAGTCTCTTTTCTTATTTATTTAAAGTTTGAATCATCAATTTTTTTGTAGCATTGATTTTTCTTAGTGGTTTTGCTTCAATTAAGTATGTATTAGTTCATATCTATGTTCATGTAGAGTTAGAAATAGGAATCCTAGGGATTTTTTAATTTCGTGGATACCGTGGGAAGAACCATAGACAATTTATCATCTTTAAGTTACTTAGATAGTTGGCAAGTTAAAATTATTTTTCAACATTGAAGTAAGTCTCCAATTTAAATTGGTCTTAGAATTAAGATTGAGCTTTTCTTGTAGTGGCTTTGCGTACTCGTGCCTTGAGTTCCATTTTTTTGAGAGGTAAGGTGTAGGGGGGAGATGTGCTTCAATGGGTCATTGGAGAGATTTTATTTTGAGAAACATTGAGGAAGTATGGGCAGTGATATTGGTCTTTATTCAATGTGATAGTGTAGATTGCTTAGCTAATTTACTAGTTTCCTAGGGTGTTTCCACTCACCATAATCTTTAGGATATTTTTGGTTAGAACTCTACATGATTTTTGTTGGAGATGTATGTCATAGCAAGAAAAACATATCTAAAGCACAAAAAAAGAAAAATAAATACTTTTATATTTTGAGGAACATTGAGGAAGTATGGGCAGTGATATTGGTCTATGTTCAATGTGGTAGTGTGGGTTTCTTAGCTAATTTACTAGTTTCCTTGGGTGTTTTCACTCACCCCAATCTTTAGGATTTTTTGTTGTTAGAACTCAACATGATTTTTGTTGGAGATGTATGTCATAGCTAGCAAAACATATCTAAAGCACAAAAAAGAAAAAAAGAAATACCTTTGTAGTGTTTGGGACAATCTTGAGGAGACTATTCTTCACTATAACTAAACATCCAATTCGTTTATCGTAAAAAACTAAATAATAAAAAGCATGCTAGAGATATGGGGCATACTCAACAACAAGGTTAGGCATTTTTTGGTTTTCATTTTCACTTAACTGAATATCAGAACAGTGGCGCTTTAGCAAACTGCCTCTATTAGATTTGCTATAATTCTGTTAGGTAAAAGTGAGTTTAGCCTACTTAAACTACTTATATATGTGGTTAAGGGACATTTGGTTAAGGTTTTCTTCATACCGAGGGATCGAACTTGAGACATTTGGTTAAGGGACATTACGTCTTATCCACTTAACCTAAGTACTTTACCATGTTGGTCAAGTGTATTCATATCATCCACTCTCAGTTGGAGCATTTTCACTTGAGAGAGTCCCACTATTATTTCTAATCTCTCTCTTTTCCTCGTCAAACTCTTTAAATTTGTGCTCCTAATAAATTAAATAACAAATCTAGAAAATTGAAAATAGGAAATGTTGATAATTGTCCACTAATAAGTGCATCTTATGTAATGCAAATAATGATGAAAGCAGAAAGTAACAGCTTTGGAAGCTTGCTACCATTTGCATAGTATTAATAATTGGAATTTGAATATTGAATATACACATGCATAGTTATGCAGAAAAAGGCAATCAATGCAATATCTACTGAAGTTTTGTTTTTAAAATATCGTCCAATGATTATGTTGTCATCCCTGTTCAAGTGTAAGAAAATTCTTTAAAACCAAAATTAGGTAAGGCTTATGCTTTATGAGAGGAATGTTTGGTGGTAAAGAATTAACAGATAAATAAAGTGAGCATAGCAGATATGAGATGCTATATTAGATCTATAGTATACACATAAAGATAGAATGAGAAATATGGATATTCCTTTCACACAACTACTACTATCCATCGTCGACGACTTCGATACAACAAAACCCTTCTCAAACGAGTTCCTATGCAAGGCTGTTTTTATTTATTTATTTTTTGTAAATAAAAAATTGACTGTTTCATTATATTCTTGATTCTTTTTGTTGTACATGATATACTAGTTCTCCTACCATAGATCAATTAATAATACCATGGGGATTTGGATTCCCCTTGTAATTTATCATAATTCTCCTCTTATATTGGTTAATTTATTGAAGTTCTTAAGTTTTTTGTAATGATTCAGTGATGAAATTTCGGATTGATTAAAATTCCTTCTTGAGTCTATTTAAGTCCTCACTCATAATTTTATTGCTCCGCCGTAACAGATGCACAAAACCTATTTGATCAAATGCTTAAAAACCCAAGCTTACTTATTCTACCTTGGATTGGATTGAAACTTAGGATATCTAGGTTTATTTTAGAGGGTGAGGAAAGAATAGATGTCAAGGCCTGTCTCTCTAAGTCCTGACTTAGCCTAATTTCCTAAATGAGGCACCTAATCCATTCTAACCTCAAAATAACTTTTAATTTAATCCATAATAATGCTCCAAATCTAAATTTATATCTTAAATGAAACTTAATTCATGATTTGTTTAATTGGAGTAAATTAGGAAATCATACAGATTGTTTTTCATTTTTTCTAAGAATCCTGGCAGAACCTCCCCTAAAAGCGGCATGCTAGAAGAAAATCACCTAATAGACAACATAATTGGGAAGAGGCATAGAAGGACTCACAACTTCCCGTAGATCACGATATAAATCAAATTTAAATCATCAACTCTAACTTCAAGGTGAATTCCTTTTCTTTACAACTATACAACTATAAAGTAAATTAATACCACTTCATGAACCAAATTAACGTCCAATGAAGCTTTAAACTATTTTCAAAACTTCCTAAAATTGATTTTAAAGCTCTTATACTTATTCGAGAATGTTTCACACCTTACACTCACCCGAAGCCCAAAGGGATATATAACAAGAATATACAACAAGAATTAACTTTATAACATGAAAACAATCACCAAAGATCTTCAAGTCTTGCTCGTTCTTTCTTGTTTTCACTAAAAAACTGACATCATCAAAAGCAACTTGAAGTTTTCATGTAAGTAAACTCCTACACTGCTCTGTACTCTCGCAAATGTTAGTCTGAATATATGGAGACATGTAATTGCATTTCCAAATAACAACAAATTTATGAAACAACATGAAACCATTTTATTACTATTTAAGGTTCACAAATAGGCTGGCCGACCTAATTATGAACTAAGAACAATAATAAAAGTCCAATGCTTCCTCCTCGAAAAACTTGCGTGCTTTGGGTCTTACGTTTTCCAATCCAACTGGTCAGGAAACCGAGCTCTGATTCCCACCCAAGAGCCTTAGCACTAACAAGCCATCATCTAGAATGAGATGAATGCATGACGAAAAATCATGTGAAATGCAATGCAAACTATATACAAATATAGGTACAAAGTTAAATTCTATAAATTATAAAGACCACTGTAGGGTTTACTTATAACTAACCAACTTTGAGCTTTATTTTCGGGGTTCTCGGAGCGTCAAAATCACCTCAAAAATGGTTTCAATAGGTTCCTTGCATTCCAAATTATATTATGGGTTAAGCTTCAAGTGAAACTAAATTACGAAACCCAATGAAAATTGTGGCCAAAACACGCTTGAGAACAGTTTCCAAAAATATTAGTTTATATAACTATTTCAACTGGCTTTTAACTAGCTAACTTGGGGTTACTTTTTAACCATGAAAAAAATTAATATTTCTCATGATGACCTAAAAAGAACTTGTAGTACTCATGTTCTACTTTCCATAGACTCCAAGAACACTCAAATCAAATCATCGACAAATAAGTAATGGATTTTCCAATATGGCCTGTCAACTACGCAAACTTCATTTATTTTGAATTGAAAAACTTCTCCAAATCAATATTCTTCACAATTAAATCCTCAAAACTTAACAAAAAACAACATAAAACCACTCGATACCAACATCAAAATATTTTTAAAGCCTGCAGAGTCAAATTGGATCAAAATCAATAATCAATTCATCTAGAAACCCAATGCAAATAAATATAAAAACATTTCCAAAAAAGTTATCAACTGTAATGCATCAATTCATTTCACCAAATTCCTATCCAACGTCGGTGGGATTTATTCAAAATTGGCACAAATAAACCCTATACATCAATTCTAAATAATCCCTACTAAGTCCTATCAAAACCCTCTGAAAGAAAACAAAAAATTGAAAGAATTTAAATAGAATTGAGGAAAATGCCCTGAATTGAGTATTTACCAAATTGTGGACTGAATATCTCATTTTCTCTATGGAAGCTTAGATCGAACTGACCATATCGCGATGCTCTACTATTTAGAGGAAAGAAACTGAGCGAAAATCGGGTGTCGAGAGCTCGCTGAGCAAAAGATTGAATTGAGAGGGTTAGGAGAAAAATGTGCTGTTGAAATGTCAAAATGGGATCGTTTGATTTTTTTTCTTTTTCTTAATTTATATATAAACCTTCACCTGCTTGTTATCAGCTTAATATTTTTATATTTATTAGTTCCCAAAAACCTTATTCTGACGTGTTTTGACTTCTGACGTTCGTTTTCGATCCCCCTTTTTTTAAAAATTGAACCAAACTCTCGACGAAACTGTTTATCTTCATAAAACGTCTATAACACTGGTTTTGGTCACGCCAAAATCTCAAAAATCTTAAATTTATCCACGACATACTAAAATCTTACAGACCAATTTTGTTGCCATACTTGCCCAAACTTATACCAATTTGAACCTAATCTTATTCTCGACAACCACCAACTGATATGAAACTCGAGGCAAGGTCTTGCACCAACTTCATTCTCAATTTACACTACCACTGATCCCAACTTATACGTAAATCGAGACAAATTCCACGCTTGATACTTGACACTTGTTTAATTAGTTTTTGAGCAACTAATAATTTATATTCACTCTTGTCCTTCAGACACACACTTGCAACCTTGAGTATAACAAACTAAGGATACTTCTCTACACACCATAACTTCGTGACAAAATACTATATAATACGCATACTAGTCATTCAATGCACAAAAATAAAATATACCTTATGATCTCTAGTTCATAATGAGTGTGTCCCACCTTGGATACTTAAACTCCAAATAAAATTTGAAAATAATAAGTTAGTCGCCTAATCACATCTATGAATTTCTGATATTTCATAATTCTTCCCAATTAATAAAAGATTTCATCATCGAAATTTAAACTTTCAAGTTACTAAACCAAAAGAGATAAGAGAATATGATCCTTCATGTACAACTATTTAAATCTGAACTTGTAAAAATTATTTCCTAAGTGAAACCGTTAAGTAGACCCGATCACTTTCATTGTAACCAATAACTCAGTGGTAGAAATCATAAACATTTCAGCTTTTCGTTTCTATTTTCCTAGTTTAATGAAAAGTCATAACAACTTGTCTACCAATCTTGACATTTTGTGAGTTTCTGATGAGTTAAACAATCAACTTTGTGGATTATCCAATAACCTGACTTTTCTTCACTACTTACTTTATGCCTTGAATAAAATTCAAGTATTTATATTTTGCAAGATTTAGCCTAGCTCGCTTTTCAATAAAATTATTTTCATTCTTAACTGAATACAATTTCACAAACTGTTGATAATTCTTTCCTTATCCACCAAACTCTGGTATATAAATCCCAGTTTGCTTTCTCATCAGTGATCATCTTTTTATCAGAATTGTTGGCCCATGAACTCTTATACCATCATCAGTCTAAATTTATAAATGATGTAAATAATATTTGAGCATGACATTAAATACAAAGTAGAGTTATGTGTCTATCTGATCCATCACTATTCCAACATTTATCAACTGAAAACTGGAATTACACAAGTCATCCCATGACTATAGATCTATAATTACATTTGTCATCCCATGACAAGAGATCTCAAATTTTAATCTGATCAGAAAATGAAATCGGACACATCGAGTAACTCTAACTCGTTCTATAAATGTCTACTCACAATATCATTTGTATTTGTGGACTAAAAAGTAATTACCAATTCGACTCATTAGCCAATTCACATAAATTTTCATTTGGCTGATTAGAAAATCAAAGATTTTTCTAATGTAGTCAAATCATTTTCTATTCATGAGTTCGCAATAAATCTCATTCTTTAACTTAATTAGCAATCTTTTCCAGATTGCCTTGATCACCACTCCAGTTTCCACAACTTCACATTATTAACGTACTCATATTGATTTTTATCATTTCTTCAATTACTCAAATTTTTGTCTTACCGATCTCAATCATTTACTATTTGCCATAGTTTCCTCATTACCTGAATAAAGACAATTATCTTTTTCATGAGTAGATATGTGTATTTTAACAGAGATCAACATATTCCTTGATTATACTCTCATAGTATAACTTTTAACTTGTATCGCACACAAGTTTTTAAATATGTTATCTCTTTTCCATCTCTACTCAATGCATATTTTTGATCTTTCTCATATTACAGTGGAAGAATATTCAAACATATCAAGTCAGATACCTTATACTCTATTCAATATTTCCAAACCAAAGAAATTGAACTGACTAACTGAGCTGTAAGTCACGCATCTTTTTTCATTTTCATGTGTATGTGAGAATTTATTAACCATTTAGTTGCCTATACATAATTAAGCTTCCAATTGACTCCAACGAGACTTCGTAGACTCTTTTATATCGAACCTCACAACTCATTCGATTATTCAAAGATAGGTGGGTGCCACACAAGTCTTCTACACTGTGAATGAATCGTGATTACGATACAAAGTCTACTCAGTTCCATTTTTGTCAATCTTAGCTATTCTCACATTGATCTCACATATTTGTCCATTTTTTTCAAACTTATCATAACTTTCAATCGACACCTAAACCCCTTAGAACTTCTTACTTTTAACTTAAAATGGCAATTTATACTTCTTCTTTTTTCAAAATACATAGCTAAGGTTGATGAAACTTTGTATAACCTTTGGTTACTTGAAGTCTTCCTTAACTAATTTTTGTTCAAAACAGAGAAACTTTACAACCAAATAGTTCTAATGTTGTTATTGCCTTAAGTTATTTCCATTTCTCTTATATTTTCTTCGCTTTTAAAGAGACTATGTAAGATATCAAAGTATCTTACTAATTATCAATTCATTTTTCATGGTTTCATTTATCCATTATTGTTCAACTGAAGAGATCATAGAATTTGAATTTCCCAACTTTTTTTGATTAACTTAACATTTAATCAAACTTTTAAAGGATACAATTTCAATCCTTTATTTCATATCAATTGAAATTCTTGATATATGGAATTTCATATTGGCTTCCATATAAATCATTTAGTTATTCTCAATCAATACGTTCTTCATTAGTTATATTTTAAGTCGTAGTGATAAATATCATAACTTAATATGGTTAGAAGTGACTATTGATACTTTGAATTTCAAAACAACTATTGTTTTGTTTTGGAAATGAGACAATACTTTGCTTCAAAGTATTTTATTTTCGTAGAAATCCACTTAAATAACTTGATTAGTTCTATCACAATCCCATTGTGATTTTCAGTCATAATTCTATTTATTTAATCAATTTCTACTTTCAAAACCATGTGTCTCCGTACTATTTTAACATTTTACTGAGCGTCTTATAATTGTAATAGTTTGATACTTTCGATTTTCAAGAAATCCATGTTCAGTACTTATGTACCTGAGTCATCTAAGCTTCTTGCTCAATCAGTTTACTATTGGTTTCATAACTAACTATTTTCCCCAGTTATATTGATACCGAACAACTTACAATACTCTTGCGAATTTAGACTTTCCAAGTCTATTTCACGTATCATCACGCTCAGTTATGGTTTCCTAAGCCTATTCTCTCTTTTATTATTTGTTCATAACCTTACTCGTCGTTTCACATGAGTTAAATATTGAACAAATAAGGAGAATAAACATCCTATCACATATTTGGCGATAATACATAGTTACATAGCAATCATAACACAATCATAACTTATTCTCAACTCATAGCCACTTCCCAATAAATCGCTCTCAATCACTTTTTGGTTCTTAACCAAAGTTTATTCTTAATTGAGCCAAACCTATGCGTTGATACCAAGTTTGCCTGGATGCATCTCACTAAGTCTTAACTTAGCCTAATTTCCTAAATTAGGTACCTAATCCATTCAATTAACTTAACCTCGAAATAATTTTAAACTCAATCCATAATAATGCTCCAAAACTAAATTTATATCTTCAATGAAACTCAATTCATGATTTATTTAATTGGAGCAAATTAGGAAATCATTCTGATTGTTCTCTGTATTTTCTTAAAATCTCGGCAACACCTCCCCAGAAAGTGGCATTCTGGAAAAATCACCTAATAGACAGCAGAATTGAGAAGAGGCCTAGAAGGACTCACAACTCCCTACAGTTCAAAATATTATCAAATTTAAATAATTAACACTAACTTCCAAAGTGAAATCCTTTTTTTACAACTGTACAACTATAAACTAAACTAATACGACTTCATGAACCAAATCAACGTTCAATGAAACCATAAACTGTTTTCAAAACTTCCTAAAACTGATTTGTAAAGCTCTCATACTTATTCAAGAATGTTTCATGCCACTCTGAAGCCCAAAGGGATATATAATAACAATTACAATGAGAATTAAATTTATAACATGAAAACAATCACGAAAAATCTTCAAGTCTTGTTCGTTCTTTCTTGTCTTCATTGAAAATTTGACATCATCAAAAACAACTTGAATATGTCAAGTAATTAAACTCCTACATTGTTTTGTACTCCCGCAAATATTAGTCCCAATACATGGATACATGTAATTGCATTTCTAAATAACAACAAATTTATATAAAAACATGAAACCATTTATTACTATTTAAGGTTCACAAATAGGTTGGCCAACTTAATTATTAACCAAGAACAATAATAAATGTCTAATGCATGCTCTTCAAAAAAATAGCGTGCTTTGGGTCTTACGTGTTCCAATCAAACTGGTCAAGAAACCGAGCACTGATTCCCACCCAAGAGTTGTAGCACTAACAAGCCATCATCCAAAATGACATGAATGCATGATGAAAAATTATGTGAAATGCAATGTAGACTATACACAAATGTAGGTACAAAGATAAATTCTATAAATAGTAAAGACCACTGTACGGTTTACTTACAACCAACCAACTTTGAGCTTTATTTTCGCCCAAAATGTCAGATCACCTTGAAAATGGTTCCAATAGCGTCCCTGCATATCCAATTTTATTATGGTCAGGCTTCAAGTGAAACCAAATCATGCAACCTAATGAAAATTGCGGCCAAAATACGCTTGAGAACAATTTCCAAATATATTAGTTTATATAATTGTTTCAACTAGATTTCAACTAGCTAACTTGGGGTAACTTTTTACCCTTGAAAAATTTAATATTTGTCATGATAAACTGAAAAGAACTTGTAGTACTCATGTCCTTATTTCCATACACTCCAAAAATACTCAAATCGGATCATCGACGAAGAAGTTATGAATTTTCCAATATGGCTTGTTAACAATGCAAACTTTATTTATTTTGAACTGAAAAACTTCTCCAAATCAATATTTTCGCAATTAAATCCTCAAAACTCAACAACAAACACCACAAAACTACTCGATACCAACATCAAAATATTTTTGAAGCTCGCGGAGTCAAATTGGATCTGAAAAAATAATCAATTCGTCCAAAAACCCAGTGTAAATCGATATAAAAACATCTCCAAAATAGTTATTAACTTAAATGCATCAATTCATTTTACCAATACCCTATCCTATGTCAGTGGGATTTATTTCAAATTGGCGCAAATCAACCCTATACATCAATTTTAACCAATCCATACCAAGTCTTATCAAAACCCTATGAAAGAAATCAAAAAATTGCGAGAATTCAAATTGAATAAAGGAAAAGCCTTGAATTGAGTATTTACCAAATTGCGGGCTGAATACCTTGTTTCCTCCATGGAAACTTGGATCGAACTAACCATCTCGTGATGCTCTACAATTTAGCAAAAAGAAATCAAGTGAAAATCGGACGACAAAATCTCGCAGAGCGAAAGATCGAATTGAGAGGGTTAGGAGAAAAACATTATGTTGAAATGTCAAAATAGGGTCATTTGATTTTTTTCATTTTTTTGTTTATTTATATATAAACCTTCAACTGCTTGTCAACAGCTTAATATTTTTTATTTATTAATTCCCAAAATTCTTATTTTGACGTGTTTTGATTTCAAACACTAGTTTTCGATCCCCTTTTATTACCAAATTGAACAAAACTCTCAACGAAACCGTCCATCTTCATAAAACGTCTATAACACTAGTTTTGGTCACGCCAAAACCCTAAAATCTTAACTTTATCCATGATATACTAAAATATTACGTATCAATTTTGTTGCCATACTTGGCCAAACTTATACCAATTTGAACCTAATCTCATTCTCGACCACCACCTATTAATACGAAACTCGAGGTAAATATTTGCACCAACTTCATTCTCATTTTACACTGCTACTGATCCCAACTGGCATGTAAATCTAGGGGAATTCCCCGTGTGATACTTGAAACTTTTTTAATTAGGTCTCAAGCAACTAATAATTTATTTTTACTCATGTCCTTTAGACATACACTTTCAACTCTTAGTATGACAAACTAAGGATACATCTCAACACACCCTGAATTCGCGATAAAATACTATATAATACACATACTAGGCATTCAATACGCAAAAATAAAAATATACCTTATGATCTCTGGTCCATAATGAGTGTGTCCCACCTTGGATACTTAAACTCAAAATATAATCTGAAAATACTTAATTAGTCACTTAATCACATTTATGAATTTCTCATATTTCACAGTAGAAAGCAAAAACTATTTAAGATTTCAAATGTCTCTATCATTTTTTAAGTGAATGTATGGATGAAATTGGAAATGTCCTTCTTATTTTTTCTTATTTTCTCTATCATTCCTATTTTAACGGTTTCTATTTTAACACTTCTCTTTAATTTTTAGTACCTCCAGATGTGAGAAATCATCCAATTTTGAGTCATTGCAAGCATGGAAAGGTAAGTCATCTCACACTCTTCACTTTTTATATTTATTCAAAAAATGTGTCTTTTATTTTTGGAACCACGTTACCGTAGAACTCTTAAGTAGTATTGTCATGGCTCTAATTGCATTGTTTATAGTTTTATATTATCTCTTCAAGTTCTATTAAGTGCTCATTCACTTTGCTAAGGAAAATATAGATGGTATCGACTTCCAAACATGATGTTAATAATTATAAACAAGTTGTTGACATATAGTTGGACTTTTATTAAGTTAGTATTCTATTATAGTTGTATATTCTTTCTTCTAAACTTCTATTAAGTGGTATTTGCTTGGAGAGAGTGAAATAGTTGAACATTTTTTTCAATTGAAAACTATCGCGTTGTTGACAAATAATCCAAAATTTTAGCAACCCAATTTTTTAATGATGGGACAAGTTTATTGCCATTTATGCATCATATTGGTGTTGACATGCTGCATCATTGTTATCTATTGTGAAATAACAAAGGAATGCCATGAACAAAAGAATTATGAAAATTTCATAATTAGGTGTGGTAGTTTGATGAGAAAAGATCTAGAACATGAATGCAATTTTTCTGGAGTTGCGCAAGCCAATCATAACAACAACAACAACAAAAACAACAATAATAATAATAATAATAATAATAATAATAATAATAATAATAATAATAATAATAATAAATCGGGTTGCATTATATCTTCGTGCGCCCCCTTTAAGTGTACTTGTTTTCTTTTATCAGAACTTTTAAGTGCACTTGTTTTCTCTAGGAACGTAATTGCCAATATATCATGCATGATTGTTTGCTCTTGTATACACATTTTATTCCATGGAATTCAATGTTGCAAGTACCTACAATGCATGAGAATTTGATTGGTGCTTCGGGTCGTAAGTTTTTATTACCTTGAGCAGATTTCTTGCAACATTGAAATTTGTAATTATTGTTATGTAACAAGAATGGATGAGAATTTATTTGGTTTCTATCCTCTTTGAGTTTCTTACTAAGTGCGAATGGTGCGAGTTTAACCATGTTCACTGCATGAGATATTAATTTGTTGAATGGTGGCGTTAGCTTGGTTTGTTGTTGCGGCAGTTGCTAGTGAGGTTTTGTAACTTTTTTAGACATCCAATACAAGGCATAAATGACAATAAACTTGTCCCATTCATAAATAGGATGTATCCTGTTTATATCTATTTTTTTAGCATTCCTTTGTTGTTTAATTTCGCATCAATAATTCATCATATACATATAATATAAGTTAGTAACCATTTCTTCTAGTGACACCTTTTTTGAAGTTTTAAGGGACGAGTTAAGTAGTAGAAAAAATAGAATGAAAAATAGATTCTATGCAACTCAATTCCTTTGGTACCAAGTTTTAAATTCTTTACCATCCGAGCAGGGAAGCAATTAAAAGCATTGTTCATGTGTTCAATGCTTTCGTTTCGATTGCGACTTGCAAGTTCACTCCTTGTTGAATATCTTGACTTGTCAATATGAATTTGATTTAGCCTTTTAATTTCTATTAATGTGATATTGTAAATTATTGGGGAGATGTGAGACCTTCTAAGCATTCTCCCACTAATGTTTGTTGGGTTCTGAAATTTTTGATAGTCCATTTTATAGGGGAAACTCTGCCAAAAGTTTTGTAGAATTAACAAATATTCATAGTCTAGCTAAATGCATCGCAGTTTACCTTACATAAACCTTTGTAAATGTGTCATAAGGCATTGATTAGTCCTATAACTACAAAAATAAAAATTGAATTGTCAACATCTAAGTCTAAATTAAGCCATTGTACTTTATAGGGAATGTCAACTGTGAATAGAGATTGGATGTAAAATCGCCTCGATATTGAGTTTATTCGAAGGGAGTTTGTTGTGAGGGTAAAAGAATTCATAGAGTTCACGAAGGAAAATTGTACCAGTTATCACAATGAAGGTAGGATTAGGTGTCCATAATCACAATAAATGTCAACTTCTACCCTACTTCGAAGTTCAAACTGTTGAGCACCACATATGTTGGTACGGGTATGTTCTCGAATACTATTGTTTGTACGAACATGGTGAGAAAGAAGGTCAGTATACGATGCCCACTTTCAATGATTTGGAAAATAATTACGATGACTAAATCCATATCGATTATGGTTGATGGACGTCGACTTACGAAGTGATGCTACACAACGCGGTAGGGCCTAGTTTTAACTGAAATGACATGGAAGAGGAACCCAACCCCTAAGCACAACAATTATACAGCATGATTGACGCTGGTAACGAGCAATTATGGCCGGGTTATGAGAACATGAAGAATTTGTCTGTCATCGCTAGATTGCTTTCTCTAAAATCGGTGCATCATGTCTCTGAACGCTATTACAATGAGTTCATGCAATTAATCAAGGAAGCGTTGCCTAACAACAACACATTAGTTGACATTTTCTACTCAATAAAATGACTAATACAAGGATTGAGTCAACCTGTCGAGAAGATAGATTGTTGTGAAAGCCAATGTATGATTTATCGGGGATAGGACTCTGAGTTAACATCATGCAAAATTTGTGGGCATTCTTGGTACATGATACAATGACATAGTCATTGTAGGAACACAAAAATACAGTCTTGCAAAAAAATGTATTACTTTCCTTGAGGCCTTCAATTGCAGCACTTGTTCGCTTCTGAATCAATAGCGAGACCTATGTGCTGGCACGGGGAACATGTGTCCCCAAAAGATGTTATGCAACATAGGTCGGATTCGATGACATGACGTCATTTTAACAAAGTCAATAAAGAGTTCAGTGGAGAGATTCAAAATTTTCGTTTAAGGCTATACACGGATGGGTTTCAACTGTTTGGGTTGAATGAGAGGCCTTACTCTTCGTGGCTTGTGATTTTGACTCCATAAAACCTTCCACCGTTGATGTGCTTGAACGAATAACTTATGTTCTTGACGGTTATCATTCCAAAACTGACCAACCTTAACCAAAAAATTAATGTATTCCTTCAAATGCTGGTGAGAGAGTTACAAAATTTATGGCACAATGGGATAGTGACGTACGATGTTTCGACAAAATCGAATTTCAGATGCGAGTAACCCTATTATGGATAGTAAGCAACTTGCCTACATATATTATGTTGTTAATTTGGAGCACACATGGTAAAATGGCTTATCCATATTGGATGAACGGTATAAAATCATTTCAACTTCGTCACGGGAGGAAAACTTTATGGTTCGACTGTCATCGTCGATTTTCCCCTCAAAACTCTAAACTGAGGAAAGACGAAAAAGATTTTATGAGAAGCAAAATAGTTTTAAATGAGGAACCTCCACTGATATGATCTGGTGAAGAAATCTTGATGGAACTTGAATCATTGGGATTAATGAAGATGACGAAAATTGGCACCAAAGTGAAAAATGCATAGATTGCTAAGGGTCGGGATGGACGGAACAAAACCTCTTGGACTTTCTGTATTGGAAGACAAACTTGATTATACACATCTTGGACGTAATGCACATAGAGAAAAATTTGTTCGACAACATATTCCAAACTATTATGAGTGTGTCGGGAAAGACTAATGACAATGTGAAGTCGAGACAAGATGTTCACAAACTTTTTCACCGACCTTCTCTACACTGAGCATTAAGATAAAAAAAACTATCATCAATGGCACTCCAAATGAGTGAACCACCTTTCACTCACACAAAAATCTCAACTATGTAAAGGTATCCAAAAGTGACGTAAGAAGAAAATAAGCAGATTTCGTTAATCTATCAACAATAATCCTGATTGCATCACGTTTCCTTTGTAAAGTAGGCAGATGAGTAACAAAATCCATCGCAATGTACCTCCAAGATTTTACCTATGGTCTTAACCAATTGGCAAATCTTACATCTCCTCACATAGTCACTCACATCAGCTTTCATCCTAAGCCACCAATATAATTACTTCATATCATGAAACATTTTGGTCATGTCAGGATTAATGCTATATCTAAACCGTTGAGATTCTCTCAATATCTCATCCCCAACCTCAAACATCGATGGAATCGAAAATATGCCTTTAAACATCAAACACAAAAATGCATACTCAACTCAATCTGGATTATTGTTGTCAAGGGAAAAATCCTTGAACTTCATATACCCAACATTAACTTGCTTAAACTTTCGATAAAGTCATCGCGATGATCTTTTCAAGCAAACCATGCTCATAAGTCAATCATATCTTCCACTCCTAAATTACATCATCAATTGTTTTGGCCATATAAATTCAATATTTTTCTAAGTTATTATTGTAATTGGCGCATCTATATTAGAAAAAACTTTCACAAATCTATAATAATAGCCAGCTTAACCCAGAGATTTCATCTTAGAAAACCAAAACTCACAAATAACTGAAATTTCCTCTAAGTTTAATCTTGAGTCTAACCTTAGTACTCATGGTTCTGAAAATAGTTTCCATTTCTTCGTTAGTGGCTATCCTAGCCGTAGTCAGAGGCAACTAGATAATGTTCTGGTTTAAGTAAACACTGCATTACCTGAAATATAAAAGAACACCGCCTTATGGAAACAATCTAAATATGCATGATAAAACATTAGCCAATCCAATCGTAACAACACATCAAACTCTATAAACTCCAACACACGTAAACAAGTAGCCATCTCTTGTTCAAAAACCTCAACAATACATTTCTAACATAAAAAGTGAGGACACACCTTATCCCCATTTACTAACTTAAGAACAATATGAATAGGGAATCGCAACGAAGTTAACCCTAACTTAATTATCGTAGAAGCATATATAAACTAATCATTGATCCAAAATCAATTCACACATGAATAGGTAATCTACAAATTGAAATCATACCTTCAATAAGATATCGATTTGCATATAAATCCGGTTCAATCACCACCCGAACATGTTCCTTAATCAGTTGTTGAGATTGTGACACACTAGAGGACGCTACCAAAAAGTTTTGGACACGCACTTCTTTATTGTCATTTCTTTCCACATTCAAAATATGTAACTAGACTCAAATTTCGAGGACAATCTTGACTGATGTTACCCTGATTCCCACACCCAAAACATGGAACCATAGGCTTACTACCTACAGAAGTTTCCTGGCTAGTTTATGATCACTTACTGAAGCCTGTCCCTGAGATCCTCGATACTTAGCTCCACTTCTCTTTGACTAAAATGTACTACTTCGAGCTGCAAGCTGAAAAGAATGTGATCGTGTCTGTTCTGACCCTGTCTGTATCAACTCTGAGGCTCTACTAGTTGTTCTCAGAAAAGGATTATGATGTACATATGATGGAATAACAGGTGTCATCGGTGTGAATGGTAGTTCTACACGTTTTCCTTTCTTTTGGAAATCCGAATCAAACCTTGCTGGAAGTCTTTTCTTACATTTGGAACCTGAGCTTTGTCTTGACTCCGCAACACCTTGATATCATCATGATTCATGCTGAAAAGTTTTTATAGTCACAAAAGCTCTTCCCCTATCTCGAACCTCTCAAAGAATGTTAGACTTAGTCACTTATATAGTGGTACCAATCTCTTCCTGCAATCCATACATATACATGCGCATCTTCTCCTTTTCTGTCATTCTTGACTCCCTAACAAACCTCAAAAGATAATTAAACTGAGCATTGTACCGAAATAATGACATGTCTCCCTTAACTAGATCATTAAACTCTAGTTTCTTTTGTAGAATCAAACTCTCATCAAAGTATTACTCAATGAACTCCTCGAGAAAATCAGCCCAAGTCTCAAATACAGGAAGCCCATCATGCAAAGATCTCCACCAAATCTCAATATTGACTTGCAGATAGTACAAAGATATAAAAGCTCTCAAATGTTCATTAATATTCAACTTATTATGAAGCTTTTTATAATTGAGAACCTAAGTCTTAACAGTCCTCAAATCCGATTCATTATAGAAGTACATAGGGTCGTACTTCTTAAACTCTTTCCTCTGCCTTTCCTCTTGTGACTTTTACTAACCATGATAGGATCAGCTCGAATCAGAACTACAACAATCGATTCAACTTTAAGATGAAGTGTAGAGTTCCTACAGAAGACAATGTTGCAGATCCTTTGATGAAGACTCTTCCACAAGCAAAACATGATGGTCATGTTAGGTCATTAGGTATTAGATACATGAATGATTGACCCTAATGTAAGTGGGAAATGTTAGGGCATGTGCCCTAGGTCAATCTAAAAATACTGTTTATCTTATAATTTTACTTAATAAAATAGAGGTTTTATTTGCTATTTTATTATAAGTGATTGCATGTTTACCTTATACGAAGATTCATGGGTATTTGTTGAAATATCCCGAATGTCCCTAGTTGGTCATTATAATGGGAACTATAATGAATTAAGACTAGTGTGAATCTTGATTGATGGTCATGTAATGATCCTGCGTATAAGGATACGAATCAAGATCATGATTACTAATTATGGAATAAGATACTGGACTGACCTGCTATGAGAACACTACATGGATTAAGTCATAGGTGTTACTCATTATAGGTATATCATTTAGTCCTTAGACTTGAGATTACCATAGACTTCAATATTAGGAGCATGATAATTTGACACAATCAAATGTTGTCTTTAACTGGACAATTATAAAGATTGTGATTGGTTACCGTGTGAATAATATGTGAAGGTGTGTAATCAAGATAGAATTTGTCACTGTCGTATAGAGAGAGATATCAGTAGATCCCTCGATAAGATAGACTGATAATGGCCAAGTCCATATGAATTGATATGATCAATGTCACTTGGATGTCTTTCAGTTTACCTAAAGATCGAGACTAGTACGATTGAACATTAAGGGTGAATTTCCATGCCTTATGTTTAATCAAAGGATCACAAGACAAAAGGATATGATATACGTTATTAATTAGGTTGTATCGATGTTGATATTCAGGCTACTTGGGTAGTCATAATGCCTTGCTAGAGACCACTTATGACTTGTGTACCAAAATGGTTTTTGGTTCACTACCTACATCGCATTATCCTATTGGGTCGCGTACAAAGAATGTCTTTGCACAATTTCAATTGGTCCAGAGTAATGAATATTATATAATAAAATTCATGACATAAAAACCCTTACGATTTGTTATATGATAACTTATTAATAGGGGCGTATGTGTAATTTGCTTAAACTATGTAAATACAATAAACTCCACCTATGTTGTACACTATGTGCGCTACATAGCCGGTCCCAAGTCCGGATAAATGAGGAGGACTCTGACGCCCATTTTTCATACTGAAAAATGGTTAAGGGATGTCCCAAACTCATTTTTCATACCCAAAAAGTGGGGGAGGGAGGCCCCAAGCTCATTTTCCTTTCTTGGAAAATGGAGGAGGGTTGCGATAGGTTGACAGCCAGCGTAAAACTTTTGTCACTTTTCATGAAATGGATCAAACATTTATAAACGTTGGGGGTTCCCACCTAGCGACGCGCTGCATCAGAGCCCGGGTGTAGTGAGAAATGAGCAAAGGTGTGTTTCACATCGCCGCTTGGGTGTGAAGAAAAATGAGCAAGGGTTCCCACACATAGGACGTGTGTGGGTAAAGAAGCTAGTCCCTTCACATCGTCGCCCGGATGTGAAGAAAAATTAGCAAGGGTTCCCACACAAAGAACGAGTGTGGGTAAAGAAGCAAGTTCAAAACAAACACGAAAACAAAAACAAAATCATAGATACAGATACTAGATCTTTTAGACAAAATAGAAATAGAAAAGGAAAACAAATAGAAAGGGGAGAAAAAATTCGTTTAGGAACATGGAACATAGGAACACTTACGGGGAAGTCAATAGAACTAATAGATACCATGATTAGAACGAGAGTCAATATTGCTTGCCTCCAAGAGACAAAATAGGTAGGAGAAAATAGTAGAGAAATGGGAAGCACAGGGTTTAAATTATGGTACACTGGTATAGATAGAAAATGCAATGGATTAGAAATTGTGGTGGATAATGATTATAAGGATAAAGTCGTAGAGGTTAAAAGAATGGAGGATAGATTGATTCTAGTTAAATTAATTATTGGAGATGAAAAAATGAACATACTTGGCGCCTATGCACCACAAGTAGGATTAAGCGAGAGTATCAAACGGAAGTTTTGGGACGATATGGCTGGATTTATGCAAAGTATACCATTAGATGAAAAGATTTTTATTGGAATAGATTTAAATGGGCATGTCGGAGCAAGTAATGATGGGTTTGAGAGAGTTCATGGAGGTTTTGGTTACGGTAATAGAAATGAAGAAGGAGAATTAATCTTCTAATTTGCTTTAGCATACGATCTTGTCTTAGCAAATACTAGTTTTCGGAAGAGGGAGTCGCATATAATTACTTTTCGTAGTGGTCATAACAAGAGTCAAATAAATTTTCTTTTAACAATAAAAATAGATAGAAAAATATGTCGAGACTGTAAAATAATACATGGTGAAGCACTTACTACCCAACATAAGTTAGTAGTACTTGATATTAAGCTAACACGATGACATAATATGAATAAAAGAGTTAGCGACCCTATAATAAAATGGTGAAACCTAAAACATAGTAAACAAGTAGAGTTTAGAGAAAAACTACTAAAGAAAAATGTTTGGAATCTTGACTTAGATGCTAATACAATGTGGCTAGAAATGAGTAGTTGCATAAGGAGAGTGGGATCAAACGTATTAGGTATATCTAAAGGCTTGAGACTACCAAATAAGGAAACATGGTTGTGGAACGAGGATGTCCAACGAGCAATTAAGACTAAAAGAGAGATGTATAGGAAAATACATAAGTGTCAAGATGAAGATGTGTACAATCAATATAGAGAAGCTAGAAAACAAGCTAAAAAAGTAGTTAGTCAAACTAAAACAAATTTCATGGAAGATCTATATACAAGGTTAGGTAATAGAGATGGCAAAAAATATATATATATATAGGCTAGCCAAATTAAGAGATAAAAAGAAACAAGACCTAAGTCATGTAAGATGTATTTAGGACGAAAATCAAAATGTTTTAACGCGCGAGGATGATATTAAGGAGAGATGGAGAAGTTACTTCGATAGTTTATTTAATGATGGCCGAGTTGATACTATAATAGATGAAAACCTACACCAAGAAAGAAATGTAAACTATACACGCAATATTAGAATTGTAGAAGTTAAAGATGCATTGAAAAAAATGAAAATAGGGAAAACATGTGGCCCAGATGAAATACCCATAGAGGTTTGAAAATGCTTAGGAGAAACTGGATTGATTTGGTTAACAAAACTTTTCAATAAAATTTTAAAATAAAAAAGGATGCCAATGGATTGGAGAAGAAGCACGCTTGTGCCAATCTTCAAAAACAAATGAGACATTCAAAGTTTCTCAAACTACCATGGAATTAAACTTATGAGTCACACCATGAAACTTTGGGAGAGGATAATTGATAATAGGCTAAGGAGAGAAACAACAATATCAGAGAACCAATTTGGTTTCATGCCGGGAAGTCAACTATGGAGGCGATTTTCCTTGTAAGACGATTGTTAGAAAAATATAGAGAAAAGAAAAAAGATCTTCATATGGTATTCGTAGATTTAGAAAAAGCAAATGATAGGGTCCCTAGAGATGTTCTTTGGTGGGTTCTAGAAACAAAAAGAGTGCATGCTAGATACATAGACACTATTAAGGATATGTATGATAGAGTAGTAACGAGTATAAAGACATTTGGAGGAGGTACTAAAGAATTTCCCATTACAATAGGACTACATCAAGGATCGGCTTTAAGGTCATATCTATTTACCTTAGTTATGGATGAACTAGCTAGACATATTCAAGATGATATACCATGGTGTATGTTATTTGCAGATGATATTGTCTTAGTGGATGAAGCAAAAGATGGAGTGAATAGGAAATTATAACTCTGGAGGAATACATTAGAATCTAAAGGCTTTAAGTTGAGTAGGACGGAAATCGAATACATGCACTGTGAGTTTAAAAACACTAGACATCGAGATGACGGAGTGGTAAAATTAGGGGAAGTAGAAGTTCCTAAGGTGAATCACTTTAGATACCTAGGATCAATCATACAAAATGATTGTAACATTGAGAATGATGTCACACATAGAATTCAAGCTGGATGAAGAAATGGTGGAGTGCAACAGGGGTGATTTGTGATCGAGATGTTCCTAATAAGTTAAAAGGAAAATATTATAGGACCACAATTAGGCCAGCTATGCTCTATAGAAGTGAATGTTGGGCGGTAAAGCAACAACAATTACATAAAATGAACGTAGCAGAAATAAGGATGCTTAGGTGGATGTGTGGTAAATTTCATAAAGATAGAATAAGAAATATAGAAATTCAAAGAAAAGTAGGAGTAGCACCAATTGATACAAAGATTAGGGAAGGGCGGTTGCGTTGGTTTGGTCACCCGCAAAGACGGCCTACAAATGCCCCAACTAGAAAACTTGACTCAATAGAAATTGTAGAAATTTGACGAGGTAGGGAAAAACCAAAGTTAACATGGGATACATTAATTAGGAGGGATTTGAATTGTTTGAAAAGCTCACCATTAATTGCACTTAATCAAGCACAATGGAAAAGTTTGATCATGTAGCCGACCCCAGTTAATTTGGGACTGAGGCTATGTTGTTGTTGTATGTAAATACTTTAGTTGTATTACGAATACAATTTTAAGTGAGGGCTTATCTATACATATAAATAAAGGATGGATCCCTAAAAATGAGATAAGATTTCGTTTTACAATTTTTCTAGTTCTCTAGATTAAGGGAGAGAAAGAAAAATCGTTTTTCAATCTCCCTTAGAGCTAGCACTCCAAATTGTGGTCATCGTTCGTGTGTGGATTTATGATAGAGGACGCGCACTTGAACGTCTTGAAAATCGAACAATCAAAAGGAAATCACAGAATAAGGTATGATTTACTTTCATAGATTTAGTTTGATTAAACTTATTTTTGATACTGTTGGGGTTTTTCAAAATTTGTTTGGAATTTTCCGCTGCGTATGAACCCCAAAAACCCAACAGTGATATCAGAGCATTAGGTTCGGTTCTTTTAAACGTTTGCATGTTTTCAATGATGTATATATAATATATGTGTGAAAACATAATCTTGATTAATGTATATATGATATACATATAGATTATGTAATAATTGTTATCAAGAATTGGTTTTAAAACATGTTTGTTAATTCATGTAAATTGATACATCGCATGATATGATTCAATGATAGTATTCATGTTTAGAATATTTCGATTAACATATATTTCATATTAAGCGATGTGAATTTTGTAAGTTCATGGTAGACTTCATGTTTAAGTTTATATGATTCTGATCTCGAACACATATTTCGTTTTGTTCAATAATTATGTATGTCTCCATAATAGAGATCATGATTAGGTTAATATGATTAATTTAATATGATTATGATGTAGAATGCATGATTAATATCTCGAAATTGATTTTGAGTATATATCTCATTGTAATAATCCATTAGTATATTCCTATAAGATAGGAGATAGACTTGTAATTGGATTAGAATTACAAATCCTATACGATAGGTGAGATATAAAACAAATCCTAATTGGACAAGGATTCAAAGTATCTTAAATTTTAATTTGGATTAGGATAAGATATTAAGTTAATGGTGGGCCCGAGATAATTAAAAACTTTTTAATTAATATTTTTTGAATTAAAATAAGGGGCAATTTTGGTTGATTGGATTGACTAAAATTATGAGAAATTTTAGGCGATTTTCAATTTTCGGAACCACCACTCGCTGACTGGCCAACGACACCGCCGTTAACTATTCATAGCGTCCAAAAATTTGTACAATAGTCAATATTTGTATGATTTCCTAAATTTTTAGTGATTATTCACGCATTGAAATATATGATATTTATCATATTTAATTATGATCACTAAAACAAACAAAAATCCCTTTTTCAAATTTTAAGTCAAGTTCCATCCATTCTTAAACACTTGTCAAGGCTTTGATCACATCAATATGGGTCTGCCTTCGCAGAGTGTATTGTGTTATCTTGATGAGGCAAGTTGAGTAACGATTACTCTATTGTTTGAAATTGTTAGACTTGGTGAAGATATCAAAACTGTTTTGGGCTTTAGGCACTAGATGAGATAAAACATGCTAAGACATAAGATGTCATAATCTCATAAAATAACTAAAAGGTACATATGTAATTGGTAATTTGTACCTACCAAATAACCTAATTCGAAGTGTCATGCCTTAGCTTTCTTGGAATTAGGTGAAACATGGATTTTAGTCCCTTAAATTAACATAATATTTTTAAATAGGGTTATTAATTTAGTAGGAGTTTATTCTCTATACTAAAATGAACTTTTGCATAATCTTTGTTGTAGATCTATGGCCTCTTTAAATCACACTAATCCCTTGTCACCGCGATCCATCATTGAAGGATAAGTTGTCTGGGACAAACTTTCTTGACTGTTTCAGAAACTTGAGAATTGTTCTTAAGCATGAACATAAGTTGTATGTCCTGGATGATCCTATTCCAGAGGAACCACCAACCAATGCTTTAAGAGCCGTGAAGGATACACATACTAAACATGTCAACGACTCAACTGATGTTGCATGCATTATGTTGGCAACCATGGTTCCTGAACTTCAGAAGGACATGGAACACATGGAAGCTTACGACATGGATACGATGCTGAAGGAAATGTTCCAACAGCAGGCAAAGAAAGAAAGGTTCGAGATAGTCAAGAACCTTCATTCTTGCAAAATGGCTGAGTGTACGTCAGTTAGTCCACATGTTCTCAAAATGAAGGGCTATCTTGACAGACTTGGATTTCTCATAAGCCAAGAGTTGGCTACGGATTTGATCCTGAATTCATTGCCTGATAGTTATTCACAATTTGTGATGAACTATAACATGAATAACATGGAGAAGTCTATCCCAAATTTGCATTTGATGCTTATAACTGCTGAGCAGAATGTCAAGAAACCCATTACTAGTGTGTTGATGGTTCAGAAAGGAAAGACTTTGAAAAAAAAGGGCAAAGGCATGGCTAAAGTTACTAAGGCTGTTGTGACTGTCACAAAGCCTATGGAACAAGTCAAGCCCCATGCTGTTTTACTTCACAGTCCCATAAGGAATAGGAAAAAGAAGGAAATTTTCATTTCTGCCATGCACCTGGACATTGGTTCAGAAATTACAAGCTCTATCTTGAAGATCTAAAGAAAAAGAAGAGTAGTGAGACTACTACATCAGGTAGTTACATTATTGAAGTCAACTTGTCTACTAGTGATTCCTGGGTATTGGATACCAGATGTGGATCTCACATTTGCATTAATGTGCATGGTCTCACCAAAAGTAGAAAGCTAAAGAAAGGAGAAGTCATCCTACAAATTGGAAATGAAGCAAAGGTTGCTGCGTTGGCTATAGGATGCTATGAGTTAATTTTACCTAGTGGACTTATTTTAGTTTTAAATAATTGTTATTATGTCCCTGCATTGAGCATAAACATCATTTCGGTTTCATGTTTGGATTTGGATGGTTTTAATTTCATTATTGCGAATAATAAATGTTATATTGCTCGTAAAGACATTTTTTATGCGAATGCTGATTTGTGTGATGGTCTTTATATTCTTAACATGAAAAGGTCCACAGATACTCCCGTACTTAACGTAAATACAAAAAGTTTCAAGTCAAATAATTTGAATCAAACCTACCTTTGGCATTGTCGCCTTGGCCACATTAATGAGAAACACATTTCTAAACTTCATAAAGATGGACTTTTAGATTCATTTGATTTTGAATCGAATGAAACATGTGTATCTTGTTTACTAGGGAAGATGATAAAGAGTCCCTTTACTGGACACAGTGAAAGGGCAAGTGATTTATTGGGTCTAATACATACGTATGTATGCATTCCTATAAACATAATGGCTAGATGCGGTTATCAATACTTCATTACATTCACTGATGATTTCAGTTTATATGGTTACGTATATCTCATGAAACATAAAGGTGAATATTTTGAGATGTTTTGAACATTTCAGAACAAAGTGAAAAATCAACTTGGTAAAACTATTAAAGCACTTTGATAAGATCGAGGTGGTGAATATTTGAGCCAAGAGTTTGATGATCATCTTAGAAACTGTGGGATTGTCTCACAGTTAACTCCCCCAACAACTCCACAATGGAATGATGTTTATGAGAGGATAAATAAGACTTTATTGGATATGGTTCGATCTATGATGAGTCATGCAGATCTTCCTATTTCCTTTTGGGGTTATGCCTTAGAAACTGTTGCGTTTACACTAAATCATGTTTCTTCTAAAGTAGTTGATAAAACACCGCATGAGAAGTGGTTTGGCAAAAGACGAAGTTTGTCTTTCCTTAAGATTTGGGGCTGTGAGGTTTTCGTACGACGACAAATTTCAGAAAAATTATCAGCCAAATCTACCAAGTGTATATTCGTTGGTTATCCTAAAGAAACTAAACGATACTACTTTTATAATCCTGCTGAGAACAAAGTGTTTGTTGCTCAGAATGGTGTCTTTATAGAAAAAGAGTTTATGTCGAAAAACAACAATGGGAATAAAGTATGCCTTGAAGAAATTCAAGAACCACAAATAAACACTCAACTGCTAGTGGGAGATCAACTAAGTCTTGAACTAATTGATCCTCCACAGGTATCACAAGGCCCTCGCAGGTCTGATAGGGTAAGACAACAGCCTGAGAGATTTGGATTTCTTATTACTAATAGTAGTGAAGTATTGCTTATAGATCAAAATGAACCTACTACTTATCAGGAGGCTATTTCTAGACCTGAGGCAATCCATGTATGATAACCAAGTTTGGAACTTGGTTGATTTACCTGAAGGTGGTAAGACCCTTAGATGTAAATGAATTTTCAAGAAAAAACTAACATGGATGGCAATGTGCATACTTCTAAAGCACGGCTAGTAGCAAAAGGCTTCAAACAGACTCAAGGTGTTGATTATGATGAAATTTTTTCTCCTGTAGCCATGCTTAAATCCATTTGAATTCTAATTGCCATAGCCGCATATTATGACTATGAGATATGGAAAATGGATGTCAAAATAGCTTTTCTAAATGGAAAGTAACTTGATGACGTATATATGATACAACCTGAAATGTTTGTTCATCCTGAGACTTCTAGGAAGGTGTGCAAGCTTCAATTATCTATTTATGGATTAAATCAAGCTTCTCGAAGTTGGAATCTTCGTTTTGATGAAGCAATTAAGGAATTTTGTTTCATTAAAAATAAAGATTTGCTTTATGTATACAAGAAGGTCAGTGGGAGAGTGATTGTTTTCCTAGTGCTGTATATTGATGATATATTACTCATTGGAAATGAAATCCCAACTTTGCAGAGTGTCAAGTCTTGGTTAGGGAAGTGTTTCTCAATGAAGGACTTAGGAGATGCAGCCTACATCCTTGGGATTAAGATCTATAAGGATATATCTAAAAGGCTGATCGGTTTAAGTTAGAGTGCTTATATTGATAAGGTACTAAATAGGTTCAATATGCAAGACTCTAAAACAGGGTCATTGCCAATGTCTCATGGTATAAATCTTAGCAAGACTCAATGTCTAAAGACTAATGATGAGCGATAGAGCATGAATACAATTCTATATGCATCAGCTATTGGATCTATCATGTATGTCATGTTATGCACTTGACCTGATGTATCATATACTTTGATCGCAACAAGCATATATCCGTATGATCGCAGTGAGAGTCACTGGATAGCAGTAAAGAATATTCTTAAGTACTTGAGAAGGACTAAAGAAATGTTCTTAGTCTATGGAAGTTTGGAAGACAAGCTTGTTGAAAATAGTTACATAGATGCAAGTTTTCAAGACGATATAAATTACTTCAAATCGTAGTCTGGATATGTGTTTACTTTGAATGGAGACGCAGTGAGCTGGAAAAGTTCGAAGCAAGAAACTATCGCAGATTCTACAATATAAGCTGAATATATCGCAGCGTCTGATGCAGCTAAGGAGGCAGTTTACATAAAAAAGTTCATCTCAGAACTTGGTGTGGCTCCGAGTATTTACTTGTATTGTGACAACAATGGGGCGATAACACGGGCAAAGGAACCAATATCACACCACCGATCCAAACATATACTTAGACGTTTTCATCTCATTCGAGAAATCATTGAGAGGGGAAACGTGAAGATTTGCAGAGTTCCTACAGAAGACAATGTTGCATATCCTTCGAGAAGACTCTTCCACAAGCGAAACATGATGGTCATGTTAGGTCATTAGGTATTAGATACATAAATGATTGGCCCTAATGCAAGTGGGAGATGTTAGGGCATGTGCCTGAGTTCATTCTACAAACATTGTTTATCTTATAATTTTAGTCAATAAAATAGAGGTTTTATTTTATGTTTTATTATAAGTGATTGCATGTTTACATTATAATAAGATCCATGGGTATTTATTGAAATATCCTGAATGTCCCTAGTCGGTCATTATACTGGGAACTATAATGAATTAAGACTAGTGTAAATCTTGATTGATGGTCATGTGATAATCCTGCGTATAATGATACGAATCAAGATCATGAGTACTTATTATGGAATAAGATACTGGACCGACCTGCTATTAGAACACTACATGGATTAATTCATAGGTGTTACTCATGATAGATATATCATTTAGTCATTCGACTTGAGATTACTATAGACTTCAATATTAGGAGCATGATAATTTGACATAATCAAATGTTGTATTTAATAGGACAATTATATAGATTGTTACTGGTTACCACGTGAATAATATGTGAATGTGTGTAATCAAGATATAATTTGTAACTCTCGTATAGAGAGAAATATCAGTGGATCCCTCGATAAGATAGACTGATAATGGCCAAGTCCATGTGAATTGATATGATCAATGTCACTTGGATGTTTTTCAGTTTACCTAAAGATCGAGACTAGTACGATTGAACATTAAGGGTGACTTTCCATGCCTTATGTTTAATCAAAGGATATCGCACGACAAAATGATATGATATACGTTATTAATTAGGTTGTATCGATGTTGATATTCATGCTACTTGGGTAGTCATAATGCCTTACTAGAGACCACTTATGATTTGTGTACCAAAATGGTTTTTGGTTCGCTGCCAACATCGCATGAACCTATTTGGTCGCACACGAAGAATGCCTTTACACAATTTCAATTGGTCCAGAGTAATGATTTTTATATGATAAAATTCATGACATAAAAGCCCTTACGATTCGTTATATGATAACTAATTAATAGGGGCGTATGTGTAATTTTCTTAAACTACATAAATACAATAGTTGTATTACGAATAAGATTTTAAGTGAGGGCTTATCTACACATATAAATAAAGGGTGGATCCCTAAAAATGAGATAGGCTTTCATTTTACAATTTTTGTAGTTCTCTGGATTTAGGGAGAGAAAGAAAAATAATTTTTCAATCTCTCTTAGGGCTAGCACTCCAAATTATGGTCACCGTTCATGTGTGGATTTTTAATATAGGACGCGCACTTGAACGTCTTAAAAATTGAACAATAAAATGGAAATCACGAAATAAGGTATGATTTACTTTCGTAGATTTAGTTTAATGAAACTTATTTTCGATCCTGTTGGGGTTTTTCAATTTTTTTTTTTAATTTTCCACTGCGTATGAACCTTAAAACCCAACACTAGCAGCCATATCTTCTCCATATGTAAATAATTAAGATTAAGATATTGTAATCATCAATTATAAAATCTTGTTAACCATAAAAGATTCTAAAGTGAATCATAAACCTTAAAGTTTGTTTAGATTGATTTAATAATCCTCGAAATTCCATAAAATATTTTCGACAACACCTCATCTGTTTCTAAGCCTATACAAAAAAACTCGGCCTTCAAAAATCTTTTACAAAACTTGCTCAGCTTTGGTGGAAATGCCGAAGGACTCACAATCCATCTATAACAATATATATATTGCATCAATTGAATATATGATCATTCTAACCTAATTTGAAAGATCAAATTCTAAATCTAATATTACCTTGACTCTAAAATAACCTCAATCCATCTGAAAACCTTTTCAAGCATTCCAAAGGTAATCCTAACTACACATGAACCTAAAAACCCACTTATATAATATATTATATTAAAAAAATACATATATAGAGAGAGAAAGGAACTAATTCAAATCACAGAGAATCTGACAGCTTTTCCTTTCCTTCGTCGTCGTTTGCACCTATCATTACCCAATTACAAAAATTCGATAATGTAAGATAAGTCAATCCCACACTATCCAGTACGCTTGTAATAATCAAATGCATTGTATTCCAAGAATTTAAATGAACAATAATATCACAAGGAATCATAAATATACAAATATGCAATCCATCCAGTTTATTTTGATCGACCACAATTAAATGACGTCTTTCTAAAAGTGGTGGGTAAACAGTAATAAATATTTATGAGTTAGAGGGGAAGTCCCTTGAGAAGCCACACCCTCGACTCTCTATGGAGTATGATCCTGGCCGGCATCACAACCCATCCTAAACAAGTGTCTACAACATTAGTGACTCCAGTCCCTAAGCACTACGGTGTTCATCCTACAACACATATAGCCAATGAACATAATAGGACCCCCAAAGGCCTCCTTCCTCCGTGTCCATGAATGCATGACCAATAAATATGCAGTGATAAACCAGTGCATGCAATTATATTCGAAAAATACTCATACAATGTAAAACTTACCATAGGATTTACTTCAACTTACAAACACGATATTGCAACTCCCTTGCGCTTTGAGTTAGTAAGCTAGTTTACACGAGATCCCAATTGCGGACTTCCAATTAATTTGTAAGTTCACTAAGCTTCCGTAACAATTCTATAATTTTTTCAATTAGTTGCAGTTTAATTGACCCAATAGTGTCCTGAAACCCCTAAAATACTTCCATAATAAATTCTCCAATACCCGAATCTAATTTTTGACTTAAGATTATTGATTGGCATAAAAAATTACGTTGTTTAGGCTTAACTATAATTTCTTAATTTATTATATATTTATTAATCTTGCCACAACTCGAAAACTCCAAAATCACTTCAAATCTTATCCTTAGATGTATGAATCCTAATGTGGACTCCAAACTGTGGTTCAAAATAAAAAATTAACCTAGACTATACTTTAAAATAGTTTTTACAATTTTAGGCATTTTCGGTGTCGTACCACGCACTATGAGGCAAAATCCAAATATAAATCCTCGAGAAAATTTCAAAATCCTCATTTTCATAAAACAATTTCTATTAATTTGTTCTAAAATTCAATTTTTTGAATTTTCCCAATTTTCCATGAATTTTTATTTATTTTATTTATTTTTTAATAAGGAGGGGTTTAACCCCTGTACAAGCCTGATCCGACTCAGTTGAACCGGACACAGTTCGATTTTGTTTGGGGAATAAACCCCCATCTTTTCTTCCTCATGCACAGCTTTGTTCTGCAATTTTTTTAAATTTTCATTTGGGGTGCCCAACCCTATTGGGATTGGGCAGGGGAGCTCACGACTCCTCCATTTTCCTTCTTCTTCCTCCTTCCATCAAGGCCACTGCATTTTTTTAAAAATTTTATTTTCAATTCGGTCCATCCCTCTTTCTCTTCTCATCTCTTCATCAAACAATCAATAAAGTAACTATCTATCCCAACTCGAATTTGAAACCAAAACAGTCCCACAATCACCATAAATAAAAAAATTGAAACTAAATTTGTACAAAACCATTAACCTCACCTTCCATGCCACTACTGCAATGACTTCCCTCTCTCTCTCTCTCCCTCTCAATTTGATCAACAACAACAATCACAATAGAGAAATGGAGGGAGACTAAATCAAAGAAAAGAGGATAAAGGGAGAAACAATGGTGAGAACGAAGGACAGTGAGGGAGATGAAAATGCCATAGTCGAACTCCCTTCTCCTCTAGTTCAATTTTGATTATAAATCAAGAGAGTTAGGCTAAATTACCAATATTCCCCTTCCTTTTTATCCGTTACCATATAAAATGAATACCTTTTTAGGTCATTTCAATTTTTCTATTTTTTGTATTTATCTCTTCGATTTTTATCTAAATTAAACCCCAAAACTACCACAAATTGACAAAAAATTAGGGAATTCACCAAAGAGCTCCGAAACTCTTGGACAACCCGTCTTCCCACGAAAATCGAGATATGGGACCCACGTTGTCTCGTTAAATCTATTTAAATTTACAAATTCCAATTTTTAAACTTAAATACCATTATTTTTCATGAAATTTGAAACAAACATTTGGATTAACATTTTAACTCTACCAGGACCCATTTGACACGTATCTCGAAACAAAACCCTACAAAATATCAAATTTACTCAGGCAACTTGAATTTCGTAATATAATATAATATATAGTACATAACATCAGGCACATATCACACAATAATAAAAATAAATTAAAATATCAATTTCACCATTTTTTAACTCTTAATTCACAATCGAAACCATAATTAGTCTCTGTTAATCCCTGATTAGCCATAATTATCGATTTAGAAATTTTGGGATTTGACAAGGAATACCACCTCTACGACCCCAATGTGAGCTACCAGTCCCAGAGGATTGATCTAGTGGAGGATGATGAAGACGCGACTTCCAGACGCCAACATTAGTTCCCTTATTTCATTTTATTTTCTTTTTCTCTAAGTGATACTGTGAGAATTCCTCTGTGTAATTCGGGTAGTGGTTATATGCATCATGTTTATGGTGGTATACTATAAGTTACGTTTTATTCAGTGCTTGGGAATGATATATATTACACTTGAAATATAATGGTGATGTTTATTCATTGACTTTCTATGCGCTCCGTCTTATTCTAATTAATTTCTTGATTATCAAATTTATTATTTTATCAATCCTTTTATACTTCACGTGGTATATTTGTTATGTTGAAAATTAGACTTTATTTTTAAACCTTGAGGACATGATTTAGAATTAGTCTTGGTGTATTTTAGGTGAAGTATGACATTGATGGCAATGAAAGGAGACAAGGTAGAAGAAAAGTTTAAAATTACTTTTAATATGATATTCAAGTAATTCATGTATAATTTTTATTTCATTTTATTTTACTAAGAACGATGATAAATATATAATAGATTTTGAATTAAAGTGATATTTTTAATACCTAAATGAATCTTATTATAGAAGCAATTAATTTTTTATGTCCTTTTTGACTAGCTTTACTACTTGATGTAAACACTAAATTGAATGCCATGTCTTAGTCATGATAATGGATAGAAGATCGAAACAATAGTGCAAGAAGAACAAGATAAATTTATAAGAATCTTATGATACAAAGGCTATTGATTAAGTATTTTATAGTATATATATAGAAAATTATTATACCACGATCGAAAGAAGAAATGAATTAGAAATCGATGAATTTCTATAAGTTAGAAAGAATACCTTCTTCAACTTTGGTTGACTGTGAGATGTGTTAACAAGAGTTTATAAAAATAAATTATCGAGAGTCCCATAGATTCCAAAGGAAATGGATCAGGGACTCAAAAATAAAAATAAAAGAAATATATTAAAAAGAAACAATTAGAATGAAGTAAAGAAAATGATGACGATGAGAGATGAAAAAGATGGATTCTCTTAAACTCTTCAAAGAAAAGATTTACCTCGAGTACTTGAAGCTAAAGTTTGAATGAGGTATTTATTATTCTAACAGGTTTTAAATGATATATTCATTGATATCTTGGCAAAATTCCTATTGATTTTGATTGTAATACTATTATAAAGTATTTTTTTAAGTTAACATTAATCTAGTGGTTTTTGTGTTTTAAGATTCTACACTAGTTATCATAAGCTTGAGGCTTGTCAGTGGAGATTGAGAAAACCTATGTTATGTACTAACCTTGGTGACAAATTTTAAATTCTAAAAAGTGTTACATTATGCGATTGAGTTATCATTCGGGGATGTTTTGATTTGACTAAATCATTATATTCTATCATAACTTTCATTTACTTATGGATAATATATTTTCATTTGAAAATCATTTCTATTTGAAAATTTCTATTATTTAAAGTTACGATGAATTAATTTGAAATTAGTATATAAGAATGAAAAGAGGATATGATTGATAGTATTTCATTGCTCGGGACAACAAAGTGATGAGTTCGGGGGTATTCGACAAGTTAATAATTAGACAAATTTTATAGTGTAATTTAAGTTGATTTTAAGCATAAATGATGATATTATACTAGGTATTATCTTGTTTTTATGATTTTAGGTTTTAAATAGGTCAATAAATGGAAGAAAAGAGAAAGAAAAGCAAAACAATCAACAGGAAAACTACACCAGTGATTAGCTAGCGATTTGAAATAACCCTAGTAATTTCCTTCTAAATCAGCAGCAAAAAAAAAACTAGCGAATCCACAATGAATTGGAGAATGAACTACAAAGCGCAAGCTGAATCAGTGGAGCACTGAAAGTTAAACTCAGTGATTCAATAAGCGATTTGTGTATAAAATAGGAATCGCTGACAAATGGTTGTGGTTGGTTACAAGTTTTTTAGATTAATAAGAAGAATTAGAGTTTATCTAAGATATGTATACGTAAGGAGACCATAAAAAAGCCAGATAGCTTCGAAATAACTTTCCTAACTCTCTCCTTTCACTTTCCTTTTGCTCTATATTAGTTTTATTGTCTATGTTTGAAGATACATTGGAGCTTTAATTTATATTAAGGTATTTCTTTATTCATTATGTCTTAATTATATTTATACATTACTTATTTCCAATATGAGTGAGTAGTGAATCAATCTAAACAAACCCTAGATAATGCAATATATTTTGGATTGCTAGATAATTATAATTAAGGAATCATGAACTTAATGATTTAAATCTATTCATACACATCAATCACGCATTTAACAATTTATTTTTGCATATTACAACTAAAGGATATTAGTATTGCATGCATAGTCGCAAATGTGTTATGTGGTATTATGATTATGATTATGTCTATAATTATTGACAACAATTATAAAAGTAGTAACTAAGATTAATCTATAGGGCATTTCTCTAGTGGATGTTTTAGGTGATTGTGTTCTAAATTGTTTATTATGCGGCTTCGGTAATATTGGCTTAGATTAGGTATGACTTTAATTGAGCTCAATGTTATCGTACCTCTACGGTGTTGCATTTTATACAATGGGTTGATTTACAATTATAGGAATGTGGCATTTCCATTGAATTTCAAAAAATCGGTGGCTGGCTAAAGGTTATTAACCTATTATGAAGTAGGATTTAATGATTCCAAGATTCCAAGTATATCATGATTATAACTATAGAGTGAAGTGATAATATGTTCTAGCGTTTGAAAGTAATCCTAAGATATTATATTGTTTAGTGGGGGTTTGTTTATATGTTTGTTTATTTATATTGAATTGAATTTGAATTGTTTGAATTCGTTCGATTAGTAGGGTTATTTAAGTTAGTTATCATAATTATTAGTTATTTTCTATTTTAATTCCCGTTTAGTTAGATTAACTAAATTAATAAAAACAAGAAAAAATTACTTTCCTTAGAGATTTCAAAAATTCATTTAGAGACGATATCTCATTATCCACCACTATAAGCTAATAATAAAATACAAAATATCATTGTGCACGTTCGACATGTGTCAATTTAGAACAAAATTAAGCAAAAATAGAGCAACGTAATGATGTTTTAGAGATTTCCTAGCTATTTAGCATTCTGCACATGCAGCACTGGAATGATACGAATATTGTTGGTTTTAATTTAGTTTTTTCTCAAGATTTTGATTTAGATATGGTTCTATCCTATTCATAATATAAATATGAGATCCAAGAATGACGAAAAGGGAGACCAAGAGTTCCAGATATAGAATTTCATGTAAAGTTCCATAGAGAAAACTTTGGTGCTAGGTTTTTATTTTGAAGTTTTGTTTGGAGATGTTTTGTAAGTTTTTATTTGTTATTTACATTTTGGTTTATAGATTCGTGAGGTTTATGCGTTTTGTCTGTTGGAAATCGGTTATAAACTATCACCTGTGATCCTAGTGTTGCTCGGTAAGGGGGATTACATTGGGTGGTGAGTGGGGCCTTATCTGTTGGCAACTGGTATGTCCCTGTGCATTTAGGATATGAGATGGGTAGCAGTGTATTGTAATTTTTGCACAGGTGGACAATTTGACATTAGTTACCACTCATAATAGGTGTTATCATAGAGACCTAATGTTGCTAGTTTGTTGAAATCCTACCGTATATTTGGTGGCTTTGCAAGTCTAGTTAGTACGTGGTTGTGTCGCACGTTCCCTCCACTAAAATGAGGAGAATGAGGTGACGATAGTCACTATAAGCCTCTCTATAAGAATTAGTAATATGACAAACACTTGATAAACTAACGATCGAATCAGTTTCATGGAATATCAATTCCTGCCTTAGTTTAGAGTCTTTTATTTATAGATTTCAGTTTTGAGTGTTTTAATCTGTTTGCATTTGATTTTTTAGTTTAATTTAATTTGTTTTCAAAAACCCTCATTTTTCCCTAAACCTAAAAAAGAACATCCCAATCCCTGTTGTATCGACCTCGTACTTGCTTCACTACAAATCAATTGTAGTTGGTGAACACGAGACTATTTTTAGTGCTGAGCGAGGCAGTGACAAATTTTGGCACCGCTACCGAGGATTATTGCTAATTGTTTTATTTAGGTGTTTTGTTTTTGCTATATGGTTGCAAGTCACAAAATTTCACTTTCTACTGATTCATTGGTTCCTTACGATCTGGAGATTGATCAGACATATCGAATAAGGAACATAGCTAATAGAACGAGAGAACAGTTAAGGGTGACCAAGGAGGATGATGAACCAGAATTCTCGAGTTGTGCATGCTACTTGGCAAAACAACCAGTAGAACGCAAGGCAAGAATCGAGGCAGGAACATGAACTTAATTTTAAGGAAGCGAACCAATACCGAGGATGTTTGTTACCACTATGTATTGAGTATCCAGCTGCTAGAGGTCAGTTTGAGTTAAAGTCAGGGCTGATAGATAAGTTGCTGACTTTCATGGGAAAAAGATTGAGGATCCTTACAAGTTCCTCATAGAGTTTGAGATGAAGGTAATAGGCATGAAGCCTTCTACAATTGATGTTGATTTAGTGAGACTGAAGGCATTTCCTTTCTATATGTCGCACAAGATTAGTTACTCCACTTACCAGCCGGTTCTGTCTGAAACTGGAATGAGCTACTTCTGAAGTTCTTGGATGACTATATGCCAGCCAGGAGGATCACTCAGCTTAGAAGGGAGATATTCGAAATTATCATGATGGATAATGAGTCGTTATCGCACTACTAGGAGAGATTCAAAATATTATATAAGGCATGTCCTGAGCATGGTATTTGTGAGAAATCTCTGTTGGAAAGCTTTTACAAAGGACTCAAATACAAAATGAAGAGGCTTCTCGATAGATTATGTAACGACAGTCTATCTAATATCACACCAGCTATGGCTAGGGTTTATATAGAAATTGTAGCCAACAAGCTTAGCGGTATAGACCGAATAATGTGAGACGAAAGGCAAAAATATCTTCAATGCAGATTAGACTAGAGGACGAGTTGTCATAACTAAATTCTATGGTTATTCAAATGATGGTAGATAAGGGCAAAGCAAAAGCTTGTAGGATTTGCTCAGAGCCAAGTCACTTTACAAACGAGTGTCCTAAACTCCGCGAGGATATTAAGGCAGTGAAGGCAATAGGTCAGTTTTTTGGACTACCAGCAGGGCAATTTGGGCAGCAAAGTAACTTCTATGAAGGAAGGGACGAAAATCTTAACTTCAACTATGCTACCAAGAATCAGAACTACCAAAAACTTATGCCCAAGGGATAGTCATTCCTGGTAGCTCAAAGAGCCAACCACCTTATCCACATGGACCCACCTGAAAGGGATGATGAAGTAGTTGATCATATCTCATCAACAGTACGAGGCTAAGACTGACGCCTCGATCAAGGAGTTGCAAGAAAGATTATCACACATTTCAGCTCAGATAGGCAAAGCAAGTAACCATGAAAGTTGCCATCCTAGCTAGTCTCGAACCCTATTGCATATATGAATGTTATTTCACATGTCAATGCATCATCTGTGATAAAGGAAACTGAGACGAGTACCAAGAGAGGAGGATGGATTAATACCATCCATCACAGGGCACCATTTCGTTAGAGATTGTTTCCAGAGAGGTACCCATTCGTTACCTACGACCAACCTAAGGAATATATGGAAGCCAAGATAGAGTTGAAGGAAAAGAAGAAAACCTAGCAAGAGGTTCAAGAATTGTGCGAGCCATTCGACATCGCGGGACTTTTTGGATAGGAGGAGAATATACTAGTAGGTAACAAAGATACACCACATAAAAGTGGTGATCCAGGTATATTTAGCATTACTTACACAGTATGAGGTTTGCATGTAGAAAAGGTGATGTTTGACTTATGTTCATCCATAAATATCATGTCACCATCCATTTTCTTATCCATGCATGATCATGCTCTAAAGCTTTCTAACTTAACCATTCATTTAGTAGACATATCTTCAATCTGACTGATCGATATGTTTGAAGAAGTGACTATACGCGTCAAAGACTTAGACATTCCTACTGATTCCTAAGTCATTGGCATGGAAGACACTTCAGTGTCCTCACTTACTTTGGTTGTGTTAGGGAAGCCTTTTATGAAGACAACCAAAGATAAAATTAATGTCTTTATTGGTAATATTTCACTCGAACATGATGAAAAAGTAGTTCACTTTGATGTTCCTAACTGTTTGGACTTACTCTTTAATGTTTCCACTAAATATGTTGTTTTGTCCCCTACTGATGATGATTTGCAGGATAACATGGAATTCTTCATAGATCATTTGAAGAAGAAGGGCGAAAAAGTGCAAAAAAAGAAAAGAAAAAGGCAGGAAAAGAGGGATAGAGTACTTGAAAGTTGGTTGATGACACATAATTACCAACCTAAGGATATTTGCAGAATGAGACAGAGGTCAGAGCCACCAGTATCCATTCATATCTAATGCATTTCTTAAGAAGTAGGCTTAATGGTGCATTCAGCGACCATTGACCTTAGAGAAGTCGAGAACATCATTTCTATGAAACTCCTATAAATGGATAAATTGGAGGTCATTGAGCATACCCTATACAAGGTTACTTTTCTAGCAAATGGTGCACCCATTAGAATCTATGGAGTTGAAAGGAAGGTACCTATGAAACTTGGAGATCAAAAGTTTCTAGTGGACTTCTCAGTCATTGTTGAAGCACTTCGTGAATACAAAACCATGTTTATTGGGATGTCGTTCCTCTAAACAGCCAAAGCCAACATTGACGTCTACAATAAAAATGTCACATTCTAAATTGCTGACAAGAAGATGCTTTATAGCAATGGCATGTTATGCATGAAGAAGGAGTAGAGAATTATCAAGTTTCCAAAAGTATCTACACCGCTAGCCAAGGAAAATACATCAACTATTGATGTCACTGACTTTGACTCTGATTAGTCAAAGAACGTGGTAACATTAGGCCATCGACGTAAAACACTAGCGCTTAATAGGAGGGTACCCACATTTAGTCATTTGTTTACTAAGCTATTTTTCATGAACTTGGTTTAACTATATCGAATTTGAATAAACTTTGGATTTGAATAAGTTGATTTGGGTTACTTTAGTCTGAAGAATTGAAGTTGATGGAATTTGTTGCATACATCTAGTACCTCTAAATTTTTCAGAGACATGATGGTTGATTAGAGATTTATGAAATGTTTTGCAAGGACCAAAGTTTGAACGATTTTTGGCGATGTAATTTAGGGCATGTATACTTTAATTTGATGCATTTGCATAAAATTATTTGCATATATAGGGAGGTGCACAAATTGAGAGATTTTTGTAAATTAATTTATTTTTTGGGCCCAACAATGCCACAACATCATAAGGGTTGTATATAAATCGCTGTGGGGGCACTGGAAATTATTCCAAATTCAGAATAGTCCATTTTTTAAGCCAACAATTTGAGAGCGATTTGGAGGCGAACGTAAGGCGCTAGCATGGCGCCACAGGTCATTTTAGGTACTTTTCGAAATCGCCAGCAATTTCTCAGCGATGTTATGTTTAAACGTACTGCGGTGAGCTCGAAATCATGTTTTAAAAATGAGCAGAACCCCATTGTCATCTTCATCACTTAAACCCTAGCGACTTCCCACCGCCACGAGCCTTGAGAACTAACTTTCAACCACCAAATCCATCGATTTCGAGCACCAATCTAACTCATTTTTTATTCTCCATCAAGTGGAGACATATTTGAGCTATGAAACCACGAAGTTGGCGAGCGCCGCTGGCTAGGGGTTCGATCTTTTCGACCTCCTTAGGCGTCTACTGGGCTGAGAAAGCTCCCGTGAGCCCTTGGGAACTCAATCCAAAGTAGGTAACGCCCCGATATTGCCTTTATTTTTTAATTTATTATCGGGTGTTCTTCGGCCTATTTGGGCAAAAATGTTTGTTCCAATAGTCAAATTGGTCCCTAGAACCATAGGGCTTTTGTTTGTGAGGTGATTTGGAGTGATATAGTCGAATTATTTGTGAATTTTGATCGATTTTTAAAATATCAATTTTTTCGAAGGAAAGCCTATTTAATTTTTGGAAAATTTAGGATTTCAAATCTAATTTTGATTTTTGATTTTTTTAATGGCTTTAAATTGATTAATATCACAAGAATTGAGTTTGGGGTGAAACTGCCAGAAAGTTTATAAAAAATTGAATTTCCAATATTTGGCTTTTGTTAAAAACTCATTGACAATGTCGACACTTTGGGTTCATTCAATTTTGGGGTTTTTGATATTGCATATATATTGCATTGATGGACTGATTGAAATGATAGCTGCACCTATCTCTGTTGATTTGAGCTTTTGTGTGAATTCGAGACTTTGAAATAGTTTTTAACCAAAATTTCTTTAAAATTTATTCGCCTTAGATTTCGAATGCCTGAAGACATGTTGAGCAAACTTTTGTATTTTGAACTTTATGTTCTTTGGTTTGCCGAATGTTATGGATTGATTTGCTTGTAATTTCATAATTGGACTTTTTACAGGGTTATTTTTTATTGAGTTGTTTATTTTTTGTGTAATGGAGAGAGGAGATTGCAGTGGATCTGTAAGACCTAGACAGAGGTGAGGTAGTAAATTACCACTTCTTATACATAGAACCCACCCACTTAAAATGCCTTAGCCTTTTGATTAGCTTAGGCTTCTGAGCGAAGTAGCTGCAAATAGGTAAGAGAGTGACCTTTATATTCAAAATAGAAAACCCTTAGCTGAGAGGTGATTTTCGATTGCAACTCCCAAATATGAGAGGAGAGTTACCTCCATTATTAGAGAGAGGGGCTGAGAGTTCCTTACTAGGGATTACCAGGCACAAACCAGACCGCCCCATGACCCAATATAGGGATGTAAGGAGTTGGTTTATGAGTTCTACGCGAATGGATATGCTACCCATCGTAGCTTGATTATCCGAGTCCGAGGAGTGCAGGTTGACTATAATGCCCAGGCCATTAATGCCTAGTACGACTTATCTTCTTTTGAAGACTTAGGGAATTATGATATCCCTCACTTGAGATGTTAGGGTAGCTCTCAATTGTTTCCCACACCCAATGACTCTCATAACCCTTTTGCAGATGTTAGGGTAGCTCTCAATTGTTTCCCACACCATGACTGGACCTATTCCTCTTCTTTCCAGCAAACTAAACATTTAGTTAAAACCTACTTTAGGAAAGCTCTTAAGGCATGGTCTTAATTCGTCGATGCATCACTCTACCCTGCCATACAGCACGGTGACATACACAACCCTATTTTGCGATGCTTTACCATATATAGGCACATGTTGGTTGCATATATGTAGGGAGATTCATGTTTGAGGTTATTAGAGAGTGGATAGAAATGAAAGCCTTGCATTTCCTGTACTCATCACTGAACTGTGTAAATGAGTAGGAGTTCCTCTCGACGGTCACTCGTTTGACACAGGTCCCCAACCGACTATTTACGATAAGGATATCTTTAGATATTATAGTCTAGAGAAGATGGACTCTAAAGATGAGCATGAGCGGACACGAGAGAGAGAGAAAGAGAGAGAGAGAGAGAGAGAGAGAGAGAGAGAGAGAGAGAGAGAGAGAAAGAGAAAAAGAGAGTAGCAACATGACTACAATAGCAACAGCAGGAGACCTAGGCTAGGAACGCCACCGGGAGGAGGAGAGGAGCACGAGCCTTAGTAGCGGGAGCTTATTCATCTGCACCACCACCACCACCAGGAGGAGTATTGGGACAATGTCCCAAGAAGAGATCTTTATCCATAATAAGAGGGAGATTAGTCGTTCTTGTATCATGATCATATGTGGCATCGCAATGTGCATGATCACCCTCTGCAGCCAGCTCTACCGACACTGGATAGTCTATTCATTATCAAGTCAAACTATTAGGTTTATTGAGCACATGAGGAGTATGGAACACGCTCATCCTCCCATTCTACATATAGTATGAGACACCCTTCCAGACCCCACAGCATAGTACGCTGCAATAAGATAGGTCCAATGAATGTGAGAGTTGAATTTTTTTTATCTTTGTATGTATTCGAGAGAGGGAGATTGAGAAACTTTATATTTTTGTAATATATTCGGAGGAGTTATATTATAATGATTTTGTATTTTGTACTATTACCACACATCAAATCATTTGCATTCATTTTTAGCTTATAAATGTATTTATTTCATTTAATCCTATTTCATTTAATTCCATTTTTTATCTTTCATTATTCGATTTCACTTAATTTTTGGAATGTGTATTGGTTGCCCGACTTTCTTGAACCTTGAGGACAAGGTTCAAGATAAGTTTTGGTGTATGCAGGTATGAAGTTGGATGGAATGCATTGATGAATCGTAAGGATTTTTAGAAAAAAATTTCACGATTTTTCAAAATTTCTGGTGAAATGTTGTTACTACGGTTTCATTTATTTAATGGATTGATGGATAGGTGGGTTGAACACATTTCCATAACTTATGAATTTTTTCTTTCTTTTTTCCATTTATTTTGAGCCTAAATAAATACCCTATTCTAGCTTAGAATAATGCTCGATAATTTTTGGATTCATATGTGAAATGATGTTGCCAATGATGGACAAGACTTTAGGTAGAGCATATGTGAAACACAATGTTCTTGTAATTGGTCTATTGACTAAGTCTACACCAACGAGTGCTAGTGTGGAATCATGGCTCTAATCTATATATGAAAGCCAGTAGAAGGTCACATTAGGACAACAATCAACTTAATCTCTACAAATTTCAGAATAGGTTTGAATCCATTTGAAACTGAGTATAACTTAAGACTACGTTTAGGGGAAGAATTAAGCATTGTTTCTTTAGCCCTTAGCCGTCACCTATAATTTATCCTTAGTTAGCTCAGTTGAGCCAACCCAACCTGATTCCTTCATCACTTATCATGAAACCCATAACCTAAAAGTCTTATAATCCTTTTACCTACATTAGGAAGCTAACTTAATCATAGCAAAAGTGAGAAGTGTTAATAAGAGTTTTTAAATAAAAATAGAGTGTCCCATAGATTCCATATGAAAAGTAGCAGGGAATCTAGTGGTGAGAAAAAGTGAGAAAAAGTGGAATCCACTAGAAATGGAGCAAGGGCCATACTAAAAAATTTTTGAAAGAAATGAGAATATATATATAACTTAAATGAATAATGGCGGTAGTCTATAAAATACTACTCAAACAAAAAGATTTAACTCGAGTGCTTGTAGCAAGATTTAGTAAGTCTTTACGATGCTTTGAATCCTTTAATATCCATTTCCTTATTACCCCTACCCAGCCATAATTACCCAAAAAAAGTCCTATTGATCCCAAATGATGTTTTGAATGTGTCAGTAAAATGGTTGTATTACTATCTATTTATGGAAGTATTCAATTCTTTACTTAAAGATTGTATGTTTTCGGCTTGTTAAAAGTTCAAAATTAACTCGTGATTAAAAGATGGCTTTAATCTTGACGAGGCCTAGTGTTTGGCGCAGTATTCCTTAGAAAAGTGGCTGAAATATCTTGATTCTAAGTAACAAACTCTACTTGAGTGTTCTTGATTTTAATTTGGTAATTTTTATGAAAAATTGGACGAAACTATTAAAGTTAGTGTTGGGCATTAGAAAATCTGAAATTTATGTTGTGTATTGTCACGGCTCAAATTGCTAATTCTAGTATGATTTGGGACTCGCAGCGAGATACGTGTCATTACTTAGGCTAGGTGGCCGAGGTAAATGTTATATTTGTGTTAATGTGTGCGTAGTGTAGTGTATATGTGTAGACTACTAAGTCACGTTTACGTGTTTATAGGTGTCGAGACGTAAGCAGGGACTCATCTCGATATGCGTGCCGACGTGGAACAAGGGTGAGAGTGATAAGGTAAGTTGGTACAAGCTTTATATGGTTTGATTAAGTAAGTTGTTTGGATTATGGTGGATTAGGTGTTGATACACCTAAGTTATGCTTGTTAAAAACCTAAGCCACTTGATATGTCTCGAGACATAAGTTGACATGCATCAACGCCAATGGAGTTAGTGTTTGGTGGCCTTTAGGCATGAAGTTGTGGACTTGTGTTAGTAGGAGGTCCACTAGTCAGCTCTCGAGATACGGGTGCACAAGTGATCTAGGGCTATCATTCAATCATATCCAACTTAACTATATAAGCATGATCAACTCAAACACCTCTCACATACACTCTTATTCGATTTCTTAATCTAGAAGTAAGGGTTTGCTGGATTGAAGAACTACCTGAGAAGGAGAAGAACAGTTAGGAATTAGTGGTTTGGTGAAGAAGAAGATCAAGTTCAGCTGGTTTTAACAAGCTAGGTAACTTCTCTACTCCCTTAACTTAGTTCAATTCAATGAATTAAGGAATTTGATGTTTGTTGGTTGTTATTTATGTTGTAAATGGTGTCTTGGAACTCTAAAGGTGTGTATGAGGGTTCTCCAGGCATAAACATAGCCTATATGTTGAGAGAACTCTGAATTTTGCTTGTAGAATTATGGGTTCTACAACACATAGCGCTATGCAGGATAGGTAGCACACTATGTTGGTAATTAGCGCGCTACATGCTATGACAACAGAAAAACAACAAGTCTCAAGAAGTCCTTAAACACTATAATGACTCTAATATGCTAGGCAAAGGTCCAAACATACTCAAAAATATATAGTGTGATGTCAGGAACCTAACGAATTGTTTTGGAAGCTCAAACACGAGTTTCGAGGCGTTGAGAGGCCGGAGTAGCAAAGGAAAATGCGTGGTATGTATGTAAACTGATTGAGAGATTTTGTTACATTTCATTCCTAATCATATGTTCATTTTCAGTCATTTATACTGAATTTCTTTTGTACTTCATGTGCAATGACTTGTGCATTCTCATTACATGAGGTTGTTTCATGGCACAGTTTGTTGATAAAATGATTTCATTGACTACAATTCATGTGCTATGTCATTATTGACTGTTATTACGGGTGGTCAGTGAAATAGAATGCTATTAAGTAGTTTTTACATAGTTTTGTGAATTTATATCCTTTGTTCATTAGTTATGCAATTGTATTTGTTGGATTGCAATACCGTGTTGTTCTTTGAATATGAAAGTGGTTCTTGTATCTAGGGTCATTTTATGATATAAACTCGTCTAACGTACTGGGGTCACTAGACTTTCTTAGGGGATCTTGATTTCTTCACTATCTTGCACAATACACGGGGTATGGGACTCGGGGTTGTTGGTTAGCATAACTTGGGTTACTTCACAAGTTGTATGACTCGGGGTTTTCGGCAAGTATACATACCGATGACTAACATTTGGGATGATTACAAAGGCGTATTGTACCGTGTAAGTCCGACCTTCATAGAGATGTAGAGCACAACTTCATCCTAATATAGTGGAAAAGGCTGATGTGATGAAGATCACGGCCGACCAGCCCTAGATCATTACAACTTAGCCTAGTGTCAGTTTCATTTGTTTAACTAAAGTATCTCTTTGCATGATATTCTTTCAGCATAGTAGCTATTATTATTACACTTCTTGATACTTGTTGCATAATTGGAAATGTGAACTAAATGTCTCTCAATATTACTTTCCACTTTCATGTACTCACTGTCTAGTTTGTGACGGCGGGTGCAGATCCATCGAGTAGCAGGCCACGCTAAGAGAAGATCAGCGACTACCTCTGAGCCATTAGAGCATTGATACACCAAATTTTTTAGGTTTGATTTTTGATGTATTATTTTTTTGTATATGATATTCTTTTAGGTGTTTTATATTATGGGCTGAGTGATATATACCTTGACAAGACACATGATTTTATGTATCACTGTTTCATTATATATATATGCATGTGATCTTTAATTCATGGTTTTTTAACAAAGGTTAGGTTAGATGTTTATAAGCTTCCGCTAGTTAATTTGTTAAGACTTCTACAGCATTACTTTTGAGTTAGTAAATTTTACTTAGCTCTGATTTATGGTAAGACTAGGGCTTACTAATGTGATTGTTTTGTTGAAAAGGATGACTGATTCCCTGTTAGGTCCTATATGGTAAGACTAGGGCTTAATAATGGGATTAGGTCGGGTGGTGCCCTAATTTGAGAAGGGGTCATCACTGTTGGTATCAGAGCCTATGTTTATAAAAACTTAGGTTACAAAACCTAAGTTTATCAACATTAAGATTGTGGAAAATAGTTATTCCACAAGGTGATACCAAAGCTACGGTGTGTAACTAAAGACTCGGCTTTTCCAATAAGTAACAAATGAAAATTTAAAATTAGACAAATAGAAATCTTAATTGTGGAAAACTAGATGATCCTTGCCTAGAAATCATTAGTTGGGAAGTGAGTGAAAGTGAGTTGGGGATGTCTTATATGTACACGATATTCTTCTCTATGTATAAATGCGTTATCTACGTAGTAGCTGATTTGAGATCGCTATCAACTTGCAGACACCAATGGCGGATTCACGCGATAGAGGGGGTACGAGTGGCAGCGAGACTTCTTTACCATCAGCAGATGACTTTCGGAGGCTATTTGATCTAGTTGCTACTCAAGGGTCATACGTAGCAGAGTTCATCACTATGATGACTGCATAGTTCGCTCTACCAGCACAGACACTAGTCTTTACTATTACGACTACATCCACATTATCGACAGCAGTGCCGGTAGTGCAGATTGTACCACATATAACAGCTTCAGCCATAGAGACAGTTTTTAGACCGTCATTTTTACTTCCATCTTCTAGCTCGTTGGCACATATTTAGTTGGTGAAAGATTTCATCAGACTAAAGCCAGTCTAGTTTGATGGTCAGCGAGACTTTGAGAAGATCGAGAAGTGGGTTTTGTCTCAGGAGAAGTTACATAGAGTCTTGAGGATTAAGGATAGACTCCGAGCTAAGATTTTGTCGTACACTCTACAACGAGACGCCGATGTTTAGTGGTGTGCGACGATAGCTTTCGAGGGAGAGTTTGAGTCTTGGGATGCCTTCAAAAGGAAGTTTTATTAGCAGTACTTCCCACCTGCAGTGATGAAGAAGTTGAGGAAGGAGTTCATGAACCAGAGACAGGGAGCCGATGAGTCAGTGATGAGATATAGAGACAGATATGGTTATCTGAGGCAGTTCACTAGAGATTTAATGAGAGAGGATTCTGATGATGTGTACCATTTTGAAGATGGATTAAGGCCTAACAATGGATTTTATGTGGTCAATTAAGGTGCCAGGACATTAGGGGAGATTTATGATCGTGCACTCTCTCATGAGACTTATTATTTAGGCAGAGTTATCGATGGAACACCATTAGTACCAGCGTTGACACCTGACCAGGTTGCATAATACAAGAGAACGAGATAGAGGGGCAAAGTACCGAGGAGATGTGATAGAGGTTTGCAGGGTGTAGGGATATCTACAGTAGTTGTACCATATGTATCACCTCCTACACCTTTGCAGACCATTGTTGGTAGACATCCCTTACCACTACCACTTAGACATGCATTGCCAGCTCCTCCTCCTACTACTACTTTGCTAACTCTACTAGCACCACCAGCGCCACGATCAGTTTTAGGCATAGGCCCAAGATCAGTTTTAGGTAGGGGTAGGGGACGAGATAGTTCCAGATAGGTGCAGAGATAGGCATAGGCCCAAGATCAGTTTTAGGGTCAGTGTAGACCTATCATATGTTATAGGTGTGGTCAGGTTGGACACTTGATTCAAGGTTGTCCATAACCAGCTGTTGTGATTCCAACATAGAGTCAAGAGGGTGTCCATATGGTTGCACAACCCGATGTAGATACCACACAGAGACTCATTGAGGGTATGGTTTTGATTTGTGGTAGAGAGTCTTATGTTTTGTTTGATTTAGGTTCTACAATATCTTTCATTGCCTGTTAGGCATCTTAGGTTGACACCTGTTAGAGTTGGCGTCCATTTGATTTTGAGTACTTTAACCAGGGATAAATGTTACCCTAATTGTCTTGTTCAGAGATGTTCGGTACAGATAGGCGGGGTAGAATTACCTGCAAACTTCAGGGTGCTTGAGTTTTTAGACTTCAACGCATTGTTAGAGATGGATTGGCTAGGAGTGTGTCATGCTCAAATCGATTTTTTCAGTAAGTCAATGATATTTGAGATCCAAATACTGAGAGCGAAGGGCACTCGAGGTCGACTTGCGACCAGTGTCGAGATGGTGACTCTGGTGTCGTTATACATCATAGTAGAGAGTCAGGGACCTAGACTTGCGGAGATACCGATTATGTGTGAGTTTTCAGACATGTTTCTGGAAGACTTACCTGGTTTACCACTACCGAGAGAGAAATATTTCATTATTGAGTTGGTATCAGGCACTAGACTGATTTCTATACCACCGTATTGCATGGCTCTACGAGAGTTGGAGGAGTTGAGGAGTCTGTTACAGAATTTAGGAGAGAATGGATTCATCACACCTTCTATTTCACCGTGGGGAGCACCAGTCTTATGAAGAAAAATGATGATACTTTGAGACTGTGTATCAATTAGAGACAGTTGAATAGGGTCACAGTTAGAAATGAGTATCCCTTACCATGAATTAGTGATTTATTTGATCACCTGAGAGGACCGTAGTATTTCTCCAAGATAGACCTGCGATCAGGGTATCATAAGCTTAGGATTAGGGATGAGGATAGGTCCAAGACGTCATTCAGTACCTCAGGGAGATGTTTGGTTGGACTAATGCTCCTGCCAAGTTATGGATCTAATGCACCGGGTGATGAAACCATTTCTTTACTGTTTCATGATTATTTTCATTGATGATATATTGATATACTTGAGGACTCAAAAGGATCACGAGCAGTACCTCATGGAGACATTGCAGACTTTGAGGTAGCATAAACACTATGCCAAATTCAGCAAGTGTCAATTTTCGTTATCAGAGGTTAAATTTTTGGGACATGTTGTTCGAGCAGCAAGAATTGTTGTAGATCAAGCCAAGATTCAGGCTATTATGGATTGGCCAGCACCGACGTCAATTATAGAGATTAGGAGTTTTCTAGAGTTAACATGATATTACCGAAGGTTTGTGAAGGATTTTTTGAAGATCGCTTCACCGATGACCAGATTAACCCAGAAAGATGTCAAGTTTTAATGGTCTGAGAAATATGAGGAGGCATTTACACAATTAAAGAGATTGTTGACTATTGCACCAGTGCTGATATTGCTAGAGGCTGGACAGGGGTTCCTGGTATACACAGATGCTTCTCATATGGGTCTTGGTTGTGTGTTGATACAGGACAGAGGAACGATGGCCTTTGCATCAAGACAGTTGAAAATACATGAGAAGAACTATCCAATTCATGACTTAGAGTTAGCAGTGGTAGTGTTTGCTTTTAAGATATGGAGACATCATCTTTATGGAGAGAGGTTCACACTCTATACTAATCATAAGAGTTTGAAATACCTCTTCACACAGAAAGAGCTGAACATGAGACATCGCCGATGGTTGGAATTTTTGAAGGACAACATTTTTTCTTTGGAATATCATCCAGGAAAAGCTAATGTAGTTACAGATGCACTGAGTAAAATATCGACTAGAGATGTCAAGATTGTTAAATGCCATTTGACACACGAGTAAGGACTACTCGAGACAACGACGATGATGACTTAGTCAGATATTCCTACCAATACTCGGGTGATGATTTGTGCACACATGAGGCTTTAGACAATGTCTACTCAAAGAGTGTCAAAGGGTCAAAACGCTGACATTCTATACTCGAGATTTAATGAGTTAGCCCTGAGTACGGATTGTACTGACTGGACTTTGCGGCGGATCAGTGTCTCTGATTTTGAGGTAGATTATTGATACCGGCAGAGGCATAGCTGAGAGATGAGATTCTTCAAGAATTACAAAGTTCTCGATTCACTGTTCATCCAGGAAGGACCAAGATGTATCATGACATGAAGAGACATTTCTAGTGGCCTGGGATAAAAGCAGACGTATTGGATTTTTTCAGGAACTATCGGATCTGCCAACAAGTGAAGGTAAAACATTGTAGACCTGGAGGATTATTGGAGCCGTTTCCCATTCCACGATGGAAGTGGGAAGATATTGCCATGGACTTTGTTAGAAGATTGCCGAGGACTGTCCGTCGACATGATTCCATCTGAGTGATTATGGACAAATTGATGAAATCTACACATTTCATACCAGTTGCGGCTCATTACACATTTGATAAGTTGATTGTATTGTTCGAGAGAGAGCTTATTAGGTTGTATGGGGTACTATTGACTATTACATCAGATAGAGATGCTATGTATACATCCAGGATATGGCAGAGTATGCAAGAGCAGTATGATACGCGCCTACAGTTTAGCAAAGCCTTTCACTCTCAGACTAATAGGCAGACTGAGAGGTTGATTTAGACTCTCCAGGATATGCTCAGGGCTTGTGTACCTGAGTTTGGCGGATCATGGGAAGAGTACCTACCATTGTGTGAGTTTACATACAACAACAGTTATCAGGCTAGCATTGAGATGGCACCATTTGAGGCATTATATGGCAGACCATGTCGCTAACCATCTTGTTGGGCTTAGCCAGATGATCAGGATATTATAAGGCCTAAAATTGTTGTCAATCACACAGAGAAGGTATGATAGATTCGCCTGAGGCTTGAAGGAGCCCAAGAAAGACAAAAGAAGTATGTAGACACGCATCGTAGCAATCTCACATTTGACAAGGGAACTTTAGTGTATCTAAAGGTTTCTCCTCATAAGGGTCTTTATAGGTTTGGTTTGAAAAAAAAGTTAGCACCGAGATTTATCAGGCCTTTCAAGATCAAGAAACGGGTCGGGAAGGTTGCTTATGAGCTGAATTTACCTCCACAGATGTCCGGGATTCATCCAGTGTTTCATATTTCTATGTTTCGATTCGCTAAGTCGAAGGTAGGCGAGAGACCCACAGTAGACTTGAGACATATTGACTTGAGTGAGGATATATCATATGAAGAGCAGCCAGTACAGATCTTAGATAGGAGGGTACAACAGTTGAGAGACAAGTTTATCCCGAAAGTGTTAGTCAAGTGGCAATTCCATGGAGACTCGAAACTCACTTAGGAACGGGAAGACTATATGCGAGATAGATTTTCGTACCTTTTCGAGTCTGGTATGATTTTAGGTTAATTTTAATTTCTAGGATGAAACTTTCATTAGTTGGGAATTATTTTCACGGCCTAAATAACTAATTCTAGTTTAATTTGTTAATCAGGATCAAATGACCCGTGACGTGGGACCTGCAGCGAGATACGAGTCATTACTAAGGCTAGGTGACCGAGGTAAAAGTTATATTTGTGGTGATGTGTGCTTAGTATATTGAGTATGTCTAGACTACTAAGTCACGTTTACGTGTTGATAGGTGTCAAGACGTGAGTAGGGACTCGTCTCGATATGCGTGCCAGTGTGGGGCTGAGATGAGAAATATAAGGTAAGTTGGTCTAAGCTTTATATGGTTTGATTAAGTAAGTTGTTTGGATTATGATGGATTAGGTGTTGATACACCTCAGTTATGCTTGTTAAAAACCTAAGCCACTAGATATGTCTCGAGACACGAGTTGGCATGCTTCAACACCTATGGAGTTAATGTTTGGTGGCACTTAGGCATGAACTTGTGGACATGTGGTAGTAGGAGGTCCACTAGTTAGGTCTCGAGATACGAGTGCACAAGTGATCAAGGGCTATCATTCAATCATATCTAACTTAACTATATAAGCTTGATCAACTCAAGCACTTCTCGCATACATTCTCATTCGATTTCTTAATCAAGAAGTAAGGGTTTGTTGGAGTGAAGAACTGTTGGAGAACGTGAAGAACATTTAGGAATCAATGGTTTGGTGAAGAAAAAGATAAAGTTCAACTGGTTTTAACAAGCTAGGTAACTTCTCTACTCACTTAGCTTAGTTCAATTCAATGAAGTAATGAATTTGATGATTGTTGGTTGTTGTTTTATGTTGTAAATAATGTCTTGGAACTCTAAAAGTGTGTATGAGGGTTCCCAAGGCATTAACATAGCCTATATGTTGGGAGAACTTGGGATTCTGATTGCAGAATTTTGGGTTCGGCAACACATAGCGCGCTATGCATGATAGGTAGCGCGCTATGTTGGTAATTAGCGCGCTGCACAGGGTAATTAGCGCGCTACATGCTATGACAACAAAAAAATCAACAAGTCTCAAGAATTCCTTGAACACTATAAATGAGTCTAATATGCTAAGTAAAGGTCCAAACACATTAAAAACATATAATGTGGTGTCAGGAACCTAAGGAATTGTTTTTGGCGCTCAAACACGAGTTTTGAGGCGTTAAGAGGTCGGAGTAGGATAGGAAATTGCGTGGTATGCAAGTAAATGTATTGAGAGATTTCTTTACATTTCATTCCTATTCATATGTTCATTTTAAGTCATTTGGATTGAATTTCCTTTGTACTTCATGTGCCATGACTTGTACATTCTCATTACATGAGGTTGTTTCATGGCACAGTTTGTTAATAAAATGATTTCATTGACTCCAATTCATGTGCTATGTCATTATTGACTGTTATTATTGGTGGTCAGTGAAATAGCATGCTAATAAGTAGTTTTTACATAGTGTTGTGAATCTATATCCTTTGTGATTAATTATACAATTGTATTTGTTGGGTTCAAATATCGTGTTGTTCTTTGAATATGAAAGTGGTTCTTGTATCTAGGGTCATTTTATGATAGAAATCCATCTGACATACAGGGGTCACTAGACTTTCCAGGGTGCTCTAGATTTCTCCACTATCTTGCACAACACACGTTGTGTGAGACTCGGGGTTGTTGGCAAGCATAACTTAGGTGACTTCACGAGTTGTAAGACTCGCAGTTGTTGGAAAGTATACATCCCAGTGATTGACATTTGGGATAATTATAAAGGCTTATTATATTGTGTAAGTACGACCTTCATAGAGATGTAGAGCACAACTCCATCCTAATATAGTGGAAAGGCTGATGTGATGAAGATCACGGCTGAGCGACCCTAGATCATTACTACTTAGCCTAGTCTCAATTTCATTTGTTTAACTAAAGTATCTATTTGCATGATAATTTTTCAGCATAGTTGTTATTATTATTATGCTTCTTGATACTTGTTGCATAATTGTAAATGTGAATAAATGTCTCTCAGTATTACTTTCCATTTTCATGTACTCACCGTCTAGTTTGTGACGGTGGGTGCAGATCCATCGAGTAGCAGGCCAGGCAAAGAAAAGATTGGCGACTAACTCTTAGCCAGTAGAGAACTGCTACACTAGATTTTGTAGGTTTGATTTTTGATGTATTATTTTTTTGTATATGATATTCTTTTGGGGGTTTTATATTATGGGCTAAGTGATAGGTACCTTGACCAGACACATGATGTTATATATCTCCTTTTCATTATATATATGCATGTGATCTTTAATTTCTGGTTTTTCCACAAAGGTTATGTTGCATGTTTATAAGCTTTCGCTAGTTAATTTGTTAAGACTTCCGCTACATAACTTTTAATTTAGTAAATTATATTTAACTCTGATTTATGAATTTACATAGGATAGGTATATGTTTATATCTATATGAAAACTATATAATAGGTAAGTAATAAGATTGTTGAAAAGGCTGACTAATTCCTTGTTAGTTCCTATGTGGTGAGACTAGGGCTTAATAATAGGATTAGGCTGAGTGGTGCTCTAATTTCAGAAAGGCATTATTGCTATCAGAGCCTATGTTTATAAAAACCTAGGTTACAAAACCTATGTTTATGAACATTAAGATTGTGGAAAATAGTCATTCCACAAGGTGATACCAAAGCTAAAGTGTGTAACCAAAGACTCGGCTTTTCCAATAAGTAACAAATAAAAATTTAAAATTAGAAAAATAGAAATCTTAGTTGTGGAATACCAGATGATCCTTGCCTTGAAATCATTAGTTGGGAAGTGAGTGAAAGTGACTTGGGGATGTCTTATATATACATGATATTTTTCTATATGTATAAATGCGTTATCTACGTAGTAGCTGATTCGCGATCGCTATCAACTTGCAGACACCAATGGCAGATTCACGCGATGCAAGTGCGAGTGGCAGCCAACATTTTTTACCCTCAGCAGACGACCTTCAGAGGCTATCTGATCGAGTAGCTGCTCAGGGGCAGTAGTTAGCAGAGTTCATCGTTATGATGACTGCACGTTTCGTTCCACCAGCATAGACATCAGTCCCTACTACTAGGACTACATCCACATTACCGACAGTAATGCCATTAGTGCAGATTGTACTAGATATAGCAGCTCCAGCCATAGAGATAGTTTTTACACCATTTTTTTACTTCCATCTTCTAGTTCGTCAACAAATGTTATGTTGGTGAAAGATTTCATCAGACTGAAGCCAATCTACTTTGATGTTCAGCGAGACTTTGAGAAGATTGAGAAATAGGTTTTGTCTCAGGAGAAGTTACACATAGTCTTGAGAATTGAGGATAGACTCCGAGCTGAGATTTCATCGTACACTCTACAACGAGAAGCCAATGTTTGGTGGTGTGCGACAATAGCTTCCGAGGGAGAGTTTGAGTCTTGGGATGCCTTCAAGATGAAGTTTTATCAGTAGTACTTCCTACATGCAGTGATGAAGAGGTTGAGGAAGGAGTTCATGAACCTGAGACAGGGAGCTGACGAGTCACTGATGAGATATAGAGACAAATATGGTTATCAGATGCAGTTCGCTAGAGATTTAGTGAGAGAGGATCCTGATGATGTGTACCACTTCGAAGACGGACTGAGGCCTGACATTAAATTTTATGTGTTCAGTTCAGGTGTTAGGACATTAGGGGAGATTTTTGAGGGTGCACTCTCTCATGAGACTTATTATTTGGGCAAAGTTGCCGATGGAACACCATTAGTACAAGAATTGACACTTAACCAGGTTGTATAGTATGAGAGGAGGAGATAGAGGGCAAATGAACGAGGAGATGGGATAGAGATTCCCAGGGTGTAAGGATATTTATAGTAGTTGTACCATATGTATCATCTCCTACGCATTTGCAGACCATTATTGGTAGACCTCCCTTACCACCACCAATTAGACCTGTATTGCCACCTCCTACTACTACTACTACTACTACATTGCCAACTCTACCAGTACCACCAGCACCACGTCAGCAGCAGCAGGGTGGTAGAGGTTGAGGTAAAGGTCGGAGTAGTGGATAAGATAGTTCTAGACAAGTGCAGAGACAGTGTAGACCTATCACATGTTATATGTGTGGTCAAGTAGGACACATGATTCAAGATTGTCCACAATCAGCTGCTGTGATTCTACAATAGAGTCCACATGGTGTACATATGGTTGCAGAGCCTGATGCAGATGCCACACAAAGACTCATTGAGGGTATGGCTTCCATTTGTGGTAGAGAGTCTTATATTTTGTTTAATTCAGGTTCTATAGTATCTTTCATTACTGGTCGCATTTTAGGCATCTTAGGGTTGATGTCGGTTAGAGTTGGTGTACATTTGATTTTGAGTACTGCAACCGAGTAGAGTTTACCCTAATTGTCTTGTTGAGAGATGTTCAGTACAGATAGGCGGGGTAGAATTACCTGTAAAATTCAAGGTGCTCAAGTTTTTAGACTTCGACGCGTTGTTAGGGATGGATTGGCTAGCGCGTATCAAGCTCATATCAACAATTTCAGTATGATAGTGGTATTTGAGATCCCAGGACGTCCGATGTTTACATATAGTGGTAGTATACCCAAAGACGAGGACACTCGAGGTCGACTTGCGACCAGTAGAGAGATTAAGACTCTAGTGTCTTTATACACCATAGTAGAGAGTCAGGGACCTAGATTTATAGAGATACCAGTTGTGTGTGAGTTTCCGAACGTGTTTCCGGAAGACTTACCTGGTTTACCACCACTGAGAGAGATAGATTTCATTATTGAGTTGGTACCAAGCACTAGACCGATTTCTATAGCACCATACCATATTTCTCCACGAAAGTAAGAGGAGTTGAGGAGTTAGTTGCAGGATTTAAGAGAGAAGGGATTCATTACACATTCTATGTCACCATGGGGAACACCAGTCCTATTTGTGAAGAAGAATGATGGTACTATGAGACTGTATATTGATTATAGACATTTGAATAGGGTCACAGTCAGAAAAAAGTATCCCTTACCACGAATTAATGATTTATTTGATTAGCTGAAAGGAGTGAAGTATTCTCCAAGATAGACCTGCAATCAGGGTATCATCAGCTAAGGATCAAGGATGAGGATAGGTCCAAGATAGCATTCAGTACGTGATATCTACTATCAATTTACATTTATGCCGTTTGGTTTGACTAATGCTCCCGCAATGTTTATGGATCTAATGCTCATTTTCTCGAGACAAGGAATTGTCTAAGTTTAGGGGTATTTGATAAGTTGCCATTTGTGTTATATTTTAGGGTGATTTTACTACTAATTTCATTAGTATTATCATCATTTATACTTTTAAATCGTTGTTTTTGTATTTTCAGGTTAAAAATAGGCTTTTACACAAAACGAGTGATTTCAACATAAATTTAGTCAAAAAGCTTAAAATAGGCATAACCCCTTGGCAGAGCTCTCATCATAAGGCTAAATCGCTAAGGAATTACTGGACAAAACGTGACTCGATTGAAGGAAGCTCACCGGAGACATTACATGAAAAGCCTTGTGAAGACCCAAGAGAAAGAAAAAGCTCATATCTCGAGAAAAACCCCAGCGCCTTCATAGCGATTTTGGTATGTACTTAGGGCATTGGCACATTACTGGGCTCCATTCGGAATCAAATTGGGCAGACATAGAGCAACACAACGACAAAAAGAGAGAAAAAAGTTCTAGATATAGAATTCCATATAGAGTTTCAAAGACAAAACTTTGGTGCTAGGTTTTTCTTTAAAATATTAGTACAGAGAATCTTTGTAAGTTTTTATTATTATTTACGTTTTGATTTATAGATTTAATGAATTTCAAATTTGCATTTACAATCATGAGTGGCCAAGTTCCAATATCTAGGGTAAGGAATTTGAGTTTTAGGGATTCATATATGCGTAAGGTTTATGTGCTTCGATTCTTACGTTGTATTCTTATTTGTATTGTTATTCTGAGGTTTCAAATTACGATTTTAAACCTTAAGTTCCTTCCTCTTTGTTGTGTAAGTGAACGTGCATAGCGATTACAGTTAGAAACTATTGCCAGTGATCCTACCGCCCCTCGATATAGGGATTACGTTAGGTGGTAAATGGGGTCTTGTCTGTTGGTAACCGGTGTGTCCATGTACATTTAGGACATGAGATGGGTAGTAGTGTATTGTGATTGCCATACGTGATAGGTAGACAATTCGATGCTAGCTACCACTCATGATAGGTGTTCTCATAGAGCGCTAATGCTGCTAGTTTCTTGAAAGCCTACAGCATATTCGATGGCTTTGCAAGTCTAGTTAATATGGGGTTGTGTCGCATGTTCCCTCCATTGACATGAGAAGAATAATGTGATGAGATTTACCATAAGCATATCTATGAGAATTAGTAATAGGACGAACATTTGATAAACCGATGATCGAATCAGTTCCCTATAATGTCAATTCCTGCCTTGGTCTAGAGTTTTGTATTGATAGATTTCAGTTTTAAGTGTTTTAATTTGTTTGCATTTGATTTTCTAGTTTAATTTAGTTTTTTTTATTTTCAAAACCCTGTTTTTCCCTAAACATAAAAAGAACATCCCATTCCCTATGGGATCGACCTCGTACTTGTTTCACTACAAATCAATTGTAGTCAGTGAAAACGAGACTATTTTTGGTGTTGAACAATGACACATGAATAGCCATGTTCGGTTTGGTTCTTTAAGACCTAAGTCGGAGATGAAGCTCTCAAGCCAGTAGCAGCTGGTTTTCTATGTCTTGTTGAAGTTTTCTATAATAATAGTGTTTTTTTTCAGTTCTATATCTTTGTGTTGCAGTTTTTAATGATGTCTTAATGGTAGTTTAGAGTTTGTATATTCATTGCAAATCTCTAGGCATTAACCTATTGACCTGCTATCAATCAGGTTGAGTCCATGATACCAATCGGGTTGAGAAGACGCAATCACCTAAAATAAGAAATGTGACACAATTGTTGTTATAGGTGAGTAACATTGAGAACTAGATAAATCTTAAAAGCGATTACACAAGGTTATTTAGGGTAGGTGTTCCCACAGAGTTGTCAATGTTGCTCATGTGCTAAATCTTGAAAGTAGTTGCCTAAGGTTATACAATGAAGTAAGAGAAGTATTTAGAGAGTGCTTGCCCTATCTATCGAGAATATGAGGACTTGGGTGTTGGAGACCCCAACACCTAGAGCCTATTTAGGGAAAACTGTTTTGAAACTCTCTTTTAAAGTCGATGATACAAGACATGGAAAAAATATAGAGCTAGATTGTGGATTCCTAGACTTAGCTATGTTTTTATTCTCTGATTTACAACTTATTTACTTTCTTTTTTCTTAAACTTTTAGATAAAACTCTTTCAAAACCATGAATTTACTTTTTTATTTATTGAACTCGGTATGATTGAATCCTGTGGATTCGACCCTGTTCTTACCTCCACTGCATTCCAATAGGATTTGAAAACTTATTACGGGTTATATTTGAGACACACGGCACGTGATCATTCTTGACATACTCGTAGGTGTTTATGTTGTTATTTGGCTTTACTTTTGGTTTATTTTGGGACTTGATTGAAACTTGTATCTTTATGTAGTCTCTTATACATTAACTTGTCACTTTAAATACATGGTACTATATTTCCGAGTTTTTCACTATAGGTTGAAGTTTAAAATGACATGAAAACTTATATATATATATATGCTATTTCCATGAAATGTTAGACTTCCACTCATTTTAATGTTAAATTGCTAGTAAAATCACTTGCATAACTCTTATAACTTGGCTAAATGAATCTAAGTAAGGTAAACTTAAGTAAATGACTTACTTAAACTAAGTAACCAGAATAGCGTTTGAATAATTGGTTAAATTAAGAAACTTATTTACAATAGTTTGACGAATAAATTGCTAGCTTAACTGAATAACATAAATAATTGGTTAACTCAATAACTTAATAGGAAAATTTGTCATAAATAGGTTGAGGATAATGTTAAATCATAGGCAGTCATAGGAGAGAATGAAGATGACATGACATGTGTTAATAACATGTCCAACGACGTGGCGGAGCCCCAACTTGCCTCGGGATTTGGGGCCACCACGGACAACATGAGAAGTAGCTAAGAAAGGACGACCTAATATAAATATACGATCTTCATCGATATAGTGTGGAATAATTAGGAAATATGTGGGTGACGCTTGTCAAGCGTGTACATGTAATTTCTCACCTTTATTATACTATTAGATTTATAGTAATGATAAGTGAGATCATCTCCACTGGGATTATGTAACTTTCTTCAATCGAAAGGTTATTATTATTTTTGTTTGTCACTAATTACTATTTTATAATTAACTTACTAAACACAAATCAAAGTCACTAACATTCAAATAAATGCAACCCAATAATAAATAAATATCTAAATAAATTTCCAAAACAATGAAACATCAATTTGTTTTGCATCGGAACATGTTACTCAAGTCATATAGTCATAAGCATACTTTGTAAACCATGATAGATCATTAAACTCTAATCATAAGTAAACACCCTTTAGCAAGCCATTTTTTGTCCTTAAACTGGTAGAAAAGCCAAGTTCTAATTTTGTTGAGCTAACCCCTTTGAATACACAAAGACATTAACTTCACGCAATAAAATCGCATTACACTTTATGAAAACATCGAACTACTAGTTACTACTTTAAACTAGATAGTTAATCAAAACATCACAAATACACATTTGGAGCAATGCATGCAATACTTAAACCCATGATTAAAATCAGTTGATAATAATCTATTAAATCAATGAATCAAAGAATATGATTGTTTAAAGCATTAAGCACATAATCATCTTATCATAACTACATAGCAAAACGGATCTAGTTCATGTTTGGACTTCGTTTAGATAACTAACTTCTACTCACAAGAATAAATAATATTGCAATAGAGTAAAGACAAGATATTAAATGCAAAAACCTTTTAATTGAATACCCGAATCTTCAAAAGCAATGAAATGTAATGAACAATAAATCTCAACTAAAACTAAATAAAACTAGTAAATATGACTCTAAGAGCAATCAAGGACAATTGATTTTATAGCATAAGGTTCTTATTTATAGTGATTTAGGTAGAAAACATCACAAACTAACTCAAACAACTCGTAATTATCTTAAATTCACGAAATCAGGTCCAATGATTCTCAACGATTCCTATTTAAGTAGAATCGCTGGGTAAATCCATAGAATGGTAGTCTTTGTTTTCACAAATTTGGCCAGTAATTTTTCTACATCACGAATCGTTGGGAATCTTTGGCTTATAAATCCAATTTTTTCTTCACTTGTTGATGATTCTTTTGCGTACCACTTCTACTAGATCAAATCCTTCACTTTCTTTATTTTACTCCATTTCTTCATATATTCCTATTACACGCTGTGACGCCATCACCTGTCACATCAGCCTTGTGGGCCTCGCTTCACCACCTTGGGGATTTGTGCAACGTGTTTTTCAATGTAAATTTAACATAGGTTTATCATACATACATTTTACACTATTTTTCGCTTCAGCTTCAATTAACAACCTTAAATAGAGAAATATAAGCTATTAGGACCATATTTTAGAGACTTTACCTCATACAACATACTAAAAAGTCCTATAAAATGTGTATAATTTATGACTTATCAAATACCCCCAAACTTAGAACTTTGCTATCCCTAGCAAATGAATACTCTCAATCACATTCTCTTTACATTCCTAATTCTAATTTCATAATTATTTATTCTTTTTGTTAAACAGAAGTGATCTTAAAATGAAAACATATTACCTTCATAAAACTAAGAATCATGATAGAAAAGAAAGATTTAAAGAACAACCCCTTTATTTGACAACTTAACCTTTACTTGTGCAATACATCTAAGAACTCAAAGTTAACCAATCACAAAGGTCAAGGCACTACATAGGTTTACTCAATCTCCACTGACAAACATCAAGCTTACAAAATCTAATATAGAATCTCAAGATACAAAAATCACTAAATCAATCTATTTTTCAAATAATATTTAAATTGTTAACATAGTCAAAGTCGATAGAAGTTTTTATTCACCAATAATCATCATTTCATATCTCTTTGTTGGAATAAAAAGATATATTTTACTTAACTTGGCTATAAGCACTAGAGCTAAATCATTTATTTGAAGAGTTTTCATAAACATTCTTTCATTTTTATATATCGCTCTTTCTTTCTTTTTCTTTCTTCATGTGTGTGTATATATATATTATTTTTCTTCATATTGTATTCCGGTTGTTCCCTGCTCCATTTTTTTTGGATACCGTTATTATTATTTTTTTATAAGAATGTTTCTCTCCTTTTTTTTTCCCACCACTTGATACCCTACTCCATTTCCTTTGAAATCACTGGGTCTTTTTTTTTTTTTTCAAAACTCTTGTTAGCTCTACTTACTTTCACTATAGTCAAGAAAGTACTTTTCCAACTAAGTAAAGTTTATTAGCTATTTCTTATTTTCCTCCTCAATTGTGGCGTAAACTTTTTCCATGCATATTTAGATATATAAGAACTTGACCAATAACCTTTGTATAACAAGATTTTTAGAAATTTCTCTTGTTTATCTTGCACTATCATTTTGATCTTCTACTTATTATAATGCCTAACACAAAGCAATCAATCCCCTTTAAACTCCTCTATTGTTTACACAATCTAGGTCAAGTCAAATAGGGTATAATAATTCTTTTCTATCATAAACTTCTATTTCATGGGTAATAAAAATATCACTTCTATTTAAATCCAAACTATATTCAATTCCATATTCCTAACTAAATAAAGTAAAATGAAATAGAGAAATATTATCTGTATTGTGAAAAATTTGAAAAATTCAGTCAAATTTGAAGAAATAGATTGAATCTATCTCTTGAGTGTTCCACACTTTGCCTCTTTATGCTTCAATTCACCCAAACACCCTCAAACTCATTCCAAACCTTGTCCTCAAAGTTTAAAAAATAAGTCAGGTTTCCAACAAAACAAATATACCTTGTAAAGCATAAATAAAATAATAATAATTAATGAACACATTATCATATGAATAAATTTTTATAAGCAAAGAAATCATGACAAAAATAAGTTCTCAAGCATCATCGTCTCATAACAGGAACCAATCTTACAAAAATTCAAGTCTTCTAAAGCGAAACACACTTACAAATTAATTTTCTTAAAACTACAAATTTAAACACAACCTTTATTATCAAAATTTGGTTAAAATCACACTGGGTAAAGGTTTTTCAAATATTTTGCCAAATGATCCAAAAATTGAATGATTCACTTTAATCACCGCCCCTTTTAATTAAAACCATATGAATCATACAATAGTCATTCATAAACCATAGAAATTGAAAACCCATGAATTATTTGAATTTCATTTAAAAATTAGAAATTTATCAAAAACCCAACCATATAAATCATATAGTAATACTAATCGAGGCAAGAATAACATAAATATGCTATAATAAAACTTATGAGAGTTGAATTAGACACTTATTTGATATCCTAATTGAAAGGGTGCAAGTGTTTATAGTGTGAATGGAAATGTGTACATTGAGAAGGGGTTTGTATTTTAAATTTCCTATATACTACTACCGATTTTGCCAGCGATTCCTAGCGTTATGCTAAATTACTAGTAAATCAACTAGCTAATTTTACTATTTTCATATTTATTGCATGATTAACACATATACCATTCATAAAAATTTATGTAAAGGTAGAATTGAGTGAAAATACGAAAGATTGTTTAGAATATGTAACTAACTAAAAAATTTATTAGTTAAATAAATAAATAAATAAGCAAGCGAATAATGTAAACTTGCAATAAGGCCATATAAACAAAAATAACTCCATCACTCCCCCTTACTAGAAAGTACCCAGGAGTTTAAAATCCGAAAATATTTTCAAAACAAGAGTCAAAATTGAGAGAATAAAAATGTTTTTGAACTTTCACTTTAAAAACTTTAAAACCATAACACAATAAGAGTATGAACGGATAATTCAATAAATTGGCTTTAAAATTTTAACCAAGTTTTGTGAGCACAATATTTTTCAACTAAGGGTAAAATAAACAAAATTTTGAGTGTAGAATTTAGTGTTTAGGGTTCTACTTAAAGACTTGGCACTAATGCAGCGACTTAAGTTAGAACTTTAATTTGCAACCAAGTGTCAACATACATAAATCCTAGCAAATAATTGATCATGTGTCGCGCGTGTCAAATATAACCCGTAAAAGGTTACCAATCATATTGGAATGTAGTAGACGTAAGCAAGGGGTCGAATCCATATGATTAAGTTAAACTGAGTTCAACAAATGGAAAAGTGAATTTGGGTGGTTTTTGAAAGAATTTTATCCTAAAAGTCTACAAAACAAGAAAGTAAATAATTGAAACTCAGAAATAGTAAAACATACGTAAGTCTAGGAATTTACAATCGAGCCCTATGTTGTTTGAATGTCTTGCATCATCAGTTTCGAAAGATAGGTTTTAAAATAGTTTCCCTAGATAGGATATATGTGTTGGGGTCACCAACATCCTAGTCCCCTTATTCTTGATAGACAGGGCAGTCGCTCTCTAAATAATTTTCTTATTCCACCGTACAACCTTGGGCAACCGCTCTCAAGATTTAGCGCGTGAGCAACATTAAAAGCTCTATGGGAACACCTACCCTTAGATAACCTTAGGCAACCTCTTTCAAGATTTAACCTAGTTTTCGATGTTATTAACTTAAAACAACAAATGTGTTATGTTTGTTCTAGGTAATTGCCACTTCTCAACCCAGTTGATATCATGGACTTAACCTAATTGATAGCATGTCAATGGGTTTATGCCTAGAAATTTGGAATGAATAATGCAAACTCTAAACTACTACTAAGACATCGTTAAAAACCATAACATAAAGATAAAGAACTAAAACAAAACACTATTATCAAAGAAAAAATCAACAAGACATGAAAACAAACCTACTACTAGCTAGAGGGCTTCATTCTCGACCTAGGCATTAAAGAACCTAGCTATACATGGATGCTCTACCTTGCCCTACTCTTAAATCACTTTGAATCACGATATGTTTTTCGTTCATAGAGGTCCCTCCTTTATATAGGTGAGGTTGGGTACAAGAATAGGAAATCTCGAGAAATAAGAACCTTATAAAAATTGCAAAACTTCTATTTTTCGATTATGGTGCCATTGATGATGCCGCTGTTATGTTGGAATGTTGTCGTATGGCAGCGTAACATTTTGTAAAAAGTCTTGAATAGTAAGTCAGTCGGGAATTTCTATTTCTAATCCTCGCGCCTTGGGTTGATACTGTCCCTTATATAGTTGATATCATCCGTTCAATTCTAGCGTCGTTTGTTGTTCTGTCGTGACACTTTGCTTGACACTATAGGTCTTTACTGTTACCGTTTGTCCATTTTAGGGGCTTCAATCCTGCTGGTTTTTTATCAAACTTTGACTTTTTTCTCGGATTTGTGTAATTCACGCATAAATACTCAAATACCTTGTAAATCTCCAAAGTAAACATATAGAGCCATAAACACAAATTTGGACTTGATTTACATAGCAAAACACCTTTGAAAGAGTGCACAAATAATAACTCATCAAGTATCCCTAACTTAGAATATTGCACGTCCCGAGCAAAGGATTATGTGATGGCCTGTTTCCTTAAACAAGGCACGGCTCGGCCTAATCTCGTCAGTAAGCCCTAATTACAACCACATAGGACTTGACAATTTAATAGTCAGCATTTTTGTCCAATTCTCTGCTTTGTTCGTGTTTAGGATAAGTATTACTCAAATCTTGTTATTCATGAATTTTAGGGTTAAGTAAATTTTTATTTATTTATTTAGCAGAAGTCTTATAAATTTGCAGCAAAATTTGTATTAAATTCCTAACTATGGAAACCAAGTAAATAGCATATCACATGTATATCAAGTAGCAAAAATAAATTGAGTACATGCATCAAGTCGGGGAGCAAGTCTCTCATCCCATTATACAACCTAAAAGTATATAAAATAGTAAATTAAGTAAAAACAATAATAACCCATAAAGTAGCAAAAGATGTTTGCCAAGGGTTCAAAGGAAATAAAAAAATATATTCTTGCCCAAGTCTAGTACTTGTGTGCTCTACAATTGTCACAAGAAATGACAATTCTAGTAAGTAAACTTGTAGAGCATCTATTTCCATTTCCTTTTATTCTTGTTGCTTCCTTGAATTGTTTAGTTATGAAATTATTGGTATCGATACATGCTTTTACTTGGTAATTTTTACGAGTGTGATAGTGCAATTGACTTGATCCGAGGGGATAATATATGGTAGCGCTGATTCGCCAGATGCATTCCACGAACACTTTTGAGGAATGTGTCTTAGTCAACACCAAGATAGATAGGGTTGAGGTTCCTTATTATAGGACACCTATTAGGCTTGGGCTCAACGATATAGATAAGAGTGAGGTTTCATTGACAGGCACCTTTAAGGATAAGATTAAAACTCAGATTTTAATTCATAGATAGATAGGGTTGAGGTTCCCTCTATGCACATCTATCAGGCTCAAAGTCTAAGACCTCCAGAGTGTACAAACTTATGATCTTTTCCATTGCACCTAGTTTTGTTTCCTACACTCATTTACTTCTTTGTTCGGTTGAAAACTTCCTGCATGATTCATTTTTCCAGTACTTTCCTTTTCATTATAAATTATGCATTTAGTTGCCTCTTTTTGGATCTTCAAAATGTTAGTAGATGGTATTAGGATTTACTCACTAGAATTGTCATTTCTGGTGACAATTGCAAAGCCTACCAATACCAGACCGGAGAAAGAGAAGATTGGTGATTTCCTCTGAGCCCTCGGTGAACGTCTTTTGCAGCGATTGTAGGTTATTGTTGTATTTTTGTCTTTTAGATACTTTTGGATTGTATATTAGGATGACAAACTTTCTCCTAGACTTGATGCATGCACTCATTTCATTTATGCCACTCGATATACATGTGATATGTTGTTTACTGAGTTTCCAAAGTTAGGTATTTAATTCAAATTTCATAATAGATTTATAAGTCTTATGCTAAATAAATAAATAAAAATGTAACTAACCCTAAAATTCACGAATGACGAAATTTGAGTAATGCTTATCCTGAACACGAATAACGAAGAGAATATGACAAAAGGCTGACTATTACGTTGTTAAGTCCTATGTGGCTGCAATTAGGGCCTAATGATGGGATTAGGCCTGGCGTTGCCTTGTTTAGAGAAACGAGTTTAGGGCACCGCTAAGCCTAATCCCATGATTAATCCCTAATTACAGCTACGTATGACTTAATAACATATTAGCTAGTCTTTTGTTCTATTCTCATCGTTATCCGTGTTCAAGATAAGTATTACTCAAATCTTGTTATTCGTGAATTTTAGGGTTAATTTAATTTTTATTTATTTATTTAGATGAAGACTTATAAATTTGTAGCAAATTTGAATTAAATACTTAATTGTGGAAACTATGTAAATAACATATCACATGTATATGTAGTGGCAGAAATAAAGTGAGTACATGCATCAAGTTGAGGAGCAAGTCTCTCATCCTAATATATAACCCAAAAGTATATAAAAGACATAAATTAAGTAAATACAATAATAACCTCTAAATGTGGCAAAAGATGTTCACCGAGGGCTTAAACGAAATCACAAATCTTCTCTTTCCCCGGTCTGGTACTAATATGCTCTGCAATTGTCATCAAAAATGACAATTCTAGTGAGTAAATTCGAAGACCATCAATTCACATTTCGAATATCCAAAGATAGGTAACTAAATGCATAACTTATAAAGAAATGGGAAGTACTAGAAAAGTAAATCATACAGGAAGTTGCCGACCGAACAAAGAAAAAAATGAGTGCAGGAAAGATCCTACCTACAAAAGGCTGTAATCATCAAAGGAAAAGGTAATTTATCATTCTTTTTAGCTGTGATGGCAATCCTAATTGATTCATAAATCATTTTACCAACATTTAAGAATCGTATTCCCATGACGTGTGATAAAGTAGGGGCATTGTATTTCACTATCTCATAATACTGCAAGCTCAGCTGTAAGCTGGCATTGATGAAATAACACCCGGCTTTAGTAATTTTCCTAAAATATTTGGTGGTAATATGTTTGGGATACCCCTCCGTGTCAAAAACAAATCCATCTCCATGGATTGCCTCTAAACCTCCCCTTATTGTCTCGGTGGGGTAAGGGTACTTAATGACATATTCGGTTTTGGGTACTCATCATTTTGTTTTTGGTAAAAATCATGTAAACAAAAATACTGGTTTATTGTTGCACCGGAATAATCCATTGTCCTCCCTCAAATTCACGACTAGGTCTTCCTCCCACTTCTATAAGCATTGACTTAAAACTCTCTCACTAAAATATCACAACACTTTTTACTAGGAAGGCCTAGGTTGTTATAGTCCTTAAACAATAATCCCCAGTTCCTGGCCTCAATGATATCTAGGATCCTAGGCCTATTCTTCAATTCATTCTTCACGTTAAATCACCTCCCCGAGATCAACTTCCTATCCTTCACTATATTATTCAAAAAATTTTATAAGCATTCTCATTCACAATGTTCTCTTTCCTAAGAACGTAATTTCTTTCCCCCGTCGGTATCTCTTGTATAACTTCCTCTTTGTTTTCCTCTTCCATATAATCATATTAAATGTTGAAAGTAAATGAAGAAGGTGGAATAGGTTCTCTTTGTAGCATAATCCTAAGTGTTTTGAAAGAGATTGATGTAGGTTGAATTTGGGAAACTTTTGATTTTGTTTTTCTCTTCTCTACTAACTTTCCCTTCCATTTCTCCTCTCTTGAACCACTACCCTTTCCATCACCGGCCATTTGGACAAGTATAAGTAAAAGAATGAACCCGTAAAACCATTTTAAACCAAATTTATCGAAAAAATGTTCGGTAAAAATCAGCTTATCTATCGAGAAGGAAAAATTCATCGGAAAAGTCATTTTGAAATTGAGAGTTTGAAATTTATATGAAACTTATTGATAAAACATCATTAAGAAAAACAAACTTTCTATGCAATCAAATCAGTTGATAAATATTCACAAAATCTCACAAACTCATTTAAAACATAGTATCAAATTAGCTTATATATAAAATTCAATCAACTCGCCATATATGAAAAATTGTTCAAAAATTTGATAGTAATAAAAAAAATCATCACATCACTCTCATGCGAGTATTAAAATAGAAATCATTCAATATCAAAACCATTTTTAGGGTAAATTTTTTTGAAATTGAGCTCCTAACCTAATAACAATCCAAAATCAACGAAAAACTAAAATATTAATCTATAAGAGGTTAGGGTTTTTGTAGATTACCTTCTTGAAAGTGATTCTTTCAAGTATGGAATTTAAAACCCTTCTCTAGAACACTCCTCCAAGCTCTAATTTGAACTCCCTTCCTCAAGTTCTAAGTGGTTCTCCACTCTTAAAACTCAAGAAACTTTTGGGTAATGTGTTAAGATTGAAGTGGGAATCACTTAAATATACTAAACTTAAGCTTTGTACCGTTCAATCTAGTCAAAATTTGGTCTCTTGATCGAAAGGTTGCATGGTTTGCGAGTATAAAGGGTTTAAATTTGGTGATCTGGGGTTTCCATTTTTTAAAAACTCAAATTTGTTCTCAAAAAATAAGGTTTTAAGCGGATTCACTAAGGAATTACTGACAAAATTGCTAAAAATGAGCGTTAGTGACTCAGTTATTTGTCAAGCAAATTTTACCTATAAGCTCGAATCAGTGAGAAATAGCTAACTCAGAATTTACATCGAAAACTATGCATTCTAATGCCTATTTTCCTAGCGATTTCCAGTACAAACTGGAATTGCTGGGAAATCGCCAGCCTGTTTTTACTGTTTATACTAATTAAATTGATTTTCCCATTTAACTATCACAAATATTCAATAAAGTTAGAATTATTCTGAATTTTTAGAATTTAACTATGATATGTATTAAATGTTAATTTCATTACCATGAATAGCTTATTAACATAAAACTAATGCATAAAACAATATAATACAAAAATAAATTGGCTTAATCAACCCCTCTTACATGAAACTATTTCAAAATTAAATTCCTAAAATATCCGAATTATAAGTGTCAAAATTTTAGAGAATATAAAAATAATTAACTAATCTAAATACTAAAATTGGAAATAAAGATAAAGTATGGATTGCCTCCCATAAAGCGCCTTTGTTTACTATCATTGGCTCAACTAAACCATACAGCTCTAAACTAGTTCTATAAACTTAAGTGCAGGATTATCCACTCTCATGCTATTCCAGAAAGTGATTGCTCGGCTATGCACTCGAAAAGTGATTGTCTTGTTTAGAGTATCCATGACAGCTTGCGAAGTGCCGAAGAAGGGTTGTCCTAAGATTAATGAATGATCTTCGTTGATGAATTATGATATAACCAAAACGTTTGTAGGGGTAATGTACTTTTCAATTAGAATTGGTACATCAATAATCACACTTATTGATTTTACTGAATAACCGTTTGGTAAGGTAACTTTTTCAGAAGCAAGTACATCCAATTCTAGTTAAGTGTTAAGAAAAAAATGAATTGGCATATAATTTGTTCTAGAAACCATATCATAAATAGCTTCAAAGGACCAAGCCCATTTGAACTTTATGTGTATATACATATCTCATGAATCATCGAGCTTGACAATTACTAGATTCTTCTTTTTATTCTTTTTATTCTTCATAGATTTAAATTCCTCGATATTATTATTCTCAACATTATTCGGTTACTTAACCCTCCATTCTCGGGTTATTTTCTTTTGGCTTGAAGTATCTACAACTTGCTTATTCTTAGTCATAACATTTTCATCTTCCATTGTTATTGTATTAATAGCATATATTTCAGTTTCATGATGACTTAATTCTAAAGACTCATTATCATTAGTTTGCTCATTAACAAATTCATTAGAATTTTCATAGATATCTTCATCATTGAAATGGAAAGTGACAATCTTATTTTTCAATTCCATAGACATTGTTCCTTCAAAGGTGTCTAACTTTGTTTTAGCTATTTTAAGAAATAGTCTTCCTAAAAGCATAGATTGGGATATAGATGATATTGAGTCTCCCATTTCGATGACATAGAAGTCAGTTTAAATACAAATTCATTTACTTTGACTAAGACATCTTCTAGTAAACCATAAGGTTTGATGACGGTATTGTTAGCTAATCTAAGATTAATAGGTGTATTAGTCAATAAACCTATTTTTAATGATTTTTATAGTTTAAGTGACATAACGTTTATTGATGCTCTATGATTACACATAGCAAAAGCTATTAAAGAAGTCCCTATTGTGATAGGAATTCTGAACATTCCTGGATCGAAACATTTCTCAGGTATATTCTTTTTAATTAAAGTAGACACTTTTTGTCCAAAGTCTTCTTTAGATTCTTCTAAAAGTTTATCCTTTGATTAAGAGAATTCTTTCAAAACTTGTATCATAATTAGAAAATTGCATAATTGACTCCATCAATGGTTTATTGATTTCTATTTTCTTAAACACTTTAAGAATATCTTCATTTTCTTCTTTCTACCTAGCATCAGCTTATCGTTGTGGAACAGTAGAATATGAACACATATCTTTATTCGAATTATACGAAATATTATCATTTTTATCCTTATCAATTAATTCAGTCTTTTGTAAAGAATTTTTATATGCTTCAAACTCTGGCTAAATACCATGGGTATAACCATCCAGAAAAGTGTATATTTCAATTATTCAGCCATCCATTCTCTAATAGGAATGATATCAGCCATCATTTCTTCTTCTTCTTCGATCAATAGTCTTTTGAACCTTTTCTTATTACTCTGTTTACGTGTCTTTCTTATTAGAGGTGTCTTTCTTATCACTGAATAAAACATTAACTTATGCTTGATTAGTAGGAGCAACATTATCTTGAGTATGTGCTTTAGCTTGACTTTTCTATTGAGTACTTAATCTATTTATTTGTAAACTCATTTGACTTAACTAAATTTTTAGTTCATTAATAGTAGTATCAGTCTTAATCGGATTTTAAGAAATTCGTATCAAGTTTGAATGACTTTGTCTCATAAAGTTATGTAAAATTTGCTCTAAACCAGATTTATAGGTTGAGTATGTTGTTGGGGCTACTGATTAGGTGCAGGTTATATTTGAGCCCTTGTTCTATAAGTATTATAATTAAATTTTAAGGACCATAACTAAGATTTGGATTCGGTCTTCTAGGATAATAAGTATTATTATTATTATCATATTAATTTCTTAGGGGACCGAAAAATTGATTCATCATTGCATTAACCTATTTAGTATTTTCTTCATATAAAGTAGGACACGCATCCGTATGATGTGTAACCTAATTACAAAATCAAAAAGCCTAACTTAATTAGATCTATCATTAAGTAACATTTTAACCACCTTAGATAATTCATCAATTTTATCATTAGATGCATTATTTCTTTTATTACCCACTTCATAGAGTTTCTTTCTTGGGTATTCAACCTTTTCACCATATTGCTTGGATTTGTTTGCTATTTTATTAATTGCTTCTTTCGCCAAAATAGGTATTGTCTCAAATAAAGAACCACTATATACTATGTCTAATTACCTTAATTCAAAGTAATTGAGTCCTTCATTAAAATATTCAAATAAATCTCTTTGAGTATATCCATGTTGTGGACAAGAAGAAATTAGTCTTTGGAATATATCCCAAAATTCATTAAACTTTTCATCGTCTTTCACTTTTGCAAGTGTGATTTGCTTTCTATAGGAACTAATTTTTCTAGCAAGCATATATTCATCTAGGAAAGCTTCTAACATTTGAGTCCCTATAATTATTGAGTCTTGTGGGAGATAGAACAACCAATCTTGTGCTTGATCTTTCAATGTAAAAGGAAAAGCCTTAAGTTTGACTTATTCTAGAGTACCTTCTTTCGATTTCATCCCATTTACTTAATGTTGATACTCCCTTATGAATTTTCGTGGGTCTTTATTGTCTTTACTATAGAAGTTAGGTAAGGCACTAATAAATCAAGATCCAAGTTCGAATTCAGGAAATCCATCGCGGTATGCTATGCACATAGGCTCATATATTGTGACATTTTGATTTGCTTGTCTAAAAGTGAGTTCTCTATTATTGTTGTTATTATTGATAACTCTGTTATCATTATTATTATTATTATTATTATTATTATTATTATTATTATTATTATTATTATTATTATTATTATTATTATTATTATTATTATTAATGACATTCTCATCAATATCATTATTGTTGTCTTCCATCCTATTAACTAAATTCTCCCTAAGTTGTTATTGTTGTCTTAAACTCCGATAAAACGTTTTTAGCTATATAAAGATCAAATGAATGTAAAGATCCTTTTGAATTAATATGACGTAGTGTGTAGACCATAAAACGTCTAAAATCCTTGGAAATTATTAAAAAATCCCCAGCAACAATGCCAAAAATTGGCACGTGTTAAGCATGTACAATAGTTTTATTAAATGGGTTATCGTCTCCACAGAGATTTTTCAAATGTCAAATGAAAGTATTTTTTCCTTTTTTTAATTAACTTAATTAATCTAATCAAACGGGAACTAAAATATTAAATAACTGAAAACTATAAATACTAACTTAATTATTCAAACTAACTAACTTAATATACATAATTCAACTCAAAACTAAATTAAACAATACTCAAATTCAATATAATTAAAATATCGTAAACAAATATCTAAAAAACCCCACTAAACAATGTAATATACTTCGATTGCTTTCAAACACTAGAACTTAACATCACTTCATGCTATAGTTATAATCATAACACATGGAATCTTGGAATTATTAAATCCTACTTCATAATAGTTTGATAGCCTTTAGACAACCACTACAACAACAACAACAACAACAACATAGCCTCATACCCAAATTAACTGGGGTCGGCTACATGGATCAAACTTTTTCATTGTGCTTGATTAATTGCAATTGATGGTGAGTTTTTCAAACCATTCAAATCCCTCCTAATAGTTTGATAGCCTTTAGTCACCACTAATTTTCCTAAATTCGATTGAAATGTTATACTCTTGTCATTGTAAATCTACCCATTCCATAAAATGTAACAGCGTAAAAATACGATAGCATTACTCTCTATGAAAATCATGCCTAATCAAAGCCAATATTTACCGAAGTCGTATAATAAACAACTTAAAACACAATCACCTAGAACATCCACTCGAGAAAAGCCCTATAGATTAATCTTAGTTACTACTTTTGTAATTGTTGTCAGTAACTATAGGCAAAGAATCAAAATCAAAATACCACATAAAACATTTGCAACTATACATGCAATATTAATCTTCATGTTGTAATAGAGAAAAACAATTTGTTAAATTCATGATTGACAAGTATGAATAGATTTAAAGCATTAAGTTCATGATTTCTTAATTATAACTATCTAGCAATTGAAAATATATTACATGTCTATGGTTTGCTTAGATTGATAGACAACTCACTTATGCTGGAAATAAACAATGCATATATATAATTAAAATACATAATGAATAAATAAACACCTTTATATAATTCAAAGCTCCAATGTATCTTCAAACATCAACTAGTAATATAGAATATGCAATAGAAATAATGTAGAGCAAAAATAAGAGAGAGTAATTTTGAAGCTCTCTGGCCTTTTTATAGTCTCCCTACATATACATATCCTAGATAAACTCAAATTCTTCATATTAGTCTAAAAAACCCATAACTGACTTCAGCGATTTGTCAACGATTCCTAAATTGTACACAAATTGTTGAGTAAATCAGTGAAATTAGCTCTCAGTGCTCCACCGATTCAGCATGCGGTTTCTAGTTCATTCTCTAATTCGCAGGGGACTCGCTGACACTTTCCTTCTGCCGATTTAGGTGTCGATTCCTAGTATAATTGCAAATCGCTCGCTAGATATTTTTTTCTGTTGACTATTTTGCTCTTCTTCTCTTTTCTTCTATTTTTTCATTTTCCTATTTAAATCTTGAAATAAAAAAGAAGAGAATACCTAATGTAATATCATCATATATATAATCAACCTAAATTACACTATAAAAGGTGTCTAATTATTCACTCGTCAAAGTGATAGAATACTTAGTTCAAAAATCTTCCCCATTTTGATGATAAAAAAAATGAACTGGACAAACAAATTTAGATATTATGTGCATATCAAGTTCATAATTGAAAGTTCAACTAAAATATTTCTCCCTTTTTAATAGCATAAAAAAGCTGGTGCAGAACTCCCCCTATCTATATGCATCAAGTGGAACACAAGAAAGGAAAAACTATGCATTCATTCGAGCACAGATCCATAAATATGAAATAGAGTAAGGGACAAAGAGTATGCAAGTCATTCATAAGTAAGAACTCAGAGATACAAAAATGTTCGTCCCAATTCATTAAGTTTACAAAAACGAGATAGAGCCATGGTGTGGAAAATGCAGAAATAAAATGGAGAGTTTACATATAATCGACAAATTGAACTATCACTACAAAAAAAAATGTAAATTAGAAACGGAAATAGCAACGAAATTTAATTCCATTGCTAATCAGAAATGGTTAGAGACGGAATTGAGACGGAAACAGTCAGAGACGGAATAGAGACATATTACAAACGAAAATAGAGACAGAATAGAGACGGAATTAAAATCCGTTTCTAAAAAAGTGGCGCCAACTTTCCCACCAAAAATTCAGTAGTTTATAACCGCCCATTGTTGGGGCATGTGCCCTAGGTCAATCCATAAATGTCTTTATGAAAACTTTTAGTTAATAAAATAGAGGATTTCATTTGTTGTTTATTATAATTAATTTGCATGTTTACATTATAATAAGATCCATGGGTATTTACATAAATATCCTAAATGTCCCTAGTCGATCATTATACTGGGAACTATAATGAGTTAAGACTAGTGTGAGTCTTGATTGATGATCATATGATGATTATACGTATAGGGATACGAATCAAGATCACGAGTACTTGTTAGGGAACAAAGTACTGGACCGACCCGCTATGAGAACATTACATGGATTAAGTCATAGTTGTTTCTCATGATAGGTATATTTCTCAGTCCTCTGACTTGAGATTACCATAGACTTCAACATTAGGAACATAGTGATTTGACACTATCAAACGTTGTCTTTAACCGGACGATTATAAAGGTTGTGATTGGTTACTGTGTGAGCAATGTGATGAAATTGTGTAATCAAGATAGAATTTGTCCCTCTCATATAAAGAGAGATATCCAGTGGATCCCTCGATGTGTTAGACTGTTAAAAGGCCTAGCCTAAGTGAATTGATATTGATCAATGTCACTAGGATGTTTTCAGTCTACCTAGAGATCGAGACTAGTACGATTGAACATGTTGCATGACAATTCCATGCCTTATGTTTGATCAAAAGGATATCGTGTGACAAAAAGGATGTTATATACACTATTGATTAGGTTGTATCGATTTGATATTCGTACAACTTGGGTAGTCATAATGTCTTGCTAGAGACTGCTTATGACTTGTATACCAAAATGTGTTTTGGTACACTGCCAACGTTGTATGAGCCTATTGGGTCGCACACTAAGAATGGTTTTGCGAGATTTTAAGATGATTCGAAAAAAATGAATTTTATGTGATAAAATTCATGACAGAAACGTCCTTGTGGTGTATTACACTTATACTTCTTTAAGTAAGGGTATATGTGTAATTTACTTAACCGTCTATATACAAGGGTTGTATAAATAGACGCTTTAAGTTAGAACACAGATACGAAAGAAAAAGGTTGAAACTCTATTTTCGTTTTAGAAACGACTTAGGGTTTTTGGTATGGTCTGAATCGTTTTGGAGAGAAACAAAAAGGTTTGGTATTCTCTCGAAGCTAGCACTTCAAATCTCGGCCGTCGTTCGTGTGTGGACTGCTGATAGAGGGCGTTCGTCGTTGGCGGCACCTTAGAGATCGATTAACCTTCAGAAAGGTATATTGCGATTGAGGTATGATTAAGTTTTTCATGGTTTAAACGTTTTTAATGGAATTAGATTCGGATCCTGTTGGGGTTTTTGTCAAAACTGTTTTGTAATCTCCGCTGCGTATGAACCCCAAAACCCAACACCCATCACATCTCGAGATTCGTGCATCAATAGATGAAAGATTTATGTGTTTCAAACCTTCTCTCTCCTCTAACTCTCTCTCTCTCTCTCTGAACTTTTCTCCCCTCGAACAAACATTATATCTCTCTCCTCAAACGACCTCTATGTCTCTCTTCGAACGACCTATCTCTCACCGGCGGCTCAGCAACTCCTTTCTTCACTAGCCGCTCAACAACTCATCTCTTCACCGGCTCTACAACTCCTCAACTCTCTATCTCCTCGAACTCTCTCTCTCTCTTCCAAGCCCTAAATCTCTGCTCAATATTCACCACGGCAGCCATTGTTCAGCGATGCTCTCCAAATCTGATCTCTTGACCGTCGAGGGCAGTCACGACTTTGTTGGTTGCAGATTGGAGAGCTAGTTTGGGAGATTTGGCGTTGTTTGAAGAGATTTGGAAATTGAGGTTTGGATTAGGTGGGTTTTGGTGGTGGTGTTCGGTTTTTGAGTTGCTTTCTTCCGGGGCTCGTGCCTTTTGCCGTTGTCGCCGCAGAAGCCCTCTCGGTCGTCTGCTCTGTCTGTCGTCGTCGTCTGCTCTGTCCGTCATCGTCTTCGGTTCTGTCCCTCGCCATCATCTGCTATGTGCCTCGTCGTCCTCTGCTTTGTCCATCGCCTCTGTGCGTCGCCGTCGTTTGCTTTGTCTCTCGCCTCTGTGCCTCGTTATCGTCTGCTCTGTCCCTCGCCATCGTCTGCTTGTGTCTCTCTTCGTAGTCCCTAATCAGACGACCATTGTGATCAGGTTTGGGTTCATTTTCTTTGTTGTAATTGATTTAGTGTTTAGGGTTTGTTGTGGTGGATGAACTGGGGGATTACTCAAAGGGCATTAATGATTGATATTGATGGTTGAATTAAAGCTTATGAAAATTACTCATAAACTTATAAACTCAATCTAACAAACTTATACATGAAACTCAATCCAACTAATATTTAGTAGGATATTATTTATTTGACACGATAATTCAATGACAACTATAACAATTTGATTTCAATTGGAATCAGTGACTTGAGATGAAAGATTTGGAATTAATGTTAAGTTGCCATTCCCATTAACAAAACATTAGTTATCTGCAATCTTTGTTAATTATACTTGCATGTATCTCGATGCTTTTAAATTTGTTAGATTTGCTTTCACCAAGGTGAAATCCATTTTCTATTGCCACCATGAAAGAAGTAAAGCCAAATTAGCTACTTCTCTGATGATCATTAGTACTATCTGAAAGTACTATTGATGTTCCATTTCCAGTTCCTTCAATGTTCATTGACATATTCTATGATTTATGCAACACTTCTACTGATCAAGTCATAGATGTTAAGTATAAATAGATGCATATATACTTAAAGAAGTTACGAGGCTTGTAGAAATAACTAAACAGTAACCAACCCCACTCCCCCACCCAAACTATAGTGCTTTGAAAAGCAAGAGCTTAATTTTAAATGATCTTCATTGCCAAAAAGCTCACTTGGAATACTATCATTAATTCAATGTTCCTTCAATGTTCATTGCTAAAAAGTTCACTTGCAATACTATCATTCTATTCTTGAATATTTCCTCCCTCCATGAAAGGTTGCTATTTCAAAATACAATAATCTTCATTAAGATAACTGCATATGTGGTTAAGAATAAAAAACAAATCGACATGGTCAATACTAGCTTGTCAATGATAGTCGAATGTGAACAAATGACATAAAGCATTTCATAGCATTAATTTAGAATATCTACAAGTTAAACTAAGTATCATAGTCTTTAATCTAGTGACTTCATGACATGCATTAACATGGATAAGTACATTGTGGGTACTGGTGACTATGTTGCTCACTCGTCAATCCTTTATGTAGTTATTGTTGTTTTTTATTCCAAGCTTTGTTTTTGTTGGTGACTTGGTTGCTTACTTGTCATCTAGCTCAAGTGATTAAATTCATACCAAATTGATAATCGAGTTGTCCACTTGTTGGTAAAAGGAACAAATTATATGAGTTGATTGATTAGCTAGTTAAATAATCAAGTCCTAGCTAGTGTGGAATGTAGGAAACATGAAAGTTATAATTCCTCACCCTGAGAGAGTGTCCTTGCATCCTACCTACCTACTAATCCACTTTGCAAGTAATTGCTTATACCTTTGATTTTTCTATACAGGAAGACGTATATCGAAAGTAGAGTTCTTGAAATCACCTTTTAAGAAAACTAATTTAATACTATTATTGTATTGTTACCATTATGTGTGTTTGTGTGTTTTTCTTTTCCTTTCAATTTTGGTACTAAATTAATGTAAAATACAACGAATACCATCAATTCATGGTAACAATAGTGGAAAAGAAGACTTAAAATAATGTGAATAGATGTAATTTAAGCTATAACCGATTTGAATGTTTTTGAGGGCTCGTAGATATGTGTAGGAGAGAATTGTTTCAACTTGTGCAAATTGTGAAGTCTATGGTAGCCGCCATTGTTTGATCTTATAATTAAACTAGTTGATCCATGCTAACTGATGGCTTGGTTTTCAAATCATTTAGATCCATTGTTTGATTTGTTGAAATTAGATTATGAAATGGCATTTTTTCTATCTTTCTCTAGATTCTTTCGATGCTATTCCATTGTTTGATTTGTTGAATATTGATAGTTCTTCAGCTGGTATGGGATGTTGGACGGGTTGACAAATAAGGTGAAATAATGTGAAATCAAGTTTTTGAGGCTTTGCAATACACGGTTTCTTTTGTGTCACCCTTGCAATTTCAAGTTGTGATGTAGCATCAAGTTTCAAGCACATGTTATTTTTTCTTCCTTTGTTTGTTTTCGAGATTTCTGCTCTATCTTTCACATATTATTGATGTTTTCATTGACATTGGGTGAATGTTGAAAATGAGTTACTGGGAGCTTTGATCCTATGTGGTATTTGTATGTCGCTTATGACTTATGAGTTATGATCTTTTAAACTCCTTGCTGCTTTTATTCTTACGACCAAGTATCCTACTCTATTTGGTATCAGTCACAGGAAGAGCTAGGTTTTAGGAAAGTAGAAATCAACAAATGGAATTGAAGCCACAAACATACATGAAGTTAGGCACATTTTTCCTGATATTAGGAGTATTAAATTCAAGCCACAAACAGACATGAAGTTCAAAATCAACAAATATAAGGTTTGTTTTGTTTTATGTTATTTGTATCAAACCACCTTTATTCAATGCATACAAACAAATCTTTTTGTTCATGTAGTTAGTGAGGTTCTCAGATTCCCCATTCTACTAAATTGTGTAAGTTGGACACACAAGTAGACCTTTACCATCAAAAATTATTAAACTAGTTGACTAATTTAATTGCACAATAGGAATGTCATCTACAAGTCGAGACTAGATGTACAACCGTCTCGACAACAGCTTCATTCAAATTGAATTAGCGGCAAGGGTTAAAGAATTCATAGCATTTGTTAAGCAACATTGTCCTACCTACCAAAGTGAAAAAAATATTAGATGTCCGTGCAATTATAAGAAAATGTCAACTTGTACCATACCTGGATGTCGAAATTGTTGAATACCATATATGTAGGTACGGATTTGTTCCTGGATATCACTGTTGGTTCGAACACGGTGAGAATGGAGGTCAAGAGCCGCCAAACTTCTACCAATTTGATAACCATATTGATGATGCTAATGGGGGAGGTTTTGATACGACAACGTACCACGAGATGTTACACAACGTGGCAGGTCCAAGTTTTAAATGGAATCACATGGAACAATCACCAAACCCCCAAGCACGCCAACTATATGACATGATTAAGGCTAGTAGCGAACAATTGTAGCTGGGGTGTGAAACCATGACAAATTTGTCCACAATGGCAAGATTACTTGCGATCATGTCATAACATTATATCTCTGAACGAGGGTATAATGAAATCGTAAAATTCATGAATGATTGTTTCCCAATCGACAATTCATTGGTTGAAAATTTTTATGCCACTAAAAGATTAATGCGAGGTCTAGGTCTTAAAATAGATTATTGTGAGGACCAATGTATGATTTATTGGGGAGTGGACTCTGAATTGACATCGTGAAAATTTTGTGGAAAATCACGCTACATCGCACAACGACGAGGTCATGGAAGGAACACCAAAAAACGCCCTTGCAAAAAAATGTACTAATTCCTTTTAGGCCCTCGATTGCAATGATTGTACGCGTCTGAGTCAATGACAAAACATATGCGGTGGCATGAAGAGCATTCCTCACCAGAAGATGTTATGCAACACTATTCTGATTTGATTGCTTAGATGCATTTTAATGATGTCAACAGAGACTTCGCCGCCGAGGTTCGGAATGTTCGTTTTAGGTTGTGCACTGATGGCTTTTAAGTTTTTAGGATTTCAGGTAAATCGTATTCTTCATGGCCCGTAATTTTGACTCCATACAATCTTCCACCATCATTGTGCATGAAATCTGAGTTTATGTTCTTAACGATTATCATTCCTGGACCGACCAACCAAAAAAAAAAAATCGACGTGTTCCTTCAGCCGCTTGTGAAAGAGTTGCAAGATTTATGGAACAATGGGTTGATTACTTATTAAGTTTCCACAAAGAAGAATTTTCGTATGCGAGTCGCCCTTTTATGGACTGTAAAGTGATTTCCCTGCGTATAGCATGTTGTTCAGTTGGAGCACACACGGTAAGATGGCTTGTCCATATTGTATGGATGATACAAATGCCTTTTAATTGCGAAGTGGTGGAAAGACATCGTGGTTCGACTGTCACTGTCGTTTCTTGTCGAAGAACTCACAATTTAGGAAAGATATAAAAAAAATTTCTTAGAGGCAAAATCGTACTAAACGACGAACCACCCGCTTTGCAATCTGGTGAAGAAATCTTGGCAGAAATTGAATCGTTGGGCTTAATGAAGGTGGCAAAAATCGGAGCTGATTATGTGAATGGGAGGATAGCTACGACTTCGGGATTGAGAAAAAGAAGCATTTTTTGGGACTTGCCGTATTAGAAGACAAACTCGATCAGACACAACTTAAACATCATGTACATCAAGAAAAATGTTTTTGACAACATATTCAACACTATTATGAGTGTACCGGGCAAAAGTAAGGACAATGCAAAATCGAGACAAGATCTTCATGAATATTGTCACCGACCTTCTCTACACATTGATTCGGTGACAAATACTTACATCCTTGGATTCTATGCTCTCGATTACTCAAAAAAGCAAAAATTGTGCGAGTGGGTTGAAAAGTTATGTTTTCCTTACGGTTATGCTTCGAATCTTGGTCGATGTGTTGATCCAAAAAAGTTGCGACGGTTTGGCATGAAGAGTCGTGATTGTCATATTTTCATGCAACGCTTTATACCAATTGCATTCAGAGAACTCCTCCCAAACGCGGTTTGGGTTGCAATTAGTGAGCAGAGCCTTTTTTTTTCGATCACTGACTGCGAAAAGTGTCAGTCTCAAAGATATGGAGGTTTTAGAGTCTGAAATACCTAAAATCATTTGCAAGTTGGAGAAAATATTATCTCCAAGCTTCTTCGACTCTATGGAACACCTACCAATCCACATGGCTTATGAGGCTCGTCTAGCCGGTCTAGTTCAATTTCTGTGGATGTATCCATTTAAGAGGTAATATCTTAAGTTCCTGAAATTGTTTTTCCATTCGATAAAGTTTTAAATTAAAATTAACTAAACTATAATAGGTACCTTAAAAATTTGAAAAACAATGTTCGAAACAAAGCGAAGGTTGATGGCTCGATGTGTAATGCTTATTTGATCAAAGAAGTCACATCATTTTGTTCTTACTACGTCGAAGATCATGCCTTAACGTTGCATGACAAAGTGCAACGAAACGACGATGGTAGTATCGGGCCCAAACTGCATTTTGTGGGCAATTTTTCAATTTTTACTTATCCTAGACGACACTTGGGCAAGTCAAATGAGCGGTACTTAACAGAGCAGGAGTATAATGCCGCTCATTCGTATATACTGCTCAATTGTCCAGAGATCACTCCTTACATCTAGTATGTCAGTCAATTTCATTCAATAATGCAGTACATTCATTATTAATCTTTTACCAAGACATGATATTTACATGTTCGTTTCTTGTAGGATATTTATCGATGAAATCACTTAAGGAATGAGGGAGTCGGAAGTCAATACTAGTCTAGAGCGCAACTTCCCCATTTGGTTTCAAACATATGTAATGTTATTACGATTGTAGGTTATCGCTTCATTTATTTCTTTCATAAATAATGTGTCTTAACTTTCTAAATTTTCATGAATAGGCTTGGAATTCCATCATAGATGAGACGCTTGTTGATTTTTCGGTTGGTCCTAGTCGATCTTGTAATGTGTACCCTGGTTACCTAGTGCATGGGTATAAATTCCACACTGAAACTTATGACGTTAATAGATCGACGCAGAACAACGGTGTTTTGGTGAAGGGTTCTAACTACACCGATGTTTCCTACTACTACTATGGACTACTAAAAGAGGTTGTAGAGATTGAATATACTGGCCTCAAGCATGTGGTGTTGTTTAAGTGTGAATGGTATGACCCTACACCGAATCATGGTGTGAGGACTCACCCAACACTTCAATTGGTAGAGGTTCATTGAAGTCGACGATATAACAACTACAAGCCATTTGTCCTTGCAATGCAAGCCACTCAAGTGTTCGTACCCTTCTTTGAGGAACGAGCGACAAGAATGGCTAGCAGTTTGTTGTTGTAAACCAAAATTCAGCGACGAGGAAATGAGCAAAGACGATAATGACCAAGGCTCGGCAGATATTGCATTCCAAGATGGCGAACCCACCACAGGCGTAGTCGACGATGCAATTCAGGATTTCATCAATCTGGATGATCCAAATGGGACCCGCGTCATTGTTGAAACAGGTCCAAGTCAATAAAACAATGACTTCATTGTCGATAGTGGAGATGATTCAGAAAAAAGAATAATCAACTTCTAGTCATGAGAGTGAGTTTGAAACGGATGACAGTGAGTAATGTATGTCTATGTTATGTCAATGTTTGATCGACGTTACGTGAACTTTCTAAACCTTTCTTCACGATTGTTTATGATTGGTGTTTTTTTAGGTTTTATGGCTCGCAGTGATCAGCCCCCACTTCGAGGTCGCACAGTACCTTAAGGCGTTCGAGGGATATCTTTAAGGCGTCCTCGTCCAGTCGAAAGAGGTGCAACACAGACCCCAGGAACCGATATACCAACTGGACCTCATGGACCGGCCACACGAGGGGTTCGAGAGGATCATGGCGGTCGAGGTCGTGGGTCGCTTCCGCTCCTATCGATTTCGGCTTCTCGTTCACTCGATCATGAGTTACAATCGCTTGTACCATCGACATCGTCGTCTAAAACCATACCAAATCGCCCATTGCAGTCATCATTGGCAACATCGAGACATGACACTCTTATACCGATGATGCCTACGCCTCCAGCCACCGCATCACCAGCAGCATCCTCATCCTATGAGGGCAGAGCAGGCTTGCAGGTTACAGGCGCTCCGCGAGCACCTTAGAGGACAAGGGCCGACCCCTCTCGCGTGCATAGGATCCCGATCACACTGATTGCGAATAATACGTAAGTTTGTAGTTGATTAATTAACGTATTTCTAATTATCCATGTAAACTATTAAATATGTTTTTATGATGTTATGCATTTTAATCAAACACAGGAAATTGCATCATTCTCATTCTTGTGCACGGAGGATGACGAAAGTTTTCAAGAGATGGATGATTCCAGAAGGGTATTATTGGAAGTCGGTACCTGATCATCATAAGGACCACTACTGGCGCCAATGGCAGGTACGCAGGACAAATAAATGTCTTAGGATTATACAAGTTTTCCAATGTCTCATAACAATTGCACTCACCATTTTATAGGTATATTTTAGATGGGATGACACAATTCACGAGGATCTCATTCGTGCGGCTTACGACATGCATGCAGGCATTAGGTACACCGCATTGATGCATAAGTCAAAGAAGAATCGTGTCCAGCCAAGCTTTGTCACATATGAGGCGTAGAGGAGATACTTGGAGTACTGTGAGAGCGAGGACTTTCTTGCCAAGTTTAGGCAGGTGTCTATGAATAGGAACACTGAGGTTAAAGGACCTGGGACTGGACCCTCGAAGCACGGTGGTGGCTCGGTGTCTTTTGTGACTACCAATGAAAGATTGGTAAGTGTTTTTATACTCTTGTTTATTTTTTTTCATTTCTACACTTGTTCTCTATGCTTGTGTTTACTTTTAATCTTGTTTTTTTTATTTCATACACATTGATGCTAGTTTAACTCATTTACATTGTACAAATTTCATGCACTTCAGTTCATTTTATATCACTTCTTTGCAATTGATTTGTGCTTGGTGAATATAAGTGCGCTGACCTACTAGTAATTGACATATTTAACATTTTTATAACTTTTGTGTGCAGACGAATACATCCGAGACGCCACCTACCGTGAATGAATTGTATTTGCCTCTCTACACCATAAATCACAACAGGGTGACATTCATCGATACTAGATAGGAGCGGTTCTATGTAAGTATAGAAATACAAGCTAAATAGTAGTAACTTTACTGTAAAGCATATCATTTAAGTTGTTTATTGTTGATCCATGCATGCTAAGCTTTAGAGCACATGTCAAGAGCTGACCCAAGCCATACTGGACCAGCCGGTGGATGATGAGGCGATGTACTAAAATGTGGCGGGTGAGTGTCCATAAAGGACGTGTCTACGGTCTCAGGTCGTTAGGGAGAAAGAAGAGAAGATATGCAGATCCTGGTGCTAGCACATCCCAGATGCCAGAGATGGTGCCACGCTCAGAGTTCGATAGGGTTGCTGAGCAATTACGACAGGTTGTCGTATTTATGCAGAGGAAGTTCGCAATGACCGCTACCACCACCTCATGAGTGGCAGCAGGCGCAAATAGATCTCGCTGATCCACCACAGCAACAGGACAATGTTGATCGGGAGATGCAAGATTGGCTTACGAGAGATGAACAGCTTGGGGATACTTAGGTATTTTTATGGTAGTTTGTGCAACTTTTGAGATGGTAATTCTTCTTTTGTGGATATTTAGAGGATTTAGGTGCAAGGGATAAATAATTTGATGATACTTAGATATCTTTTATAGTTGTTTATAGAACTTTTAGATTGATAGTTATTTTTGTGCATATTTAGAGGATTGGTGGTTTTTGTGGTTGTTGTAGAACAATAGGATTGGTGGTTTTTGTCGATACTTAGGTATTTTAGACATTTATTATACTTGACTACCTTTCATGGATATATAAATCTTTTTTAATGTCGAATTGTACATTTTTTCCTCATTTGAATCTTTGTTGTTGATATATATTGTTGATGTATGTATGTCAAATTTTGGTTTTTTAAGGATGTTAGCACGCCCAAGGAGTTGTTGGAGGGGGTGCAAGCGATGGAGCAGGTCCTGTTGTTGTATTTTCAGGTTTAGAGGTTTTGGAGAACCAATTGGATTCTTGTTAGTACTAATTAAAAAAAAATTAGGCATAGAAACGAAATTGAGACGGATTAGCAATGGAATTCAAAGATTATGTTGCTATTCCGTCTCTAATTTGCGAAGAAACAGCTGGAGCAACGGATCAGCAATGGAAAACATGAATTTCGTTGTTGTTCCGTTGCAAATTAGCAACGGAATGCAAGTTAAACCATTCACTTTGAGAGAATGTCCATTTTTGTTCCGTCTTTGTTCCATTTCTAAATGCTTCTCAAAGCCGTCTCTAATTCGTCTCTAACCAGCAACGGAACACATTTTCGTTGCTGACGAAATTAGTGTCGACAATTTTAGAGACAAAATAGATTCCGCTATTTCGTTGCAGAATTAAATTAGAGACGAAATTTATGCTAATCGGCAATGGAAATTTCCGTTTCTGATCAGCTGTTTTTTTGTAGTGTATCACTAACATGATAAGCCTAATGCTCCTCTAACACCTACATTCTATTATAACTCCTCCTAAACATATGCATCGAGACTTCTAAAGCGAATAAGTTAGATGAATAGAACTAGATACATGGTCCTCCTTTGGCGGCCTAGGTGGCAGCATATGTCCCTCCATCCGACGAAGATGTATAGCTTGATGATCAAAGCGCGTGTCGATGGTGGTGAAAGACCTCGTCATGTAGTCATGAATTTAACCAAGCTGAGCAGAGAGATATGCAGTCAATGGAAATACATCATATGGAGGGGAGATGCGAAAGTATGTCTAGAGAATGTATGAGTGCGGGTTTTGCAGCAGAACCATATGCAAGGGATCTTTAAAAGGTGGTTGCGTTGTTGGTGGTACATGAAAGTCTTATGGTGGATCCTGCTGATCCTCATCGTCAAGCAAAGCCACTCCAAAACTATAACCTCCATCAGCATGTGGTGGGTAGAGGATGCTATAATCAAGATAGTCTCTCGAATCAAAGTGACGGCCGGATCCGACTCATGATGAGATTCATACTCACCCTTTAGAATGTCCTCGTCTCGAATCCAACTTCTCTTAGTACGGATGTATCGGTTCATCATTGCTTTCAACGTAGCAACACCAACGGTGTCGCATACAGATAGATGGCGACCACCCAGATGGAGATCAACTTCCACCGCCTCGAAGAATGTGGTTGTCGAATGAGCATAAGGAAAGTGACAGCCCGACCCTAAAGTTTAAGTCATATAGGCAATAAGCATCTCTTTCTGTACTTTTCCAGTCTCATTGCACGTTGTTTAGCGCAACTCTCCCCCTCAATCTCGATTCTCTATCTCTCTCTCAACTGCCTCTCACAGATCTCTCATGGTTTTATCCCTCAAGCCCTAATATCTCCCTCCCTCTCACTTACGGTGGCGGACAGAGATGCAGAACACTGAGGTTTGGGCGTGTTTAGTTGTGAATGACAGAGGAAGGAGAAGGTTGTTGATGATGTTGTTGGAAATCAATAGGTACTATCTTCCTCTTTTTGTCTCCCATTATACTAGTATCTCTTGGTGTCTCTCAACCCTCACCCTTTCCTGTTCCTCCCGACTGATATGACCTCTGCTGCTTTCTCTCTTTAATCGACACTGAATCACACACATGCCTCAATCCCATGTTTTTCTTTCAACCTCTCGATTGCTCTGCTGTTGCTCTATCTCCAACTTCCTATCATGGTGGCCGGCAGATCACGGTGAAGATGGGAACGGTGAAAAAGAAGGTGAACACGGTGGACAGTGAGGAGGAGAATGAGATGGAACTACTGGATTGAGGTGAGTTAAAATTCGATTCGAGTTTTTCAAAAAATTTGTGCATTAATTAGTGTGGGTGTTGATGTTGGTATCGATTGAGAAAATGGATTGAGGAGCTGGATTGAAGATGAGGCAGGAGAGTTAAATAATTTGTTGATGGAAATTTGATTTGTGATTGAGGTTTGGATGTTGCGGTGATCGAAATTGGGTTTCGACTCAAAACATATTCCTTAACTCTTTGCTTCTTTTATTTCTCTTTTGTTCATCATTTTCGATCTCAATTCACGTGTCTTTTTTAGAGGGGTAGATAAAGGATTAACAACAAAGTAGGGGGGAGTGTTGCTACTGAAATTGTTGTGTTGGTTTTATTGTAGTTGCTCTATTTTGAAGAGGAATTAATTGAGGTATTGATGTTTTAAACTATAACTGTTAAATTGTTGCGTTGACTATATATATATATATAAGAGATAAAAATCATTTGGAGCACTAGATGCACACCTAATGTCTATGACGCATATATGTCAAGGTGATTCACCTATGTTATTACAATTAAAGAGATCACAGTCGAGCTTGGTGGCACAAGCTTGTAACTTTAGGGCAATAAAGAGGTTGAACATTGGTCTCGTCGTGATAGTCTTGTGGAGGGCAATCAAAGTTGTCCGTTAGAAAAAAAATAGAAATAAGAGCTTATAATTGTAAATTGAGTTCAAATTTCAATTTAGAATTCGTAGGCGAGTTATAAATGATTCGAAAACTCAATAGGTGGTTAAGACCCTATATGGAATCTAATAAATGGTTTATGACGTATTAGGAGTATATAAACATGGAATTAAGTTTTAAAAGGAAGGTTAGAGTTATTAAGGGACTTTAGCTTCGTTATGACTTGAAAATTGTTTTTTGATCCAGTTGCAACTTGAAAATGATTTTGAAGTATCAAAATAGAGTTTTAACTTTAATAAGTAAATCTTTTGATTTAATAGGACTTAAGGAAGTACATGAAAGCCAGGGAATGTTGTGTTAGGCTTGGCAACCAACCTTGAGTTAGTTCGATTGTATGTAAACTTTATAGTGACTCTCACATTGATATGGTTTATCTATTTGCATGAATTGCATTCATTATTGGTCATGCATGCACGGGAGAGGGAGATAAGCTTGTTTCGGAGTCTAGTTTTTCTTGAAATTTAGATTTCAATCCGACCTCAAACTTCGGCTAGTCAGACTAGTTCTAGAATCAAATGCCGACAAGTTATCACTACATTTCATAAGCTCTAATATTGTTTACGTACTATTTTTTGAAGTCGACATCTAATTATAGTTAGGAAAAAGAAACGGAGTGGATTGCACAATTGTATATTTATTTCAACAATTTCTTTGTTTTATGATTATTCTATATTATCCTATTGCTATTACCAAGTGTGTTATACAATGTAAAGTTTACTTATCTGACATCATTATTTGCTCTAATGGTGATAGGTTCATCTCGCACTAACAAGGAAAAATTGAAGCTCGAAGATTTTTCGGTGATTCCATTTAAAGCTTACTTTCTTTGTGTGTGACTTGATTTTGTGTATATAATCTATATTTTTGGGTTTGGGTGAGAGCGGGACATTCTTTAAAATGAGTTTACAGTACGTTACGAGGTTTATATTTTGATTTAGGGCTATTTGGGATTATGATGTTGTAATTAAGCTATCGAAAACTCTAAGTTAGTTTATAAGCTTGAATTTGATATATAATGAAATGCGAGGAGTTCTAAGTCCTTCTAAGCATCTCCCTGCTATCTATTAGTTGAATTTTTCAGCAGGCCACTTTTAGGGGAGGTGCTGCAAAAGTTTTACAAAATACGAATATGATTTCCTAATTTGATCCAATAAAATAAGTTCAGAACTCAAACAGTTGAGGATATAAATTTAGTTTTAGAACCATATTAAAGATTGAAATAAAAATTATTTTGAGGTCAAAGTTAAGAGAATGGATTAGGTTGACTAAATTATTAGGGCATTAAGGTCATCAAGGTCGGTCAGTCGTCTTAATGACAAAGGTGATGACACTGAACTTGGCCTTCGTACACAGCTGAATGATTAAAATGGGGAAGGAGGCCATCGTATTTCATAGTTGTCATTTCCTGCCTCATTGCTTTGTAGATTACATATCCCACGTCCATTTACCCAGTATTTCGTAAATAATGTGATAGAGCAGAGCGACTATATGATTCTTCACTTTGGAATATTACCTAGTGGGGTATAGGCAGGTGTCTATGATGTAGCTCCAACACTCGGTGGTATTCCTTAAATTGGTAGTTTCGATGAACTTCGAATGACCATATGTATCAAGAGCAAATCCCTATCTTAGAATTTACCTATAGGGCTTCTTGAATTTGTAAGGATGGGTAAGTTTTCGTAGGGAGGTAATGCATGCTGGGATAATCAGTATAATCCTATCTAACTCTAAACTCCGAAAGTCCATAGTGTCAGTTCAGTTTCTTAGGTGAAATATAAATCTTGCTTCAGTGATCTATCACTTCCTTATGATTTTCACTCTCATAACCGTTCGTGATGAATCAGCAAACTAATTTTGAGCATCCTCTCTCTAATCTACTTTCGTAGTCCCTAAAAAGTTGTTCCTACGCTCTTTCCCGTATGATGCCTATGATTTTATCTTCATATTTGTTCACATTTTGGATTTGGGCTCCTCTCTCGAGTATGATGACTTTTTTCATGTCTTGAAAATATCTATTTTGCATTTTAGTACTAACCAATCTCATGGAATCATGAGGGATTTGTGAATTTAGGTCTCGTTGGTTAGAGTCCTCATCAGAACTGGGTGGAGTAGGTGGTCTCTTAGGTTTTTCTATCATAATCCCTTTTCCTCTCTCTTATTCACTACTCCTACCTCTTCTACTACCTCGTCTTACCATAGTGATGAAATCACTACTATGAATCGGTAAACCAAAATCATGTATTTGATAGAAAAATGGACTTAAGACGGGTAATTTGTTGAAAATCAAATTGCTACCGAGAATTTTAAAAAAATTACAAATAAAAAGTAGATTTTTGACAAATTTTTTTTGAAAATTACGGGATTCAAAAATAAGAGAATAAATCTGTTGAATGGTTATTCAGAAATTAGCAAATTATACCTTTGATTCGTGAAGAGTTTAATCTCAAATATTTTCGAATATCCTTAAAAAATCTCTATACTTTTCAAAATCATGGAATTTGTAACCCAACACTTACTACTATTGCGAAACCCAATCCAAAATAGTTCATTCGATGTATCGAAATAGAGTTCAACAAAAAAGTTGCGAAATTTAAAAATTTGTACAAATCCAACAAAAATTGAATTTTCATCGAAATAAAAGGCAATGGTCGTGATGTTTTACCTTTTTGAGAGTGAATCTCTCAAAATATGCACTCTTCAACTCCTTTAGCGTGGTACTCCAAGCACCAATTTCGAATTACCTGAACCCTAATTTGGCTATACTCTATCATATTTGATGTTTTAGTGCTGAATGAAGCTAGGTAGAGGTGAGAATCACTTAAATAAACTAAAATTGAGCTTAGGAGTTGAATCTTTGCGAGAAGTTAGCATTTTCTTGAATAGGTGCAATAGCTTATTAGTGTGAATAGATTAGTATGTGTGGTGTTTTAAGGTATTTGTTTTAAAAATTAAAAATTGTGCCCTGCGATTCTTGTATTAGTGGATCGCTGTGTAAATCAGTACAAATTGAATTACTATTCACTGATTTGACCAGCAATCCCCGTGTTAGGCAAATACCTAGGAATCACTGGACTTCAAATTTACACTGAAATTCCATGTGTTATGCCACCGATTTGCCAGCAATTCCCAGTGCTATCTGGAATCGCCGAGAATCACTAGGCCTCTTTTTATTGTTTTTGTAATTGTATTTCATATGTAACTTATACATCCTTCCTAAAGGTGAATGTAAAGGTCAGGTTGATTAAAAAACTCAAAGATTTCATAAATATGATCGAGATACGTATCTAACTAATAATTTTATTTATTACTAAAATAAATAAGTAAATAAACAAATAAACATGTTTATAATGTGAACTTGCATAAATGATATAAAAATATAAACAACTCGATCATCTCCCCTTTATGTGTAGCTACTCCAAAGCATAACATCCGAAAGTAAATCCAAAAGAGAGTAAAAATGAGAGAATAAAAACAAACTATATTAAAGCTAGGTGTCCAATTAAAAATTGAAATAAATTAATGAAATAACAAATATTGGCTACCTCTCATAGAGCGTTGTTATTTATAGTCGTTTGCTAGGCTGATAGAGGAATTAATCTTTGTTGGGTGTGAGCAAATCAATATTCGCTTCAAGCAGTTCCTCGTTGAGAATGTCTTCACTAAGGTATGAAAAACGCCCGCATCAATACTCTCATCACCAACATTAAATTGCCCTTCTTGCATATCATCGTGAAGTGCTCTCCGTTATTGAATGATACTATTTCATCATATGTCTTAGTGTAATTATGCACTCGCGTATGTCAATGATAGCTCCGACATTTGATAAGAACGGCCTACCCAATAATTACGGGGTAGTTGTAGGCATGATTAAGAAATTGGTTATGATGGTAAGCCTACCCACTCGTACATGAAAATTCTTTGATACTCCTAATGCGAATGTACAAGTTTCATTTGGCTTTGACATCGTAATAGGAGGTTTGCAATGAATCCTCAATTTTGTTAGGAGAAACCAATGTTCTGGCATAAGATTCATATCGGCTCCCATATCGAGTAGAACTCCGTAAAGGGACGTCTCATTGATTTATATGTTGAGGTAGGTTTGCCTTAAATCTTCTGCAAAGATTTTGGCCGAATTGCCATTCTCACCCAAGTCCTCATAATCATAGTCGTCCTTATCGCACTAGTATCTGTCTATGGCAGGTTGTTTGTCCTTTTGTGATTTTTTATTCTTCTTTCTTGTTATTTTAACCATCAACAGCCTAATTATTTCATTGGAAATAACGGTTATGATATGCCCCTTCATGGTGTTCAATTAATCTAGTGAGTTTTCCACTAGGTCAAAGCTTAATCGTCCTAATTCATAAATTATAGAATGATCATCTACAAAAGTAGCAAGAACTACTCGCTGATGGCTTAGAACTAATCATCGATCTTCTCCTTCCCCAGTCTGCTACTCTAAGTATCTTCGCCTACCATTATAAAAAGGACGATGAATATTGTAAAGTAGGAAGTAAAACCTGAAGGCTATTCATCCACATTTCCAAGATATACAAAGTACAGTAACTGAACGCATATAATAGCAATGAAGAAAGATAAGCTGAAAGGCAAGTATGCAAAAGTTTCCAAGCTTATACAATGAATAATAAACAGATAAAACATGCAAATTTAGGTTTAGGTCAGTTAACATCATAGGGACTTTAACCACATGTGTCGCACTAATCACATCAACTGTGTGGAATGCCGACACCCCATGGACTCTAACCTCGTGAGTCGTGCATCTTATAAAAGGGAACTATATCAGCTGTGTGGAGCGTTGATAACTCTAGGGATTCTAACCCCAGGTATTTTGCAACTCATAATGTTAAGACACGAACATAGGTGGGCTCCTCAGATAATGCCTATCGTAATGTTCATGTTGTGGATTGTACAAATAAATATCACACAACAATTATACTGACATAGGTGTGCACATATACTATTAAGAGAGTCAAACAAATCATAGCATACTATTTCAAGGACAATTCGATAGCTCATAAATCAAGAACAACAAAGGATTCCAATCATAGAATGAATTCGAATCAAGGAATATAAAACCAATATACACTCAAACATATACAATGCATGGCATTAGGAATATAAAACCAATAGTAAAATTGTCTAAATGAATGAATATCAACTCATTAATGGTATGAAATGGAGAGAATTGCTTCAACGATTTTACTGACATAGCATGCAAAGTTCATAGGCTAATCTGGCCTCCCGACACCTCATAACGCATACACGAACTCCCGAAACTCTCTTATAAGTTCTGTGTGTCAATTAGGGTCCTTTAGGACTTGCACAAGCTATTAGATTTTATTTAAGTTTTTTATGATCCAATTTTTTAAATCAGCCCCATTAATAATTTGGTTATGTCCAAATCTATTTTACTAAAATAAAGACAGTTTTGGGGCAACAAATTATGAGTTGATTTCAACTTCCAAAACGTTAAAATTATGCATTGAAGTTCAAAGAGAAGTTATGAAAGCTATAGCTTTCCTGAACTATACGGTTTTTGCTATTTCAATTAGAATTGAAGGAGATATGAAACTTTTACCACAATGGCTAAAAACAGTTTTAGTTTTCAACCAGAAACTTTGAAAAAATCATTTCTCCTAAACCATAGATTAAAAACTCATAATTTTTATACTAAAGCTTATTAACATATCCTAAAACATAATACTAAAAGATGGGCTTAATCCAACAACAAATGAAAAAAAATATGCTAAAAAAAACATGAAATTTAAAAAACTGCGAACCAGAAATTTCAAGTTTATCACCAAAGTTGCAAGGGATTTTAAGACATGAAAACATTCGAATATCAAAATCATTAAGTAGTCAAAAGTTGTTCCCCTTTGAGTTAGCTCTCAAATGCCACCAAAATCAGCCCATTTCAATTTAAAATGATGAAGTTATGATCAAATTATAGAGGCTAGTTCATAACACAACATGTAGAATTTCAATTTCGGTCTTACTACTTCAAAAATTTAGAACGTTATGAAAATAAATCTATGTACATAACTTTTTTATAGTAGAATTAGTGGAATTTCACAAAGAATCCAAATATGGAATTAGATTTTGAAACCAAAGTCATTTGCTCACAGTAATTGCTGAAAAACCAAAACTGAACCAAAACCTATAACTTTTACCAAAACTTTGTCAAATAGTTATGTAGATTGGTTTACCTAGTGGTGTGGCTTCTTTTGCTTGATCATCACCTTTTCAATTCTCTAAATTTTCATCACATATGGTGGATCTTCCTCTCTAGAAGTTTCTCTCTTTCTTGATCAAAATGAATGTAATTTGCATGAAAAACCCATTCCATCCTTTGTATACACATGAGAGGTGAATTTATAGCTCATGATCAACATGTGTACACTCATCTCTATCTAAATGTAATGGCTTATAATATGACCCCGCAATCCATTATCCATCCACTTATTCATTCTTAATGACACACATGTCAAAACAAGTTGCTTAGTGATGACACCCACACATATCTCGTGGTACATCAATGACTATTGTTTTATTCTTCTAACTTAGGTTACATTAAAATCAATTCTACTATAGCCACATCGAAATAGCTATTTAAGCCACACAAACTTAAATTAGGACTCACCATATTACTTTTTGTCTCAGTCTTACTCTAGCACGCATCTCGAGGTGTGTGCTCCCCTCGCCCGTCAAATTAATGAACTATTTAAAACCAATAAAACATCTAGGTATAGAGTACATACATATATTACACTAGGCATCCATCACTTAAAAGTAATATATTTCTCGGTCCTCACGCTGAGTATTAGGACAGTGTATCCGCTCTCAGGCCACATCACATGTCGATAACCCTGATTACGACTAATTTACTATTTGTAAATTCTGGGCTATTACATTCTTTTCAACTAATAGAAATTTCGTCCCCGAAATTAAACTTGACTTAATCATATGTATGATCTCTTAATTTAGTCTTATCCCTAAAACTGGAGTCACTCACCACTCGACTCTTAGTTTTTCATCATTCAAATAATATGAGATAATTTATTTCTATTTCATTCTCGTGATAATTACCTCAGCCATAATTTTAATTATACTAGCCTTAAAGCCCGTGTTTCTCAAAAACTGCAGGTGGATCCATTAAATTCTAAGCTATTACAATCTTCCTAACTAATCGGTGGCCACTCTAGTTTAGTTAGTTCACAAAATTGTTAAGTTTTATTTGAATTAATTTACTTTCAATTTTATAAAACGAAATTTTTTTTTAAGTTTCAAGTTTTACAATGTGCACTTGATCTTTTATGTTTTCTTTTCAGGGAGAATTAGTGCATGCGTAGTAAGAGAGTGGAATTGGTGCCTTATGATCCTGAGATTTACAAATCCAACAAGGGAAAGAAAAAGAAAGGAATCGAAATGGAAGAGGATCAGACACGAAACCAACAAAAGGGTCGAGGGAATAACCAACTCGAAGGTGATCTTGTAGGGCAGGATAGAGTGCAAGAACAGAGATGTCTTCATGAATACATCAAGCCAAAAATTCAAGAGACTTGCAGCGGAGTGAAGAGGCTTTCAGCCAACACAGCCAAGTTCAAACTTAGACCGTCTCTAATCAATATGGTGGAGAATAGCTTATTCAACAGGCTAGAGAATGAAGATCAAGTTGCACATGAAGAGAATTTCTTAGAGAAGTGCGACACCATGCACATTATTAAAGTTACAAAAGAGATGATTAAGATGAGACTTTTCCTATTCTCATTGCGTAGAAAAGCCAAATCATGGTTCCAAGAACTGAATACAAAGAGTATGACTTCATGCGCATAAATCAATGAAAGATTTATAGACAAGTTCTTTCCCTCTGTGAAGTTATCTTGGCGAGGCTCTGGAAATACTCAAAGAGATGCTGAGGAGATGTCTAGGACATAGATACGTGAAATGGGCACAGCTATAGATTTTCTACCTTGGGATGAATCACAACACTAGAACACTATTAGATGTCGCAGTAGGTGGTTCTTTATTAACCAAGCATAATGATGGAGCATTAGATCTTCTAGATCATATGTCTCTGAACTCTACAACTAGTACTCGTTCTATAGTAAGGAAAGCAATAGACGTATATAAGATTGATTCGCTAGCTGTGAGTATGGCAAAACTATCCAACCTGAGCACTCAATAGGCAAAATTTCAAATAAGACAACAAAGTCCACAAGTGCAACATATACAACAACCCGTTAATCACCAAGCCATGGTAATTAATCCAATGGACATGCAGCAGGTAATGGAGCTTAAGTAGATCATAACAACTAGAGCAATGGAAACAACTTCAGGCCGAGAGGAATGACTCCTCGAAGCTTTTTTCAAGGATACAACAACCCCAACTTCTCATGTGGAAATCCTAATAATGCACTGAAGCTACCTCTAAGCTTTGATCAACAAGTCCAACAAAGGAAGCTAGGGTAAAGCGAAGAAATGACATCATTAAAGTCAAATGATAAATTCTTGCACGCCATGGACATTAACAGTTGGGAGCGCCATGAGAAACAAGAGAAAAAGATGGAAAATATGAAGCCAGCCATGAAGATAATGGATGATGAGAGATTACGATCAATCAAGAACCCGAAGAGACAGATTGTTCAGTTTGATACTGCTTTTAATTTAAGGAAAGAAGGGCAGTTTTTTAGTAACATTATCATAAATCCCAATGAGAATATTAGTGCTATTCACGTGATGGGCACTACTGCAATGAATGAGCCGATGCATGAGCAAATGATGTAAAAGCCAGAAAGAGTCAACACTTTGGTTATGAGAAAATATGAAGTGATGCATAAGAAAGAAATGGAAGTGAGGCAAGATGAACTCGAAGGATTCAAGCAGTAAAGGATCAATGCCTTCAAGAATAACAAAAAAAGGGAAGAAACAATGAAGAATAAAGCAAAAAGATGAAAAACCTTCTGAAGAAGCATTTAAAAGAAATAGCATCAAAGTTATTCCAAGAAGCGGAAACCAAAATTCAAGTTCACACCGAGATTACAACTAATGAAGAGGGGAGATCCTAGAGATATATGCATACCATTAAGCATTGATGGACACCGGTTTAGAAACATCTTTTATGATATGGGAGCCTCAATCAATGTAATGCCTATAATGGACATGTTGCAAGCTGATTTGAAGATCAATTGTTCCAACACAACAAATTTACAAGTAGTTGATGGTAACTTGGTACCAACAATAAAGAGAGCCTTGAATGTGCATGTGAAAGTAGGTAGATTGACATTCATAACTTATTTTGAGATTGTGGAACATGATATAGATGATAATTTTTCTATGATGTTTGGGCAGCCATTCTTGAACACTGCCAAATGAGGAAGAAAATGATCACAATGAGTATCGAGGAAGATGATGATGCTGAGAAGACTATCCTTGTTGAAGTGCAAGAAATGCATCCAAATGGAAGAGATATCATTTTCTTTGACCTACAAATGGAGAATCTCGATTTAGACTCAGACTAAATGAGCGAAAAGGCGTCGAGCTAATGACGTTAAACTAAGCGCTACTGGAAGGTGGCCCAAGGATTTTTATTTCAAGTTTTTAAATCCAGTCAGTTAGTTATTTTGTTAGCTTAGTTAGAACAATCCAAAGGTTTTAATTTTTTAACTTTTGAAAGTTTTGTGCTAAATGTGCAGGAGAGACCATTTTTGGGTGACATTTCATTGGAATGGAAAAGTCTCGATTGATTGAGTAAAGAGCATAAAAGAGCAAAAGAGTTAATGTGGTAAAGGTCAGGTAAATGAACAAATCACGGGTAAGTTTTTATAAAATCTTTATATATAGGGTATTTCACACTGTCAAGACGCTTTGTGTGGTAATGCACAAAGCCGGGAGAGCCTCAATAGGGAGTTAATGAAAAATATGCAAAATCATGGAGACAGACTGGTCGACGTCATGTGTGTACATACACATGTGCCATGAGAACAAGGGGATGGTGCCAACATGGGCGCCAAGCTGTGAGCAGAATATGCTCACAGGAGTCTCTGCATCATAACCACACTCTAGCAGTGTTATGCCCTATAAAGGACAGCGCCGGCGTCGAGATAGGGTTTTTAAACCTCTTATAACACATATTTTCCACACTTGAAACCTATTTCATACACCACCAACCAAGCGTACACCCCTCTAGAACCCATGTTTGAGCAATTTTAAGAGAGAAGAATGTTCCTAGTGATTAAGAGTGAAATAAAATAGTGCATTGTGGATTTGCACATGGAGGAGAGCTAGGGCATTATTTTGGAGTAGAGATTTAAGTGAGCACTAGGGTTTTAGTTTGTGAGTAAAGTGAGAGAACTTTGATTTATAGAGGCTTGGAGAAGCAATCTACATTGAAAAGTAATCTAGCATTGTGGTAAATTTAGAATTTCATTAGTTATGGTTTGAAATTTTTTGAAGTCTTTAATGAAATTGCATGAATTGTGGATAAGAGATTGTGGGATATAAATTTTAAGTTGTGTGGATTTAGAGAATCAATGTGGCTTATGGTGAATTAGTCTTTTGCATTATTTGGCACGTGAATGACCGTTGTGAATGAAAGTTTTGATTTTAGGTGATTTGAAGACTCGAGTTGCGAGTTGTTGTGTTGTGTGAATTATTGAGAAAATGCCAAGAACAAGGACGCAAGCAAACCAAATTAGTGAAGTTAGAGCAAATGATTATAAGACATCATCTTCAAGAGATCCGACTGAGGATGAACCAAGACCTTTTATGTTTTAGTACTACATTAGTGGAGAGGTTAAACAGAGATAAGAGGTCATTGAGCATAGATAATTCATTTGCGATAGAGGAATTAACCTATCAACTAAATATAACAAGTAGTGAACAATTTCATTAGGCAACAAAGTTGGGAGCAATTCACTCAGGACTATAGAGAGAATAATATTAATTGAGTGAGTGAAATAGTTTATGAATTTTTACAAAGAAATGTGACCCAATGAGGTCAGAGGGTTATTGGTCCCCTTAAATGAGCATTACATAAATAACATCTATAGGTTAGAGCACTTGTGCATAGTTTGAGAATCACATACCTTCCCGGATGATTTGTTGAGAAGCCTTATAACCTATACACTTTTAGAGTTATTAAGAGAACGTTGGTTATCCGAGGACAACAAGTATGGGTAATGGGAGCTTAGAATGTGTTGAAGTACATTAAGAAGGGGAGCATGAGGAAAGAATTTAGAATGTGGCAACACTTTCTACTTGCTTCATCGTACTTGACCACTCAGCACGGCGAGATCAACAAGCCCAAGACAACTTATTTGTATGAGATTACAAAGAACGGGAAGATCAATGTAGGGGAGATCATTTATAAGAACTTTAGGGAGTCTATTATGTCATAGAGAGACAACAAATTGTTGTTTCCAGTCTTGATGACCCAGATGTGTTTGAAGACCGGAGTGAAATTGATTCAGGATGCGGAGTTTGATATTGAGGGCCAAGCAATAATAGATGAGGAGTTTATACTCACTTTGAAATCACCAACTAGATACCAAGACTCTGAGGATAAGAAAGAGAATAGGGACAGACTTGAGGCTGAGTTTTTGGCCAAAAGGCAAGAGGATCACGCAATAGCAGTAGGAGCGGAGTTAGCTCAAGAGTTGCATAATAAAGGATATGGAGATGAGGATGATCAGCAGCAGGGATTTGCTGAGGGCTATAAGTTTGTAGACCCATTTATAGGAGAGCAAGACTTGAATTTTCCTTATGTTTTTCCACCACCTCCACTAACTCACGCACCAATACCACCACCTGAGGACTTGACTCCACAACAACATAAACTTAGATCATTGAGATGAGGAGATAATACAGAGAGGACATGGCTCAGTATCATGAAGCCTTAGTGAGATATGAGCAAGACCGACTGAATTGACAACATAATTTCATGTTATTTGCAGATCATCAGAGAGAATTAACTAGATATCAAAGGATCAGACATATGAGACCTACTAATAGGTCTATTAGCTTTTTAGCAGCATGGAACTACATGTTTGATCATGAAGTGGTGCAGAGCAGGACGATAGATCGTCCTTTGACACCATATTTTGTTTGAGTTAATGATGATGATGATTATGATGATGATGATGATGATGATGATTCAAAGTCTTAGAGTTTCTGTCTTTGAATTTATTTAGACCTTGGGAAGATGAGAAATACTTTTAAACTGATATTCTTTACATTTGGGATATTTTTTCACTTTATTATTTGTTTAAATTTTAGGCTTATTTATTATTATATCTTGTGTTATTATATCTTTGTGTTTAGTGTTTTCATATTTTAAGCTTATTTTTAAACCTTAAGGACAATGTTTGGTTTAAGTTGGGGGGTATCAGCACTACACTATGGGAAGTGGTAAGGAAGGATGAAATAAGGATAAACATTGCAGGTATGATCGTAAAATTTTATTTTTGAATTAGTTAAAGAGGAAAGCATGGTAGTGTATTCTTTTTTTTAACTTATTTATTATTTGAATATGTTTATGTAGTATATAGTAGGTTATATATAGTAATATGTAATAACTAAGTAATTCATTTGTGAAGTTCATGCCTTTAATCAAGGATGAGTAAGAATATAAGTGTCTTGTTGATATGAAACTTAAGAGAATGTTATCAATTTTTGAAGAAAATATGAAATGTAGCAAACAACGATATGATTTCATGATTAGAAATCTAGAGTTAGGGAAGACCATAAACTAGAAACAAAAACGAGAAGAATACTAGAACACTTCTTGTGGAAAAAGTTAGATCTATAAGAAATTCTATAATAAGTATAAGTCTTGAGTAAAAAGTAAATAAAAACTTAGTAGTAAGAGGGGAAGAAATAAGCACCATGTTCAATAAAAAAAGTTAAGGTTAAAACTTGCTTGATAAAGTGAAAGTGAGAAATGCTAACAAGAGTTTTAGAATAAAAAGATAAAAGGTCCCACAAGTTCTATAGGAAAACGAGCATAGAAATTGATGGTTGAAAAAGTGAGAAAAACGGAATCTATAGGAAAAGGAGCATGGACCTTGCAACTAGAAAATATGAGGAAAAAAGATAAAAATAAAGAATAGAAAGGTGGAAGTTAGATTAAAGCTCTTCAAATAAAAGGTTTAGCTCGAGTACAAGTACCTTAGTTGAGTTAAATTTTATTTCCAACTATATTAAGTCCTATAGACTCTTGAAGTGCAAAAGTCTACAAAACTAGTATGATCTATGCTTATTTGTGAATTCTTGAGCTTAATAATAAATCATGAGATTGTACACCTGCTACTTGAGTGTCGATGTGAAATAAAATTGTGAGTAGTGATGGTTTTGGTTGCGAACTACTTAAGTATTTTGAAAGTGAATTGCATGTTTTGTTAAATGCTACATGTTTTTGAAAGTCTAAGTTTTTGCAAAGAACAAGGTAAAATGAATATGGACTTAAGTAGTAGTAATAATAGTACTTAGTAAAATACACTTTTGCTCGGGACGTGCAAAATCCTAAGTCTAAGGTTATTTGATAAGTGGTTATTTAAACTTATATATAACATTAGCTTAGTAGTATATTTGGTATACATATCTCGGAATGAGATCAAATTGATGGTATTAATGTAATTTCAGGTATACAAGGTATAAAAGGAGATAGAGGAGTGATTTCATGACGAAACAAGGATAAAATACACAAAAATATGATTGATGCCATGGCTAGTATGCTTGATGCTAGAGGAAGAGTATACATAGCGCGGGAAAGGCGTAGAGAAGAAGAGAGGGGAGAAAAATACGTCAGCAGTGTTGGCACAGTGACAAGACCATGGGTATATAGGGATGGCGCCGGTGGGGACTACATAAGGCAGCGCCCACTAATTATGAAAAATACACACAAAGAGGTTGAAGCTATGGCAGCGCCGTGGCTTTACACAAACAATGTTGGATCACTTATCAACAACACCAAGATGTAGAAAAAAGAAAGTTTAGAGTTCAAGTTTGTTTGGAATTGTCTATTAGCATACATTACCACAAATTAGGTATTATAAAGTGTCTTAGGGGTATGAATAGGTATTAGAATGTGGTAAAAACACACAATCTATATATTAGCATACATTACCACAAATTAACCTTGTTTAATTTGTTTTCGAGTATTAAGAAGAGTTTGGAGGAGAAGTCATTGAAGACTCACGTATGGTTATTTGGTATTGTTTTATTGATTCAATTGAAGTTATTTCGCTTAATCTTTGATTGCACTGAATACCATGATGTGTATGTTTATTTCAATGGTGTATGAGTAGTTCATTAATCTTAGGGATCAATGGATTCTATGATATGAATGCTATGCTAAAGTAGTTATGAATGGATTATAATGTTAAAAGTGCAATAGTTAGAATTTGTATTGATTAAAAATTTAATGTTATAACATCTTGATCACGTGTTTGTTGATTAGATGGTTTAGGAGTTACCATGGTGTTGGAGCTTGTAAGCCAAATATGGATGATACAACCGTAAAAAATATAAAATCGATAGATAGTTAATGATTAAGGAGGCACGGATAAAAACTTAATAGGTTATGTATCTAAAGATGTATAACTTAAAGCAGTGTGAAACTTACGTTATTCACACGGATAGGTGGAGTACTAGTTTGCACATTATAATCTTTTCCATCACGATAATGGGTTGAAGTGGATTTGAAGGAAATCTGTCTATTCTATTTAAGCATTGCACACACATAATGTAGATGAAGGAAGTGAGTTGCAAAGCATAGTTATTCATTACCTTGGTGAAGTTGTGAACTAAGATCTTCTTAATATAAATTACAAATATATAAAATATTTTGTTAGATTAGACTGTTTAGTTAAAAACCAATTAAAAAAGGGATTTTCTTAGCAATAGAGTAAATTAGACTAAGTACAATGTGTGCAATACACCTTTCCCTAAGGATGATATATGTAATCAACATTAGTTGATCACATTATTACAACTATCGAGCCGTCATACTTGTAGCCACGATAACATTTATGTCCATGATTTGAGTAATATGTTTGGATGCAAAACGGAATAATGTTTGATTGTTCTGGATGTTTTTTAGATATTTATTCATTATAGAATTTATTTTTTTTAAAATTTAGTGAACTTTAATTATGATCAATTGATTAGATTAAATAGTTTAGTTAACTATTATAGTTTTAATTAGTGATTTTTAATTTCGATTCAAATTAAATTAATTAAATTAAAATAAAAAATTATAATAACTATTGAAAGACTTGTTCCTAAAGAAGTTTGATAAATCAATATGGAGACGATCCCACTTATCACTACTACAAATCATAAGGATATTTAGGAAACTTATTGTACGCACTCGACACATTTCAATTCTTGGCATCGTTGCCGAGATTTTTTGCATGATTTCTTAGGAGGTTTTGATGTTGTATGGTCTACCCACTTCATTGTTCTACTTCCGCAGGATCTTTACATCCATTTGATCCTGAGGTAGATAGGATTTTCAATCGTAATTTAAGACAAGAATAGCGTAGGGAACACCAAGCTACCACAATGGAAGCTAATAATAATCTTAATAATATTAATAATAATGATAATAGAGAACTTACTTTTAGGCAAGCCGATCAGAATTTCCCAGTGTATGAACCAATGTGTATTGCCTAACGTGATGGATTTATTGAATTTAGACTAAGATATGGATTCATTATTGCTCTACCTAACTTTTATGGTATAAAGATAATGAAGAACCCCATAAGTTTATAAGGGAATACCAACACAAAGTCAATAGGATGAAACCTAACGACGATACATTAGAACAAGTAAAACTTAAAGCTTTTCTTTTGTATTAAAAGATCAAGCACAAGATTGGTTCTTTTATCTTCCTGAAGATTCATTAACCAAATGGGCTCAAATGTTATAAGCTTTTCTAGATCAATATATGCCTGTTGGAAAAGTTAGTACTTAAAAAAGACAAATCACTGTCATAAAAATAAAATATGATGAAAACTTTAATGAATTTTGGAATAGATTTCAAAGATTAATTTCATCTTGTCCACTACATGAGTATATAAATAAGGCTTTATTAGAGTATTTTTTTAAGGACTTAATCATTTTAAACAAAGACTATTAGATACGGTATGTGGTGGATCATTATTCGATGCAACAGGAACTTTAGCAAAAGAAGCTATTAATAAAATGGATAAACAATCTAAATGATATGGTGAAAAGACCAACATTTCAAGAAAGAAACCTTACGAAATTAATAACAAAAGAAGAATAAATTTGATGAAAAATTTGATGAACTATCTAGCATGGTTAAATTACTATTAAAATATAGATCAAACCAAATGAAACCATGTGGATTTTGTAATGAAGTAACACATCCTACGGAGGCATGTGCTATTTTACAAGAAGATAATACTGAAGAAGTCAACGCGGTTATGAACCAATATTCTGGTCCCCGTAGAAATCGATAAAATAACAATATTTACAGCATCATAAACCAAACTAAAATCTTAGCTATTGTCCACAAAACCAAAACTATAGCATTTATAGACGAAGAGCACATATAATCTAGGCTAATTCAACAACCTCAAGAAACTATTCCACCTACACAACCAAATTTAGAACAAATATTACATAATTTTATGACCCAAAATCATCAAAATTTTACACAAATTTCTCAAAATCAAATTAAACGGATACGTCTACTAACGAGTTGAAAAATCAATTAAATAAAATAAATCTACAAATTATTAAGTTAATTAATCAAACTAAAGGATCAATAAAAACTACTAATCAAGCAAAATTTAATGTTTTTTTGGTGATAAGGAAAAAAAGACACATATAAAAGAAACGATACCTAAGAGAGGTATAAAGAAACAAAAAGTCCAGAAAATAATAGAACAAGAAGAATAAGAGATGATGGCCAATGAAATTCCTACTAGGGAGTAATAAAATATTCACCTTTTCTTGAAGGCTATAACCATGTTATTTAGTAAGAGTTGAAGCTTATAAAAATAAAAATAAAAAAAACTTTGAATTTGTTAATAAAGATAAACTAGATAGTAGTATGTATGAATTGAACGAAGAAACATATTCTACATCTCCCGTTCCACAATGATTAGCAAATGCTTGGAAGGAAGGAATTAAATAAGACATTCCGGAATAATTGAAGAAAAAAAAAATCAACCTTTAATAGAATGAACTACGCAATTATTAAATTAAAATGAATTTAATATAGAATTATCTAAATCTAAAGGAAACGTTTTAGAAGAATCTAATGAAAACTTAGGGCAAAAGGTGTCATCCTTAAATAAAACGTCCGAGAAAAGTTCTGACCCCGGAATGTTTGACATGCCTATTACAATAGGAAATCTTTCTATTAAATTTGCTATGTGTGACCTTGGAGCATCAATTAATGTAATGTCACTTAAACTTTATGAATCATTGAAAATAGGATTGCTGACTAATACACTTATAAATCTTCCTTTCGCAGATAATACAATTATTAAACCGTATAGAATATTCGAAGACATTTTAGTTCAAGTAAACGACTTAGTATTTCAAGCCAACTTTTATGTCATGGAATGGGAGATTCAGTATCACCTAATCCTCTTCCTATACTACTAGGTAGACCTTTTCTTAAAAAGGCTAAAACTAAGTTAAATATTTCAGAAGGAACAATTTTTATGGAATTTGAATATAAGATTATTAAATTCAAAATTAATTACGAACATAATAATGACGAATATGATTTACTCGATAATGTAATTAATAATAATGATTTTCTAGAACTAAGCAATTATGATAATCTTAATGCCAAAAATTATGCAATTAATGTTGTAACAATCGAAATTGCAAAAGAAGTTTCAAAGAAAGAATAAGTTGAAGACACTTCAAAAGACAATAAAGTGACTTAAGAATGAAGAATTAAGCAATCAGAGAATAGGAAGAGTATTAACAAGACAATAGATTTTAAGTTCGAGAATAATAAGAAAAAAAATGGCGGATTGAAGCCCTATAAAGCTTAATGATCCTAGAGGAATACATTTGCACATAAAAATCAAATGGGCTTGGCGCTTCAGAGATTAGTATGATACAGGTTCTAATGCAAATCTCATGCCCATACATTTCTTTTTACACACTCAATTGGAATTGGACGCACTTGCTTTTCAATGAGTTTCTTTACCGAATGGTACTTTAATTCAATCAATAAGAGTGGTCATGAATGCATCAATTCAAGTGGAAAAATACATCGTGCCAGCAGCCTTTTTGTTCATGCTACTCTTTTTAATGAATATCCTCCTTTAATATTAGGACAACATTTCTTTCCCACTACTCAAGTAGTTATTTATATTCTGAACAAAATAATTACTCTGACGATTAATAGCAAAAAATCACTTTCTGGAATGGCATGATAAGTCAATAATTAGATAGTGTTTAATAATATAATTTAGGGTAATTTCGGATGTAAGAGACTACACTAAGTTTTCTCTTGTTTTTGTTATTTTAGGTAATAATTGGAATGTATGAAGAAATAGATGAAAATAGGAAAAAAATGAAGGATTTAATCGAGTGGAAGAAATACAAGATGAATCATTAGCGAATTAAGAATCAACTACAATTCACTGCTGGTGATTTGGCAGCGATTTGGAATTTGTAAGTAAATCGCCAAATAAGTTGGTGGAGCACCGAGGCACTTTTCTAGGGATTTAACAAGCGATTTGAGTAATAAGTGGAATCGGTGATGAATTGGTGGGTTCGATTTCGAAAGTGTTAGATACCCGCGAGATGTTTGAGTTTGTTTAGGCTATGTAATACCTAGAATACTATATATATGACCATAGGACTATGAAATTAATGGCTCATTGAGAACTTAGATCAATATTTCTTTGCCCTTGGAGCCATAGTTTATTGTTTTAGGTTATCTATTAAATGTTCATTGCTCTTGGAGACGATTTGAAAATTCAAAGTATTTATTTATATATATTTATCTCTTTTTTATTTACTTTATTGTGATGTTTATCATGATGATGAGTGAGAAGTTTATTAATCTATGCAAAATCCGAACATTAACTTAATCTTGTTTGTAATGTAGTTATGATGAAATGATTATGGTCTTAATGCTTTAAACCAATTGTATTCTTTAATTTTCACATATTTAATAGATAATTATTTGCAAATTATACTCTTTTAACTTTGTATTGCATGCATAGTGTAGAATGTGTATTTTGTGATTTGAATTTAATATCTAGTTTAAAGTAATAACTGGGATTATTTAAAAGGTCTATTAATATTTAGATGTCTTAGGAGAATTGAGATCAAAACTTCATATTAAAGTGGCTTTCCAAAGGTACTAGATTTAGTAGTTCGAAGTTATCACAGAATGTAATGCGGTTTAATTGCCTTAAGTTATTTTCTTTGAGTTTTCAAAAGATTAATTCAATAAAATTAGAATGTGATTTTTCTACCGATATAAGGAAAACTGATGGATTGATAAGGCTGTCTACTTATGATTAGATTTTAATGATATAGAATACTTTATACAGAGATTAAAATATGCTTATGATTATGATTTGAGTAATATGTTTGGATGCAAAACAGATTAATGTTTCATTATTATGGATCTTTGTTTATATATTTATTTATTATTGAATTAGATCTATTTGAATATCGGTAAATTTGATTTGTGTTAATTAAGTTAGTTTAGTTAATTGTTATAGTTTGAATTAGTGATTTTTAATTACCATTTAAATTAAATTAGTTAAAATAAAGTAAGAAAATAATAAAAACTACCGAAAGAAATTATCCTAAAGAAGTTTGTTAAATCCCTATAGAAACGATCCCATTTATCACCATAAAAAATATAAGGATATACATGAAACTTATTGATTATACATGCTTGACACATGTCAATTTTGGCTCCGTTGCCAGGGATTTTTACATAATTTTTAGGAGTTTTAGACGTTGTATGGTTTACCCACTTCATCATTCTAATTCTACGAGATATTTATATCAGTATGATATTGAGGTAAATAGGACTTTCAATCGTAATTTAAGAAAACAACAACGTAAGGAACACCAAGCTACCACAATGGAAGCCAATAATAACCTTAATAATATTAATATTAATAATGATAATAGATAATTTACTTTTCGGCAAGCCAATTAATATATCAGTGCTTATGAACCAATGTGTATTGCTATCCTGAGGGAATTCCTGAATTTGAACTAAGATTTTAATTCATTAGTGCTCAACCTAACTTTTATGGTAAAGACAATGAAGAACCCCATAAATTTCTACGGGAATACCATTACAAATCCAATGCGATGAAACTTAAATACGGTATGTTAGAACAAGTTAAACATAAAGCTTTTCCTATTGTATTAAAATATCAAGCACAAAATTGGTTGTTTTATCTTCCTCAAGATTCAATAGCTACATGGGCTCAAATGTTAGAATCTTTTTTAGATCAATATATGCCTACAAGAAAATTAGTACCTATAGAAGACAAATCATTGTCGTAAAAATTAAAGATGATGAAAATTTTAATGAATTTTGGGATGGATTTTAAAGATTAGTTTCATCTAGTGCACAACATGGATATACATAGTGAGCTTTATTAGAGTACTTTTGCGAAAGACTTAATTATTTGGAACAAAGACTATTAGATATTGTATGTGGTGGATCATTATTTGATGTTTCACAAACTTTAGAAAAATAAGTTATTAATAAAATGGCTATACAATCTAATCATTATGTTGAAAAGACCATTACATCAAGAAAGAAACTTTATGAAATGAATAATAAAACAAGTAATACATTTGACAAAAAAGTTTAGGAATTATCTAGCATGGTCAAATTGCTATTAAAAGACAAATTAGACCAAGTGAAACCATGTCGATTTTGTAATGAAGTTACACATCCTATGGATGCGTGTCCTACTTTATAAGAAGATATCAATGAAAAAGTCAATGCAGTTATGAACCAATATTCTATTCGTCCCTGAAATCAATATAATAATAATAATTACTATATTAGAAAGCCAAATTCAAATCTTAGCTCTATTCCACAAAATTAAAATTATACCACTTATAGACAAAGAACACAAATACAATCTACATGAATTTAACAACCTCAACAAATGATTCAACGTGCACAACCAAATTTTGAACAAATATTACATAACTTTATAGCGCAAAGTTATCAAAACTTTATGCAAATTTCTAAAAATCAAATTCAAGCCGCAACATCTATTAACGTGTTGAAAATTCAATTTAATAAAATGAATCTACAAATTAATAAGTAAAGTAATCAAACTAAAGGATCTACTCATAATACAAATCCTACTAATCAAGTACAAATTAACGCTTTATTTTGTGATGATGAAAAAAGAAATACATATACAAGAGAAAATACTTAAGAGAGATAAAAATAAAAATAAACTCATATGAACAATAGAAAAAATGAAGAAGATATGATGGCTAATGTCATTTCCATTAGAGAATGATGACTGAACAATTGCAATACACACCTTTTTTCCGAAAGGTCATACCTAATGTATTTTAGCTAGAGTTGAAGCTTATGAAAAATCATTACAAAATTTTGAATTAGTTAATCAAGGTAAATTAGATAATAATATTTATGAATTGAATGAAGAAACACATTCTATCTCTCATGTTCTAGAACGATTAGCAGATACTAGGAAGGAAAAAATTAATGAAGACATTTCTGAATCATATAATAAAATAGAAATTAACAAATCTATAATTGAATCAACTACACAATTATCAAATTATGAGGAAGTTACTAACAAATTCTCTGAGTCTATAGACAAATTTTTAGAGCAATACAATGAAAGCTTACGATAAAAGATGACATCCTTAAAGATAATGCACGAGAAATGCTGCGACCAAGGAAAATTTGTCATATATATGACAAAAGGAAATACTTCTATTAAATTTGCAATGTGTGATCTTGGAGCATCAATTAACGTAATGTCACTTAAACTTTATGAATCATTGAGAATAGGATTGTTGTACTAATACGCCTATTAATCTTACTTTAGCAGACAATACAATTATTAAATTCGTATATGTAGCGCCCCAAATCTCGACTAGGATTAGTTGTCTATTTATCAAGGCTATTTGGTAGATATACATGGTATGCATGTAATGGTGTGTACTATATACTATTTAGTTGACTTAAGTGGGAATACAAGCCTAAGTAAATGGAAATAAGCCTAGAGAACTGGTAATACAAATATAACAAAGAAAAAAAGCAAATTGATAAGTAAACACACATAAGGGTATTTATGAAAAATACAAGGAAGGATGGGTTTAAGGTGGACTCTAAGATCATCTTAGTACTTAGATCCATCAAGATGAGATGTAGGGTTGTGATTTGGTCAACCAAAACCTAATCTCATTAACTAGATATTTAAACCACAATTAGGGATTCAAGCCACTTTTGGTTTGAATTAACCATGTATAGAAATCGAGGAGGAACCCTAAAACACTTGGTAGATTTGGTGGAGGAGAGGGAACTTTCATAAAGATCTCACAATGAAAATTAAACAACTTGTATCATCTTCTCTAATTTCCTCTCTTTGGTTCACATATTCAATTTTAATGGAAAGCATGGTTCGTATGGAGTTTTAAGATAATAAATGAAACTCTATGTTTTAATTCGTGATTTGGGTCATCTCAAGCTCATCTTCTTTGGTTTATTCTAAAGGAATTGAAAAATCTATGTTTTAATGGTGGATTTGTATTTTGAATACATTCTTTGATTGAATAGGAATGATATTGTGGTTTCAAATGATGTGGTTATGACAGTTTTGATCTACTTTGGACCCTTGGGGCTTGGCTTGAGTTGTTAGGGAATTTGGAATTTTGATTCAAATATTAAATTCTGAAATCGTGCCCAGCACCGCGCCAGCGCCTCTCCTATAAGCGGTAGGGCGCTGGCCATGACAGTGCATGGGCATTCGGTTAAGTTGATCCAGCGATACTCCAGTGTCGTGGCGTGTAACATGCGATGTTGGCGAATTGCAGGGATGAAGTTTTAGTTTTAATTCAAAGCTAGCAATTTCGCCCCAGCACCTTGTGGGTAAACCCATGGCGCTGGGACGACGCTTGACATTTTGCAAGAATTAAATTGATTTCACTATTTTCCAAAAAAAATGAGCTTAATTGAGATATAATTTCGAGAAGAATCGAGGCAGCGGTACTAACCCAGAAAACTTTTGTTGTCGCAGCTTCGAAATGGGTTTTGTATTGCTTCAAGTTATTAATATGAATTGAGTAAACTTACCTCAATTAAAACATGTGAATTACACATACACGAACCTATACCAATGTAGACACGAGGAGAGCCATATAGGAATTTCCAAGTTACAATTAGATGGGATAGCAGCTCTTTTAGGTAAGTAGAGTGTGCTTTATCTTCAATCATTTCATGCTATTAGTTATGCTAAGATTCATAGTAATGAATGGTTGATCTCTTGATTGGAATCAAATTGCATATATCTTGTCGTTTACGCTTTATCTTGCCCTTTTGAGCTCTCTATTTTTGAATGACTGTGGAACTGATATGTTTGAAATGAATAATTGTATTGGTACCTCGAACTAGAGAGTCGATGGCTGCCGGTCATCTCCTTCCTCTATTATAGGATACCTTTTAGGGCCAATCAATTGCAAGCATGATCATAATGATGCTTAGACACTAATCTATTAAAGCAAGATTATATTTTGATACATTTGAAACTAGTTGGTTGTCACGTCACACACATTATATCGGATTTCCACTTGGTTGACTATATGGTATTCATGTTATCATTTTTACTTGTTGAATATCTTGTTCAGGCTTTTTTGTTGTATCTTGCATTATATAGTATGTTTTTTATATTATCCTTTCATGCCCTGAATGATAGTAGGATTTGTCAAAAACCTTGTTCATGTTATTTATTGCACATTAGGTATTACTTGGATGATTGAGGGTAAGGTAGGCTTTTGCTTTACTAAGCTCGTTGGAATATTGCTCACCCCACTACTTTTCCCTCTCAATGTACTCCAACTGCTGCTCAGGATAGAGGAAAGAGCAAAGTCATAGCATAAAAGCTATTTTCTTGTTTGCAAGTTTGTCTATTTATATTTATTTGGTTTTGGGACTTTTTATGTAATAAACATGGATTTTTTAATCATGGGTAGACTTTGTGAAACCCATAGCGTAGTCTTCTAATTTTGTAAGACTTTTTATTTGAATTTCGCACCTATTAGACTTAGAAGACTTTTATTCTGCACTTATTATGTCTTAGTAGTCTATTTGTAAAATTTATTGTAGTACTTTTGCAGTTTAAGGCTTACTAGATAATTGCACGACTCACTTAGTCATCTCGAGGGGCTTGACCATATTTTAGGCCAAGCGGCCCTGGTTGTATGAATAGGGGTCGTCATATATGTTCAAAGCACAGGTTTAGCGAAACTAAAAACAAAGTGGGAAAGGACCATAGTTGGTATCCAGTCTAGGCATTAATACCTAGGAAAGATCACAAATGATATTATAACCTTAGGTAAAAGAGCCTTATCAGGGCTCGTCTCACAAAGTCCTGACTTAGTCTAATTTCTCTCAATTAGGCACCTAATCCATTCAATTAACTTAACATCAAAAAAAAATTTAATTCGATATTTAATAATGCTCCAAAACTAAATTTATATCTTTAATGAAGCTCAATTCTTGATTTGTTTAATTTGAGCAAATCATACATATTATTCTCTGTATTTTATAAAAAAATTCGGCAGCACCTCCCATAAAAGTGGGCGGCCGAAAAAATCCACCTAATAGACCTCAGAATGGGGAAAAGCTTAGAAGGACTCACAACTCCCTGCAATTCAAATTATATTTAAATTTAAAACATTTAAACTTAGAGTCTCCCTTAGTTACAACTTTACAATTTCAAATAAACCCAAACTGGAATATAATTCTCATAATTTACTATAAACTAATTTAGGAGACTCTCATAATCAATTCGAGAGTATTTCACGATTGATGCTCACCCCAGCAAAGCAATATATAAGAATAATATACAAAAAGAATTAAACTTTATGAAAATTGAAACAATCACCATAATCTCGAGTCTTGCCCATTTTTCCTCATCTTTACATAGAACCTGATATCGTCGAAAACAACTCGAATATGTTAGGTAAGTAAACTCATATACTGCTCTGTACTCCTGCAAATGGTAATCTGAATACATGGTGACATGTAATTGCATTTCAAAACAACAATAAATTTAAATAACAACGTGAAACCATTTTATTACAATTTAAGGTTCATAAACAGGTTGCCCGACCCAAGAATGATCCTAAAACAGTAATAAAAGCCCAATGCATGCTCCCCTAGAAAACTTGCGTGCTTTAGGTCATTCGTGCTCTAGTCCAACTTGTTTGGAAACCTAGCTTCGAGTCCCACTTGTGAGCCGTAGCACTAATAAGCCATCATCCGGAATGACATGAATGAATGGCCAAGAATGATGTGAAAGGCAAGGCAAACTAATCACAAATGCAGGTCAAAGATAAAAATTCCATAAGTAGTAGAGATCACAGTGGGATTTACTGACAACCAACCATCTTTGAGCTTAATTCTTGGGTTTCCCGGAGCATCGCATCACTTTGAAAATGGTTCCAATAGCATCCCTGTATACCAAATTATATTATAGGTCAAGCTTTAAGTGAAACCAAATTACGAAACTCAATGAAAACTTAGGCCTAAGTACATTTAAGAATAGTTTCCAAAAATATTAATTTATGTAACTTTTTCAACTAACTTTCAACTAGCAAACTTAATTTAATTTATTAACCTTGAAAACCTCAATTTTTGTCATGATGACAAAAAAGGAACTTGTATTACTCATATCGTACTTTTTGTACACTCTAAGACCACTTAAATCGGATCAGCGATGGAGAAGCTATGAATTTTCCAATATGGCCTGTCAACTAGGCAAACTTTATTTATTTTGAACATAAAAACTTCTCCAAATCAATATATTTGCAATTAAATCCTCAAAACTCAACAAAAAACACCACAAAACACTCGATATCAACATTGAAATATTTTCACACCCCGTGGAGTCAAATTGAATCAAAACCAATAATCGATTCAACATTGAAACCTAATGTAAATCAATATCAACTATAAAACATCACCAAAATAGTTATCAACTGAATCACGTTAGTTCAATTCATCAAAACCATAACCCACGCCAGTGAAATTTATTCCAATTTGGTGCATATCAATCCAATACATCAATTCGCAACAATTCCTACTAATTTCTATCTAAATCTATCAAACGAATTCGAGAAATCGCGAGAATTCAAATTGAATTGAGGAAAATGCTATGAATTGAGTATTTACTAAATTGTAGGTTGAATACCTCATTTCCACTGCAGAAACTTAGCTTAAATGTACCGTCTCACCATACTATACAATTTTTATGGGAATAAACCAGCATAGATTGTTAGGAACAAACGTTCTGTTGAAATCGAAATAATACGTTTTGATTTTTTATTTTGATTTTAAGTTTTTTATATATTTATATATAAACTTTCAGCGGCTTACAAGCAGATTAATTTATTTTTATTATTAAATTCTAAAATCCCCACTTTGACGTGTTTTGACTTTTGGCGCATTTTTTTATCCGGTTTTTTAACCGAATTGAGCCAAACTCTCAACAAAACTGTCCATTTGAATAAAACGTCCATAACACTGGTTTTTGTCACACCAAAATTCAAAAATACTTAACTTTGTCTATGACATATTGAACCCTTATGGACCTACTCTCTTGCAATACTAAACCAAACTTTCACTAATTTAGACCTAATCTCAATTTTGACCACCGCCAACCGACGTAAAGCTCGAGGTAAGACCTTGCACCAACTTCGTTCCCATTTTACAATACCACTGATCCCGACTTGTACGCAAATCTAGGCAAAATCTTCACGTGAAGATTAACACTTGGTTATTAAGATTTCGGGCAACTAATAATTTATTTTCACTCGTGCCCTTTAGACACGCAATTGCAACCCCAAGTAGGACAAACTGATGATACACCTCAACACACCTCGACTTCGCAACAAAATAATGTATATTACATTCACTAGGATGCAATACGCGCAAATTATATTTAAACTTATGATTTCCAATCCATAATATGTGGGTCCCACCTCAGATACTTAAATCATAAATTAAATACGAAAACACTTAACTAGCATCCTAATTAAGTTTATGAGATTCTCGGGTGTCAGAAACTTCCCAACTAATTAAAAATTTCATCATAGAAATTTAAACTTATTGGTTACTAAACCAAAAGAGATATGAGAAAATGATCATTCTTATATTACTTTTTTAATCTAAAACTATAAAACTATTTCCTAGGTGAACCGTTAAGTGGACACAATCACTTTCGTTGTATTCAACAACTCGGTGGTAGAGACCATAAACATTTCAACTTTTCATTTCCAAATTCTTGGTTTAATGAAAAGTTATCTCCCTTACTTTTTCAATCTTGGCAAGTTTGTTAATTTTTCATGAGTTAAACGATCGATATTTATGGAATATCTAATAACCTTAATTCACTTTATATTTCATGTCTTGAATCTCATTTTTGCATCAATATTTAGTTAGATCTAACATATCTTGCTTTTCATAACACCATTTTCATTCATAGTTGATAATAATTCCACAAACCGTTGATAATTCCTTTCATATCTACCCAAGATCTGGAACATATCTCAGCTTGTTTTCTCATCACTAATCATTTTTTTATCAAAATTGTTGATCGATCAATTCTTAGACTATCATCAGTCTAAATATAAGTGATGCAAATAATATTTGAGAATAACATTAGATACTAAGTAAAGTTGAGTGTTTATCTAATCCATCACCATTCCATCATTTCTCAACAGAAACCTGGAATTACATAAGTCATCCAATGTCTATAGATCTCAAATTAGATATGTCATCCCATGACAAGAGATCTCAATTTCAATCTGATCAAAAAATGAAATCTGACACTTCGTGCAACTCTCACTCATTCTCTAAATATCAACACAAAATATTATTTAAATCATGGATTAGAAAGCAATTAACAATTCTAACTCGTCTGCCAATTTACTTAACTTTTCTTTTGACTAGTTAGATAATTAACATTTTTTTAAGTTCGTCGAACAATTCACTTAAATGCCAATCTATTTAAGATTTTCTTCTTCACTAGTACTCTGATTTCCACATTACCAACTACTCACATTGGTTTCTACGTTTCTCCAATTACTCAAATTTATGCCTTCCCGATCTCAATCTCTTACTGTTTGGCAAACTTCTTTCACTATTTGAATAGAGACAGTTATCCTTAATTTGAGTAGATGCACATTTCTAAACTGAAATATTGACATTTTTCATGATTATACTCTCATAGTATAACTCTTTACTTGTATCTCATATAGGTTATAAATATGATATATATATTTGTCTTTACTAAATACATTTTTGACTTCCCTTATTTACAATGGAAGAATACTCAAGTCTTCTAACATATCTAGTCAGATATATTGTCCTTATTCAATATTTTCAACCAATATGGATAACACTTACTAACTGAGCTGTAAGTTGTACAAATCCTTTCATGTCATTTATATATTCACCCTTATGTCGTTATCTTACATCAACTCAAACTTAAAAGAACTTAATGCTTCAAACTTCACCACTGATTGATTAAGTGGTGTAACGCAATATTTGAACCAATATACAACATATTCACTAATATCAATTTTATATTACTTTGGTTCAAAATTCTCAATTTTTAGAGTTTGGTTCCTTGTAAGATTCTTACAAAGATACGGTAGGTTTTATCAAAATCATAGTTTAATATTCTAAGTCTTATCAAAACTCGTTCGCCTAAAACTTCCACTTTTCATACTTATGCGAGAATTTATTGACCATTTGTTAAACTATACTCAAGCCTCCAATTGACTTAAACTTCATAGAATTTTTTATTCTTACTATCATCAATTCATTGAATTATACAGTGACAGGTGGGCGCCATATACAAGTCTTTACACTGTGAATGCATCGTGACTATAAAATAGAGTTACTTAGAATTTTGGTCATGCACAACTACTCTAGTGTCTTACCTTGACTAAAGGAGTCCATTTTTGTCACTTCCAGCAATCACTAGTCATCTCAACGTCTCATTTTATTTTATACATAGATTCTATTCCGTTCATTTTTTGTCAATCTTAACTATTCTCACATTGATCTTAATCTTGGTCCCTTTTTAAACTTACCACAATTTTCGCTCAGCAATCAAACTATTTACAACTCCTTAATCTCGACTTAGAAAGGCAATTTATATCTCTTCTCTTTTTGAAAACTTAGCTAAGGAAAATACAACTTCTTATGATCATTTAATCAGTTGAAGTCTTCCTTAGCTAACCTTTATTCAAAATAGAGAAATTTTGTGACTCAAACTGTTCTACCGTTTGTTATTATATTAATTTAATTCCATCAGTCTTATATTTCCTGACTTTTAAAAAAAAAAGAAATTCGGTACTTTTCAAGTGATTGTGATTGATAACTTTGTATCATACTATTAATTGAATTACTTATGATGAATTCACTTGTTCGTTGTTCTTCAACTGAAGAGATAGATTAATTTGAATTTTCGAGCTCTAATTAACTTCTGACTTATCAAATTATTAAATGATACTATGTCAATCCATTAAGTCATATAAATGGAACTTCTCACTATATAGGAGTTCATACTGAGGTATAATACAAATTATTTACTGATTCTCAATCAGTACGTTTATCCATTCCTTAGTTATATTTTAGGTTGTAGTGATAGACATCATTACTCAATTTAATTAGAAGTGACTATTGGGTACTTTGAATCTCAAAACACAATCACTTGTGTTGATGTAGCTAATCCAAGTTATTACTAGACCATTTCTCCAATACCTTAACTTCTTACACGTTAATCTTATCACTACACTTTTTATTTTTAAGTTATAAATTTTTGTTGATCTTTATTTCATAACATCACCTAGCTAATTTGGTGTTAACAAAGATTACTTCTAACTTCTGTATTTCCATTTATTTTATCAGTTCTTTATTCGATTCATAAAACAATTATACTCAACGTCACTTATGGATAAGTAACTTGAATAATAAACAATCAAAAGTTTTAGTACTTCTTTTTATAAGTCATTTGATTATTTCAAATCATGGTTCCATTCCCAATTTCATTTTGTGTTTTGTTTTGGAAATGAGACAATACTTTGTTGTAAAGTATTTTACTTCGTAGAAACTGACATAGACAACTTCATCGGACTTATCACAATCTCGTTGTGATTTTCGAGTCAGAATTCAATTTTTCTAATCAATTTATAATTTCAAAACCACGTGTCTCCTTTCAGTGTCATTGAGACTATTTTGAAAGCAACCATCAATTGGTTATGAATTCAACCAATAAATAAAGTATGAACAAGCGCTGGATGGAAAAATGAGAGGTAGAATATATTTATTCAATGTTCAAAGTTAACTAAAAATTTTAAAATGTTTAAAGATACAAGTAATATTTCTACATTTTACTTTATTTAGTTAGGAAAATATGAATTGAATATAATTTGGATTTAAATAGAAGTGATATATTTTTGTTACCCATGAAAATAGAAAGTTTATGATAGAAAGGAATTGTTATACCATATTGCATTTAACCTAGATTTTGTGTACAATAGAGGAGTTTAGAATGGATTGATTACTTCGTGCTAGACATGCTAATGAGTAAACGATCGAAACAAAAGTGCAAGATAAACAAGAAAGATTTCTAAGAATCTTGTTGTACAAATATTATTGTTCAAGTATTTTATACTTATATATATAATGAAAAAAAAAACATATGCATTAATTAAACGTAAAAATAGGAAATTAGCCAGTAAATTTTACTTACTAGGAATGAATAGTTCCTTGACTATAGTAAAAGTGAGACGAGCTAACAACAATTTTTAAATGAAGATAATGGAGCAGAGAATCTAGTGGTGTGAAAAATGTAAGAAAAAATCACCTATAAAAAGAATAACAAATTCAAAGTGAATGGAGCTAGAGAACTATATGAAAATAATAAAAAAGAAAAAAATTATATAGAAAAAATTGAGATATAGAAAAAGTGGAAGGATGTTTGTGAAAAACTATTCAAATAAAAGATTTAACTCGAGTACTTATATCTAAGTTAAGTGAATTATATCTCCTTATTCCAACATTCCAATAAATGAAAAATAAAATGATAATTATTTGTGCTTAAAATCTCTTATAGACTTTGATTATGGTTATATTTTTTAAAATGAGATTGATTTAGTGATTTTTGTATGTTGAGATTCTATATTAGTCATTATAAGCTTGATACTTGTCAATGGAGATTACGAAAACACATATAGTAGCTTAGCCTTGGTAATTGATTTAACTTTGAATTCTTAGGTGTATTGCATAACGAGAAGGTTGAGTCGTCAAATAAGGGGTCCTTCTTTAAATATTTCTACTCTATCATAATTTTATTTTTATGAAGGTAATATGTTTCTAATTATTGATTATTTCTTTTTATGAATAAGAGTATATAATTGCGAAATCGGAAAAGGGAAAAAAATAGACTATAATTGAGAGTATTCCTTTGCTCGAGATAGCAAAGTGCAAAGTTTAGAGGTATCTGATAAGTTAATAATTAGATAGTGTTTGATAGTATATTTTAGGGTAATTTTAAATATATAAAATGCTATATTACACTAGGTTTTCTCTTGTTTTTGTTATTTCAGGTAATAATTAGAATATATGAATAAATGGATGAAATAAGAAAGAAAATGATGGATTGAATCGAGTGGAAGGAATATATAATGAACCATCAACAAATCAAGAATAAACCATAATTCCTTGCTGGCGATTTGGTAGTGGTTTAGGATATGTATCCAATCGCCAGACAAATTGATGGAGCAAAGAATCACTTTTCTAAGGATTTAACCTGTGATTTGAATAATTAGAGGAATTGGTGATGAATCGATGGTTTCGATTTCGAGAATTTTAGATAACCAAGAGATGTTTGAGTTAGATGGGGATATGTACTACCGAGAATACTATATATAGGGCTACGAAATTAATGGTTCTTGAGTACCTAGATAAATATTTCAATCCTCTTGGGGTCATAGTTTATTGTTTTATTTTTTCTCTTTATTGTTCTTTACTTTAAGAAATGATTTGAATATTCAAAGTATTTATTCAGAGATAATTATCTATATCTATTATTTACTTTATTGTGATATTTATTATGATGTTGTGTAAGTAGTTTCTTAATCTAACTAAAGTCCAAGCATGAACTTGATCCGTTTTGTGATGTAGTCATTATGAGATTATTTTGCGCTTAATGCTTTAAACTAATCGTATTCTTAAATCCACTTATTTAATAAATTATTATTTGTGATTATAATCATGAACTTTATATTGCATGCATATTCTAGAATGTGTATTATGATATTTGGATTCAATTTCTAGTTTAAAGTAGTATTTAGGATTGTTTAAATGGTCTATTACAATTTAGATGTAATAGGGGGGATTATAATCATGAACTTTGTATTACATGCATAGTCTAGAATGTGTATTATGATATTTGAATTCAATATCTAGTTTAAAGTAGTATCTAGGATTGTTTAACTGGTCTATTACGGTTTAGATGTTATAGGTAGGTCAAGATCTAAGTTTAATGTTGAAGTGGCTTTCAAAAGGTATTAGATTTAGTAGTTCAAAGTTTTAACAGAACATAATGCGGTTTTACTACCTAAATTTAATTACTTTGAGTTTTCAAAGAATTAATTCAATAAAATTAGAACATAGCATTTCCATCGATATAAGGAGAATTGATGGCTTGATAAGGGTTGTCTACTTACTTGTGATTATAGTTTAATGATCCATAATACTTTATAATGAGATTTAAGTATGCTTACTACTATGATTTGAGTCGCATGTTTGGATGCAAAATGGATTGATGTTCATTGTTTTGGATGTTTGCTTAGTTATTTATTTATTAAATTGAATCTATTTGAATATTAGTGAATTTTATTTGTATTAAAGAAGTTAGTTTAATTATTTTAGTTTATAATTATAGTTTGAATTAGTGATGTTTACTATCCATTTTGATTAAATTAATTAAATAAAAGTTAAAAAATAATAAAAATTATTGAAATACTTTTTCCTGAAGAAGTTTGAGAAATTCATGTGCAGGAAATCACACTTATCACTACTATAAATAATAAGGATATAAATACGGGAAACTTATTGTACACGTTCGACACATGTCATGGCACTAAAGTGGATAATCATAAATTCAAGTTTAGAGATCCAGCCTAATTCTAGAATGGTTCAGTCGACCAAACAAGATTAAACAAAAGCGCTCTATGGGAGGCAACCCATATTCTATGTTTATTTATACTTTAACTTTATTAGGAGTTTAGTTTTAGTATTGTATGTTTTTTATTCTTACACTTTTTGACTCTTGTATTGTAAATGTTTTCGGAATTTCATCTATGAGATAATTTCAATTAAGGGGGAGTAATCGAGTTGTTTTTGTTTCTATGGCCTTCATGCAAGTTTGCATTATTCACTTGCTTGTTTGTTTATTTGTTTTTTAAATTAATACAATTATTATTTAGTTACATATCCTAATCAAACTTCATATTACCAGTCAACTTTATCTTTATATTAGTTTTATGAATGATATATACGTTAATTATGAAATAAAGTGGAAAAACAATAAATTAAGTGTGGCGAATCCTCATCGATTTGGATTAACACTAGGAATCGCTGGCTAAATCAGTGACAAAAACCATAAATCTAAGTGAAAATTGATTACGGGGAATAGGTGGTGATTTGACCCTAAAATGTAAATTATTGCTCGGATCGGTGAGTCACTCGCCCTCATTCCTACCAATTTCCACATGAATTTCCTAGTGCTTCCACTTAATACTTGAATCGTTTGGCATGATTTCGATTTTTTAAAATAAAACCCCAAATTACTAAATAGAAACTCATTTCATAAATATAAACTGTTGCACCCATTAATACAAACAATCAATTTCTCGCCTAGATTTAGCCTTCCTAAGCTCCATCTTATTGTATTTAAATGATTCCCACCTCATTCTAGTTTCATTCAACCCGAATATTTTCAATTTTAGGAGAGTAGAGCCGAACAAGGGTTTAAGAAATTTTAACTAGGAGCATGGAAAAATAATCTAGTGGAGTTCAACGGCTTTTATCTTGAGGGATTAACTTTTAAGAAGGTAATCACGATAACCTAGCTCTTTATTTTGATGAATTTTTTGTTTGAAAGATTTTTGCAAAAATTTTCAATTGATTTGAAATTGTTTTATTGAAATTTATTCTAATAAAATGATAAATGATTTCAATGGTTCCAACAAATTAGTAGGCTAAGTGGCTAGAGGTGAACCACTAAATAAACCTTGAGATACGTAAATACATTGAGATCAAGGGCTAGAAATGCATATCACCTTAATATATAAGATTAGTTGATCAAATAACAAGCAAACCAAACCATTTACACACCAAACCATTACACATCTTGTTGGAGAAGAAGAAGGAGATTGCTGGAGATAGAGAATTCAACCATTTTGGAGGAAAAATCAAAGGATTAAACTTATGTAATTATATTCTTCATCTCCTACATTTTCATTTGAACCCATATTTGGTGTGTTCTTGATAAAATTTGAATTAGAGGGGTTAGATATCTGGTTTTGATGAAAACTTGATTAAATATATGTTTTGGGATCATTTTTTTATGGATTTAAAACTAGTTTAGAATAAATTGGTGTTTTGGATGAAGTTGGGAAAACTGGTGAATTTATGGGATTTGAGAAAACTGATCAAATTGTTGTTATGAGGTTATTCTAATTGTTGTTTTAGGTCAACTTGATATGGAGAGGGTGTTAAATGGGTCTAGTTAGCTAATTGGGGAGTTTGGGATAGAATTCTTGAGTTAAGATTTCTGTAACAGAGGGCAATTAGCGCGCTAACTTGACTGGTTAGCGAGGTAATCAGTCTGGGCACTTAACTATTTTCAAAATGAAGAACAGTAGCGTGCTAGACAAATCCCCTAGCGCGCTAACTTCACCTATCGCGCTAGGTAGACCCATTAATGCACTAACTTTACCTAGCGCGCTAGGTAGACCCATAAGTGCGCTAATGCCATATAAAAACTGAATTTAAGGGACTATTTAGGGATTTCTAACTTAATACATATCCCAAACACCTATAACCATACTAAATATGTAAAATTGGTCTTTAGGGACTTAGGGGACCGTAGCTCAAGTATCGGGGAGCTAGTCGGGTCAGATTTCGGGAGTCCGAGGAAGTCAGAGCGCGGATTGAGGTGCATAAACCCATTGAAATGCCTCACAAAATTCATGGTTTGTTTTATCGATATTGCATTTCATGTGTAACTGCTGGTGGGCACACATAGGGTTTTCTACTCCTATTTACGATTGCATATATATTGGTTATGGCTAAATTGCTTGAACGGGTTACTTGTGATAGTGCTCGTGTTGATGATAGTAGGATATATTTGCGACTATCGGGAGGGATTAGGGTGGTCCTGATATGTAACAGTGTTGGGAAGGGACCATGGCGTTTACTGAAGTTGGGATTTAGTCACTATAAGCCTATAAGTATATACGCGGTTCTTATTTGATTTTATATATTGCTGGCAGGTTTGGGTCTGAGTTTTCTCATGATTGTACGGTTGTTTATTTAATCTTGCTTTTGGGATTTTACTCAATAAACTTGTCACTATATTTGTTGGCTGGCTGAGTGTAGATCCTTCGATGAGTAAGGGCAAGGGCAAAGAGGTATTGGGCAACTACCTTTTAGATTGTGGAGCTAGCTCATGTGTGACTATAGTATGTACGTATTTTTATTTTTGTTGGGTTGGGGACTGTAGAACATTGATTACATGTATATGGAACTTTGGTTATGCTTATCTCACCTTGATATATACATGGTATCTTTTGTCGGGTTTTCCACTACTTAAGATTGTTAAATAATGCATAACTTACTTAATTTAAGACTTCCGCTATAAAATTTGTAATATGACTTGATAAATCGATCAACTAGCTAATGAAATCATTACTATTTATATAGAAATTAATTTGCTAAGTTAAGGTTACATAAAAAAGTGTAATCAACCAGTTAGGTCAAGGGGCGTCAAGGATAAGCGGGCCATGACATGGCAGGTCCCAAGGCGGCCTAGAAATTATGGTTGTCACAAGAACCTTCTCCACCTTTAAACTTTAGTGATGAGTCGGTGAGAGGAAGAAGTTCAGAAGACTACAAGAATTCCTTTTTTCGCACATAATTTAATAAATGATATGGCTCTTACTAGGATGAACATCGACATTAGTAATAGAAAAATAATTTCAGAGAGGGGATTCAATGAAAAGAATAAACATAAGTATGGACCTAGGATTTTAATATAATAAGGGTGGAGAATTGGGGATTGTTGGCTAGGGATTATAATGTCGATAACGACATGAGGACTCCTATAGAGATGGGTTGTGAGATCTTAGTCCGCTAATTTTACGCAAACTGGCATGGAAGTGATAATAAGACAGTAGCTATGGTTTGAGGAAGGCCAGTGGACTATTCACTTAAAAGAATAAACCGGTATTACGATTTGTCTGAATCTCAAAGAAGAGAAAATAATGAATACCCTAAACCAGAATATGGATTAAGACATTGATTTCCTCATGAAAACATTAGAAAGGGATTGGAAGCCATTACACGGGATGGATTCTTTTTGGATAAAGATGGGTATCAAATACACCTTCAAACTAAAAGTTTTAAGAAAGCCACCAAAGCCTAAAACTCTTTCATCAATGCTAGCCTACAGGTGAGTTTGCAGTAGTACGAGGTTGTGAACTACGAGGCAAGGTTATTATACCACATAATTCAAGGGATAGGTTACATTGACGTTAGCAAAATCATTTACGGTTCAATTAGGAATGCCATGACCAAAAACAAGAACGAAAGGTTACCTTTTCCCTTGATGAATACATAGAGAGCATATTTATATGTTAGGTCTCGGGTTGGATGTTTACCTTAAAAAGACCATCATCAATGAATATATAGAGAGCATCAAACGAGTGCAATGCTATGTCGATTCAAAGAGCAGAAATAATTTAATGAGATACTTAAAAGAGAGACCACAGAGAGAAGAAGAATACGAGCAAAAAATAGAAGTGTCTTAGAAAAGATGCAATATACTGCTTATAATGAAAGGACGAACTAAATCTCAGAGCAATCTGCTGTATATTTCACTGGCATATACAATGATAAGATGAAGATGGCCCTGATGGGGTAAATCTTATCAACCAAATGCGAACTCTGAGAAATCAACAGTTCCTGTTTCAGAACCACAGCTAATTAGAGCGAAATTGTGAGGAATATGTATGGGTTTGAGATATGTTTGGCAAGGAGAATGCAACGCATGGGAAGTGAAATTCAAATACTATTTATCTAACTGAGAATGCCCAATCTAAAAGCCTTTTTTGAAAGTACTTCGGTGGCTAGAGTGAAGTACAAGCTCTATGATTCTGCAACAAGCTACAAATCTTAACAGCATCAGGAAGGGGATAGGGGTGATAATATAACTTTTAAACAGTGGTTTTGATCTACTTTCTTATTTGTTTTGTCTATCTTTGAGTGATTCTTTGTGAGCTCTATGGTTGTAATGTAATACGATGATGTATGTGATGCGATATGATATTGTGCAACTATTGATGTGACTAGTTGTTTATACAATGTTTGATGTGTTATGCTATATTGTTAAGGATGCTTGGAAAATTTTTAATTTGTCATGTATTCTTTGATAATGAAATTCATTCTTGTGATAATTTGTTTATTATTTCATTATTTCATTTATTTCATTCGTTTATACTACACGAGGTATATTTATTTTATTGAAACCACGACATAACTTTTAAGCCTTGAGGACAAGGTTTGGAATGAGTTTGGAGTATTTAGGTGAAGTGAAGTATAACGAAGCGAATTTTGGTAGACTTGAGAGGTATAATTTATTTATTTAATTTTCATAGTTAACTAAAAATTTCCAAATTTTTTAAGATACATGTAATATTTCTTCATTTTACTTTATTTAGTTAGGAATATGAATTAAATGTAACTTTGATTTAAGTAGAAGTGATATATTTTTACTACCCATGAAAATAGAAATTATATGATAGAAATAATTGTTATACCCTATTTGACTTAACCTAGATTATGTATGCACTAAAGAAGTTTAGAGAGAATTGATTGATTTGCGTTAGACATTGTAATTGGTAGAAAATCGAAATAAAAGTGCAAGATAAATAAGATAGATTTCTACGAATCATGTTATACAAAGATTATTGATCAAGTATTTTATATTTATTTATACATATGATAAAAAGAATTTATGCCACAATTAAGGGAAGAAATAGGAAATTAGCCAATAAATTTTACTTAGTTAGAAAGAATGCTTCTTTAGCTATAGTTAGAGAGAGAAGAGCTAACAAGACATTTTAAATGAAAAAAATAGAGAGACCCATAGATTCCAAAGGAAAATAATTAGGGAATCAAGTAGTGGAAAAATGAGAGGAAGAACTCATATAAAAAAAGAATAACGAATTCCAAAGGAAATGGAGCTGGGAACCATATGAATATAATATAAAGAAGAAAACAATATATATTGAAAAAAGAAGAAATAAATAGATATAGAAAATGGGAAAGATGTTTATGGAATACTCTTCAAATAAAAGATTTAGCTCGAGTGCTTATATTTAAGTTAAGTAAAATATATTTTTATTCTAAGATTCCCACAAATGAACATGATAATGATAATTATCGGTGATTAAAAATTCTTATCGACTTTGATTGTGGTGGCATTTTAAATATTATTGGAAAATGAGATTGATTAGTGATATTTGTATCTTGAGATTCTATATTAGTCATCGTAAGCTTGATGTTTGTCAATGGAGATTAAGAAAACCTATATAGTGGCCTAGCCTTGTTAATTGATTGAACTTTGAATTTTGAGGCGTATTAAATAACTAGAAAGTTGAGTTGTCAAATAAGAGGTTGTTCTTTAAATCTTTTTATTCTATCATAATATTTATTTATCATAAGGGTAATATGTTTCTATTTAATAATCACCCCTGTATAAAAATAAGGGTAAATAATTATGAAATCAGAACGAGGGAAGAAAAGAGAATATACTCGAGAGTATTCCTTTGCTCAGGATAGTAAAGTGCTAAGTTTTGGGGTATTCGATAAATCAATAATTACACAATTTTTTTAGTATATTTTTGCATAATTTTAGAAGTAAAAGGCTATATTACACTGGGTTTTCTCTTATTTTTATATTTTTAGTTAATAATTGGACTATGTGAAGAAATGGAAGAAAAAATGACAAAAATGAAGGATTCAACATCGAATAAAGTGGAAGAAAGTTAGTCCCACAAAAATTAAATGAAACTTTGAAATGAAGTATATAAGTGATTAACTCCTCCAAACTAGCACCGAGGCCTTTTGTGATAAAACCCCACACCTATTAGAGTTGAAGGTGGCTAAGTTAGGGACAATATTGGTGCTAGCAGAGGAGATCCACGGGCTCATGCACGTGTGTGTGGCACGACTATGAGGATTTTAATATGGTATCAGAGCCCATGGTTTGGATAAGACCTTGGAGAAAAAGCCCCCTAAATCATGTGACTTTCGGTCCATGGGGGAGTGTTAAAGATGTGTGGACTGAAAGTTAGCCCCACATAGATTAAATGAAAACTTTGAAATGAAGTATATATGTGATTAACTCCTCCCAATTAGTACCGAGGCCTTTTGAGATAAAACCCCACATCTATAAGAGTTGAAAGTGATTAAGATGGGGACAATATCGATGCTAACGGAGGACATCCCAGTCTCGCACATGCGTTTGCGGTGTGGCCATGAGAGTATTTAATTGAATCAACCATAAATCACTATTGGTGATTTGGCAGCTATTCAGGGTTTACACGTAAATCATTAGAGCAATCGGTGGAGCACTAAATGTAACGACCCAAATAATATAATCCTAATTATATGTCGTATAGGATTGTAACCTATCGGCCAGTCCTACGTGATGATCTCGGTCAACACTCGAGTGTCGACACCGAGGTAAATTAATAATTTAAATTAATTTTTCTTGTGTTTGATGTCGTGTACTATTTATAACTAACTATATAAGTGTGCACGCGTGTGTAGGTTCAAATCGCGAACTCGAGCAAGCGAGAGAGCGACTTCATGAAGCATGTGCATGTAGGACGGGTAGTTGGGGCTTATGGTTAGTTCTTAGCTTATGAGTTTTTCTTTCTAATTCAAGATGTACACCTAACTCACAAAGGGAATAACAATTAAGTGTCTAAGTTACATAAGGAATTAGTCGAGACTAGTCCAAATTTAAGTTATTTAATTATCCTAAGCTATCTAATGGAGAAATTTCAAATTTATTACAAATGCTAAGTCGTGTTAGACATAATAGGTTATTAGTAGAAAATTTTGGTGGAATCATGGCAAATAAACATCATGGAAGGTCATTGAAATTTGAGGCAAATGAAAATTCAAGATTGATCAAATAGTCTAGACTTGAAGCCAAGATCTATAAATAGGACTTTTATATTTATTCATGCATGTTGAGAGAGAAAAAATTCAGCACTAATTTGGGAGAGAAGAAAGAGATTCTTTGCTAGAAATCAAGGAAATTGACTATAAATTAAGTTCTCAAAATGTTTCAAGTGATTTCCAAGTGTTTTTAAAGACTTTCTAAATGTGTTTTGAAATAGGCAAAACTTAGTACTTAATAAGCTAGTTTTTCACTTTAGGTGCTCCAGAAATCAAATGATGTCGGAATGGAACCAAAGTATCCAGAACATGTTTTTTTATCATAGTAAAGGTGTCCCCTAAGGACTTCAAGTTTTACTTAGAGTCTCAATTTTGGTTTTTGATTATATTGATGAGATTTTATCACTCAAAAACCTTGGTTTAAAGATAATAGACTTCAATCAACTAACACCGAGAATTTTGGAAATCTTTATGAGTGTTTTAGCCGCATTTCAAGTTGCATAAAAACCAAGTTCTTGGAAATTATTTTAAGGTCGCTAAGGGAGTATTTTGCAAATCAATGCATTAAACCAACTTGAAATGATTGCCAATAGACTTCAATCATTCAATAACACTAAAATACAATAGGAAAAATGTTAAAACCTTGTAACTCCAAGTTTGGGCATTTCGGTCGTGGGTGTTTAAAAATATTAAAAGAGAACTCTTGGGGTTATTCCTTTGCATCAAGACATTGTATATGGTAAGAACAAATGACTAATAACCCCAAGGATATAGTATAAACTTGTTTAGGACACATTGAAGTTTTCATTTAGTCCAAGTTAAATACAAAGGACATCGAGACAAATAGTGGACTATTTTACAATGAATTGAGATAATCAAACTTAAATAAGCTCTAACATATACCAAATAAACTCTAATAGGTATCAAGGACCTAGAGCATCAGTTCCCGATATCGGGAGTGTAGTACTAATATGTGGGAGTTGCGTTTATCTCGAAAATTATTGCATTTTGAGGTAAGTAAACCAATAAGAGATTTAACATGATTTCTTTTCAACTTTTTATCTGTAATCTCTTAAAAAAATGCCATACTTGTATTCCATTCTTGTTTCAAGTAGAATAGGGTCTAGGTATTCCACCAGTTGTGTCATCTTGCAGGTTAAGCATATGGAGTCACCATGGCTTCTCATTGAGGAATATTCAAGGGATAAAGCATCTGGGGTCACCATGGCTTAGCTTGATAGTTAAGGGGTTGTTGGAAGTGACTCGATGAGTCCGCAGTGCCATGAAATTCATGTTGGAGTAGTTGCAGTAGGCTTTGGTCAGCTATGTCGACTTTTAGCTGTGTTATGGTTTAAAGACCCGTTGTTTGGATCGGATTACCTATTCACCTATCTTTGCTTCCTTGCCACATAATTTTCACTGATTACTTCACTACTCTATTTCTAATGAACTTTGTCATTTTATTAACAGCTTTTTTAAATACTCGTATGATTTAGAGACTATGGTAATTTATTACTTTAAAATACTTGTAGAATCTATTTTAGTTAAACTAACTGGAATTGTCTCCATTATTGGTGGCAATTGCACGTCCTTTAAGTAATAAGGTTAAAAGCTTGTACTTGGTAATTTCTTCTAAGCTACCCTCATAGTCAGCTCGATTAATCTTACTTCGTAGGTTCTTTTGTCACTTTTTTATATGTATGACTATGTATTCATGATGTTTTGATGCTTTTGGGTACTTGGGGGATGTGAGATACACTTGATGACACATATATATGCTTATTGTACTCTTTATCACTAGTTATATGCTTGATATCACACCATTTGCAGGATTTCCATACATAGGTTATCCCGACTTTAATTGTAATTATCAGCAATGTGGTTTATTGTTTTAAATTGCTTCCACTGTTGTAATTGACATTAAAGTTATCATCATGAACTTTATAAACCTAATAAAGAAAATAAGCAAAATTAATTTGAAATAGAGGTTAACTAGGCATTTGTTGACTCGACGAAAGTTGTCTTGGGTTTCACGTAGTTCAAGTGCAGGGCGGGGATCAATTTATGGTGATTGGGGTCGTCACAGTTAGTACCAAAACGCTAGTTTTTACCTTAACTCTTAATAAGACATAAATCAACTAAATGAAAACTTATGGTTAGAACAAATGGAACTTAGTGTCAAAATCCTATGAACCTAACATAAAAGTCTTAGTTGGGAAGTAAGGTGAGTTGGGAAAAGTATATATGGTTTATAAATGTTAATTTCGATTTGTATTATAGTATATCGTTAACTATTACTAATCAAAACTTGCCAATTGCTATTGCAAACAGTGATGGCCGATTAACCAGATGCTGGTGACCAAGATAGAGCTGAAGATCCAAGCTATGTCATATCGACACATTTTAAGGCTTGGACTCTAAAGATAGAGTCTCAAGGGAGATAAATGGACGAATTACTAGCTTTACTTTGGGGCCAGTTTGCACCAAAGCCGTCTCCATCTACTTCGATAGTGGTGCCTACTACTGATGCGAGTGCAGCCTTGCCTCAGGCCAATCCATCGGCTCCCACCACGAGCACAGTACCTACCCGCTGCCTCGATCACCATAGTGATTCCAGTACAAGCTGCAGTAGTGGCACTGACTCACGATGATAGTGATGTACGCCTGATTGCGGAGTCTAGATGGATTGGAGAGTATGAGAAGTACAGGCCTAAGAAGATCGGTGGTGGTCCAAATTTAGATGAGGTGGAGGCCAACATTCTCAATCATGAGATCCATAAGTTGTTAAGGATTAAGGACAATAGGAAGCCCGCCTTGGTTGCATTCTTACTTATTGGAGACGCTTAAATGTGGTGGACTAATCAGACTGCCACGCATGCAGATCCCACTACATGGTTGGACTTCAAAAAGCATTTCAATTAGAAGTGCTACCCACCATCGGCTTTGATAGCAAAGAGAAAGGAGTTTATACATATCAGATAGGCCTAGGGAGAGTCAGTTAGGGCATATATGGGTAGATATTAGCATCTACTACCCTTTGCTGATGGTGTAGTTGACAAGGAGATGGACTAGGTCCAATTTTTCATAGAAGGTCTAGTATTAGCTATTGGAGGGATAGTGGTCCCCACCTTACTACCTACTCTCCAAGATGCCTATGATTGTAGTTTGGCGAGGGAGGCATCCCTAAAGACTCGCCCAAAGACATGATATGTTCAGATGGGAGTGGCACGGTTTAAGAAGGGCTAGGAAGGGTAGTAGAGGAAAAGGAACCGTTAGTAGGACCATAGAGCTAGCAGAGTACAAATCGTAGCCTCGATTGCACACTCATCACCGTTGGTACCTATTTTTGTCGCTGCATCGACTAAAGCACCAATCTACACTAACAGACCTCATCAGGCACCTCACACACTACACGCTAGACAATAACAGAGGGGTAGTAAAGGCAAAGGTGGTGGTAGAGGCGGTGAGCATCAGGGGCAAAGGGCAATTTTGGGACAAGGCAGACATGATCATTAGGGAAAAGGCCATCGTGGTCGTATTCTGAGTGTGGATAGGATGGGCATTTCATAAGCAAGTGTCTACAATGGGTCAAGGTGTAGTAGAGTGGGGCACTACATCAACAACATACTAGGAAGAGAGCTCGAGTCGTACCCGAGCTAGATTCTCAGGCGACGCGCCATCAGTTAAAGGTATGTTTTTAATTTGTGGTCATTTGATACATGCGATGATTGATTCTAGTTCGATTGTTTCGTTTATTTTTGGCTGCATGGTTAATGAGTTAGGGTTGCGACTAGTTAGACTTAGCACCCACTTAATCCTTAGCACCACTGCTGGGGACAAGATCTACCCTAAGATGTTATGTGAGCTTTGTATAGTCGAGATAAAGGGACACGAGCTACCGATAGACCTCGGGGTGTTAGAGTTTCTAATATTTTGGACTATATTCTTGATTTGAAGGGATCATTAGGATCCAAGTGAAGTAGGAAAATAAATGGAATTGGTGGCATGAATGCTATTACATTTAAATGACTTGATTGGATGATTTGGTTTCAATTGAGCTGAAATTATAGCTGAAATATTATACGTCATAAATTCCTTATATATTCTTAGAATTGGCTGATTTTCTTATGTGATTTTCTTGGTTATTTGGACAAGCCTCTCACAAAAATCACATTTTTTGGATGTGGGGTTTGAGGGTTATGAATTTTCTAACACTGTTGGTCTAAAAATCTCTTAAGTTTAGTTGTTTTGGTATTTTAAGCATAACTCTCTCAATTTTAATCAGATTTGAGCGTACTTTACAAATTTGAGAAGCGAATAAATAGAACAATAAATTAAGATCAGTATGTCTTAAAAAATATTTCATCTTCTTTATCGAGAATGGGCAAACAATTAGTGCTAATCAGTCGAGATATCCCTTTTGCACGTTTTTGGATGTCGGGACCTCTTTCGGGGATCTCCACTAGTCCAAAAATAACCAAGATTTCCACAGTAGTTTAAAATACTATAAAATAATTTCCCAAAAGTTTTAAGTGATTTTGAAGTGTTTTGAAAGATTTTCCAAATGAGTTTTTAAATAGGCAAAACTTAGTTAAATAATGAGCTAATTTTTTACTTTAGGTGCTTCGGGCATCAAATGATGTCAAAATTGAACCAAAGTTTCTAAAATGTGTTATTATATCATAGTAAAGGCTTCCATTGAATTTCATAATTTTCTGGTCTCTAACTCAGTTTTCAAGTCATGCTTCGAATAAGATATCAATAATTACAAATAAGAACTTAAAGTTTTACTCAGAGTCTCAAATTTTGTTTTTGATCATATTGATGAGATTTTATCATTCAACAACCTTAGTTTAAAGATAATAGAATCCAATGAACCAACACGAAGAATTTTCGAAATTTCTATGAGAGTTTTAGCTGCATTTCAAGTTGCATACAAACCAAGTTCTTGAAAATTATTTTAAGGCCCTTAATGGACTATTTTGCAAACCAATGCATTAAACCAACTTGAAATGATTGCCAATAGACTTTGATGATTCAATAACACTAAAAAACAATATGGAAAATGTTTATAACGTAACACCAATTTTGGGCATTTTTGTCGAGTTAAGGGTTAAAGGGGTATTTAAAATGATTAAAGGAGACCTCTCAGGGTTATTTGTTTGCATTAAGACTTTTTATATTGTAAGAATAAGTGACTAAGGACCCCAAGGATATATCATAAACTTGTATAGGACACATTAAAGTTGTGATTTAGTCTAAGTTAAATAGAAAACAAATAAAGACAAATTATGGACTCATTCACAATGAACTGAGTTAATTAAACTTAAATAACTTCTAACAAATACCAAATGAACTCTAATAGGTACTAGGGGCCTAGAGACTTAGTGTCGGGTATCAGGAGTGTAGTACAGATGTGTGGGAGCCACGTTTATCTAAGATACTATTGCATTTATAGGCAAGTAAACTAGTAAGAGCGTCAACATGATTTCTTTTCAACTTCTATTGTTAATCTCTTAAAATACATGTTGTAATTGTGTTCCATTCTTGTTTCTGTGGCCTAGGATCTCGGTAGTTCACCAATTATGTCATCTTGTGGGTTAAGCATGCAGAGTCACCGTGGCTTCTCGTTGAGGATTATTCAAGGGATAAAGCATCCAAGGTCACCGTGGTTTTTTTTATAGTTAAGAGGCTGTTAAAAGTGACTCGATGAGTCCTTAGTGCCTTGAAAATCATTTCGGGGCAGCTGGAAGTGGCTTTGGGCCCGTAGTGTTGATTTAAAGCTATGTTATGGTCTAAAGACCTGGAGTATTGATCGGATTACCTATTCGCCTATCTTTTGCTTCCTTTCCACTTCATTTTCACTGATTACTTGATTAGTCTGTTTATCATGCACTTTGTCATTTTATTTGCAGATTTCTTTAAATTCACGCATGATTTAGAGACTATTGTAATTTATTAGTCAGAAATACTATCAAATCTCTTTCGGATTTACTCACTGGAAGGAGCCTGTACTTTGTGATTTCCTCTGAGCTACCTTTGAGTCAGCTCCATTACTATTACTTCCTAGGTTCTTTTGTCATATTATTATATATATGACTATGTATTCATGATGTTTTAAAGTCTTTGGGTACTTGGGGATGTGAGATACACTTGATAATACATGTATATGCGTATTGTACACTTTATCACCAGTTATATGCATGATATCACACCATTCGCAGGATTTCCATGTATAGGTTATCCCAAATTTAATCCTAATTATTAACAATGTTGTTTAAATTGTTTTAAATTGATTTCGCAGTTGTAATCGACATTAAATTTATCATCATGAACTTTATAACCCTAATAAGGACAATAATGAATATTAATTTGAAATATAGACTGCTTAGGCATGCGTTGACTCGACAAAAGTTGATTGGGGGTCGACGTAGGTTTAGTGTTGGGCAGGGCCTAGTTTGTGGCGACAGGGGCCATCAGATTTAGAGACATTTCAAAAGTTTTAACCAATGATTTAAGCATTAAGACGAATCATTGGGTTCGATTTCAAGAATTTTAGATAAATATGAGATGTTTGAGTTAGTTTGGGTTAAGTACGGCCTAGAATACTATATATATGAACCTAGATCTATGAATTCAATTGCCCTTGAGTACTTCAATAAATATTTCATTGTTGTTGGTATAGCATCCCCTATCCCTATTAGGGAGAAGCTCAGCCTGAAACCCTAATTAAGCCCCAGTACACGAATCAGACTCAATTAAAGTAACAGTACAGCCGACCGTCATACCTAATAATCACAATTATAGTAGATCTTATATCGAATAAATAATTGAAAACGCAGCGGAATTAAGACTTTTTTGATAAAACATAAGATATACAAAAATCGGCATAAACCTAGTTCGTAAAACCATATCCGAACCCTGTTTATTACAAAATAATAATTCAATATAATATATAAAAAGTAGGGAAATCAATTCACCGTAGAGAAGATTATAAACTTTTAATCTTCTCCATTTCTGAGTCGAAGCGCATGTTGACAATAAGAAATGTTCATTAGGGAATGAGCGCTGAAACTTACTCAGTAAGTCATGATACTCGCAAGCGTATCAATTATCAACCAATATCAATGAATAAATGAATAGCAATATGAATCCAAAATATATATATTCAGGCATTAAAATGATATAACAATACATAACGGAATGCAAGTTTACAAGTTAATTGCAACTATACACATAACTTGTATTTTCATTTCAAAACTGAGCTATAAACTCATGTTACCCTAAATTACGGTCTTTGGAACCTTACACATTGCTCGACGTGTGATTTTTGTAGTGTATCTAGGCATAGCGTAGCTACCAACTCAAATAGGAAAGTAACAATCGGGTACCTCAAGGTTGCTGAAAGGAAGGTATCGGTTGCTAACGAATCACCTTCATCATCACTCTAGTCCGATTCAACAGTCATACCTCTTTCCGAATAATTTCTCATAAAAACCAGTTCAAGTCACAGTACATTACCTCATTCTCACTCCATAATGCTATATGAACTAATTGTATCAACTACGTTGCATAGTTGATAGAAATACGAGTCACAGTACTTTGCCTCATCATGAGATCCATAAACCTTTCCTCATCGACCAAAAACCAAAAAATACACCAATTGCTATTAATTTGGGTCCAATATTGTTTAATTAGAACCCTTAAGCTGGTCCCAATCAAATCCGAAACCAATTTATCAAATTTTAGGCCAATGTGACAATTTCACACTTTTCGAAATAAAAACCTCGATATCAAGTCTCGTGCAAAATCCCATATTTTTCATTTTTATAGCGATTCATCAATATCTATGTATTTGAACAAAATATTATTTTTTGAGATTTTTCCTTATTTTTAATTAAAAATTATCTATTTTTCCAGCAATTTAACCTATTTTTTATCGTGGTTTGACTCTGAACCGGACTGGTTCGGCTCAGTTGAACCGGAACCAATTCAGTCCGGTACGTGTTAAACTATTTTCTCCCTCCTCTAGCAGCCTCTTTTTCAACAGGAACAAAAAAAAATTCCTTGTTGGGGTTGGGTTTAATCCAACCCAGGGCACTCTCGGGGAGGGGATATTGTTCTCATGTCGTCTTATTTCTTGGACGAAGTTCAAGCTTCCCCATCTCCAACCTCCCAAATCAACAACACCAATGACAACAACATTAACTAACGCCCACAACATCAATAACCACTCCAACTGATCTTCATCGCCTCTTACCCTCTTTGGTTTCAATCCTCTCTTTCTCAAACTTTCGGTTTCTCTCTTTCTCCTCTCATTTGATATATCCGTTTCAAAATGAAAATGAGTGTGGTGGTGTATGTTTTGGAATATATATTAGATTTCCTTGAAATTCGTGCGTACGAACCTCGAGGCAGATCTAAAAACTTATTTCTTTACATTTTTTATTTTGATATTCCTCGAAATACATGTAAAGTATTTTAAGGCAGATCTTACGGCTATCCACCAAATCAACATAACCTCTTGATCGACTTACTTTGATCAAATACATTGATCTCATCAAGATACGTATGGGTATCTCGAGGTAGATCCTTTGCCTAACTATAATTCACCACTTGATTGTATACTTCTATTTTATGTAAACCTTTCAATTCTTTAATATATATTTATATATAACCCATATATATACAAATATATATTCACCTATGTATTTTCGAGGCCATAAATTCGTCGCGCGCCCAAATGACGATCGTAAGGTGTGCACACTATTGTACGTCCCACGTGTGTGACCCCCGACCCCGTGTGTCAGTAGCCGCCTACCAATTGTTAATTGTCTATTTATTTTTAATATATATTTATATATATAATTATATATAAATATATATTTATATTTACCGGCATATATATATTCGTGCGTTTATAAACGAGTACATTCGAGCGTGCATGCTACCCCACGACTCGTGTGCGTCACCATTGATCCACACACGGTATTAGGCTTCCAAATAATTTTTCAATTAATCAATTTTACGTCAATTAATTCAATTAATTTCAATAATACAAATGCACATCATATAAACACCAACCAACAAGCAAATCTATACACACGCTAATCGAGACAAGCTGTGCTTAATCATGACCCTAACTCAGGTTAATTAGAATTTGAATTATCACTAATCACCTGCTTAATGTGACCGGTTGTTACACTTTATAATTTCACCGTGGGCGCCAACGAGTACACTCGGGTGTGCATGCTACCCCACTACTAGTGTGCATCACCATTGGCCCACACACGATATTAGGCTTCTAGATAATTTCTCAATTAATCAATTATACGTAAATTAATTCAATTAATTTCAATAGTACAAATACACATCATATAAACACCAAACGGCAAGAAAATCTATACACACACTAATCGAGACAAGTTGGGCTTAATCAAATCCTAACTCAGGTTAATTAGATTTTGGATTATCACTAATAACCTGCTTAATGTGACTAGTCGTTACACTTGAAGCCATAATTTATTGTTTTTATATTTACATAGTTTTTATATTTATCATTCATTGCTTTTGGAGATGAATTGAAGATTCAATGTATATATTCAAAAGTATTTATCTATTTCTTTTATTTACTTTATTATGATGTTTATTATGATTATGAGAGAATAGTTTATTAATCTAAAAAAGTTCGAACATGAACTTGATCCGTTTTTTTATGTAGTCATAATGAGATGACTTTGTACTTAATACTTTAAATCAATCATATTCTTCAATTAAATGATTTAATAGATTATTATTTGCATATTATAATCATGAAATTTTGTATTGCATGCATAGTCTATAATGTGTATTGTAATATTTAGATTTAATTTCTAGTTTAAAGTAGTAACTATGATTGTTTAAAAAGTCTTTTACCGTTTAGATGTCCTAAGTGGATTGAGATCTATGTTTAATATTAAAGTGGCTTTCCGAATGTATTATATTTAATAGTTCAAATTTTTCATGAAACATAATGCAGTTATATCGCCTAAAATTGATTTCTTTGAGCTTTTGAAGGATTAATTCAAAAAAATTAGAATGTGGCTTTTCCATTGATATAAGGAGAATTGATGCCTGATAATGGCTATCTACTTACTTGTAATGGTTAAAGAATGCTTATGACTATGATTTCAGTAATATCTTCGGATGCAAAACGGATTATTGTTCTATTGTTCTTAATGTTTGTTTGATATTTATTTATTATTAAATTGAATTGCTTTGAATTTAGTGAATTTGAGTTGTGATCAATTAGATTAGATTAATTAGTTTGGTTAACTATTATAGTTTGAATTAATGATTTTTAATTTCATTTTTAATTAAATAAATTAATTTAAACTAAAATAATAATAATAATAACTATTGAAAGAACTTTTCCTAAAGAAAATTGATAAATCCCTATGGAGACGATCCCACTTATCACTATTACAAATAATAAGGATATACAGGAAACTTATTGTACACATTCCAGACATGTAAACAATAAAATTGGATTTGGTAATCCTTAAGTTATTGCTTCATGTATATTACTTGAGCCCAACAACTTTCGAATGCCACATATACGGCTTTGATCGTGGACAATATAATGGAATTTTGCTTTTTGCTAGACCATGAGATCAAAGAATTTTCTAACAAATGACAAAATCTCGATGCGCTTTTTCTATCTAGTAGGCTCGCAACATAGTCAAAGTCAATAAAACTTCTAAGTTCGAAGATTTGAGCTTTGTTGAGCCATAAGCCTAAGTCTTATCTCCACTTAATATCGAAATATGTGTTTGACACATTTTAAATTTGACTTTTTAGGCTCATGTTGGAACCTAGCCTATAGATATACACTAAACATAATGTCCAGTCCACTAGGAGTCAAATAGTGAATACTTCCTATCATTTCTCGAAATAGCTTAGGATCTATGGACTTTCCTAGATGGTATTTGTCCATTTTAATGACGAAACTACCAGAAGTGTCACATGCCTTCAAATTCTCAAATTTGAATTTCTTATGCCTATCCTTCACATACTTCACATGATTTATAAAAATCCAATTCTTATATTGCTTTATTTGGAAATGTAAGAAGTATGTTAGTTTACTTATCATGCTCATTTTGAACTCATTTGTCATCAAAAACGAGAATTCATCACATAGAAGCGTGTCGATGACCCAAAGATGATATCATCTACATAGATTTGAACAAGTAACATATCATCATTTTTTTTATCAAAATGAACAACATATGATCCAATATTCCTTTCTTGAACCCTTTATCAAGAAGAAATACACTTAAGCAATCATACCATGCTCTAAGAACTTGTCTCAACCCGTATAAGGCTTTTTGAAGACGATTAACATGATTTGGATAATTATTATCTTCAAATCTCAAATGTTATTCTATATATATCTCATCATTGATAAATCAATTTAAAAATGTGCTTTTGATAGCCATTTGATATAGTAGAAAACTATTGTAGCATGCATGAGCAAGAAACATTCAAATTGCATCTAGTCGTGTTACTGGTGCAAATGCATTTTCATAATCAATTCTCTCCTCTTGATAATAGCCTTATGCAACAAATCTAGCCTTTTCTCACTATTTTACCCTTCTCATTTTTTTCCTAAAAACCCATTTGATACCTATGATAGTATGGTTCTTGGGTCTAGGTACTAGGGTTCACACCTTGTCCCGTATGAAGTGCCCTAACTCCTCTTGCATAGCCATGATCTAAAATTCATCACCTAAGGCTTCAACTATCTTAGTGGGCTCTGTTTGTGACATAAAAGAAATGTGCCCATCATCACAGTTTAGTGAGGGCCAAGTCGATATACCCTTAATTGGATCACTTAAGACTTGTTAGGGTAGATGACCAAAAAGAAGTCTAGTGTTCTGTAGTACACTAGGTTCGGGTTCCACTCTCACTTCTATTTCTTTAGCATTGAAATATTAAGCCTGAATGATATTATAATCATCAGTAAGTCTCATTTATTCCAAGGTATGCATCAATCGCACTTTAGGATCTATCTCATCCAAACTTGACATGAATAGACTCTTCTATGGTCTTAGATGATCGAATATCATTTAAGACATAGCAAGTGAACCCAAACACCAATGTTAGGCTTTTAGCCTTTCCATAGTTCATAAGGAGTCTTGTTTCCTCGCTTACAAATATTTGTCCTATTTAAGACATAGAAAGTCGTGTTAATAGCTTCGACCTAAATGTGATTGGCTACGTTGTATTCATTCAACATGGTTCGGCACAATTCTTCAAGGGTCCAATTTTTCCTCTCAACCACTCCATTTTCTTGTTGTGTTCTTAGAGAGGAAAGTTGGTGTGAATAGCCTTTTCTTGCATAAAAATCCTTTAGACTTTTGTTGACAAACTTACCACATCTATCAATTCTAATCATAGTGATTTTGTAACCTTTTACGTTCTCAACCTAAGAACAAAATTTGACAAAGACTTCAAACACTTCATGTTTGTGTGCCAAGAAGTAAACTCATATATATCTAGTAAAGTCGTCGAAAAACACAAAACAATATGATTTACAGCCTAGGCTTTGCGTTTGTGTAGAGGTGAACAATTCCATATGGATTAGTTCTAAAGCTCCAATCACATCACTAGTTACTTTCATCTTCAATGACGATTTCACTTGTTTGCAAAGAATGCAAGGTTCATATTCCTTATCTTTCTTGTAGGTGCACTTAGGAAGTCTCTTAACTATATAATGGTTGATTAGTTTTAACAAATTCTCCATGCTAGAGTGTCCTAGTCTACGATGCCACAATCGTGCATCACTTTCATTTCGAGCAATTAAGAGTGAAATATTTTTCATATGCCTCTCATCAAAGTTAATGGCATAAAATTTCTTATCTTTATATGCTATGAATAATATTTCATGATTTTCATTTCTAACTATGCATTTTGATGATTCGAACACGACATGAAATCCTATATAACGCAACTGACTAATCCTAAAAAAATTGTGTTTTAAACCATAAACAAGATAACATTTGATTATAGAGAAGGAATCGTTACCCACAGTGCCATAGCCAATTACTCTTCCTTTGTTACCATCACCAAAGGTAACCTTTTCACCATCATGTCGTTTGAACTCTATGAATTGACTCGCATCTTCAATCATATGTCTTGAGCACCCACTACCCATGTACCATGAAGTGCTCATCTTCGCATCCTACATAACATGAAAGACACTAGATTTTGGTACCCAAGCTCCCTTAGGTCATTGAAACTTAGTATTAAACACATCCTTGACTACCCATGCTATTTTACCCACATTAGCTCTATTAAGTATACATTTGCCCACATCATGAGATCTATTGCTCCTACAACACCTATAAGCATTTTTCAACAACTTCTTATAGCTTAATAGATTAGCTCCATAGCCTATGTTTTTCGTATTGAGCACATGTTGTTGTGCTTCCAACATCATGTCTGACATTTTTCTACCATTAGTGAACTTAGTCACCATGATGGTTAGGTCATCTACGTCTTTCCCTAGGTCAAATCTTTCTTTTCTAACCTCTTTCAAATCATATTGGAGATAATTGATGATCACATTTTTTAGACTCAATCTCACAAATTGTTATGGTCAATATTTTTTTCTATTGTTTGGTCGTTTTGGCCTTTTTTCCAACTATTTCTTCAGATCATCAATGCTAGGCATATCATCTAGGTCATCAAAATTATCAAAATTTAAAGTGATAGAATCATTTACCTCACTTGGTTCCAGAAGACAAATGATAGCTTTCTCATTTTCCTACTCAGAGTCGGAGCTAGATGAAGATGAGTCATCCCATGTTGCTTTGAAGCTATTCTTGCCTTTTGGACTATTTTTGTCCATTATGGGGATCAAAGGGCGAAAAACCATCCATAAATTAAAATTAAAGGTGGAGATGTAAGCTACTAAAAAAGCAATCAGAAGACTGGTTAGCATGCTAACAATTCTATTTAGCGAGCTAACTATAGAAAGCACACTAATGAGCCTTTTTAGTGCATTAACCAGCAAGGACTTGAAAATAAATAATTTTTTATTTTGCATAGTGACACCCTAACTTACCTACGACTCTATAAAACCTCTTAAAGCATAATAAATATGTTTACTTGGAGTCATAAGACTCGTTTGGATGTCTAGAATGATTTTATAAACCCGACAAATCAAAAGTTTAGATTTCATGAAACATATAAGGAATTTTCTACAAATATTTTTGGTAATGATTCAAAAACATACCAACTAATACCGTTATACTCAAGATTAGTTTCAACAATTTTGAGACCTCAAATACATGCTGAAAAACACATTTGCATGAATTATTAACATTTGCGTCTTACGAAATTGAAATTCTTGAAAAACACAAGTTACTTGAAAACTTGAAATCTATGAAATGCATGAATCTAATGCATTCGGCTTGTACAATTGAACTTATATACCTTACATAAGTTGTACGAATGGTAGTAGTGGCTTTCTGATATCTTTCATTGTTTCAATCCTTTCTTGATATTTTTCGATCTCATTTTTGGGCTTAATTAGGGTTTCAAGCAGGGTGTCACTCTAATCGGGATAGGGGATGCTACATTGGTGCCCTTACAAGTTAATTTTTGTTATTGAGACATTTGTCGAAAACTTAGTAGGCACACTTGATATGGAGATCTATGGAGAAATAGGCTAATCGATGGATGAAATCCTGCAAAAGGAAGGATGAGAACGTGTTTGGTAATGGATGGACGCCCCAAACACACTAAAAGATCACGAACAACCAAGTTTTGAATAAGGTAGGATCGGGACTAGAGAGAATAATGAGCTGGTGAGAAGAGAGAAACTTCTCGGGTTGTTTCATAAACCTGTCCTGAGACTCATTAGCAAGCTAATATTCTAGTATTAGAGCACTAATAAATATGGGTGCTAAACCAAAACTATTAAGCGAATTAGCGTGCTAATTACCTTACCTATCACACTAATTAGTGTCTAGAGTGATTTTTGAAAATCAGTTGTTACTTTGGAAAGACACCCAAGACACGACATACACATCATTAACACCTCGAGATCTATGTTAGACCCAATGGACACAACATAAGACACGCTCAAAAGATCAGGTTCACTAATTATGCATAATTCTCTCCTAATTTTAGAAAATTGGTTCTTACTTAAAGGTTTAGTGAATATATCCGCAAGTTGGTCATCGATGGATACATGGATCAATTTATTCTATCCTTTTGCACATAATCGTGAAGGAAGTGGTGTCTAACCTCAATGCGCCTAGTCCCAAGGTGCCTAATCTAATTCATTCATCGTGCCTAATAAATATTTAATGAATCTTTTAAGACATATAGCCAAACTATGATTATGCTACTATTTGTGTTGATATTTATTTAACGAAGCAGCTAAACAAAGCCCAATTCATATTTAGAGGACCTTTTTTTTATTTTTCACTTCGTTGTACGCACGTTTTACTTAGTTTACCCCATTTTTTCTCAAAATTCTAAATATGCTCTTGTTCTCTCCAATACCATCACCCCAACACCCCTTAATCAACCACATTTCTCTATCTTAGTCATTGTAGAGCACTTGTACTAGGTCACTAAGTGCCATATGAGTGTTTTTTTAATTGAACGAGGTCAGATATGGTTGCGATGTGTCCTAGATGTAAAGAAGTGTCACTCCCGGGTTCGGATGAATCAGGCCGAGACCACTAAAGAGGTATCGACCGACTTCGAGACCTCTAAAGAGGTAATGGCTGACTCCGATTGAGATTGCGAAGAGAACTCGACACTATGTAATCGACACCCGCATAGAACAAGAACGAACAAAAAAAATTAAAACTCCTAAAAATACATGAGAATGACAAAAAAATAATGGGTTTTGCTCTGAATCGCTTGATATTTTTGATTCCATCAATACTTTGCAACCAAAATGCAAAATTCAACCCCAAAAATTAAAGCCCTAAACCGAACAACAAAACCACAAACAGTACCGACTCAAAAATTAAAAAACAAAAACCTGAAAAAACCTCAAAATCGACACTGAAAGAGATGAAGAGTGCATCCACAGCATCGAGTCGTTGTGGTTTTGCTTGGATTTTGTCGTACTTAGGTTGGTTGTGAGAATGTGATTTAAGAGAAGGGTGACTGGGGTATTGGTGAGTAAAAACTCTTTTATAGGAGGGATAGTTGGGTAATTTTACTTGGTAGGGTCCTCTAAGAAAAAATTGAGGCATGTTAAGCCGCTCCCTTATTTAATCAGATGCAATAGCTGGTGTTTCATATCCCTAGTTTAGGTTTGTTTTATATTTGGTTAATCTTTAAGTTGTTAATTGATATAATTTAGTTTTTGCTTACTTTATAATTGTTGCTTTTAGTTTATGGTAGTTAGTTATCTAATTGAAACCCTTAAAAATCTTAAGAGATCACTAAATCCCTATGAAGATTATCCCACTTACCATTACTAGAAAATTAATAGTAGAATGGAAAAAGGGTAATTTATTATACATGCTCGATACATGTAAATTGTTTTCTCTTTGTAGCTACATTTGTATTATAGTATGCATTGCTTTTCGCATGTTATTGGTTATGCATTCATGTCATACAAAATGGATTGCTAAATCTTGATTCACGAGTAGGAGTCATGGCTAGGTGCCTTGACCAGTTGGAGGGGTATAAGGAAGTGCCTCATGAGGTAAGGTCAATTTCAGGGGGCATCCATTGAACTCTTAGTATTGTTTAAGATCTACTTTTGGATTGCACACTTTGTTAAAGTTTTGGAAGCTGAAGGACCTGAAGAGATTAACGAATCAGTGATGAATGACATGTGTTGAGCGTGCACAATAGTTTCTTTTATTTTTCTATTATTTGTAGTAGTGGTAAGTGGGATATCATCTCCAAAGGGATTTTGCAAACTTTTAAAGAAAGTAATTCCTTGTCTTGTTTTTCTTAATTTACTTAATCTTATTAAAAGGGAAATGAAAAACTAAATAACTAAAAACTTTGACTATTAACTTAATAAACCAAACTACCTAAACAAATTCAAACAATTCAATTAAAACTTAATTAAACGAAATACAAATTCAATATAATATGATATGAATATATAAACAAACATCCAAACAAACCCCGACTAAACAATGTAATATATTTGGATTGCATTCAAATACTGGAACATAACATAACCTCATAACCTAGTTATAATTATATCACATGGAATCTTTGAATCATTAAATCATAATTTATAATAGGTTGATAGCCTTTAGGAAACCATCAATTTTTCTATATTCAATGAAAAATGGTCATATCCTTATCATTGTACATCTACATATTGGATAAAACGCAATAAAATAGAAATGCATTACCATTAACATTAATGAAAATCATGTCTAGTCTAAATCAAATATTAATCAGAATATTCCAATCAATAAATAACTTAAACACAATCACCTAGAACATCCACTCGGGTAGTTTTGCCAAATAGATTAATCCTAGTTACTACTTCTATAATTGTTGTCAATAATCATAGGCATAGATTTAGAAAATCGAGTATCACAATACATATTTGGAACTATGCATACTAATCCAATCCTCTTTAATTGTAATATGGAATAACAACTTATCAAAACCATGATTTTTGTGTATGAATAGATTTATAGCATTAAGTGTAGGATTACTTAATTATAACTATATAACAATCCAATGTATATACATGTATAGGCTTTGTTTACATTAATAAACTACTCACTCATGCTAGAAATAAACAACGAAATAACCTAATTAAAAGATATCATTAAATAAATACATCTTATTGTAATGAACAAAGCTCCAATGTTACTTCAAATATAAACTAAATAAAAACTAGCTTATAACTCTCACACACTTTTTAAGAGAAATGAGGGCCCTTATTTCAAAGCTCCAAAGTCTTATTTATAGTTTCCTAAGCTATACAAATCATAGATAAACTCAAATTCCTTGTAATAATCTCAAAAAACTCATCACAATTGATAAAAGATTATTTCTACATATATAAGGTTAGTATAGACGTATATTTAGTATAAATATCTCTAAATGAGTTTTTAATGCATGGTATTATTGCATTTTCAAGGAATTATGGTATAATGAAAGGAATTGAGATAAAACAAGAAGAAACAGAGCTAAAATCGAAAAAATCAGAGTTGGTGCCGATGGTGCATTTGTTGACGCTGTAGGAATATAAGGCACGACATGGGAATTAAAGGCACGGCATGGGAAAGAAAAAAAAATAAAGAAAATCAACTATGGAGGTCCAGCGCAGTGGTGGCGTCGTGGAACACAAGGGACGGCGTCGAGACTCCAAGAGCTCTAAAATACACATGAAGCAGTGGCGTAATTGCACCACCATGGCTTAACACACACAACACTCGGGTAGTAAGTGACAACACAAACCACATAGGAAATAGAAAGTGGGGCTTTAATTTGATTTAAATTGTAATTTAGAGTTTGTAATTGTTATTAAGGAGTATAAATAGGTATAAGGACATGGTAAACTTAGAAGATATCACCATATAGAAGGAGATTAGCCACCATTAGAGTAATTTAGCTTTGAGTTTGAGTATTAAGGAGTTTTTGTTGGAGAAAACATTGAAGACTCCACGTTTGCAATCAATATTCGGTTACATTGATTAATTTAAGTTAATATTAATATTTATCTCTAATTTGCAATGAATTCCATATTGAATCGTAATATGTCAATTTCAATGATGTGTGAGCAGTGTATTTATCTTAGGGATCAATAGATCTTGTGGTATGAATGTTATGGTTTAAATAGGAAGAAAAAGTGATTATGAAAAGTGCAATGATTAGAATCGGTATTTATTATGACCATAATGCTTTAGACATACTGGCCACATGTTTAATGAATTTAAGCTTTAGAAGCTATCATAGCCATTTAAGCTTTTCATCGGGACATGAACGGTACTACCGTAAAATACACAACATCGATAAATATTTGTTGATTAGGGAGGCGCAGATAGTAAACTTAGTTAGTTATGAACCCAATAATTTGAAACTTAAAGCAATGTAGAGCTTACATTATTCGCACCGATAGGTTGAGTTCTAGTTTGCACATTAGAATCTTCTCCGTCACGAAAGTGGGATGATGTCGATTTGAAAGAAATTAGTCTATTTTAATTAGGCATTGCAAAAAACATATTATGATGTAAAAGTGAAGACAAAACATAGCATTAAATTACCTAGATGAAGTTATGAACTAAGATATCCTAAATATAAGAAGTCAAATAAGTTAAAAGTGATTTGTTAGAATAGTTTACATTAGTAGGAAAGCAATTAAAAGTGAATCCCATAACAATAGTTCAAGTTACATAGGTAATGTAGAAGTAGTGCAAAAATCTTTCCCTGAGGATGATATCTGTGATCAACGTAAATTGATTGCACTATTACTACAAGCTAGTAGTTATATTTGCAGCACGCATCAAGTTTTTGGCATCGTGGCTGAGGATAGGTAGCCATTAGTATTAATTAGTTATTTTGAGTAGTTGCTAAATTTTATTTCCAGTACTTAATTTTTTAGTTTATAAAAATGGGCTTAAGTTTTAGCTTGACTTTCTGCACTTGGTTTTTTTGTGTTTTCTTTTCAGGGATACTTAGTGCATGCGTAGCAAGAGAGAGAAAGACCTAATACCTTACAAGCTGGAGATTGATAGAACAAACAAAGGAAAGAAAAAGAAAGGAGTCAAGAGGACTAAGGAGCAGGCTAGAAACCAACTATAGTGTCGGGAATACAAACCCGCAGGTGATCTGATAGTGTAAGAGAGAATGCAAAGACAGAGATGCCCTCATGACTACTTCAAGCCAGATATTTAGGAGACATACAATGGAGTGATGAGGATTGCAGCCAATGCCATCGAGTTTGAGCTATGACCGTCTCTAATAAACATGGTGCAAAATAGCTTGTTTAGCGGGCTATCCAATTAAAATGAATTTGCAAATGTTGAGAAATTTTTTTAGAAGTGTGACACCGTGCACATCATAAGAGTCATGAAAGAGGTGATCAAGATGCGACTTTTCCCATTATTACTAGGTAGAAAATCCAAATCCTAGTTCCAAGGGCTGAATGTAGGGAGTATGATTTCATGGGGTGGAAATAAATGAAAGATTTCTTGACAAGCTCTTTTCGACTGAAAGACCAAATTTTTGACTAGATTCAACCTTTCAACGCTAGGTTTTAGTGTATTTAAGTGATTTTCACCTCAACTTTCTTACATTCAACGCGAGATTTGGTGAGTTTTGAGAGTGTAGAGCTAACTAGGGCTTGAGCAAGGGGAGTTTAAAGTTGGAGCTTGGAAGAGTATTCTAGAGGAGTTTTAGAGTTACAATCTTGAAAGATTGACTTTCAAGAAGGTAATCAATGAGAACTCTAGCCTTTTATTGGTTATATTTTCATTTTTCTTGGATTCTTCACATTCTTATTAGGTTATAGCCAAAATTTTAAAATTTGACCTCAAAATTGATTTTAATGTCGAATGTTTTCAATTATAATACTAGTATGGGAGTAGTGTGATAATTTATTTATTGATATTGATTTTTTGAAATTTTTTTAGTATATAGCGAATGGATTGAGTTTTATACGCAAATTAATTTGAGACTAAGTTTCAAATTAGTTTGGGGATTTTTGTGTTTGTCTATCGCATGACTTGAATTACTTACGAACGATTGTTTTATTAATTATGTTTTATTAATGAATTTCATATGAATTTCAAACACATGATTTATAAACGACTTCTTACAATGAGTTTCTCTTTATTAGATAGATAAAATTTAGTTTTACCGAACACTTTTCTGACAATTTGGTTTCTAATGGTTTTACAGGCTTATTCTTTTACTTATATCTATTGAAATGGGAAAAATTGGAAGGAGTAGAAGTTTAAGGGAGGAGAAAGAAAAGGGGAAGTTAGTAGAGAAACCTAAAGATAAATCTAAGTTTCCCCTAATTAGACCCATGGGAATTTCTTTCAATACACCTAGGATTAGACCACAATGAGAGCCTACTCTACCTTTATAGTTTACCAATGATTATGAGGAAGAATATGAGGATGAGGAGGAGGGAGTAAAAAAATGATACCAAAAGGAGTGATGAAGTATGCACTTAGGGAGGAAAATGTTATCAATGATAAGGCCTTTTGCCAATATTATGATATAGAGCGAGGAAGGAAGTTGATCCCAAAGAGGGGATTCAATGTAAAGAATGAGTTGAAATTTAAGCCTAGGATATTAGATATCATTGATGCGAGAAACTGGAGATTATTGACTAGGGACTATCACCATTTAGACCTCGAGAATGTTCATAGTGAGAAGGGATGCGACATTTTAGTCAGAGAGTGTTATCCAAATGCTTATGGAAGTGACAATAAGACAGATTCACGAGCTAGAGGAAGAATAGTGGATTATTCTGTTGCGAGAATAAACTAGCATTTTGGTTTACCAAAAGTCACCAAAAAGACAAACATGAATATTTGAAGCCTGAATATTCGATTAAGTACCATTACCCTACTAAGGAAATTAAGGGAGGATTAGAGGAAATCTATAGTGATGGATTCATTTTAGACTCGGAAGAGTACACGAAGCACATCACTACCAAATTTTTTAGGAAGGTCACGAAAGTGTGGTGTTATTTTATCAACACCAGCTTACAACCAATTCTACAATATTATGAAATCGTAAACTACAAAGCCGCTTTGCTTTACCAAATTGTGAAGGGATTTAGATATTTAGATGTTGACAAGATTATCTGTGAATTTATAAGGAGTTCCATCACAACAAAAAAGAATCACAGATTACCATTTCCTTTGATGATCATGATTTTTTGCAGAGAAGAAATATAGCAGGGCTTGAGATGGATGTTTTACCGGAGAAGACTATCACGGATGCAGTGATAGAGATTTATGGAAAAATTGATGGATATGAAATTTTTGAAGTCCTGAAGGAGAAGGCTAAGATAGCCAACAGAGAGACAACAAAAAAGAAAGATTAGAGATGAAACGAGGAGAGTTTTAGAAAAAACTTTGAGAGCAAGAAATGAACAAAATGTGGAGCAACCTGATATAGAATTCAATGTATTTTACATGGAGGAGTCAACATTAGCCTTTATAGGTTTAATTCTACGCAATCAAGTGAGAACTATGAGGAATCAAGAACTAGTGTTCGAGAACCAGAAGGTTTTAGCAAGGAGCATCCACAAGATGGAGAGGACAATATCAAGAAGACATAGAAGACGAGGAGGCTCAGAGGTTTATGTATCATCTACACAAATGCGACTACTAATTAATGATATTTTTGATGATCAACTACCACCAGGTCAGGACTACAACCTTTGTGATCCTGCTGCTAGTTACCAGTTCGAGAAGATTGATCCAGTGGAGGATGATGATGATGTGACTTTAGGACGACGACATTGATTTATTTACTCTACTTTATCTCCTTTGTCTCTGTGTGATAATGCTTGCATGTAACTCTGGTGATATTACTATGTGATCTGTGCTGATGATATATTGTCTTTGATACTATGCCTAGTGATGTGATTTCATGTGATACATTTGATATGAGGCTGTGGTGATACATTTGATGGTCATGCTATCTGATATACATTGGTTATGATTATTCATATTTTTAATGCACTCTATTTGATGAAAATTTCTATATTGACTTTATATATTGATTATCCAATTATATCAATTCGTTTATACTTCACGAGGTATATATGTTTTGTTGGAAACTCGACTTAATATTTTAACCTTGATGACAAGGTTTGGAATGAGTTTAGGAAAATTTTATGTGAAGTATGATAATGATAGCAAAGAAAGCAAGGAAAGAAAAGAAAGGTAGAAGATACATTTGGAATTGATACAAAGTTCAAAATCTCGATCCAATATTCAAGTGATTTGATGAAAATTTTCAAATTTCTTCTGATTCAAGTAAGTATGAATATCATTTTTCTTTATTTTTAGTTAGAAATGTAATATAATGAGTAAATAATAGATATTTGAATGGAAGTTATATTTTTACTATCCAAGTTAATTCTATGATGGAAGGGATCAAAATATTTTTAATACCCTTTTTTATTAACTTTACTAGCTGATGTATGCACTGGAATGCCTTGTGTTAGTCATTAGATTGGGTAAAAGATTGAAACAATAGTGCAAGATGAACAAGACATATTTCTAAGAATCTTGTGATACAAAGGCTATTGATTAAGTATTTTTATAGTGTATATATAGAAAATTATTATGCCACAATTGAACGAAGAAATGGGTTAGAAACCAATGAATTTTTTAAGTTAGAAAGAATATTTTCTTCAACTTTGGTGGACAGTAAGAAGTGCGAACAAGAGTTACAAATATATAGAGAGTCTTATAGATTCCATAGGAAATGGAGCAGGGAATCTATAGTAGAAAAAATATGAGAATGTCCATACAATAGGATCGGGAACTCAAAAGACTAAAGCAAAAGTCAAATAAAAAATATAAATAATAAAATAAATAATAATTAAGAAGAATTAGAAAAAAATGATAGATGAAAAAGGCGAACGTTCTTAAACTCTTCAAAGATAAGATTTAGCTTGAGTGCTTGAAGCTAGGGTTGAGTGAAATATTTTTTTGTCTAAAATGTTTTAAATGATATATTCATTGGTATCTTGACAAAATTCCTTTTGATTTTGATTATGGTGCTATTATAAAGTATTTTTAAAATTAAATTAATCTAATGTTTTTGTGTTTTGAGATTCTACATTAATCATCATAAGCTTGATGCTTGTCAATGGAGATTGAGAAAACCTATATTGCGTACTGACCTTGATATTGATTGACCTTTAAGTTCTAAGGGATATCGCATTGGGTGGTTAATTTATCATTAAGGGATGGTTCATTTTTTTAAATCATTATATTTTATTATAACTTCCATTTACTTGTGGGTAATATATTTCTATTTGAATATCACTTCTATTTAAAAACTTCTATTATTTAAAATTAAGATGAATTAGATTGAAATCATGATATAAAAAATAAAAAGAGAGTATGATTGAGAGTATTCCTTTGTTCGGGATAGCACAGTGCTGAGTTTGAGGGTATTTGACAAGTCAATAATTAGACATATTTTATAGTGTAAATAAGGTTGATTTTAGATATAAATGATGATATTACACTGGTATTCTCTTGTTTTTGTAATTTTAGGATTTAATTAGAAAAATGAAGAAATGGAAGAAAAGAGAAAGAAGAGCAAAATAATCAACTGAAGACAAGGTTCAATGAATCATCAATGATACGAGACTGTACGGGAATCGTTGCATAAATCGAAAGTAGAGAAGAGCCAGTGAATAGCCAGTGAAGTGAGATTTATAAAGGAATCGGTAAATGAATCGGTGGAGCACACAGAAATATTTTCAGTGATTAACTCAGCGATTTGTGAACCACATAGGATTTGCTGACAAATCGGTGAGGACGGCCACGAGTTTTTTAGATTATTACAAAGAATTTGAGTTTATATGTGATTTGTATATCTTAGGAAACTTTAAATAGGAACCTAGGGCTTCGAAATTAAGGGCCCTCTTTTCTCTTAAAATTTTGTGAGAGCCGTCAGTTTTTATTGAATTTATATTTGAAACAACATTAGAGCTTTGATTATTTCAATAAGAGGTATTTATTTAATTATGTTCTTTCAATTATATCATTGCATTTTTTAATTCCAACATGAGTGAGTACTTTATTACTAAACAAACCTTAGACATGTATGTACTTTGGATTGTTATATTGTTATAATTAAGGAATATTGTACTTAATGCTTTAAATCTATTCATATACAACTATCACGGTTTTAATAAGTTGCTTTTGCATATTACATCTAATGATTTTTGTTTTGCATACATAGTTGCAAATATGTATTGTGATATTTTGATTATGAATCTATGTCTATGATTATTGACAACAATTATAGAATTAGTAACTAGGATTAATCTGTAGGGCCAAATTACCCGAGTGGATGTTCTAGGTGATTGTGTTCTAAGTTAGTTATTGATTGGCATATTCTGATTAATATTTGGTTTAGATTATGCATGATTTTCATTAAGTGTTAATGTTATCGTAATTCCATTTTATTGTGTTTTATCGAATAGGTAGATTTACAATGATAAGGATATGACTATTTTCCATTAAATATAGGAAATTGATGGTTTGCTAAAGGCTATCAACCTATTATAAATTAGGATTAAATGATTCCAAGATTCCATGTAATATAATTTTAAGTAGGTTACGAGGTAATGTTATGTTCTAGTGTTTGAATGCAATCCAAGTATATTACATTGCTTAGTGAGGGTTTGTTTAGATATTTATATTATATTGGATTTGAGTTTTGTTTAATTAAGTTTGCATTGAATTGTTTGAATTAGTTTAGTTAGTTTGTTTAATTAAGTTAGTAGTCATAGTTTTTAGTTATTTAGTATTTCAATTCAAGTTTAATTCTATTAACTAAATTAAGAAAAACAAAAAAACATTCCTTCGAAGTTTTTAAAATCCCTGTGAAGACGATATTCCACTTACCATTATGACAAATAATAGAAAAATACAGGAAACTATTGTACATGCTCGACACGTGTCACGATGTCGTGACTTTACACACATAGCGCCGGATCACTTATGGATAGCGGCGATATGTAGAAAATACAAAGTTTAGAGTTCTATTTCGTGTGGAATTGTCTATCAGGGTTTTTAATTGTTTTCTAAAATGTCTTATAAGTATAAATAAGTATTATAATGTGGTAAACTCACCCACTATCACCAATTACCACCAATAGTCATTAAAAAGCAACCAATTAACTTAATTTACTTTGTTCTTGAGTATCAAGAAGAGTTTATAGGACAAGACATTAAAGACTCACGTGTGGTTATTCGATATTGTTTTTTTGAATTAATAAAAGTATTTTGTTTAATCTTTGATTGCAATGAATATTATTACGTACATGTTGATTTCAATAATGTGTGAGTAGTTCATTAATATTAGAGATCAATGGATCTTATAATATGAATGGTATGCTAAGGTAGTTATGAATGGATTATAAAGTTAAAAAGTGCAATGGTTAGAATTTATATTGATTTTAGACATAATGCTAAGAATAACTTGATCACGTGTTTGTTGATTATGGGTTTTAGGAGTTACCATAGTCATTGGAGCTTTTAAACCGGATATAAACGATACAGACGTAAAATATATAATATCGATAAATAGTTATTGATTAGGGAGGCACGGATACTAAACTTAATTGGTTATGAACCTGAAGATTTAGAACATAAAGCAATGTGGAGCTCACGTTATTCACACCAATAGGTGGAGTTCTAGTTTTTACATTAGAATCTTATCCGTCACGACAGTGGGTTGAAATGGATTTGAAGGAAATATGTATATTATAATTGAGCATTGCACACACATAATGAAGATGAAAGAAATGAGTTGAAAAGCATAGTTATTCATTATCTAGGTGAAGTTGTGAACTAAAATATTCTTAATATAAGAGTACAAAGTTATTTACATTTTTTGTTAGAATATAGTAGCTTAGTTTAAAATCAATTAAAAAGAGATTTCCTTAGCAATAGAGTAAATCTGACTAAGTATACTAAAAGCAATACACCTTTTTCATGAGGACGATATTCGTAATCAATGTAAGTTGATCACATTATTACTACAATCGAATCGTTATACTTGCAGCTACAATCAACTACATTACAATATGGATCAAGTTCATGTTCGGACTTTGTTTAGATTAATAAACTACTCACTCATACTCATAATAAACATCACAATAAAGTAAATAAAAGACATAATAAATATCTCTTATTGAATATTTTGAATCTTCAAATCGTCTCTTAAAGCAACGAACAATAAATCTAAACTAAAACTTAATAAAACTATAAAAACAAAATAATATGGCTCTAAGAGCAATGAAATATGATCTAGGATACTCAAGGGCAATTGATTTTGAAGCTCAATGTTCATATATATATATATATATATAATATTATAGGTTGTACATATCTAATCAAAACAAAATTCCTTGATTTGCTCCACCGAACTCGAAATCGACCCCACCGAATCGTTACCGAATCCACTTAAAACTTGATTCATTGGGCACATCGGTGGAAATTAGCCTCCATCCTTCACCGATTTGTCTGGCAAATCCTCTATAAACTTTAATTCATTGTTGATTTGCTGCTCCTTTTCCCAATTGACTAAATTCTTTATTTTCTTCTTTTTTCTTCCATTTCTTGACATAATCTAAATACGACCTGAAATCACAAGAATAAAAGAAACCTAGTGTAATATTACTTTTTACATCTTAAATCAATCTAAAATATACTATAAAACACTATCTATTTATTGACTCATCAAAAGTTATGAATTTTCTAATATATATAGCATGTTGATAAGGCAAACCTTAATAATTTTAAACTAACAAAACTTCTTCAAATCAATATCTTCATAATTAAATCCTTAAAACTCGAAACCAAATACTAGGAACCCACTTCGTACCAAATTCAAAATATTTTCACAACTCGTTGAGTCAATTTGGGTAAAAACCAGTAGTCAATTCATCTAAAATCTTCATGTAAATCATTTTCAACTATAAAACCATCTTAAAAACAATTCTCAACTTAATTGCATTAAGTCGACTCACCGAAACTTTAACCCACCCCGATGGAATTTATTCTAAATTGATGTAAATCAACCTGATACAATTCACAATAATTGTACCAATTTCCATCAAAACCTGCGAGAAAAAATGAGAAATCGCAAGAATTCAAATTGAATTGAGGAAAATACCAAAAATTGAGAATATACTAAATTTCGGGCCGAATCCTTCACTTCCACAGTGGAAACTTAGCTTAAACTAATCGTCTAAGGATGTTATACTATTTTGCAGAGAAAAACTGGAAGGAAATCGGACGCAGGGAGATCAAGGAGTGAGAGAAAGGGTTAGGAACAAAAGTTCTTTTCCGTTCTCCGCTTGAACGAAATGAATCGTTTGATTTTTCTTCTTTTTTAACATTTTTTATCTTTTAGTTCCCCAAATCTCTATTTTGATGTATTTAGACTTTTTGTGACGGCCCTTCCCTTAATCTAGGGCACCGCCTGGTCTAATCCCATAATTAAACCCTAACATTAGCTACGTAGGACTAAACAACGTATTAGTCAGCCTTTTCATCCCATTGTCCACGTTAACTGTGTTCAGAATAAGCACTACACAACTCACATTATTGTTATTATTTCAGACTTAATTAAAACTTTTTAATCATTTTAATAGTAATAGCAGAAGACTTAACAAAAACTGTGGAAGCATTATAAAACATCAACTGTGGAAACCAGGAAACAACGACCACATATATATGACCAACATAACAACAAGAATCACTATACTACACGTGTCTAGTCGAGTACTATCATTATACCCAGATATATACAATCCAAAAGTATCTAAAGAAAAAAATAAGTCAGATAACTAAACATCAAAAACCTATAAAATCTGATATAGCTGCACTCCAATGGCTCTAATGTAGTTACCGAACTTCTCCTTGCCTAGTCTTCTACTCGGTGAATCTGCACCCATCGTCATAAAATGGACAGTGAGTACAGTAATGTAGAAAGTAACACTAAGAGACATTTATCCATATTTCCAAACACAACAAGAATACATAGAAAGGCATATGTAAACCACACAATAATATAAAAAACATGACATGGTACACAATATCACAGCTAAACCAATTGATATCAACATAAATATTATCAAAGAACTAAATCCAATTAGTTGTATCTCCAACATATTAGCCCAAATATTACCCTTTTGGGTCACATAGTCCTCGGGAATCACTTATTTAGTAGTGCATGTATGTACTATCCTTATTAGTTTTGAAACACGGCATATCGACCTCATGTAAAAGTTTAGCATACATATAACACTTTGATATTACCCTACTTGATCGTAGCTTAATCATTCTATATATAGGCCTAGATATTACCTTTTTATCACATAGATCTCTGGTTAGCAGTGCACTTAGGTACTATCCATATTAGTTATGAAACACGACATATCGACCTCATATAATAGGTCAGCACACATAGTAGCCGGAATATCAACATCCCAGTGTCCCATACCCCGTGTACCATATACACCCTAAATCAAATCATAAAACCTAAACACAAGTTCTAATTCAACAACAATCATACATAGAGATAATGCACACAAATCATCGCACCAATAACATAACAAGTATAGCAATACAAACAGCTGTAAATATGAAGCAATAACAATAATTGAGATGAAGAGAAATATGAATCCATTTACTTACTAGTCACGTAAATTTCCTAGCTTAATCGACCTCTCGACACCCTGAAATGCGTTCCTAAACTCCCGAATTTCTCCTCTGAGTTCCTGAGGTTAATTAGGGTGCTTTAGGACTTGTACAAGCTATTAGAATTAGTTTAAGTGATTTTACATTCCAATTTTTAAAATAAGCCCCATTAATAATTTGATTATGTCTAAATGTACTTTAATAAAATAGGGAAAATTTTGGTGCAACAACTTGTGCGTTGATTTCAACTACCAAAATGTTAAAATTATGTATTGTAGCTAAAAGAGAAGTTTCAGGAGCTATGTCTTAGCTTTCCAGAACTATAAGGTATTTGTAATTTCGAAAAGAATTGAAGGATATATGAAACTTCTACCGTAATGGCTCAAAACAGTTCTTATTTTCGACTTGCAACTTTGAAAAATTCATTTTTCCTAAACCGTAGGTTCAAAACTCATGATTTTTTTACTGAAACCTACAAACATATCCTAGAACATCATACTAAAATATGATCTAAATCCAATAAGAAATGATGAAGATATGCTCAAAACAACTAGACATTAGCAAAATTGTGGACTCAAACATTCCAGATTTATCATCAAAGTTGGAGATGATGTTTAGACATGAAAACATTCGAATTTCAAAATATTTCAGTAAGCAAAAGTTATTGTCCTTATAGTTAGCTTTCAAATACTACCAGAACGGGTTCATTCGATTTAAAATGAGGAAGTTAAGACCAAATTACAGATGTTGTTGCATAATACAACATGCAGAATTTCAAATTTGATCTTACAAGTTCAAAAATCCATAACTTTATGAAAATAAATCCAAATCCATGACTTCTTTATAGTACAATTAGTGGGATTTCATGAGGAATTCAAATATAGAATTAGATTTTGAAAATAAAGTCATTTGCATATCGTAATTGCTAAAAAACCAGAACTGAATCAAAACCTACAATTTTTGTTTGAATTGCACAAATTAAAGGTGTAAACTAACTTACCTACTTATAGATCCTTCTAATCTTTGATCTCCACCTTCAAATCTACCAGAATTTCCTCACAACCTAATGATCTCCCTCTCAAGATCTTTCTCTCATCTTTTGGTTTCAAATGCAAATGATTTGCATGTAATCTTATTCATTCATTTATATAAATAGATGAGGTAAAATCTAAACCATTGATCCTTATGTTTACACCCATCCCTAGATAAATCTTATGCCTTAAAATGTATTCTACAACCCATTATCCATCCACTAAGTCACCTCTACTAACATCAAACTTAACTCAATTTGTCTAGTGATGGTATCCATACGTATCTCGATGAACATCAATGGCTATTATTTTATTTTTCTAAATTAGGTTACATTAATATCAGTTCAACTATAGCCATATCAAATTAGCTATTTAAACTACACTAACTTAAATTAAAACTTACCCCATTACTCTCTACTCCGATCCCACGCCAACACACATCTCGAGGCATGTCTCAGATCGCGCGTCGAGTTAACAAACTTTTCAAAACAAATAAAACATTCGGTGTAGTGTACATACATACATTACATTAGCCATTCATTAATTAAAAATAATATATTTCTTGGTTCTCACACTGCAAATTATGACTGTGTACCCACTCCCAGCCACGTCACGGGTCAGTGACCCTTAATTACGGACCAAATCAACTATTAAAAACTTAGGCCATTACACTTCCGCTGCTCATTTTAGATTCAATTTTTACCAAATCGAGCCTAACTCTCGACAAAACAGTCCAACTTCATAAAACGTCCTTAACCTTAGTTTTGGTCACATCAAAACATCAAAAATCTTAAATTTGTCCTAGATATATTGACCTCTTATGAACTAAATCATGGAAATTTTTAAGGTTATGCGGAAGCAATTATTATTTAAAAATCTTAAGCGTGGAAACCAGGAAACAACATCACATGCATATAAATATCATAAGGATAATAACACAGTGTGATAAACTAGTCTCAAGTCGGGTAACTATACGTTCAACCCAATATAAAACTAAAAATGTACAGGAAAGACATAAGCATTGGTAATACAACAAAAGTCGAGTCATACACAAAACGAGATAGGAGAGTCGCCGAAAAACTCAAGGAAAGTCACCAATCTTCTCCTTCCCCAGCCTGCTGTTGCTCGACGGACCTACACCCACCGTCAGAACTAGACGGTGAGTATAGTGATATTTAAGTAATAACTGGATAATTATATAGTACATTTCCAAAATGTAAGAAATGTATTTAAAAGTATAAAGTAGCGAAAAAGTTGCTAAATCAAGTAATGCAAGTAAATACCACAGTTAAAAATGTATAGACTGACACAGGCTGAGTCGAGATGATCTACGTCCGGTCGGCGGTGAGAACTATCACCTAGCCTTTTCCACTACTGTATGGAGCTGGGCTCTACATATTTCATAAATTCTATCAATCCTCAAATGGCGGAGCTGTGCTCTACGTGTATAAACATCTATCTCGTTCTTGCTGACAACCCCAAGTTCAATACCTCGTTTTCAGCGCAAGTGTAGTGGTGTATGTCGGAACCCCGATAGATCTAAGTCCCCGTGAACCTCGCATCTCTTGTGCAATGAACACTAAATAATCCCTACTTTAATTTTCAAGGATCAATAATTCTAAGTCTTTAGGATTTCAAGACTAGTTAAGCTACAAAGCCCAAGGAAATATAACACAAGTCTAATCCATTACAATATATCCTAATAGCGTGCTTTAGATCAACTATATATCAAGAATATTATCAAGCTTAGGAAAAATGAATCAATGAAATACTTCACAAGGCATCATGTTGACAATATTCAATAATGAATAGAAACAAGGAAAACATGATGTGAGATTACAAATAGCAATGTCTACAAATAGACTATATATCAATATGTGTCAATGAAATGAAATAGAGAATTCTCACAGCTTTACTTACTAGTCACAAAGCTTATCCGGCCTCCCGACACCCCAAAACGTGTTCTCGAACTCCCGAGACCTCCCCTTAGTTTCCTGGAGTTGTTTGATATGTTTTAGAGTGGGTTAGAGTTGTTAGGTTTAGGTTTTAAATTGGTTTAATTGGGTTTAATGAGTTTTTAGAAATTTCAAAAATATATGTACAGACTCAGTAGCGCGCTAGGGAAACCTACATAGCGCGCTAGGTAAGTTTAGCGCGCTAGATGGAAACCTCTAGCGCACTACTGTTCTTCTTGTCAAAGAACACTCAGCTGCCTAGAACGTCTAGCGCGCTACCTATAGCGCACAACGTGTTAAACGTTGTAGAACCCAGAATTCTGCAAGTGCAGAATTCTAGTTTCTTTGGACATCTTGGCCTCTTCCAACTCCCCGAATCCCTCGCTCTCCTCCGCCAAGGGTCCGTAACAAACCTCCAATCAACAACATGCACTAAACACTTCTATAATTCATTCATTTCATCTAATTAAACATGCATTTTGAAAAGAAAAACTTCAAGAACACATAATAACTTTGAACAACCATAACTTGTTGATTTCGAAACTGTTTTGGGAACTTCTTTATAGTAGGATTATCAGAAAAACACAAGAAGTCCCAATGTGAGTTTAGAATTTTAAAACAAACACATCTAGACTACTAAATCTTGAGAAATTAGTTTAATAAGAAAAAACCCCAAATTTGGTCAAAACATAAAAATCCGAAAATTGGACTTGAAACTCAAATCAATGCTTCAATAAGTTTTATGAACTAGTGAGTTAGAGTTTCAAATACATTTAGAACAAGAAAACTCTTTCACCTAGCTCAATTCTTCAAAATTGGAAGCATAGTAAGTGTAGAAACCATTACCTAGGGTTCTTAGTTTGATGACATGAGCTTGATTTGTTACAGACTTGATGAATTTGATCCTACTATCACCAATTTGATAGCAAACCAACCATTAAAAACTCCAGCCCTATTTTTCCCTCTCTTGCTTTGTTGTGCATGTTGATAAGAATTGTAGTAAAGTATAGTATATATACTAACCTATTCCTTAATCTTGGTAATTCATTTTTTTATGAGGTCTAATGGCTCACAATCACTCCTACCACCATTACAACACTCAAACTAACACTAAAATTGCACTCACTTCTTATGACATCTTGTGTTGGCGCATCTCTCAAGGTATATCAAGGATTGTTGATTTATGTGTTATGTTGTAGTTACCCCTTAAGCTATTTAAATTGATAAAACTAACTACCATAGATTTATGGAACAATTAAGTTGGTTCATTAACTCATTAATTTTAAATAAAAGACTCACCATGTCACTCTACTAGGTCCCACGACTCACACATCTCCAGGCATGTCTCCGCTAACGTCCCGAAAGCTATAAATGGGTAAAACGACTTAAATAGTCTACACGAATACATTACACTAGAAAAACATAACAACAAATATAAATATACCTCACTAACATGCCTCGGTATGCGTGTGTATCACGGTGTGGGTCCCAAGATACGGGTCGGTGATCCTATTAAAAGAATTAAACACGATTAAAATTTTGGGTCGTTACAATTCTTCCCAACTAATGAAAATTTTGTCCTCAAAATTAAAATTCGAACTAGGACTTATACCTGACTTGAATATGTACGGAAACTTATCTCGCATATAGTCCTCCCACTCCCAAGTGAGTACCATATTATCGTGAAATTGCTACTTGACGAGCATTTTTGGGATTATCTTGCCTCTCAAGCCCTATACCAATCGATCCAGAATCTGCACAGTCTGCTCCTCATATGAAATATCCTCACTCAGGTCAATCTGACTCAAATCAACTATCGGTCGTACTCCTGCCTTCGACTTAGCTAGTCGAAGCATCGATATGTGAAAAACCGGATGGATCCCTGACATCTACAGAGGCAGCTTAAGCTCGTAATCTACTTTCTCGACTCGTTTCCTAATCCTAAAAGGCCCGATGAATTTCTGAGCTAACTTGTCTTTCACACCAAATCTCTGAAGACCTTTCCGAAGGGAACCTTTGAGATAGACATAGGCTCACTCGGCGTACGTGAGCTAATCACGATACTTGTCTGCATACTTCTTACGTCTCTTCTAGGCTCCCTTGAGTCTTTGACGAATCAACTTAATCTTCTCCGTGTGATGAACAACAATCTCAGTCCTCTGGCTTAGCCCAACACGATGGCGAGCGACACGGTCTACCATATAAAGCCACAAAAGGCTCCATCTCAATATTGTCTTGATAATTATTGTTGTATGCAAACTCACACAATGGTAGGTGCTCCTCCCAAGATCTGCCAAACTCTAACATATAGGCCCGGAGCATGTCCTCAAAGACATGAAATAGTCTCTTAGTATGCCCGTCAGTTTGAATATGAAATGATGTACTGAACTGTAGGCGTGTACCATACTGCTCCTGCATACTTCGCCACATCTGGATGTATACATAGCATCTCTATCGGACGTGATCGTCAACGATACCCCATGCAGCCTAATGATCTCTCTCTCAAACAGTACACTCACCTGATCAAACGTGTAGTGTGAAGCAACTAGTAGAAAATGAGCACACTTAGTTAATTTGTCAACCGTAACCCATATCGAATCATGCTTCCTGGTAGTCATTGGTAGTCCTCTAATAAAGTCCACAGATATGTCTTCCTACTTACATAGTGGGATAGGAAGCGGCTGTAGTAACCCTCCAAGTTTACGATGCTCAACATTAACCTGTTGGCAAATACCACAGTTCCTGATGAACTCAGATATGTCCGCCTTCATCCCAGGCAACCAAAAGTGTCTCTACATATCGTGGTACATCGTTGTCCTGCTTGGATGAACGGTGAAACAAGAACGGTGTGAGTCATAGAGAATCTCATCTCTAAGCTCTGGTACCTTGGGTATCCATAATCCGCCCCTGAACCTCAAACACTGATCCGAAGTCTCAGTCCAATCTGTGCACTCTGTACTTTGTGCTAACTCACTAAATCTCGAATATGATATGTCTGCTCTCTAACCCTCAGATACTCTCTATATGGACATTATATGTAATCTCATATGTGCACAAATCAGAACTTAAGTATTAGTAGGAATATCTGACTGACTCGCTATCACCGCTGCCTCGAGTAAGCTAAATTCATGCATTATGTGACAATTGACAATCTCAGCATCTCTCATCGGTCTCTTACTCAATGCGCTTGCAACTACGTTCTTTTTTCACGGATGATACTCCAAAAAAAAGTTATAGTCCTTCAAAAACTCTAACCATCTGCGATGTCTCATATTCAGCTCCTTCTATGTGAAAAGATATTTCAGACTCTTATGGTTAGTAAAGAGTGTGAATTTCTCTCCATACAAGTGATGTCTTCATTCCTTTAGTGCAAATACGATTGCTGCCAACTCCAGATCGTGTGTGGGATAGTTCCTCTCGTGAACCTTCAGCTGTTTAGAGGCATATGTTATAACTCTAGCACCCTGTATCAGAATACAGCCTAAACCCACAGGAGAAGCATCTATATATACTAGATATCCTGGTCTAGCCTTTGGCAATACCAATAGTGGAGCAGTAGTTAATAATCTCTTCAACTCATCAAATGCCTGCTCACAAGCCTTCGTCCACTGAAACACGATGTCCTTCTGTGTCAATCTAGTAATTAGTGAAGCAATTTTTAAGAAAACTTTCACAAATCGGCAGTAGTACCCTGTCAAGCCCAGAAAAATCCTGAATCTCTGTCACTGATGTCGATATCGGCCAATCCATGATAGCTCGAATCTTGGCCGGATCCACTGTAATCCCTGCTACTTCAATAATGTGCCCTAAAATTTTACTTTGAAAAGCCAAAACTCGCACTTACTGAACTTGGTGAATAGCATGTGCTCTCTCAAAGTCTGTAGTGTCTCTATCAGGTGCTGCTCGTGATCCTCACATGTCCTGGAATATATCAAGATGTCATCGATAAAAACTATCAAAAAAGGGTCCAAAAATGGCCTGAACACTTGGTACATCAAATCCATGAACACTCTTGGGCAAAGGTCAGCCGAAATGGCATGATCGTGAACTGATACTATCCATAACGTGTGCGGAACATTGTCTTGGACCTGTCTTCCTCCCTGATCCTAAGTTGATGATACCCTAATCTCTGGTCTATCTTAGAGAAAAATGGTGCTCCTCTCAGCTGATCAAATAAGTCGCCAATCATCGGTAATGGATACTTGTTCTCGATTGTGTACTTGTTCAACTGCCTGTAGTCGATACACAGTCTTAGTATGCCATCCTTCTTCTTCATAAAAAGAATGGGTGCTCCCAATAGCGACATAGAGGGTGTGATGAAACCCTTAAGTCCCAATTCCTGAATATGGGTTTTCAGCTCCTCTAACTCTCGCGGAACCATACGATACGGAGGTATGGAAATAGGCCTGGTGCCTAGTAGTAACTCAATGATGAAGTCAACCTCTCTCGGTGGCGGTAAACAAGGTAAATCCTCCGAAAAAACATCTAAAAACTCGCACTCAATGGGTATGTCCTTAAGCCTTAGTCCCCGAATCTCTGCCACAGCATAAAATGCTACCAGAGTCTCCATCTCTTCACTAGTCGCGAGTCGACCTCTCGTGCTTCCAACTCTCGATGCATTGCCTCTACAGGTAAATATCAAACGTCATGTGATCTTAAATATCACTGTCTTACTGAAATAGTCGATATGAGCGTGGTAAGCTGCTAGCCAATCCATCCCTAATAACGCGTCAAACTCTAATAACTCAAGAAACCCGAAGTCTATAGGCAACTCTACTCCACTTATCTCAATTGTACATCTCTCAACTAGGCAGTTAGGGTAAACCCTATCTCTGATTGCGGTACTGAGGATTAAATGTACTATAAGCCCAACGGGTGTTAGTCCTAGGATGCCTAACATGTGACCAGCAATAAAAGATACGGTAGATCTATAATCAAATAACACATATAAATCTCTGCTGCAAATTGAAATCATACCCTTAATGAGACCTCATGTGGCGTCGGCATCTGGCTAGGCTATCATATGAACCTCATCTCAAGCCTGTTGTGCGTAGACTGCTGTTGGCTTCGGGCACTCCCCACAATTTGTTCGACATGTCTGCATCTATAGCATGTAATCTGTTTGAGCTGACCCTAAGTCTGAAACTGACCCCGTGCTTGATACTGACCATGCTTTACGGCTATCCATGTCCTTGTCTAGTATATTGGCCTCGGACTCTGGCACCATGCTGCTGCTATTGTGGAGCCTATGGGGCCTGTGGTGTGGGAAGTGTAGGAACGGTGGGAGCTGGCAACGCTGGCCTGACTGGAGGTGGCAAGGGAGGTCTGGCTACTGTGCTCTGCGCTAGAGCAGGGTATGATGTATGAGGCACAGCCGGTGGGTGATGTCTTGCTGTCCCCGACCCCTAAAAACTTCTGCTCCATCTCCTTGCTCCCTTACCCCTTTGTCTCCACCTCTCATACTTCATAGTCTGCTCTGCTGATAAAACTAAACCTGATGTTGTCCCATCAGTGACTTTGCCCGAATAGTATGTCTCATGTGATAAGGCTCACTCGTAGATCTCGGTGAGTATCTTGGCGCTTGTACTGACTACATGATAACCAATGTCTGGCCTCAGTCCATCACCGAAGTGGTACACATCCTCAGAATCATCTCTCACCAAGTCTTCGGCAAACTTTCTCAGATAATCGTATTGATCCATGTACTGCATCACGGACTCCTCTGCTCCCTGTCTCAAGTCCATGAATTCCCTTCTCAACCACTTCATTACTATAGACGGGAAGTACTGCTGATAGAACCTTTGCTTGAAAGCCTCCCATGTCTCAAAATCTTCATGAGCAGCTATTATCATATGCCACCAAACATCAGCGTCTCTCTCGACAGTTTACGATGACATCTCTACTCGATGTCTATCCTCGATTTTTAGTATCCTATTAAGCTTCTCCTGAGATAGAATCCATTTCTCAATCTTCTTAAAGTCCCTCACTCCGTCGAAGTAGGTTGGCTTGAGTCTGATGAAGTCCTTCATAAGCTGAACTTCAACTGATGTGTTAGAAGATGTGGGTGTGGGGGACGGTACTACCTTAGCTATCTCCACTACTGGTACGGTCACGACTGGAATAGTCTACATTATATGCACTGTTGGGGTCGTAGTAGGAAGTGATAGCACCAATAGAGTGGGTGTAGTAGTCGTAGGGGTCGATATCGATGTCGATGGAGCAAAACAGGCTGTCATTAAGGCGATGAAATCGGTCAACAGCTGGCCCTGAGCTGTCACTCGGTCAGACAACCTCTAAAGAACCTCTGCAATAGTAGGAGGCTGATCGCCCCTAGTCTCTGCATTTCCTCCCCCTCGCGTATCAACCATTGTGATATGCAAGTGGATAACGAACGCGAATCAGCTTCTACATGATATAGTGCATAAATATATATACATATAGAAATTAACAAGTACATATAAGAAACCCCTATCTCAATTTCACTCAATTCCCAACTAATGATTTCTAGGCAAAGGTCATTTGGTCTCTACAACTAAGGTTTGTGTTTTATTCGTGTTTGTGTTTTACCTATCAAGAAAACCTGAGTGCGCTCTGATACCAACTATGTTGGTATTATAATGCCTTAAACCATAAAGTTCTCTAAACCTTTGCTCTGATACCAACTATAACGGCCCCTTCTTCTAAATAGGGCACCGCCCGGCCTAATCCCGTAATTAAGCCTTAATCTCAACCACGTAAGACTTAACTACGTATTAGTCAGCCTTTCTTTCCTATATTCCTCGATACATGAGTACAGAATGAGTAATACATATGTCATGCTATCATTAGATTTCATAATTAATTAAAACTTTATATCATTTTAATATTATCACATAAATTTTAAAGGTTATGCGGAAGCAATTATTATTTAAAAATCCTACGTGTGAAACCAAGAAACAACATTACATGAATATAAATATCATAAGGATAATAGCATAGTGTGATAATCGAGTCTAGAGTCGGGAAACTATACGTTCAACCAAATATACAACATAAAATGTACGGGAAAGAAATAAGCATCAGTAATACAACAAAAGTCGAGTCATATAGAAAATGATATAGGGGAGTCGCTAAAATGCTCAAGGAAAGTCGTCGATCTTCTCCTTCCCCGGCCTGCTGCTGCTCGACGGACCTACACCCACCATCACAAACTAGACGGTGAGTATAGTGATATTTAAGTAATAACTGGAGAATTTTATACTACATTTCCAAAACGTAAAAAAGGTATTTAAAAGCATAAAGTAGTGAAAAAGTTGATAAATTAAGTAATGCAAGTAAATACCACAGTTAAAAATGTATAGACTGACACAGGCTAAGTCGAGATAATCTACGTCCGGCCGATGTGAGAACTATCACCTAGCCTTTTCCACTACTATATGGAGTTGTGCTCTACATATTTCATAATTTATATCAATCCTCAAATGGTGAAGTTGTGCTCTACATGTATAAATCATCTATCTCGTTCTTGCTGACAACCCCAAGTCCCATACCCCGTGTGTTGCGCAAGTGTAGTGGTGAGTGTCGGAACCCTAATAGATCTAAGTCCCCGTGAACCGCGCATCACTTGTGCAATGGACACTAGATAATCCCTACTTTAATTTTCAAGGATCAATAATTCTAAGTCTCTAGGATTTCAAGACTAGTTAAGCTACAAAGCCCAAGGAAATAGAATACAAGTCTAATCCATTACAACATATCCTAATAGCATGTTTTAGATCAACTGTATATCAAGAATATTATCAAGCTTAGGAAAAATGAATCAATGAAATACTTCACAAAGCATCATGTTGACAATATTCAATAATGAATAGAAACGGGGATAACATGATGTGAGATTACAAGTAGCAATGTCTACAAATAGACTATAAATCGATAAGAGTCAATGAAATGAAATAGATGTTGGGTTTCGGGGATCATACGCAGCGGAAGTTTTCGAAACCTTTTATAACATCTCGAACCAAGATCTTATTGATTCCATTAAATTGATGTGTCAATAAAAAATCATACCTTAGCAAGAATAACTCCATGTCTGCCTTGTTTGGTGTTGATCGATTCCTTTAAGACGCTGCGAGAGACGAACGTCCTCTATCAGAAATCCACACACGAACGGACGATCACGATCCGAAGTACTAGCCCCAAAAATCCTAGGACAAAAATTCTCGGAAAAAATTATCTAGGAAAAATCTCTCTCGGGAGTTCTATCTCGAGAAAAATCACATCACAACTGTGACCCTAATGTCTTATTTATAGTACGCTAGGTCGAGTTGTAAAAGAACTCCATCTCCTAGTCACACTCCAAATAGAGTTATATTCAAAATAGGATTTACTAAGAGACAAGATTTCTAGTCATACTAGAAATGTATGAGAATCTTGAATCCTAGTCAAACTAGGACATTTAATGAGAATCTTCAAAATGAATTTTATCAAATAAAATTCATTAACCAAGATAATATTAAATCGTGCAAACATGTTCTTTATGTGCGACGTAATAAGTTCATACAACGTTAGCAGTGAACCAAAACCATTTTGGTACACAAGTCATAAGCGGTCTCTAGTAAGGCATTATGACTACCCAAGTAGCATGAAGATCAATAAATTGATAAAACCTAATGGACGGTGTATATCATATCCCTTTGTCACGCGATATCTTTTGATTGAACATAAGACATGGAATATCACCCTTATATTTCAATCTACTAGTCTCGATCTCTGAGTAGACTGAAATTGTCAAGTGACATTGATCCAATCAATTCACTAGACATGGCCATTTATCAGTCTAACATATCTAGGGGCCCAATAGATATCTCTCTCTAAAAGAGAGGGACAAATTATATCTTGATCACACAACATCCACACATTAGTCGAACAATGACCAATCATAATCTTTATAATCATTTGGTTAAAGACATTGGTTGATTGTATCAAATCATTGTGCTCGAAATATTAGAGTCTCTGGTGATCTTAAGTCAATTGACTAAATGATCTAACTCTTATGAGAATCACTTATGACATTGACCATGCAGTGTTCTCATAGCGGGTCAGTCCAGTATCTATTCCCAACAGATACCCATTATCTTGATATGTATCTTTATACGCATAATCATCACATGATTATCAATCAAGACTCATACTAGTCTTAATTTATTATTGTTCCCACAATAATAACTGACTAGGGACATTTAGAATAATACAATAATTATCCATAGATACTATTATAAAAGAAACATGCATTTACTTATAATAGTTAAACAACGTTTACAGAATTGGCCTAGGGCACCCAACATCTCCCACTTGCACTAGGTCCAATCATACACGTATCTAATACTGATTAACCTTAATGCATTCTTAGTGGAAGAAGTTTGTTTATGTATCTGCTACATTGTTTGTTATTGATGTTCTATAAATCTTAATTTACGTTCTCTCTTTTATAAGACAAAACGCTCAAGCGATTGTTTAGATCTATAGTGTGATTTAGGTTCCATAACCTAAACTTTTCCATTGGTTTTACAATAAAGGCGAACATTATATCCAACACTTGGAACCACACCTTATTCAATCATGAACCTTATGATCTAAACACTTTCTTTGGCTGCATCAAATGCTGCTTAAAACTCAATTTATGTTATAGAACTTGTTAGAGTGAGTTTAGAATATTTCCAGCTCATTCCTACGAAGTTAACACATGTCCATATTGCGATCATTAATCTTTTATATTAATTTGAAAGTTTGCATCGTGTAACCATTTACAAGACTCATATCTTTCAAACATCTGCAAATCTATAAGCATCTCTCAAGTGCTTCTGAAGTATTTAAGAATGTTATCAATAAATATCCAGTGACCTTCACTGGAATCTATGAGATGTACGTTTTGCCCAAAGCATATGACATCAAGTTGAATGCAAAGTATAACATATGTGATGATTCTCATAGCTTATGCGTATGAAATCTTATTCACATTGTCTCGCTCATCATTTGTCTTAAGACGTTGAGTTTTGTATAGACTTATGTTATAAGACATAAGTACGAATCCTTTTAAGAATCGTGTACATTGAAACCTTTTCAGTTATTTGTCTATATAAGCACTCTTATTTAAAGCAATTAGCCTCTTAGATCTATCTCCATAGATCTATATGACAAGGATATAGGCCTAATTAGCTAAGAATCCCATTGAGAAACCTTCCTTAACCAAGACTTGACATTCTGCGGGGTTAAGACATCGTTTCCAATGAATAATATATCATTAACATATAGATTTAGAAAGATAATTATGCTCCCACTAAGCTTTATGTATACATAAGGTTTATCTTCGATTCAATGAATGTAATTCATTAATTATTTCATCAAAACAAATATCCCAACTCTAATAAGCTTACTATGATCCATAAATGGATCCTTTAAGCTTGCATACATTTCTCAAATTCTCAAGATAATCAAAAACCCTTAAATTGTGTCATACACATCTTTAAAGAGCATATAGCAATGCTATTTTTGACATTCGTTTGTCATATCTTATAGTCAAACTATAAAGTAATGACAATAGAATTCTAGAACTCGAGCTTAGCTACTAGTGAAAAATCTTATCATAATCAACACTTTGATTTGGATTGGAATTTTCGATAAGCCGTGCTTTTAAGTATGCATTTTTTTCTTTTTCATGTCACTTTAACTCATTTACATCCAATGGTCATACCATCTTCAGGTAAATAATTCAAGTTTCAAACTAGGATTACGTACATGAATTAAAAAATAGAGTTCATAACACTTAGTTTTTTCATCCAATCTAGATGAGACATGTCTCTTTATAAGTAGTGATTCATTCTGATCCAGTATCAAAAATACATCATAACTATCAATAATAAGAAATTCCAAACTTTTTTGGCCATTCAAGAGATATATGTTACTTATGTATACTCAACTAATTCAAAAATTTGTTGATTTTCCTAAAGTGGTTCGGTTCTCATTTGTGGCACTTGAAAGTTTCAAGATTTATTTTATTCTCAATAGTGTCTTTAAAATAAACTATTTACTAAGAAAGACATCATTTTGAGCAACAAACAATTTGTTCTCAATTGTATAAAATAGTATCATAGTGTTCAACCACAATTAGACACAAAAGATTTAGGCATCTTACTTTATGTGACTTAACGTCATACGCAAGTCTTGCCACCTCAAATCTCAAAAAAAAAAAAAAAACTAGGTCTTTTTATTTCATATCATATATGGAGATTTATTAAACACTTTAAGGAAAATAAGGTTTAGTGCGAGTGTCTTGGTTTCTAATGTATAGCCTCAATAAGACATCATAGAAAAGTCTGTGTGACACATCATAAATCAAATTATATCCTATATAGTTCAATTTATCCTCTTAAAACATCATTTCTCAAATGACGTTCCTAGTAGAGTCAATTGCAAGACAATCTTACAATTTCAAAGATCGTCACCTAAACTCTTGGCTCAAATATTATCCACCTTGATCTCATCAAAGTATGTTAAAAGTTTGTCAACTGGTTTTTTTATACTCATTTTGAAATGTTCGTAACAATTCAAAATTATGTCTTCCTGATAGGGTTTGTAATTCATTATAAAATGAACAATTTCATTCTATGAAAAACAAAATCCGTTCTTTAAGGCTTTCTTTAGAACTTGGCAAAATCTAGCTCACAACTAAGGTTTTTGTGTCCAACACAAGTACTTTTTGTAGCTTTTACCTTCCCTTTATCTTTCTTTATTAAATTCCTTTAAGTTATGAACCATTAAATATTTATCTAAGGCCCATTTTTATTATTCTGTCTTACAATTTTAAACATCATATGCAACTGTAAACAGTTTTCTCCATGTCTTTCAAATTATGTAGTTTAAAACTATTTTGATGAATTATAGATCAAATCTACTGCCAACTTTTGGCACATGAAGATTCAAGCCTTTTGAGATAATTAATATAGTTCTTTCATGTTCTAAACATAAAGACATTAATATGTTCTCAACCATTTTACAAGAATCTAGGAATTTTGCAATCGTATGCCCTTGCCGTGTGACTTACTGTTGGAACATTTTCCTTCGGTATCACCGTCATATCATTAGTTTTCACGGCCCAAATCTTTCCTAAAGTCCGGTTTTATATTTGCTTACATGACATATAATCATTGTACTAATAGATGGTAGTTTAAAGGAATCATTAATCTAAGACATACATCCTTATTTTATGGTTGATAACATTTATCAATTTTCTAATCAAAACAGGGAAATTGGTCTTAGAAATTATTTTATCCTTCTTAAGGATTGATCGCAGTTGCTATGAATTAGTGTTATTAGTAGTTTAACATCTACACTTAGAAGATTATGCAGAATAATGTATTAGTGAGTAATTAAACTCTCACTAAATTAATAACCCTCGTAAATATTAATTTAGTGGTCTAAGATTCATGTTTCACTTAATTTTGAGACAGCTAAGGCATGACGCTCAGAATCAAGTTACTTAGGTAGGTAACCATTACCAATTGCATCATATGAAACTCTTAGGTTCTTTATGAGACTTAGACATCATATGTCACAACATGTTACATCTCATCTATGCCTAAAGCCCAAAACCATTTTGATAGCTTTATTAAGTTAAACCAATTTAAAACATCCAGGTAACTGTTACCCTGCTTGCCTCACCAAGATAACACAATACACCCTGTGAATGCAGACTTATATTGATGTGATTGAGCCTTGACAAGTGTTTAAAATGGGTGGCATTAACTTAACAGGGGTGTCTTCATTTGAGATTTTAATGGACTTTTAGCTACTTTTAATGACTAAAAAATTTTAGGTGTATTCAATCAAAACTTTTAGAGAGTTTATAAAAGTAAGGTGTATTCAATGTGAACTTTTATAGACTTTCAAAAAGTCTATAAAAGTCTTGAGGTATTCAATTTAAACTTGTAGAAAGTTTATAAAAGTAAGTTGTATTCAATTTTTTGGTGACTTATGTGGATTGGTTACAAATCTCGACTTTTATAAACATTTTATATAAAAATACACATAAAGAAATCTTCAACTTCTCCTCACCTCAACCTAGAAACTTTTAGAGATTTCTATTTTTGTTGGTTTCATTCTTCAAAAATGACTTCATTGTTCAGAAGGTCTTTTCTTATCAATAGTTTTTATCAATTTCTCCAATCACTCCACAACGCATGGATTTCATTACTCATTCATCATACTCTAATGCCTATGTTGATGAAAATGAAAATGAAAGCATTATTAAGAAGATCTCATTCTCGTATCACTGTACATTTTTTATGAGGTTTTTTTTTTACAATGAAGTTTTGTTTATTAATGTATTATTATAATCTCAAAAAGTTTAATATTATTCTTTTTGGAGAAAATAATTCTATATTTTTTAAATGCAAAAAGTGCATTTTCAAAAACTTAAACTATTATTCTTAAGGAAAAACTATAATGTTTTTTTTCCTAAAGTGCAAAGTTTTTACACTAACATTTGCTATGATCTTATTTGATTATTTTCTGCCACTATAAGATTATTTACTTACCTATTTATTTTGTTGATATTTATTTACTTATTTTTTATCCTACTACCTTGATCATAATTCATTAATATATCTATATGAATTTTATTAAAAAAAATAGTAATAATTCTTAAGAAAAAGAAATATAATTATTTATCTAATTTTTTTATCATAAAGTGAAAAATATTTGTTTCTTTATAAAAAGCACAAAAATCTGATAATATCAATCAAAATCATATTTAAGAAGTTCGCGAAAGTCACTGAAAATCTTAAATGTTAATAAAAGTCATCAAAATGAAGTTTGCATTAAAGTTTATCAAAGTCTATAAAAGTGTACCAAAATTGATAAACTTCAGAAAAGTCATCTACTTATAAAAGTAACCAAAAATTTATTAAAATCTCAATTGAATACACCCTCGTAAAATTCTAATCAAGGGATTTTTATCAAGTTTTATGATCTATGTAGTGTTTTACAATGACTAATTCTAGCATCTATTTAATTATGGAATATCATATATATACCCAATATGCATAGAATAAAGATCATTAAAATAAAACAAGAATAAACATCTTCATATATCAACAAGGCATCATAAAACAAATCAAGGAAATTAAATATCTTAAAATTTTCCAAGTGCATGAAAGATTATATTTTCATTAATATCATTAATTAAATATATCTCAATATAATTTTTTTATGGGACTCTATTTAATTAAAACCCCTTGTAATTAAATATTTTAATTAATATTAATAATAGTCCCACTAATTTAAATTGATATTAATTCAATTAAAACACCTTCCAATTAAATTAATTCAATCCAATTAATGAACAATAACCCCATTTAATTAATGGTAATTAGTCAATTAAAACTTCTTTCAATTAATATATATACAACTTAATTAATATAAATAGAGTTGTAATTCTATTACAACTTGTAATGGATAGCCTAGATGGCTATGTCATTCCAATGAATCGGTGGATGAGGGATCGAATCATACTCTCAACAAAAGTTCCTTTATTGTATTTTGTAATCATATTACAATCAAATTTGTACTTTAATTTTGATTGGAATGGCTAAGTCTTTGGAATAACATGGAGAACCAGGGATCATTTCCCACCTTCAACAAATCCCTATTTAATTTTGATATATACATTTTTTTTATCAATATCACGGCTTTCATATCTCATACAACCACCAACACATTAAATTACATATATCTATGTACACAAATAGTGAGATCTTATCCGCCAAATTTGATTTGCACCCGTTTTGTGCATGACGGTGCGACTACATCAACAACACCATGCTGATACTTTCACACTTTTGCATCTGTATTAATTCTATTAAACGCAATGATGCAACCATATATAAAATATCATGATTGACTTATACATATCATGTATATCAAAAAAAAAATAAGGGCACATTACAATTTAATTAAATCATGCCTACTGGCTCTGATACCACTGTTGGGTTTCGGGGATCATGCGCAGCGGAAGTTTTCTAAACCTTTTCGAACATCCCCGAACCAAGATCCTATTGATTCCATTAAATTGTTGTGCCAATAAAAATCATACCTTAGCAAGAATAATTTCATGTCTGCCTTGTTTGGTGTTGATCGATTCCTTTAAGACGTTGCGAGAGACGAACGTCCTCTGTCAGAAATCTACACACGAACGGACGATCACGATCCGGAGTGCTAGCCTAAAAAATCCTAGGACAAAGATTCTCACAAAAATTCTCTAGAAAAAATTTCTCTCGAAAATTCTCTCGAGAGAAAAATCACATCACAACTGTGACCCTAATGTCTTATTTATACTACACTAAGTCGAGTTGTAAATGAACTTCATCTCCTAGTCACACTCCAAATAGAGTCATATTCAAAATAGGATTTACTAATAGACAAAAATTTTAGTCATACTAGAAATGTATGAGAATCTTGAATCCTAGTCAAACTATGACATTTAATGAGAATCTTCCAAATGAATTTTATCAAATAAAATTCACTAACCCAGATAATATTAAATCGCGCAAATTCGTTCTTTGTGTGCGACCCAATAGGTTCATACAACGTTAGCAGTGAACCAAAATCATTTTGGTACACAAGTCATAAGCGGTCTCTAGCAAGGCATTATGACTACCCAAGTAGCATGAAGATCAATAAATCGATACAACCTAATGGACAATGTATATCATATCCTTTTGTCACGCGATATCTTTTGATTGAACATAAAACATGGAATGTCACCCTTATATTTCTATCTACTAGTCTCGATTTCTGAGTAGATTGAAATTGTCAAGTTACATTAATCAAATCAATTCACTAGACATGGCCATTTATCAGTCTATCATAACGAGGGGCCCAATAGATATCTCTCTCTAAAAACGATAGACAAATTCTATCTTGATCATACAATATCCACACATTAGTCAAACAATGGCCAATCACAATCTTTATAATCATCCGGTTAAAGACAATGGTTGATTATATCAAATCATTGTGCTCCTAATGTTAGAGTCTCTGGTGATCTCAAGTCAAATGACTAAATGATATAACTCTCATGAGAATCACTTATGACATTGACCATGCAGTGTTCTCATAGCGGGTCAGTCCAGCATCTGTTCCCAACAAATAGCCATTATCTTGATCCGTATCCATATACGTATAATCATCACATGATTATCAATCAAGACTCATACTAGTCTTAATTTATTATTGTTCCCATAATAATAACTAACTAGGGTCATTTAGAATAATACAATAATTATCCATTGATACTATTATAAAAGAAACATGCATTTACTTATAATAGTTAAACAACGTTTACAGAATTGGCCTAGGGCACATAACCCAACAATAGAGAATTCTCACATCTTTACTTACCACTCACAAAGCTTATCCTCGCTTATTCAGCCTTCCGACGCCCCAAAACGTGTTCCCGAATTCCCGAGACCTCCCCTTAGTTTTCGGGAGTTGTTTGATATGTTTTAGAGTGGGTTAGAGTTGTTAGGTTTGGGTTTTAAACTGGTTTAATTAGGTTTAATGAGTTTTTTAGAAATTTCAAAAAAAATTGTCCAGAGCCTCGGTAGTGCGCTAGGGAAACCCACAAAGCGTGCTAGGTAACTTTGGCGCGCTAGGTGGAAACCTCTAGCGCACTAGTGTTCTTCATGTCGAAGAACACTTAGCTGCCAAGAATGTCTAGCACACTACCCAGAGGACATAGCGCGCTAGACGTTGCACAACCCAGAATTCTGCATGGGCAGAATTCTGGTTTCTTCGACATCTAGGCCTCCTCCAATGCCCCGAATCCCTCGTTCTCCTCCGCCAAGGGTCCGTTACAAACCTCCAATCAACAACATGCACCAGACACTTCTATAATTCATTCATTTCATCCAATTAAACATGCATTTAAAAAAAACATCAAGAACACATAATAACTTTGAACAACCATAACTTGTTGATTTCAATATTGTTTTGTGAAATTTTTTAGAGTAGGATTATCAGAAAAACACAAGAAACTCAAATATGAGTTTAGGTTTTTAAAGCAAACACATCTACACTACTAAGTCTTGACAAATTAGTTTTATAAGAAAAAAAACCCCCAAATTTGGCTAAAACTTCAAAATCCGAAAATTGGGCTTGAAACTCAAATCAATGCTTCAATAAGTTTTATGAACCAGTGAGTAGAGTTTCAAATACATTTAGAACAAGAAAACTCTATCACCTAGCTCAATTCTTCAAAACTGGAAGCATAGCAAGTGTAGAAACCATTACCTAAGGTTCCTAGTTTGATGACATGAGCTTGATTTGTCACAGACTTGATGAATTTGATCCTACTATCACCAATTTGAGAGCAAACCAGCTATTAAAACACTACAGCCCTTTTTTTCCCTCTCTTGCTTTGTTGTGCATGTTGATAAGAATTGTAGTAAAGTATAGTATATATACTAACCTATTCCTTAATCTCGGTCATTCATTTTTTTATGAGATCTAATGGCTCACAATCACTCCTACCACCATTACAACACTCACACTAACACTAAAAGTGCACTTACATCTTATGACATCTTGTGTTGGCACATTTCTCGAGGTATATCAATGATTGTTGATTTATGTGTTATGTTGTAGTTACCACTTAGGCTATTTAAATTGATAAAACTAACTACCATAGATTTATGGAACAATTAAGTTGGTTTCATTAATTCATTCATTTTAAATAAAAGACTCAGCATGTCGCTCTACCCGATCCCAAGACTACACGCATTTCGATGCGTGACCTCGCTCATGTCTTGACACCTACAAATGGGTAAAATGATTTAAATAGTCTACACAATTACATTACACTAGGAAAACATCACAACAAATATGAAATATATCTCGGCAACAAGCCTCGGCATGCGTGTGTATCACGATGTGGGTCCCATGGTACGCGTCGATGATCATGTTTAAGGAATTAAACACGATTAGAAATTTTGGACCGTTACAATCACGTGATACTTAACACTTGATTTATAAGTTTTTGAGCAATTAATAACTTTTATTTTCACTCGTGCTTTTCATATACGCACTGGCAACCTCAATTATGACAAAAATATAGAATACACCTTAACACTCTCCGATAGCCTTTGGAAATTGTTATACGATCTCTATTTACTTTGACTTTGTGACGAAATAACATATAACACACACACACACACACACTAAAGAATTCATCAACAAAAAATATAATTTACCTAGTGATTTACCTTTTTCATCGGTCTGATTCGTAATCCACAACATATGTTGTCATTAAAACTCACTAATCTCGTAATTATCTCCTAATACATGTTCATTGAAATCAGGGATTTCACATTTGTTAATAAGAGATTATGTTAATAATACATGGAAAATGCCCTAAAGTCACACCCAAAAGCATGGCGAGTGACGCGACGTGTGAGCCTCGCGTGAAAACGAGTGTGACACGTGTGTCATGAGTTCCTTCTCCAAACATTTCATTTCTAGCGATCCACTTTTATATGGAAAGTTCTACTTTGATAGCATCGAACTCACACCCCTAAGCCCCATCGGCCTTAGGAGTCATCTATGCATGCCTTAAGATGCGTACTTACACAGCTAGTACTTTGTGCACAACATGCCGGGCGTGTACTCCAACCCAAGTGCATAGCGGATTTTGCACCCCCGCAGGTTCAATTGAAGTGAGCCCAGCGAAGGGACTCCAGTCAGGTTCTACTGCTGCTGCTACAAAACCCCTTCTGCTTCACAACTCCTTGGAGTTCGACCTTCTCTCCTTGAACCCAGACATGGCCTCCTCTCCACCCACCACCACCCCCTCCTCCTCCTCCTCCTCCTCATCCTTTTCCTCTCCGCCACTATTGCCGCCTCATCACCGCCGCCGATCCTCGGACTAGACTCCTTCCTGACCCAGCAATTCCGGTTGGACCCCCAAGCCTCCAACGACTCCTTCCTCTCCCTCTCCTCCTCCATCAAAAAGTCCCTCCGCCGCCACCACTCCCCTCCCCACCCCAACCTCCTCCTCTCCTCCCTCCAGCTCTCCATCCCCCTCCACATCAAGCTGGTGGGCCCCACCTTCTCCTCCGCCGCCCCCTCTCTCCTCTCCTCCCTCATCTCCGCCACCCACTTCTCCGACCACTTCCACTACACCAACCACCACCACCACCCACTCCCCATCACCCACTCCCCCAACTCCACATCACCCACCACCCCTCCCTCCACCCCCAAATCTCCTCCGCCCTCAAATCTCAAATCTCCACCACCCCTTCTTCCCTCCGCTCCTCCTTTCTCTCCATACCCTTCTCCACCGTCGATCAGATTGTCAAAGATGACTTCTTGAAGGGCAACTCCGCCCATTTGGGTGGTGAGGTGTACATCTACTTGATCAATCTGGGTCCGCAATCCCACCCCTATGCTTATAGCTACGGGGGCGATGGAGGCGGGGATTCATCGTCGCCCTCGTTTACGCGATGTTTAGGGAGTGTTTGGACTGGGAAGGAGAGGTATATCTGGATCGATTTGGCTGCCGGACCAGTGAATTACGGGCCTGCGTTGTCTGGAGATGGGGTGCTTCCGAGAGGGGAGTTTCATCCGCTTGCGGCGGTTCACGGGCCCCCCAAGTCGGAGAAGGTGGTGCTCGCGGATTTGGCGTCTTTAATTTGGAGTGCTTATCAGGTACTTTTGGTTCCTTCTTTGAGAATTCCGGTTACTTTAGAGAAAACGCTTGTTGTTCAGTTTATTCATGTTTATGGATCTGAGGAAAAGGATTTGCGCGGTTTGAATTGGGATAATATTGAGAGAACATTCATGGATGAGGCCCATGATGGTGGGTTGTTGTTAAAGGACCAGACTTTGAGGTTTAGGACTTACCATGTCAATTATAATGTGTGCCCTGTGTGTTCCTTTGCAATTTCGCGGGCAACAAATTCGTATACTTCCAGGTTTTTCTTTCAAAATTATACTTTAATTGTTAGTGAGTACTTGGATTCTAAGAGGCTGCATCAGACACTGCAAGAATCTGATGATGAGTTAAAAAGGGCTGCTGGGATATTAGACCAAGAGGAAGATTTCGGTAGAGTAATCCCAGTTTACGTGTTTGATTTGGACTACAATAGGCATTTAATGCTGGATCGGTACCATCAGTCAGTGGCTTTTAAGGACATGGTTATTGCAGTGAGGACAAGGAGTTCTCAGACTGTGAGTGACTATAATTGCAATGGCCGGCATGTGATAACACAGACGCGGGAGCTTGAGAGACCAATTGTTGGTTCAATTTTGCAGAGTACGTGGGGAGTTTCACCGACGCATTTGGTTTGGAGTTCTAGACATAATAGTACGATGGTAGACTATACATGGAGTGTTGGGCAGACTCCATTCGGACCATTTTCAGAAACTTCATCCTTGTCTTTTGTACAGCGGGATGCTGCTCGTAGAAATGTTCTTCTGACAACCTTGAATTACACTATTACAAGTGCAATTGAAGTGCTTGAATCGATATCTGCACATGGTGGTGATAGACATCTTCTTAAGCAAGGCCAACATGTGGTGTTTGTGGAGAGGTGGAATCTGCTCAAGTACAAGCTGGACAAGGCTGTCTCGGCATTGTCTCATTCAGATTTTGAAATGGCGTCATATTTTATTAGGTCTTCTGATCACGATCTCTTTGCAATTCACGCTCTTATTTATCAGGCTTCACAAGAATTGGAAGCAACTTTTACATGTTTCAAAGATCCACCATTTCCTTGGGCTTCAGTTGCAATGCTTTCATTTGGTTTCGTAGCTTTCTTTTATGTTTATGCTAGAAGAGATAGGATCTTTCGAAGCAAAAGAAAGCAGTTTTGATGCTGTTCCCTTGTTTAAAATTGTGCAACAGTTGAGAATTCACAACCTTAGCCTTTTTCTGAAAGTTCTCTTTTTCAATATGAGAGATTCTCTTTTTGTATGATGATGATAATATTTAACCGTAGCCAGTGTTTTCTTAACTTGTATTTTATTTTTTGGAATTCCTGATTCAGTTTGTATTCAGATCTCATTTGTCTGAAAGATGGATTTTTCATTTGAATAAGTAGAACTTGCAAGATTCTTCCTTTGTATGTCTATGTGGTATACGCAGTTTTGATGGCAGTTCTTAATGTTTTTGTTGCATGACATTTAATTTAAGACATATCACATGGTACTGAACTTGCTTTTTTTCTTTTTTTTTTTGCTTTCTTTATTTTGCGATCCAGTTTGTGTTAAATGTTGTGATTTTTTATGATCTTCACTCTTCAGACCAACTGCCTTTTATTTATCTAGTTAGCATGATTCCTAAGATGCCTATGATAAATTGGCTTTGACATCCATCATCTGTGTAAGCTCATATTGACATTTGGTATATGTATATCCATATAGATCATTCAGTGACATTGAACTTAGTGGTTGTCAGTTGGCTTAAACAGATTTTTCTTTATTCTAGTTCAGTGAAAAAACTTAGTTGTTTCATTTAATAATTGTGAAGAAGTTTGTACTTTGTATTTTCTTGCCAATAATTGATCAAATGTCACTTATGATTTATGGTTGGGAACCAGCAACAGCTTTTTGGTACTGTTGATCCACTTTTTTTTTAAGCTCTTAATGAGGTTGGTGGCCGACCCCAATTAATTTGGGACTGAGGCTATGTTGTTGGTGCATACTGCTTCGTCTTCCACTCAAGTATGAATTCCATGGCTACTATCTGCCTTGACAATGGTATGACCAATAAAGTATTCCTTTCTCCAAGGAGGATTTGAGAATGTCTTAATTAGTGGATGAGATAAGTGCCTCCATTGGCCCTTTGTTTGAAGGATCCTACTGTTGCTGATGATGAATTCATAGATATCTGACCAGTTACCAATTCCTTATTTTCCAGGTACCAATTCCTCTATTCTTTTGCTCTTAATTTCGTTATACTGCTCTTTTTTTTTTTAATTATAAGCTATAATCATCCCATCTTTATTTGTGAGGCCATTGAGTTTTTTTCCCAAGTGGTTGTAGCTATGCATCCCTTTGCTAACCATATTGCTCAGTCTAGTGGTGTATATGATTGCAATTGGTCTTCCTTTGCTTTTTGATGTGTGTCGAACGTGTCAATAATAATTCCGAACTCTAATTGCTACCAAATCCTACAATTGGTTTGTATTAGTGATAAGCACGAGTATCGATCCATATAGATTGAGAATCTAACTTTGGTCAAGAATGGGGTTTCAAGAAGAGAAACTAACCTAATTAACTACACTAACTAATAGGAGAACAACTAATCTAATTCGCATGGAAGTAAATAAAGCAAGACAACTAATTAAGAATTTTAATTTATGTAAATTACCTCGGTTTGGAAAATCAACTTCGATTCAACATCAAGGATTTGGTCTTCAATTCTACAAAAGTTTGTTTGATTTTGTTCTAATAGACTAGCTATAGAGATTGGACGAGTACCAATGCTCCTCGGTTTCCTATTTTTAACAACGAAGGCAATGCCTCTAGGTGCTTCTCTAACAAATGTGCAACCCTAGGCGTAGCACCTACAAACTTGACACATTCATCGCATTAAGTTTCATGAAACCACTAGCCCTAGACAATCGAGACAATGAGCATGTTATATTTAGCCTATACCCGCTTGTAATGTGAGATAGACAAACTTGACACATTCATCGCATTCATCGCATTAAGTTTCATGATACCAATTGGGTTATCTGCTTGCTACTTAGTGCCCAACGCTTCACACAATTACGCATGCAAAGCATTTGAAGTAGCAATAGACTCAAATCAAAGAGTATGTATTTGCAACTACACAAACTACAATTCAAGTCATGTAATGAAACAATAACAAGAGAGATACCAAAACATAAACCGAACTCGAAATTAAAAGAAGGTAGAATCGCACAAATCCCATGTTGATGTTGAATTTTCCTTGAATCCCAATCAAGCCCATGAGACATGGTGCCTCATGGCCCTAAAATCCAAAACAATGCTTACAAATTGAAAGAAAGAAGAGATGAATAGAGAGTTCTTAAACCCTTAGAGAGAGAAAGGTGAGTGAATAGTGAATGAGAGAGTTGTGTATGAAGTGATTTTGTTTTTTGTAGAGAGAGAAAGAGTGGGGCTGTCAAGTAAGTGAGGAGTGAGAAAATAATGTTTGGTCAAGTGGTCATAACCCTATTTCTTATGAAATTTCCATCGTGTCCATGCTTTTAAGTGTGAGAAAGATCAATGGTTGCCGAAGCGTTTGTATCTTTCTTTGATGCTTTAGCCAATTTTCTTGCACTTTTAACTAACTTAAGGACTCTTAACTCTTTTGCATATCAACGAACCACCATCACAGCCCAAAGTAGATCCCACGCAGCTGCCTCGGGATGCGTGCTGGTGCGCTTTTATTTTATTTTATTTTTTTCGATCAAACATAGTAAACAACCTACAACCACTAAAATAGAATATTTACAAACTGATTTGGAGATTTTGGCACATTAAAACATACTATTTACATACAAAATTGAGGCACAAAAATAGACTTATACTTTCCAAGAGGGAATGTTGTGCGATAAAGAAATAACACACTTATTAATAAACACAATAGAGATGAGGATGCTTTCTTGGATGCATGGTGAAACCCATTTCTAAATTCTTGGTTTTTATACGAGTGACCCTAGGAACAAACTCTTAAAGGAGGCTAACTTCCATATGAGAATTGGCCTTGAGCTTAACTTCGTACTTATCCCCTTTCTTCTGGGAATATTATATTTGAAAACTAGAGAGTTTTAGAAGTTCATTTACATTTTACACTTGAAGGAGTTAGTAGTTCTATTGACTATTTGGCTAGAAAGGAAGAAATGGTTTTTGGATTTGCAAATTCCTAAATGTCATATCTTCATCGGGATATAATGAATGTAAATGCTTCCTAGATTGCAGTCTTAGCATTATTCTATACCAAATAGGTTGAAGGAAAGGGGGGTTATGGTGTATCGATAGTTAAGTTGATGAACATCAATTTGACTAAGATCTGCAGTCTGAAGTATTATTGAGGCATTCTTTCTTTGAAAAGTGAAGTGTAACCTCAATATGATGTGAGCATGACAGTCACAATTAATTAGAAAAAAGAAAAACTAGTGATAGCCTCATGTATGTACGTAGATTAATTATTAATTAATTAATCATTCTGCAAGTGTAGTTAATAGTTGTATTTCATTTGGATTTGCAGGAAAAGTAACAATAGACTCTGTAGCTTTAGTCAATTGTTATTTTTGTAAGCTCTTTAATCCCTCTGTTATACTTCTTGTCACTCAAAAGTGTATTTTCGGGGACTTCTTAATCAAATAAGAATATAAGGCTATACAATACGAAAATGGTGTCCTGTTCGTGATTCATTTTTAACTCATCCTTGTAATTGTCAAAAAAGTATAAAAGAGACTAAGTGCATTAATGGCAACCTTAGGCGGAATTTGCAATTTACCCTATCAATGTAAATACTATCTAATATCTAGTTACCTTCTAATATTTAATATCTATAGATCTTTAAAAGGTGGAGACTTGTGCAAAATATTATATAATATTTATTTAAATAGGGTAAAATACAAATTGGTCCCTGAGGTTTACTATATTATGCACTTTAGTCCCTTCTATAACTTTTGTCTAAACCTTAATTGAGTTAGTGTGAAAAGACTAAACTACCACTATGAATTAAATGGACAAATAAACAAACAAATAAAGACCCAATACTTTGCTTTTCACTCATGAATCATGTTTTGTTTTGTGTAATTTTTTGATAAACTTTTTGTGTGGATTTGCACATTTTATTAATTAGCATATGGTTAAACTGTTGGATTGATTAAAAAAACTGTTGATGTACATACTCTTTTAACTTTTAATATAATAATATGTTGTGTGTTATTCACTAAATACATTTATTTATTTAAATGTACAAATACAACAGAGACTTTTGTGTATATTTATTTATTTGAATGTGGAAATTTACATGGCTTACTACTCTTTTGATAAATATGAATTGTCAATTTATCATTATTATTTATTAAATTATAAATATATTTGTATTTGATTATTATTTGTTTTTCATAAATTGTGATTTCATTAATTTAAAATATAAGAATATTCTTTAACACAAATAAATAAATATGGATAAGCACATAGAGTTAATTAAATGAATTAAAGTGAACATTAATTTTCTTAACATAAGACTTTAAGTATTGGTTGGGTAAGAGAGAATTTGTAAAACTTCAAGGGCATTATTGGTAAAATGAATTTGCCACATCATCAAAAAAGAATATTATAATAATATATTGGCTTGACACTAACACAAGGATGCTTTTGAGTAACTAGGAGTAAACTAGTGGGATCAAAGTGCATATTTTTGAAACCAAAGGAACTAAAGTGCATATTATGATAAACCTTAAGGAACAATTTGTATTCTACCCATTTAAATATAATTAGATAATCTAGATTATATTCAGAAAACAGAAGGCAAAATCAACTGTAATGAAAAGGTAAGAAGCTAAACACTAATGTAGTTGTGTCATTGTGTTCCAACTCATCATTAGCAGTTAGGTGTCTTGAAAGAGGATGGCTTTTGTACAAAGTGTCACAACTAATGACGATAGTGAGGGACTTTTGGTGGGAGTCGTCAAATGAAAATCATTGTAGGAACTTACTTAATGGGAAGATATCATTAAGCCCAAATAGTTAGGTGGGGTTGCAATTGGAAAGTTTGGAATGAGAAACGTTGCATTAGCAGTAGAGTGGCATTGGAAATTCGATCATGAGAGGGATTCTGAGGATTCCCTCTCAGAATCCAATAAAAAACAATTGGGTTGCTGGACTTCACCATGGTGCTACTGTCTGAAGCCCTTGGAAGTTCATTAGATCCCACCTTGGAACATTTTAGGCCTCTTTTTAAGGATAGGTCAAGGACATTATTTTATTTTGGGAGGATATGTGGTGTAATAGATGCTCGCTTGCTCCACTTTTCCTTCTTTTGCTCGTTATGCCCCTATCTCTAGCTTCCTTAATGATTATCAAAGTATGCCGTGGAATTCCCATTTTCAATGTAACTGAAAATCAAATCTTTACTCAATGCAAGTTTACTAGTTTGGTTTGAAAGGAATTTTTCGAGGTGTTTAGTGGTGTACATTGGTAAAGTGAGTTGGGATACTTCATTATACTTTACTTTGTTAGTTTGTTGGGAATGAGAGGATTGATGAAGTTGCTTGGACTTTTGCAACCATTAATTGCAGTATTTCGGCACAGTTGGTTGGGAATCCTTTAAAAAAAATTGGTTGGAGGGAAAGCAATGTCTCTTTGAAGAGAGGAAAGTTGTGGAGGTTTAGCTTGCAAGGGATAGTGTTGGATGTAGAAGGAATTGATTTACAATTTTGAGTGCTTCTGCTACCTGCTTTTGTCTCTCATTTTTTGCTATTTTGGTGTCTTTTTTTCGTTGCTATCATAGTTTTTGTGTCACCACCCAGCAGGGGTGGCGAAGTGGTAAGAACTTGACATATGAGTTTCTTCAAGAGGAGGAGGTCGCGTGTTCAAGTTCTTGCATCAAAAATGAAACTATTTCTTGATGAACTCACCCGTTCAATGGGTTTGGTGGGACCAACTTGACCCCATGGGATTACTCGTACCCAAAGGGTGCGGACACCCATTATGACGACCCCAAAATCCAAAAACCCGCCCTATGGGTAAATTTGTAATTATGTAAGCCCTAGTTTAAATAAGATTAAAATAAAAACCCTAACCACCTATCATTGATCTTCAAACCCAAAATAAAAAAAAGGTAGAACTAGATGGTGGGGATGATGGTGATGGAATGCAAGGTAATCTCTCTCTCTCTCTCTCTCTCTAAGGACACAATTATGGCGTCCCACCCCCACGGACCGAGAGAGCCACCATCCTTCGGCGAGGTCTTCCCCTCTCGGCCACGATTGGCTGGAGGTCCGGCCAGTCAGGCCGAGGGACCCCGAAGGCGCTGGGGTAGTAATAGAGACGGGTCAGGGGGAACTCATGGTCCCCCTCCCACGACCAACAGGGGGAGCTCGTGTTCCCCCTCCCATGGTGACCCCTTGACCGAGTTGACTAGGGGTCAACAGACCCCTGACCGGTTTGAACAGGGGCCAAACTGGCCCCTGGACTAAACCAAGGGCTAGTATAACCCCTGCACAACTTGATTGGGAGAGCATTCGCGCTCTCCGAGGAACCCAGCAGTGGATCCCACCCCTGACACGCTACATTGGACCTCGACGAAGGTCTCGGCGACACTAATGAGTCCTTAAATACATATGAAATAAAGAATAAATCACCTGATATTGAATTTTGCAATGATATGATGTTGTATGTATTGTCAAGTGAAGCGCGACGGTTCACACCGGGCCTCAGACATGTAGAGAGTGATTATAAGCGCACAGAGTATAGGTAAGTGGGGAGCTTGCTCAATTATCAAACATGACATGTTCTTAGATATTATTAGGTCTCATGATTTCAATTCAAGACTTGGGGAGTGGGTTGCGACTTAATATTGACTTGAATGTGACTATCTATGGATTGTGAATGTGTTGCCTATTGCTCATGTTGTCTTTATCTCACCTTCATGGTCGTCGCCACTAATTGACTGTCTCGTGGTTGTCGCCACTATTGAATATTTGTGTGGTCGTCGCCACTATTTGAATATTGTATGGTCGTCGCCATCACTCGTGTTATACCTTGAGATCGATGCATGAGATTGATGCACACATCGGTGATGGCTTTGGACGAACCTACTGTGGACTTGATAGGACTAGTTAGGGGGCATAAAGGCCTTTATGTCAACTAATGGTTTGCATCACTTCGAGAGTAGGTGAATCAGTCACCAGATTCTTGTCAATGACGAGTACGCATTGAATGTGACCCTTACTATATTATTATGCTTTTATGATATTTCTCTTGAATTCACCCTTGCATGATGATTTGATCTATAAATGCTTTTATGGTCTTGATGCGATGCTTTATGAAGTCGACTAAGGATACTCATGAAATACTCTTTTTCTTTATCTTTACTTTCAATTCATGATAGACTTGCATGATTAGTAGGTATTACTTGTATGTTTGATGGTTGAGCAGGTTTTCCACATTACTGAGCTCTGTTGGTTCTTTTAGCTCACCCTACTTACTCTCCAGATTCATCTTCATCGATAACAGCGCGGGATAAAGGGAAGGCGATAACGTAGAGTTTTGCCTTTGATGTGAACATTGCATACTATTTATATTATCGATATTCAAAACATCTAAACATGGGTTATATAAGCACTTAATGGGGTAGACTCTAATCTTCGAGACTTGTTGACTTAGTACCTTGGTAGTATTGTTTGCAGTTACTTAGGGATACTTGAATACCTTTGTTTAGAATTAATTGTTTAACATATGGAACCTTTTAGTTTTAAATTTCGCAATTATTGTTTCATATGTACAGTTATGTAGTTCTGTAGGTTGAATTAGGCGTGCCAAACCGTTATTTTAGCTTGGTTCAGGTATCGGGCTTGGGTAACGGTTTGGGCCGGGCGACCCGACCTTAGGTCGGGGGATGGTCGTCTCACCCATGGTTATAAAAAAAATGTTTTTGTGTCTCGTTACTTATATAAAAGCGTGTTTCTTACGAAAAAAAGGTAGTGCTATTTGGACTCGTGAGTCCGGACTCAAAACTGTTTTTAATTTCAAATACATCATCGAGCAATTAATGAAGCAATCATAATCACTTGTAAAATTCCTTTGATACCCCTTAAATATTTTAAAAAAAATTAAAAACCTCCCTATGAGTCCGGACTCATGAGTCCAAGTAGATTTATTGTTAAAAAAAAAGAGAGCGAGTTCGCAAAGTTCAGAGAGAGGAGAAAGTGTGAGCGAAAAGAGTTTTAAGATAAGCTATAGAAAGACTAAGGGAAGAAAGCACGAAAGAATTATTAAACAGGAGAAAAAAAATTATGGCATGGTGTTGGTACGTGGATTCATATGTGAGGAGTCTCCATTTATAGATACTAGTAGATTAAGAGGAGTCTGCATTTGTACATACTAGTAGATTAATAAATTCCTTCTAAAATGAAATTGATATCATAACTAAATAGAGAAACAAGCAATATAAACAAATTAACAAACTATTAACTTCTATTATGAATATTAGTTGTCATGTTGAAGATGAAAATGGAATAGATCAGCTACTTGAAAAGCTGAAATTCTATACTTAATGAGCATACATTATAATTGAATACTATAATTATAAAGTGTGATTCAAACTTAAGAGGTAAAAATGCAATATTTTCCCATATAGGCATACATATCTACTTCGTGGGGAAATTCTATAAGATTTTAATTAGGTGAGTTGTGCTCATGGGAGTGAATGTTGGTCAATTTAGAGACGACGCATGCATAAAATGAGCGTAACAAAGATGTTGATACATAGATGAATATGGGCTAGAGCTTGCAAGGATAGAAGGAAATGTACTAAGATTCAAAGAGAAGTAGAACTAGGGCCAATAGAGGAGAGCACTATAGAAGGGCAATTGAGGTGGTTTGAGCACATCTGAAGATGACCTACAAATGCCTCAATTAAAAAACTTGATGCCCTAGTTATTTAATGAATTAAAAGGTATAGGGTTCAACTTAAGATAACTTGCAATGTCTTAATTATGAAAGATTTAAAAGATAACCGAAACACATTATTAATTGCATTAAATAAGCTCAATGGAAATGTTAGATCCGTTTAGCTTATTTTAACTACTGATGCTTCGTTGAATTAGGGAATAACATTATAGTTTTGATTGGATAGGGATTGAGGGATTTTCTTGTTGTGGGTTTTTTTTATTTTTTTATTTTTTAGGGATAAGAAATCAGCACTTAAAATTCCAACTCGAATATCCATATGTGACGACCCGAAATCCAATAAACCTACCCTATAGGCAATTTAGTAAATTTTCAAACTATAAACTAATGTAGCCATAAATATAAATTAAATTTGAAACCTTAGCCTCCTTTTTGTTTGACACTTTAACTACAGGAGGAAAAAAAAAAAAAAAAAAAAAAGATCGAGGTCTAACTCCAGAAGAACACAAATCAAAGGTACATGCATTTCCCATATACTTTTAATCACGTTTTAAATTAAAATCAAACTTAAAATTTTACAAAAATAGCGGTTTGTAGCGTCGATGAGGCGATCGATGGCCCTAGCGGTCGGCGGCAGCTTCGTTGTCGCCGTTGGCGGATAGTGGAGGCGCCACCAGGCTGCCACCACCTTTGATACAATGGAGAAGGAGAAAGGGGTGGTGTCGTGATCTCCCCCCCCTTCCACGGGCACGCCAGCCATGGTAAGGGCCATCCCTGGTCGATGGAGAACCAGGGACGTTTGGCTGGTTTGAAAACCAGGGGCCAAACTCCCCTGGTTGACCGTCGACTCTAAATAAAAACAAAATAAATTAAAAATAAAAATAATATATAACAAAATAAAAGCAAAGTAATTGCTTTCGAACGAGGCGTTATCATGTCTCCGAGGGAGACCGATCGGGTCCCACCCCTCGACCCTCGCATCGGGCGATGGGGGACCCGCGGGACCTATACTAGTGCGAAGGTTCGCATCGGGCCCCGAGCGTACTAGGAGTTGTTATAGGCGTCGATGCGAGTCGAGGTGAGTGGGAGCTCCGCTCATCTATTAAATATGGCTTGATATTAGTATAATTAGAATTTATGATTTTGATAAAATGACTTGGGATGGGGTCATTACGTACCTTGGTTGACTTCATGTAAGGCCTCTTGGGGAGCCATACTCGTATGGTGGAACCAAGTCACCTTACATGTCTAAGGGCCTCTTGGGGAGCTGTAGTAATACGGTGGAACCAAGTTACCCATTTCTGCAAAGGCCTCTTAGGGAGTCGTGGATGCACGATGGAACCAAGTCACCCAGGCCTCTTGAGGAGCCGTGGACACATGGTGGAATCAAGTCACCCACGCATATTTTATTATATTATGATGATTGGTAAACAAGGGGAGGTAGTACAAATGAGACAACAAACTCGCATTTATATCTATTACATTTTATGTATCTCTATTGGAACCCCTTTGCATGCAAAAGTAGATTTTCTTATGTTTTACAATCCTTGAAACTCCTTATATCTGCTTAAGTCGTTTTATGATTATGATATGCTTATCTTATATGGAAATTGATGCCTTGCTTCATATTTCAATGTCATCTTGATTTTAAATGCATGCTAGCTTTATTTTGCTTTATAGGTATTACTTGCATGTTTAATATTTGAGCGTAGTTCTTCTCTTATTGGGCTCCGTTAGTTCTTTAGCTCAACCCACTTACAATACAGGTCCATCTACGAGTGCGATCGATCGTGGCAAGGGGAAGGCCATTCCTTGAAGTCTCCTTGCTTTATGAGAATTCGCATGAATCTTTTATATATTTATTTGGTTTTCAGGTCAATAAATTTGGGTTGTAACTTTAGATAGATTATTTGGGGTAGTTTGGAACCCTCCTTATCTATTTTGGATTACTATGGAAGTCTTAGGGTTGTTTTGAAAACTTATTTGGATGGTAGAAATTGTTCAGACTTTTGAACACTTTTCACTCTGATTAGATAATTTATGAAATTTTAATTTTAGTTTCATATCCGAATTTATTTCTTTATATGGTTAGTATGTTGTTCCGAAGGTTGAATTAGGTGTGACAGACTGTTATTTGGGCCCGATTCAGGTATCGGGCTTGAGTAATTGTTTGGGCCGGACGACCCGACCCTATTTCAGGTGAGGGTCGTTTCAGTTGGTATCAGAGCATAGGGATTGGAACCTAGGAAACAATAGTTTAGAAAAAAACATAAGTTTGCAGAGCCTTTGAGTTTTGAAGGTCAAAGCTAAGTTGAACAAATCAATGATATGGGACATTGGTTTAAGTTGAGTTAATGAGCATAAATGACCAATTTTACGATAGGACTACATCAAGGATCGGCTTTAAGCCCATATCTATTTACTTTAGTTATAGATGAACTAACTAGACATTCATGAGGATATACCATGGTGTATGCTATTTGCAGATGATATTGTCTTAGTGGATGAAACTAAAGATGTAGTGAATAGGAAATTAGAACTCTGGAGGAATACATTAGAATCTAAAGGCTTTAAGTTGAGTAAGACGAAAACCGAATACATGCACTGTGACTTTAGAAACACTAGACATCAAGATGATTGAGTGGTAAAATTAGGGGAAGTAGGAGTTCCTAAGGTAAACCACTTTAGATACCTAGGATGAATCATACAAAATGATGGTAACATTGAGAATGATGTTACACATAGAATTCAAGCTGGATGGAAGAAATGGCGGAGTGCAACAAGGGTGGTTTGTGATCGAAATGTTCCTACTAAGTTAAAAGGAAAATTTTATAGGACCGCAATTAGGCCAACTATGCTCTATGGAAGTGAATGTTGGGCGGTAAAGCAACAACAATTACATAAAATGAACGTAGCATAAATGAGGATGCTTAGGTGGATGTGTGGTAAAACTCGTAAAGATAGAATAAGAACTATAGAAATTCAAAGACAAGTAGGAGTAGCACCAATTGATACAAAGATTAGGGAATGGCGGTTGCGGTGGTTTGGTCACCTGCAAAGACGGCCTACAAATGCCCCAACTAGAAAACTTGACTCAATAGAAACTGTAGAAATTCGACGAGGTTGGGGCATACCAAAGTTAACATGGGATGCATTAATTAGGAGGGATTAGAATGGTTTGAAAAGCTCACCATCAATTGCACTTAATCGAGCACAATGGAAAAGTTTGATCCATGTAGCTGACCTCAGTTAATTTGGGACTGAGGCTATGTTGTTGTTGTTGTTGTTTAGATATTTTACATACTCTCTTGATATGTAGGACTAATTCACTCTTGTTTGCTCCGCAGTTGCATCATGAGCAATCAAGGCGGAAACTCCTACAATTTGAGGGAAACAGCGGATAGGGATGAGAGAAATTGGCGCCCTAAAATAGAGCAGCGCTTGAGTGTTATGGCTGAAACATATTAGAAAGCTATTCACGACATGAGATATGCTCAAGACCAAAGGATGGCCGACATGGCGCAATCACAGGAAAGTAATATGGCACGTATACTAGAGTTGATGCAGCAAGGAAACACATGGGTGGCAGAGCAAGCACCTGTGAGGCATGGACATAACCCTCCCTTAGCGCCTATACATGAAGATCATCCTGTGGAGGAAGGGGCCGATTCTGCTACGGCTGCAGGTGCAGCGACCGTACCTGTAGTGGACGGAGATCCAGAGGCGTGTCGGAGGGGTAAGATACATAAAGAATTTATGAAATATGACGTGTCGTACTTTTATGGAGAGCAAGATCCAATTGAGGCAAAAGCGTGGATATTAAATATGGAGAAGAGGATGAGAACTCTGAATATTGATGAGTGGACCATAGTACTGTTGGTGACGTTTTTGTTAGAACACAAGGCACACAAGTGGTGGATGATTGTCGAGAGGAAACAGGGAACTAATATGAATTGGCTCCAATTCAAGTGTTTGTTTTACGAAGAATAGTTTCCAGATCCAGTGTAGGATACAAAAATTCGAGAGTTCCTTGCCTTAGTACAGGGCGATATATCAGTGGTCGAGTATGCATCAAAGTTCAACGAGTTGCTAGAGTTTGCACATGATTATGTCCCGACAGATAGGATTCGTAATATAAGATTTATTGATGGACTGAGGCCGGATATTAATGTTATAGTAGCGGCGTCTGGATCTGAGACTTATCACCAGGCACACCTGTAACGGCCTGAATTTGATTTACTGTTATTAATGACGTGGTTGCAGACGTGGCCGACAGCTCAAACGCTCACGGGACCCGCAGCTATGCTAGTGCGCGCTTGGAGCTAGGTAAATAGTTACTTTGTGTGCTAAATTGGTTAATTTGCAATGTTGATATTAAAATAGATTAAACGGCATCGCAATGTGTGTGATTATATTACATTTGACATGCGAGACTGTGTGTTAAGTATTCGCTTTGATATGCGTGTCGACGCGGGTACCGGGTAGTCTAACCGACTTAACACTAGGTCGGGGGAAATAAAACACACATAAAATGAATAAAATTGGTTAAATAATAATATGGAATATATATTTGGTGGTTACAGACAAGGTAGTATGCGTATGTCGCGGTTCGGGACGCGAAATCGGGCGTCGGAACACCCGAAACACCACTTTTTGGGTTTAATACAAGGGTGAGTGTGTCATCGGTGTCACAATTGGAGTCATGAGAGGTTGGAAAAGAAGCCAATATGGTTCATTTGATTTCCTAGAGATGTGTAAGTGAGATGAGATGCCAAAGTCACCTATATAAGTCAATTTAACTTCAAAATCACCACCTTTTCTCTCTCCTCATCTTATAATCCGAAAATTGGAAGAGAAGAAACAAGGGTTTGGTGATCAAACTTGGTGATTCAAGAAGCATGGAGTAGTGAAAACATCAAAAGCAAGGTGAGAACCACAAACACCTCAACTTTCTCTATCTTTTGATCTCAATTTTAGAGGTGTTGGTGATTGTTTGGTTGTTGTTGGGTTGTTGTTTAGATGGGTTGGTAGTGCTTTGAAGTTATGTTGTTGGTGTTGGTAGGGTTGTTAAAAACCCAAAATTTTCAGCAATTTTGCTGTCCAAAATGCGATTAGCACGATAATGACGTCACTTAGCGCGCTAATGTTTTTCCTGATGAAGAACGTATAACTGCCTAGGAATCAGCGCGTTGATTCCCAGACCCAGTGCGCTAGATCCTGCAGTTTTAAAATTATTTTTGTTAAGTGACTTAAAACACATCCAAATGACTAAAAATCAACTATAAATGGAAATAGGTCATTTCGGGCGGTAATTTGAGATATATGGGACTAGGCAGAGTCGAACCGGGGGTGATTGACGGGACGCGAAGTGCGATTTGAGGTGTGTAGTATCCCAACTGAAGTTTCTTGAGCAGTACTTTATTTTGCTTTTGAATTCATATTTTGTCTTTCATTACTCTATTCTTGGTGTGTTATAATGGACGGACGTTGAGGCTCTCCTTGTGCCATTTCTGTGTGTACGTTCACTAGGCCATAGCACGTATGTCATCTCGGTGAATAGGGTTACCCGAGAGTCGTGTCGAGCACGTATGGGTGCGTCGTAGGTTCCACACCGACCACCTAGCGGATCCAGATATTGGCCTTGCTTGAGTGCTACTCGCCGGCAGTAGTCTGTTAGGAGTCTGAAGTATGGCGCTAGTCTGACCCTAGGCTTTAGAAACACACACTTTGAGCTTTCACTATTATTTATGCATGCGATGAGCACAGTTGCATATATTTGTTTCTGCATGTTTATTTAATAGTTTTGTTTAAATTCCAGTATTTACTTTCCGTATTGCTCACTTAATTTCCTTGGGAATATTCACTCTGGACTCGTCATCTGTCTTTTTGTGATGTCTTGAGTGCAGATCCTAGTACGAGCCGCGGCAAGACCAAACTACCGGAATATTTGTGATTCAGAAACATATTGCCAGGCTTGTAGGTTTGTATATATCTATTTTGTTTTATATTGGGGATTTGGGCTTGAGAGATAGCTCAGGACACTATATTGTTGATATTTTAATACATTGAGGTACATTATATCGGATATATGATGTCATATTGGTTTCCACACTAGGAATCAGAGTTAAATGCATGACTATAATGTTTACATATTGTTTTTCACGATAAAATACTTCCGCTATGGTTTGATCTTAGCATATGACTTGAGTTCAATAACAATTTAAACAGTGAATTGTTGTAATTTGAGGTTAATAATGATTAAATGGTGGATGAGATGACATGTGGGACACAACTGGCACTGGTAGGCAAGGTTATGGGCCCGCATCGGTCCCCGTGGCGGTCCATTTGGAAAATGGGTCGTTACATTTTGGTATCAGAGCAAGGTTAATGAACTTAGAGGAATTGGAAATCAACTCTGATACGATTATATTTGTGGTATAATTTGAGGATAAACCTGATGAATAAATTGTAGATGTGGAAACCCAAAGGAATTGCTTAGAGTCCTAGTTGGGAAGTGAGGTGAGATGGGTAGAAATCAGGGATATATATGTGTTATGTTTTGGTTGTATTATATATACGTTATACGTATATTGGTATTGAGGCTGATTAGATGCACGTTCTTCGATGCATATACCGATGGACAGATAGCCTTCTGATACTACTCAACCTAAGGTCGGAGATACCAGCGATCCGACAAACTGACTTTGACATTGGAGTCGTTAGCGCGGTCTATGAATGATAGGTTCGCGATGCTGATAGAGATGATGAGAGCTCGGGATGTTGGGAGACTACAACAGCTCCGACTACAGCTTTGGTTGCACCAATGACGACTACACAGGCAGTCGTAGCTCCTACTACGGTCGAGGCTCAAGTGCAGGCGGCAGTATCCGAGACATTGGCAGAAATGGCTACACCAGCGGCAGTACCAGTGGAGGCTGCAGTGGTGCTTACACCTGCTACTACCGAGCAGCCAGCAGTGGCATCGACTTCTTGGAGCCAGATGACATTAGAGGCTAAGAAGATAAGGGAATTTCTTAAGTTCTTTCCAGGATATTTTTATGGGGCTGGAGATCCAGAGGTAGCCGGGAGGTGGCTGTTATCACATGAGCGGCTACACAACTTGCTTCGGGTCGGGGAGATTGATCGGCCGAGGTTATTGAGTTTCTGTTTGAGAGCCGATGCAGCGGTATGGTGGACTACCTACACTGCGAATCATCCTATTGTTACTACTTGGGCAGCGTTCCGGACGTTGTTTATGGATGAGTATATACCTATGGAGGTCAGGGTCCGCTTGAGGGAGAAGTTTTTGTCCTTGGTTCAGGGTGATATGTCGGTCACGGTATACTTGGAGAGGTACCGATATCTGTTGTTGTATTCCATCGACATAGCTGACACAGATCGACTACAGATATACTATTTTGTCAGAGGTTTGGATGAGAGGATTGCGAGCACGGTGGTATCTAGTGGAGCTCGTATATTGGTTGAGATTTATGACAGGTCCCTCACACATGAGACATAACTGGTACAGAGGGCCGGTCGACTAGCGATTCGAGCTGCGCGTGCGGGTCGCGAGAGTCGCCCCAAAGATCGGGTTCTCGGTCTGATCAGAGACCAAAGAGACAGAGGAGAATCCAGGATCGGCCGAGACAGGGCCAGAGACCTCACTTAGGTGATTGGCAGTCTGATCAGGGTCGCAGAGGCGACAGGGATCGTCGTGATGACAGAGATCGACGTGATGATCGTCAGTTGGCATATTCCACGGCATCTGCACCTGTTAATTAGCATAGGCAGTAGGGGCAGGATAGAGGTCCGAGAAGCGAGAGTCAGACGCAGAGTCAGAGGAGTTCTGGCAGATCAAAGACTCGCACATGTTACCGATGTGGTCAGGTGGGGCATATTGTGGCAGATTGTACCAGACCAGCACCACTTCCACCACAGACGGAGCAGGTTAAAGATAGGGCTCAGTCTGCAGCATTTGGGGTCGTACAGCCGGACAGGGAGGCGACCAGATAGCTTGTTGAGTGTACATTATCTGTTTGTGGTATTCATATGCATATTATGATGAATTCTGGTAGTACACTGTCTTTTGTTTCTGGACGCATCGTATGAGAGTTAGGGTTACCTCCAAAGACTTTAAATACACATCTTGTTCTCGGCACGACAGCTGGGGATAAGATCTACCCTAACCGGATATGCCGAAATTGTGTAGTGGAGATTGAGGGACATCAGCTACCGGCTGATTTGAGAGTGTTAGAGTACTTGGAGTTCGACGCGATGTTCGGGATGGATTGGTTGTCGTCTTATCACACAAGAATCGACTATTTCAGCAAGACTGTGACGTTTAACATCGGAGGGATTCCAAGGTTTACATTTGTTGGAGTTGCGTTAGCATTACCTGTCACTCGAGGCAGATTAGCAACGACGTAGGAGATGGAGACATATGCGGTTATGGTTGAGCCGGAGCGTAAGATAGTTAAGGTTAAGGATGTCCTTGTTGTTTGTGAACGTGTTCCCTAATGATTTGTCAGGAGTACCACCACCGAGAGCTGTGGAGTTTATCATTAAGTTGATTCTGGGGACTCAGCCAATCTACAGCAGACCGTATATGATGTCAACATAGGACCACGAGGATTTGAGGACCCAGTTAGCGGTTTCATTCACCCTAGCATGTCACCTTGGGGAGCTCCAGTTCTTTTTATGAAAAAGAAGGATGGCTCGATGCCTATGTGTGTGGACTACCGAAAGCTGAATCATGTGACGATTCAGAATCGTTACCCACTTCCGATGATTAACGACCTATTCAATCAGTTGGTTGGGGCCAAGTTCTTCTCGAAGATCCACTTACGATCGGGATATCATCAGTTGAGGATTCGAGATGAGGATGTGGAGAAGACCGCGTTTAGTACGCGTTACGGCCTATTCGAGTTTATAGTCATGCCGTTTGGGCTTACTAATGCACCGACGATCTTCATGGATTTGATGCACAGGGTGCTGAGGCCATACCTTGATCAATACGTCATTGTTTTTTATCGACGACATCTTGTTTTACAGTAAGACTCGTGTGGAGCACGAGAGGCATCTCATAGATGTTTTGACGATGCTGAGAGAGCACCGATTTTATGCCAAGTTTAGCAAGTGTGCATTCTTGCTGAGTGATGTGAAGTTTTTGGGTCATGTCATCAGTGATCAGGGTATATCAATTGATGGTGACAAAATTCAGGTGATTATTGACTGGAAGACATTCGAGTCTGTATTTGACATTCAGAGTTTCCTGGGTTTAGCAGGATATTACAGGCGCTTTGTGCAGAATTTCTCGATGATTGCAACGCCGTTGACGAGGCAGACTAAGAAGGATGTTAGATTTGAATGGTCACAGGAGTGTGAGGATGTTTTCTGGGAGCTGAAGAGGAAATTGGCTTCGGTGCCAATTTTAGCTTTACTGGTAGCAGGGAAAGGTTTTTCTGTCTATATTGATGCATCAGGCACTGGTTTGGGTGGCGTGTTGATGTAGGATGGACACCTAGTGGCCTATTTATATCGATGGTTGAGACCTCACAAGGTGAATTATCAAGTGCACGACTTGGAGCTTACGGCGGTCGTGTTTGCACTGAAGGATTGGAAGTATTATTTGTATGGTGAGAGGTTCGTATTGTTCACAAACCACCAGAGTTTGAGATACATGTTCACTTAGAGGGAGTTGAACATGCGACAGCGGCGATGGCTCGAGTTACTTAAGGATTATGACTTCGCAATTGAATATCATCCGGATAATGCGAATGTCGTAGCTGATGCGCTAACCAGGAGCGGCATCGAGAGCTAGACGGTAATGCAGAATATGACACATGAGCACGGGTTGCTTGAGGTAGCGTCAGTGTTGTGTTTGACAGAAGCTATTGCCGAGCTATAGATTTGTTGTCAGATGCGAGTTCCTACGATGTCTCTAGAGCGAGTTGTTGAGTTACAGAGAGCTGATGACCTATATTTGCGGATTAATGGACTGGCTCAAGATCCAGGGTGCACTAAGTGGTCTGAGGGGTCAAACGGGTGCTTGAGACACAGGGGTCGATTATGGATATCAGGGGTATCAGAGCTCAGGGACAGCATTCTCGAGGACGCACACTGATCGTGATATACGGTTCATCCTGGTCAGACCAAGATGTATCACAATCTGCGGAGATTGTTTTGGTGGCTAAGGATGAAGGCTGATGTGGGTAGATACGTCCGGAGTTGTCATATTTGCCAGCAGGTGAAGGCTGAGCATAGGAGACTAACTGGTTTGCTACAGTCGCTGCCCATTCCTCAGTGGAAGTGGGAACACGTGACCATAGACTTCTTTAGTGGCCTACCTTAGACGACGATGAGACACGATGCGATTTGGGTGGTTATCAACAGGTTGACGAAGTCGACACATTTTATACCGATCGCCATGAGATATTCTGTTACACAGCTGAGTACTATCTTCGAGAGAGATTGTCAAATTGCATGATGTACCAGTCTCCATTGTTTCTGACAAAGATCTGAGAGTTACATCGAGACTTTGGGAGAGTATGCATGAGCAGTTTGGTACTCGTTTACAGTTCAGTACTGCGTACCATCCTCAGACTGATGGGCAGTCAAAGTGATTGATTCAGATTCTCGAGGATATGCTCAGGGCATGTATATTACAGTTTGGTGGGTCGTGGGAGGATTACCTGCCTTAGTGTGAGTTTGCCTACAACAACAGCTATCAGGCGAGTATCGGGGTGGGATACCACTATTTGATGCACTTTATGGTAGGCCCTGTAGGTCACCAGCATGTTGGGTGGCACCAGAGGATACAACGGCTATAGGACCTGAGATTGTTGTTGACCATACTGAGAAGGCGAGATAGATCAGGCAAAGACTTCAGGTGGCGCAGGATAGGCAGAACAAATATGCGGACAAGTATCTTGAGGGTCTGAGTTACGTGGTTGGAGACTTGGTGTACTTTAAAGTTTCGCCCTAGAAGGGTCATCAGAGGTTTAGCATTAAGGGGAAGCTTGCACCAAGATTCATTGGACCGGAGTTGAGGAACGCGTCAGCAGAGTGGCATATTGTCTGAAGTTGCCACCACAGTTAGCGGGGGTACATCCTATGTTTCACATTTCCATGTTGAGGCTGGCGAGGTCGGTACCAAGGCCTATGGTTGATATACGTCAGATTGAGGTGCGATCTGACGTGTCATACGAGGAACGACTGTGGAAATCATAGATATGAGGACTCAGATTTTGAGAAATAAAGAGATCCTAAAAGTTTTAGTACGATGGCAGCATCACGAGACCGATGGACTCACCTAGGAGATTGAGTCTACTATGCGACGACGATATCCCCACTTATTTGCCGGTAAGTATTTAAGTTTAATTCAAATTTCAGGACGAAATTTCACCTAGTTGGGAAAAACTGTAACGGCTTGAATTTAATTTACTGTTATTAATGACGTGGTTGCAGACGTGGCTGACAGCTCAGATGCTCGCGGGACCCGCAGCTAGGCTAATGCGCGCCTGGAGCTAGGTAAATATTTATTTTGTGTGCTAAATTGGTTAATTTGTGATGTTTATATTGAAATAGAGTAAACGACGTCGCAATGTGTGTGATTATATTACATTTGACATGCGAGACTGTGTGTTAAGTATTCGCTTTGATATGCGTGTCGACGCGGGTATCGGGTAGTCTAACCGACTTAACACTAGGTCGGGGGAAATAAAACACACATAAAATGAATAAAATTGGTTAATTAATAATATGGAATATATATTTGGTGGTTACGGACAAGGTAGTACGCGTATGTCACGGTTCGCGACGCGAAATCGGGTCTCGGAACATCCGAAACACCATTTTTTTGGTTAAATACAAGGGTGAGTGTGCCACCGGTGTCACAATTGGAGTCATGAGAGGTTGGAAAAGAAGCCAATATGGTTCATTTGATTTCCTAGAGATGTGTAAGTGAGATGAGATGCCAAAGTAACCTATATAAGTCAATTTGACTTCAAAACCACCACCTTTTCTCTCTCCTCATCTTATAATCCGAAAATTGGAAGAGAAGAAACAAGGGTTTGGTGATCAAACTTGGTGATTCAAGAAGCTTGGAGTAGTGAAAACATCAAAAGCAAGGTGAGATCCACAAACACGTCAACTTTCTCTATCTTTTAATCTCAATTTTAGAGGTGTTGGTGATTGTTTGGTGGTTGTTGGGTTGTTGTTTAGATGGGTTGGTAGTGCTTTGAGGTTATGTTGTTGGTGTTGTAGTTGTTGTTAGTGTTAATGGGGTTGTTAAAAACCCAGAACTTTCAGCAGTTTTGCTGTCCAGAACGCGATTAGCTCGCTAATAACTTCACCTAGCGTGCTAACGTTCTTCCTGATGAAGAACGTATAACTGCGTGGGAATCGGCACACTGATTCCCACACCTAGCGCGCTAGATCCTGCAATTTTGACATTATTTTTGTTAAGTGACTTAAAGCACATCCAAATGACTAAAAATCAACTATAAATGGAAATAGGTCATTTCGGGTGGTAATTTGGGATATCTAAAACTCGACGGAGTTAGACCGAGGGTGATTGAAGAGACGCAAAGTGTGGTTTGAGGTGTGTAGTATCCCAACTGAAATTTCTTGAGCAGTAATTTATTTTGCTTTTGAATTCATATTTTGTCTTTCATTACTCTATTCTTGGTGTGTTATAATGGATGGACGTTAAGGCTTTCCCTGTGCCATTTCTATGTGTACGCCCACTAGGCCATAGTACATGTGTCATCTCGGTTAATAGGACTACTCGAGAGTCGTGTCGGGCACGTGTGGGTGCGTCGTAGGTTCCACACCGACCACCTAGCGGATCCAAATATTGGCCCTGCTTGAGTGCTACTCGCCGGCAGTAGTCTGTTGGGAGTCTGAAGTATGGTGCTAGTCTGACTCTAGGAACACACACTTTGAGCTTTCACTATTATTTATGCATGCGATGAGCACAGTTTTCTGTATTTGTTTCCGCATGTTTATTTAATCGTTTTGTTTAAATTCCAGTATTTACTTTCCATATTGCTCACTTAATTTCCTTGGGAATACTCAATCTGGACTCGTCATCTATTTTTTGTGATGACTTGAGTACAGGTCCTAGTATGAGTCATGGCAAGAGCAAGCTACCATAATATTTGTGATTAAGAGACATATACCTAGCATGTACGTTTGTATATATCTATTTTGTTTTATATTGGGGATTTAGGCTTGTGAGATAGCTCAGGACTTTATATTGTTGATATTTTGATACATTGTGGTACATTATATCGGATATATGATGTCATATGGGTTTTCCACACAAGGAATCAGAGTTAAATGCATGACTATAATGTTTATATATTGTTTGTCATGATAAAAGACTTCCGCTGTGGTTTAATGATATTAGCAGATGACTTGAGTTCAGCAACAATTTAAACAATAAATTGTTGTAATTTGAGGTTAATAATGATTAAATGGTGGATGAGATGGCATGTGGGATGCAGCTGGCACTGGTAGGCCAGGTTGTGGGCCCGCATTGGCCCCCGTGGCGGTCCATTTGGAAAATAGGCCATTACAACGCCAGCGAGCACTTGAGTGTAAGGTGTCACTTCGTGGGGGTTTCATGCAGTTTCAAGCAGGATCTAATCAGTATGGTTATGGTAAACGTAGCTTTGGGGGTTATCAGAATAGTCAGGATGACATTTTCAAGAAATTAAAGTTTGGATGGTTTTTTGGTGGACATGCACGTTCAGGTACATCTTCAAGGGCGACATACACTCTCTCTGTAAATGCCACACATACACATGTCCCTACTCATATAGCTACACAGAGTGTGGCATTCAGGCCACCGCGTCCATATCGACAGTCTCAATAGAGTGGAAGTAAGGGTCGGGGACCGATTGGGCCAAAGTCGAACGCATCAAGGAGTGTTGTTTAGCCACCTCCAACATACCAGAGGCGCAGTTGATTTGTTACCGATGTGGGACTCGAAGACACATCCAGAGCAAATACCCTAACCCGCCACCATATGAGGGGAGCGAGACCCCAATTTCTCAAAGAAGAGTTAATGCAGTTGTTGGGCAGGATAGAGAGGCCTCGCCTCAGCTGGTCACAACTACAGTTTCCATTAATGGACGAGATATGCATACCTTGTTTGATCTAGTTCCACTGTTTCACTCATATCGGAGACTATAGTTCATGCTTTGGGGTTGACACCTGTTAGAGCACACACTTAATTCTCAGCGCAGTTTCTACTGAACGAATTTATCTTAATATGGTATGTGAGGGGTGCAATATTAAAATTGAGGATCACACGATGACGTTTGATTTACGGGTTTTATAGTGTCTTGAATTTTATGTATTACTGGGCATGGACTGGTTAGCGGTGTATCATGCCAAGATAGATTATTTTCATAAAACCGTAATATCCCAAATATCGGGCATTGCACCATTTGAATTCAAAGGTTGTACACCGACCAGCGCCACCACCTGTGGAAGGGTTGCGAGTCTGGCAGAGATAGAGACCATTGCGAACTTGACTTATATGGGAGAGGAAGGACATGAAGTTCTGATTGAGATGATTCAAGTGGTTAGGGAATTTTCGGATGTGTTTCCTTCAGACCTTCCGGGAATCCCTCCTCATCGGAAGATTGAATTTATGATTGACCTTATACTCAGTACGAGACCAGTTTCCAGGACACGTTACCATATGGCGGCTACCGAGTTGAAGGAGTTTAAAACATAGTTAGAGGAGCTGACTCAGAAAGGTTTCATTACTCCGAATGTATCACCGTGGGGAGCGTCAGTGTTATTTGTAAAGAAGAAGGACGGCAGTTCGAGAATGTGTATTGATTACCGACAACTGAATAGGGTGACTATCCGAAACAAGTATCTATTTTCCAGGATAGAAGACTTATTTGAACAGTTAAGGGATCAAAGTTCTTCTCTAAGATAGATTTGAGATCTGGCTATCATCAATTGCGTATACGAGAGGAGGGCATACCAAAGACAACTTTTAGCACTCGTTATGGACACTTTCAGTTCGCCGTGATGCAGTTTGGACTCACTAATGCCCCAGCGATGTTCATGGACTTGATGCACCATGTTTTCAAGTTGTTTCTTGATCAATTCGTGATTGTGTTTATCGATGACATCATGATATACTCTAAGACTAAGTCAGATCAAAAAAAGCACCTGAGGAAAGTGTTGCAGACTTTGAGGGAACACAAACTCTATGCTAAGTTGAGAAAATACGAGTTTTGGGTTTCAGAAGTGACGTTTTTAGGGCACGTGGTGAATACAGGGGATATCAGTTGATCCTGCGAAGATCGAGGCGATCCTTAGGTGGCCACAACCCACTAATACATCCGAGATTCGGAGTTTTCTAAGCTTAGTAGGGTACTATTAACAATTCGTGCAAGGTTTCTCGTCAATCGTTTCACCACTCACCAACTTGACTAGGAAAGGTGTTGCCTATGAATAGGATAATTCATGTGGGGAGGCATTTCAGTTGTTGAAGAACCGTCTAACTACCGCACCCATTCTGATTCTACCAGAGGCATGCAGGAAGTTGTCAGTGTATTCCGATGCGTCGGGGACTGGTTTGGGAGGTGTATTAATGCAAGACAAGAAAGTAATTTCTTACACATCTAGGCAATTGAAAGTACATGAGAAGAACTATTCAGTGCACGACTTAGAGTTGGCGGTTGTTGTGTTTGCTTTGAAGTTGTAAAGGCACTACTTGTATGGGGAGAAATTCACTGTCTACTCGGACCACAAAAGTTTGAAGTACTTGTTCACATAGAGCGAGTTGAACATGCGACACGGGAGATGGTTAGAACTTTTGAAAGATTACGACTTCACACTCGAGTACCATCCGGGGAAGGCTAATGTAGTGGCAGACGCTCTGAGCCGTGTACGACTAGAGACAGAGTGCAAGACCGTAATGAACATTCTAGGAGTACCCACAGATGGCTTAGTGATCGACTCAGAGGTTTCAAGAGGCCAGGCACGAGTTCAGATGAGAGCAGATCCAGTATTTGTGTATAGAGCGGTTGACTGTCAGATAGTCGATTCAGAGTACGAAAAATACAGGACACTTGCATATAGCAGTGATGATGTGGATTGGAGACTTTCAACTGATGGAGCGTTGAGGTTTTAGGACAGATTGTGGATGCCATCTCATATACAGTTGAGGGATGACTTACTCCGAGAGTCGCACAGATCTTGATTCACCGTTCATCCCGGGGGTAATAAGATGTATCAGGACATAAGGAGGATGTATTGGTGGCCGGGGATGAAGGTGGACATCGATACCTACATCTATAATTATGAAATTTGTTAGCAAGTGAAAGCAGACCACCTGAAGCCGGAGGGATTGTTGCAACCATTACCTATTCCGCAGTGGAAGTGGGAACACATAGCTATGAATTTTGTTTCGAGGCTACGGGCAACTCAGAAGGGTCATGATGCAGTTTGGGTGGTCATGGATCGTTTGACTAAGTCAGGCAACTTCGTCCCTATTTCCATGAAGTATTTAGCATATAGGTTGGGATGCAAATAAGTAGACAAGATCGTCAAATTACATGGAGTCCCGGTGTCTATTGTGTCGGATCGTGATCCGAGGTTTACCTCTCAGTTTTGAAGTGGGTTTCAGCACCAGATGAGGACTCGACTCAATCTCAGTGCGACCTTTCACCCTCAGACAGATGGGCAGACCGAGATATTGATTCAGATACTTGAAGATATGCTGAGAGCTTGTGTGTTGGATTTCTGTAGGAGTTGGGAGAAGTATATTTTGTTGTGCGAGTTTACGTACAACAATAGTTTTCAAGCGAGTATTGACATGGCACCGTTCGAGACACTTTATAGAAGACAGTGTAGATTTCCAGTTTTATGGACCGAGGTCGGAGATGTCGTTTTGATCAGCCTGGAACTTGTGCATGACCAAATCGGGAGGATAAAACTGATTAGGCAACAATTGGAGACTTCCCATAGCCGCTAGAAGAAGTACGTTGACAAGGACCATCGAGAGGTTGTATTCAAGGAAGAGAATTTGTATTACTGAAAGCGTCACCAATGAAAGGTCATTACCGATTCGGATTGAAGGGAAAGTTATCTCTCAGGTTCATCAGGCCATTCGAGATCAAGAAACGAATAGGCCCGATAGCATATCGCCCCAAGTTACCACCACAACTAGCTGGAGTCCATAATGTCTTCCATGTTTCTATGTTGAGGAAGACACATAACAAACATGCACCGATGATCGATTGGGGGCAAGTTGATTTGAGGGAAGACATGTCCTACGACGAACAGCCTATTCAGATTGTAGATAGGAACGTGCATAAGCTTCGGAAGAAAGAAATTTCGTTGGTGCAAGTTCGGTGGCAATTTCATGAAGAGCAGGAGTTGACTTGGGAGCAAGAGAACTATATGATGAAGAACTTTCCATTTCTCTTCGAACCATAAGGTATGACTTTATTTTACTTTCTATGATGAAAGTTCTTTAAAATTGGGGATGTTGTGACGACCCAAAATCCAATAAACCTGCCCGATGGGAAATTTAGTAAATTTTCAAACCCTAAACTAATGTAGCCTTAATATAAATTAAATTAGAAACCCTAGCCTCTTTTTTGTTTGAAACTATAACTATAGGAGGAAAAATGGAGATCGAGGTCTAACTCCAGGAGAACAAAAATCAAAGGTACACGCATCTCCCACATCCTTTTAGTCACGTTTTAAATTAAAATCAAACTTGAAAATTTACAAAAATTGTGGTTTGTAGCGTCGATGAGGCGACCGATGGCCCTAGCGGCCGGCGGTGGCTTCGTTGTCGCCATCGGCGGCGGCAGTGACCAGGACAGTGGGGGCGCCACCAGGCTGCCCCCACCTTTGATGCGATGGAGAAGGGAAAGGGGTAGTCGTGACCACCCCCCACCCCTCCACGGGCATGCCAGCCATTGTTGGCAGGGGGGCGGTTGCGCCCCGGCCGGCCATGGCCGGGAAGGGTGCCCAGCACCTCGATGGAGAACCAGGGGCCAAACACCCTTAGTTGACCGGTCAACTCTAAATAAAAATAAAAATAATAAAAAATAATATATATATATATATATATATATATATATAACAAAATAAAAACAAAGTAATTGCTTTCGAACGGGGCGTAATCATGTCTCCGAGGGAGACCGATCGGGCCCCACCCCTTGACCCTTGCATCGGGCGACAGGGGACCTACGGGACCCACGCTAGTGGATCCCAACAACCAATGAATGGAAGATTTAATTAATTTAAATTAAAGCATTTATTGATGAGATGTATTATGGTTGTATAGTGTCGCGCGAAGGTTCGCATCGGGCCTCGAGCGTACCAGGAGTTGTTGTAGGCGTCGCTGCGAGTCGAGGTAAGTGGAGAGCTCCGCTCATCTATTAAATGTGGATTGCTATTAGTATAATTAGAATTCATGATTTTGATAAAACGACTTGGGATGGGGTCATTACGTACCTTGGTTGACTTCATGTAAGGCCTCTTGGGGAGCCATACTCGTATGGTGGAACCAAGTCACCTTACATGTCTAAGGGCCTCTTGGGGAGCTGTAGTAATACGGTGGAAACAAGTTACCCATTTCTGCAAAGGCCTCATGAGGATTCGTGGATGCACGATGGAACCAAGTCACCCAGGCCTCTTGAGGAGCCGTGGACACATGGTGGAATCAAGTCACCCACGCATAATTTATTATATTATGATGATTGGTCAACAAGGGGAGGTAGTGACAAATGAGACAACAAACTTGCATTTATATCTATTACATTTTATGTATCTCTATTGGAACCCCTTTGCATGCAAAAGTAGATTTTCTTATGTTTTACAATCCTTGAAACTCCTTATATCTGCTTAAGTCGTTTTATGATTATGATATGCTTATTTTATATGAAAATTGATGCCTTGCTTCAGATTTCAATGTCATCCTGATTTTAAATGCGTGTTAGCTTTATTTTGCTTTATAGGTATTACTTGCATGTTTAATATTTGAGCGTAGTTCTTCTCTTATTGGGCTCTGTTGGTTCTTTAGCTCAACCCACTTACAATACAGGTCCATCTACGAGTGCGATCGATCGTGGCAAGGGGAAGGCCATTTCTTGAAGTTTCCTTGCTTTGTGAGAATTTGCATGAATCTTTTATATATTTATTTGGTTTCCACCCCCCGAGTATATACTTCAACAGAAATCACACGGGGGTGGATTGATACAATAGAAACCTCTGGTAAAATGCCCGCCCGTAACCCAGCGGATAAAGTGCCATGGAGCTAAGGTAAAAAAATATGGAAGAAACTAGTGTTTCCACGACTCTACCACCCGGTCAATTCTGTTCCACTTAATCCCCATTTCATGGCCACATATCTTTCCGGCTAAGGAATGGGAAATCTTTCTCCTGTTACATGAATCAAATGCTTCATTTCATCCGGGAAAAGACATCTTTTTCTCAACAATGTCTTTGTCATTTGATCCAATAGCGTTACGTTAGATAACTGTAGATAGATTATTTTGAGTAGTTTGGAACCCTCCTTATCTATTTTGGATTACTATGGAAGTCTTAGGGTTGTTTTGAAAACTTATTTGGATGGTAGAAATTGTTCGGACTTTTGAACACTTTTCACTCTGATTAGATAATTTATGAAATTATAATTTTAATTTCATATCCGAATTTATTTCTCTATATGGTTAGTATGTTGTTCCGCAGGTTGAATTAGGTGCGACAGACTGTTATTTGGGTCTGGTTCAGGTATCGGGCTTGAGTAACTGTTTGGGCCGGACAACCCGACCCTATTTCAGGTGAGGGTCGTTTCGTTTCACCATAACCTCCCACAATCTCACCTTTGGCAAGTAATGTCATGTCCATCTCACTATAGATGGTTTGGCTTCTTGCAGTGGTGTTTTCAATATGCTACCTCGAGGATTACTTGTTCTCTCACATACTTTTAATTGCTTGTACGGGGAACTTTTCTCCTTATGAAATCCCTGATTCAAAAAGTTAAAAGAAATTACTACATTCTTCGACCTTGTGGGTCCCACTAAAATTGACTGTCCCCAATGAAAATTGTTGTTATATATTTCTGACTTTATGCTTCTTGGTTTAGCTTCCTAAGCATTATGAAATCAGATGGTTTCAGAATTTCTGGGCAGTCCCAACCAAGTGGGTAGCTCACTGGTTCGGTATGAGGTGTTTGAGTAAAAAGTTGGGGGTTCGAGTCCTAAGGAGGGCAAGATGATTAATCAAAAAAAAAAAAAAAAGAATTTCCGGGCAGGTCGAACCTCCATCACCAGACTTGAGTTATATAGTCTAGATGAATATAATACATTGCTTCGAATGAGGTACTAGATCTTTCTGAATGCTTTTCTATGTAGTATGTATGTTGACTGATTTTATTTTATTTAAGAATTAGAAAAGTTTAAGTGCTGTATAATTTTTTTTTTATTCTTATATGATTTTTTGAAGTAATGTGCAGTAGAAAAAGACTTAATTAAAAGGTAAGAAAGGCTGCTATTTTTCCTTGGCACTTAATTCTAAGTTCTTGATTTGAATAAGCTTTTGGTAATCTTTGTCCATGCCTGCGGGACTGGAGTTATTTGAACATCTACTGTGAAAATATAACTGTTGCAATTCGTGTTTTTGTCAGTGATAGCATCATTATGAGACGCTGGTTTCTTGAATGAGGTTTTTGGTTTTTCTACAAAACGAAAACCTGGAGGCAACTTCTCAAAATAGTGAACAGCATTAGTTTGCTAATGGTACAGTGCTGGTGTTCTCTCACCATTTAGTTGATATAACCAAATTTGTGAGAACACTTCATGGATCTCAAATTGTAAAAAAAAAAAAAAAAAATATTTTCTGCTAGCAGATGGGGATAGAGGATTGACATAGGATATTATTAGTGTAAAGTGAAAGGTCTAAGAATGTTGATTGTTAGATTAGGTACTTAATTGTCTAAACTGAAGTACACTGTACGCGACTTAATTTAACTGCTTAGTCTTTGTATCTCACATTTATTTTTGGTGGGATTGTATCTAACATTTTAAGGCTGCAGTACTGGACTACAATTTCAGGACAATTAACTGAAGCCTCTGAGATTCAACTTCACTGAAAGTCTTATTGTTTTCTCTTGCATAGCAAATGCAAGCTAAGAATACTCTGCTCCTGATGATTCACTACTAACAATTCTGTTATCAAGCGACGTGAATTTTATTTTCTTCACTCAACTAATAATCCTCTTGTGAAACAAACAACTTCTTATGCATGTATTACACGCATTTTATGTGTTCTAATAGTTGGTTCTTTTCAATTTCCTATTATTTTCGTGTTATTAGAACTGTGTCGTTTCATACTGATGAAATGGTATTATGCAGGAAAATTGAACATGGATGGATGTGGGTCGACTTCACCAACATTGATAAGGCAGGCCTGAAGGACTCTTGTCCTCTTTCGAAAAAAAAAAAAAAAAGTTGTTAAAAGGACCCCAATTTTTGCTAAAAGTACCATATTTAAGTGAAATGACCCAATTACCCCTTTATATAAAAGGGTTTTTACTAACCATATCCCATTCGCCCCACTTACCCCGTACCCCACCTGTCCTACTTACCCATCGCATCTCACCACCAACACGAATCTCACGAAGTCCGAGTAAAATCACGTCGATTCGACGTCATGGGTGCATTCTTTATTTCTTTTAGTGTCGATTTTAAAGTTTTTTTGGGTTTTTTTTTTATTTTTTTGAATCGGTATTTTGTAGGATTGTTGTTGGGTTTAGGGCTTCGATTTGGGAGTTGAATCTAGTATTTTGAGTGCAAAGATTCGATGGAATTGAAGATATTAAACGATTCTGAGCAAAACCCACAATTTTTTGGTTATTTTCATGCATTTTTTGGGAGTTTTGAAATTTTGTGTTCGTTCTTGTTGTTCCGTGAATGTCGAGACACACAGAGTCGACACTGTTAGACCAGAGGGACTTGCAATGACTTCAAAGCGTGTAACACTGCCACTTTCCTAAAGGAAGTTTTGCTCTCTATACTGCAAGAGTCAACAAATATCCTAAAGGATACGATGAAGCAAGCTCAACTTTCACTTTGCAGTAGTGAAAGATGAAAATAAGAGCAGATGCTGGTGATTTTCGAGATGTGTCTTCTTCCTCCCCAAACCTCTTCTCTTATAGACCACTGGTCAAAACCAGTTAGAGTAGAATAGGGAGTAGTGGAGTAGTGGAACAGTTATTTAACTGCATCCACTCAGTCAAGTATTGAATGGGTTTATTAACCGCCCATTCAATGCTTGAGTAGGTCAATCAATAACTGCCCACATTGTAATTTCCGAAAATGGTAAAAATTAATGGTAAAAAAAATTTACCCATGGTTAGCTCGCACACTTACACTTACACACACGCGCACGTGCTTCGTGCCAAGTGCTAAGTGCGCCTATAAAAGTGCCTAAAATGCGCCATATGCGCAGCGCCGCGCGCGCACGCACGTGGTTCAATTTGCATAGCACTTGTATTTTATTTTACACACACTGTAGTGCAAGAGTCCATATATACTCTTTAAACTTGAAGTTTCTAACCAATGTGAGACTAAACATTTCTTTTGAAAATGTCCAACAATCCCCCGCCATTTTCAAAATAATTAGATCATTTAATCCACGAAATCTCAAACATTATATGCATATATAATGGTATCTTGCGATTTGAACCACTAATTTGTGAAAAATTCATTACATCATATCATAATTACATGGTAGATAAACTTTGAACCAATGATTCTATTCGATATGTAGCATAAACATATCACGCATATAACTTACACCAGCAAATAGCCATAAATATCCTAACACATTCAACATTGGCCTTGTGTCCCGTATCTTCTAGTGAATGTCTTTAGAGCCAAGCCCTTGAGCTCCTTGAAGCGGCCGCACTTCGCATCCACATAGGTAGTCTCCATTCTAGTACCCCCGCAATTTAAGCACCTTTAGAATACTATTAAGAGATCATCTCAACCTCCTCTTTTTACTTGCAGGTACCGAGCACTAACAACCTTGGGATGGTTATTAAGATTTAGTGCTCACAGTCACACTAAGAATGAATTTTGATTGCATTGAACTCAAGACTTAACGTAATGTTAGGCGTCGAGTTGAGTTTCCACTATTGGTGACCTGTAATTCATGGGCTTGAGACCCATCCCCCTTGATGTTTTATTCACCAAGTCTCTTGGCAATCCTTTAGTAAGGGGATCTGCCAAGTTTTGACTAGATCTCACATAGTCAATCGTGATAACTCCACTTGTTATCAATTCTCTGACACAACTGTGTCTCAGTCCAATATGTCTGGATTTACCATTGTACACTTGGTTATAAGTCCTTGTCAATGTGGCCTCATTATCACAATGGATAGAGATTGGAGCTACCGGTTTAGGCCACAATGGTATCTCGTGTAATAATTCACGTAGCCATTCAGCTTCTTTTGAAGCCGAGGCCAGCGCAATAAACTCTGATTCCATGGTAGAACCAGCCATTAAAGTTTGCTTCTTCGAAGCCCATGAGATTACACCTCCAGCAAGTGTGAAAATCCACCCACTTGTAAATGCATGATTTTGATCTTTCACAATCCAACTTGCATCCGAAAATCCTTCTAAGACCGAAGGATATCCACTATAGTATAAACCATAGTTAATTGTTTTCTTCAGATATTTCAAAACTCTTCGAATTGCAAACCAATGCAACTCGCTTGGATTAATTGTATATCTGCTCAACTTGCCTACTGCCAAGGCAATATCCGGCCTAGTGCATGTCATTGCATACATTAAGCATCCAATTAATCTAGAATATTCCAGTTGTGAAACTGGATTGCCAGTATTTTTCACTAGCTCAATACTTGAATCTAGTGGGGTGGAAACAGGGGCACAATTCAAATGATTGAATCTATTGAGAACTTTCTCAATATAATGAGATTGAGTTAGAGTAATACTCCCCTCATCTCTTACAATCTGAATTCCGAGAATGACATCAGCTTGCCCCATATCTTTCATTTCAAACTCACTTGAAAGAAATCTTTTGGTCAACTGAACTTGTTCCAAGTCAGTTCCAAAAATCAACATGTCATCTACGTAAATACAGATAATGACACCATTGCCTCTTTCATCAAACTTGATATATACACATTTATCTTATTCATTTATTTTGAATCCGTAAACAAGTACAACCTGGTCAAATTTTTGGTGCCACTGTTTTGGTGCTTGCTTTAAACCATACAATGATTTTCGCAATCTACACACTTTATTTTCATGACCGGGCATTCTGAACCCTTCAAGTTGTTTCATGTATATTTTCTCATCCAATTTTCCATGTAGGAACGTTGTTTTGACGTCCATTTGGTGGATGACCAGCTTGTTTATAGCTGCAATTGCAATAAGCAATCTGATAGTAGCGATTCTAGCTACTGGTGAATAGGTATCGAAATAGTCTATTCCATGCTTTTGGGTGAAACCCTTAGCAACCAGTCTCACTTTGTGTTTTTCAATGGATCCATCAACTCTTCTTTTCCTTTTGAAGAGAAATTTGCATTTAATGGGTTTACACCCATGAGGTAGTTCAACTAGCTCCTAAGTGTTATTTCCCATTATTGAATCCATCTCATCATTTAATGTCTCGTTCCAGAAAGATGCATCTCTTTCTTTCATCACCTCCTCTACTGTTTAAGGATCAGCCTTCGTATTAAAACAATACGGAATTTGTCTAGTTACTGTTTCTCTACTTCCTTCAACTATGAATGTATAGAAATCAGAACAAAATGACTTAATTTTCCGAGCTCGTTTGCTCCTTCGAAGTTCAGGAACTTCTACTATTTCTTTGTCATTTTCAATTTCTATGACTTCCTTCCCTTTTTGGTTTTCTTTACGAATAATTTTGGGAACAGATTTAAATCTTGTCTCATCAAAGATTGCATCCCTTGATTAAATTACAGTGTTCACTGAAATCGAATTATTAGGCTCAATTACCATGAACCTATATGCCTTACTATGTTGTGCATATCCAATAAATATGCACTCCACTCCCCTTTCACCCAATTTTCTCTTTTTGGGTTCAGGTACTTTTACTACTACTCTACAGCCCCAAACTCTAAAATAATTAAGATTTGGTTTTTGCTAATTCCAAAGCTCATATGGGGTGACTTTATTCCTCTTTTGTGGAATTATGTTCAAAATATGGCATGCAGTCAGCAATGCCTCTCCCCGAAATCCACTACTCAAGCATTAACCATTTCGGTTAAAACACGATTTTTACGCTCAGCCACACCATTTTGTTGTGGTGTATAAGGGGCAGTAGTCTCATGGACTATTCCAGTGGATTCAAAGTACTTTGGATCATAGTACTTTCCTCCCCTATCAGACCTTAAACATTTTATAAAGGTCTCACATTGCAATTCAGTTTCTGCCTTATAGGCCCGAAACTTAACCATTGCCTCATCTTTGGAATGCAACAAATAAACATAACAGAACTTGCTATAATCATCAATAAATGTTATAAAATACTTATTGCCTCCTATTGATTGTGTACTATGTATGTCACATACATCAGAATGTATTAAATCAAGCAACTTCGAATTCCTTTCAACATTAGGAAATGGATTTCTAGTTATTTTTGTTTTCATGCATGCATTGGAATTTCCTTCATATTTATCAAAGTAAGGCGGTAATTCCAGATTCACCATATCATATAATTTTCTAAAATGAACATGTCCAAATCTGATGCCATAAAAATGAAGGAGACTCAACAAGATACGCAGAAACAATATTCTTATTAGATAAAGCGATTACATTGAGCTTAAACATGCCATCATAAGCATAACCCTTCCCTACATATACCCCTCCCTTGGAGAGTACAAATTTGTCAGCTCCAAATACAAGCCTAAAACCAAACTTATTCAAAAGACTACCCGACACCAGATTCTTCCTCACTTCTGGTGCATAATACACGTTAGTGAGTGTTACAATTTTGCCGAGTAAACTTCGATCAACACTACCTATGCCTTTAACAGGGGACAAGAGCATCATTTCCCATGTACAAGACAGTATTTTCATCTACTGCCTCCATGGTCTTGAAGAACCTCTTGTTCTTGCAGACGTGTCGAGTAGCACCAGAATCAACCCACCAAGCTATTTCATTTTCAATGACGTTGATTTCAGAAATCATAGCAATGAGATTATCATTGTCGTTTCCTGCACCTTTTGCAGCGCTGGAGGAAGCTTGATGTTTTCCTTGCTTCCTCTTCCAATGATAACATTCAGACTTGAGGTGGCCATCTTTCCCGCAGAACCGACAAGTGACTTTTTGCTTCCTTTGATTCTGGTTTTGGTTATTCGGTTTTCCCGAACCGGCAGGCTTTTTGAAACTACCAGGCTTGTTAGGCCTGTTCGGCATGGGCTTTTTGAACTTAGCTGCTTCCATCACATGCACCTTTGAAATCTCCTGAGCATTCTGCTCTTTTTCATTTTCCTGCATGCGACAATCCTCTTCTACGCGAAGATGGTTAGCTAGTTCATCAAGAGTTATGTCCTCTTTTTTATGCTTAAGAGTTCGTTTGAACTCCTTCCATAATGGGGGCAGTTTATCAATAATAGAAGACACAACAATTGTTTCATCCATGACCAGATTGTGTTGAGAGAAATTATTTCTAATCCTCTCAATTTCACGAAATTGTTCCATGACAGACCTTTCATCGACCATTTTAAAATTAATAAACTTTGATATGAGGAATTTCTTACTTGTCGCATCCTCCTTATGGTACATTGCTTCCAGTTTCTCCCACAGCTCATTGGCAGAGGGGACGTCATGGTAGAGGTCGAACAGTGAGTCCTTCATGGCGTTCAGAATATGACCTCTGCAGGTGTGGTCATCCGTCTCTCATTTCTGCCTCTTCCTGATCTGCTCGACAGTTTCATCATCGGACTCAACAGGCTTGGGTGTATGCAGAACATACACCAGATGAAGCGCCACCGGCGAGAAAATGCGATCGCTTACGCCACCTCGAAATCGCCTCCATCGAAGCGATCCAGAACTTCACAATGTTAGCCGACGACTCTTTGATTGACGAAGCCATTGCAACGACAGAAAAACTTCATTTAGATTGTTAGACCAGAGGGACTTGCAATGACTTCAAAGCGTGTAACACTGCCACTTTCCTAAAGGAAGTTTTGCTCTCTATACTGCAAGAGTCGGCAAATATCCTAAAGGATACGATGAAGCAAGCTCAACTTTCACTTTGCAGTAGTGAAAGATGAAAACAAGAACAGATGCTGGTGATTTTCGAGATGTGTCTTCTTCCTCTCCAAACCTCTTCTCTTATACACAACTGGTCAAAACCAGTTAGAGTAGAATAGGGAGTAGTGGAGTAGTGGAGCAGTTATTTAACTGCATCCACTCAGTCAAGTATTGAATGGGTTTATTAACTGCACATTCAATGCTTGAGTGAGTCAATCAATAATTGCCCACGTTGTAATTTTCGAAAATGGTAAAAATTAATGGTAAAAATTTTTTACCCATGGTTAGCTCGCACACTTACACTTACACACACGTGCTAAGTGCTAAGTGCGCCTATAAAAGCGCCATATGCGTCGCGCAGCGCGCGCGCGCGCGCGTGGTTCAATTTGCATAGCACTTGTATTTTATTTTACACACACTGTAGTGCAAGAGTACATATATACTATTTAAACTTGAAGTTTCTAACCAATGTGGGACTAAACATTTCTTTTGAAAATGTCCAACATACACCTCTTCACAAGTGTCGGACACACTGGACCGACACCTCTAAAGAGGTATACTTCGACTGAAACTACAAAAATAACTTACTTTCAGTGGGTGACGGATGAATCTAACCGAGATCTCTTTAAAGGTGTCGGTCCTGTGTGTCCGACACAAGGTGTTGGTCATGTATTCTTTGTGTCCGAAACATTTTCAGAAGGGGTGTTGGGGTGAGGGTGAGGGTGATAGTAATGGGGTACAACAAGGGTATTTTAAGAATTTTGAGAAAAAAAGTGGGGTACATTAAGTAAAAAAATGGGTACGACGAAGTAAAAATTTAAAAATGAGGCCCCTTTAACCCTTACCAATAAAAAATCGTCCGGAGTGGTTGAGTGTACAGGAGTTGATGAGCTTCATTGACGCCTTTTTGGATATGATCAGATTCGGATGGTTAAAAAAGACAACTCACTCAAGTGAAGGTATATTTAGTTTGTGTTTTTCTTTTTCTTTTTTTTCAGGAATATTTAGTTTGTGTTGAATTGATACTAAACTGAGTTGAAAGGATTGTCTCAGTTTCATGATTCTGTAATATAGATTTGAGGCCCCAATCTCTTCCCTCCCCTTTTAGCTTTGAATTTGCGGACAGCCCAAATTATGGGAAAAAATTTGGCCACTAAACTATAGGTGAATGGAAATTACTCCTAAAAGTCAAGTGAGGAATTCAGCCTTTAAACAAAAACAATGGAGGGCTTAAGGTTTTTTAATCATTTGACCTTTATCTTGATGATGTGGTGTGATGAGATGGCCAGAAAGTGGGGCCCGCACATTTTTTTTATTTGCAGAAAAGGAAAAAATTTCATATAATTTGATAAAAAAATATTTTTGTGTTCTTTAAATTTGAAGTAAAAATATTTATTTCTGCTACGTACGTGCGTATGTGGCACGATGAGGTGGAAGGATAGTGAGTTCCGCATTTGTTGTAAAGCATCTTAAGAGCATCTCCAATGGTAAATCTGGATTTGAGATGTGGATTGCTACCATGTCAGCATTGATGGGATGTGGTGGGGTTTGAGGTAAATCGACAATTAATGCATAAAATCGTCTCCAATGGGCGATGTGGATTGAGTCTATCCTTATATGTGGTAATAACAACTCAACAATTTTTTTTGTTTTCGTTCTCTTCTAATCCCTTCTTCAGCGCCTCTGTTCACTACCAAGAAAAATCATTTCAGTCCTCACTACCAATCCATAAACCATTTCAGATTGATAGAGATGGAATGAGAAGGTGATTGTTGATGATTGGGTGATTTGATCAATCTACAGATGGTCTCGCTTGAAAATCTCCAATCCCATCAACGAAGTGTCTTCGTTATTAATCTAATTTCTCTTAACCTTAGGAGTAATCTTGAAAGTAGGAATCAATGAAATCTTAACTCTTAGGTATGTATATTGTCTTGCCTTGCTCTCAGATTCTCTCATTTTGCCTTGCTAAGAGATCTCTCATTCATTTTTTTTATAAGAAAGAGATGTATGTATATATATATATTAAAATCATCAAAACTTGTACACGGAGGAAATTTGCTTCCACCCAATTTGCAAAAGGTATTTACAGTATTGGTATAAGCTTCATCTATCCATTACCCCTTGACTGAAAGCAACAAAAATTTGAAACCTCCAATTGCACGCAACTGGTGAATACCTCAAAAAAAAGTCCAGCTTAGGTTCTCGCGAAGTGTAGGATCTGGGTTAGGCTCACTACCTCGTCAATTGACTGGCAATGTCCAATTGGCGCCCAACCAGAGACACCAAACCACAAAGAGCCATCCACAGGTTGTAAAATCCTCAATCATACAAAACAACCAAAACTCTCGAACTGGTGAAGAAATTTATACAGTAAATCACCATAGCAAAAACCGCCCCATTTTAACATATCAAGAGCTTACCAAAGTCTGCTCCAATCTCCTACTAGATCAACCCACCCCTCCCTTTAAAGTCTTTATGACCAGACAGTACAACGGCAACTGTGTTTGTGAAGCATGCGAAGCATGTGTGTATCTAATATGGTGTATTAGAGTGACTCGAGTAGGGTGGAGGACAAAAGCCCTCTTATATAAATATCAACTGTATCAGTTACTGAGAAAGAAATGAAAGAAGCATAGCTTGAGCTTGTGTGCTCACTCTCTTATCTTCTTTGAATCTTTGCTTTTGTTAGGATAATTTCAGTTAGCATTAGCGCTGAACTTCCATAGCATCACTATCGATTCGGGTTGCGAGTTTTACCATATCAAGTATGCTTACATTATACGTTTTGATCAGTGATAACCCTGCAACAACTGACATTTATCTTGTAACAATCTGTATGATTTGATGATTTTTTTTTTTTTTCTTTTTCTGTGAATGCACTTTAAGATGATGTTTAGAGAAATAAGACTCCATAAATTGTAAATGTGAAAGCACACATTATAAATGGATTATCCACCTTAAAGCTTTTCTTTTCTCTTTTCATGTTTGTTATTGCTGTTGTGACTACAAATCAATCTATATGTCTTCATGAGTTTTGAATCCGACTCAAGTGATGATTCAGTTTCAATTATGAAAAAGTTTGATGAGCTTGAAGAAACTGATACCTCAATGATTACAAAGGTGGCTTTAGTTCAAACTATTGCAACACATGTTTCTATCATAACTTCGACAATGATGGTTGATAAAAATGTCCTCACGAAAGCTCTAAAGGGGGTAGACGTTATGTACATCGTGATAGAAAGGAACGTCATGAACTAATTATCAACGACTGCTTTAGAGGTGATCAATCTAAGTATACATCAGAACATTTTCGGCATCGATTTCGAATTAATATATTTTGAATTGTTCAAACGCATTTTACAAGCGGTCAAAAATTATGATGATTATTTTATACCAAAAGTATACGCGACAGATTGAGCCTTTTAGAGAAAATGATTGCAGTTGTGCGAATGCTTGCATATGGTTATCCGGACGATTCTTGATGAATATATTCAAATTGGGGGATGCAGTGCAATTGAGAGTCTAATACATTTTTGTGATGCTGTGATTGGAGTTTTTGATAAACGATACTTAAGAAAGCCAACTGCAACTGACCCTTGCAATGTTACTTCAAGAAGGAGAGGATCGGGGATTCCCGGGTATACTTGGAAGTCTTGATTGCATGCACTGGCATTGGAAGAATTGTCCTACAGTTTGACATGGTACTCATACTAATGGCTTTAAGGGAGTTCATACTCTTATTTTAGAGATTGTAGCGTCAAGAAATTTATGGATTTGGCATGCATTTTTCGGCATGACCAAAGAGTTCACTACGACTTAAGAAATGATCTCATCAATCATTTATGGGACAGATATGGTGGTCAACAAGCAATTTGATGATTATCAGCTTCCATCGTAATTTTTCTTTCGTACTAAGAGCTAAAACGTGAATTGAATAGAAGAGGACATGAATAAGGTTTTTGCTTGCAGTTTTTAAAGCCTATAGAAGGCTTGATTGTGTTGGTCTATTTTCTGGTTGATTTGTATTTTATTATTAATAAAATACAGATTTGAGAGGATTCTTGTGAGAATTCTTTGGTTTTTTTTTTTTTTTTTTCTGAGATTTTATTCCTTGCAAACCCCAATGTTCATAAGTTTTCATAAGCATTTCCCTTGAGAGTTCTACATTAAGGGAGTTTTTTTCCCTATTTTTCTTAATGATGAAAAACAAAAACTTTAGTAACTCAAACTGTACAGTTACAACCACTGCTGCATTGAAGTTGTTATTGATTAAATCCTGCCATTGGAGTAGTCTAGACTCTTAATAATTTCTGCTTCACCCCTTTTACTTACTTTATATAGAGCAAAATTGCAGAATTCTTTCAGTACATCCATTGAGTGTAATTTCTGAAAAATTTACCAAAGTACAAAACTATTTACTTAAAAAGAGGTAAGTAGGGGTGGTTATTTTTTTTTTCTCAAAACTAAGCAATAACGCCTATTCATTAGGCGTGATTGATGACGTGGCAACAGAGAGACCCAATAGCGCCTTCTGAGAAGGCGCTATTGGGTCTCCTGTATCCACGTGGCATCATTAGCGCCTTCGGAGAAGGCGCTATTGATGCCACGTGCACAAAACAAGATTCGGGCAGTCCACGTGGATACACGTGGAGCTCCACGTGGCTGCCACATGTACAGATAGCGCCTTTTGAAAAGGCGCTATCTGTACAAATCGAATCCACGTGGACGCCACGTCACCGCCAACGAAATCAACTACCTCAATAACGCCTTCCCAAAGGGCGTTATTGCCTAGTTCCATAATAAAAAAAAAAACCTCCCTATTTTGTGAATTAAATTTTAAACCCACCCTACATTTGGAAAAACCCCGTAATTTCTTTATGAACCAGTATGACATGACCTGCCTACTGACACTGAATTCTTTTTGTAGGTCTAAAATGTGTCTTATATTCTTCATCATCAAAGTCAACTTGTTCAGTTTGCTTTAAACCTTTACGCAATTTTTACTGATTAGTTACTACTCTAGTACAAATTTCCATAGCTGCCAGGTATTTTATATCCTGGGTTGTGTCTCTTAGAAGTGGCAAAGAATGAAACGCTAGGACTTATTGTAGTTATTCAAAGTGCATATCAATGCAAAATTTGATCTTGATGTTGGACTTGCTGAAGATTGAGCTCCACCAATACCAATGCCAAACCACAGAGAAGGAAGTTGATGGAGGGGTAAAAGCACCCTCAATTCATTGATTGAGATATCTTGCTCTCGAACTGATTGCGGTTAGATTTTTCACAACCACGTCCTCTGTTGAACTACTTACTACAATCTAAACTTATTGTTCCTTTTCTTCGGATCAGTTGACAGCAGTGACCTATTCTCTCCGTCTTTTACCACTTCAGTATAGCTGAAACATGCATAATATAGAGGTGTAGAACAGATTGAGTGAACTTGTTCTTCTCACAATGAATTGAGTGTGCTTTGTGGGTATAGGAAGTTAAGGTGAAGCATATTCAATCTGTGTTGCAAAAGTCAAGGGTGGAACCTAAATAAAATGAAATATGAATAAATGAATCAAATTTATGAACACAATAAAGTCTTTTCTTTTCTTTGAATGACACTGCATTTTGTAACATATTAACACGTGTTGAAGATGCACTCACTAGAATGCACAAGTACAACAAAAATATACCTATCGGGAACGTTGGTGATTGCCTCAGCTGCATCACCAACCAACTGCCTTAACAACCACAAAATCAGTCCACACCAAAACTAAACTAAATTGAACCATTGAGTGCAAGAACTAAGTGCACCTGCTCTTCGAAGTTTTCACCAAAGTACACATGTTTTTACTTTTAATGAGGAAAATAGGGGTCAAAACTTTTTTATTCCGGGGGGTAGGCAATAACGCCTTTTGGGAAGGCGTCATCTACGTGGCAGGTGACGTGTCAATTTTTTTTTTTTTTTTGGAGACACTGATAGCGCCTTCTCAGAAGGCGCTATCAGTGTACATGTCCACGTCGACATGTCCACGTGGAACGACGTGGACATGTACACTGATAGCGCCTTCTGCGAAGGCGCTATCAATGTACACGTGGACAACAGTTAGTTTACCAGGTCCACGTGGATCGGATAGCGCCTTCGCAGAAGGCGCTATTGGTGGCCACGTGGACATCAATGTAATGGGGGCGCCACGTGGATCCACGTGGATCCACGTGGCAGTGTACTACTCAATAGCGCCTTCGGAGAAGGCGCTATTTGTATATAATTTTTAAGTTGTGTCCACGTGGATCCACGTGGATCCACGTGGACACATTTCTGTGGGGTGCGCTGATAGCGCCTTCTGAGAAGGCGCTATCAGCGCTCCCTGTCGTCTTCTTCGCGAAACCGACGCAGAGAATATTCTCTGCGTCGGTTTCGGTAGGGATGCAGGGGTAGGGATGCAGGGGTAGGGGACGTAGGGGTCACGGGATTACGATCCCGTGACCATGCCCGAATCATTGCCGTGAAGCCTATATAAGGCGGGGACGGGGAGCTCGGTGGAGGAAGACCACGCGCGGACGGAGGAGACACGAGGATCAACGCGGCGGAGGAGGTAGAAGCGGCGGAGGAAGAAGGTCGTATTTGGGTTGAGCAGGGAGGAGAGTGGAGACGACGCAGGGGAGCAGGGAGGTCCGAGGCAGAGGTGAGGCGAGAAGAAGTGGCATTTTTGTTTGCGGCGGAGCGGAGCGGAGCCGAGCGGAGCGGAGCGGATCGAGCGGAGCGAGCGGAGCTTTTTGAGGGGAGCGCGGAGCAGCGGCGGCGGGGCACCAGTCGTCTCAGCGGAGGAGAAGTAGGAGGTCCAGTGAAGGAGGAGGAGGTATGTACGTGATGAAAAAAAATGGCAGTGAGTTTAGTTTGTGTTAGTTTTTTTAGTTTACGTATGTGTAATTTGGTTTAAGTTTGTTTGTTTAGTTAGTTGATTATTTGTTAGTTTGTATTGTTTTAGGTATTTAACTTAGTTTAATTTGGTTTTTAGGTTAGTTAGTATAGTTAGAGTAGTTTGTTTAGTTTAGTAAGTTTGTTTAAGTTAGTCGATTAATTAAGTTTGTTATAGCCGATTTATTATACTATTTGTGTTCTAAACAAACGAAAATACAATGTTATTGCGGAATATTTTGTTGGAGAGGAAAAGCGGTGAAAAAAAGTAAGTTCGTTAATTTAGTATTTTCGAAGTAATTTATTTAGGTTAGTTTATGGTTTGCATGATATATAGGGACATAAGTATTTTGTTTATGAAGTACGGTTGATATATTTATTTATTGAACGTTATTACACAAAAAAATGTAAGTGCGAAAGAATGAGTATGCTCTGTAGTTGCGCTATTATTGCGATCTTCTACATCAGAAAGTTCGACTGCGCTTTATCACCACATGATTTTCAACTAATTCCCTGAACAATTTTTTGCAATTGTCTGTTACATCTTTACATCCAATTTCAAAACATTATGTAGGGCATGTCACAAAGAAACATCCCTATTCTATTCTATGCGTACGGATCCATTGTTAATGGGGTCAATGGCATCGCGTACAGCTCACCCCCATCAGTAGTGTTGTGGGTGAAGTTTGGGTCTAGTGCCCGTGAAATGATTGATGACGTTTCTAACGCGTTCCCTGACTGTACGGCGAGTACTATAGTTCATATGACGTATCGTCACATGATGCCTCTCCCCGGAGGCTCACATTATTACGTTCCTGTGTTGTTGAATGATGCGACACACTTCGACTTGATGTGGGATACGGTGGACAAATTACCAAAGACCACGGCGATTGATATATATTTAACATTTGAGTCAGTCGACTCAAATCAAAATCGTACGATTCATTCGCAAGTTCTTGACGAACGTGGCGGCACGCCAGACGCGGACTTACTAGACATGGACAGATTGCACATGCAATCCCCAGCGGATGAGGTAGCGCAAGAGGGGTTCGTTGCTCCATTACATGAAGATAATAATGCGTATACCGACGATGACGCCAACGACGACGAAAATAACGAGACTGATGAGGAAACGCATCACAGCGAAGAAGCTCCATCAGTTGCGGTTTGGGATGACGTTAACGTTTGCACAGATGATCCAACGTATGATCCTCCGGGTGCGGAGAATGTCGAGGATGATGAGCAATTTGCTATCGATGAAGAGATTATGTTGGAGGAAGCTAGTGACGATGAAGTTCACCAACCAATACCGGGGTATAACGAAATCGATTGGGAGGTGGCTAATTCAACTGCAACACAACATTCCCGTAAGCAAACTTGGGGGGACATCCCTAACTTCGATTTGGAGATAGGGATGTGTTTTGACAATAAAAACGATTTACAACATGCCGTGAAAGTGTGGCATGTTAATAGGCATTGTCAATACCATGTGATGGAATCGACTACAACTTCGTGGGCGATTAAGTGCAGATATCCACAACACGGTTGTATGTGGCGTCTTCGCGCATGTTTCCGAAAGAAAACACTATTATGGGAGATTACACAGTTAGACGTACCGCACACGTGTATTAATCCCAACGTAGAACGCGGTCATGCCCAACTTGATGCCAACATGATGGCGCGAGAGATCCAAAGCGTCGTCAAAACCGATCAAGGTGTCACGATAAAAACATTAGTAGAAATAATAAAGAAAAAATATGGGCACGAAGTCAACTACAAGCTAATGTGGGATGCCAAGAAAAAAGCAATTGAATGGGTTTTTGGAGATTGGGATGAGTCGTACGCTCAATTACCAAGATGGTTGGCTGCGGTGAGGAGTAAGAGTCCGGGGACAAGAATCGAGTGGTCACACAGACAATGGCATGATGATGAAATAAGTACCGCGTCTCCACAATTCCGTCGTGTGTTTTTCGCATTTGAAGCTTCAATACAAGCTTTCAAGTTTTGCAGGCCTCTGCTTCAGATTGACGCGACATTCCTATATGGCAGATACAGTGGGAAGCTCATGATTGCGTTATCTGTTGAAGGAAATGGTCACATACTACCAGTTGCATTTGCCGTTGCAGAAACCGAATCAACTGATTCGTGGGGGTGGTTTTTGCGCATGTTGCGCAAACACGTGACAGATAGAGAAGGGATATGCGTTATTTCGGATCGTCACCAAGAAGGACATAGAAGAACAACATGTCCAAATAAAGATCGTGAACGAGTACCAACTAGGAAGAACCGTTGTGGTATATGTCGTTTAGAGGGACATAACAAAAAAAATTGTCCGTTGAGACCTCAACCATCCAATGACAACCTATAGTCGAGTTTGTATATTGTGTGAAGTAACTAAAGGTCGTACATATGTTGCTTGTGTGAACTTTTATTAATTACTAATCGTTTGGTTGTGTACAACACTCATTTTATTTTGCTAACATTATATGTAGTTGTACTACAATGGATCCAGGGCCTTCTCGATCCATCACTATTGCGCTCCAATCTACACACAGATCAACGCGAGCATGGAGGGGCGAGGTAACATTTCTTACAAAGAATACGTCAAATTTATATCAATAATGTATCAAATACGTACATTAATACACTATCAATTACAAGGTGTACGAAACAATGCGTGTACGTCGAAGACGTGGGGTCGTGGATCGAACGATGCAGTATCATTCTAGGATGATCCCATATCTTCGTTCCAGTGGGTTCTATGGGATATCTCGTGTAGCATTTTTCAGCCTTGATTGGGCTTTGATTACTGCGTTTGTAGAGAGATGGCGCCCTGAGACGCATACATTTCACATGCATTGTGGGGAGTGCACCATTACACTTCAAGACGTGCAGGTACAGCTAGGATTACCGATCGAAGGTATGCCTGTGACGGGAACGACGGACGCAGACTATGCTGATGTCTGTGAGAGGCTACTTGGACGAACTCCTGGTGGAGATGACATCGTTGGATGTAAACTAAAGGTCGAATGGCTTGAGCGTAACGTACCATCAATAGATGATGATAGCGATGACGAGTCGGTCCGACGTTACGTTCGATCGTACATACTTCAACTCATCGGTGGATGTCTTTTTGCCGACAAGTCTAATCGATTCGTCCATTTGATGTTCCTACCATTCTTTGGAGGATTTCCAACTAGTGGACAATATAGTTGGGGAGTGCTTGTTTGGCTTATTTGTACGGGGAGTTGTGTCGCGGATCTCGCGCGGTGCACATGAGGTTCTTTGCGCGTCAATTCTTTTACAACTTTGGGCATGGGACCGATTTCCATTCATAGCACCGCGGCGCTGCGTGTTTCTAGAGCTCAAGAATAACGTGGATGGACAAAATATGCTTATGGACGTTCCACTCGGACACGGTATGAAAGTCGATTTGTCATTAATTTGCATTTTCATTATTGTCCATTTACATTTATCTTAAATTATTGTCTTCTACACGAGATGGCTCGATGCATTTTCGGTATCACAAAGTGCGACGCACGTCGTATCGGCTACCGTGATGCACTCGACTCGCAGAGGCATGAGAATGATGTGGTCCGCAACCTTATGCACAACTCATGGGTCTCTTCCCGATTCTTGTACAAATGGCAACGGAAGTTGGCTATCGACGTGTCCCCTTATTTGTTTCCACATTGTGGAGTGGCATCGACCGAGAAAGGGTGATGAGACAATTCGGCATGGTACAAGTGGTGCCGCCAAATTGTGCTTACGACGCCCAACCGCACCGCCGCGGAATTGCGTGGACATCATCATGAAAATTGGGTGACCTTCCATGCAAGCTATATACACATGTGGGAGAATCGTGGGGACACCATTGCCACGGCGGCGATTAATGAAGAAGGCCACGATCACCAAGAGTACATGACGTGGTATCGCTCGGTCACTAGGAGATTCGTTGGACACGACGGGGCGTTACGTGACTACTCGGTAAAATTCTAACTCTTTATTTTCCTCGAACATTAAATCTCTTATATTGCGTGCTCTGACCTCTTATATTTTGTATATCAGCGTAACTTGGTGCATCGACTGAGGCGAGTGTTTATCGAGGATGGGTACGAGCAAGGTCTTGCTGCTATCGATGAAGGGATTCAAATTTTAGACGAAGACGAAAGGCGAAGGTCTACTCTTTCGCATGACGGAATTGACGTCGAGCAAGACATTAATGAGGATAATGAACAGGACGATGAAGAAGACGATCAGGCCGAACCAAACATAGAGGTGAGAAGAAGACGAGCACGACCCGGAGATTGTGCGGGAACGCACCAGAGCGTCCTCGTCCACCACGTCCATCTACTCGGACCGAGATTGCTTTGGAGAGAGTAGCGAGACGATCTCCTCCAAGCACGTTCATCTCGTTCGAGAGCGAGTAGAACAGATCGTTGTGAGAGTAGCCGACGATCGTCGCCACCCCAACAAGAACCTCAAATGTTTGTACCCGGGCCGCCGAGCGTGAATCTTCCTCCTTACTATTTTGATCCATACGCACTGGCCGTCGTCTTCATATGTGGACCCTGGAATGCCTCATCCTCAAATGTATCCATCACTGCCTCAGTACATGCCTAGTCCATATACTCCTACTCCATATAATTACAATATGGCGTATAGTGGAGACCCTTCATTCATGAACTTGTTGACCATGCCGCAGACCTCATGTTCCATTCCCCCAACCCCATGCAGGAAGCCAATATTTCGGGATGGTTCCACCTCCTATTTTTGGTAGCATCAGTAGCAGAGGTGAGTCGAGTCAAGTACCAGAGGAAACGCAACAATCTACTCGACGTGATTCATCGCAAGACCAGCTACCTCAACAAGCTCAACCGGATGTACAAACACATCGTCCAACAAGACAAAGAGTACGTCCGGTTTGCATCACCGAGCAACAACGTCAACGGAACCGCCGAAATAGACCTGCATGATGAGTTTACTTGATGTCATGGTGATTTGTAATTAACTTATATTTTGGGTTCACAAAGTACGTGTATTCAACTTTCTCATTGAATAAACTTATTTCTCACGTTTTCCATATTATTTAACTTAAGTGGTTAGCTTAGTTAGTTAGGTGTCGGTGGTTAGGTTATATTAGTTTAGTTTGGTTAGGTTAATTAGGTTAGTTAGTTAAGTTAGTTTAGTTAGTTAAGTTAGTTTAGTTTAGGTGTTGAGGTTATGTTTGTTTAGTGTAGTTGAGTTAGGGTATGTTCCTTAGTGTAGTTGAGTTAGGTTATGTTTGCAATTAAGCTAGTTAAGTTAGTTATTTTAGTTTACTTAGTTTGTATTGTTAGGTGGTTTGGTTAGTTAATGTTAGTTAGTTTAGTTTGTTAGTTACTTTAGTTTGGTTATGTTAGTTACTTAGTTAGTTAGTTAATTTAGTTGAAGTTAGTTAGTTAGTTAGTTTAGTTTGGTTTGGTTAGGTTAGTTTAGTTTGGTTTGGTTAGGTTAGTTTAGGTAGTTAGTTTAGTTAGTTAGTTAGTTAGTTAGTTAGTTAGTTAGTTAGTTAGTTAGTTAGTTAGTTAGTTAGTTTAGTTAGTTAAGGTTATTTAGTTTAGTTTGTTAGTTAGTTTAGTTTGGTTAGGTTAGTTATTTTAGTTTGGTTAAGGTTAATACTATAGTTAGTTACTTACTTGGTTAATTAGTTTATTTAGTTTAGTTGGTTATGTTTGTTAATGTTAGTTAGTTTAGAAAATAGAGTTTAAGGTTTAAAACAATGTACATATATATATATTCAAAATTGGTTTTTAAAATACAAATATAAACTCCTCATATGCATATTCAAATTTGGTTGTAATTGTCGAGATCGTTCGACGACGACGACGACGGCCATCGGCGAGGGTCGGAGCTGCCGAGAACGACGCGGTTGGTGACCCGGTTGATGACGTGTCGGTGACAGACAGATCGGCGAGCGTTTGTGAGGTTCGCAGTGACGTGGCGTCCACGTGGCCGTGTGTTCGTACTGATAGCGCCTTTTCAAAAGGCGCTATCAGTACATGTGTCCTCCATGTCAGCGCCATGTCAGCGCCACATCACAAAGACCATTTTCGCTCAATAACGCCTTTTGAGAAGGCGTTATTGAACGAGGTGATGTGGCGCTGACGTGGTCAGGCGTTATTGAGAGATGTGATGTGGCGCTGACGTGGCGGTGAGGTGGCGGCCAAATGTACAGATAGCGCCTTTTCAAAAGGCGCTATCTGTACAATCCCATGCCACGTGGACGCCACGTCATCTCGAACCAAAAAACATCCCACTCAATAACGCCTTCTCAAAAGGCGTTATTGCCTACTTCCGTGATAAAAAAAAAATCCTCCCTATTTTGTGAAAAAAATTGTAAAATACCCCTACTTTTGGAAAAACCCCCCTGCTCTTCCTGTGCGTCCAGATCGATGGATGTAGGCTTCAACAACACGCGGAGGCTCGCACTGAAATAAAAGTATAAAATCAAATAATGAAAACAAACAAAAATTAAAAGCTTCATCAAAAGAATATGGTCCCCGTCCCCACAGGTATTGTGCAACAATATACTAAAGGAAAACAATCTCAAAGAGCAAGCCCCTTTTACTTACCTGTTTCGCCAACTCCCTTGTTGGTAGAAGCACTAGAACGTATGGCGACCTACTATAGCTTGTTGATCTTGATGAACCAGTGGGACCATTTGTCAATGACTCCAGGATAGGCAAGACAAACGCTAAAGTTTTACCCTATGAGGATAATTCAGAGGCAGAATTAGCAGCATGGAACCGATTTTAGAACAATTGAGGCAATTAAAAGGAAAAAGGGAATAACTTGCATTACAACAACACTAATACAAACCCAAAAACTATTCCAAGTTTCTGATTAGAAATGTAGATCGATACGCAATTAAGTACAAAATAAAACAACTCGGGAAGTTTGATCAGAAAGAATTACTGGTGAATTTTATGGACCTGTAAAACTTATCATCTCATACATTAACATACCTTCTGAGTAGGCACCATCAAGTTCTGAAGAATCAGAACTTCCACTGCATAAAATAATTAAATCTCTTTAAAAAAAAGTAAAGTTCTTTTACTAAGACCCTAAATAAGTATTACTTAGAAAAGAATGACCAAAATATTTAGCAAGGTCTTCAAAATGCAAACATAAGAAAATTAGACTAATAGAAAAAAAAACAGTTCATCATTCCCACCAAGTACCAAAGACCTCAAAAATTAAAAAGTGTTAATCTGACAACTATAATACTTCTGAACATCCCGTTCTATGAACCAAAGTGCTAACCAAAATATCCTTTCTCTTTCCATTCTCTCTTAGTTTCCTCAGTCTGATACTTCTCAAACTCCTTTTGTAATGGCAAAGGTAGCTTGTTGACGTCAGTATTGAGAATGCGTACTTGTTCTCATCTTTTCTGAACATTTTCTATTAGTTCAAACTCTCTTTTTATGGCATATTTTTCAACTCATGGTCTTTCTTATCTTTCTCCTTTCTCTGCTCTAGATATTCTTTAAGATGCGACTCTAAAGGACTTTGTAGCTTATGCAATACATCAGCCACACCCTTTTCTTCATTCAACCTCTGTTTTTTTTTTCTTTAGCAGCTTTTCTTCCTTTTGGACGTTCAACTCCTTGGGAAGTGACACCTTCTTGAATCGTTGGTGAATTTAATCTAATGCACTCATCTTCTGGACTATACGTAAAAAGTGTTGATTGGGGTAGATTGTCCTTTTCTTTTCCCACCTTCTGTTTTCTGCAATCACTTGTCTTGGTCAATTCTTTAGAACACCATTTCGGATTTTGTTTCAACAATTCCCGACAATGCTCAAACTTGAATGAATTCCCATTATTAAGGTTCTCGTACATACGCATTGCTTCCCTTTTCTACGAAAAAAGAAAATGAGCAACTATATAAAAAGTAGAAACTCACATATAAATTATAAGAAATTACCATATTTTCTAGAGTTGTTCCACTTCTTGGAGTTCTTTCCAACCGTTCATTTAGGCCGTGGAACTTATTTACAGCAGCCAATATTTTTCCCCAACGACATTGCAAGCCATTATTTGTTCTAGCTTCACCTTACACGCCTAATCTTTCTCTCCAAACTTGCAAAATTCGAGCCCACATTGCTGAATGTTTTTTATTGTTTCCAACGTCAGAGTCGACCGAAACATAAAGCCATGCCTTTGTTTAAGCTATGCCTTCGTCTTTGGACCAATTTTTGCTATTAATGCCACTTTGAGATAGGTCCGACCTATTGGAAGCTTGCTCTTTTTTTTCGTAGATCCTTTCGAGCTTCTAGGCATTTATATCTCAAATGGAGCTTTGTAACCATAAAGTAAATTTTGATACGAGCTACTTTGTCCAAAATGTTAAGGAATATGTGAAGGATACGAAACATTCATTGGATTAAAAGTGAAATTGGGTTGGAAAAGAAGGTTGAATGCACCAAGTTGATTAGCTTGAGCTTGAAACAATTATGGGTTAGATTGAGAGGAATTAAAGACATGCTAAGAACTAATGGAGTCATTAGCATTCATAGGTACAAGGTCATTGCTAAGGTGTTAAGAATCTTGAGAATCTATTGCAAGATGTCTGGAAGAATTAAGACTGCATTATTAGCAAATCAAACAAAACTAGTAAAAGAAATAAGTACGATGAACATAATAATATGGACAAACAAATAGTGCCTTCTAATATGATTGTGTCGTTGTATACAAAATTGTAGAGATATCACTAAAAAGTATTACCACAACCCAATTTCAAGACATCTATATCAATTAAAGAAGAAAAAAAATATGAAACATTCATCTTCTTGCCCAACAATCATTAGAGCCCAAAAAAAAAAAAAAAACCAATTATAACTTCCAATGATGAAAGCATAAAAAATTAAACACGATTCACTCCACATGAATGTAATGACCCTAAAATCTAACTCGTGCCACGTGTTATTCCAGGGATGTATATGGGACCCACTTGTCGTGATACATATGTCCAAACCTCAGGAGTCGACACTGAAGTATGCTATTTTTGTTTGAGGCTTGTATTACGTATTATACATGATTGAACAATTTAAACTAATCAATTTCAGAAATGTGTGGGTAAGGTATATGCGGGCATATCGGTGCCGAGACGAGCGGAGACATACCTCGAGTTGCGTGTCAACGTGGGACCGAGGTAGCGGCTTATGGGGTAAGTTTTATGTGAGTTAATTAAGGTTTTATACTAGCTTTAATGTGGCCAAATTTAATGTTGAATTAATTGGGCCTAAAGCATTGAAATAAATTAAAAAACACATGATATGCATCGAGACACGCATTGATATAATCTAGAGACAAGAGGTGTAATAATTGGTGTCAACTAGGGGTGATAAGAGAGACATGTGTGTCACACCAATACCAATGGATATGTCTCGGGATACGCATGTGAAATGGATGTGGGGCTTAGGCTCAACCATATCCAAATACATATAAAAAACCAAACTTATGGTCTAAGTTTCTCACTTCATCGAATTCAACAGAGAAGATAGGGTTTTTGTGCTGGAGAGATCGAGGAGGGGGAGAGTGGAAAATTCAGTGGAATTGATGAAGCTTTGGTGATAAAGCTTGTGAGTGCATCAACTAGGTAAGTACAAATTCATTTAATTTAGTTTAATGAAGAGTGTTGTTGTTGATTCATGTCATGTTGGGATATGATTTTAAGGGATTAAACACATGAGTTTTGTCGAACTTACACATTAGTTTTGATGTTTATATATCAAATTAGGTTTCTTAAAATTAGCTTGAGATTTTGAGATGGTTTTGTAGGTCTATTGAAGTCGAATTTGTAGCATAAAAATAATTGGTATTGTAGAACAGTCCAATTTTTGGGCTACTTTGGGATAATGATTTGAGCAATTAAACGAAGGTTTTTGAGCGAAATCTTTTATGGGTTTTTGTGTTTATATATCAAACTTAACCCCCGTAAATCAAATTTTGATTTGGAGAAGGTTTGATAGTGTTTTAAAGGCCAGAAAGAAGGCTAAAAAGTAGGACTGCTCTGTTGTTTTTCTTACAGTTTTGAGTAGGCATGTTGGTGGATTGATTTGAAACATCACATGAGGTCCGATTGACTTGCGAATAGGTTCGTTTGAATCTTAGTATAACCTACTTTGATGATCAATAAAGATTGTGGCCATTGGATTTTGTTTGTATGATTCAAATCTGTCCGCTTATGACATTTGCGACTTAACAACTTTGCGTAATGTTTTAAATGGGTATTTGTTATCCGAATGAACTAAGGTTGGACTTTTTAGAATCCCTATATATCCTACTTTGAATAGAACCTAAGCTCGGACCTTGGTCTACTTTTAAATTGGGGAAAAATAGTTGTGTAAATGGCCACGACCAATGAATGAAATTAATTAGTTAATAAAATGAATGATGTTGATTTATTGATTGATCAAATAGAGTTATAACTCTTAAAATGTGAATTCGTGATTTAATAGGACTTGTTGAGGTACATGAAAGCCCGGGGAACATTGTGTAAGGCTTTGTAACCAACGTTGGGTTGGTTTGGTTGTAAGTAAACCAGCTAGGAAATTGTACAGTAATTTCATTTTAAGCTATTGAATATTATTGTTCATTGCTTGTTATCTATCCTTGAAATTCCATTCTAATTGAGTTTTCCGATGGCAAGTGAGTCAACGGTGATCCTTGGAAGGAGTGGCTGGCTTAGGTAACATACCAGAGTCATGACCTCGGGATGCACTGCACTGGTTACTGATTGTTGACGGGGTGTGAGTTTTTAGAGTGGTTGTTCCAGGAAGTCTCACTATCTCGTTGGTTTAGAGCTTGTGAATGTACCAAGTCCTAGAACCCGAGTCTTGATGTTTAGCCAAGACTCAACGACCTACTGGTCAAGACTACTTGCGCCTCTCTGTTTGCATCTTTAGACACTCATGTATCGATTGTTTCTGATTTATTTACAATCTTTTATTTATTCATGCGTTCTTTATACCTTTCTTTCTATCTGCATGGATATAGACTGATTTATTTATTTTGAAATGTTGTTTAGTATCCTACTGGCATTACTTACCTGGACTCGTTATTCTTGTGTTTAACTGAGTGCAGATCCGTAATCGAGTAAGGGAAAGGGGTCAGTGTTAGGAGATCTACTGTGAGGACATTGAAGCGGCCTTCTCCCTCATATTTTTGTAGGTTTTGTATTACTTATGTATATTATTTTTGTCACATGGGTATATGGGTTTTTGTGATATAATTTAGGATTTGGATTCGACTCCCTGCAGTAGAGGCTTTAGATAGCAGAGATAAGGAGACAGTACCAGAAGGATAGGGCAAAATACCAGGCATCTATGTTGAGATATGAACAGGATATGGAGAGGAGAGAGCGACACCAACGGAACGAGGAGCACAATTTCATGTTGTTTATTGATCATTATCGAGACAAAGCTAGATATGAGAGGAGCAGATGGTTGAGACCTTCTGATAGGTCAATTGGTTTTCCAACAATACCCGCTTATATGTTTGATCAGGATTTGGTGCATAGCAGGAGGGTAGAGCGTCTATTACACCATGCCAAGCTGGAGCTGATGATGCAGATGATGATGATGATGATGACGCGCAGTCTTGAAGTCAGTCTAATAGGAATCCTTTAGACTTGGAGGGTTGCGAGTGACTTTGATACCATTTAATTTTTAACATTTGATATATTTTGTTAATTATTTACTTGTTTTAATGTTTGGTTTAGTTTATTATAATTTGTATTATTATATATGTTTGTATGTTTTAGTGTTTTCATTTTTTAGGCTTACTTTTAAACCTTGAGGACAAGGTTTGGTTTATGTTTGGAGGCAACGACATTACACTACATTATCGAAAGTGGTAAGATAGGCTGAGATATATGGTTAAACACTGCAGGTATGATCGTTTAAATATTAAAATTGAAGCAGTTAAGGAGGAAAGTATGGTGGTGTATAAAGTTTTCATTTTAATTACTATGTGAATGTTTAAGTAGTATAGATTATGTTATATATAGTAATATCTAATGAATAAATAGTTCATTTGCATGTTCATGCCTTTAATTGTAGATGTGTGAATTACAAGTATCTTGTTGATATGAAACTAAAGAGAATATTTTAAATTTTTGAAAAGAAATAATGAAATGTAGCAAAAAATGGTGTGATTTCATGATTAGAAACCTAAAGTTAGGGAAGACCTTGAACTTGAAACAAAAGCAAGAAGCTGGAACACTTCTTGTGTAAAAAGTAGATCTCTAGGGATTCTATAATAAGTGTGAATCTTACTCAAAAGTACGTAGCAAATACAAACTTAGTGCAAAGAGGGGAAGAAATAGGCATTGCATATGAAATGTTGGACTTAACTTACTTGATTTAGTGAAAGTGAGAAGTGCTAACAAGAGTTTTAAAAATAAAAAAAATAAAGCAAAAATGAGAGAATACCATAAGTTCTATAGGAAATGGAGCAAAGAAATTGATGGTTGAACGTGAGGAAGAATGAAGTCCATAGGAAAAGGAGCAGGGGCTGTTAAAAAGAAAAAAAGAAAAGAATAAAAGAAAAAGAGAGAAAAATAAAAATAGAGAAAAGAAGGCGAAAGTATAATAAAACTCTTCAAATAAAAGATTTAGCTCGAGTACGAGTAGCTAATTGAGATAAGTTTTCATCAAAAGTATGTAAAGTCATGTTGACTCTTAAAATGCTAAAGTCTACCAAAGATGAGTATAATCTATGCTTATTTGTGAATTCTTGAACTTAATGAGAAATCATGAGATTGTATACTTACTACTTGAGTGTTGAGATGGAACAACTTGTGAGTAGTGATGTTTTTTTGTTGTGATCTACTTTAGTATTTTGAAAGTAAAGTTATACATGTTGTTAAAGCTACATGTCTTAAAAAGATAAGTTTTTGCAAAGAAAAACTTTTGAGTGGATTGTTAACTTGAAAGTTAGTGAATTAAAGGATACTCCATGAACAATGAAAATTGAATGAGAATTAGAATTATGAGACTTAGTAAAATACACCTTTGCTAAGGACGTGCAAAATCTTAAGTTTAGGGTATTTGATAAGTGATTAAGTATACTTATATATATGGTTAGTTTAGTCGTATATTTAATATAAATATCCTTAAATGAGCTCTAAATCATGGTATTATTGTATTTTCATGGAATTAAGGTGTAAAAGAAAGAATTGAGGAAAAATAGGAAGAAATTGAGTAAAAACCCACAAAAGCACAATTGGCGCAATGGCTATAGGTTTTGATAATGTGGAGAGATAAGGCACGATGTGGGATGGAAAGGCGCGTTATGGGAGAGAAGAAAAAGTGAAGAAAACCAAATTTTGAAGTTCGGCGTAACGGCGATGCGGTGGAGCATAGGGGACAACGTCGGGTATGTAGGCGACAATGCCAAGACACCAGGGAGCAAGGAAACATGCATGTAACGTTGGCGGAGTAGGCAATAAGGCACGATGCATAGCAGTAAGTGGCAGCATCAGACATGCAGGAAATAAAAAATAGAGTTTTAATTCGAGTTAAATTGTAAAGTAGGTTTCTAATTATTATTAGGGAGTATAAATAAGTATTAAGATGTGGTAAACTCACTGCATACCAACCATTAGACACCATTAGAGTAACTTAGCATAGGTTTTGCATTGAGTTTGAGTATTAAGGAGTTTATGTGAAAAAAACATTGAAGACTTCGCGTTTGAAATTCAAGCTTAGTTTCGTTGATTAAATTCAATGTAATATTTATATTCATTTCTAATTTGCAATGATTTCCATAATGAATTGTGATATGTATGTTTTAATGAAGTGTGAGTAGCCTATTTATCATAGGGGTCAATGGATCCTATGGTATGAGTGATATGCTTTGAATTTGATTTAAAATTGATTATAAAAAGTGCAAAATTGTTAGAATTTATATTGATTCTGAGCGTAATGCTTTAGAATTCTTGATCACGTGTTTAATGAACTTAGGTTTTAGGAGTTGTCATGGTCATTGAAGCTTTTGATCCGGACATGATTGGTACAACCGTAAAACACACAACATCGATTGATAGTTTTTTATTCGGGAGGCACGTATAGTAAACTTAGTTGGTTATGAATCCAATAATTTGAGACTTAAAGCGATGTGGAGCTTACGTTATTCACACCGATAGGTGGAGCTCTAATTTGCACATTAGAATCTTCTCAGTCACGATAGTGGGTTGAAGTGGATTTGAAGGAAACCCGTTTATTCTAATTATGCATTATACACAACATATTGAGATGTAAACATGAATACAAAGCATAGTATCAAATTACCTAGGTGAAGGTTTGAACTAAAATATCTTTAATATAAGAGTTCAAGTAAAGTTTAAATTGATTTGTTAGATAGTTTAGTTTAGCATAAAACCAATTAAAAGTGAATTCTTTAGCAATAGTTTAAGTTAAATAAGTAATTAACAACTAGTGCAAAAATCTTTCCCTGAGGACGATATCCATGATCAACGTAAGTTGATTGCACTATTACTACAAGCGAGCAGTTATACTTGCGGCACGCACATCACTTGCCCACCCCAGTCCCTGACGAACGTGTATAGCAGCCGAGCTGCAAGCTTCACCACAAATAGGACTATAAGACATTGTTCGAACTGGTAAATAAAGGTTACACTTGCCATTGGGGCCACCATCTACAACAAAATACCTATTTTGCAACTAATATTTTGGTTACTACAACTACATTTATGGTTGTAGAAACGTTTTACTAACCAAATAAATTGGTCACTCGTTAGTCACAAATACCTATGACACAGATAATATTTTGTGACCAAATAATGTAAGTCGTTGCAAATACTACTAATAGCGACCAATAACTTGTGACTAATATATAGTTACTAATATAATTAAAAATATTTAAATCATCTAATTTTTACATTTTTCAACAATATTAAAATAGTCGTGAATTCTATTTTTTGTTGCTAATATGTTGTAGCTTTAGTGACCAATAACATTTTGACATTAATGTTTTTTATCTAAATTGGTTGCAAATGTAAATATTATTAGTGACTATACTTGCTTAGTTATTAATACTTTATAACAAATGTCGTAATCCCTACTTTTGAGTAATCGTGACAAAAAATTCATTAGTTGCAAAAAACAATTACAATCACAACAAAAAGTATTTGGTTGTAAAAGATATTAATAGTAACAAGTAATATTTTGTTATTAATTTGTTAATGGACATAATTTATTTTGTTGCAAAAGTTTATATCAGTAACCAAACAATTTTTGTTGAAAGAACTTTTACCAACTAAATATAATTGGTTACTCAAATTGATATATTTAGTTGTAAAAGTTTATAATAACGACAAACAAAAATTGTCATCATTTAAATAAAATTTACAATGTTAATGTGCAATTTAAAAAGAATAAACAAAATACTTGAATGACATTGTACTATATAAAAAAATCATAAAGCAAAGTCATTTAAGAGAGGGAAGTGAGACAACCCTTTCCACTTTGCTTAGAAACAGGATTATCATTTTGAAAAAGCTGAATCGACGAGAAGTATTGGTTATTTCTTTCGGGTTCATTGTTTTGTTGAGGCCCCGAGACTTGCCGAAGCGGGAAAGTTGAAACCAGGAATTGTAGAAATCGACACCGCCAATACTTGGACGGTTTCTCCGGCGGTCTAGCTGTTAAAGGAGACTTCAGGGGAGTTCCGGAAGGGAGGCACCTTCATCGGCAAGAAAAGATGTCTCCAGAGCCAAGTGATATCTTTGCAAAGACTCCATATTGGATTACATGCTTGACTTTCTTTAATTCTTCCCCATTAGCACCCTTGAGCAAAATCAAACAAATGTGTTGAAGCATATGGGCACATCGAGAATTTGGTGAGAGTGGTAGATCATTAAGGAATACACATGAAGGGATCTTGCATATATATACTAGCACATCAGGAATTTGGCTGAACTTATAAAGATTAGCTACATATGGGCACTATCACATGTAAAAACACAAGCTCTGAATTTACCAAAAAAAAAAAAAACACACACACACGCTCAAGCTCTGGATGCGCGTGTTGGAGAGAAAGGGTAGCGCCTTATAATTAGGCCATTAGAGTCATAGCATAGGACCTATATATCCTCAAACTTCAAGACAATTTTCCTATTAGGATAACTTTTATCCACGAGTAACTTGAGAAAAATTTTGTTTTGATATTTAAAACTTAATCAGATTTTATTTTGATACCAAAGTTTTTGATGAGCTTCCACAATTTCCACAGACCTCCATCAATTGACAATCCTATTAAATTCAGACAATACCTAAATGTACAAATTCACTTTTGGGAAAATTCACTCATGTTAATCTGCTTGGTAGATCACATCAAATATAGAGCCTCTACACTCTGTGTCTGTCTCTAACTAGCTATTCTCAAGGATGTTCTACTATGCACTCGGTCAAATTTTAAATACGTAAATATGTACATGTCCACAAATAAACTTAAAAGTAAAGTGTAACTTTAATACTTACAGTGCAACCCAATGGCTTCGGACATCCCTCAAAGAACATAAGTGTCTTCACCAACTTCTCTCCATCCCGCCCAGTGTGCCCATGCTCTTCAAGAAACTTCTCCACGTGAAACATTTCACAATACCCCAACTTTGAGGAAGAAATATGATCAATGGAAGGAACAATTTGTGCCCTGTGCATCTAGCAATACGATCTAAGAGTGGCCTCTTTATATTAAGAACCAGCGAGATGTCTTTGGCAATGAGGTATTCTTGGGCATATCGAGAAACCGATTTTTCTACCAAGAGAATATTGGGATCTTGAGAATCTATCTTTGTAATCGCCATTTTCAAATGGTCCATTTCCTAAATGGAAAGATGAAAGTAGTGAGAGTAAGAAATTCTTCTACGGAAAATTTGATCGATAAGCACAAACCAGAGAATGATCAATGAGAGAGACACTGCACAAATTCTAAATTCTTGAAAGAGTAAGACAAAGGAAAAAGAAAACCAAACCTGCTGCAGCAAAGTATCAAAACTTGACAAGTGATTAGAAACACGCTGATATTCAAGCGCTCCTCCAAGGATTAGCGAGACGAGCTTTCTCAATTTTTGACGTCATCCGCCGATGGGCCACGTTTCTCTTACAAACAATTCCTTTGATGACGGCACTAAATAAATAAGACTTGGAAGTTTGCAAAAATATGCAATGATAGAGATTTCTCATATGAAAAGAGACTACATGACTACCAAGAAAAAAAAAAGGATTACAAGTGACATGATCTAGTAAAATTAAGGAACTAGAGAAGAAGATAAGAACCTGCTCACACTTCCCCAGGTTTTCCTTATCCCCATTGTAGCCCTACATGATAGAACAGGGAAAAAAACAAAAATTAATTGGTGGCAACTGTAATTTAAATATACATCAGGAAAGTATCAATAGTATCAAGGAAGAGTGAAGAACTCCCGATTAAATATACATCTCCACCTTTAGCATCTCCATTTCCTCTTTTGTAGGACAAAACTTTAATAGATTCTCAACACGATCAACATCCAAAATTGATTCATCCATTGCTAGAGCGAAAGCATCCTGAAAGGTAAGCCATTAGGTATACTTCGAGTAAACACTTTATGAAGTTTTTGTGTTCCAAATACATAAAGTGAGGGAGGGATAAAAAATTGGTGCATTCAGTACTCACGCAGACTCAGGCATTGACAAAGTGAGAAGAGTAAACAATGACATTGTACTATATTAAAAAATCATAAAGCAAAATCATTTAACAAACAAACTAACTAACTAACTAAGAGAAACTATGAATCATCCATGTCTCTAATTGTAAACCCATTAAAAAAAATAATTCTATTAAAATAAAACTAGTACGAAAACCAATTAAACTCCTCGTAGTCCCGACAAGCAAACATCTTGCGCCAAATTTGAATGTAATTTGAATCACCCATGCACCGGTAAAATTCTGTGTGAAATCTGAAATTAATAACAAAAAGAAGACATTAATGTTAAAGATATAATGTTGAGGGATTAGTATAATTAATAAACTAGCATACACTGGAAGCAATTGCCAAATTTGTAGTGTCTAACAAAAGATATAATGTGGTATCAAACAATAGAATGTCATATTTAACAAAAGAACAAGCATATAAACATGCACCCACAATAAATCTTATCTACTTTGAAAAACTTTAAATATATATCATTCATTAAATTAATAGTCTTACCAAGAAGATGTGTTGTATTTCTCCATAGCTGATTGAAACATTGCCTCCATTTCATCTTGCCTTCTCTTTAAATCTTCCATAGGCTAGCTTGAGTATTATGTAATTCGATTGTGTAGTGTGCGGCTCAGACCTTGTCTCGATCAACTCTATTTTTGAGTCTCGACATGTTGAGCCAACTCACTAGCTCTTTTTTCTGCGTTAGTAGCTTTTTCCCTTGCTTCTTGAAGTTCTTCAACTCTTATTCGTTTTGCTATTGAGGATGACGAGCCAATTTCTTCGTACCCACGCCCGCGAGCATAGCCTAACTTTTTGTCCATCACTTCTTTATATATTTCATCTTCAGTCATTGGTGATGGATGAGATTGAATTTCTATCATTTCCTCCTACAACATAATGAAATGTACAACTTTAATCAAAATAACACGTGCATTAACATCAACAAGAATTCTAAAGTTCTTGGAGGTTGTGGTATTGCTTTCTTATTATAAAAAGTTGCATACTTCTGCCTAATTCATGTTTCTATATAAATTGTTGATTGTTCCTTGAATGAGATACTATATAATTAATTAATATGATGTTATATACTACAATTACATTTCCGGAAAGTATTTTACCATTCTGAGGTAGAAGCCAAACTTCATGCACATTTTCATTTTTTAGATATCTCGAAACATGTTCATTTATCAATTAAGCAATATATTATATGATTGCTTCAACATATTGATCAGTTACTTTTAGAAATGCTAAACCACAATAAAAACTTCTAGTTTTAAGGTGTCAGAAAAGAGAATAATTTATGAATATATCTAGCAACAAAAAGAATTAATAGTTGGACTCATTAAAACAAAGGTTGAATCTTTCCCTAAGTAAAGGTCGTGGTTATATGATAATCACCTACCTACTCACTCGTGATCAATCACACATAATTTTGAACTTAAGACAATCAATCTTGAGTATGACATCATAGAAACATAATGCTAGGTAGGGTGGAAGCAAGAGAACTATAAAGAGAAGCAGTAACAAATTGAAGAGGAAAAGCTGCTGCAAAAGACAACAAGCTAAGGTCCACTCTTGGCTATGATGATATTACTCATAAAAGTACACAATTTCAGCAGTGAAGAGCTTCATGATATATGCAATAAATCTTATAAATAAATTAAATAATGAGAGGTCAATTGATAAAACAAAAAAAAAACAAAAAAAAACTTACATAAAGTTGTTGTGCCATTGGTGTTTTCCAACCTTTCTCCGTGTAGTGGGTCTTCTTCCAAAACTCAATCGGACCAACTGATTCACCATCATCCTCCTGAAGCATTTTTCACAACAACGAATAAATAGTATTTCAACAAGTATTCAAAAATATGTTAAAAAATATATTATAGAAATACCAATTCATGTTGATAACGGGCAAAAGACTTTGATCCCGAGCAATGATTAATTTCAACTTTTCCACGGTTGTTAGTGTTTGCTTCACTTGATTTCTATACAAAACACATTCTATAAGAAGATAATATAAAAAATTTCTTAGAATGATACTAAAAAAAACTCATGAAAGGATACCTTGAATTTTGCTGATGCAAACTCTTGACAACAAAGTTCCCAATCTTCAGCACTCACGTCATTGAATGGCTTTTCACAAGCCTCATCATGACTATTAAACGTCGATAGTATTTATGGAGCTCATGTTTGTAACCCTTGAATCGACGGCTCAACATTTTATTCACAGCAAACAAAATTCGAGAGCAATTCAAGTCTATTTCAAATTTATCCTGACATTAAAAATATAATATAAGGTGTAGATAAGACATATATTAAGACTAGGTTCAACAAAAATAATTACTTACACTAATGAGGTTGTAAATTTGTTCTTTATCTTTCTTCCACTTTCTTCCACTTGTGCAACTCGAATTGGTGCATATGTTTGACAAATTATCCCCAACTCGTAAGTGAATTCTCAGACCCATGCTCCCACTGGTTTTAATTTTCCATCAGGAATATTAACCTTTGGCTTGATCCCATTGCTTTTTGTTAAATATTGGTTAAGAGCTACATTTTTTGCTTTCCCACGCCCTTTTTTAATTTGTCCGCCTAAGTAAGAAAAGAAAACATCATATAAACACAATTGAAAATGCAAAAGCTAGCTTGATAATTGTTTGCATATGTAATTAAAAGCCCATTGTGATAAGAATCTGACCGGTGTTACTAAGTGTAGTAGTAGGATTGGTAACAACTTGTTATGGTATTTGATCGAAGACATGTGAATTAGTAGCACTTGTTGTTTGAGATGAAACAACATTACCTCCTGCGTATAAATTCTCATGAAAAATAAGTTAGTTTATACTTACAATTTCAACAAGTATAAAGCAACAAGAAGAAGTATAAATCATTATATTACCCGAATTGACATTACTAGAATTGCGAGAAGCGCGATTTGTTCCTTGTTGACTTCCAGGAGCCATAGCTATACAAAAAAACTTTCAAAGAAATCATAGCATAATATTAAGTGTTATGATTACTTTACTAAGTTTGACATAAGAAGTAATTGCAATCAACAAAAATCACCAATTTAAAAGCATATTTTATTATATATAGACCATTTATTTAATGCTAACATTAATAGGGGTCAAATGAAAAACAATCAAGAAAAATGAAACGCATACCGTGCACATTCATTCTAAATCACTGTCATCATCATTTGACATGAATTCATTCTCATCACTAGAATAGTCCATTACTTCAACATCTTCATCACTCTCACTATCAATAATGACACCTACCGATGAAACATCATCTCTTCTGCTAGTGCTTACATCAACTTCAGTTGGAATCATATCATTTCTCATCAATTGCAATGCATCCATTTCATCAGAAACGCCAACACTAGCCGTATCTTGAACCTCTTCTTGAAACACCTCACTATTTGATCGTCGTTCATCTTCTACTTCCACGACATCAAAGACATTTCTAGGCTTTATTTCGCGCACAATTCGCCAACTATTACATAGCTTTGTGTCATTCAAGTAAAAGACTTGTCTGGCCTGAGAAGCTAACACATAAGGATCATTCTCGTACCATGTCTTATTTGTATTAACACTAGTGAAATATTTATCTTTGCGTATTCCTGTCTTGCTATTTCCAACATCCCACCAATCACACTTGAACAATAAAACTCGATTGCCAAGACAATAACTGACTTCAATGATGTCTTTCAATACACCATAAAAATGAACTTCATTGGATTGATGAATTCCAGGAACAACTACTCCACTATTTTGCGTTCGAAGACACTTCTCTCGTTCCTTTGTATGAAATCTAATTCCATTAATTACACACCCAGTGTACCGCTTGATTCGTGGATCAGGACCACACGCCAATGAATATAGATCATCACTTGCTTCAGTTGCTTTTTGGTGGCGCAATAATTTAATCTAATAATATTAACAAATATGTTAATGAGCTATAACAATAAATATTTTACAAATATTCTATAGGTCTTAATACTTACGTGTTCTTCAAACCACTTGGGAAACAACGTTTCTTGCATCTGATCAACATTATTGAGATTTCCTTCTCTAAGTTCTTCCATGTGCTTACTATAATTAAAATATAAATAAATATCATAACAAGATTTCACTGCAATAAGAATAGAAAAGCAAACATAATTTTAGCAAAAATACACATGAATCAAACTTACTCAAAGTATGGCATGACTTCAGGACAATTGTTCAACACATAATACCGAATCCTATTAAGTTCACTTCTTTCGAGTGAGTCGTATTTTGTTGAACCTAACTCTCTGAACTTTGTTGAGAAAATTGGTAGAATTTTTTTTGTCTTTGACATCCATCATGATTTCGATCTTCACGATTAAATCTTGTCTCAACTCCTTGAAGATACATTGAACAAAATGTCAAGCATTCACTATCGATGTAAGCTTCAATGGAACCTTCAGTCTTGCCTTATTTCGTACATATTTCTTTAGAGTGTGCAAAAACACTGTTTCATATTGAATTTAAAATCCATTGCTTAAATTACACAAATAAATATATATATATATATATAAATAAAATTAGCTAATTGATGATAAGACTTAAGTTATTACCTTTCAATGGGATACATCCATCTATATTGAACAGGTCCGCCAAGTATTGCTTCACGTGGTAAATGGATAGCTAGGTGGACCATAATATCAAAAAAAGGTGGTGGAAATATTCTTTCGAGCTTGCATAATATCATCACTATATCTTTTTCAAGCCTTTCCAAATTTTGTAAATTAAGAGTCTTAGAACATAACTCTTTGAAAAAAAATCCTAGCTCAAATAGTGTTGGAGCCACATTTGTGTCCAAATACACACGTACTGCAATAGGAATAAGTTGTTGGAGAAGTACATGACAATCATGACTTTTTAATCCTGAAATCTTGGAGTCACTGATGTTCACACATCTAGAAATATTTGATGCATACCCATCTGGAAACTTTACCGACTTCAACCAATGACAAAACTTCTTTTTTTCTTCATTTGAAAATGTATACAATGCAGGAGGAATGATAAATTTCTCGCCTTTTTTAACTAAATGTAATTCCTTCTTTATTCTCATCGCCTCTAAATCCAATCGAGCTTTTGCCGAGTCTTTAGTTTTTCCATCAATATTCATTAATGTCCCGAGTATGCTATCACAAATATTTTTTTCTATATGCATAACATCAAGATTATGTCGAAGCTTAAGTGTACCCCAATATGGCAATTCAAAGAAAATGCTTTTCTTTGTCCAATTTAACTCTATAGCACGACGTGGACCATTATTTTTCTGAGGACCCTTCCCAAATTGTGTATCTTTCACAAATTCAAGTTGTGACAATATCTCAGCGCCAGACAATTCCTTTGGCTTAAGCCTTTTCTCATTATTACCATCAAAATGATTTTTATGTCGTGTTCGCCAAGAATGATTGCTTGGTAAGAAACGACGATGACCCATATAACATACCTTTCTACTATGCTTCAAGTACATCGAACATGTGCCTTTCATTACAATTCGGACACGCCGATATCCTTTCGTGCTCCAACCGGACAACATGCCATATCTGGGAAGTCATTGATTGTCCATAATACAGTTGCATGCAATCTAAAGTATTTCTTGGACACAACATCATAAGCATGCACCCCGTTTTCCCATAAATCTCTCAATTCATCTACTAGAGGACGCAAATAAACATCGATATCTCTTCCTGGTGACTTTGGTCCTGGAATAAGGAGAGACATAAAAAGAAAATTTTCTTTCATGCATTTCCAAGGTGGCAAATTGTAGGGGATAAGCATTACGGGCCACATGCTATAAGGATTGCTCATTCCACCGAAAGGGTTGAACCCATCACTTGCAATACCAAGCCGAGCATTTCGTGGATCGTTAGAAAACCACTCATATTCTTTGTTAAATTCTTGCCAAGCTAATGAATCAGACGGATGCTCCAAAATACTTTTATCGTCCACGCGATTTCTATTGTGCCAAATCATATCATTCGCGGTCTTTCTTGACATAAATAACCGTTGAAGTCTCGGTTTTAATGGAAAGTACCTAAGTACCTTTTGAGGAATTTGCTTTTTATTTCCTTCAACTAGTTTATACCTTGATTCACCACAATTTGGACAACTACATTTGCTTGCATTTTCCTTCCAAAACAAAACACAATCATTTACACATGCATGAATAGGGATGTAACCTAATCCCAAATCCCGAAGAAATGTTCGAGCCTCGTAATGAGACTTTGGGAGAGTATTTTCAATAGGTAATAAATCTTTCATCAACACAAGAAGCATGTCAAACGATTTGTTACTCCATAAGTTTATTGTTTTCAAATGAAGAAGTTTTATCACAATATCTAACTTGGAGAATTTCTCACAACTTTGAGTAAATAGGTTTTTGTGCTTCTTGAAACAATTTCTCAAACTTTCTTGATTCTTCATTAGTCGCATGATCAATTGTAGGTTCTCGGAATTGTGGGAATCCAGAAGTTTGACTCTCGAATGTTTCAAAAGATGAGGCATTTGCATCTTCAGGAAAATCGACATTCATATCTTCTAACAAGTCTTCCACCTCATTAACTTCTTCCTCATCATCACTGTCACTTTCAAATGCATGATCATTATTCATTGTGGTATAACTTTCTCCATGATGCACCCATTGAGTATAATTTTTATCCATCCCATTTTTCTTTAAATGCTTTTCAACTATATCAATATGTTCATAATATCTATTATTGCATGACCTACATGGGCATCGTGTCCTAGATGCTTTATCCAATACGCCACGTGCTATAGTTATAAAATCTCTTATTCCTTTGATATATTCAGGCCAATATCTGTTTCTAAGCTGCATCCAACTTTTATCCATTAGCTCACCTATCACAAGTTTGATATTAAAAAAATCATACTTAGTAGGTTAGAGACACAAAAAATCATAGATCATATTACTAATAATATGTTCATAAAGGTAGAGCTATTTTTTTTTTCATAAGTCCTATAGGTGTAGATTTTAATGGCCAACCAGAGTGTATTATAGCTACAAGCCATACTTAGGAATCAAAGAAAGACCAACTAGATGATGATGCACTTAGTTCAAGAAAAGTAATAGAAATAGTTTGAGAGAAAAATGCACATGTTTTGTAGTAGGAGGCAAAGTCATGGCTCAAATATAAAAATTAATAATCATTAGCATGTCATAGAAGCGATCGTACAACAAAGTCATCTCTTAATCAAAACAAATAAAGATACATATCATGTAAAATACGAATATAAGCACTAAAATATCTTAACTCAAACAAAAAATCAAGGAACGGTACAACAAAGTCATCTCTTAATCAAAACAAAAATAGATACATAGCATACAAAATAGAAGATGACTGTGAGGTTGTGGTGTAGGATACGATCGGTTGATATGGTGGAGGAAATAAAAAAGATACATAGCATACAAAACAGTATTGACACAAAGGCAAACTCAAGAAATTATGTGGAAACACAAATGCGTAGCAACAACGTCGGCGTAGAAGGTTGTATTCCAGTACATGCCTTGCTACCATTAATATTGATAGGAAAACTACCTTATATATTTTATATTGATAGGAAACAAGTAATTCATTGATGAGATGAAAAGTAAGATACAAAACAGAATAGGTGAGCCAATGGTCTCATATATATTAAAGTGATCCTGCAGACTAACAGACAGAGAAGAAGCTAAAAAATCCAAAGAGAAACTTAAATAAGAAAGAACGAAAAAAAGCCAACATTCAAAATGCTTATTAAAGAAGCTCATTCGATTTAGCGACCACTCTGTAGAACCTTTTCCTTTGAACACTCTCGCGAGGCTTGCGGCTATTGAATTTCTTTGCTAATATGGAGGACACCCACAATTTTTCAGCGAGGTGGAGTACTTATAAGTATGCTACCAATCTAACATTCTTCCTCTCATTTACTGCCAGACCTTCATGCATTTCACCCTGCTAGACAACCTGGGTTTTCACACCTAGCCATCGGAGAATCTAAGCAAATATATTCCTGCTTTTCTTAAATGGATAGAATTAGTATTTGTTTGCCTTTCATCTAATTATAATATTTTATCAATGAAGGGGCCGTTCAATCTTGACATCCTAAGATCCAGATCCCAATCCTTGCAAGCAACCATGGTTGACACGCCCTCCCCTCTAACTCTCAGTCTCAGACCTCCCAATGCTCTCTTGCCAATACATTCAAAAGGGCGTCCTCCTAACACGCCCTCCCCTCCCCATCGACCTCCTCATCCCCCACCTAAAATGGTGGCTTCATTCACACCTTATAGTTCTTACTAATGGTTAACAGTTAACCAACGTTTTCATCGAAAAATATAGACCGATTAAGCTCATAATTTTCCAACATAGAAACCCAATAAATCAAGCAGTTGTTAACAACTAATTAAGTTTTTCATTAGAAAATATACATAAATCCATTTCATATTTTTCCAGCGTAAAAAACCCTAGAAATCAACATCGACAAAGAAAGAATTGTAGAAATCAAAAATAAAAAAAGTACTCAAATAAACAACCAACCTTTTTAGAACTCTTTTCTCCTCCTCTTCTTTGTCTTCTTCTCAAGTGCAATCAAAGCCCCTTCTTCTCTACACCGTGCTTCAAAAAGGATCAGATCTATTGTAACCAAAGTCCTTTCCTTTAAGATTGTCATTGACAACAAAAAACAAATCTACCTCCCTCAAAAATAGGGATTAGGGTAGAGAGTGGCGGGAACGGATCGAAGAGAGAGAGAACGCGCGAGAGTGTCGCGCGAGTAGATCGAAGAGAGAGAGAGAGAGAGAGAGAGAGCGCGAGAGTGGCGGGAGTGGATCGAAGAGAGAGAGAGAACAAAGAACAGAGAGAGAACGCGAGAGAGTGCGAGAGAGAACAGAGAGCGCGAGAGAGAGCGCGCGAGAGAGAACAGAGAGCGCGAGAGAGAACAGAGAGCGCGAGATCAGCAAGGAGTGATTTTGGGTGAGAACAAGAGCCATGTGTACGTGGATTTTGGGTGAGGGGTTTAGGTATTGAGTTTATAAGGACAATAGCAACATACACATTACACTTATCTACAATTACTAAAATTGTTTGGATAAGATTGAGATCTCAATGTGAATATCAAAGCATAGTCAACTCATTTAAAGTAGTTGTTGTGAGTTTCTTGTCTTCAGATTGTATAGTTATTCTTTTTTATGTTTGGTCAGATATTCTTTTTTTTTTAAGAAATACAAAGCAATTAATGCTTATTTTTTATGCATAAAAAAAATTTGCGACAAAAAATTAGATCTAATTCAAGCCAATTGTGTAACAAAAAAAAAAGTCAATTGTCTCTAAACAATGTATTTTCATCTTAAAAATTAATAAACTTTTCTTCCATTAAAGGTATTTAGTAAGATATTTAGAGGGCCACCTACATAGGACTAAATATATATTCAGATGAAAAAATCTTCAATAAAAATTTTATTTTAAATGTCGAGTCGACGTGACATATAAGGAATAGACACTTTTTATATCGAATGTGGACTTTTAAAGGGTGCAATGATAGCCATTAGAGAGCTCGAACTTTAATGTTAATTCAAGCTACGTAAGATAAGTATTTATCCACGTTGTTGATATAGCATAAATCCACGCCTACAATCAATCAAAATAACGCTCAAAATTTCAACCGCCAATTAGTTTTATTGTTATGATACATGTAGTACATTTGTGAAGGTATGTGCATTATAAGTTTACATTAAGATAAGGACAAATGAAAAAAAAAAACCCGAGACGGATAGCTTTTTGTGTATATCTTTAAAAATGCAATATTTTTTTATTTAATATACTTCTCAATTCTCACAAATAGTCCGATTGTGTAAATATATGCTACGAAAAAGTCAAATATGATTTTATTACACTTTATAAACTAAATTTTTTGTATTCAAAAATAGCATATATGAAATACAAAAGTCTTAAAAAATTATAGAGCATGTATTAAAATAAATCACAAAGTCTTATTTATTTAAAATTTCAAAATATATCATATTTAAAATTTTTTAAGATTACATGGATCAAGCTCTTTCATTGTGCTCGATTTTAATGCGATAAATAAAACAATAAAAACAAAATACCCCCAGTCCCAAAATTGGAGTCAGCTACATGGAACAAACTATTCCATCGTGCTCAATTTTTTTGCGACAAATATAATCTTTAATTTATTTGTAGAAACTTATATAAATAGTTCAAAAGACAAAAATAATTACTAATTTATTTTCGTGACAAAAAGTATAAGTTAATAATTTTGATGCTCACTAATATTTTTTAAATCAACACATTATTTATATAAATAAAGTAGTCACTACAAAATTAAGTACAATTTTTATATACATTTTGAGTTGAATGTAAATTTTCTTAACGAAATAAATTTTTTATCTTTGACAAAATAAATTTTGTTCAATAAAAAAATTAACAGAAAATCGTAAACATTAAAGTTTTTCTTATTAATCCATATTTGGAAAAAAGTTATTTACAACAAACTAAATACTATTTTAAGCAATTACATAAATGATGAAAAAAGAATATTCTTACGACTAACTTTTTGTTGTTGCTAAAGAAAAAGTATTTGTAACAAATTTATTTGTTACGACAAGTATTTATGAACAAAAAATATATTTTCTTAAATATATAATAAATATTAATGGTGATTAAATTAATACGCTATTTATGACTATTCGATAAGTTATCGCGAAAAGTAAGTTTTTTCGTGACTAATGTAAATACCATTGCTAAAAAATCAATTAGTACTAACAAAAAATATTTAGTTACAAATAGTTTGTCACAAAAAGTAAATTAACTTTAATATAATTTTATTTGCAACCAAATAATATAACATTTATGACCATTAAATAAATAGTTATAAAAAGTTAATTTGTAATGACTAATATTTCTTTTAGTTGCAAAATACGTTAATTATTTGTAACAAAATATTTGTCATTCCCAAAAAATTAAATCACGAATGTTAATCAAAAATATTTTTCGTAAATGGAATTTAATTTTAACTTTTTCGCAACCAAATGCATGTACCATTTATGACCATTTTGGATGTGGTCGAAAAAAAAAAACTCTTTTATGACTAAACTTATTTTGGTTACAATAAAGCATATATTTAGTAACAAAATATATTTAGTCGCAAATATTTAGTTGCAAAAGATGCATTTTGTTGTAGTGAGCTAGGTGCAGCCAAAAAAGAGTTTTCTCTTGTTGGGACCATCCTTGGTGACGCGTCTCATCACTCTAAAGTCTAAACCCAGTTGGACACTTTAAACAATTTTCCATGAGCAATCATCAACAAAGTGGTATTGGCTTCTACATTCCCAACGTCGTTCTTCATTTGTTATTGTCGTACCTTGCAATTGCAATCATTAATGAAAATCACTAGAATACGAACACGATTATCATTTCAATGATCGCAATCATAAAATGATACCTTAAATACAACTACAAAATCATGCTTGAAATATGAAACTACTTTGGTCTAGCATATTTGCTTGTTCATGTTCAAAATAGGAAAATAAAGTAACATCACATTTAGCAACATTTTTTTTAGGGTGATAGAGGTTCGATTAAAATTAAATAAGTCAAAAAAAGAGTTTCACATGCATGATCAATTTTTCTTAGGGTAATAATATGTTATGCTAGGTAAAGTGCAACATTTTTAATTACCAAGTGTATATCTACATCCAAAAAACAATTTACCTCTAATTATAACGCTTAAAACTGACTGATTTCAGCCAATCTTACTAGACTTTAATTCAGTAATAAAAAAGGGCAAACTGAAGAAGTTGGTAATAAGAAGTTTAAATCAATCAAGGAGACGGTAATACCACCATATCATGAAACTTAAGTTAACTTGACTTTTTAATTCAATAACAACTGAATATATCTATCATATTATGAATAAAACGCATTATCAAAATATATAGTACTCTATTAACAAATCAAAAAACAAGAAATTAATGACACACTTAAAACATTTAAAATATGAACTAACAATCAAGTGAGAGATACTTTTTTGATGGCACTGGTTTGTAATAGCATCAGCACATGAGAATGTTTAAAATAACCTCTCAATAACACCACACTTATTAAACATTGAAAAAAAAAACCATAATATAACATCAATACCATAAAGAACATCTTTAATTAATTTCCAACATACCAACCATGTACCTTCTTACTAATATTCCACTAACCCTATTAATCCTCTTACTTAATCACAGAACCCTCTACATCATAATCCTAATAGACTCTAGGATAGGAAAGAACTGAGATATTTCATTAGTTTCCCTATTCATTGGTTTTAGAGGAATGACTAGTATGCTAGCATGTAGGATTAACCGTCGCCACAAACTATAAACCGTTGAATTATGTTTGAATTCTCATTGAAGGTCGAGGAAGTTATGAACACCATTATATGAAAAGCAAGAAAAACATGTCATGAATACTTAAGCTTTTTTATTCATTGAGTTTGAATTAATTAATATATCGGATTTTGACGCATTTATCAAATTTGATGCCAGATTAATGTTGTGATATCCAACAATCAAATTCGACTTTCTTCTAGTTTTTGTTTCTTTTTTAATTATGTATCAGAAAAAATAAAGCTTATATATGTCAGGTTCATGATGCAGAAGTAAAATGCAAATTGTCATTGCAATGTATGTAGTACTAGTTCATGATTATTCAAGATTATTAAACCACGAGAAATAAGAAAGAAAATGATAAATCAAACAAATGTTAAACTTGCAGCCAAACAAGATTCATTTTCTTTTCCTGTCTTGGTGTTGTGCTCTAGAGCGTGTTGTAATTGAACACTTTGTCTAAGAAAATAAGTACTGACTACTTTTGTCCTGCTAATTACCTTTAGTGATTAAGTATCACATTTACCTATTGAGAAAAGATTAATGAGGCATAGGCACATGGAATGTTATTTCTAAAAGCTCCAATGACTTACATGATCAGGAAGGTTTTAGGTTTTCAAAGAGGGAAAGAAGAAGACAATTTTAAAAACTAATTAGTATTTATTGATATATATGATAGTATTGCTAGTTCATTGTAGTGTTCAGTATTTTTTATTCGCTATGGTTTATTGAGCATTATATGGGGGAAAAATGAATTTGAATTTTGACAAATTTTAGAGTTTAACTCCAAATAAAATCACAAAATGTTGATGTTCAAGTTGCTACTTTTTTCATTCTCATCAAAAGTGGGAGGATAAGTAATTTTACATCTTTTCCTTTTTCGATCCCATAACCGGATTTAAGTTGTCCACTTCTTTTATATTTTATCCTCTTACTCCATCATATTAACATCTACAACAAAAACTAACTCATCATCATCTTCAACAACCAACAATACAAATGACAACTTCAACAATGCGATCAAAAGACGGGCAATGCTAGCTACTTCAGCTTTTAAATGCCAACTAACATCAGCTTCAAGAACACCATTACGAAAATAGTTAACAAAATTAGACTACAAAATCATCAAGTTAGCATAGGGGTGGTGTGTTTGCTTCTCTGGGATACTAAAATCAAAATAAGAACAAAAATCGAGGCATAAATCACTACAAACCAAGCCATACGAAGGAGAAATTTATTTTACTGTCGAAAATGGTAGCTCACTCAGGATGTCCTACACCCCTTCAATTGATCTCTAACAACGAAAGATCCTGAAAGCTCCTGCTCTCCTCTTTGCTTCCTACCTTCTTTTCTTAACACTAATGAAAGTAAACTCTAAGCAAATGAAGGGTTAATTTCACAAATGGTCACCAAACTTTATAGTTTGTAACACTTTGGTCACTAAACTCACGTTTGTATCAAATATATCATCCAATTTTATAAAAGGTTTCACAAAAATCACTGTAGCCATTCTTTGATAAAAAATCCGGCGATCCTGCTTATGTGGCACCACGTGGGATTTCGTTGGAGGTCACTAAACTTTGTGAGTGATGACGTGGCGAATTACCAAAATGTTGAATTGATATTTATTGGCGTGTCATATAAGCAGGGTCGCCGAATTTTTTATCAAAGAATGACTACAGTTATTTTTGTGAAACCTTTTATAAAGTTGAGTGATATATTTGATACAAACGTGAGTTTAGTGACCAAAGTGTTACAAATTATAAAGTTGGGTGACAATCTGTGAAATTAACCTAGCAAATGAATGAATATGAAATCATAAAGAGGAAGAGCAAAAATGTCTTTTTACCGACCCACCTCATTAAGCCCATCTGAAGCAGATGTGAAGTCTATGCAAACACTAATGACATCACATCAGTCAGCTGTCAATGGAGTGATACGGGGCCCACTCGTACATCCATTTTTTTGGATGAAAATTGTTCTCTACGTTACAGTTTCACTGTGACAGAGTCGCACAAATGGAGGGGTTTTTCAAAAAGTGGGGTGGCTTTAATTTGTAATTCATCAAATAGTGTGGTTTACTTTTAAATTCTTTAATTAATGTATTAACTCCTTTTAAAAATGAGCTATTGATGATGAGGTGACATGCATGGTGGTGAGGTGGTGGTGAGGTGGAAGATATTTGTATGGATAATTATTTTTCAAAAGGAGTTATCTATACAAAATTATAAACTCTATGGATGACTCCTTTTGAAAATGAGTTATCTATACAAAATTTTTCGCAACGACACGTGAATATGGAGATGGACGACCCGCGTCACTCGCGTATCTCGAGGTAGACAACTCATGTAAACAACACGCACGCATATCAACGTGGACAACACATGCAAGCGTCACCCATGTATGCTGAGGTGGAGAATTCATTCATGCAAATGTTAGGCACGTCTGTCGAGGTGGGCGACCCATGCAACCTCGCGCAACTCATGCAAACGTCACGTACGTGTCTCGAGGTGGTAAAGTCAATGCAAACGTCACACACGTATCTTGAGGTGTGGACAACTCATGCAACTTCGTGCAATCCATGCAAACCATGCGAATGTGAAGCACATATTTCGAGGTAGACAACCCATGCAACCTGCTGCAGTTCATGCAAACCATCCAAACGTCATGCATGTAACTTCAGGTGGATAATTAATGCAAACGATAGACACGTTTCTCGAGGTGGACAATCCGTGCAAACATCATGCACGTATCTCGAGGGGGACAACCCATGCATATCCACTACAGACCATGCACCCCATGCAAACGTCACGCGCGTATCGCGAGGCGGACAACCCGTGCAAATGGGCAAAACGAATAGCGCCTATTCGGAAAATGCGATATTTGTGTGTTCTTGCCACGTCGACATCCACGTGGGATGTAAAGGCGCTATTCATTTTGCCCATTTCCACGTGGGATGTCCACGTAAGCCACAAAAATTTCCCCCAACTAATAGCGCATTTTCAAAAGGTGATATACCATATTTTTCGAATAAAAAAAACTACATTTATTTTCCTCATTTAAACTAAAATCTACATTACTTTTGTAATTTTTTCTCACAAATGGATGCTCTTCTGCAGTGGACTTGACATCGACAAAAAGTACCACATGGGATATGTAACGTTTGTGTGTCTTGAGGAATGTTACATTATCATTTTCCTAAAAAAACACTTGTGGTTGTGGAGTACTAAAAAATTGCATTTATAAAAAAACTACGTATTTTTCGAGTAAAAAGAAATTGTTTTTTAAAATAAAAACCCTTGAAAAACATAATAAATGTATATTTTATAAATAAAAAAAACATAGATCAAATTGTTGGGCTTAGTTTGAGCAAGGGTTTTCAGTTGGCTCGTGCCCGCTTAGGCCTCACATGAGCCTGTTAAGCCTAGCCCAAGCACATTAGGTGACAATTGAGAAATAAGGAGGTAAAGCTGCGGAGTTCAAATATTTTAGTATGTGGAACCAACTATCCTTCCACTGTTCACTAGTTTATTTATTTATTTTTTAAGTTTTTTTCTAAAAAAAATAACGGTTGGCATTATTTTGATTTTAAAAATATTAATATATTTTCTGAAATTTTTATCATTTAAATAATTTATTAAGATTAATAGAAACATTTAAAAAAGAGAAATACAAGATAAAGTTTGGGGTTAAAATTGAATTTTGTGATTGAAGAAGAAATATAGTTTAATTGAGTAAAAAAATAAAAAATGTGCAAGCTCCACTTTTTGTCCGACTCATCACACCACATCACCAAGATAACTGTGCGATGATGGAAAAATTAACAAAGGGCTGAAACCTCCACTTTTTTTAGTTAAGGGCTGAAAATTCTTCACTTCACTTGAAGGGTCAATTCTATTCACTCATAGTTTAGGGGTTGAATCCCTTTTTCCCCCAAATAATAAGAGGGAAGAAACAGTAGACTGAGAGTTTGTGGAAATCCGTTTCGCAGGTATTCTCCTATTGGCAGCAAAAAATACAGTGGTGAGATGATTTATCAAAAGCCAAAAAGAAAGAGACGAGTTCAGTAGTTATTGCAACATTATCTGAGATTTATCGGATAGTGTGGATATTGGGTAGAGAAAAGGAAACATCATTTAAATTTTACATGCTAATTGCTAATAATGTGGTTGTTGAAATAATTTTGAAAATAATTCCTCTACCATTTTCTTTGAATACCTGGTACCCACAACATTGAAAAACAAGCACTCTCCACATTTTTGTTTGTTAATTCTATAAATGTCCAAACAAAAATAGCACACAAGAGAAAATCCAGTACTTCTCTGAACTTTAAAACCCAAATTTTATTTCAAGAATCAACCCATTTCTACAAATGGTGCTGATGCCTTTTCACTGAATTCCTATGTAACACACTTATGTTTTAATCGCTATGCCTATAGGTTATAACATAGTCGAATCCTCAAAAAACGAAAAGTTAAATGAACATGTATTTTAACTAACATTAATTACTTAATTTTTTTTTTTATGAAAGAATTACCTAACTTCTTTTTTTTTTTAAAGTCCAAAGGGGACAAATTTTATTTGATCATACGAGATCTCGAATTACATAGGGGGAGAGACAAATAGGAATAACATCTTTCTAGAACGAATTTACATTTTTCACCATAGTTATTAGTTAGTATAGCTAAGTGATGTGCCACTTTGTTACCATCTTGAGCAACAAAAGATAGGAGATTTCTTATAGAGGGGTTCCATGAGATATAAGAGCATCTCCAATGGTGAATGTCGTTTGTAAGTGTGGATTCTTGACGCGTTTGTCGATGTGGAGAGGATATTGCACTTTTTATTTTAAGATTTTATTATTATTTTTATATATTTTAGAGAAAATTACTGATATGATTATTGATTACACCGTCTAAAAGTAGACATTGAGAATAGACATTATATATTTTTTTCACGCCACATCAGCTACACATTAATCCATAGTTACTCGAGGCTTTTTTTTGTTCTAATATCCATTGTGTCCTACGTGGCATACAGTCTCCCCTAAAATACATTTGCATTCGAGATGCTCTACGTACCTCAACAATTAATGGCCAATCTGACCTCCATGTAGCAATTTGTTACCCAATTCATTTCAATCATAGACAATCGATCACATCTAAAATTAGGAAAATTGTTGTAAACTACGTTGTAAACTTAGCTTGGAACTTGTAGAACTAAAGCAAGAAAAGCATGAACTCGAAACTAAAAGAACAAGTAAAGAAGATAAGAAAAGAAAGAAAAGAGCTAGAGTTGAGAGTGTAGAGATTTCATTAAACTTAATGTGTTCTTTACAAGAGAATGAACCAATGACGACCCCTTCTCAAATTAGGGCACCGCCTGGCCTAATCCCATTATTAAGCCATATTCTCACTATATATGACCTAACAAGGAATTAGTCAGCCTTTTCAACAACCTTATTACTTACCAATTATTTAGTTTTCAAATAGATATAAACATATACCTATCCTATGTAAATTCATAAATTAGAGTTAATTAAAATTTACTAACTTAAAAGTTATGCAGCATAAGTCTTAACTAATTAACTAGCGAAAACTTATAAACATGTAACCTACCTTTGTGGAAAAACCAAGAATTAAAGATCACATGCATATATATAATGAAACGGTGATATATAACATCATGTGTCTGTCAAGGTACCTCTCACTCAGCCCATAATATAAAACCCCCAAAAGAATATCATATACATATAAAAGTAATAGATCAAAAATCAAACCCACAAAATCTGGTGTAGCAGTGCTTCTGTGGCTCAAAGGTAGTCACCGATCTTATCTTTGCCTGACCTACTACTCGATGGATCTGAACCCACCGTCACAAACTAAACGGTGAGTACTTGAAAATAGAAAGTAATACTGAGAGACATTTGTTCACATTCCCAATTATGCAACAAGTATCAAAAAGCATAATAATAATATCAACCATGCTGAAAAAATATCATACAAAGAGATATTTTAGTTAAACAAATGAAACGGACACTAGGCTAAGTAGTAATGATCTAGGGCCGGTTGGTCGTGACCTTCATCAGATTAGCCTTTCCAATATATAAGGATGGAGCTATGCTCTATATCTCTGTGAATGTCGTACTTATATGGTACAATACGCCTTTATAATTATCCCAAATGTCTGTTACTGGGATGTATACTTGCCAACAACCTCGAGTCTTACAACTCGTGAAGTCACCCAAGTTATGCTTGACAACAACCCGGAGTCCCATACCCCATGTGTTGCGCAAGATAGTGGAGAAATCCTGATCACCCTGGAAAGTCTAGTGACCCCCTTATGTCAGACGAATTTCTATCATAAAATGACCATAGATATAAGAACCACTTTCATATTCAAAGAACAACACGGTATTGGACTCTAATAAATACAATTGCATAATTAATGCACAAAGGATATAGATTCACAACACTATATAGAAACTACCTAATAGCATATTATTTCACTGACCACCAATAATAACAGTCAATAATGACATAGCACATTAATTGGAGTCAATGAAATCATTTTATCAACAAACTATGCCATGAAACAACCTTATGTAATGAGAATGAACAACAAGTCATGACACATGAAGTAAAAAGGTAATTCAGTCCAAATGACTGGAAATGAACATATGAATAGGAATGAAATGTAAAGAAATCTCTCAATCAGTTTAATTACATACACACAATTTGCTATGCTACTCCGGTCTCCCAACACCTCGAAACTCGTATTTGAATATCCGAAATACTTCTCTAAGTTCCTAACATCATATCATATGTTTTTTAGTGTGTTTAGACCATTACTTAGCATATTAGACTTTTGTGTAGTGTTTAAGGACTTCTTGAAACTTGTAGATTTTTATGTTGTCATAGCATGTAGCGCGCTAATAACCCTGTGTAGCGCGCTAATGACTAACATAGCGTGCTACCTATCCTGCATAGCGCGCTATATGTTGCATAACCCAAAATTTCGCAATTAGAATTCAGAGTTTTCCCAACACATAGGCTATGTTGATGCCTTGAGAACCCTCATACACACCTCTAGAGTTCCAAGACACCATTTACACCATAAAACAACAACCCATAGTATCAAATACATGAATCCATGGAATTGAGCTATGTTAATGGAGTCAAGAAGTTACCTAGCTTGATGAGTACTAGCTAACTTGGTCTCTCCTTCACTAATTCCATTGATTCCTTGATGTCTTCTTCCTCCTCTAGCCGCTCTTCACTTCTCAGCCTTGCTTCACGATGAAGAAATGAAAATGAGAGAGTGTAAGGTGCTTGAGTTGATTAAGCTTATATACTTATGAATTGGATATGGTTGAATGATAACCCTTGATTATTTGTGGACATGTATCTCGAGACTTAACTAGTGGACCTCCTACTCACACATGTCCTTTTAGTTCATGCTTAAGTGACATCAAACAATAACTTAATTAATGATAAAACATGTCAACTCGTATCTCGAGACATATCAAGTGGCATATGTTTTAACTTACTAACTTTGGTATTTTAATACCAAATCAACAATAGCCCATTCAATTCACTTATAAAACCAACATAAAGCTTACACCAACGTACCTTATCACTCTCTACCTTGGTCCCACGCTGGCACACATATCGAGATGAGTCCCTATTCACGTCTCGACACCCATCAACACGTAATCGTGACTTAGTAGTCTACACATATACAATACACTACGCACACATCACCACAAATATAACATTTACTTCAGCCAAGCTAGCCACAATAATGACACGTATCTCGCTGTAGGTCCTACGTCACGAGTCATTTGATCCTGATTAAAAAATTAAACTAAAATTAGGGCGTGACAATACTTCCCAACTAATGAAAGTTTCGTCCTCGAAATTAAAAGTAACCTAAAATTATACCTGACTCAAAAATGTACAAAAACCTATTGCGCATATTGTCTTCCCATTCCCAAGTGAGTTCCGAGTCTCCATGAAACTGCCACTTGACTAACACTTTTGGGATATACTTGCCTCTTAACTGCTGTACCCACTTGTCCAGGATCTGTACTGGCTGCTCTTCATATGAAATATCATCTCTCAAGTCAATCTGACTCAAGTCCACTGTCGCTCTCTCGTCTACCTTCGACTTGGCTAGTCCAAGCATAGAAATATGAAACACTGGATGAATCCCCGACATCTGTGGAGGTAAATCCAGCTCATAAGCAACCATTCCGACCCATTTCTTGATCTTGAAAGGCCCGATAAATCTCAGTGCATACTTTCCTTTCAAACAAAATCTATGAAGACCCTTTTAAGGAGAAACCTTTAGATACATTAAAGCTCCCTAGTCATACGTGAGATCACTGCGAGACGTGCCTGCATACTTCTTTTGTCTCTCCTGGGCTCCTTTAAGCCTCTGGCGAATCTGTCAGACCTTGTATGTGTGATCGACAATAATTTCAGGCCCTATAATGTCTCGGTCCTCAGTATAACAAGATGGTGAATAATACGATTTACCATATAATGCCTCAAATGGCGCCATCTCAATGCTAGCCTGATAACTGTAATTATATGCAAACTCACACAACGGTAGGTACTCCTCCCATGATCCGCCAAACTCAAGTACACAAGCCTTGAGCATATCCTCGAGAGTCTGAATCAACCTCTCAGTATGCCCATCAGTCTGAGGGTGAAAGGTTGTTCTAAACTGTAGGCACGTACCATACTGCTCCTGCATACTTCGCCACATCCTGGAACGTATACATAGCATCTCTATCTGACGTAATAGTCAATGGTACCCCATGCAGCCTAATAATCTCTATCTCGAATAACACACTTAACTGGTCAAATGTGTAATGAGCTGCAACTGGTATGAAATGTGTAGATTTCATCAATCTTTCCACAATCACCCAGATGAAATCGTGTCGACGGACAGTCCTCGGCAATCCTCTAACAAAGTCCATGACAATATTTTCCCACTTCTATCGTGGAATGGGAAGCGGCTGCAATAATCCTCCAGGTTTACGATGCTCTGCCTTCACTTATTGGCAGATCACATAGTTCCTGAAAAACTTTGATACGTACGCTTTCATCCCAGGCCACCAAAAATGTCTCTTCATGTCGTGGTACATTTTGGTCCATCCTAGATGAACAGTAAACCGAGAACTATGTGGTTCCTGAAGAATCTCATCTAGCAGCTCTGCCACTGCCGGTATCTACAATTTGCCTCTGAATCTAAGACACTGATCCCCCGTCTCAATCCAGTCAGTACAATCCGTACTCTAGGCTAACTCACTAAATCTCAGGTATAAAATGTAAGCTCTTTGACCCTCTGACACTCTCTGAGTAGACACTGTCTGAAGCCTCATCTGTGCATAAATCATCACACGAGTGTCGGTAGGAATATCTGACTGAGTCATCATCACCTCTGCCTCGAGTAGTCCATACTCAAGTGTTATATGGCATCTAACAATCTCAGTGTCTCCAGTCGGTATTCTGCTCAGTGCATCTACAACTGCATTAGCTTTTCCTTGAGGATATTCAAGAGAAAAATCGTAGTCTTTCAGAAATTCCAATCATCGGAGCTGTCTCATGTTCAGCTCTTTCTGCATGAAGAGGTATTTCAATCTCTTATGATTAGTATAGAATGTGAACCTCTCTCCATACAGATGATGTTTCCATATCTTCAAAGCAAACACTACCGCCGCTAACTCTAAGTCATGAGTTGGATAGTTCTTCTCATGTATCTTCAGCTGTCTTGATGCATAGGCCACCGTGCCTCTATCCTACATCAATACACAACCTAAACCCGTATGAGAAGCGTCTTTGTATACCAGGAGCCCATGTCCAGTCTCTGGCAATATTAGCACTGGTGTAGTAGTCAACATTCTCTTCAATTGAATAAATGCGTCATCGCATTCCTCAGACCAATGAAACCTGACGTCTTTTTGGGTTAATCGTGTCATCGGTGAAGCGATCTTCGAAAAATCCTTCACAAAGCTTCGGTAATATCCTGCTAACCCCCAAAAACTTTTGATCTCCGTAACTGACGTTGGTGCTGGCCAATCGATAATAGCCTAAATATTGGCTGGATCTACAAAAATGCCTGCTGCTCCAAGAACATGTCCCAAAAACTTGACATTCGACAACCAAAATTCACACTTATTGAATTTAGCGTAAAGTCTATGCTCCCTTAAATTCTACAACGTCTGCCTGAGGTGCTGCTTGTGATCTTCGCGAGTCCTCGAGTATATCAATATATCATCAATGAAAACAATCATGAAACAGTCAAGAAATGGTTTCATCACACGGTGCATTAGATCCATAAACATGGCAGGAGCATTAGTCAAACCAAATGGCATGACTGTGAACTGATAGTGTCCATATCTTGTGCTAAACACTATCATGAACTATCCTCATCCCTGATCCTAAGCTGATGATACCATGATCGCATGTCTATCTTGGAGAAATATTGCGCTCATCTCAGCTGATCAAATAAATCATCAATTCGTGTTAAGGGATACTTGTTTCTGACTGTGACCCTGTTCAACTGTCTATAATCAATACATAGTCTCAAAGTACCATCCTTCTTCTTTACAAATAGGACTGGTGCTCCCCATGGTGACATAGAAGGTGTGATGAATCATTTCTCTCCCAAATCCTGCAACTGACTCCTCAACTCCTCCAACTCTCGTGGAGCCATGCAATATGGTGGTATAAAAATCGGTCTAGTACCTGGTAACAACTTAATAATGAAATCTATCTCTCTCGGTTGTCGTAAACAAGGTAAGTCTTCCAGAAACAGGTCCGAAAACTCACACACAATCGGTATCTTCGCAAGTCTAGGTCCCTGACTCTCTACTATGGTGTATAACGACAATAGAGTCTCCATCTCTCCACTAGTCGTAAGTCGACCTCGAGTGCCCTCGGCCCTCGGTATACTACCACTATACGTAAACATCGAACGACCTGGGATCTCAAATATCAGTGTCTTATTGAAACAATCGATATGAGCGTGGTACGCTGCTAACCAATCTATCCCTAACAATGCATTGAAGTCTAAAAACTCGAGCACCCTGAAGTCCGCAAGTAATTCTACCCCGCCTATTTGTACTGGACATTTCTCAATAAGAAAATTAGGGTAAACTCTATCCCGACTGCAGTACTCAAAATCAAATGTATGCCAACTCTTACCGGTGTCAATCATAAGATGCTTAACATGTGACCAACAATGAAAGATATTGTAGAACCTGAATCAAACAATACATATGACTCTTTACCACAAATAGAAACCATACCCTTAATGAGTCTCTGTGTGGCATCTACATCAGGCTGTGCAACCATATGTACACCCTCTCGACTCTGTGGTGGAATTACGGCTGCTGGCTGTCGACAATCTCAAATCACATGTCCTACCTGACCACACCTATAACAAGTGATAGGTCTATGCTGACCCAGAACCTGATCCTGGGCATGTGCCTGTCTCTACACTTGTCTGGAACTATCTCGTCCTCTACCCCTACCTTTACCTCGGCCTCTGCTACCCTGCTATTACTGACGTGACGCTGGTGGTGCTGGTAGAGCTGGCAAAGTAATAGTAGTAGTAGTAGGAGCTTACAATGCAGGTCTAACTGGTGGTGGTAAGGGATGTCTACCAATAATGGTCTTCAAAGGCGTAGGAGATGATACATATGGTACAACTACTGTAGATATACCTACACCATGGGAACCTCTATCCCATCTTCTTAGTCCTTTGCCCCTTTGTCTCCTCCTCTCATACTTTGCAACCTGATCAAGTGTCAACGCTAGTAATAATGGTGTCCCATCGGCAACTTTGCCCATATAACAGGTCTCGTGAAAGAGTGCACGCTCATAAATCTCCTCCAATTTCTTGGCACCTAAACTGACTACATAAAACCCAATGTCAGGCCTCAGTCCATCTCTGAAGTGGTACACATCATCAGAATCCTCTCTCACTAAATCTCCAAAAAACTACCTCAGATAGTCATATCTGTCTCTATAGCTCATCACTGACTCGTCAGCTCCCTATTTTAGGTTCATGAACTCATTCCTCAACCTTTTTATCACTACAGGTGGGAAGTACAGCTGATAAAACTTCCTCTTGAAGGCATCCTAAGACCCAAACTCTCCCTCGGAAGTTATCATCGCACGCCACCAAACATCGACGTCTTGCTGTAGAGTGTACGATGAAATATTAGCTCGGAGTCTAACCTCAATCCTCAAGACTCTATGTAACTTCTCCTGAGACAAAACCCACTTCTCAATCTTCTCAAAGTCTCGCTGACCATTAAGGTAGACTGGCTTCAGTCTGATGAAATCCTTAACAAACTGAACATCTGCCGACGAGCTAGAAGATGGAGGTGTAAAAGACGGTGTAATAACTTTCTCTATGGCTAGAACTGCTATATCTGGTATAGTCTGCACTACCAGCACTACTGTCAGTAATATGGATGTAGTTGTACTAGTAGGGACTGGTCTCTGTGCTGGTGGAGCGAAACGTGCAATCCTCATAGCAATGAACTCCGCTAACTGTTGCCCCTGAGCAGCTACTCGATCATATAGCCTCTAAAAGTCATCTGCTAATAGTAAAGAACGCTGGCTGCCACTCGCACCTGCATCCCCGCTATCGCGTGAATCCGTCATCGGTGTCTGCAAGTTGATAGCGATCGTGAATCAGCTACTACGTAGATAACCCATACATACATATAAAAAAATTAATATGTACATATAAGACATCCCCAACTCACTTTCACTCACTTCCCAACTAATGGTTTCTAAGCAAGGATCATCTGGTTTTTGACAACTAAGATTTCTATTTTTTTAATTTCAAATTTTATTTGGTACTTATTGGAAAAGCTGGGTCTTTGGCTACACATTGTAGCTCTGGTATCACCTTGTGGAATGACTATTTTCCATAATTTTAATGTTGATAAACTTAGGTTTTGTAACCTAGGTTTTTATAAACATAGGCTCTGATACCAACTGTGACGACCCCTTCTCAAATTAAGGCACCGCCCGGTCTAATCCTATTATTAAGCCATAGTCTCACCATATATGACTCAACAAGGAATTAGTCAGCCTTTTCAACAATTACTTACCAATTATTTAGTTTTCAAATAGATTTAACCATATACCAATTATTTAGTTTTTAATTAAAATTTACTAACTTAAAAGTTATGCAGCAGTCGTCTTAACTAATTAACTAGCGAAAGCTTATAAACAAGTACCTACGTTTGTGGAAAAATCAGGAAATAAAGATCACATGCATATATAATGAAACGATGATATATAACATCATGTATCTGTCAAGGTACCTCTCACTCAGCCTATAATATAAAACCCCTAAAAGAATATCATATACATATAAAAGTAATACATCAAAAATCAAACCTACAAAATCTGGTGTAGCAGTGCTCCTCTAGCTCGGAGGTAGTCACGATCTTCTCTTTGCTTGGCCTACTACTCGATGGATCTGAACCTACCGTCACAAACTAGACGGTGAGTACTTGAAAATAGAAAGTAATACTGAGAGACATTTGTTCACATTCTCAATTATACAACAAGTATAAAAAAGTATAATAATAATAACAACTATACTGAAAGAATATCATGTAAAGAGATACTTTAGTTAAACAAATGAAACTGACACTAGGCTAAGTAGTAATGATCTAGGGTCAGTCGGTAGTGATCTTCATCACATAAGCCTTTCCACTATATAAGGATGGAGCTGTGCTCTACATCTCTATGAAGGGCGTACTTACACGATACAATAAGCCTTTATAATTATCCCAAATGTCAGTCACTGGGATGTATACTTGCCAACAACTCCGAGTCTTACAACTCATGAAGTCACCCAAGTCATGCTTGCCAACAACCCCGAGTCCCATACCCCGTGTGTTGCGTAAGATAGTGGAGAAATCCTGATCACCCTGGAAAATTTAGTGACCCCCGTATGTCAGACGAATTTCTATCATAAAAGGACCCTAGATACAAGTACCACTTTCATATTCAAAGAACAACACAGTATTGGAATCTAACAAATACAATTGCATAACTAATTGACAAAGGATATAAATTCACAGCACTATATAGAAACAACCTAATAGCATGTTATTTCACTGACCACCAGCACTACAAGAAAAAAATTAAACAGCAACAAAGTAATCTGTTGCTGAATTGGTACAGATTTGTTGTTAGGCGACTCTATGACAGATCAATCAATGAATCAGTAATTGCTAAACTCTTTGTTGCGATTGAAGTTAGCAACATATTTTGGTTCTGTCTTTGTTCAATGACAGTTTGTGATGAAAATATGTTATTGAACAAAGAACAAACAAATCATTGCAGATTGCAAGATCTGATCAACAAAAGAGGTTCAGTTGCAAATCAGCGACATACATAGTCTGTTGCTGATTTGCATCAACAAAAAATCATTGTCTCATTCTTGATTTGTTGCAAAACAGCGACAGATCAGCAACATACAGCTTTTTGCTGACTGTACAAATCAGCAACAGACTTGTTCTGTTGCTGATTTGGAATGGTAATTTTTTAAAAATTACAGTTCACAGTAAATAGTAAATTGAAATCCTGCTGCAGTAAAATCTGCAAAAAAACAATTTTTCCTGCTGCAATTAAAACGAAAATTGAGAAATTGTTTGTATATTATCAAAATTTGACAAAAAATATCTACAAAATGTGGAGATTAACATTTCATAATTAACTAGTAGTATACTATATACTACTAGATGAACATTATCCAACAAAATACAAAATACTACACAAATTAAGATGGCTACACAAATTAATTTACATATATATCTACAATGTCAATCCCACACTCTTACCCAATTGTGTCACCGATAGAAGATAGACACCATACAATTTCTGGGGCTAGGAGTACGTGTCCCATCCAAATCCTGAAAATGAAAAGGAATAACTTGAACAATATTCGAAATGCAATCAAAATATTCAAACACAAATGAAAAAATCCTAAAATTAAGCCTTGCTCATCGACCTCATACATAAAAGATCTCACACAGTGACACACACAAAAATTTCCAACTCAAAAGGGAATGAAAGAACTTCCATACATGACATTCCATGCATTTTTTCAATTTTTTTCCTCTTGTACATTCATTCATGTGGTTCAAGTTCCAATATTAGATATATTGAACATAGAATATTGTTACATGTCCATAAGTTTCTAACTTCAATTAATTTCATAACTTAAAAACCAACATAATTCATTTATGTTACCAATCCTCAATAACCAATATTTACTCCCTAAAGTGAATGCTTATAACTATAACAACATTCTATGAGGCAACATTCCCCTAAAAGAGGAAGGACCAGAAAATGAATATCAATTGTAAGAAGGGCCATGGAACAGTACCTAAAAGAGGGTATACTAGACAAGAGTACCTAGAGAACCACGCGATTAACATAATTTTACGCATAACACTAATATTCGAAATGCAACCAAAATATTCAAACACAAATGAAAATAGCATCACATCCAAGTAAAGTGAATTTGAATACAGTGTTGTTTCTGAGTACACACTATCTATCACAGTCTTCCTATCTCGATGTATAACATGACCAACACAACCACTCCAAAATACACATAACGGGTTAAGGATTTCTAATACATAAAATAAAAGCTTTTTTTGATATGCATCAACTTAGCCTTTTTTGATGATTTCAATAATAAGCTCAACCTATATAATTGCCAAAGCTTATTGAAGGCCTCACATGTTAAAATGCAAAGTCTAAGAAATCATGAATTAATTTAACACTAACTTTTACTAAGCTTGCACGTACTCTTTTGATTAAGTTAAGAACATCATGTAATGTAAAAAATTCGATAAAAAGATGACCATTTTGCCCATTTTTGCAATTAAACTCAAAAGATAAATTCATGGTGATGATTTAAATAATAAGCTCAACCTATATAATTGCCCAAGTTATTTTCAGGCCTCACATGTTAAATGGATATTTCGTGAATAAAATAAAGGGCAGAAGGTTGCATACCAAAGGAATCTCTGAAACTTGCAACCCAATTGGTGATGTAAGTTTGCCTCCCTATGCAACACCCATATCAAATGTCACCGGTGCACATACCTGCAAATGAACTAATCACGTCGACTACATTAGAAGGGAAAAAATGTGAAGATATACATTACTCGTAATTAACAGTTTACCATTAAAAAAGATAGGACATCCAATCACTCTTGCCGTGGCGGTGGTCGCGGAGGCGGAATAAGGTGCTCCATAAACTCATCATGATCATCCAAAAGATGACGTTGATCCTCATACATCCTTCTATGTGGAGAGGTCCAATGCCCAGGTTGGTGGTCATGCGGGTGCGCAGACTGAGAATGTGCTATCTCAGTCGTCAAATGACCAGGGTGGTCGTCACTCTGAGGAGCAGAACGCTCTAATATATAAATCCTACAAATTAACTATATATTCAGAAAATAATCCAAATTAATATTCTATAAATTGGATTATAAATAACCTTGAGAGTTCTAATATAGATACATACCTATAGTAAGTATCAAGTAAATTTTATTCCTCACCATCATGAATTGAGAAATCTGTCAAATGTGTTGGTTTTTGGTTTTTTGCTCCTAATTTCCCAAGGGATCGGCTTCCTTTTGTTTGGAAGGGTCAGGATTGGTTTAAGAAATTTGTGTTTCTTTGGGTTTTTGGCTCAGATAACTGATGGTCCTGTTAGTGAAGTCCTAAACTTGTTGGTAAATGGGCTCCAAGTGGGGATAATGTCGATTGTGAAATGAAAATACTTTGTTATCAGCTAATTACTAAAGTGTAACTCGTTTCAGTTTATTGGTATTCTAGTGTTTCCTATACCATATATGTTTTTATATTAAATTTTTTTCCCAAATTGTAGTTCATAAATTAGTATGTTATCCACAAGTAATGTGTTTATCTACGGACATGTAAGTTGCTTTTCAATTAGTTATTAGTTATGTCTTCAATTATGATTTTTGGATATGCCTTGCGCCAATGTCAGATAGTGAATCCTTATTATTTTGGTTGCTTCTAATACAATTAATAGTTTTTTAAACTACTCGCATTCGCTCTTTGTTGGGGCTTTGGGCCTCTTTCTTTCCTTGTATTTCTGTAATTTGGGTGCGAAAGAGTCAGCTATTTTGTTCCTCTCTCTATATGCATTTTATGTTCACATTTTGGAAGGCACTATGTTCTATATTTTAAGAAGTTGGTCTTGACATGTTTTGGTATTACTGTGGCAGTTTCCGATTTTGACAGGTCTTTCATATATATACTTTTGGACCATGCGTACTCTTTGTCTCCCCAGGAATGATAAGTGGTGGTTTCTCACTAGAGGTTTTCAAGCAATGGGCTCCATCTGAAATGAATCTTATTGCACTTCCAGGGTAATTCCCACCTTTATTGTTGCATGTGGTTATTATTCAATGTCGAGTAAGAAAATATATTATCTAATGCATATGCTTATTAATTGATGATATGTATCAAATTATATATACTTCATTGATTCTGCCGGCACTATTGGCTATCATTCTTTAGTTGGTCTACTTAGCTATCCAAAATGCCAGTGTTTTTAGTCGTAGTTCTTTTAATTTGCTATTGTTTTATTTTGCCCAAGCATTAAAGCCTGATATGTTTCTTTAACAAAACATTGGAGTTGAATGATTTGTTTTCTGCAATTCTTTTGGCTCTAGAAAATTTAGACTTCAAACATTTATTTTGGCAGGATGTGATCAAAACATTGGAGTTGAATGATTTGTTTTATCATATTAATTTATGCAAAATCTATTATCTTATCAATTATTACTAATGAAGTATATAACTAAATATATTTTTCTTTGTTTTACAAATAAATATAATTATTCTTCAATTCAACAGATATAGACACTACATTGAGTTTCCAAATATAAATACGTATCAACTAAATGACAATCACAATTAGTAAACATTATAACAAAGATATATAAGTTATAACTCAATAAGATCTCATTTTTAGTTGGAAATGCATGCAATCGCCAAGCAATAATTTATACAATGTACTGATTTACTAATTTACTATATTATTATTCAATGAACATACTATATATGAACTACGAGTTTACAATAGTAAATGATGATTGTCATATCACAAATTCATGGTGACAATTTAAATCTGCGTACCTAAATGCAAGTTCCACTTCGTTGTACTTGTTGATCTGTTCTTGTCTAGCAAACAGATTGTTCGATTGTTGATTTGTTGTTGTTTAGCGACGATTGTTCGACGTTGATTTGTTGTTGTTTAGCAACAGAAAATTGAGTTGTTGATTTGTTGTTGTTTAGCAACAGATGGTTGAGTTGTTGATTTGTTGCTGTTTAGCAACACAGTGTCTCATTGTCGCTATTTTCGAAGGCGTATAAGATCTCGTTGATATGTAAAAGGAAACCATAGATATCCAAATTTCGGTAGTCATATGAAAACAAAAATCAACCAAAATATCAAAATAGAAGTTCAAGAATATGCAAACCAGGACTGTGATTCGAATGTCCAAACGCCTAGTCGAGAGGCAATCCACGAGTCGCAGATGATACCCGAAACTCAGTCAAGGAGGAGCCGAGGGCGACCAGCGGCTGCGGAGGAGTCGGGCCGAGCAGCGGCGGCGGCGGGCCGGCCCAACCAACGGTGGGGGGAAGATCGCGGAGCGACCAGCGCGCGGGTCGGCGCGGCGGTGCGGGGTCCGCGATGGCGGTTGGTGCACGCGGAGGCGACCGCGACGGCGGCACAGGGGACCTCGGACTTGGCGGATCACTGCGTCACGGGGAGCTGCGGCGGCGGTTCCCACAATATGGGCGCGGCGGCGCGACGAACAATGCCAGCGCTCACGTGCGCGCAGCAAGACCGGAGGAGTAGTATACGGCGGATCGGTGGTGGCGCGCCTCGCGGTCGATCGGGCAGGCGTCCAAGAGCGCGGCGACTAGCGGTCGCGGATGACGGACTGAGCGGCGACGGTGGTGGCGGCGGCGACGACGACGACAGTGGTGGCGGCGGCTCTTCGGCGACGGTGCGGCGGCGAAGATCTTGGCGCGTGGGAGCGACGAAATGGGTTTGCAGGGAGGAGGAGGAGAGCAAATGGTTTGTTAAAACCATTTAGAAATTAGTGACAGATCAGCAATAGACTAGTATGTTGCTGATGTTTTGTTGCTATTTTATCGCTGATCAGCGACAGATCAAAATCTGTCGCTGATCAGCGCCTACGAGGAATTAATATGTGTGACATTAGCGACAGATCAGCAACAACCTATATGTATATATTCCATTTGACTTGTATCTATGTCCCTATATGGAAATGTATCATTTTTCGTTATCACTCTTACATCGGTCCATTGGGTAGGCTCATGCAGGGTCTATTTTTTAAATCCTTTTTAGGCCCACAAGATAAGAATGGCTGACTTGTTTTTTTATTTTTTTTAAAGAAAATTATATATTTAATAACTATTTGAAATAAATTCAAAAGTAGTGTTTCAAAAAAGAAATATTTCTTTCTAACCAAAAAAATTAAGGACTTGTACTTCAAAATCAATATGTAACTTGCGGAATTTGCCAATATAGACTGTTGACATTGTTGTCGAAAGAGGAGAATAGGGTCTTGTAGCGTTATGCGTAGTTTGTAGCATCGATACGTCGAGTGTTCGAATACAAAAGTATAGTAATTGTGAGAAAGCTGTAAAGATTTTAAAAATGAATATATTATTCAAGGTAATAGTTTTTCTTAAAATATTTTTTATTAAGGTAGCGTTATATCAAAATTAATTTTTTAATATTATAATTTTTATTGAAGTTGAAAAAAATCAAATCTATTACTTCGAATAAAGAATTATTCCAGAAAATATGAATTTGCAACTTCCTCACGTGCTTCGTTTTTTCTTCCACAATGCAACTTTTTGGACAAAAGAAGGTCATCTCAAGTATGAAAAGCTATGGGACCACTGCTTCTCTTTCAAAAACAATGTTAGCAGGTTGCAATGATGAATCGTGAACAAAAATGTCTTCTAGGTGGGTATTAATACTTTTACTAGCATTAATTAGTATGATTTTATATATCAAAGTTTTGTTCCAAACCTAAAGTTCAATCGGGGTATGCTATTTAAGAGAGGTTACAAGGAAATATAAATATACTTTAACTATATTTAACAAGTAAATCTAACCACAAATGAGCTTTAATACAAGCAACGATCTAATTACATGAACAGGCTATGAAATCTTGATTCCTTGCTTTCTTGCGAGTTAATTATTTCTTGGTCACTTCATACAATATTATGGTTGTAAGCGTAAAAATAACTGAGACTTCTTTAATGAATCTCTTAATCTTGTTGCTTCATTTTACCACCCCACTGAGTGACAAGCTCGTTTTTGTTCTCTCACATTTGCAAGTAAACAAGTCGAATAAAACAATGATTACATTCAGAGTACGTGCAAATTTTAAGGAATAAATCTTTTATTATGTTATGTCAATTTTTTTTTTAATATAATAATTTTTTTTAAGTTGAAAAATCAAGACAATTACTTTGAATAAGAGGAGAATACCGCATGCAATGCGTGGCGCTCTCATGATCGATCGGGCAGAGATGAATTAAGGAGCGCGGCGACTCGCGGTCGCGGATGAAGGACTGAGCCGGCGAGTCGCGGTCGACGTCGACGATTGCAGTGGACGACGACGGCGACGGTGGCGGCGACGGATCTTCGGCGACGGTGCGGTGGCGGAGATCTTGGCGTTTCGGATCGACAAAATGGGTTTGCAGGGACGAGGAGGAGATCCCCTGGTTTGTAAAACCATTTAGAAATTAGTGACAGATCAGCAACATACTAGTCTGTTGCTGGTGTTTTGATGCTAATTTGTCGCTGATCAGCGACATATTTTGATCTGTCGCTGATCAGCGCCATAACGTGGAATTGGAATTTGTGAGTTCAGCGACAGATCAGCAACAGACTAGTCTGTTGCTGACAATTTGTTGCTGATCTGTAGCAGATCTGTCATAGATTTAGCTACAGATCAGCAACAAACTAGTTTCTATAGCTGATATGTCCCAGATCTGTCACAAAATTGGCGGAAAATTAATGGCGGGAGAAATCAGCGACAGATCAGTGACAAAATGCAATTTGTCACAATTTTTGTCACAAATCAGTCACTGATTTGTTGCTTTTTGGTCAACCGAGTCAAACGCTCTATCTGATGCAGAACTGTTGCTGATTTGTTGTTGTTTAGCAACAGATTCAGTCTGTTGCAATGTTTTGATGCTATTCCACATTATTCTTGTAGTGCAGTAATAACAGTCAATAATGACATAGCACATGAATTGGAGTCAATGAAATCATTTTATCAACAAACTATGCCATGAAACAACCTCATGTAATGAGAATGAATAACAAGTCATAGCACATGCAGTATAAAGGCAATTCAGTCCAAATGACTGGAAATGCATGTCACGGCCCAAATCTCTAACCCCCATTTTAATTCCTTAATTAGGATCACCGACCCTTAATGTGGGACCTACACCGTGATACGTGCACCGACCGAGGCACGTGGCCAAGGTATATTGTATTTTTGTATTGATGTATGCCTAGTGTTATGTATTGTGTAGAGTTATTAAATCGGTTTGAACAGTTGTAGGCGTCGAGACGAGAGCGGGGACGCGCCTCGAGTAGCGAGCCAGCCGGGAAATCGGGTAGTTAGCATTTTGGTAAGTCTTATTTAATACTACTGTGAAATGAGGAATTACTTATAAGGTTATGGTTGTGTTTGTTAATGTAAATCAAATTAAAGGCCTATAGTTGAGTAAGCATAGGATTGGTCTAGAGATACATATTGGCACATCTAGGAACTAGGTGAGTGATGAAATGGTGTCACTTGAGGTTGAGTTAGTGGGAGTTAGTGGGATATATGGAAAGAGGTGGACCATTAGATATTCCTCGGGATACGTAAATCCACGGAGATCAAGGGCTAGGAAGGAACATCACTTTAATATATAACATTAGTGATCAAACAAAATGCAAACCAAATCACTCATTCATTTTTGCTGGAGAAGAAGAAGGAATTGCTGGAGAGGAGTGAATCATTAAGGTGTTGAAGGAATCAATGAGAGTTGGTGAGAAATTATCAAGCTAGGGTGCTACATCAACTAGGTACACATTTTTTAGTTGAAACAAGAACAAGTTCTGGTTTTAGACTAATTTTAGATGGTAGATGATTGAGTATTTGCAATTGATTTGTATATTTGGATTCCTCATTTCAAGCTGATAATCCGACTATATTGAAGTTCTTAATTTGGTTTTGAAATCATAAAGATATGAATTTTTGAAGTTGCAACACCAAAACTAGAATTCTGCATGTTGTATTAGGAATCAACCTGGGTAATTTGGTCATAATCTGCTCATTTTAGATCCAAATTGATCCAAACTAGTGGCATTTGAAAGATTATTTAAATGGGAATAACTTTTCTGAACTGAAGGTATTTTGATTCAAATTTTTGTATGTCCAAACATGCTCTACAAATAGGTACTGGGATTAAAAAGAAAAGTTTTGAAACTAGATCTGTTAAGGGCATAACTCCCTAACTACTTATCCAAATGAGCTGATCTTTTAGTATGTTGTATTTAGATATATTTTCTACCTTATCACCAAAAATAAAATTTTAGGAACAATAGATTGGGAGAAATAGATTTTCTAAGTCCGCTGGTCAGATTAAATTCCAATTAGACCTATGTTTAGTAAAATCATGACATCTCTTTCATTTTAAATCAGAATTTTGCAAACTAAACCTTTCCAAAAAGCTAAGAGAGAGACAAAAAATTATTGTGCTGGTGGAGGATTTCGATATTTGGACCATTTCATGCCTAAAAGTGCATTAAAATGTAAGACTGAAATTGAAACTTAATTTAGTCTTTAGGGGTTGATTTAGGAAGATTGATTTAAAGTCTATTGAACCAATTTGAATACACAATAAACACCACTAGATTGAGCTTAAACCCACTATATTTGAACTAATGAGACACCAAACTCAGGAACTTAGGAAAAGGGCACGGGAGAGCTAATACAAGATTTGGCGTATCGGGAGGCCAGTAAAGCTAGGACTTTACTTTGTTGTTGTGAGTATACCCAATGGCAACTTTACTTGGCATTTCATTTCTGTTAATTGTTGTCCTTGCATAGTCCCTTTTGACTATATTGCCTTTGTATTCTTATATCATGTGTTTTTTGTGTCTATGCTCACTTGATGAGTCTAATTTACATGATATCCATTCATTTGATTTGATTCATTGATTCTATCTCATGCTATGTTTATTCTTGTTGTTTTAAATGTGAATTGAATGATAAATAGCATGCTATTAGGCTAGTGAATATCTTATAAATGTTTAAGATGACTTGTATTCCTTATTTGTTTAGGTGTGTAGATGTGCCTATGCTTTGACAATCCATACTTGATATTTCTTGAAATTTAAAAAGTAATTTTTGCATTTAGGTCCCGTACTCGATCGAGGTGTGCGCGACTCATGGGGTTAGAGTCCATGGGGATGTCGGCACATGTTACCTGACACTGTATGACACTCGAGGTTAGAGTCCCTGAGGTGGTCTACACACCGGGGTTAGAGTCCCTGGTAACACTTGGGTTAGAATCCCTTGTGCTATATGATTATTGAGTCGGAGTGACATATTTCATTGTCGACTGGACCTAAATCACCACTACTTAGCCTAGTGTCAGTATCACTTGTTTAACTCTGGTATTTACTCGCATATGGTTTATTTTCCAGTTTTCCCATTTATATGCTTTTAAATACCATTTGAATATTTGGAAATGCAAATTAAACTTGTCATCGGCGATTACTGTTTTATTCTTGTACTCACTGTCCTTTTTATGACGGTGCGTGCAGAGTCGTCTACCAGCAAGCAGGGCAAGGAGAAGATCGGGGATTATCCCTAAGCCAGCGGCGCGTCACTGCATCGATTGTAGGTCTTCTTTTGGTATTTTGATTTTATATGTTATATATGTCTCTCAGATACTATTTGGGGTTGTATATTGGGTTGAGCATTAGTTTCCCCGACTTGACTTAGACTATTTTACTGTTTCACTGCATTTTGAGGACTTATATATGTGATGTCATTTCATGGTTTTCCACACTTAGGATTTTATAAATGACTTCTGCATGAGTTACTAATTGCTTCTGCATAATCAATAAGACTTACGCTAATTAATTAATTTAATAAAAAGTTATAATTAACTCTAAATTTATAAACTGCTAGGACTAGTGTATTACTTATCCTGAACACGAGAAAAGAGGCGTCTAGGTTGTAAAGGCTGACTAATATGTAGTTAAGTCCTGCGTGGATATGATTAGGGCTTAATTACGAGATTAGGTAGGGCGATGCCCTAGATTAGGAGAGGGGCCGTCATAGAACATATGAATAGGAATGAAATGTAAAGAAATCTCTCAATCAGTTTACTTACATACGCACAATTCCCTGTGCTACTCCGGCCTCCCAATGCCTCAAAACTCATATTTGAATCTTCGAAATACTTCCCTAAGTTCCTGACATCATATCATATGTTTTCGAGTGTGTTTGGACATTTACTTAGCATATTAGACTCTTGTGTAGTGTTTAAGGACTTCTTGAAACTTGCAGATTTTTATGCTGCCATAGCATGTAGCGCGCTAATGACCCTGTATAGCGCTCTAATGACCAACATAGTGCGCTATCTATCCTACATAGTGCGCTATGTGTTGCAGAACCCATAATTGTGCAATCAAAATTTTGAGTTTTCCCAACACATAGGCTATGTTGATGCCTTGAGAACCCTCATACACACCTCTTAAGTTCCAAGACACCATTTACAACATAAAATAGCAACCCGTAGCATCAAATACATGAATTCATGGAATTGTGCTATGTTAACGGAGTCAAGAAGTTACCTAGCTTGATCAGTACTAGCTAACTTTGTCTCTCATTCACCAATTCCACTGGTTCCTTGCTGTCTTCTTCCTCCTCCAACACCTCTTCACTTCTCAGCCTTGCTTCGCGATGAAGAAATGGAAATGAGAGAGTGTGAGGTGCTTGAGTTGATCAAGCTTATATACTTATGAATTGTATATGGTTGAATGATAGCCCTTGATCATTTGTGCACATGTATCTCGAGACTTAACTAGTGGACCTCCTACTCACACATGTCCCACTAGTTCATGCTTAAGTGACACCAAACAATAACTTAATGTTGAAACATGTCAACTCGTGTCTCGAAACATATCAAGTGACTTACGTTTTAACTTACTAACTTAGGTATTTTAATACCAAATCAACAATAGCCTATTTAATTCACTTATAAAACCAACATAAAGCTTACACCAATGTACCTTATCACTCTCTACCTCAGTCCCACGCCGACACGCATATCGAGATGAGTCCCTACTCATATCTCAACACCTATCAATACGTAAGCGTGACTTAGTAGTCAACACATATATAATACACTAAGCACACATCACCACAAATATACTATTTACCTCGGTCACCTAGCCTCAGTAATGACATGTATCTCGCAGCGGGTCCCGCGTCACGGGTCATTTGATCTTGATTAACAAATTAAACTAAAATTAACTATTTGGGTCGTGACTTCTAGGCCCTTGATGATAATGACGACATGTACTTTGAACGAAGATTACAAGTTACGTTTAATATACAAGCTAAATAAAAGAGTACACATAGTGGAACAAGTTACATAATGGAGTGCAAGTAATTACATATTTGATGTTACCTGTCCAAGTGAATAGTCATCCACATTATTTACAACATGATAAGTCAATAATTTGACAATTTCTTATAGTATGTTTTAGATGTAAAAGGCTACATTACATTGATTTTTCTCTTGTTTTTGTGATCTCAGGTTATAATTAAAATATGTGAAGAAATGGATGAAAAAAAGGAAGAAAATGAAGGATTTAACCAATGGAATAATGAATCGCCAGTGAATCAAGAATCAACCATGAATCACTGCTGGCAATTTGGCAGCAATTTAGGATTTATACATAAATCGCCAAAAAAAATCAATGGAGCACAGATGCACTTTTCTAAAGATTTGGCCAGCGATTTGAGTTATAAATGGAATCGATCAGGAATCACTGATGCGATTTCAAGAATATTAGATAACTATGAAGTGCTTGAGTTAGTTTGGGATATGTACTACCTAAAATATTATATATATGAACCTAGGGCTAATAAATCAAGTGCTCTTGATTACTTAGATCAATATTGCTCTTGAAGCCATAGTTTATTGATTTTATATTTATTTAGTTTAAATTTATTGTTCATTACTTTTGGAGACAATTTGAAGATTCAAAGTATTTATTCAGAGGTATTTATCTATTTCTTTTATTTATTTTATTGTGATGTTTATTATGAATATGATGGAGTAGTTTATTAATCTAATCAAATTACGAACGTGAACTTGATCCATTTGTTATGTAATCATAATGAGATTGATTTGTATTTAATGCTTTAAACCAATTGTATTATTCATTTCACTGATTTAATAGATTTTTAGTTGCAGATTATAATCATGAAGCTTTGTACTGCATACATAGTCTAGAATGTGTATTGTGATATTTAGATTAAATATCTAGTTTAAAATAGTAACTAAAATTGTTTAAAAGGTCTTTTACCATTTAGATGTCCTAGATGGGTTGAGATCTAAGTTTAATATGTATTAGGCTTAGTAGTTCAAAGTTTTCAAGGAACGTAATGTGGTTTTATTGCTTAAAGTTAATTTCTTTGAGCTTTCGAAGGATTAATTCGATAAAATTAAAATGTGGCTTTTCCATTAATATAAAAAGAACTAATGGTTTGATAAGGGCTATCTTCTTACTTATGATTTGATTTTAATGATCTAGAATACTTTATAGTGATCTAGAATACTTTATAATGAGATTAAAATATGCTTGTGACTATATTTAAGTAATATGTTTAGATGCAAAATAGATTGATGTTTCATTGTTCTGGATGTTTGCTTAGAGGTTTATTTTCTATTGAATTGAATTGAATTGATTTGAAATTAGTGAATTTGAATTGTGTTAATTTAGTTAGTTTAATTAGTTTAATTAATTTTTGTAGGTATATAGTTTTATATAATGATTTTTATTCTCGATTTAATTAAATTAAAGTGAAAAATTAATAAAACCTTGGAAACCTTTTTCCTAAAAAAGTTTTCTAAATCCTTGTGGAGACGATCCCACTTATCACTACGACAAATAATAAGGAGATACGGGAAATATATTACACATGCTTGACACTTGTCAATTTTTGGTGCCATTGCCAGGGATTTTTACATACTTTCTTAGGAATTTTAGACGTTGTATGGTCTACCCATTTCGTCGTTCTAATTCTATAGGATCTTTACATCCGTTTGATCTTGATGTAGATAGGATTTTCAATCATAATTTAAGACAACAACAATGTAAGAACACCAAGTTACCATAATGGAAACCAATAATAACATTAAAATAGTAGTAATTATAATAATGACAATATAGAACTTACTTTTAGCCAAGCCAACTAAAATATCACTTCTTATGAACCAATGTGTATTACCTATCCTGAGGAATTTCTTGAATTTGAACTAAGATTTGGATTCATTAGTGCTCTACCTAAATTCTATGGTAAAGATAATAAAGACCCTCATAAATTTATAAGGGAATACCAATACAAAGTCAGTGGGATGAAAGGTAAAGGCGGTACGTTAGAACAAGTCAAACTTAAAGCTTTTCCTTTTGTATAGAAAGATCAAACACAAGATTGGTTGTTTTATCTTCCCCAAGATTCAATAACCATATAGACTCAAATGTTAGAAGCTTTTCTAGATCAATATATGCTTGAAAGAAAAATTAGTGCTAATAGAAGATAAATCACAATTGTAAAAATGAAAGAAGATGAAAATTTTAATGAATTTTGGGATAAATTTCAAAGATTAATTTTATCTTGTCCACAACATGGATATGCACAAAGAGCTTTACTAGAATACTTTTGCGAAGGACTTAATCATTTTGAACAAAGATTATCAGATACCGTATGTGGTGGATCATTATTCAATGTGACACCAACTTTGGCAAAAGAAACTATTAACAAAATGACTAAACAAACTAAGCAATATGGAGAAAAGACCGACATATCAAGAAAGAAAATTTTCGAAGTTAATGATAAAAGAAGTAATACATTTGATGAAAAAGTTGGTAAATTATCTAGCATGGTTAAGTTACTATTAAAAGATAAATCAAACCAATTAAAATCATGTAGATTTTGTAATGAAGTTACACATCCTACGGATGCATGTCCTACTTTACAAGAAAATAATACTGAAGAAGTCAATGTAATTATAAACCAATATTCTGGTCCTCCCAAAAATCAATATAATAATAATAGTTACTACACTGAAAAATCAAATTCAAATCTTAGCTTTGGTCCATACAATTAAAATTATACCACCTATAGACCAAGAGTGCCAATGCAATCTACACAAATTCAACAATCTCAACAAATTGTTCAACCTACGTAACCAAATTTAGAACAAATGCTACATAATTTTATGACCCAAAGTCATCAAAACTTTACGAAAATTTGTCAAATCAAATTAAAATCGATACGTCTATTAATGAACTGAAAAATCAATTAAGCCAGATGAACACATAAATTAATAAATTAAATAATCAAACTAAAGGACCTACTCAATCTACTAATCAAGCTCAAGTTAATGTTTTATTTTGTGATAATGAAAGAGAAACATATACGCCAAAAAAATATATGTAAGAGAGGTAAAAAAAAGTACAAAAGCAATAGAAGAAGAAAAGATGATGGCCAATGTCATTCCTACAAGGGAATGGATGGCTAAACAATTAAAATATACACCTTTTCCTGAAAGACTATACCCATGGTATTTAGCCAGAGTTAAAGCTTATGAAATATCATTGCAAACTTCTGAATTAGTTAACCAATATAAAAGATAATAATATTTATAAATTGAACAAAGATATGCATCCTATTTCTCCAGCTCCACAATGATTAGTGGATGTTAGGAAGGAAAAAACTAAAAAAAGACATATCTGAACTGTTTAAGAAAATAGAAATTAATAAACCTTTAATGGAATCAGTTACGCAATTATCAAATCATGATGAAGATTTTAAAGAATTTTCTGAGCCTAAAGAAAAAGTTTTAGAAGAATTTAATGAAAACTTAGGATCGAAGGTGTCATCCTTAATAAAAATACCTAAGAAATATTCCGACTTAGAAATGTTTGTCATACCTATTACAATAAGAACTTCTATTAAATTTGCTGTGTGATTTTAGAGCATCAATTAATGTAATGTCACTTAAATTTTACGAATCATTGAAAATTGTATCATTGACTAATATGCCTATCAATCTTACTTTAGCGAACAATACAACTCTTAAATCGTATGGATTATTAGAAGACATTTTAGTAAATGTAGATGAATTACTATTTTCAGCTAATTTTTATGTCATAGAAATGGGAGATTCAATATCACATAATCCTCTACTTATATTATTAGGCAAACCTTTTCTTAAAACAGCTAAAACTAAGTTAGATATTTATGAAGGAACAATGTCTATGAAATTTGAAGACAAGATTATTACGTTCAAGATTAAGAAAGAACATAATTATAATGAATATGATGAATTACTCGATAATGAAATGAACAATAATAACTTTTTATAATTAAACTATTATGATAATCTTAAAGCTGAAATTTATGCAATGAATGCAGTAACAATGGAAATTGAAAAAGAAGTTTCAAAGAAAGAACAAGTTGAAGACACTTCAAAAGAATAAAGAATGAATGCAGTAACTAAAGAATGAAGAGTTAAGCAAGCGTAGAACAAGAAGAACACTAACAAGTCGGGAGATTTTAGTTCCAAGAAGAATAAGAAATAGAAAAAACTAGGTTTTAGTCTTTTGAAGCTTAATGATCCCGGAGGTAAAAGTTTGCACATTAAAATCAAATGGGCTTGGTATTTCAGAGCTCAGTGTTTTACGGGTTCTAATGTAAACCTCATGCCTATACATTTCTTTCTACACACTCAATTAGAGTTGGATGCACTTGCTTCTGAACGAGTTTATCTACCAGATGATACTTCAATTCAATCAATAGGAGTGGTCATAAATGTACCAGTTTAAGTGTACAAGTACATCATACCCACATACTTTTTGGTCATGCCACACTACATTAATGAAGATCCTATTTTAATTATAGGATGACCTTTCTCAGCTACTACATAAGGTGTTATGGGTATTTAGAACAAAACAATCACTTTGACAATTAGTGACTAAGCAATCACTTTCTGGAATGGCACTAGAGTGGATAATCTTAAATTCAAGTTTAAATATCTGCACTAATTCTAGAATGATTCAGTCGAGCTAACGACAATAAACAAAAGCGATGTATGGGAGGTAGCCCATATTCTATGTTTATTTAGGTTTTAATTTTAGTAGGAGTTTAATATTATTATATTATGTTTTTATTCTCTCACTTTTTAACTCTTTTATTGGAAATATTTTTGGAATTTAAATTCCAAGGTACTTTCAAACGAGGGGCAATGATCGAGTTGATTTCGTTTCTATAGTCTTTATGCAAGTTTTCATTATTCATTTGCTTTTATATATATATATATATATATCTATTTAATTAATAAGATTTTTAGTTAGTTACATATCCTAATAGAACTTTCGTATTTCTAGTAAATTCTACCTTTATATTAGTTTTAATGAATGATATATATGTTAATTATGAAACAAAATTGAAAAAATTAGTAAAATAAGCCCAACGAATCCTTAGCAATTTGGATTAATACTAGAAAGTGCTGGCAAAATTGATGATAGTAACAAGAAATTTAAGTGGAAATTTTAGTCTGATGAATCGGCGACGATTTAGCCTTACAATACAAATCGCTGGACACGATTTAGAGTTTTGAAAGTAAAACCCTAGATCGCAAAACATAAAACCACTTCACACATACAAATCGTTGCACCCCTTCATCTAAGCAATCAATTTCTTGCCTCGATTCAGCCTTCCTAAGCTCAATCTTAGTTTATTTAAGTGATTCTCACCTCAATTTCATTCAAAGCAAAACAATTTGAATTTGGGAAAGTGGAGCCAAACTATGATTTAAGGGATTTCGACTAGGAGCTTGAAAATTCAATTTACAGGAGTTCAAGAGCTTGAATCTTGAGAGATTCACTCTCAATAAGGTAATCACGATAACCATAGCTCTTTATTTTGACGAATTCTTTGTTTGTAGGATTTTTGCAAAATCTTCTATTGATTTCGAAATTGTTTTATTAGAATTCATTCTATTACCATAAACAAATGATTTCATTGATTCCAATAGATTGGACATTTCGATTACAATGATCATTGGTTTACAAATTCATTATTTTCTAAATTTTGGTATTTTTATCGATTAAAAAGATATGTATTTGCAATTGGTTTGAAATTGAGTTTTAAATGAGTTTGGGGGTTTGTTTTGTTTTCAAAAAGACTAGAATTTATAAAACAATTGTTTTATAGTATGAAAGAATTGGAAAACCGATTTTAAGTTTATAATTGAGTTAAAACTTTGATGCCAATTTTATTTAAACTTTCGATTGATTTTCAAGGTAGCTTTCCAAATGAATTTCTCATTTTAAATAGAGTTTTGAATTATACCGAATTATATTTGACAAACATTTTTTATGATCCAAATGTTTGATTTGTTATTCGGACTTGTAAATTTTGATTTTAAAAAATGGTCGAAATTGGTAAGGGTAGACAATCAAATGACGAAAGGGGAAGGAAGCCCAAAACATAACCCAGAGTTCCACCAACACCTATTAGGCCTACAGGGATTTCAATAAACAATCCTAGAGTACAAACACCAATAAAACCTTCTCTACCTTTAGATTTTAGTAATGAGTCAGAGAGAGAGAGGAAGAAGTTAAGGAGACTCTGAATTCTTTTTTCACCGAATAATTTAATAAATGCAAAGGCGATTGCTAGTATGAAGAGCGGCCTTAGTAAGAATAGGAAGATAATTCTGGAGAGAGGCTTTAATTTGAATAACGAAATTAAGTACGAGCCTAGGATTTTGAATAAAATAAGGGAGAGGAATTAAGGATTATTGACTAGGGATTTCAATGTTGATAATGTCATGAGGATCTCTATAGATATAGGCCGTGAGATTTTAGTCCGAGAATTTTATGCTTATTGGCATGAAAGTAACAATAAGACGGTAGCCATGATTCGAGGAAGACCGATAGACTATTCACCCGAAAGAATAAATCACTACTACGATTTACTGAAATTTTATAGGAGAGAAAATAACGAATACCCAAAACCTGAATATGGACTCAGACATGGATCTCCCTATGAAACCATAAGGAATGGCATGGAAGCAATTCCGGGAGATGGATTCATCATGGATTCGGATGGGTATCCAAACATATTCATACTAAATATCTTAGGAAAACTACCAAATCATGGAACTATTTCATTAATGCACGCCTACAGCCGAGTTTGTAGTACTACGAGGTTGTGAAGTACAAGATGGAGTAGTTATATCACATCGTTCGAGGGATAGGTTAAATTGATGTTGACAAGATCATCTAAGATTCAATTAGGAATGCCATGAAAACAAATAAAAATAAAGGGTTACCTTTTCCCTTGATGATCATAGAATTCTGCAAATAAGACCAAGTTCCTATGATAGGTCTTAGGTTGGATGTTCACCTTGATAGGACCATCACTGATGAATATATAGAGAGCACCAAACAAATGCCAGGCTATGTAGACTCAGAGGTAGAGAAATAAAATACTTAGAAGTGAGACCATAGAAAGAAGAAGAATACGGAAAAAAACTAGACGAGTTTTGGAAGAGATGCAATCTGTTGCATATAATGAGAGGATGAACCATAGCTTAGAGCCACCTGCTGTAGAATTCACTGACATGTATGATGACGAGACGAAGATGGCCATGATAGGGTGAATCTTGCAGAACTAAATGCAAACTTTGAGAAATCAAGAGTTCATGTTTCAGAACCATAGCAAATTTATGTCGAACATGCATGGGTTCGAAAGATATATGGCGAGGAAAATGCAATGTAAGGGAGCTGATATTTTTGACACCATCTACCTTACTGAGATTGCCTAATGAGGGATTTTTTTAAGAAAGTATTATACTGGCGGGAGTGGACTACAGGCTCTATGATCCAACAATGAGCTACCAATTTCAACAGAATATGCATGGGGATGGTGGTGATGATGTAACTTCTGGACGACGGTTCCGATCTACTTTCTTCTCTGTTTTGTTTATTTTTGAGTGATTCAGTGTGAGCTTTTTGGTTTGTAACGTGATACGATGATCTATGTGATGTGATGTGATACTATGCTAATATTGTTGCGGTTTGGAGTTGACTATGTTTGACGTGTTTATGCTACATTGTTAATGATGCTTGAAAATTTTTATTTGTCATATTTTCTTTTCTTAAGAAATTTATTCTTATGATAATTTCTTCGTTATTACTTTATTTTATTAGTCTCTTTTATGCTTCATGAGGTATATTTATTTTGTTGAAAACCCGACTTAATTTTTGAACCAAGGGGACAAGGTTTGGAATAAGTTAAGTGGTATTTATGTGAAGTAGAGTATAAAGAAGCGAAGTATGGAAGACTCGAGAGGTAGAATTTATTTATTCAATGTTCAAGTTGATTGAAATTTTTAAATTTTTGAAGATACATGAAATATTTCTTCATTTTACTTTATTTAATTAGGAGTATGAATTGAATATAATTTGAATTTAAATAGAAGTGATATATTTTTATTACCTATAAAAATAGAAAATTTTATGATAGAAAGAAACTGTTATACCTTATTTGACTTAACCTAGATTGTGTATGCACTAAAGGAGTTTAAAATGGACTGATTGCTTTGTGTTAGACATTATAATGGGTAGAAGATCGAAATAAAAGTGTAAGATAAAGAAAATATATTTCTGATCGTGGTCACAAGTATAACGACTCGATTGTAGTAATGATGTGATCAACTTACGTTGATTACTGATATCTTCTTCAGGGTGTATTGCACTTAATTACTTAGTCAGGTTTACTCTATTGCAAAGGAAATTCATTTTTAAGTGATTTTAAGCTAAACTATTCTAATCTAACAAAATAATAAAAACACTTGTACTCTTATATTAAGAAGATCTTAGTTCACAACTTCACCTAGGTAATGAATAACTATGCTTTTCAACTCACTTCCTTCATCTTCATTATGTGTGTGCAATGCTTAATTAAAATAGACAGATTTCCTTTAAATCCACTTTAACTCACTGTCGTGACGAAAAAGATTCTAATTTACAAATCAGAACTCCACCTATCGATGTGAATATTTTAAGTTCTAAATCTTTAGACTCAAAACCAACTAAGTTTACTATTCGTGCCTCCCTAATCAATAACTATTTATCGATGTTATATATTTTACAGTTGTATCGTCCATATCCGGCTTAGAAGCTCAAATGGACATGGTAACTCCTAAAACTCATAGTCAATAAACACGTGATAAAGATGTTCATAACATTACATTTAAAATCAATACAAATTCTAACCATTACACTTTTTAACTTTATAATCCATTCATACTACTTTAATATGACATTCATATAATAGGATCCATTGATCCCTAAAATTAATGAACTACTTACACATCATTGAAAAAAACATGCACATAATGATATTCATTGCAATTAAAGATTAAACGAAATAACTTCAATTAATTCAAGAAAAGAATAGTGAATAACCGCACGTGAGTCTTCAACGTCTTCTTCTCCTAAGACACTTTAAAATACAATCAGAAACCCTAATAGACAATTTCAAACGAAATAGAACTCTAAATTTTCTATTTTCAACATCTCGGCGCTGTCCATATGTGATCTGAAGCTCTGTGTGTAAAGCCATGGCGTTACCGCAGCTTCGACCTCTTTGTATGAATTTTCCTCACTCAGTAGACTCAGTGCCCTGTGCAGACCACCCCGACGCTGTCCTTTTTACCCACGGCGCTGCCTCTGCTCCGAAACTACTGTCTCACTTTCCTTCTCTTCTTGGTTCTCCATGCCTTGCCTACACTGTCTAGACATCTCCCACAACATCAAGCTTCGTTGCCACATTGTCAATCATATTTTTGTGTATTTTGTCCTTGTTTCCTCCCAAAATCACTCCATTGTCTCCTTTATACCTTATATAGCTGAAAATACATAAATACCGTCAATTATAGCTCATTCCGAGATATTTATACTAAATATACTACTAAACTAATCTTACATATAAGTCAAAATAATCACTTAGTAAATACCCCTAAACTTAGGATTTTAAATGTCCTGAGCAAAAGTATATTTTACTACCCAAGCTTAGGATCTCAACCGTCCCGACAAAAGTGTATTTTACTACTACTACTACTACTAGTACTACTACTATTGCTACTGCTACTACTACTACTATTACTACTACTCCTACTACTACTACTACTACTACTACTACTACCACTACTACTAACACCACCACCACCACCACCACCACCACCACTAATACTACTACTACTACTACTATTACTACTACTACTACTACTACTACTACTACTACTACTACTACTACTACTACTACTACTACTACTACTACTACTACTACTACTACTACTACTACTACAACAACTACTACTACTACTACTACTACAACAACAACTACTACTACTACTACTACTACTACTACTACTACTACTACTACTACTACTACTACTACTACTACTACTACTACTACTACTACTACTACTACTACTACTACTACTACTATTATTACCGCTGCTGCTGCTGCTACTACTACTACTACTACTACTACTTAAGTTTATATTCATTTCACATTGTTCATGCAGTATCCTTTAATTCAAATAAGTTCAAGTTAAAAATCCACTCAAGTACTTTTTTTTCAAAAAACTTATATTTTCAAAAACATATAGCTTTAACAACACATATAATTCACTTTCGAAATCCGAAAGTAGTTCACAACCAAAACCATCACTACTCACAAGTTTATTTTATCTCGACACTCAAGTAGCAAGTGTACAATCTCATGATTTCTCATTAAGCTCAAGAATTCACAAATAAACATATATCATACTAGTTATGAAGACTTTAGCACTTCAAGAGTCTATAGGACTTAATATAGTTAAAAAGAAAACTTAACTCACCTAAGCTATTAGTATTTGAGCTAAATCTTTTGTTTGCAGAGTTTTAATCTAACTTCCTCCTCATAGTTTTTTTAGTTGCACGGTCCCTGCTCCTTTTCCTATGGATTCTGTTTTTTTTCTCTTTTTTCAACCATCAAGTTATCTGTTATTTTTCCTGTAGAACTTGTGGGACTCTCTAATTTTGTTTAAAATTCTTGTTAGTACTTCTCACTTTCACTTTATCAAGCAAGTTTTAACTCCAACTTCTTCATTAAAAACCATGCCTATCTCTTCCCCTCTTAGCACTAAGTTTTTATTTACTTCTAATACTCAAGTAAGATTCATACTTATCATAAAATTTCTTAGAGATCTAACTTTTTCATCAAGAAGTGTCTAGTATTATTCTTGCTTTTGTTTCAAGTTCGTGGTCTTCCCTAACTCTAAGTTTCTAATCATGAAATCATACAGTTGTTTGCTACATTTCTTATTTTCTTCAAAAATTTGATAACACTCTCTTGAGTTTCATATCACCAAGACACTTGTATTCTTACTCATCCTCAATTAAAGGCATGAACTTTGTAAATGAACTACTTATTCATTACATATTACTATACATAACCTAATCTATACTACCTAAACACATACAAATAATAAGTAAATAGAAAAAAATATACTACCATGCTTTCCTCTTTAATTGCTTCAAAAATAAAATTTTACGTTCATACCTGCAATGTTTATCCTTATTGAACATTTCTTACCAATTTCCATTTATAGGGTTAAAGCTTCCAAACCTAAATCAAACCTTGTCCTCAAGGTTTAAAAATAAGCCTGAAACATAAAAACACTAAAAACAAACATATAATAACTCAATATAATAATAATAATGCATAAACTTTAAAATTTAAATAAAGTGACAAAATATCCCTATAACTCCTTGTTGTTTTATGAATATGGAGCATATGTTGAGATTTCTCCTGACAAATGGTATTTTTAGCACAAAATTTTCAAAAGTTAGAAATTTACTAAAACGTTTGGATTGTTCTAACTAAACTTAATGAATAAATAACTAAAATTTAAAAATTGAAATGAAATTCCATAAGTAGGCTCCTAGTAGCGGTTAGTTCAACGTCATTAGCTCGACACCTTTTCGCTCATTTAGTCTGAGTCTAAATCGAGATACTCAATTACTTTGGACATTTAAAATAATTGCTCATCCACAATTACTTCAGTTATTGGTTTCCATGTGTCACTTTCTTTGTGAGGTAACCTATATAGATGGTCTGCAACTAGATTTTCACTTCCTTTCTTATCTTTGATTTCCAAGTCAAACTCTTACAATAATAACACCCATATAATTAACCTTGGTTTGACATCATTCTTTGCAAGTAGATAATAGATTGCTGCATGGTCAGTATACACAGTGACTTTTGAACCCACTATGTAAGTTCTAAACTTGTCACACACAAACACCACTGCCAATAGCTCCTTTTCTGTGGTAGTATAATTCTGTTGTGCTCGATCCAATGTTTTACTTGCATAATCGATAGCTCTAAACATTCCATCTCTCCGTCGGCCTAACACTGTTCCTACCGCATAATCACTTGCATCGCACATTATTCGAATTTAGATTCCCAATCTGGTACTATCATTATTGATATAAAAATCAAAACTACTTTTAAGGTCTCAAATGCTTTTACACGTGCAAGACTCATTTTAAATGGAACATCTTTCTCCAACAATGTGCACAATAGTTTTGGTATTTTTAAAAAATCATTAAAAAGCTCTTTATATCTTTAACGTTTCTTGGTATAGGAAGTTTCTTAATTGGTGCTATTTTTGCTCCATCAACCTCTAGTCTATGAGTAGACACTCTATGTCCCAAAATAATTCCTTCTCGAATCATGAAGTGACACTTTTCATAATTAAGTACTAGATTTGTGTCTATATATCTTTTTAGTAGCAAGGTCAAATTTTGTAAACATTGGTCAAAAGATACTCCAAATACAAAAAACTCATCCTTAAATACCTCCATGATATCCTCCACCATATTAGAGAAAATATCCATCATACATATCTAAAATGTTGCTGGTGCGTTGCATAATCCAAATGGCATCCATCTAAATACGAATGTTCCATAAGGACGAATAAATGTCATTTTCTCTTGATTTTCTGGTGCTATAGCAATTTGATTATATCCGAATACCCATCTAAGAAACAATAGTATTCATATCCTGCTAACCTATCCATTATCTGATCAATGAATGGTAAAGAAAAATGATCCTTTCTTATAGCTTTATTTAACTTCCAGTAATCAATTCAAACTCTTCAACCAGTTATTGTTCTAGTGGATAAGGTATCTCCATTTTCAGTTTGAATAATAGTCATTCCCCCTTTCTTTAGTACCATATGTTTCGGTAAAACACATGAACTGTCAAAAATAGCATAGATGATTCTGACGTTCAACCATTTCAAAATATCTTCCTTTACCACTTCTTTCATTACTGGGTTTAACCACCACTGAGCTTTATTTTAATGTTTATGATTTTCTTCCATTAAAATCTTATGCATGCAGATAGTTGGACTGATTCCTTTTAAATCTTTGATTGTCCACACCAACACTGACTTATGCTCTCATTAAACTCAAAGCAATTTTTCTTCTTCCAATTCTGTCAAAGCTGAAGAAATAACAATATGATATGTTGAATTTTCTCCTAAGTACGCGTATCTAAAATGTTATGGCAAGGCTTTAATTCTATTATTGGTTCAATAACTACACTTTCTACTTTCACTTCTAGTTTCTCAAAATCTTTATGAAACTTAGGGGGTCCTATTGGTGATAAAGCATTTACTGCCTCGTGCATTTTACCCTTAATTGCAGAACTTGTGGTTATGCTTTGAACTAGACAATGGTCTAGCAGGTTTTCTGGTGTATATTCCTTGGCTATCTTCGAAACATAATCAGAAACTATATCTCTAAATTTGATACTTTTACAATGCTCTCCGTCACTAGGAAATCTCAAAGTCTTATAGATATTGAACAAGACTACCTCATCATTTACTCGTAACCTTAATTCTCCCTCTTGAACACCTATCAATGCTCATGTAGTTGCTAGAAAGGGTCTCCTTAAGATTAATGGTACCTCTCTGAATCTTCTTCCATATCTAATACTACAAAGTTAATAGGAAAAATGAACTTATCCCCTTTTAACAATACATCTTCAATCACTCCTTTTTGATAGGTCACTGATCGATTTGCTAATTGCAAAGTCATATTAGATGACTTCACTTCTCCCAAACCTAACTTCTTAAATAATGATAGGGCATCAAATTTATGCTTGCTCCCAAATTACGTAAGACCTTATCAAACAAACGTACTCATACAGTGAATGGAATGGAAACTTATGAGGTCCTTGAACTTTTGAGGTAACTTCCTTTGTAAAATAACACTGCATTCTTTTGTCAAATTACTGTTTCAAAATCTTTCAGTCGCACTTTTCTTGCCTTTATGGCCTTCAAAAACTGTATAATTCGACATCTGTTCAAATGCATCTGTGAATGGGACATTTATGTGTAACTTCTTAAACATCTCCACAAATTTCTTGAACTATTCTTGGTCTCTCTGTTTCTATAATCATTGATGATATGGTGGAGGTGGATTCTTTAATGGTGGATTGTCAGGAAATGGCACTTTCCCTGGTACCATATCTTTTTTTGCCTATCTCCCATACCTTCCTTTGAGCTGATTGTGATTCTTCTATTAGTGCAACTTCATTTTGGTTACCTATTTCACTTTCCAAGTGTTCCGCATCTTTTTGGTGTCGCTCATTAATTTGCTTCCTTGTGTCATTTGTTATATCTTTTAGTTGCACTGGATCATTAGTTGTTCTTCCACTTCTTAATTGGACTGCATGTGCGTTCTCCATAGGAGTAAAGCTTGTGTTACTCGGAAACTGACCAATTTGTCTCTCCAATTTCGTAATGGATTATGATTTCTCATTATCCATCCTCTTCATATCTCGCTTTAATTTTCCATATCTTTCCCAAGCTTCTCATAGCGTTCCCTACTGCTCATGTCGATGGCATGCCAGAGTTTCTCAATTGAGTTTAATGAAGTCATTTCTTCGCTCTTCCCTAGCTTCCCTTGTTGGACTTATTGATGGAAGCATGGAAGTAACTTCAGTGCGTCATCAAGATTTCCGTATGAGAAGTTATGGTTGTTGTATCTTTAATAAAACCTTTGAGGAGCCATTCCTTTTGGCCAGAAGTTGTTCCAATAGCTCTGTTTGTTCATGAAGTTAATCTCCTTAAGGTCCATTCCTTGTTGCATGCCCATTTAGTAACCACTTTGGCTTGGTGACTAACTGGTTGATGTATAGCTGGCACTTAGCACTTTATTGTCCCATTGGAAACTTCGCTATTTGACTACTCACGTTGGATAGTAGTGCCATAATCGCAGCTTGCGAATCAATCTTAGATACGCTTGCTGGTTTTTTCACTTTGGAACGAGTACCTGCTTTAGAGTTATGGAACATAAGATATAGAAGATAAATGCTCCATCCTCATCATTGGTTAGTAGAGAACCACTTACTCCGATATTTATTAGTGTTCTGGTGATGTGATTCATCCCATAGTAAAAAATTTGTAGTTGCGCTCATTTCACGTATTCATGTCTTGGACATCTCATCATCTCTTTGAATCTTTCCCAAGCCTCACCAAGAGAGTCGACATCCTTCTGCTTGAATTGATTGATTTCCACTTTCCTTTCACTGACGTTCACTTGGGAAAGAACTTATCTAAAAATCTTTCGTTGGTTTTCACCCATGAAGTCATACTCCCTGCGTTCAGTCATTGGAATCAGGATTTGGCTTTTCTACCCAATGAGAATGGGAAAAGTCTCATCCTGATCACCTGCTTTGTAACTCTGGTAATGTGCACGATGTCGCCCTTCTCCAAGAAATTCTCTACATTTGCAACTGGATCTTTATTCTTTAACCCATTGAATGGGCTCTTCTGTACCATGTTGATTAGAGACGGTCTCAGTTCGAACTCAGTGGTGTTGAATGGAAGCCTCATCACTCCTTTATAAGTATCTTAAACTTCTAGCTTGAAGTAGTCATGAAGACATCTCCGTCCTCGCACTCTATCTTGCACTACCAAATCACTTTCGGGTTGGTTATTCCCTAGGCCTGTTGTTGGTTTCATGTTGGATCCTCCGCCATCTTGATTCTTTTCTTTGTCTTTCCTTTGTTGGTTCTGTCGATCTCAAGGTCGTAAGGCACTAAGTCCTTCTCTCCCTTACTATGCATGCACTAATTCTCCCTGAAAAGAAAACACAAAAGATCAAGTGCAGATTGTCAAACATGAAACTTAAACCTTTAATTTTTTCTTTAATTCTCTTATGAAGTAGAAAGTAAATTACTTGAAATAAAACTTAACAATTTTGTAAACTAACCAAACTAAAGTGGCTACCTATCCCTGGCAATGGTGCCAAAAACTTGATCGTGGCCGCAAGTGTAACTGCTCGATTATAGTAATAATGTGATCAACTTACATTGATTGCAGATATCTTCCTCAGGGAAAGGTGTGGTGCACTCCGTATATTTAGTCAAGCTTACTCTATTGCTAAATAAACTCATTTTTAATTGATTTTAAACTAAACTCTTCTAATCTAACAAAACAATGTAAATACTTGTACTCTTATATTAAGAAGAACTTAGTTTTCAACTTCACCTAAGTAATGAATAACTATGCTTTTCAACTCACTTCCTTCATCTTCATTACGTGTGTGCAATGTTTAACTAACATAGAAAAATTTCCATCAAATCCACATCATCCCACTGTCGTGAAGAAAATTATTCTAATGTGCAAACTAGAACTCCACCTATCGGTATGGATAACGTATGTTCCACATTGATTTAATTTTCAAATCTTTAGATTCATAACCAATTAAGTTCACTATCCGTGCCTCCCTAATCAATAACTATCTATCGATGCTTTATATTTTATAGTTGTTTCTTCCATATTCGGTTTAAAAGCTCCGATGGTTGTGGTAACTCCTAAAACTCATAATCAACAAACACATGATCAAAATGTTTATAGCATTACGTATAGAATTAAAATAAATTTTAACCATTGCACTTTTTAACTTTATAATCCATTCATACTACTTTAGCATAAAATTCTTATCATATGATCCATTGATCTCTTAGATTAATAAACTATTCACTCATCATTAAAATAAACATGCACATAATGGTATTCATTGCAATCAAAGATTAAACGAAATAACTTCAATTTATTCAAGAAAACAATACCGAATAACCACGCGTAAGTCTTCAATGTGTTTTCCTCCAAACTCTTCTAAATACTCAAGAATAAAATAAACTAGGTTAAACTATGATAATTGGTTACTCTGAATGACAATTGGTAAAATGGTGATATTTTATATGTTTACCACGTTCTAATACCAATTTGTACTCCTAAGAAACTTTAGAATACAATTATAAACCCTAAGAGACAATTCCAAATGAAATAGAAATCTAAACTTTCTCATTTTCCTCACTCAGTAGACTCAGCACCCAGTGCAGACAACCCCACCGCCCTCCCCTTTTGCCCATGGTGGCACCACTGCACAGACACTACTATCTCATTTTTTTTCTCTTCTTGGTTCTCCATGCCTTGCCCACACTATCTAGTCATCTCCCACGGTGTCAAGCATATATGCCTCGACGCCAATCATATTTTTGTACATTTTATCCTCGTTTCCTTATGAAATCACTCCATTGTCTCCTTTATACCTTATATACCTGAAAACACATAAATACCTTCAATTAAAGCTCATTCTAGGATATTTATACTAAATATACTAGTAAAATAGTCCTACATATAAGTCTAAATATTCACTTATTAAATACCCCCAAACTTAGGATTTTAAACGACTCGAGCAAAAGTGTATTGGTGATAAAAGCATTTACTGCCTCCTACAATTTACCCTTAACTACAGAACTTATGGTTATGCTTTAAACTAGACAATGGTCTAGTGGGTCCTCTGGTGTATACTCCTTGGCTATCTTTGAAGCACAATAAAAAACTATATCTCTAACTTTGATACTTTTACAGTGCTTTCCCTCACATGGAAATTTCAAAGTCTTATAGATATTGAACAAAACTTTCTTATCATTTACTTATAACCTTAATTTTCCCTCTTGAACATCTATCAATGCTCATGCAGTTGCTAGAAAGGGTCTCCTTAAGAATAATGGTACCTCTCTAAATCTTCTTCCATATCCAGTACTACAAAGTTAACAGGAAAAATGAACTTATCCACTTTTAACAATACATCTTCAATCACTCCTTTTTGATAGGTCACCGATCGATTTGCTAATTGCAAAGTCATATTAGATGACTTTACTTCTCCCAAACCTAACTTCTTAAATAATGATAGGGGCATCAAATTTATGCTTGCTCCCAAATTACGTAAGACCTTATCAAACAAGTGTACTTCTATAGTGCATGAAATAGCAAACTTCTGGGGTCCTTCAACTTTTGAGGTAACTTTTTTGTAAAATGACACTGCATTCTACTGTCAAATTACTGTTTCATAATTTTTCAGTCGCATTTTTCGTGCCATTATGGCCTTCAAAAACTTTGTGTAATTCGACATTTGTTCCAATGCATCTGTGAACGGGATGTTTATGAGTAACTTCTTAAATATCTCCACAAATTTCTTGAACTATTCTTTGTCTTTTTGTTTCTGGAAACACTGAAAATATGGTGGAGGTGGATTTTTTAATGGTGGATTATTAGGAAATTTCACTCTCCCTAGTACCATATCTTTTTTCTTCCTGTGTCCCCTACCTTCCTTTAAGCCGATTGTGATTCTTTTGTTGGTCCAACTTTATTTTGGTTACCTATTTCACTTTCAAAGTGTTCCACATCCTTTTGGTGCCATTCATCAATTTGCTTCCTTGTGTCATTTATTATATCTTTAGTTGCACTGGATCATTAATTGTTCTTCCACTTCTTAATTGGACCGCATGTGCATTTTCCATAGGAGTAATACTTGTGTTACTCCGAAACTGATCAATCTGTCTCTCCATTTTCTTAATGGATTATGATCTCTCATTATCCATCCTCTTCATATCTCGCTTCCCATTTTCCATCTCTTTCTCATGATTCTCATGGCGTTCCCTATTGCTCATGTCGATGGCATGCAAAAGTTTCTTAATTGTCTTTAATGAAGTCATTTCTTCGCTCTTCCCTAGCTTCCCTTGTTGGACTTGTTGATCGAAGCATGGATGTAACTTCAGTGCATTATCAGGATTTCTTTATGGGAAGTTGGGAATGATTTATCCTTAATAAAACCTTTGAGGAACCAATCCTCTCGGCCTGAAATTATTTCCATAGGTCTGGTTGTTCATGAAGTTGATCTCCTCAAGCTCCATTCCTTGCTACATGTCCATTTGATTAACCATCATGGCTTGATGATTAACTGGTTGATGTATAGCTTGCACTTAGCACTTCGTCGTGCCCTTTGAAACTTTGCCATTTGACTACTCCCATTGGATAGTTGTGCCATAATCACTGCTTGTGAATCATTCTCAGATACGCCTGCTAGTTTTCTCACTTTGGAACGAGTACCGGTTGTAAAGTTTTGGAACATAAGATCTAAAAGATCTAATGCTCCATCGTAATAATTGGTTAGTGGAGAACTACTTGCTGCGGCATCTACTAGTGTTCTAGTGATGTGATTCATTGCATAGTAAAATATCTGTAATTGGGCCCATTTTACGTATCCATGTCCTGGACATCTCCTCAACATCTCTTTGAATCTTTCCGAAGCCTCACCAAGAGAGTCGGCTCACCATGAGAGTCGGCATCCTCCAGCTTGAATTGATTGATTTCCACTTTCCTTTCACTGACGTTCACTTGGGAAATAACTTTTCTCAAAATCATTTATTGAGTTTCACCCATGAAGTCATACTCCCTGCGTTCAGTCATTGAAATTAGGATTTGGCTTTCTACGCAATGAGAATGGAAAAGGTCTCATCCTGATCACATTCTTTGTAACTCCGATAATGTGCACGATGTCGCACTTCTCCTAGAAACTTTCTACATGTGCAACTGGATCTTTATTCCCTAGCCCGTTGAATGGACTATTCTGCACCATGTTGATTAGAGATGGTCTCAGTTCGAAGACGATGGTCTTGGCTAAAAGCCTCATCACTTCGTTGTATGTATCTTAAACTTCTAGCTTGAAGTAATCACGAAGACATCTCCGTCCCTGCATTCTGTACTGCACTACTAGATCACTTTCGGGTTGGTTATTCCCTCGGCCTGTTGTTGGTTTCATGCTTGATCCTCATCCATCTTGATTCTTTTCTTCATCTTTCCTTTGTTGGTTTTGTCGATCTCAAGGTCATATGGCACTAAGTCCTTCCCTCTTTTACTATGCATTCACTAATTCTCCCTTAAAAGAAAACATAAAAGGTCAAGTGCAGATTGTCAAACATGAGACTTAAACCTTTTATATTTTTTTAAATTTTTTTATGAAATAGAAAGTAAATTACTTAAAATAAAATTTAACAATTTTGTAAACTAAGCAAACTAGAGTGGCTACCTATCCCTGACAATGGTGCCAAAAACTTGATTGTCGCCACAAGTGTAACTGCTCAATTATAGTAATAATGTAATCAACTTACACTGATTACGGATATCTTCCTTGGGAAAGGTGTACTGCACTCCGTATATCTAGTCAAGTTTACTATATTGTTAAGGAAACTCCTTTTTAATTGAATTTAAACTAAACTCTTCTAATCTAACAAAACAATGTAAATACTTGTACTCTTATATTAAGAAGATCTTAGCTCACAACTTCACATAGGTAATGAATAACTATGCTTTTCAACTCACTTCCTTCATCTTCATTATGTGTGTGCAATGCTTAACTAGAATAGATAAATTTCCATCAAATCCACTTCATCCCATTGTCTTGACGGAAATTATTCTAATTTGCAAACTAGAACTCCATTTATCGGTATGAATAACGTAAGTTCCATATTGATTTAATTTTCAAATCTTTAGATTCATAACCAATTAAGTTCACTATATGTGCCTCCCTAATCAATAACTATCTATCGATATTTTATAGTTGTTTCTTCCATATTCAGTTTAAAAGCTCCAATGGCCATGGTAACTCCTAAAACTCATAATCAACAAACACATGATCAAGATGTTCAAAGCATTACATCTAGAATCAATACAAATTCTAGCCATTGCACTTTTAACTTTATAATCCATTCATACTACTTTAGCATAAAATTCTTATCATATGATCCATTGGTCCTTAAGATTAATGAACTACTCACACGTCATTAAAATAAACATGCACATTATGGTATTCATTGCAATCAAAGATTAAACGAAATAACTTCAATTAATTCAAGAAAACAATACCGAATAACCACACATGAGTCTTCAATGTGTTTTCCTCCAAACTCTTCTAAATACTCAAGAACAAAGTAAACTAAGTTAAACTATGATAATTGGTTGCTCTTAATGACAATTGGTAAATTGGTGGTATTGTATTTATTTACCACATTCTAGTACCTATTTGTACTCCTAAGAAACTTTAGAATACAATTATAAACCCAAATAGAAAATTCCAAATGAAATATAAATCTAAATTTTCCCATTTTTCTCACTTAGACTCGGCACCCTATGCACACCACCCTGTCGTAGTCCCCTTTCGCCCATGGTGGCGCCACTACGCTAGCACTACTATCTCATTTTCCTTCTCTTCTTGGTTCTCCACGCCTTGCCCACGCTGTCTAGTCATCTCCCACGACGTCAAGCATCCTTGCCTCTACGTCAATCATATTTTTGTACATTTTATCCTCGTTTCCTTCTAAAATCACTTCATTGTCTCCTTTATGCCTTATATACCTGAAAACACATAAATACCTTCAATTAAAGCTCATTCTGGGATAATTAAACTAAATATACTACTAAACTAATTTTATATATAAGTTTAAATAATCACTTGTCAATTTCTAAGAATCTTGTTATTCAAAGATTATTGATCAAGTAAATCATATTTATATATATAATGAAAATAATTTATGCTACAATAAAAGGAAGAAATAGGAAATTAACCAATAAACTTTACTTAGTTGAAAATAATATTTCCTTAACTATAGTGAAAGGAAGAATAGCTAATAAGTGTTTTTAAAGAAAAAACAAATAGAAAGACCCACATATTCTGAAGGAAATGGAGCAAAGAACCTGATGGTGGAAAAATTTGAGGAGGAATTCTTATAAAAAGAATAAAAGATTACAAAGGAAATGAAACATGGAACCATAGGAAGAAAAATATAGAAGAAAGAAAAAAAGATAGATATAGAAAAAATGGAAGGATATTAATGAAAAATTCTTCAAATAAAAGATTTAGCTTGAGTGCTTATAGCTATGTTAAGTGAAGTATTTCTTTTATTCCAACATTCCAACAAATGAAAATAAAATGATAATTATTGGTGATTAAAAATTCCTATCGACTTTGTTTGTGGTGGCATTTTAAATATTATTTGAAAATGGGATTGATTTAGTGATTTTGTATCTAGATATTCTATACTAGTTTTTGTAAGCTTGCTGCTTGTCGGTAGAGATTGAGAAAACCTATATAGTTGCTTGCCCTTGGTGATTGATTTAACTTTGAATCCTGAGGTGCATTGCATGACTATAAGGTTGAGTTGTAAAATAAGGGGTTGTTCTTTAAATCTTTCTATTCTATCATGATTTTCATTTATAGGAGGGTAGTATGTTTCTATTTAATGATCACTTATGTTTAAGAATTAAAGTAAGTAATTGTGAAATTAGAACGATGGATAAAAAAGAATATAATTGAGAATATTCCTTTGCTTAAAACAACAAAGTGCTGAGTTTGGGGGTATTTGATAAGTCAATAATTAGATAGTGTTTTATTGTATATTTTAGAGTGATTTTGGGTGTAAATGGCTATATTACACTGGGTTTTCTCTTATTTTTTGATTTCAGGCTATAATTAGTATATGTGAAGAAATGGATGAAAAATGGAAGAAAATGAAGGATTTAACCAAGTAAATGTTGGGGCATGCGCCCTAGGTCAATCTACAAACGTTATTGATCTTATAATTTTAGATAATAAAATAGAGGTTTTCATTTCTTGTTTTATTGTAAGTGACTGCATATTTACCTTATAATAAATTCCATGGGTATTTGTTGAAATATCCTAAATGTCCATAGTCGGTCATTATACTAAGAACTATAATGAATTAAGACTATTATGAATCTTGATTGATGGTCATGTGATGATCATGCATATAAATACGAATCAAGATCATGAGTACTTGTTAGGGAATATGGTACTAGACCGACCCGCAATGAGAACACCACATGGATTAAGTCATAGGTGTTACTCATGATAAGTATATCATTAGTCTTTCGACTTGAGATTACCATAGACTTCAATATTAAGAGCATAGTACTTTGATACAATCAAACATTTTCTTTAACCGGATGATTATAAAGATTGTGATTGATTACCATGTGAATAATATGTGAAGGTGTGTATTCAAGAGAGAATTTGTCCCTCTCGTATAAAGTGAGATATCAGTGGATCCCTCGATATGTTGGACTATTAAATGGCCAAGTCCAAGTAAATTGATATGATTAATGTTACTTGGATGTTTTCAGTCTACCTAAAGATCAAGACTAGTACAATTGAACATTATGGGTGATTTTTCATGCCTTATGTTTAATCAAAGGATATCGCACGACAAAAGGATATGATATATGTTATTCATTAGGTTGTATCGATTTTGATATTAATGCTACTTGGGTAGTCGTAATGCCTTGCTAGAAACAACTTATAAGTTATGTACCAAAATGATTTTGGATCACTGCCAACGTTGCATGAACCTATTTGGTCACACTCAAAGAATGGCTTTGTGCAATTTAATTTGATATTAATCATGACATAAAAGCCCTTACGATTTGTTATATGATAACTTGTTAATAGGGGCGTATGTGTAATTTGTTTAAATTGCCTAAATACAATAGTTGTATTACAAATATGTATTTGCAAGTGAGTTTATCTATACATATAAATAGAGGTTAAAAACCTAAAATGAAATAAGATTTTTTTTTTTTGCTATTTTTTGAGTTTTCTGGATTTTGAAAGAGAAGAAAAACGTTTTCTATCTCTCTAGTGGTTAGCACCCCAAATTGTGGTCATCATTCATGTGTGGATTTTTGATAGAGGATGCACACTTAGATGTCTTGGAAATCCAACAATCAGAGAAGGAAATCATGAATAAAGGTATGATTTACTTTTGTTGTTCTTGTTTAATGAAACTTATTTTTGATCCTGTTGGATTTTTTCAAAAAACATTTTGAATCTTCCGCTGCGTATGAACCACAAAACCCAACAGTGATATCAGAGCCTTATGCTCGATTTTATTAAACATTTGCATGTTTCTCTGATGTATATATGATATATGTGTGAAATCATGATCTTGATTAATGTATATATGATGTACATATAGGTTCACTGATAATTGTTATCAAGAATTGGTTTTAAAACATATTATTAGTTCATGTATTTGATACATACGCAGGATTTGATTCAATGATAAAATTCATGTTTATAATATTTCCATTAACATATGTTTTTAATATTGAATGATGTGAATTTTATATGTTTATGGTAGAAGTCATATTTAGGTTAATGTGATTTTGGAGTTGAATACATATTCCGGTTTTGTTAAATAATTATGTATGTCTCCATGATAGAAATCATGATTAGGTTAATATGATTAAGTTAATGTGATTCTGGTGTTGAGATCATATTTCATTTTTGTTTAATAATTATGTATGTCTCCATGATAGGAATCACGATTAGGTTAATATGACTAATTTAATATGATTCTGGTTTTGAATGCATGATTAATATTTCGTTTCTTGATTCAATTGCTTGTTTTGTATGAATAAGAATAGAAGTTAGTTTTGATCATATATCTCATTGTGGTTATTTGTTAATATATTCCTATTAGATAGGAGATAAATTTGTAATCGAATAAGAATTACGAATCCTATAAGATAGGTGAGATATATAACAAATTTGTATTGGATAAGGATTCAAAGTACCTTTAATTCTAATTGGATTACGATAAGATATTAAGTTATAGGTGGGCCCGAGTTAATTAAAAACGTTTTAATTAATATTTTTCAGAATTAAAATAAAGGGTAGTCTTAGTCAATTGGATTGACTAAAATAATGAGAAATTTTACGCGAATTTCAATTTTCAGAACTGAAATTCATTGTCTTAAAAAAAATGAGGGCGCTGCCCCATGTAACCCCGTTCGCTGAACGGTCAGTGGAACCATTGCCTACTAACCAACCTGCGGGACCGCCGCTAACTGTTCATAGCACAAGGAAATTTGTATAATAGTTAACATTAGTAAAACTTCATAACTTGTTTAGTGATTCTACATGATTGTAATATATGATATTTACCTTATTTAAATTATGATAACTAAAACAAATAAAAATCCCTCTTTCAAATTTTTAGTCAAGTGTCATCCATTCTCAAACGCTTTCAAGGCTTCGATTACATCAATATGGGTCTGCCTCCTCAAAGTGTATTGTGTTATCTTGGTGAGACAAGTTGAGTAATGGTTACTATATTGTTTAAAATGGTTAGACTTGATAAATCTATCAAAACGTGTTTAGGCTTTAAGCACAAGATGAAATAAAACATGCGATGACATAAGATGTCATAATTTCATAAAAACAACTAAAAATTACATGTGATTGATGTGCGTACCGCAACTATAACAACTCGTTTGTAGTAATAGTGCAATCAACTTATGTCGATCACATATATCGTCCTCAGGGAAAGGTTTTTGCAATAGTTGTATATTACCTACGTAACTTGAATTATTGCTAAGGGATTCACTTTTAATTGGTTTTATTCCAAACTAAACTATTATAACAAATCACTTTAAGTTTTAGTTGACTTCTTATATTAATGATATCTTCGTTCACAACTTCACCTAGGTAATTTAATACTATGCTTTGTATTCATATTTACATCGCACTATGTTGTGTGTAATGACTAAATAAAATAGATAGATCTCTTTCAAATCCACTTCAACTCACTATCGTGACGAAGAAGATTCTAATGTGCAAATTAAAACTCCGTCTATCTGTGTGAATAACATAAATTCCATATTGGTTTAAGTCTCAAATCATTGGATTCATAACCAACTAAGTTTACTATCCGTGCCTCCCTAATCAACAACTATCTATTGATGTTATGTATTTTATGGTTGTACTGTTCATGTCCGGATTAAAAGCTTAAATGTCCATGATAACTCCTAAAGCCTAAGTTCATTAAATAAGTGATCAAAATATCTAAAGCATTACGCTTATAATCAATAGAAATTCTAACAATTGGACTTTTTATTATCACTTTTTGTTCCTATTCAAAACATAACATTTATTCCATAGGATCCATTGATCCTTAAGATAAATAGACTGCTCATACATCATTCAAATATACATATTAAAATTTAATATGGAATTCATTGCAAACCAGAGATGAATATAAATATTACCTTGAATTAATTAATGAAAACAAATAATGATTACGAACGTGAAGTTTTCAATGTTTGTCCAACAAAAACTCCTTAATACTCAAACTCGATGCCAAGTTACTCTAATGGAGGCTAATCTCCTTCTATGTGGTGGTGTCCTCCTAGTTTTCCACGTCCTTATATCTATTTATACTCATTAATAACAATTAGAAACCCTAAATTACAACTTAACCCGAATAAAAGCTTCACTTTCTATTTTCTACGAAGTTGTTGTTGTCACTTACTGCCTCGGCACCGCCACTGCGCCACTACTTCATTGAGTGTTTTTGAGCTCTTAGAGTCTCGATGTTGTCCCTTATGTGTCCCAGCGCTGCCCCTTCTATACCACGGCGCCGCCACTGGGCCGGCCTTCAGAGTTGATTCCTACACCGTGCCTTTCATTCCTATGCTGTGCCTTATATTCCCACAGCGTCAACTCATGCTCCCACTATGCCAACTCTAATTTTATGGGTTTTTTGCTCCATTTCTTTTTGTTTTTCCTTGATTTCTTCCATTATACCTTAATATCCTGAGAATGCAATAATACCATGAATTAGCACTCATTCGATGATATTTATATTAAATATACTACCAAACTAACCCTATACATACGTATAAATAATCACTTATCAAATACCCCCAAAATTAATATTTTGCACATCCTAGGCAAAGGTGTATTTTACAAAGCTTCCTAATAACTGGTTTTCATTAAATTTACATTGTTCATGGAGTATCATTTAATTTGCTCAGTTTCATGTTAACAATCCACTCAAGAGTTTTTTCTTTGCTAAAAGTTATATTTTTAAGACATGTAGCTTTAACAACTCGTATAACTTCAGTTTCAAAACACTAAAGTAGATCTCAACCAAAGATCATCATTAATCAAATGTTTGTTTCGTTTCAACACTCAAGAAGCAAGTATACAATCTCATGATTTCTCATTAAGCTCAGGATTTGACAAATAAACATAGATCAAACTCATCTTTGGTAGACTATAGTACTTCAAGAGTCTATAGGACTTCTACATAGATAGAATGAAAACTTGACTTGACTAGCTACTCACACTTGAGCTAAATATTTTATTTGAAGGGTTTTAGTTTACTTCCGCCTTTTTCCTCTTTAATTTTTTCTCTAAGTTATTTTCTTTTTTTTTATCTCTTATTCTTTTCAATTTTAGATAACAGTCCCTGCTCCTTTTCCTAGGGACTTTATTCTTCCTCACTTTTTCTAAACCATCAAGTTATCTGCTCCATTTCCTGTAATACTTGTGGGATTCTCTCATTTTTTCTTTTTATTCTAAAACTCTTGTTAGCACTTCTCACTTTCACTAAATCAAGTAAGTTAACTCCAACTTTTACTATACAATGCCTATTTCTTCCCTTTTTTGCATTAAGTCTTTATTTTCTTTTTCTTTTTCATTTTCAAGTAAAATTCACATTTATTATAGAATCCTTAGAGATCTAACTTTTTCTATAAGAAGTGTTCTAATTTATTACTTTTGTTTCAAGTTCAAGGTCTTCCTTAATTTTAGGTTTCTATCATAAAATCACATCATTGTTTGCTACATTTCATTGTTTCTTTTCTTCGAAAATCTAAAACATTCTCTTGAGTTTCATATCAACAAGATACTTGTAATCTACGCATCAACAATTAAATGCATGAACATGCAAATGAACTACTTGTTCATTACATATTATTATATATAACCTAATCTATAGTACTTAAACATTTATATAGTGAATAAAAAGAAAAATTTATACACTATCATATTTTCCTCCTTAACTGCTTCAAACTTAAAATTTAAACGATCGTACATGTAGTGTCTATCCTTATTTCTCAGCCTTTCTTACCACTTTCCAATAATGTGGTGCAGTTTCGATGCCTGCAAACTTAAACTAAACCTTGTCCTTAAGGTTTAAAAGTAAGCCTGAAAAATTAAGACACTAAAACACATAAAATATATAATAACACGAGTTATAATAAACTAAATTGAAATAACTTCATAGTTAACAAAATATCCCAAATTTTAAAAATATTAGTATAAAAAACACTCTCAACTCCCCATGTCTAAAGGAATCCTAGAAAACTAACTTAAGGACTGCGTCATCATCATCTGCATCATCAGCTCCAGCCTACGATGGTTTCAATGGATGCTCCACCGTCTTGCTCTGCACTAAATCCAGATCAAACACGTATGCTAGTGCTGCTTGAAAGCCTAATGACCTATTAGTAGGTCTCGAATGTCTGCTCCTCCCATATCTAGCTATGTCTAGATGATGATCAACAAACAACATGAAATTACGCTCCCCATTGCGTCGGTGCTGCTCTCTCCTCTCCTTATCCTTTTATATCTTAACATGACTGCCTGGTATTCTGCCCTATCCTCTTGGTATTGTCTCCTCACCTCTGCTATCCACAACATCTGCTGTCGTGAAGTTAAATCCTCAGGTGGTGGTATAGGTGTCTGTGGTGGAGGATGTGGTGGAAAGACTTCATATTCGTCGAAGTCCTGTTTTCCTGTCTATGGGTCTAAAAAATCGTAGCCCTCAAAAAATCCTTGCTGTTGTTACTCCTCTTCTTCATTGTCTTCATCTTCCAACTCTTGGGGTAACTCTGCTTTTGCTGCTGCTAGATCTTCCTGCTTCTGCTGCTGCTTGATATTCTTGCCTCTTGGGCAACGACTCGGCCTCTAGTCTAGCACTTTCGATCCTCTCTCTCTCTCATCCTCCTCAGAGTCTTGGTAACCGAGTGAGGATTTCAATGTAGCATGAAAGCTTCATCCATCATTTGTTGGGCACATATATCAAATTCGTCATCATTTCTCATTCTTACTCTGGCCCTTCAGCACATACGAGTAATGAAAATAGGAAACAATAATTTGTTGTCCCTTTCAGACATGATGGACTCCCTTAGACTAATGTGTATGATCTCCACAATATTGATGTCCCCGAACTTTGTAATCTCATAAAGACAAGCAGCTTTCAGCTTATTGATCTCAACCTTGTGAGAGGTGGGTTATAATAATGCATAAAGAAAATGTTGCCACATTCTGTAAACCTTTCTGATACTCCTCTTCTTAATGTGCTTCGGTACATTCTCAGCTCCCATTATCCATCCTTGTTGTCCTGGGACAACTAATGCATTTTCTATGGCTTTAAATGGGTATAGGTTATAAGACTTCTCTCGTATAACTTCTTTAGGAAAGTTTGTTCAGATCCATACCAACCTAAGTGCTCCAACCCATAAAAATTATTGATCTCATGTCTATTGAAGGGAACTAAAACACTTCTCACCTTCATTGGCTCATCCTTAGCTGTGAACTTTGTATTAGCATAAAATTTAAAAACAATCCAACTCACTCATTTAACTTTATTTTTCCCTATAGTTTGGAGTAAGTTGCTCCCAATTTCGGTGCCTAATGAAATTTTTCACTCTATTATCATATTCAGGCTAACAAATTTATTCACTTTTTGCAAATGAACTCCTTACGTAGGATTTTCTCGTATTAGTCCTTGGCCTCTTTACTACCGAAAAATCTAAATTTAAAAGGTTTAAGCTCTTCTTTGTTGGGGCTTCTAGTTTGACTAACTTGTTTCCTTTCTTGCTTCGTTTTGAGTAAGAAGCCTCAAAATCATTTGCTCTAGTTTGACTAACTTGTTTCCTTATTGTTTCAATTTTCTTCAAATTCAAGCAACTAACAACAATGCAACTCAACTAGATCTTCAAATCATCTAAAAATCAAAATGCATATAACACAGATCATGCACACGCCAAATAATCTCAAATATATCAACTAAGTCTCCATGGGTGATATTAATGCTCACATTCACACAATCTTGCAAAACTTATCCTATAATATCAAATCCACAATTTCATAAAATAACATCAAAATCTTTATAATTCAAAGCATAACAAGAAGAAATTGTAAATTTACCTCAATGTAGATCACTCCTCCCAATCTTTATCAATCCAAGCCCTCTAATTTCCCTCACCAACTACAATCCTAGCTCTTTTTGGAATCAAACTCCAAAAATCCAAGCCCCAGCTCTTCCACTTGTGCAAATCCACAATGTGTTTGTTTCTTTGCTCTAAATCACTAGGAGCTCACTAATCTAACTTGAAAATGATCAAACTTTGGCTTTAGAGGGATGTATGGTTGGGGGTTTTGGTAGGGTTTAAGTGCAAAGGTGTATAATGGTATGAAAAATAGGTTTATAACCCTACTTTGATCTTAGTGCCGCCATTGTGTCAACGACTTAGTAAGGCATTTTTATTTTTTTAGCCTGTTGCCACCTCGGCATTGTGGGTTGTACCCATGGCGTTATGGGTAATACCTACGGCATCGGCTCATCTACCCATAACTTCGGGCATGATTTTTCGCTAATTCTCCTTCGGTGTTCCTCCGACTGTGTATAGCTCATACAAGGTGTTGTGACTGCATAAAATCCATGAAAATGTAAAAATTAATAAATTTTACCTTTTGATTCTCCCATGCACCTTACTTTCACCGCTTTGAACTCATTCGCTCTTTTTCGTTCTTTAATGAGTTCACAAGACATTTCCATTTTGATGAATCATCACCTACTGAATGGTCTTTCCTACACATTCGATACAAATTTTTCAAAAGTTAGAACTCAAACTCGTGAATTGTGATTATTAAACTAAATAACTAACTACTAACTACTAACTATTACCTAAAATTCAAAGCTTAAAGTTTTAAAACCATGGGCTGCCTCCCAGTAGCACTTAATTTAACATAATTAGCCGACGCCTTTTCTTTCATTTAGTCTGAGTCTAAATTGAGAAGCTCCATCTACATATAAGAGATTATGATGTCATTCTTGTTCGGATGTACTTATTCACCATCATAAAGACAACTTTCTCAACATCATTGCCCTCATCGATACTTATCGTTATCTTTTTTCTCTAATGTCCATATTTGCTTAAGTCGTGTTCAAGAATGGCCACCCAAGTATCATAGATACATCAACGTCCATGTTGTGGTTCATGACCATAGAATCCATGATAAATGTGAATCTACCTACTTTCATGTGCACATTCAAAACTCTTCCTAGAGTAGGTATCAAATTAGCGTCTGCTACTTGTAAATTTGTGTTATCTGAATAATTGATCTTCAAGTCTGCATGAATCATGTTCATCAGTGGCATGACATTGACCGAGGCTCCCATATCATATAAGACATTTCAGAATCGGTGCCCTTTATTGTTTATCGCTATGCTTATCTCTCTAGGACATCTCCTTTTGATCGGCTGAAGTCGCGGGACGAACTTGAACTTTGGTTTCAATTTCTTTGGAACGAACTTGATGTCAATACCTTGTGGGTCTTAATCAGGGGGTCTTTTTTCTTTTTTCTTTGCATTCCTTTATTGGTTCCCTTTCTTTTTCTTCAAGGCATTGATTATTTGCTTCTTGAAGTCATCAAGCTTATCTGGCCCTACTTCCATGTTGTGCTCATGCATCTCTTCATTCTTATACATTACTTGGTTTTGGCTCTGTCTTGGCTCTTTTGTTGTCGTAGTAGTGCTCATCATGGGAATGACACTCACTATCTCCTTGGGATTGGTGATGATGTTGTTAGGAAACTGTACTTCTTTTCTTGAGTTCAATAGCAAGTTGAACAATTTGCCTCTCTAATTTCTTGATGGATTGTGATTTCTTATTATCCATTCTTTTCATGGCTTTCTTTATTCCTTTCAAATATTTTTCGTGCTTCTCATGGCACTCTCTATTTCTTACTTCCATGACTTGCAAATACTTCTCAATTGATTTCGGTGAAGTTATCTCTTCACTATGCCCCAACTTCCCTTATTAGACTTGTTATTCGAAGCCTTAAAGTAACTTCAATGCATTATCAGGATTTCAATAAGAAAAGTTCGGGTTGTCGTTGTTGTATCCTTGATAGAATCATTGAGGACCTACTCCTCTCAACCTGAAGTTATTCCCTTAACTTGGTTGTTCATGAAGTTGATGTCTTCATGCTCCATTCCCTGCTGCACATCCATTTGGTTAATTACCATGCCTTTGTGATTTTATAGGTTGTTTGTGCTATTTGTGGACCTTTGTGTCCCATCGAAAATCTTGCCATCTGACTACTCAGATTTGATAGTTGTGCCACAATTGCAGCTTACAAGTCAATTACGTTGATGCCTGCTTGTTTCCTTACTGTGGAACGAGTACCGGCGGCAAAATCTTGAAACATAAGATCTAGGAGATCGAATGCTCCATCCTCACCCTTGGTAAGTAGAGAGCCACCTAATGCAACATCTACTAACATTCTCGTGCTGTGGTTCATCCCATAGTAGAAACTCTGGAGTTGTGCCCATTTCACGTATCCGTGTCTTGGACATCTGCTCAGCATCTCTTTGAATTTTTCCCAAGCCTTGCCAAGAGACTCGGCGTCTTCTTGCTTGAACTGATTAATCTCAAGTTTCCTTTCGCAGAGCTTCACTAGGAAAAAACTTGTCTACAAATCTCTCATTGATTTCCACCCATAAGGTCAAACTCCTTACATTGAACCCTTGGAACCAGGATTTGGCTTTTCCACTCAATAAGAATAGGAAAAGTCACATCCTAATCACATCTTTCATAATTCCTGTGTTGTGCGTGGTGTCACACATTTTCAAGAAGTTGTCAACATGTGCAATTGAATCTTCATTGGATAGCCTATTGAACCGAGTATTTTGCACCATATTTATCAAAAATGGTATCAGCTCAAACTTAGTGGTGTTGGTTAGAAGCCTCATAACTGCGTTATATGTCTCTTGAACTTCTGGCTTGAAGTAGTCACGAAGGCATCTCTGTCCTCACCCTCTTTCCTGCACTACCAGATCACCTGCGGGTTGGTTATTCTCGCGGCCCTGTTGTTGGTTTCAATCTTGCTCCTTAACAATCTTGACTCCTTTCTTTTTCTTTCCTTTGTTAGTTCTATAATCTTTGGGTCTTAAGGCACTAAGTCCTTCTCTTATTTTCTATGCATGCACTTAATATCCCCGAAAAGAAAACACAAAAAGATTAAGTGCAGAAAGTAAAACTTGAAACTTAAGCTTATTTTTTATTTTTGTTTTTATGAACTTAAAAGTAAAATACTGAAAATAAAACTTATCAACTATTTAAACTAACTAGGTAAATCTAATGGCTACCTTTCCTCGGCAATGACGCGAAAAAACTTCATGTGCGTGCCGCAACTATAACAACTCGCTAGTAGTAATAGTGCAATCAACTTATGTTGACCAAGAATATCGTTCTCATGGAAAGGTTTTTGCACTAGTTGTATATTACCTACTTAACTTGAATTATTGCTAAGGGATTCACTTTTAATTGGTTTTATACTAAACTAAACTATTCTAACAAATCACTTTAAACTTTAGTTGACTTCTTATATTAATTCACAACTTCACCTAGGTGATTTAATACTATGCTTTGTATTCATGTTTACATTTCAATATGTTGTATTTAATGCCTAATTAGAATATACATATTCCTTCAAATCCACTTCAACCTACAGGCGTGATGGAGAAAATTCTAATGTGTATAATAGAACTCAACTTATCGGTGTGAATAAAGTAAGTTTCACATTGCTTTAAGTCTCAAATCATTGGATTCATAACCAACTAAGTTTACTATCCGCGCCTCCCTAATCAACAACTATCTATCGATGATGTGTATTTTACGGTTCTACCATTTATGTTTGGATTAAAAGCTTCAATGACCATGATAACTCCTAAAGCCTATCAAGATGTCTAAAGCATTACGCTTAGAATCAATACAAATTCTAATCATTGCAATTTTTATTATCACTTTTTGGTTCTATTCAAAGCATAACATTCATACAATATGATCCATTGATCCCTAAGTTAAATAGACTATTCACACATCATTGAACCATACATATCACAATTCAATGTTGAATTTGTTGCAAATAAGAGATGAATATAAATATTAACTTGAATTAATTAATGAATCAAAATATTGATTGCAAACGTGGTGTCTTCAATGTTTCTCCAACGAAACTCCTTAATACTCAAACTCAATGCTAAATTACTCTAATGGAGACTAATCTCCTTCTATGTGGTGGTGTTCTCTTAGTTTTCCACGTCCTAATACATATTCATACTCATTAATAATAATTAGAAACCCAAAATTACAATTTAACCCGAATAAAAGCTTAACTTTCTATTTCTTGAGAAGTTGGCTCTGTCATTAACTGCTCTGGTGTTGTGTGTTAAGCCACGATGCCGCCACTAGGTCACTGCTTAATTGTGTGTTTTTGAGCAATTTGAGTCTCGGCGCCATCCATCGTGTGTCTTGGCACTGTCCCTTGTCTGCCACGGCGCCGCCACTGCGCTGGACCTCCAAAGTTGATTTTCTTCATTTTTCTTCTTTCCCTTGCCATGCCTTTCATCCCTACGTCGTGGCTTGTATTCCCACAACGTCAACTCATGCTCCTACAGCTCCAACTCTAATTTTTTGTATTTTTTGTTTTGTTTCTTATTGTTTTTCCTTTATTCTATCCATTATATCTTAATTCCCTAAAAATGCAATAATACCATGAATTAGCAGTCATTTAAGGATATTTATACTAAATATACTACTAAACTAACCCTATATATGTATAAATAATTACTTATTAGTGATGTAATTGGTAATTGGTACCTACCTAAATAACCTAATTCAAAATGTCATGCCCTAGCTATCTTGAAATTAGGTGAAACATGGATTTTAGTCCCTTAAATTAACGTAGTATTTTTAGGAAGGTTGTTGATTTAGTGGAAGTCTATTCCTCTATACTAAAATGAAAATTTTCATAATCTTTATTGTAGATCTATGGCCTCTTAAAATCACACTAATCCATTGTCATTGCGATCCATTCTAGAGAAGGATAAGTTGTGTTGGATAAACTTTATTAACTGGTTCAGAAACTTGAGAATTGTTCTTAAGCATGAACGCAAGTTGTATGTCCTGGATGATCCTATTCCTGAGGAACCTCCAACCAATGCTTTAAAAGCCATGAAGTAAGCACATACTAAGCATACCAATGACTCAACTGATGTTGCATGCATTATGTTGGCAACCATGGTTCCTGAACTTTAGAAAGACACGGAACACATGGAAGCTTAAGGCATGGGTACGATGTTAAAGAAAATATTACAACAACAAGCTAGTCAAGAAAGGGTTGAGATAGTTAAGAACCTTCATTCTTGCAAAATTTCTAAGGGTGCGTAAGTTAGTCCTCATGTTTTGAAAATGAAGCGCTATATTGACCATCTTAACAGACTTGGATTTCTCATAAGCCAAGAGTTGGCTACAAATCTAATCTTGAATTCATTGTCTGATTATTATTCACAATTTGTGATAAACTATAACATGAATAGTATGAAGAAGTATATCTCAGAGTTGCATTTGATGCTTATAACTGATGAGAAAAATGTCAAGAAACCCATTGCTTATGTGTTGATGGCTCAGAAAGGAAATGCTCTGAAGAAGAAGGGCAAATGCAAGGCTAAAGTTGCTATGGCTGTTGTGACTATCACAAAGCCTGTGGAATAAGTCAAGCTTAAGGCTGCTTTTACTTCACAGTCCCAGAAGGAAAAAAAAAAAAAAAAAAAAAGGAAATTTCATTCCTGCCATGCACTTGGGCATTGGTTTAGAAATTGCAAGCTCTATCTTGAAGATCTAAAGAAAACATTGAGTAGTGCAACTATTGCTTTAGGTTTTTATGTTATTGAAGTTAAATTGTCTACTAATGATTCCTGGGTATTAGATACTGGATGTGGATCTTACATTTATATTAATGTGTAGGGTCTCACTAAAAGTAGAAGGCTAAAGAAATGAGAAGTCATCCTATGAGTTGGAAATGGAGCAAAGGTTGCTGCGTTGGCTATAAGATGCTATAATTTTACCTAGCAGACTCGTTTTAGTTTTAAATAATTGTTATTATATCCCTGCCTTGAGCAGAAACATCATTTCAGTGTCATGTTTGGATTCGGATGGTTTTAATTTCATTATAGCGAATAACAAATGCTCCATTTCTCGTAAAGACGTTTTCTATGCGAATGTTGATTTGTGCGATGGTCATTATATTCTAAACATGAAAAGGTTCATAGATACTCATATTCATAACGTAAATATAAAGAGATCCAAGTCGAATGATTTGAATCAGACCTACCTTTGGCATTGTTGCCTCGGTTACATAAATGAGAAACACATTTCTAAACTCCATAAAGATGGAGTTTTAGATTCATTTGATTTTGATTCATAAGAAACATGTTTATCTTGTTTACTAGGCAAGAAGACAAAGAGTCCCTTTACTGGACACATTAAAAGGGCAAGTGATTCATTGGGTCTAATACATACTGATGTATGTGGTCCTATAAGCACATTGGCTAGAGGCAGTTATCAGGGCTTCATTGATTTCATTGATGATTTCAGCATATATGGTCGCGTGTATCTCGTGAAACGTAAAAGTGAATTTTTTAAGATGTTTCAAACAATTTAGAATTAAGTGCAAAATCAACTTGGTAAAACTATTTAAGCACTTCGATCAGATCAAGGTGGTGAATATTTAAACCAAAAGTTTGATGATCATCTTAAAAACTATGGGATTGTCTCACAATTAACTCCTCCAACAACTCCACAATGTAAATAACGTTCTTAAGTACTTGAGAAGGACTAAAGTAGTGTTCTTGGTGTATGGAAGTTTGGAAGACGAGCTTGTTGTAAATGGTTACACAGATGCAAATTTTCAAACTGATAAATATGACTTTAGATCGCAATCTGGAAATGTGTTTACTTTGAATGGTGGCGCGGTGAGCTGGAAAGGATCGAAGCAATAAATTGCGGAAGATTCTACAATAAAAGCTGAGTATATTGCAATGTCTGATGTAGATAACGAGGTAGTTTGGATCAAAAAGTTCATCTCTGAACTTGGTGTAGTTCAGAGTGTAGCTAACCCCATTTGCTTGTATTGAAACAACAACGGGGAGATAACACAAGCCAATGAACTAAGATCACACCACCGATCCAAACATATACTTAGGCGTTTTCATCTCATTCAAGAAACCATTATGTTACGGCATTAGGTATTAGAAATATGAATGATGTAGCATCCCCTATCCAAATTACGGTGATACCTGACCTAAAACCCTAATAAGCACCCGTACACCAATCGAGCTCAATTAAAGTAACAGTACAACCGTCCTTTATACCTGATATTCGCAATACAACATATCTTATATTGAAGAAATTATTGAAAACGCAGCGGAATAAAAACGTTTTTTTGATAAATCATAAGATATACAAAAATCGGCATAAACCTCGGTCGTACAACCATATCCCAACCCTCTCTATTCCAAAATATTAATTCAATACAATATATAAAAATAGAGAAATTAATTCACAGTAGAGAAGACTATAAACTCCAAATCCTCTCTGTACTTGAGACGAAGCGCACGTCGATAACCTAAAATGTTATTTAGGAAATGAGGGCTCCAACTTGCTCAGTAAGTGATGCTCATAAACATATCAATTATCAACTAACATGATTAAATAAATAGCAATATGAATCCAAGACATCTATTCAAGCAGTAAAATGATATAACAATAGATAACGTAATGCAAGTTCATAGGTCAATTGCAACTGAACTCGTGACTTGTATTTTCATTTCAAAATTAAGTTTTAAACTCTCGTTACCCTGAATTACAGTCCGCAAAAACTCATACATTGGCCGACGTGTGATTTCTATGGTGTATCCAAGTGTATCATAACTACCAAATCAAGTAGGAAAGCAACAATCGGGTACCTCAAGGTTTCTGAAGGGAAAGTGCTGGTAATGATCCTACACTTCCAATGTCATTCAAGCTGATTCACTCATCGTACCTTTTTCGAGAATTTAACATAAAAACAAGTTCAAGTCACGGTACATTGCCCCATTCCCAGTTCATAATGCTATATGAACTAAATATAATTACGTTGCATAATTGGTAAGAATACGAGTTCCATTTACCTGTGTTGAGCTTTCCTGACTTTATACTGACTTATACGATTCTCGATATCCACACACCTTTCCCCATCGACCAATAACCTAAAATATACCATTCTTTGTCATCAATTTAAGTTTAATACTCATTAATTAGAACTCTTAAATTGTTCCTAATCGAATAAAAACTAATTTGCTACTTTTTAGGTCAATTCAAACATTTCACGTTTTTCGAGGTAAAACCTCGATATAAATTCTCGAATGAATCTCGAATTCTTCGTTTTTTATAGAAATTTATCAATTTCAATTTATTTGGTCAAAATATTATTTTTTGAGATTTTTCCTTATTTTTCCTTATTTTTCCTCATTTTTAAATTTTTTCTCTATTTTTTTTATAAATTGGGTTTAAACAAGACCGATTCGGTTCAACTGAATCAGACTCGGTTCGGTTCGGTATGGGCTCAAACCTCATCTTCATCCTCTGCCCTTGTTTCATCGGATTGTTCCATAATTTCTTTTATATCGTTTAGGTTGGATTTCGCTCCAACCTTAAGGCACTCGTGGGGAGAAGAGACGGTTCCCATGCCGTCTCCTTCCCCAAACTAGAGCCTCACAACCCACCTTCTTCTAGTAACAACATATCAACAACAAACAACAACAACCCACAATGCAAAATAAACAATAATCAACTATAACACAACAACTCACCTCGATTCCCAATATCTCTCACCTTCCTCGATTTCAATCTTTTTTTTTCTTTTCCGATTTTGAAAGATGGACAGTGGTTCTGTGGGTTTTTGAAGATAAATACAAAATCTTCTCAAGATTCGTACAATCAAATCTCAAGATAGATCAAAAGACTCAATTCTTTTCTATTTATTTGTTGACCTTCTTAAGATACGCGTTGTGTATCTCGAGATCGATCTTGTGGCTATCAACCAACCCAAAAACCCCCATCACATTCTGACCGACTTAGGGTAATCATATATGTTGATCTCCTCAAGATACGTATCGCGTATCTCGTGATGGATCATGTGATTTTAATAACTAACCATTTAACCCCTCCATGCACCACATAATTTTCATGGAAATGGGATGGCATGCATCTCAAGGCGTGGGACAACTTTCCAACTCCAACGTTTAACCCATTCACCTCTTCGATGCTCACGCTACGTGTATCTCGAAGAAAATCCAAGGCATAGTTTTACTTAATTCAAGCTATAGGATTCATTTATATATTGATAACTTGTATTTTGCGCCTATAAATTCAATGTTTGCGCCAATGACCACCATCGGGCATGCGCACTATTATATGTCCCACGCGTGTCACCCTCAATCCCGCGTTTCACTAGACGCCCACAAATTATTAATTATTATTTTTATATTCAATATATATATATATATTTATATATACAATTTATATATAAATATATAAGCCTATATTAACACGCCTATGACTTCGCCGTGCACGCTACCCCACAACTGTGTGTCACCCTTGACCCACACACAATATTAGGCATCCCATAATTCTTCAATTATTCATTGATTGGCTAATTAATCTGATTAGTTTTAATAAATAATACTACAATCAATACAAACACCAAACGACACGCAAATCAAAGCACACACTAATCGAGACAAGTCGAGCTTAACCGCGAGCCTTACTTAATTTAATTAGAAATTAGATTAAAGCTAATCACCTACTTAAGGTAACGGGTCGTTAAAGTCTCCTCAACTTAAGACAATTTCGTCCTTGAAATTATAGGAAACATACAAGTTACGAGTAGTTCTGAAGAGAAATAGAGATTGCTTTTCCACGTGTAACTCTCGTTCCTAAGCTATCTTTTCATTTTCATGAAACTACTATTTTCCCTTAATATGAACCTACAAAGCCTTTTCATAGATGAGACTTTCAAAAGCACAATGAATTTGTCTTTTGAATTCTCCAACAATCTATGATGCTTATCTCCTCAACGTTTTTATTTTAACCAGAGGAATTTGTTTTCTTTCAGTGGTTAAACATTATGAGTCACAAGCTTAAGTTATTTATTCTTTAGAATCAGGATTAGCAACTCAGTTTTTTCATCAACACGAAGAAAAATATACTGTACTAAGATTGAGAATGATTTTCAACTATATCAATAACTTCTTCCACCGCTGAAAGCGAGTCTCGGATCTCCGTCTGGGGAATCAAATACTAAAACACCATATCATCTCACATCTCCAAATACATATATCTTGCTCAATCCGTCAAAAGCATAACATAACCTTACTGACAAGAATTTCTAGACTTGATCAACTATGAACTAGAACTTCCATTATTTTCTGCTGATGTCAAACTCTACTTAATTTCATTACCTAACTCCTAGTTATGTTATCCTACTACCATCAAATGTAGAAAATAATTTACTTAACCCTTCAAGTTTTTATTATTCAGTCTCAACCTACTGAATAACTCTCATATATTTTTATGAATTTAACAAAATATCTCATCACTTCAGACAATCCATAATTTTCTCACATACCTCAATATGATATAGCATTATCTGTATAACCAATATAAAGAGATCCATGAGATCATCGAAGTAATTATTGCCTAAAATTCTTCCTGAACTAGAATTTCATTTTAGAATATAATGCATCTAGCACAACTTCATTAGACGGTCTAATATGGATATAATCCTTGATATGCAAAGATTTGGCAACCACCATATCACCCAGTCAATCAAAGTTTTGGCTCAGTTTCAAATCTGAGCTTTAGAGGACAGATTTGTAATTATAAATTCCCACAAATCAATTGATGACGTGACGACAAGCTTTATAAATCAACATCCTTATTACATATCTTTCTCAAGTTATAATACTGAGAAGTACCTACTATAATTACAATTCCAGTTCAATTCTTTATTCAAAGTATTGATCACATCAATCACTTATTGTGGGTGATTTCTAAGAGTGAATTCATTATATTCATGAATTTAGGTTACTCACTCCACCTCTAATTCCTTTTACTCTGATAAATGTATTCTTCAAACTTTCCTAGCTTGAAGATCTCCAAATAACATTGCACCTACTCTTTGGTTTTCATACTTCTCATTTGTCTTCTAGTGTTTTCTCTAAGATTCTCTAATCTTAAGGATAACTAAAAGACTTTCAAAATTCCTTTCACATGAGTAAATCAATATTTCAAACCTATTAATGAATGAATGAATCTGCGCAGCCTATCCATTTCAATAGATTCATAAATAAGTTGGGATTCACACCCATATCTTATAACAGCTAAGTCTCAACTCTAGGACTTGTACTCGTAATCCATTCGATTCATTGTTTGAAATACATCATAAGTTTTTACTCTACATGCGATGCTTTAAATTGTTTGGTATGACTACCAAATCAGTTATTTCACAATATTTTTTCTTAACATTTCTTTAATTTTATAATAGTATAAACTACAATCTCTTGCTTAGTTGTGTCAACACAACCTAAAATAAAGTATTAGGCTAAACCTTTAACTTTCTCCATGTTCCAGGTATAACCAAACAATTATTGTAATTAAACTATATTTCAATTCTTTCTTAAGGCATCCTTGTGTCATTTATAACTTATCTTAATCTCACTTTTAGGTTAATTTAGCATACAACATAACAGTACTACAAATCTCTGTATACCTTGTTTATATCATTCAATTATTTCACGATAACGATGCTTTTATGACTATGTGTTGAATATAGGATAATTCTCTGATTGTCTTAGTCCTGATCAAATCATTGACTCACAATTTACATTTAACAAATATTTGAGAAAGTAATATTTGAAGCTTAGTATTTGCACTTGCAACCTTTAGTATAAACCAATTTATCGTTAGAGCTTACATAACTCTGCGATAATGCTTGTGCCTTTACTAAGTCTTCAACCCTTTTTATATTATCATTGATAACATAATGATAATCTTATCTAATAGAGCTCAACAACTCTATGTTTTGCATTTACGAACATAGTATGAACTCAAGTTAGTTTTCATGGTTTCCACCATGATTTTCAACATGAACAAGCCATTGCATGACTTCATTTTAACTTATATTCCTAACTCTAATCATAAGTTAATGAAAACCATATCTCAACCAACCTTTGAGAACATCTGGTTTCATGTAATAAATCTAAATGAGTTGTCGATTCTGGGCAATAAATATTCATCCTTGATTTACTTTAAATTAACTTATCACTCGAGTTAAGTTCTCAAACTCATACAATTTCCATATTACATTAAGTAAAAATCGAATTGATAATTATTTTGACATCAGAATCAAGTAATTGATGAATTTAATCTCAAATTGTTCCAAAATTTCAATAGAATCTAATAAACAGTTTTCTTAAAACTTTTGAAGTCCGAAGTTTTTATTCATCAATCTTAAATTCTTGTTAACGAACCTACTACAATTCTAAAACAAGTTCAACCCATTGAATCTCGAGTGATAGCTTTGTTTCCACGAATCATTATTCGTCGAAATTTAGAGATTTATATGATTTTTGGTTAAGAGTAGCAGTTAATACCAACGTCTTGACATACTGCTTGCCCATTCATTCTTAGTATCGTACTGTATTCCTTAGATTCTCAAAATCCTCAGATTCAATGACAACTCATTCTCCCTAATTTTTACTATACCAGTCTAAATGATCAGATTATGACATCTCACTAGCTCACTACCATGTTCTAACCCATACTATTCATGTTTTAAAATTTCAACCTCGCCATTATTATTGTTTTTGTACGTGCAGATCCACCACAAAGTCACTCTTTTCTTTTATCATTTTATTAGTGAGTACAGTTACACCATAACAAGACTAATAAAATTTTTCTTATTTTAACTTTATCTATGTGTGGTTACACCACAATTATACTGACAAATTTCTTTCATTATTCCAATATGGACTAGCGCCATATCTAGAATCTTATACTCCATAATAACTTATAAAGTATAAATACACTAGTGGTTATCTAACCTCACTAGGTTCTTATTATCGTTTATCATTAATTTCTTCATTGAATGACCTTTAATCTTATTTAACTAGATTCAACACTAATATATATTCTACATAAAATGAATCATCACTTTTAAATTTCCTTAGAAATCACTTCCTTCTTAACATCCATTATCCTAATATATGTCTCAAAGTCCAGGTTCAACAAAGCCTTTTTTAGTGACTATCACTATTCAAACAATATCAGTGAGAATAAACACTTTTAAAAACTATTTAATAGGAGAAGAGTTTACCTTTTCTCATTATAAGATTCCCTACATATTATTAGGATTTAGGTTCCTACAAACCCTAATCCTTAAGACTCTTTCAACTCTTAAAATGTCGATGGATACGAAACATCTTAATAAATTTATAGTGTCTTCCTTTGTTTGAATATCTCTGAAGTCTAGGTTTTCACAACCCTCACCCTCAATACTCTTTAGATTTCCAAGAAAAAGATGGGATATAAGACCTTCAATATCAAATATAGGCAAGAAAAGATAGCTATATCTATCATATATATATAATATATCACAACACATAATATATCTCAGTCTTTTTTCTTTCATTACCCCTTAAAACATCAATAAAAATCGTTTATCAAACACTAAGTTGATCCATAACTTGATTCTTAGTTTGAGTACTCTCGACTTATGAAAACTAAAATCACAATATTAGATTTGTATCGGAAGCGAGGCTAACTATATCCAAGTTATTACCCGTTTCCATGTGATAAGATTATACTCTGAAGTAGGCTCTGATACCAAACCGTAGCATCCCCTATCCCAAATAGGGCGATACTCGGCCTGAAACCCTAATTAAGCCCCATTACACTACTCGGACTCAATTAAAGTAATATTACATATGTCTTTCATACCTGATATTCGCAATACAATATATCTTATATTGATTAAATTATTGAAAACGCAACTGAAGGAAAACTTTTTTCAATAAAAACATAAGATATGCTAAAGCCAACATAAACCTCGGTCGTAAAACCATATCCCAATCCCGTTTATTACAAAATATTAATTCAATACACTATATAAACAATAGGGAAATCAATTCACCGTAGAGAAAACTATAAACTCTTAATCTTCTCCGTTCCTGAATCGAAGCACACGTCGATAACCTCAAATATTATTTAGGGAAAGCAACAATTGCGTACTCGTAAGCGATGCTCGTAAACATATCAATTATCAACTAATGTCAATGATTAAATGAATAGCAATATGAATCCAAAACATATCTATTTGTGCATTAAAATGATAAAACAATAGATAACAGAATGCAAGTTCATAGGTCAATTGCAACTGTACTTGTGACTTATATTTTCATTTCAAAACTGAGCGGTAAACTCCTGTTACCCTGAATTACGGTCCACAAAAACTTACACGTTGGCTGACGTGTGATTTATATCTAGGCTTATCGTAGCTACTAACTCAAATAGGAAAGCAACAACCACGTACCTCAAGGTTTCTGAAGGGAAAGTACTGTTAATGATCCAACACTTCCATCGTCACTCTAGTCCGACTCGCCTGTCGTACCTCTTTTTAGGAATTTAATATAAAAACAAGTTCAAGCGATGATACATTGCCCCATTCCCTGTTCATAATGCTAAATGAACTAAATATACTAATTACGTTGCATAATTGATAAGAAAACGAGTCCCAATTACCTGTGCCAAGCTTTCATAACTTCATACCGACTTACACAATTCTCGAGATTCAAACACCTTTCCTCGTCGACCAATAACTGAAATTACACCAACTGTTTGTCATCAATTTAAGTCTAATACTCATTAATTTTAACTCTTAAATTTGTGCTAATTGAATCTAAAACCAATTTGCATCTTTTTAGGTCAATCCGACCATTTCATGTTTTTCAAGGTAAAATCCTGGTATACAGTCTCACATGAATCTCAAATTCTTCATTTTTCATAGAAATTCATCAACTTCTATTTATTTGGTCACAATATTATATTTTGAGATTTTCCTTATGTTTTAGGAATTTTTCCACATTTTTCAACTTTTTCTCAATTTTTTTTTATAAATTTGGGTTTTACCCTGAACCGGATCGATCTGGCTCAACTAAACCAGACCTGGTTCGGTCCGATCAGGGGTCAATCCTCATCTTCTTCCTCTGCCATTGTTTCATCATATCGTTCCATCATTTTTTTTAAATTGTTAGGGTTGGGTTTCGCTCAACCCCAGGGCACTCTTGGGGAGAGGAGACAACTCCCATGCCGTCTCCTTCCATCGATTCGAGCCTCACAACCCATCTTCTTCCATTAACAACATACGAAAAACAAACAAAAACAACCCACAACGTAACAACACAACATCAACAACAACAAAAAATAATCAACTACAACATAACAACTCACCTCGTTTCCCAATCTCTCTCACCCTCATCGATTTCAATCTCTCTTTTTCAATTTTGATAGATGGACAGTGGTTCTGTGGGTTTTGAAAATAAATAAAAACTTTTTTGAGATTCGTATGGAAGAAATCTTGAGACAGATCAAAAGACTCAATTCTTTTCTATTTATAATTTGATCCTTCTCGAGATACACTTTGCGTACCTCGAGATCGATCATGTGGCAATCAACCAACCTAAAAAAACCCTATTACATTCTAACCGACTTATGCTAATCATATATATTGATATCCTCGATATACATATCATGTATCTCGAGATAGATCATATGGTTTTAATAACTAACCATTTAATCCCCTTAATGCACCACTTGAATGTCATGAAGATGGGATGGCACGCATCTCGCAACGTGGGACAACTTTCAACCCCAACGTTCAACCCATTCACCTCCTCGATGCTCACGTAATGTGTATCTCGAGGCGAATCTAATGTATAGTTTTTATTTGATTCAAACTATAGGATTCATTTATATGTATATATAGATAACTTGTATTTTGCGCCTATAAATTCGATGTGCGCGTCAATGACCAACCTCGGGCGGCACACTATTGTTCGTCCCACGTGTATCACCCTCGACCCCGCGTGTCACTAGGCACCCACCAAGTATTAATTATTTATTTATTTTCAATATATATATTTATATATATGATTTATATATAAATATATATAAGCTTATATTAACACGTCTATGACTTCACCGTGCACGCCAATGAGTTCACTTGGGCATGCACGCTACCCCACAACTGTGTGTGTCACCCTTGACCCACACATGGTATTAGGCATCCCATAATTGATCAATTATTCAATTATAGGCTAATTAATCTGATTAATTTCAATAAGTTATACTACAATCTATACAAACACCAAATGGCACACAAATCAATGCACATGCTAATTGAGACAAGTTGCGCTTAACTACGACCCTAACTCGGGTTAATTCGAAATCAAATGAACGCTAATCACATGCTTAAAGTAACGGGTCGTTACAAATGATTGGCCCTAGTGCAAGTGGGAAAATGTTGGGGCATGTGCAATCAATCTACAAACATTGTATATCTTATAATTCTAGTTAATAAAATAGAGGTTTTCTTTTGCTATTTTATTGTATGTGATTGCAAGTTTACATTATAATAATTTTTTTGAAATATCCTAAATGTCCTTGGTCGGTCATTATACTGGGAACTATAATAAATTGATACTAATGTGAATCTCAATTGATGGTCATGTGATAATCATGCATATAGGGATACAAATCGAGATTACAAGTAATTGTTAGGGAACAAGGTACTGAACCGACCCACTATGAGAACACCACATGGATTAAGTCATAGGTGTTACTCATGATAGGTATATCATTAGTGCTTCAACTTGAAATTACTATAGACTTCAATATTATTAGCATAGTAATTTAACACAATCAAACGTTGGTTTTAATCAGATGATTATAATGATTATGATTGGTTACCATGTGAATAATATGTGAAAGTATGTAATCAAGATAGAATTTGTCCCTCTCGTATAGAGAAATATATCAGTGGATCCATCGGTATGTTAGACTATTAAATGGCCAAGTCTAAGTGAAATGATATGATCAATGTCACTTGCATATTTTTAGTCTACCTAAAGATGGGGACTAGTACAATTGAACATTAAGGGTGACTTTCCATGCCTTATGTTTAATCAAAGGATATCGCACGACAAAAGCATATGATATATGTTATTCATATGTTGCATTGATTTTGATATTCATGCTACTTGGGTAGTCATAATGTTTTGCTAGAGATTGTTAATGACTTGTGTACCAAAATGGTTTTAGTTCACTACCAACATCACATGAACCTATTGGGTCGCACATAAAGAATGGCTGTGTGAAATTTCAATTGGTCTATAGTAATGAATTTTATTTAATAAAATTCATGACATATAAGCCCTTACAATTCGTTATATGATAACTTATTAATAAGGGCGTATGTGCAATTTTCTTAAATTTTCTAAATACAATAGTTGCATTACGAATAGGTATTCGTAAGTGAGGTAATCTACACATATAAATAGGGTTAAAACCCTAAAACGAAATATGATTTCCATTTTTGCTAATTTATGAGTTCTCAAGATTTTGGGAGAGAAAGAAAAACGTTTTTTGTCTCTCTTAGGGCTAGCAATCAAAATTATGGTAACCGTTCGTGTGTAGATTTCTGATAGAGGACGCTCACTTTAACTTCTTGAAAACCAAACAATCAGAGAAAGAAATCACGAATTAAGTTCTGGTTTACTATTGTAGTTCTTTTTTAATAATTTTTGATCTGGTTGGGGGTTTTCAAATTTTTTTTTGCATTTTTCGTTGTGTATGAACCCCAAAACCCAACAATGAAAGAAATACTCGACGAATCACTAGCGAATCAAGAATCAATCATAAATTAGTAATGGCTATTTGGAAATGATTCAGGATTTACACATAAATCACCAGACAAATCGATGGAATTGGTCAAGAATCGTTGAATACGATTTCAAAAATATTTGATAACTATGAAGAGTTTGAGTTTGTTTGGGATATGTACTACCTAGAATACTATATATATGAATCTAGGGCTATAAAATCAATTTCCCTTGATTATTTAGATCAATATTTCATTGCTCTTTGAGCCGTTTTTTATTTCATTTATATTTATTTAATTTAGATTTATTGTTCATTGCTTTCGGAGAAGATTTGAAGATTGAAAGTATTTATTCAGAGGTATTTATCTATTTTTTATTTTATTGTGATGTTTATTATGAATATGATTGAGTAGTTTATTAATCCAAACAAAATCCAAACATGAACTTGATCCGTTGTGATGTAGTCATAATGAGATTGATTTGTACTTAATGCTTTTAACCAATCATATTCTTCCATTCACATATTTAATAGATTATTATTTGCGAATAATAATCATGAATCTTTGTATTGTATGCATAGTTTAGAGTGTGTATTGTGATATTTGGATTCAATATTTAGTTTAAAATAGTAAATTGGATTTTTTAAAAGGTCTTTTATCATTTAAATGTCCTACGTGGATTGAGATCTACGTTTAGTATTGAAGCGGCTTTCCTAAGGTATTATTCTTAGTTGTTCAAAGTTCTCATGAAACTTGATGCCGTTTTATCACCTAAAATTAATTTCTTTGAGCTTTCGAATGATTAATTCAATAAAATTAGATTGTGGATTTTCCATTGATATAAGGAGAACTGATGGCTTTTATAAGGGATATCTACTTACTTATGATTTGAATTTAATGATCTAGAATAATTTATAAAGAGATTAAAGTATGCTTTTGACTATGATTTTAGTAATTTGATTGGAAGTAAAACTGATTAATCTTTATTGTTCTGGATATTTGTTTAAATGTTTATTTTCCATTCGATTGAATTTATTTGAATTTATTTGAATTTAACTAATTTGAATTTTGTTAATTTAGGTGGATGCTTAGGTGAATGTGTGGTAAAACTCGTAAAGATAGAGTAAGAAATATAGAAATTCAAAGACAAGTAGGAATAGCACCAATTGATACGAAGATTAAGGAAGGGCGGTTGTGGTGGTTTGGTCACCTGCAAAGACAGCCTACAAATGCCCCAACTAGAAAACTTGACTTAATAGAAACTGTAGAAATTCGACGAGGTAGGGGCATACCAAAGTTAACATGGGATGCATTAATTAGGAGGGATTTGAATGGTTTGAAAAGCTCACCATCAATTGCACTTAATCGAGCACAATGGAAAAGTTTGATCCATGTAGCCGACCCCAGTTATTTTGGGACAGAGGCTATGTTGTTGTTGTTGTTTGATTTTTTTAATTTAGTTAGTTTAATTAGTTCAATTAATTATTATAGTTTTATATTTTTATTTAGTGATTTATATTCCTGTTTTAATTAAATTAATTAAATTAAAGTAAAAAAAGAATAAAAACCTTCGAAACCTTTTTCCTAAAAAAGTTTGCTAAATCCTTGTGGAGATGATCTCACTTATCACTACTACAAATAATAAGGATATATGGGAAAATGATTTCACATGCTCGACACGTGTCACAACACTCCCCCTTGGATGACGCTTGCTGAGAGAATATGCCACGTCAAAACCTCTACTAGAAAAACCATGTGGAAAAAAATCTAGTATAGGATAAGAGTACACTATTATCATCAATCTCGATTTGTAGTATAATATCACCGATTTCCTCATTAAAAACTTTGCTAAGAAAACTCAGTGGAATAAAACCATAACTAAAGAAAAGAGCACAACACATTAATACACTTTGAGTGAATATAAATGTCTCGTTAAAACCTCTACTAGAAAAAACCCGATAGAAAAAAATTAATAAAAAAAGAGTACACTGCTCTTATAAATTTTTATGTGGAGTATAATACTATTGAGATTGCCTGATTAAAAACCTTACTAGGAAAACCCAATAGGATAAAACCATAATGAAGGGAAAAAGAGTGCAATGCACTAATCAATAACTCCTTTTGATTTTCCCGTTCATGTTGACATGGGTGAAACATTTTATATTGTCATGCAACAAATCTTTGCAAATTCAATTTTACTCCTTAGAGTAAAATAAACCCATGTTAATTATATCACGAAGATAACTGAAAATGTGTTTAACATTATTACAATTTCTTAGAGTATGTAAAGATCTATTTTTTGCAAGTCAATTAATCAAAAAAGACAATATTGTTTTACACAATTTTTCGCAAGATACATATGCACACTTGTTGTGCTTAGATGTGGTACCTCTAGAGTAATTTGATCTTCATTATTTTCTTAAGGTTGAATTATATTCTTACCCACTTCAATTGACCCCAAAACCATTGAGGAGCTCAATAGATGTTTCTTGTTCATGTATATATATAATATTTTCAACTTAAATTATTTGATGGACTAGTATTCTGCTAGGAAAATGCTCGATTTGCAAACAGAGACAAATTTTATTTTTTCAAGATTTTTAATCTCAAATTCATTTTTAAGATATTCAGATATTATAACAATGTCACCGTGATTTCCTACAATCTTAAATCATCAACATATGATAATATATTATAAGGAAACGGCTAAAACAGACCCCATCTTTTACTGAGGGGACCCTATTTCACATGTTGATTTTTCTCCCTAATGAAAAGACATTCTTGCTCTTGTATATAAGTAGGATTTTGGTCAACACGCCATATGAAAACCAATGCAACAGTAACATGTCGCCCACCCTCTTGAAATTGCCTACTTCATCCGACTTTTGACCGACCAAATAATGACAAAGCAACATGAAATCAACTTCGTAAGTTCATTATGAACTTGGTTCTCTTTGTTTTGGTAGTTTTTCTTTGTCATTTTGTTGTTGTAAGACTGTTTTGGTGTTTTCATTTTTTTTTTATTTTTTAAGGCTTTGAGTTCGATGGGGATTCGACCATACTAGCGTGAAAATGTCGAAGGAATCATCAAAAGAAAGCAAACCTCTCATGACCCTAATTTTAATCCTTATCTTAATCAAAATCACCGACCTGTGATGTGGGACCATATTGAGATACGTGCACTGACCGAGGCATGTGGCTGAGGTATATGTTAGTCTTGATGTGATGTATTCCTAGTGTATTGTATTTATGTGGATTACTAAGTCATCTCTACTTATATATAGTTGTCAAGACGTGACCAGAGACGCACTTTGAGATGTGTGCCAGTGTGGGACAAGGGTAGAGAGTGATGTGGTAAGTCTTAACTATGGTTAAATGAAAAAAATAGCTAAATCAATTTGGTTATGGTTTAGTTTACATTAATGTAACCAAAGTTAGAAAGATAAAACATTAGTAATTGAAGTTCCTCAAGATACGTGTGGACACATCACAAGATCAATTAAATTGTAATTTGTGTTACCAAAGAAAAGTTAATGGATGGTTAATTGAATTTAGATCATTTGGAAAGCCATAGGATTAGCCTAGAGATGGGTATACACATTAAGATCAATGGCTATTAATCCTTCTTATCTTTTATATATATATATATAAATGAGATGAGATAACCATGCAAATCATTTACTTACTTCCCTTAGGAAAGAAGGAATTTGGAGAGGAAGATTAGAGAAAACATCAGTTGATTTGAAGAAATTCTATTGGAATTGAAGGTGTTGGATCAAGCTAGGGGTGTTCTACAACTTGGTAAGTTGAGCTACACTATTATTTTTGTGTAAATTGATGAATTGTTGATATAATTGAAGTGTAAGCTGTTCTTATCGCTATGATGGATGTTTTGGGTCTTTGGAGAAGGAGAACAGGGACTAAAGGCTCTGGGGATAGCTTTGTGGAGGAGAAAACTCAGAATTCGAAGTGCAAAGTTTTAGGTTTTCCTACACATAACATGCTAGGCGTGCTTGCTAGCACATTACCTGCGTGTAGCATGCTAATGATTATAGGTAACACGCTAAGGGGGTCTCTAGCATACTAGATACAATACCTAGCGGGTTAGGTGCTCTGAAGAGCATAATTTCTGCAAATTGATGAAGACTTTAAAAACTTCTAACTTAGCCTAAATCCAAATAAAACCATGTGAATATACTCTAAAACATATTAAATGGTACCAAGAACCTAGGGAAGAGTCTTAGTGGTATGGGTAAGCATTTTAAGGAGTTGGGAGATAGTTATGTTAGGAGATTTGCATGAATTATAAGTAAATATATTGAGGTTCTTTTGCATATTTCATTTATGTTATATATTGTTGTTCAATAGTTTGTTTTGACTAAATATATGCTTTGTAATCTGGTACCATTAGTTTTAGTTGATTCTACTCACCCAGTGAGTTGTTCGATCATGATATCATTCTTTGAAATGACTCATTGCCTCTACTCTTATCCATTGTAATTGTTGGTCGATTATGAACTCATTTATTAATTGAATAGCATGCTACTAGGATCTTTGTATTAATGAATTGGATATGGACCTTGTATTCTTGCTTATAGTGCTTTTGAAAGCAATAACTTTACTCTAGTTTTTAATAAATACTTCCTTATGAATGTAAAGTAGTCCTAGTATCGAAGGTCCATTGCACTATATTGAGATGAGTGGTACATGGGGTTAGAGTCCCTAGGGATGTCGGCACTGGCCATTATAATAGCTCAGCACACGGAGTTAAAGTCCTTGGGGTTGTCGGCAAAAGGCACACGGGGTTAAATTTCTTGGGGTTGTCTAGAACCAGATATTAGACTGTGCGATAGCATACACGTCATTTTAAAGTTATTTTAAGGCTTAAATAATGCAGCCACGGTCGACCGGACCATAATAATCAATACTTCACTTAGTATCAGTTTAACTTTTTTAGCTTTGGTATTCATTGGCATATCTCAGTTTCAAAATTTTTTTGCTATCCATATGCTTTTAAATAACTTTTATATACTTTTGAAATATGGGTGAAAATCTCCAGATGTTACTTTCTATTTTATTGTACTCACCGTCCTTTTTTTGATGGTGGGTGCAGATCTGATGACTAGCAGACCCAAAAAGGAGAAAATTGGTGACTATCTCTAAGCCGATGACATGGATTTCAGTACCAACTTTGTAGGTTCTTGTTGTTTTGATGTATTACGTACTTTATGTTTTTTAGATACTTTTGGGTTGTATATGTGTTTGGGTAAAGCGTTTCCCCGACCTGTCACATGTTTATTACACTGATTTTCATCATTTTGATATATATACATGTGGTTTTGATTTCTAGTTTTCCACACTTAGAATTTGTATTTAATTGCTTCCGCTAAATTGTTAAGACTTCTTCCATTATAATAATTATTAAAAAGTTTTAATTCACTGTGAAAATTTTATAATATTGAAAATTGTGTGTTGTCTATCTTGAACATGTGGATTGAGGAGAATAGGATAAAAGGCTGACTAATATGTTGTTAAGTTCTACGTGGCTGAGATTAGGGCTTAATGACGAGATAAGGTCCAGTGGTGCCCTAGATTACAGAAGGGGCAGTCACAGTTGGTATCAGAGCAAAAGGTTCTCGATAAACACATAATGGAACTAGAATAAAACACAAACTTTAGCTGTAGAAACCAGACGATCCTTGCTTAGAAACCATTAGTTGGGAAGTAAGTAAGAGTGAGATGGGGATTGTTATATTTATATTTTAGTTGAAATATGTATAATATTTATATATACGATATCTGCATAGTAGTTTATTTGCATCGTTGTCAATATGAATACATTGATGGTTGATGCACGTGAGGGTGGAGACACCGGAGCTTGCAGTAGCCAGCCTCCTATTGCTTTTGGTGATGACTATTAAAGGCTGTCTGATCGTGTTGAGGCTCAGAGACAACGATTAGCCTACTTCATCAATTTTGTGACGTTACGCATGACCGCATTTATACCGACTATACCCACCACTGCACCCACTACTACGACAGTACCCCCGACAACTACTGAGATTCATACTGTACCAAGTGGCATCACTACAAGGCCACAAACATATGTACCGAAAGTACCACATCCTCCAGAAAAACCTACAGTACCATGTCCTCCCGAGTTACCGATAGTGACGGTTCAAGCTGAGGATACATCCACTCCCATCGACAACTTTTGAGACTAATGACCTAATGAAGGATGCCAAATTGGTGAAGGAGTTCATCAGGGTTAGGCCAATTTTTTTTGTATGAGAAAGAGACTATGAGAAGATTGAGATGTGGATCTTGTTATAGGAGAGGCTACATTTGTTGCTGAGTACGAGGATAAACTACATCCCATCTTTTCTTACTGCAGCCTAGAATAGAGTGCTGATGTTTGGTGGAGGATGACAGTGGTCAGTAGGAGCGGTTTTGCGTCATAGGCTGATTTGAAGGAGCTTTTCAAGCAATATTTTTCCATCATCAATGGTGAAGAGGATGAAGAAGTTTATGGCATTGAGAAAGGCTGAGGGAGGATCAATGATGAGTTATAGAGACATATAAGGCTACCTCATGGAGTTTATTAAAGATTTAGTTGTGAGTGATATTGATGATGATTTCTATTTTGGTGATGGATTGAGACCTGATATTGCAAATCATATGTTAGTACCAGAGCTAGATCTCTCAAGGAGAAATATAAGCGGGCTCTATCTCATTAGACATATGAGTTGGGTAGAGAGGAGGAGAGACTCATACATATAGCTGACCAGGGAGTAGATCTTGAGCAAAATATATGGAAAGATAAAGGACACAGGAGAGATGATAGGTGATTCAGAGAGGCGGGGCACCTCCTCCCTATATTAAGGCAGTGCCTTATACACCACTTCCTACACCAACTTAGGATGGACAGGATAGACCTACCTTACCATCTTCTACTAGACATGCATTACCAGCAGTACCGGCACCACGACAGCTGCAGCGGCAGGGTGAAAAAAGTCGAGCCAGAGCCAGAGGCAGAGGCCAAGATGAGTATAGACAGGGACAAAGACAAGCACAGGGTCAGGCGTAGAATTACGATACTGGAGAGAGGCAACAGTTTGGCCAGTGTGGACCGATCATTTGTTATAGATGTGGTGAAGCGAGATATATGGCTAGAGAGTGTTCATAACCAGCAACAACCTATCTATAGTAGGGCGAGAAGGAGCTCACATTGTAGCGAAGCCCGATCTCGAGGCAAAATGAGGACTTATTGAGGGTATGATTTCCATTTTTGATAGAGATTCTTTAGTATTCTTTGATTCTCGATCTAGCATTTCGTTCATTGCTAGTTCCGTGATAGACATCCTAGGATTGACACTTGTTAGACTTAGCGCACATTTGATCTTGAATACTGCGTCTGGGGATATGATGTATCCTAATAGTTTTGTTGAGCGATTTCTAGTTAAGATAGGTGGGGTAGAGTTGCCTGCTGACTATAGAGTTCTCAAGTTTCTAGAGTTCGAAGCGTTATAAGGGATGGGTCGATTAGCAACATACCACACTCATATTGACTATTTCAGTAAGACACGGATATTTGAGATCCCAAAGTGACTGATATTTACATATCGAGGTAGTGCACCGAGAGTTGATACTACGAGAGGCCGACTTGCGACTAGTGAAGAGATGGATGCGTTAGGAGCACTATATGCAGTAGTAGAGAGTTAGGCACCCAAGTTGGAGGATATTTTAATAGTGTGTAAGTTCCCTAATGTTTTCCCTTAGGATTTACATGGATTACCGCTGCTACGAGATATACACTTTATCATCAAGAATGTAATAGGCACTAAACCCATTTTTATACTATCGTATCACATGGCTCTTTGAGAGTTGGAGGAACTGAGGAGTTAGTTGCAAGATTTAGGATAGAAGAGATAAATCATCCCTTCCATTTTGCCATAGGGAGCACTCGTCCATTTTATGAAGAAGAAATATGGTACATTGAGATTGTGTATCGATTATAGACAATTGAATAAGGTCACATTCGTGAACAACTATCCACTATCGCGGATTGACGATTTATTTGATCAACTGAGAAGAGCACAATTTTTCTCCAAGATATACTTGAGGTCAGGGTATCATCAGCTCAGGATCATGGACGAGGATGGGTTCAAGATAGCATGTAGTACCAGATATGAAGACTATCAATTTACAGCCATGCCATTAGGGTTGACCAACGCCCCTATTATGTTTAGGGATTCGATGCATCGGGTTTTGAGATCATTTCTTGACCGCTTCATGATTATTTTCATTGATGACAAGTACCTCAGAAAGACATTGCAGACATTAAGAGAGTACATACTTTACACCAATTCAGCAAGTGTAAATTTCAGCATTCAAAGGTTAAGCTTTTAGGTCATATTGTTGGGGCATTAAGAAATGCAGTAGATCTGACCCAGATTCAGACTATCATGGATTGAATAGCACCGAAGTCACTTACTGAGATTAGGTTTTTTCTAGGTTTGGTAGGGTATTACCATAGATTCGTGAAGGATTTCTCAAAAATCCCTTTACCGATTACAAAATTAACCTAGAAGGATGTCTAGTTAGATTGGTCTAAAGAATGCGAGCAGGCATTTGCTCAATTGAAGATATTGTTGACTATCGCGCTAATGTTGGTGTTGGTGTTGGTGTTGCTAGAGGCTAGATAGGGATTCTTGGTTCATACAGATGCTTCTTATACAAGTTTAAGTTGCTTGCTGATGCATGACAGAGGTACGGTTGTATATGCTTCTAGACAACTTAAGATTTGGAGTTGGCAGCGGTGGTATTTGCACTGAAAATACATTATCTATATGGAGAGAGATTCACACTCTTTACTGATCACAAGAGTCTGAAGGACTATGAATTTTCTCTAGAGTATCACCCAAGAAACACTAACGCAGTTGCAGATGCGCTGAGTAGGTTACCTAGAGATGCTGTGATTGTCAAAGTCCATATGACGCATGAGTTTAGGTTACTCGAGGCAACAGCAATGGCGAGTCAGTCAAAGATTCCTACCGACATTCAAGTGATGATATATGCACGAATGAGATTACAGATAGTGTATACACCTAGATTGTCTAAATGATATATTATATCCAAAGTTCAGCGAGTTGGCGCAAAGTGATGATTGTGCTGATTGGATAGAGATGATGGATCAGTGTTTGAGATTTAGAGGCAAATTGTTGATACCGTCAGTGGCAGAGCTGAGAGATGAGATTCTTCAGGATTCACATAGTTCTTGATTCACTATTCATCTAAATAGAACCAAGATGTACCGTGACATGAGGAGACATTTTTGGTGGTCTAGGAAGAAAGTGGTTGTAAATGAGTTTTTCAGGAACTGTGGGATTTGCCAGCCGGTGAAGGCTAAACATTGTAGACTAGGGGGATTATTGCAACCGCTTCTTATTTTGCGATGTTAATGAGGAGACATTACCATGGATTTCGTTAGAGTATTGCTTAGGACTGCCAGGAGACATGATTCGATATGGGGTGATAGTGGATAGATTGACGAAGTCTGGTCACTTCTTACCAGTCACAGCTCATTACACATTTAACTAGTTAAGCATATTATTTGAGAGAGATATCATCAGGTTGCATGGGGCGCTGTTGATTATAAAGTCAAATAGAGATGCTATGTTTATGTATAGGATATGGCGGACTATGCAGGAAAATAATGGTATGCGCTTATAGCCCAACATATCTTTGCACCTTCAGAATGATGGCTAGACTAAGAGGTTGATTCTGGTTATCGAAAATATCCTCCGAGCTTGCGTATTAGAGTTTGGCAGATCTTGAGAGGATATTAACCATTGTGTTAGTTTGCATACAACAACAATTATAAGGCCAACATTGAGATGACATTGTTTGAGGCTTTGTATGGCAGACCATGTCGCTCACCATTATTTTGGGTTGAGCCAAAGGACCAGGAGTTAGTATGGTCGGAGGTTATTATTGACCAAACAGAGAAAGTGAGGCAGATTCATCAAAGATAGAATGGTGCCCAAGAGAGAAAGAAGAAGTATGCGGACATGTATCATAGCAATATTACGTATACCGAGGGAGCTTTTATGTATTTGAAGATTTCTCCTAAGAAAAGGTCTTTACGGATTTGGAATGAAAGGAAAGTTAGCACTGAGGTTCACTGGGCCTTTCAAGATTAAGAAACGGGTCAAGAAAGTTGCATATGAGCTTGAGTTGCCTTTACACCATGAATACATCCGGTCTTTCATATCTCTATGCTTTGTCTAGCTAAGTGATTAGTCAATATTTATAGGTGTATATAGGGTTAGTTTAGTCATGTATATAATATAATTATCCATAAATAAGTTCTAATTGATGGTATTATTGCATTTTAAGCGAATTAAGGTGTAATGGAATGAATTAAGGAAAAATAAGAAAAAATGGAGCAAAACCCACAAAATTATAGTTGGCATCGTAGGTATATATGTTGACACTGTGAGAATGCAAGGCACGTTGTGGGAATGAAAGGCACGCGTGGTAAAGAAGAAAAAAATTAAGAAAATCAACTTAGGAGGTTCGGCGTAATGGCCACACCGTGTCACACAAGGGACAGCGTCGGGATAGGCTAGGGACGACGCCGAGACTCTAGGAGCTCAAAAATATACAATAAAGCAATGGCGGCACCGTGGCTTAACACACACGGCTCCGGAGCAGTAAGTGACAACGCCAATCATGCATGAAATAGAAAGTGGAGCTCTAATTAGAGTTAAATTGTAATTTAGGGTTTCTAATTGTTATTAAGGAATATAAATATGTATTAGGATGTGGTAAAATCATAATATATCACCAAATAGAAAGAGATTAGTGTTGGGTTTTTTGGGGTTCATACGCAGCGGGAAATTCAAAACAATTTGAAAAACCCCAACAATATCAAAAATAGGTTCCATTAAACAAGATCAAAAAGTAAACCATACCTTAATCCAAGTTTTTCTTCTACGATTGTTCGCTCTCTAAGATGTTTAAGTGTGCGTACTCTATCGGAAATCAACACACAAATGGTGACCATAGCTTGAAATGCTAGCCCTAATAGAGATTGAAAACGTTTTTTTTTTCTCTCCCAAAATCCAGAGAACTCGAAATTTGCAAAAACAAAAATTTTATTTCGATTTAGAGTTTCACCCTTTATTTATATGTGTAGATAAGCCTTTACTTAAAATTCTATTCATAATACAACTATTGTATTTAGGCATTTTAAGCAAATTACACATACGCCCCTATTAATAAGTTATCATATAACAAATAATAAGTGCTTTTATGTCATGAACTTTACCATATAAAATTCATTACTCTGGACCAATTGAAATTGCGCAAAGCCATTCTTCGTGTGCAACCCAATAGGTTCATGCAACATTGGGAATGAACCAAAACCATTTTGGTGCACAAGTCATAAGCGGTCTCTAGCAAGGCATTATGACTACCCAAGTAGCTTGAATATCAAAATCGATACAACCTAATGAATAACATATATCATATCCTTTTGTCGTGCGATATCCTTTGACTAAACATAAGGCATGGAAAGTCACCATTAATTTCAATCGTACTAGTCTCGATTTTTAGGTAAGCTGAAAACATTCAAATGACATTAATCATATCAACTCATATGGACTTGGCCATTATTATTCTATCATATTGAGGGGTCTACTAATATCTCTCTCTATACGAGAGTGACAAATTCTATCTTAATTACACACCTTCACATATTATTCACATAGTAACCAATCGCAATCTTTATAATCACCTAGTAGAAGAAAAAGTTTAATTGTGTCAAATTACCATGCGCCTAATATTGAAGTCTATGGTAATCTCAAGTTGAAAAACTTAATGATATACTATCGTGAGTAACACCTATACGTATGATCATAAAGATTCACAGTAGTTTTAATTCATTATAGTTCCTAGTGTAATGATCGACTAGGGACATTTATGATATTTCAACAAATACTCATGGATCTTACTATAAGGTAAACATGTAATCACTTATAATAAAACAACAAATGAAAACCTCAATTTTATTAACAAAAATTATAAGATAAACAATGTTTGTGGATTGACCTAGGGCACACGCCTCAACAATTAGCCATCATTAGAGTAATTTAGCATTGAGTTTGAGCATTAAAGAGTTTTTGTTGGAGAAAACATTGAAGACTCCACGTTTACAATCAATATTTGATTTTATTGATTAATTTAAGGTAATATTTATATTCATCTATGATTTGCAATGACGTCCATATTGAATTATGAAATGTGTATTTCAATGATGTGTGAGTAGTCTATTTATCTTTGGGAACAATGGATCCAGGGATATGTTTGCTATGCTTTCAATATGAATAAAAAGTGATACTAAAAAGTGCAATGGTTAGAATTCTTGTTGATTATGAGTGTAATGCTTTAGACATCTTGATGGTGTTTAATGAACTTAGGGTTTAGGAGTTATCATGGCCATTGAAGCTTTTAATCCAGACATGAACAGTACAATCGTAAAATACACAACATCGAGAGATAGTTGTTGTTTAGGGAGGTGTTAATAGTAATCTTAGTTGGTTATGAATCTAATGATTTGAGACTTAAAGCAATGCAAAGCTTTCCTTATTCACACTGATAGGTGGAATCTTAGTTTGCACTTTGGAATCTTATTTGTCCTGATAGTGGGTTGAAGTTAATTTGAAGGAAATCTTTCTATTCTAATTAGGCATTGCAGACAACATATAAAGATGTAAACATGAATACAAAACCTAGTATCAAATTACATAGGTGAAGTTATGAACTAAGATATCCTTAATATAAGAAGTCAAGTAATTTTGAAATGATTTGTTAGAATTGTTTAGATTAGTAGAAAGCTAATCAAAAGTGAATCCCTTAGCAATAGTTCAAGTTAAGTAGGTAATATACAACCAGTTCAAAAACCTTTCCCTGAGGACAATATCTGTGATCAACATATATCGATTGCACTAATACTACAAGCTAGCCATAATACTTGCGGCACGCATCAAGTTTTAGGCGCCATTGTCGGGGATAGGTAGCCAGTAGTATTACTTAGTTAATTTGAATAGTTGTTAAATTTTATTTAAGTACTTTACTTTTAATTTTATGAAAAAAGGCTTAAGTTTTAGTTTAACTTTCAGGACTCGATTCTTATTGTGTTTTCTTTTCAGGGACACTTATTGCATGCGTAGCAAAGGAGAGAAGGACCTAGTGCTCTACGATCCAGAGATTGAAAGAATGAATAAAGGAAGGAAAAAGAAAGGATTCAAGATGGCTAATGAGCAAGCTAGAAATCAATAGTAGGGCCGCAAGAATAATTAACCTACAGGTGATCCAGTAGTGCGGAAGAGAGCGCAAGGACAGAGAAGCCTTAGTGACTACTTCAAGCAAAAAGTTTAGGGGACTTACAGCGTAGTGATGAGGCTTCAAGCCAACACCACCAAGTTCGAGCTACAACGATCGATGATTAACATGGTGCAAAATAACTTGTTCACCGCGCTATCCAATGAAGATCTAGTTGCACATGTTGAGAACATTTTGGAGAAGTACGACACCGTGCATATCACCGAAGTCACGAAAGAGTTGATCATGATGCGACTTTTCCCATTCTCATTGGGAGGAAAAGCCAAATCCTGGTTCCAAAGGTTGACTCCATGGAGTATGACTTGATGGGCAGAAATCAATGATAGCTTTCTTGACAAGTTCTTTCCCCCCATTGAAGGTCAACAAAGGAAACTTGAGATTAATCAATTCAAGCAAGAAGATACTGAGTCTCTTAGCAAGGCTTGGGAAAGATTCAAAGCAATACTGAGGAGATGTCCGGGACACGGATACGTTAAATTTGAACAACCCCCGATTTTCTACTATGGGATGAAACACAACAGGAGAACGCTAGTAGATGATGCATTAGGTGGCTCTCTAGTTACAGAGGATGATGGTGGAGCATTTGATCTCCTTGATCTTATATCTCTAAATTCTACCGCCGGTACTCGTTCCATAGTAAGGAAACTAATAGGCATCTACAAGATTAACTCGTAAGCGGCAATTATGGCAAAACTATAAAATTTGAGCAGTTAGATGACAAAACTTTAGATGAGACATCAAGGTCCACAAGTAACACATCAAACCATGAATCACTAAGACATGGCGGAAAACCAAATGGACGTACACTAGGGAATGGTACGTGAAGACATCAACTTCATGAACAACCAAGACTTCGAGAACAACTTCAGCCCGAGAGGAGTGGTTCCGCAACGGTTTTATCAATGATACAATAACAACAACCCAAGATTTTCTTATGGAAATGCTGATAATGCACTAAATTTACCTCAAGGCTTCGAACAATAAGTCCAACAGGCGAAGCTGGGGCTGAGCGAAGAGATGACTTTATTGAATTCAATAGAGAAGTACTTGTAATCAATGGAAGTGAGAGATAGAGAGCGCCATAAGAAGCAAGAGAAAGAGATGGAATGAATAAAGCAAGCTATGAAAAGGATGGATAATGAGCAATCACAATCCATCAAGAACCTAGTGAGACAAATTGGTCAACTTGCTATAGCATTGAACTCGAGGAAGGAAGGACAATTTTCAAGTAACACAATCACTAATCCCAAGGAGAAAGAGAATGATGAGCACTACAACAACAAAGGAGCTAAGACATGACCAAGTAATGTACAAGCATGAAGAGATACATGAGCATGGAGTGGAAGTAAGGCAATATGGGCTTGATGGTTTCAATAAGCAAATAATGAATGCCTTAAAGAAAATGAAAGGGAAGCAACAATGGAAGGCCAAGAAAAAAGATGAAGGACCTTCAAAAGAAGATCCACAAAGCAATGACGTCTAGTTGGTTCCAAAGAAGTTAGAACTAAAGCTCAAGTTCATCCCTCACCTTCAACCTATCAAAATGAGAGATCTTGGAGAGATAAGCATACCGATAAACATTTATTGGTACCATTTTAGAAACGCTTTATGTGGTACGGGAGCCTCGATCAATGTCATTCCACTCATGGACATGATACATGCCGACTTGAAGATCAATTGTCCAGATACGACGAATTTCCAAGTAGCAGATGATAATTTGATACCCACTATAGGAAAAGTTTTGAATGTGCACATGAAAGTAGGAAGATTCACATTTATTGCAAATTTGGAGGTCATGAACCACAAGATGGACGATGATGTGTCTATCATACATGGGCGACCATTCTTGAACACGGCTAAAGCAAAACTGGATATAAGAGAGGAAGATCACAATAAGTATCGATGATGGCAATAATGCTGAGAAGTTTATCTTTGTTGATGGTGAAAAAGTACATTTGAATGGGAATGACATCATAATCCCTGATTTGCAGATGGAGCTTCTTGATTTAGACTCAGGCAAAAAGAGAAAAAAGGCGATAGACTAATGACTTTAAATTAAGTACTACTGGAGGCAACCCAAGGTTTTAAATTTTGATTTCTTAAATTTCGAGTTATTGAATTTCAGTTAGTAGATAGTTATTTAGTTTAATACATACAATTAACAAGTTTTAGTTCTAACTTTCAAAAAAATTTAGTCGAATTTGCAAGAAAGGCAATTCGCTGGGTAATGATTCATCGGAATGGAAGTCACGTTAACTCATTAAAAGAGTGAAAAAGGAGCGAAGGAGTTTAAAAAGGTGAACGTAAGGTGCTAGGGCGAATAAAAGGTAAAATTTATTAATTTATATATTTTCGTGGATTTTATTCAGCCACGACACCTTGTGTGAGTTGTACAAAAAGACGAAGGAGCGTTGGAGGAGAATTAGTGAAAAATCCTACACGAAGATGTGGGCTGCAGAGTTAACGCCGTGGGTATTACCGGCATGCCATGAGTGTAGGCCACAACGCTGAGGTAGCAGAAAGATAAAAATAAACAAAAGCCACATTGCGTCATTAATGCAGTGGCGGCGCCGAGGTCGAAGTAAGGGTTTTTAACCCCATTTTCACACCATGTTTTACACTTGCACTAAAACCCTACCAAAACCCCCGAGCATACATCCCTCTAGAGCAGAATTTCAAGTGAGATTAATGAATTCCTAGTGATTTAGAGTGAAGAAACAAACACATTGTGGATTCGCACAAGTTGGAAAGCTAGGGCTTGGATTTTTGAAATTTGATTCAATAGAGAGCTAGGGTTCTAGTTGGTGAGAAAAGTAAGAGGGCTTGGATTGGAAAAGACATGGAAGAGTGATCAACATCAGAAATTAATCTGGCATTGAGGTACATTTACAATTTCATCTAGTTATGCTTTAAATTTTGAAATACTTTTGCAATATTGTATGAAATTCTAAATTTGAGGTTATAGGATAGGATTTGCAAGATTATGTGACTATTGAGCGTTAATATTGCACATGGAGACTTAGTTGATAGATTTGCATTATTTGGAGTATGCATGATCCATGTTATATGAATTTTAATTTTTAGGTGAATTGAAGACCGAGTTGCGTTGCATTGTTGTTAGTTAATTGAATTTGAAGAAAATAGCAAGAACATGGAAACAAGTTAGCCAAACTAGAGCAAATGATTTTGAGGCATCTACTTCTAGAAACCCCAATGACGAAATGCCTAGACCGTTTAAATCCAAAATTTTCATTTTTAAAGATGCTAAGGACCAATATGAGAAAATCATTTGTAAGGAGTTCATTTACAAAAGGTGAATTAATTTGTACGCCAAATATGACATTAGAGTGAACAGTTTCATCAAGCATCGAAATTGGGCGCAACTCACTCAAGACTATAGGGAGAATAAAGTAAAAGGAGTAAGTGAGATTGTTTTTACGTTTTATACTAATGTGAAGTTCATGACTAAGAATGAGCCAGTGAAGGTGAGAGGGGTTTTAGTTCCATTCAATAGACGTGAAATCAATAATTTCAATGGGTTGGAAGAATTAAGCTTGTATGAATCCGTACCGAGTTTCTCGGCCAGATTATATGAGAGAACCTATAACCTATTTTGGGTTTTGATGTTCATATGTAGCGAAAAATTTGAAACAATCTTGAAAAACTCAAACATGATAGAAAATAGGTTCCATTAAACTAGATCTACAAAAGTAAACGATACCTTAATCCATGATTTCCTTCTCTGATTGTTCAATCTCCAAGACGTTCAAGCGCGCGTCCTCTATCAGAAGTCCACATACAAATAGTGACCACAATTTGGAGAGCTAGCCCTAAGAGAGATTGAAAATTTTTTTCTCTCTCCCAAAATCCATAAAACTTAAAAATAGCAAAAACGAAAATCTTATTTCATTTTAGAGTTTCAACTTCTATTTATATGTGTAGATAAGCTCTCTTAAAAAAACCTATTTGTAATACAACTATTGTATTTAAGAAATTCAAGCAAATTACACAAATGCCCCTATTAATAAGTTATTGTTGGACTAAGTGGTTAGTCACTTTTACTCCACTCAGGATTTCGATGGAAACAAACAAAGTTAAAGTATACTAATAAGTTTATCAAGTGTGTTTTAGTTAGTCAAAGTTTGTAGAAGTTCAAATTCGGTCCACACGAAGAAACGAAGAAGAAAGATCATATTACATGTTATAACATTGATGTAAGGTACACAAGTTCATTTTTGCAAGCCTAATGCATTAGTTCATGTATATCTTGTTTTTCAAATCGGTTTTCAAATTTCAAGTGATCATTTGGAGTTTTAAATGAAACCCACCACTTGAATCGGTTTTATAAGCTCAAACTATGTGAAACCATGTTTTTATATTCACATCGTATTTTAAAAACCATTGTGGAAGTTTTCAGAAATGAAAAACTTGTTTTGAAAGGTTTTTGAAAAGAAAAACTATTTATTTGCAGAAAAGCCCATATGTAAGTCATGAAACCGGGATTTTCCATTTTTGGGATTTGTGAAAAAATTCAGAACAACAAAACAGGTTTTATGACCCTTAACAAACATGTATAACATGTTAAAAGAGGTTTGGTATGGTCCCGGATTCGATAAGGGGTCGCTAACTCTAGGGCCAAAAATATTTATTTTGAGGCCCCTGATAGTTAGTGCGCTGATAGTGATATTAGCATGTTAATTGCAGAGTTAGCATGCTAATGCTGAACTTTAGCGCGCTAGCTTAGAGGATTATCACACTAATTGCCTTTCTGACAACTTTTTTATAAAGCTGAGAATCACATTTTAATTTGAATAGATGATCAAATCTGAGCCTTTGGATCTCTAGAATGATAAAAAAAACTGTTAAAAAGGAATGTAGAATATTCTCAAGCCACCTACAACATTCTTTTGTCTTGTCAAGCAAGAAAACCCTATTGTGCTCTTGGTTTTCAAAGAAGAAGCTTGGGTTTTTGTGTGCTATCACTTGTAATCTTTCGAGGCAACTGAATCACTCTCGAAACTAGTATTATTAAGGAGTTCTAAAGCTTACAACATCCACTCCAAAACAAATTTTCAAATCACACTCTCGGGATTGTAAGAAAGTCCGATTTCCTAGCTTTTATTGTGCTTAAATTTCATATTTTTGTGTGGTTCACTTGTGGAAATCATTTGTTGTGTTCTTGAACACATTTGTCTTAGGTTTTACACTTAAACTTGATTTACTAAACCCTAGGACTGGTTTGGACAAGAATTTGCACTTAAACTTGATTTTTATCAAACTTCTTGTTCTTTTGAAACGGTTTCATATTTGAGATTTGCACAAAATCGCTGATATACTTGCACTTCTCATTTGTTCTCGTACTTGCATGCATTAGAGTGGTTAGGCTCTAAAAGGCTTGCTTGTAGTTGAATTTGGTGTCGCTTTACTTTGTAAAGTGAATTTGATTATTTTCATCTATTCTTTGTAAGTGGCTGATTGTAAGAGTTAATGGGATCTAAGTCGAAAGGAAAACCTTGATAAGGCTAGGCATAAACCCTAGTTGCGGCTACGTAGGAAGTCTTAATTTGTGATTAGGCATTCTAGGCTTGTACGCTTAGGTTGTAACACTTATTGGCAATATAAGTGGGGTTTGAAAATTTGACTTGAGAGGTTAAGTAGTGGATGTAGATCATTGGATCGAACTACTATAAATCATGTGTCTCTTTCCATCTCTTCTATCCCCTTCATCTTGCATTGCATTCATACTTGCGTTTGAGTGAGCATATAGCATCTTTATTGTTGAATTATTTGAAAAAGGCGATAACTTCTCGATATACCTAATTCACTCCTCTTAGGTGTGGTTTCAATCGGTATCAGAGCGGGTTATTGCTCAAAGTGTTGCTAACGTATCTTTGAGTGTTTTTGTGCAAAGATGCAAAATTTAGATCCGGCTCGCCTTTAGGGAAGGCAACTCCTCAAGTAGGCCTCCGTATTTTGATGGAACCAACTATGCTCATTGGAAAGTAAGGATGAAGTTCTACATTAGGGTGCAAAGTAGACTTTTGTGGGACTCAATTGAGAATGGGTACATTCCACCGGACAAGCCCATGAGAGAATACACCGCTGAGGAGACCAAGATTGAGCTCTCAAATGATCAAGCCATGAATCATTTATTTTGCATGCTAAGCGAGATCAAGAATCTTGGAAAGAACTATGATCAAGAGACTTTTTGAGTTGGCTCCAATGAAGGCATAGCCACCGCCATCACTCGGTTCACTAAGCTCTTGAATGAGATCAAGAATCTTGGAAAGAACTATGATTAAGAGACTTCGGTGTACAAATTCTTTAAACACTTGCCTAAGGAATGGGATGCCAAGAAGTATGCTATTCAATCGGTGCAAAACCTTGGAGAGTACACTTTTAATGCCTTGTGTGAAGAGCTAACGGTCCATGAATTTGAACTAAAGGACCAAGCTAGATCGGAAGCATTGAGTGGGGTACTAAGAGTTCAAGAAAAAAGATTTCTTTGAAGGCAAATAGCCTACTGGCTCCATTAGTTGAGATCATTGAAGATAAAAAATCTAGTGATGACAATGATCTTGAGGAAGAAGTAGCCATCTCTCAAGAAAGCTCAACAAGACTATGTACAAGCGAGAAAAGTACAAGAAGAAATTCAAGAGTGGAAGCAATGGAGGAAAGTCAAGTGAGACCATATGCTTCGACTGTGGCAAATCGGGCCACATCAAGGCGGAATGCAAGCCTAAGAAGGTGTTGGACAAGAAGAAAGGCAAGAAGAGCTTCAAGGCGACATGGGATGATTCATCTTCATCAAGTTCCGAATCTGAATCGGAAAGTGAGAAAGCAATACTTTGTCTCATGGCACAAAGTGAGGTAAACTCTAACGATTTCAATTTTGATGATGTTGATGATTTAGATGATGTTCCTAATGTTGATGAGTTTAGGAAAGAGTTGGAAAAGGAGGTCAAAAAGACCAAACAACTCAAAAAGAGCTTAACCATATCAATAAGTCACAAAATGTGACCATTAATGATCTCCAAAGTGACTTGAATGAAGTCCTAAAGGAGAGAGATGCTTTAGTCAAGGAAGTAGAGGACTTGACTAGCACGGTGCACAAGTTCACTAATGGTAGAGATATGTTTGACATGATGTTGGGAGCACAACGACGTGCACTCAACAAGAGAGGCATAGGCTATGGAACGAACTTGTTGAGTTACAAGAAATTGCTAGATGATGCCCGTAGATGCTTAAAATGCAGTAGGTCTCATGCGGTTGGAAATGTGCCTTACAAAAGGCCAAAATGGGTAGACTAGCATGGGTAGTTAAGAATGTTTATGATACTAACTTTCTCGGACCCAAAGGTGTTTGGGTAACCAAATCTAGTGTTTTTTTCCATTGTGTAGGATGCGAGGAAGAGCACCCCATGATACTTGGATAGTGGGCGCTCAAGACACATGACTGGAGATGCACACTAATTAATTGAATTAAAGCGGCATGATGATGGAAAAGTCACATTTGTAGACAACAAAAAAGGAAAGGTTATAGGCCTTGGAACCATTGGTAACGATTTACTTTCCATTTCTAATGTTTATCTTGTTGATGGTTTGAAACATAATTTGCTTAGCATTAGTCCATTGTGTGACAAAGGATTTCATTTCATGTTTGAATCATCAAAATGCATTGTTAGGAATGAGAAGCATGAAACTCTATTTGTTGCATATAAAGATAAGAATGTTTATGCCATTAACTTTGATAAGATGGAAATGCAAAATGTTTCATGTTTGAGTGCTCAAAGTGAATGTGATGCATGGTTGTGGCACCGTAGAATAGAACATTCTAGCATGAAAAACTTGTCCAAATTGAGCAAACTTAATCTTGTCAAGGGTCTACCTAAATGCATTTATAAGAAAGAATATCCTTGGTAAGCAAGTGAAATCGTCATTCAAGACGAAAGTAACAAGTGATGTGACTTGAGCATTGGAACTTATCCATATGGATTTGTTCGGACCCACCTAAACACAAAGTCTAGGGGGTAAATCATAATGCTTTGTCATTGTTGATGATGTCACCCTAGGCCAAACATCCAATAGTCAAGAGGTTGAGGTTAGAGTGGAACGCGAACATAGCTCACCTAAGAACTTAAGACTTCTTATAGGTCATCCCTCCCAACAAATTATAAGTGATCCAAACAATGGAATAACCACTGGTCATCATTGCACCGAGATGAGGGACACAGCTTTTGTATCACAAACCGAGCCCACCAAGATAGATGATGCCTTAGGTGATGAGTCTTGGATCATTGCTATGCAAGAGGAACTAGGTCATTTTTGTTAGGAATAAGGTATGGACACTAGTACCTAGACCTAAAGACCATACTATCATAGGCACCAAATGGGTCTTTAGAAACAAAAAGATTGAGAAGGCTGAGATTGTAAGGAACAAGGCTAGGTTGGTTGCACAAGGCTATAATCAAGAGGAAGGAATTAGCTATGAGGAAGCCTTTGCATCGGTAGCAAGACTAGAAGCAATTCGAATGTTGCTTGCTTATGCTTGCTACAATAGGTTTCTACTATACCAAATGGACGTTAAAAGTGCATTTTTAAATGGCTTCATCAATGAAGAGGTATATGCAAAACAACCACTGGGTTTTGAAGATCATGATCATCCAAGTTAGGTCTATCGTCTTTAAAATGCCTTGTACAGGTTTAGACAAGCTCCTAAAGCTTGTGTTGGGTTTCGGGGATCGTGCGCAGCGGAAGTTCTCGAAACCTTTTCGAACATCCCGAACCAAGATCCAATTAATTCCATTAAATTGATGTGCCAATAAAAAATCATACCTTAGCAAGAATAATTTTATGTCTGCCGTGTTTTGTGTGGATCGATTCCTTTAAGACGTGCCAGAGACGAACGTCATCTATCAGAAATCCACACATGAATGGGCGATCACAATCCAGAGTGCTAGCCCCAAAAATCATAGGACAAAAATTCTCACAAAAATTCTCTAGGAAAAATCTCTCTCGAGAAAAATCACTTCACAACTGTGACCCTAATGTCTTATTTATAGTACACTAGGTCGAGTTGTAAAAGAACTCCATCTCCTAGTCACACTTCAAATAAAGTCCTAGATAAAGTCCAACTCTAAAAACGATAGAGTCATAGATAATCTACAATTACTAATCCAACAAGAGTTTCAATTTATCTAAAACTCTAATAAGAATTAAAGTCATACTATAATTCCATTAGAGTCCTATTCCAAATAGGATTTACTAAGAGATAAAATTTCTAGTCACACAAGAAATGTAGGAGAATCGTGAATCCTAGTCAAACTAGGACATTTAATGAGAATCTTCAAAATGAATTTTATCAAAAAAAAATTTATTATATTAAATCGCGCAAATCCTTTTATTTGTTTGTGACCTAATAGGTTCATACAACGTTGGCAGTGAACCTAAACCATTTTGGTACACAAGTCATAAGCGGTCTCTAGCAAGGCATTATGACTACCGAAGATCAATAAATCGATACAACCTAGTAGACTGTGTATATCATATCCCTTTGTCATGCGATATCTTTTGATTGAACATAAGACATGGAATGTCACCCTTATAGTTTAATCTATTAGTCTCGATCTCCGAGTAGACTGAAATTGTCAAGTGTCATTGATCCAATCAATTCATTAGACATGGCCATTTATCAGTCTAACATATCGAGGGGACCAATAGATATATCTCTCTAAAAGAGATGGACAAATTCCATCTTGATCACACGGCATCCACACAATAGTCGAACAATGAACAATCACAATCTTTATAATCATTTGGTTAAAGACAACGTTTGATTGAATCAAATCATTGTGCTCCTAATCCTGGAGTCTCTGGTGATCTCAAGTCAAAAGATTAAATGATATAACTCGCATGAGAGTCACTTATGACATTGACCATGTAGTGTTCTCATAGCGGGTCGGTCCAGCATCTGTTCCCAACATATACCCATTATCTGGATCCGTATCCGTATACACATAATCATCACATGATTATCAATCAAGACTCATACTAGTCTTAATTTATTATTGTTCCCACAATAATAAATGACTAGAGACATTTAGAATGATACAATAATTATCCATGGATACTATTATAAAAGAAACATGCATCTACTTATAATAGTTAAACAACGTTTACATAATTGGCCTATGGCACATACCCCAATAGCTTGGTATGACCAACTTAGTGCATTTATACTTGACAAAGGGTCAAGAAAGGAACGCTAGATCCTACTTTATTCATTTTGATTAAAAAGAGTGACATGCTACTTACTCAAATTTACATTGATGATATTATCTTTAGGTCATCCAATACACACTTATGTGATGAATTCTAATTAATGACCAATGAATTTTAAATGAGCATGATGGGTGAACTAACATACTTCCTAGGCTTGCAAATTAAGCAATCCAAACATGGCATTTTCATAAACCAAGCGAAGTATGTGAGGGACATGCTAAAGAAATTCAAATTTGAAAGTTCTAAAGCATGTGACACTCCTAGTAGTTCCACCGTCAAAATGGACAAAGGCCAACTAGGAAAATATATAGATCCTAAACTTTACATTGGCATGATTGGTAGTTTTCGATACTTGACCGCTAGTAGGCCTGATATTTTGTTTAGTGTGTGTTTATGTGCTAGATTCAATTCGAACATAAGGAATCTCACTTGAAATGTGTCGAGCATATATTTCGCTATCTTAGTGGTATACAAGATTTGGGATTGTGGTTCAACAAAGCCAAGAGTTTCGTACTTCGAGGCTTTGTTGATTTCGACTATGCAGGGAGTCTAGCAGATAGGAAAAGCACTTATTGGTTTTTTCATTTGCTAGGAAATTCACTTATATCATGGTTTAGCAAAAAGCGAAATTTCGTTGCTTTGTCTACGACCAAAGCCGAGTATGTGGCTGTCGGAAGTTGTTGTGCTCAAGTCCTGTACATGAAACAACAACTTGAGGATTACCAAATCCACGATCTTTGTGCTGAATTTGTTGTGATAACACAAGTGCAATAAACATATCACAAAATTCGGTGTTACCCTCCCGCACCAAGAAAATTGAGATTAGGCACTATTTCCTTCGCGATCACGTCCAATAGGGTGATGTTAAACTAATCCACGTGCCCACGGAGGACCAACTAGCTGATATCTTCACCAAGCCATTGCCTAGAGACCAATTTTCTAAGATTCGGCGTGAATTAGGCATGTTTCGTGAATCATACCTTCTACACATGTTTTAGTTGCTCCAATCCTTTTTATATGTTGTTAGTGAAGTGTCCCTGAAGTATGAGGTGAATCGGAGTTGTCCGTCAAAAACTCGAAAAATTTAATTTCAACTTCTAGAGAGAAATTAGAGCGCTAGGTCTGCTAATTAGCATGCTAATTGTCTCTTATTAGGACGCTAATTCAAGGACCTATCGTCCTAATCGTCCATGGCCCAGATCACTTATCCGCATCATCATCGCGCTAATTCTATCATTAGATGTCGTTCAGCCAGGACCAGTATATAACTATTTTTGACCCTAAATTCTTATTTTCCACACACTACTCCTTTCTTCTTGGGGCTTCATCCTCTCCTACGACTCTCCCACAATCCCTAGGTAAATTCCATTATTTTCTTTGTTAATATGGGTGATCGACTTTGTCGCATAGAGGGGCCATCTACTTCCAGCCAGGCCAGCGCGAGATGACCCTGCCTCCAGTTCAGCACGTCGGACATCTTCTCATTAGGAAGATTATCTAGGCATAACATAGTTTAGGGGAGCACTAGACTCATCCATGTTAGTCTTTAGTGTTTTGATGTACACTTGCTATGTTGTAGACTCAGCTGTTTAGGCCACAACTATGTTAATGTTCATTTTCAACATTTAATATAATGAAATTTTTTTGCGTATCTCTGAGTTACTGTTATGCTTTTGTTCACTGCCCTATATTGGTTGCATGTGAATGACTTTCATTGCTTATTTTTGGTTATGCTTGTTATGAGAGGGAGCTTGGCCCCGCTTTTTGATGTTATCAAAAGGGGGAGAAATGTATGCGATGAACTTGAGAATTCTTGAGATTGCACATGGATATGAATACACGTGAATTCCATTTGGGATTGTCAAGTTCACATTATTTGTTATCATAAAAAAGGGGGAGATTGTTGGACTAAGTAGTTAGTCACTTTTACTCCACTCGAGATTTTGATGGAAACAAACAAAGTGAAGGTATACTAATAAGTTTATCAAGTGTGTTTCAGTTAGTCCAAGTTTGTAGAATATCACATCTCAACTGTTTAAGCCCTAAAAGTTCAAGATTCGGTCCACACGAGGAAATGAAGATGAAAGATCATATTACATGTTGTAACATTGATGTATGGTACACAAGTTCATTTACGCAAGCCTAATGCATTAGTTCTCCATATCATGTTTTTCAAATCGCTTTTCGAATTTCAAGTGATCATTTAGAGTTTTAAATGAAACTCACCACTTGAATCGGTCTTATAAGCTCAAACTATGTGAAACCATATTTTTATATTCACATCGTACTTTAAAAACCGTTGTGGAAGTTTTCGGAAATGAAAAACTTGTTTTGAAAGGTTTTTGAAAAGAAAAATTGTGTATTTCCAGAAAAGCCCCTATGCAAGTCATGAAACCTGGATTTTCCATTTTCGGGATTTTTGAAAACATCCAGACCACCTAAACAGGTATGTGTAACATGTTATAAGAGGTTTGGTAGGGTCCCGGATGCGATAAGGAGTCGCTAACTCTAGGGTCAAAAATATTTATTTTGAGGCCTCTGATAGTTAGCGCGCTAATAGTGATATTAGCATGCTAATTACAGAGTTAGCGTGCTAATGTGCAGCATTAGCGCGCTAGCTTAGAGTATTAGCGCGCTAGGTCCCAATATTAGCGCGCTAATTGCCTTTTTGACAGCTTTTTTATAAAGCTGAAAATCACACTTTAATTTGAATAGATGATCAAATCTGAGCCCTTGGATATCTAGAACGGTCAAAAAATGTTAAAAGGAATGTAGAATATTCTCAAACCACATAGAACATTCTATTGTCTTGTCAAGCAAGAAAACCCTATTGTGCTCTTAGTTTTCAAAGAAGAAGCTTGGATTTTTGTATGCTATCACTTGTAATCTTTCGAGGCAACTAGATCACTCTCGAAACCAGCGTTATTGAGGCGTATTAAAACTTACAACATCCACTCCATAATTGATTTTCTAATCACTCTCTCAGGGTTTTAAGAAAGTCCGATTCCTAGCTTTTCTTGTGCTTAAATTTCATATTTTTGTGTGCATGACTTGTGGAAATCATTTGTTGTGTTCTTGAACACATTTGTCTTGGGTTTTACACTTAAACTTGATTTACTAAACCCTAGGACTAGTTTGGACAAGAGTTTGCACTTAAACTTGATTATTATCAAACTTCTTATTTTTTGGATTTGAAACCGGATTTGTTTTAATCGATTCGTTTGAAACGATTTCATATTTAAGATTTGCACAAAATTAGTGATATACTTGCATTTCTCATTTGTTCTCATACTTGCATGCATTATAGTGGTTAGGCTCTAGGAGGCTTGCTTGTATTTGAATTTGGTGTCACTTTACTTTGTAAAGTGAATTTGATTTATTTCATCTATTCTTTTTAAGTGGTTGATTGTAAGACTTAGTGGGATCTAAGTCGAAGGGAAGACCTAGTTGAGGCTAGGCATAAACCCTAGTTGCGGCTAGGTAGGAAGTCCTAATTTGTGATTAGGCATTCTAAGCTTGTATGCTTAGGTTGTAACACTTATTGGCAATATAAGTGGGGGTTTGAAAATCCTCACTAGGGAGGTTAGGTAGTGGATGTAGATCATTGGATCGAACCACTATAAATCGCGTGTCTTTTTCCATCTCTTCTATCCCCTTCATCTTGCATTGCATTCATACTTGCCTTTGAGTGAGCATATACATCTTTATTGTTGAATTATTTTAAAAAGACGATAACTTCTCGATACACCCAATTCACCCCTCTTGGGTGTGGTTTCAGTTATAATATAACAAATCGTAAGGGCTTTTATGTCATGAATTTTATCATATAAAATTCATTACTCTGGACCAATTGTAATTGTGCAAAGCCATTTTTTGTCTGCGACCCAATAGGTTCGTGCAACGTTGGAAGTGAACCAAAAATTATTTTAGTACACAAGTCATATGCAGTCTCTAGCAAGACATTATGACTACCCAAGAAGCGTGAATATCTAAATTGATACAATGTAATAGATAACATATATCATATCCTTTTGTCATGTGACAAGTAAATAGTTAGACATATTTTATAGTGTAATTTTGGTTGATTTCATACATAGATGATGATATTACACTAGGTATTCTCTTGTTTTTGTGATTTAAGGTTCTAAATAGGAAAGCTAATGAAAGAAAGAGAAAGAAAAGCAAAATAGTCAACTGGAAAACTACACTAGCGAATCCATATCGATTCGGAATGGCACAAGAAATTGCCATATTCAATAGTAAAAAAGGCCAGCGAATCTATAGCGAATTCAGGAATGAATCGCCAGCTGAATTGGATGAGCACTGTGAGCTATTCTCAATGATTTGCTTAGCGATTGGTGTAGAAATTAGGAATCACTAAGAAATTGCTGAGGTCATTCATAGGCTTTTTAGATTAGTATGAAGAATTTTAGTTTATCTATGATATGTATACGCGAGGAGACTATAAAAATGTACAGAGAGCTTCGAAATAATTCTCTCCTTTTGCTTTTAACTTTTGTTTTAGGTTAGTTTTATTGTTTATGTTGAAAATACTTTGGAGCTTTGATTTATATTAAGATATTTATTCATTCATTATGTCTTTTAATTATATTAATGCATTATTTATTTCCAGCATGAGTGAGTAGTCTATCAATCTAAACAAACCCTCGACAATGTAGCATTTTAGATTGCTAGGTGGTAATAATTAAAGAATCATGTACTTAATGCTTTAAATTTGTTCATACGTGCAATTCTCGGAATTAACAAGTTGTTTTTATGTATTAAAAATAAAGGAGATTAGTATTGCATTCATAGTTGCAAATGTGTTATGTGTTATTACGATTCTGAATCTATGTCTATAGTTATAGACTATAATTATAGAAGTAGTAACTAAGATTAATCTATATGGAATTTCCCGAGTGGATGTTCTAGGTGGTTGTGTTCTAAGTTGTTTACTATGTGGCTTCGGTAATATTGGCTTAAATTAGACATGATTTTTATTGAACTTAATGCTATTGTATTTCTATGGTGCTGCATTTTATCTAATAGATAGATTTACAATGATAACAATGTGGCATTTCCATTGAATTAAGGAAAATAGGTGGCTGGCTAAAGGCTATAAACATATTCTGAAATGAGGTTTAATGATTTTAAGATTCAGGTTTTATGATTATAACTATAGAATGAAGTAATATTATTTTTTAGTGTTTGAAAATAATCCAAATATATTATATTGTTTTGTAGGGGTTTGTTTAAATGTTTTTTATTTATATAGAATTGCACTTGAATATTGTTTAATTTAGTTTGAATTTGATTTGGTTAGATTAATTTAGTTAGTTTGATTATTTAAGTTAGTAATCATATTTATTAGTTATTTGGTATTTCAATTCCCGTTTAACTAGATTAATTAAATTAAAAAAAATGAGAAAAAGTTACTTTTCTTTGAAATTCTGAAAATCCCTATAGAGACGATATCTCATTTACCACTACTATAAGTTAATAGTTAAATATGGAAAATTATTGTGCACGCTCGAAACGTGTCAATTTTTGGCATCATTGCGAGGGATTTTTAGATAATTTTAAAGGATTACATACGTTGTAAGGTTTATATACTTCATTGTGTTAATTCAATAGGATTATTACATCCATTTGATCTTAAAATTGATAGAACTTTTTATCGGAGTTTCAGACTACAACAACTTACAAAAAATTTAGTTAATTGGATAGAAAAAAACAATAATGATATTAATGACAATGTCATTAATAATGACAATGATAACAGAGTTATCAATAATAATATAGAACTCACTTTTTGACAAGCAAATTAAAATCATACAACATATTAGCCTATGTGTATAGCATACCCCGATGGATTTTTTGAATTTGAATTTAGATATGGATTTATTAGTACCTTACCTAACTTTTACAGCAACGACAATAAAGACCAATAGGAATTCATAAGGGAATATCAACATAAAGTTAATGGGATGAGACCGAAAGAAAGAATTTTAGAACAAGTCAAACTTAATGCTTTTCATCTTGCATTGAAAGAACAAGCGCAAGATTGGTTGTTATATCTCCCACAAGATTCGATAACTACATGGATTCAAATGTTAGCAGCTTTCGTAGAAGAATATATGCTTGCTAGAAAAATTATTTCCTATAGAAAGCAAATAATAGTAAATAAGATGAAAGATGATGAAAACATTAATGAATTTTACGATAGATTCCAAAGACTAATCTCTTCTTGTTCACAACGTGGATATACTCAAAGAGCTTTATTAGAATATTTTTATGAATGACTCAATAACTTTGAACAAATACTACTAGACATAGTGTGTGGTGGATCTTTATTTGAAACAACACCTACTTTAACGAAAGAAGCAATTACTAAATGGCAAAACAATCTAAACAATATGGTGAAAAAGTTGAATCCTCGAGAAACAGACTATATGAAGTGGATAGCAAGAAAAATAATGCAACTGACGTTAAATTGATGAATTATCTAAGATGGATAAACTGTTAGTTAATGATAAATATAATCAAGTTAAGGCTTGCGAATTCTGTAATGAGGTCACACATCATAAGGATGCGTGTCCTACTCCACAGGAAGAAAACACTGAAGAGGTTAATGCAATGATGAATCAATTTTCAGGTCCCCCAAGAAATCAATATAGTAATAATAATTATTATCCTAGAAGACTGAATCCAAATCATAGTTATGGTCAACAAAATAAAAATTATAACACTTATAGAACAAACGCTCAATACAACCTGTACCTAATCAGCAACCCCAACAAAACACTCAACCTATAAATCCAAATTTAGAGCTCATACTGCACAACTTTATGAGTCAAAGTCATTAAAATTTCACACTGATTTCTCAAAACCAAATTAATTCTGATACTACCATCAATGAACTGAAAAATCAGTTAAGTCAAATAAATTTGCAAATAAATAAGTTAAGTACTCAACAGAGTAGTGAAGCTAAAGCATCTACTTAGAATAATGTTGCTCCTACTAATCAAGAACAAGTTAATGCTATAATGAATGGCAAAAAAGACTTTGACGACCCCTTCTCAAATTAAGGGACCGCCCGGCCTAATCCCTTTACTAAGCCCTAGACTCACCATATAAGACATAACGAGGAATTAGTGAGCCTTTCAACAACCTTATTACTTACTAATTACTTAGTTTTCAAATAGATATAAACATATACCTATCCTATGTAAATCAAAAATCAGAGTTAATTAAAATTTACTAACATAAAAGTTATGCAGCGGAAGTCTTAACTTAGCGGAAGCTTATAAACATGTAACCTAACCTTTGTGGGAAAACAAGGAATTAAAGATCACATGCATATATATAATGAAACAGCGATATATAACATCATGTGTCTGGTCGAGGTACCCATCACTCAGCCCATAATATAAAACACCCAAAAGAATATCATATACAAATAAAAGTAATACATCAAAAATCAAACCTACAAAATCTGGTGTAGCAGTGCTCCTCTGGCTCATAGTTAGTCGCCAATCTTCTTTTTGCCTGGCCTGCTACTCAATGGATCTGCAACCACTGTCACAAACTAGACGGTGAGCACTTGAAAATAGAAAGTAATACTAAGAGACATTTGTTCACATTCCCAATTATGCAACAAGTATGAAGAAGCATAATAATAATAGCAACTATACTGAAATAATATCATGCAAAGAGATACTTTAGTTAAACAAATGAAACTGACACTTTGCTAAGTAGTAATGATCTAGGGCCAGTCGGTCGTGATCTTCATCACATGAGCCTTTCCACTATATAAGGATGGAGCTATGCTCTACATCTCTGTGAAGGTCGTACTTATATGGTACAATACGGCTTTATAATTATCCCGAATGTCAGTCACTGGGATGTATACTTGCCAACAACCCCAAGTCTTACAAATCGTGAAGTCACCCAAGTTATGCTTGCCAACAACCCTGAGTCCCATACCCCGTGTGCTGCGCAAGATAATGGAGAAATTCCGATCACCCTGGATAATCGTATGTCAGATGGATTTCTATCATAAAATGACCCTAGATACAAAAACCACTTTCGTATTCAAAGAACACCATGGTATTAGAATCCAAAAAATATAATTGCATAACTAATGCACAAAAGATATAAATTCACAACACTATGTAAAAACTACTTAGTAGCATGCTATTTCACTGACCACCAGTAATAACAATCAATAATGACATAGCACATGAATTGGATTCAATAAAATCATTTTATCAACAAACTATGCCATGAAACAACCTCCTGTAATGAGAATGAACGAGTAATGACACATGAAGTACAAAGGCAATTCAGTACAAATGACTAGAAATGAACATATGAATAGGAATAAAATGTAAATAAATCTCTCAATCAGTTTACTTACATACCACGCAATTTCCTATGCAACTGCGGCCTCCCAACGTCTCAAAACTCGTATTTGAATCCCCGAAATACTTCCCTAAGTTCCTGACATCATATCATATGTTTTAGAGTGTGTTTGGACCCTTACTTAGCATATTAGACTCTTGTGTAGTGTTTAAGGACTTCTTGAAACTTGCAGATTTTTATTCAGTCAAAGCATTTAATGCGCTAATGACAAATATAGCCACTACAAAAAAATGGTTATTTAGAAACGGAATTAGCAACGGAATTTAGTTCCGTTGCTAAGAATAAATGGTTTGAGACGGAATAATTCAGAGACAGAATAGAAAGAGATCTGAGACGAAAATAGAGACGGAATAGAGACGAAATTAAATTCCGTCTCAAAAAAATGGCGCCAACATTCCCACCAAAACTTTAATTTTTTACAACCGTCCATTATGTCTCGAGATTTGTGCGTGCTTCGATGTGGACGATTGAAAAATGGGAACGGATGTATATAGAACTCTCTATCTCTTTCTCTTTCTCTCTCTCTCTCTCTCTCTCTCTCTCTCTCTCTCTCTCTCTCTCTCTCTTCATTCTCACCTCCGCCCACTCTCTCTTCCTCGTCGAATCACTCACCGTCAACTCTCTCTCTCAACCGATTCACTCACCATCAACTCTCTCTCTCCCAAACCCTGAAATCTCTGCATCGTCTGCCGGAGGTTGGGGCCTCTGTCGTCGCTGCGATTGAGACTGCGAATGTCGTCTGGTCTGCAAGAGGTCGTGCCGTCTGCCGTCGCTGCCTCCCACGAACCGCCCGCTTGTCGTCGCTGCCTCTGAAGCCCTCGTCGTCTGCCGCCGCTGCCTCTGATGCCTTCGCCCTCTGTCGTCGCTGCCTCTGAAGCTTTCGCCCTCTACCGTCGCCGCCTGTGAAGCCTTTGCCGCTGTTCGTCGCTGTCGTCCACTCTGTCCCTCGCCGGCGTACATTGGACACCCAGGTGAGATAATCCCTCCATTGATATACCCTTTTCAGATTTTCCCTTGTTTCTCTCTAGTTTGTAAGATTTCGATCAGTTTTTGTGATATTCGATCTCAATTTTTCCATTTACATATATTTTTTTTTTGTTCTTGTATTTGGTATGTTGAAGTAGAAACACAACTTTATGGTTTGTGCTGATTTGTGTTGTAGCGTTGGTCAATTTGGGTTTGCTGATCTAGTGATTTATGTTGATCAACTTTTCATTTACATATTTTTTATTTGTTCTTATAAAGGGATTTGCATCTGTTTTTTTTTTTTGTAACTTTTATAGCATTTGTTCTTATCTTTTTTTTTAGACCATGGAAACTTGTATGGTTTTTTTAAGTCAACTTGTATAGTGTTGTAGCCTTTTAGCCATAAAGACTTTTAAGTTATGATCTCTTCTTCTTCTTGTTCTTTTTTGGTTTTTAATTTTTGATCTCTTATTGATTTAATTCATGTTTTTATGATCATGTATGGATTCTTTCTCTCTAGTTCGTTAGATTTTGGGGAGTTTTGTGGTTCAAATGGTGAAGATTTGTCTAAGTTTTTAATCGGTATTATGGTTTTCTTATTTTTGGAGATTTCATTGGATGCCCAAGTAAGATAATCCCTCTATTTGAATACCTATTTTTGATTTATTTTTTACTCTCACTAGTTTGTGAGATTTCGATGAGATTGTGTGGTTTAGTTGATTATAATTTGTTGTTGCTTTGATGGGTAGTTAACAGCTTGTAGCGAACATGTTTTATTGGTTTAATTTACATCAAGGCTTATGTTAACAATTGCTCGTTGGATCCCCGCAATTATAAGAATGTCGTATGAGGATTTATTTTCGAGGTAGTTTGATGTGTAGTGTAAGAACTCCAAGTGGTTTATGCATGTATTCACGCAATGAGTTCGGTTAGGAACAACGGAGAAATGTAGCCTCGAAACCAAAGAAAACATGGATACTTTCAATAGTGCAGCGAAGTTAGGGTTCTCTTTAATTGGAACTTGGAGGGAAAAAATATGTTAGGGAAAAGGTTTGGTTTATAACTTTATATGAATATGAATTTGTAAGTAATTTTGAAAATTTCAAAGTGGAACTTGTAAGTCTCTTTGACATGATATTGCTCTACGTCATTGCTTTACTTGTTAAGGAGTGAAATGGTAGAAATTTAAAATTATATGCGTAACTACATTTAAGTGTTATGAGAATGCATCTTTTGTCAAGGTAGAAATTTATAATTATATGTAAGTATACTGGCGTATTTAATGAGACCAGTTCCATTTCACTTGGATTTAGTAGGTTTGGTAGGACGTTGAATTGTTTTGGTTTTGATGCAGAGGAGCGTTAGGGAAGTGGCTGAGCTATACGGAAGCGAGAAATTCTGCTTTTTTGAAGTGCATCGTGCTTTGTCTGGATTGCATTCTACTGCTCTAATTGCTCTGGAGAGGTAAGGTTTTGTGCTAGATTTTCTTTGTAATTTACATTCTTTGATCTCTTCATGCCACATTTTTTCATGTATTTCCTACTTTATTTGGTTCAATTGTGTGTATATGCGTGTTTATAGATAAAACTACCAAAAGAGTAGGTATAGATGAATAGTATCTATAATTATATATTTTCTACTACTAGGTAGGGTTCTAAAAACTATGATTATTGTTTGAGTTGATCTGGCTATTTCACTTAAAACGTCAAGAGATTTGAATTAACCTCTAACCTTGAGGAGGTACGAGTGAACAACTAATGAGTCCCAACGTAATGTTTGTTTTGGTTATTCCACTTAAAACGTCATAAGATTTGAGTGTGTAAGTTTCTAACCTTAGGGAGGTAAGAGTGGACAACTAATGGGTCCCAATTAACAAAATATACACCGAAGCACTGTTTATTATATTGTTGGCTTATTTTTTGTTAAATATTTTTTTGTACGATATTATGTTAAGTGTTAGTTTGTTACAAAAATACTATCCTTAATGGTTTGGTACATGTATGTACCTATTGGCCGTCATTGGTAAATGTATTTGTTGAAAATGAAATACTGGGAGCTTTGATCCTATGTGGTATTTATTTTTTATGCCGCTTATAACTTAAGATTTATGATTTCTTGAACTCCTTCATGCTTTTATTTTTACGACCAAGTATCATACTCTGTTTGGTATCAGTCATGTACCGAGCTAGGTGTTAAGAAAATAGAAATCTACAAAAGGAACAGAAGCCACAAACATACATGTAGGTACGGATTTGAACTAGTTGACTAATTTAATTGCACAATTACAATAGAAATGTCGTCTACAAGTCGAGACTGGATGTACAACCGTCTCGACAACGGCTTCGTTCGAATTAAATTCGCGGCGAGGGTTAAAGAATTCATAGCATTTGCTAAGCAACATTGTCCTACCTACCAAAGTGAAAGGAAGATTAGATGTCTGTGCAATTATAAGAAATGTCGACTTGTACCGTACCTGGACGTCGAAACGGTTGAATACCATATATGTAGGTACGAATTTATTTCGGGATATCACTGTTGGTACGAACACGGTGAGAATGGAGATGAAGACCCGCAAAACTTCTACCAATTTGATAACCATATTGATGATGCTGATGTGGGAGGTTTTGATACGACAACTTACCACGAGATGCTACACAACGTGGCAGGTCCAAGTTTTAATTGGAATCACGTGGAAGAATCACGTGGAAGAATCACCAAACCCCCAAGCACGCCAACTATATGACATGATTGAGGCTAGTAGCGAAACATTGTGGCCGGGGTGCGAAACCATGGCAACGTTGTCCGCAATGGCAAGATTACTTGCCATCAAGTCAGAACATCATATCTTTGAACGAGGGTATAATGAAATCATAAAATTCATGAAGGATTGTTTGCCAACTGACAATTCATTAGTTGAAAATTCTTATGCCACTAAAAGACTAATGCGAGGTCTAGGTCTACCTGTTGAGAAAATAGATTGTTGTGAGGACCAATGTACGATTTATTGGGGAGTGGACTCTGAATTGACATCATGTAAATTTTGTGGGAAATCACGCTACATTGCACAATGACGAGGTCGTGGACGGAACACCAAAAAACGCCCTTGCAAAAAAATGTACTACTTCCCTTTGGGCCCTCAATTGCAACGATTGTATGCGTCTGAGTCAACGGCAAAACATATGCGATGGCATGGAGAACATTCGTCGCCAGAAGATGTTATGCAACATTGTTCTGATTCGATAGCTTGGAGGCATTTTAATGATGTCAACAGAGACTTCGCCGCCGAGGTTCGGAATGTTCGTTTAGGATTGTGCACTGATGGCTTTCAAGTATTTGGGATTTCAGGAAAATCGTACTCTTCATGACCCGTAATTTTGACTCCGTACAATCTTCCACCGTCGATGTGCATGAAATCTGAGTTTATGTTCTTAACGGTTATCGTTCCTGGACCGACCAACCCAAAACAGAAAATCGACGTGTTCCTTCAGCCGCTTGTGAAAGAGTTGCAAGATTTATGGAATAACAGGGTGATTACTTACGACGTTTCCACGAAGATGAATTTTCGTATGCGAGTGGCCCTTTTATGGATTGTTAGTGATTTCCCTGCGTATAACATGTTGTCCGGTTGAAGCACACACGGTAAGATGGCTTGTCCATATTGTATGGAGGATACAAATGCCTTTCAATTGCGAAGTGGTGGAAAGACATCGTGGTTCGACAGTCACCGTCGTTTCTTGTCGAAGGCCTCACAATTCAGGTAAGTCAAAAAAAATTTCTTAGAGGCAAAATGGTACTAAACGACAAACCGCCCACTTTGCGATCTGGTGAAGAAATTTTGGTAGAAATTGAATCGTTGGGCTTGATGAAGGTGACAAAAATCGGAGCTGATTATGTGAATGGGCGGATAGCTAAGAATTCGGGATGGAGGAAAAAAAGCATTTTCTGGGATTTGCCGTATTGGAAAACAAACTTGATCCGACACAACTTAGACGTCATGCACATCGAGAAAAATGTTTTTGACAACATATTCAACACTATTATGAGTGTACCGGGCAAAAGTAAGGATAATGCGAAAGCGAGACAAGATATTCTTGAGTATTGTCACCGACCTTCTCTACACATTGATTCGGCGACAAATACTTCCATCCTTGGATGTTATGCTCTCGAAACATAAAAAAAAACAAAATTGTGCGAGTGGGTTGAAAAGTTGCGTTTTCCTTATGGTTATGCTTCGAATCTTGGTCGATGTGTAGATCCAAAGAAATTGCGAATGTTCGGCATGAAGAGTCATGATTGTCATATTTTCATGCAACGGTTGATACCAATTACATTCAGAAAACTCCTCCCAAACCCGGTTTGGTTTGCGATTAGCGAACTTAGCTTTTTTTTCGATCCCTGACTGCGAAAAGTGTCAGTCTTAAAGATATGGAGGTTTTAGAGTCTGAAATACCAAAAATCATTTGCAAGTTGGAGAAAATATTCCCTCCAAGCTTCTTCGACTCTATGGAACACCTACCAATCCACTTGGCTTACGAGGCCCGTCTGGCTGGTCCAGTTCAATTTCGTTGGATGTATCCATTTGAGAGGTAATATCTTGAGTTCCTAAAATTGTTTTCCCATTCAATAAGTTTTAAATCAACATTAACTAAACTTCAATAGGTACCTTAGACATTTGAAAAACAATGTTCTGAACAAAGCGAAGGTTGAAGGCTCGATGTGTAATGCTTATTTGGTCGAAGAAGTCACATCGTTTTGTTCTTCCTACTTCGAAGATCACGTCTTTACGTTGCATGACAAAGTGCAACGAAACGACGATGGCGGTGTCGAGCCCACACCGCATTTTGTGGGTAATTTCTCAATTTTCACTTATCCTGGTCGACCCTTGGGCAAGTCAAAGGAGCGGTACTTAACAGAGCAGGAGTATAATGCCGCTCATTCGTACATACTGCTCAATTGTCCAGCGATTGCTCCTTACATCCATTATGTCCGTCACTTTCATTCAATAATGCAGTACATTCATTATTCATCTTTTACTAAAACATGATATTTACATGTTCGTTTGTTGTAGGATCTTTTTTTGATGAAATCACTAAAGCAATGGGGGAGTCGGAAGTCGATACTAGTCTAGAGCGCAACTTCCCCATATGGTTTCAAACATATGTAATGTTATTACTATTGTAGGTTATCGCTTCGTTAATTTCTTTCATAAGTAATGTGTCTTACATTTCAATTGTTTTCGTAAATAGGCTCGGAATTCTATCATAGATGAGACGCTTGTTGATCTTTCGGTTGGTCCTAGTCGATCTTGTAATGTGTACCCTGGTTACCTAGTGAATGGGTATAAGTTCCACTCCGCAACATATGGCGTTAATAGATCGACGCAGAACAACGCTATTTTGCTGAAGGGTTCTAACTACGCCGATGTTTCCCATGACTACTATGGAGTACTTAAAGTGGTTGTAGAGATTGAATATATCGGCCTCAAGCGTGTGGTCTTGTTTAAGTGTGAATGGTATGACCCTACACAAAATCATGGTGTGAGGACTCACCCAACACTTCAATTGGTAGAGGTTCATTGAAGTCGACGATATAACAACTACGAGCCATTTGTCCTTGCAATGCAAGCCACTCAAGTGTACTACCTTTCGTACCCTTCTTTGAGGAACGAACGACAAGAATGGCTAGCAGTTTGTTGCTGTCAACCAAAATTCACCGACGAGTAAACGAGCAAAGACGATAATGACCAAGGCTCGGCAGAGATTGCATTCCAAGATGACGAACCCACCACGTGCGTAGTCGACGATGCAATTCAGGATTTCAACAATCTGGATGATCCAAATGGGACCCGCGTCATTGTTGAAGCGGGTCCAAGTCAAGAAGACAATGACTTCATTGTCGATAGTGGAAATGATTCAGAAGAAGAATCATCAACTTCTAGTCATGAGAGTGAATTTGAAACGGATGACAGCGAGTAATGTATGTCTATGTTATGTCAATGTTTGATCGACGTTACACGAATTTTCTAAACCTTTCTCACAATTGTTTAAGATTGGTGTTTTTTTTAGGTTTCATGGCTCGCAGTGATCACCCCCCACTTCGAGGTCGCACATTACCTCAGGGCAGTCGAGGGATACCTTTAGGGGGACATCGTCCAGTCGTAAGAGGTGCAGCACAGAACTCTGGAACCGATATACCGACTGGACCTCATGGACCGGCCACACGAGAAGGTCAAAGAGGTCGTGGCGGTCGAGGTCGTGGGTCGATTCCTGTCTTATCGATTCCGACTTCTCGTTCACTCGATCATGAGTTACAGTCAGCGTCACCTTCGCCTTCAATACCGTCCGCGTCGCCTGTGCCATCGACATCGTCATCTAGAACCATACCAAATCTCCCATTGCAGTCACCATCGGCGACATCGAGACATGACACTCCTGTACCGACGAGGCTTGCGCCTCCAGCCACCACATCACCAGCAGCATCCCCATCTTATGACGGCAGAGCAGGCTTGCAGGTTACAGGCCCTCCGCGGGCACCTCAAAGGACAGGGACCGAGCCCCCTCGCGTGCATAGGATCCCGATCACACTGATTACCAATAATACGTAAGTTTGTATTTGATTCATATATGTATTTCTAATTCTCGACATCGAGACAATTATTAAATAAGTTTTTAAGATGTTATGCATTTTAATGAAACACAGGGAGATGCATCCTTCTCATTCTTGTGCACAGAGGATGACAAAAGTTTTCAAGAGATGGATGATTCCAGAAGGGTATTGTTGGAAGTCGGTACCAAATCATCATAAAGACCACTACTGGCGCCAATGGAAGGTACGCAGGACTAATAAATGTCTTAGGATTTATATTAGTTTTTCAATGTCTCGTAACAATTGCACTCGCCATTTTATAGGTATATTTTAGATGGGATGACACGATTCACAAGGATCTCATTCGTGCGGCGTACGACACGCATGCAGGCACAAGGTACACCGCATTGATGCACAAGTTAAAGAAGAATCGTGTGCAGCCAAACTTTGTTACAGATGAGGCGTGGCGGAGATACTTGGAGTATTGGGAGAGCGAGGACTTTCTTGTCAGGTCTAGTACTTAGAATACTATAAATATTAACCCTAGGTTATGAAATCAATTGCCCTTAATCGTACTTTGAAGCCATAGAAGCCTTGGTTATTCTTGGAGCCATAGTTTACTTAGTTTACATATATTGTTTATTATTTTGAAGACTCAAGTATTATAGTTCAGAAGTATTTCCATTTATGTCTTTTATTCATACTATTGCAATGTTATTTCTAACTATGAGTGAGTAGATTGTTTGATCTAAACAAAGTTTTTACGTGAACTAGATCCATTTTGCAATGTAGTTATGATGAGATGAACATGTGCTTAATTCTTTAAACTTGATTGTATTCTTTGATTCATTGATTTAGTATTCTAATATCTATTGATTTTAATCATGGATTTGAGTATTATATGCATAGTCTAGAATTTGCATATGATATTTGGTTTTATTATCTATTTCAAGTAGTAACTAGGATTATTTGAAAGCCAAACACTGTTTAGATATCATAGAAGAATTTGAGATCTAGATATAGCGTTGAAGTGGCTTTTCTGAATATGTTAGATTTAGTAGTTCGAAGTTCTCATAAATTTTAATGCGATTCAATCGAGTGAAGTTAATGTTTTTATGTGAATAAAGGGTTAGATCAATAGAATTAAAACATGGCTTTTCTACTGGTATAAAGAAAACAAATGACTGGCTAAAAGCTGTTTACTAACTTATAATCACAGTTTAATGATTTATCTTATTTTATAAAGTATGCTCATGACTATATATATTTGGAATGCTAAACAGGTTTATGTTTAATTGTTATGGATATTTGTTTAGATATTTATTTATTATTGAATTTAATATATTTGATTGATTGTGATTCTTGATTGTAATAATTAATTAAGATAATATAGTTAGATAAATAATATTATATTATATTATAGTTTTTAGTTAGTCTAATTATTATTTTTTAAAATAAAAATAAAAATAATAAATATTTTAATAGTTCTTTTTCTAGAGAGGTTTGATAAATCTCTATAAAAGGGAAAATATTGTACATGCCCCACACGAATCGGTTTTTGGCATAATTGTCGGGGATTTAAACACAATTTTTTAGGAGTTTTAGACGTTGTATGGCCTACCCACTTTGTAATTCTAATTCTACATGATCCTTACACCCGTTTTATCATGAGGTAAATAGGATATTTAATCATAATTTAAGACAACAACAACATAGAAGACACCAACCTACCACAATGGAAGCCAATAATAACTTTAATCTTAATAATAATAATGATAGTAGAGAACTCATTTTTAAGCAAGTTAATCAAAATGTCACTGCTTATGTATTAATGTGCATTGCCTCTCCTGAGGGATTTCCTAAATATCAACTTAGATATGAATTTATTAGTGCTCTAACTTCTATGGTAAGGACAATGAAGATCCACAAAGATTGATAAAGGAATATTAACACAAATTCAATAAGATGAAACTAAAGACTATCGTCAAAACAAGTCAAACATAAATCTTTTTCTTTTGTATTGAAAGATCAAACTGAAGATTGGTTGTTTTATCTTCCTCAAGATTTGATAACAACATGGGCTCAAATGTTAGAAGCTTTCCTATATTAATATATGCGTGTAGGAAAAATTAGTACTTATAGAAGACAAATCACAATCGTGAAAATGAGAGACATTGAAAACTTTAATAAATTTTGGGATAGATTTCAATGATTAAGTCCATGTTTTCCAGAATATGGATACACCCAAAGAGCTTTATTAGAATACTTTTATGAAGGACTAAATCATTTAGAACAAAAACAATTAGATACCACGTGCTTGCTCATTATTTGATGTTACACTAACACTAGCAAAAAAAGCTATTAACAAGATGGTTAAACAATCTAAACAATACTAATATATCATGAACGAAACTTTATGAGGTTAATAATAGAACAAGTAATAAATTTGACGAAAAAGTTGAAGAGTTATCTAACATGGTTAAACTACTATTAAAAGATAGATCAAACAAAGTTAAAACCATGTGGATTTTGTAATGGAGTTACATATCCTACGGATGCGCGTACTACTTTACAAGAAGAAAACAGCGAAGAAGGCAATGCGATTATGAAAAAAATATTCTAGTTCGCTTAGGAACCAATACAATAACAACAATTATTATAATGGATAACCAAATTCAAATCTTAGCTATGTTCTACAAAATTAAAAATATATCACTTATAAACCAAGAACACTAATACAACATACAACAATGCAATACCCTCTACTTACTATTCAACCTACACAAGCAAATTTAGAACAAATACAACATAACTTTATTATCCAAAGTCATCAAAACTTTATGCAAATTTCTCAAAACCAAATTAAAATTGATACATCTATTAGCGAGTTGAAAAATCGATTAAGTCAAATGGTTCTACAAATCAACAAGTTAAGCAATCAAACAAAAGCAACTACTCAAACTACTAACACTACAAATAAAGCACAAGTGAACGCTTTATTTTGCGAAAAATGAAAAAGATATGATACTCAACCAAAGATATCCATAAGAGGTAAAAAGAAAACTAAAATACTTAAGACAATAGAATAATATGTATAGGAGATGATGGAAAATGTCATTCCCACTAGGGAATGGATGGCCGAGCAATTAAATTATATACAACTTTTCTTGAAAGACTATTCCTGGTATTTAGCTAAAGTTTAAGACTAGAAAAATTGTTACAAAAATTCTGAAATTGATTAACCAAGAAAAAGTAAATGATAATTGTAAGTTAAATGAAGATATGCATTCTAATTCTATTGTTCTGCAAAGATTAGCAAATTCTAGGGAGGAAGAACCTAAAGAAAAGATAACTAAATCATTTAGAAAAATAAAAATAAATGAAAACTTAGCACAAAAAATTTCATCTTTAACAAGAATGCTTGAGAAATGTTCAGACCAATGAATGTTTCTCATACCTATCACAATAGGTAATTATTCTATTGAATTTGCTATGTGTGATCTCGGGGCATTAATTAATGTTATGCCACTTAAACTTTATGAATTATTTAAAATAGGATTGTTTACTACTACTCGTATTAACCTTACTTTAGCAAATAACACCATTATTAAACATTATGGATTATTAAAAGATATCCTGGTACAAGTACATGATTAAGTATATCCAATTGATTTTTTATGAAATGGAAATGGGAGATTCAGCATGAACCAATACTTTGCCTATACTATTATGTATACCTTTTCTAAAGACAACTAGGACTAAGTTAGATATTTATGAAGGAACAATGTCTATGGTGTTTGAAGATAAGATTTTCAAATTTAAAAGTTAATAAGAAAATTAATAAATGACACTTATGAAGAATATGATGAATTATTTGATAATGAAATAGATAATAATGAATTTTTAAACTTACACTATTATGATAATCTTAATGCAAAAATTTATGCATTAATGTAGTAACTATGGAAACTGATAAATGGATTTTAAAGAAAGATTCAGTTGAAGACACTCCAAAAGAAAATTAAATAACTTTAGAATGAAAAGTTAAGCAACTGGAGAATGGAACATTTAGTAACAAACCAGTAGTTTTAAGATCCAAGCACAATAAGAAAATGAACAAGTCAGACGTGAATCCTATAAAGCTTAATGATCCTAGAGGCATACACTTCCACATTAAAATCAAATGGGCTTGGTACTATAGAGCTCTATCCGATATAAACTCTAATGCAAATCTCATGCCTATACATTTCTTTCTACATGCTCAATTGGAGTTGAACTCACTTGCTTCCAAACGATTCTCTTTAGTAGATGGAACTTCAATTCATCTAATAAGAGTGGTCACTGATGTACCAGTATAAGTGGACAACAACATCGTACCTATGGATTAATTGGTAATACCACACTTTATCAATGAAGATCCTCCTTTAATATTAGAATGACCTTTCTTAGCCATTACTCATGCTGTGATGGATATTCTGATTAAAAAAATTACTCTAACAATCAATGGTCGAGCACATACTTTCTGGAATGGCACTAGAGTGAAAGACCAAAATTCAAGTTTAGAAATCCAACCTAATTTTGAAAGGACAAGTCAAGCCAACAACGGTAAACAAAAGCGCTTTATGGGAGGCAGCCCATATTATACGTTTATTTCGTGTTTATTTAATATTTTTAGGAATTAAGTTTAGTTTTGTTTAGTATATTTTTATAATCTCACTTTTTTACTCTTGTATTGGAAGTATTTTTGAAATTTAAACGCCGAGGTAATTCCAATTGAGGGGGAGCGATCAAGTTGTTTTTGCGTATATGTCCTTTATGCAAGTCGTATTATTTACATGCTTGTATTTATTTATTTAATAAAAGTATTTATTTAGTTATATGTTCCACTCAAACTTTCGAATTTTTAGTTAATTCTACCTTAATATATATTATTATGAATGATGAATAAGTTAATTATGAGATCAATTAAAAAAATAAATAACATAAGCCTGGTGATTCCAATCGACTCACATTAACAATGGGAATCGCTGGCAAAATTGGTAGTAGTACACAAGAAAATTAACTAAAAATCTAGGGTTCAGCGATTCCCTACGATTACAAATCACTAGTTAAATCGACAGGTATAGAAATGTTCCAGCCGCCTAACTATTTTCGACACACTCAATGAATCCCAACGATTCCACTTAAATCGGAATCACTAGGCATGTTTTGGGGTATTTAAAATCAAAAACCTCAAATTGCCACTAACTTTATACCTTTCACACTTGCAAACTATTGCACCGTTTCACCAAAATACGAATTTATTTCCTAGATTCGACCATTTTAAAGTCAATTCCAAATTATTTAAGTGATTCCCTTCTCAACCTAGTCTCAATCAAATTAAACATCTTGATTGGGAGTTTTTGAGCAAACAAGGGCTCAAGGAATTTTCGACCTAGAGCTTGAAGGGACAATCTAGAGTAGTTCAAGAGCTTTAATCTTAAGAGATTCACTTTCAAGAAGATTATTACACTAACCCTAGCTATTTACTTCATCAAATTTTTGATTAGGGGATTTTTGCAAATTTTTCGATATTTTTCGAAATTTTTTTTGTTAGGATTTACTCAATTGTATTGTTCAAATAGTTTCATTGATTCCAATACCATGGGAATAATGATAACATTAATCATTGATTTACAAATTCAATAATTTCCAAATTTTAGAATAATTATGCATATTTGCAAACGATTTACAAATGCGAGTTTGAAATTAATTTGGGGGTTTGTTTATAATTTTATTTGAAATTAAGTCACTATGATATCGAAAAGAATACAATTTTTCACTGATTACTTTATAATATTTAGAAAATCGATTTTCCATGCTTACATTTCACTTATCATTCCAATGGCATGTATATTTTTCAGTTACGACGAATTTCAAACAAGCTTTTCAAATAGATTTTTTCTTTTATATAACGTCTTGAATTTTACCAAAAAAGTTTCGACACCATTGTTTCTATAATTTACAGTTTTCTTATGTTTTTAAACTTGTAACTATTTGAAATTTGGTACAATGGCTATAGGAGGTAAAAGTAGAAGTTCTCAAGAGGGGAAAGAAAATGCACCATTGGTAGGAAAAGAATATCCAAAGCTCCACCCAAAACTATTAGGCCAACAAGGATTTCTTTGAATAATCCTCGAACTAGAGTACTGAGACAACCTTTTCCACCTTTAAGTTTTGAATATGATTCAGAGGGAGAGGAAGTGATTGAGGAGACACCCACCACTTCTTTCCACGCCCACAATGTAATTAACGTTAAAGCCATTGCTTGGATAAAGAGCGACATTGGTAAGGATCGAAAGATTATTATATCAGAGAAGGGTTTTAACTTCAATAAAGAAATCAAAAATGGGCCTAGGATCTAAAACATATTTAGGGAACAAAACTAGGGATTACTACGCCGATAATGATGTGGAGACCTCAGTTGAGAAGGGGTGTAAAATTTTAGTTAGAGAATTCTATGCGCACATACATGAATATGAATATAAGAAAGTAGCCATAGTCAGAGGAATTCCAGTCGACTACTAAGCTAAGAGAACCGATATTATGGTTACTAGAAATTCATTCGAGGCAACATAATGAGTTCCTAAACCCGAGTGCATGTAAAGGCACGGATTTCCCCATTAGACCATTAGGAACAGTTTAGAAGCTATTCCGGGAAATGGTTTCCATTATGACTCAGAAGGGTACCCTAAACACAAAAAAACTAAATGTTTTTGGAAAACAACCAAAGCCCGGATCTTTTTCTTGACCGCGATCCAACTGCCTAGTGTACAACACTACGACGTAGTGACATATAGGGCGGCTCTCCTATACAACATAGTCCCAGTGATTAGGTATATTGATGTTAGTTGAATAATTTATGAAGCGATTAGGAATTCCATGACGACAAAGAAGAACGAAGGATTGCCTTTTACCTTTATGATTACAGAGTTTTGCAAGGAAGACCGAGTCCTAATGATGTATTTCTAAACAAGATCATCACTACGATGCCATTAAGAAAAGTACGAAGGTACATGGATACGTTGAGTCGGAGGACAAAAGAGACAAATGCAACACAAACGAGAGAACCAATAGTGAGAGGTAGAGTAAGGGCGGCTAACCCAAGGAACTCAGAGGAAACTTAAGCTACAACGTACCATGAGCAGACTAACAATACCATAAAGCCACCGGCAAAGGACTTCACTGGTATAGATGTAGAAGACACATAAATGGCAATGATGCAGGGGATCTTGCAAAACCAGATGAGAACACTGAGACATAAAGAGTTCATGTTCTAGAACTGGCGCTAGATTGCCTGAAACATCTTTGTACCAGAGCGATGTAGGACTTAGAGGACTTAAGGAGGGGGAGCCAACATTCACGTTCTATCAGTTAAACTTATGATGCCCAACTAGAGAGTCTTCAATGAGGATAACTTGATGGAGGTTGCAGACTACACCCTCTATGATCCTTAGGCGAGCTACTAGTTCCAACAGCCTGATCATTGGAATGATGGTGATTATGCGACTTCTGACTGCGGTTCTGATATTTTCTTTCTCTTATATGTAATTTTTTTTTGAGTGTTGTTAGTGAGAGGTCATTGTTTGCAATCCTATAATTATAATGATTTGGTGTGATACTATGATACATTTGCTTACAATTTTATACATTGGTTTGATATGTCCCTTTAAATCATATGATGCTTGGAATGTTTAACTTTATCATGTTTTCAATCACTTATTCCACTCATTCTTATGTTCCTTAGTTATTTATTTATTAGTTTATGCTTCATGAGGTGTTTTATTTTTGTTGGGACAACCGACTTAATTTTTAAGCCTTGAAGACAATGCTTAGAATAGGTTTGGGGGTTTTAGGTGAAGTAAAGTATGAATATGCGAAGTATGGAATTTATTTACCCAAAGTTGTCTTAATATTTCAAAATCTTGAAAATACAAGTAATATTTCTTCATTTTAAATTATTTAGTTAGAAATACAAATTGAATATAATTTGGATTGAAATAAAAATGATATATTTTTAGGCCGCGGCTATTAGGACCCAACATTTTACTACCTCGTTTTTGAATTTCATTTGGTCCCCCATGTGGAATATCTTTTATGCCCCCATTTATAAAGATGTTTTACACATCCATACCCCAGGACTCCTACGAATTTTATTTTGAACCAAAAGTGATCTGCGGGAAAACCTAGAACTCTACCCCGACACCTGACCTCCGAGTAAGTGAAATCTAGTAAAACAAACCAAACCTTACTAGGTAAGTTCTTTATGAATTCATTTATCTTCTTTTTGATGGTTTTTCTTCATTGTTTTGTTGTTGTTTGACTAGGTTTGGTTGTTCCATTTTTGGTTTTTTATGGCTTTCCCCTTGGTCGTGAGTTTTACGGCAAAGACTCCACAATGTCTCAAGATTCTATTAAATAAGGCTGTATCTAAGAAGAAGATGTAAGGTATCTTATGTTTCATCCATGTTTCATTATTTTTACAAGTTTGTGTTCACAGCCTTCAATCCCGTGGTGTGCATCCACACGGAATCGATAGGGGAAACTTGCTAATAGGTACAAATGATTGATATGGAAAATGGGCTAAGGATCAGTGTTGATCGCTACCCTAAACCCTAACCGCTACCCATTCGAAACATGTCGACCTCTTTTAATCGTAAGTCTTTGTATGTTGTTGGTCGATTGTTTCTGCCACCTTTTTATACCTATCATTCTTCTTTCACTGATATGGTCATTTAACTATTGATCTTGCTTTACCGCCACCAACAATTTTGAATTGAAAATCAGATTTTTTACATTGATCCTAATTCTAAGGGTTCTTCAATTGCTTCTTGTAGGTTATTATGGCTGGTCGAGCTAGAACATCCGCGGCTAGTACATCTTGGGAGGGGGAGGCCTTCCTAGACTTTATTTTTGCATTCAAATTAAATATGCCATTGAAGTCTACAAAGGAAGCCCTCACTTGGGCTTAGAAAACAGTTGTGAAATGTAGGTTTGTAGTTATTATTCTAAAATCTAATGCCTGTAGTGGTGGGTGTGGTCGGCGAGCTAGAATGACGGTGGGTGGTGAGCGATCTGGGCATATATTTCAAAGAAGTAAAAAGCAAAGAAAAAGGAGAGTAAGGAAAATGGGGAAAAGGAATAGAAAAAAAAAGCTGACTACAACCAAGAAGTGCAAGTGTGAGTTTAAGTTTATCATGAAGTATGGTTTAGATGGCAAGTATAGTGTTTGAATTATGTGCGGGGTGCACAACCATATACTGCTGAATAGTTTGGTGGGCCTTGCATATCCTGGGAGGCTTACTACACCTAAGAAAGTCAATTTGGAAGACTTGAGCAAGACCACTGCTCGACCTACAGACATTCTTTCACTAATCCATAAAAAGAACGCTTATAAGCCCACTGGAATGAAGACTATCTATAATGTGAGAGCAAGATTGAAAATGATCGAGGGGGAAGGGAAGACGAAAATGCAGCTTTTGATGCAAAACTTGGATGAGCACAACTATATCGAGCAACATGCATTTTGGGTGAGAACATGCAGTGTCAGGGACCTATTTTTTACACACCCTACCTCGATTGAGATTCTCAATTTTCCCCTCATGTCTTGATCATGGATTGCAACTACAAGACTAATCGTTTAGATATCCATTGGTAGAGATTATAGGGGTCACTTCTACATACTTGACTTTCATAATGGCTCATGATTTACTTACCAAGGAGAAACAAGTTAACTACATGTGGGCATTGAGTCGGTTGAAAGATTTAGTGGATGGATGGGAACTCCTTTGGGTCGTATTAACAGATAGGGAGTTGGGGTTGATTTTGGCTATAGAGGATGTGTTCCCTACCACCACCCATTTACTTTGTGAGTGGCATGTCAACAGGAATGTAGTAGCCAAGAGAAGAGAACTATTCTCAAAACAAGAGGATTTGAATGCATGATTTGGGATCTGAAATTGCTTGGTATACTCCGAGACTGAGGCATCATACGTTGGTCGGTTGAAGAACCTACAAGAGGCTTATGATGGTGTGAAAGGGTTGGTTAACTATGTCTCAAATACATGGTTGATCCACAAGGAAACATTTGTACGTGCTTGGACTAATAAGGTCTTATGTTTTTGCATACTCACAGGGTCATTTTGTTGACTTGTAGCAGAATATAGACAATGTGTTAATTCATCATCACCACGGTATTTTACTTTCCTTCATGAGATTTATGCATCTAGTGGCTCACCATTTTCAAGACAACATCACAGTAACATCATTGGTTTTGTAGGAAGGAAAGCATTGGATGAGATTGAGAAGGAAGTGAGGAAAGTTCAAAATATTGTTGGGGTGGATGTGGCCCTACATTGGTGTATATTTCCTGCCACTCACGGGTTGATTTGTGCTCACAAGCTTTCATTATACATTTTGATCGGTAGCTCTATTAGTTTAGATGAGATTCTTCTATGGTGGAAGAAACTTAACATGACCCGAATCCAATCATCTTTCATTAATGATGAGTTTGAATTTCTATTTTGTATGGAATTAAAGGATGTGGAGCAAAGGTATAAGAATGGTGGGCCAGACTTGAGGGCAAAGGTTATGCAAAAGATTATGCAAAGAAAGTGAAGACAAGAGGTCGGCCATCTAAGAAGAAGCTCAGGATTGACAAGAGTGAGAAGTCAACTAGGAGAAATCCTTCCAGACTTAAGTATGCAGAGGAGAAAGCACATTAAGAGTCTGAGAAATTGGAGAAAGCTCGTAAACAAGCCGAGGCAATGGATAAAGCAAGTCAAGAATTTGTGGCAAAGGCCAAAGCAACACAAAAGTCCTCAGGAAGTGAGAACCCAACACAAAAAGAATCCTCGACGACCATGCGAAGCATAAGTTGAATTGTTTATACCAAATGTGGTTGAGGTCGCGCTAAGGGAGCTGCCATCCCATATACCGCACCTAGGCGTTGCCTGGCCCGCGGAGTAGTGAATAATGAGTATGTTAATGAAATACCATAACTTTGATGCGCGCACCAATAATAGAAAGTGAATGTTATCGGGGATGGTCATTGTGGTTTCGGGTGATAGCACATGCTCTTGGGTATAATATGAATGATGTTTGGAGTAGGGTAAGGAAGGAATTAGTTGAAGATATGGACAATAACAGTGCCACCTACACACCTTTCTTTGTGATTGAAGACAACTACACTCGAGTCCAAAATGCGCTTAACTACTTTGTGTACCCCGGTGACTCAAAAGGTTTGCTTTCCTTTTCCGAATATGGGGCTTATTATGGCCAATCTCTACGTGATAGGTCTTCTTGTCTTGTGTATGACTTTGTCTTCGTTCAATGTGTACATCTGTACGAAAGGTTTAGCACCTTCCCTACCCGAAAGACGCATCACATGGATGTCCCTTGTTGGCAGCAACAAATTTGTTATAGTGAGTTATATACATTACAAATTTTTTTGATGCGTTAATGTTAATTGTTGAATGCCATATGGCCTTGTTTTTATTTCTAGCTAATCATGAACAATGAAACGCCTTTAACACCAACCATGCCACAATGAGAACCATATGTGGAGGCGCCAAGCAGAGAATGGGAGGTCTAGCAGAGTATTTTTCGAAGAATCAACAAGTCGGTCCCGCGGATATGGTGCAACTTGAGGATGATTAGAATGCAACATGCACATGCGCCCTTTTTAGATAGTGTATGTGCTTTTTTGTAGCTACACGTAGGTGTTAATTGGTGTTTATGGGTGTATATAATATATAAACTTGGTCACTTTTTTGCTTTACATACTTATGTTGTTGAACATGGATGAATTGTATGTACAATTTAATACTTCTTGGATATGATGTCCACTTTGAACAATTAATGATATTCATTTCGATTAGTTAATGAACTCGAATGTATGTGAACTCAAATGTAAGTGAATCTTTGTTGCTTAAGATATGCAAACATGCAAAATGGGTTGTAGTTCATTTTAATGAGTTTGATAGGGAAGTTAGATGATTATGCACATTTTTTTCGGTAAACGGCCAAGTAAAACCGATATGGTTGCATTCCTGTCGGTGATGATGTGTCGTTGAGAATGTACTTCTGATGGCTACTACTGGCCGAAATACTTTACATACCCAAGACATTTACTACAAGTACCCCATCATTTCACAATATATATATATATATATAAGTTTTCTTAACTCCCCCATACCCCACGACTCCAATATAAACTGAAAACATGCTAAAAGTGTTGTACTTCAGTTGGATAAGTTTCATAAGGAAATTAGATGCTCTTGGGCCCATTTTTTATGCTGAGCGACCAAGCAGAACTGATATCTCCTCAAGCCCATCGATGGTAATGTATCGTTGGCTATCAATGAATGACGGTCCATCTAGCTAATACACTTTAGATACCCAATATCTTTGCTAAAAGTACCCTGAAAATTAGATGACTAAGCATTTTTTTATGCTCATCAACTAATCAGAAATGATATATCCTCAAGTTGTTCGGTGGTGATGTACCGTATGTTATATATGCCTGATGGCTACTCTTGACCAATACACTATAAATACCTTACATGTTTACTACTATGACCCCACCATTTACCCAAAAAATATATTTATATTACTAACGACTAATGTTGGTCGATATACGTCTTCCATCCCATATATTTACTACAAATACCCAACCATTTACCCCTATAAATATAAAGTGGCGTTTTACTCGCCCATACCCCACTCCCCCACGACTAATGTTGGTCGATATACGTCTTCTATAACCTATGCTCCCCATGACCTATGGGCAACCATACTAAAGAAAAAATGCTGAAAATCGAGTCGGTAAGTTCGTATTTCAAGTCGTTTATCATCATTTGGTGGTTTTTCTTCTTTCCTTGGTGGTTGTTCGACTAGTTTTTGATTTTGCATTATCATTTTTTTAGGCTTTCCTCATTGGTCATCATTTTTTCCACTATACCCTCAAATTCTCAACAAGTTGTTGGAGGAAGTGAAACTCAGCAAGAAAATGTGAGTTTTATTTTCTTTTGTGCATGTTTTGACAGATTTATATGAATTGGTATTCACGGTAATGAATCGTATGTTGTGTGGTCACACAGAACATATAAGGGAAGGGATTGAACGTTTTGTTTTACTATTAACCTTCGATATGTGTCAGTCTTCTTCCATTGAAAAAACTATGTACCTATCGATCCTGCTAAGCCGCCAGCTATACTTTTATATTGAAAAATAGATTTTCAACATTGATCTTTCTTTTAATGATTCTTTTACTGCTCCTTATACGATATTATGGCTGACCAAGCTGGTACTTCCGAAAATGACACATCTGGGAGGGGAGACCTTCCCGAACTCGTCCTCCTTATTCAAACCGATCGTCCCTTTAAAGTCCAAAAAGGAGGCCTTAACTTAGGCTCTGAATATAGCTGGTAAATGTGGATTAGTGCTGATTATTTTAAAATCTGATGCGGGCATTAATTGGCAAGCTAGAATAATGATTGGTTGTGAGAAGACTGGGCAGTATAGTTGTAGGAAATAGGGAACAGCCACCAAGAATTGCGGTTGTCGGTTTAAGATTTTATGAAGCACGAGGTAGATGATTTGTGGCATATTAGAGTTGTGTGCGAGGTGGACAACCATAAAGTCGATGAAGGCATGCTACACCGTAGGTCACTACACCAGAGAAAACTACATCGAAGCTCACTACATTGGAGAAAGGCAATGTGAAAACAGAAGGGACATTAGTTTGGAATTACAAGCAGTGGAGAAAAAGTACACGAACATTAGGCCTGACTTGAGTGCAGACTTTTTGTTAAAGTTGAGGGAAATCATTGACATCCCAAGCGAGATAGTGAAGCCAAGGGATCAGGCAGCCAAGAAGAAAATCATTGTCTATCTTTTATTAGATATGAAGCAAAGGACTCGACCATCAAATAAGGTAAAAGTCGAAAGGACTCAAAAGTCTACAAGTTTATCTCATTTCATAGTTGAGTTTGAAAAGGAGAAATTGAAGACCCGGAGCATGGCAGTGAAAAAGAAGCTCATTGATACTCCAAATTAGGAAGTGAAGCAAATGGCATCCAAGAAGCATAAAGTTGACTAGAGTAAGGATTCAAGAAGTATATCTCCTTCCGAAATAATGGTGAGGAGGATAAATTGAAACCTCAGACTCGCGTAATGAAGAAGAAGCTTATTGACGACCCAAATGATGAAGTGAAGCAAATTGAGAGTGAGAAGTCAAGAAGTTTATCTCTATCCGGAAATGAATCCGAGGAGGAGAGACTAGGTAAACATCCGGAGGCAATAAATAAAACAAAAAAAACATTTAAGGCAAAGGAGAAAGCAACAAAAGAGACCGAGATAGATGATAAACCGACCCAACAGTCCATGCAAAGTAAAGGTGGAAAAGGTTGCAATAAGGGAGCTGCAACATCATAGGGCCGCACTTAGGTGCATCATGACCCGCAGCTTAGTGCCAATTGACTATGTTAGTGAAGCACCTGAATTTTGGTGCACATTCTGCTGTCAAACGGTGGATGTTACTTCAGATGGTCACTGCGGTTATCGATTCATATCACAAGCTCTTGGCTATAATTTGAAGGATAGTTGGAGTAGGGTGAGGAGGCAACAAGTTGAAAAGATGTACCAACATAAAGTAAGCTAGGACGCTTACTTTCGGGTTCACACCCATTACATCAAGGTTTAAAAAGCGCTTAACTATTATGTGCGCCCCGAATTTTGAGTTGATAAGCTTACATTTTTTGATATGGGGTTCATTGTAACCAGTCATTATGGGATGGGTGTTGTTGTATTGTCTACGACTACGTCCAATTTGTACTTCCCCATGAGAGGTTCACCCCTTTCATTAGCCGAATGACGCTTCATATGGGTGTTCCTTGTTGGCGAGAAACATTTTGTTAGGGTAAGTTCTTTACATTACTCCTTCTATCTTATTTTTTAGTATTATTGTTCATTGATGAATGCGCATCTGGTCATTTTTGTTTGTAGCTGATCATGAGCAGTGAAACACCTTTCCCACCAATCGATCCATAATGGGAACCATATGCGACGGTGCAAACTATGGAATGGGAGGTCAATTCGAACATTTTGTTGTCTACTAAACCTGTTGGTACAGTAGATAAGGTGGAACTGGATGATGATTTGTTTGTGACATGCACATCTTGGTGATAGTGTATAAACCACATGACCATTGTCATATTTTTTTTGCTTTATATTACTTCTTTGGTAATTGGTACTATTGGAGTACGTGACTCGATAGTTTTTTGGTTTTGTATCTGGTTATGTTTTGAATGATGTTATATTGATTATACAAATGTATGGTAAAATGGATTTTATTGTTAATGCAAAATTGCATAATGTTTTTTATTTGATTTGGATAAGTGTAATCCAAAAAATTGGTGTTTATATCCATTTCTGAGACAACTGCTAAACATAACTTCCAGAAACTAAACAAATATAGGTTCTAATTTGCCTTCATGCACTTACAAATAACAGCCAATACACCTCGATATACTACTTCTACTTTGAAAATTTACCACATCTACCTCACATAAGACTGGTGAGTAAAGTTGATAGTACAATCGACCGTAACGAGCCGCAAACCTATACGATCTTTGGTATTGTTCAACCGCAACCCTAGATAGAACAACGGCACATCTTGTCGTTTTTCTGCACATACCCCATTTTTTTACTTTTTAGACCCCTCATTTAACAGGAAAGTAAAACTGACAATGACATCAGCTATAAAAAGCTGCAAACAGTTACGTTCAGCGGTACTATCCAACCGCAACCCTTCAAAAAATGACAACACATTTTGTAAATACCTGTTACCTTAAGTTGGTGACTAGTGTTAATCCAAATCCTATTTGAGTTAGGCTCGTGGTTAAGTCCGGCGTACCTCTATTAGTGTGTACGTGTGTTTGCATGATGGTTTCTGTTTTTTTGGAATTTTTATAAATTTTAGAGGTTGTAGTATAATATAGAATTTATATACAAGCCTATAAACAGTAAATATTTAACAAATAGTAAATAACCGGTACACGAAGTGGGACGAGGGGGTCATGAAATAAATGTGCACACCTAAGAATGCTAGTAGGCATGTTCGATAAATTTATTACGAGAAAATACATGAAATATATATATTTATATATATTTTATATATCAATATTTATAAGGAATTACAAGATTAATTTGCATTATATTGATCGTCGGATTGCCTCGAGATGAGCGCGAGTGTTAATGGTGTCAACATGTGTGTCACCTTAAGGAGTGTCACGTTAGCAAATCAATTATTTAACCTATCTTGAGATACCCCAATGTGCTTCTTGAGAAAAATTGATATATTTAATCTAAAAACCTTCATATTTATCTCATAATTTGATCAAGAGAGAGAAGGAGAGTTGAGGGTTTTGATTTATGATCATAGGAGACACTCAGGGAGTTGATTTAACTTGAATTAAGGAGCTTAATCTACTGAAAATCCAAAGATCATCAATCGGTAAGTTTAGTTTTCTTTTTTCTGAAGTTTAATTTGATAGTAGGTAATGAAATATTTGTTAATTATGTTGTTTGTTGACTTGAAAGAGTTTTTTACCTGGCTAGAGGTCCTCCTTGATGTGTTTTGGCAGTGTTGGATGGTATTCTAACGATTTGGGGATGGAAGCGGCTTCCCTGTATGTTGTGAAGATAGTACAGTGTGGAACGCACTCTACCGAGCTCCCTTCATTTATGAAGATGAACTTAGCTGCTGGTACGCACTCAACCCACTAAGGGAGCGCGCTCCCACCCCAGAAATTAGTAGTATTGCTGTATTTTAATCGGATTTTTTGGAGGACTTAGGAATTGAACTAAGGGTTCTAAATATAGGGTATTGGACTTATATTAATCACAAATGAGTTCTTATAGGTGTTGGATTCCTAGGAGAGCGTGAGTGACAAGGAAATTTAGGGAATTTGGAATGGAAACCTAAGTCGAGGTAACTATGAACTCGCTTATTTATCAATGTTGCATAGCTATCTTTGTATGTATAGTTCATGTAGTTTATGAATTCAATGGGGGACCATGTACACTTTGATGGATTTTAATAAATGGAAAAGAGTGTGTAATGTGACCCAAGAGAGTAACTCATTCTTTTAAGAATAGTTTTAGAGGAGATGGGTTACCTTCGCGGCCTATAAATAACTCCTACTCAATTCTATAGGTTGCGTGTATTACATACTCATTAGAGTGTTTCAAATAGAACCATTAGGCATTAATGGATTGGCTAGATAGCACATCAGCCAATGTGTTAATCTAGCAATCGCATTAATGGCGTCGGTGGGTAATCGACCCTAGTTTTATAAATAAATGGGAAGCAAAGTGTAAAAGTCACTGATGTTTGATTTGCATTTGATATTTATTGAATTATCTGCTTTCCATATTCTTGTTAGTTAACATTGGTGCATATTGGTATTGCATAATGTTCTTGATTATTATATAGAATGTCGATGGCTTTATGAATTCTTACTTACTAAGCAAGATGGAGCACTCACCCCAATTCTAATATTTCGGGTTCGAAACCTAGCGCTTCAACAAAAGGAAATGAGAAGATTTAGGAGTCTTTATATCTTCTCTATGATGTAATGAGTCTTCTTGTACATATACATACTGCTTGATATATTTTGTGGAATATAAACAGGGTTGTGTGGTTTATAAATGTGGTTTTGGGTTGTGATAAGCTATGTATTTCTATATATTGTTTAAATATCAAAAAAGGTTTTAATTTTTTGCTATGTATACTTTGTATATTTTATTCGATATCGACATACAGGTTGAGTTTATCGGGTACTGACGGAGAGGCTGCTGTCTTTACTTAAGTCTTGCTTGGTTATCGATGCTTAATTAGGGTTTCAAGCCTAGTATCGCCCTAATCGGGATAGGGACTGCTACAGTTTGGTATCAGAGCCCAATATTTATCACTCCTAAGATTTATCACTTTTTAATTAAGTGGTAACTCTGATACAGCTTGGTATAGGAACGTTCTTCAAAGCCTAAGGTTTATCACTTTTCAGTTAAGTGTTAACACTAATATAGTTTGGTATCATGGACAAGGCTCAAACCTCGATTTCACTTTCGAATTGTTTTTGAAGTTATAGCTTAATCCATTGTAACGAATTCCAAATTTATTGACTTTGAGAGATGTCTCGAGTTATGAATAAAAATAGGGTAAGATAAACATTTTTCATTATTTTTTAGGATGAAAATGAAAATAAAAACCTTATTATACGTTATTTGCTACACTTATTGTTATTTATTGTATAGATATAATTTCATTGTCTTCTTTGAATGTTACCGAAATGATTTTATCTCTCCTTTGACTTTAGAATCTAAAGGCGGATCAAGGAGAGGGTTCATAGAGGCCTGGACTTTAGGGTAGCTGGGAAATCGAGAACCAATGGAAATCAAGAATTGAGTAGCAAATAAGGGAATTTATGGTGTCTCAGGTGAAACTTATGGCTATGTTGATGGCTCAGATTTGACGATTAGCACAACCTGAGGCACAACCAATAACCAGTCCCGAGGTTACCAGAGCTGAGGGAGGAGATGAGACGTAGTTGCTCCATCCTAACAAATTTTAGCACATATTTGGGTGTCTAAAACAGCTGCTACGGTGCCAATAGATTCTAAGAAGGATGCATTTCTCAAAACCAGCAAAGAATTCTTGAAATACGACATTATGAAATTCAATGGAACAATGGAGGAAAGGGTAGCTAAGACCTGGATATTGGAGATGAAGCAACGATTTATTATTGTAGATGTTGAAGACCAGTTAAAGGTTAAACTTGTACATTTTTGTTAATAGATTTTGTACGAAAAGTGGTGTAATTCCTTTAAGAGAGAGGGGAAGACTATCATCACATGTACACAGTTTAAGACTATATTCTATAGGCATTATTTCTCGAAATCAGTCAAGAATTTGAAGAAGACTGAGTTTATCAAGCTGAAATAGGGAGCCATATTTGTATAAGACTATCAGAGGAGGTTAACTGAGTTAAGTGAATTCGCTTTTGACATGGCAGAATTGGAGGAGAACAAAATAGATTTGCTCTTTGGTGTGTTGAATTATATTCGAGAGTGCGAAGGAGGTGGAAGCAGCCATTCTAGCCAGACCTTTTGGAACTGCACTTATGCCATAACTAGTACAATAGTTCCCTGGGTGTCTGAGAACCTAGGGATTTTCTTATTTTCATCTAAGAAAGAAGTGGATGAGTGTAGCAGAGCAGGAACATAATCATGGTCTACGGGGACGACATATGTTAATGCACCGATTCCACCAGTTTCTCAGGCTTCAGTAGCCAAACCAACTTTGCCATCACTTCTGTTTGTAAGTAAGGGTAAGAATAGAGCATAGTCATCACATAAATCGAGTGGATCGGGGCAGGTTTCTCTGGCCAGTATGTTTCCATAAAGGGCTTCCACAATATGTTCTCGATGTAGGCAAACGCGACATATTCAGAGAGAGTGTTCTATGCCACCAGCCACATCGATATGTATTACATCACCCCCTCAACGAGGACAAACTCATACAATGGCTGAGGCAGAACTAGAAGCTAATCGGAGGCTTATGGAAGGTATGTGGATTATTTGTGGTCGAGATATGCATGTTTTGATTGATTCTGGTTCTATAGTTTCCTTTATTGCTGGTGCAATCGTTGATGAGTTGAAATTGAACCCTGTTAGAGCTAGTATATTGTTGATTTGAAGCACACCAGCGAGTATGAAGGTTTATCCAAACCTAATCTGAGAGGGACGTGTAAACAAAATTGATGAGAATGAACTCCAAAATGATCTGAGGTTAATGTAGTTCCTGGAGTATGATGTACTACAAGGCATGGATTAGTTGTTAGCATACCATGTAACTATTTAGCGTTTCAATATGAAGGTAGTCTTTCAAATCCCTAACCTTTATGAAATTATACTTTATAAAGGCAATAATCCTTCACGAATTGCAACTCATGGAAAAGAAGCTACTCCTCGAGATTTAGAAGTTATAGCGAGAGTTGTCATATTTGGATAGCCGGGAAAATAATTTAAGGTTGGTGAGATACCAGGGGTTTGTGAATTTCCTGAAGTTTTACCATTTGACTTGCCTAGACTTCCACCACCACGTGTCATTTACTTCTTCATTGATCTTATTCTTGTTACCAAACTTATATCTATTCCTCTGTACCGCATGGGACCGAAGGAATTACTTGAATTGTAGATTCAGCTTGAGGAGTTGTTATAAAAAGGGTCTATCCATCCCAGTATGTCACCATGGGGAGCATCGATTTTTTTGTGAAGAAAAACGATGGAACCATACGTATGTTCATTGATTATAGATAGCTTAATCGGGTGACTATCAGGAACAATATCCATTGCCTAGGATTGATGATTTGTTTGATCATTCGAAGGGTGCTAGACAATTCTCAAAGATTGATTTGAGGTTTGGTTATCATCAACAGAGGATCAGGGATAAGGATATCTCAAAGACGGCTTTCAGTACTCGTTATGGGCCCTTTGAGTTTACAGTGATGTCGTTTGGGCTCACTAATGCTCCTACTATATTCATGGATTTGATGCATATGGTATTTAAACCTTATATTGACTAGTTTATCATTGTATTTATCGATGATATTTTGACCTATTCGAATAATGAAGAAGAGCATTCGCACCACCTCAGAGTTACATTGCAGACACTTAAAGGATAATCGGCTATAAGCCAAATTTAGTAAATTTTAATTCTAGTCTTTAGAGGTCAAATTTTTCAGACATGTTATTAATGCTGAAGGTATATCTGTTAATCCAGCAAAGGTTGAGGCAAACAAGGAGTGGCCTACTCCTACAGCAGTGTCAAAGGTTCGAAGTTTTCTTGGGTTAGTACGTTATTACAAACGATTCATTGATGGGTTTTCTCATATTGCTTTGCTAATGACTCACCTAACACAAAAAAAATGTTGACTTTGTTTGGTTAGATGAATGCAAGTCTTTTTTCAAAGGTTTGGATGATAGTTTGACTACGACACCTATTATTACATTACCTGAGATGGGGAAGGAATTAGTAATTTATAATGATGCTTCTCATTCAGGCTTAGGATGTGTGCCGATGCACGAAGGCTGGGTTACAACTTATGCTTCAAGGCAACTCAAGGTTCATGAAAGAATTTATCCAGTCCGTGATCTTGATTTAGTTGCTGTTGTTTTTTCCTTGAAGATTTGGAGGCACTATTTTTATAGTGAGAAGTTTACTATATTTTTAGATTGTAAGAGTCTAAAATACTTGTGTACTCATAGTGAATTGAATATGAAGCAGCGTAGATTGCTTGAGTTTGTCGAGGATTATCATTTTACTCTGGAGTACCATCCAGGTAAAGTAAATGTGGTTGTTGATGCCTTGAATAGGAGAAGAATAGGTAGAGAGAATGTATATGTTGCCAAAGCTTCTAAGTTTAAACTTTTTTAGGAAACTTCAGTGATGATGATTCATGAAAGTTTAGTTGCCACATCATCAATTGAGGTGCTACTTCTAGAGCTACTAATCAATTTTTCTATGCTCATATTTGGGCTAAGCCGGAGATGATTTAGTGGGTGGTTGATTGTTAGAAAGCTGTTAAGGATTATACAAAATACCAAAGGTTATCGGCTAGTGTAGATCAGCCTGATTGGTCAATTTCTGATGATAGTGTGTTATGGTGAAGGATAGATCGTAGATTCCATCTCAGGATCAGTTGAGGCAAGATTTGCTACGAGAATCTCATTGATCTCTCTACTCTATTCATCTAGGTAACATTAAGATGTATTGTGACATGAAGATTGTTTATTGGTGGTTTGGGATGAAGACTGATATTGATGAGTTCGTAACAAGATGTGAGATATGTCAGCAAGTTAAGGCAGACCATAGGAAACCAAGATGGTTATTGCATTCGCTGCCTATTCTTGAGTGTAAACATGAACATATATTGATGGATTTTGTTGCCAGTCAACCTATGGGTCAGTGTAAGCATGGTGTTGTGTGGGTTGTAGTTGACAAGTTGACGAAGTCTATGCATTTCATACCAATTTCAATACGAAATCCTCTAGACCAATTATGTGAGGTGTACATACGTGAGGTGTTGAGAATTCACGATGTTCCAATATCGATTACTTCAGTTAGAGATCTGAGATTGACATCCAGATTGTGGGGTTAATAGCAGCAACAGCTGGGAACTATTCATAACCTCAGTACGACAAACTATTCTGAAACTGCACGATTGATATTGGTGCTAGAGGATATTCTTCGAGCTTATGTCTCGAAACTTAGTTGTCACTGGGAGAGATACATGCCTCTATGTGAGTTCTCTGATAATACTAGCTATCAGGCAAGCATTGGAATGGTTCTTTTTGAAGCTCTGTATGGTCGGTCTTGTCATTCGCCTACGTGTTGGGCAGAGGTTGGAGATACAGTTTTGTTAGGGTCAGAATTGATTTAGGACTACGTAGAGAGAATTAAGCAGATTCGCCAATGTTTGACTACAACATAACTATGATAGAAGAGATACGCTGATAAATATCATAGGTTTTTGGAGTTTTCAAAGGATGATCTTGCTTTATTTGAAACTCTCACCAAATTGAAAAGATTATATAAGCTAGCTCTAAGTTTTATTGGGCCGTTCAGAGTACGGGAATGTATTGGTCCTATTGCTTACATGTTTAAGTTACCTCCTCAACTAGCCGGATTTCATAATAATCTCCATGTATCTATGCTTTCGCAAGATGAAGAATAAGTTCATTCCAAGCATTGATTGGAATTAATTTGATCATCGAGAAGACTTATCTTACGAAGAGGAGCCGATTAAGATACTTGATCGTAAGATTTAGAGGTTGAGAACCAAAGAGATTCCTTTAGTTAAGGTGAAATGACAATTTCACGGAGATGAGGAACTAACTTATGATAGGAATCTTGTATGAAGGAGCAGTTTTGATTTCTCTTCAAAACTATAGGCAATTTAACATTTACTTTAATTTTGATGAAGAAATTTCTTTAAATTGGGAAAACTATAATGACCAGTTACCTTAAGCTGGTGATTATTGTTAATCCAAATCCTAATAAATTCGAGTTAGGCTCGTGGTTAACTCTAGCGTACCTCAATTAGCATGTGTGTACGTTTGCATGATGGTTTGTGACATTCGAGAATTTTATAAACTTGATTAGGTGGCTAATTAAGTATTTTCTGATTTAATTTGAGATTAAGGTATCTGAAGTGGGACCCACGTGTTACGGATCGGAGATCATAAATTTAATATTATTTTTGTGTGTTGTATGCCTATTTGATGTATTATATATTCTTTCAACGCGAAATAGGGTTAAGTGGAGTGTATACGTGGTTTTCGTAAATTTCGGAGCATGTTGGAGAATTTTCTCCAATTTGATAATTTATGAGTATTATCTCGAGATACGTGTCAAGAGGGGTACCGAGATAATAAAAATATCGACCTAAACTATCGTTTCTAAATTCATGAAAAAACTAATTAAATTTAAGTTACAAATTCGAATTTGTACGTTCAAAATGATTTAACGAGTAAATGTGGCCCCATACCTCGATTTTTATGCAAGACGGGTCGTCGGGAATTTTGGATCATTTTGGTAAATTCTCCGACTTTTGCCAAAAATTAGGGTATTATTCAAGGTTTTATTTGGACGTAAACTGAAAAGATAATCACGAAATCAAATAAAATAATAAATAAATTAGTGGGCGCTTAGTTACATGCGCGATGTACAATAGTGTGCACGTCTGAGGTTAGTCGTTGGCGTGCGTGGTGAATTTATAGCAGCGAAAATATATAGGTGTGTATATATTTATATATGTAATATAGTTTATATATATAAATATATGTAAATGAATACTACAGTTTAAAATCAAATAAAAGTATACATTGGTTTAGCCTTGAGATACGCGTAGCGTGATCATGGAGGAAGTAAATAATGGATTATTTGGTGGTTGTTGGTGAGGTGTATACATGTCTCGGTTTGCGTATAAGTCGGGATCTGAGGTATTGTGAAATAAGACGAAGTTTGTGCGAGATCTTGTTTCGAGTTTGTGTCAGTTGACAGTGGTCGAGGTTGAAATTGGGTTCAAATTGGTGCAAGTTTGGTAAAGTATGGCAATAGGATTAGTCTAAAAGATTTTAGTATGTCATGGGAAAAGTTAAGATTTTTGTGATTTTAGTGTGACATAAATCAGTGTTTTGGACGTTTTATGGAATTGGACTATTTTGTCGAGAGTTTAGCTTAGTTTGATGAAAAATTGAATTGAAAACGAGCACCGAAAGTCAAAATACGTCAAAATAGGGATTTCGGGAAGTAATAAATAAAAAGAAATTAAGCTACTAACAAGCAGCTTAGGGTTTATATATAAATATATACAAAAACAGAACCAATCAATCGATTCCTTTCAATAAAACTTTTTATACTTTCAAACCCTTAAACCTCTCTGCAGATTCTTTACTTGCAGGGATCCCTACATCCAATTTTCACCCGGTTTCTTTCGGCCAAATTGTAGAGCATTGCGATACATTCAATTCGAGCTAAATTTTCACAGTGGAAATGAGGTATTCAGCCCGCAATTTTGTAACCTCTCAATGTCGGGCATTTTCCCTCAATTCAATTTGAATTCTCATAATTTTTTGATTTCTTTCGCGTGGTTTCGATAGAAATTGGTAGGAATTGTTGTTAATTGGTATATTGGATTGATTTGCGTCAATTTGGTATAAATTTTACCGACGTAGGTTAGGGTTTTGATGAGGTGAACTAATGCAATTCAATTGATAACTATTTTGGAGATGTTTTAATTGTTGATATTGATTTATATTGGCTGGATGAATTGATTATTGATTTTGATCCAATTTGACTCCTCGGGCTATGGAAATATTTTGGTGTTGGTATCGAGTGGTTTCGTAGCGTTTATTGTCGAGTTTTGAGGATTTAATTGCGAAAAAATTGATTTGGAGTAGTTTTTCAGTTCAAAATAAATATTGTTTGCCTAATTGATAGGCCATATTGGAAAACTCATAACTTCTATGTCGGTGATCCGATTTGGGTGTTTTGAAGTTTACGGAAAGTAGGACATGCGTAATACAAGTTCAGTTTAGGTCATCATGAAAAATATTGAAGTTATTAAGGTTAAAAAGTTACCCCAAGTTGGCTAGTTGAGAGCTAGTTGAAACAGTTATATAAATTAATATTTTTGTAGATTATTCTCAAGCGTACTTTGATCGCGATTTTCATTGGGTTTCGTGATATGGTTTCACTTGAAGCTTGACCCATAATATAATTAGGTATGCAGAGAAGCTATTGGAACCATTTTCAAGGTGATCCGACCCTCTGGGAACCCCAAAAATTAAGCTCGAATTTGGTTGTTTGTAAGGTTAAGTAAATCCCAAAGTAACCTTTACATTGTATGATTATAATTTCATATAATTTGCATTGATCCTTGAAATTGCTTTTTTGTTGTACATGCATACACGGTTTGGGAGGATAATGCGTTACGAGTTTCCTTATAGTGTAGAATATACCATGGTTGTAGAACACAATATTATGCTTAAGGGGTTGAAGTCACTAATACTTTGGATCATGTGGTTATCATGAGATCACATTGAACCAGATCATACTTCTAGAGTCTAAATGAACGAGACTCGTTTGGTTATCCTCCCTGTGGATGAGTCCTTATTATTGTTTACTTACAACTTTCGGAGAACATTATCTGATTGTGGTCGGATAACAAAAATGGGATGAATTTAGGGTTGTATTTAAATTCCTTGGATAATATTCTTCGTTAATCTCTTAGATTATTATGCATTTTATTATTACCAGTGTACTAGATAATGTGGGATTTACTTATCTGACATTATCAAATTTTTATAATTGGATAATGACAGGTGCTAGCGGTAACAAAGGAAAGCGAAACCTTTCCGACTGTTTACGACAGTTTAGTTCTTTTATCTATATATGTATTGTTTTTGAATATAATATATTGTATAAATGGGTTTTGGGTTCGAGTGTGATTAGGATTTATTTTGAAACGGCTGGAACTCTGTTGGGATGGAATAGAATGTTGTTGAACTAATGTAAAGAGTTTAAGGAATTTGAAAACTAGAAATATGTTAGAATGAATAAATAATTTTTTTGAATGCAATATATATTGGTATGTGGTGGATTGTGAGTCCTTCCGCATTTCCACCAAAGCTGAGCTGGTTTTGTTGAAGATTTTTGAATGTCGGGTTTTCCAATTTAGGCTTAAAAATAAACGAGGTGCTATTGAATTTTTTTTACGAAACTTTGCGGTTTAAGATTCATTTTAGAATCGATTGTGGTTAATATAGTTTATAATTGATTTTAATAAGATCTTACTATTATTTGTTTATTGATGGAGAGGTGAAGGTTGTTAGATTATCAAGGGGGTTAAGGTAATCTAGACTGGTTAGATGGCCTAATTAGGTAGGGTCTGACATGGTTTGTGTTTGTTTAGAATGTTTATGAATTTTATAGGTTGTAGTATAACAGAGAATTTGTATACAAGCCTATAAACAGTAAATACATAACAAACAATAAATAACTGGTATGCCATCTGCGACGAAGGGGTCGTGAAATGAATGTGCACACCCGAGAACACTTGTAGGCATGTTCGATTAATTTATTGGTGATAAAATACACAAAATATATATTATATTATATAAACATATATTGGAAATTATAAAATTAATTTGAATTATATGGATCGTCGTATCGCATCAAGATCAGAGCGAGTGTTGATGGTGTCAGCATGTGTGTAACTTTAAGGAGCGTCATATTAGCACATCAATCATTTGATCAATCCCAAAATAGCTCGATACGTACCTCGAGGAAAATCCATATATATAAACTAAAATGTTTCATACGTATCTTATAATTTGATCGAGAGAGAAGGAGAGTTGAGGGTTTTTATTTCTGGTCCATGGAGATCACTCAGGGAGTTGATTCATTTTCTATTGAAGAGCTTAATCAACTCAAAATCATAAGTTCATCATTTTGGTAAGTTTAGTTTTCTTGTTTTTGATGTTTAATTTGATAGTAGGTGATGAAATCACTGTGAATTATGTTGTTTTTTGGATGAATGGAATGCGGTCATATAACCAGCCCTATTGGAAACAATTTTGTTCTAGTTGAATGAATGATAATGAAAACAAGGTTAATAATGTAGAATGAATACCTCCAATGATATCATGTAACCGGCAATTTGGTTGGCCTTAATGCGACTAGCAATGTCGAGTTGGAGGTACAAGTAAGCTAGTGTCGCACCCCCTACCCATATGAACAAATCTCCGAAATGTCAATAAGGTAAAGGAGATTAACGGAGACTCGTGTACCAGCTTTGTCCATAAAAATGGTTATTCCAAGAAGATATAGGATACAGGCTCGAACAAAGGAATTGGGCGAAGGGAATTTGTTTTCCTCTTTTCCCGTCTTGTTGTATCTCTCCTTTAAATGGGGTAGAGAACTGATCCATCAACCATGCCAAACTAAATTTTTGGACAAGATTTATGTTGAGCTCATCCTCCATAGACTGTACTGTCATCCTTAACAACTGACTAGTCATCTATCACCTTTGTGCGATCTTTGGTTTTCGTAACCATAGTATTTCCTATAATCGAGATCTCGAGAAGTACCCGTATGTCGTCTACAATGATAGTTAACTCGCAGAAAGGTAAGTGAAATGTGTTGGTCTCTGGTTGCCACCTCTCAGCCATGCCAAACACTAATACCCTATTACATCTATCCAAATGAGATGTAACCCAATTGGCATAAATCAGAGTCCTCGCAATGAGCTTGTCGACCTTTTCCTTTTGGGGGTGTCACGTGTTAATCTCCCAAGGAGTGATCTAAAAACCATGCTTGACACACTTTAAATATCCTCGAGCCTACAAAGATAAAAAAAATTAGATTTAAAAACATTGACATTTCCATACAATTAAAATAACATAACCTTTGACTCATGAAGGAATGAATGTATATCACAATGTGTACCTAGATACCGTTCCAAATATCCACCAAGTCGTAGTATCAGAACGACGACAACAGCGATAAATTTGATGGCCCATTAGGAAATTATGTAGGCATTTCATCTACATCGCCTTTAGGTATGCCAGCTATAGATGTACCAGCAGTCGAATCTTTAGCGACCAATGAGTTGTGTGCAGAATCACATGATAAAGAACGACTCCTTTCAGTCTCTACCTGGACCTCTGTAATGTCATCCAAACGTTTTACTCATTTTTTGAATGGATGGCTCCTGTTTTTCTTCTTCTGATGCGAGAAAGCCATGAGTTTCCTTTCAGTCCCTGGATGAAAAGAATCTACGGGCTGCGGCTGGGACGACCCTACGGTGGTAGTACCTGCGGCTGCGGCAACAACAACAGCTCGAGCAGCTCTAGCTTCCTATTATCGCAGGGCTTGCGATGGTTTTGCACTACCATCTTCCTTTAAGCCATACATAAACACTAAATAAATGGTAAAATTAAAACCATAACAACAAAATCATGTAAACAATTTCAATATACATAATAAAAAAATCAATTTCCTAATTATCGATTGAACAGAGTCAAGACTAATATATAAGGTAGCGATTATAAATGACCGACATGTCCCATTAGGTATCGATTTTCATCGATCGAAACCCTTGAATGCACGTTGCTTTGAAAATGCCATTAAGAATTTTACCTAATGGTTGAATGTGGCCATCAAGAACTAAAACTAATGGTCATATTTGACAGATACCCTTTGGCATGGTGTCGGTCCTGTCTCACCATCATCATCGAGATCGTGACTTCAATCAAACCCTAAAGCCTAAATTGCATACCCGATGTGCAAAGGACACAAAATCAACTGAGAAAACAATTGCAAACTCATAAGGAACAAACCCATAAAAAAATTAAGTCATACGACTAACTGAACACGCCCATAGTAGATAAAGGAACGGGCGACGCACTTAACTTTTCCACCAATACCTCCAGGAGATCTTGTGAGCTTCCACCCACTAAAAATTCTCCAAATACAGTAGAGAGTTTGATTTAGGGTCCCTTTAAGGTCAAGAAATCGATGGGATGACGGTATTCACAAATTTGTTTGTGGGCTACGTGATTTGCAACTTGGGTGGAAGATGAAGTTACAGTCGTTGGGTGGCTAGGGTAGTTTCAGAATAATTTACAAAAATCTAGGGTAAAGGTAGTAAAGAAAATTCAAAATTAGGTTAACGGGGTAAACGAAGAGTAAAGTGGGGTCCGTATAGCCACAACCTGTTTTTATTACCCATGAAAATATAAATTTTGTGATGGACATAAATTTTTATACCCTGTTTGAATTCACCCAAATTGTATATACAATAGAGGAGTTTAGAGAGGATTGACTACTTTGTGTTGCAAATTATAATATATAGAAGATCGAAACAATAGTTCAAGTAAAACAAGACAAATTTCCAAAAATTTGTTATAAAACGATTATTGATCAAGTTTATATATATAATGAAAAAAGCTTATGCCACACTTGAGGAGAGAATAAGAAAATTAGCCATAAATTTTACTTAGTTGGAAGGAATACTTCCTTGACTATAGTGAAAGTGAGAAGAGCTTCCAAGAGTGTTTAAAAGAAAAATAGAGAGATACGAATTCCAAAGAAAATGGAGCAGGAATTTAGTGGTGGGAAAAAAATAAGGAAAAATTCATATAAAAAGAATAACAGATTCTAAAGGAGCAGGAAACCATATGAATACATTATAAAGAATAAAATGAATTAATATAATAGAAGAAGAAAGAAAAAGGAGATATATAAAAATGGAGGAAGTTTAGGAAAAACTCTTCAAATAAAATATTTAGCTCGAGTGCCCATACCTAACTTAAGTGAAGTATGTCTTTTTATTCCAACAATTGAATATGAAATGATTATTATTAGTGAATAAAGGTTTCTATCGACTTGATTGTGGTGATATTTTAAGTATTGCTTCAAAATGATATTGACTGATTGATTTTTGAATCTTCAGATTCTATATTAGTTATCGTAAGCTTGATGCTTGTTAGTGGACATTGAGAAAACCTATATGGTGCCTTGACTTTGGTGATTAATTTAACTTTTAATTCTGAGGTGTATTACATAATTAGGAGGTTAAGTTGTCAAATAAAGGGTATTGTTCTTTAGTTCTTTCTATTCTATCATGATTCTTATTTTTATGAAAGTAATATGTTTATTTTTTTAAGATCATTTTTGTTCAAGAATAAGAGTATATAATCATGAAATCAAAATGAAGGAAGAAAAAAAGAATATGATTGAGAGTATTCCTTTGCTCGGGATGGCAAAGAGCTGAGTTTGTGGATATTTGACTAGTCAATAATTTGAAATGTTTTATAGTTCTTTTTACGATGATTTCGGTCGTAAGAGACTATATTACACAGGGTATTCTCTTGTTTTTAATATTTTAGGTAATAAATGGAGAATATGAAGAAATGAAGAAAATATGGAAGATTATGAAGGAAATAACCCAATGGAAGAAATATATAACGATCTATCATTAAGGAAGCAAAGAAGAACTAGAAATGAACCAGCGATTCTCAGTGATTCCTAGAGACTTTGAATTGCTGGCAAAATGGGTGGACACAAGAAAATACCAGTAAGCTCCAAATTCTTGATTTTCCCATTGATTCCTGACTCACCCAAATTGATGTGCATCACTAAACTAGATCTCGGGAATTTTGAATAACTACGAGTTGTTAGAGTTGTTTTGCGATGTTTACTACTTAAAGTACCATATATAAATATTATTCCTAGGTTATGAAATCAATTGCCCTTGATCGTACTTTTAATCCCTATAATCCTTAGTTGTTCTTGGAGCCATAGTCGACTTAGTTTACATATATTTTCTATTATCTTGAAAATTCAATTATTTTAATTCAGACATATTTTGAATTGTGTCTTTTATTTATATTATTGCAATGTTATTTTTGAATACGAGTTAGTAGTTTGTTTGATTTAAACAAAATTTGAATGTGAACTATCCATTAGGCAATGTAGTTATGACGAGATGAATATGTGCTTAATGCTTTAAACTTGTTTGTATCTTTTGATTCACTGATTTAATAGGTTAATATCTATTGATTTTAATCTTGGATTTGAGTATTATATGCATAGTATAAAATGTGTATGTGAAATTTGGTTTAATTATGTATTTAAAATAGAAACTAGGATTGTTTGAAAGGCAAACACTATTTAGATATCCTAGGTGAATTTGAAATCTAAATCTAGTGTTGAAGTGGCTTTCCAAAGATGATATGGTAGTTCAAAGTTCTCATAAATTTTAATGCGGTTATATTGCGTGCAGTTAATGTCTTTGTGTGAATAAAAGGGTTAGCTTAATCGAATAAGAACGTTGCTTTTCCACAAGAATAAGTAGAACAAATGGATGACTAAAGGTTGTTTACTTACATAGAATCAGAGTTTAATGATTTATCTTACCTTATATAGTATGCTCATGACTATATATTGATTGGATTTACATGTTTGGAATGCAAAACGTGTTTATATCTCATTGTTATGGATATTTGTTTCAATATTTATTTTCTACTCTATTGAATTTAATCTATTTTATTGATTGTAATTCTAGATTGTGATAGTTAATTAAGATGATATAGTTAGTTAAGTAATATTATATTATAGTTAGTTATTAGTTAGTTTAATTTTATTAATAAAAAGAAAAATAATAATAATTAAAACTTTAAAAGTACTTTTTCCTATAGGGGTTTGATAAATCCTTGTTGAGATGATTCCTACTTATCTCAACTACAAAATAATTAAATTATAATATAAAATGGAAGTTATTGTATATGCACAACACATGTCAATGTGCTTAATGCTTTAAACTAATCGTTTTCTTTAATTCACTAATTTTATAGATTGTTATTTGCGGATTGCAATCATGAATTTTGTATTGCATGCATAGTTGCAAATTTGTATTGTGACATTTCAATTTATTATTTAATTTAAAGTAATAACTAGGATTATTTGATAGGTATGACCGTTTAGATGTCCTAGGTAAATTTGAGATCTAAATCTAATGCTGAAGTGGCTTTGCGAAGGTGTTAGATTTAGTAGTTTAAAGTTTTCATAGAGTGTAATGATGTTTTATTGTGTGAAGTTAATGTCTATGTGTAGTCAAAGGAGTTAGCTCAATAGAATTAGAACGTGGATTTTCTACCGGTATAAGGAGAACGAATGGTTGTTTAAAGGCTATTTACTTACTTATGATTACAGTTTAATGATCTATCATGCTTTATAAAGTTTGTTCATGACTATATGATTTGATTAACATGTTTTGATGCAAAACGGTATGATGTTTTAATGTTTGGTATGTTTTTTTAGATATATATTTAATATTTGTTTCCATTGAATTGAATTGTTTTGAATTAGTTACTTTGATTTGTATTAATTAAGTTAAGTTTGTTTAGTTGATTTCTATATTTAAAGATTAATAACTTAAATTCCGGTTTTTATTAAATTAAATTAAAAATAAAAATCTTTTCTTAATGTTAAATCCCTAAATGATGTTTACACTTTTTTAGTAAATTACAAGTAACGTTTTTTCCCTTAGCCGCCAAATCACAAACACTGTAATTCCGTGAATCCACTTTTCTCCACTCTCCATAACTAAGTAAATAGATAAAATTTTCCTGGGTTACATTTAAGTCTTACAACCATAATGCTTGCATAAATTATGCACATAGGTTTGTATGAAATTCAACGGTATATTACTTTCATTATGTTCATGTGAATCGTATATTAGAACATAGATAAATAACTCATGTATGCTTAAGAGAAGTTGCACGTCCTTCCTCTAACGAGAAGTTAAGTTATCACCATGTCCTTTTGTACCTACTCCATTAAATTTCTCACCATGACACACTTTATGATAAATGATATATTCATGTTGTCCAATCTAGATCCTCAAAGGGTTCTATAATCCTTCCATTCTCTCTTGTCGAGGTTGTACTCACCAAATACTTTCTTAATGGCCATAAATTTTTAAAATTATTAGTTCCATTATTAACATGAGTTGTATGAATTAGTTTTTTTTTTTTTTTACTTTTATTGAGTTTACGTCAACGATTACATTTTTTCAATTGTTTATCTCATCTTTTGTGCTTTCAATCGTCGAGTCTTTTCTTATGACTTGCATCATTTTCACTTAGGAATGTTATATAATCTTTACTAGTGACATCGTTGTCTTCTACTGTCATCCGCCTAATTGCGTTCCGATATTCCTAAAAACCTTTAAGACTTACGTCATATGTTTTTGACTACTTGGGAAATTTTTTTCTAGTATCTCTTACGCCATTCTTCATAACTAGTAACTGTCGAGGTAACAATTTAAATTATTAATTCTTAGATATTCATAATTTTATTTTATAGTCACCAACATTTGCCATAATAACTAAATCTAACAATCCGATCTGAATCACTCAAAATCCTACCACTTCTACATTTTAGTAGACCTTATTAAAGTGATAAACTCTTACACCATATATGGTATTCATTCCCGCTTGCTCAGCTTCTGTGGAGTCCGCGGATCGCTAATAGTCTCAACTCAATCCACAAAAAATGTTTCAAACCCGCCTTTCCTTATTACTATTCCAATTTTAAAACTATTTTTTGAGTTTATTTTTTGAAAAATGTTATATTGTATTGATAGGCTTAATTGTTTGTCGCACATGTGGTGTGTGAAGCAAGTGAGCATGCAAAGCGATTAGGGAACCTAAAGTGGAATTATCAATTATAAGATACAGTAATCGATAAAAGTAAACTCGAGGAACTAGCTCCCAAATACAAATCAAATACAAGTCAGATTAACGGATACATAACTAAAACCAATTGAACCAATATATTACCTACAGTGCGAATAAGGGCGCTCATTTTTGTATTCGACCACTCCAGGGCCTTGCCTTTTATGTAAGTACCGCAAGTCTAATTGATTCTACAACGAATCTAGGTTCTGAAGCCCTCAGTGAGTGAACAAATAGGTTTTGTAAAAGTACAATGCATATTAAACAATTGAAGAAAATATAATAACAAGAATTATAGTAAACATGCTATAATCCTATTTCTCACATGGACAGGTGATCCTATGAATCCCTAAGGTGCAAGAATTAGCCCGTATGTCATATGTATTGAGGAAACCCCCACCTACGATCTTGAGATATCTCTTCACGTGATATGAGGGCTCGAGCAATACCGATATACTCTAACTCCGCCTAAGATGATCGAGGTCGTAGGAAGTGTACATAATAATACTACGCCATTAGAACCGTCTGATAGTCGGAGTCGGCCCCTAATGGTCTAAATAATTATAAGTATTGCCGATGAGCAATCATGAATGCAATGTAGTAATGCAAATTGATATACATGCATAATGAATGTTTATAAATTCATATTGTTTACTTGTAGTAAGTCCCATATCGAATGCCCCGATCTCTTATTGAGATTCGCATGCCCTTAGTAGAATCAGTCTCAGTGTCATCAACTCCTAACATAATTATTATATAGCATTCTCAATTACCTTTCAACTGGATAAATTGGGATAAATTTTTAGCCTTGAAAACCTCAACATTTTACAAATTGACCAAAAAGGAACTTGTAAAGTTCACTTCATACTTTCAATAGACTCTAGGAACACTTAAATAATATAACAAATAGTAAAGCTATGAATTTCCCAATGTAACCTGTTGATTAGGTAAACTTTAACAATTAAGATGTCTCGACCCAAATTTCTAATTGCGTCTTAGTCCTTAAATTAGGATCACCGACCCGCGACGTAGGACCCACATCGTGATATGCACATTTATGGAGGCATGTGATTGAGGTATTATTGATATTTGTGTGATGACTTCCTAGTGTACCGTATATGTGTAGACTATTAAGTAACCTAAAGTTGTTATTTATAGGTGTCGATACATGAGCGAGGGCACGCCTCAAGATGCGTGTCGTTGGGAGACCGAGTAGAGATTGATAATTGATATGGTAAGCTAACATTAAGTTAATGTGGCTTAATTTGTTAAATTTGTTGTGGCTAAAGTTGATTTATATTAAATGTAGACTAAATTAGCTAAATGAAACATTAGCCATTTGTTCCTCAAGACACATGTAGACACCTCTAGAGAGTAATTGAGTTACAAATGGTGTTATTATGGATGATTTTGTGGAGAGTTAGTGAAATGTTAATCAAAATGAAAGCCATTAGATTAGCTCGAGATGCATGTACACATGAAGATCAATGGCTATTAACCATCCTTATCCATATATATATATATATATATATATATATATATATATATGTGCAAGGGATGAACATGCAACTCATTTAATTTTATGAATTAGAGAAAAAGAAATCTGGAGAGGGAGATCTGGAGGAGAAACCAATGAGTCCATAAAGAAGTTTTGTGAATTCGATGTGAAGATCAAGGTTGGGGTGTTCTACAACTTAGTAAGTTAGCCACAACATAAATTTACTATAAATCTATGAATTCGTGATGTAATTGAAGTGTAAGCTGTTTTTATTGCTATGGTAGATGTTTTTGAGTCTCTGGTGCTGGAGATTAAGGACTCAAAGGCTTGAGTCTTTGGCGTGTAGTGTGGTTATTAGTATGGGTAGCACGCTAATGAAGTCACTAGCGCGCTAGATAAACTACCCAGTGCGCATGGTGCTCAAACAACACAAAAATCAGCGCTTTCTTAAAACACACTTAACATACCAAGCCTAGCCTAAAACCCAAACTAAAGGACTAAACATACTCTGATATATAATAAATGATGCCAGGAACCTAAGGAGGAGTCTCAAGAGTATGGCTACGCTTTTAGGGATGTCAGGAGGCTGGTCAAGCAAGGCAATACATTGTTTGACTAGTAAGCCATCTTGTTGAGGTTCTTATTTACATTTGATTCCAATTATGCTCTGTTTTACAGTCTTTTGACTATGAAATACCTAAAATTCAGATATCATGAATTTGTTTCATATTCTACTCATTATATGGGTGTTGTTATCAAGGTATCATTTGTTTATATATTCATTTACTATATTCTCATGTTCTATGTCTTTCTTACTGTTTTGATGATAGTGTCATGGAGAATAACATGCTCTTAGGATTAAAGAATAGAATTTGGAATGCCTATGGACTCGTAATCTATAATTTTTGGCATCGAAGCATATTGCAATGTCTTAAAATCTTTGATGTGAGTGTTTCTTGAAATTACAAAATAGTGGTAGAATTTAGGATCCATTGCACGATATGGGATGCACGGCACACGAGGTCACTAGACTACCGAGGTTGCTGACACTCACTACTACACTTGTGCATTACATGGGTTAACGAGATACACGGTAGTTAGCAAGAATTTATAAATGAGTGATTACAGAGGCGTAGAGCTTAGCTCCGACCTTCGATAGAGGTGTAGAGCACACCTCCACCTTGTGATAGTGCAATAAAGACCTATGTGATAAGGCTCATGGCCGACCGGACCTAGATAATTACTATGTAGCCTGTGTCATTCTTATTTTGTTTAACTATAGTATATTCTAGCTTATTTCAATTTCAGCACTTATTCGCTATATTTATGCTTTAAATACTAGTCGATTAGGTTTGGAAATGTACATAAGAATCTCCACGAATTACTTTATCACGTACCGTACTCACCGCTTTTTTATAATGGTGGGTGTAGATGCATTGAGCAGCAGGACGTGCAAGTAGAAGATGGGTGACTATCTCTAAGCATTTGATGATTCTTCTAATCCCTATCTTGTCGGTCTTGACTTTTGATGTATTACTTACTTTGTCTTTTCCATACATTTTGGGTTATATATTGGATTGAGCGATTAGCTCCCCAAATTGTCACTTGACTAGCTCACTGTATTTTCACCCTTTTAATATTTATATGCATGTGATGTTGTTTCTCGGTTTCCACACTTAGGATTTTTAGCAAATTGCTTTCGCACAACTATTAAAACTTTCGTTAGGTATTATTAACTGTAAAGAGTTTTAATCAACTCTGAAATTTAGAATAATGATGAATTGACAAATACTTATCTTGAACACGAACAATGAGGCTAATACGATAAAAAGGCTGACTAATATGTCATTTGCTCTTACGTAGCTAAGATTAGGGCTTAATGACGGGATTAGGCCAAACAATGCCTTTTTTAAAGAAGGGGTCGTCACTGTTGGTATTAGAGTTGCCTTTAGTTCTTGATAAGTATACCATAAACTTGAATAAAATACAAACCATAGAGGAGGAAACCAGACGATTCTTGCCTAGAAACTATAAGTTGGGAAGTGAGCAAAAGTGAGTTGCGGTTAACATTATGTACATGTTAATTGCTAAATGTATATAGATACACGCTATCCCACGTAGTAGCTGATTTGCATTCGCTATCCACTTGTAGGCTAGTTTAATTGAAAATGGGTAAAAATTCATTACCGTCCGGTTTCGCACATTTACTACACAGATTTGAGTCACGATTCATCAATTTTATGTTAAAATAAGCCTTAAATGGTCGTGCTGTAAACATGCTTAATTTCGGCCGATTGAAGTTAAGAATCCTGACGATGTAGTTTGGTTAAAAATGGGTAAAACTTTATTACCGTTCAGTTTCACACTTTCTCTAAGCGGAATTTAGGCCCAATTCATCGATTTTAACCCTTGAAAAGAGTGATGTAAACTTACAGGACTTCGGCCAATTGAATTTAAGGATTCTGACGATTTAGTTTGATTGAAAATGGGTAAGAATACATTACCATCTAGTTTCACATGTTCCTTACGCGGATTTTAGTAACAATTTGTCCATTTACTGTTAAAATAAGGATTGAAAGGCAATGTTGCAAACATGATGAATTTTGGCCAATTAAATTTTAGTATTCCGACGATGTAGTTTGATTGAAAATTTGTAAAAACTTATTATTGTCCAATTTTGAATGTTTGTACGCGGATTTTAGGCCCAATTCATTGATTTTCTTCTTAAATACACATGTTCCTTACTCAAATTTTAGGTAATATTCGTCAATTTTCAGCTAAAGTAAACCTCAGAGGGCAGTGTTGTAAACATGATGACTTTCGATCAATTGGATATCAGAATTTCGATGATGTTGGTTGATTAAAAATGGGTAAAAACACATTACTGTCAAGTTTCGCATGTTCCCTATGCGGGTTTTAGGCCCAATTTGTCATTTTTCTTCTAAAATGACCCTCGAAGGAGTCATGTGATAGCTCATGGCCAGCAGTTAATCGACTTTATTAATATGACGACACCACATTTTGCTCAACCGGCGTCGACATCGATCTCTACTACTACTACGCCTACGTTACGAACGCCAGAGACTGCCACAACACTAGCAGTTTAAGTGGTGCAAACTTTACCGGTAGTGACGGTACCCGAGAGACAGTCGAGACACCACCATCCCCTACGTCCACATCTTCGAGCTCATCAATCGAGGTTTAGACACCGAAGGACCTAATTAGGCTGAAACCATAATACTTTGACGGGATGAGAGATTTCGAGAAGATTGAGAATTGGGTGTTATCCCAAAAGAAGCGACACAAGATTCTAAAGATTAAGGATAAACTTCAGGCAGAGCTATCGTCTTACACACTTGAGAGAGACACTAAAATTTGGTGTCGTGCTATGATGGCCACTCATGTACATTTTGATTTTTATGAGGCTTTTAAGAAAAAGTTTTATCGGTAGTACCTCCTGCTTGCTGTTATGAAACGGTTGATGAAGGAGTTTATGAACCAGAGACTGGAAGCAGAGGAATCAGTGATGAGCTAAAGAGGCAGATATGGGTATTTGTGGCAGTTTTTTGGGGACTTAGTAAGATTGGTTATTCTACCTTCCCCAAAACTCCATAACCACATGGTCCAAAATGTTACTAGCCTTTTTAGATCAATACGTTCTAGCATAAAATATTAGTTTAGATTGAAAAAGAATTAGTAATGCTAGGATGGAAAATGATGAGACTTTCGGTAAGTTTTAGAATAGATTTCGAAAATTGATTTAATTATGTCCACAACATGGATATACAAAAAGAGCTTTCATAGAGTATTTTTATGAAGGATTAAACCATTCAGAAGAAAGATTTCTAGACATGGTATGTGAAGGATCTTTATGCGATTAACACCAACCTCAGCAAAAGAGGCTATTTATAAAATATCTAAGCAATTGAAGCAATATGGTGGAAAAAATAAATTCTTAAAAAAGAAATCTTGTGATATAAATAAAAGAATGATTACGACATCAGATGACATATTCGATGAGTTAAAAAGCATGGTAGAGTTGTTAATAAAAGATAGATCAATTCAAGTCAAATCTTGTGCTTTTGCAATGAAACTAATCATCTAGATGATTAATGTCCTCTGATGCAACGAAACAAAATTTAAGAAATCAATTCTATAATGAGTCATTATGATAGGTTTTGTGAACCTAATTATATCTCTAATGATTATAAAATTTATCTAAAAGCAAATATAGGAAATGGTATAGGCAACCATTGTTATCAAAGGTATGAAAATGCACATGAGTTGAAATAACCATTAGATTAGAGACCCAACTTAACTTTGGAATGGTTTAGTCGAGCCAACAATAGTAAACTAATACGCTTATCGGGAGGCAACCTAGCTTTAATTATTTATTTGACTTTCAATAAAATTTTAATTAGCTTGATTTGAGTTAATTTTTAGGAAACTGATTACTTTCTAGGATTTATGTGTTTTGAGACTTGGTTGGAAATGAAAAATCTAACTTAAGTCGCCGCATTAGTGACATGTCTTTAACTAGAATCCAAATACTAGATTCTATTTTCACCAATTTGTTCATTTTACAGTTACTTGAAAAATTCTCACGAAATTTGGTTTATGTTTTTAAGTCAAATCCTTGATTTATTAGTTCATGCTCTAATTGTTTTATGGTTTCAAAGTTTTAAAAGAGAAAGTTCAAAAAAATATTTTAGTAGGAGATTTGTATTAGTATAATATATTTTTATTCACTCAATTTTTGACTCTTGTATTGGAAATATATTTGAAATCTAAACTCTAAGGTACTTTAAATGAGGGGGAGTGATCAAGATGTTTTTTTTTTTATATGGCCATTATGCAAGTTTGCATTATTCACTTGCTTGCTTATTTATTTCTTAATTCATATGCCGCAAGTATAACTGCTCGCTTGTAGTAATAGTATAATTAACTTACGTTGACTACAGATATTGTCGTCAGGGAAAGGTGTATCCACTAACTACTTACTTAGCTATAATGAATCTATTACTAAGGAAATCCTTTTTAAGTGTTTTGTAACTAACTAAACTAATTTATACTAACAAATCAATGCAATTAACTTAAATTATTATATTAGAACTATCTTAGTTCACTACTTCACCTTGGTAATGAAATATTATGCTTTTCGACTACTTTATCATCTTCATCATGTTTTGTGCAATGCCTAATTCGAAGAGACATATTTTTTTTAAATCCATTTCGACCCACTATCGTGATGGAAAAAGATTCTAATGTGAAAACTAGAACTCCACCTTGTGAATAACGTAAGCTCCACATTGCTTTAATGTTCTAGACTTTTAGATTCATAACTAATTAAGTTTACTATCCGTGCCTCCCTAATCAACAACTATCACTCGATGTTGTGAGTTTTACAGTTTTACCATTCATGTCTGACTGAAAAGCTCAAGTGGCCATGATAACTTCTAAAATCTAATATCAATAAATATGTGATCAAGATATCTATAGCATTATGCTTAGAATAAATACAAATTTTAACCATTGCATTTTTTATTTTCAATTTCTACTCATGTTCATAGCATAGCATTCATACCAAAGGATCCATAGATCCTTAAAATTAATAGACTATTCACACGTCATTGGAACAAAATCGCATATAGGGGTATTCATTGAAATCAGAGATAAATTGAAATACTTCAAATAAATCGATAACATAATACTCGAATCACCACACGCAAGTCTTCAATATCTTTTCTCCCCAAATCATTATAATACTCAAGAATAAGCAAAACCTGTAACTAATTACTTTAATGGCTGCTAATGGTTGATATCTTCTGTTTTTACCCCGTCTTAATATCTATTTATTCTACAAAACACAATTTTAAAGCCTACTTTACAATTTAATTCGAAATAGAACTCTAACTTTCCAATTTCTTCTAATTCGGCACTGTCACTAAAACCTTGCCTCCATGTATGTTACACCATGGCGCCGCCACAGTGCCACTTCCTTTGTGTCTTTCACTGCCTTAGTGACCTCGGCGTCGTCCCTTATGATACACAGCGCCACCATAGCATTGAGCCTCCTGCCTCTATTTCTTCACTTTGCCTTCTCTCCAACACTGTGCTTAGATCCTCCATGCTGTCCCTTATATTCTCATAGTGCCATACCTTCTTGCCATGGTTCTACCAACTCTAAGGTAGGTTTTAGCTCTGTTTCTTCTTGTTTTGCTTATTTCCTTCGTTTAGGCTTTAATTACCTTAAAAGGCATTATAACCATTAATTAGAGCTCATTTAGAGATATTTATACAAATTACACTACTAAACTATGCCTATATATAAGTCTAAATAAACACTTATCAAATACTTTCAAACATTAGATTTTGCGTATCCCGAGCAAAAATGTATTTTACTAAGTATCTTAATACCTAGTTCTCATTTATTTTACATTGTTCATGGAGTAACCTTTAATTCACTAAGTTGCAAATTAATAATCCACTCAAGAGTTTTTTTTTCTTTGCAAAAACTTATATTTTTTAAAAATATGTGGCTTAAACAACACATACAAATCACTTTTGAAACACCAAAGTAGATCTCAACCAAAACCATCACTACTCATAACTTTGTTTCACCTCGACACTCAAGTAGCAAGTGTGCAATCTCATGATTTCTCATTAAGCTTAGGAACTCACAAATAAGCATAGATAAAACTCATTTTTGGTAGACTTTAGCAATTCAAGAGTATATAGCACTTAACATAGTTGGAAAGAAAACTTAACTCAATTACTTGCATGTACTTGAGCTAAATCTATTATTTGAAGTGTTTTATTCAAACTTTCGCCTTCTTTTTATTTTTCTCTCATTTCTTTTCTTCTTCTCCTTTCTCCTTTTATTTTCATTTTACGGTCCATGCACCTTTTCCTATGAACTCTATTTTTCTTCACTTTTTCCAACCATCAAGTTCTTTGCTCCATTTCCTATAGAACTTATAGGACTCTCCATTGGACAACCAATGTCCTTTGAAAACATGAATTTTTGCTGTTCGTTTTGTCGGTATTGCTCTCTCCTCTCAATATCCTACTTATATCGTAAAATATCTACCTGATAATGCACCCTGTCCTCTCAGTACTGTCTCCTTATCAATCTACAACTTTTGCTGCCTTGGAGTCGAGTCCTCCTGTGGTGGTAATGGTGGCTGTGGTGGAGGAGGTGGTGAAAAAAATTCAAAACAATCAAAGTTCTGCTCTCCAATCATTGGGTCTACAACTGGTAGCCCTCAGCGAATCGGTGCTATTGTTGCTCATCCTCTTCTCCATATCATTCGTGTTCTAGCTCGTAGGCAAATTCTACTGCTGCTGTGTGATCCTCTTACTTTTGGCGAACAAATTGGCCACAAGTCTAGCTCCCTCGGCTCTTTCTCGCTCATCCTCAAAGTCTTGATAACCAAGTGATGATTTTAGTGTAAGCATGAACGCCTCATCCATGGTTGCTTTAGCCTCAATATCAAATTCTTTACCATTTCTTAATTGCACTTTGGCCCTCAGGCTTAACTGAGTGATCAATATAGGAAACAACAATTTATTGTCTTAATCTTACAGGATGGACTACTTCAGATTGTTGTAGATGATTTCACCGACATTGATTCCAAATGATCTCGTATAAACAAGCCACCTTTAGCTTGTTAATCTCTCCCTGATGAATGGTGGGGTATAGCGATGCAACAAGGAAATGTTGGCACATTCGATAGACTTTTCTAACACTCCCCTTCTTGATGTGCTTTGGCACATTTTAAGCTCCAACTAAGTAGTCGGGTTGTCCATTGTCAACCAATGTCCTTTGAAAACTTGTTCGGCTCCAGCTCTACTCAAGTTCTCCAACCCAAAGATACTATTAATTTCACGCTCATTAAAGGAGACAAACACCCCTCTCACCCTCACTGGCTCATCCTTCCTAGTGAACTTTGCATTGGCATAAAATTTGACACAATTCTATTCACTCCTATAACCTTGTTTTCTCTATAATTTTGAGTGAAATGCTCACAATTTTGTTGCCTAATGAAGTTGTTCACTCGTTTGTCTTACTTGGCTTATAAATTTATTCCTCTCTCACAAATTAACTCCATATGTTGAATACCTTCATATCTATCCTTGGCCTCTCTACTAATGAAATATTTGAACTTAAATGGCTTAGACTCCTTTGTGGGATCTCTTGAGATTAATGCCTCAAATTAATTTGTTCTAATTTAGCTAACTTTTTCCTTGTTCTCGGCATTCTCTCCAATTCAAACAACAACACAACAAATGCAACTAGCAGTTCGGTCTTGAAATCACCCAAAAATCACAATTCATACCACCTAAATCATTCACATGCCAAATAATGCAAAAATTAGACTAAGTGTCCATGGGTAACATTAATTCTCAATATTCACAAAACTTGCAAATCCTTATCCAACAACCTCAAATTCACTATTTATGCAATATCAACAAAAGTTTTCTTAAAATTCAAAGCATAACTAATGAAATTGTAGATTTACTCGAGAACCAGATTAGTTTTCGATGTAGAACACTCCTCGAAGTCTCTATCGGTCTAAGCCCTCTAACATTCCTAACAAACTAGAACCCAAGCTCTCTTTGAAATCAAAGTCCCAAAATCAAGCCCTAGCTTTCCTTCTTGTGCAAATCCACAATGCCTTTGCTTATTTCACTTTAAATCACTAGGAACTCTCTTATCTCACTTAGAATTGAACAAACTTTGGCTTTAAAGGGATGTATACTTTCTAGTAGTAATGGGGTGTTGATGCAAGTGTGAAGAAAGTGAAGGACAAGGGGTTTTAAGACCCTTCATCGACACTGGCCTCGTGCCTTAATAAGCACGGTGCCGTGACATCGCTGGTATAGTGTTGAGGAAGCTGTCACGTGTTTCTATACTCTCCTCGGCACCCTATTGGCATAGTTACTAATACCTAGTGTCGTGGGTCATTTCCACGGCGTCGAGCAGTCTGTCAAAGTGTTTTCGGTATATTCTCCGTTAATTCCTATTCGGCACTTCTACGACTTTATTTATCACTTATACAAAATGTTATGATCGCATGAAATCCATGTAAATATAAAAATTTCATAACAACTTACCTGTGTTTTTCTCGTGTACCTCACCTTTGCCGCTTGAGCTCCTTCACTCTTTTACGCTCCTTATTGAGTTAGTAATACATGTCCATTCCAATGAATCATTACGTAGCAAATGGTCATTCCTACACATTCGACACAAATTTTTGAAAGTTAGAACTAAAATGTGTTAATTGTATAGATTTATACTAAATACCTAACTATGTAAATGAAACTTAAAAACCCCGGGCAGCTTTCCATTAGTGCTTAATTTAACTTTATTAGCCTGACGCTTTTTTGCTCATTTAGTCTGAGTCTCAATCGAGTTACTCTAATTGTAAATCAGAGATTATGATGTCATTCCTATTCAGATGTAGTTCTTCACCATCAATAATGAAAACTTTCTCTGCCTCCTCACCCTCATCGATAATCATCGTGATCTTCTTCTTTCTTTTGTACAAGTCGGCATTGGTAGTGTTTAAGAATAGCCGCCCAAGTGTCATAGACACATCATCATCCATATTGTAATCCATAACCTTAAAGTCTGCGATGAATGTGAATCTACCAACTTTGACATGCACATTCAAGACTCTTCCTATAGTTGGTATCAGCTTGCCATCAACAAGTTACAAATTTGTCATATAAGGACAATTGATCTTAAAATTAGCATGCAACATGTCCATTAGTGGCTTGACATTGACTAAGGCTCCCGTACCACTTATAACATTTCTAAATTGGTGCCCATCAATGCTTATTGGAATGCATATCTCTCCATGATCTCTTATTTTGATTGGTTGAAGTCTCGGAATGAATTGAACTTCGGTTCCAGCTTCTTTTGAACTACCTTGATGACATTGCCTTTCAGTGCTTCTTCAGAAGGTCCTTCATCTTTTTCCTACACCTTCCATTTTTTTCCCTTTTTGTCACTCTTCAAGGCATTGATTCTTTGTTTCCCGAATCCCTCAAGTTCACCTTTCCTTACTTTCGATCCTTAAAATAACTTAACCTTTTAAGCATTTACTTTAAACGTCTTACCACCATTGGTTATTAACTCTACCACTCCATAAGGCCAAGTAGCAATGACCTTGAATGTTTTTTACTATCGTGATCTCAATTTGCGAAAAAATAATTTCATTCTTGAATTGAACAAGAAGACCAATTGTCCTAGCTTAAAAGATTTATATTCAATCCTTTTGTCATGTCATTTCCTTGGTTTCTCTTAGTATAACTTGGTGTTTTCGTATGCATCTCGTCTAAACTAATCCAGTTCCTTTAGTTGAAGAAATCTTACATTTTTCTTATGTCTTGACAATCCATGTTTAGCTTTTTAATCGCCCAGTATGTTTTATGCACTAATTCTACTAGTAAGTGACCTTTCCATAGACCAACCAATACAGAGACGTGCCAATCGATGTTTCGAATGCCGTTCTGTATGCCCACAATGCCTCTTCAAGATGGAATGCCCAACCTTTTCCCTTGGTGTTTATAGCCTATTCCAGGATCTGTTTCACTTATTTGTTATGCACTTTAGTGTGTCTAAGGCTCTATTGCAGAAATGCAACCCCTCGTCACCGACTAATGCTCTATGTGTTCCAACTAATAGAATATGTTTTCTTTTTGAATTCAATGACTACTTTTGCATCATTGGTCACGCTTGTTACTTCTTCCACCCATTTGGAGGCAAAATCTAGTGTTAACAATATATATTAATTCCCATTTGAAGTAGGGAATAGTCTCATGAAGTCTCAACATACATCAAAGAGCTTAATTTCTTGAAAAGTGATTTGAGGAAATTCCTGCCTTTTATATTTCTTGTCCATTGGCATTTATTGCAAGTTTTCAAAAAAAAATATATGAATCTTTAAATAGATTTGGTCAATAGAATCCGCATTGTAACACTTTAGCTGTCCTTTTTTGTGCTCCAAAGTTTGCCCCTTGTGGTGATTAATGACATTCTTCTAGAATGCCAGCAAATTCCTCCTATGCTAAACTTCTCTAATTAACACATCATTGTTATTTTGACTAGATACGGCTCGTTTTAAAAGTATGACTTCACATCACTCAAACATTTCTTCCTTGTTACACTCGTTAAATCTAAAGGAAACACTTTGCATGTCAAGTAATTAAGGTAGTCTACGAACCATGGTGCAAATTTATGAACCTCTACTTTGTGCATGTTTCTTGTTTTCTCCTACTTCTTGAATGTCATCGTACTAACCTTTTTTTGGCTTGCACATCACTTGCTCCTGTCTTGGCACACTCATTGCCATAGTGCTCATCATGTGAATAGTCTAACAATCTCCTCAGGATTGGCAACGGTGTTGCTTGGAAAATCTCCTCCCTTCTTTAAGTTCAAAACAATGGATAATTGTCCAATTTGTCATTCTAAATTCTTGATGGATTGTGATCTTTCATCATCCATCCTCTTCATGGCTTGTTTCGCTCCTTCCATCTCTTTCTCGTGCTTTTCAAGGAATTCCCTATTGCGCATATCCATGGCTTGCAAGTACTTCTCAATTGACTTCAATGTAGTAATCTCTTCACTCTGTCCTAGCTTCCCTTATTGGACTTTTTAATCAAAGCCTTAAGGTAACTTCAGTGCATTATCAGATTTCCATATGAGATGTTCGGGTTGTTGTTGTTGTATCCTTGATAAAACCTTTGAGGAGCCATTCCTCTCGGGTTGAAGTTGTTCCCATGGCCTTGGTTGTTCATGAAGTTGATGTCCACATACTCCATTCCTTGTTGTATGTCCATTTGGCTAACCACCATGGTTTGGTGATTAATGTGTTGTTGTATCGCCTGCACTTGTGGACTTTGTTGTCCCATTTGAAGTTTTCCCATTTGATTACTTATATTTGATTGTTTTGCCATAATTGCAACCTGTGAATCAATCTCATATACTCCTACTGGTTTCCTCACTGTGGAATGAGTACCGATTGTAGAGTTTAGATCAAGGAGATCCAATGCTCCATCCTTATCCCTGGTTAGCAGAGAGCCACATGTTGTGACATCTACTTGTGTTCTCGTGTTGTGGATCATCCCGAAGTAAAAAATACGGAGCAGTGCCCATTTCCTAAATCAATTTCATAGACGCTCCTCAGCATCTATTTGATTCTTTCCAAAGCCTTGCCAAGAGACTCAATGTATTCTTGCTTAAATTGATTGATTTCCAGCTTCCTTTCACTGACTTTCACTAGGGGAAAGAACTTGTCAAGAAATCCTTCATTGATTTCCGCCCTTGAGGTCATACTCCTTGCATTAAATCCTTGGATCGAGGATTTGGCTTTTTTTACCTAATGTGAATGGGAAAAGTCTCATCCTGATAACCTCCTTTGTAACTCTTGTAATGTGCATGGTGTCGCACTTCTCCAAGAAATTCTTAACATGTGCAATCGGATTTTCATTGGCTAGGCAATTGAACAAGCAATTTTGCACAATGTTTATCGGATCACCTGCGGGTTAGTTATTCCTGTGGCCCTGGTTCCTTGCTTCATCCTCAGCTATTTCGATTCCTTTCTTTTTCTTTCCTTTATTGATTTTATCAATTTCAGGGTCGTAAGGAAGTAGGTCTTTCTCTACCTTGCTACGCATGCACTAGTTATCCCTTGTTATCCCTTAAAAGAAAATAAAAATTTTCAAGTGCAAAAAGTCAAACTTGAAACTTAAGACTACATGTCTTTTTGTTTTTCTTTTTATGAACTTAAAGTAAAGTACTTAAAATAAAACTATCAACTTTTCAAACTACCTATGTCTAAGTGGCTATCTATCCCCGGCAACTGCGCCAAAATATTGATTCTCGTCCTGCAAATATAATAGCTCGGTTGTAGTAATAGTGTAATCAACTTATATTGACTATGGATATCATCCTCAAGGAAAGGTGTATGCACGCACTAACTATTTACTTATCTACAATGAATTTATTGCTAAGGAAATCCTTTTTAAGTTGTTTTATGACTAACTAAACTAATATATACTAACAAATCAATGCAATCAACTTAAATTCTTATATTAGAACTATCTTAGTTCACAACTTCACCTAGGTAATGAAATAATATGCTTTTCAACAACTTTATCATCTTCATCATGTTGTGTGCAATGCCAAATTAAAATAGATAGATTTCCTTAAAATCCACTTCAACCCATAGTCGTGACGGAAAATATTCTAATATGCAAACTAGAACTCCAATCGGTATGAATAAAGTAAGTTCCACATTGCTTTATTATTACAAATCTTTAGATTCAAAACCAATTAAGTTTACTATCCGTGCCTCCCAAATCAACAACTATCGCTCGATGTTGTGTATTTTACGGTTGTACCGTTCACGTTCGGCTTAAAAACTTTAATGGCCATGATAACTTCTAAAACCAAATATCAATAAAATATGATCAAGATGTTTATAGCATTATGCTCAGAATCAATACAAATTCTAAGCATTGCACTTTTTTTATTCAATTTCTACTCATGTTCATAGTATAATATTCATCCCAGAGGATCCATTGATCCGTAAAATACTTGACTACTCACACTTCTTTGAAACAAACATGCGCATAAAGGTATTCATTAAAATCAAAGATAAATTGAAATACCCCAAATAAATCAATAACACAATACCCGAATCACCACACATGAGTCTTCAATGTCTTCTCTCTACAAATTGTTCTAATACTTAGGAATAATTAAAACCAATGCTAAAATACTTTAATGTCTTTTAATGGTTTATATCTTCCGTGTTTGCCACATCCTATTATCTATTTATACTTTCTAAACATAATTAGAAACCCTACTTAACAATTTAGCTCAAAATAGAACTCTAACTTTCTAATTTCTTCTAATCCTGTATTGTCACTTGAACCCCGACACCGTGTATGTTACACCACAGTGTCGCATGTGTGCCGCCTTCTTTGTGTTTCTTTCATTGCTTCAGTGACCTCAGCGTCGTTCCTTAGGCCTCCGGCTCCTTCCATCATGTTCCACAGCGGCACCATAACGCTGAGCCTCCGGCCTTGATTTCTTCACTTTGCCTTCTCTCCCACGTTGTTCCTAGGTCCTCTACACTATCCCTTATGTTCTCACAGTACCACACTTTCTTGCAATGGCACCAACCACTCTTAGGTGGGTTTTAGCTCTTGTTTCTTCTTGTTTTTACTCCTTTCCTACCTTTACGCCTTAATTACATGAAAATGCATAAACACAATTAATTAGAGCACATTTAAAGATATTTATACTAATTACACTGCTGAACTAGGCCTATATATAAGTCTAAATAATCACTTATCAATTATTTATTTGATTTATAAAATTATTAGGTAGCTACATATCCTAATCAAACTTTCGAATTTCCAGTAAATTCTAACTTATATTGGTTTTTATGGATGGCGTATATGTCAATTGTGAAATTTTTTTGAAAAGCTATAAAATGGGCCTAGTGATTCCTAAGTAATTGCAACTAACATTAGGAATTGCTTGCCGAATCCGTGAAAGAAACCCTTGCACCCCTCGGACTTGGAAATCATATTATTTTGATAATTTTCAATTTTGAAATTAATATCAATTTTTCATGGTTTTTCAATATCTATGGTTTATGAATGATCACAATATGATTTATATTATTTTTAAATTGAAAGGGTGGTGATTAAAGTTGATCACTTGACATTCGGGTTATTTGGTAAAACACTTGAAATTTTTTTACGTGAAATATGATTTTAAACAAAAATTAGACAATGAAGGTTGTGTTTGACTTAGTAGTGTTAAGAAAATGAGTTTGGAGGTGTGTTTTGTTTCAGAAAAAACTGAATTTATGATAGAAAGGAATTGTTATATCTTATTTGACTTAACGTAGATTGTGTATGCACTAGTAGAGTTTAGAGGGGATTGATTGCTTTGTGTATGATATTAATGGGTAGAAGATCGAGACAAAAGTGCAAGATAAACAAGACAAATTTCTAAGAATCTTGTCATAGAAAGATTATTGATCATGTATTATATATATATATATATATATATATATGTGTTGAAAATAACTTATGCCACAATTGAGAAGAAAAATAAGAAATAGCCAATAAACTTTACTTATTTGGAAAGAATACTTCCTTGACTATAGTGAATGTAAGAAGAGCTAATAAGAGTTTTTAAAATAAAGAAAAAAATAGAGAGACCTATAGATTCCAAAGGAAATGGACCAGCGAATCTAATAATGGGAAATAGGGGAGAAACATACATATAAAAAATAATAATAACAATATTCAAAAAAAAATGGCAGAGGGATCCGTTGGAATACAATATAAATAAAATTATTATATTTTTGAATAAGAAAGAAAAAGATAAAAAAGGTATGAAGGAAGTTTCTGAAAAATCGTTCAAATAATTTAGTGATTTTTGTATCTTAAGATTCTATATTACTTATTGTAAGCTTGATGCTTGTCAGTGCAGATTGAGAAAACTTATATAGTGGCTTGATCTTGGTAATTGGTTTTACTTTGAGTTTTTAGGTGCATTGCATAACTAGAGGTTTAGTTGTCAAATAAGGGGTTGTTCTTTAAATCTTTCTATTCTATCATATTTTTATTTTTATCATGGTAATATGTTTCTATTTATTAATCACTTCTTTTTAAGGAAAATGGTAAAATAAATATGAAATTAGAAGAAAAAATGAAAAGAGAATATGATTGAGGGTATTCCTTTGCTAAGGACAGTAAAGTCCTAAATTTGGCGGTACTTGACAAGTCATAAATTATACACATTTTATAGTGCATTTTAGTATGCTTTATGAGGTAAAGTCTCAAAAATATGGTCCTAATAGCTTATATTAGTTTATTTAAGGATCTTAAGGTGTATAATAGAAACTGAGATGAAAATGATGTAAAATGCTTATATGATAGTCCTATATTAAATTTACATCAAAAAACAAGGTTCGCAGATACCGAGGCAATTAAGCAAGGCCCACAAGTCTGATGTGATGTGTGATGACATGGTGGTGTGTAATTGGAATATATGAAGAAATGGATGTAAAAGGGAAGAAAGCAAAAAGTTTGATTGAGCTGAAGTGGTATGCAAAGAATCATCAGCAAGTGAAAGAAAAATTTGATTTTATCACCACTGTTTCCTAGCAATTCCAAATAATACTAGTAATCAATGGCAAAATTGATGAAAATAGAGAATACCATTCTACGAATTTAACCAGCTATTCCACTTAAACATTACTCACTGGGAATCGTTGGACTCTATTTCTTGGATTTTAGATAACAATGAATAGTTTAAGTTAGTTTGGGATATTTACTACTTAGAATACTATATATATGAACTCTAGGCTTTGAAATCAATTGCCCTTGATTGCAATTAGAGCCATATTTGATAGTTTTATGAAGCTTTAGTTGAGATTTATTGTTCTTTTCTTTTGGAGACTTTTAAAGATTCAAGTATTCGATTAAAAGGTTTTTTAATTCATGTCTTTTATTTATCTTATTGCCATGTTATTTATGATCATGAGTGAGTAGTTTATTAATCTAAACAAACTCCAAACATGAACTAGATTTATTTTGGAATATAGTCATAATGAAATGATTGTGTGCAAAATGCTTTAACCCAATCGTTTTCTTTAATTCACTGATTTTATAGATTGTTATTTGTGGATTGCAACCATGGAATTTTTATTGCATGCATAGTTGCAAATGGATATTGTGATATTTGGATTTATTATCTAATTTATAATAGTAACTATGATTGTTTAAAGTTATGACTGTTTAGATGTCCTATGTGAATTTGATATCTAAATCTAACGTTGAAATGGCTTTATAAAGGTGTTAGATTTAGTAGTTCGGAATTTTCATAAAGTGTAATGTGGTGTTCTATTGTGTGAAGTTAATGTCTTTGTATAGTTAATGGGGTTAGCTCAATATAATTAGAACGTGGCTTTTCCACCAGTATAAAGAGATCAAATGGCTAGCAAAAGATTGTTTACTTACTTATGATTGGAGTTTAATGATCCATCATATTTTATAAAGTATGTTTATGACTATATGATATGAGTAACATGTTTTATTGCAAAACAGATTGATGTTTCAATGTTTAGGATATATGTTTACATACTTATTTTGTATTGTTTACATTGAATTTAATTGCTTCGAATTTAGTGAGTTTGATTTGTGTCAGTTAATTTCAATATTTAAAGATTATTAATTTACATCCAAGGTTTTTGTTAAATTAAATTAAAAATAAAAAATAATAAAACTTCTTTTCTAAAGGAATTTGCAAAATCTCAGTGGAGACGACTCCCACTTACCACTACTACAAAATATTAATAGTATAATAAATGTGGGAAATTTATAGTACTCTCTCGACACGTGTCATACAAATTCCTATTTTACCTTGGACCCTTGGTGATGATTCTTTGCATATTTTTTCCACTTCATTAATTCCTTCATAATCTTCCATTTTTCGTCGTTTCTTCATATATTCCATTTATTACCCGAATTAACAAAAAAAGAAAACCCTATGTAATACAGTCTTTAACATCTAAAATCATCCTAAAATGAACTATAAAATTTGTCTAATTATTGACATGTCAAATACTCCTAAACTCCCCACTTTGTTGTGTCGGGTAAAGGAATACTCTAAATCATATTCTTTTTTCGACCCTCGTTCTTATTTCATAATTAAATACTCTCATTCTTAAACAAAAATAATCTTAAATAGAAACATATTACCTTCTTAAAAATAAGACTCATGATATAATATAAAGAATTAAAGAACAACCCCTTTATTATACATTTCAACCTCCTAATTGTGCAATACACCTCAGAATTTAAAGTTAAACTATTCACCAAGGTCAAGGCATTGCATAGGTTTTCTCGATCTCCACTAACAAGCATCAAGCTTATGATAGCTAATATAGAATCTCAAGATACAAAAATCAACAAATCAATCTCATTTTCAAACAAGATTTAAAATATCACCATAATCAAAGTCGATAAGAACTTTTATTCACCGATACTCATCATTTCATATTCATTTGTTGGAATAAAAAGACATACTTCTCTTAACTTAGCTATAAGCACTCAAGCTACATCTTTTATTTGAAGAGTTTTTAATAAACTTCTTTTATTTTCTTATCTCTCTTTCTTGCTTCCTCAATTATGTATATAGAATCATTCTTTCTTTATATCTTTGTATTCCTACGGTTCCCTGGTCCATTTTATATGGAATATGTTATTCTTTTATATGAATTATTCCTTACATTTTTTCCACCACTAGATTCCTTGCACTACTTCCTTTGAAATATATAGGTCTCTCTATTTTTTAATTTAAAAACTCTTGTTTGTTGTTCTCGCTTTCATTATAATCAATGAAACATTCTTTCCAACTTAGTAAGTTTTATTGGCTAATTCCTATTTTTTATTCAATTGTGGCATAAGATCTTTTTAATACATATATATAAAATATTTGATTAATAATTTTTGTATAACAAGATTCTTAGAAATTTTTATTGTTTGTTTTGCACTTTCATTTCGATCTTCTACCCATTAACGAAAAGCAATCAATCCCCTCTAAAGTCCTTTAGTGTATACACAATCTAGGTTAAGTCAAATAGGGTATAACATTTCCTTTCCATTATAAAATTTCTATTTTCATGGGTAATAATAATCTATCACATCTATTTCTATCCAAATTATATTCAATACCATATTCTAAACTAAATAAAGTAAAATAAAATGGGAAAATATTACCTGTATTGTAGGAAAGTTTGAAAAATTCCCAAAGTTAAACTAGATTCTACCTCTTGTTTCTTTCATTCTTCGTATTTTCATACTTCATTTCACTGAATACCCCCAAATTCATTCTAAACTTTGCCCTTAAGGTTTAAAAATTAATTCATGTTTCCATAAAAAAAAATATCTCGTGAAGCATAAATGAATAAGATTCTCGAAAAAAAAACTAACTTAAGAATGAATATATTGCATAAGTATTTGAAATTCAATAAATTTAAATATTTCCAAGAATCATAAAATAAAAATTCAGCACATCAAACCATTGTATAAAATGTTAACACACCAAAGCAAATAATATCATAGCAACACATACCATAACATTCAAATCAAATGATTACAAATAAAGACATCTCAATAATAACACTCAAAAAAGATTATATAGATAAGAATAAAAATATAAGAGCCATCATCCAGATGTCGCATCGTTGACAAGACAATAATTAAACATGTGTTTATAGTGTAATTTTAGATATAATTGATGATATTACACTCGGTATTAATTTGTTTTTGTGATTTCATATTTAATTAGGAAAAATGAAAAAATGGAAAAAAAATTGGGAAGAAGAGAAAAACAGTCATATGAAGAACAAAGGCAACGATTAGCCAGCAATATAAAATTATAAAGGAATCGCTGGAAAAATCGGCAGCAGAGAAGAACCAGTGAATCATCAGCAAATTGGAAAATGCACTGGGAATCACTGACATATTGCCGAGGTCTATTATGAGTTTTTTAGATAAGAACAAAGAGTTTGAGTTTATCCTAAGCTTGAGTTTATCTAGGATTTGTATACTTAAAGGAAGTATAAATAGGACCTTATAGCTTCGAAATAAGGATCCTGAAAACTTATCTAAGCATTTTATTAGCCATTAATTAGTTTTATTGAGTTTATGTTTGAAGCCACATTGGAGCTTTGTTTATTTCATCAAGAGGCATTTATTTAATTATGTTTTTTCTATTATATTATCGCATTATTTACTTCTAGCATGAGTAAGTAGTTTATCAGTCTAAACAAACCCTAGACATGTATATACTTTGGATTACTATATAGTTATAAGTAAGGAATCATGTACTTAATGCTTTATATCTAATAATGCACAACAATAACAATTTTAATAAGTTGTTTTTGTGTATTACAAATAATAAAGATTGATATTGTATGCATAGCCGCAAATATGCATTAAGATATATGATTTTTTGATTCATTGTCTATGATTATTGACAACAATTATATAAGTAGTAACTAGGATTAATCTATAGTGCCATATTACCCGATTGGACGTTCTAGGAGATTGTGTTGTATGCTATTTATTGATTAGCATATTCTAATTAATATTTTGTTTAGATTAGGCATGATTTTTGTTGAGTGTTAATGCTATCTTATTTCTATTTTATTGTGTTTTATCCAATAAGTAGATTTACATAAATAAGGATATGGCTTATTTTCCATTGAATATAGGAAAATCGATGGTTTGCGAAAGGCTATCAACCTAATTTGTATTAAGATCTAATGATTCCAAGATTCCATGTGTCATGCTTATAACTACGTTATGAGGTGATGTAATGTTATAGTGTTTGAATACAATCCAAGTATATTATATTGTTTAGTGGGGGTTTGGTTAGATGTTTGTTTAGATATTTGTTTAGATATTTATAATATATTGAATTTTAATTTTGTTTAATTAAGTCTTCATTGAATTGTTTGAATTAGTCTAGTTAGTTTTGTTAATTAAATTAGTAGTTATAGTTTTTAGTTATTTAGTATTTCAATTCCCGTTTAATTAGATTAACAAAATTAAGATAAAAAAACAAAAAAAATACTTTCCTTAGAAGTTTGTAAAATCTCTATGGAGATGATATCTCATTTACCACTACTATAAATAATAGAAAAGTACGAGAAACTATTATGCATGCTCGACACATGTCAATTTTTTGGCGCCATTGCTAGGGATTTTTAAATAATTTCTTAGGATTTTAGACGTTGTATGGTCTACCCACTTCTTCACTCAAATTCTGCAGGATCTTTACATTCGTTCGATCATGAAATAGATAGAACTTTTAACCAAAGTTTAAGACAACAACAACTTAGGGAAAATTTAGTTAATAGGATGGAAGATAACAACAAAAATAATAATGACGATAATGATAATAATAATAATAATGATATAATAATAATAATAATAATAATAATAATAATAATAATAACAATAATCATAGAGAACTTAATTTTACACAAGCAAATCAAAATGTTACATTATATGAGCCTATGAGCATAGCATGCCCTGATGGATCTCCTGAATTTGAACTTAGATATGGATTTATTAGTGCCTTACCTAACTTCTATGGTAAAGACAATGAAGACCCACGAAAACACATAAGAGAGTATCAACATAAAGTTAACGGGATGAAACCGAAAGAAGGTACCCTAAAACAAGTCAAACTTAAAACTTTTCCTTTTGCATTGAAAGATCAAGCACAAGATTGGTTGTTCTATCTCCCCAAAGATTCAATAACTTTATGGACTCAAATGTTAGAAGCTTTCCTTGATGAATATATATACATGCTAGAAAATTTAGTTCCTATAGAAAGCAAATTACAATTGCAAAAATGAGAAATGATGAAAATTCTAATGTATTTTGGGATAGATTCCAAAGATTAATTTCTTCTTTTCCACAACATGGATATACTCAAAGAGATTTATTAGAATATTTTCACGAAGCACTCAATCATATTGAACAAATGTTATTAGACACAGTATGTGGTGAATTTCTATTTGAAACAACACCTACATTAGCAAAGGAAGTAATTAATAAAATGGTTAGACAATCTAAGCAATATTGTAAAAAGATCGAATCATAAAGAAAGAAACTTTATGAAGTTGATAATGGAAGAAATAATACGTCTAATGATAAAAATGATGAATTATCTAATATGGTTAAGCAATTAATTAAAGATATATCTGATCAAGTTAAAGCTTGTGGATTCAATAATGAGTTTACACATCCTACAGATGTGTGTCCCTCTTTACATGAAGAGAATACTAAAGTGGTTAATGCAATGTTGAACCAATTTACTGGTCCTCTAAGAAATTAATTTCATAACAATAGTTATTATCTTGGAAGACAACACCTAAATCTTAGTTATGGTCCCTAAAATAAAAACTATAGTACTTATAGACCAAGAACTCAGATGCAATATGCAACTAATTAACAACCTCAACAAAATGCTCAATCTACAAATCCAAATTTAGAGCAAATCTTATATAATTTTACGAACCAAAGTTATGAATACTTTACACAGATTTCTCTAAATCAGATTAAGACTGATACTACTATTAATGATCTGAAAAATCAGTTAAGTCAAATAAATTTACAAATAAATTGGCTAAGTACTCAACAGAGTAATCAAGCAAAAACACCTACTCATATTGTTATTGCTCCTACTAATCAAGCACAAGTTAATTTTTTATTTAGTGACAAAAAAGACATATATAACTGGAAAGATACTTTAAGAATGTAATAAAAAACACAAAACTATTGAAGAGGAAGATGAATAAATGATGGCTAATGTCATTCTTACTAGAGAATTGATGGTTGAAAAAGTGAAATATACGCATTATCCTGAAAGGCTATACACATGGTATTTAACCAAAGTTGAAGCATATGAAAAATATTTACAAAAGTTTAAATTAATTGATAAGGATGAAAATGATAAGATTCTTGATAATTCGAATGAAGATATATATTAATATTCTACCGTTCCATAACGATTAGCTGATGCTAGGAAAAAAAATAATGAAGACATACTTGAAACATTTAGGAAAATAGAAATTAATAAACCATTGATGGAATCAAATATGCAATTTTCTAATTAAAATAAAGTTTTAAAAGAATTCTCTGAATCTAAGGATAAATTCATTGAAGAATCTAAGGAAAACATATGAAAAAAGGTACCGCTTTAATTAAAAGGAAAATACCTGATAAATGTTCCAATCCAGGAATGTTTGGAATTCCTATTAAATTGGGAACTTCATTTATAGATTTTTCTATGTGTGATATTAGAGCATCAATTACTATTATGTCACTTAAACTATATAAGTCATTGAAAATAGGTTTATTGACTAATACACTTATTAATTTTACATTAGCCGGCAACACAAATATTAAACCTTGTGGTTTACTAAAAGATGTATTAATAAAAGTAAATGACTTAGTATTTCCAGACGACTTCTATGACATGGAAATGAGAGACTCGATGTCATCTAAATCTTCGCCTATTCTTTTAGGAATACCATTTCTCAGAACAGCTAAAACAAAGTTCAATATCTTTGAAGAACAATGTCTATGAAATTTGAAACAAAATTGTCACTTTTCATTTTAATGATGAGGATGTCTATGACAATTCTAATGAGTCTAAAAATGAGCAAACTAATGATAATGAACCCTTAGAATTACATCATAATTTAAAAGTTGAAGCATATGTTATTAATGCAGTAACAATGGTAGACGAAAATGTGATGACAAATAATAAGTGAGTTGAAGATACTTGTGCAAAGATAATAACTCATGAATGGAGGGTTAAGCAACCGAACAATGTTGAGAATGATCTTCAAATGGACGAATTTAGAGCTACAAAAAATGAGAAGAAAAAAAATAAGAATCTAGCCATTTCACTTCTTTCTTCATATTCAACTGGAGTTGGATATACTTGCTTCTGAAAAATACTCTGCCGAGTGGTTATTCAGGGAAACCAATAGGAGTGGTTAGAACTACATGGTTCAGTTGAGCAAACGATAGTAAATAAAAGTGCTCTTTTGAAGGCATCCCAGACGCGAGATTTACTTTCAGTTCTAGTGTTAGGACTAATTAGTTGTTTTATATTCTTTCAACTTTTATCTTTTATAACAGACATATTTTAAGAATCTAATTTTGAAATAATGAAGGGGGATGGGGTTGATCGAACCAATTTAATTCTTTATTATATTGTCTTATGCATTAGTTTTTATGTTAGTCAGGTATTTATAGAAATGGATTTTTTTTTTAGTACAAATCATATGAAATTTTTATAATTAAGCTTAACAGGACTTAAATCCGACTTTGATTATAATATGCAACGTATGCCTCTAGGATCATTAAGCTTAATAGGACTTAAATCCGACTTTTTTCCTTTTCTTATTATATTTTGATCTAGAAACTTCCGCCTTGTTGTTGTTTTTACCATTCTCCAGTCGCTTAGCTCTCCATTCTTGAGTTACTTTCTTTTCTTTTGAAATGCTTTCAACTGATTCTTTCTTTAGAATCCCTTTATTAGTGTCCATTGTTACAATGTTAATTACATAAATTTCAGCGGTAAAGTTATCATAATAGTTTAAGTCTAAAATTTCATTGTCATCAATTTCATTATCAAATTATTCATCATATTCTTCATACGTGTCATTGTTTTGTTCATTATTAATTTTGAATTTGACAATCTTATCATCAAATTCTATAGACATTGTTCCTTCAAAAATATCTTACTTAATTCTAGTTGTCTTTAGAAAAGGTTTATGTTAAAGTTTTGGAAATCGAAGGAACTAATGAGATTAACAAATTAGTGATGAAATAATAAGCACACATCAAAACTAAACAGAGAATTGATATCGCTGTAAGACTTGAATGTCTTCCTCTACGTAGGTTCAACCTAAACAATCAATTAATCAAACTGATAATGTGTACAGCCACTATAATGATTTCTCATTCTCTGAAAACTCATGTAATGAACGATGATCCACAAAATGGTGATCTCAAGTATTTATAGACTTAGTCTATCTACTCTATCTAGGAATTCAGTCTTAAATATAGTACAACTCAGAAAGCCTTCTCAATGTCTTATTGTAAGTCCAATTGGAATCAGTCTTTTTTGCATATTTCTCTCAGATTTCTTTATTTGTAATCCATCTCAAAGTTCTCTTCTTACAGTGCCAAACTTTTTCACTTTTGTAAACTAATACTGACAGTTACCCTATTTCAATATCCAACTTGTATTTAGTTCCTGATTCGACTTCATATCTGTCTTCATTTTCAACCTTGAATTTGAAACTGTAATCCTCATTCGAATTTGCATTGTAGTCTTTCACTAAGTTGTGTCTACTCTCAAACCATCTTCCTTAATCAGGTTTACCATCTTGATTGAAGCATGTACCTAACATAACTTCTATTTTGCAATATACTGCCAACAAGGATTGACCGCCCTAAACACATTAAACAAAGGCGTAACAATCTCCCTTTTTAGCATAGATTGATCAAAAACAGTAACGTAACAAGATAACCTAATTTTTTAGTAACTTCGTAAAATTTTCTAATATCGATGGACTAATGTAACAATGCATAAAATTCATATCCACAAAAGGATTATAGTCACAGCTAATAAGTACAATCATGAATATTTAGTTAATCGGTTCACGTACTTACAATTCAAAAAAAAACTTAACCTCTTCTCTTGCTCACTCCCCCTTTTTGACTAAACAATATCAAATAGATCACAATTGTGTTTTAACCAGCCATCTCAGTAGGCGAAGTACTGCATCAGTAATGTCCAGCTCTTCTTGCATTGGTCGCATCTATGCAGCTACATCTTCCCTATAAATAGTGAGGCAGGCAACACTATCTCATAAGTTGTCGAACAACAACAGGTGTGCTCTCATTACCACCGGAGAACATAGAGCTTGTAGCGGTTCATCATGAGTTGGAGCTAAGTCCTCTTCAGCAACCTCAATCTATGTCTTAGTAGTAGCAGTTGAAGCTGAAGATGCAGGTTCAGCAGTAACATAAACCGTAGTTTGTGGCTCGATTGAAGTGGTTGGAATGGCTTAAATGACTTCAATATCCTATTGCTAAAAGTGAATTGGATGATAGACTAACATACTTAGCTAAAATTGCAAAGCTTCATTCACTGGAGCCTCAACAATATGTCATGTGGTTGTAGTAACCGAAGGCAGCAGATTACCCTTAAGGTTAACAACAGTCAAGTGCTCAATAGGAGGAATCTCTGATGTTGCTAAAAACTCTACGTATGAAATAACATTTTCACTAGGAACGTCACATGGTTTTTCAGCATCTTCACCATCAGTTCTATAATTCATCATAAAGGACTTAAGTGTAGTCGTCCCAATAGTAACAATAGGAGTAACAACACTTATTAAAGAGTAACCCAGTAGAGGTACCTTGATTAATTCTATTCTCGCGAAACTCAGCAAGCGAAGTGACTTCCTCGGGTCTATTAGGAAGTAAAGCAGATGAACTAGCATTAGGTCGTACTTCCGTCTATCTTGCAGCAGTAGGAAGAAAATCTTCCCCTCTTACGATTTTTTCTCTTAAATATTGCTCTTCAATAGGACTAGTTTCCACATTTTGTTGAATTGGATCAATCTTTTGTTTTAAGATCCTATATGACTTCCGGATAGGCTTCGCTACAAGGGTTTGAACAGGAGCATCAGCAGTTGGCTTGACAACAGTAGGAGTTGGAGCAGCTGGCTACTTCTTATGTAGACATGAGAAGTCATTGTCAATAATTCAATTGTTAGAATTCATCTGGTGAGTTAGTCTAACTTCCTCCACCACCTTTTCCAACTTGTCATTTTTCTAATTAATGGCAAAGTATCTTCCAAACAATGAAGTTAGGAAGCATGACAGATATGACTTGTTCTGTTTCTTCCCCAAGCGAACCACAGAGTCATAAATCTCCTTGCCAACATTGAGCTTCTTCCCTAGAGCCAAAGCATACATCAGTAGTAACTTCTCTTTGAACACATGTGTCTGATGAGAAGTGACCCCTTTGCTAATCATCAAGTCCTTCCACATAATGTAAACCTTGCAAGTTAGCTCTGTGGCAGGATGCCCAAAGGCATTGTCTGAGAGTATGTTGTAAGAACCCTTCCGGTAAGCATAGAGACTGCATCATCAAGCTTCATCGTTGAACTTAGCTTGTCGGCGGTAGTTCTCGATCCTTAAAATTCGAGCAGGCAATTGATTGAAGTTGGACTGAATAGAATGTTGAAGCCACTAACAATGACCTTATCTGCAGCTTCCCCAAAATTGTCATGAATATCACATAGAACTCCTTGACAATGGAAACGTTGTAGAAGCCTCCATGAGTCACCAAACCATAAATACAAGTCTACACTAACAATCTCTCCAGGCCTGTGTCATGAAAATGAGAGACGCTTATCGGTTGATCAAACCAGTATTTCCTCTTTGCCATTTCTTTGTATTTCTCCATGCACTTCATTGATCGATAATAACCAAAGGTAGCAGGAGCAAGAACAACAAAGTTCTGTAAGATGAAAGTAATACGCTTCTGATCAGAGGCCTTACTGATAACCTCGACTTCATCTAAAATCCTCTCCAATAAATCAGGGCAAACTTTCTCTTCAACATCAATCTTCTTCTTTCCCTTAGTAGCAGTTCTAGCTTTATCGAAAGACCAAGATTATCCAGCAAAACGTCTTTGACGTACAACCCCTTTTATTTAACCCTTGTGCTCCCTGCAGCGATACAAAGACCAATTGATGTATCGATAAAGAGTTCGAAAGAGGATGATAGTAGATGTCCTTCGTCTCTATCGTTGGAAGATCAACCGTAGCAGTAGATTGTGAGAGATTGATGAAGATGATTGAAACATTCTTGCAAAAAATCGAAGCAAGAAAGTAACAAAAATGGCTAAGAGGGAAGGAATTCACAGCTACAAAGAAGTGTAAATTGGAAAGACTGATTTGCGTGCATAAAATTATCGCACAATATCTAGCAAAGATACATTTAGAATCAACACACCCTTAAATCCCCTAAAATATAATCCGTTGTTTCTAATGAAACTGTTATCGCTCCCCCTCATAAGGTGTATCGACTCATTTTTTACAGCTGACTAATTTCTAGCGACACGTGTTACAGTGAAAATCCAAGCGGGAGTTTCTTGGGCAAACTTGAAAGCAGCTCACAATAAAATATCAATCACAAAGGTGTCTACATTTACGCACATAATGGCAAGGTTATAGTACAAACCCATACTAGTGATAGCAAACGCCAATTTCATGGCGAAGTCGTTCAATAGTTTATGTTAAGAGCCTTTCTAAAGATATCAGCTAGTTGTCGTTCAGTTGGACTTAGCAGTGTCAAAACCAAAATGCTTACAAGAGATTTAGCATATATTGTCTGAGATATGAATATATTGTTTTTAGACTCTAAAATTTGTAGACCCAAGAAGTAAGTAAGATACTCGATCATGCTCATCTCAAATTCTTTCTTCATCAAATCAACAAATTCTGAAGCGAGCTTTGCAGAGGTAGCTCCGAATACGATATCATCGATAGTGATCTATGTTTCCAAACACTGTTTATTCTGCTTTTGGAGAAATAAAGTCTTCACTCTAGTGTAAACTTTCTACAACAAATAGGTAGTCAACCATTCATCCCAAGCTCGTGGTGTTTGCTTCGGACCATAAAGTGTTTTTTTTTTTCAGATGATAGACATAATTAGGTTTATCATGAACCTCAAATCCTTTAGGTTGTGCAACATAAAATTTTTCTTGCAAATACCCATTTAAGAAAGCACTTTTAACATCCATTTGCTGTAAGTTGAAACTTCTATTACAAGTAATGGCTAGCAGTAGACAAATAGATTCCAATCGTGCAACTAGTGCAAACCTCTCATCAAAATTAATACCTTCAACATGTGTGTATCCTTGTGCAACTAATCAAGCTTTGTTGCAAACAGTAACACCATTCTCATCTATTGTATTGTGGAATATCCACTTAGTACAAATGATACTAATACAAGTAGGTCTTTGAACAAGCTCCGAAACATCCTGTTTGACAAACTCGTTGAGTCCTCTGGCATAGCATTCACGAAATATTCATCCAAAAGAGCCTCCTTGAAATTTTTTGGCTCAATCCGAAATGTAAAACAAGCAAAGCGTTCCATGTTCATATAGTCAACTGGATGAATCCCTCTAGTTTGCACTGGATCAGTCACTGAGCCTATAATTTGCTCAATTAGATGATCTTTCAGCATTCTCGACGGTGGAGTAGCATACGTAGAAGAATAACCTAGTTCTATAGCATATTATTTTAAATCATCATCATCAACATCATCTTTATCACTAGATGAAGTAGTGGTAGATGAATTATATAATCTTGCAGTAGGCTGAGTAGCTCATGCTGAGCTCATAGGTGTTAATAGCTCATTTATACCATCCTTTTAAGAGGACAATTGTTGTGTTCTTGCATAGTTATCAACCATTACATTCATAGATTCCTTATAGTTTGGTTATTATAGATTCTATAAGCTTTACTATGCTGAGAATACCGATGAAAAATTTCAACATCGCTTTTCGAATCAAATTTCCCCAAATGATCTCTATCATTCAAAATGAAGCAGGTGCTACCGAAAACACTAAGAAATTTGAGAGAAGGCTTTTTGCCTTTCCATATTTCATAAGGAATCTTTGTAGTCAGTGGCCTAAAATAAGCTTTGTCGAAAATATAGGTAGCAGTGTTTAATACTTCCCCCCAAAGATCTTAAGGCAGATTCTTCTCAGCTAGCATGACTCTAGTCATATCCTGAATTGTGCGATTTTTTCTTTCAACAACACCATTCTATTATGGTGTCTTATGAGTAGCGAGTTCATGCTTAATCTCGAAATTCAACATAATAATCAATAAATTATTGTTTCTCAAACTTTCCTCCCTAATCACTAGGTAGTTGATCAATTGATACATCCTCATTCCCATTCTCATTCAGAAGTCGAATAGATAACTTCTTAAATTCATCATACGTTTATGCTTTATCATGATGTAAATGAATCCATGTAAACGTTGAGTAGTCATCAACAATAATAAAACATACTTCTTTCTCCAAAGACTTTCAACATGCATTAGGTCGAACAAGTCCATATGCAATAATTTCAACACATGTGATGTTAGTATGTCGTTGTGGCCAATGTGTAAAGAAGAGCGATGTTTACCCCTTTGACATGATTCGTAAATGGAATTGGACTTAGAGGTTAGGTTAGAAATACCTCTTAGAGTATCATGAGTGATTAACTTCTTAAGTTGCTTGAAATTCAAATGACCTAGTCTTCTATGCCAAAACTCTAGATATGATAAGGAAACAGAATCGCACCTAACTTGCAACTTATGAGGCAATACAGAATGTTAAAACAACATATAGCAGTTGTCTGACGTCTAGATTCCATACATGATATATTATCTTTCATCATTAATTATCTGACAATGATTTTTAGTGAAGTTGATAAACAAGTCCTAATCACATAGCTGACTGATGCTGATCATATTAAATTTCAACCCATCAACATGCAGAACTCCTTAAAAATTATCCCACAGCATTACGAGTTCCTTTGCCAAAAACCTTGCCTTTCTTTCCATCACTAAACATAACAACATCATCCTTTAAAGATTCATATTTCTTAAGAAAGCTTTTGTTACCTGTCATATGTCTAAAACAACCACTATCCAAATACCATACCTCAATGGTAGTTGCTGCGAGCTATAGATGCGCTGCGATAACCTTATGAGATTTAGTTCTCAAAACCTTCTTAGATGTTTTCTTCTTCTGAAGTGTATTCAGATCTTTGAACATCATATAGCATCGTGGTCAAATATGACCAACAGTCCCTCAATAATGGATTGTATGAGGTGGTCTATTTTCAGCAACAATAATCACCTATTTCTTTGCACTTACAACAACCTTCTATGGCAGATTCTTCTTTTCCTTCGTTGTATCAACTTGACTTTTGCTTGATTGACCCTCATTGATCACAACACTTTTGACAAAGAATGTAGGAGCAGTTATAGATCCCTCAGTATAGCCAAGGCCATGCTTAACTCACGAAGATTGACCACTATGTAGCATTTTATTCAATTTTCGAGAACTAAGATAGAACTTTGAAGTAAAAGCCTCATAATCAGCAACAACTTTCTTCAGTAGAGCAATGTCAGTGTCAAGCTCTTTCAACATTGCATGACAATTCATATGTTCTATTTCAAGAGCCTTAAACTCCAATTTTATAGAGAAAAACTTCATCGTTAAATCAAAATTTTGATCATAGAAAGATGTTGATTCAGTGAACAGTAGATCATAGGAAACGTGAATGTTCTTTGCAGAATCCTCATTAATTACATCAGCCAATATTTCCTTGATCTTTTCTTTACTGTTTTCCATATCAAATTCTATGGAATCAAGTTGAGAAACATCAACAAAAGATGAAGCAGTAACCACAGCTGACTTTGTCAATACAATCGCGAGTGTAATAGAAGAGTTATTTGACTCTTTATCACTGTTTTCAGAGTCATCATCACACCAAGCAGCATTCAAGGAATTTTTCTTCTTATATGTAGGACATTGAATTTGAATATGTCCAACTCCTCCACACTAATGACATTTGATGTCTTTCAATTTATTTTTGGTATATGTCTTTTTATCATCACTAGAAGGCTGTCATTACATTTGTTGTAGCTTGATCCAGCAGAATTTCTCTTATAATTTTTGAGAACTTCTTTGCCATCATAGCAAACTCATCTCCAATAAAATCTTCAACAATAGATGTCTTAACACGATAATCATTCTTTGAAGAACTGGGGTTTTACAAACATATTCATCTCATATTTTTGCAAAGACCCCATTAGTTCTTAAAGAGACATCTTAGTTATGTCACGACACTTTTCGATTGAAGTAATCTTGGAGTCAAATTGTGAAGGGAGAGGCCGAAGAGCTCGTTGAACTAATTGCTCATCGGTATACTTTTCTATAAGTCGAAAGGCTTGATTAGTAATTTATCGTAAATGACCATTGAAAGACGCAATATTTTCATCCTCTTTAATCTCGAGACGATCCAGCATAGAGTTCAATTGTTGTTACTTGGAAACTTTGACAAAATTCGTACCTTTGAAGAATGTCTTCTAAACATTCCATGCTTGATTTGTAGTAGTGCAATTGGCAATCAATTTGAAGCGTTCTGCATCAACAACATTGAATATAGCATTGATTGCCTTATGATTTGCATCTGTCTCCTTTTTCTCAGCGTCCGTCCACAAAGATGCAGGTTCTGTAACATCGTTCCCATCCTTATCTGGTTGCATTGGATTAGAGTATTCTCTCTCGAGTAATTCTCTAGCAATTTCATCAATAGCACAGACAAAGTGAACTATGCAAACCTTCCAGTAAGAATAGTTGGTTCCTCACAACAGGATATCGAGCCACCTTCACATCCTTCACCAGTTCGTTGTCTAAGTAACTCATCAATCGATCCTATGGCGATAAAACTCTTCAGAATCTCACTCTTCTACATTTTTAAAATTAACAAAGTGACAAAGCTCTGATACCATTATTAACATTTTGGGAACCAGAGGAACTAATGAGATTAACGAATTAGTAATGAACTAATAAGCACATGTCAAAACTAAACAGAGAAATGATATAGCAGTAAGGCTTGAATGTCTTCCTCTAGGTATGTTCAACCTAAACAATCAATTAATCAAATTGATAATGTGTACAACCACTGTAAGGATCTCTCGTTCTCACAAAACTCAAGTAATGAACGATGATCCATACAATGGCGATCTCAAGTATTTATATACTTCGTCTATCTACTTTTTCTAGGAATTCAGTCCTAAATACAATACAACTCAAGAAAACACTCTCAGTTTCCAATTGTAAATTCTACTGTAATCATCCAATGTTTAATGACTAAGTCTTCTATTCCTTCAAAAATCTCAACTCATCGTCTTCATAAAGTTCTTCAGTCCTTTTATGCACCTTTCTCTCAGATTTTGTATTTGTAATGTATCTTAAAGTTCTCTACTTGCAGCGTTGAAGTTCTTAATTGTTGTAAACTAATACTAACAGTTACCTTATTTTAGTATCTAACTCATATTCAATTCATGTTTTGACTTCAAATATGTCTTCATCTTCGACCTTGACTTTTATACTGTAATACTCACTTGAATTTGCATTGTAGCATTTCTCTGAGTTGTGTCTACACTCAAACCATCTTGCTTAGTCAGGTTTCTCATCTTGCTTGCAACATCTACCTGATGTGTGTGTCACAAGTATTACAGCTTCCTTGTAGTAACAATGTAATTAAGTTACGTTGACTACAAATATCGTCCTGAGGGAAAGGTGTATGCACTCACTACATAATCAACTACGATGAATCTATTGCTAAGGAAATCCCTTTTAAGTTGTTTTATAACTAACTAAACTAATATATACTAACAAATCAATGCAACTAACTTAAAATCTTATATTAAAGCTATCTTAGTTCACAACTTCACCTAGTAATAAAATACTATGCATTTCAACCAGTTTATCATCTTATTATGTTGTGTGCAATGCCTAGTTAGAATAGACAGATTTTCTTTAAATCCACTTCAACCCACTATCATAACAGAAAAGATTATAATATGCAACCTAGAACTCCACCTATCGGTGTGAATAACATAAGCTCCACATTGCTTTAATGTTCCAAATCTTTAGACTCGTAACCAATTAAGTTTACTATTCGTGCCTCCCTAATCAACAACTATCACTCGATGTTATGTATTTTACGATTTTACCGTTCATATCCGGCTTAAGAAGCTTCAATGGCCATGATAACTTCTAAAACCTAATATCAATAAACATGTGATCAAGATTTCTTTTGCATTACGTTCAGAATCTATATAAATTTTAACCATTTCACTTTTTATATTCAATCTCAATTCATGTTCATAGCATATCATTCATACCAGAGGATCCATTGATCCATAAGATTAATAGACTACTCACATTTCATTGAAATAAACATGCACATAGTGGTATTCATTGAAATTAGACATGTATTGAAATTACTTCAAATAAATCAATAAAAAGAATACAAGAATCACCACACGCGAGTCTCCAATGTCTTCTCTCTAAAAATCGTTCTAATACTCAAGAACAAGTAAAACCTATGCTAAAATACAAGAATCACCACACTTGTTTACCACATCTTAATATTTATTTATACTTCTTAAACACAATTAGAAACCCTACCTTACAATTTAACTCAAAATAGAACTCTAACTTTCCAATTTCTTATGTTTCGACGCTATCACATAAACCCCGACACTGTGTGTGTTATGCCATGGCACTGCTACTACGCCGCCTTTGCGTCATCTTTTAAGCTCCATAGCGCCATCACAATGCTGACCTTCCTGTCTTGATTTCTTTACTTTGCCTTCTCTCCCACGTCGTGCCTAGGTCCTCCACGCAATCTCTTATGCTCCCATAACACCGCACCTTCATGCCACAACACCAACCACGCTTTGCTGGGTTTTAGCTTTATTTATTCTCGTTTTTGCTCGTTTCAATCATTTATTCATCATTAACCTTAAAATGCATAAACACCACCAATTAAAGCTCATTTAGGGATATTTATACTAAATATACTACTAAAATAACCATATATAAAAGTCTAAATAATCACTTATCAAATACCCCCTAAGTAAAGATTTTGCACGTCATTAGCAAAAGTGTATTTTATTAAGCATCCTAATTACTCCTATTACTCTAGTTCTTGTTCATTTTACATTTGTTCATGGAGTATTCTTTATTACACTAAGTTTTAAGTTAATAATCCACTTAAGGGTCTTTTCTTTCTTGACTAAAACTTATATTTTTCAAAATATGTAGCTTTAACAACACATACAACTCACTTTCGAATCACTAAAGTAGATGACAACCAAAACCTTTACTACTCACCCAAAGAGTACTAATATAATATTTATAAACAATTAACAACAAGAATTTACTTAAAATTTTGAAAATAATTACCACAATCTTCGAGTCTTGTATGTTCGTCCCTCATTTTCATATAGCATTTGACACCATCTAAAACAGCTCGAAGATGTCAGGCAAGTAAATTCCTACATTGATATGTACTCCGGCAATTGTTAGTCCGATATATGGTGAGTTGTAATCGCATTTTCAAATAAAAAATAAGATATATGAGTCAACATGACATGCAATCAACTATGTCGTTGTCTATGATCTGATGTCGACTTCTAAAAATAGTACAGAGACAATATTAAGAGATCATGAAATGCAAAGGTAATTTGTCAGCTTTAGACTTCGCTAGTCTCACTAAATGTTGCAGAGGCTGGACTGAAACCTAGTTTCAATCAAACCAAACTCCGAAACAAGCTTATCACCCTCACACACTCTATGAATGCATGACCAAGAATGATAAAATGCAATGCAGACTTTGATACAATTACAAGTACAAAGATAAATTCCATAAATAGCAAAAATCGTTGTAAGGTTTACTTACACAGAACAAATTCAAAGTTGGTTACAAAGCCTCACACAACGTTTCCCAAGCTTTCACGTACTTTGAACCTATTCCCTGAGCTTCATTTTGAGTGGTTTTGAGATTCTCGATGTTACGTAAAACCACTAAGAAATTCAGATAAATTCCCTATTTGAATTTCTAAAGTTTTCGACCAATTTCTGATTTATTTTGATATTTTGTGAGTCCTAAAACCTCGAAATCAGTCCAAATCCACTCCTCGGATGTCAAGATCCTAATTTTAACTACAAATTGTGGTTCGTAAATCAAAAATTATCCTTGACTAGGCTTTTAAATAATTTTTCAAATCTTGAGCATTTTCTTGTATCGTAGCATGTATTAAAGGAAAAACCTCGGTATAAATCCTAGAACAAATCCCAACATCCTCATTTTTAAGAAAAATCCACTATTTCGATTTATTTGTCCACAAATTCCATTTTCTGAATTCTTTCCAATTTCTGAGGATTTTTTCTATTTGTTTTTTATTTTATTACATTTTTTATGGATGCCACGAGGGTTTGGGCAGGGTCCTCCTCCTCACTTTAGTCTTCTTCCTCACCTCAACTCCCTTTCCATAATTAAAAACCTAACTACACAGAAATAACAAACAACTCAACAATGGCCTACAACGACAACAATCTCACTTTCACTGATCTCTCCCTTGTTTCCCTGGTTTGATCGATCTCTCAATTTCGGCCTCTTTGTTTCCAATTCGATAAAGACATCGGTGTGTGGTTTGGGAGATAAATATAAGATTTCTTCAAGATTAGCATCGCATGAATCTCGAGGCATATCTAATGGTTTCTTTTACATTTTGATCATTCTCGAGATCGATGTTGTGATTATTAACAAGATAATCACCACTTAACCGACTTACAAAGATCAATTATATTTGATCTCCTCGAAAAATGTATCTCGTATCACGAGGTAGATCTTATGGTTATATAATAAACAATACATTACTTGATTTTCCTTGAGATGGAATGGCATGCATCTGGAGGCATGAATACACCTTTCCAAAAGCCAATCATTTACTCCATTTCCATCCTCGATGCTAACGCTACGCGTATCTCGAGGTGAATCCAATGTGTACTTTTATATTTTATTAAACTATAGGATCCTTATATATATATTTATATATATATAAATACTTATACACCTATATATTTTTGTTGCTATAAATTCGCCATGCGCGCCAACGACCATCCTCGAGCGTGCAAACTATCATACATCCTACACACGTCACCCTCGACCCCGCCTGTCACCCTCCACCCCGCGTGTCACTAGTTGCCCACTAATTTATTAATTATTTTATTTAATTTCTTGATTATCTCTTCAATTTAGGTCCAAATCAAATTCCGAAAAATACCCCAATCTCAAAAAATTTGGAAAAATCTCTCAATGCGCTTCGAAACTCGCGGACACCCTGTATACACTTCAACTTTACAGTATTTCGCGTCGAATGGAATATAATACACCAACTAGTCATGCGACACACTAAAATAATATTTAAATTTATGATCTATGATCCGTAACTCGTGGGTCCCACCTCGGATACTTAAATCCCATTTTATATTCGAAAATACTTAATTAGTCATCTAATCAAGTTTACGAAATTCTCGCATGTCACATGTAATGAAATACTATGTTTTTAAACAACTTTATCATCTTAGTATGTTATGTGCATGCCTTATTAGAATTGACAGATTTCCTTCAAATCCACTTCAACCCACTATTGTGACACGAAAGATTATAATGTAAAAACTAGAACTCCACCTATCATTTTAAATAGCGTAAGATCCACATTTGATTTAATGTTCTAAAGATATCGTTTTGAACTCCACCTATCATTAAGTTTACGGTTGTACCGTTCATCTCCGACTTCGAAGCATCAATGGCCATATTAACTTGTAAAACCTAATATCAATAAACATGTGATCAAGAGGTCTTTAGCATTACAGACTGAATCAATACCAATTCTAATTATTGAACTTTTTATATTCAATTTATATTCATTTTCATAGCCTAACATTCATACCATGGGATCCATTGATCCCTAAGATTAATAAACTACTTACATTTTGTTGAAACAAACACGCACGTAGTGGTATTCATTGAAATCAAAGATATATTAAAAATACTTCAAATAAATCAATAAAAGTAATACCTGAATCAGCACACGTGATTCTTCAATGTCTTCTCTCTACAAATCATTCTAATACTCAAGAATAAGTAAAACCTATGCAAAAAATAGTTTAGTTGCTGCTAATGAATTATATCTTATGAGTTTACCATGTCCTAATATCTATTTATACTTCTTAAACAAAATTAGAAACCCTACTTTATAATTTAACTCAAAAATAGAACTCTAACTTTCTAATTTCTTCTGTTCCGACTCTGTCACTTAATCCCCGGCGTCGTGTGTATTATGCCACTGTGCCGCCTTCTCTATGTGTTTTTCCTTGCCTCAATGACCTCAACGGTCTGACTTAACACTTCGTCGTCCTCTCTAAAGCTCCATAGCACCACCACAACGCCGAGATTCCTAGCTTAATCTCTTCACTTTGCCTTCTCTCCCACGTCATGCCTAGGTCGTCCGCAATGTCCCTTATGCTCTCACAGTACCACACCTTCATGCCACGATGCCAACCATGCTTTGGTAGGTTTCAGATTTGTTTCTTCTCATTTTTGTTCCTTTCCTTCCTTTATGCCTCATTCACCTAAAAATGCATAAACACCATGAATTAAAGCTCATTTAAGGATATTTATTCTAAATATACTACTAAACTAACCTTATATATAAGTCAAAATAATCACTTATCAGTACCTAACTTAACTTTTGTTTTGACAATATACTACCAATGAGGATAGACCGACCCAAACACAGTAATTTAAGGTCTAACAGTCTACCTCATAGCATAGGCAAATGATCAAGTGATGTCGAATATCTCATTTCCATGACATAAAAATCAGCTGGAAATACTAAATTGTGTACTTGTACTAAGATGTCTTCTAATAATCCATATGATTTAATAATAGTATTGTTTGCAAAAGTAAGATTAATAGGCGCATCAGTTAACAATCATATTCTTAATGATTTATAAAGTTTAAGTGACATAACATTAATTGATGCTCCGTGATCACACATAGCAAATTAATAGAAGAATTGTCTATGATGATGGGTATGAAATAAATTCCTAAGTTAGAATATTTCTCATGCATTCTCTTTAAGGATGATGTCTTTTGTCCTATATTTTTCATTGATTTCTAATTCCTTAAATGACTTATATATGTCTTGTTTAGTTTCTTCCTCCCTGGCATTTGCTAATCGTTGTGGAATGGTAGAGTGCATATCTTCATTCGATTAATAAATATCTTATACTTTTTCTTCGTTAATTAAATTAAAATTTTGTAAAGATTTTTCATAGGCTTCAACTTTGGCTAAACACCATGAGTATAGCCTTTTCGAAAAAAGTGTGTATTTCAATTATTAAGCCATCCATTCCTAAGTGGGAATGACATCTGCCATCATCTCTTTGTTTTCTTGTTCTATTGGTTTAGGTACTTTAATTCTCGTTTTACCTTTTTTTAGTGTCTTTTCTTACGTGTGTATTTTTTTCGTTATTATAAAATAATGCATTAATTAATGCTTGATTAGTAGTGTTTGTAGGTTAAGTAGTTACTTTAGTTTGATTACTTAAGTTGTTGAATTGAAGAGTCATTTGACTTAATTGATTTTTTAGCTGGGTAATAGACGTAGCGGTTTTAATTTGATTTTGAGAAATTTGCGTAAAGTTTTGATGACTTTGGGTCAAAAAGTTATATAATATTTGTTATTAATTTGGTTGTGTAGGTTGAATAGTTTGTTGTGGTTTTTGCAATGGTGTTTATTGTGTAGGTGCTCTCGGTCTATAAGTGGTATAGTTTCTATTTTTTGGGCCACTGCTAAGATTTGGATTTGCTTTTCCATTGTTATAATTGTTAATATTATATTGGTTTCTAGGAGGACCAGAATATTGGTTCATAACCGCGTTGACTTTTTCATTGTTATCTTCTTGTAAAGTAGGACACGCATCCATAAGATGCGTAACTTCATTACAAAATCCACATGGTTTAACTTGATTTGATCTATCTCTTAATAGTAATTTAACCATGTTAGATAATTCTTCAACTTTTTCGTCAAATCTATTACTTATTATATTATTAACCTCGTAAACTTTCTTTCTTAATGTGTTGGTCTTTTCGCCATATTGTTTAGATTGTTTGGTCATCTTATTAATAGCTTCTTTTGCTAGAGTTGGTGTAACATCAAATAATGATGCATGACATACTGTATCTAATAGTCTATATTCAAAATGATTTTTTCCTTCATAGAAGTATTCTAATAAAGTTCTTTAGGTGTATCCTTTTTTAGGACAAAATGAAATTAGTCTTTCAAATCTATCCCAAGATTCATTAAAATTTTCATCATATTTCATTTTCACAACTGTGATTTGTCTTCTATGAGAAATGATTTTTCTTGCAGGCATATATTGATCTAAGTAAGCTTTTAACATTTGAGCCCATGTGGTTATCGAATCTTGAGGAAGATAAAACAACCATTCTTGTGATTGATTTTTCAATACATAGGAAAAGCTTTAAGTTTGATTTGTTCTAACATGTAGTCTTTAGGTCATCCCATTGAGTTTGTGTTGGTATTCCCTTATAAATTTTTGTGGGTCTTCATTGTCCTTACTATAGAAGTTAGGTAGAGCACTAATGAATCCATATCTAAGTTCAAATTTGGGAAATCCCTCAATATATGCAATACACTTTGGTTCATAAGCAGTGACATTTTGATTAGCTTGCTTAAAAGTTAGTTCTCTATTATCATTATTGTTATTAATAATAAAGTTATTATTAGCTTCCATTGTGGTAGGTTTAAATTACGATTAAATGTCCTATCTACCTCAAGATCAAACAGATGTAAGGATCCCGTATAATTAGAACGACGTAGTCTATAGACCATACAAAGTCTAAAACTCCTAAGATATTATGTTTAAATCCACAACAACTATGCCAAAATATGAGAAGTGTCGGGCGTGTATAATAAATTTCCATCCTATATAATGCTTTTAATATTTTGTAGTAGTCGTAAGTGGGAATCGTCTCTACATTGATTTTTCAAACTTATTTTGGAAAAAAGAATTTTAGTGGTTTTTATTATTTTTTACTTTAATTTAATTAATTAATTAAAAAATTAATTAAACTTAGTAATTATTAACTAACCTAATTATACTAACTAAATTAATACAATTCTAATTTCAGTATCAATCAAATAGATTAAATTAAATAATAAATAAATATCTTAACAAACATCCAGAATAATGAAACATAAACTCGTTTTGTATTCCAAACATGTTGCTTCAATCAATATAGTTATGAGCATACTTTATAAAGTACCATAGATCATTAAACTTTAATCATATGTAAATAAACAGCCTTTAGCCAACCATTTGTTCTCCTTATACCGGTGGAAAAACCATGTTCTAATTTTATTAAGCTAACTCCTATGAATACACAAAGACATTAACTTCATGAAATAAACTACATTACACTTTATGAAAACTTCGAACTACTAAATTTAACATCTTCAAAAAGCCACTTTAACCTCAGATTTAGATATCAAATTCACCTAGGAAAACTAAACAGTCGTACTTTTAAAAAAATCCTAGTTACTACTTTAAATTAAATAATGAATCCAAATATCAAAACACACATTCTAGACTATGCATTTAATGCATAGATCATGATTAAATTCAATAGATAATAACCTATTGAATCAATGAATCAAAGAAAACGATTGGCTTACAGCTTTAAGCACATAATCTTCTCACCATAACTATAATGCAAAATGCATCTAGTTCATGTTCGAACTTTGTTTAAAATGATTAACTGGTCATTCATAATCATGAATAACATTGCAAGAATATAAATAAAAGATAGATAAATATCACTAAAATAAATACTCTAAACCTTTAAATCTTTTATAAAAGCAATAAATCAATAAATCAATAAAATAAAGCAATAAAGAATGGCTCCTAGAGCAATGATATATTGATCTATGTACTCAGGGGAAACTAATTTAATAACCCTAAGGTCGTATTTATAGTATTTTAGGTAGTACACGTCACAAACTAACTCAAACTAATCGTAGTTGTCTGAAATTCTCGAAATCTGCTCCAAGGATTCCTCAGCAATTCATGTGTAAGTGGTATTGCTGAGTAAATCCTTAAAACTAAAGTCCATGTTTCCATCGATATGAGTAGCGATTTTTTGTGTTATAGGAATCATTAGAAAATCGCTAGGTATAAAATTCTTTTTTTCCTTAGTTCCTTGGTTATGATTCTTTGCATATTATATCCACTTGATTAATTCTTTCATAATCTTCTTTTTTCATTCATTTCTTCATATATTCCATTTACTACCAAAAATAACAAAAATAAGAGAAAACCTGTGTAATATAGTCTTTTACATAAAAAATCAGCCTAAAATAAACTAAGAAACATGTCTAATTATTGACTTGTTACAAGTGTATACCTTCAGGATCATTAAGCTTTACATGACTTAAGTTCGGCTTTTTCTTTTTCTTATTGTACTTGGACTTAGAAACTTTCGTCTTATTAATGCTTTTACCATTCTCCGATTGCCTAACTCTCCATTCTTAAGTTACTTTCTTTTCTTTTGAAGTGTCTTCAACCTGTTATTTCTTTAGAGCCTCTTTACAATTTTCATTGTTATAGCATTTATTGCATAAATTTCATCATTTAAGTTATTATAATAGATCAAGTCTAAAAAGTCATTATCATCTATTTCATTATCAAATAATTCATCATAGGTATCATAGTTGTGTTCCTTATTCATCTTGAATTTGACAATCTTATCTTCAAATTCCATAGACATTGTTCTTTCAAGAATATCTAACTTAGTTCTAGCCGTCTTTAGAAAAGGTCTACCTAATAGTATAGGCAAAGGATTGGGTGATGTTGAATATCCTATTTCCATGACATAAAAATCATCTGAAAATACTAAATCATGTACTTGTATTAAGATATTTTCTAATAATCAATATGGTTTGATAATTGTATCATTTGCTAAAGTAAGATTAATAGACGTATTAGTTAACGATCTTATTTTTAATGATTCATAAAGTTTAACTGACATAACATTAATTGATGCTTCGAGATCACACATAGCAAATACAAAAGAAAAATTACCCATGGTTATGGGTATGACAAACATTCCTGGTTTGGAGCATTTCTTAGGCATTCTCTTCAAGGATGATTTTTTTTCCTAAATTTTAATTAATTTCTAATTTCCTAAATGGTTTAAATATGTCTTCTTTAGTTTCTATATCCATAGCATTTGTTAATCTTTATGGAACGGTAGAATTAGAATGCATATATTCATTTGATTCATAAATATCGTTTAATTTGTCTTTGTTAGCTAATTAAAAATTTTGTAAAGTTTTTTCATAGACTTCAACTTTGGCTAAATACCTTGAGTATAGCTTTTCGAGAAAAGGTGTGTGTTTTAGTTGTTCGACCATCCATTCATTAGTTAAAATGAGATTTTCCATTATCTCTTCTTCTTCTTCTTCTATTGTTTAAGGTCTTTTAATTTTCTTTTTACCTCTTATTGGTGTCTTTTCTTGCATATTTTTTTTTATTTTCACAAAATAAAGCATTAACTTGTGCTTGATTAGTTTTTTTTAGTAATTTGAGTAGTTACTTTAGTTTTATTGCTTAACTTGTTGATTTGTAAAGTTATTTGACTTAATGGATTTCTCTGCTCATTAATAGACATATCAGTTTTAATTTGATTTTGAGAAATTTGCTTTTAGTTTTGACGACTTTGGGTCATAAAGTTATGTAATATTTGTCCTAAATTTGGTTTCATAAATTGAATAGTTTCTTGAGGTTGTTGCAAGGGTGTGGATTGTGTAGGTGTTGTTGGTCTATAAGTTATACAGTTTTGATGTTGTGGACCGTTACTAAGGTTTGAATTTGGTTTTCCAGTGTAGTAATTGTTATTATTATATTGGTTTCTAGGAGAACTAGAATATTGGTTCATAAGCACGTTGACTTCTTCATTATTGTCTCCTTGTAAAGTAGGACACGGATTCAAAGGATGTGTAACTTCATTACAAAGTCCAAATGGTTTAACTTGATTTAATCTATCTTTTAATACTAGTTTAACTTAGGGGTGACAAAAAGTGTCCGGACCCGTTTGTCCGGATTTGTCTGGACTCGCTTTAAATGGGTTCGAACATAATTTTTTCCAAATAAATACGGGTCCGACATGTTTTTTTGTCCGTTTTAAAAAACGAGTCCGGGTCTGGACAATTTTTTTAAAAAAATGGGTATCCCTTTAGCGATTAATTTAAATAATATTTTATTTATTTATAAGAATATTTTGAAACTTTCAAGATGTTTGCATTGTAATTTCACTAATGATGATGTTATTTTTATATGGAAACTTGTTTTATTTGAATTTTGAATATATAACGTCTTTTTTGTAGTGAAGAAATGCATGGCGACATCTCTTTTGTAGTGATGGAATGCAAGGCAACATAAAAATCATGCATTTTTGTTAATAATTAGGTGAAAAAATTTATCTTATAAAAATGGGTCCTGACAAAAAATGGGTCGTGTATGTTTTAATGACATAAGGGTCTAGACGAAAAAAAGTGTCATTTTCAAAAACGGCTACGGATCCCGACACTATTTTTAGACGTTATTAAGGGGGTGTCTAGAACCATACACGTCCCTGCCCATTTTCTTGCCACCCTTAGTTTGATCATGTTAGATAGTTCTACAACTTTTTCATCAAATTTATTACTCGTTTTATCATTAACTTTATAAACTTTTTTTTTCTTGATTTATTGGTCTTTTCACCATATTGTTTAAATTGTTAAGCCATCTTAATAATTGCTTCTTTTGCTAAAGTTGGTGTAACATCGAATAATGATCAACCACATACGGTAACTAAAAGTATTTATTCAAAATTATTTTGTCCGTCATAGAAGTATTCTAATAAAGCTCTTTGGGTGAATCCATGCTGTGATTATGATGAAATTAGTCTTTGAAATCTTTCTCAAAATTCATTAAAATTTTCATCATCTTTCATTTTCACGACTGTGATTTGCCTTCAATAAGTATTAATTTTTCTTGCAGGCCTGTTTTGATCAAGGAAAGCTTCTAACATTTGAGCTCATATGGTTATCAAATCTTGAGGAAAGTAAAACAACCAATCGTGTGCTTGATCTTTCAATGGAAAAGGAAGAGCTTTAAGTTTGACTCATTCTACATGCAGTCTTTAGGTTTTATCACATTGACTTTGTGTTTGTATTCCCTTATAAATTTTTGTGGGGTCTTTATTGTCCTTACTATAGAAGATATAGGCTATACACATTGGTTCATAAGCGGTGAAATTTTGATTAGCTTGCCTAAAAGTAACTTCTCTATTATTGTTATTACTATTTCTATTATTATTATTATTATTATTATTATTATCATTAAAGTTATTATTGGCTTCCATTTTGTTAGTTTGGTGTTCTTTACTTTGTTGTTGTCTAAAATTATGATTAAATGTACTATCTACCTTAGAATAAAACGGATGTAAGACTCATGTGGAATTAGAACGACGAAGTGGATAGACCATACAACTTCTAAAACTCCTAAGAAATTGTGTTCAAATCCACAATAACGGTGCCAAAAATCGACACGTGTCAAAAGTGTACAATAAATTTTCCTCTTATATTATACTTTTAATATTTTCTTAGTAATGGTAAGTAGGAATCGTCTCCACAGATTGTCAAACTTCTCTAGGAAAAATGACTTTTAATGATTTTTATTACTTTTACTTTAGTTCAATTAATTAATTAAAACAGTAATTATATTTACCAATTCAATATATAATATAATAGTAATAAAAAATTATACTAACTTAACTAACACAATTAAAATTCACTATCAATCAAATAAATTCAATTGAATGATAAGAAAATATCTAAAAAAATCAAGAATAATAAAACATCAATCCGTTTTGCATCCAAACATGTTACTTCAATCATATATAGTCATGAGCATACTTTACAAAGTATAATAGATGGTTAAAATTTAATCGTAAGTAAACACTCTTTAGCCAACCATTAGTTCTCCTTATACCGGTGGAAAAGCCACATTCTAATTTTATTTAGCTAACCCCTATGCATACACAAATACATTAAATTCATGCAATAAAACCACATTACACTTTCTGAAAACTTCAAACTACTAAATCTAACACATTTGGAAAGCCACTTCAACATAAGATTTAGATATCAAATTCACCTAGGACATCTAAACGGTCATACCTTTCAAACAATCATAGTTACTACTTTAAGTAGATAATGAATCCAAATATCATAATAAACATTTTAGACTTTTTATCCAATACAAAGATCATGATTAAAATCAATAGATAATAATCTATTAAATCATTGAATCAACGAATACGATTGTTTAAAGCATTAAGGACATAATCATCTTATCATAACTACATAGCAAAACAAATCTAATTCATGTTCGGACTTTTTTAGATTGATAAACTACTTACTCATAATCATAAATGATATTGCAATAAAATAAACAAAAGACATGGATAAAATACCTCTGGAATAAATACTTTAAATCTTCAAGTATTCTCCATAAGTAATGAACAATAAAGCAATAAATTAAAACAATAAAGAATGACTCCTAGCGCAAAGAAATATTGATCTAAGTAATCAAGGACAACTAATTTTGTAATCCTATGGACATATTTATAATATTCTAGGTAGTAAACATCCCAAACTAACTCAAACTACTTTTTATCTAAAATCCTCGAAATATGTTCCAACCGTTCCTCAATGATATAGGGTTTAGTGGAATCGTTGGGTAAATCTGTAGAATTGAAGTCCTTGTTTCCACTAATTTGAGTGGTGATTATGGGTACATAGGAATTGCTGGGTAATCGCTAGTATTGGAATGTAGTTGTTCATTGATTCCTTGTTGATGACTCTATGCATATTCTTTCCACTTGATTAATTTTTTTGTAATCTTCCCTTTTTACACCATTTCTTCATATATTCATTATTACCTTAAATAAAAAACAAGAGAAACCACTTTTAATGTGGTCTCTTACAGCTAAAATTGTCCTAAAATGTACTATAAAACATGTCTAATTATTGACTTGCATTGAATAGACCGGCACGTCAAGAAAAAAACTTTATGAAGTTAAAAAAAAATGAAGTAATACATTTGACAAAAACGCTGATGAATTATCTACCATGTTTAAATTTTTATTAAAAGATAGATCAAACCACGAAAACCATGTGGATTTTGTAAAGACATTACACATCCTACGAATGCGTGTCCTAATTTTCAAGAAGCTAATACTGAAGAAGTTAACGTGGTTATGAACAAATTTTCTAGTCCTCTTAGGAATCAATATAATAACACTACACTAGAAAACCAAATTCAAATATTATTTATGATCCACAAATCAAAATTATACTACTTATAGACAAAGAACACAAATGCAATCTACACAAATTCAATAACCTCAACAAATAACTCAACCTACGCAATAAAATTTAAAACAAATATTACATAATTTTATGACTAAAAGTCATCAAGACTTTATACAAACTTGTCAAAATCAAATTAAAACTGATACATCCATTAACGAGACCCCCACTCCTCTTGGATCACAACATCACACAAGTCACACTCAACTAGAAAATAAAATTCACATCCACAACAATATTCATTTGAATAAGATATGGAATTATCAACGAAGGAAGTCATCACTATCATGGAATTAATACATAATCTAAATGAAAAGCAATGAATGAATACATTTCATAAATTAAGTAAAAACAGTCCAAGCAAGTGTGATTTGAATTGAATATAAGGAGAGAAGTGGAGATAATTGCCTTGCAGTTTACTTACCTCAATTGCACCCAATTCCTATCCTAAACTGATTTTCTACCACTCCAAACTCGCGTTCCACACCCCGTAAGTCCTCTTTTAATTCTTGAGGTATCCTAACAAATTGATATCAACATGTTTTAGGTTGGTTAAGTGGTTTTAAATTTTAATTTTTAAAATCAGACTCGTTGTTAATTTGTTTTTGTCGAAATCTACTTTATTAAAATAAAGATGATTTTTTTGCAACGAATTTAGAGTTGAGTTCAATTACCAGAACATTTAAATTATGTATTATCTTCCAAAGAGAAGTACTAGAGCTATGTCTTATTTTCCAGAATTATAATGTTTGTGCAATTTTGATAACAAACGAGGGAGGTATGAAAACATCACCACAATGACTTAAAATAGTTTTATATTCCGACCAACAAATTTGAAAGATTCATTTCTCTTAAACCATAGCTTCAAAAATCATGATTTTTTTACTTAAGACTAAAAATGTACCCGAAAATCTAATAATAAGAGATGAGCTCAATCCAATAAGAAATGAGTAAGTTATTCTAAAAATATCAAGACATTATCAAAACTGCAAAATCCAAAAATTTTAGATTCAACATTAAAGTTGCAGAGCAATTTTAAATAGGAAGGAGTCCAAATCTTCTAATAGTGCGTACAATCAAAGTTTTGGCTTTATTGCTAAGCTTTTTAATGCCACCAGAATGAGTCAATTTGGTTCTAAAATGAAAAAAAAACTATCGCCAAAATATAAAGACTAGTTCATAATAGGAACATGCAAAATCCAAATTTTTATTTTCAAGAACTTTAGAAAATTAAAATATTCAGAACAAATTCATTCCCTACCAAAAATAAAATCAATATAGTAAATTGAGTGAGATTTCATAAAGAATTTAAATATCAAATTAGTTTATGAAAACAAGTACTTTAATTAAATTAGAAATTCAGATCTTCAAGTCATGTAGAAACCCCAATTTTGACCAAAATCTTAAAAGCTTATAATTTAAACTTGAAACTTCAATTGTGTCTTCAAATTGATAAAAGCCAACATGAAATAACTTCAATTTCATTTTCTTATAAGAAACTCTATGATTCATGACTTAACTTTCACATGCGTGAATGAAATGAGAGCATATTAGAGGGTTTGCTCACCTAGGTTCTTAATCTTCAAGTCTTGTTACTCTAGATCCTAATGTTGATGAATTTATCTCTCTTTAACCCTTGAATTCTCAAATCCCAGCAAGTGCTTTTACTTTAGAATTTTAGTTGTTTCATTGCATGATTTTGCATGGTTTTTAAACAAGATATGTATTTATATGTTTGAACTCCAAATCCATATATACAACCATTGGAAACATGAAGAACACGAGTTGAAGTGTGAAAAACTTGTATGTTAACTTTAAAAACTTAGGGAAAACCAAAACCCAAGATTACACACCTACTATCAATGATTTACAATCAATATTAACTATTTAGGTTGTGAGATTTACCTTGTTTTAGTGATTCCCAACTTGTGGAGATGATTTTAGTTCTCTAGCACTCCAACTCTAGCCTCCATGTTGTGTGCGTTGAAAAAGATCACAACTTAAGTTGTGATATGTATTTATATGTGTCTCAAGACCTAGGGTTTAAGGGACCAACTCGTAACCCATGATCTTATATGATGCATATTATTAGTAAATAATATGCATAAATAGGCATATTAATGCATAAAATCATTATTAATTATGTAATTATCCTAAATACAATTTTTATTCCCGAATTCGAGATGTGGGTATAACAATATTCCTAATATTAGAAAGTTTCGTCCTTGAAACTAAAAGTAAGTCGTACTTTAAGATTTGAAGAGATATAGGAAATGTTTTTCCATATAGTCCTCTCACTCCCAAGTTAGTTCCTCATCTCCATGGGACTGCCACCGCACCTTAACTAGTGGGATCTCCTTGTTGCGAAGCTTTTGCACCTTCCTGTCGATAATTGAATTGGTTGCTCATCATACAACTTTTCTTCCCTCTACTCAACCTCACTTCAATCAATGGATGGTATATACTTAATCGGCATATTCCGCAATATGGATACATGAAACACGTCGTGAACTCCCACTAGAAGAGGTGGCAAAGCTAACTTGTAGGCAACCGGACCAATTTTTTCAGTTACTTCAAAGGGTCCAATGTACCTAGGAGCAAGCTTCCCTTTCAACCTAAATCTATAATGTCCTTTCATCAGTAAAACCTTAAGCAATACATAATCATTCTTCTTGATGTCAACATCCCGTTGATCCTTATCAACATATTTCTTATGTCTGACTTGTGCAGTTTGTAGACGTTGCCTAATTTGCTTTATCCTCTCGGACTGGTCTTGCAAAATCTCTGGCCCTATCAACACTGTGTTACCAACCTCTACCCAACATACCGGAGATCTGTAAGGTCTTCCATAAAATGCCTTAAAAAGCGTCATACCAAGGCTCGCTTGAAAACTGTTATTGTAGGCAAACTCGTAAAACGGTAATGTAGCATCCACTATCCAAATTAGGGCGATATTCAGCTCGATAACCTAGCCAGACTTAACTAGAGCCACTAACCTCTCCGTTTGTACTTGATAAACTCAACAAGTATATCGATATTGAATAAATAACTCAAAACATATGCAACGGAAAAATAATACTTTTTCAATAATTAAATGATATACACAAATAAAGAGTTTATAAAAACCCTAAACTCGATTATCAACCTCCCAACCCTTTTCATATACAACAAAATAATTCAAATATACAAGAAGGCTAATTACATCGTTGAGAAGATACTAAGACTCCTAAATCTTCTATTTTCCTTTCGTTGAAATGTTAGGCTGAGAACCTGAAATATTAGATTTGGGGTAAGCGCTCTAACTTGCTCAGTAAGTAAAGATTCTCAAAGCCAGCAACATTCCATATAATAATCAAGAATAATATGCTATAACAATATGCACTAATAATGACTAATGGGATTATGTAAAGAATATAATTCAATAAGTAATAGATGCAAGTAATCCGTAAATGATTATTACACAATTGTTTCCATTTTATTTGTAATACTAGGGTCGATTACCCACTAACACCATTAATGCAATTAGTAGACCAACACATTGGCCGATGTGCTGTCATTAATGTCCAATTGTTCTATCCCAAACCCTCTACAGAATATGTAATCCACGTAACCTATTTAACTAAGTAAGAGTTACTTATAGGCTAGGAAGGTAACCCATCTCCTATATAACCTATTCTCAGTTCCAGCAGTTACTCTCGCGAATCTCATAAGAAACCATTTTCCATTTAGTAAATACATCACAGTGTATATAGTCCCTGATTTAGTCCATAAACTATATGAACCAAATACACTAACATAAGCAGGCAACATTGACAAATAGTGAATCCCTACTTACCTCAGCTTAGGTTTCAGTTACCGAATTCCTAACTCTCCGGGTCACTTAAGCTTTTTTGGTGATATAAAACTTATCGCAAACCATTTGTGGTTAATATAGGCCTAATACCTTAAGTTTAGAACCTACAAATCAATCCCAAAGACTTTAGGGAATTCCAACTAAAACACATTATTGTTTCTATTTTTTGAGCTGGGAGCGTTCTTCCACTTAATGGAGTGCGCTCCACCAACTAGGTTCATTCCAACTAATAAAGGGAGCGCGCTCCTCTGATAGGTGGAGCATGCTCGACCCTGTAGTATCACAACAGTGAGCAGGGTTGCAGCCACTATCAAATCCACAAATCCTCCGAATAATAGTCATACTCCCCAAATAAAATAAGGAGGACCTCTAGTTAGGTATAAATCCATTTCCAATCATTAATAACAACAATTCACAGAGAAATCATCCTTAAATATTGAATCGAACTTCAAACTTAAAACTCTAACTTACCAACAAACCCTCAGTTGCTTGCCTCTATCTCTCTATCTCTCTCTCTCGATTGATCAATGAGGATAAACTTGAAGCTTTTAGTTTTAATATATGGATTTTTCTATAGATACGCATTGCTATATCTCAAGGATGATCAAGTAATTGATGTGTTGAAATAACACATCCTAAAATGGCACACATTTTACCACCATCAACACTTATGCTCATCTCGAGGCGATCCAATGATCCAAATAATTTAAACCAAACTTAAAATTTTAATATATATTTATATATCAAATATATAAATATATATGTATACTTCTTGTATTTTCTCGCCAATAAATTCACTGGATATGCCTATGAGTATTCTTGAATATGCACATTCATTTCACGACCACCTCGTCACACTTGGTGTACCAGCTATTTATTGTTTATTTATTTATTTTTCGATAGGCTTATATATAAATTCTATTTTTATGCTACAACTGATAAATTCAATAAACATTCCCAACAAAAACAAATTATCCTACAAACTTACACGCATGCTAATAGAGGTACGTTAGACTTAACCACAAGCCTAACTCCGGTTAATTAGGATTTGAATCAACGCTAATCACCAGCTTAAGGTAACGGGTTGTTACAAGTAAATAGTACTACATCCTCCCAGAGAAATCCAATAAACAATACTTGAGCATATCCTCTAGAATCTGGATAAGTCTCTTAGTCTTGCCATCTGAATGAATATGAAATGCATAGCTGAGATTCAGCCTCTTTCTTATCTGGGTCTGTAAACCCTTTCAAAACTTGTAAGTAAACCATGGATCTGAATCCTAAACAATAGACACTGAGACACCATGTAGCCTCAAGATCTCTTCAAGATATTTGTCACCAGCTTATCCACTGGATCCCCCATAAAAATTGGAATGAAGTGCTCAAACTTAATCAAACGATATGTAATCACCCTAACCACATCATGTTTTTTCCTTATCATTGGCAAATCGGTTACAAAGTCCATGGCTATATGTTCCCACTTCCACTCCTCTAGAATAGGTAAGGGTTGCAACATCCCTTCTGGGCTTTTGATGATCTGCTTTCACTAGCTTACAAGTCACATAATGTTGGATATACTTAGCAATATATGCCATCATCCACGCCCACTAGTAGCTCCATTTTATGTCATGGTACATCTTGGTGCTCTATGGATTAATAGTATAGCGTGATCGATGAGTTTTCCGAAGTAAATCCTCTCGCAAATGTGCATTTTATAGTACCCATATCCTATCCTAGAATCTTCATGCCCCATCTGCCGAAAGCTTCCAACTTGGAGTTTCCTCACTGTCAGCTTGTGAATTGTACTTTCCATACTCTGAATCAATTCTCTGACAATCCATAACTCTGGAAATAGCCAATGGCTCAGCTCTCATCTCAACTTTCATCGAGGAACCTAAAACATCGAACTCTCCCGTAAGTAACTTATGTATGTACATCATTGATACTTCCTCGAGCAATCTATACTCTTTGATCATCATCATACTCATACCCTCTATTTCCTTCCTCACATGACTCAAAGCATCTGCCATAACATTCACCTATTTAAGATGATACTGAACTGTGAAGTCAAAGTCTTTCAAGAACTTGAGCTTACGTCATTGTCCCATGTTCGACTCGCTCTATGTAAATAAGTAATTCAAACTCTTGTGATTTGAGGACAATGTGACCTTCTCACAATACAAGTAATGCCTCCATAGCTTCAAAACGAACACAACCACTGCCAAGTCCAAATCATGAGTTGGGAAGTTCTTTTCATGTATCTTCAACTGTCTCAAAACATAGGCCATTACTCTTCCTTCTTGCATCAAGACACATCTCAAATCAATCTTTGAAGCATTAGTATAAAGAACCAGTTCTTTTACCACTTCTGGAAGCACTATTAAAGAAGTCGGAGTTAGCATGTCTCCCAATTCTTTTAACGCAATCTTGCACTCTTTTGTCTACTCGAACTCTACATTTTTCTGAGTTAGCCTTGTCATTGATGTTGTGATCTTCGAGTAGTCCTTCATGAACCTTCTGTAGTAACTTGCCAATCCTAGAAAATTTCTTATCTCCATCACCATAGTGGATTGCGGCCATTTTATGATGACATCAACTTTAGCAGGATCTATAAAAATCCCTTCTGCATTCACAACGTGACCCAGAAATTGTACTTTTGATACCCAAGATTGGGACTTGCTAAACTTGGCATATAATCGGTGATCTTTCAAAGTTTGCAAAGTCACTTTCAGATGTCTCTCGTGCTCTTTTTGAGTCTTGGAATAAATCATGATGTTGTCGATGAAGACAATGATGAACTTATCATGGAAAGGTCTGAAGACTCTATGCAAGAGATCCATGAACACTGCAGGTGCTTTGGTAAGTCCAAACAGCATCACTGTGAATTTATAGTGTCCATATCTCATTCTGAAAGCAATCTTCATTATCTTTGCCTCTCGTATCCTCAATTAGTTATATCCAGACCTCAAGTCTATATTCGAAAAGAACTTTGCTTCGTGCAACTAGTAAAATAGGTCATCAACCTTAGGGAGTCGATATATTTTCCTAATGGTTACCCAATTCAACTTTCGATAGTAAATGTACATCCACAAACTATCGTCCTTAATCTGCACAAACAACACTGATGCTCCCTAAGAAAAACATGCTTGGCTAAATAAAACCCTTCTCCAACAATTACTCCAGCTGAGTGTTCAACTCGGCTAACTCCTTGGGTGCTATTCTATATTGTTGTACATAAATGGGTTTCGTACCAGGAATAAAAAAGTCAATATCCCGAGGTGGAGGGACTCCAGGCAACTCTGAGGGAAAAACCTTATGGAGATTCTTTAACCACCGGAATTTGGTCAAATTTGACTTCATGACCATCATCCTCCATTGCCATCAAACTCATGAGAGTTTCTATATCATTAAGAGTTACTACCTTCCTACGGGTAGCAACTTGGCTAGATTTGCGACCTCTATACTTTAATAGCGGTATACCGAGAATCAGAAAGGTAATAGTATTGCGAAAATAGTCGATACTACAATGGTAGGATGATAACCAATCTATATAGGTAGATTCACATTCATCGCGGATTTTGAGGTCATGAACCACAACATGGACAATGATGTGACTATCATACTTGGGTGGCCATTCTTGAACATCGCTACAACAAATTCGTACATAAGAGAGAGGAAGATCACAATGAGTATCGATAAGGGCGATGATGCTGAGAAAGTTGTCTTTGTTAATGGTGAAGAAGTAAATTCAAACGAGAATGACATCATAATCTTTGATTTGCAGATGGAGCTTCTCAATTTAGACTCAAACTAAAAGAGTGAAAAAACGTAAGGCTAATGACTATAAATTAAGCACTACTATGAGACAGCCCAGGGTTTGAAATTTTGAGTTTTAAAATTACAAGTTTTTAATTTTTTGTTAGAAGTTAGTTATTTAGTTTTATAATTACAATTAACAAGTTTTAGCTCCAACTTTCAAAAACTTGTGTCGAATATGTAGAAAAGACCATTTGCCAGGTTATGATTCATCGGAATGGAAATATCTCGCGAACTCATTAAAAGAACGAAAATGAGCAAAGGAGTTCAAAGCGGGGAAGGTAGGGGCATGGGTAAAGTAAAGGTACAAATTTTTGATTTGTAAATTTCCATAGATTTTATGCGATCAAGAAAACTTGTGTCAATTATACACAAAGTCGGACGAGCAAAGGATTTGAATTAGCAAAAATTTAAACGCAGTGATGTGGGTTGTAAAGTCAACGACGCGGGTATTACCCACAACACCATGAGTACAAGCCACATCGCTAAAGTGGCAGTAGACTAAAAAATGGAAAATGCCCCACCCCGTCGTTGATGCAGTGGCGGTGCTGTCACGGTGGCGTACCTATAAGGCACAGTGTGAGGGATTTTAACCACATTTTTGCATCCATTCTTCACACTTGCACAAAAACCCTACCAAAAACACCAAGCACATCCTTCCTTAACCAAAGCTTGATCATTTTTAAATCGATTGAGAGTGAAGAAATAAGTACATTGTGGATATAAGCACAAGTTAAAGAGCTAAGGCTTAGAGTTTTGGAATTTGATTCTAAAGAGAGCTAGGGTTCTAGTCAGTGAGAAAAGTTAGAGGGCTTAGATTGAAAAAGACTTGGAGGATTGATCTACACCGAAAATAAATCTAGCATTGAGGTACATTTACAATTTCATCTAGTTATGCTTTGAATTTGGAAATTTTTAATGATATTTTATGAAATTATGGATTTAAGGTTGTAGAATAGGTTTTACATGATTGTGTAAATGTGAGGATTAATATTACCCATGGAGACTTGGTTGGTTTATTCACATTATTTGGCATATGCATGATCCATGTTATACGAATTTTGATTTTCATGTCATTTGAAGATTGAGTTGCATTGGGTTGTTGTGTAGTTGCTTGAAATTGGAAGAAATGAAAAGAAAAAGGAAACAAGTTTGCCAAACTAAAGCAAATGATTTTGAGGCATCTACCTCTAGAAACCCGATGTTAAGGAGCCTAGACATCTTAAATCCAATTTTTCATAAAGTGACTAAGAACGAGATGACAAGATTTAATGTAGGGAGTTCATTTGCGAAGGGGAATTAATTTACCGGCCAAGTACGATAAAAGAATGAATAATTTAATTTGGCACCGAAATGGGAGCAACTCACTCAAGGCTGAGGGAGCTAGATTGGCAGCTAAAGTTTTAGCAAAGGACAAGAGGATCAAGCAGCAATAGAAGCAGCAGTAGCAGAACTAGCCCAAGAATTTGAAGATGAGGAAAATGAAGAAGAGGACTAGCAACAGCAGCAAGGATTTGCTGAGAGCTACGAGTATGTAGACCCAGAGTCTGGAGAGCAGGACTTGGACGGTCCTGAAGTCTTTCCACCAGCTCCTCCACCATAGACACATGTACCACCACAAGAGGATTTGACTCCACGACAGCATCCGTTGTTAATTGCAGAGATGTCAAGATAGTACCAAGAGTATAGGGCACGATACCAGGCAGCCATGCTCAAATATAAGATGAGCAGGTGGTTTTTTGTTAATCATCATGAAGGCATAGCTAGACATAAGAGGAACAGATGGTTGAGACCTACTGATAGGTCGATAGGCATTCTAGCAATGAATGAATGACTCTTTTTCTTGTTTATGAAGATGAACCATGTTTCCATGTTTCTACATGTTTTAGATCTTATCCACATACTTAAATCTGAATTCGAATAATGCCTACATGCTTTCTACTTATTGTTTGAAATTTGGTTTCAACTTCATGTTGGATTTTGCATAATTAGTAGGTAGTACTTTCGTATTTAATGTTTAAGCAAGGTTTTCCTCTTATTGAGCTTCGTTGCCCATTTTAGCTCACCCACTTACTCTCCAAGTTCATCCACATCTGTATTAGCTCATGATAAAGGAAAGGAACCCGCTTGAAGTCTTTTTAAGCGTTGTGAGAAATTGCGTGCTCCTATTATCTATTTAATTGATTTTAAGAACAATAAATTTGGGTTGTAACTTAAAGTAGCTTATTCGGGTTTGAAACCCTCCTTATCTATTTTGGACTTCTTAGAAGCGTTATGGTAGTATTAGAAGTTTTTTGAGATGATTGAACCTACTTAGACTGTTGAACACATATCATTTTGATTTTATGATTTATTAAATTTTAGTTTCGATTTCACTTCCGCATTTATTATTCCATATGGCTAGTATGTTATTCCGCAAGCTGAAATAAACGTGCCAGACTATTTTTTGGGCCTGGTTTAAGTATCGGGCTTGAGTAATGGTTTGAGCCGGGCGACCCAAGCCTAGTTCAAGTGAGGGTCTTTTCAGTACAAGAGAGCTTAAGGTGTTTGAGTTAGCCATGTGTGAAGAAAACTCATAATTCAAAGTGTAGAATTCTGGATTTTCCTGCACGTAGCATGCTAGATGTGCTAGCTAGCGTGCTACCTGCACGTAGCGTGCTAATCAGATTGACTAGCGCGCTAATGAGGCCATTAGCGCGCTAGGTGCTATAACAACACAAAACAAAAATTTCTTAATTTCAATTTAAACATTCTAAATAACTTTAATACCCTAACTAAAGGTCTACACACACTTTAAAACATATGAAATGACACTAGGAACCTAGGGGAAAGTCTTAGGGGTTCGTATACGTGTTTTGAGGTGTCAGGAGGTTAGATTAGCTAGGAATTTATGTGGATCGTGAGTAAATTGATTGAGATATTTATTTACATTTCATTCCTGTTTTGCAATTCACTTTCAGTTATTTGAACTGAATTATCCTTTGTACTCTACATGCCATTACTTGTTGTCTCTTTTCATTTAATGAGTTTAGTATCATAACATTGGTTTTTTATTATATGGTTTCATTGACTCTAAATCATGTGCTATGTCATTCTGGGTTGTGGAGATATCTAGTCCAATGAAGTAGCATGCTATTAGGTAGGTGTGTATCGTATTGTAATATATTTTCTTTTGTGCATTAGATATGCAGTTACATTTGTTGGATTCCTAAAAAATGCCTTTTATTGGGTTATGAAAGTAGTTCTTATCTAAGACCATGATTGATAGAGATGTGCACGGCACACGGGTTCAGTTGACTCCGAGGTTGTCGGGATCTCACCACTAGCTTGTGCAGCACATGAGGTATGTGACCCGGGATTGTAGGCAAGTATACATCATATAAGTGGGCACTTGTGAGTATTTATATATGGAAAGGGAATTGGTAACGATGTGAAAACATCTAAAAAGAATTGATTATGCCTTAAATAGTGGAAAAAGGTTGATGTGATGTAACTCACAGCCGAGCAGCCCTAGATCATTACTACTTTGCCGAATATCAGTTTCATTTTACTTAAGTGATGTATCTTATAGCAAGATTTCCTATCAGCATAGTTGCTATTGTTATGCTTTCATATACTTGTAAATTTGGAAATGTGAACAAATGTCTCTTAGTGTTACTTTCTACATTTTTGTACTCACCATCGTTTTTATAACAGTGGGTGCAGATCCATGAAGTAGCAGACCTAGCAAGGATAAGATCAGTGAGTACCTCTGTGACGGCTCGGCCTCCCAAATCGGGTACCGCTCGACCTAATTTTTATAAAGCCCTAAACAACACCATATAGAACTTAACGACAAATTAGTCAGCCATTTTACTAATTCACCTCGTCCATTTTTAGCATTCATTTCAAAAAAATTATCATAGTTAATTAAGAGATCGTTATCATTACCTTAATAATCAGCAGAAGACTTAACAAATTAGCAAAAGCATTTATAAACTATCTATTGTGGAAACCAGGTAAATTGACGATCATATAAACCATTTAAAGTAATACATGAAACGGTATGGAAGTCTATTCTCTCAACCCCTTATACAACCCAAAGTTATACTAAAAGACGTAAATAATATGTACACAAAATAATCACCTACAAAAGTAGCAGAAGCTCTCCTTTGACATCTCAACACTAATCATTGATCTTCTCTTTCCCTGGTCTGCTACTAGAAATATCTGCACCTACCATCACAAACTAGAAGGTGAGTATAGTAATGTAGAAAGTAATACTGAGAGACATTTGTTCACATTTCCAAAATATACAATAAGTATCTAAAAGCATAATAATATGAATTAAAACAGAAAGGAAATCATGCTATAAGATACTCCAGCTAATCAATATGAAACTGACACTAGGCTAAGTAGTTATGATCTAGGCCAGTCGGCCGGGAGTCCTATCCCAATGCTTGTTCCACTATAAAAGGATGGAGTCGTGCTCTACATCTTTGTAAGGTCGTACACTATGCAATACGCCTTTATAATTATCCCAAGTGCTAGTCACCTAGGATGTATACTTGCCAAAAACCCCAAGTCTTATAACTCGTGATGTTCACCCAAGTTATGCTTGCCAACCACCCCGAGTCCCACTACTCTGTATGGTGCGCAAGATAGTGGTGAGATCCCGATCATCTCGAAAAAGTCTAGTGACCCCCGTATGTCCGCCGGACCTCTATCATGAAATGGCCCTAGATAAAAGAACTACTTTCATATAACAAGAAACAATATGATTTTGGAATCCAACAACGCAATTGCATATCTAATGCACAATGGAAATAGATTTACAACACTATGGAATACCTTCCTAATAGCATGCTATTTTCACTGACCACATGTATTAACAATCAAAAAGACAGCACATGATTTGGAGTCAATGAGACCATTTAATCAACAATCTATGCCATGAAAGCAACCTCATGAAATGAGAAAGGACAAAAGTCATGGCATATGGAGTACAAAGGCAAAGCGGTCCAAATGATTGGAAGTGAACATATGAATAGGAATGAAATGTAAATAAATATCTCAATCAGTTTACTTACAATCTACGCAATTTTCTATGCTATTTCGTCCTCCCAACACCTCAAAACTCGTATTTGAGTCCTCATAGCTCTTCCCTAGGTTCCTGATACCATATAACATATTTTTGAGTGTGTTTAGACCTTTACTTAGGGTATTAGGCTTGTTTATAGTGTTTAGGGAAATTTAGAAAATTGTTGTTTTTATGCTGTCATAGCAGTTAGCTCGCTAATGACCATGATTAGCGCACTAATAACCTTATTAACGAGTTACCAAGGTTTCTCTAGCGCGCTAATCAAAGTTAGCACGCTAGCTGACCTACCTAGCGTGCTATGTGCAGAAAAACCTAGAATCCTGGAAATAGAATTCTGAGTTTTCTCCACACGTAGGCTATGCTAATGCCTTGAACACCTCCATACACACTTCCATAGTTCGAAGACATCATTACCAACATAACAACAACCCTACATATCATCTAATTCATGAATTCATTGAATTGATTAAGCTAATGTAAATGAATTACCTACTACATGAACTCCTAGCTTGATCTCCTTCACTAACTAACTAAATTCTCCAGCAAGGGCTTGCTGATTTTCTTCTTCTTCCTCCTCCAGCAATGTTTCTTAATAGCTAAGTCGATGAGAATGAAATGAATGAATTGCATGTGTTGATCTTAGCTTTATATATCAATTGGATATGATTGATTAATAACTACACATATTTTTGCACACACGTATCTTGAGACCTATCTAATGGTATACACCTCAATACATGTCCCACTAACTCTCCACTATCACATGCGAAGTGACACCATTTGTAACTCAATTGGTCTTTAGATATGTCCATGCGTTTCTTGAGATTTATCATATGGCTATTGATCTAAATTGCTAACTTTAGGTACATTTAATAAATATTAACCTTAGCCACATTAATAATACTATATAAGCTACTTTTAACCCTAAATAAACTTACCACATTCACTCTCTACCCCGGTCCGGCGCGTATCTCACAGCGCGTCCCCGCTCATGTCTCGACAACTATGTATAAGTAGGAGTGACTTTATAAGTCTACACAAATACATCATACTAGGCATCCATCACATCAAATATAACACATTCATTTGTCCTCACACTGAGTATTCAAACCGTGTACCCGCTCTCGGGCCACGTCTCGGGTTGGTAATCCTAATTAGGGACTAATATACTATTAGTAAATTGTGGGATGTTACAATCTTCCCAACTGAAAGAAATTTCGTCCTTGAAATTTACTTAAATATACCTTTAAGATCACAACTCAGTCTCATTTTTAAAATATAGAGTCATTGATCAGTGGACTTTCAATTTTTCACCTTTGTGAAATTTATTCTTTCTTCATTTTCTCAATGATTACCTTAGTCAAAATCTCAAATGATGCTTGCCCCAAAGTTCGTATTTCTCAAATACCATAAGTGGATCCAACGGGTCACTTCAATATGGGTTCAATCATATAGTAGTGGGTGAGTTTCACTCAGCAACCACATATACACCATCACAACACCATACCACATATTTATCATCACAACTCCATATGGTACTTTAGTCATAGTACTCAAGGGAAATTATAACGTAATTTTAACGAAATTTTAAGTGTGCTTATTTAGGCTACACTACTTCCAGTATCTCATTATCATTTTTCTCCACTCGAATAAGTCAGAGTATGTCAGGTCGCTCTCGACCGTGCAATGACCATATCTTCCGTAGATAATCTTGTGCAAGCAACTGTTGTGTTTAAGTTTGACAGTTCGTGCGCAACTGAAAATAAATAGAAGGTTACCCTAGACCCGGTCGGTGGCTACCTCCTTGCTCTGCCATTTCGTGGGCTTCACATCTGACATGTGGCTACATGGCAGGCTGCTGATAGCCATGAGGCTCTGGACATTCTCTAACCATATGTCTAATCCGTCTACATCTGTAGCACTCAAGCTGTCTTCTTGGTGATGTTGAGGCTGACTGACTGGCATCAATCTATGCTCTGTGGACTAACACTGCCATCTCTAACCCACCACTATCTATCTCTGGATGTTGAAAGTCTGCAGGCTGTGGACACCGACGAACCTCGTGTCCAACCGAACGACACCTATAACATGTCGGTGGCCTCCTCCGCTCTATACATACAATCTTGATATGCCCCTACCTCGGAGCATTATGACCTCAGTTGCCTAATGTCTGCTGAATCTGCGACGGTGATAATACCAATCCTACCTGTAATGGTATGGAAAATCTACTCCCTAACTGTGGACCGTAACTCATGATGTATCCTTCCTGACCACATCTGCAATATGTCATATGCTTCATCTGCTCCGTCAACTTAGTAAATCTCGGAGTGAGTCTCTGCTCTTGTCCCAATGCATAGTGGTGTCTACTACTCTAAGCTTGATAAAACTGTGGCAGTGATTGCACAATCAAAATTGATCGACTGGCAAAATAAAGAATAAGGGTAGATAGAACCATATCAAATGAAGACATGGACGGAAGTCTACTCGTCAACACAGGTGTCAGTGGAGAAACGTGTACGCACGGTACTGCCGTGGTAACTGGTATCTCCAATCCTGATGAACTTGATCATCGGATATCCTTTTCATTTTCATGCCTCTTCTTTATCTTACTGTTCTTAGTCATGGCTGGTGTAGCATTAACTGGAATCTCTGCTGGTGCTACCACAGATAACATCTCTAGGGACATAGGTACTATTGGCGCTATCAGTAGCTCTGGTGCTTGCGGTACGTTGGTGGTAGTAATCGATACTATCAGAGTCTTAGGTGTTGCGATCAATGTCGTAGTAGGCTCGGTGGGAACATCTAGTGAAACCAAGTGCGCTCATACAATCCTGAGGAGCTCGGTTAGCTGATGTCCCTGGGCAGTGACCGTGTTAGTCCAATGCTGCATCTCATCAGTCGTAACAACGTGTGCCTCAAGTGCTGGTAGTACTCTAGTCGAAGTAGTAGCGGTAGAAACTATTTGTACAAGTGCAGACATACGCATCGTCATATCTAACATGAAGTCAACCAACTACTGACCCTGCACTACAACTCTATTGGATAACCTCAAGAAATCTTCAGTCGATACCGTATTCTGGCTATCGCTGGCATTACGATCTCCACTCTCGTGCTGATCTGCCATCATATTCTGCATGTTGATAGCGATCGCGACATCAGCTACTATGTAAATATTGCGTGTATATATACATACAAAACATAACATATACACATAACAATTCCCAACTCACATTCGCTTACTTCCCAACTAAAAGTTTCTAAGCAAGGACCATCTGATTTCCACATCTACAATTTGTGTTTTATTCAAGTTTTATGTCTTACTTATTGAGAACACGTCTCTGATACCACCTGTGAGATTGGTATCAAATTTTGGACAACTCCATAATATGTCCTTAATATTCTAGAACCTAGGATCTGATACCACCTGTGACGGCCCGGCCTCCCAAATCCGGTATCGTTCGGCCAAATCTATTATTAAGCCCTAAACCATACCATATAGAACTTAACAACAAATTAGTCAGCCTTTTTACTAATTCACCTCGTCCGCTATTTAGCATTCATTTCAAAAAAAATTATCCGAGTTAACTAAGAGATCATTATCATTACCTTAATAAACGGAAGACTTAATAAATTAGTGGAAGCATTCATAAAATACCTACTGTGGAAACCAGGTAAACAAATGATCTTATAAACCTTTTAAAGTAATACATGAAACAACAGGGAAGTCTATTATCTCAACCCATTATACAACCCATAATTTTACCAAAAAACGTAAATAATATGTACACAAAATAATCACCTACAAAAGTAGCAGAAGCTCTTATTTGACGACTCAACACTAATCCTTGATATTCTCCTTCCTTGGTCTGCTACTCGAAATATATGCACCCACCATCACAAACTAGACGGTGAGTACAATAATGTAGAAAGTAATACTGAGAGACATTTCTTAACATTTCCATAATATACAATAAGTATCTGAAAGCATAATAATATGAATTAAAGCTGAAAGGAAATCATGATATAAGATACTCCAACTAATCAATATGAAACTGACACTAGGCTAAGTAGTTATGATCTAGGCCGGTCGGTCGGGAGTCCTATCCCAATGCTTGTTCCACTATAAAAGGATGGAGCTGTGCTCTACATCTTTGTGAAGGTCGTACTCTATGCAATACGCCTTTATAATTATCCCAAGTGCTAGTCACCTAGGATGTATACTTGCCAAAAACCCCAAGTCTTATAACTCGTGATGTTCACCCAAGTTATGCTTGCCAACCACCCCGAGTCCCACTACCCTGTATGGTGCGCAAGATAGTGGTGAGATCCCGATCATCTCGAAAAAGTCTAGTGACCCCCGTATGTCCGCCGGACCTCTATCATGAAATGGCCCTAGATAAAAGAACTACTTTCATATAACAAGAAACAACATGATTTTGGAATCCAACAAAGCAATTACATATCTAATGCACAATGGAAATAGATTTACAACACTATGGAATACCTACCTAATAGCATGCTATTTCACTGACCACATGTATTAACAATCAAAATGACATAGCACATGATTTGGAGTCAATTAAACCATTTAATCAACAATCTATGCCATGAAAGCAACCTTATGAAATGAGAAAGGACAACAAGTCATGGCATATGAAGTACAAAGGAAAATCAGTCCAAATGACTGGAAATAAACACATGAATAGGAATGAAATGTAAATAAATATCTCAATCTGTTTACTTACAATCCACGCAATTTCCTATGCTATTTCATCCTCCTGAGACCTCAAAACTCGTATTTGAATCCTCGTAGCTCTTCCCTAGGTTCTTGATACCATATAACATGTTTTTGAACACGTTTAGACCTTTATGTAGGATATTAGGCTTGTTTATAACATTTAGGGAAATTTAGAAAATTGCTATTTTTATGCTGTCAAAGTAGTTAGAGCGCTAATGACCTCATTAGCGCGCAACCGAGGTTTCTCTAGCGCGCTAATCAAAGTTAGCGCGCTAGCTGACTTACCTAGCGCGCTATATGCAATAAAACCAAGAATTCTGATTTTTCTCCATATATAGGCTATGCTAATGCCTTGAACACCTCCATACACACTTCCATAGTTCCAAGACATCATTACCAACATAACAACAGCCCTACATATCATCTAATTCATGAATTCATTGAATTGATTAAGCTAATGTAAATGAATTACCTACTACATGAACTCCTAGCTTGATCTCCTTCACTAACCAACTAAATTCTCCAGCAAGGGCTTGCTTATTTTCTTTATCTTCTTCCTCCAACAGGTGTTTTCTTAATAGCTAAGTTGATGAGAATGAAATGAATGAATTACATGTATTGATCTTAGTTTTATATATCAATTGGATATGATTGATTAATAACCACACATCTTTTTGCACACACGTATCTCGAGACCTATCTAATGATATACACCTTAACACATGTCCCACTAACTCTCCACTATTACATGCTAAGTGACACCATTTGTACCTCAATTGGTCTTTAGATATGTCAACGCGTGTCTCGAGAATTATCATATGACTATTGACTTAAATTGCTAACTTTAGGTACATTTAATTTATATTAACCTTAGCCACATTAATAATGCTATATAAGCTACTTTTAAGCCTAAATAAACTTACCACATTCACTCTCTACCCCGGTCCCAAGCCGGCATGCATCTCGCGACTCGTCCCCGCTCGCGTCTCGACAACTTTGTACAAGTAGGAGTGACTTTATAAGTCTACATAAATACATCACACTAGGCTTCCATCACATCAAATATAGCACATTCCTCGGTCCTTAAACCGAGTATTCGGATCGTGTACCCGCTCTCGGACCACGTCTAGGGTTGGTAACCCTAATTATGGACTACTTTACTATTAGTAAATTCTGGGCCGTTACAACTTCTGAGCCAGTGGAGTGCTGCTACGTTTGATTTTGTAGGTTTTTGGTTTTGTTGTATGACTTTTACATGTCTTTATATACTATGGGTTAAGAGATTGTTACCCGACCAGACACGTGTTGATATATAGTTTTTGTCATTTGTTATATATATGCATGTGATCTTTGTTTCCTGGTTTTCCATATGTTAAGGTATTATATGAATGACTTTCGCTAATTTATCAAGTCTTCCACCGAATAGGCTTTAAATTGTATGAAATTTTAATTTACTCTGAAATGCTATTAAGTTTACGGATGGTGTAAGGTTTATTAGAAAAATAACCAGTGTGGTAAGTGTATTAAAAAGGCTGACTAATACGTTATTGTAACGACCAGTTTTATTAGCGCCATTATTTATTTCTTTATTTCAGATTAAGATGCTAGCTCAGATCCACGTGGACACCGTGGGTAGGCTAGGACACACGTCAACCTAGGTATAGTAGCCATTTATCTATTGATTGCTAATTTGTGATGCATATTTATGAGTTTATTCAATAATACATCGCATGTTTGTATTTGTATTGTTATATCATGCGAGATTGTGTGACGGGTATTCGCTTCGTAATGCGTGTCTACGCGAGTATCATGTAAGAAAACTAAGGATACATTAGAAAGCCCGACTAATTGACATTAACATGACTAGTTGATCAATTAAAACGGGTAATATAACCGTAAATTAAGTCAATCTAATCGGAACAATGGCCTATGGTGTGCCTCGGGATGCGTGTCAAGGCGCAAGGCACCGCGTACTAGGTAGCCGAGGGTTGGTGAGACCATAAACTTGTTCATAAAGCAGCCTAAGTTTACCAACTATAATTAATTGTATGGCTAAGTTAGCTATTTAAATAGTTGAATCTAATGTTCATATAGTTAAAAGGAAAAATATTCTAAGCCATGGATGGACATTGAGATGGTCCTAGTTGAATAATACTAGGCTATTAAGTGGTTCAATGGAGTCATTAATTTATGTGTTACATCATTAATAAGGACCACAAATAGTCCTCGAGATACGCAAAGCACATTAGATCATAACATAACATATATAAAGCAAATGAGTGGGATTTTCTTATCTCCACTAACATAAAATTCATGCAAATCTTGAAAACCAAAGAAGAAGAGATTGATCTTTGAGTAAGAACTCAGCATTTGAAGGACAAATTAGGAGATTAAACTCAAGGTAATCATCTTCTTCATCTCCTACACATGAAAATGAGCTCAAAATCGGTATGCTTTGGTGTGAATTCGAATTTGAGGACTAAATCACTATTTTTAATGAATCCTTGATGAATCAGAAGTCTTATTAAATTGCAATTGAGAATCGTAAACTGATCTTGATGTAAATTGGTTTTTTGGTAAAAATGACAAAAACTAGTGAATGCATGAATTTGATGATTTTGATTCAATTATTGTTGGTTCTGTTGTTGTTTATGGTGTTTTGGAGTCCCTATTTAGTGGAAAATGGGTTGATAAGGCTAGAATCGCAAATTGAGGTGTTGGGGATAGAATTCTCAAGTTGAGAATTTTGTCACCCGACACAGATAACACGCTAATCATATTGGCTAGCAAACTATCCAGTCTAGGTGCTCAACTGTTCTTCGAAATGAAGAATAGTAGCGCACTAGTGGGCCTACCTAGCGCGCTAATGATAGATGAAAACTTAATTTAAGGGTTGTTTTGAGTAAATTTCAACTTAATACATACTTAAACACTTGTAATCAATTTAAACACATAAATTGGACTTTGGGACTTAAGGGGACAATAGCTCATGTACCGAGGAGCTAGGCGGGTCAGATTCGGGAGTTTAGGGAAGTCGCTGAGCGTGTTTGAAGTTTGTAAAACCCATAAGAATGTTACATAAGTATTTAAATTGTTACTTTTATATTGTTTTTGTCCATTCTTGCATATCACTCTATTCCACATTATTTGGACAGTTGGTTTAGTTTACTCCCGCCAGTATTCTGTTGTGTCTCTATGGCATGCTAGACCATAGCATGTGTAGACCATAGCATGTGTTTTAGGAGTCTTTAGTGAATGACGACCCAAGCTACTTTATCGGTACATGTGTTAGTTAGTGGTGGGTTTACGCCCACCACCGAGAGGTCCAGGTGATGGGCCAGTTGGTTGCGCCCACTGGTGGGATCCTGGAGTGAGAATCTGAAGTATGGTCTAGTCTGATTGGGACAGGCACACACATTTGCATTTTATTGTTATTTACGCATGCAATGACCCTTTTTACAGTTGCTTGTTTACTTTTCGCATGTTTATTTAACAATATTTATGGATTCCTTTACTTTATCATATGAATGCCCAGTGGATTTCCTTGGGATTTTAATTACTGGACTCGTCATTTGCCTTTTGTGACGTCGAGTGCAGATCTTAGTATGAGTAGGGGCAAGAGGATCCTAGGCGAGTACATTTGATTGCCCACTGTGGAGGATATACTAGTACGTGTAATTTTGATATTTTGTTTTATTTTAGGTATTTGGGAGACTGGAGTGACATTGTACATGTATATATACTGTTGTATGGTATTGTCTCCTATATACAAAGCACTTTTTCGGGTTTTTCATAGTAGAACATGCTCTAACGAACGATACTATATATTATGATGATCTTTATGCTTTACTTACTCTAATTAAGACTTCTGTTTTTTATTGCTAAATGTGATTAACTATTGTCTCGTAAAATACGAACTAGTAGCACAACTTGAACTTGAATAAGCTACAAACAGTTGAACTTAAGAAATTGAAAGACTTAAGGAAATAACTTAAGAACAATATGAATAACTGATTAATTAAACTAATAATACAAGTGGACCTAAATATCGAGACTTGAGATGGACGGCAGGTGCCAGACACGTCTAGCTGGGCCCACTTGGCGAAGAGCACACAACTCGAAGACACCCCAGGGCTGCCTCGGGGCGCGAGGCCGCTACAGTTAGTATCAGAGCCCGAGTTCTAGGAACTTGGGAAATTTAAATGAAGGAGCATAAAATCTAACAAACAAACCTTAGATGTCGAAACTCGATGATATTGCCTTAGAACCTTAGTTGGGAAGTGACATGAGGCGGGTAGAGTATGGATTTGTATACGTGTTATATTTTCGTTATATATATGATATATACTTAGATATACCAAGGTTGATCTGGCGCACGCTTCTCGATGCAGATCATGGACGGACAGTCGACTACACCTTATGAGACTGGATAGACTAGCGATACAGTGATGGATCCCCATATCACAATGAGTGTGGAGGATCGACTTGCAGCCCAGGAGACTCAGATGGCTGAGGTACTCCGACTATTATGGGATTAGGCTGCCGCACTTACAACACTCACTACAGCTACAACTACAGCACCCCGAAACTAAGTGGTAGTCACATCACCCGCAGGGGCAGCCGTCGCGCCGGTTGTCCCATAAACGTCAATTGATGGAGCAGCTGCGGAGGCACGGGCAGAGGGAGCTACACTAGTTATCATCCCACTAGAGACTCCGACTCCTACGCCCCCACCTACGACTACCGAGCAGTTGACTACCACTACTGTTACTGCTACATCAGGGTTTGTTTTAGCCCTAGAGGTGAAGCTTTTGAGAGAGTTTATGAAGTTTCAGCCAGGTTTCTTATATGGAGGTGATGACCTAGAGGCGACGGAGAAATGGATTGTTTCACATCAGCGGTTTCATAAGTTGATGAGGAACGACGAGAGGGTGCAGGCACGTCTATCGGGAGCATGTTTGAGAGGTCATATAGTAGTCTAATGGACCACGTATTAGGATACACACCTAGAGCTGACGACATGGGCAGAGTTCAGAGAGTTGTTTTATGATTAGTATATACCCATGGAGGTAAGGTTGAGGTTGAGAGAGGAGTTTCTAGCCCTGCGACAGGGTAATCGCTCTCTGATGTAGTACATGGAGCGTTACCGGTACTTGTTATAGTTCTTGATGGATGTGGCAGGGACAGAGCGATTACATATTCATTACTTCACCCGAGGTGTGGATGAGAGGATTACTGCGGCAGTGGTGTCATCTGGGGCTCCTACTCTGTAGGAGATTTATGACTGAACATTGACACATAAGACATTTCTGATGTAGAGATACGGTAGGCGTATTACTTGTATTGAGGTATAGAAGGGACATAGTTCTCGACCAGACCAAAGGCCCAAGAGACAAAGGGATCATTCAGACAAGGTCGGAGGGACAATAGACAGGACATGGACCATATGGATGATCATTGAGATAGTTAATTTCAATATGAGGATATCCAGCAGGTTCACGTTATGGCACCAGCACAGACTTAGCAGCTTAGGCAGCCACAACTGTACCGTCAGGCTAGAGATCATAGAGGACATGATAGGGGTAAGAGAGACCGAGGTCAGGGTCAGAGATCTAGAGACGAAAAAGCTGACAAGCAAGAGAGGCGTAGGTGTCATAGATTTGGTCAGAGAGGACATTTGAGGGCAGACAACTGAGCGCCACCATCACTGCAACAAGAGCTAGATCAGGGTAGAGAGAGGGCCCATGTAATTACACAATCGGACGACAGAGCGACCAGATAGCTCGTCGAGGGTATGTTACATATCCATGGTAGACCTATGCATACTATGTTTGATTATGATAGTACTTTATCATTTGTTGCTGGACTGATTGTTGGAGATTTAATGTTAGTTGCACATACACTAGACACACACCTTGTTCTCGGCATAGCTGCTGGGGATAAGATATACCCTAATCGGATATGTAGGGACGTGATGATAGAAGTTGAGGGACATCGGTTACCAACAGATCTTCGGGTGTTAGAGTACCTAAGATTTGATGCTCTTCTCGGGATGGATTGGTTATCACCTTATCATGCAGAGATAGACTGTTTTAGTGAAAGAGTTGAGTTTCACATTCCTGGGATATCGGAGTTCTCAGTAGTTGGATCCGCGATAGACTTAACCATCACTAGGGGCCAACTAGCTATAATAGAGGAGATGGAAGCATTTGCAGCGATAGTTGAGCTGGAGGTTAAGATCGAGGTTAGGATTGAGGATGTTCCAATAGTTAGAGATTTCATCGATGTATTCCCAGATGATCTACTAGGATTGCCACTGCCACGAGCGATTGAGTTTATCATCGAGTCGATACTAAGGACTCAGCCGATCGCCAGTGGACCTTACAAGATGTCACCATCTGAGCAAGAAGAGGTTAGGATGTAGTTTGATGATTTGCTGGAGAAGGGTTTCATCCACCCTATTATGTCACCTTAGGGAGCCCCAGTGTTGTTTATGAAGAAGAAGGATGGTTCGATGAGGATGTGCATAGACTATAGGAAGCTAAATCAGGTGACAGTTAGAAACTGTTACCTACTTCCTAGGATAGACGATTTGTTCGACCAGTTAGCAGGCGTCAGGTTCTTCTCGAAGATTGATCTTCGCAAAGGTTATCATCATTTGAGGATTCGAGAAGTGGATATGAAGAATATTGCCTTCAGCACGAAATACGGGTTATTCGAGTTCACATTCATGCCATTTGGACTTACTAACGCCCCAGCGATTTTCATGGATCTGATGCACAGGGTCTTGAGACCATATTTGGAAAGATTTGTCATAGTTTTCATCAATGATATTTTGATCTACTGTAGGACTCGTGAGGAGCACGAGAGACTTCTCAGGGCAGTTTTGATGAATTAAGAAAGCATAGGTTGTATGCCAAGTTCAGCAAGTGTGAGTTCTGGCTGAGTGCAGTGAGATTTTTGGACATGTCATCAGTGATTAGGGTATCTCTGTGGATTTAGAGAAGATTAGGGCTATCATTGACTGGAGGACGCCTGAGTCTGTTATCGATATTCAGAGTTTTCTAGGGCTATCATGTATCAGTGTTTGATGATACGCACATGACTCACTACACAATTCATCTTGGCTGAACCCAAATGTATCATGACTTGAGGCGATTATTCTGGTGGCTAGGGATGAAGGCTGATGTGGGAGCATATGTGAGGAATTGTCACATCTGTTAGCAAGTAAAGGCTGAGCATATGAGACCTGGTGGATTACTACAGCTGCTGCCCATTCCACAATGGAAATGGGAGCAAATCACTATGAATTTTGTCAGTGGCCTACCGCATACATCAAGGTGACACGATGCCATTTGGGTTGTAATCAAAAGGCTGACAAAATCGGCTCACTTCATTCCTATTTCGATGAGATACACATTCCCACGTATGAGCATATAGTTTGAGTAGGAGATTATTAGATTGCATAGGGTGTCGTTCTCTATTGTATCAGATATAGAACCCAAGTTGACTTCGAGGTTATGGGAGGCTATACAGGAGCAGTTTAACACCAGGTTGCAGTTTAGTATGGTTTACCATCCCCGGACAGACAGACAGTCAGAGAGATTGATACAAATTCTGGAGGATATGCTCAGGGCTTCTATATTGCAGTTTGGAGGTTCATGGGAAGATTATCTGCCTTTTTGTGAGTTTGCATGCAACAACAACTATCAGGCGAGTATCGGGACGTCACCGTTTGAGGCGCTGTATGGGAGGCCCTGTAGATCACCCACATTTTGGGTAGAGGCGGAGGATACACTGATCGTTGGGCCAGCGATAGTTATTGATCACACAGAGAAGATTAGACAAATTTGGCAGAGACTTCGAGCGGCACAGGACAAACATAAGAAATATGCGAATAAGTATCATGAGGGTCTGAGCTACGAGGAAGGTGACATGGTTTACCTGAGATCTCCCCTTGGAAGGGTCAGCAAAGATTTGGGATTAAGGAGAAACTAGCGCCAAGACTTATTGGACTGTTCAAAGTCTCAGCACGAGTTGGCAGCGTTGCATATCGGTTAAAGTCACCTACTGAGTTAGCTGGGGTTCATCTGACATTTCACATCTTTATGTTGAGAATGTCTAGGTCAGGGCCAAACCTGATGGTTGACTTGAGGCAGATTGAGGTTCGGCCTGACGCGACTTATAAGGAGTGGCCTATAGCGATCATTGATAGCAAGGCTCATATACTCAGGAACAGGGAGTTCCCTATGGTTCTAATTTGTTGGTAGCATCATTAGACAAAGGGACTCACCATGGAGCTTGAGTGACTATGCGAGCGATACCCTCAGCTATTTCACTGTACGACGTTTAGTTTTACTTAAGTTTCGAGACGAGATTTTCCTTAGTTAGGAAGAATTGTAACAGCCCGTTTTATTAACGCCATAATTTATCTCATAATTTATGATTAGGACGCCAGCTCAAATATACGTGGACATTGCGAGTAGGCTAGGACAAATGTCGACCTAGGTACACCAGCCATTTGTCTATTGATTGTTTATTTGTGATGCATATTTATAAGTTTATTCGATAATACATCGCATGTTTGTATTTGTATCGTTATATCGTGCGAGATTGTGTGATGGGTATTCACTTCATAATGCATGTCAACATACGTGTCGGGTAAGCGAACTACGGATACATTAGAAAACATGACTAATTCATGTAAAGATGACTAATTGATCAACTAAAATGAGTAATATAACCATAAATTAAGTCAATCTAATCGGAACAATGGCCTATAATGCACATCGGGATGCATGTCGAGAAGAAAGGCATCGGGTACCGAGTAGTCGAGGGTTGGTGAGACCATAAACTTGTTCATAAAGGAGCCTAAGTGTACCAACTATAATTAATTGTGTGGCTAAGTTAGCTATTTAAATAGTTGAATCTAATGTTCCTATAGTTAGAAGCAAAAATATTCTAAGCCATGGATGGATATTAAGATGATACTAGTTGAGTAATACTAGGCTATTAAGTAGTTCGATGGAATCATTAATCTATGTGTTACAACATTAATATGGATCACAAGATAGTCCTCGAGATACGCATAGCACATAAGATCATAACATAACATATATAAAGCAAATGAGTGGGATTTTCTTATCTCCACTAACATAAAATTCATGCAAATCTAGAAAACTAGAGAAAAAGATATTGTTCTTAGAGTTGAAATTCAACATTTGAAGGACAAATTAGGAGATGAAACTCAAGGTAATCATCTCTCCTACACATGAAAATGAGCTCAAAATTGGTATGCTTTGGTGTCGATTCAAATTCGAGTACTGGATCAATGTATTTTTATGAATCCTTGATGAATTACAAGTCTAATAACATTGCAATTGAGAATTGTAAACTGATTTTGATGGAAATTAGGTTTTTGGTGAAATTGACAAAAACTAGTGAATGCATGAATTTGATGATTTTGATTCATTTATTGTTGGTTTTGATGGTGTTTTGGAGTCCCCATTGAGTGGAGAATGGTTTGACAATGCGAATAGCAAATTAAGGTGTTGGGGACAGAACTCTCGAGTTAAGAATTCTATCAACCAACATGGATAGCGTAGTAACCAGAGTAGCTACCATGCTATCCAGTATGAGTGCTCAATTATTCTTCGAAACGAAAAACAGTAGTGCGCTAAACAGATTCTCTAGTGTGCTAATACACCTAGCCCGCTAGATAGACCTACTAGAGCGCTAATGAAAAATGAAACTTAATTTAAGGGCTGTTTTGAGCAAATTTCAACTTAATACATACTTAAACACTTGTAACCAATTTAAACACATAAATTGGACTTCAGAGACTTAGGGGGACGGTAGCTCGTGTACCGTGGAGCTAGGCATGTCGTTTCCGGGAGTCTGGGGAAGTCGGAGATCGTGGTTGAGGTTTATAAAACCCATAGGAACGTTACTTTAGTACTTAAATTGTTGCTTTGTTATTGTTTTTGTCCATTCTTGCATATCACTCTATTCCACATTATTTGGACAGTTGGTTGAGTTTACTCCTGTCGGTATTCCATTGTGTGTCTATGGCAGCTAGACCATAGCATGTGTATCAAGAGTCCGTGGTGAATGACGACCTAAGCTAATTTGTCGGTACATGTGTTGGTGCGTCGTGGGTCTACACTGACCACCATGAGGACCAGGTGATGGTTCAGTTGGGTGTGCCCACTGGTAGGATTCTGGGGAGAGAATTCGAAGTTGGTCTAGTTTGATCGGGACATGCACACACATTTGCGTTTTATTGTTATTTACGTATGCGATGACCCCTTTTATAGTTGCCTGTTTGTTTTTCACATGATTATTTAACAGTATTTATGGATTCCTTTACTTTATCATATGAATGCTTAGTGGATTTCCTTGGAACTTTACTCACTGGACTCGTCATCTATCTTTTGTGATGTCGAGTGAAGATCCTAGTAGAAGTAGGGGCAAGGGGAGCATAGGCGACTACATTTGATTGTCGATTGTTGAGGACCTACTAGTACGTTTTATTTTGATATTTTGTTTTATTTTGGGTATTTGGGAGACTGAAGTGACATTGTACATGTATATATACATATATTGCGTGTAAAATTGTCACCTATATAAACGATACTATATATTATGATGATCTTTATGCTTTACTTACTATAATTAAGTGTGACGACCACTTCTCGAATTAGGGCACTACCCGACCCTATCCCGTTATTAAGCCCTAATCTTACCACGTAGGACTTAAGAAGGAATTAGTCAGCCTTTCTAAAACTTTATTACTTAAAAAATATTTTTTTAAATATGAGTATTATCTTGTCTTATGTCAATTCATAAATCAGAGTTCATTAAAAGTTTACAAACTTAAAAGTTTATTCAGCGAAAGTCTTAAACAAATTAGCGGAAGCTTTTGACATAATGCCTAACAATTGTGGAAACTAGGAAATAAAGATCACATGCATATATAGAATAAAACGACAATAATATATCATCATGTATCTGGTTAGGGTGCTATCTCTCAACCCATAATCTATATAACCCTAAAAGTATAAGAAATACATATAAAGGTCATATAATAATCTAATAAACATACGAAATCCTGTGTAGCAGTGCTCCCTTGGCTCGGAGGTAGTTGCCAATCTTTTTTTTTTTTTGCCTACTCTGCTACTCGATGGATCTGCATCCACCGTTATAAAAAGGACGGTGAGTACAGGAAAGTAAAAAGTAACACTAAGAGACAATTGTTCACATTTCCAAATATACAATAAGTATCTGAAAGCATAAAGATAACAACTATGATGAAAGGAAATCATGCTATGAGATACTTCAGTTAAACAATACGAAACTGACATTCAGCTAAGTAGTAATGATCTAAGGCCGGTCGGCCATGATCTTCATCACATAAGCCTTTTCCACTATATAAGGATGGAATTGAGCTCTACATCTCTGTGAAGGTCAGAGCTGTGCTCTATGCATTTATAATTATCCTAAGTACCAGTCATCTGCGATATATACTTGCCAACAACCCTGAGTCTTATAACTAGTGAAATCACCCAAGTTGTACTTGCTGACAACCTCGGGTCCCATATCCCGTGATGTCACCTAAGTTATAGTGGAGAGATCCCGACATCCCCAAATAGTCTAGTGACCCCCGTGTGTCGTGGCCTATCTCTATAATGTAATGGTCCTAAATACAAGAACTACTTTCATATATCAAGAGATAACATGGTTTGAGAATTCAACAAAGCAATTGCATATCTAATGCACAATGGAAATAGATTTACAAAACTATGTAACACCTACCGAATAGCATGCTATTTCATTTGACCACCAGTATTAACAATAAAAAATGACTTAGCACATGATTTGGAGTCAATGAAACCATTTAACCAATAATCTATACTAAGAAAGCAAACTCATGAAATGAGTAAAGAATCAATTCATGGTATATAGAGTACAATATGCAAATCAGTCTAAATGATTGGAATTGAACAACTAAACAAGAATGAAATGTAAATAAATATCTAAATCAATTTACTTACAATCCACGCAATTTCCTAAGCTAATTCGACCTCCGAACACCTCAAAACTCGTATCCGAACCTCCGAGACACTCCCCTAGGTTCCTGATATCATATAATATGTTTTTGAGTGTTTAGCTCTTTACTTAAGGTATTAGACTTGTTTAGAGTGTATAAATAAATTTAAGAAATTGCATATATTTATGCTGTCATAACACCTAGTGCACTGGGTGATTTGATTAGCGTGCTAGTGGTCTCATTAGCGTACTACCAAATTTCTCTAGTGTGCTATTCAAAGTTAGCACGCTAGCTGACCTACCTAGCGCGCTATATGCAGGAAAACTCAGAATTATGAAATTAGAATTCTGAGTTTTCTTCACACATAGGCTGCATCAATGCCTTAGGAACTCCATACACTCCACCAGAGCCCTAAGACATAAACAACATAAAAACAACCATACATATCATCAAATTTATGAATTAATCAAATTAAGCTAAGTCTATGGTGTAAGTGAATTACCTAGTTGATAAACTCCTAGCTTGATCAACCCCTACACCTTCAATTCACCAAATCAAACTGATTTCTTCTTCCTCGATCTTCTCCAACAAGGTTTCTTTCTCTCCTAAGCTATTAAAATGAAGTGATTTTGGTTGCATGAGTTGATAATTAGCTTTATATATGTAATGGAAATGGTTGATTAATAGCCATTGATCTTATTGCACACAAGTATCTCGAGACTTATCTAATGTCTTACACATTAACACTTGTCCCACTAACTTTCCACTTACTCATCCTAAGTAACACCAATTGCAAACTCAATTGGTTTCTAGATATGTCAACACTTATTTCGAGAATCATCACATAGCTATTATTTTAAAGTGCTAACTTAAGTACATTTAATTAATAATCAACCATAACCACATTAAAACCACCATATAATCTATATTATACTTAAATTGAACTTACTACATCACTCTCTACCTCGATCCCACGCTAACACGCATCTTGAGGCATCCCCACTCACGTCTCGACACCCAAACACAAGTAGGAGTGACTTAGTAGTCTATACATATACGATACACTAAGCATACACCACAACATATATAACATATACCGCCATATTGCCTCAGTCACGACACGTATCTTGATGCGGGTCCCATGTCGTGAGTCACTGATCTTTATTAAGTGATTAAACTAGAATTAGAATTTGGGCCATGACATTAAGACTTCCGCTATTTATTGTTAAATGTGATTAACCGTCGACTTGTAAAATACGAACCACTAGCACGACCAGGACTTGAATAAGCTACAACAATTAAACAAAAGGAATTGAAAGACTTAAGGATATAACTTAAGAAAAATATGAATAACTGATTAATTAAGCTAATAACACAAGTGGATACAAAATATTGAGACTTGAGATGGACGGGTAGGTGCTGGACACATGTAGTTGGGCCTACCTAGCGAGGAGCACATGATTCGATGATACCCTGGGGCGACCTCGGGGTGCGGGGCTTCCACATTTATTAAGTCCTACATGGTAGAGGTTAAGGGCTTAATTGTGACAGCCCCAATTTCTCATAAAATTGGGCCCCGCCCGGCCTAAGCCCACGTGGACCCCCGAGCCAGTCTCGCAAGGTCAACGCAGCTTAGTCGACCTTTCCAATCCATTATTACAAGTAATTTCAAAATTTTAAGTTGAGTTATTAGTATTTTTCAAGATTTAAAAATTTAGCGGAAGCAACTAATACATTAAATAACTCAACAAAAAGATCAGGGAGTTAGGCAACCTAATTGTGGAACCCAGTAAATATCATCGTATGAGAGTAAATACAAAATATACAAAAATTCACCTAGCAATGAAGCCTTCCCTCTGCTTCTCAGTCAAACATAAGAATGACGAGCCCAGGTAAGTAAATCCAGTAGGACATATACACAACATTTCACGATATCCAAAGCAGTCGAATTCATGCAAATAGTACGAAAGGAATAAAGAACGCATGAATATACAAGACTGTAACTAATCCATCAATGAGTGAAGCCAAATAACAAGGAGTCCCGACCAAAAGGTCGTTGAGTCGCGGCAAAAGCCCGGTAGACTCGGGTTTAGGATGAGACCCCTGCCTCCCAGCCCTAACCCTTGCGACTATGAGACATCCATAGACCCGGATCTAAGACGAGACCCCTGCCTCCCAGCCCTAGCCCGTACGACTATGAAACATCCATGGACCCGGATAATATCGACGGACGACCAGGAAAAACATCGGGTTTAGGACGAGACCCCTGCCTCCAGCCCTAACCCTCTCCTATCGCATATAAACAGTAACCATGACTCACTTGCCATTGGACTCACTCAATCGACAACAATTTCAACGATAGTTATCATCACAAAGCAGTGAACAACAATAAAGCTATCACAAAACAGTAAACAACAACAGCCAATAGAGGGAAATGAAATACTGTATAAGTCCCTAGCTGGTTTACTTACCTCGAGAAATCGCGAACCTCAAAACGTCTCGCTCGCGTCTCGATTTGCGCACCCGACACCCGACTCCCAAGTCCCTGGTGTCCATTTAGACATTTTATGTCTATTTTACTTCAAATCATTCAAATCATACTGAAATTAGGTGAATAAACCTCACCTCCATCGCGTCGTCGCGATTTCGTCGAAAATCGCGCATCCGACCGGTCGACAATGCGCCACCACGCCGTTCATAGCGTCGCAGCCACGCCGTCGCTCGTCGGTCGCCGGCGCCGCCGCTCGCCAGCCGCCGCCACCGCTGGTGAGTTCCTCCGCGTTGCGTCGCATCGCCGCTGGTTCGTCGCTGCCGATCCGACCCGTTGCCGCGCCGTCACTGCCGGCGTTACCGCCGTCACGATGCTGGCGCTGCTGCCGGTGCTGCCGGCGCTGCTGCCGGTGCTGCCGGCCGCCTCTCTCTGCCTCGCCGGCGCCACGGCTCGCTGGTCACTGCTCACTCCCGCTCGTCCGTTCGCGCTGCCAATCGGCCGCGTCACTGCTGCACCGCTGCACCGCTGCACTGCTGCACCGCTGCACTGCTGGCCGGCCGCCGCGTCTCGCCGCCGATCTTGCCGCCGTGCTGGAGAGTCGCCGGATCTGCTATGCCGCCGCGCAGGCGTCACGGAGTCACCCACCACCGAGCGTCACCGCGCGGCCGTCGCGGCCGTCCGTGCCGCCGTCGACGTTGCCGCCGTGAGCCGGAGCTCCATCGCCGGCGTCCCTCTCTCCCTCTCTCTTCTCCCGATCACTCTCTGGCGTCTCCTTCTTCCTCTCTTTCTTCTCTCTCTCTCTCCTCGTTTTCTCTTTTTTTTTCCAATCTTATCCGATCGTCTTTTTTTTTATATATATTATTTCCTTTCTCCTTATCCTTATCTCTTTCTCTTTTAATTTCAAATCAAAAGTGTCCTTGACATTCGTGCAACACGAATCTCGAGGCAAACTCAACAACCCAACAGCACGCATCTCGAGGCACCAACCCGCCTCATTTTCACAAATCTCGATACTCGCGCCACTCGCATCACGAGGCGTATTCAATGTATATGATTTTAATGTGACCACATTAAAACCACTATATCCAATATATCCACATTAAGCCACTATCTCGGTCCCACGTCGGCACGCGATTCGAGGCGCGTCCTCGTTCGTGTTTCGGCTCACCGAATTCCCCGCGTATACCAAGTCGTAAAACAGCTCAACAATTATCATTTTAATCTCAAATTGGATATTACACATTACCTCGGAGTCTCCACCCGAGATTCGGACATACGCATTTCAACGGTGGATCCCACAAACGACCCTGACCTGACACGTGGCACAACTCAAATTTTCGGGTCGTTACATTAATGATAAGATTACGTCGGGAGGTGCCCTAATTTGAGAAGGGGTCGTCACAACCGCATCCTTTCAAAGTAGAGATCTGTTATTCATGTTGTGTCAAATCTCGGATTACAAAAAGGAAGGAGTTGATAGTAGAACGAGCGAGACAATGGGCATACTTGGGGCGATGCTAGATCTTCTTTCATTTTTTTGCGTATCATTTAAGAATGCATTGGGATTTTTACCTTAAGAGACTGTCACGACCCAAATAGCTAATCTTAGTTTAATTTGTTAATCAGGATCAAATGACCCGTGACGTGGGACCCGTAGTGAGATACGTGTCATTACTGAGGCTAGGTGGCCGAGGTAAATATTATGTTTGTGGTGATGCATGCTTAATGTATTGTATATGTGTAGACTACTAAGTCATGCTTATGTATTGATAGGTGTCGAGACGTGAGTAGGGACTCATCTCGATATGCGTGCCGACGTGGGACCAAGGTCTATATAGAGTGATAAGGTAAGTTGGTGTAAGCTTTATGTTGGTTTTAGAAGCAAATTAAATGGGCTATATGGTTGATTTGGTATTCAAATACCAAAGTTAGTAAGTTAAAACATAAGCCACTTGATATGTCTCGAGACACGAGTTGACATGCTTCAACATTAATTACGTTATTGTTTGGTGTCGCTTAAGCATGAACTTGTAGGACATGTGTGAGTAGGAGGTTCATTAGTTAAGTCTCGAGATATTTGTGCACAAATGATCCAGGGCTATCATTCAACCATATCCAATTCAAAAATATATATGCTTGATCAACTCAAGCACCTCACACTCTCTCATTTCCATTTCATCATCGTGAACCAAGGCTGCTGGAGAAAAGAACTGCTGGAGGGGGAAGAAGACCACAGCAAAAACCAGTGGAATTTGTGAAGGAGAGCCAAGTTCAGCTAGTACTCATCAAGCTAGTTAACTTCTTGACTTCCATTAACATAGCTCAATTCCATGAATTCATGTATTTGATGCTATGGATTGCTATTTGATGTTGTGAATGATGTCTTGGAACTCTAGAGGTGTGTATAAGGGTTCCCAATGCATCAACATAGCCTATGTGTTGAGAAAACTTGGAATTCTAATTGTCGAATTCAGGGTTCTGCAACACATAGCGCTATGCACGGTAGGTAGCGTGCTATACAGGGTCATTAGTGTGCTACATGCTATGGCAGCATAAAAATCTGCAAGTCTCAAGAAGTCCTTAAGCACTACACAAAAGTCTAATATGCTAACACACTAAAAAACATATGATATGATGTCAGGAACTTAGGGAAGTATTTCGGAGATTCAAATACGAGTTTCGAGGCGTTGGGAGGCTGAAGTAGCATAGGAAATTGCGTGTATGTAAGTAAACTGATTGAGAGATTTTTTTACATTTCATTCTTATTCATATGTTCATTTCCAGTCATTTGGACTGAATTGCTTTTGTTCTTCATGTGCCATGACTTGTTGTTCATTCTCATTATTTTGGGGTTGTTTCAGGGCATAGTTTGTTGATTAAATGATTTCATTGACTCCAAATCATGTGCAATGTCATTTTGATTGTTATTAATGGTGGTCAGTGAAATAGTATGCTATTAAGTAGTTCTTACATAGTGTTTTGACTCTATATCCTTTGTCCATTAGTTATGCAATTGTATTTGTTGGATTCCAATACCGTGTTGTTTTTTGACTATGAAAGTGGTTCTTGTATCTAGGGTTTTATGGTAGAAATTCGTCTGACATCGACAGTCACTAGACTTTCCAGGGTGATCGGGATTTCTCCACTATCTTGCGCAACACACGGAGTATGGGACTCGGGGTTGTTGGCAAGGATAACTTGGGTGACTTCATGAGTTATAAAACTCGGGGTTGTTGGCAAGTATACATCCCAGTGACTAACATTTGGAATAATTAGAAAGGCGTATTGTACCGTGTAAGTACGACCTTCACAGAGATGTAGAGCACAACTCTATCCTTATATAATGGAAAGGCTGATGTGATGAAGATCACGGCTGACCGGCCCTAGATCATTACTACTTAGCCTAGTGTTGGTTTCATTTTGTTTAACTAAAGTATCTCTTGGCATGATATTCTTTCAGCATAGTTGCTATTATTATTATGCTTCTTGATACTTGTTGCATAATTGGGAATGTGAACAAATGTCTCTCAGTGTTACTTTCTATTTTCAAGTACTCACTGTCTAGTTTATGAAGGTGGGTTTTGATCCATCGAGTAGCAGGCTAGGCAAAGAGAAGATACGCGACACTCTAAGCCAGAGGAGCATTGCTACACCAGATTTTGTAGATTCGATTTTTGATGTATTATTTTATACGTATATGGTATACTTTTGAGGTTATATATTATGGGCTGAGTGATAGGTACCTTGACCAGATACATGATGTTATATATCGCCGTTTCATTATATATAAGCATGGAACTTTAATTCTTGGTTTTTCCACAAAAGTTTAGGGTACATGTTTATAAACTTCCGCTAGCTAATTAGTTAAGACTTCCTCTGCATAACTTTTAAGTTAGTAAATTTTAATTAACTCTGATTTATGAATTTACATAGGATAGGTATATGTTTATATATATTTGAAAACTAATAAAAAAGTTGGTAAGTAATAAGTTTGTTGAAAAGGCTGACTAATTCCTTGTTAGGTCCTATATGGTGAGATTAAGGCTTAATAATAAGATTAGGCCGACCGGTGCCCTAATTTGAGAAGGGGTCGTCAAAGAGAATCACTATTTGGTTTGCTTAATGTCTAATTTTTTTATTTGTTTATTTTATCTATGTTTAATGTCCACTATAAACACATACGTTACATCTATATAGGTGGTAAAAAGGATGAAATCTTAGAGGAGTTTGAGATCTCAAAGCATCAACATGTCTTCCACTTCATTAATGCATAGCGAGGGAGATGTCATAAGCCACAGAAGGGCACCGATTGGTCAAACTTAAAAAAATGGATCAGAGATGGATCACTTGGTTGCTTTTTTGGAGGTGCTACTTTTGATCAATCACTTTTTTTTATTGTTTTTTTAATATGTATGAATTAATTGTTCTTCTCTATCTCTGTTGAATATCCACCATATACCATACACACGCACAATTCTCAAGCAATAGAGATAAATTAACTTATTTAAAGATGTTTTGAAAAAAATTCACCAAGTAGAGTAGGTTATTTATTTTAGTACGCTTCTTCTTTTTGAAATGACAAGAGTGGGTTGTGTATTTTAGTACGCTCCTACCTCTTTTTTTAAAATGACAAGAGTGGGTTGTTTATTTTAGTAGCGCTTCTACTTATTTTTTAAGAGAGGCGAGATGAGAAACATGAAGGTTTCTTTATATCACCTCAATTTGTTTATTCGAACGACGTAGTTTGATTGACAGTGGGTAAGAACGAATTACCGTCAAGCTTTGCACATTCCCTACGTGGATTTTAGGCATAATTTCTCGGTTTCTGTTAAAAGAATCTTTAAAGGGAAGTCCTATAAACATGTTGAATTTCGGTCAGTTGAATTTTTGAATTCTTATGATGTAGTTTAATTGAAAATGGGTAAAAACTCATTACAGTCCAATTTCTCAAGTTCCTAACGCGGATCTTAGGCACAATTCGTCGATTTTCTACCAAAGTATGCCTTCAAGAGCAATGCTGTATAAACATGCTAAATTTTGGCCAGTTGAATATCAAGATTCTGACGATGTAGTTTGATTGAAAATGGATAAAAACTTATTGCCAACCAGTTTTACATGTTCCTGAAGTGGATTTCAAACACAATTCATCGATTTTCTACTAAAGTGCCGCGAAGGGTAATTCTGTAAACATATTAAATTTCGACCGATTGAATTTTAGAATTCTGACGATGCAGTGTTATAAACACGTTGAATTTCGGCTGGTTGAATTTTTGAATTATGACTATCTAGTTTAATCGAAAATGGGTAAAAATGCATTACTGTCCGATTTCACACGTTCCCTACGCGAATTATAGCCACAATTTGTCGATTTTCTGCGAAATTAAGCCATGCACGGTAGTGCTGTAAAAATGCAGAATTTTGGCCAGTTGAATTTCAAAATTTCAACGACTTATTTTTTGATGAAATATGGTAAAAACTCACTACTGTCCAGTTTTGCAAGTTCTCTACGTGGAGTTTAGGCACAATTCATCGATTTTCTTACAAAGTAAGACTTCAGGAGTAGTGCTATGTAAACATGCTGAATTTTGACCTGTTCAATTTAAGAATTATGACGATGTAGTTTGACTTAATAAGAGTAAAAACTCATTATTATCCAATTTTGCATGTTCTCTACGCGAATTTTAGGTACAATTCGTTAGTTTTCGACTAAATTAAAGCCTTGAAGGGTAGTGTGGTAAACATGTTGAATTCACCCGGTTGAATTTGAGAATTATGATGGTGTAGTTTTATTGTAAATGGATAAAAACTCATTAGCATCCTATTTCAAACGTTGTCAATGCTTATTTTAAGCATAATTCGTCAATTTTCTACTATAATAAGCCTTGAATAGTAATGCTGTAAAAATACTGAATTTCTGCCTGTTAAAATTCAGAATTCGGACGAAGTAGTTTGATTGAAAATGTGTTAGAACACATTATCGTCCAGTCTCGCATGTTCCCTATGCAGATTTTAGATTCAATTCCTCTATTTTTCGCTAAAATAAGTCTTGAAGAGAAGTGTTATAGACATGTTGAATTTTAGCCCATTGAATTTCTAAATTCTGATAATCTAGTTTTGATTGGGAATGAGTAAAAACTCGTTACCATCAAGTTTCACACGTTCCCTACGCGGACTTTAGGCACGATTTGTCGAGAGTCTACTAAAGTAAGCCTTCATAAGTATCGTTGTGTAAAAATTCTAAATTTCGACCGTTTAAATTTTAGAATTCTGACGATGTAGTTTGATTTAAGATGGGGAAAAACTCATTACCGTCTAGTATCACACATTCCATACATGGATTTTAAGCACGGTTTGTTGATTTGCGGCTTAAGTAAGCCTTGAAGGGCAGTGTTGTGAACATGCATAACTTAGCCGGTTGAATTTCAAAATTCTAACGATGCAGTTTTATTAAAAATAGGGAATAACTCATCACTGTCTAGTTTCGCACGTTCCCTATGCGGATTTTTGTCACAATTCATTGATTTTCTACTAAAGTAAACCATAAAAAGTAGTGTAAACCTGCTGAATTTTGCCCGATTGAATTTCAGAATTCTGACAATGTAATTTGATTGAAAATGGATAAGAACTCATTACCGTCCGGTTTCTCACGTTCCCTACACGGATTTTAGGCACAATTCATGGATTTTAGTTTGATTGAAAATGGGTAAAAACTCATTACCATCAAGTTTTGCATGTTTCCTACGCAGATTTTAATCCCAATTCGTTAATTTTTTCTAAAAGAATAATCCTTGAAGGGAAGTGCTATAAAGATGTTAAATTTTGGCCAATTGAATTCTTATACCTAACAATGTAGTTCAGTTGAAAATGGGTCCAAACTCATAACCGTCCAGTTTGGTACATTTCCTATGCGGAGTTTAGGCACAATTCGTTGTTTTTATGCTAAAATAAGCCTTGTCGGGTAGTCCTGTAAACATTTGGAATTTCAACTGCTTGGATTTTAGTATTTTGATGATGTAGTTCAATTGAAAATGGCTACCAATTCATTACTGTCCTATTTCACACGTTCCCTATACGGATTTTTGGCAGAATTCATCAACTTTCTATTAAAGTAAGCCTTAAAGGGTAGTGTTGTGTAAACATGCTAAATTTTACCCTAGTTGAACTTTAGAGTTGTGACGAAGTAGTTTGATAGAAAATGGGTAAAAACTCATTACCGTACAGTTTCGCACGTTTCATTTGCTTATTTTCGTCACAATTCGTTGATTTTCTACTAAAGTAAGCCTTGAAGGGAAGTATTGTAAATAAGCTGAATTTAGGCCAGTTCAATTTCAGAAATTTGACGATGTAGTTTGATTAAAAATGGTTAAAACTCATTATCGTCCAGTTTTGCAAGTCCCCTACGCAGAGTTTAGGAACAATTCATCGATTTTCAACTAAAGTAAGCTTAATGGAGTAGTGCTGTAAATATGCTGAATTTCATTCAATTGAATTTCTGAATTCTAATGATGTAGTTCGATAGAAAATGGGTTAAAAATCATAATCGTCTAGTTTGACATGTTTCCTACATGGATTTTATGCATAATTGGTCGTTTTTTTGCTAAAGTAGGCCTTGAGGGGTGGTGCTGTAAATACTTGGAATTTTGGGCGCTTGAATTTCAGGATTTTGACGATGTAGTTTAATTGAAAATGGGTAACAATTCATTACCATCCTATTTCACACGTTCCCTACGCGAATTTTAAGAATAATTTGTCCATTTTCTGCAAAAGTAAGCCTTGAAGGGTAGTGTTGTAAATATGCTAATTTTTGGCTGGTTAGGCGTAATTCGTCAATTTTCTGCTAAAGTAAGCCTTAAAGAGTAGTGCTGTAAACATTCTAAATTTTGATCGCTTGAGTTTCAAGATTCCGACGATGTGGTTTAATTGAAAATGACTAACAATTCATTACAACCCTGATTCGCACATTCTCTACGCGAATTTTAGGCACAATTCGTCAATTTTCGACTAAAGCAAGCCTTAAAGAGTAGTTTGTATAAATATGCAGAATTTCGGCCAGTTGAATTTCAAAATTCTGAAAATATAATATAATTGAAAATAGTTAAAAACTCATTACCATATAGTTTCGTACGTTGCCCACTCAGATTTTGGACACAATTCATCGATTTTCTACTAAAGTAAGCTTAATGAGTAGTGCAGTAAACAAGCTAATTTTCGACCGTTTGATTTTCCAAATTTTGACAATGTAATTTAATTAAAATTAGTAAGAACTCATTACTGTCTAGTTTCGCATGTTCCCTACGCAGATTGAAGGCACTATTCGTTGATTTTCTTTTAAAGTTAGCCTTGGATTGTAGTGCTATAAACATTCGTAATTTCAGCCGCTTGAATTTCATAATTCTAACGATGTAGTTTAATTGAAAATGGGGAAAAATCCATTACTGACCAGTTTCGCACATTCCCGACGTGGATTTAGGCACAATTCCTTGATTTTCTACAATGAGAAGCCTTGAGAGTAATGCTGTGTAAACATGCTGAATTTTGGCCCGTTGAATTTCAAAATTCTAACAATGTAGTTTGATTAAATTTGAGTAAAAACTCATTACCGTCCAATTACGGACGTTCCCTACGAGGATTTCTGGCACAATTCATCGATTTTTGGCTAAAGTAAGCCTTAAAAGGTAGTGCGGTAAACATGATGAATTTCACCCTGTTGAATTTTAGAATTCTGATGGTGTAGTTTTGTTGAAAATGAAAATAAAACTCATTACCATCTAGTTTCAAATGTTGCCAACACTGATTTTAAGCACAATTTGTAGATTTTCTACTAAAGTAAGTCTTGAATAGTAGTGTTGTAAAAATGCTATATTTCAGCTGGTTGGATTTCAGAATTCTGACGATGCAGTTTGATTGATAATGGGTAAGAACTCATAAGTGTCCAGTTTCGTATGTTCCTTACGTGGATTTGAGGCTCAATTCGTCGATTTTCTACTAATGTTAGCTTTGAAGTGTTGACTGTAAACATTCTAAATTTCGGCCGCTTGAATTTCAGAATTCTGACGATGTAGTTAAATGGAAAATAGGTTAAAACCTATTCCTCCAATTTTGCACGTTTCCTTTGCATATTTTAGTCACAATTCGTTGATTTTCTGCTAAGAGAATCCTTGAAGGGAAGTGTTATAAAAATGTTAAATTTCGGCCGGTTGAATTCTTGAATTCTAACGATGTAGTTCGATTGAAAATGGGTTAAAACACATAACCATCCAGTTTGACATGTTTCCTGCATGGGTTTTAGGCACAATTCGTCGTTTTTCGGCAAAAGTAAGCCTTGAAGGGTAGTGCGGTAAACATTTGGAATTTCAGAAGCTTGAATTTCATGATTTTGATGTAATTTAATTGAAAATGGGTAGCAATTCATTACCATCCTATTTCGCATGTTCCCTACGCGAAATTTTGACACAATTCATCAATTTTCTACTAAACTAAGCCTAGAAGTGTAGTGTTGTAAATATGCTGAATTTCGGCCAGTTGAATTTCAGAAATTTGACGATGTAGTTTGGTTGGAAATGGTAAAAAACTCATTACCATCTAGTTTTGCAAGTTCCCTATGCAGAGTTTGGGCACAATTCGTCGATTTTCTACCAAAGTAAGCCTTAAATAGTAGTGCTGTAAATATGTTGAATTATTGCCAATTGAATTTTTGAATTCTAACGATGTAGTTCAATTGAAGATGGTTTAAAAATTTTAACCGTCCAGTTTGACACGTTTTCAATGCCGATTTTAGGCACAATTCGCTATTTTTCTACTAAAGTAAGCCTTGAAGGGGTAGTGTTGCAAACATTAGGAATTTCGACCGATTGAATTTCAAGATTTCGACGCTATAGTTTAATTGAAATGGGTAAAAATTCATTACTATCCAGTTTCGCACGTTCCCTATGCGAATTTTAAGCACAATTCGTTAATTTTGTGCAAAAGTAAGCCTTGAAGAGTAGTGTTGTAAACATGTTGAATTTCAGCCAGTTGAATTTTAGATTTATGATAATGTAATTTGATTGAAAATGGGTAAGAACTCATTAGCATCTGGTTTTGCACATTGCCTTTGCATATTTTAGCCACAATTCGTCAATTTTAAGCTATAGTAAGCCTTACAGAGCATTGCTATAAACTTTCTAAATTTCGGTCGCTTGAATTTTAGGATTCCGACGATGCACTTTAATTGAAAATAGTTAAAAACTCATTATTGTCCAGTTTAGCATGTTCCCTACACGGATTTTAGACACAATTCATCGATTTTCTACTTAAGTAAGCTTAAAGAGTAGTCCTGTAAACATGCTAACTTTCAGACGTTTGATTTTCTGAATTCTGATGATGTAATTTGATTAATATTGGTCATAATCCATTATCGTCAAGTTTTGCACCTTGCCTACGCAGATTTAAGGTATAACTTGTTGATTTTCTACTAAACTTAGCCTTGAATCGTAGTGCTCTAAACATTCTGAATTTCGGCCGCTTGAATTTTAGAATTTCGACGATGTAGTTTAATTGAAAATAGGTAAAAACTCATTACCGTCCAATTGCGCAAGTTCCCAACACGAATTTTAGGCACAATTTGTCAATTTTCTACTTAAAGAAGCCTCTAAGAGTAGTGTTGTGTAAACATACTGAATTTCGTCCGGTTGAATTTCAGAATTCTGACGATATAGTTTGATTGAATATGAGTAAAAACTCATTACTGTCCAATTTTGCACGTTCCCTATGCGGATTTTAGGCACAATTCGGCTAATGTAAGCCTTAAAGAGTAGTGCGATAAACATGTTGAATTTTGCCCTATTGAATTTGAGGATTTCGATGATGCACTTTAATTGAAAATAGTTAAAAACTCATTACCGTCCAATTTAGCATGTTCCCCACGCGGATTTTAGACACAATTTGTCGATTTTCTACTTAAATAAGCTTAAAGAGTAGTGCTGTAAACATGCTGAATTTCGGACCATTGATTTTCTTAATTTTGACAATGTAATTTGATTAAAATCGGTAAAAACTCATTATCTTCAGTTTCACACCTTGCCTACGCAGATTTTATGTATAATTTGTTCATTTTCTGCTAAAGTTAGCCTTGAAGTGTAGTGCTCTAAACATTCTGAATTTTAGCCGCTTGAATTTTAGAACTCCGACGATGTAGTTTGATTGAAAATGGGTAAAAAACTCATTATCGCCCAGTTGCGCACGTTCCCAACGCGGATTTTAGGCACAATTTGTCGATTTTCTACTAAAAGAAGCCTCTAAGAGTAATGCTTTGTAAACATGCTGAATTTCGGCCGGTTCAATTTCAGAATTTTGATGATGTAGTTTGATTGAACATGAGTAAAAACTCATTACTGTCCAATTTCGCACTTGCTTACGCAGATTTTAGGCACAATTCGTCGATTTTCAGCTAAAGTAAGCCTTGAAGGGTAGTGCAATAAACATGTTGAATTTCGTCCTATTGAATTTGAGAATTTTGATGGTGTAGTTTTATTGAAAATGGATAAAAATTATTACCATCCAGTTTCAAATGTTACCAACGGTGATTTTAAGCACAAGTCGTCAATTTTCTACTAAAGTAAGCCTTGAAGAGTAGTTGTAAATATGTTAATTTTTGGATGGTTGAATTTCAAAATTATGGCGATGCAGTTTGATTGAAAATGGGTAAGAACTTGTAACCGTCTAGTTTCATACATTCTTTATGCAGATTTGAGGCACAAGTCGTCGATTTTCTACTGAAGTTAGCCTTGAAATGTAGTACTGTAAACATTATGAGTTTCAGCCGCTTGAATTTCAGAATTCTGACGATGTAGTTTACTTGCAAATGGGTAAGAACTCCTTACCATCCAGTTTCATATGTTTCTTGTGCGGATTTTAGGCACTATTCATCAATGTTCTACTAAAGAAAGCGTTAAAGAGTGGTGCTATCTAAACATAGTGAATTTCCGCTAGCTGAATCTCAAAACTCTAATGATGTAGTTTGATTGAAAATGAGTAAAAACTCATTACCGTCCAATTTCGCACGTTCCCTATGCATATTTTAGGCACAGTTTATTGATTTTTGTCTAAAGTAAGCCTTGAAAGTTATTGTTGTAATGTAATGGCCCGCATTATATAATCTTAATTAAATTATTAATTACAGATTAGGATCCGTAGCTCAGACCAACGTGGACACCGCCGACATGTTTAGGACACGCCAACCAAGGTATAAATTGTTATTTTTTTGTGATGCATGTTAAATTGTTGTATTATTAATTAATTCGCATTGCACTAGTTAATATTTTTATTGGGCGCATTGTGCTCGTGTAATGACGAGAGTGTACGACATCGCAGGGTGCACGTAACATGGTGTATGGGATAGTCAGGGGTTTAAAAGTCGCATCATCTATCAAATCACATCATCCCATACCTTACTTTTCTCTCTCCCATTTTCTCTCTCCTCTCCAAACAAAGCCCACACTTCACTCATCCTCCCCACCGATTTTCACCTTCATCCTCTTTACACCCCTCTTCTTTTCTCCATAACCAAGCTCTCTCTCACAAGCTCTCTTGACTCCTCCACGATCCCGTCGCCGCTCTCGCAAAGTCTCTCCCTCTTGGCGGCCTCCACGGCGACCTTCATAGACTAAGGTGAGTGGTTACTTTTGTTATTGATTTGGTGGAAAAGATTGAGAGATTTTAATGGTGGTTGTGTGTTCTTGTTAATAGTGTTAGTTGTTGATTTGTTGGTTGGTGTTGTTAGTTAGTTGTTTAAAAAAAAATTAACACCTCTGGAAGAGACGCTTAAGAGACGAATTTGGGAAGGGAGGGGTAGCCAGGTGGGCCGGGCTTGGCTACCTTAAGCCCACTAGGTCGGGCCGACCCAAGACATACCCAAGACTACATTAAGCACCAGTATGGATTATTTGAGTTTACAATGATGTCGTTCGGACTGACGAACGCACTGGCCATGTTCATGGACTTGATGCACAGAGTATTGAAGTTGCACTTGGTCAGATATGTCATAGTCTTCATTGATAGATATTGATCTATAGCAAGACTCGCGAAGATCACGGACAACATCTCAAACATATATTGATAACATTGAGAGAGCATAAATTGTATGCTAATTTCAGTAAGTGCGAGTTTTGGCTGTCAGAGGTCAAGTTTTAGGGACACGTGATCAGTGACAGAGGTATATTAATGGACCCGAGTAAAATTCATGCAGTCATCGATTGGCGACACTAGAGACAGTTACGGATATAAGGAGTTTTCTTTGGTTGACGGGATACTGCCTATGATTTATGAAGGTCTTCTCGAAGATCGACGCACCGATGACTAGATTGACCAAGAAGGACGTAACTTTTGATTGGTCAAGGGAGTGCGAGGACGCCTTTGCACAGTTGAAGATGAGGCTAACTACCGCACCATTACTAGTATTGTCGGAGCCAGGAAAGGGATTGACAGTTCATACTGATGCTTGTGGCACATGGGGTTTTTCTAAAAGTAGGGTGGAGATACAATTTATTTCCCAAAATATGGGAGTTTACTTTTAAATTCCAAAAGTATATGTTAACTCCTTTTGAAAAGGAGGTATTGATGATGAGGTGGCAAGCATGGTGGTGAGGTGGTGGTGAGGTGGAAGGCAATTGTATAGATAGCTCCTTTTGAAAAGGAGCTATCTATACAAAACTATACACTCTATGAATGACTCCTTTTGAAAAGGAGCTATCAATACAAATTTTTTTCCCCATGAACGACATGTGCATATGGAGATGGACGACCCACGTCACTCGCGTATCTCGAGGTAGATAACTAATGTATACAACACGCGCGCATATTGACGTGGACAACCCATGGAAACTTCACCCATGTATGCCGAGGTGGAGATTTCATGGAAATGGCAGACACGTCTGTCGAGGTGGGCGACCCATGCAACCTCGTGCAACTCATGTAAACGTCACGCACGTATCTCGAGGTGATAAAGCCAATGCCAACGTCACACACGTATCTCCTGGTTGACAACACATGGAAACGCCAAGCACGTATGTCGAGGTGGGCTAGCCATGCATATCCACTACAGACCGTGGACCCCATGCAAACGTCACGCACGTATCGCGAGAAACACCCAGGCGCCGTGGTGCTATGAATGGAAATACGTCCCATGCCCACAGTTGTACAAGAATTGAAGCGCGTGCAACCTCAGAAGGTGCTATTTGTGTACCCCTCGGCCCAGGGGTTCGGGGATGTCCACGTGGACAAATACACTAATAGCGCCTTTTGTAAAGGCGCTATTGGTGTACATGATGGGGCATGTGCCCTAGGTCAATCCATTAACTGTCTTTATGAATACTTTTAGTTAATAAAATAGAGGATTTCATTTGCTGTTTATTATAATTAATTTGCATGTGTACATTATAATAAGATCCATGGGTATTTACATAAATATCCTAAATGTCCCTAGTCGATCATTATACTGGGAACTATAATGAATTAAGACTAGTGTGAGTCTTGATTGATGATCATATGATGATTATACGTATAAGGATACGAATCACGATCACGAGTACTTGTTAGGGAACAAAGTACTGGACCGACCCGCTATGAGAACATCACATGGATTAAGTCATAGTTGTTTCTCATGATAGGTATATTTTTCTACCTCTCGACTTGAGATTGCCAGAGACTTCAACATTAGGAACACATTAATTTGACACAATCAAACGTTGTCTTTAACCGGACGATTATAAAGGTTGCGATTGGTTACTGTGTGAGCAATGTGATGAAGTTGTGTAATCGAGATATAATTTGTCCCTCTCATATAAAGAGAGATATCTAGTGGATCCCTCGATGTGTTAGACTGTTAAAAGGCCTAGTCTAAGTGAATTGATATTGATCAATGTCACTTGAATGTTTTCAGTCTACCTAGAGATCGAGACTAGTACGATTGAACATGTTGGATGACAATTCCATGCCTTATGTTTGATCAAAAGGATATCGTGTGACAAAAGGATGTTATATACACTATTGATTAGGTTATATCGATTTGATATTCGTACAACTTGGGTAGTCATAATGTCTTGCTAGAGACTGCTTATGACTTGTATACCAAAATGTGTTTTGGTACACTGCCAACGTTGTATGAGCCTATTGGGTCGCACACTAAGAATGGTTTTGCGAGATTTTAAGATGATTCAAAAAAATGAATTTTATGTGATAAAATTCATGACAGAAACGTCCTTGTGGTGTATTACACTTATACTTCTTTAAGTAAGGGTATATGTGTAATTTACTTAACCGTCTATATACAAGGGTTGTATAAATAGACGCTTTAAGTTAGAACACAGATACGAAAGAAAAAAGGCTGAAACTCTATTTTCGTTTTAGAAACGACTTAGGGTTTTTGGTATGCTCTGGATCGTTTTGGAGAGAAACAAAAAGGTTTGGTATTCTCTCGAAGCTAGCACTTCAAATCTCGGCCGCCGTTCGTGTGGATCTGCTGATAGAGGGCGTTCGTCGTTGGCAGCGCCTTAGAGATCGATTAACCTTCAGAAAGGTATATTGCGATTGAGGTATGATTAAGTTTTTCATGGTTTAAACGTTTTTAATGGAATTAGATTCGGATCCTGTTGGGGTTTTTGTCAAAACTGTTTTGTAATCTCCGCTGCGTAAAACCCCAAAACCCAACAGTGGTATCAAAGCCTTCGAGTTTGATTCCATTAAACTCATTGCATGTTTTCTTCTGATATATACATGATATATGATTGAAAGCATGTTAATAGTTGATGTATATGTGATATACATAAGTTTTCTGTGAGATTTATTATCATGTTTTGTGTATATGATACATATATTCGTGATTTAATTGAAATTAGTTTCGTACATGCTAGTAACCATGTTAGGTTAATTTGAATAATTTTAATGAATTGAGTTTCATGTTCTATGATCCATGACACCATTAGGTTCGATTGGGATAGTAGTTCATGATTCAATTACATGTTTGTGATTATTTGGATGAAGACCGAAATTGCAAATAATTAATTTTCGAAATTATTTATTTATCTTGTTATATCTATTTTGTTATGAAGTTTCTATTTGATAAAGATAGATAACAAATTAGAATAGGAGATAAATATCAAGAATCTTGTTATCGGTGATAAACTAGGATTCAAATATCTTAAATCCAAAATAAATAATTAATTTTCGAAATTATTTATTTATCTTGTTATATCTATTTTGTTATGAAGTTTCTATTTGATAAAGATAGATAACAAATTAGATTAGGAGATATAAGCAAAATCGGATTCGTTATCCCTATTGGATAGGAGATAAATATGGAGAAGTTTGTTATTGGTGATATGCTAGGATTCAAATATCTAAAGTCCTAATTGGATTAGGATAAGATGATTAGTTAGATGTGGGCCCGAGTTAATTAAAAATGTTTTAATTGACTTAATTTTGGATAAATTAAGGGGTAAATTTAGTATAGCAAAATCAGCGAAAAATATGATTTTCTATAGCGAATTTCAATTTTCGAAATTGAGATTCGTCTTCTAAAAAAAAAAAAAAACGGCGTATTTACCCATGTACCGCACATTGACCGGCCAATGGACCGCTGTCTAACTAACTAATCCTAGCGCACGGAAATTCTTTTATTAGTGAATAGTATAAAAAAATTTCCAAATTGTTTAGTGATTGAACAAATCAATAGAATATATGATATTTCATTGTTTACATAAAAATCACTAAAACTAAATAAAATCCCTCTATTAAATTTTAAGTCTCATGTCATCCATTTTAAACACTTGTCAAAGGCCTCGATCACACTAATATAGTTTCAAATGCATAGCTGGGTGTATTGTGTTATCTTGGTGAGACAAGTTGGGTAAGAGTTACCTAAATGTTTAAAATGGTCCGACTTAATAAAGCCATCAAAATAGTTTTGAGTTTTAGGCAAATGATGAGATAAAAACATGCTAAGACATAAGATGTCCCGTATCTCATAAAAGGATCTAGAAATTACATAAGATGTAATTGGTAACTGTTACCTACCTAAATAATCTAGTTCTGTGTTTCATGCCATAGCTGTCATAGAATTAGGTGAAATATGGATTTTAGTCCCCTAAATAAACAATATGTTTTAGGAGGGTTGTTAATTTAGTGGGAGTCTATTCCTCTATACTAAAATAAACTTTGCATAATCTTTATTGTAGATCAATGGCCTCTTCAAGTAACAATAATCCCCTCACATCGCGATCCATCCTTGAGAAGGATAAGCTATCTCGGGACTAACTTTCTTGACTCGGTTCGAAACTTGAGAATTGTTCTTAAGCATGAACGCAAGTTGTATGTCCCGGATGCTCCAATCCCCGAGGACCCACCACCCAATGCTACGAAAGTCATGAAGGATGCGCATAGTAAGCATGTCAACGATTCTACCGATGTTGCATGTATTATGCTTGGCAACTATGGTTCCCGAACTTCGAAGGACATGGAACTAATGAAAGCCTACGACATGGCTATAACGCTCGAAGGAAATGTTCCAATGACAAAGCTAGGCAAGAAAGGTTCGAGACAGTCAAAAACCTACATTCTTGCAAGATGACCGAGGGTGCGTCGCTTAGTCCGCATGTTCGAAGATGAAGGGCTATGTTGACCAAATTGATAGACTCGGATTCCCCATAAGCCAAGAGTTGGCTACGGATTTGATCTTGAATTCATTACCAGAGAGTTACTCACAATTTGTGATGAACTACAATATGAATAATATGGAGAAATCAATTTCGAGTTGCATTTGATGCTCAAAACTCTGAACAAAATATCAAGAAACCCTCTAGTAATGTGTTGATGGTCCAAAAGGGAAAGGGAATGAAGAAGAAAGGCAAAGGCAAGGCTAGAGTTGCCAAGGTCATTGCTTTCTGTCGCAAAAGCCCGTGGAACAAGTCAAGCCCCACTGTTCTCGCTTCAAAACACCCAAAAGAAAAAGAAGGAAATTGTCATTTCGTCATGCACCTGGACATTGGTTCGAAATTGCAAACTCTATCTGGAAGATCTAAGGAAGAAAAAGGGTAGTGCGACTACCACTACAGTATTTATGTTATTGAAATTAATTTATCTACTAGTGATTCCTGGGTATTAGATACTGGATGTGGATCTCACATTTGTATAAATGTGCAGGGACTCACCAAGTAGAAAGTTGAAGAAAGGAGAAGTCATCCTCCGCGTAGGGAATGGAGCAAGAGTTGCTTTATGGTCGTTGGATCATATGACTTAGTTTTATCTAGTGAACTTATTTTAACTTTAAATAATTGTTATTTTGTGCTCATTTGAGCAAAACATCATTTCTGTTTCATGTTTGGATATGGATGGTTTTGATTTTATTATTGCAAATAATAGATGTTCCATTTCTCGTAAAGGCATATTTTATGCAAATGCTTGATTTGTATGACGGTCTTTATATTCTAAGCATGAAAAAGTCCACCGATACTCCAGCCTTTAACATAAATACAAAGAGATTCAAGTCAAATGATTTGAATCAAACCTATCTTTGGCATTGTCGTCTCTGGCACATAAATGAGAAACGCATAACGAAGCTCCATAAAGATGGACTTCTAGATTCATTTGATTTAGAAACATATGAAACGTGCGTATCTTGTTTATCGGGCAAGATGACTAAAAGTCCCTTTACTGGACACAAGTGAAAGGGCAAGTGATTTATTGGGTCTAATACATACCGATGTATGCGGTCCTATAAACACAATGGCTAGAGGAGGTTATCGCATTTCATTACATTTACCGATGATTTCAAAGCAGATATGGTTATGTATATCTTATGAAACATAAAGTTTGAATCATTTGAGATGTTTCGAACGTTTCAAAATGAAGTGCGAATCAACTTGGTAAAACTATCAAAACACTTCGATCGATCGAGGTGGTGAGTATTTAAGCCAAGAATTTGATGATCATCTTAGAAATTGTGGGATCGTCTCTCAATTGACTCCACCAGCAACTCCACAATGGAATGGAGTTTCTGAAATGAGAAATCGAACCTTATTAGATATGGTTCGATCTATGATGAGTCATGCAGATCTTCCATTATCCTTTTGGGGTTATGCATTACAAACTGCAGCTTTCACTCTAAATCGAGTTCCTTCTAAAGCGGTTGATAAAACACCATATGAGATATGGTACGGGAAGAGACCTAGTTTGTCTCTTCTTAAGATTTGGGGTTGTGAGGCTTACGTAAAGCGACAAGTCTAAGAAAAACTAGCACCTAAATCTGACAAGTGTTTATTTGTGGGGTATCCTAAGGAAACAAAAGGATATTACTTTTATAATCCCGCTGAGAACAAAGTGTTTGTTGCTCGGTATGGTGCCTTTATGGAAAAACAGCTTTATTTCAAAAGACACTAGTGGGAGAGAAATAAATCTTGAAGAAGTTCAAGAATCACAGGGTAAACACTCGAATCCGCTATCGGAAGTTCAACAACGTTCCGAACCGGTTGAACCTCCACAAGTGACACAAGGCCCACGTAAATCTAGTAGGGTAAGACATGAGCCGAGAGATTCGGATTTCTCATTACCGATAGTCGTGATGTGTTGCTTATAGACCAAAATGAGCCCACCACTTATCGAGGCTACGTGTCCTGGACCGGACTCGATAAATGGCTAAGTGCCATGAACTCTGAGATGCAATCCATGTATGATAACCAAGTTTGGAACTTGGTTGATTTACCTGAAGGTGGTAAGACCATTGGATGTAAATGGGTTTTCAAGAAGAAAACTGACATGGATGGCAAAGTGCATACTTTTAAAGCAAGACTTGTAGCAAAAGGTTTCAGGCAGACTCAAGGTGTTGATTATGATGAAACTTTTTCGCCAGTAGCCATGCTTAAATCCATAAGAATTTTAATTTCCATTGCTGCATATTATGACTATGAAATATGGCAAATGGATGTAAAAACAACATTTCTTAATGGAAAGTCATTGAGGACGTGTATATGACACAACCTCGAAGGTTTTGTACATCCTGAGAATTCTAGGAAGGTATGCAAGCTTCAAAGATCCATTTATGGATTAAAGCAAGCTTCTCGGAGTTGGAATCTTCGTTTTGATGAAGCAATCAAGGATTTTGGTTTTATTAAGAACGAAGATGAGCCTTGTGTATACAAGAAGGTCAAAGGGAGTGTAGTTGTTTTTCTGCGTACCGTATGTTGATGATATATTACTCATTGGAAATGACATCCCAACATTGCAAAATGTCAAGTCTTGGTTAGGGAAGTGTTTCTCAATGAAAGACTTAGGAGATGCAGCCTATATCCTAGGGATAAAGATCTATAGGGATAGATCTAAGAGGCTAATAGGTCTAAGTCAGAGTGCTTACATAGACAAGGTGCTGAATAGGTTCAGTTTGCAAGACTCTAAAAGAGGATTGTTGCCAATGTCTCATGGCATAAGTCTCAGCAAGACTCAATGTCCTAAGACAAATGATGAGCGAGACCGTATGAATAAGATTCCATATGCATCAGCTATTGGATCTATCATGTATGTCATGTTATGCACTTGACCTGATGTATCATATGCTTTGAGCACTACAAGCAGATATCGGTCAGATCCAGGTGAGAGTCACTGGATAGCAGTAAAGAACATCCTTAAGTACTTAAGAAGGACTAAGGAAGTGTTCTTGGTCTATGGAGGTTTTGAAAATGATCTAGTTGTAAATGGTTACATAGATGCAAGTTTTCAAACTGATATAGATGATTTTAGATCGCAGTCTGGATATGTGTTTACTTTGAATGGGGGTGCAGTAAGCTGGAAAAGTTCGAAGCAAGAGACTGTGGCAGATTCTACAACAGAAGCTGAGTATATTGCGGCGTCCGATGCAAAGAAAGGAGGAGCATTTGGATCAAAAAGTTCATCTCTCGAACTAGGTGTGGTTCCAAGTATTGCTAACCCTGTTTGTTTGTATTGTGACAATAACGGGGCAATAGCACAGGCCAAGGAACCTAGATCACACCACAGATCCAAACATATACTCAGGCGTTTTCATCTCATAAGAGAAATTATTGAGAGGGGAGACGTAAAGATTTGCAGAGTACCTACTGAAGACAACGTTGCGGATCCATTGACAAAAGCTCTTCCACAAGCAAAACATGATGGTCATGTTAGATCATTAGGCATTAGATGCATGTATGATTGGCCCTAGTGCAAGTGGGACATGATGGGGCATGTGCCCTAGGTCAATCCATTAACTGTCTTTATGAATACTTTTAGTTAGTAAAATAGAGGATTTCATTTGCTGTTTATTATAATTAATTTGCATGTTTACATTATAATAAGATCCATGAGTATTTACATAAATATCCTAAATGTCCCTAGTCGATCATTATACTGGGAACTATAATGAATTAAGACTAGTGTGAGTCTTGATTGATGATCATATGATGATTATACGTATAGGGATACGAATCAAGATCACGAGTACTTGTTAGGGAACAAAGTACTGGACCGACCCGCTATGAGAACATCACATGGATTAAGTTATAGTTGTTTCTCATGATAGGTATATTTTTCAAATCCTCCGACTTGAGATTGCCGAGACTTCAACATTAGGAACACAAGAATTTGACACAATCAAACGTTGTCTTTAACCTGACGATTATAAAGGTTGTGATTGGTTACTGTGAGCAATGTGATGAAGTTGTGTAATCGAGATAGAATTTGTCCCTCTCATATAAAGAGAGATATCCAGTGGATCCCTCGATGTGTTAGATCGTTAAAAGGCCTAGTCTAAGTGAATTGATATTGATCAATGTCACTTGAATGTTTTCAGATCTACCTAGAGATCGAGACTAGTACGATTGAACATGTTGGATGACAATTCCATGCCTTATGTTTGATCAAAAGGATATCGTGTGACAAAAGGATGTTATATACACTATTGATTAGGTTATATCGATTTGATATTCGTACAACTTGGGTAGTCATAATGTCTTGCTAGAGACTGCTTATGACTTGTATACCAAAATGTGTTTTGGTACACTGCCAACGTTGTATGAGCCTATTGGGTCGCACACTAAGAATGGTTTTGCGAGATTTTAAGATGATTCGAAAAAAATGAATTTTATGTGATAAAATTCATGACAGAAACGTCCTTGTGGTGTATTACACTTATACTTCTTTAAGTAAGGGTATATGTGTAATTTACTTAACCGTCTATATACAAGGGTTGTATAAATAGACGCTTTAAGTTAGAACACAGATACGAAAGAAAAAAAGGCTGAAACTCTATTTTCGTTTTAGAAACGACTTAGGGTTTTTGGTATGCTCTGGATCGTTTTGGAGAGAAACAAAAAGGTTTGGTATTCTCTCGAAGCTAGCACTTCAAATCTCGGCCGCCATTCGTGTGTGGACTGCTGATAGAGGGCGTTCGTCGTTGGCAGCGCCTTAGAGATCGATTAACCTTCAGAAAGGTATATTGCGATTGAGGTATGATTAAGTTTTTCATGGTTTAAACGTTTTTAATGGAATTAGATTCGGATCCTGTTGGGGTTTTTGTCAAAACTGTTTTGTAATCTCCGCTGCGTATGAACCCCAAAACCCAACAGTACACTCTGTCCACGTGGGACGGCATACACCGATAGCGCCTTTTGAAAAGGCGCTATCATTGTATGCCGTCCTACGTGGCCCGGACACATGGATAGCGCCTTTTGAAAAGGCGCTATCCATGTGTCCACGTCGGCAAAAAAAAACACACCCACTGTGATAACGCATTTTGGATAGGCGATATTGCCTATTCTTGGAAAAAAAACACAATCTTATTTTCCTCATTTAAACTAAAAACATTTGTACTTTTGTAATTTTTTCTGTGGCACAGGGCTGGGTTGTGTACTAATGCAGGGAGACAACGTTATCGCCTACCTTTCCCGACAGTTGAAGACCCTTGAGAGGAATTATCCAGTGCTTGACTTGGAGCTTGCAGCTGTCGTATTTGCACTGACCGGTATGGAGACATTACATATACGGTGAAAGGTTCACATTGTTTACATATCATAAGAGTTTAAAATATTTATTCACTCAAAAAGATCTGAACATGAGACAAAAACGTTGGCTAAAGCTGCTGAAGGACTACGACTTCTCCATTGAATATTAGCCTGGGAAGGCAAATGTCGTAGCAGATGCATTGAGCAGGAGAGGGCTGAATTTTGAGACAATTATCTACCATATGATGCACGAGTATGGTTTACTTGAGGCGGCGACAACATCAAGTTTGATAGAGGTTCCTGCTATAGCAGACGACAGATTTGTGGACAGATTAGGGTACCGTCTATTTCTATTTCGCTAGTGTCTGAGTGTCAGAGGGCTGACGAGATGTACTAGAGATTCAATGAGATGACACGCAGTCTCGATCATCCGGATTGGAGTGAGTATGTAGATCAGTGTTTGAGGCATCGAGGGAGGTTATGGATTCTAGCAGTGGCAGAGGTACGCGATGGGATACTCCAGGAGCCTCATAGGTCCCAGCATACAGTGCATTCCGGTAGGACCAAGATGTATCACGATGTGACACGATTATTTTAGTGGCCAGAGATGAAGGCGGATGTCGGCGCCTATGTTAGGGGTTGTGAGGTATGACAACGGGTTAAGGCTGAGCAGAGGAGGCATGGAGGGTTATAACACCCGCTACCCATCCCTAAGTGGAAGTGGGAACACATTACAATGGATTTCGTTTATGAATTACCGCAGACTTCTTGGAAACACGATGCGATATGGGTGATTGTGGACAGGTTGACGAAATCAGCCAATTTCCCACCAGTTTCTATGAAATATAACTTCACATTATTCGAGAGAGAGATTGTATGAGTGCACAGAGTATCAATTTCGATTGTTTTAGACTGAGACAATCGTCTTACCTCATCATTGTGGCAAGCCATGCAGGAGTAGTTTGGTACTAGCTTACAGTTTTGCACTGCATTCTATCCTCAGACAGATGGACAGTCAGAGAGATTGATACGGATACTTGAGGATATGCTCAAGGCATATGTGTTGCAGTTTGGTTAGTCTTGGGAGGAGTACTTGCCGCTCTATGAGTTTGCTTACAACAATAGTTATCAAGTCAGTATTAGGATGCCACCATTTGAGGCGCTATACGTTACACCATGTAGATCATCGGCTTGTTGGGTAGAGCTCGAGGATATAGCAGCCGTGGGGCTTGAGATTGTTGTGGACCATATAGAGAAGGTGAGACTGATTCGTTAAGGATTACAAGCGTCCCAACACAGATAGAAGATATATCCGGATAAGTATCGTGATTGGCTGAGCTACGAGGTAGATGATTGGGTCTATTTGAAAGTTTCTCTGTTTAAAGGTCATTAGAGATTTGGGATCAAGGGGAGACTGGCGCCAAGATTTCTTGGGCTATTTGATATTGGGAAACAAGTTGGAGAGGTCGCTTATCAGTTAAGATTGCCGAGCCAATTGGCAGGGGTTCATAATGTTTTCCATATTTCGATGTTGCGACTGGCTAGATCAGGACCGAGACTGATGGTTGATTGACTAGGATCGAGGTTCGACTAGATGTGACGTACGAGAAATACCCTATGGAGATAGTGGATCGCAGGTGCAGACTCTCAGGAGGAAGGAAATACAATTAGTACTCGTTCGGTGGTAGTATCATAAAAACGAAGGACTGACTTAGGAGCGAGAGTCTACAATGCGAGAGCGATACCCCCAATTCTTTCAAGGTAAACTTTTTACTTATGTTTGAATTTCGGGACGAAATTCCTTTTAGTTAGGAAGATTGTAACGGCCCGTGTTATTTAATTTTAATTAAATTATTAATTGCAAATTAGGACCCATAGCTCGGACCCACTTGGACACTGCTGACAAGTTTAGAACACGCCAACCAAGGTATAAACTGTTATTTTTGTGTGATGCATGTTAAATTGTTGTATTATTAATTAATTCACATCGCATTAGTTAATATTCTTATTGGTCGCGTTGTGCGCATGTAGTGTGTGGGATAGTCAGGGGTTTAAAAGTCACATCATCCATCAAATCACATCATCAATCAAATCACATCATCTCATACCTTACTTTTCTCTCTCCCATTTTCTCTCCCCCCTCCAAACAAAACCCACACTTCACTCTCTCCCCACCGATTTTCACCTTCTTCCTCCTCACACCCCTCTTATTTTCTCCATAACCAAGCTCTTACTTACAAGCTCTCTTCATTCCTCCACGTCTCGTCGCCACTCTCGTAAAGTCTCTCCTTCTCGGCGGCCTCCGCAGTGACCTCCATAGACCGAGGTGAGTGGCTACTTTTGTTGTTGATTTGGGGGAGAAATTTGAGAGTTTTTAATGGTGGTTGTGTGTTCTTGTTAATATTGTTAGTTGTTGATTTGTTGGTTGTTGTTAGTTAGTTAGTTGTTTAAATAAAATATTTTTTTGACGCCTCTGGAGGAGATGCTCCAGAGACTAATTTGGGAGGGGAGGGGTAGCCAAGTGGGCCAGGCTTGGCTACCCCAAGCCTATTGGGTCTGGCCTACCTAGGCACGGGTGGGCCGGGTTTGACCGACCCTGACCCGAATGGACTGGGTTGGACCGACCCGGCTAAGATATGACTGAATCGGGTCGACCCGGGACCAGGCGGTTGGAGCGAACCGAGCCGAAACAGACCGAGCCCGATTCGGGCCCAACCCATTAATTAAATTTAAAAATTAACTTAAAATTAATTAAAAAATGATTTTTAAATAAAATAAAATAAAAAAATAGATATAAAATAGATATAAATTATGGAAAATTCCAAAAAATTCCAGAAAAATATAAAAAGTTAGAAAAAGCTAGGAAAATGAGTTTCGAGGCTTTTTTTGGGCATTTGGCACCCGTATAACTCGCAAAGTTTGCCAAAAATCAAACTTTTTGCAATAAAATTATAAATTTTGGTCCCACATTATAAAAGCAATTAATGTAACTCTAAAATAATTAAAATGGTATAATTGGACACCAGGGACTTAAGAGACTATAGTCGGGTGTTGGGTGTGCAACCCGAGGCATGAGCCAGATGTTTTAAGGCGAGTTGTGATTGTATGAGGTAAGTAAAGCCACGAGAAATTAGTTAAAATTCATTTGTATCACTTGCTTTATTTTATTTCAATTATTTCATGGTGCTATTCGAGTAGTTGCCCATGTCGGGGCTACGCGGTGACTATTTCTCGCGATGCCCGTTAGGTTGAGAAACGTTTGACGAAGACTTAAGTCTCCATCATGGGTTCCTCTAGAGAAATGTTTGGATGAGGTTCTATTATTCATGGGTTCCTCTCATTCGACCGTGAAATGTTTGGCGAGGTGTCGTCATAGGCTCCACTCGGTTTAGCTAAGCCGACTCCCGGATGTCGACCAGGGTTTTCATTCACGCTACACTCATATCTAGTTTTCGACTTCTCTGCGATTTATTTACATGCAATTACCTTATTTTTTTCCTTTTTAAATTGCATGACTTGTAGTCGTTTTATTAGATTTCGTGAATATTAGCTAACGTTCTCTGGGATTTACTCACTGGAATTTGTCATTGTTTTTTGTGACAAAGCGCAAATCCTACGACGAGCCGGGACAAGGGGGTTTTAGGCGCTACCTCTAAGCGAGGAGAGCCCCATCAGCTTTTTGCGTAGGTGTTTGTATGTATTTATTTTTGTATTTTTGTCGCCTTTTGATATACATGGTATCTTATGCCAGGTTTCCACACTATAGGTTTGTTTATTAGTGCAAACTTTTTATTATAATATTTACATGCTTTAAAGACTTTTGTGACGTGTCGGGCAACGTGGCGGTATCCGGTTTACCTTGGAGTTTGGGGCCGTCACATGTAAACATGCTAAATTACGTCCAGTTGAATTTGAGAATTTTGACGGTGTGTTTTTATTGAAAATTGGTAAAACTTCATTACCATCCTGTTTCAAATGTTGCCTACGTTGATTTTATGCACAATTCGTCCATTTTCTACTAAAACAAGTCTTGAAAAGTAGTGCTATATACATGCAGGATTTTGGCCGATTGAATTTTTGAATTTTGATTATCTAGTTTGATAAAAAAATGGGTAAAAATGCATTATTGTCGGATTTCGCATGTTCCCTACGCGGATTGTAGCCACAATTCGTCGATTTTTTCTAATTAATCCTTGCAAGGTAGTGTTGTAAAAATGCAGAAATTCGGCCGATTGAATTTCAAAATTCTAATGGCTTATTTTGATTGAAAATGAGTAAAAACTCACTACTATCCAGTTTTGCAAGTTCCCTACGCGGAGTTTAGGCACAATTCATCGATTTTCTTATAAAGTAAGCCTTCTAAAGTAGTGCTGTGTAAACATGCTGAATTTCGGCTGGTGAATTTCATAATTTAGACATTGAAGTTTGATTGAATATGAGTAAAAACTTGTGACCATTCAATTTCGCATGTTCCTTACGCCGATTTTTAGTACAATTCGCCAGTTTACGGCTTAGCCTTGAAGGGTAGTGCGGTAAACATGTTGAATTTGAAAATCTTGACGGTGTACCTTTTTTACAAAATTGATAAAAACTCATTACTATCTAGTTTTTTACATTGCCAACGCTTATTTTAAGCACAATTCATCGATTTTCTACTAAAGTAAGCCTTTAATAGTAATGCTATAAAAATACTGAATTTCGGCCGGTTGAAATTAAGAATTCAGATGATGTAGTTTGATTGACAATGGGTAAGAACAAATTACCGTCCAGCTTCGCACATTCCTTATGCGGATTTTAGGCACAATTCGTCCATTTTTTGTTAAAAGAATCTTTGAAGGGAAGTGCTATAAACATGTAGAATTTTGGACGGTTGAATTGTTTAATTCTTACGATGTAGTTTAATTGAAATGGGTAAAAACTCTAAACAGTCCAGTTTTGCAAGTTCCCAACGCGAATCGTAGGCACAATTTGTCGATTTTCTACTAAAGTAAGCCTTCAGAGCAATGCTGTGTAAACATGCTAAATTTTGGCCAGTCGAATATCAAAATTTTGACGATGTAGTTTGATTGAAAATGGAAAAAAACTTTTTACCAACTAGTTTTGCTTGTTCTTGAAGTGGATTTTAGGCACAATTCATCGATTTTCTACTAAAATGAGTCGCGAAGGGTAATTCAGTAAACATATAAAATTTTGACAGATTGAATTTTAGAATTCTCATGATGTAGTTTGATTGAAAATGGGTAAAAGCTTATTACCATCTAATTTCGCAAGTTCCTTATGTGGATTTTACGCACTATTCGTCAATTTTCTGCTAAAATAGTGCCATAAACATGTTTAATTTCGATTGGTTAAGTTTTTGAACTCTTATGATCTAGTTTGATTGAAAATGGTTAAAACTCATTACCATCTAGTTTTGCATGTTCCCTACGTGGATTTTAATTACAATTCGTCGATTGAACTACTGAATTCTAATAATGTAATTTGGTTGAAAATGGATAAGAACTCATTACCGTGCAATTTTGCACGTTACCATTGCAGATTTTAAGCAAAATTCGTCGATTTTCTACTAAAGTAAGCTTTGAGGGGTAGTGCTGTAAACATTCTGAATTTCGACCGCTTGAATTTCAGGATTTGGACGATGTAGTTTAAACGAAAATGACTAATAACTCATTAGCGTCTTGTTTCGCACGTTCCCTATGTGAATTTTAACCAAAATTCTTAAATTTTCTACTAAAGTAAGCCTTAAAGAGTAGTTTTATGTGAACATGTTGACTTTCGGTCAGTTGAAATTTAGAATTCTAACAATGTTGTGTGACTAAAATGGGTAAAAACACATTACCATCCAGTTTCCCATATTCCCTATGTGGATTTTAGGCACAATTCGTCAATTTTGTGCAAAAAGAATTCTTGAAAGGAAGTGCTATAAATATGTTGAATTTCGCCCGGTTGAATTTCTGAATTTTGACAATCTAGTTTTATTGAGAATGTGTAAAAACTCATTATCGCCTAGTTTCGCACGTTTCCTACGCGGATTTTAGTCACTATTTGGCAATTTCCTACTAAAGTATGCCTTAAAGAATAGTGCCGTGTAAACTTCCTGAATTTCGATCGGTTGAATTTCACATTTTTGACTATTTAGTTTGATTAAATATGGGTAACAACTCATTACTGTCCAGTTCTGCACATTCTTTATGCAGAGTTTAGGCACAATTCAGAAATTTTCTACTAAAGTAAGCCTTAAAGAGTAATGTTGTAACTGTGCTAAATTTTGGCCAGCTGAATTTCAAAATTCTTAAGTTGTTGTTTAATTTAAAATGTGTAAATCTCATTACAGTCTTGTTTCGTATGTTTCCTATGTAGATTTAGGCACAATTCATCAATTTTTAGCTAAAGTAGACCTTGAAGGGTAGTGATGTAAACATGCTGAATATCGGCCACTTGAATTTCTGAATTCTGATGATCTAGTTTGATTGAGAATGTGTAAAAACTTATTACCATCCAGTTTCGCACGTTCCCTACGCGGATTTTAGGCATAATTTGTCGACTTTCTACTAAAGTAAGGCTTAAGGAGTAGTGCTGGTTAAACATCCTTAATTTCGGCCAGTTGAATTTCACAATTCATACAATGTAGTTTCATTAAATATGGGTAAACACTCAATACCGTCTAGTTTCATACGTTCCCAATAAGGATTTTTGGCTAAAGTAAGCCTTGAAGAATAGTGCTACAAACATGCTAAATTTAAGCCGGTTGAATTTCTAAATTCTAACTACATAGTTTGATTGAAAATTGGTACAAACTCATTACCGTCCAATTTCGTATGTTCCCTACGCGGATTTTAATCACAATTCGTCGATTTTTTGATGAAAGAATACTTAAAGGAAAGTGCTATAAACTTGTTGAATTTCGGCAAGTCGAATTTCTTAATTCGGACGATCTAATTTGACTGAGAATATATAAAAATTAATTACCGTCCAATTTCACACATTCCCTTTGCGAATTTTAGGCACAATTTGTTGATTTTCTATTGAAGCAAGCCTTAAAGAGTAGTGCCTTGTAAACATTCTAAATTTCGGTTGGCTGAATTTCATATTTCTAACGATGTAGTCTTATTGAATTTGGGTAAAAATTCATTACCGTCTAGTTTGGCACGTTCCCTACGCGTATTTATGCACAATTTGTCGATTTTTGGCTAAAGTAAGGCTTGAAGTGTAGTGTTGTAAACATGCTGAATTTAAGCCAGTTGAATTTCTTAATTTTAGATGTAGTTTGATTGAAAATGGGTAAAAACTCATTACCATCCTGTTTTACTTGTTCCCTACATAGATTTTAGTCACAATTCGTCTATTTTCTGCTAGAAGAATCCTTGAAGGAGAGTGCTATAAAAATGTTAAATTTCGGCATGTTGAATTTCTGAGTTCTGATAATCTAGTTTAATTGAGAATGTGTAAAAACTCATGATCGTCCAGTTCTCACATTTACTATGTGGATTTAAGGCACAATTTTATGATTTTCTACTAAAGTAAGCCTTAAAGAGTAGTGCAATGTAAACATCCTGAATTTTGGCCAATCGAATTTTTGAATTCTGACAATGTAGTTTGATTGAATATGGGAAGAAAATCATTGCCATCCAGTTTCGCACATTCCCTACGTGGATTTTAATCACAATTTGTCGATTTTTTGCTAAAAGAAGCCAAGGGAAGTGCTATAAACATGTTGAATTTCAAAATTCTGACAATCTAGTATTATTGAGAATGTGTAAAAACTTAGTTCTATCCAGTTTCAACCGTTCCCAACACGAATTTTAGGAACAATTTGTAAACTTTCTTCTAAAGTAAGCCTTAAAGAGTAGTTCCATGTAAACATCATAAATTTCGGCCGGTTGAATTCTACAAATCTGACGATGTAGTTTGATTGAATATGGGTAAAAACTCATTCCAGTTTCACACATTCCTACATGTATTTTAGGCACAATTCGTCGATTTTCAGCTAAAGTAAGCCTTGAAGAGTAGGGTTGTAAACATGTTAAATTTACGCCGATTGAATTTTTGAATTGTAACAAAATAGTTTGATTGAAAATCGGTAAAAAGTATCTACTGTCCAGTTTTGCAAGTTCCCTACAAGGATTTTAATCATAATTCGTCGATTTTCTGCAAATAGAATCCTTGTAGGGAGGTGCTATAAACATGTTGAATTCTTGCTGGTTGAATATCTAAATTCTAACAAACTAGTTTGATTAAAAATGTATAAAAACTCATTCCCGCCCAAGTTCGCACGTTTTCTACGCGGATTTTAGGCACAATTTGTCAATTTTCTACTAAAGTAAGCCTTAAAGAGTGAGCTTTGTAAACATCCTGAATTTCGACCGGATGAATTTCACATTTCTGACGATGTAGTTTGATTAAATACAGGTAAAAACTCATTACCATCTAATTTAGCACATTCCCTACGCAGAGTTTAGGTAAACTTCGTCGATTTTCTACTAAAGTAAGCCTTAAAGTGTAGTGCTGTAAATATGCTAAATTTCGGCTGGTTGAATTTCGAAATTTTTACGATGTAGTTTGATTGAAAATGGGTAAAACTCATTATCATCCTGTTTCACACGTCTCCTACGCGAATTTTAGGCACAATTCATCGATTTTCGGCTAAAGAAGCCTTGAAGGAAAGTGATGTCAACATGCAAAATTTAAGCCAGCGGACTTTTTGAATTCTAACGATGTAGTTTGATTGAAAATGGTTAAAAAATCATTATTGTCCAGTTTCGCACATTCCCTACGTGGGTTTTAATCACAATTCGTCTATTTTCTAATAAAAAATCCTTGAAGGGAAGTGTTATAAACATGTTGAATTTCGGCCAGTTGAATTTCCGAATTTTGACAAACTGATTTGATTAAGAATGTGTAAAAACACCTTACCGTCCAGTTTCGCATGTTTCCTACTTGAATTTTAGGCACAATTTGTTGATTTTCTACTAAGTAAGCCTTAAAACGTTTTGCTATGTAAACATCCTGAATTTTGGCCAGTCAAATTTTAGATTTCAAACGATATAGTTTGTTTGAATATGGGTAAAAACTCATTACCGTCCAGTTTCACACGTTCCCTACATGGATTTTAGGCACAATTCGTCAATTTTAGGATGAAGTAAGCCTTGAAGGGTAATGCTGTAAACATACTGAATTTAAGCCAGTTGAATTTTTGAAATCAAACAATGTAGTTTGATTGAAAATGGGAAAAAACTCATTACTGTCCAATTTCGCACGTTCCCTATTCGGATTTTAATCACAATTTCTAATTTTATAATAAAAGAATTCTTAAAGGGAATTGCTTGAAACATGTTGAATTTCGCCCAGTTGAATTTCTGAATTGTGACGATCTGGTTTGATTGAGAAAGTATAAAAACTCATAACCGTCTTGTTTGGCACGTTCCCTACACGAATTTTAGGCACAATTTGTTGATTTTCTACTAAAGTAAGCCTTAAAAAGCATTCCTGTGCAAACATCCTAAATTTTGACCCGATGAATTTCACATTTGTGACGATCCAGTTTGATTAAGAATGTATAAAAATTCATTCCCGCCCAAGTTTTCAAGTTTCCTACGCAAATTTTAGGCGCAATTTCACAATTTTCTACTAAGTAAGCCTTAAAGAGTGAGCTTTGTAAACATCCTGAATTTCGACCTGATGAATTTCACATTTCTGACCATGTAGTTTGATTAAATATAGGTAAAAACTCATTACCATCCAGTTTTGCACATTCCCTACGCTGAGTTTAGGTAAAATTCATCGATTTTCTACTAAAGTAAGACTTAAAGAGTGGTGTTGTGAATATGCTAAATTTCGGCCGGTTGAATTTCAGAATGTTGATGATGTAGTTTAATTTAAAATGGCAAAAACTCATTACCGTCCTGTTTTGCATGTTTCCTATGTATATTTTAGGCACAATTAATCAATTTTCGACTAAAGGAAGCCTTGAAGGGTAGTGATGTAAACATGTTGAATATCAGCCGTTTGAATATCTAAATTATGACGATCTAGTTTAATTTGGAATGTGTTAAAACTTATTAATGTCTTGCACGTTCCCTATGCTGAGTTTAGGCACAATTTATCGATTTTCTACTAAAGTATGACTTAAAGATTAGTGTTGTGTTAAACATCCTAAATTTCGGCCGGTTGAATTTCATAATTCTGACGATTTTTTTATTAAATATAAGTAAAAACTCATTACAGTCTAGTTTTGCATGTTCCCTACTCGAATTTTATGCGCAATTCATCGATTTTTGGCTAAAGTAAGCCTTAAAGTGTAATGATGTAAACATGCTAAATATAAGCCACCGACTTTCTGAATTCTAATGATATAGTTAGATTAAAAATGGGTAAAAACTCATCACTGTCCAGTTTCGTTCGTTTCCTACGCGAATCTTAGGCACAATTTGTCGATTTTCTACTAAAGTAAGCCTTAAAGAGTAGTGCTATGTAAACATCCTGAATTTCGATCACTTGAATTTCACATTTCAGACGATGGAGTTTGATTGAATGGGTAAAAACTCATTACCATCCAGTTTCGCACGTTCCCTATGCGGATTTTAGGCACAATTCGTTAATTTTCGGCTAAAGTAAGCCTTGAAGGTTAGTGTTGTATACATGCTGAATTTAAGCCGGTTGAATTTCTGAATTCTAATGATATAGTTTGATTGAAAATGGGTAAAAACTCATTACCGCCCATTTTCGCACGTTCCCTACGCGGATCTTAATCACAATCATTGACTTTTTGCTAAAAGAATCCATGAAGGAAAGTGCTACAAACATGTTGAATTTCAGCTGGTCGAATTTCTGAATTCAAACGATCTATTTTGATTGAGAATGTGTAAAAACTCATTACCGTCCTGTTTCACACGTTCCTTACGCGAATTTTAGGCCCAATTTATTGATTTTTTACTGAAGTAAGCCTTAATGAGTACTACCGTGTAAACATCCTGAATTTCGGCTTGTTGAATTTCATATTTTTGACAATGTAGTTTGATTGAATATGGGTAAAAACTCATTACCATCTAGTTTCGCACATTCCTTACGCGGATTTTAGGCACAATTTGTCAATTTTCGTCTAAAGTAAGCCTTGAAGGGTAGTGCTGTAAACATGCTGAATTTAAGTTGGGTGAATTTTTTAATTCTAACAATGTAGTTTGATTGAAAATGGGTAAAAACTCATTATTGTCCTATTTCGCACATTCAATACGTGGATTTTAATCACAATTCATCGATTTTCTACTAAAAAAGCATTGAAGGGAAGTGCTATAAACATGTTGAATTTCGACCGGTTGAATTTTAAAATTTTGAAGATATAATTTGAATGAGAATAAGTACAAACTCATTATTGTCCAGTTTTGCATGTTCTTTACGCGGATTTTAGCACAATTTGTCGATTTTCTACTAAAGTAAACTTTAAAGAGTAGTGCTGTCTAAACATCCTGAATTTCGGCCGGTTGAATTTCAAAATTCAGAAGATCTAGTTTGATTGAATATGGGTAAAAACTCATTACAGCCCTGTTTCAAATGTTCCTTATGCGGATTTTAGGCACAATTTATCGATTTTTGGCTAAAGTAAGCTTTGAAGGGTAGTACAGTAAACATGCATAATTTAAGCAAGTCGAATTTCGAATTCTAACGATGTAGTTTGATTTAAAATGGGAAAAAACAAATTTACCGTCCAATTTTGCACGTTCCCTACGCAGATTTTAATGACGATTCCATGATTTTCTGGTAAAAGAATCCTTGAAGGGAAGTGCAACATGTTGAATTTCGGCCAATAGAATTTCTGAATTTAGATGATCTAGTTTCTAATTAAGAATCTATAAAATTTATTATCGTCCAATCTCTCACATTCCCTATGTGGATTTTAGGTCCAATTTTTCGATTTTCTACTAAAGTAAGCCTTAAAGAGTAGTGATGTGTAAACATCCTGAATTTTGGCCGGTTGAATTTATGAATTCTAACGTTGCACTTTGATTGAATATTGGTAAAAACTCATTATCGACTAATTTTGCACATTCCCTAAGTGGATTTTAGGCACAATTCGTCGATTTTCGGCTAAAGTAAGCCTAGAAGGGTAGTGCTATAAACGTGCTGAATTTAAACTGGTTGAATTTTCGAATTCTAACGATGTAGTTTGATTGAAAATGGGTAAAAACTCATTACCGTCCAGTTTCACACATTCCCTTTGCGTATTTTAATCACAATTCGTTGATTTTCTGCTAAAAGAATCCTTGAAGGGAAGTGTTATAAACATGTTGAATTTCAACTTGTTCAATTTCAGAATTATGACGATCTAGTTTGATTGAAAATGTGTAAAACCTCATTGCCGTCCAGTTTCCCACTTACCCTACGCGAGTTTTAGGTACGATTTTGTCGATTTTTTGCTAAAGTATACCTTAAAGAGTAGTGTTGTGTAAAGATCCTGGTTTTCGGCCAGTTGAATATTTGAATTTTGACAATGTAGTTAGATTGAAATTTTGGTATAAACACATTACTGTCTAGTTTCAAACGTTCCTTATGCGGATTTTAGGCATAATTCATTGATTTTCGGCTAAAGTAAGCCTTGAAGGGTAGTGATGTAAACATGCTGAATATCGGCCGATTGAATTTTAGAAATTTGACGATGTAGTTTAATTGAAAAGGGGTAAAAACTCATAATGGTCCAGTTTCGCACGTTCCTTATGCAGATTTTAATCGCAATTCGTTAATTTTCTTCTAAAACAATTCTTGAAGGGAAGTGTTATAAACATGTTGAATTTTAGATAGTTGAATTTCTAAATTTTGGCGATCTAGTTTGATCGAGAATGCATACAAACTCATTACCGTCCAGTTTCACACGTTCCCTATGCGAATTTTAGGTACAATTTGATGATTTTCTACTAAATTAAATCTTAAATAGTATTGCAATGTGAACATTTTGAATTTTGGCCGATTGAATTTCACATTTTGAATGATGTAGTTTGATTGAATATTGGTAAAAACTCATTATCATCTAGTTTCGCACCTTCCCTACGCGGATTTTAGGCACACTTAGTTGAATTCAGGCTAAAGTAAGCCTTGAAGGGTAGTGCTGTAAACATGCTGAATCTAAGTAGGTTAGATTTTCGAATTCTAACGATGTAGTTTGATAGAAAATGGGTAAAAACTCATTACCGTCTAGTTTTGCAGGATCCCTACTCTGATTTTAAACACAATTCGTTGATTTACCGCTAAAGGAATCCTTGAAGGGATGTGCTATAAAAATGTTGAGTTTTGGCCGGTATAATTTCTTAATTTTGACAATCTAGTTTAATTGAGAATGTGTAAAAACTCATTATCATCCCATTTCTCACGTTCCCTACGTTGATTTTAGGCACAATTTTTCAATTTTCTACTAAAGTAAGCCTTAAAGAGTAGTGATGTGTAAATATCTTGAATTTCAGCCGGTTGAAGTTTTGAATTCTCACAAAGTAGTTTGATTGAATATTGGTAAAAACTCATTACCTTCTAGTTTCACACGTTCCCTAAGTGGATTTCAGGCATGATTCGTTGATTTTCGGCTAAAGTAAGCCTAGAAGTGTAGTGCAGTAAACATGCTGAATTTAAGCTAGTTGAATTTTCAAATTTTAACGTTGTAGTTTGATTGAATATGGGTAAAAACTCATAACTGTCGAGTTTCGCAAGTTCCCCTACACAGATTCTATTCGCAATTCATTGATTTTTTGCTAACAGAATCCTTGAAGGGAAGTATTATAAACATGTTGAATTTTGGCCAGTTGAATTTCTAAATTTTGACGATCTAGTTTGATTGAGAATGTGTAAAAATTCATTACCGTCCAGTTTCAAATGTTCCCTACGCGAAATCTAGGTACAATTTGATGATTTTCTACTAAAGTAAGCCTTAAATACTGCTGTGTAACATCTTGATTTTTCAGCCGGTTGAATTTCACATTTCGGATGAAGTAGTTTGATTTAATATGGGTAAGAACTCATTATAGTCCTGTTTCACACGTTCCCTACCCGTATTTTAGGCACAATTAGTCGAATTTGGGCTAAAGTAAGCCTTGAAGGGTAGTGCTGTAAACATGCTAAATTTAAGCTGGTTTAATTTTTGAATTCTAACGATGTAGTTTGATTGAAAATTGATAAAAACTCATTACCATCCAATTTTGCATGATCCATATGCGAATTTTAAGCACAATTCTTTGATTTTCTGCTGAAAGAATCCTTGAAGGGATATATGCTATAAAAATGTTAAATTTTGGGCAGTTAGATTTCTGAATTCTGTTGATCTAGTTTAATAAGGAATGTGTAAAAACTCATTACTGTCCAGTTTCTCTTGTTCCCTACGCGGATTTAAGGCACAATTTTTCAATTTTCTTTTAAAGTAATCCTTAAAGAGTAGTGCTATGTAAACATCCTGAATTTTGGCTGGTTGAATTTCTAAATTCAGACGATGTAGTTTGATTGAATATTGATAAAAAATCATTACCGTCCCAGTTTGAAACGTTCCTTACACGAATTTTAGACATAATTCATTGATTTCTGCTAAAGCAAGCCTTGAAGGGTCGTGATGTACACATAATAAATATTGTCAAGGTAAATTTTAGATATTTGATGAAGTAGTTTAGTTGAAAATGGTTAAGAACTCATCAGCATCTAGTTTTGCTAGTTTCTTATGCTGATTTTAATCACAATTCATCGATTTTCTACTAAAGAAGCCTTGAAGGGAAATGTTATTTACATGTTGAATTTTGGCCAATTGAGTTTCTGAATATTGACGATATAGTTTGATTGAGAATGTGTAAAAACTCCTTACCGTCCAGTTTCACACGTTCCCTACTCGAATTTTAGGCACAATTTATTGATTTTCTACTAAAGTAAGGCTTAAAGAGTAGTACTGTGTAAATATCATGAATTTTGACCAGTTGAATCTCACATTTCTGATGATGTAGTTTGATTGAATATGGGCAAAAACTTATTACCGTCCAGTTTCGCATGTTTCCTATGTAAATTTTAGGCATAATTAATTGAATTTTGGCTAAATTAAGCCTTGAAGGTTAGTGTTGTAAACATGCTAAATTTAAGCTGGTTGAATTTCTGAATTCTAACGATGTAGTTTGATTGAAAATGGATAAAAACTCATTACCGTCCAGTTTCGCATGATCCCTACGCGGATTTTAAACACAATTTGTTGATTTTCTACTAAAAGAATCCTTGAAAGGGATGTGCTATAAAAATGTTGGATTTTGACCAATCGGATTTCTAAATAATGGCGATCGAGTTTAATTGAGAATGTGTAAAAACTCATTACTTTCCAGTTTCTCTTGTTCCCTACGCGGATTTTAGGCATAATTTTTCAATTTTCTACTAAAGTAATCCTTAAAGAGTAGTGCTGTGTAAACATCCTGAATTTTGGTTTGTTGAATTTCTGAATTTCGACGATGTAGTTTGATAGAATATTGGTAAGAACTCATTACTGTCCAGTTTCAAACGTTCCTTATACAAATTTTAGGCACAAGTCATTGATTTTCGACTAAAGTAAGCCTTGAAGGGTAGTGATATAAACATGCTAAATATTGGCCAGTTGAATTTTAGAAATCTAACGATGTCTTTTGATTGACAATGGGTAAGAACTCATTAGCATCCAGTTTCGCTCATTTCCTATGCAGATTTTAATCACAATTCATCGATTTTCTGCTAAAAGAAGCCTTGAAGGGAAGTGCTTGTCAAGGCCCAAATTTCTAAATCCTAGCTTAATTTCCTTAATCAAGATCAGTGACTCATGACGTAGGACCCACATCGAGATACGTGCACTGGCCGAGGCAATATGGCCAAAGTATATGTTAGATTTGTTGTGATGTATGCTTAGTGTGTTATATATGTGTAGACGATTAAGTCACTCCTACTTGTGTTTAGGTGTCAAGACGTGAGTAGGAAACACGCATCGAGATGCGTGCTGACAGGGGACCGAGGTAGAGAGCGATGTGGAAAGTTAGTTTGAAGCTAGTTTAGCTTATTTAGTAATATTAATGTGGCTAAGGTTGGTTTTATATTAAATGTACCTTAGTTAGCAAATTAAAACAATAGCTATGTGATAATTCTAGAGATAAGTATTGACACATCAAGAGACCAATTGAGTTTGACATTAGTGTTACTTAGAGATAGTTAGTGGAGAGTTAGTGGGAAACTTGTCAAGATGTAGGCCATTAGATTAGTCTTGAGATATGTGTGTACATAAAGATCAATGGTTATTAATCAACCTTATCTTTATATTTAAGCTTGGATAGATCAACCCATGCAATTCATTTCATTTCCATATTTTAAAAGCTAAAGAAGTTGGGGAAGAAGAAATTAGAGGAATTAAGGAAGGTTTCGGCTAAAAAATTCAGGGAGATCAAGGAGAGTTGGAGCTCAAATCAAAGAGTCGTCAACCCTAGATACATCTTTCTATTTAAGTTTGAAACCAATTCAGGTTTTTGGCCATTTATTGAGGGTGGATGATTAAGTGTTTGCGTTTGGTTGATATATTTGGATTCCTCATTTCAAGCTGATAATCTAGATATTAAGAAGTTCTGAATTCCGCTTTTAAATAAAAAAGATATGAATTTTTGAAGTTGTAAGACCAAAATGGAAATTCTGCATGTTTATGAACTAGCCTACGTAATTTGGTCGTAACTTGTTCATTTTGAATTGAAATGAACCTAATCTAGTGGCATTTGAAAGCTAACCCAAAGGAGAACAATTTTGTCCCACTTGAAACTTTGTAGTTCAAATGTTTTCATGTCCAAAAGTGCTCTACAAATCGGTGATTGAATGCGTTATGAGATTTTTGAAACTAAATTTAATAGGCATTACTCCTTAAATACTCATCCAAATGAGCTGATATTTTAATATATTGTTATTTGGTATGTTAGCTACCTTGTGACCAAAAATTATGAATTTAGAAACTATAGATTGGGAGAAATAAATTTTCTAATTTTGCTGGTCGGATTAGATTTCCACTTGAGCAGTTTTTAGTAGATTTGCATTATCTTTCGTTTTAAATCAGAATTACGCAAACCAAACCTTTTTGAAAAGTTAAGAAAGAGACCAAAACCTTTGCGCCCATGGAAGGATTTGAGATTTAGACATTTTCATGCTGAAAATTTCACTGCAATACAGGACTAAAATTTCAATGTCGTTTAGTCTTAAAGGGTTTTTTGGGTTAAGGTTCTTAAACCCAGTTGACGTGACCTAAACCCAATTTATTTGGATTAGTTTGATATCAGGAACTTAAGGAAGAGTCTCGGGAGTTCAGATACGTGATACGAGGTCTTAGGAGGCCGGATTAGTTTAGGAAATTTCGTGGATTGTAGGTAAACTAATTGAAATATTTATTTACATTTCATCCTGTTTTGCTATTCATTTCCAGTTATTTGAATTGAATTATCATTTGTGCTCTACATGTCATGAATTGTTGTCTTTTCTCATTTTACGAGTTTACTATCATGACATTGGTTGTTGATTAATGGTTTCATTGACTCTATATCATGTGCTATTGTCAGGGCTTAAATTTCTAATCTTGTTTATTATCCGTAATCAGGATCACCGACCCGTGACGTGGGACCTACACTATGATATGTGCATTGACCGCGGCAAGATGGCCGAGGTACATGTGAGATTTGTCGTAGTGTATGCCTAGTGTATTATATATGTGTAGACTACTAAGTTACTCCTACTCATGTATAGGTGTCGAGATGTGAGTGGTGACATACCTTGAGTTGTGTGCCGATGTGGGGTCGGGGTAGAGAGTGATGAGGTAAGTCTATTTTAAGTTTAATATAGATTAAATGGTGGCTTTAATGTGGTTATAATTGATTTCTAATTAAATATAACCAAAGTTAGCATTTTAAAACAATAGTCATGTGATTTGCATCGAGACACGTACTAACACATCTACAAACAAATTAAGTCATACATTAGAGTTAGTTGGCATGAATTAGTGGAGGTAAGTGGGACATGTTTTAATAGGTGTTCCATTAGATAGGTCTCGAGATACTTGCATGTAATTAGATCAATAGTTATCATTCAACCATATCCATTTCATATATATATTGTTATAGATCAACTCATGTAAACCACATTTTCATTCTGCAAACTTAGGAGCAAAGAAAATTTGCTGGAGTGATTGAGGAAGAAGAGAATTAGGAGAAATCAGTGGCTTTGGTAAAGAAGATCAAGTTAAGCTAGTGTATAACAACTAGGTGATTCACTTACACTAGTTTGATTATTTTAAGTTGGTGAATTCATGAATTTGTTAGTATGTGTTGCTATTTTTATATTGTTGAAGATGTCTTAGGGTTTTTAAGGTGTTTGTGGAGGTCTCCAAGGCATCTGGGTAGCCTATGTGTAGAGAACTCAAAATTCTAATTGCGAGATTCTGGGCTTTCTTGAACATAACACGCTAGGTAAGACAATTAGCACGCTAATTTTCGTGAGCACGCTAGATACAGTGGCTAGTGCGCTAATGAGGCCATTAGCGCGCTAATCAAATCGATTAGCTCGCTGGAGCAGCTCGCACCGTCAACGTCTGTCGACCCTTCTGGCTGGTCCACTGCCGCTACGAGCCGCCGCCAATGAGCCGGAGCTCCGCTGCGCTGGAGCCGCGCTGCTCCCCTCTCTCTCGCTCTCTCCGTCGTCTATTTTTCTCTCTTTCCCTCACTCTCTCTCTTTCTCTCTCTCTCCTTTCCCCTATCTTTCTCTCTTATTATCCAATCCCTTTTTTTCCTATTTATCTTCTCGATTTTTGTGTCCGGAAAAAACCCTGAAAAAACCCCGTTTCCGCCAGAAATGGACAAAAATACTATTACACTCTGCAACACGGGGACACCGCGTCTAAACGTTAACTTGACCCTATTTCGCGTTGATTAGATACGTATCACGATGAGTGAGTCTCACATACGACCCTGAAATGACACGTAGCACGAGTTAGATTTTTAGGGTCGTTATAGTGCATTTCCTAGCTGGTTTTACTTACTTTCTCCGCGAGCAATTCGTCGTGTCGTCGAGCTTCTTCGAAGTTACGCCTCATTGTCCACTATTGTTGTGTCTCGTCGGGGATCGATCAGTCCGGCAACGCGCTACCGTGCCGTTGCTCTACGCCGTTCCCCGCGCCGCTGCCGCTGTCATTGCCGAGTCACTGCTCCTCCTCGCCGGTGTCCCTGCTCCTCGCCGGCGTCCGGTGGACCGCGCCGCTGCTCGTCGTCGTCCCCCACAGCAGCGCCACCTCCTGGTCCGCCGATGCTGCTGGTCGTCCGCTCCGTCGCGTCATCCGCCGCCGCAACTGCTCGCCTGGCCGGACTTACGTCTCGGCTGGAGCCGCTGTCCGCGACGTCACCCGCGAACCTCAATCCGCGCTGCTGGTCCTCCGCGCCCGACTGTCCTCGCTGGAGCCGCTCGTACCGTCGACGCTTCTGGCTGGTCCACCGCCGTTACGTCTCGCCGGACTCGTCCACCCTCACCGTCGACATCATCTCTTTTTCCTCTCCTTCGTGGCGGCTCTGTCTTTCTCTCTCTCTCTCTCTCTCTTTCTCTCTTACCCGTTTAAATGAATTTTTTTAAAAAATTATCTCCTCGATTTTGTGTCCGTAATAAACCCCGAAAAATACCCCATTTTCGCCAAAAATTGACGAAAATGCCGTTGCACTCCGCAACACGGGGACACCGAGTCTAAACCTTAACTTGACCTTATTTCGCGTCGATTAGATCCAGATCACGACGAGTGGGTCCCACATACGACCCTGAAATGGCATGTGGCACTAATTAGATTTTTCGGGCCATTACAGTCTTTCCAACTAAAAGAAAATTTTGTCCTCAAAATTGAATCAATTCACAAAGGAAGATAGTGTTTTATGAAGGCCCAAGGCCATACCCCCATCTTACTCTGTAGGGCTGGGCTCCTCCGTGACGATGAGGGCTCCTCCAAGACCTTCAGGTTGTGTAATGACCTTACACACCTTACACCATCTGTCTCCTCCTCTCCAATATATGCCAGGGCAACATCCTCGAAACATATATGGGAAAAACTCAAGGGAAAATCCTCCCCATCATATACCAGGGCAACATCCGTGAAACATATATGGGAAACTCAAAGGAAAATATCATTTCCATGATCCACCGTCTCCATCACACACACACATCCTCCGTTTGTCCATGAGAATTTGAAACCGTCTCTCGGACTGTTCGACCAACTCATCGACCAAGCGAATAAAACTTCAAGTTACTGGTAGCAGTCGGATCTGGCTCGACAACGGCATGAACCTGCTCTCGGCACTGCTGTGGCTGCCCTCTCCCAATCCTGGACACGTCCTGGCAAAATGATCAGGCTTTCCACACTCCCAACAAGTACGCTGAGATCCTGTCCCCGTCCATACCTCGCCTCGACCACGCCTCGCCCTCGTCGCGCCATCGCCTCGTCCTTCGATATCGATGTCGCGACAACTCCGACGGTGCGGCATCTGTGGTCACCTAATATAACTCTGTACTGGAGCAGATGGTATTGGCGCAATACACGATGCAGGAGGTGGAGATGTAACAAACCTCTTCCTCCTCCCGTCACCTCCAGGTCTGATATTTGGTTGTGCTGGTGGTGGAGCTCCGACTACTATACCAGTGCGAGTGCTCAGAATAGTCTCACTGGCCAAACTCCTCTCATATGCCTCCTGCAACGTTCCTGAAGTTGTGGTAACCATCATAGAACCGATCTCACCCACCTGGCCATTCATGAAGTAGTAGGCCCGGTCAGCTTCGTATCAGTTATGCCTCCGGCATAGTCCATCAACTGCAAATATCGGCCCTTATACTGCATCACTGTCTCTTCAGCCGCCTATCGGATGTTTTGAAACTCGGTCCTCTTCATGTTCCTGACCGCGTGTGGGAAATACTTTTGATTGAACATCTCCTTGAATTCAGTCCGGTCTTTGGGTTTCCTCTTCATAGCCACTATGCTACACCACCACACATCAGCCTCTTCGAACAACGAAGCTAATGAGATGCTCGGCCTCATATGATCTGGTGTGGCCAAGACATCGTGGATCTTCTCGTGACTCCGCATAAATTTCTCATCTGCTCCGAGATCCGTACCACCGTGAAACTTTTCCGGGTGATGTCTCTGAAACTCGCGAGACTGCCTCGCCTCAGCCATCGCTCGAGTGCTCCCATCAGTGGGCGTGCTCGGTGTATCATCCGCTGGTGTATCAGGTGTAGGTAGTCCTCTCTCAGCTGAACCTGTACTCCCTTAGGTCTGGTCGGCGATGTAGAAGACGATGATGTAGCCTGTGCTCTCAATAGTCGAAGAATCTCCTGAAGTTGCTGGCCATGTGAAGTGACCAGCTGGGACATCTCATCGAGCCTCTCATGAACGTCACCCGAAACGGTATCGCTGGTCTCAGGCTGATCGACCATCGCAATTTGCAAAGAATGTTATTTCTCGATCAAGATATAGCTATCGATAGTAATAATATACAATACATCAAATAGCTCATATAGTCCAAATTTTAATTTCTCCAACTCTCCTCACTTCCCAACTAAGACTTTAAGTCAGGATCATAGGGTTCCACTCTAAGTTCCAACCGTGTCCTAACTCTATTTTTAATTTGTGTCTTATGTTGGTTGTGGGTTAATCAAGAGCTAGATGTAAAACCTTATGCTCTGATACCAACTGTGACGACCCTAGTTTCCCACAAACTGGGCCCCGCCTGGCCTAAGCCCACGTGGACCCGCGAGCCAGTCTCGCAAGCCGGCAACAACTCCAATCAAAGACACTTGTATGACTCACTTGGCCCTCAGACACTCATAAGTGGGTGGGAATTCTAATGAAGGGACACAGTACAATATCAATAAAATATAAGCTCAAATGAAATACTGTGCATTTCCTAGATGGTTTTACTTACCTAGAGTCACTTGAGTATCTGGTCGGAATGAGATGTGTTTTATCCTGGGCACCGTTGATATCCCTCATTCGCGACGGTCTAGGTACAACAGGCGATGCCGCGTCCTAAGACCCGAGTCTGCTTGGCGTTGTCGCGACTCTATGACCACGACCCCGTGGCACCTGCACTCGGTGGTCTTGGACTACTTGGGCACCTCTCTATTGTTTCCTTTGACACTCATTTCTCGTTGTACTTTCATTTTTACAATCTTATTATCATGCATTCCATACAGCTTTCTTTCTATCCGCATGACTTTTAGACTGCTTCATTTATTTTGAATTACTGTTTAGATCCTACTGGTTTTTACTTACCTCGAGCAATCGTAAATCGTCCTCAAAACGTCCCTCGAACGCCTCGATATGCGCACCCGACACCTGACTATAGCCTCATAAGTCCCTAGTGTCCACTTATACCAATTAAGTTACTTAAGTCATTCAAATCAATATTTTCGCGATTAAATCGAAATCACTCGATCCTAACACCAAAATATGGTTTAGGACCTCACCATGGCCTACGCCTCTCGTCTTCTTCGCGAGCAATCCATCGCGAAGAAGAGCTTCGTCGAAGTCATGCCTTGTTGTCCATTGTTGTTGTGTCTCGTCGGGGATCGGTCGGTCCGGCAACGCGCCACTCCGCCGCTGCTCCACGCAGTTCCCCGCGCCGTTGCCGCTGCCGCCGCTGTCGCTACCGCTGCCGCTGCTGCCGCCGCCGCCGAGTCACCGCTCCTCTCTCGCCGGCGTCCTGGTGGACCGCGCTCCTGCTCGTCGTCGGCCCAGCAGTGCGGACGACGGTTCGCGGGCGACGCGGAGGCCGTGGACGGCTGCTCTAGCGAAACGGAAGTCCGGTCAGGGGAGCAGTCGTGGCGACGGTTGAGGCGAAGCCGCGGACGGCCAGCAGCAGCGGCGGACGAGGTGGCGCGGCTGTGGGGACGACGATGAGCAGCGGCGCGGTCCACCAGGATGCCGGCGAGGAGCAGGGACGCCGACGAGGAGGAGAGGTGACTTGGCGGTGGCAGCAGCAACGGCGTAGGGAACGGAGCAGTGGCGCGTTGCAGGACCGATCGATCCTTGACGAGACACAACAACAGTGGACAAGGAGGCATGACTTCGACGAAGCTCTTCTTCACGATGGATTGCTCGCGAAGAAGACGAGAGGCGTAGGCCATGGTGAGGTCCTAAACCATATTTTGGTGTTAGGATCGAGTGATTTCGATTTAATCGCGAAAATATTGATTTGAATGACTTAAGTAACTTAATTGGTATAAGTGGACACTAGGGACTTATGAGGCTATAGTCAGGTGTCGGGTGCGCATATCGAGGCGTTCGCGGGACGTTTTGAGGACGATTTGTGATTGCTCGAGGTAAGTAAAAATATAGAAAGAAAGTAATAGGGAACGCATGAATATAAAAGACTGTAAACAAATAAATCGATAAGTGAGGGTCCGGAATACAAAAACCAAATAACAAGGAGTCCCGACCAAAAGGTCGTTGAGTCGCTGCAAATGTCCAGCAAACTCGGGTTCAGGACGAGACACTGCCTACCATCCCTAACCCTTGCGACTATGAGATATCCACAGACCCGGATAAGTGCCCTCAACACACACTCAATTGCGAGATATCAACGGTGTCCAGATAAGAGCTTATATCACAGAGAATAGTAACTATGACTCACTTGCCAATGGACAACTCAACCAATAGCAATTTCAAATATAGATATCAAAGCAATGAACAACAATATTCAATAGCAGACTCGGGTCTTAGGACGCGACATCGCCTGCTGTACGTAGACCGTCGCGAATGAGGGATATCAACGGTGCCCCGGATAAAACACATCTCATTCCGACCAAATACTGAGGTGACTCGAGGTCATGGCCCGGGTTGCAAGCCGGCAACCACTCCAATCAAAGACACTCGTATGACTCACTTGGCCCTCGGACACTCATAAGTGGGTGGGAATCCCAATGAAAGGACATAGTACAATATCAATAAAACATAAGCTCAAATGAAATACTGTGCATTTCCTAGCTGGTTTTACTTACCTCGAGAAATAGCAAATCGTCCTCAAAATGTCCCGCTCACGCCTCGATATGCACACCCGACACCCGACTATTGTTGTGTCTTGTCGGGGATCGATCGGTCCGGCAACGCGCCACCGCGTCGTTGCTCCACGCCATTCCCCGCGCTGTTGCCGCTGCCGTTGCCGCTGCCGCTGCCGAGTCTTCGTCGGCGTCCTGGTGGACCGCGCCGTTGCTCGTCGTCATCCCCATAGCCGAGCCACGTCGTCTTCCGCTGTTGCTGGCCGTCCGTGGCTTCACCTCAATCGCCGCCGCGACTGCTCGCCTGGTCGCACTTCTGTCTAGCTAGAGCCGCCATCCGCGGCCTCCGCGTCGCCCGCGAACCGCCGTCCGCGCTGCTGGTCTGCCGCGCCTGATAGTCCTCGCTAGAGCCGCTCGCACAGTCGACGTCTGTCGACGCTTCTGGCTGGTCCACCGCCGCTACGAGCCGCTGCGATTGAGCCGGAGCTCCGCCGTGCTGGAGCCGCGGTGCTCCCCCTTCTCTCTCTCCGTCGTCTCTCTCTCCTATTCTCTCTCTCTCTCCTCTCCTCTCTCTTTCTCTCTTATTATCCGATCCTTTTTTTTTCCTATTTATCTCTTCGATTTTTGTGTCCGAAATAAGCCCCAAAAAATACCCTATTTTTGCCAAAAATTGGCAAAAATACCATTGCACTCTGCAACACGGGGACACCGCGTCTAAACCTTAATTTGACCCTATTCCGCGTCGATTAAATACGTATCACGACGAGTGGGTCCCACATACGACCCTGAAATGACACGTGGCACGAGTTAGATTTTTAGGGCCGTTACAGAGCATTTCACACAAGATTATAGAGAGAGCAAAGTTCAAAGAGTGAGTCGAATTGTGTACGAGTTTTATGCTGATGCGAAGTTTGTTAGGAAGATTGAGCAAGTGAAGGTGAGATGGTGTTTGTCCCCTTCAATGAGTGTGAAATAAATATTATCTATGGATTGGAGCACTTGATTGGAGTTGGAGCCTAACCAGATTTACCAGACGATCTATATAAGAAACCTTATAACATATACTCGTTTAGAGCCATTGAGAGAACATTTGTCATCCAAGGACAAATTGGATGGGTAATGGGAGCTGCCGAAGCACATCAAGAAAGAGACTGTTAGGAAAGTCTATTGTATGTAGCAACATTTCCTTTATGCATCACACTACCCTACCATTCAGCAGGGAGAGATCAAAAAACCAAATGCGATTTTTTTATATGAAGTCACAAAGAATGGGGAGATCGATGTCGACGAGATCATTTATACCAATTTGAGGGAGTCCATCATGTTTGAGTGAGACAACAAATTGTTGTTTCCTATATTGATTACTAAGTTATGTTTGAATGCCAGAATGCGGTTGAGAGATGATGAACAATTTGATATTGAGGCCCAAGTGACCATGTTAGAGGCTTTCATGCTTACACTAAAATCACTGCCTATTTATCAAAACTCCGAGGAGGAAAGAGAAAGAATCGGGAGCTAGACGCGAGGTCGAGTTGTTGGCCAAATAGCGAGAGGATCAGGTAGCAACAACAGCAGCAATAGAGTTAGCACAAGAGTTAGAAGATGAAGTTTATGGAGAGGAGGAGGAGCAATAGCAGCAAGGATTCGATGAAGGCTATGAGTTTGTAGAAGAACTGATTGAAGAGCAAGACTAGGATGTTTCTGAGGTCTTTCCACCACCTCCTCTACCACACCCACCAGTACCACCACCAGGGGACTTGACTTCACGGTTGCAAAGGTTTTAGTTATTGAGATGTGGAGACAACATCGAGAGAACAAGGCATAATATTAGGTAGCCATGTTACGATATGAGCCGAATATGGAGAGGAGAGAGCAAGACCGATGGAACAGGCAGCATAAATTCATGTTGTTTGTTGATCATCAAAGGGGCATAGCTAGGTATGAGCGGAACAGATGTACGAGACCTACTAATATGTCATTTGATTTTCCAGCAGTGCCAACTTATGTGTTTGTTAAGGATTTGTTACAGAGCAGGAGGATTGAGCGTCCATTGACACCATCCAATGATGGAGCTGATGATGCATATGATGATGATGGCGTGTAGTCCTAATGTTAGTGTCTTATGATTTCTCTAAACCTGGGGAGATGAGAGATACATTGATACCATTTATTTTAACTTTGGGATATTTTGTTGACTTTTTATTGTTTAAATTCTATGTTTAGTTTAGATTATGTTTATAAAATTGTGTTATTATATATGTTTATCTGTTTTAGTGTTTTCATGTTTCAAGCTTACTTTTAAACCTTGAGGACAAGGTTTTGGTTTAAGTTTGGGGCATCAACACTACACTACACTATGGGAAGTGGTAAGAAAGGTGGAAATAAGTATAAATGCTACAAGTATGGTAGTTTAAATTTATTTTTTTAAGCAGTTAAAGAGGAAAGCATGGTAGTGTATTATTTGTTTCATGTACTTTACTATTTGAACGTTTAGTTAATATATTAAGTTATATATTGTAGTATGTAATGAATGAGTAATTCATTTGCATGTTCATGCCTTTAATGGAGGATGAGCAAAATTCAAGTAACTTGTTGATATGAAACTCAAGATAGTGTTTTCAGATTTTTGAAGAAAACAAGAAAATGTAGCAACGACGGTATGATTTCATGATTAGAAACCAAGAGTTAGGGAAGATCATGAACTTGAAACAAAATAAAGAAATTACTAGAACACTTCTTGTGAAAAAAGTTAGATATCTAAGGAATTCAATAATAAATGTGAATCTTACTTGATGATATAAAGTAAATAAAGATTTAGTGAAGAAGGGCAAGAAATAGGCATTGTAAATGAAAAGTTGGAGTTAACTTGCTTAATTAAGTGAAAGTAAGAAGTGTTAACAAGAGTTTTAGAAAGATAGAAAATGAGAGAGTCTCACAAGTTCTACAGAAAATGAAGTAGAGAACTTAATGGTTGGAAAACGGTAGAGAAAAAATGAAGTCCATAGCAAAAGGATCAGGGGACCGTGAAATAATAGAATAAAAAGGAGAAGAAAACATGAAATAAGAGACGAATATAAAGAAAAAGAAGGCAAAAGTAAAATAAAACTCTTCAAATAAAAGATTTAGCTCAAGTGCGAGTAGCTTGATTGAGTTAAGTTTTCGTTCCAACTATGTTAAGTCCTATTGACTCTTAAAGTGCTAAAGTCTACCAAAATGATTTTAATCTATGCTTATTTGTAAATTCCTGAGCTTAATGAGAAATCATGAAATTACACTTACTAGTTGAGTGTCGAGGTGAAACAAACTTATGATTAATGACGGTTTTAGTTGAAATCTACTTTGGTATTTTGAAAATCAGTTATATATGTTGCTAAAGCTACAGATGTTTTGAAAAATATAAGTTTTTGCAAAGAACTCTTAAGTGGATTATTAACTTGAAACATAGTGAACTAAAGGATACTCCATGAACAATATAAAATGAAAAAGAACTAGTATTAGGAGACTTAGTAAAATACGTTTTTTCTCGAGACGTACTAAATCCTATGTTTAAGGGTATTTGATAAGTGTTTATTTAGACTTATATATAGGTTTAGTTTAGTTGTATATTTAGTATAAATATCCCTAAATGAGCTTTAATTAATGGTGTTTATGCAGTTTCAGTTAATTAAGGTGTTAAGGAAGGAAATGGGCAAAAACGAGAATAAACAGAGCAAAAGCCCACTTAAGAGTAGTTGGCGTTGTGGCATGCAAGGGTGGCATTGTGGAAGCACCAAGGACCGCATGGAGGACCTAGGCATGGCATGGTAGAGAAGGCAAGTGAAGAAAACCAAAGCATGAGGCTCGGTGCTGTGGCAGGCAAGGTTGACTCCGGGGGACTCTAGGCAGGGTGCCGAGGCATTGAGATGAAGAATTGCACACAAACAAGACGACGCAGTGGCGGCGCCGTGGCTCAACACACACGGTGCCAGGGCTTTAGTGACAGTGTTGGATTGAAAGAAACTAGAGAGCTAGAGTTCAATTTCAAGTTAAATTGTAAAGTAGGGTTTCTAATTGTTATTAAGAAGTATAAATAGATGTTAGGAGGTGGTAAACACGGAGGATATCATTCATTAGATACCATTAGAGTATTTTAGCATAGGCTTTACTTATTATTGAGTATTAAGACGATTTGTGGAGTGAAGACATTGAAGACTCACGTGTGGTGATTCTGGTATTGTGTTATTGATATTATTTGAAGTATTTCAATTTATCTCAGATTTCAATGAATACCACTGTTCTTGTTTGTTTCAATGATGTGTGAGTAGTCTATTAATCTTGGGGATCAATGGATCCCATGGTATGAATGCTATGCTATGAATACGAGTAGAAGTTTGATGTAAAATAGAGCAATGGTTAGAATTTGTATTGATTTTGAGCGTTATACTATAGAAATCTTGATCACACGTTTATTGGTATTAAGTTTCAGAAGTTATCATGGCCATTGAAGCTTTTAAGCTGGACATGAATGGTTCAATCGTAAAATACACAACATCGAGCGACAGTTGTTGATTAGAGGGGCACGGATAGTAAATTTAATTGGTTATGAATCTAAAGATTTGAAACATTAAAGCAATGTGGAGCTAATGCTATTCACACTGATAGGTGGAGTGCTAGTTTGCACATTAGAATCTTTTCCATCACGACAGTTGTTCAAAGTGAATTGGAAAGAAATATTTCTATTCTAATTAGGTATTCCACACAACATAATAAGATGATAAAGTGGTTGAAAAGCAAGTATTTCATCTTTGCCCGGTCTGCTACTCAAAAATTTTAGCTAGTTGTTTCTTTACATGTCATTTTATTACTCTATCTCTTGAACGCCTATGGAATTGATATGAAATTGTGCGTTAGAAATGGTACCTTAAATGGAAGGGTCGACGAACATCGGTAATTTTCCTCTAATATGACTTGGGCAGTGAAGTGATTACTTCAGGTTCGGGTATATAGACTTGTAAACTCCATAGAAAGGTGTGGGCGAAAGGATAAGTTTATCAGTGAAATGACATTTGTTCTACTGTTCATGATTGATTTATATCTAGTATCCGCATATTTTGACTCTATGGAAGTCTTAGTATCGACGTTATCCTTATTTTAATATCATATTGGGTAACCTTATTATTGTTCTTACATGTTACTTTTATGCTTGCTTTTGTACTTTCCAAATGCTCGGATGATGTTTAGGGTTTCTTATGAAACTCAACTTTTGCATGGTAGATATATACACATTAGGTAGTACTTAGGTGGTTGACGATAAAGCAGATTCCGCTTTACTTTGCCCATTGTTTAATGTTTACCTCACTTTTTGTCACCTCCAGGCACCTCATATGTTGTTTAGGGAAAAAGAAAAGGCAAGGTCATAGCTTATAAGCTCTTTTCTTGTTCGTGACGTTGATACACTATTATCTATTACGATTTGGACTTGTTATGTATTAAAACAAAGGTTTTGTTATAGGTAGACTTTGGAACTCATAGTTTACTCTAGTTTCGTGTAAGACTTTCTACATTTGATTCCACACGACATAGGCTTGGAAGGCTTTTATTCCCGCACTTATTGCCTTAATTTGTCTATTTGTAGATTGTCTTTTGGTAATCCGCAGTTAAGGCATACCAAATGCTCATTGTGACGACCCAAACACCAGTGGTTCTGAAACGCCTGGCCTAAACCATTACCGAACCCCTCGCATTAACCTAGTGACTTAGAGCTTGATCTAGTAAGCCTTAACCTACGGAAAATAAAATAAGACATTCTATAAAAAAACTATTACTAATAGGTGCGAAAATAAAAAGCCTTTAAAGTCTAAGGAGTTGCTGAATTTCAGTAGGAGTCTCACAAATAACTAAAATATAAACTAAAACAAAGTTCTGTAGGTTTAAACATCTACCCATATGAAATCCCCTGTTGATTACATAAAACGTCTCAAAAACAAAATAGATAAGTAGTATTCAAAGCAAAGAACAATTATACACATCAAAAAATCATAACCACCATAGAAAAATCTACCGGTGCCCGTCGGCCCTCCAACCCATGGTGTAAGCATGTATTCATCAATATGAGTATATCAGTTCCACAAGCATTCATTTTAATAGAATCAAACTGATCTAACAAGTAAGATCAAAAAGAGTGTTGAAATATATTCCAATGAATTCCACAGTTTGATACATGAGTTCTATGATAACTAATATCAAGCCATGATTAACAATAAAGCAAACCCCACTTACCTCGAAACGTTGTTATCCTATTAAATCCTAGCTAGAAAGTTCCTGTGACGACCCCTTCTAAAATTAGGGCACCGCCCGGCCTAATCCCGTTATTAAGCCATAATCTCACCATATAGGACCTAACAAGGGACTAGTCAGCCTATCACAAAACCATTTACCTACTTATTATTTATATCTTTTTTGAATTAAACCTATACTTATCCTATGTCAATTCATAAATCAGAGTTAATTATGATTTTGTTTACTTAAAAGTTTATTCAGCGGAATTCTTAACAATCTAGCGAAAGCTAACATGAGTCCTAACAATTGTGGAAAATTAGGTAATAAAGATCACATGCATATATATGATGAAATGGCGATATATAATATCATGTGTCTGGTCAAGGTATTACTCACTCAACCCATAATATACAACCCCAAAAGTATATCATATACATATAAAGTAATACATCAAAAATTAGAACCTATAAAATCGGGTGTAGCAGTGCTCCACTGGTTCAGAGGTAGTCGCCGATCTTCTCTTTGCCCGGTCTGCTACTCAATGGATTTGCACCCACCGTCACAACTAGCCGGTGTGTACAGGAATATAGAAAGTAATACTAAAAGACATTTGTTCACATTCCCAATTATGCAACAAGTATAAAAAAGCATGATAATAGCAACTATGATGAAAAAAGAACATGCAAAGAGATACTTCAGCTAAACAACATGAAACTGCTACGTGGCTAAGTAGTAATGATCTAAGGTCGGTCGGCCTTGATTTTCATCACATCAGCCTTTTCCACTATATGATGGAGCTGAGCTCTACATCAATGTGAAGGTCTGAGCAGTGTTCTTGCCTTTATAACCTTTTGTTGGAGCCAGTCACCCGAGACTCATTTCTCGTGTGTTGCGCAAGATAGTGGAGAGATCCCGATCACCTTAGAAGTCTAGTGACCCCAAATGTTCGACGGTCCTCTGTAATGTAATGACCCTAGATACAAGAACTACTTTCATATTTCAAGAAATAACATGGTTTGAGAATTCAATAAAGCAACTGCATATGTAATGCACAAAGGAAATAGATTACAATACTACGTAACACCTACCTAATAGCATGCTATTTCACTGACCACATGTATTAACAATCAACAATAACATTGCACATGATTTGGAGTCAATGAAATCATTTGATCGACAAGCTATACCATGAAAGCAACCTCATGTAATGAGAAAGAACAATAAGTCATGGCATATTGAATACAAAGGTAAATCAGTGCAAATGACTGGAAATGAACATGTAAATAGGAATGAAATGTAAATAAATATCTGAATTAGTTTACTTACAATTCACGCAATTTCCTAAGCTACTCCGGTCTCCCAATACCTCGAAACTCGTATTTGAATCCCTGGAACACTTCCCTAGTTTCATGATGTCAAACTAGTTTGATAAACACCTAGCTTAACTTGATCTCTCCTTCACCAAACCTACTTGGGTTGTTGGTCTTCTTCTTCCTCCAACCTTTCCCCTTCTCTCCAGCAAGTTTCCTTCTCAATTAAGGAAATGAAATGAAGTTTACTTGGTTGTATGAGTTGCTTACGGGATTTATATAGTAAGTGGATGTGGTTGATTAATAACCATTGATGTCATTGTAAACAGGTGTCTCGATGCTCATCTAGTGATACACCTATAAACCCATGTCCCACTAACTCATGCTATGTGACACCAATATGTAACTCTATTGATGTTGAGATGAGTCAATACGTGTTTTGATGAAAATCAAGTGGCTATTGTTTTAACTTACTAACTTAGCTTCATTAAGTGTATAATCAACCATAGCCATGTATAAATCACTATAAAAGTTGTATATAATCCTACGCCAACTTATCATATGACTCTCTTCCTCGATCCCACGCCAGCATTCAACTCGAGGTGCATTCCCACACACATATCGACACCTATACGTAAGTAGAAATGACTTATTAGCTTACACATATACAATACACTAGGCATACACCACAACAAATATAACATATACCTCGGCCATCTTGCCGCAGTTATGACACATATCTCATTGCGCGTCCCACGTCACTGGTTACTTGATCCTAATTAAGGAGATAAACTTAACTTAGAAACTTGGGCCGTGACAATTCTTCCCAACTAATGGAAATTTCATCCTCGAAATTAAAGTTGAGTTTAAGTTATACCTGACTCGATAAGGTACGAAAACCTATTTCGCATATAGTCTTCCCATTCCCAAGTGAGTTCCGAGTCTCCATTGAACTGCCACTAGACTAACACCTTCGGGATAGACTTGCCTCTTAACTGCTGTATCATCCAGTCTAGGATATGTACAGTCTACTCTAAATAAGATATGTCCTCACTCAGATCAATCTGACTCAAGTCAACTATCGGTCTCTCGCCTGCCTTCGAATTGGCTAGTCAAAACATAGATATATGAAAAATTGGATGAATACCCGACATCTATGGAGGTAAATCCAGCTCATAAGCAACCTTTTTGACCTGTCGTTTGATCTTGAAAGGCCTGCTAAATCTCGGTGCTAACTTCCCTTTCAGACCAAATATGTGAAAACCCTTCTGATGAGAAACCTTTAAATACACCAAGGCTCCCTCCTCATACGTGAGATCACTACGATATGTGTCTGCATACTTCTTTTGCCTCTCTTGATCTCCTTTAAGCCTCTAGCGAATCTGTCGTACCTTCTCGGTGTGATCAACAACAATTTCAGGCCCTATAATGTCCTGGTCCTCTGGCTCAGCACAACAAGACGGTAAGCGACATGGTCTACCATATAAAGCCTAAAATGGTGCCATCTCAATGCTAACCTAATAATTGTTGTTATATGCAAACTCACACAACAGTAATTACTCCTCCCATGATCCGCCGAACTCAAGTACACAAGCCCCAAGCATATCCTCGAGAGTTTGAATCAACCTCTCAGTCTGCCCATCAGTCTGAGGGTGAAAACTTGTGCTAAATTGTAGGCGCGTACCATACTGCTCCTACATACTCCCCTACATCCTGGATGTATACATAGCATCTCTATCTGACGTAATAGTTAATGGTACCCCATGCAGCCTAATAATCTCTCTCTCGAACAATACACTCAACTGGTCAAATGTGTAATGAGCTGCAACTGGTATGAAATGCGCATATTTCGTCAATTTGTCCACAATCACCTAGATGGAATCATGTCGACAGACAGTCCTCGGCAATCCTCTAACAAAATCCATGGCTATGTCTTTCTGCTTCCATCGTAGAATAGGAAGCGGCTATAATAATCCCCAAGGTCTACGATGCTTTGTCTTATTCATTGACGAATCCTACAGTTCCTGATAAACTCCAATACGTCTGCTTTCATCCCAGGTCACCAAGAATGTCACTTCATGTCATGGTACATTTTGGTCCTACCTAGATGAACAATGAACAGAAAATGTTATGAATCCTAAGGCATCTCATCTCTCAGCTCTGCCACTGTCGGTATCCACAATCTGCCTCTGAATCTAAAACAATGGTTCGTCGTCTCTGTCCAATCAGTACACTCAGTACTCTGAGCCAACTCACTGAATCTCGGGTATAAGATGTCGGCTTTCTATCCCTCTAATACTCTTTGAGTAGACAATGTATGAAGCATCATCTGTGCACAAATCATCACCCGAGTATCGGTAGGAATATTTGGCTGCGTTATCATTTTCGCTGCCTCGAGTAATCCATACTCATGTGTCATAAGGCATCTAACAACTTCGGCATCTCCAACCGGCATCCTACTCAGTACATCATCAACTGCATTAGCTTTTCCTAGGTGATATTCTAGAGAAAAATCGTAGTCCTTCAAAAATTCCAACCACCGGCATTATCCCATGCTAAGCACTTTTTGTGTGGAGGTATTTCAAACTCTTATGATCATTATAGAGTGTGAACCTCTCTCCATACAGATGATGTCTCCATATCTTCAAAGTAAACACTACCACTGCCAACTCTAAGTCATGAGTGGGATAATTTTCTCATGTATTTTCAGTTGTCTAGATGCATAAGCTACCGTGCCTTAATCATGCATTAATACACAACCTAGACCTGTATGAGAAGCATTTGTATATACCAAGAATCCATGTCCAGCCTTTGGCAATATCAACACTGGTGCGGTAGTCCACAATCTCTTTAGCTGAGCAAATGCCTCCTCACATTCCTCGGACCAATCAAACTTGACGTCTTTCTGGGTCAATCTGGTAATCGGTGTAGCGATTTTCGAGAAATCCTTCACGAACTGGCGGTAATATCATGCTAACCCCAAAAAATTCCTGACCTTCGTAACTGACGTCGTCGCTGGCTAATCCATAATAGCCTAAATCTGAGCTGGATCTATAGCAATAACTGCTGCTCCAACAACATGTCCCAAATATATCAATATATCATCGATGAAAACTATCACGAATTTTCAAGAAATTGCATCATCACTCGATGGACCAAATCCATAAACATGGCAGGAGCATTAGTAAAACCAAACGACATAACTGTAAATTGATAGTGTCCATATCTCATACTGAATGCCGTCTTGGACCTATCCTCATCCCTGATCCTAAGCTGATGACACCCTGATCGCAAGTCTATCTTAGAGAAATACCATGCTCCTCTCAGCTGATTAAATAAGTCATCAATCCGTGGTAAGGGATACTTGTTTCTGACTGTGACCCTGTTCAACTGTTTATAATCGATGCAAAGTCTCAAAGTACCGTCTTTTTTCTTCACAAACAGGATCGGTGATGGTGACATAGAAGGTAACTATGACGACCCCTCCTCTCCCAAATCCTGCAATTGACTCCTCGACTCCTCCAACTCTCTCGGAGCCATGCGGTATGGTGGTATAGATATAGGTCTAGTGCCTGGTACCAACTTAATGTTAAATTCTATCTCTCTCGGTTGTGGTAAACCAGGTATGTCTTCTGGAAACATGTCTGAAAACTCGCACACAATCGAAATCTCCTCAAGTCTAGGTCCCTAACTCTCTACTATGGTGTATAATAACACCAGAGTCTCCATCTCTTTACTAGTCGCAAGTCGACCATGAATGCCCTCAGCTCTCGGTGTACTACCACTATACGTGAACATCGGATGCCCTGGGATCTCAAATATCACTGTCTTATTAAAATAGTAGATATGAGCGTGATATGTTGCTAACCAATCCATCCATAACAATGCATCAAACTCTAAAAACTCGAGAACCTTGAAGTCTACAGGTAACTCTATCCCGCCAATCTCAACTGGACATCTTTCAACAAGACAGTTAGGGTAAACTCTATCCTCAGCTGCAGTACTCAAAATCAAATGTACGCTAACTCTAACCGGTGTCAGCCCTAAGATGCCTATCATGCGACCATAAATGAAAGATACTATAGATTCCGAATCAAACAAAACATATAATTCTCTACCACAAATGGAAACCATACCCTCGATGAGTCTCCGTGTGGCATCTGCATCGGGCTGTGCTACCATGTGTACACCCTCTCGACTCTACGATGGAAACACGGCTACTGGCTATGGATAATCTCTAAACCCGTGCCCAACCTGACCATACCTATAACAAGTGATAGGTCTACGCTGACCCTGAACCTAATTCAGGGCCTGTGCTTGTCTCTGCTTTTGTCGGGAACCTATAAAATCGGGTGTAGCAGTGCTCCACTGGCTCAGAGGTAGTCGTCGATCTTCTCTTTGCCCGGTCTGCTACTCAATGGATCTGCTCCCACCGGCACAACTAGCCGGTGTGTACAAGAAAATAGAAAGTGATACTGAGAGACATTTGTTCACATTCCTAATTATGCAACAAGAATAAAAACGCATGATAATAGCAACTATGCTGAAAAGAGAACATGCAAAGAGATACTTCAGCTAAACAACATGAAACTGACACATGGCTAATTAGTAATGATCTAGGGTCGGTCGACCGTGATCTTCATCGCATCAGCCTTTTCCATTCTATGAGGATGGAGTTGAGCTTTACATCAATGTGAAGGTCTAAGCAGTGCTCCTACCTTTATAACCTTTTGCTGGTGCTAGTAACCTGCTATATATACTTGCCAACAACCCTAGGACTCATTTCCCTAGTACTGCGCAAGATAGTGGTGAGATCCCGATCACCTTGGAAGTTTAATGACCCCCATATGTCCGACGGACCTCTATAATGTATTGATCCTAGATACAAGAACCACTTTCATATTTCAAGAAATAACATTGTTTGATAATTCAATAAAGCAACTGCATATCTAATGCACAAAGGAAAAATATTGCAATACAATGTAACACCTACCTAATAACATGTTATTTCACTGACCACATGTATTAACAATCAACAATGACATTGCACTTGATTTGGAGTAAATGAAATCATTTGATCGACAAATTATACCATGAAAGCAACCTCATGTAATGAGAAAGAACAACAAGTCATGGCATATTAAATACAAAGGCAAATCAGTCCAAATGACTGGAAATGAACATGTAAATAGGAATGAAATGTAAATAAATATCTCAATCAGTTTACTTACAATCCACGCAATTTCCTAAGCTACTCCGGTCTTCCCACACCTCAAAACTCGTATTTGAATCCTCGGAACACTTCCCTAGATTCCTGATATCAAACTAGTTTGATGAAAGTCTAGCTTAACTTGATCTCTCCTTCACCAAACCTACTTGGGTTGTTGGTCTTCTTCTTCCTCCAACCTTTCTCCTACTATCCAACATGTTTCCTTTTCAATTAAGCAAATGAAATGAAGTTGACTTGGTTGTATGAGTTGATTACTAGCTTTATATAGTAAGTGGATATGGTTGATTAATAACCATTGATCTCATTGTACACACGTGTCTCGAGGCTCATCCAGTGATACACCGATTAACCCATGTCCCACTAACTCATGTTATGTGACACCAATATGTAACTCCATTGATGTTGAGATGAGTCAATACGTGTCTCATTGAAAATCAAGTGGCTATCATTTTAACTTACTAATTTAGTTTCATTAAGTGTATAATCAACCATAGCCATGCATAAATCACTATAAAAGCTATATATAATCCTACACCAACTTACCTGATCACTCTCTACCTCGATCCCATGCCGGCACTCAACTCGAAGCGCATTGCCACACATGTATCGACACCTATACGTGAGTAGAAATGACTTAGTAGTTTACACATATACAATACACTAGGCATACACCACAACAAATATAACATATATACCTCAGCCATCTCACCTCAGTTATGAGACATATCTCATTGCGGGTCCCACGTCAAGGATCATTTGACCCTAATTAAGGAGTTAAGCTCAAATTAGAAACTTGGGCCCTGACAGTTCCTATGTCTACGTTGGTATACGTTCATGTTGGTATTATTAATATGTTTTCTTTAAGGTAAGTTTACTCGATTCACATTAAAATCTTGAAAACCATAAAAAAAACCTTTTCGAATCAATGTCACGCCTTCATCGCGGTGACAAAGATTTTCGGGGTTAGTTACCACTGCCTCAACCCTTGCCCCTCGATATACTGCGATAAAATACAGTAATTTTGAATAACCAGAACATCCTACTTAACTTTGGAAACCCCTCCTCCTCCCCCCTCAGCACCCTCCTAGTGTCGTTTGTTTACCAAAAAGGCGTTAGGGCGAGTTTGTTGGATTTAAGTCGAAAGAACCACGATTTGATCTCATCAATTTGCAAGCGTCTTACGTTACACACCACGGCACTAGGAAATCATTGGATAGACTTCTCTGAATTTGTAGGCAGCATCATGGCCAACGCCCTACCGCCTATAAACAAGGCATTGGCACGGCACTTGGCACGAATTTGGAATTCCAAAACCAAACCCAAATTCTAAGTTCTCTAATGACTCACTACGACCCCCTATGGTCTAAATCCGATCGAAATAGAAATAAAACAACTCATTTGAAACCAAGATATCATTCCTACTTCATCAAACAATGTATCTGATCTACAATTCCACCATTAAAACATAGATTTTGTGAATCCTTTCGATTAAACCAAAGAAGATGAGATAGAAACGACCCAAATCACAAATCAAGGCATAGGAGTTTATCTTCTATCTTCAAACTCCAAAATAAAAAACCATGATTCCGTTTAAAATATATTATGTGAATCAAATAAAGAGAATTAGAGAAGATGAGACAAGTTATTACCTTGCTTTGTGAGATCTTGATGAGAGTTCCCTCTTTTCCACCAAATCCACCAAGCAAGTGCTTTAGGGTTCTCTCTGTAGTTAATTCAAGCAAAAGTAACTTGAAGTCCTAATTGCTGTTTAAATACTAAGTCAATGGGATTAGGGTTTAGTTAACCAAATCAAAACCCCCTCATCTCATCTTAGTCTCTTTAAGTTCTTGGACACTTCTAAGGTCCTCATTTACTCCATCCTTAATGTGTTATTTACCAAATTGCCCTTTGCTTTAATTTATTTTACAAGTCCTTTCAGCTTATTTTTATTTACTTAGGCTTATACTCCCACCTAATTCAACTTGATAGTATATAATACACACTTTATTCACACCATTATATACATATTATGCATATCTACCAAAGTAACCTTGATAATAGGATAAATTACCATATTAGAGATTTGGGTGTAACAATATTCCTAATTTTAGGTAGTTTCATCATTGAAACTAAAATAAAGCCATACCTTAAGATTCAAAGAGATATGGGAAGTGCTCTGCCATATAATCCTCCTGCTCCCAAGTTAGCTCTTAATCCCCATGGAACTACACCGCACCTTAACTGGTGGGATTTCCTTATCGTGAAGCTTTTGAATATTCATGCCAAGAACTCATATTGGTTGTTCCTTGTACAACATATCCTCACTTAAGTCTAACTAACTCCAATCGACAATTGGAGAATGCTTGATCGGTGTCTTTTGCAACATCGATATGTGGAACACACGTCATGAACTCCCATTAATTCGGGTGGCAAAGCTAATCTATAAGCGATTGGACCAACTTGTTTGGTCAATTTAAAAGGTCCAATATACCTTGGAGCAAGCTTCCTTTTCAGCCCAAATCTGTAATATCCATTCATTGGTGAAACCTTAAGGAACACATTATCATTCTTCTTGATATGCACCTCTTGGTGACCCTTATCGACATACTTCTTTTGTCTTTCTTGTGTACTACATAGTCGTTACCTAATCAACTTAATCATCTTTGTGTGATCCTGTACGATATTTGGTCCTATCAACACCATGTCACCAACCTCTACCTAACGCACCCGAGACCTACAAGGCCTCCAATAATGTGCCTCAAATGGTCAAATACTAATACTTGCTTGAAAGTTGTTATTATATGGAAACTCACATAATGGTAGATAATCTTACTAGCTCCCATTGAAATCCAACACTAAAAAACTGAGCATGTCCTCAAGTACCTAGATAAGTCACTCAGTCTGGCCATCTGACTGAGGATAAAATGCAGTGCTAAGATTGAACTTGTTTCTCATCCTTGTCCGTAAACCCTTTCAAAACTGGGAAGTAAAACCTGGATCTCGATCCGACACAATAAACACAGGGATGCCATGTAGTCTCAAGATTTCATCAAGATATTTTTCGCTCAGCTTGTCCACTGGATCCCAAAGGAAATTAGGATGAAATGTGTAGACTTAGTCAAACTATCTACGATAACCCAAACCTCATCATGTTTCTTCCTTATCGTCGGCAATCCGATCACAAAGTCCATTGCTATGTGTTCCCACTTTAATTCAAGAATAAGTAAGGGTTGCAACATCCCTCCAGGTTTCTGATGATCCGTTTTCACTTGCTTACAAGTCATACAGTCCTCGATATACCTCACAGTATCTGACTTCATCCTTGGCCACCAATACATTCATTTCATGTTATGGTACATCTTGGTTGGTGCTCCTGGTTGAATATTATATCACGATCAATGAGCCTCCAGAAGTAAATCTTCTAGCAACATAAATGCAATGGAATGCATAGCCTATCCTTCAACCTTAATGCTCCATCTGCCGAAAGCTTCTAATCTAGAAATTCCTCACTATTGGTATGTGATCTATACTTTTTATACTTTATATCAACCCTTTGATAGTCTGTAATTCTGAAAATAGCCTCGAACTGTGTTCTCATTTGAGCTCGTGCTAATGAACCTGAAATGTTGGACTCATTCTTTTGAATTTCATTAATACACGTAACTGAGGCTTCCTCGAGTAATTTATAAACCTTTGTAATAATTATGCCTGCATCCCTTATTTCTTTCCTCACACGACTCAGAGCATCAGCCACAACATTTGCCTTTTTGGGATGATACTAAAGAGTGAAGTCAAATTCTTTCAAGAACTCGAGCCAATGCCATTTGTCACATATTCAGTTCACTTAGGGTAAACAAATACTTCAAACTCTTGTGATTCGATAATACCGTGAACTTTTTGACGTACAAGTAGTGCTTCCACAACTTTAAAGCAAATTTAACTGTTGCTAACTCTAAAACATGAGCTATGTAATTCTTTTCGTGCACTTTCAGTTGCCTAGAAGAATAAGTTATAACTTTCTTTTGCATCCATATACATCCCTACCCGATCTTTGAAGCATCAGTATAAAGAACTGATTCTTTCCGCATTTCTAAAAGTAGCAATATTAGTGTCCAAATTAGATTGTCTTATAGTTCTTTGAAAGCATTCTTGCATTCTTCAGTCCACTTAAATTTTACATTTTTTGAGTTAGCCTTTTCAGTGGTGCTGCATTCTTTAAGAAGTCATTCATGAACCTTTGGTAGTAAATTTCTAACCCCAAAAATCATCTAATCTCCGTCACTAGGGTGGTTTGCAGCCATTTCGCGATGACATCAACTTTCGCTGGATATGGTGATATGCTCTTTGCATTCACCACGTGTCCTAGAAATTTCATCTTCAAAGCCCAATACTTGCACTTGCTAAACTTAGCATACAACCGGTGACCCTACAAAGCCCGCGAGGTCACTCTAAGTTGTCTCTCATTCTCCTCCTTGGTATTGGAATAAATCATGATCTCATTATGGAGACTATAATTAACTTGTCTAGGTAAGGCCTGAAGACTCTATGGATAAGACCCTAAACACTACTAGCGCATTTTTAAGTCCAAATGGCATCACCGTGAACTCGTAATGTCCATATCTTGTACTAAAAGAGTCTTCTTTATATCTTCCTCTCGTATTATTAATTGGGTATACCCCGACTTTAAGTCTATCTTCGAAAAAAACTCTATTCCCTACAATTGGTCAAATAGGTCATCGATCCTAAGGAGTGGATATTTGTTCCTAGTGGTCACCAGAATTAACTGTTGATAGTCAATGCACATTCGCAAACTACCATCCTTTCTCTTGACAAACAACACTTGCGCTCCTTAAGGTGACATACTTGGGTGAATAAAACCTTTCTCCAACAAGTCATCTAATTGAGTCTGCAACTCGGCTAACTCTTTGGGTGTAATTCTGTATGGCGGTATAGATATGGGTTCTGTGCCACAAACAACGTCAATAATGAAATCAACATCACGGGGTGGAGGAAGTCTAGGCGAATATAAGGGAAATACTTTCAGGAATTATTTAACCACTAGAATTTGTTTAAGTTCAACTTCGTGACCCTCTTCCTATATAGGTGTCAAACTCATGAAAGTTTCCAACTCACTGACGGTTACTACCTTCCAATGAGTGGCAACTTGATTAGGTGCGTGACCTCTATATCGAAATGGTGCAATACCAAGGATCCGAAAGGTAATTTTCTCGCGAAAACAATCAATACTGGCATGATAAACTGCTAACAAATCCATCCTTAACAAGGCATCATACTCTAATTACTTTAATACCCGCAAATCATGTGGTAAAACTTGATTCCCAATTTTAATAGTACACCCCTCACACACCATATTAGGATAAACCTTCTCACTAGCGGCAGTACTCAAAATCAAGATCGTATTAGCTCTAACAGGCCTAAGCCCTATCTCGTCAACCATTTTACCAGATAAAATGAAATGGTAGACCCATAATCAAATAGTGTATGCATGCCTCTATCACAAATGTAAATCGTACCTACCACCAACTGTTGAGTGACCTCTGCATCCATCTCCGCAATAGCATGCACTCCTCTCCTAACTTATTGGCTACACTAGCTACCGAAACCTCAGGCCTACTGGTCCTTTGCCTTGGCTTTGCTGAGGTGTCGATGCTGATGGTCTGTTCACCGTACCATATGAGCTGAGGGTGCAGAGGTGTGAGTAGTTCCTACAGAAGCGTGTGGTACCCTCTGTGTTGCATTGGTACAAATGGTTGCCCGAATAACTTCCAGTCATATCATTCTTATGAGGATTTTCTCGAAAACTACCTCCAAATCTTTTTTCCTAGAACCGCAATAGTTGTCCTTAGCCATTGACTGCAATTGGGGCATGATTCCTCTCTCCAAATCTAATAAGTATGAAACCTTACAATGTCATGCACTTGCCACTACTCGTGCACAAGTATCTAGTATGTATGCAGCCACACTGGTCATGATATGCTTGTATAACCCATCCACAAACCAGCTGACTCTTTTTGCCATGGTGGCCACTTAATCTGTAGCAAAATCTGATAATTCATTACAGTTTGACTCATATGCCCTCACTGGCTTCCCTCCTTCCACAAAGTTCGTAAATTCATGCCTCTTTGCATCCCTAACAACTTTCAAAAAATATTGTTCATAAAATGGAGTCTTAAGCCTTGACCAAGTCATGATTGGTCCATAGGTCCTTTTGACTAACAACCACAAATTTAATGCTCTCTCCTCCATATGATATGATGACAGGAATACCATAGTAGCACTGTCAATTTTTAAGACTTCTCCATTCTTCTCCATTCATGCATTCCATTCCTCTGCCTCTCTGGCATCACGATCTCCATAAAAGTGTGGTGTATGATATTTCATGAACTCTTTCTAGACTTTAAGCATCCTTAATGTCTATACACAAACTACATGCGCTGGTGCTGCTGGGAGTTCTCTTGCCCCTACCACTGATTGAACTACATCCATATCCTCCTGTGGAGCCTAGGGAATAGGTTCCAATCCAGCTCCTGCAACTAGTGGTTGCCCTATAGTGGTATCTGTGGTGGTGCTCTTTTCCCTTTAAATAGCATCTATCAACTCCGTCATACGTCGGTCATGTATAGCAAATAACTTCTCCAACTCCCACTTACTCTCAGTCATCCTGCGTTCTTATGCCAAGACATTTCCTCATGTGCCTTGTGATGATTGTCAGCTATCTCAGCCATCTTGCACTCCATCAAAGCATGCCAATGTCCATCATCAGTCCCCTGTGTACCCCGAATGCTCTTTAGGCCATAGGAACTTCCACTTCAAGTACTCATTATGTATTGTGAGCAGTTTAAGAGTTAGTTCTTAGAATTAACACAAGTGACATGATAAATGAACAACATATCTAACGACATAGATATTATATACATAGGAAAACAACATCATAACATGTGCTTGTTCATTTTTAAGTTTGGTCATTTGTGCATAGTAAGTCAATGCAAATCAAAAGACTACGCAAATGATTTCATCACTTAACCAGGACCAATATTTCCTAAGTTCAAACTTAGACAATTGCTCGTCTCGAGCAAAGGAGTATACGACAATTAACTTGCATACAAAGAATACATTTAGCTTCATTAATGCCCAACACTAACTTAATGGTTTTTTGCAATTTGTTTCAACAAACTTGTCAAATGGAAACAAGAAAACTCAAGCAAAGTCGATTATATTTTTGCCACTTTCCTGAGGAATACTATGCCAAACACTAAGCTTTGTCAACACTAAAGCCATTTATTAATTATGAGTTACCTCGGAACTTTTAACAAGCCATAATAAACATATAATCTCTAAATAGGGCATTGAATACCAAGATTCCACAAATAGAAACTTATACAATCATTACACTGACACATTCTAAACATCATTTAGGGTCAATAAGACTTTCTTTAGGTTATTATGGCTGGGCTGTGATGGCCCCTTCCCTAATCTAGGACACTGCCCTGCCTAATCCTATAATTAAGCCAAAATCCTAACACCATAGGACTTAGTCCCGTATTAGTCAGCTTTCTGTCCAAATCTACTCCAACTTATGTTCAGAATAAGTAAAACCCATATCATTTTACATTTGAAAATCAGAGTTAATTAAAATTTATTAACATTTATAAAACTTAGCGGAATACTTAATATATTGTGCAGAACCAATTATTAAAAATCCTAAAGGTATGGAAACCAGGAAACCATGATCACATGTATATATAACAAAGTGGAGAATATAAACAGTGTGATGGTTATCATAAGATAGGGAGCTAAATACTCATCCCAGTATACAACCCCAAAACATATCAAAAACATAAGTATATAATACATAGAATACCAAAACCTATAAAATGTCGATGCACAGGTACGCCGCTGGCTCAGAAGTAGTCAATGAGGCACAAAAATTTGGACCGTGAAAATTCTTACCAACTAATGGGAATTTCGTCCTCAAAATTAGAATTTCGGTTAGGTTAAAACCTGACTTGAAGAGGTATGAAAATCTATCCATCATATACCCTTCGATCCACGATCTGAATAAGTTGCTCCTCATACGTAATATCATTGCTCAAGTCAATCTTACTCAAATCCACAGTTGGTCGATCACCTGCTCTCAACTCAGCTAATCGAAGTGTGAAAATATGAAAGACAAGATGAATCCTTATATTTGTGGAGGTAACTCAAGCTCATATGCAACTTTCTCGAGCTGTCTCTTAATCATGAAGGGCCTGATGAACCTTGGTGCAATTTTACCTTTCACTCCAAACCTTTAAATATACAAAGGCTCCCTCTGTATACGTGAGATCATCGCGATATATGTTTGCATATTTTTTCAGTCTATCATGAGCTCCCTTGAGTCTTTACAGGATCAGTTTGACCTTCTCCGTGTGGTCAACAATAATCTCAGGTCCCACAATCTCCTGGTCCTCTGGCTAAGCCCAACACAATGGCAAATGACAGGGTCTGCCATACAAAGCCTCAGAAAGTGCCATTTCAATACTAGCCTGATAACTGTTGTTGTAAGCAAACTCACACAACAGCAAGTACTCCCCCCAAGATCCGTCAAACTCAAATATACAAGCCCGTATCATATCCTCGAGAACCTGAATCAATATCTCAGTCTGAGGATGAAAAGCCGTGCTGAACTGTAGGCGCGTACCATACTACTCTTGCATACTCCGCCATAACCTAGACGTATACATAGCATTACGATCAAAATTAATAGTCAATGGTACTCCATGCAGCCTGATAATCTCTCGCTCAAACAGTATACTCAGCTGATCAAACGTGTAATGTGCGGCTACTGGTAGAAAATAAGCAGACTTAGTAAGTCTGTCAGCGATAACCCTGATGGAATCATGTCTCATGGCGGTCTTCAGTAATCCTCTCATAAAATCCATAGAGATGTCCTCCCACTTCCATCGTGGAATGGGAAGAGGCTTTAACAATCCTCTAGGTCTGCGATGTTCAGCCTTCACTTGCTGAAAAATGCCACAGTTCCTGATGAACTTAGACACATCTGCCTTCATCCCAGGCCACCAAAAATGCCTCTTCATGTCGTGGTACATTTTGGTCTTGCTCGGATGAACGGTGAATTGGGAACGGTGTGATTCCTGAAGAATCTCATTTCTCAGCTCTAGCACTAATGGTATCCACAGTATGTCGCTGAATCTCAGACATTGATCAGTCGTCTCCGTCTAGTCAACACAATTTGTACTATGTGTTAACTCACTAAACCCCAAGTACAACTTATCGGTCCTCTGATCCTTTGATACTCTCTGTGTAGATAGGTTTGTACTCGCATTTGTATGCAAATCTTAACTCGAGTAATTGTAGGAACCTCAGTATCTCTAATAGGTATCCTACTCAGCGCACCTGCAACTACGTTGGCTTTTCCTGGATGATATTCCATAGAAAAGTCGTAATCCTTCAGAAACTCTAACCACCTGCACTGTCTCATAGTCATATCCTTCTGTGTGAAGAGATACTTCAGACTCTTATGATTAGTAAAGAGTTTGAATTTCTCTCCATACAGATAATTTCTATATATCTTCAGTGCAAACACTACTGCTGCCAACTCCAAGTCGTGTGTCGGATAATTCTTCTCATGTAACTTCAACTATTTGGAGGCATAAGCAACTGTACCACTACCCTGCATCAACGCGCAACCCAGACCCATATGAGAAGCATCACTGGACACCAAAAATCCATGTCCAGCCTCTGGCAACACTAACACCAGTGTAGTAGTCAACAACCTCTTCAACTGAGCGAATGCCTCCTCGCATTCATCAGACCACTTAAATATAACATCTTTCTTGGTCAATCTAGTAATTGATGAAGTGATCTTCGAGAAATCCTTCATAAACCGACGATAATACCTGCCGAACCCAGAAAGCTCCTAATTTCAGTCACTGAAGTCAGTACTAGCCAATCAATATTGCCTGAATCTTGGCCAGATCCACTACTATCTCTGATGCTCTGACAACATGCCCCAAAAATCTTACCTCTGAAAGCCAAAATTCATATTTGACGAAGTTGGCATAAATTCTTTGCTCCCTTAAAGTCTGCAATGTCTCTCTGAGAGGCTGCTCGTGATCCTCTATGGTCCTCGAATATATCAATATCTTATCAATGAAGACTATCACGAAAGGCTCAAGAAACGGTCTAAAACCCTGAAGCATCAAATCCATAAATACTGCAGGAGCATTAGTCAGCCCAAATGGCATGACCGTGAACTGAAAATGTCTATATCTCCTGCTAAAAGTTGTCTTGGACCTATCCTTATCCCTGATCCTAAGCTGATGATACCCTGATCCAAGGTCTATCTTGGAAAAAAATTGTGCTCCTCTCAGTTGATCAAATAAATCATCAATCCTCGGTAGTGGATACTTATTCCTGATTTTGACTTTGTTCAATTGTCTGTAGCCGATACAAAGTCTCAAAGTACCATCCTTTTTCTTCACAAAAAGGACGAGTGTTGTGACGACCACTTCTCAAATTAAGGCACCGCCCGGCCTAATCCCGTTATTAAGCCCTAGTCTCACCATATATAACCTAACAAGGAATTAGTCAGCTTTTTCATTCTTTTCAACCACCTTATTACTTACCAATTATTTAGTTTTCAAATAGATATAAACATATACCTATCTTATGTAAATTCATAAATCAGAGTTAATTAAAATTTACTAACTTAAAAGTTATGCAGCGAATGTCTTAACTAATTAACTAGCGGAAGCTTATAAACATGTAACCTAACCTTTGTGAAAAAACAAGGAATTAAAGATCACATGCATATATGTAATGAAACGGTGATATATAACATCATGTGTCTGGTCAAGGTACGTATCACTCAGCCCATAATCTAAAACCCCCAAAAGAATATAATATACATATAAAAGTAATAGATAAAAAATCAAACCTACAAAATCTGGTGTAGTAGTGCTCCTCTGGCTCAGAGGTAGTCGCCGATCTTCTCTTTACCTGGCCTGCTACTCGATGGATATGCACCCACCGTCACAAACTATACAATGAGTAGTTGAAAATAGAAAGTAATACTGAGAGACATTTGTTCACATTCCCAATTATGCAACAAGTATCAAGAAGCACAATAATAATAGAAACTATGCTGAAAGAATATCATGCAAAGAGATACTTTAAACAAATGAAACTGACACTAGGCTAAGTAGTAATGATCTAGGGCCGGTCGGCCATGATCTTCATCACATTAGCCTTTCCACTATATGCCTTTATAATTATCCCAATGTCAGTCACTGGGATGTATACTTGCCAATAACCCCAAGTTTTAAAACTCATGAAGTCCAAGTTATGCTTACCAACAACCCAGAGTCTCGTGCCCCATGTGTTGTACAAGATAGTGGAGAAATCCTGATCACCTTGGAAAGTTTAGTGAACCCATATGTCAAACGGATTTTTATCATAAAATGACCCTAGATACAAGAACCACTTTCATATTCAAAGAACAACACGGTATTGGAATCAAACAAATACAATTGCATAACTAATGCACAAAAATATAAATTCACAACACTATGTAAAAACTACCTAATAGCATGTTATTTCACTTACCACCAGTAATAACAATCAATAATTACATAGCACATGAATTGGAGTCAATGAAATCATTTTATCAACAAACTATACCATGAAACAACCTCATGTAATGAGAATGAACAACAATTCATGGCACATGAAGTACAAAGTCAATTCAGTCCAAATGCCTGGAAATGATCATATGAATAGGAATGAAATGTAAAGAAATTTCTCAATCAGTTTTCTTACATACCGCGCAATTTCCTATGTTATCACAGCCGCCCAATGCCTTGAACCTCGTATTTGAATCTCTGAATCACTTCCCTAAGCTCCTGACATTATATCATATGTTTTTGAATGTGTTTGGACCCTTACTTAGCATATTAGACTCTTGTGTAGTGTTTACTTCTTGAGACTTGCAAATTTTTATGACGTCATAGCATGTAGGGCGCTAATGACCAACATAGCGTGCTACCTATCCTGCATAGCGCACTATGTGTTGCTGAACCCAAAATTCTGCAATCAGAATTCCGAGTTTTCCCAACACATAGGCGGTGTTGATGCCTTGAGAACCCTCATACATACCTCTAGAGTTCCAAGACACCATTTACAACATAAAGCATCAACACATATCATCAAATACATGGATTCATTGAATTGAGCTATGTTTATGATGTATGAAAGTTACCTAACTTGATGTACACTAGCTTCGCTTTAGTTATTCTTCACCAAATCACTAAATTTGTTGTTCTTCTGCCTCCTCCAGCTTCTCTCTTCACTCCATCAAGCTTTGTTTCTCACTTAAGAACTCAAAATGAAAGAGTTGAGTTGCTTGTGTTGACCAAAAGCCTTATAGTCATGAATTGGATATGGTTGATTGATAGCCATTGATCCTAATGTGCACACGTATCTCGAGACTTATCTAATGATTCACCTACTAACACATGCCCCACTAACTCATGCACAGTGACACCAATGAGTAACTCAACTTGTGTTGAGATGTGCCAATACGTGTCTCAAGAAATGTCAAGTGGCTATTGTTTTAACTTACTAACTTAAGTGTATTAATACTTAACCAACCATAGCCCCATTTATATCACTTATAAAAGCGCTATAAAGATTATACCAACTCACCACATTGCTCTTTAACTCGATCCCACACTGGTATGCATATCAAGGCGCATATCCGCTCATGCCTCGACACCTATACGTAAGTAGAAATGACTTAGTAGTCTACACATATACAATACACTAGGCATACACCATCACAAATATAATATTTACCTCGGCCACCTACCTTCGGTTATGACACATATCTCGCTGCGGGTCCCACGTCATGGGTCGTTTGATCCTAATTAATAGATTAAACTAGGATTATAAATTTGGGCCGTGACAATTATTCCCAACCAATGGAAATTTTGTCCTCAAATTAAACTTAACCTAAGACTATTCCTTACTCAAAGAGGTACGAAAATCTATCTCGCATACAGTCTTCCCTTTCCCAAGTGAGTTCTAAGTCTCCATGAAACTTCCACTGTCTAAGACTTTCGGGATAAACTTGCCTCTCAACTGTTGTACCCTTCTTTTTAGGATTTGTACTGGCTGCTCTTCATATGATATATCCTCACTCAAGTCAATCTAGCTCATAAGCAACCTTTCTAACCCGTTTCTTAATCTTGAAAGGCCCGATAAATCTCGGTGCTAACTTTCCTTTCAAACCAAATCTATGAAGACCCTTACAAAGAGAAACCTTTAGATACACTAAAGCTCCCTCGACATATGTGAGATCGCTGCGATACATATCTGCATACTTCTTTTGCCTCTCTTGGGCTCCTTTAAGCCTCTGACGAATCTGTCGTACCTTCCCTATGTGATCGATAACAATTTCAAGCCTTATAATGTCCCGGTCCTCTGGGTCAGCCCAACAAGATGGTGAGCGACATGGTCTGCCATACAATGCCTCAAATGGCGCCATTTCAATGCTAGCCTTATAACTGTTGTTGTATGAAAACTCACACAACGGTAGGTACTCCTCCCATTATCTGCCAAACTCAAGTAGACAAGCCCTGAGCATATCCTTGAGAGTCAGAATCAACCTCTCAGTCTGCCCATCAGTCTGAGGGTGAAAGGTTATGTTAAACTGTAGGTGCATACCATACTGCTCCTACATACTTCGCCACATCTTAGATGTATACATAGCATCTCTATATGACGTAATAGTCAATGGTACCCCATGCAGCCTAATAATCTCTCTCTCAAGTAATACACTCAACTGGTCAAATGTGTAATGAGCTGCAACTGGTATGAAATGTGCGGATTTTGTCAATCTGTCCACAATCACCCAGATGGAATCGTGTCGACAAACAGTCCTTGGAAATCCTCTAACAAAGTCCATGGCAATATCTTCCTACTTCCATCGTGGAATGGGAAGCGGCTGCAACAATCCTCCAGGTCTCGATGCTCTGCCTTTACCTTTTGCCAGATCCCACAATTCCTAATAAACTCCGATACGTCTTCTTTCATCCCAAGCCACCGAAAATGTCTCTTCATGTCATGGTACATTTTGGTCCTTCATAGATGAATAGTGAATCGAGAACTGTGTGATTCCTGAAGAATCTAACCTCTTAGCTCTGCCATTACCGGTATCGACAATCTGCCTCTAAATCTAAGATACTAATTCGTCGTCTCAATCCAGTCAATACTATCAGTATAATGGGACAACTCACTAAATGTCGACTATAGAATGTCGGCTCTCTAATCCTTTGACACTCTCTGAGTAGACACTGTCTGAAGCCTCATCTGTGCACAAATCATCACCCGAGTGTCGCTAAGAATATATGACTGAGTCATCATCGTTGCTGCCTCGAGTAGTCCATACTCGTATGTTATATGGCATCGAACAATCTCGGCATCTCTCATCGGTATTCTGCTCATTGCATCTATAACTACATTAGCTTTCCCTAGATGATATTCCAGAGAAAAGTCGAAATCTTTCAGAAATTCCAACAATCGATGATGTCTCATATTCAGCTCTTTCTGTGTGAAGAGATATTTTAAACTCTTATGATCAGTGATTCAGTATAGAGTGTGAACCTCTTTCCATATAGATGATGTCTCCATATCTTCAAAGCAAACACTACCACTGCCAACTCTAAGTCATGAGTTGGATAATTCTTCTCATGTATCTTCAGCTGTCTCGATGTATAGGCCACCGTGCCTCTATCCTGCATCAATACACAACCAAGACCTGTATGAGAAGCATCTGTATATACCAGGAGTCCTTGTCCAGCCTCTGGCAATATCAACACTAGTGCAGTAGTAAATAATCTCTTCAATTGAGTAAATGCCTCATCGCATTCCTCATACCAATGAAGCCTAAAGTCATTCTGGGTCAATCTAGTCATCGGTGAAGAGATCTTCGAAAAATTATTCACGAACCGTCGGTAATATCCTGCTAACACCAAAAAACTCTTCATCTCAGTAACTGTCGTCGATGTTAGCCAATTCATAAAAGCTTGAATCTTGGCTAAATCTACAGTAATGCCTGCTGCTCCAACAACATGTCCCAAAAATTTAACCTCTAATAATCAAAATTCACACTTACTTAATTTGGTGTAAAGTCTATGTTCCCTCAAAGTCTGCAACGTCTCCCTGAGGTGCGGCTCGTGATGCTCTCGAATCCTCGAGTATATCAATATATCATCAATAAAAACAGTCACGAAACGGTTAAGAAATGGTTTCATCACCCGGTGCATTAGATCAATAAACATGGCAGGAGCATTGGTCAAACTAAATGGCATGACTATGAACTGATAGTGTCCATATCTCTTACTGAATGCCTTCTTGGACCTATCCTCATCCCTTATCCTAAGCTGATGATACCCTAATCGCAGGTCTATCTTGGAAAAATACTGAGCTCCTATTAGCTAATAAAATATATCATCAATTCGTGGTAACGGATATTTGTTATTGACCGTGACCTTGTTCAACTATCTAAAATCAATACACAGTCTCAAAGTATCATCCTTCTTCTTCATAAATAGGACTGGTGCTCCCCATGGTGACATAGAAGGTGTGATGAATCCTTCTGTCCCAAATCTTGTAATTGACTCCTCAACTCCTCCAACTCTCATTGAGCCGAATCTAAAATCTTCTGTACCAACATAATAATGAAATCTATCTCTCTCGGTGGGGGTAAACCAGGTAAGTCTTCCGAAAACGCATCCGAAAACTCACACACAATTGGTATTTCTACAAGTCTAGGTCTCTGTCTCTCTACTATGGTGTACAACGACACTAGAGTCTCCATCTCTCCACTGGTCGCAAGTCATCCTCGAATGCCCTTGGCTCTAAGTATACTACCACTATACATAAACATCGGACGCCCTGGGATCTTAAATATCATTGTCTTACTGAAATAGTCGATATGAGCATGATACGCTGCTAGCCAATCCATCCCTAACAACGTGTCGAAGTCTAAGAACTTGAGAACCCTGAAGTCTGCAGGTAAGTCTCCCATACCTATCTGTACTAGACATTTCTCAACAAGACAATTAGGGTAAACTTTATCCCCGGCTGAAGTACTCAAAATCAAATGTACGCCAACTCTAACTGATGCCAACCCTAAGATGCCTACCATGCGACCATCAATGAAAGATATTATAGAACCTGAATCAAACAAAACATAAGACTCTCTACCACAAATGGAAACTATACCCTCAATAAGTCTTCGTGTGGCATCTACATCAGGCTGTGCAACCATATGTACACCCTCTCGACTCTGTGGTGGAATCACGGCTGCTGGCTGTGAACAATCTCGAGTCACGTGTCTTACCTAACCACACCTATAGCATGTGATAGGTCTACGCTAACCTTGAACCTTATCCTGGGCCTGTGCCTATCTCTGCACCTGTCTGGCACTATCTCTCCTCTACCCCTACCTCTACCTCGGCCTCTACCACCCTGATGCTGCTGACGTGGCATTAGTGGTGCTAGTAGAGCTGGCAAAGTAGTAGTAATAGTAGGAGCTGGCAATGCAGGTCTAACTGGTGGTGGTAAGGGAGGTCTACCAACAATGGTCTGCAAAGCCGTAGGAGATGATACATATGGTACAACTAATGTAGATATCCCAACGCCCTGGGAACCTCTATCCCATCTCCTTGGTCATTTGCCCCTTTGTCTCCTCCTCTCATACTCCGCTACCTAATCAGGTGTCAACGCTGGTACTAATGGTGTCCCATCGGCAACTCTGCCCAGATAATAGGTCTCGTAAAAGAGTGCACGCTCGTAAATCTCCTCCAATGTCCTGGCACCTGAACTGACCACATAAAATCCAAAGTCAAGCCTCAATCAATCTCCGAAGTAGTACAAATCATCAGAATCCTCTCTCACTAAATCTCCGGCGAACTGCCTCAGATAGCCATATTTGTCTCTATAGCTCATCACTGACTCGTCAACTCCCTTTCTTAGGTTCACAAACTCCTTCCTCAACCTCTTCATCACTGCAGGTGGGAAGTACTGATGATAAAACTTTCTCTTGAAGGCATCATAAGACTCAAACTCTCCCTCGGAAGCTATCGTCACACGCCACCAAACATCGGCGTCTCGCTGTAGAGCGTACGATGAAATCTCAGCTCTAAGTCTATCCTCAATCCTAAAGACTCTATGTAACTTCTCCTGGGACAAAACCCACTTCTCAATCTTCTCAAAGTCTCGCTGACCATCAAAGTAGACTAGCTTCAGCCTGATATCCTTCACCAACTGAATATCTGCCATATATCTAGAAGATGGAGGTGTAAAAGACGGTGTAAAAACTATCTCTATGGCTAGAGCTGCTATATCAAAGTACAGTTTGCATTACCGGCACTACTATCGATAATGTGGATGTAGTCGTAGTAGTAGGGACTGGTGTCTATGCTGGTAGAGCGAAACGTGCAGTCATCACAGCGACGAACTCCGCTAACTGCTGCCCCTGAGCAGCTACTCGATAAGATAGCCTCTGAAAGTCATTTTTTGATGGTAACGAAGGTTGGCTGCCACTCGCACCTACATCCCCGCTATCGCATAAATCCGCCATCAGTGTCTGCAAGTTTATAGCGATTGCCAATCAGCTACTACCTAGATAACACATATATACATATAGAAAAATATCATGTACATATAAGACATCCCCAACTCACTTTCACTCACTTCCCAACTAATGGTGTCTAGGCAAGGATCATCTGGTTTTCCACAACTAAGATTTCTATTTTTTTCTAATTTTAAATTTTTATTTGTTACTTATTGGAAAAGCTGAGTCTTTGGCTACACACTATAGCTTTAGTATCACCTTGTGGAATGACTATTTTCCACAATCTTAATGTTGATAAACTTAGGTTATGTAACCTAGGTATTTATAAACATAGGCTTTAATACCAACTGTGACGACCCTTTCTCAAATTAGAGCACCACCCGGCCTAATCCCATTATTAAGCCCTAGTCTCACCATATATGACCTAACAAGGAATTAGTCAGTCTTTTCAACCTTTTCAACCACCTTATTACTTATCAATTTTTAGTTTTCAAATAGATATAAACATATACCTATCCTATGTAAATTAATAAATCAGAGTTAATTAAAATTTACTAACTTAAAAGTTATGCAGCAGAAGTCTTAACTAATTAACTAGCGGAAGCTTATAAACATGTAACCTAACATTTGTCGAAAAACTAGGAATTAAATATCACATGCATATATGTAATGAAACGGCGATATATAACACCATGTGTCTGGTCAAGGTATCTACCACTCAGCCCATAATATAAAACCCCCAAAAGAATATCATATACATATAAAAGTAATACATCAAAATCAAACCTACAAAATCTAGTGTAGTAGTGCTCCTCTGGCTCAGAGGTAGTCGCCGATCTTCTCTTTGCTTGGCCTGCTACTTGATGGTTCTGCACTCGCCGTCATAAACTAGACGGTGAGTACTTGAAAATAAAAAGTAATACTGAGAGACATTTGTTTACATCCCCAATTATGCAACAATTATCAAGAAGCATAATAATAATAGCAACTATGCTGAAAGAATATAATGCAATGAGATACTTTAGTTAAACAAATGAAACTGACACTTGCCTAAGTAGTAATGATCTACGGTCGGTCGGCCATGATCTTCATTACATCAGCCTTTCCACTATATAAGGAAGGAGTTGTGCTTTACATCTCTGTGAAGGTCGTACTTACATGGTACAATACGCCTTTATAATTATCCTAAATGTCAGTCACTGGGATGTATACTTACCAATAACCCCGAGTTTTACAACTCGTGAAGTCACCCGAGTTATGCTTGCCAACAACATCGAGTCTCATGCCCTGTGTGTTGTGCAAGATAGTGGAGAAATCCCGATCACCCTGGAAAATCTAGTGACCCCCGTATGTCAGATAGATTTCTATCATTAAATGACCCTAGATACAAGAACCACTTTCAAATTCAAAGAACAACACGGTATTGGAATCCAACAAATATAATTGCAAAACTAATGCACAAAGATATAGATTCACAACAATATGTAAAAACTACCTAATAACATGCTATTTCACTGACCACTAGTAATAACAATCAATAATGACATAGCACATGAATTGGATAGCACATGAATTGGAGTCAATGAAATCATTTTATCAACAAACTATGCCATGAAACAACCCCATGTAATGAGAATTAACAACAAGTCATGGCACATGAAGGACAAAGGTAATTCAGTCCAAATGATTGAAATGATCATATGTTTTACTTACATACCCACGCAACTTCCTATGCTACCACGGCCTCCTAACACCTCGAAACTCGTATTTGAATCTCCGAATTACTTCCCTAAGTTCCTGACATCATTTCATATGTTTTTGAATGTGTTTGGACCCTTACTTAGCATATTAGACTCTTGTGTAGTGTTTAAGGACTTCTTGAGACTTGTAGATTTTTATGTTGTCATAGCATGTAGTACGCTAAAGACCAACATAGTGCGCTACCTATCCTGCATAGCACGCTATGTGTTGCAGAACCCGAAATTCTGCATTTAGAATTCCGAGTTTTCCCAACACATAGGCTATGTTGATGCCTTGAGAACCCTCATACACATCTCTAGAGTTCCAAGACACCATTTACAACATAAAACATCAACACATATCATCAAATACATGAATTCATTGAATTGAGCTATGTTTATGATGTAGGAAAGTTACCTAACTTGAGGTACACTAGCGTAGCTTGAGTTCATCTTTACCAAATCACTAAATTTGCTATTCTTCTTCCTCCTCCAACTTCTCTCTTCACTCCAGCAAGCTTTGCTTCTCACTTAAGAATTCAAAATGAACGAGTTGAGATGCTTGTGTTGACAAAAAGCTTTATAGTCATGAATTGGATATGGTTGATCGATAGCCCTTGATCCTAAGTGCACACGTATCTTGAGACTTATCTAATGGTCCACCTACTAACACATGTCCCACTAACTCATGCCAAGTGACACCAATAAGTGACTCAATTTGTGTTGAGATGTGCCAACACGTGTCTCGAGAAATGTCAAGTGGCTATTGTTTTTACTTACTAACTTAAGTGTATTAATACATAACCAACCATAGCCCTATTTATATGAAAGCACTATAAAGCTTATAACAACTCACCACATTTTTCTCTAACTCAGTCTCACGCCGGTATGCATATCAAGGCGCGTATCCGCTCATACCTCGACACCTATACGTAAGTAGAAATGACTTAGTAGTTTACACATATACAATACACTAGGCATACATCATAACAAATATAACATTTACCTCGGCCACCTAGCCTCGGTTACTACGCGTATCTCGCTGCGGGTCCCATGTCACGGGTCGTTTGATCCTGATTAATAGATTAAACTAGGATTAGAGATTTTGGCCGTGACAGGTGCTCCCCATGGCGACATAGAAGTGTGATAAATCTCTTATGTCCCAAGTCCTGAAGTTGAGTCTTCAACTAATCTAACTCTCGTAGTGCCATCCAGTACGGTGGTATAGAAATCAGTCTCGTTCCCGGTACCAACTCAATAATAAATTCAACCTCTCGCGGCGGCGGGAGACTAGGTAAATCCTTCAAAAACACATCTCGAAGTTCTCTAACAATCGATATATCCTCAAGCTTAGGTCCCCGACTCTCTGGTACTATATATAGTGAAATCAATTCCTCCATCTCCTCACTAGTCGCAGGTCGACCTCTCGTACCTACTGTCCTCGCTGAACTGCCTCTATAAATGAAGATCGGATGCCCTTGGATCTCAAATATCTCTGTCTTACTGAAACAATCGATATGAGCGGAGTATCATGATAACCAGTCCATCCTTAAAATTGCGTCGTAATTTAAAAACTCGAGAACTCTAAAGTCAGTAGGTAACTCTACCCCACCTATCTCAACCGGACATCCCTAAATACTCAAGATCAAATATATGCTAAGCCTAATAGGTGTCAACCCTATGATGCCTACCATGCAACCAGTAATAAATGAAACCGTAGAACCAGAATCAAATAACACATAAACAACTCTACCAAAAATGGAAGTTGTACCCTCAATAAGATCTCGTGTCGATCCGGGATCTGGCTGTGGTACCATGTGTACTTCCTCTCTGCCCTATTGTGGATAAGTTGCCTCTAGCTGTATGCACTCTCGAGCCATATATCCCACCTGATCGCATCTCCAACATGTAATGGGTCCACGCTGACTAAATTGCTATTTTTATCCTTGATCATCCTGAATCTGTCCCGGTGCTTACCTCTATCGCTGTCTAGAATCTCGGCCTCTACCTCGACCTCTACCCTGCTGCTGCTAATTTCGAGGTGCTGGTGGTGCTGGTAATGCCTGCCTAGAGGGAGGAGGTAAAGAAGGTCTACCATAAGTATCATGTATGGGGGTTGGTGGTGGTGCATATGCTACTAGTCGTATGTAAGAACCATGTGCTCCACCTATCTAAAATTGTCTTTCTACTCTCCTGCGTCTCTTACCCCCTCTGTCCTCTCTACTCATAACCATCTCCTCTCTCTGGTAACTCAGCACGTCCATTCTCCTATCTACCCAGCTCATATGTCTCATGGTAGAGAGCCCGCTCGTACATCTTCTGAAGAGATCTGACTCTAGTGCTCACAACGAATCGTGTTATATCTCGTCTCAAACCATCACCAAAATAGAAGGCATCATCAGCATCGTCTGTAACTAAGTCTTTGGCAAACTGTCTTAGGTAGCCATATTTATTTCTTTAACTCATCACTGTCTTAGTGTCATAAACCTTTTCTTCATTCTCTTCACCACATAAGCTGGAAAATACTGCTTGAAGAACTCTTTCTTGAAATCATCCCATGACGTAAAACTACCTCTGCTCACCACTGTGGTCCTCCACCAAACATCTACACCCTTCTCCAGGGTGCAGTAAGTGAGAATGGGCTGTAACATGTCCTCAACTCCCAATACTATATGTAACTTCTCCTATGAAAGAATCGACTGATCTTCTCGTGATCTCGCTCTACTGCAAAGAAAACTAGCCTAAGCCTGATGAACTCCTTCACCAGCTTGGCATCCCTCGATAGTGCTACTGCCTCAAAAGGCATAGGCGTAGGAGTTATGTGTCCCCTACTATAGTCGTCTCCTATACAGTCGATATCGGTAACTCTGGTAGATGTGGTGCTACGGGGTCTACAAGTGGCTGTGGCGCTGGTGGTGCGGGTGCTCGAGGTCCTGAAGTAGTAGTGCATTGTGCAGCCTTAGTCCTAGTGATCTAAGATGTCACTATAGTAGAGTATGAGTGACTTGAAGGGCTGGTGTGACAGTCACCATGTGTTCTGTCATGAAGGCAACGAAGTTGGCTAACTATTGCCCCTGAGTCGCTACCCAGTCAGACAGCCTCTGATAATCATCCGCTAAAGTAGTATGAGGTTGACTGCCGCTAGCTCCAGTATCTCCGCCACCGTGTGTGTTTGTCATCGATGTCTTAGATAACGAACGCGAATCAGCTACTGCATATCATAACTTGTAGATATATACATATAAAATTTAACATATACATAACATAACCCCCAGCTCACATTTGCTCACTACCCAACTAATAGTTTCTATGCAAAGATCATCTGGTTTCCACATCTAAGATTTATGTTTTATTCAAGTTTTGTCTCTTACTTATTGAGAACATGGCTCTGATACCAACTGTGACGACCCCTTCCCTAATCTAGGGCACTGCCCGACCTAATCCCGTAATTAAGCCCAAATCCTAACCTCATAGGACTTAATCACGTATTAGTCAGCCTTTCTGTCCAAATCTACTCCAACTTATGTTCAGAATAAGTAAAACACATATCATTTTACATTTGAAAATCATAGCAAATTAAAACTTAGTAAAAATTATAAAATTTAGCGAAACACTTTATATATTGTGCAAAAGCAATTATATAAATCCTAAAGATATGGAAACCAGGAAACTATGATCACATGCATATATAACAAAGTGGCGAATATAAATAGTGTGATGGTTATCATAAGATAGGGAGCTAAACACTCATCCCAATATATAACCCCAAAACATATCAAAAACATAAGTATATAATACATAGAATACCAAAACTTACAATATGTCGATGCACAGGTATGCCACTAGCTCAGAGGTAGTCGCCAATCTTTTCCTTGCTCGACCTGCTCGTCAACGGCTCTGCACCCATCGTCATAAAAAGGACGGTGATTACAAAAAGTAACAGTAATCCCTGTCGTCAAATTCATTTACATTTCCAAAACAAACTAAATGGTATATAAAAGCATAAGTTAAATAAAGAAAAAAAAAGGTATCACACTCATACTAAGAAATACCACAGTTAAGGAAGTGAAACTGACATAAGGCTAAATAGTTATGATGTTGATCCGGTCGGCTGTGACCTACGTCAGTGAAGCCATTAACCACTAAGGAATGAACATGTCTCACACAATCTACCACACTAGGGACTCTAACCCCAGTGGCATCATGAACTCTAACCCCGGTATCATCAGGGACTCTAACCCCGCATATCATCGCAACCCCAAGGACTCTAACCTTGTGTGCCTCATCCTAGTGGCGAGTAACAACATCCCCAGGGACTCTAACCCCGTGTGTTGATCTACTCATAGTGCAATGGACTCTAGATTCTATAACTATTTTATAATTTCAAGGAAATGACTCATTAAGGAATCCAAGGATTTGGCTATGCTACAAAGCACAAATTTTCTCAAAGAGTACAAGTTCACAAAGTCCTTCACAAACTCACAAATCCATAATAGCATGCTATTTATATTACATTTACTATAAAACTGCAAGAAATGACATATAGCATATGAATGGATTCAAAAGAATTCAAGTTTTCAAAATATCATGGAAGCCAATCTCATCAAGTGAGGAATAAGAAACAAGTCCATGATATGAGAGTACAAAGCTAGACATAGTCAATGACTCAATATAGACTATAATACACAAGTTAAAATGGGAAATGAAATGTAAATAAACAATCAACGGGTACACTCACATCAAACAATGTAAAGTCCTAGCTTTACCGACCTCCCGACACTTCAAATCTCGTATTCTCACCTCCGTAACTTTTTCCTAGGTTCTTCATGGACTATAACATGTGTTTGGATGTGTTCTGGCCCTTTCTTAAGGTTTTAGGCTTAGATATAGTGTTTTAGAAGTTTTGGAAAATTGTAGATTTTTGTGCTATCAGGGTAAGAAGCGCGTTAATAAAATGGATTAGCGTGGAAATGACCTTATTAGCATGCTAACTACTGTCTCTAGCGTGCTAACCAAGATTAGCGTGCTAACTATTTCACCTAGCGCGCTATGTGCAGGAAAACCCAGAATTCTACAAACAAAATTTTGAGTTTACTCCACACATAGGCCTCACCAATGCGTTGGGGATCTCCATACACATTCTCAAAAGCCCAAGAAACCATCAACAACATAAAACTAGCCATGTATAACATTAAATTCATTAATTCATCAAATTAAACTAAATAAACTAGTGTATGTACTTACCTAGTTGATGAACACACCACCTAACTTGATCTTTTTCACCAAAATCTATTGTTTTCTCTTAATTTCTCTCCTTCCTCAAGCTCCAGCAAGTTCTTTCTTGTTTGCTAAGTAGATGAAAATGAAAAACTTGATTTGCATGCATAGATTTCTAACTTTATATATTAATGGAAATGGTTGATTTATAGCCATACATATTATTGCACAGACGTATCTCGAGACCTATCCAATGGCCCACACTAAGACACTATTCCCATTAACTTACACTAACTAAACCAAAGTAACACACATGACTAACTCAATTAGTCTCTAGATATGCTAATACATGTCTCGATGCACATCATATGGCTTTTGTTTTAAATCACTAACTTAGGAATATTTAATTCAATATCAACCATAGCCACATTAAGCCACTATATTATATACATTTAGCTTAAAATAAACTCACCACATCACTCTCTACCCCGGTCCCACATCGACATGCATCACGAGGCACGTCTCCACTCACGTCTCGACGCCTATACACGGGTATAAATAATTTAGTAATCTACACATATACACTACACTAGGCATACACCACAACAAATCTAACATATACCTCGGTCATCTCACCTTGGTCAATGCACGTATATCACGATGTGGGTCCCACGTCACGGGTCGGTGATCCTGATCAGAGACAATAAACGAGATTAGAAATTTGGGCTGTGACATGGGCTCGGGTAACAAGGAAATGAATTTTAAAGGATTCAAAGCATCAGAAAGACTTACTTAATCTAGCTAAAAGCACTCAAGCTAAATCTTTTTATTTGAGGAGTTTTTATAGACTTTCGCCTTTATTCATTTCACTTATATATTGTCACGGTCCAAATTTCTAATCTTAGTTTAATCTCTTAATCAGGATCAAACGACTCGTGTCACGGGACCCGCAGCGAGATATGCGTCATAACCAAGGCTAGGTGGCCGAGGTAAATGTTATGTTTTTTTGGAGTATGTCTAGTGTATTGTATATGTGTAGACTACTAAGTCATTTCTACTTACGTATAGGTGTCGAGGCATGAGCGGAGACGCGCCTTGATATGCTTATTGGCGTGGGACCGAGTTAGAGAGCAATGTGGTGAGTTGGTATAAGCATATGTGTAGAAAAAATACAAAATTTTGTTTGCAGAATTTTGGGTTCTGTAACACATAGCGCACTATGTAGGATAAGTAGCATGCTACATCGGACATTAGTGCACTACATAGGATCATTAACGCGTTACATGCTATGACAGCATAAAAAAAAATCAGTAAGTCTCAAGAGGTCCTTAAACACTATAAATGAGTCTAATATGCTAAGTAAAGGGACAAACACACTAAAAAACATATGATATGATGTCGGGAACCTAGGGAAGTATTACGGGGATTCAAATACGAGTTTTGAGGTATTGAAAGGTCGGGGTAGCATATGAAATTACATGGATTGTAAGTAAATTGATTGAGATATTTATTTACATTTTACTCCTATTCATATGTTCATTTCCAGTTATTTGGACTGAATTGCCTTTATACTCCATAAGCCATGACTTGTTGTTCATTCTCATTACATGAGGTTGCTTTCATAGTATAGTTTGTTGATAAAATGATCTCATTGACTCCAATTCATGTGCTATGTCATTATTGATTGTTAATACATGTGGTTAGTGAAATAGAATGCTATTAGGTAGCTGTTACATAGTATTGTAATATATTTCCATTGTGTATTAGATATGCAATTGCTTTATTGGATTCTCAACCATGTTGTTTCTTGAAATATGAAAGTGGTTCTTGTATCTAGGGTCATTAAATTATAGAGATCTATTGGATATACGTGGGTCACTAGACTTCCAGGGTGATCGGGATCTCTCCACTATCTTGCACAGCATACGAGAAATGAGTCTCGGGGTTTTTGGCAAGCATAACTTGCATAGCACACGGGTATGGGACTCGGGGATGTTGGCAAGTATATATCGTAGGTGACTGGCACCAGCGAAAGTTTATTTAGGCAAGAGCAATGCTCAAACCTTCACATTGATGTAGAGCTCAGCTCCACCCTCATATAGTGGAAAGGCTGATGTGATGAAGATCACGGTCGACCGGCACTAGATCATTACTACTTAGCCATGTGTCAGTTTTATGTTGTTTAGCTGAAGTATCTCTTTGCATGTTCTCTTTAATGCATAGTTTCTATTCTCATGCTTTTAGATACTTGTTGCATCATTGGGAATGTCAACAAATGTCTCTCACTATTACTTTCTACTTTCCTATACTCACAATCTAGTTGTGACGATGGGTGCAGATCCATCGAGTAGCAAACCAGGCAAAGAGAAAATCGGTGACTACCTCTGAGCCAGTGGAGCACTGCTACACCAGATTTTGTAGGTTTAATTTTTGATGTATTATTTTTATATGTATATGGTATACTTTTGGGGTTATATATTATGGGTTGAGTGAGTAGTACCTTGCCAAGACACATGATGTTATATATCATCGTTTCATTATATAATGCATGTGACCTTTATTCCCTGGTTTTTCCATAATTGTTAGGCACTATGTTATAAGCTTCCGCTGGTTAGTTTAGACTTCCGCTAAATAAAATTTTAAATAAGAAAGATTTTTAATAACTCTGATTTATGATTGGACATAGGATAGGTATAGGTTTATAATCATTTAAAAAATTATATATAATAATTGGTAAGTAATAGGGTTTTGGAAAGGCTGACTAATTCCTTGTTAGGTCCTATATGGTGAGATTATGGCTTAATAACGAGATTAGGATGGGCGGTGCCCTAATTTGAGAAGGGGTCATCACAGTTGGTATCAGAGCCTAAGTTCTAGAATATTAGGGACAGTTTATGGAATTGTCCAAAGTTGGGATATCATAGTCACATTTGGTATCATATTCTATGTTTATAAAGCTTAGGAGAGCCAAAGTTTATAGAGCTTAGGATTGTGGAAAATAGTCATTCCACAATGTGATACCAAAGCTACAATTTGTAGCAAAGGGCCTAACCTTTCCAATAAATAACAAATAATTTTTTTTAAAAAAAATAAAATATAAATCTTAACTGTGGAAACTAGATGATCATTTCTTAGAAACTATTAGTTGGGAAGTGAGTGAAAGTGAGATGGGGATGTCTTGTGTGTGTGTGTGTGTGTATATATATATATATATATATATATATATAGTTTTGTATATGTATATATGCGTTATCTACATAGTAGTTGATTCGCGTTCGCTATCAACTTGCAGATACTAATGGCGGATTCATGCGATAGCGGGGATGCAGGTGCGAGTGGCAGCTAGCCTTCTATACCATCAGTTGATGATTTTCAGAGGCTATCTGATCGAGTAGCTGCTCAGGGACAGCAGTTGATAGAGTTCATTGCCATGATGACTTCACGTTTCGCTCCACCAGCAAAGACACCAGCCCCTACTACTACGACTACTCCCACGGTACCGACTGTAGTGTCGGCAGTACAAACTATACCGGTAGTGACACCTCCAGTCACAAAGACAATTTTTACTCCATCTTTCACACCTCCATCTTCTAGCTCGACAGTAGAGGTTCAAGTGGTGAATGATTTCATCAGACTGAAGCTAGTCTACTTTGATGGTCAGTGAGACTTTGAGAAGATCGAGAAGTGGGTACTTTCTCAGGACAAGTTACACAGAGTCTTGAGAATTGAGGATAGACTCCGAGCTGAGATTTCGTCATACACTTTATAGAGAGATGTTGATGTATGATGGGATGCGATGATAGCTTCTAAGGGTGAGTTTGAGCCATGGGATGCTTTTAAGATGAAGTTTTACCAGTAGTACTTCCCACCTGCGGTAATGAAAAGGTTGAAAAAGGAATTCATGAACTTAAGACAGGAAGCTGATGAGTCAGTGATGAGCTATAGAAATAGATATCGCTATCTGAGGCAGTTTGTTGGGGATCTAGTGAGAGAGGATTCGGATGATGTGTACCATTTTGGAGATGGACTGAGACCAGATATTGGATTTTATTTGGTCAGCTTAGCTGTCAGGACATTGGGGGAGATTTATGAGCGTGCACTCTCTCACGAGACATACTATTTGGGCAGAGTTACCGATGGGACACTATTAGTACCAGTGTTGACACCCGATCAAGTTGCAGAGTATGAGAGGAGGAGACAGGGGGGCAAAGGAATGAGGAGCTGGGATGGAGGTTCCCAGGGAGCAGGGATATCTACAGCAGTTTTATCATATGTATCATCTCATATGCCTTTGCAGACCATTGTTGGTAGACCTCCCTTACCACCACTAGTTAGACCTGCATTGCCAGCTTCTACTACTACTACTACTACTACTACTACTACTACTACTACTACTACTACTACTACTACTACTACTACTACTACTTTGCCAGCTCTACCAACACCACTAGCGCCACGTCAGCAACAGCAGGGTGGTAGAGGCCGTGGCAGAGGTAGAGGTAGAGGTCGAGATAGTTCCTGATAGGGGCAGAGACAAGCACAAGCCTAGAATCAGGTTCAGGATCAGCGTAGACATATCGCTTATTATAGGTATGGTCAGGTTGGGCACGGGATTAGAGATTGTCCACAGCCAGCGGTCGTGTTTCTACCGTAGAGTCGAGAGGATGTACACATGGTAGCATAGCCCAATGCAGATGCCACACGGAGACTCATTGAGGGTATGGTTTCCATTTGTGATAGACAGTTATATGTTTTGTTTGATTCGGGTTCTACAGTATCTTTCATTTTTGGTCGCATGATAGGCATCTTAGGGTTGACACCAGTTAGAGTTAGCATACATTTGATTTTAAGTACAGCATCCGGGGATAGAGTCTACCCTAATTGTCTTGTTGAGAGATGTCCATTAGAGATAAGCAGGGTAGAGTTACCTGCAGACTTCAGGGTTATCGAGTTTTTAGAGTTTGACGCATTGTTATGGATGGATTAGTTAGCAGCGTATCACGCTCATATCGATTGTTTCAGTAAAACATTGATATTTGAGATCACAAGGCGTCTGATGTTCACGTATAATGGTAGTACACCAAGAGTCGAGGGCATTAGAGGTCGAATTGCGACTAGTGGAAAGATAGAGACTTTGGCTTCATTATACACCATAGTAGAGAGTCAGGGACCCAGACTCGAGGAGATTCCAGTTGCGTGGGAGTTTTCAGACGTGTTTCCTGAAGACTTACCTTCACTCCATAGTCTGATAGGTCTTTTGAAGAACTGACTAATCAGACGAGAATAAAGATAGAGTCCCATTCTACGTGTCAATACCGACAACAATGAAATTTATAGTAAGAGGAAAATCCGTCGACTTTAGAAATCGTGAGGGTTCAAGTCCCTCTATCCCCAAGAAAAAGAAAAAAAAAGGTTACCATCACCGAGAGAGATAGATTTTATTATTGAGTTGGTACCAGGCACTAGACCTATATCTATACCACCATACCGCATGTCTCCGAGAGAGTTGGAGGAGTTGAGGAGTCAGTTGCAAGATTTGGGAGAGAAAGGATTCATCACACCTTCTATCTCACCATGGAGAGCACTGATCATGTTTGTGAAGAATAAGGAGGGTGCTTTGAGACTGTGTATCGATTATAGAGAGTTGAACATGGTCACAGTCAGAAACAAGTATCCCTTACCACGGATTGATGACTTATTTGATCAGTTAAGAGGAGCACAGTATTTCTCCAAGATAGACCTGCGATCAGAGTATCATCAGCTTAGGATCAGGGATGAGGATAGGTCCAAGACGGCATTCAGTACGAGATATGGACACTATCAATTTATAGTTATGCCATTTGGTTTGGCTAATGCTCCTGCCACGTTTATGGATTTGATGCATCGAGTGATAAGGACATTTCTTGATCATTTTGTGATAGTTTGCATCGATGATATATTGATAAATTTGAGGACTCGAGAAGATCACGAGATGCACCTCAGAGAGACGTTGCGTTGCAGACTTTGAGGGAGCATCGACTCTACGCCGAGTTCAGCAAGTATGAGTTTTAGCTGTCAGAAGTCAAGTTTTTGGGACATGTCGTTGGAGCAGCAGGTATTGATGTCGATCCAGCTAAGATTCAGGCTATTATAGATTGGCTTGTGCCAACATTAGTTGCAGAGGTCAGGAGTTTTATGGGGTTAGCAGGATATTACCGTAAGTTCGTGAAAGATTTCTCGAAGATCGCTTCACCGATGACCAGATTGACCCAGAAAGACGTCGAGTTTGATTGGTCTGAGGAATACGAGGAGGAATTTGCTCAGCTAAAGAGATTGTTGACTACTGCACCAGTGTTAATATTGCCAGAGGCTGGAAGGGATTCCTGGTATATACAGATGCTTCTCATACAGGTCTAGATTGTGTGTTGATGCAGAATAGAGGCACGGTAGCTTATGCATCTAGATAGCTGAAGATACATGAGAAAAACTATCCCACTCATGACTTAGAGTTGGCAGCGGTAGTGTTTGCTTTGAAGATATGAATACATCATCTATATGGAGAGAGGTTCACACTCTATACTGATTATAAGATTTTGAAACACCTCTTCACTACAGAAAGAGCTTAACATGAGACAACACCGGTGGTTGGAATTTCTGAAGGACTGCGACTTTTCTCTGGAATATCACCCTGGAAAAGCTAACATAGTTGCTGATACACTAAGTAGGATGTCGGTTGGAGATGCCGAAGTTGTTAGATGTCATATGACACATGAGTATGGATTATTCAAGGTAGCGGTAATGATGATGCAGTCAGATATTCCTACCGATACTCAGGTGATGATTTATGCATAAATGACACTTCAAATAGTGTCTACTTAGAGAGTATTAGAGGGATAGAGAGCCGACATCTTATCCCAGAGATTCAGTGAATTGGCCCAAAGTATTGAGTGTACTGATTGGATAGAGACGACTAGGGGTGGGCAGCGGTTTCAGAAAAATCGCCCAAACCGCTCAAACCGAGTAAACCGCATGGTTTGGTTTGGTTTTTAGAACTCGCAGTTTGGGGGCGATTTAAAAAACTTAAAAACCGCATAATCGCGGTTTGGTTGCGATTTTCATTTTGAAAAAACTGCGGTTTCACCAAACCGATGGTATTTTAGTAAATAACCAACATTTACAACTCAAAAGTTCAAAACCCTAAAACTTTTAAAAAAAAAATCAGCCGTCTCTCTCTAGACCACTCCTCGTCTCTTCTCTCGACCACTCTCTACCTGCCACTGCGGAATGCCCGTTTCACCGCCGCCATTCATCCTCCTCACTCCCCGTCTTACCGCCCCGCCGAACCTATCGCCTTTCCCGGTCAGCTCCGACCATCGCCATCGCCTTCCACCGCGCGAACCGTTGCTGCGTCCACAACCGCCTTCACCGCCGCCTCGCCCCTCAACGTCCCACCGGTCCCGCCTTCGCCGCCCTCATACCAGTCAAGCCTCGATCACTGCGAGTCCCACCACCACATCGCCCTTCCCGGTCGGCTTTGACCACCGCCTGTCGCCGACTCGCCGTCGCCTCTTATCAATCGTCGCCACCTCCTACGGCCGAACCGCCGCTGCATCCACAGTCCACTGTCGCCACTGTTGTGTCCACCGTCTCCTCCCACCAGTCCCGCCTCCACCGCCTCCACTGTCGCCGACTCACCGTCGCGGTTTGGGGGCAACCAACACCTGTCGCCGTCGCCTCCGACCACCACCTGTCATCGTCGTCGCGCGAACCACTGCTGCGCCCACAGCCGCCTCCACTGCTGCGTCCAACTCCACCGCCGCCTTGCACTACATCCTCCCACCGGTCCAGCCTCCACCGTCGCCTCGTACAAGTCACGCCTCGATCGCTGCGAGTCCCACAGCCACATCGCAAGAGAGGTAATTATCTCTAATGTTTTGGCTTTGAATACCAAATAATTGGTCTCACTTGACAAATTTTCGGGTTTGGCTTTGAATGTTGAATGTTGTAGCTTTGAACGGCTCACTTTAAATGTTGTAGTTGTTGAAGCCATGATGATGATGAGTAGTAGTAGTAGTAGTAGTAGTAGTAGTAGTAGTAGTAGTAGTAGTAGTAGTAGTAGTAGTAGTAGTAGTAGTAGTAGTAGTAGTAGCACTTTTTTTTGTAATGATGATGTTGATGATGATCAGTTGTTGTTGTTATAGTTCCACTTTTTTTGGTGTTTGGTGTTTAAGAAGTAGGTTTTATACATTAAATAATATAAACTCCAAAGCTAGAACCGTGTTTTGATCCCTTGAGTTATTAGTTATTTAATGTTCATTCTCATTCTAACATTGATCGTATGTTTTTTTTTGTCTAGATGGATTCATATCACGCAACAGACGAAACATTATCAACAGATGCAAGTTCTACACCAATGGAGTTTGAAAGTGGTGAACCTATTGTTGTTCCTCCAAACTCATCTAGTTTACCATCATCAACAAAGAAGGCAGAATCGAAAGGTAATCGCACAACCTCTAGAGTTTGGGACCATTATTCTAAAACGTTAGATGGGCATGGAAAAGTGGCACTTGCAACTTGCAATTATTGTAGTAAAGAGTATCATTGTCCTAGCAAGAATGGTACAAGCACAATAACAGCTCATTTAAATAAATGCCCCTAGTACCCACATAGTCAAGTGAACTCAGTATGTAAGAAACAAAAAACAATAGAATTACAAGTTAAAGGGTCGGAGGGTAAAAGTAAAATAGGAATTTGGAAGTTTGATCAAACATTAAGTCGTGAAGCCCTTACTGAATTGATAATAGGAGCTCAATTGCCTTTTGTTTTTGTGGAACATCCATGCTTTGTTAAGTTTTGCAATGTTATACAACCCAAACTCAAGTTAGTGAAGAGGAGAACTATAACTAGAGATTGTTTGGATATGTATAATGTTGAGAAGGTAAAATTTAAAAGTGTCTTAACAAAGAATTCTCAAAGAGTTTGTTTGACAACTGATACTTGGACTTCTTTGCAAAATACTAGCTATATGTGTCTCACTGCACATTATGTTGATGATGATTGGAAATTACAAAAGAAAATCATTAATTTTTGTGAGGTTGTAGGCCATACGACTGATGATATTGGTAAGGCTGTTGAGATGTGTTTGCTTCACTGGAAAATTGAGAAAGTGTTTACAATAACTGTAGACAATGTTAAAACTAATGATTTGGCAATTGGATACTTAAGGAGAAAAATAAATAATTGGGGTGGAAGCGTGCTAAATGCGAAATACCTTCACGTAAGATGTTGTGGACACATTTTGAGTCTCATTGTTAGTGATGGTTTGAAAGAGGTGAAAGACTCCATTAGTCGAATATGCGAAGCAGTGAAACCAGTGAGAAGTTCTCCATCAAGGAAGAAAAAGTTTAAGCAATGTGTTGAACTTGAAAAAATACCATGTAAAGCTCCAGTGTCCTTAGATGTATCAACTAGATGGAATTCCACTTATTTGATGTTGGATTCAGCGGTGAAGTATCAAAGAGCATTTGAGAGATTGTACGAGTCATATGATAACGTTTCAAGTGAGTTGAAGAAGGGAGTTCCCACAAAAGAAGATTGGAGTGTTGCGCGTGTATTATTGCAGTTCTTGGAACTTTTTTATTGGGCCACTCTTCGACTTTCAGGATCTAAATGTGTTACAACTAATGCATATTCTCATGAGGTGCATGCAGTTGAAACACTTATCAATGAATGTTTAGCAAGTAATGATTCATATGTGCATTCGATGGGAATGAAGAAGAAGGTGAAGTTTGACAAGTATTGGGGAGATATCTCGAAGGTGAACATGATCTTGTTGGTTGTTGTGGTTCTTGATCCAAGGTACAAGTTGAAGTTTCTGAAATATTGTTACGGTACATTGTATCCGAATGAGCAAGTTGTTGAGATGATAAGGACAGTGAGAGAGGCTTTGGATCATTTATACATGGAATACGAATCATTTTCCAACACTTACATTTCTATGTGGTTTAATGAAACTAGATCATTATGTAGTGCACGTGAAGAGGCGGAAGACTCATTGTTTGGTAATGTCAGAGCTAAAAGGGCAGTGGTTGGATTTCAAAGATTTTTAGAAGAGGAGGCAAATACGACAAACAAGTCGGAGATAGATATATATTTGGATGAGGGATGTGAGAGGCAAAATGGAGACTTTGACATTCTTGGTTGGTGGAAAAATAATGTCTCTAAGTACAAAATACTTTCAATGATGGCACGTGATGTACTGGCCATTCCAGTTTCTACCGTTGCTTCAGAGTCCGCTTTTAGTGTCGGTGGACGCGTGCTTGATCAGTTTCGTACCTCATTGACTCCAAAAATTGTTGAAGCTCTTATTTGTACATGGGATTGGTTACATGGTACAATAAATTTAGAAGTTGAAGAAAATTTAGAGGAACTTGAAGAGCTTGAAATAGGTTATACTTTTCTTTTAATTTTGTTAATTATTAACTACATTTATTTATTTCTTTTACGATCATCATCTAACATATTACATTTGGAAATGTTGTTTAGGCATTTTGGACCAACTTGTTTTAGATGATTAGTTGAGATAATTAGCAAAATGCATTGAGTCATTGACTTGGTAAGTAAATCTTATTTGAACTTTTAAATGTTGTCAAACTCTTATCATATTGTTAATTTTCTATTTTCAATTGTTGTTTTATTTTAGGAATAACAAATGAAATTGGAACTTGGAATTGAGTTGAAGCCTTTCCTTGTTGAATTTATTTGTTTTTGTTGTTGTAATAGCAAAATGCATGGAATCATTGACTTGTTAAGTAAATCTTATCGAAACTTTTGTTGTTATAAAACTCTTATCATGTTGCTAACTTTCTATTTTTAATTGTTGTTTTATTGTAGGAACAAAGAAAGAAATTGGAACTTGGAATGGAGTTGAAGCCTTTCCTGCTTGTTGAATTTATTTGTCCTAAATTTCTAATATATTTGTTTTTGTTGTAACTTTTGAGATGAACTTGGATTTCTAACTTTGATTGAGTTCTTTTTGGTGAATGATTGGTTATATATGTTTTGTTGTATCTTATGTTGAATTTTTTATGAACAATTGAACATTAAACATGTATGGACTTTATGGTATGTAATTGTAATATGTATGATTGTTTTCTTTTTTTTTTCTTTTTTTTTGTTTTTTTTTAAATGGGTCGCATGAAAACCGCGAAACCAAACCGACCAAACCGCGCAAACCGCGGGCGGTTTGGTTACGGTTTTGATGGTTCGCGGTTTGGTGGTGGTTTACAAATCGGCCAAACCTCGAACCCTCGATTTGGTCGCGGTTTGATGGTTTCCACCACCAAACCGCGGTTTGCCCACCCCTAGAGACGACGGACCATTGTTTGAGATTCAGATGCAGATTGTGGATACCGACAGTGGCAGAGCTGAGAGATGAGATTCTTTACGATTCACACTGTTTCCAGTTCGCTGTTCATCCAGGTATGACCAAAATGTACCATGAAATGAAGAGACATTTTTGGTAGCCTAGGATGAAAGTGGACTTATCAGAGTTTATCAGGAACTATGGAATTTGCCAATAGGTGAATGCAGAGCATCGCAGACCTAGAGGATTGTTACAACCGCTTCTCATTCCACGATTGAAGTGGGAAGACATAGCCATAGATTTTGTTAAGGGATTGCTGAGGACTGTCCATCGACACGATTCCATTTGGGTGATTGTGGACAGATTGAAGAAATCTTCCCACTTCATACCAGTTGCAGCTCATTACACATTTGAGAGTATTGTTCGAAAGAGAGATTATTATGCTGCATTGGGTTCCATTGACTATTACGTCAGACAGAGAAGCTATGTATACGTCCAGGATGTGGCAGAGTATGTAAGAGCAGTATATTACGCACCTACAATTTAGCACAACTTTACACCCTAAGACTGATGGGCAGACTGAGAGGTTGATTCAGTCTTTCGAGGACATGCTCAAGGCTTGTGTACTTGAGTTTGCCGGGTCATAGGAGGAGTAGCTATCGTTGTGTGAGTTTGCATACAACAATAGTTATTAGGCTAGCATTGAGATGGCGTCATTTGAGGCATTATATGGCAAACCGTGTCGCTCACAATCTTATTAGGCTGAGCCAGAGGACCGGGACATTGTAGGGCCTGAAATCGTTGTTGATCACACCGAGAAGGTACGACAGATTCGCCAGAGTCATAAAGGAGTCCAGGAGAGGCAAAAGAAGTATGCATACACATATCGCAGTAATCTCACGTATAACAAGGGAGCCTTGGTGTATCTAAAAGTTTCTCCTCGGAAAGGTTTTCATATATTTGGTCTAAAAAGCAAGTTAGCTTCGAGATTCATCGGGCCTTTCAAGATCAAGAAACGGGTCGGAAAAGTTGCTTATGAGCTGGATTTACCTCCACAGATGTCGGGGATTCATCCAATGTTTTGTATTTCTATCTTCGATTAGCCAAGTTGAAAGCAAGCGAGAGACCGATAGTTGACTTGAGTCAGATTGATCTGAGCGAGGACATATCTTATGAGGAGCAGCCCATACATATCCTAGACCAGAGGGTACAACAGTTAAGATGCAAGTCTATACCGAAAGTGTCAGTCAAGTGGCGGTTCCATGGAGACTCAGAACTCACTTGGGAACGGGAAGACTATATGCGAGATAGGTTTCCGTAACCCTTCGAGTCAGGTATAACTTTAGGTTAAGTTTAATTTCGAGGACGAAATTTCCATTAGTTGGGAAGAATCGTCACGGCCCAAATTTATAATCCTAGTTTGATCTCTTAATCGGGATCAAATGACCCGCGACGTGGGACCCTCAATGAGACACGTGTCGTAACTGAGGCTAGGTGGCCGAGGTAAATGTTATATTTTTTATGGTGTATGCCTAGTGTATTGTATATGTGTAGACTACTCAGTCATTTCTACTTACGTATAGGTGTCGAGGTATGAGCGGATACGTGCCTTGATATGCATACCAGCGTGGGACCGAGTTAGAGAAAAATGTGGTGAGTTGTTATAAGTTTTATAGTGCTTTCGTATAAATGGGGCTATGGTTGGTTATGTATTAATACACTTAAGTTAGTAAGTTAAAACAATAGTCACTTGACATTTCTCGAGACACGTGTTGGCACATCTCAACACAAATTGAGTCACTTATTGGTGTCACTTGGCATGAGTTAGTGGGACAAGTGTTAGTAGGTGAACCATTAGATAAGTCTCAAGATACGTGTGCACTTAGGATCAAGGGCTATTGATCAACCATATCCAATTCATGACTATAAAGCTTTTTGTCAACACAAGCAACTCAACTCTTTCATTTTGAATTCTTAAGTGAGAAGCAAAGCTTGCTGGAGTGAAGAGAGAAGCTGGAGGAGGAAGAAGAATAGCAAATTTAGTGATTTGGTGAAGAAGAACTCAAGCTAAGCTAGTGTACATCAAGTTAGGTAACTTTTCAACACCATAAACATAGCTCAATTCAATGAATTCATGTATTTGATGATATGAGTTGTTGTTTTATGTTGATAATGATATTTTGGAACTTGGGAAGTGCGTATGGAGGTGTTTAAGGCATTAGCATAGCCTATGTATGGAGAAAACTCAAAATTCTTTTTGCAGAATTCTGGGTTCAGCAACACATAGCGCGTTATGTAGGATAGGTAGCGCACTACATCGGTCATTAGCACGCTACACATTATCATTAGCGCGCTACATGCTATGACAGCATAAAAAATCAGTAAGTCTCAAGAGGTCCTTAAACACTCTAAATGAGTCTAATATGCTAAGTAAAGGTCCAAACACACTCAAAAACATATGATATGATGTTAGGAACCTACGAAAGTATTCCGGGATTCAAATACGAGTTTCGAGGTGTTGGGAGGCCAGAGTAGCATAGGAAATTGTGTAGATTGTAAGTAAACAGATTGAGATATTTATTTACATTTCATTCCTATTCATATGTTCATTTTCAGTTATTTGGACTGAGTTGCCTTTGTACTCCATATGCCATGACTTGTTGTACATTCTCATTACATGAGGTTGCTTTCATGGTATAGTTTGTTGATAAAATGATTTCGTTGGCTCCAATTCATTTGCTATGTCATTATTGATTGTTAATACATGTGGTCAGTGAAATAGCATGCTATTAGGTAGTTGTTACATAGTATTGTAAGCAATTTCCTTTGTGCATTAGATATACAATTGCTTTATTGGATTCTCAAACCATGTTGTTTCTTGAAATACGTAAGTGGTTCTTGAATCAAGGGTCATTACATTATATAGGTCCGTCATACATACGGGGGTCACTAGACTTCCAGGGTGATCGGGATCTCTCCACTATCTTGAACAGCACACGGGAAATGAGTCTCGGGGTTGTTGGCAAACATAACTTGCGTAGCACACGGGGTATGGGACTCAGAGATGTTGGCAAGCATATATCGCAGGTGACTGGCACCAGCAAAAGTTTATTAAGGCAAGAGCAATGCTCAGACCTTCACATTGATGTAGAGCTCAGCTTTATCCTCATATAGTGGAAAAGCTGATGTGATGAAGATCACGGCCGACCAGCCCTAGATCATTTTTTACTTAGCCATGTGTCAGTTTCATGTTGTTTAGTAGAAGTATCTTTTTTTATGTTCTCTTTAATGCATAGTTGCTATTATCATGCTTTTAGATACTTGTTACATAATTGGGAATGTGAACAAATGTCTCTCAGTATTACTTTCTACTTTTTTGTACTCACCATCTAGTTTGTGACGGTGGGTGCAGATCCATCGAGTAGTAGACCGGGCAAAGAGAAGAGCGGTGACTACCTCTGAGCCAGTGGAGCACTGGTACACCAAATTTTGTAAGTTTGATTTTTGTTATATTATTTTTATATGTATATGGTATACTTTTTGGGTTATATATTACGGGTTGAGTGAGTAGTACCTTGACCAGACACATGATGTTATATATCGTCGTTTCATTATATATATGCATGGGACCTTTATTCCCTGGTTTTTCCACAATTGTTAGGCATTATGTTATAAGCTTCCGCTAGTTAGTTCATATTTTTGCTGAATAAAATTTTAAATAAGTAAAATTTTTAATTAACTATGATTTATGATTGGATATAGGATAGGTATAGGTTTATAATTATTTAAAATATATATATAATAATAATCGGTAAGTAATAGGTGGAAAGGTTGACTAATTCCTTGTTAGGTCATATATGATGAGATTAGGGCTTAATAACGGGATTAAATCGGGCGATGCCCTTATTCGAGAAGGGGTCATCACATATATATTCTCTATTTTTTCTCCAAATATTTTCTTAGCACGGTCCATCCTCCATTTCCTGTGGATTCTGTTTTTTATCACTTTTTCCCACCTTTAGATTCCCTACTACTTTTCATGTGGAACCTATGGGACACTCTATTTTTTATTTACAAACTTATGTTAGTACTTCTCACTTTCGCTATGATTAAGTTAGTCTTTCAATGTAGGTAAAAGGATTATAAGGCTTTTGGGTTATAAGTTTTATTATATGTAATGAAGAAATCAGGTTGGGTTGGCACAACTGGGCTAACTAGGGATAAATTTTAAGTAGGCTAAGGCTAAGGGCTAAACATACACTGCCTACGTCTTCCTCCCAAACTTATTCTTAAGTTATACTCAGTTTTAAATGGATGCAAACCTATTCTGGAATCTATTGAGATTAAGTGGACTCTAGTCCTATTATGACCTTCTACCCACTTTCATATCAAGCATATAGCGTTGACTCCACATTAGCACTCGTTGGTGTAGCCTTAGTCGGTAGACCAATCACAAGAACATGATGTTTCGCCTATGTTCTACCTAAGGACTTGTCCTATAATGGCCCTAAAAATTCAAAATCTTAATTACACGCTAATTTGAGGATTTTGACTTTTGACCTAGTCCCACGTGGAACACTCGATCAAATATTAGACATCGAGGCCTAATTATAATAGTGTGACACATTAAATTACCTATGTGGTTGGGATACTATAAAAATGAATTAAATTAATCTACTCTACAATTTATAAAGTTACAACTTTTATTAAATTTAAATGTATTATATAACTAAGGATAAAGTTATTAATTGAATAATTTAGGGGTTAAAGTAGTAAGGTGTGATCATTTAAATGGGGGAGATACAATGTAACTAAGTGTTGGCTAAGTGAATGAGTGGACCAATGTAAGAATGACACCTCACTAAAAGAAAAAAAAAAGAAATCGAAAAGAAAAAAAAAAAGAAATACACAAACCACTCATTTAGTGACACCTAACCTCACCTACCCATCACCCCATCTCACCTTATCACATTTCCTTCACCTTTCCCTCCCTCTCTCTCTCTCTCAAACCAATCTCTCCCTTCTCTTTATACCCCAGAACCCCTCCCCTCTCATTCGTTTCCTCACATCTCTCTATTGGCTCACCAATACTCGACCTCACCATCACTCCATCCCACCCGAGCTCTCTCATCCCATTTCACGAGCTCTCTCACTCGGACCCCCTCCCTCTCAAGCTCTTGGCCTCCATCTCTCTCTCTCTAGCTTACGATCTTTTGGCCTCACCACTACTCTTTCGGCCTCCTTGCGACTCCGGCAGCCACCGTCGTCGACAATCACATTGACCGAGGTATGTAGTTAGTCTTGTCGATGTGAGTTGTGTGTTTATTTTAATTATAGAAGATGATGTATATGTATTGATTATGGGGTGGACTTAGTGTCTGTATGTGTGTATGTGCACCTCGGGATTCATGCGGGGGTGGAGACTGCCTCGAGATTCTGTCATGATCTTAATGTCCTTGCCAATTGCCTCAAAATCTGTGTTGACTTGGGAGCGTCGATGACTACCTCATGATGCGCACTAAAATCGCATCAAGATGTGTGCACATGATCTCGAGACTGCCTCGAGATGCGTGTTGATTTAAAAAAATAAAAATAAAATAAAATAAATATCTACACATATAACATGTGTATATAAACTCTACCTATGTTGTACACTATGTGCGCTACATAGCCGGTCCCAAGTCCGGATAAAGGAGGAGGACTCTGACGCCTATTTTTTCATACCGAAAAATGGGTAAGGGAGGTCCCAAACTCACTTTTCATCCCGAAAAGTGGGGGAGGGAGGCCCCAAGCTCATTTTCCATTCTTGGAAAATGGAGGAGGGTTGCTATAGGTTGACAGCCAGCGTAAAACTTTTGTCACTTTTCATGAAATGGATCAAACATATATAAACGTTAAGGCGTTCCCACCTAGCGACACGGTGCATCGGAGCCCGGGTGTAGTGAGAAATGAGCAAGGGTGTTTTTCATATCGCCGCCTGGGTGTGAAGAAAAATGAGCAAAGGTTCCCACACATAGGACGTGTGTGGGTAAAGAAGCTAGTCCCTTCACATCGTCGCCCGGATGTGAAGAAAAATGAGCAAGGGTTCCCACACAAAGGACGGGTGTGGGTAAAGAAACTAGTTCAAAACAAACACGAAAACAAAAACAAAATCATAGATACGGACACTAGATCTTTTAGACAAAATAGAAATAGAAAAGGAAAACAAATACAAAGGGGAGAAAAAAATCGTTTAGGAACATGGAACATAGGAACACTTACGGGGAAGTCAATAGAACTAGTAGATACCATGATTAGAAGGAGAGTCAATATTGCTTGCCTCCAAGAGACAAAATGGGTAGGAGAAAATAGTAGAGAAATAGGAAGCACAGGGTTTAAATTGTGGTACACCGGTATAGATAGAAAATGCAATGGAGTAGGAATTGTGGTGGATAATGATTATAAGGATAAGGTCGTAGAGGTTAAAAGAATGGGGGATAGATTGATTCTAGTTAAATTAATTATTGGAGACGAAAAAATTAACATACTAGTGCCTATGCACCACAAGTTGGATTAAGCGAGAGCATCAAACGCAAGTTTTGGGACGATATGGATGGATTTATGCAAAGTATACCATTAGATGAAAAGGTTTTTATTGGAGGAGATTTAAATGGGCATGTCGGGGCAAGTAACGATAGGTTTGAGAGAGTTCATGGAGGTTTTGGTTACGGTAATAGAAATAAAGAAGGAGAATCAATCTTAGAATTTGCTTCGGCATACGATCTTGTCTTAGCAAATACTAGTTTTAGGAAGAGGGAGTCGCATATAATTACTTTTACTAGTGGTCATAACAAGAGTCGAATATATTTTATTTTAACAAGAAAAATAGATAGAAAAATATGTAGAGACTGCAAAGTAATACCTGGTGAAGCACTTACTACCCAACATAAGTTAGTAGTACTTGATATTAAGCTAACACGACGACATAATATAAATAAAAGAGTTAGCGACCCTAGAATAAAGTGGTGGAACCTAAAACATAGTAAACAATTAGAGTTTAGAGAAAAACTACTAAAGGAAAATATTTGAAATCTTGACTTAGATGCTAATACAATGTGGCTAGAAATGAGTAGTTGCATAAGGAGAGTGGGATCAAACGTATTATGTATATCTAAAGGCTTGGGACCACCAAAGAAGGAAACATGGTGGTGGAATGAAGATGTCCAATGAGCAATTAAGACTAAAAGAGAGATGTATAGGAAAATACCTAAGTGTCAAGATGAAGATGTGTACGATCAATATAGAGAAGCTAGAAAACAAGCTAAAAAAGTAGTTAGTTAAGCTAAAACAAATTTCATGGAAGATCTATATACAAGATTAGGTAATAGAGATGGCGGAAAATATATATATAGGCTAGTCAAATTAAGAGATAAAAAGAAACAATGACGAAAACCAAAATGTTTTAACACGCGAGGAAGATATTAAGGAGAGATGGAGAAGTTACTTCGATAGTTTATTTAATGATGGTCAAGTTGATACTATAATAGATGAAAACCCACACCAAGAAAGAAACGTAAACTATACACGCAATATTAGAATTGTAGAAGTTAAAGAGGCATTGAAAAGAATGAAAATAGAGAAAACATGTGGCCCAGATGAAATAATCATAGAGGTTTGGAAATGCTTAGGAGAAATTGGATTGACTTGGTTAACAAAACTTTTCAATAAAATTTTAAAATCAAAACGGATGCCAATGGATTGGAGAAGAAGCACGCTTATGCCAATCTTCAAAAACAAAGGAGACATTCAGAGTTACTCAAACTATCGGGGAATTAAACTTATGAGTCACACTATGAAACTTTGGGAGATGATAATTGACAATAGGCTAAGGAGAGAAACAACAATATCAGAAAACCAATTTGGTTTCATGCCTGGGAGGTCAACTATGGAGGCGATTTTCCTTGTAAGACGATTGTTAGAAAAATATAGAGAAAAGAAAAAAGATCTTCATATGGTATTCGTAGATTTAGAAAAAGCATATGATATGGTCCCTAGAGATGTTCTTTGGTGGGTTCTAGAAAAAAAAAAGTGCATGTTAGATACATAGACACTATTAAGGATATGTATGATGGAGTAGTAACGAGTATAAAGACATTTGGAGGAGCTACAAAAGAATTTCCCATTACGATAGGACTACATCAAGGATCGGCTTTAAGCTCATATCTATTTACTTTAGTTATAAATGAACTAACTAGACATATTCAAGAGGATATACCATGGTGTATGCTATTTGCAGATGATATTGTCTTAGTGGATGAAACTAAAGATGGAGTGAATAGGAAATTAGAACTCTGGAGGAATACATTAGAATCTAAAGGCTTTAAGTTGAGTAGGACGAAAACCGAATACATGCACCGTGAGTTTAGAAATAGTAGACATCGAGATGGCGGAGTGGTAAAATTAGGGGAAGTAGAAGTTCCAAAGGTAAACCACTTTAGGTACCTAGGATCAATCATACAAAATGATGGTAACATTGAGAATGATGTCACACATAGAATTCAAGCTGGATGGAAGAAATGGCAGAGTGCAACAGGGGTGATTTGTGATCGAAATGTTCCTACTAAGTTAAAAGGAAAATTTTATAGGACCGCATTAGGCCAGCTATGCTCTATGGAAGTGAATGTTGGGCGGTAAAGCAACAACAATTACATAAAATGAACGTAGCAAAAATGAGGATGCTTAGGTGGATGTGTGGTAAAACTCGTAAAGATAGAATAAGAAATATAGAAATTCAAAGACAAGTAGGAGTAGCACCAATTGATACAAAGATTAGGGAATTGCGGTTGCGGTGGTTTGGTCACCTGCAAAGACGGCCTACAAATGCCCCAACTAGAAAACTTGACTCAATAGAAACTGTAGAAATTCGACGAGGTAGGGGCAGACGAAAGTTAACATGGGATGCATTAATTAGGAGGGATTTAAATGGTTTGGAAAGCTCGCCATCAATTGCACTTAATCGAGCACAATGGAAAAGTTTGATCCATGTAGCCGACCCCAGTTAATTTGGGACTGAGGCTATGTTGTTGTTGTTGTTGTATAACATGTGTATATGAAGTGTATATGAAATATATATATTATACACATTTATATACAATATACTTTATATACATTTAATCAATAAAATAAAATAAAATAATAATCAATTGATAAGGAAAAAAAGAATAAATACCAAATTTGAGAGAATTGGTCGATCTGAAATCCTACCAACGCGATTCAACCCAAGACGCGGCTAGTGGAGCACAACCAAATAAATTAATGTTGAAATTGGGTTTTTGGACTGAAATTATGGACCTAAACTACTGATGAGACACTCGTCGAATTGGTGTTGGGATCCCACTGTGAATATCATAACTGGAATCTTGTCTCTGTGGCGATTCGCATTGAGACTGACCTCGTAATGCGTGCGTGATTTGAATAAGTACGAATAAGAATTTAGTCTAATAAAGATTACGAAACAATTTAGGAAATTCAAACGCACCGATTGTGAGACAATAATACGAACTTTGAAGACGTCAAGCGGTCTACATGACGTGAAGATTTACGTGATTATTTGTAAGTAAACCAGTATGAGCATTATCAGTAGTTCTCTTCTAATTTTTGAATTTAATTTTTTTAATTATGCCTATTTATGAAATTCCATTTCTAGTTATAGTGTATGAGGGCTAAGTGAGTTAGGAATGTACTCAATTAGGTATGGCGACCAACTCACAACCAGAACTATACCCCAAGTTAATGGATTCAAGTCATAGATGGGAGGTGAGGTATTCGGGCCGCCATTGATACCCCTACGTTCATGACAAATTTTGAATATATTGGGGATGTCGCGATTCTAGGAAGTCGAGCTTGTGGCTGTATAGTCGCAACTTGATAGATTTGAGACCACTTGGCTTCTTTGTTTTGTTTCCATGACACTCTCATTTCATTGCTTTTATTTTCGATATATTTATCATGCACTTACTTTATTTCATGTTCTTATATATTCCCACATGATTTATCGACTATTTATTTAATTCTTGAAGTACTGTTAAGACTTTTCTGGATTTACTCACTGGAATTGTCTCCTTTCGCGGTGACAATTGTAGGCCCCTCGTCTTGCAAGGGCAAAAAGCTAGTGATTGGCGACTACCTGTGAGGACTCTCGGAGCGGCTCATACTTTTGCAATATTATAGGTTTTTGTATTATATTTATCTACTTTGATGTTTTGTAGAATTTTGGGATATTAGGGTTGAGCGACACTTTGATACATGTATATGCTCACTTTTGCCACAGTACGTATACATGGTATATATTACAGGGTTCCACACATAAGTTGTGCCATTTTACGAGTTTTAGAGTTATTTAAATTGCTTCATTTATTTTCTTTCTACTAATTACTAATTTAAATCTTGCAAAATTAATAACTCAATATTAAAACACCAAACTAACGATAAAATGGTATAAAAAGGCTGACTAGACTTGCGTTGACCTTGCGGGGGTTAACCGGGGGTCCATGTAGGTCTAGACCAGGCGGGGCCCAATTTGTGGGAAATGGGGCCGTAACATGTCCATTTTATGCATTCATCAATCCACATTGAATTCTCAAATTGTCAACCATTATTCTAAGCTAGAGTCGGGCATTCATTTAGGCTTAAAACAAATGGAAAAATAAAAAAGAAAGAATTCACATGTTTAAAAATGTGTAACAACCTACCAAACCATCAATCCATGAAATAAATGAAACCGTATCACCTGTATTTTGCCTGAAATTTTTAAAAATCTAAAAAATTGTGAAAATTTACTGAAAATCCTTTCAGTTCATCCATATATTCCATCGAACTACATACCTACATACCCCCAAACTTATCCTGAACCTTGTCCACATGGTTCAAGAAATTCGGACAACCATAAACAATCCAAATGAACAAGTTTAATCGAAATGGAAGATCAGAAAATGAAATGAATGGAGTTAAACATATATAAACATAAGAAGCTGACAATATGGAAAATGAGTGATTTGCAGTGAAGTGTGTCAATGTTACAATACAAAAATATCACACTATCTCCATAATGCATCAACATAGCATACAATATCTCTTCAATTCAAGTGACTTAAGGAAAAAGTTGAACTAATAACATAATAAGAGCAAGAACTATTAAACAAGGAGTTGACTAAAAAGATCCCAACAAAAACTTGCGAGCCAGAAGTCTTTCAACTAAGGGTAAAATCAATAAGTTGGTGCAATGGAGTCTACATTTTTAGGTTCTACTTAAAGACCTGCCACTAATGCTACGACTTAAGCTAGTTTTCAATTCCTAACCAAGCCTCGAAACACGTAAATCTAAAATAGCAGTCAATTTCCTAATAATGCTCTATCATGCTAATAAAAATGATATTCAAAATCAAACTCGACACCAAACACAAGGTGTTCTTTCTTTTCTTCGGTGCTCCTTTATTTCCATACACCTGAAAAGCCCACAAAATCAAGGAGTTTATTAGTATCTAAATAATTTAAAAGTAAACTAAACTGAAATAAAAATGCATGAATAAATAAAACAAAGCTGGGTTGCCTCCCAATAAATGTCTTTCTTTCAAGTTTTTGGCTAAACTTGGCGTGGATGATCACGTGACACCAGCTACTTGGGAGTAGTCTCGAGCAAACAGTTTCACTGTGATTTTGGGAAATGAAACTGGCACGCTCTCATTTAGGCTTAGGAGCTCATCTTAGACTTCTAATATAAAACATTCTATCTCATCTAAAACATTCAACACGAAGGTGTCGGCAGTGTAGAAAATCTCAAAGTGCTCTTTTTCTTCCACCCCTGTGTAGTATTCAACATGTATGCATGGCACAGGATGCGGTTTCACCAACACCAGAGGTTGATCTTCCTTTCTATCTTCTTGTGGCTCATTTGACCTTTCAAAAGTCACATCAACTTTTTTCTCGGCTTTCTTATCATCATAAGCTTTGCAATTATGGGAAATCTCCATGAAGTTCAACTTACATTCTTCAACTGATTCCTCTTCTTCTTCATTGAGCGAATCATCATCTGATGCGAGGTCATCCATCTCAACATAAGAAACAAGACTCGAGGTTTCCTATGGATCAGGAGATTCATGAAGCTTATGTCTCTCAAGCTTGGTGCTAAGAAGGTTTGTAAAGAGAACCTCATTATCTTCTCTTTTTGTATCAAGTATGGTAGATCCCTAAGAATCTTATATGCATTGACAACAAATTGGCTAAATCGCCACATAAGATCTATCGATTATGGGCAAGCTCTAGGAGAATGTGAGTAATCTCCACAAAATTCCCAAGCATTGAACTATTCACACTGTTATAGTGTGAGTCTTTATATGGATCATGATCGTAATGGTAGGAGTGGTTAGCCATGAAGTGAACTTATAAAACACTAAGATACAAAGGCATAAAAATATATTTATTTATTATTTTTATTTTTATTTTATTTTTATTTTATTTACTTAGCAACCTAAAGTTAATTAGCACCAGTCCCCGGCAACGGAACAAAAAATTAATGTGGCGTCATACAGCACCAATAATGGTCCTGATTTACTGACTACTTAGATATGTTGTGAGGCAAGTTTGGGGTCGAACCCACAGAGATTGCGGTTAACTCTAGGTTATCAAAGGGGGTTTTAAAAATAAGACTATTCTAAACTAATAACTAATTAATAACAAGGAAAGTAAATGTGAGAATAAATAAACATAAATTCTATTAAACTAGCAAATCAAATAATAATTCTAGATCAATGAGACACATAGACCACTGAAAGTATGATTTAGTCATCGATTCAAAAAGGTTATTTTTCATCAAGTCTTACAGATAGGCTTATAGTGACTCACGCCACCACATTCTCCTCATGTCAATGAAGGGAACGTGTGACACAACCACATACTAACTAGAACCGCAAAACCATCGGATATGTTGTAGGTTTTCAATAGACTAGCAATAGTAGCGCTCTATGCGAACACCTATCATGAGTGGTAACTAGCGTCAAATTGCCCACCTGTCAAGTGGAAGTTACAATACACTACTACTCATCTCATATCCCAATTGTACAGGGGCACACCGGTTTCCAACGAATAAGGTCCCACTCGCTACCTAACGTGATCCCCCTTATCGAGTGGCGGTAAGATCACTTGCAATGAATTCTAACCTTACTAGTCTGCACATGCATTTACACATCAGATAAGTAGAAATTCTATGAATCTAAGTCATAGCAAAAAAATCTCATAATAATAATGCAATAAAAAATACATGACTTTAATGAAAAATATGGAATATAAGAATTGAATCTCATAAATCACTTATAGGTCTCCTTGATCTAGACTATAATTTAGCCTACTAATACCATTTGAATCTCCAATACAAAATACAAATTAAAATATAAAGATAAAAGAAAAAGGGTAAAGAATAGATGGAGAGAATGAAAAGGCATAGAGGAGATAATGGGATGGGGAATGGAATAGAATGGTATTTACTGAATTGAATAGAATGATTGAGAGAGAAGAGCTTTATAGTGTTTTTGGTCTATGTAAGAAATAGAAAATATCCCATAAAATCTCAAATTCTATTCCTAAGAATCGGATTTGTTGTTAATTCGTTGCATCTTGGGGTTATCAAGACAACACATGGGCCGAGGAGGAATCAATGGCTTCTTATTGTAGTTGGAAAGGCAGGCACGTGGATCGAGGTAAATCATAGGGGAGCTCGGCTCACATCGCTCACGAGAGGAGAGAGGGATGTGTGACTCGTGCACAGAGGTAGATCAACGGCTATTGAAGGAGTCGGATGGCCTGGCACCGGTTCGAAAATGATCCAAGGGGAGTTTGGCAGGAGGCGTGATGAAGGACTAGTGCGCCTAGGAGAATCCACGCATCTCGAGGCAGATCGAATGGGAGCTCGGCAGGAGGTGTTCACGAGAAGACTCGTTCGAATGTGTGGGAGGTGGTGTGGCACGGATCTTGAGGCAAGGTGGAATGGAGAAGAGAGCAATCGAGCGAGGTGGGAGATAATGTGGTGCAGATCTCGAGGCAAGATGAAGACTTCTAGCTCGCTGTGTGCTCCATGTGTGTCCGTTGTTGCGTCACCTGGCTGCTCCATCACTTCTTGATATGTACACAATGTGTGTCTCGAGGAGAATCAAAGAGATGCTTAAGTACGCTACACTAACACTTATATTTCTTCAATAATTCTTCAACTAATGCATAACAAAACTTCTTTCGGACCACCAAACACTCAACATGGACCAATGTAGGTCCCACGCGACTGTCTCGAAGTGCGTGCTAACACATTTTTCAAGGCCGATTATCAAATACTCTCTAAAAGATCTTAATTTTATTCTTTTTCATCAAATTGACTCTTTTGGTCTTGAAAACACAAAAAACAAAGGATAAGTGCTATAAATTGGATATCTAACCTATGAAATCACAGTAAATACACACTAAAATATAGCACAATTGCACACTCATCAGTATCACGAATTTGGGTAACCTTATACACTTTCTCTTTAAGTTCTACTACCTAAAGCATCGGTACCAATTGTGACAACCCAAACCCCCGATGGGCCTAGATCGTCCAGCTTAAACCATCGCCGAACCCCTCGAGATAACCCAGCGAGTCGAGCCATGATTTAGTAAGCCTTAACCTGCAGAAAATAAACCAAGACATTCTACAAAAAAACTAATGCTAATAGGTGCGGAAATAAAAAGCCTTTAAAGTCTAACAAGTTGCAGAATTTCTGAAGGAGTCTCACAAACAACTAAAATATAAATTAAAACAAAGTTTTGTGGGTTTAAATATCTACACATATGAAATCCCTGTTTATTACCTAAAATGTCTCAAACACCAAATAGATAAATAGTATTCAAACCGATGCGCAGGAAAGATATCTCTTACGCTACGACATTCTCTTTTCTTATGTTTAGAGCAGCGGCTGAGGTACTTGGGGGAGTAGTTGGGTGAGAACATATTCAATGGGCTCACTAAATCAAAAACATGCTTTACCCTCAATCATCAAAGTAATACCCAATGCAATAATAACTAACATGCAACATACGGATTTTAAGAAACCTATTATCTCCTTAGGCAGGAAACAAGTACATAAGAAAAGGTACTATAAAATGCAAGATAGAATAAACAGTGTCCAACACAATGATAATCCAACAAGTTTGCAATGATAAATGAATGCCATAGACTCAAGAGAAACGGATACTAGATATTTCAACCATCGTGGACCCAAACACCTACATAGCTCATTAAAGGATAACCCTGAACTGCTAGGAAGGATATCAAAGCCTCACTTATGCCTAAACACCAACATGACTCATCAAAGGAAAACCCCGAACTGTCACGAAGGACATCAAAACTATTCTAATGAAACTCGAACAGTTATACACATCAAGACCTCATAACTACCATAGAAGAAGGTACCGGTGGCCACTGGCCCTCCAACCCATGGTGTAATCATGCATTCATCAATATTAGTATACTGATTCTACAAGCATTCATTTTAAAAGAATCCAAACGATATAACAAGTAAGATCAATAAGAGTGTTGAGATAGATTCCAATGAATTCCACAATTTGATACATGAGTTCTATCATAACTAATATCAAGGCATGATTGAGAACAAACCAAACCCCAACTTACCTTGAGATGCTGCTATCCTATCCAATCCTATGTAGGAAGTTCCTACCTGATTCTCCTCGTGTCTACATTGGTATATGTTCATGTAGGTATTATTAATATGTTTTCTTTGAGGTAAGTTTACTCAATTCACATTAATATCGTAAAAACGATATAAAACCTTTTTCGAATAAATGTCACGCCTTCACTGCGGCGATATACTTCGATAAAACTGGGTAATTTTGAAAAATCATAATGTCTGATTTAACTGTGGAAAACCCCCAGCACCGTTGGTTAACCCATAAGGTGATGGGGCGAGATCGCTGGCTTTGAGTCAAAAGAACCACGATTGGATCTCAGCGATTTGCCAGTGTCGTATGTTACACGACACGTCACTGAAAAATTACTGGATCGACTTCTTCGAATTCCCCAGCAGCGCCTTGGCCGGCGCCCTAACGCCTGTAAGTGAGGCGCTGGAACGGCGATGGGTACAAATTCGAAATTCCAAAATCGAACTCGAATTTCAAATTCTCCAACGACTCACACCGAACCCTAAGGATCATAATCCGATTAAAACAAAAATAAAACAACTCGTTTGAAACCATAAGATCTTTCCTACTTCATCAAACAATGTATCCAAACTACAATTCCACCATTAAAACATAGATTTTGCAAATCATTTTGAATAAACTAAAGAAGATGAGACAAAAATGACCCAAATCACAAATCAAGGCATAAGGGTTCATTTTCTATCTTAAAACTCCAAAGAAAACCATGATTCCATTCAAAATCTAGTATGTGAATTAAATAGAGAAAATTAGAGAAAATGAGACAAGTTATTACCTTGTTTTGTGAGATCTTGATGAGAGTTCCCTTTCCTCCACCAAATCCACCAAGCAAGTGCTCTATCGTTCTCTCCTCAAATTCTCTCCGTAGTTAATTCAAGCAAAAGTAGCTTGAAGCCCTAATATTGATTTAAATTCTAAGTCAATGGGATTAGGGTTTGGTTGACCAAATCAAAACCCCTCATCTCATTTAGTACATCTTTAATGTGTTATTTACCAGATTGCCCTTTTTCTTTATTTAATTTATTTTACAAGTCCTTTAAGCTTATTTTTATTTACTTTGGCTTATATTCCTACCTAAGTCAACTAGATAGTATATAATACACACTTTCACACCAATACACACATACCATGCATATCTACTAAATTAACTTCAATAATGGGATAATTTACCATATTAGATATTTGAGGCATCATAATCACCTTACTCGGTGGGTTATCTCGTCCACGGGGATTCGAGTTGTCACAATAGAGTTTATCAAACATCTTATTTGTGGCGCTCCTTTATACCTTTTCATGTTTTCCTTTTTCATTTTGAGTTGATTGAACTTGGAGTCTAGGAAATTCGCATTCCGTTTCGTATCAGCACCAACTCTACAGAATGGGTATTTTTGATGAATTCGTAAAACGCTCGTAACTTCTTTGTTTTAACTTCGCTTTTGGCGTTCTACCTAACGTTGGAAAGGTGAAAGGAAGCTTCCACGACTCAACCACGACTCAGTGTCGATCGAGATTAACCACTAATAACTCGGGCTTAAGCTAATTACTTAGATTTCGTACGCAAGTCATTACTGTGGGCAATGCGCATGCATCTCGAGGCACACATGGATGACTCTCAAGACCGATGTGACTTGAGGGTGTGACTTCGGTAATGTCGAAGTAGGACTTTCCAATTGTATAGTTGCTATCGTGGGTCATCGGCGAGCTTCATTGATAGGTTTTGTCAAAAAGGCTACACCAGTAGTGAACAATCGATAGTGGCTCCTCGCTCTCTTCTCTCTAATTTCTTCATAGTCTTCGTTGCTTATGTGGGGTTGTCACATAGTTGTTTAAGCTGACTGCTACTTAACCGTGTTATCATTTTTTTTAGTTTCCCGCGTGGTGTCCAGCGCCAACCGCAGCGACTAGTCGGCATGTTATCAAAAGTTTTACCCAAAAGAAAACTAAGTTTGGGCCAATTAAGGATGTCACGTACGTTGAACATCTTCAAGTTGGATACATCCATTTTTACTTGTTTATTGCCCGTTCCTAAGAAGTGGTACAAACAAGAGTCCATTTGGTTTGGGCGCCCCAGATATGACCAAAGAAATAAAAAGAGCAGAACCCATAATCCGTGCCAAATAGCATTAGCGGCCCTAATAATTCAACACTTTTTCTTTTCTTTTTTTAATATCATAACACTTTTTTTACAGCAACTTTTTTCTCTCGTCTTGCCCTAATATAAGTAGAAGAGAAGTTAAAAAAACTGAAAAGCTTGAAAAGCAACCAAGGGCTTCTTTTGCTTTCCTCAGATTTTCAGTTCAGAGACGAGGCTTCAAAAGCTTCAAAAGCACCATGTGCATGCTCTTACTTTGATGATAAACAAAATAATGGTTTCATAAACTTCCATGGAAGGTAATCATCAGTCCAAGATTGCCAAGTCATTGTTGCATTTGAATCTGAACCAGAAATGTTCTTGAGGGGTCCACTGAAATATATGTATAGATATCCCTGTTCGGACACATGGCCTATGGTCCAAACTTTTCTCTAAAGACTTAATGTATGCACTCAGTATCTATCTGGACGGACAAAACATGTGTGCTATGATTAAATGAGATAAGTTTTATACTGTTTTTTTAGATAATAGCCCTCCTACCATCTTGTCTACATAAAACCTAACTAGAAAGTACATCTTATCTGGAAAAAAAAAAATAAACAAGTAGAGGGGAGCAACTTTTCAACATATTTTTGAGAACAGAACAGTTGAGTCTTCTGTGGGGCAGTGGGGGCTTGAATTGCCTTTCATGGATATAATACTAGAACTCTACTGTAAAGGAAGAAAAGCTACCAAACAGCCAAGATATACAAAGCCTCCTACATCATACAGCCCTTAAGTAATCATTGATATATATGCTGTAGATCAAGCTCTGATAAGCTTCAACAGCAAATTTCACTAATGTTGAACATATCTACAACCAACATGATTGTTCTGAAAACAAAAAACCGCGAAATAAAATGATTTGTTACGAGGAGCCAAACATTAGACTACCATGCTACATCAATCATAGAAGTTTCAAACATGTTGGTGCTGCAATTGCACAAGCCTCGAATATGCACTATCAGCTCTGCTTACAAGCTCTGCATGGCTACCATGTTCAACAATGCGCCCATCTTGCACAACACCGATGTTATCCACCCCTCTAATAGTTGACAATCGGTGTGCCACGAGAACTGTTGTTCGCCCCTTCATCAGCCTGTCCAGAGCTTCTTGGAGCACACATTCTGATTCTGCGTCAAGGGAGCTAGTGGCCTCGTCTAAGAGAAGTATCTTCGGGTCCTTAAGCACCGCTCTTGCTATTGCAATTCTTTGCTTTTGACCACCAGAGAGCTGCACACCCCTCTCCCCGACTGGAGTCTTATATCCATCAGGCAATGCACTCACAAAACCATGCACATTTGCAGCTTTTGCTGCCTCCATCACCTCATCCTCAGTAGCTCCCTCCTTGCCATAAGAGATGTTTTCTAAAATGCTGGCAGCAAAAAGGGCTGGTTCTTGTTGCACAAGCCCAATCTTAAGCCTCAGAGACTTTAGGTTTAATCGCCGAATGTCCTTCCCATCGATCATAACCTTTCCCGCAGTTGGATCATAGAATCGCTCGATTAATGCAATTACAGAGCTCTTTCCAGAACCACTAGCGCCAACAAGTGCTTGGCTTTGGCCAGCTCGAATTCTGAGGTTCAGGTCCTTGAATACAGTGAGCTCAGGGCGAGCTGGATAGGCAAAGTCAACATGCCTTAGTTCAATCTCCCCACAGATTGATTCCACTGGCTCAGCCTCAAGATCATCAGGATCAATCTTAGTAGATCGGTCGAGAATTGAAAATACAGAACTGATAGCCTCACCACCGCGAATAATCTCCGGGGCAAGGCTAACAGTCTCTGCAACAGAATTCGCTGTAATAACAAGGACAACAAAGACCTTGATGACCTTAGAGAAAGTCGATACTCCTCTGCTAACAAGGTGGACACCATACCAGAGAATGAGAGCCTCCGATGAAAAGAGTGCAAGTTGGGAGAGACCAAAAAGGATGCCAGCAGTTTGGCTGCGACGAAGGCTCCGGAGCATAGGAATTAGCAGTTCATGACTAAAAAGCGAGAGGATCTTGCTTTGAGCATTGAATGCAGCCACAGTCCGAATGTTGCTTACTCCCTCCCCTGCAATCATGCTAGTCTTCGCATGAGCTTTTGCAGTGTCTCCAGCAAACCCTTTCAAGGACAGTTGCTGCCATGAAGAAACAAAGGCATATGTTTAACCAAATCCCCCAAACAAGCTCAAACATTTATCTAAAACTACATGCAGTTGCATAGTTTAGGACTGAAGTGTCATGGTCAAATTTCTAGAGAATTAATTCAGTTCTATCAGAACATCATCATAACAATGAGTCTAATGTAACAATTAAAATAAGCGAAGTATGTAAACTGCGCAGTTTTAAAAGATAAAAAAGAACTTAGTGATCAGTAAGCTTGGATTATATAACACACTTCAGAAGAAATTAACAACTAAGAAACAAAACAAAACAAAAAATCAGCAGAGACTCGGCAAGAAAAAAAAAAGCAGAATAATAATAAACATAAATAATAAAGGAACAATCAATGAAGTAGAAATGAACAACACATAAGAGACAAAGAAGAGTCACTATCATTACTAGACTTTGAAGGTGTGGTGTATTAAAGCACCTAGTGCAAGTTAGAATTGCATTAAGATTTAGCAGAAGCTCTGCAGTGATGCAGGTAGGCATGACTGACAAAAGCAGGAAAGTAGCAGACGAACACATCAAGAACTTAAAGATGCAACAAAAGTTACAAAGGGCTTCACGGGTAACAATCTCTACATCAAATCTCTTGCTCCAAAGCACAGTAAATGAAACAGGAAAAGCACTCTGTACTTACTGTCCATACTCTATTGTCCTGCCCAATGCCCATACACCCAAATGTCCAAAATTTGGTGAAGCTACAACTTAAATTTCTAACAGAATGAATAATAATGGACACTTTTTCCGTTTTTCGACAGCAAAGAAAACAATAGAGAAAAATGACTGATATAAAGAAGTTGCAAATGAAGCCTCGACTAACGAGAGGGGGAAATTGTTTTATTGTAAGAAAAAGAAATGATTCATAATTCAGAAGTTCAAGAAATAAATTATAAGAAAGCGACAATAGATATACCTGGGCAGCTTGGAAACTTTTTGAGTTTCGTCATTATGTGTTTAAGCAAAAAGTATCAGATTTGAAATATTAAATCTAATTAGCATCACAAGTGATGATCTGACACATGTAAAAGAAGAGGAGTTCCAAAGTAGCTCATAGAAATTCCTTTTCAAAAATGAATGAATACTGGAAAGATGGTGATAGAGATGGAGGAAATAGATGAGTCTTAATTATTATTATTATTATTATTAATTTTACCTGGGCAAAGTTGGCAAGGACCAACAGAGGGAATGTGGCCAAGATGAGAAGTGAGACCCTCCACTCTACAATGAAAGCAACAATGAATGATGTGAGGAGTGAAGTCATGTTCTGCAGTATAACAGAAATCCGTTCCGCAATAGCCGATTTCACATCCCCTGCATCAGTAGCTAAGCGAGCCGCCACTAAGCTAGAGTTGTTCTCTTCCTCGTCGAACCATCCTACTTCATTCCTCAAAATTGCTGAGAAAACCAAGAAAAAACAAATGCATCAAGAAATTACATGGTATAGATAAAAACTTCAGTTAGTTATGTTTGGTTGATAAAGCAATTCTCAAGTTGATGAATCTTATCTATATATATATACCTGCAAGCATCATTCGCCTCACTCTAGTCGTGAGGTTCTCTCCCATAATACTGAAGAAGTAATGCTGTGTCAAGTATGCCACTACAGCATACAGCCCAGCTCCAATGTATATGAACACAAATTCCTTTGTTTTCCTCTCCATTGCAGAAGGGTCTCTATAGTAGAAAACTTCAATCATATTGCTCATCACAATTGCAAATGTTGGACCGATAAACCCTGACAGCACTGATCCAATAGCCCCCATGATTGAGTAAGGCCATTCTGGTGCATTCAGCTTGAGAAGGCGGAAGAAGTAATTATCTGGGGCAGGATGCTTCCGATCAGTATCAGCATTTGATATCATCTCTAAACGACCGTCTGCACCAGTGCTGTATTGGTAGCTCAAGTTCCTTAAACTGCCAGACCGAAGACTTAGTGACTTTGTCGAAAGTGAATGGCTAAGGCGAGATGAGCGTGATCGATGGGTTGAAGGGGCACCAAAATCCTTGTTTCTAACCATCTCTTGGAACCGTATTAAAGAGGCATATGCACCAGATTTAGCAATGAGTTCCTCATGGCTGCCTGTTTCTACAACTTTGCCTTGTTGGATAACTGCAATTGTATCAACATTCCGAATAGTGGATAGCCTATGGGCGACAACTATGGTTGTTCGACCAACCATGAGACGATCTAAAGCCTCTTGGACAATGCTTTCTGAGCCAGCATCAAGAGCACTAGTCGCTTCATCAAGGAGAAGAATTTTAGGGTCTTTCAACATAGCTCTGGCAATGGCAATTCTTTGCTTCTGGCCACCAGAGAGTTGAACTCCACGCTCTCCCACCTGGTTATGAAACAGGAGAAAATCAATTCACCGAAAATCAATTGTTCAGGATTTCAATCATCATCAAATTCCTATAATAAATTTGCGATATCCTAACAGATTACAATTTCTTCGAATAGATGCTATATCTGTTTGTCTTCCAAATCATATATGATTAAAATTTGAGCATTTTGAGATAACTACCTGTGTCTTGTATCCATTAGGAAGAAGCGTAATGAAACAATGTGCATTAGCAGCAGTGGTGGCAGCTTCAACTTCTGCCATAGTGGCATCAGGCTTTCCATAGAGAATGTTTTCCAAAATGGTGGTTGCAAACAGAGCAGGTTCTTGGTTTACCAAACCAATTTGATCCCTCAACCACTTCAATTGCAGTGTCTTTATGTCAACATTGTCCAACAAAATCTGGCCTGCAAAGTAACAGCATGTGAAAAGAATGTACAACCTTCATCTACAGCACCACCAGTAAGCTTATGTAATTATACCAAAATGAAGATTTCAAGTACCTTGATTAGGATCATAAAACCTTTCTATCAAGGACACGACAGTGCTCTTGCCCGAGCCACTGCCTCCAACCACAGCAACTGTTTTCCCAGCAGGGAAAAAAATTGAGAAGTCTCCGAAGATGATGACATCTGGTCGAGATGGGTAGCTGAAAGTCACATCTTTGAATTCAATGTTTCCATTAACTTCAGCTAAGCACTTCCCATCTGCGTGATCTTGAATTATCGATGGCTTTTGTTTGATTACCTCCATTAGCTTGTACCCTGCAGCTTTGCCTTTGCTAAATGCTCCAAGGTTTGAGAATGACTGTCCCAAACTCCTGTGGCGTCCACAATAAAGGTTCTTAACAGCATAAAGTCAAAAAACAAGAACAAAACTGAAATTGAAAAATATGATCTTACATGCCACCAACTATAGCTGAAAAAATAGCGGTGAAGGCCTTGCCACCATCGGTCTGACCATTCCTGATAAACACCCCAGCGTACCAGAACACCAATGCCCATGACATGCAAGCTATCCCATATGTACACCCAATTCCAAGGCCTTTGGCCATGCCTGCCTTGTAACCAAGCTTCAGCGTGTGTTGTATGGCGTCTGAATAAGAATTCTGGGCCTTTGCTTCTCCAACATAAGAGTACACTGTTCGAACTTGCGCAACAGCCTGTGAAGGGGTAGAAGAAAGCGCTTAAAAAAAACTTGAATTCACACTTCATTCACAATGCAATACACCTAATCAACATCACTTTTAAGACATTTTGTTGAGAATTACCTGCTCTGCTATTACTCCAGCATTAGTATAAGATTCCCTGCTCTTAGAGGTGAGTCCTGTGAGTGTATAAGCATATAATCCACCCGCAAAGGCGATGCCCGGAATTACAGCCACACTCAACAGCGCAAGCCGCCACGCAGATACAAAGCCCACAACCAATCCAGCGAGAAATGTTGATAGATAATGTATGAAATTACCAACCTAAGCCAGCCCAATAAAAATCACTTAACTTTTAAGCTCTAATTACAACATAAAAACATAGCTGAAAAAACAACCCAAATATCACTAACCTTCTCACTGATCGCATCTTGGACGAGCAAAGTGTCTGTTGAAACACTGAACACAATGTCTCCAGTCCTCGCGTCAGTATCGAAGAACCCCACATCTTGCTTCAACACTGCCTCGAGATACTTCTTTCTAAGCCTGATCGCTTGTCTCTCTCCCGTATACATCCAACAACCGATCTCTGAAATCATCCAACACAAATTTTCACTGTGAAATGAGCAAACGCAACCAAAATACTGTTTCGGATATTTGTTAAAACAGTGTGTAACTAAAACGGTATCGGCCGATATGTAAAAGAAAAGGTTGAGTAAATAAAACAGATCAAAAACAGGTTCTGAATCAGTAACGGCCCACGTGCCACCCGATACCAAGTCCCGCACGATACGTATCGGGCGACACGTCATTATACACGAGGAAGACGACAAGAGGCTGACACACTAACCACGTGCCGCCCGGCACAGACTCGTAACGTAACGGCCCGTTACGAAATTCAAGTTAAACAAGCCAAGATTCGTAACGGAAAAAAGGCTATAAAATCATTGCGTTTCAGAGTAGTAGAAATGCTTTTCAAGCTTGATTGCAAAAAAACTGAAGCGATTCGCAAGCAATGAATAGTGAAATGGCATACCTGCGTAGGACGATAAGCAGACGACAAGGCCAAGGTAGACAAAATACAGAGCATACTGTAACAAAACAGATCATAGAACGCATTAACAATAAAATCAGATCTAGAATTAATAGCCTATTAATGTAATGTAAACCCACAGACCTTTGATACTTCTTCGGTCATTTTGTTGGCGTTGGCCTGGTTTTTACCGAACCCATTAACCATCTGGCCAAACAATAGGAAGAAGACGGGCATGGCCGAGCCGTGCACAACAGCTCCCAAGCTTCCCGAGATCATCAAAAACCAATCGTACTGGTCCGCAAACGAGAACAGCTTGTAGAACGGGAGACTCTTCTCCTTTTTCTTCTCTGCATCTGGTACAGCTTTAGTGGTCTCTGCAGCATCCGCCATTGCAACACACTCAACAAGCCCAACAACCGAAACCCCTACCTCAACTGTTGAAATCACTGATCGATCAATTAGTATTCAATGAACAGCGATTCTGGGTTCTGGGTCTCGCTGCATTGAAGGAAAGATCCAAAGATTTGAGCACTGTAGAGGAGAAACCGAGAGACTTTTTTTGAGTGCTTTTGGGAGGGCAGAGAGGAATCTCTGAAAAAAGCTGCGTCGCTCGTGGTTATGTGGTCTGGGTTATCCCATTAGAGATGGAAATGACAACTTTTTCTGTATTTTTTAGCTCTCTTTTCCCTGCTTTGGCGTCTCAGAGATCTGACATTGTCGGTTCTGGTTATCAGTTCAAGAAGGAGGCTCGTCGTCTCGAGTGTCGAGTGCTGTATAGAGGAGATCAAGAGGGAGTGAAGGGTGAGACCAGTAGTCAAACAAATGTAGAAAATGAAATGTGACGGGTGGGATTGTCATATATTTATAAGATTTAGTGTTAATCATGGTCAGTATTTAACCGTAGTTAGATGGTATCTCTGGTCAAATCACAGGTTGCATTGTTGCTGTGTAGGAGTGGCGCGGAGTTGCCTCGATCTTTGTGCGGTTAAAATCAAATAAAAGTTAAAGTGAAAAAAGGAAAATACTAGGATTACCAAAAATGGGACACTCAGGATGGACGGTCGGTGATAACGTTCATCTTTCGTGCATCGATGTGTGTACATATATATCACGATGTGTGAACGGATGGGCGCTTTCACTGGGTTCCCATTCTCGGTCATCCTAGCATTTCTCAAAATAAAACTTCATCTAGTATTTAATGATACACAATATCTCACATCTATTATACTCCTTTTATTATATTTACAACAATGTGTAAGAGCAAATCTTACAAAAATCGGATGGGAAAATAGGGTGTGAGTCTGTGTAAGTTAGGGAGCGGTCAAACAGACCCCAATTTTTGTTTAGAATACCTTATTACTTCAACATTTTCCATTTTTCAATTTTTTTTTTACCAAACAGATCCCACTTTTTTTTGAAATCCCCAGAATATCCTCATCTTCAACAAACAATAAACTACCCCCAACTTGTTTCCAACATTCATACCCCAAATCAAAACTTTGACAAAACCCAAAAAAACTCATCTTCTTCGTTTTTCACGGTCATTAAGGTTGTTGGAGGGTATATTTTAGTTGAACTTCAGTGGATCTGTTGTCCGTGTACTAAAATTCGAAGATAAAGTCTGGTGAGGATCCGTGTAGTAATTTGGTAGGGTATATGTAAGATAATGGTCTAGGAAAAACGTAACCTCTACAAGCGTAACAATCTTTGTTAGCCGATATGGCCAATAATATCCTGGACTTGTAACTCCGACATCTGCCTAAAATTCCAATATACAATCGGGTGGGGTTCAGGAGTAAATTGGTGGGGTATAGGTCTGTAGCAATTATAACTTTTACCCGGCATACGGTCTGTAGTAGACGATAGTGCTAGTAATATCGCGGACAACCGTGTTCAACACTTAAGTTAAAAATTCAAATATCCAAATCGGGTGGGGAAGTAGCAACTACGCAGGGTATGTACAATATGTCGGCCAAACAAAGCTGATATATAACTATGTGTTTCGGACGACAAACGCTGAAACCATAGCAACACTGTCGGTTCAAGTAAACTGACACTTACTTATAGATATAGGCGTCTCTTTGTCGAAACATGTATACATTTTTTGCTGTGTTACTCCGCACAACAAGAGGACAACTAAAAAAATGAAGGTTCTTCCTCGATGAAAAAATCTAATAAAAATCATAAAAATGGCTCGTCGTTGTCAAGGTGGCTTCGTTTTGACAACTCCTTTGACATTTCATACCAAAATTTTGAAAATCATCAACAAATCAAAAGCCTTAAAAACCAAACAACAACCAATATCAATAACAGTAAAAATGATAGCCGAAAAACTAAAAAAAAAAAAACCGCTAAACGAGCGGAAACAATGAGAGAATGGACTTACCAAGTTAATTATGTGTGGATTCACGCATTTTTGGTCGGTCAAAGATGAGAGTGGAGTCGGTTTCGAGGTTTTAAATGTGAAAATTCAGTGATAGGGAAAAGAGGGCGGGGTTTGGGGAAGAAAAAATCATTTTATATGAAGAGTAACTTGGTCATTTTCTTTATGGGCAGAAGTAGAATTCATAAAAAAATTAAAATGAGGTCCTCTAAGTAATAATTGGGGTCGTTTAGCCGCTACGAGAAAAAAAATGGTAGCAAATGTATCCATTAAAGATTCAAAACTACAAATGGTTAATCTAGTTATGATCCTATTAATATTTTATATAATATATACAATTAATATTCACAGATATGGATGCACATGGAAGGAATGGTTGCAAATATGTCCCTTGTAGCAAAAGCATTACACTTTTAATCCCAACCTCAAAAGATTTGCACTAGTGACCCCTTTTGACTAGTCGAACCACATTTTTGTCACTCAAGCAAACAACATCGAGCGCTGAAGATCGAATTTTCACCAAAAAGTTGAAGGTGCATTTTGAAAATTGATTTTCTAAAGGCACATTTTAAGTTGGACCCTAAATTTAAACCTAATGTGTAGTCTTCTTCTTGTGACGACCCCTTCTCAAATTAGGGCACCACCCGACCTAATCTAGTTATTAAGCCATAATCTCACCACATAGGACTTAACAAGGAATTAGTCACCTTTTCTAAAACCTTATTATCTACCAAGTAATTTTTTAAATAAGCCTTTACCTGTCTTATGCCAATTGATAAATCAGAGTTAATTAAAATTTTACCATCTTAAAAGTTTATTCAGCGGAAGTCTTAATAAATTAGTGGAAGATTTAACATGATACCTAAGACTTGTGAAAAAACCAGGAAATAAAGACCACGTGCATATATATATATAATGAAACGACGATAATATATCATCATGTGTCTGGTCAGGGTGTTATCTCTCAACCCACAATATATATAACCCCAAAAGTACAAAAAAGACATATGAAAGTCATACAACAAAACTAAAACCTACAAAATCCGATGTAGCAGCACTCCACTGGATCAGAGGTAGTCTCCGATCTTCTCTTTGTCTGGTCTGCTACTCGATGGATCTGCACCCACCGTCATAAAAAAGACGGTGAGTACAGTAAAGTAGAAAGTAACACTGAGATATATTTGTTCACATTCCCCAATATGCAACAAGTATCTAAAAGCATGATAATAGAAGCTATGCTGAAATGAGAACATGCCAAGAGATACTTTAGTTAAAGAAAATGAAACTGACACTCGGCTAAGTAGTAATTGTAACTGCCCTAAAAATCTAATTCGTGTCACGTGCCATTTTAGGGTCGTATGTGGGACCCACTCGTCATGATCCAGATTTAATCGACGCGAAATAGGGTCAAGTTAAGGTTTAGACGCGGTGTCCCCGTGTTGCGGAGTGCAATTGTATTTTCATCAATTTTTGGCGAAAATATGGTATTTTTTGGGGTTTATTTCGGACACAAAATCAAGGAGATAATTATGAAAAAAATAAAAAAATAAAAAAATAAAAATTCATTTAAACGGATAAGAGAGAAAGAGAGAGAAAGAAAGAAAGAGAGAGAGATCAGATAAGAGAGAGAAAGAGAGAGAAAGGGAGAGAGAGAGAGTCGCCACGAAGGAGATGAAGAAGAGATGACGTCGACGGAGGGTGTGGACGAGTCAGGCGAGACGTAGCGGCGGTGGACCAGCCAGAAGCGTCGACGATGCGAGTGGCTCCAGCGAGGACGATCGGGCGCGGCGGACCAGCAGCGCGGATGGCGGTTCGCGGGCGACGCGGGTGCCGCCGCGGACGGCGGCTCAGCGAGACGGGAGTCCGGCCAGCGAAGCCGCGGACGGCCAACAGCAGTGGCGGACGAGGTGGCGCGGCTGTGGGGACGACGACGAGCAGCGGCGCGATCCACCAAGACGCCGACGAGTAGCAGGGACGTCAGCGGCGCGGGGAACGGCGTGGAGCAATGGCGCGGTGGCGCGTTGCCGGACCGATCGATCCCTGACGAGACACAACAACAGTGGACATTGGGTTGTGACGTCGACGAAGCTTGACGACGCGATGGATTGCTCGCAGAGAATGTAAGTAAACCAGTATGAGCATTATTAGTAGTTTTTTCCTATTTATTGAATTAATTTCTTTAATTATGCTCATTTATGAAATTTCATTCCTACTTAGAGTGTCTGATGGCTAAGTGAGTCAGGAAGGTAATTTTATGGGTATAGCGACCGATTCACAACCGGAACCATACCTTGGGTTACTGGATTTAGGTCACGGACGGGAGGTGAGGTATTCGGGGCGTCGTTGATACCCCTACGTTCACGACAATTTTGAATATGTTGGCTTTGCCGCGATTCTGGGAAGTCGAGCTTGTAGCAGTATAGTCGCAACTCGATGGATTTGTGACCACTTGGCTTCTCTCTTTTGTTTCCTACGACACTCTCCTTTCATTACCTTTATTTCCAATCTATTTATCATGCACTTACTTTATTTCCTGTCCTTTTATATTCCGTCATGATTTATCGACTATTTATTTAATTCTTGAAGTACTGTTAAGACTCATCTAGATTTACTCACTGGAATTGTCTCCTTTTGCGGTGACAATTGCAGGCCCTCGTTTAGCAAGGGCAAAGAGCTAGTGATTGATGACAACCTCTGAGGGCTCACGGAGCGGCTCACACTTTTGCGATACAGTATGTTTTTGTAATATGTATATACATTTTGATGTTTCTGTAAAACTTTAGGATATTGGGGTTAAGCAACAATTAGAAACTTGTATATGCTCATTTTGCAGCCGTACGTATACATGGTATATATTTATGCAGGGTTCCACAATTATGTTGTCCAACTCTTTACAATTATTGTTGAGTTATTTAATGTATTAATTGCTTCCGCTAAATTGTAAAACTTGAAAAATACTAATAACTTAACTTAAAATTATGAATTTACTTATAATGATGGATTGAAAGGCTGACTAGGCCTGCATTGACCTTGCGAGACTGGCTCGGGGGTCCACGTGGGCTTAGGCCGGACGGGGCCAAGTTTGTGGGAAACTGGGGCCGTCACAGTTGGTATCAGAGCCTAGGTTTAGAGACCTATATTGTTTAAGACATTGTGATACCAACGTCACAGTTGGTATCAGAGCCGTCACAGGTGGTATCAGAGACTAGTTTTAAGAATCTCATGGCTTAAGACATTGTGATACCAACGTCACAGTTGGTATCAGAAAATAAGGATTGAAAAAAATAGAGTTAGGACACGGTTGAAACTTAGAGTGGAACCCTATGATCCTGACTTAGAGTCTTAGTTGGGAAGTGATGAGAGTTGGGGAAATGAAAATTTGGACTATATGAGCTATTTGATGTATTGTATATTATTACTATCGATAGCTCTATCATGATCGAGAAATCGCATTCATTGCAAATTGCGATGACCGATCAGCTTGAGACCAACGATACCGGTCTGGGTGACGTTCAAGAGAGGTTAGATGCGATGTCCCAGCAAGTCACCTCACATGGCCAGCAACTTCAGAGGATTCTCCGACTTTTGAGAGCACAGGCTACAACATCGCATTCTACATCTGCAGCAGCAGCACCAGGTACTCAGGGAGGGAGTGCGCCGACAATACAGGCCACTGTTACGACTCTTATAGCGCCGACCAGACCTGAGGGAGTACAGGTTCAGGCTGAGAGAGGACCACCTACACCTGATACACCGGCGGATGATACACCGAGCACGCCCACTGATGGGAGCACTCGAGCGATGGCTGAGGCGAGGTAGTCTCGCGAGTTTTAGAGACATCACCCAGAGAAGTTTCACGTTGGTACGGATCTCGGAGCAGCAGAGAAGTTTATGAGGAGTCACGAGAAGATCCACGATGTCTTGGCCACATCAGATCATATGAGGCCGAACATCTCATCAGCTTCGTTCTTCGGAGAGGCTGATGTATTGGTGGAGTAGCATGATGGCTACGAAGGGGAAACCCAAGGACTGGGCTGAATTCAATGAGAGGTTCAATCAGAAGTATTTCCCTCCATCGGTCAGGAACATGAAAATGAACGAGTTTCAGAACATCCGACGGGCGGCTGACGAGACAGTGATGCAGTATAAGGGCCGATATTTGCGGTTGATGGACTATGCCGGAGGCATAACTGATACGGACGCTGACCAGGCCTACTATTTCATGAATGGCCTGTTGAGTGAGATCGGGTCTATGGTGGTGACCACAGCTTCAGGGACTTTACAGGAGGCGCATGAGAGAAGCTTGGCCAGTGAGACTTTTCAGAGCACTGGTACGGTAGACGCAACTCCACCACCAGCACAACCAGATGTCAGACCCTGAGGTGACGGGAGGAGGAAGAGACCTAGACAGTGGAGGTCGAGAGATCGAGCTCAAAGTGTGGGGTTTGTTACATCTCCACCTCCTGCAGCGCGTATTGCGCCAATACCATCTGCTACAGTATAGAGTTATAACATCACACCATAACTGTCGGCACCGTCGTCGGTTCTCGAAACATCGATATCGAGGGACCGAGGCGAAAGGGATGACAAGAAGCGAGGCAATGGTCGAGAGCGGAGGTATGGACGGGGACAGAGTGTTCCATATGGATCGGGATCTCAACGTACTTGTTGGGAGTGTGAACAGCCAGGTCACTTCGCCAGTACGTGTCCATGATTGGGCAGATGGCAGCTACAGCAGAGTCGGGAGTAGGTTCATGCTGTTGTCAAGCCAGATCCGACTGCTACCCGTAACTTGATAGTTTTATTTTCGGTAGCTTGGTCGATGAGTCGGGTTTGAAACTCACTTGACTAGAGAGACTGATTCACATTCTTATGGATGTACTGAGGATGTGTGTGTTAGAGATGGTGTACTAGGTCAATAATACCGGATTCGTCAAACATGCGTACTTAAACCCCAGGGCGCGTGTTCTAGTCTAGAGAGGCGAAATACTATTCCCAATATATGTTTCGAGGATGTTGCCCTGACATTTATTGGGGGAAGGGCATAGATGGTGTGGGAGGTCGCATAGGTGCACCCACACTGCCTTGGAGGTCTCGGAGGAGCCCAACTCGTAACGGATGAGCCCAGCCCGCTGGCTTAGACCGGCAGGGGTATGGCCTTAGGCGAGTATGGCCTTGGGCCTTCACAAAAAAAGAGAGGTGAATTGCTTCAATTTCGAGGACGAAATTTTCTTTTAGTTGGGAAGACTGTAACGGCCCTAAAAATCTAATTCGTGCCACGTGTCATTTTAAGGTCGTATGTGGGACCCACTCGTCGTGATCCAGATTTAATCGACGCGAAATATGATCAAGTTAAGGTTTAGACGCGGTGTCCCTATGTTGCGGAGTGCAATTGTATTTTCGTCAATTTTAGGCGAAAAACGGGGTATTTTTTGGGGTTTATTTCAGACACAAAATCGAGAAGATAATTATGAAAAAAAAGATAAAAAAATAAAAAAATAAAAATTCATTTAAACGGATAAGAGAGAGAGAAAGAGAGAAAAAGAGATCGGATAAGAGAGAGAAAGAGAGAGAAAGGGAGAGAGCAAGGGAGAGCCGCCACGAAGGAGAGGAAGAAGAGATGACGTCGACGGCGGGTGTGGACGAGTCCGACAAGACGTAACGGCGGTGGACTAGCCAGAAGCGTCGACGGTGTGAGTGGCTCCAGCGAGGACGATCGGGAGCGGCGGACTAGCGGCGCGGATGGCGGGTGTCGCGGACGGCGGCCGACGATCGGGCGACACGGGTGTCGCGGACGGCGGCTCCAGCGAGACGGGAGTCCGGCCATGCGAAGTCTGCGGACGACCAACAACACGGCGACGAGGTGGCGCGGGCGTGGGGACGACGACCAGCGCGGCGCGCGCGGTCCACCAGAGATGCTGACGAACAGTAGTAGCACGGACGCCGGCGAGAGGAGCGGTGACTTCGCGCGCGCGCAGCAGCCGCTGGCAGCGGCAATGCGCGGCAGCAGCGCGCGCGAAACGGCGTGGGGCAACGGCGCGGTGGCGCGTTGATACCCCTAAGTTCACGGCAATTTTGAATCTGTTGGCGTTGCCGCGATTCTAGGAAGCCGAGCTTGTGGCAGTATAGTCGCAACTCGATGGATTTGTGACCACTTGGCTTCTCTCTTTTGTTTCCCACGACACTCTCCTTTCATTGCCTTTATTTCCAGTCTATTTATCATGCACTTACTTTATTTCCTGTCTTTTATATATTCCCGCATGATTTATCAACTATTTATTTAATTCTTTAAGTATCGTTAAGACTCCTCTGGATTTACTCACTGGAATTGTCTCCTTTCGCGGTGACAATTGCAGGCCTTCGTCTAGCAAGGGCAAATAGCCAGTGATTGACGACAACCTCTGAGGGCTCACGGAGCGGCTCACACTTTTGCGATACAGTATGTTTTTGTAATATGTATATACATTTTGATGTTTCTGTAAAACTTTAGGATATTGGGGTTGAGCAACACTTAGAAACAAGTATATGCTTATTTTGCAGCCGTATGTATACATGGTATATATTTATGCAGGGTTCCACAATTAGGTTGTCCAACTCTTTTACAATTATTGTTGAGTTATTTAATGTATTAATTGCTTCCGCTAAATTGTAAAACTTGAAAAATACTAATAACTATACTTAAAATTATGAATTTACTTATAATGATGGATTGAAAGGCTGACTAGGCGTGCATTGAACTTGCGAGACTGACTCGGGGGTCCTCGTGGGCTTAGGTCGGGCGGGGCCCAATTTGTGGGAAACTGGGGCTGTAACAGTAATGATCTAAGGCCGGTCGGCTGTGATCTTCATTACATTAGCCTTTCCACTATATAAGGATTGAGCTGAGCTCTACATCTCTATGAAGGTCAGAGCATAACTCTTTGCCTTTATAATTATCCCAAGTGTCAGTTACCCGTGATGTATACTTGCCAACAACCCTGAGTCTTATAGCTCGTGAAGTCACCCAAGTTGTACTTGCCAACAACCCCTGGTCCTATACTCCATAATTTCACTTAAGTTATTATAGAGGAGAGATCCCAAATCCCCGGATAGTCTAATGAGCCCCGTGTGTCACGGCCTATCTCTGTAATGTAATGGTCCTAGATACAATAACTACTTTCATATTTCAAAAAATAACATGATTTTCAACAAAGCAATTGCATATCCAATGCACAATGAAAATAGATTTAAAACATTATGTAACACCTGTTTAATAGCATACTATTTTATTTGACCACCAGTATTAACAATAAAAAAAAACATAGCACATGATTTGGAGTTAATGAAACTATTTAACCAATAATCTATATCATGAAAGCAAACTCATGAAATGAAAAAGGAAACAAGTCATAGTATATAGAGTACAATAGGCAAATCAACCCAAATGAAAGGAATTGAACAACTAAACACAAATGAAATGTAAAAAAATATCTCAACCAGTTTACTTACAATCCACGCAATTCCCTAAATTAATTCGGCCTCCCAACACCTCAAAACTCGTATCCGAACCCCTGAGACACTTCCCTAGGTTCTTGACATCATATAATATGTTTTTAAGTGTGTTTAGACCTTTACTTATGGTATTAGACTTGTTTAGAGTGTTTATGTAAATTTAAGAAATTGCAAATTTCTATGCTGTCATACCATTTAGCGCGCTGGGTGATTTGATAATTAGCGCGCTACCAAATTTGTCTAGTGCGCTATCAAAAGTTAGCGCAATAGCTGACCTACCGAGCACGCTATGTGCAGGAAAACTCAGAATTCTGCAATTAGAATTTTGTGTTTTCTCAACACATAGGCTACTCCAATGCCTTATGAACTCCCATACAATTCGCCAGAACCCCAAGACATCAACAACATAAAAACAACCATACATATTATCAAAATCATGAATTCATCAAATTAAGGTATGTCTATGGTGTAAGTGAATTACCTAGTTGATAAACTCCTAGCTTGATCAACTCCTACACCTTCAAATCACTAAACCAAACTGATTTTTTCTTCTCCAGCAAGTTACTTAGCTCATAAGTTATGAAATTGAAATGATTTGGTTGCATGAGTTGGATAATTATTTGCTTTATATATGTAATGGATATGGTTGATTAATAGCCACTGATCTTATTGCACATACGTATCTCGAGACCAATCTAACTGTAATGGCCCATTTTATTAATGTCGTTAATTATCTTAAATTTACAGATGTGGATGCCAGCTCAGATCTACGTGGACGCCACGGTAGGCTATGACACACGGGGATTTAGGTATGATAGTTATTGTGTGTTGGATGCTTATTTGTGGTGCAATTGATTGAAATACATCGTATGTGTGTATGTTGCATAACAATAAGTGCGAGATTGTGTGAACTGTATTCGCCTCGATATGCGTGTCAACGCGGGTACCGAGTAGTTGATGGGACCGAATATTAGATCGGAGAAACTAAAACACAACGAGATTGTGTGAACTGTATTTTCCTCGATATGCGTGTCGACGCGGGTACCGGGTAGTTGATATGACCGAATATTAGGTCGGGGAAACTAAAACACAAATTTCATAAAAATTGGCCAAGTAACTAATATGGAATGAGTATTAGGTGGCTAGTGACGCGGCGGTACGCGTATATCGCGGTTCGAACACGAAATCGGGCGTCGAAACGCCCGAAAATAGGGGCGAGTGTCCCAACTGTGTCACATTTTGGAGTCAAGCAATAAAGTCAACAAGCATATCCACACTTCACCACCTTTTCTCTCACCACCTTCACACACACACACCCCACTCTCACACATACACACCCCAAAATCGGGAGGCCGAGAGAGGAGAAGAAAGAACGCGGAGGGGGAGGAGAAGAAGAAGCCGGGAAGGAGAGAAGAGAGGGCGAAACGTCACGATCGAGGTGAGTTCTCGTTGGTTGTTGTGGGTTTTGGTGGTTGGCCATGGTGGCCGAGAGTGGGGTTCGGCCATGGAGGCCGAACCGGGTCAAGGTGGAGATGGCAAGGGTGTCTCCCCTGCCATCGATTCCATCGGGGTTGGGGTGGAGAGCAACCCCAACCCCAACCACAGAGGGAGAAAAAAAAGTTCCTTCCCGATCGAACCAGAGGTCTCTGGTTCGATCGGGCGAGGATGGTGCACGCACACATGGGCCGGGCCTAAAACAGACCATGCTCGGCCCATGGGCCGAGCCTGGACTGGTTCTGGCCCAGGGTCGGATTCAACCCGGTTGGGTCGACCCGACCCAAACCAAACTTAAAAAAAAAAGAAAAAAAAAATGAAAGAAAAATTGGGAAAAAAATTCCGAAAAAAATTGGGAAAATTTCGAAAAATTATATTTCAATAAAATAAATAGAAATTTATGAATTTCTATGAAAAATAAAATATTTGGATATTTCGGACGCGACTTTCGCGGGGTTTTTGCCTCGAAAAGCGCAAAATGGGCAATTTGGCCTAAAATTTTTAGAAATTGGTCGTAAATTGTCATACTAAATTTGAATTATTGATAAATGGACATAGGTGGACACGGGTGATCAATTGGCGACCAAGGACCCAGTGGACTTGGACTCGGGGATTGATTACGGGGTATTGGAGTGCGTTGTGAGGTTTGTAAAACCCAATTGAAAAACTCTGAGTATTTATTTCGCTTTGTATTTTCATTCATTTCCAGTATTCCTTGTGGTTTTTTATTACACCCATATCTCGTCATTGTTGGTCGGTTGGTTGAGTTACTCCCACCGGGTTTTCCGTTATGTGTCTATGCAGTCTAGACCATAACATGTGTATCAGGAGTTCTCGGTGGATAACGACCCGAGCTAATGAACTGCTACATGTGTCGGTGCGTCATAGGTCTACGCCGGCCACCGAGAGGGACCAGGTGATAGCTAGTTGGGTGCGCCCACTAGCGGGATCCTGTAAGGGTATTCGAAGTATGGTTTAGTCGATTTGGAGACAGGCACATACATTTGCACTTTATTGTTATCTATGCATGCGATGCCCTACTTACGGTTAATCTGTTTACATTACGCATGTTTATTTAACAGTATTTATTGACTTCCACTTGTTTATTTGAATGCTCGGAGGAGTTCCTTGGGATTTTATTGATGGACTCATCATCCATTTTCTTCTGTGATAATTGAGTGAAGATCCAGAGTACAAGTAAGGGCAAGGGGATCTTAGGCGACTACCTTTGACTGCCTACCGTTGAGGATTACTTGTACGTGTGTTTTGTTTTGATATTTTGATTCTTTTGGGAAGTGGGGAGTATTATGACCTTGTACATGCCTATACCTTATATGGTACAGTTGTCTACCTCGTACTTTTCAGGGTTTTTCCACAATAGGATTTGTTTAATTGATTATTAATAATTCTTGCATTTAAGTACGACTTCCGCTGAATATTTCATTTATACGCTATACACACAAGTGGATACGAATTTCGAGACATAAATATGACGGGCAGGTGTCGTACCGTGTAGTTGGGCCAGCTGGCAAGGAGTACACGGAGACACGTCACCCCAGGGCGGCGAGGGCCGCCACAGTTGGTATCAGAGACAAAAGAGGAAGTCCGAAGACAATAAAACTTAATAAATGAACTTAGATGTGGAAACCCGAAGTTATTGCCTTAGAACATTAGTTGGGAAGTGATGTGAGGCGGGTAGAGTTAGAACTTATATGCGTGTTATATTTTCATTTTATTATATGATATACGTATATACCTCGAGACTGATCTGGAGCACATTCTCGATGCAGATTATGGACGGACGATCGGTATGCCTTTTGAGGCTGGACAGGACTAGTGATGCGCTAGGGATGTCCGGTTATGGCGAGTGTGGAGGATAGACTTTCGGCGGCCGGAGACACGAATGGCGAGGAGGTATTACGGCTATTACGAGAGCGGACCGCGATGCGGCGGCACTCACTTCAGGTAGAAGAGCGATAGTTGTGATCGTGCGGCGGGGACATCTGTTGTTCGGTGGTACCCTGACACCGATTCGGGGGTAGCGGCGAGAGGCACCCGAGAGAGACAGCTACGCGGTTGTCGTTCCTTTAGAGACGTCGACTCTTACGCCTCCACTCACGACGACGGACCGAGTTCTTGCCACCCCCCTGCTGATCGATACGACTACTACATCGGCATTCGTCTAGCACCGAGAGCGAAGTTATTGAGGGAGTTTTTGAAGTTCCGGCTGGATTCTTTTACGGAGGCGGTGACCCGAGGCTGCGGGGAGATGGGTAGTGTCCCATCGGCGTTTCCATAAGGCGATGAGGAACGATGAGACTATACGAGCACGACTTTCGGCTGTGTTTGAGAGGGCATGCGACGATCCCGGTGGACGACATATACGGATACTCATCATCCGGAATCCGACGACATGGGTTGAGTTTAGGGAGCTATTCTACGATCGGTACATACTATATGGAGGTTAGGTTGAGGCTAGGGAGGAGTTCCTGGCCCGAGACAGGTAATCGGACCTTGATGCGGTATATGGAGAGGTTCGACATTTGCTTCGATTCTCTAGATGTCGCGGGACGAGCGCTTACAGATCTATTATTTCACTAGAGGGGTTGATGACGAGTTGCGTCGGCGATTGTCTCGGCCGGAGCCACGACTCTGCGGGAGATCTTTGACGGGGCATTGGCTCATGAGACATACATCTTTGCGAGAGGGGCGTTTGTGGACGGGTGAATGGTAGGGAGGTACGATCGGGGCGAGTTCTTGGTTGAATCGAGAGCGAAGAGGCGATGGATCGTCGGATAGAGGCGGAGAGATGATAGACGGGAGAGGGGTCGCGGGACGATTATCGAGCGATCGGTTCGATATGAGGAGCCACGACCGATTCATGCTATCACTTCGGCACCGGTGGATCGGCGAGAGGTCACGACCACGGGGTGCCGTCGGGGTCGAGATCGGGGGGACATGACGGGGGTCGGGTAGGCGGGGGTCGGGGTCGAGATCCGGAGACGGACAGACGGGTAGGCGGAGAGCGTAGATGTCACCGGTGTGGGTAGAGGGGACAACTTGAGGGCGATCGGGTACCACTATCGCCACGGCGAGAGAGTCGGACCATGCCAGAGATAGAGCGCATGCGTTAGCACAGCCAGATAGCGGGCGACTAGGCAGCTTATTGAAGGTACATTACTTATATTTGGTCGCCATATGCATGCTATGTTTGATTCTGGTAGTACTTTATCGTTTCTTGCTGGACGTATTGTTGGATTGTTAGGGTTAGTTACACAGACACTAGACCCACATCTTATCCTCGATGCGGTCTTGGGGATAAGATATACCCTAACCGAATATGTAGAGACGTGATGATAGAGGTGGAGGGACATCAGCTACTAGTCGATCTTCGAGTATTGGAGTACTTAGAGTTTGACACACTACTCGTGATGGATTGGTTAGCATCCTATCATGCACGCATAGACTGTTACGGTAAGAGGATAGAGTTTCATATTCCTGGAATACCGGAGTTCGTATTACTTGGATAAGTCGACTAGCTACAACGCATGAGATGGAGGCGTTTGCGGCGATAGTTGAGCCGGAGGTTCGGACGGAGGTACGAATTGAGGACGTTCCGGTGGTTAGGGATTTTGTTGATGTATTTCCAGATGATTTACCCGGATTGCCACCACCACGAGCTGTTGAGTTCATAATCGAGTTGATACCAGGGACGCAGCCGATTGCCAGTCGACCTTATCGGATGGCACCAGCGGAGCAGGAGGAGGTGAGACGACAGTTGGATGAGCTGTTGGAGAAGGGTTTCATTCACCCTAGTATGTCACCTTGGGGAGCTCCAGTACTGTTTGTGAAGAAGAAAGATGGTACGATGAGGATGTGCATCGACTATAGGAAGCTAAATCAGGTAACTGTGAGGAACCGTTACCCACTTCCTAGGATTGACGATCTGTTTGATCAGCTGACGGGTGCCAGATTCTTCTCGAAGATTGACATTCGCTCAGGTTATCACCAGTTGAGGATTCGAGAAGAGGATATCCAGAAAATTGCTTTCAGAACGAGATACGGGTTATTTGAGTTCACAGTCATGCCGTTTGGGCTGACGAACGCTCCAGTGATTTTCATGGACCTGATGCACAGGGTCATGAGGCCATATTTGGACAGATTTGTCATCGTGTTTATCGACATAATCTTGATCTATAGCAGAATCGTGAGGATCACGAGGGACATCTCAGGACAGTTTTGACGACACGAGGAGCAGCACGATCAGCGTACGCCAAGTTTAGTAAGTGTGACATTTGGCTAAGTGCGGTGAGATTCTTAGGCCATGTCATCAGTGAGCAGGGTATCTCGGTGGATTCAGAAAAGATTCGGGCGATCATTGATTGGAAGACACCTGAGTCTGTGGCTGATATACGGAGTTTCCTTGGACTGGACGGATACTACCGGCGATTTGTGCGATTTTCCTCGATCGCGGCGCGCGATGACGAGGCTACTAAGAAAGATGTCAGATTTGACTGGTCAGATGAGTGTGAGCAGGCCTTTTGTGAATTGAAACGGAGATTGACATCTGCACCAGTATTAACATTGTCGGAGCCGGGCAAGATCTTGACAGTATATACAGATGCGTCGGGCATTGGTCTTGGATGTGTGTTGATGCAGGATGGTAGACCAGTTGCCTATCTTTCCAAACGGTTGAGACCCCACGAGGGGAATTATCCAATGCATGACCTGGAGCTTGCATCGGTCGTCTTTGCATTGAAGGCTTGGAGGCACCATCTCTATGGAGAGCGATTCGTGTTGTATACAGATCACCAGAGTTTATGTTACATCTTCACTAAAAGGGATCTGAACATGCGCCAGCGGAGATGGCTGGAGTTGCTGAAGGACTACGACTTCGCTATTGAGTATCACCTTGGCAAAGCGAACGTCGTAGCAGACGCATTGAGCAGGAGTGGACTCGACAGTCAGACTGTTCTGCGGCGGATGACACATGAGCATGGCTTATTACGGGCAACATCAGTTATGTGCATGGCCGAGTTGTCGACTACGGCGGAACAACACATTTGTTGTCAGATGAGGATACGACCGTATCGATTGAACGGGTTGCTTAGAGTGTCGAGGGGGTTGATGGGCTCTATGAGCGGGTCGATGGTCATCACGGAATCCGGAATGCGCGATTGGGCGAAACCACGGATCGGTGTTTGAGATACGAGGGAGATTGTGGATACACACGGATCGGGAGATACGGGACGGATTACGGAGGATGCACACGGTCTCGTTACACGATTCATCTGGTCGGACCAAGATGTACCATGATTTGAGGCGACTATTCTGGTGGCTAGGGATGAAGGCTGACGTAGGTGCGTACGTTAGAAGTTGTCACATTTGCCAGCAGGTGAAGGCTGAGTACAGGAGACCCGGTGGATTATTACAACCGTTGCCCATTCCACAACGGAAATGAGAACATGTCACTATGGATTTCGTTAGTAGGCTACCGCAGACATCGAGGCGTCACGATGCAGTTTGGGTAGTGATTGATAGACTGACGAAATCGGCTCACTTCATTCCAATCTCGATGAAATACATGTTTCCCCAGCTGAGCATATTGTTTGAGCGGGAGATTATTAGACTTCATGGGGTGCTAGTTTCCATTGTGTCAGACAGAGATCCCAGATTGACCTCGAAACTATGGGAGGCAATGCAGGAACAGTTTGGCACCGGGTTGCAGTTTAGTACGGCTTACCATCCTCAGACCGACGGACAGTCAGAGCGACTGATCCAGATTTTGGAGGATATGCTCAGGGCTTGTATATTACAGTTTGGGGGTTCGTGGGAGGATTATTTGCCTCTGTGTGAGTTTGCATACAATAACAGCTATCAAGCGAGCATTGGTATGCCACCATTTGAGGCACTGTATGGGAGGCCCTGTAGATCACTCGCGTGTTGAGCAGAGCCAGAAGATACGATGACGATAGGGCTGAGATAGTTGTTGATCACACGAGAAAATTCAACAAATTCGTCGAAGGCTGCGAGTGCACATGATAGATAGACGAGAAAAATACGCGGATAGGTATCGCGAGAGTCGAGCTATGACGAGGGCGATATGGTGTATCGAAGGTTTCTCCTTGGAAAGGTCAACGAGAGATTTGGCATTAAGGGAAACGCACCGAGATACATTGGGCCATACTGGATTGCACGAGAGAGTAGGCAACCTTTGTTGCATATCGGTTGGAGTTACTGTCGAGTTAGTTGGGGTTCATCGACATTTCACATTTCCATGTTGAGACTCGCTAGGTCGGGGCGAGAGACGATTGAGTTGGGACGGGTGGAGATACGACTGACGTGACCTATGAGGAGATACAGATAGAGATTGTTGATCGTCGAGTACGATTCTCGGAACGGGAACTCGCGAAGGTCTAGTTCGTTGGCGACATCATAGGACGGAGGGACTCACCTAGGAGCTCGAGTCGACGATGAGGACGCGATACCCTCAGCTATTTTCTGGTATGGGATTTTAGTTACAATTAAATTTCGGGACGAAATTTTATTTAGTTGGGAAGAACTGTAACGACCCATTTTATTAATGTCATTAATTATCTTAAATTTACAGACGTGGACGCCAGCTCAGATCTACGTGGACGCCGTGATAGGCTAGTACACACGGGGATTTATGTATGATAGTTATTGTGTGTTGGATGCTTATTTGCGGTGCAATTGATTGAAATACATCGCATGTGTGTATGTTGCATAACAATACGTGCGAGATTGTGTGAACTATATTCGCCTCGATATGCGTGTCGACGCGGGTGCCGGGTAGTTGACAGGATCGAATATTAGTTCGAGGAAACTAAAACACAACGAGATTGTGTGAACTATATTCGCCTCGATATGCGTGTCAATGCGGGTACCGGGTAGTTAACATGACCAAATATTAGGTCGGGGAAACTAAAACACAAATTTCATAAAAATTGGCCAAGTAACTAATATGGAATTGGTATTAGGTGGCTAGTGACGCGGCGGTACGCTATATCGCGGTTCGGACGCAAAACTGAGCGTCGAAACGCCCGAAAACATGGGCGAGTGTCCCAACTGTGTCACACTTTGGAGTCAAGCAATAAAGTCAACAAACTTATCCACACTTCACCACCTTTTCTCTCACCACCTTCACACACACAAACACCCCACGCATACACACACCCCGGAATCGGGCGGCCGAGAGAGGAGAAGAAGGAACGCGGAGGGGGAGGAGAAGAAGAAGCCGGGAAGGAAATAAGAGAGGGCGAAATGTCACGATCGAGGTGAGTTCTCATTGGTTGTTGTGGGTTTCGATGGTTGGCTATGGTGGCCGAGAGTGGGGTTCGGCCATGGAGGCCGGACCGAGTCAAGGTGGAGATGGCAGGGGTGTCTCCCCAGCAATCGATTCCACCGGGGTTGGGGTGGAGAGCAACCCCAACCCAAACCACAGAGGGAGAAAAAAAAAGTTCCTTCCCGATTGAACGAGAGGTCTCTGGTTCGATCAAATGGGAAGATGCAGATGCGCGCGTGTGTGCATCCCCCTCATGGGCCACATTTTGACCGGGGTCGGGTCGGGATCCCATTTGGGTTGAAGGCCAAAAAAAAAAAAAAAAAAAAAAAAAAAAAAAAAAAAAAGAAAAATTGGGAAAAAAAATTTCAGAAAAAATTGGGAAAATTTCGAAAAATTATATTTCAATAAAATAAATAGAAATTCATAAATCTCTATGAAAAATAAAATATTTGGATATTTCGGACGCAACTTTCGCGGGGTTTTTGCATCGAAAAGCGCGAAATAGGCAATTTGACCTAAATTTTTAAGAAATTGGTCGTAAATTGTCATACTAAATTGGAATTATTGATAAATGGACATAGGTGGACACGGGTGATCAATTGGCGACTAAGGACCCAGTGGACTTGGACTCGGGGATTGATTACGGGGTATTGGAGTGCATTGTGAAGTTTGTAAAACCCAATTGAAAAACTCTGAGTATTTATTTCGCTTTGTATTTTCATTCATTTCCAGTATTCCTTGTGGTTTTTTATTACATCCATATCTTGTCATTGTTGGACGGTTGATTGAGTTACTCCCACCGGGTTTTCCGTTTTGTGTCTATGCAGTCTAGACCATAACATGTGTATCAGTAGTTCTCGGTGGATAACGACTCGAGCTAATGAACTGCTACATGTGTCGGTGCGTCATAGGTCTACGCCGACCACCGAGAGGGACCAGGTGATATTTAGTTGGGTGCGCCCACTAGTGGGATCCTTGAAGGGTATTCCGAAGTATGGCTTAGTATGACTGGAACAGGCACATACATTTGCACTTTATTGTTATATATGCACGTCATGCCCTACTTACACTTGTCTGTTTACATTCCGCATGTTTATTTAACAGTATTTATTGATTTCCACTTGTTTATTTGAATGCTCGGAGGAGTTCCTTAGGATTTTACTGACTGGACTCGTCATCCATTTTCTTCTGTGATGATTGAGTGTAGATCCGAGTACAAGTAAGGGCAAGGGGATCTTAGGCGACTACCTCTGACTGCCTACCGTTGAGGATTACGTGCACGTGTGTTTTGTTTTGATATTTTGATTCTTTTGGGAACTAGGGAGTATTATGACCTTGTACATGCCTATACCCTATATGGTACAGTTGTCTACCTCGTACTTTTCAGGGTTTTCCACAATAGGATTTGTTTAATTGATTATTAATAATTCTTGCATTTAAGTACGACTTCCTCTGAATATGTCATTTATACGCTGTACACACAAGTGGATACGAATTTCGATACAGAAATATGACGGGCAGGTGTCGTACACGTGTAGTTGGGCCAGCTGGCAAGAAGTACATGGAGACACGTCACCCCGGGGCGGCGAGGGCTGCCACACTAATGGCTTACACATTGACAAATTTCCCACTTACTCTCCACTATCTCTCTCTAAGTAACACCAATCTCACACTCAATTGGTTCCTAGATGTGTCAACACGTATCTCGATGATCATCACATGACAATTATTTTAAAATACTAACTTAGGTACATTTAATATATAATCAACCATAGCCACATTAAAATTACTATTAAAGATACATTAAGCCCTGATAAACTTACCACATCACTCTCTAACTCGGTCCCATGTCAGTACATATCTCGAGGCACGTCCCTACTCACGTCTCGACACCTATACACAAGTAGGAGTGAGTTAGTAGTCTAGACATATACAATACACTAGGCATACACCGCCACCAATATAAAATATACCTCGGTCCTCTCGCCTCGGTTAATGCACGTATCTCGATGTCGGTCCCACATCACGGGTCACTGGTCTTTATTAAGGAATTAAACTCGGATTTAAAATTCAAGTCCTGACAATTCTTCCTAACTAATGGAAACTTTGTCCTCAAGATGAAACTTAAGTTAAGGTTATATCTGACTCAAAAAGGTATGAAAATCTATCTCGCATATAATCTTCCCATTCCCAAGTGAGTTCCAAGTCACCATGAAACTGCCACTTGACTAACACCTTCGGGATTGACTTGCCTCTCAATTGTTGTACCCTTCGGTTTATGATCTGCACTGGCTGCTCCTTATAAGATACGTAATCGCTCAGATCAATCTGGTTCAAATCAAATGTAGGTCGTATGCCTGCTTTCAACTTAGCTAGTTGAAGTATAGAAATATGGAAAACTGGATGAATACCCTACATATGTGGAGTTAACTCAAGCACATATACAACCTTTCCAACATGCCTTCGGATCTTGAAAGACCCAATAAATCTTGTGCTAATTTTCCTTTCAACCAAAACTGTGAAGACCCTTCCGAGGAGAAACCTTTAGATACACAAAGGCTCCCTCATCATACGCGAGATTGCTGCGATACGTGTTTGCATACTTCTTCTACCTTTCATGGGCTCTTTTAAGCCTCTGGTGAGTTTGTCATACCTTCTCCGTGTGATTAACAACAATTTCAGCCCCCACTAACTTTCGGTCATCTGGCTCAGTCTAACACAATGGAGAGCAACACGGTCTGCCATATAAAGCCTCGAATGGTGCCATCTTAATGTTAGCCTGATAACTGTTGTTGTATGCAAACTCACACAATAATAGATACTCATCCCATGATCAGTCAAACTCAAGTACACAAGCATTGAGCATATCCTCGAGAGTCTGAACCAACCTCTCAGTCTGCCCATTAGTCTTAGGGTGAAATGTTGTGTTGAACTATAGGCACGTACTATACTGCTCCTCTATACTCCGCCACATCTTGGACGTATACATAACATCTTTGTTTAACGTAATAGTCAATGGTACCCTATGTAGCCTGATAATCTTCGTCTCGAATAATATACTCAACTGCTCAAATGTGTAGTGAGATGCAACTGGTATGAAATGAGCAGATTTCGTCAATCTGTCTACAATCACCCAGATAGAATCGTGTTGACGGGCAGTCCTCGACAATCCTCTGACAAAGTATATGGCTATGTATTCCCACTTCCATCATGGAATAGGAAGAGACTATAATAATTGTGCTCAGCTTTCACATGCTGACAGATCCTACAGTTCCTAAAGAACTCTAATATGTCCATTTTCATTCAGGCCACAAAAATGTCTCTTCATATCATGATACATCTTGGTCCTACCTGGATGAACAATGAACCGAGAACGATGTGAATCCTGAAAAATCTCATCTCTCAGCTTTGCTACTATCGGTATCCACAATCTGCCTATGAATCTCAGACAGTGATCAGTCGTCTCTGTCCAGTCTGTACAATCAGTACTCTGGGCCAACTCACTAAATCTCGGGTAGAGAATGTTGGCTCTCTGACCTTTTGACACTCTCTGTGTAGACACTATCTAAAGCCTCATATCTACACATATCATAACCTGGGTGTCGGTAGGAATATTTGACTGACTTACCATCACCGTTGCATTGAGTAATCCATACTCATGTGTCATATGGCATCTAATAACCTCAGCATATCTAGTCAGTATCCTACTCAGTGCATCAACAACTACCTTAGCTTTTCCTAGGTGATACTCTAGAGAAAAGTCGTAGTCTTTCAGAATTCCAACTATCTGCGTTGTCTCATGTTCAGCTCTTTATGTATGAATAGGTATTTCAGATTCTTATGATCAGTGTAGAGTGTGAACCTCTCACCATACAGATGTTGTCTCCATATCTTCATAGCAAATATAACCGCTGCCAACTTTAAGTCATGAGTGAGACAATTCTTATCATGTATCTTCAGCTGTCTAGATGCAAAAGCCATCGTGCCTCTGTCTTGCATCAACACACAACCTAGACTAGTATGAGAAACATCTATATATACCAAGAATCCTTGTCCAGCCTCTGGCAATATCAGTACTAGTGCGGTAGTCAACAATCTCTTCAGCTGAGCAAATGCCTCCCCATATTCCTCGGACCAATCATATTTGGCATCCTTCTAGGTCAATCTAGTAATCGGTGAAGCGATCTTCGAGAAATCATTCACATACCTACGATAATATCCTGCTAACCCCAGAAAACTCATGATCTCTGTGACTGACGTTGGTGCCGGTCAATCCATAATAGCCTGGATCTTGGCCGAATCTATAGCAATACCTGCTGCTCCAACAACATGCCCCAAAAACTTGACTTTTGATAGCCAAAATTCACACTTGCTAAACTTAGCGTATAGTCTGTGTCACTCAAAGTCTGCAACGTCTCCCTGAGGTGCTGCTCGTGATCCTCTCGATTCCTCGAGTATATCAATATATCATCGATGAAAACTATCACGAAGTAGTCGAGAATGGTCTCATCACCCAGTGCATCAAATCCATAAACATGACAAGAGCGTTAGTCAAACCAAACGGCATGACTATAAACTGATAGTGTCTATATCTCGTGTTGAATGTTGTCTTGAACTTATCCTCATCCCTTATGCTAAGCTAATGATACCCTAATCTCAGGTTTATCTTGGAGAGAAATTGTGCGCCTCTCAACTGATCAAACAACTCATCAATCCGCGACAATGGATACTTGTTCTTGACTATGACCTTGTTCAACTGTCTGTAGTCGATACATAGTCTTAAAGTACCATCCATCTTCTTCACAAAAAGGACCGGTGCTCCCCATGACGACATATAAGGTCTAATGAATTCCTTCTATCCCAAATCCTGTAGCTGACTCCTCAACTCCTCCAACTCTCTCGGAGCCATAATGTATGATAGTATAGAAATAAGTCTTCTATCTGGTACCACTCAATAATAAAGTATATCTCTCTCGGTAGTGGTAAACCAGGTAAGTCCTCAAGTCTAGGTCTCTGACTCTATTCCACAGCATACAACACTACCAGAGTCTCCATCTTTCCACTAGTCGCAAGTCGACCTCTAGTGCCCTCGACCATCGATGTACTACCACTATATGTGGACATCAGACGCCTTGGGATCTCAAATATCATTGTCTTACAGAAACAGTCGATATGAGCGTGATACGTTGCAAGCCAACCCATCCTTAATAACGCGTCAAAGTCTTAAAACTCAAGCACCCTGAAGTCTGCAGGTAACTCTACCATGCATATCTCTACTGGACATCTCTCAATAAGAAAATTAGGGTAAACCTTATCCCCGGTTGCAGTACTCAAAATCAAATGTACACTAACTCTAACTGGTGTCAACTATAAGATGCCCTATCATGCGACCAGAAACAAAATATACTGTAGAATTCGAATCAAACAAAACATATAAATCTCTACCACAAATAGATATCGTACCATCAATGAGTCCTCTGTGGCATCGACATCAGGCTGTACTACCATATGTACACCATCTCGAGTCTGTGGTGGAATCATGGCTACTGGCTATAGACAATCTCGAATTATGTGCCAACCTATCCACACCTATAGCAAGTGACAGGCTTACGCTGACCCCGAATATGATCTTGGGCCTCTACATGTGTCTGTCCTTATCGAGAACTATCTCGATCTTTACTTTTACCTCTACCTCGACCTCTACCACCATGCTGCTGCTGATGTGGCGCTGGTAGAGCTTGTAAAGTAGTAAGATCTGGCAATGCATGTCTAACTAGTGGTGGCAAGGGAGGTCTACCAATAATAGTCTGCAATGGCGTAGGGGATGATACATAGGGAGAAACCGAGGTAACTGTGGCTGATCCCTGAGAACCTCTTTCATATCTCCTCGGTCCCTTGCCCCTCTATCTCCTCCTCTCAAACTCTGCAGCCTGATCTGCTGATAATGCTAGTCCCAAAAGTGTCCCATCGACAACACTACCCAAGTAGTAGGTCTCATGAGAAAGCGCACGCTCATAAATATCACCCAAAGTCTTGGCACCTGAACTGACAACATAAAATCATATATCTGGCCTCAGTCCATCTCCGAAATGGTATACATCATCAGAATCATCTCTCACTAGATCCCTAACAAACTGTCTCAAATAAAATATATGTATCTATAGCTCATCACTGACTCATCAGCTCCCTATCTCAGGTTCATGAATTCCTTCTTCAACCTCTTCATTACTGAAGGTAGGAAATATTACTGATATAGCTTCTTCTTGAAAGCATCCCAAGACTCAAACTATCACTTAGAAGCTATATTCGCACGCCACCAAACATTGTAGCGTATACGACCAAATCTCAGCCCTAAGTCTGTCCTGGATCCTCAAGACTCTATGCAACTTCTCCTGAGACAACACCCACTTCTCTATCTTCTCAACGTCTCACTGCCCATTAAAGTAAGCTTGTTTTAGTCTGCTGATATCCTTTACCAACTGAACCTCTGTTGTCGAGCTAGAAAATGTAGGCGCGAAAGATGGTGTATAAACTATCTCTATGGCTGGTGCTATTACTACTGGTATAGTCTGTACTACCGAAGTGGTGACTGGTTTAGTAGTAGTAGAGGTCGGTGTCTATGCTGGTGGAGCAAAACGTGTTGTCATCATGATAATGAAATTCACTAAATCCGTTAACTACTCTCTGTGCAGCTATTCGATCAGATAGCCTTTGAAAATCATCAGTTGATGGAATAAGAGGCTTGCTGCCACTAGCACTTGCATCTTGCTATTGCGTGAATAAACCATCGATGTCTGCAAGTAGATAGCGAATGAGAATCAGCTACTACATAGATAACGCATATGTATACATATAGAAACTAACATGTACATTTAAGATATCCCCATCCCACTCTAACTCACTTCCAACTAATGGTTTTTAGGCAAGGATCATTTGGTTTTTCATAGCTAAAATTTTATATTTTCTTTTTAAAATTTTATTTGTTACTTATTGGAAAAGTTAGGCCTTTTGCAATAAATTGTAGCTTTGGTATTTCATTGTATAACAAGAATATTCCACAACATAAGCACTATAACTCAGGCTCTCCTAAGCTTTCTAAACTTAGGCTCTCCCAAGCTTTATAAACTTAGGCTTTGATACCACCTGTGACGACCCCTTCTCAAATTAGGGCACCGCCCAGCCTAATTCAGTCATTAAGCTTTAATCTCACCATGTAGGACTTAACGAGGAATTAGTTAGCCTTTCCAAAACCTTATTATCTACCAAGTAATTTTTCAATAAGCATTTACCTTTCTTATGTCAATTCATAAATTTGAGTAAATTAAAATTTTACCATCTTAAAAGTTTATTCATCGGAAGTCTTAACAAATTAGCGGAAGCTTTAACATGATACTTAAGAATTATGGAAAAACCAGAAAATAAAGATCACATGCATATATATATATAATGAAACGACGATAATATATCATCATGTGTCTGGTCAGGGTGTTATCTCTCAACCTACAATATATACAACCCCAAAAGTATAAGAAAGACATGAAAGTCATACAACAAAACTAATGCCTACAAAATTCGGTGTCGCAGCACTCCACCGGCTTAGAGGTAGTCGCCGATCTTCTTTTTGCCTGGTCTGCTACTCGATGGATCTGCACCTACCGTCATAAAAAGGACAATAAGTATAGTAAAGTATAAAGTAACACTGAGAGACATTTGTTCACATTCCCAAATATGCAATAAGTATCTAAAAGCATGATAGTATCAACTATGTTGAAATGAAAACATGCACAGAGATACTTTAATTAAACAAAATGAAACTTACACTAGGTTAAATAGTAAGGATTTAGGGCCGGTCGGCCATGATCTTCATCATTTAAGCCTTTCCACTATATAAGGATGGAGCTGAGCTCTACATCTCTGTGAAGGTCTGAGCACTGCTCGCTTTTATAATTATCCTTAGTGCAAGTCACCTGTAATGTGTACTTGCCAACAACCGTGAATCTTATAACTCGTAAAGTCACCCAAGTTGTACTTGCCAACAACCCTGGTTCCCATACCCCGTGATGTCACCTAAGTTATAGTGGAAATATCCCGACATCCCCGGATAGTCTAGTAAGCCCCGTATGTCGCGGCCTATCTATGTAATGTAATGGTCCTAGATACAAGAACTACTTTCATATTTCAAGAAATAACATGGTTTGAGAATTCAACAAAGCAATTGCATATCTAATGCACAATGGAAATAGATTTACAACACTATGTAACACCTACCTAATAGCATGCTATTTCATTTGACCACCAGTATTAACAATCAAAAATGACATAACACATGATTTGGAGTCAATGAAACCATTTAACCAACAATCTATACCATGAAAGCAAACTCATGAAATGAGAAATGAAACAAGTCATGATATATAAAGTACAATATGCAAATCAGTCCAAATAACTAGAGTTAAACAATTAAACTGGAATGAAATGTCAATGAATATCTCAATCAATTTACTTAAAATCCACACAATTTCCAAAGTTAATCCAGCCTCTCGACACCTCAAAATTCATATCCGAACCCCCGAGACACTTCTCTAGGTTTGTGATATCATATAACATGTTTTTGAGTGTGTTTAGACCTTTACTTAAGGTATTAGACTATTTTTAAGTGTTTAAGTAAATTTAAGAAATTATAGATTTTTATGTTGTCGTAGCACTTAGCAAGTTGGGTGATTCGATTAGCGCGCTAGTGGCCTCATCAGCACACTACCAAATTTCTCTAGTGCGCTATCCGAAGTTAGCGCGCTAGCTGACTTACCTAGCGCACTATGCGCAGGAAAACCCAAAATTCTGCAATTAGAATTCTAAGTTTTCTCCATACATAGGCTACACAAATGCCTTATGAACTCCCATACACTGCTCCAAAGACCCAAGACATCATCAACAACAACAACAGAAAAACAACTAGACACATCATCAAATTCATGAATTCATCAAATTAAGGTAAGTCTATGATGTAAGTGAATTACCTAGTTGACAAACTCCTAGCTTGATCAACTCCTACACTTCAAATCACCAAACCAAGCTGATTTTTTTTCCACCAGCAAGTTACTTAGCTTATCAGTTATTAAAATGAAATGATTTGGTTGCATGAGTTGATAATTAGCTTTATATATGTAATGAATATGGTTGATTAATAGCCATTGATCTTATTGGACATACGTATCTCGAGACCAATCTAATGGCTTACACATTGACACATTTCCCACTTACTCTCCACCATCTCTCTCTAAGTAACACCAATCTCACACTCAATTGGTTTCTAGATGTGTCAACACGTATCTCGATGATAATCACATGACTATTGTTTTAAAATGCTAACTTGGGTACATTTAATATATAATCAACCATAGCCACATTAAAATCACTATTAAAGGTACGTTAAGCCCAAATAAACTTACCACATCACTCTCTACTCCGGTCTCACGCTGACACACATCTCGAGGCGCATCGCCGCTCACGTTTCGACACCTATACACAAGTAGGAGTGACTTAGTAGTCTACTCATATACAATACACTTGGCATACACCACCACAAATATAACATATACCTCAGCCCTCTCGCCTCAGTCAATGCACTTATCTCGATGCGGGTCTCACGTCATGGGTCAATGATCCTGATTAAGGAATTAAACTTAGATTAGAAATTCAGACCGTGACACTTCTTCCCACATTCCTCTGTTTGAACGACTCTTTCTATCTTATAGATATATCTTTCTTTCTTTCTTTCTTATGACTTTTTTTCTCTTTCTCTATCTGTGTTATTGATGATAAAAATGCTTGTTAGGGTTTTTTAGTTGCGCTATGTGCACCTTGGCTATTGCTAAGGGCACCCCATTGATATGAGCACCCAAGAATTTTCTCAGGGCACCCTGAGAATTTTCCAAAATGCCCTTTGTTTGAAACACGAGCACCCTACCACAAAAACACATCAAACTAGTTGAAAACCTTGAAACCACAATTTCCCCTAGCCTTTCTTTCGTCTGCATAGCCCAAAATCCACCCATTCCCGTTGGTTTCTTGCTTGTTTTTGTTGTTAATTGTGGTGTTCATTTGGTTTGGTCCAGCGCTTTCTGTCGATAAAGAGTTCGTGGTGCAAATGGTCTCGAAGAAGGTCGCAGACTTTTTTGGTATTGTGGGTTTGACATTAACACGAAGAGAAATGTCTATTTTCTATGATTTTGTCGTTTATTTCATTGGTTTTGGTCGTCCTTCGCATTGATATACCAATTTAGGTTTAATTTTCCATACCCGTAATGGTCGGTCACATAGATCCGTGACTTGTGTTGTCTTTTCGGTCTTTCATTGCCGAGATGATTCAGGAAGTATCGATCATATCCCACCGACACTAAATCTTAAGGGACCCCAAACACATATGGTTGTGGACCATCGAGACAACCTTTTTGGTCTCGATGCGATGATACCGACATATTAGGCTTTATATTGGACTAGGCCAACTGAGTTTAGTATAAGATTATGGTTGAAAGGAGGCTCGGGGGACAGGTTTCGAGACCCATCGTAAGGTCTCGGTGTTGTGTCACCGAGACATATCGGCATGTCTCGGTTTTGTAGTCTCGAAACTAAATATTATGTCAGTTACTTTGGGTTTCCTTACATTATTCCAATTTTGGGTTTTTTTTTTGGGGGGGGGGGGGGTTCAAATATAGCGAAAGTTTTAAAATTTTATTTCGAAAAACTAGTAGGATCAATCTAAATTCCATTGAACTGATTAGTAAAAGAAAACCATACCTCAATCACTAATTTACTTCTCTGTGTTGATCAATGTATAAGATATTGCTAGAGACAAATGTCCTCTATCGTAAATCCACACACGAAAGGCTGCCAAGAATCCGAGTGTTGGCTCGAAAGAAAACACGAAAACAATTTTTATTCTCCCTAAAATCTCTAGAACGACTGAGAATTCTAACTCGTTTTCTAAAAAAGAAAATTTGATTCCAACCCTAATTTTTCCCATAATGTGAATTCACTTAACACACCTATTTAGATAACCTTTTTATAAAGTCGTGTAAGTTAATTTACCAATATACTACTTAAAGTGGTATTAATATGACATTTCTTATATGATGACCCTTTCTCTAATCTAAGGCACCGCCCTGCCTAATCCCGTCATTAAGCCCTATCCTCACCCTATAGGACTTAACAAGGAATTAGTCAGCCTTTCCAAAATCTTTATTCTTACAAGTTAATTTTTTTTTTTCAAATAATAATTATCTAATCTTATGTCAATTAATAAATCGGAGTTAATTAAAAAGTTGTACAACATAAGTCTTAACAAATTAGCATAAGAACATGATACCTAAGAATTATGGAAAACCAGGAAATAAAGATCACATGCATATATATAATGAAATGGTGATAAATATATTATCATGTATCTGGTCATGGTACTATCTCTCAACCCATAATATATACAACCTCAAAAGTATATGAAGGACATATAAAAGTCATACAACAAAGTTAAAAACCTACAAAATCCGATGTAGCAACACTTCACTGGCTCAGAGATAGTTGTCGATCTTCTTTTTACCTGGTCTGATATTCGATGGATCTGCACCCACCGTCATAAAAAAAACGGTGAGTACAGGAAAGTAGAAAGTAACACTGAGAGACATTTGTTCACATTTCCAAATACACAATATGTATCTGAAAGCATAAGAATAGAAACTATGTTGAAAAGAAATTATGCAACGAGATACTTCAGTTAAAAAAAATGAAACTGATAGTCGGCTAAGTAATAATGATCAAGGGCCGATCGGCCGTGAGTTACATCACATCAGCCTTTATTCCACTATCTCAAAATGGAGCCGCGCTCTACATCTCAGTTGAAGGTCGGAGCAGAACTCTACGTTTTTATAATCATTCATAAGTGCCAGTCACCTACGATATACACTTTCCAACCTCGGATCCCATACCTTGCGTGCTGCGCAAGATAATGGAGAGATCCCGACAACCTTGAAAGTCTAGTGACCCCGTGTGTTGCGCACATCTCTATCATATCATGGTCCTAGATACAAGAACTACTTTCATACCCAAGAAATGACATGGTTTGGGAATCCAATAAATGTAATTGCATACTAATGCACAAAGAAAATTTGATTTGCAATATCATTAAACATTTACCTAATAGCATGCTATTTCATTTGACTAAACATTTCAACAATAAAAAATAACATAGCACATGATACAGAGTCAATGAAACCATTAATCAACAACTAATGCCATGATAGTAAACTCATAAAACGAGAAGAGACAACAAGTCATGGCATGCATAGTACAAAAATAATTCAGTTCAAATAACTGGAAATGAATAGCAAAACATGAATGAAATGTAAATAAATATCTCTATCAGTTTACTAAAAATCCAAGCAATTTCCTAAGTTAATCTGGCCTCCCAACACTTCGTATCACGTATCAGAACTCCTGACACTTTCCCTTAAGTTCTTGATATCAAACTAATCCAAATAAATTAGGTTTAGGTCAGTTCAAATGGGCTTAGGAACCTTAACCCAAAACAACCCCTTAAAACTAAACAACATTGAAATTTCAGTCATGTATTTCAGCAAAATTTTAGGCATGAAATTGTCCAAATCTCAAGTCCTTCCGTTGGTACGAAGTTTTTGGTCTCTATCTTAGCTTTCCGAAAAGGTTTGGTTTGCATAATTATGATTGAAAACGGAAGAGATATCACAATTCTAATAAAAACAGCTCAAATTGAAATCTAATTCGACCAGTAAACTTAAAAAATTTATTTCTCCCAATTTATAGTTTTGAATTGGTCACAAGGCAGATAACATACCAAATAACAACATACTAAAAGATTAACTCATTTGGATGAGTAATAAGGGAGTTATGCCTTTTAATAATTTAGTTTCAAAAATCTCGTAATGCATTCAATCACCTATTTGTCTACTTTTGGACATGAAAACATTTGAACCACAAAATCTCAAGTAGGACAAAGTTTTTCCCCTTTGAGTTAGCGTTCAAATGCCACTAGATTGGGTTCATTTCAATTTAAAATGAGCAAATTATGACCAAATTATATAGGCTAGTTCATAAAAAGAATATGCAGAATTTCCATTTTGGTCTTACAATTTCAAAAATTCATATATTTTTTATTTGAAAACCAAATCAAGAACTTCTTAATAGCTAGACTGTCAGCATGAAACGAAGAATCTAAATATATCAACCAATAGCAAAGGCTTAATCATCTACCATCTGAAAATGGCCAAAAACCAGAACTGGGTTCAAACTTAAAAAGAGAGATGTTACCTAGGGTTAATGACTCTTTGATTTGAGCTCCAACTCTCCTTGATCTCCCTGGATTTTTAAGTCAAAAACTTCCTTAATTCCTCTGATTTCTTCTTCTCCAACTTCTTTAGCTTATAAGTTATGGAAATGAAATGAATTGCATAGGTTGATCTATACAGTCTTATATATAAAGATAAGGTTAATTAATAACCATTGATCTTTATGTACACACGTATCTCGAGACTTATATAATGGCCTACATTTTGGCACATTTCCCACTAACTCTTCACTAACTATCTTTAAGTAACACAGATGTCAAACTTAATTGGTCTCTTGATGTATCAATACGTATCTCGAGAATTATCACATGACTATTGTTTTAATTTGGTAACTTAGGTATATTTAATATAAAACCAACCTTAGCCACATTAATATTACTATATAAGCTACACTAGCTTTAAACGAACTTGCCACATCACTCTCTACCCCGATCCCATACTGGCATGCATCTCGAGGCATTTCCCCACTCACGTCTAGACACATATACATAAGTAGGAGTGACTTAATAGTCTACAGATATACAATATACTAAGCATACATCACAACGAATCTAACATATACCTAGGCCACATTACCTCGGTCATGGCACGTATCTCGATGCGGGTTTCACGTTATGGGTCACTGATCCTGATTAAAGAATTAAACTAAAATTTAGAAATTTGGGTCATGACAAATCTTCCCAACTAATGTAAATTTGATCCTTGAAATTAAACTTAGATTAAAATTATACCTGACTCAAAAAGGTACAAAAATCTGTCTCGCATATAGTCTTCCTGCTCCCAAGTGAGTTCCGAGCCTCCATGGAAATGCCACTTGACTAACACCTTCATAATAGACTTGCCTCTCAGCTGATATACCCTTCAGTTTAGGATTTGTACTAGCTCGTCCTCATAAGATACATCCTTGTTCAGGTCAATCTGACTCAAGTCAACCGTCAGAATCACACCTGCCTTCGACTTAGCTAGTCGAAGCATAGAAACATGGAAGAATGGATAAATCCTCGATATTTGTAGAGGTAACTCAAGCTCATACATAAGCTTTCCAACATGTCTCTTAATCTTGAAAGGCCGGACGAATTTCGGTGCTTACTTGCCTTTCAAACCAAATCTGTGAAGACCCTTCTGATGAGAAACTTTCAAATACACAAAGGCTCCTTTGTCATACATGAGATCGCTGTGATATGTGTCTGCATACTTATTTTGCCTCTCCCGAGCTCCTTTAAGCCTATTGTGAATATGTTGTACCTTCTTTGTATGATCAACAATAATTTCAAGCCCCACTAACTCTTGGTCCTCTGGCTCGGCCCAACAAGATGGCGAGCGATACGGTCTTCCATATAACGCCTCAAATGCCGCCATCTCAATGCTAGCCTGATAACCGTTATTGTATGCAAACTCACACAATGGTAGTTACTCCTCTCAAGTTCAGCCAAACTCAAGTACATAAGCCCGGAACATATCCTCGATAACCTGAATCAACCTCTTAGTATGTCCATCGATCCGAGGGTGAAAGGCCGTGCCGAACTGTAGGCGCGTACCATACTGCTCATTCATACTCTGCTACATCCTGGATGTATACATAACATCTCTATCTGACGTGATAGTTAATGGTACCCCATGCAGTCAGATGATCTCATTTTCGAATAATATGCTCAACTAGTCAAATGTATGGTGAGGTACACCTGGTAAGAAATGGGCAGATTTCATCAATCCGTCCACAATCACCCATATATAATTGTGTCGCCAGATAGTCCTCGACAATCCCTTGACAAAGTCCATGGCTATGTCTTCCCACTTCCATCATAGAATAGGAAGCGACTGCAATAATCCTCCAAGACTACGATTGTGATGACCCTCATCCTAATTAAGGAATCGTTCGGCCTGAAACCTTAATTATTCCTCGGTAAACCGGATCGGGCCTAACTAAAGCCGACATCCTTACACTTATACCTGTTCACAAACCTGTATATCGTATATCGAACTAAAACAATTATTAAATGCCGAAAAAATTAAAAATGTGTTTCGATATAAACACGATAAATAAAACAAATATAAATCTCAGTATTAAAACCCAAATCATAACCCTGATTATTACAAATCAATAAGTCAATACAATATATATAACAAGGTCTTTCAATACATAAAAAAAAGACAGTAAACTCCTGAATCTTCTCCATTCCTGAGTCAAAGTACACGCCAATTACCTGAAATGTTAAGTTGGGTGAGCTCCTACAAGCTCGGTAAGTGACTCTCATAAATCCATCAATTATCAATTTAATATCAAAGAATAATATATAACAAAATGCATCCAAATCATAGTTATTACGGCATTGAAATAATATAAAGAATACATAAATAAATGCATGTTCATTGGTCAATTGCAACTGTACCCATGACTTGTATTTTCTTTTTGTTTTGGTAAAGAGAGTTGTAAACTCCCGTCACCTAAAACCCCACCACAGAATCACTGGCCGATAATTCAGTAATGTGTTAAGGCCTAACGTAACAACTCGCTCTTAAATGGAAAGCATCAACGGAGTATTCGCGATGCTGGGGACTCGTACTGAGTGGCAACCTAATGCAAGATCCCGGCGCAGTCGGATTCGCTCCTGATGAACTTCTTCCTGAATTTATTTTGAGGTCTTAAAACACATTTGATAAAACATAGGTCAAGTCATGGTACATTGCCCCATTCCCAGTCCATAACACTATGTGCCCTACTAAATACTAATTTACATTGCATAATTGATAAAAATATGAGTCCCACTTACCTGCACTGAGCTTTACTAACTTTTTACCGACTTATTTATTCCCGCGACCTTAATCCATTTCCCGTCAATCACGAACTTAAAATAAGTTGATAGTCATCAATTCAAGTCCAATTCTCATTGGTGAACAGTCTTGAATTGATCCCATTTGAATTAGAAATCAATTTGCTAATTTTTAGCTCAATTTCATTATTTTACGCTTTACGAGGTAAAACCCTAGGTATAAAGTCTCGTGAGAATCCTAAATTCTCCACTTTTTATAGAAATATTGAATTTCTATATATTTGTTCCACAAATATATTTTTTTCCCAATTTTTTTTAATTTAAGGATCGGGTTTGGGCCCTGAATCGGATCGGTCCGATTTTGTTGAACCGGACCGGTTCAGGCCCGGTTCGGGGGAACCAAACCCTACTTCTTCCTTCCTCTCGATGCTCTGCATCTCCAACAGTCCCTTGTCTGTTTTGTTGTAAACTAAGTTGGAACTTGCTAAGAACTAGAGAAGGAAATTAGAAGACTAAGAACTTATACTACTACAAAAGAGAAGAGAAGAAATAAGATAGTTGGAATGAGAAGTTTTCATTCAACTTGGTGTGCTCTTACAATGAAGTTAGTATCATTTATATAGGCCATTTGGTATGATTACAAATGTGCCTTAGCAATGTGGGACTAAAACATACACCCCATGTACATTGAAATGGTTACAAAGAACATGACAATACAAAGACCAGTGGAAGTACATAACTACACAATATGTTGGTGTACATGCATGGTCATCCACACTTCACAACACTCCCCTTGGATGACACTTGCTTAGAGATTGTGCCTCGTTAAAACTTCTACTAAGAAAAACCCCGGGAAAAAATATAGTAAAAGAAAAAGAGTACACTATTCTCATAAATATTAAGACGGGTATAATATTGTTAAGATTGCCTCATTAAAAACCTTGCTAGGAAAACCCAATGGGATAAAACCATAGCTAAGGAAAAAGAGTGCAATACACTAATCAATAACTCCCCTCATGTGAACATGGGTGAAACTTGTTCAGTTTCTTTGCTTGCAATGTCTTTAAGTTTACGCAAGCCAATACCATATGTAAGCCTTTTAAATGTCGTAGTTGGTAAGGCTTTTGTGAATAGATCAGCAAGATAATCACTCGATCGGATTTGCTTGACATCAATTTCACCATTCTTCCTAAGCTCATGCGCATAAAAGAATTTTGGTGAAATATGTTTTGTTCTGTCCCCTTTTATGAATCCTTCACTTAATTGTGCAATACATGCTTTGCGTTATCTTCACATAATATGGTTGGAGAATCTTTTATTGAAGGCAATCCACATGATTCTTGAATATGTTCAATCATATTTCTCAACCATACACATTCACGACTTGCTTCATGAATTGCAAGTACTTGAAATGGTTGGAAGAAGTAGCAACCATAGTTTGCTTTCTTGACTTCCATGATACAACAAGATATTACCACATGTGAATACATATCCCGTTTGAGAACGGGCCTTGTGGGGATCGAGATAAAAATCCAAAGATCGCATAACCTTGGAGATTCAATTTTACCCCTCTCGAGTAGAATAAACCCATGTCACTTGTTCCTCGAAGATATCGGAAAATATGTTTAACACCATTCCAATGTCTTCGAGTTGGTGATGAGCCGTATCTTGCAAGTAGATTGACAAAGAAAAGCAATGTCGAGGTCTTGTACAATTTGCAAGATACATAAGTGCACCAATTGCACTTAAATATGGTACCTCCGGACCAAGTAGCTCTTCATCACTTTCATGAGGTCGAAATGGATCCTTATCCACTTCAAGTGATCGACAACCATTGGAGAGCTCAATGGATGCGCCTTGTCCATATAAAATCTTTTTAATTTTTTTTCAATATAATTTGATTGATGGACAAGTACTCCACTTGAAAAATGTTCAATTTGCAAACCAAGACAAAGTCTTGTTTTTCCAAGTTCTTTCATCTCGAATTCCTTTTTCAAGTATTCGGATGTTCTAACGATGTCGTCGTGGTTTCCCACTATATTTAAATCATCAACATATACAACAATAATCACAAATCCTGTTGATGATCTTTTAATGAAGACACATGGGCAAAGCGGATTATTTACATATCCTTCTTTCAGTAAATAATCACTAAGGCGTTTGTACCACATTCGTCCGATTGTTTCAATCCGTACAAAGACCTTTGTAATTTTATAGAATGCATGTTATGAGGTTTTGATTTTATTTCTTCGGATATTATAAATCCTTCGGGGATTTTCATATATATCTCACTTTGTCTAGGGATCCGTACGGATATCTTTGTAACGACATCCATTAAATGCATATCAAGCCCTTCAGAAACTGCAAGGCTTATCAAGAATCGAAATGTGATTGCATTTATAACAGGAGAATATGTTTCCTCATAATCGATGACAGGTCTTTGTGAGAAACCTTGAGCTACAAGTCTTGCTTTGTACCTTGTAACTTCATTTTTTTCGTTTCTCTTTCGTACAAATACCCATTTATATCCAACAGGTTTTACGCCATCTGGCTGTTTGGACAATTGGTCCAAAAACCTCTCGTTTCCTTAACGAGTTTAGCTCTGCTTGGATAGCATCTTGCCATTTTTGCCAATCAGGTCTTTTTCGACATTCGTCCACTGGATCGTGGTTCGGATCATCATCATTTTCACATATTTCAAAAGACACATTGAAAGCAAATATATCATCAGGAACAATTTTATTTCGATCCCAAATCTTACCAGAGTTTAAATAATTTATTGAGATCTCATTATTTTCATCTTTTTCCTCCTTTTCTAGAGGCAGTTGTTCCTCATCAGAATCAATTCGTTCTGACAAATCCTTATCAAAGGATTCTTGTGCTTTCTCATGAGTATTTTGGTTTGCATTTATTTTTACTCCCGTTTTCCTCTTTCGAGGAATTGTATCCTTTGAACCAAACTGGTCTTCCACGCTTTAAGCGTTTAGTTGGTTCTTGTGCATTTTGTTGCACGAGAGACATCAATTCTTGCATGAGCATTGACAAATTGGAATATATGATTTTGTCACTTGTTTTGCATCATTAAATGCATCAGGTAATTGATTTGCGATTTGTTGCAAATGAATGATCTTTTGAACTTCAAGTTCACACTGATTTGTGCGTGGATCATAATGTGATAAAGTTGATGCATTCCAAGCAATTTCACGCCATTCCTTTTGAATTGGCTTCTTATCTCCCCCTAATGGTGGGAAAATTGCTTCATCAAAGTGACAATCAGCAAAACGTGCAGTAAATAAATCCCCTGTTAAGGGCTCAAGGTATCTTATAATGGACGATGAGTTAAATCCAACATAAATCCCAAGTTTTCATTGTGGACCCATCTTAGTTCTATTTGGAGGTGGTATAGGAACATACACTGCACAACCAAAAATTCTCAAGTGTGAAATATTTGGTTGTTGACCTAAAATGAGTTGCATGGGGGAATGTTCATGGTATGCAGTAGGCCTATAACGAATGATAGATGTTGCATGAAGGAATGCATGTCCCCAAACTGAAGTTGATAACTTAGTTCTCATGATTAAAGGTCTGGCAATTAATTGAATGCGTTTGATTAGAGATTCTGCCAAACCATTCTGGGTATGCACGTGTGGAACAGAATGTTCAATGGTAATTCTTATAGACATGCAATAATTTTTAAATGCTTGAGATTGAAATTCCCGGCATTATCAAGACGGATGGTCTTGATTGGGTTGTCAGGGAATTGTGCTCTTAACTTAATGATTTGTGCTAAAAGTCTAGCAAATGCAACATTGCGGGTCGAAAGCAAACAAACATGTGACCACCTAGTTGATGCATCTATCAAAACCATGAAATATCTAAATGGTCCACAGTGAGGATGAATAGGTCCACATATGTCTCCCTGAATGCGTTCTAAGAAAACCGGGGATTCCACAACAATTTTACTTGGGGATGGTTTAACTATCAATTTACCTTGAGAACAACTAGCACAATTATAATCACCAGCTGAAAATATTTTGTGACTCCTTAAAGGATGTCCATGCGAATTATTAATTATTCTTCGCATCATTGATGATCCTGGATGACCAAGCTAGGTCATGCCATAAAATGAATGTCTTTGGATCATTAATTTTCTTATTCAAGACGACATTCGTTTCGACATGCCTTATATGAGTAAAATATAATCCGAGATGATAAAGTGGGAATTTTTCTAACACTTCTTTTTTCCCATTTGAAACCAATGTGACATAGAGAAATTCTCTATTATTTTCGTTCACGGTTTCAATATGATATCCATTTTGTCGAATATCTTTAAAGCTCGATAAATTTCTTGGATTTTTCGAGTATAAGGCATTGTCAACATGAATTGTTGTTCCCCCAGGCAACATAATATTTGCTCTTCCAGAGCCATTAATCAAATTGGAGATGTCGATATTGTTTGAACATTAGCCTCAAATTTAAGTTCAAATTGGAGAAATATTCTCTGTTTTTAAGGATTGTATGCGTTGTAGCACAATCAATGAAGGCATATATCGCTTTTATTTGATTCATGACTTGAACACATGATTTGTTGATCCATCTGGACAAATAATGTTTGGCAAATCAGAAAAAAAGTCATATTTCAATGATAAAATTCATAATATTTTGCCTTTGATTTTGAAGGCATGGTAAAGGTCACAAAAATATTCGGGCATATATATGACAATATTTAGGCAAAATAGCCTTTCATATATGACTAAAAAAAATGTCACAATTATGAGCGCTCATTGTCAATAATTATTTGCCCTTTGTAGTGGTGCACCACTTTTATTCCAATTTTTGGTGGAATTGTCAATACGACCTTTACGATATTTTCACCTTTTCCACGTCCATAAATTTATTATTACGATCATGATCATTATATGCAACATATGCTTCTTAATTTGAAGTGAACTAATTGGACGAGAGCGATATTATATTTATAATATCTCATTATTTTACTCACTACCATGAGACAAGAAATCAATCCTTAATATTTATTGGATTGACGTGCGCACTCGATATTTGTTGCGACAATAAATCGAGGCGGGCCACGTGACCCTTTTATTGTCTCATCAGTCATATTTCCACATAGCCTCAACATAGAGGTAATTAAAATTGTGGAATTATAATTAATATTTGATGATTAAATTTTGTAGCATGAGACCCAAATTCATTTTGAGCTTTTTGGAGCATTACCCTTTTGGTATGTATATATATAACTCCATAAGGTGAAAATATATATAAAGTGAAGTATTCACTTTTCAAATCTCTAAAGAGAAATTTGTGAATGATTGTGTACAACATACAACCTCGCATGGATACAAGCTTTATTCATAATTTGTAATATCTAATTATCATGACAAGAATTATAATAAGATAACAAATTCAACTATGGTTGATTAATATTTTGAAAGTAAATATAATATAAAATAATTTTCTCTTTTCTTTTATGTAAAAAAAAAAAAAAAAAAAACATAACATATGATTAAGTATATGTTCACAACTTGATTTATTAATAATCAAATGTACTATTCGTATGAGTTGGTGGGACAACCTCCAGGTTGGGTGGCGAGACAAAGTCTGCTTAATGCCATGCCTCCTCGAACGGGATAACCCGTCTCCCTTTCAATGTTTAGCTTTACTGGGGACAAGGCTTACCCACTATCAACTCAAACTTATAGCATGATTTGTATTATAAAATCAAGAATAGAACAATAACTAATCATTTGTAGTTTTAAGAGAAAACTAGTTATGTCACATATTGACTTTTGATTTCTGATGTAGAAGATCGTACAAGACGCAACTACGAGCATACTTTCGCAATCGGTGACGCTATAATGCATAATATATGAATAAAGTATGCATAGATAAAAGGAAGCAACCATGATAATATAGAAGTAAATTGAACTTATTTAAATAACAAAAATTATACCTTCCTAGCTTTCTCTCCTTAACAAGCCTTCTTGAACTTCAAGATCTCCTTAATGCTAGAGCAAGCTCGTGCGATAACGTGTTGTAAACTAAGTTGGAACTTGCTAAGAACTAGAGAAGGAAATTAGAAGACTAAGAACTTATACTACTACAAAAGAGAAGAGAAGAAATAAGATAGTTGGAATGAGAAGTTTTCATTCAACTTGGTGTGCTCTTACAATGAAGTTAGTATCATTTATATAGGCCATTTGGTATGATTACAAATGTGCCTTAGCAATGTGGGACTAAAACATACACCCCATGTACATTGAAATGGTTACAAAGAACATGACAATACAAAGACCAGTGGAAGTACATAACTACACAATATGTTGGTGTACATGCATGGTCATCCACACTTCACAACATGTTTTTCATTATTATTATTTTTTTTGTTTTTGTTCGCTGGTTCACTCCCAAAGCGACCTTGAGAGGGAGATGACTGTGAGAGGTCATCTCCTTCCTTGGCAGCCGAACCTCCATCATCATCAACCCAAACAACAACACCAATCGATCCCCACACCATTAACGACAAACCCAACAATGAACTCACGACAACAATAACGAATTCAACAACAATCCTTACCTTCGATTCGTGATCCATCTCCTTTCCTTCGCCTCTCCATCAATCTCACAGTTATGCTCTCTATCTCTCCCATAATTTCATCTTCTCCTCTCGTCTCGGTTTCGTTCTTCCTCTCCGTCGATTTCAAAATAGATGAAACAGAGAATATGTTTAGTTGTGAGGATAAATACTTGATTTCCTCAATATTCATGCGACACAAATCTCAAGGCAAATCGAAGGACTATATTCTATCACTGGTATTTAGATTATTCTTGATATACACTAATGCGTATCCCAAGGTCGATCATGATGGTTATTATCCATCCCATCATCACAACCTCCTTATGTTTTTTAATTAAATACTCCTCGAGTTCCACGCAACGCGTATCTCGAGGCGAATTCAATTGATTTAAATAAATTAAATCAAACTATAGGTTATTTATATATTTATATATATATCAATTATATATATAAATATATAAATATATACACATATGTATTTCTCATTTAAAATTCGCTACGTACGCCAACGACTTCCCTCGGGCGTGCACACTCGCGTAGACACTACGTTTGTCACCCTCGACCCCACGGGTCATAAGATGCCCACCAATTTATTTATTATTTTAAATATATATTTATATATACAAAAATATATAAATATATATATACAAAATATATGTATTTATGCGTTAATAATTTCGTCGTGCGCGCAGACGAATTTCGTCATGCGCGCCGACGAGTACACTCGTGCGTGCACGCTACCCCACGACCCATGCGCGTCACCCTTGACACACATGGTATTAGGCGTCCCATAATTTCCAAATTATTTAATTCCAACTATAGGTTTTATTTATATATATCAACATATATAAATATATATACCTTTATATTTTACAACTTTTCTGCTTGCCACATACTCCAATGAGTACACCCAAACGTACACATTGCTTCCACGTTTCCCTATGTGATCCCCCATGATTTACATGTGTCACCCTAGGTGTACTGTCAATTTCATTTATTATTTTCATACCAAACAAACACAATACAACACAACAATCGCACTCACACGTTAATCGAGACAAGTCGAACTTAACCACGAGTCTAACTCGGGTTAATTAGATATCGAATTAGCGTTAATTACTAGGTTAAGGACACGAGTCGTTACATTCTCCCCAACTTAAGAAATTTCGTCCTCGAAATTAAAGCAAATTAACTAATTATAACTTCAAAGATATAGAGGAGTCATTTTCCCATTTCACTTCTTTAATCAATAAATTTTCCTTAACCATAAATTTTATGAATCTACATCGCCCTTTCATAGGTGAGAAGTTCAAAAGAGTTCATACGTCTTTTGAATTTTTCAATACACTATGATGCTTGTCTACACATTCCTTCCATTATTTGAGTTGTAATTGTATACTGACAATCTGCTAATAATCTTCTGTAAAGTTCTAAATTACTCAGGCTTCAACTAATTTGTACCTCTTCTTCTCGTCCCACACCAATTGACAACGAAGTTAAGTATTCAAACTATTAAGAGAAACACTTCAACATTTATAGCATGATAATTTCCACATCAGAGAAGTCACGGTAAAATATTTCTTCCAATATCTATCATATTCCAAGTCACAGGCTCAGAAATTACATTCTCTAGGATTAAAATTAGCTACATATATATTGTGTTAAGATTGATATAGGTCCCTCCCAGCTATTATACATATCTTCCCCACTGGAAAGTAGATTTTCGGTTCCTTACCGAAATGATAATAACCCTTAACTTTTTCTACACACATATATCTCGCTCACTCTTCCACGAGAATTAATTCATAATACTGGCAAGAAATTTTGTAGACTTTATCAGTCCTACAATTACAACATTAATACCCTTCGGTTGCCATTTCAACTTAGGTTAATCCACTATTAGTTTCTGAGCATGAATTTTTTTTTTTCATTCAAATGACAGGAAGAGTAATATAACCCTCTAGGTTAATTACCATCAGCTTCCCTTGCTGATGTATCTCATATTTCTTTATAATTGACACCGTCGATTTTCATTCCAGGTCACCAACAATTCATTCTTATCACAATGATTTTGGATCTCACTAGAATGAATATTTTAAAGAAATCTATGAGATCCTCACAACATTCTTGTCTGACCTTTCGATTCAAATTCCAAGAACTTTCTTTTCATGCTCAAGTTTGTGATTTGAGATTATCTATAAGAAATATTGTTAACTAGTAGTCAAAACTTGACCTATTAGATAATTTCAATCAATTATCATTGGCTCATCACTAATCTGAGCTCTAAAGAATAGACTTGTAATTTCCAATCTAAACGACTCAGCTGATGATGTGCCTGCATAGGACTTCCAATGTTTACCATTACACATCTCAATTATGAGATATTACTAAGCAACTTGTTACAATCTCAGTTCTTTTCTATTCAAGGCATTGTCATCACAACCACCTTGATAAATTACGTTTCAAAGTGAATTTTAATATTTGAGAAATCCAAGATAACTATCTTACCTTCAATTTCTATCACTCTGTCAATTCTACTTTTTTGAACTTCCATAGTTTAAAACTTACTATCTTAATCTTACACCAATCCACTGGATTTTATATTCCCAAATTGTCTTTCAATGATTCCTCCAAGATTCTCGACAATCTTTAAGAATTATTAAAAAATTCTCAATAAGCCTTTCCTCTTATGTACAAGTGATGCCTTTCTATCTTTGGTACGACTACCAAAATAATAATTATTTTGAGATTAACAATCTCTAATAGTTCCTCTCCCAAATCTAGAACTATATACATGAATAGAAATATATACTACAATTTTGCTTTATTGTGTTTACACACATTTTTACCTGAAATAGAAGTCTTAGGATGATCTTGTAACTTCTTCCACAATTCAGATATAATCAAGCAAACATTGTAGTCAAACTGTACTTCAACTTTCCTCCAAGGAATCTTTGTATCTATTTTTAACTTATACAATAATACGCTAGCTTGAGTTAACTGAATAAATTACGTAACGATATCAAGGATCCTTGGATCAATCGTGTGTATTATTCAATTATTTCAAGATTTATTTTCTCTTTAACCTTTGTATTGAATATATGACAATTCTAAATTGTCTCATTTACTGTCAAATCCTTAATTTACAGTTAATATTCAACACTTATTTCACTAACTTATCTTTAAAACTTAGTACTTACACTTGCAAAATCTGACATGCACCAACTTACCGTCACAACTTAAAACTTTTTACAGTAATGCTCATGCTCCTCCTAAGTCTTCAAAGATTTCACTTTGTTATCGATAACAAATTGAATAAAATAAGGTTTAAGAATTTATATTCTTCTTTAACGAACATAGCATGAGTTCTAACAAGTTCTACAGGTTTTTCACTGCCCAATTAAAATGACTCAGTTACTGCCTGAAATCATCTTTATATATCCTTAACTCTGATCTTATTGCGATAATAATTAGATCTTAGCTACTCTTGAGAACAATTGGTTTCATGATATTATCAGAATGAGTTGTCCATCATGGGCAATGAATATTCATTCCCATTATGATATTATTCTTTGGAACTCCTCGAATTCTCTGTTTCACTAACCACTCATTCTCCACAACTTAGACTACACCAGTCTAAAACATCAGATTGGGATATCTCACTATCTCACTGCTATGTTCAACATTGAACTATTTTCAAACTGTTTCAATTTTGAACTCTCATACTTCATAAATTCCATTCTCCGAATACACGTCTCAAGGTTCAAATCCAATAGATACTTCTTCACTTATTCTAATAATATCAGTGAGAATAAAGACTATGGAAGACAGTTACTTGAAGAATGAATTTAATCTTTATCATTGTAACTTTTTCATACGTCTTTCCTTTTCATGTTTCTTGAGGTTAAGACTCTCTCGAGCTCTTTCCTTCAGTGGTTTCTCATATCATGGGAAATATATGGACTTTAACCAACTTATCACTATTTAGGAAGGACAACACTTATATCTATCTCGTAAATATAATAACATTTAGCAAATAACATAACTCGGTCTTTTATCTTTCAATTACCCCTCAAAATCACGATAAAAACTATTTTTTATGTCTTAAGTTTCTACGTAACTCGAGACAACTCTCAGAGTTAATAAACTTAGGTATCAAGAACTAAGGTAGGCTCTGACCAGGCTTTAACTAGGGCTCTGATACCAATAATTTATAAACCACGGCTAACCAAGCTTTATAAACCATGGCTCTGATACCAACTGTGACGACCTTCATCCTAATTAAGGAATCGTTCGGCCTGAAACCCTAATTAAGCCCCAGTAAACCAGATCGGGCCTAACTAAAGCCAGTAGCCTTACACTTATACCTATTCACAAACCTGTATATCATATATCAAACTACAAAATTTATTAAATGCAACGAAAATTAAAAGCTTTTTTCGATATAAACGTGATATACAAAACTAATATAAATCTCGATATTAAAACCCAAATCATAACTTTGATTATTACAAATCAATAAGTCAATACAATATATATAACAAGGTCTTTCAATACATCGAAGAGAAGATAATAAACTCCTGAATCTTCTCCATTCCTGAGTCGAAGTACACGCCAATTACCTGGAATGTTAAGTTGGATGAGCTCCTACATGCTCAGTAAGTGACTCTCATAAATCCATCAATTATCAATTTAATATCAAAGAATAATATATAACAACATGCATCCAAATCATAATTATTAGGGCATTGAAATAATATAAACAATTCATAAAAAGATGCATGTTCATTGGTCGATTGCAACTATGGGTGGGCAGCGGTTTCCGAAAAACCGTCCAAACCGCCCAAACCGTGTAAACCACATGGTTTGGTCTAGTTTTTAGAACTCGCGGTTTGGGGGCGGTTTAAAAACTTAAAAATCGCAGAATCGCGATTTGGTCGCGGTTTTCATTTAAAAAAAAACCGCGGTTTCACCCAACCAAGGGTATTTTAGTAAATACCCAACATTTACAACTCAAAACCCTAAAACTTAAAAAAAAAAACTCAGCACCATTGAGTCAACAGTGGAAGATTTGGTCCCTACAAATCTTCCACTACCGTTCATCCTCCTCACTCCCCGTCTCACCGACGCCGCCGAACCCATCGCCTTTCCCGGTCGACTCCGACCATCCCTATCGCCATCGCCTTCCACCGCGCGAACCGCTGCTGCGTCCACAACCGCCTTCACTGCCTCCTCGCACCGCCTCCTCGCACCGCCTCGTCCCACCGGTCCCACCTCCACCGCCTCCTCATACCAGTCAAGCCTTGATCACTGCGAGTCTCACCACCACATCGCCCTTCCCGGTCGGCTTTGACCACCGCCTGTCGCCGCCGCCTCCTACAGCGCGAACTGCTGCTGCATCCACAGTCCACTGCCGCCACTGCTGCGTCCACCGCCGCCTCGCACCGCCTCCTCCCACAAGTCCCGCCTCCACCGCCGCCTCATACTAGTAATGCCTCGAGAGCTTCGAGTCCCACCACCACATCGCCCTTCCCGATCGGCTCCGACCACCACCTGTCACGGTCGCCTCCTACCGCGCAAACCACTGCTGCGCCCACAGCTGCCTCCACTGCTGGGTCGCATGAAAACCGCGAAACCATACCGACCAAACCGCTCAAACCGCGGGCAGTTTGGGTGCAGTTTTGATGGTTCGCGGTTTGGTGGTGGTTTGCAAATCGGCTAAACCGCGAACCCTCGGTTTGGTCGCGGTTTGATGGTTTCCACCACCAAACCGCGGTTTGGCCACCCCTAATTGCAACTGTACCCATGACTTGTATTTTCTTTTTGTTTTGGTAAAGAGAGTTGTATACTCCCGTCACCCAAAAGCCTACCACATAATCACTGGTCGGTAATTCTGTAATGTTTTAAGGTCTTACGTAGCAACCCGCTCTTAAATAGAAAGCATCATCGGAGTATTCGCAATGCTGGGGACTCGTATTGAGTGGCCACCCAATGCAAGATCCCGCCTAGTCGGATTCGCTCCTAATGAACCTCTTCTCGAATTTATTTTGATAAAACATAGGTCAAGTCATGGTACATTGCCCTATTCCCAGTCCATAACACTACGTGTCATACTAAATACTAATTTGCATTGCATAATTGATAAAAATATTAGTCCCACTTACCTGCTCTGAGCTTTACTAACTTTTTACCGACTTATTTACTCCCGCGATCCTTAATCCATTTCTCGTCAATCATGAACCTAAAATAAGTTGATAATCATCAATTCAAGTCCAATTCTCATTGGTTAACAGTCTTGAATTGATCCCATTTGAATCAGAAATCAATTTGCTAATTTTTAGCTCAATTTCACTATTTCACGCTTTACGAGGTAAAACCCTGGGTATAAAGTCTCGTGAGAATCCTAAATTCTCCACATTTTATAGAAATATCGAATTTCTATTGATTTGGTCTACAAATATATTTTTTCCCATTTTTTTAATTTAAGGATGGGGTTTGGCCCCTGAACCGGACAGGTCCGGTTCGGTTCGGTTGAACCAGACCAGTTCAGGCCCGGTTCGGGGGAACCAAACCCCACTTCTTCCTTTTTCCTCTCGATGCGCTGCATCTCCAACAGTCCTCTGTTTTTCATTTTATTTATTTATCTTTTTTGTTTTGGTTCGCTGGTTGGCTCCCAGAGCGACCTTGGGAGGGAGATGACCGTGAGAGGTCATCTCCTTCCATCATCATCAACCCAAACAATAACACCAATCGATCCCCATTCCATTAACGGCAACCCAACAACGAACTCACGACAACAACAATGAATTCAACAACAATCCTTACCTTCGCCTCTCCATCAATCTCACAGTTACGCTCTCTTTCTCTCCCACAATTTCATCTTCTCCTCTCGTCTCGATATCGTTCTTCCTCTTTGTCGATTTCAAAATCGATGAAACAGAGAATATTTTTGGTTGTGAGGATTGTACTTGATTTCCTCGTTATTCGTGCATGCGAATCTCGAGGCAAATCTAAGGACTATATTCTTTTACTTGTATTTTGATTATTCTCTATATACACTAATGCGTATCCTGAGGTCGATCTTGATGGTTATTAACCATCCCATCAGCACAACCGCCTTATGTTTTGTAATTAAATACTCCTCGAGTTCCATGTTACGCGCATCTCGAGGTGAATCCAGTTGATTTAAATAAATTAAATCAAACTATAGGTTATTTATATATTTATATATATATATATATCAATTATATATATATATATATATAAATATATACACCTATGCATTTTCTCATTTAAAATTTGCTACGTACGCCAACGACTTCCCTCGGGCATGCACACTAATGTACACACTACTTGTGTCACCCTCGACCCCACGTGTCACTAGATGCCCACCAATTTATTTATTATTTTAAATATATATTTATATATACAACATATATAAATATATATATATATATATATCTATAAATATGTGTATTTATGCATTTATAATTTCGTCATACGACGAGTACACTCGGGCGTGCACGCTACTTCACGACCCATGTGCGTCACTCTTGACCCACACATGGTATTAGGCGTCCCATAATTTTCAAATTATTTAATTCCAACTATAGGTTCTACTTATATATATTTATATATATCAACATATATAAATATATATACCTTTATATTTTACGGCTTTTTTGCTTGAGTACACCCAAACGTACACATTGCTTCCACGTTTTCCTGTGTGATCCCCCATGATTTACATGTGTCACCCCAGGTGTATTGTCAATTTCATTTTTTATTTTCATACCAAGCAAACACAATACAACACAACAATCGCACTCACACGCTAATCGAGACAAGCTGGGCTTAACCACGAGTCTAACTCGAGTTAATTAGATATTAGATTAGTGTTAATCACCAGGTTAAGGCACACAAGTCATTACAACGATGCTCAGTCTTCACCTACTGGCAAATCCCACAGTTACTAATGAACTATGATATGTCCGCATTTATCCCAGACTACCAAAAATGTCTCCTCATGTTATGGTACATCTTGGTTCTGCCTGGATGAACAGTGAACCAAGAACGGTGCAGATCCTGAAGAATCTCATCTCTCAGCTCTACCACTGATGGTATTGACAATCTGCCTCTAAATCTCAAACACTAATCCGTCGTCTCCGTCCAATCTGTACAATCAGTACCCTAGGCTAACTCACTAAACCTCGGGTGTAGAATGTCGGCTCTCTGACCCTTTGACACTGTCACGACACGAGTTCCTAAATAGTAGTTTAATTTCGTAATCAGGATCAATGACCCATGACGTGGGACCCGCATCGAGATACATGTCATGACCGAGGCAATATGACTGAGGTATATGTTATATTTGTTGTAGTGTATGCCTAGTGTATTGTATATATGTAGACTATTAAGTCACTCATACTTGTGTTTAGGTGTCGAGACGTGAGTGGGGACACACTTCGAGATACGTACCGATGCAGGATAAGATATGTATGTACATTAAAATCAATAGCTATTAATCAATCCATCTTAATATGTAAGGTTGGATAAGATCAACTCATGCAAATCAAACCCATTTTCATTTTAAAGCTTGCTGAAGAAGAGGTGCTTCTGGAGAAGAAGAAATCGGTAAGATTTGAAGGAGAAATCAGTGGGTTTTGGTGAGGTATTGATCAAGCTAGGTGTACAACAATTATGTAACTTCATTTACACCATAAACTCAGCTTAATTTGGTGAATTCATGAGTTAAGTGAATTCATGAATTAAATGATATGTACCATTGTAAATCTAAATTCCTTTATGCATTTTTGATTAAATGGTATCATTGATTCTAAATCATGTGCTATGTCATTTTTGATTATTAATACATGTTGTCAAATGAAATAGCATGCTATTCAGTAGGTGTTATATACCATTTTAAATCTAAATTCCTTTATGCATTAGGTATGCAATTACTTTGTTGGGTTCCTAAACCATGTCATTTCTTGGGTTATGAAATGAGTTCTTGTATCTAGGATAGTGAGATGATAGAGATGTGCACTACATATGGTGGTCACTAGAATTCCGGGGTTGTCGGGATCTCTCCACTTTTTTGCGCAGCACACAGGGTATGGGACCCGTGGTTATTGGCAAGCATATATCATAGGTGACTGGCACTTGTGAATGATTATAAATGCGTAGAGCTTAGCTCCATTCTTATATTATGGAGAAGGCTGATGCGATGTAACTCAGAGTCGATCGGCCCTAAATCATTACTACTTAGCCGAGTGTTAGTTTCATTTTGTTTAACTGGAGTATTTTATAGCATGATTTCCTTTCAGCATAGTTGTTTTTATTATTCTTTTAGATACTTGTCGTACATTTGAAAATGTGGAAAAATGTGTCTCAATGTTACTTTATACTTTCTTATACTCACCATCCTTTTTATGACTGTAGGTGCAAATCCATCTAGTTTTAGACCAGGCAAAGAGAAGATCGATGACAGCCATTGAGCTAGTGGAGTGCTGCTACACTGAATTTTTTTAGGTTTTGATTTTGTTGTATAACTTTTATGGCTTCCATATACTTTTGTGGTTGTATTTATAGGATGAGAGATATTATCCTGACCAGATACATGATGATATATTATCGCCGTTTCATTATATATATGCATGTGATCTTTATTTTCTAGTTTTTCCACAATTCTTAGATATCATGTTAAAAGCTTTCACCAAATTGTTAAGTCTTCTGTTGAATAAACTATATAGGGAGAATTTATCACTAGTTTAGTTAGATTTGATGAAATTGGTTGTTAACGGAGATGGTGGTAAATGCATGATTGTGGAAATGAATGTAATGTGAGGTTTCTGGAGTGTTCTAATTTATGGATTGAAGTTATTTTGATGAGGAGAGGGTGAAAAACCAATTAGAATAGCTTATTGAGAGTGCTATTCTGTCCCAAAAGGCAATTAGCGCGCTAATTGGAATTATTAGCGCGCTAACTGTCTCGAGTGTGCAACTGTTCTTGGAAACGAAGAACAATAGCGCGCTAGTTAAAATTCCTAGCGCGCTAGGTACACCCCCTCAACGCGCTAACTCAAAACTAGCGCGCTAGGTAAATCAAATTAGTGCGCTAATGACGGACGAACTATGCCGTTAAGGGCTGTTTTGGTTATTTTCAACTTAATACATGTCTAAACACTTATAAACAACCTAAACTTCTAAAAATTGGACTTCAGGGACTTAGTGGACTGTAGCTCGGTGTTAGGGAGTTTGTCGGGTCGGATCCAAGAGTCTGGGGAGGTCGGAGAGCGGTGTGAGGTTTGTAAAACCCAACTGAAAGACTCTGAGTATTTGCTCTTCTTACATGTTATTTATATCATTCCTTCATGTTCATTATTCTATTCGGTTATTTGGACGTGGGTTGAGGTTACTCCCCCGGATTTTCTTGTTGTGTATTCATGATGCACTGGACTGTAGCACATGTGACCCGACCCTCAGTGAATGGCGACCTGGGCTTGCCTTGGTGCACGAGTCGGTGACTCAGCGGATTTGGCCAGCGCCGCGAGGGGCCAAGTGTTGGGCCAGTTGGACGCGACCACTGGTGGGAACTTGGTGACCCGAAGTACAGTCTAGTCCATCTGGAGCGAGCACACACATTTGTTAGCTTGTCTGTTGTTTATTCATGCGATGAGCCATTTACAGTTGTCTGTTTTGTATTTTGCATGTTTACTTGACAGCATTCCTTGTAGTTCTTTTACTTTATTATATGAATGCTCAGATGAGTTCCTTGGGATTTTACTTATTGTACTCCTCATCTGTCTTTTGTGATGATTGAGTGCAGATCCTAGTACCAGTAGGGGCAAAGGGATCCTAGGCGACTACATTTGATTGCCCACTGTTGAGGACCTACTTGTATGTGTTTATTTTTGATATTTTGTATAATTTGGGTATTCAGAGACTTGAGATAACACCGTACATGTATATATATCTGTTGTGGTGATGTCGCTTATATACAGAGTACTTTCAAGGGCTTTCCACTATAGGTTTTACCTTTGAACAATGTTTATCATGCTAAATTACCTTATTTAAATGGTATTAAGTAAGACTTCCACTGAATATGTTAACCTTTAAAATACAACCAATTAGTATGGTTAGGATTGGTTAGGATCTCAATAAATTTTCAACTAGGTAACAGTTGAAACAATTAGATTCCCACCGAGAATGGACAAAGAATATAAGAATAATTTTCTAATTTATCGGATAATACACTTGTGGACATGATTTACGAGACATAAAGAGGACGGGCAGGTGCCGGACACGTGTAGTTGGGCCAGCCGGCAAGAAGTACACGGAGGCACGTCACCCCGGGGCTGCAGGGGCCGCCACAATTAGTATCAGAGCCCGAGTTTAAGGAACTAGGAAAAAGTTTACAATGAAAGAGTATAAGACGTAATAAATAAACCTTAGTTGTGGAAACCCTGTGTTATTGCCTTAGAACTTTAGTTGGGAAGTGATGTGAGGCGGGTGAGTTAGAGTCTATATACATGTTATATTTCCATTATATATATATGATATACGTATATATATACCAAGATTGATCTGAAACACGCTTCTCGATGCAGATCATGGATGGACTGTCGACGACGCCTCATGATATTGGTCAGCCTAGTGGTACAGCTAGAGATTCCCTAGTTGCACCTAATATGGAGGATCGACTCTCGACTCAGGAGAGGCAAATGGGCGAGGTGTTTCGGTTGCTACAGGATCGGACTGCTGCATTGACAACATTGGCTACAACATTTGCTACACCTAGAGAGCCAGTAGTAGTTACGGCACCTACGGGGACAGTTGTCGTCCCGGTTACACCCCAGACACCAGTTGAGAGAGTAGTAGAGGGTGTATAGACGGAGAGAGCCACAGCTGTTGTTGTTCCCTTGGAGACGCCGACTCCTACGCCTCCACCTATGGCTACTGATCAGACGACTACTACCACTACTACTGCTACTACATCGGGATTCGTTTTAGCTCTAAAGGCGAAGATGTTGAGGGAATTTCTTAAGTTTCAGCCAAGCTTCTTTTACGGAGGTGGTGACCCCGAGGCTGCGGGGAAGTGGATTATATCCCATCAGCGATTCCATAAGCTGATGAGGAATGATGAGAGTGTTCAGGCACGAATGTCTAAAGCATGTTTGAGAGGTCGCACCGCAGTATGGTTGGACCACGTATATGGATAAGCATCCAGAGCTGACGACATGGGTTGAGTTTAGAGAGCTATTCTACGACTAGTACATACCTACGGAGGTTAGACTGAGACTGAAGGAGGAGTTTTTGACCCTGAGACAGGGCAACCGGACCTTGATGCATTACATGGAGAGGTTCCGACATTTACTTCAGTTTTCGATGGATGTCGCTGGGACGGAGCGCCTACAGATCTACTATTTCACCAGAGGGGTTGATGACAGGATCGCTTCAGCGGTTGTATAATATGGGGCATATACTCTACAAGACATTTTTGACAGAGCATTAGCACATGAGACATATCTGATGCAGAGAGATGGTAGGCGTGTGACTGGTAAGGAGGTACAAACAGGGCAGAGTTCTCAGTCGGATCGGAGGCCGGTCAGAGAGACCGAGGTCAGGGTCCGAGATTTGGAGACAGACAGACTAGGAGGCAAGATAACCACAGATGCCACAGGTGTGGTCAGAGGGGACACTTGAGGGCCGAATGCAGGATGCCACCGTCACCAAGTTAAGAGCTAGAGCTAGCCAGAAAATGCTCATGCACTAGCACAACCTGATGGCGGAGTAACCAGACAGCTCGTCGAGGGTACGTTGCATATTTTTGGGCAACCTATGCATGCTATGTCTGATTCTGGTAATACTTTATCATTTATTATTGGACGTGTTGTTGGAGTGTTAGGGTTAGATACACAGACATTAGACACACACCTTGTCCTTAGTACGGCCGCTGGGATAAGATATACCCTAACCAGATATGTAGAGAAGTGAGGATAGAGGTTGAAGGACATCAGCTACCAGCCGATCTTCGAGTATTAGAGTACCTAGAGTTTGACGCGCTTCTCGGGATGGATTGGCTGTCATCCTATCATGCATGGATAGATTGTTATGGTAAGAGGATAGAGTTTTGTATTCCTGGGATACCAGAGTTTGCACTGGTTGGATCTACGACTAACTTACCTATCACTAGAGGCCGACTAGCTAAAGCGCAGGAAATGGAGGCATTTACAGTTATAGTAGAGCCGGAGATTAGGACAGAGGTCAGGATTGAGGATGTACCGATGGTGAGAGATTTTGTTGATGTATTTCTGGATGACATACCGGGATTGCCACTGCCACGAGCTATTGAGTTTATCATTGAATTGATACCAGGGACGCAGCCGATTGCCAGTAGACCATACAAGATGTCACCATCGGAGCAGGAGGAGGTTAGACGACAGCTGGATGAATTGCTGGAGAAGGGTTTTATTCACCCTAGTATGTCACCTTGAGGAGCTCCAATATTGTGTATGAAGAAGAAGAATGGGTCGATGAGGATGTGCATAGACTATAAGAAGTTGAATCAGGTGACAGTTAGGAACCGTTACCCACTTCCTAGGATAGATGATCTGTTCGATCAGTTGGCGGGTGCCAGATTCTTCTCAAAGATTGACCTTCGCTCGGGCTATCATCATTTGAGGATTTGAGTAGAAGATATCCAGAAGACTGCATTCAGCACGAGATATGGGCTATTTGTGTTTACAGTCATGCCGTTTAGGCTACGCCCCAGCAATTTTCATGGATTTGATACACAGGGTCTTAAGACCATATCTAGACATATTAGTCATAGTGTTCATCGACGACATCTTGATCTACAGCAGGACTCGTGAGGATCACGAGGGACATCTCAGGGCAGTTTTGACGACATTGAAAGAGCACGAATTATATGCCAAGCTCAGTGAGTGTGACTTCTAGCTGAGTGCGGTGAGATTTTTGGGACATGTCATCAGTGACAAGGGTATCTCGGTGGACTTAGAGAAGATTCAAGCTATCATTGACTGGAGAACGCTTGAATCAGTTGCCGATGTATGGAGTTTTCTCAAACTTGCAGGATATTACCGACAATTTGTACATGATTTTTCTTCGATTGCAGCGCCGATGGCCAGACTGACCAAGAAAGATGTTAGGTTTGATTGGTCAGAGGAGTGTAAGCAGGCCTTCTGTGATCTGAAGAAGAGGTTGACTTCCGCACCAGTATTTACATTGCCAAAATTGGGCAAGACTTTGACAGTTTATACAAATGCGTCGGGCATTGGTATTGGATGCGTGTTGATGCAGGATGGTAGATCAATTGCCTATCTCTCCAGACGGTTGAGACCCCATGAGGGAAATTACCCCGTTCATGACTTGGAGCTTGCAGCAGTCGTCTTAGCCCTGAAGGCTTGGAGGCACTATCTCTACGGGGAGAAGTTCATCTTGTATACAGATCATCAGAGTTTACGTTACATTTTTACTCAGAGGGATCTGAATATGCGCCACCGGAGATGGCTGAAGTTGCTTTGAAGGACTACGACTTCGCTATTGAGTATCACCCTGGAAAGGCGAACGTCGTAGCAGACGCATTGAGTCGGAGTGGAGTTGACAGTCAGACTAGTTTGCGAGCTATGACCCACAAGCATAGTCTATTACAGGCGGCATTAGTTATGTGCATGACAGAGATATCCACTACGGCTGAACAGTACATTTGTGGTCAGATAAGGGTTCTGACCGTATCAATTAAGAGGGTTGCTGAACGGCAGAGGGCTAATGGGCTTTATGAGCGGTTCAGTGGTCTGGCTCAGATTGTGGATACCTGTAGATCAAGAGATATGGGACGGGATCCTAAAAGATGCACACCGGTCTCGCTACACAGTTCATCATGGTGGGACGAAGATGTACCATGATTTGACACGATTATTCTGGTGGCCAGGGATGAAGGCTGACGTAGGCGTATACATCAGGAGTGTCACATTTGCCAGTAGGTGAAGGCTGAGCACAGGAGACCCGGTGGATTGTTACAGCTATTGCCCATTCCACAGTGGAAATGGGAGCACATCACCATGGATTTCGTTAGTGGACTACCGCAAACATCGAGCCGTCACGATGCAGTTTGGGTAGGGATTGATAGACTTACGAAATCGGCTCATTTCATTCCGATTTCCATGAGATACATATTTCCTCAGCTGAGCATATTGTTTGAGCGTGAGATTATTAGATTGCATGGAGTGCCGATTTCCATTGTATTGGATAGAGATCCCAGGTTGACATTGAAGCTTTGGGAGGTTATGCATGAGCAATTTGGCACCTGGTTGCAGTTTAGTGCGGCTTATCATCCTCAGATCGACATACAGTCAGAGCGACTGATACAGATCTTGGAGGACATGCTCAAGGCTTGTATATTGCAGTTTGGGGGTTCGTGGGAGGATTATATGCATTTGTGTGAGTTTGCATATAATAACAGCTATCAGGCGAGCATTGGCATGCCATCGTTTGAGGCACTGTATGGGAGACATTATAGATCACCTGCCTGTTGGACGGAGCTGGAAAATACAGTGATAGTTGGGCCTGAGATAGTTGTTGATCATATAGAGAAGATTAGAAAGATTCAACAAAGGTTACGAGCCGCACATGATAGACAGAAGAATATGCGGATCGTTATCACGAGGGACTGAGCTATGAGGAGGGCGACATGATATATTTGAAGGTTTCCCTTTGGAAGGGGTCAGTAGAGGTTTGGTATTAAGGGGAAATTGGCGCCGAGGTTCATTGGGCCATATAGGATTGCATAGTGACTGGGTAGGGTTGCGTATCGATTAGAGCTACCTGCTGAGTTAGCAATGTTCATCCTCCATTTCACATTTTGATGTTGAGACTAGCTAGGGCAGGACCGAGACCGACTATTAAGTTGTGACGGATTGAGGTTTTGCCTGATGTGACTTATGAGGAGAGGCCGATAGAGATTGTTGACCGTAGAGTACAGATTCTCAGGAACAGGGAACTCTCTAAGATCTTAGTTCGTTGGTAGCATCATAGGACAGAGGGACTCACCTGGGAGCACGAGTCGACGATGAGAGAGCGATACCCTCAGCTATTTTCTGGTATGAGATTTAAGCTACGATTAAATATCGGGACAAATTTATTTAGTTGGGAAGAACTGTAACGACCCATTTTATTAATGACGTTAATTATCTCGTAATTTCAGACATGGACGCCAGCTCAGATCCACGTGGATGCCGCGGGAAGGCTAGGACACACGTCGACCTAGGTACACTAGTTAAATTGTGTGTTGGATGGCTTAATTTTGATGCAATTTATTCAATTATTGGTTAAATAAATTGCATGTGTGTATGTTGAATCACGAGAGCGTGCGAGGTTGTGTGACGGGTAGCTGCCTCGAAGTGCATGCTAAGGCGGGTATCGAGAGGCGAGATATGGGTACACTAGAGAAAACTCAATAAACTTACATAAACTTGTCTAGGTTATCAAATTGACATAATTAATGTAACCATATGCTAATTAAATAAACTTGAACAATAGGCTATGGCGCATATCGAAATGCGTGTCGAGACGCGGGGCACTGGGTACGGGTAGCCGAGGGTTAGTGTGACCATGATTTGGTTTAATTTGATAAATAAAACATTAGCCATATGGTTGGATAAGGCTTAATGTATTGTGACATTAATAGAATAAATGAAAGCCTATAGTTTACATTAAATAAAATGGGCCATGAGATGGACATCTAAATTAACATAGTGAGTGATTTTAGATGATGAGTATGCTATTGGAGTCACCAGGAGGTATATGACAGCATACTTGTGAACCACAATATATGCCTCGGGATACGTACGCACACTAGATTCCAACCAAACATATATATAAATCAAGTTAGTTGAAAGTTTCATTCAACCACTTACCAATTTCTCATGCAAAACCAGAGAGGAATCTGAGGAGGGAGAAGAGACTTCCAGCTGTGAATTCAACAACCTAGGCAGCAAACCAAGTGAATTAACCTAGGTAATCATCTTCTCCACCTTCTAAGCTTGCAAATGAACCCATTTTTGGGTATGTTTTGTGAAATTCGAGTTGATGATTTATTCTCTGGTTTGTTGTGTAAATATGATGCATTTCATGTTATAAAATCGTATATAAGGAGAATTTATCACTTGTTTAGTTAGATTTGATGAAATTGGTTGTTAATGGAGATGGTGGTAAATGCATGATTGTGGAAATGGATGTAATTTGAGGTTTTTGGAGTGTTCTAATCTATGGATTGAAGTTATTTTGATGAGGAGAGGGTGAAAAACCAATTAGAATAGCTAATTGAGAGGGCTAGGACAGAATTCTGGAATTGAGAATTCTGTCACAGAAGGCAATTAGTGCGTTAATTGTAATTATTAGCGCGCTAACTATCCCAAGTGTGTAACTGTTCTTCGAAACGAAGAACAATAGCGCGCTAGTTAAAATTCATAGAGCGCTAATTCCATCTAGCGCGCTAACTCAAAACTAGCGCACTAAGTAGATCAAATTAGCGCGTTAATGACGGATGAACTATGACGTTAAGGGCTATTCTGGTTATTTTCAACTTAATACATGTCTAAACACTTATAAACAACCTAAACTTACAAAAATTGGACTTTAGGGACTTAATGAATTGTAGCTCGGTGTTGGGGAGCTTGTCGGGTCGGATCTCAGAGTCCGGGGAGGTCGAAGAGCGGTGTGAGGTTTGTAAAACCTAACTGAAAGACTCTGAGTATTTGCTCTGCTTACATGTTGTTTCTATCATTCCTTGGTGTTCATTATTTTATTCGGTTATTTGGACGTGGGCTGATGTTACTCCCCCAGATTTCCTTGTTGTGTGTTCATGATGCATTGGACTGTAACACGTGTGACCCGACCCTTAGTGAATGGCGACCTGGGCTTGCCTTGGTGCACGTGTCGGTGACTCAGCGGATTTGGCCAGCGCCGCGAGGGACCAAGTGTCGGGCCAGTTGGACGTGACCACTGGTAGGAACTTGGTGACCCGAAGTACAATGTAGTCCATCTGGAGCGAGCACACACATTTGTTAGCTTGTCTGTTGTTTATTCATGCAATGAGCCATTTACAGTTGTCTGTTTTATATTCCGCATGTTTACTTGACAACATTCCTTGTAGTTCCTTTACTTTATTATATGAATGCTTAGAGGAGTTCCTTGGGATTTTACTTACCGTACTCGTCATTTGTCTTTTTGTGATGATTCAGTGCAGATCCTAGTACCAGTAGGGGCAAGGGGATCCTATGCGACTACATATGATTGCCCATTGTTGAAGACCTACTTGTACGTGTTTATTTTTGATATTTTGTATATTTTAGGTATTGGGAGACTTGAGATAACACCGTACATCTATATATACCTGTTGCGGTGATGTCGCTTATATACATAGTACTTTCAAGTGTTTTCCACAATAGGTTTTGCCTTTGAAACATGTTTATCATGCTAAATTACCTTATTTAAATGGTATTAAGTAAGACTTTTGCTGAATATGTTAAACTTTAAAATACAACCAATTAGTATGGTTAGGATCTCAATAAATTGCCAACTAGGTAATAGTTGAAACAATTAGATTCCCACCGAGAATGGACAAAGAATATAAGGATAATTTACTAATTTATCGGATAATACACTTGTGGAATTGATTTACGAGACATAAAGAGGACGGGCAGGTGTCGGACACGTGTAGTTGGGCCAGCCGACAAGGAGTACACGGAGACACGTCACCCCGGGGCTGCAATGGCCGCCACATTAGTCATAGAGATCAGGAGTTTTTTGGTGTTAGCAAGATATTTCGTAGATTCGTGAAAGATTTCTCGAATATCGCTTCACAGATTACCAGATTAACCCTAAAGGACACCAGATTTGATCGGTTTGAAGAATGCGAGGAGGCATTTGCTTACCTAAAGAGGTTGTTGGCTACTGCACTAGTGTTGGTATTGCTAGGGGCTGGACAGGGGTTCCTAGTATATACATATGCTTCTTATACAAGTCTAGGTTGTGTGTTGATGTAGGATAGAGGCACAGTGGCTTATGCATCCAAACAGTTGAAGATATACGAGATGAATTATCCTACTCATGATTTATATTTGGCAACGGTGGTGTTTGCTCTAAAGGTATGAAGACAACATTTGTATGGAGAGAGATACACACTCTACACTTATAATAAAAGTCTAAAATACCTCTTCACACAGAGCTGAACATGAGACAACGCATATGGTTGGAGTTTATGAAGGACTACGACTTTTCTCTGGAATATCACCCAAGAAATGCTAACGTAGCTACAGATGTGCTGAGTAGGATACCGACTTGAGATGCCGAGGTTGTTATATGCCATATAATTGAGGCAGCAGTGATGATGAGTTAGTTAGATATTCCTATCGACACTCGGGCGATGATTTGTTCATAGATGAGGCTAGAGATAGTGTCTACACAGAGGGTGTCAAAGGGTCAGAATGCTGACATTCTATCTCGAGGTTCAGTGAGTCAGCATAGAGTACTGATTATACAGACTGGACGGAGACGACAGATCAGTGTCTGAGATTTAGATGCAGATTATGGATACCTGAAGTGACATAATTAAAAGATGAGATTCTTTAGGATTCACACCGTTCTTGGTTCACTATTCATTCAGGTAGGACCAAGATGTACCATGACATGAAGAGACATTTTTGGTGGTCTAGGATGAAAGCGGACATATCGGAGTTCATCAAGAACTGCGGCATTTGCCAACAGGTGAAGGCTAAGCATCGTAGACCTAGAGGATTATTATAGCCGCTTCCCATTCTACGATGAAAGTGGGAAGACATAATTATGGACTCCGAAGACTGCTAAGCGACACAATTCTATCTGAGTGATTATGGACAAATTGATGAAATCTGTCTATGAACCAGTTACAACTAACTACACACTTAATAAGTTGAGCATATTGTTCGAGATGGTGATTATCAGACTTTGTCAGGGCTTGTGTAGTGGAGTTTGGTGGATCGTGGGAGGAGTACCTACTGATGTGTGAGTTTGCATACAACAACAGTTTTTAGGCTAGCATTGAGATGGTGCCATTTGAGGCATTATATGGTAGATCGTGTCGCTAGCCATCTTGTTGTGCTGAGCCAGAGGACCAAAAGATGGTAGGGCCTGAAATTGTTGTTGATCACATTGAGAAGGTACGATAGATTCGCCAGAGACTTAAATGAAGCCCAAGAGAGGCAAAAGAAGTATGAAGACACGTATCACAATGACCTTACGTATGACAAGGGAGCCTTTATGTATTTGAAGGTTTCTCCTCCGAAGGGTCTTCACAAATTTGGTTTGAAAGGCAAGTTAACACCGAGATTCATTGGGCCTTTCAAAATCAGAATATGGGCCAGAAAGGTTGCTTATGAGCTTGAGTTACCTCCGCAGATGTCGGGTATTAATCCAGTTTTTAATATTTCTATGCTTCGACTAGCCAAGTGGAAGGCAGACGTATATATGACCGACAGTTGACTTAAACCAGATTGATCTAAGCAAGGACGTATCTTATGATGAGCAACCAATACAGATCCTAGACCAAAGGTTACTACAGTTGAGATGCAAGTATATCCCAAAGGTGTTAGTTAAGTAGCAGTTCCATGGTGACTCGGAACTCACTTGGGAGCTGGAAGACCATATGTGAGATAGATTTTTGTACCTTTTCGAGTCAGTAACCCGTGACGTGGAACCTGCATCGAGATACGTTCCATGACCGAGGCAATGTAGCTAAGGTATATTTGTTGTGGTGTATACCTAGTGTATTGTATATGTGTAGACTACTAAGTCACTCCTACTTGTGTTTTGGTGTTGAGACGTGAATGGGGACGCGCCTCGAGATGCTTACCGGCGTAGAGAGCGACGTGGTAAGTTTATTTAGGTTTAATTTAGCTTCAATATTGATTTTAATGTGGCTATAGTTAGTTATATATTAAATGTAACCTAAGTTAGAAATTTAAAACAATAGCCATATAATGAGTCTCGAGATACGTGTTGGCACATCTAAATACCAATTGAATTATAAATTGGTATTTTTTTGATTGAGTTAGTGGAGAGTATGTGGGAAATGTGTCAAGTTGAGGGTTGTTAGATAAATTTCGAGATACGTATGTACATTAAGATCAATGACTATTAATCAATCTATCTTAATATATAAGGTTGGATAACATCAACTCATGCAAATTAAACCCATTTTCATTTCAAAGCTTGCTGAAGAAGCGGTGCTGCTGAAGAAGAAGAAATCAACAAGATTTGAAGGAGAAATCAGTGGGTTTTGGTGAGGCATTGATAAAACAAGGTGTACAACAACTAGGTAACTTGATTTACACCATAAACTTAGCTTAATTTGGTGAATTCATGAATTTAATGTTATGTATGATTGTTTTTATGTTGTTGTTGATGTCTTGGGGCTATGAAGGTGTGTGATAGAGTTTCCAATGAGAAACTTGGTAGCGCGCTAGGTCACTAGCACACTAATCAAGTTACCCAACATGTTAGGTGTTATGATAGCATAAAAAATCTAAAACTTCTTAAATTTACTTAAACAATATAAAAGTCTAATACCCTAAGTAAAGTTCGAAACATACTTAAAAACATGTTAAATTATATCAGGAACCTAGAGAAGTGTCTCGGGGATTTGGATACAACTTTAGAGGTGATGGGAGGCTGGAATAGCTAGGAAATTACGCGGATTGTGAGTGAACTAATTGAGATATTTGTTTACATTTCATTCATGTTTATTTGTTCATTTCAAGTCAAGACTGATTTGCCTATTATACTCTATATACCATGACTTGTTTCCTCTCTCATTTCATGAGTTTGCTATCATGGTATAAATTGTTGGTCAAATGGTTTCGTTGACTCTAAATTTTATGCTATGTCATTCTTGATTGTTAATACATGTCGTCAAATGAAATACCATGCTATTAGGTAGGTGTTACATAGTATTGTAAGTCTAAATTCCTTTATGCATTAGGTATGCAATTACTTTGTTGGATTCGTAAACCGTATCATTTCTTGGGTTATGGAAGGAGTTCATGTATCTAGGACCATGAGATGATCGAGATGTGCTCGTCACACGAGGTCACTAGACTTTCGGGGTTATTGGGATATCTCCACTATTTTGTGCATCACACGGGGTATGGGAGTTGGGGTTGTTAGCAAGCATTTATCACAGGCGACTGGCACTTTTGAATGATTATAAAGGCGCAGAGCTTAGGCTGACCTTAACAGAGATGTAGAGCTCAGCTCCATCCTTACATAGTGGAAAAGGCTAATGTAATGTAACTCACGGCCGACCGACCCTAGATCATTACTACTTAGCCGAGTGTCAGTTTCATTTTGTTTAACTGGAGTATCTTATAGCATGATTTCCTTTTAGAATAGTTGCTTTTATTATGCTTTCAGATATTTATTGTATATTTGGAAATGTGAACAAATGTCTCTCAGTGTTGCTTTCTACTTTCCTGTACTCACCTTCTTTTTATGACGGTGGGTGCAGTTTCATCAAGTAGCTGACCAGGCAAAAGAGAAGATCGACAACTACCTCCGAGCTAGTGGAGTTCTACTACACCAAATTTTATAGGTTTTGGTTTTGTTGTATAATGTTTAAATGTCTTCCATATACTTTTGGGGAAATATTTATTGGGTGAGAGATATTACCCTGACGGTATACATGATGATATATTGTTACCACTTCATTATATATATGCATGTGATCTTTAGTTCCTGGTTTTCCCACAATTCTTAGGTATTATATTAAAAGCTTCAGCTAAATTGTTAAGACTTTCGCTGAATAAACTTTAAATTCCTAAGATTTTAATTAACTCTGATTTATTAATTGACATAAGATAAGAAAATACTTATTTTAAAAAAAATAGCTTGTAAGAAGAAAGGTTTTGGAAAGGCCGAGTAATTCCTTATTAATTCCTATGTAATGAGATTAGGACTTAATGACGGGATTAGGCCGGGCGGTGCCCTAATTTGAGAAGGTTCTTCACATACACTTTTTGTGTAGATACTGTCTGAAGCCTAATTTGTGCCCAAATCATCACCCGAGTGTCGGTAGGAATATTTGACTGACTTATCATCGATGCTGCCTCGAGTAATATCCATACTCATATGTCATATGGCATCCAACAACCTTGGCATCTCCAATAGGTATCCTACTCAGTACATCGACAACTACGTTAGCTTTTCCTAGGTGATACTCGAGAGAAAAGTAGTAGTCCTTCCAAAACTTCAGCCATCTGCACTGTCTCATGTTCAGCTCTTTCTTTGTGAAGAGGTATTTCAGACTTTTATGATCAGTGTAGAGTGTGAACCTCTCAATATAGATGATGTCTCAATATCTTCAAAGCAAACACCACTACTGCAAACTCTAAGTCATGAGTGGGATAATTCTTTTCATGTATCTTTAGCTGTCTGGATGCATAAGCCACTATGCCTCTATCCTGCATTAACGCACAACCTAGACTTGTATGAGAAGCATCTGTATATACAAGAAATCCATGTTCAGCCTCTGGAAATACCAACACTGGTGTAGTAGTCAACAACCTTTTCAGCTGAGCAAATGCCTCCTTACATTCCTCAGACCAATCAAATCGAACGTTCTTTTGGGTCAATCTGGTAATCGGTGAAGCAATCTTCGAGAAATCCTTCACTAATCTATGATAATATCATGATAACCCAAAAAAGTCTTGATCTCCATGATTTATGTCAGTGCTGGCCAATCCATAATAGCTTGAATCTTAGCTGGATCCACATCAATACCTGGTGCACCAACAACATGTTCCAAAAACTTGACCTCTGACAGTCGAAATTCACACTTGCTGGACTTGGCATATAGTCTGTGCTCCCTCAAAGTTTGCAATGTCTCCCTAAAGTGCTGCTCGTGATCCTCTCAATTCCTTGAATATATCAATATATAATTGATGAAAACTATCACGAAGTGGTCAAGAAACGTTCTTATCACTCGATGCATCAAATCCATAAATATTGCAAGGGCGTTTGTAAAATCAAATGGCAAGACTGTAAACTAATAGTTTCCATATCTCGTGCTAAATGTTGTCTTAGACCTATCCTCATCCTTGATCCTAAGTTGATGATACCCCGATCTCAAGTTTATCTTGGAGAAAAAATGTGCTACTCTAAGCTGATGAAATAAATCGTCAATCCATGGTAATGGATACTTGTTCTTGACTGTAACCTTGTTCAACTTTCTATAGTCGATACACAGTCTCAAAGTATCATCTTCTTTCTTCCTAAATAAGACAGGTGCTCCACATGACGACATAGAAGGTGTGATGAATTCTTTCTATCCCAAATCCTGATGCTGACTCCTCAACTCCTCCAACTCACTCGGAGCCCTACGGTACAGTGGTATAGAAATAGGTCTACTACCTGGTACCAACTCAATAATAAGGTCCATCTCTCTCGGTGGTGGCAAACCAGGTAAGTCCTCCGGAAACACGTCTGGAAACTTGCACAAAACCGGAATCTCCTCGAGACTGGGTCCTTGACTCTCTGCTACTATATACAATGATATTAAAGTTTCCATATTTTCACTAGTCGCAAGTCGACTTCTAGTCCCCTCGGCTCTCGGTGTCCTACCACTATATAAGAACATCAGATGCCCTGGATTCTTAAACATCACTGTCTTACTGAAATAGTCGATATGAGCATGATACGCTGCTAGCCAATCCATCACCAATAACGTGTTAAATTCTAAGAACTTGAGCACCCTGAAGTCTGCAGGTAACTCTACCCTGCCTATATCTACTGGACATCTCTCAATAAGACAATTAGGGTAAACCCTATCCCTAGCTACGGTACTCAAAATCAAATGTACGCTAACTTTAAGCGGTTTCAACCTTAAGATGCCTATTAAAGATACAGTAGAACCCGAGTCAAAGAACACATATAAATCTCTACCACATATGGAAATCATACCCTTAATGAGTCCTCGTGTGGCATCAGTTCAGGCTGTGCTACCATGTGTACTCCCTTTCGACTTTGTGGTGGAATCACGGCTACCGGCTGGGGACAATCTCCAATTACGTGCCCACCCTGACCAAACCTAAAACAAGTATCAGCCTACGCTTACTCTATGTCTGATCTACGGCCTGTGCCTGTCTCTGTATCTTATCACTGACTCATCAGCTCCTTGTCTTAGGTTTATGAAATCCTTCCTCAATCTCTTCAACATCGCAGGTGGGATATACTACTGATAGAAATTTTTCTTGAATGCATCCCATGACTTGAAATCACCATCAGAAGCTATAGTCGCACGCCACTAACCTTCAGCGTCTCTCTGTAGTGTATACGATGAAATCTCAGCCCGAAGTCTATCCTGGATCTTCATAACTCTATGCAACTTCTCGCGAGACCATACCCACTTCTCAATCTTCTTAAAATCTTGCTGACCATCAAAGTAAACTGGCTTTAGCTTGATAAAATCCTTCACCAATTGAAACTCTGTTGTCAAGCTCGAAGATGTAGGAGTGGGAGACGGTGTATAAACTATCTCTATAGCTAAAACTGTCACTACTGATACGGTTTGGACTCGCGGAGCGGCTTCAATCTCTGATCTTGCGTCGATCTACGATAATGCTCTCCAAGTTGACGACGTTCGCTACACCAGCAGCTACTACATAGATAACGCATATAGATACATATAAAAACTAACATGTACATATAAGATATCCCCACCTCACTTTCACTCACTTCCTAACTAATAGTTTATAGGCAAGGATCATCTAGTTTTCCAGAACTAAATTTTGTATTTTCTTGTTTAGATTTTATTTGTTACTTATTAGAAAAGTTGGTCACTAATACCAACTGTAATTTTGGTATCACATTGTAGAATAAGTACATTCCACTACCTAAGCTCTATAAGCTTAGGCTCTATAAACGTAGGCTTTACAAACCTAGGCTCTGATACCAACAGTGACGACCCTTTCTCAAATTAGGGCACCACTTGGCCTAATCCCATCATTAAGCCCTAACCTCACCTTGTAGGACTTAACAAGGAATTATTCTGCCTTTCCAAAATCTTTATTCTTACAAGTTAATTTTTTTCAAATAATCATTTTCTTATCTTATGTCAATTAATAAATCAAAGATAATTAAAAAGTTATACAGCGGAAGTTTTAACAAATTAGCGGAAGCTTTTAACATGATACCTAAGAATTGTGGAAAATCAGGAAATAAAGATCACATGCATATATATATTTAATGAAATGGCGATAAATATATCATCATGTATCTGGTCAGGGTACTATCTCTCAACCCATAATATATACAACCTTAATAATATATGAAGTACATATAAAAGTCATACAACAAAGTTAAAAACCTACAAAATTTGGTGTAGAGCACTACACTGGCTCAGAGATAGTCGTCGATCTTCTCTTTGCCTGGTTTGCTACTCAGTGGATCTGCACCCACTGCCATAAAAAGGACGGTGAGTACAAGAAAGTAGAAAGTAACACTAAGAGACATTTTTTCACATTTCCAAATATACAACAAGTATCTGAAAGCATAAGAATTGCAACTATTATGAAAAGAAATCATGTTATGAGATACTTCAGTTAAAAAAAATGAAACAGACACTTGGCTAAGTAGTTATGATCTAGAGACGGTTGGCCGTGAGTTACATCACATCAGCCTTTATTCCATTATCTCACCATGGAGCTGAGCTCTACATCTCAGTTGAAGGTTGGACCTGAGCTCTACGTCTTTATAATTATTCACAAGGGCCAGTCACCTGCGATATATTCTTGCTAACAACCCCGGGTCCCATACCTCGTGTGCTGCGCAATATAGTGGAGAGATCTCAATAACCCCAAAGCCTAGTGACCCCGTGTGTCGCTCATATCTCTATCATATCATAGTCGTAGATACAAGAACTACTTTCATGCCAAAGAAATGACATGGTTTAGGAATCCAATAAATGTGATTGCGTACTAATGCATAAAGGAAATTGGATTTGCAATGTCATTGAACATCTCCCTAATAGCATGCTATTTCATTTGACCAAACATTTCAACAATCAAGAATAACGTAGCACATGATATAGAGTCAATGAAACCATTAATTAACAACCAATGCCATGATAGTCAACTCGTAAAATGAGAAGAGACAAAATGTCATGACATGTAGAGTACAAAGGATAATTCAGTTCAAATAACTGGAAATGAAAATCGAAACAGGAATGAAATGTAAATAAATATCTCAATCAGTTCACTTACAATCCACGCAATTTCCTAAGATAATTGTATCACGTATCTGAACTTTTGAGACTCTTCCTTAGGTTCCTGATATCTAACTAATCCAAATAAATTGGGTTTAAGTAAGATCAAATGGGTTTAGGAACCTTAACCTAAAACACCCTTAGGACTAAACAACATTAAGATTTTAGTCTTCTATTTCAGCAAAATGTTAAGCATGAAATTGTGCAAATATCAAATCCTTCCCTTACATAAAGTCTTTGGTGTATATCTTAGCTTTCTGAAAAGTTTGTTTTACATAATTCTGATTTAAAATGAAAGAGATATCACAATTCTTCTAAAAATAGCTCAAGTTGATACCTAATCCGATAAGCAGATTTAGAAAATTTATTTCTCCCAATTTATAGTTTCGAAATTCGTGATTTTTGGTCTCAAGGCAGCTAACATATCAAATAACAACATACTAAAAGACCAGCTCATTTAGATGAGTAATTAGGGAGTTATGCCTTTTAAAGATTTAGTTAAAAAAATCTATTAATGCATTCAATCACCTATTTGTAGAGCACTTTTGGACATGAAAACATTTGTACCACAAAATTTCAAGTGGGACAAAGTTGTTCCTTTTTGAGTAAGCTTTCAAATGCCACTAGATTGGGCTTTTTTATTTAAAATGAGCAAGTTATGACCAAATTACATGTTGGTTAATAAAAGAACATGCATAATTTCTATTTTGGTCTTACAACTTCAAAAATTCATATCTTTTTTATTTTAAAACCAAATTAAGAACTTCTTAATAGCTGGATTATCAACTTGAAAGAGGAATCCAAATATATCAACCAATTACAAAGATTTAGTCATCTACCCTCTGAAAATGGCCACAAACCAGAACTAGTTTCAAACTTAAATAGAGAGATGTGTACCTCAGGTTGATGACTATTTGATTTGAGCTCCAACTCTCCTTAATCTCCCTGAATTTCTTGGCTAAAACCTTCCTTAATTCCTCTAATTTCTTCTACTTCAACTTCCTTAGCTTCTAAGTTATGGAAATGAAATGAATTGTATGGGTTGATCTATCCAATCTTATATATAAAGATAAGGTTGATTAATAACTATTGATCTTTATGTACACACGTATCTCGAGACTAATCTAATGGCCTATATCTTGCCACATTTCCCACTAACTCTCCACTAACTATCTTTTGGTAACACTAATGTCAAACTCAATGGTCTCTTGCTGTATCAATACGTATCTCGAGAATTATCTACATGGCGATTATTTTAATTTGTTAACTTAGGTATTTTTAATATAAACCGACCTTAGCCACATTAATATTACTATATAAGCTACACTAGCTTTAATCCAACTTACCACATAACTCTGTACCCCAACCCCACATCGACACACATCTTGAGGCGCTTCCCTACTCAAGTATCGACGCCTATAACAAGCATGACTGACTTAGTAGTCTACACATATACAATACATTAGACATACATCACAAGAAATCTAACGTATACCTCAAACACATTGCCTTGGTCACAACACATATCGTGATGTGGGTCCCACGTCATGGATCACTGATCCTGATTAAAAAATTAAACTAGGATTTTGAAATTTCGGCCGTGAGAGCCACATAGGACAGAACAACAATTAGTTAGCCTTTTTATTTTACTCTCCTCATTACTCGTGTTCGAAATAAGCATTACAAAATTCTCATTATAGTTATTATTTTAGGGTTAATTAAAACTTATACAACTTATAAATTTTTTAGCTGAAGCCTTAACAGTTTAGCAGAAACAAATAAAATAAATCCTAAATGTGTGGAAACCAGTAAACGACGATCACATGTATATAGATGATAAAACGACAACAACAATATAATAAACATGTGTCTGATCAGGGAACTATCGCTAACCCAAATATGCAACCCATAAGTATATAAAAAGACATAAGTAAGTTATACAATTGGAATTAACAACAATCCAATGGTTCAGAGGTAGTCGCCTATCTTCTCCTTGCTCGGCCTACTACTCGATGAATCTGCATCCACTGTCATAAAAAGGACGACGAGTTCAGTAATGTAGAAAGTAAGACCAATAGACATTTATCCATATTTCCAAACATAAAAGAAAGTATCGAAAAGCATAATATTAGCGAAAGAATGCTGAAAAAGGAATATGCTATAAGACATTTCAGTTAAACAAAAGTGAGACTGACACTTGGCTAAGCATTAATGATATAGGCTCGATCGATCGTGAGTTACATCACATCAACCTTGTTCCACTATTTAGAGAAATTAGTACAAGAAGCCGTGGATACACTTCTTGATAATGGGATCCGCGGACAACCAATGAGGGACGGTCATAATAAAGTTTACAAGTCGTTTTCAGATGTAATTGAAGGAAATGAGGGAAGTTTTCGTGAGACTCTGCTTGGTAAGCGTGTCGATTATTAGGGGCGTTCCGTCATTGTTGTGGGCCCTTCACTTTCATTAAATCGATGTGGATTGCCTCGCGAAATAGCAATAGAGCTTTTCCAGACATTTGTTATTCGTGGTCTAATCAGACAACATGTTGCTTCCAATATAGGAGTCGCTAAAAGTAAAATTCGGGAAAAAGAACCAATTGTGTGGGAAATACTTCAAGAAGTTATGCGGGGGCATCCCGTATTGTTGCATGGGCACTCTCACAAATGCTCGTTACAAATATATACTAGTCGACTACACCAGTACCATACCCCATGTGCAGCACAAGTTAGTAGAGAGTGCCAACATCCTCGGAATCCAGTGACCCATGTGACGCTCATCTCTGTCATATAAAGGTTCTAGATACAATAACTACTTTCATTTATCAAGAAAAGACTTGGCTCGAGACTCCAAGATTTGATTTGCTTAAGTAAAGCACAAAGGAATGGATTCACAATACCACAACTCATTTACCTAATAGCATTCTATTTTACATGATTAATATCCACAATAGCAAAGAATGACATCGCACAAGAATAAGAGTCAATGAATACCATTCAACACCAATAACGCCATAATAACAATACTCATATAATGAGATAAGCATAAAATTCAGGGCATCAAGAGTACAAAAAGTATAGCAGTCCAAAGGATTATAAACAAGGAAAATAATAAGAAATGAAATGGAGAAAAATATCTCAATAAGGTTACTTACAATTCACACAAAGTTCCTAGGTTAATATGGCCTCCGGACACACAAACGACCTCGCGAAACTCTCCTCTAAATATTTGAGGTTAATTAGGGTGTTTTAGGACTTGTACGTGCTATTAAAGTTGGGTTAAGTTAGTTAGAAAAGTCCCCCAAACTTTACTTAGAAATTTCATCATATCTTAGGGTTTGGCGCTGTGGTGGCGCCTTGTGTATGAGGTCACGATGCCATCAAGTCATCACCCTTATATTGGGACATAGGGCACAATCTGTGGTGGCGTTGATGGCGCCGTGTCATCTGTCCCTCATTTCCCATCTTAACTTGACGTTATGCCCTAGTGCCATATGTACAAAGGGCACGACGCCGCCACGACGTCAAGCTTGGGCTACCCATTATTGGGTCTATTTTTTAATTCCAGTGATAACAACCCCTTATACACTTCCGTTTGATCTAAATAAAACTTGAAAAACTCCCAAATACCTAGAATTCAAAGCCTCTATGGCTTAAAACCTAAAACTTACAATTCTAACAAATTTAACAAAGTGAAGGTGTACATTGGGTTACCTAGTGGTATAAAATCCTCCAACTTGATCAAAAACCTTCCCAATTCATAGAATTTCCTCGACTCAATGTTGCATCATCTCTCCAAATCCCTCTCTCCCTCTCTCTCTCTCTCTATCTCTCTCTTTTTCTCTCTCTCATTTGCATGTATTTGAAGATTAATTTTACCTGAAAATCCCACTAAGTTTACTTTTATAGTGATGAGAGTCACTTATGACCCTTGATCTTATGTAAACACCCATCTCTAGAGAAATCCAATAGTTGGTCCTACAACCCACTAAATCATCCATGCTAACAAACATCTTTACCCAAGTAACCTAGTGATGGTGACAAGACGCATCATGAGGCATACCAATGCTCATTGTTTTATTTTTCTAACATAGGTCACATTTTTACAAATTCAAGTATAAACACTTTAGATTAGCTATTTTAATCACATTGATCTAAATTAGGACTTACCACATCACTCTCTACCCCGCTCCCACGTCGGCACACATCTGGAGGCACGTCCCCACTCGCATCTCGACGTCTCTATATAAGTAGAAGTGGCTTAATAAGTCTACACACATACAATACACTAGGAATACATCACAAAGAAACTAAAATATACCTCAGCCACATGCCTTAGTCAATGCACGTATCTCGATGCAGGTCCAACGTCACGAGTCGACAATCCTGATTATGTAATAAACTAGGATTAGAAATTCGGGTTGTGACAAATCTTCCCAACTAATGAAAATTATGTCCTCGAAATAAAAACTCAAGTTAGGGTTATACCTGACTCAAAAATGTACGGAAACCTATTTCGTATATAGTCTTCCCGATCTCTAGTTAGTTCTGAATCACCATCGATCTGTACTGGATGTTCCTTATATGAAATATCCTCACTCAGGTCAATCTAACTCAAGTAAACTATCAGTCGTACACTTGCATTCGATTTAGCTAATCAAACATAGAAATATGAAAGATCGGATGAATATCTGAAATCTAAGGAGGTTACTCAATCTAATAAACCACTTTCCCGACCCGTCACCTAATCTTAAAAAGCCCAATGAATCTCAATTGTAACTTGCATTTCAACCCAAATTTGTGAAGACCCTTCCGAGAAGAAACCTTTAAATAAATTAAGGCTCCCTCAGTGTACGAAGGATTGATGCAATACTTGACGGCATACTTCTTATGCCTCTCTTGGGTACCTCTAAGTCTTTGAAGAATTTGGCGTACCTTAACTTTACTAACTCAAACTGATTTCTTCTTCTTCTTCCTCTCCAACAAGAGTCTTCTTAGCTTCTAAGTTGTTGGGAATGAAAAATTTGATTTGCATTAATTGACACGTATCTCGAGACCTATTTAATGGTACACCTCCTAACACATGTCCCACTTACCTCCACAAATTCATGCCAACTAACTCCAATGTGCGACTTAATTGGTTTCTGGATGTGTTAATAATTGTCTCGATACAAATCACATGGCTTTTATTTTAAAATGCTAACTTAGGCTACATTTAATTAAAAATCAGCTATAGCCACATTAAAACCACTATATTAGCTATACTAACTCAAAATAGACTTACCACTACACTCTCTACCCCCGTCCCACATTGGCACACAACTCGAGGCACATCTCCACTCACGTCATGACGCCTATACATGAGTAGGAGTGACTTAGTAGTCTACACATATACAATACATTAGGCATACACCACAACAAATCTAACATGTACCTCTGCCATTTCATCGTGGTCAATGCACATATCACACTGTGGGTCCCACGTTACGGGGCAGTGATCCTGATTATGAATAACATGCGAGATTAGAAATTAGGCCTTTGACAAACCCCTCTACCTCTCCTGCCTCCGGTCTGACCTCGAACTATGCCCTGACTGTCCCTCAGAATCTACAGCTGTGCATCAGCTATCTTTCTGCACAATAAAGGTCTCGAGTGTGAGTGCTCGATCATACATGTCGTGCACCGTGCGCCCTTCGGTTGACACAATGGCACTAGCGATGACCTCATGTAAACCTCGGAAGAAATTGTAGATATGAAGTCTCTATGTCCCCGCAACGTCCATGGCGAACTTTACCAGATAACGATATCTCTCATATGCAGTAGTACCAATCGGTTGCCCTATCTTAAGGCCAAAAAATCCTCTCTCAGATATAGGTGGACCTCCACTAGTACGTACACATCGTTGAATAGCTGATGGAACTCGGCCCAAGTCTTCACATCTATATGAGTATCACAATACTTAATCTACCACAAAGTTGATGCTCCTCTGCTACACGACCCTGAAATTGTTAGAGCATGTGCCCTAAGTTAATCTAGAAACATTGTTCATCTGATAATTTTAGTTAATAAAATTGAGGTTTTCATTTGCTATTTTATTATAAGTGATTGCATGTTTACTGTATAGTAAAATCCATGGGTATTTGTTGAAATATCATAAATGTCCCTAGTCGGTCATTATAAAGGGAACTATAATGAATTAAGTCTAGTGTGAATCTTGATTGATGGTCATGTGATGATCATGCGTATAAGGATATGAATCGAGATCATATGTACTTGTTATGGGAACAAGGTATTGGACCGACCCGCTACGGGAACACCATAGGGATTAAGTCATAGGTGTTACTCATGGCAGGTATATCATTAGTCATTCGACTTGAGATTTTCATAGACTTCAATATTAGGAGCATGGTAATTTGACATAATTGAATGTTATCTTTAACCGGACGATTATAAAGATTGTGATTGGTTACCATGTGAATAATATGTGAAGGTGTAATCAAGGTAGAATTTTTCATTCTCATATAGAGATATATATTAGTGGATCCCTCGATATGTTCGACTATTAAATGGCCAAGTTCAAGTGAACTGATATGATCAATGTCATTTGGATGTCTTTCAGTCTACTTAAAGATCGAGACTACTACGATTGAACATTAAGGGTGACTTTCCATGCCTTATATTTAATCAAAGTATATCACATGACCAAAGGATATGATTTATGTAATTCATTAGGTTGTATTGCTTTTGATATTCATGCTACTTCGGTAGTCATAATGCCTTGCTAGAGACCGCTTATGACTTATGTACCAAAATGGTATTGGTTCGCTGCTAACGTCGCATGAACCTATTGGGTTGCATACAAAGAATGGCTTTGCAATTTCAGTTGGTCCAGAGTAATGAATTTTATATGATAAAATTAATACTTATGATTTGTTATATAATAACTTATTAATAGGGGTGTATGTGTAATTTGCTTGAATTGCCTAAATACAATAGTTGTATTTCGAATAAGATTTTAAGCGAGGGCTTATCTACACATATAAATAGAAGTTAAAACCATAAAATGAAAAAAGATTTTCATTTCTACTATTTTTGAGTTCTCTGGATTTTTGGAGAGAAAGAAAAATATTTTCAATCTCTTTTGGGGCTAACACTCCAAATTATGGTCACTGTTCGTGTAAGGATTTTCGATAGAGGAAGCGTGCTTGAACGTCTAGGAGATTGATCAATCAAAGAAAGAAATCAAAGATTAAGGTAAGGTTTACTTTTGTATATTAAGTTTAATGGAACTTATTTTTGATCCTATAAGGGTTTTTCAAAAAATTGTTTTGAATTTTCTGCTGTGCATGAACATGATCTTGATTAATGTATATATGATGTACGTATAGGTTCTGTGATAATTGCTATCAATAATTAGTTTTAAACGTGTTGTTAATTCATGTATTTGATACATATGCATGATTTAATTCAAAGATAGAATTCATGTTTAGAATATTTCGATTAACATATGTTTTAATATAGAACAATGCGAATTTTGGATGTTCACAAGGTAGAAGTCATTTAGGTTATTATGATTTTGGTGTTGAATACATATTTCATTTTTGTTCAATAATTGTGTATGTCTCCATGATAGAAATCATGATTAGTTTAATGTAATTTATTTAATATGATTCTAGTTTTGAATGCATAATTAATATTTCCTTTCTTAATTCAACCGCTTGTTTCGTATGAATAAAAATCGAAATTGATTTTGATCATATATTTCATTATGGTTATCTGTTAGTATATTCCTTCTAGTTGTATGTCCAGAATGATCCTATTCCTGGGAACCATCAGCCAATGCTTTAAGAGCCGTAAAGGATTCACATACTAAGCATGTCAATGATTCAACTGATGTTGCATGCATTATGTTGTCAACCATGGTTCCTAAACTTCAGAAGGATATGTAACACATTGAAGCTTACGACATGTCTATGATGCGGAAGGAAAATTTCCAACAGCAAGCTAGGTAAGAAAGGTTCGAGACAATTAAAAACCTTCATTCTTGCAAAATGGCTGAAGGTGCACCAGTTAGTCCTCATGTTTTGAAAATGAAGGTCTATATTGACCATCTTGACAGACTTGGATTTCCCATAAGCTAAGAGTTGGCTACGATTTTGATCCTGAATTCTTTTCTTGTGATGAACTATAACATGAATAATATAGAAAATTCTTGCTGAGCAGAATGTCAAGAAACCTTTTGCTAATGTGTTGATGGTTCGGAAAGGAAAGGCTATGAAAAAGAAGGCCAAAGGTAAGGCAAACGTTTTCAAGGCTATTGCGACTGTCACAAAGCTCGTGGAACAAGTCAAGCCTAAGGGTGCTTCATTTTCACAGTCCTATAAGGAGAAGGAAAAAGAAGGAATTTGTCATTTTTTCCATGGACCTGGGCATTGGTTTAGAAATGACATGCCCTATCTTGTAGAACTAAAAAAAAAAAGAGTAGTGCGACTAATGCTTCAGGTATTTACATTATTAAAGTTAACTTGCTACTAGTGATTCCTAGGTATTATATACCAAATGTGGAACTCACATTTGTATTAATGTGCAAGCTCTTACCAAAGGTAGATAGAAAAAGAAGGAGAAGTCATCCTACAAGTTGGAAATGGAGCAAAGGTTGCTCTATTGGCTGTAGGATGCAACTAGTTAATTTTATCTAGTGGACTTGTTTTAGTTTTAAATAATTTTTTTATGTCCATGCCTTGAGCAAAAACATTATTTTAGTTTCATGTTTGGATTTGAATGATTTTAATTACATATAATTGTGAATAATAAATTCTCCATTTCTCGTAAAGAGATTTTCAATGCGAATGCTGTTTTGTGTGATGATCTTTATATTCTAAACATGAAAAGGTCCAAAGATATTCTTATTCTTAACGTAAATACAAAGAGATTCAAGTGAAATGATTTGAGTCAAACCTACCTTTGGTAATGTCATCTTGGCCACATAATTGAGTAATGCATTTTTAAACTCCATAAAGATGGACTTATAAATTCATTTGATTTTGAATCATATGAAACATGTGTATGTTTTTTACTATGCAAGATGACAAAACGTCTTTTACTAGACACAGTGAAAGGGCAAGTGATTTATTGGGTCTAATACATACTGATGTATGCGATCCTATAAACACAATGGCTAAAGGTGGTTTATCAGTACGTCATTACTTTCACTAAAGATTTTAACAGATATGGTTAAGTGTATCTCAAGAAACATAAAGGTGAATCTTTTGAAACATTTAGAACATTCCAGAATGAAGTGCAAAATCAACTTGGTAAAACTATTAAAGCGCTTCGATCAGATTGAGGTGGTGAATATTTGAGCCAAGAGTTTGATGATCATCTTAGAAATTGTGGGATTGTCACTCAATTAACTCCTCCATAAACTCTATAATGGAATGGTAATTCTGAGAGGAGAAATCGGACTTTATTGGATATGGTTCGATCTATGATGAGTTATACAAATCTTTCTATTTCCTTTTGGGGCTATGCCTTAGAAACTGCCGCGTTTACACTGAATTGTGTTCCTTTTAAAGCGGTTGATAAAACACCATATGAGATGTGGTTTGGGAAAAGACCAATTTTGTCTTTCCTTAAGATTTTGGGCTGTGAGGTTTTCGTACGACAACAAATCTCAGAAAAATTATTAACCCAATCTACCAAGTGTGTATTTGTTGGTTATCCTAAAGAAACTAGAGGATACTATTTTTATAATCCCATTGAGAACAAAATGTTTGTTGCTTGGAATGGTGTCTTTTTGGAAAAAGAGTTTATTTTAAAAAATAACAATGGGAATAAAGTAAGTCTTGAAGAAGTTTAAGAACCGTAAATAAAACTCAACCACCAGTAGGAAATCAACAAAGTCTTGAACTAGTTGATCCTCTACAGGTATCACAAGGCCTGCGTAGGTCTAGCCGTGATGTAGATAAATGGCTTAATGCCATGAATTCTGAGCTGCAATCCATGTATGATAACCATGTTTAGAACCTGGTTGATTTACCTGAAGGTGGTAAAACCATTGGATGCAAATGGGTTTTCAAGAAGAAAAATGACATGGATGGCAATGTGCATACTTATAGCATGATTAGTAGCAAAAAGGTTTCAGACAGACTCAATGTGTTGATTATGATGAGATTTTTTTCTCTTGTAGCCATGCTCAAATCCATTAGAATTGTAACTACCATAGCCGCATATTTTGACTATGAGATATGGCAAATGGATGTCAAAACATCTTTTCTAAATAGAAAGTTACTTGATGACATGTATATGATACAGCCTGAAGGGTTTGTTCAACTTAAGAATTCTAGGAAGGTGTGCAAGCTTCAAAGATCCATTTAGGGATTAAAGTAAGCTTCTCAGAGTTGAAATCTTCATTTTGATGAAACAATTAAGGAATTTTGTTTCATTAAAAATGAAGATGACCCTTGTGTATACAAGAAGGTAAGAGGGAGTGTGGTTGTTTTTCTAATATTGTATGTTGATGATATATTACTCGTTGGAAATGACATCCCAACCTTGCAGAGTGTCAAGTCTTGGTTAAGGAAGTGTTTCTCGATGAAGGACTTAGGAGACGCATCCTACATTATTGAGATTAAGATCTATAAGGATAGATCTAAAAGGCTGATCAGTCTAAGTCAGAGTACTTATATTCACATGGTACTGAATAGGTTAAGTATGTAAGACTCTAAAAGAGAGTCGTTGCCAATGTCTCATGGTATAAGTCTCAGCAAGACTTAATGTCCTAAGACTAATGATAAGCGAGAATGCATGAATACGATTCCATATGTATTAGCTATTGGATCTATTACGTATGTCATGTTATGCACTCAAACTGATATATTATATGCTTTGAGCGAAACAAGCTGATATCAGTTTGATCCTAGTGAGAGTCACTGAATAGCGGTAAAGGACATTCTTAAGTACTTGAGAATGACTAAAGAAGTGTTTTGGTCTATGGAAGATGAGCTTGTTGTAAATAGTTACACAGATGCAAGTTCTCAAACTGATATAGATAATTTAAATCACAGTCTGGTTATGTGTTTACTTTGAATGGAGGCGCAGTGAGCTGGAAAAGTTCAAAACAAGAAACTATGGCAGATTCTACAACGGAAGCTGAGTATGTTGCAGCGTCCGATGCAGCTAAGGAGGCAGTTTAGATTAAAAAGCTCATCTTTGAACTTGGTCTGGTTTCGAGTATAGCTAACCCTGTTTGCTTCTATTGCGACAACAACGGGGCGATAACACAGGCCAATGAACCAAGATCTCACCATTGATTAATACATATTCTTATACATTTTCATCTCATTCGAGAAACCATTGAGAGGGGAGATGTGAAGATTTGTTAAGTTCCTACATAAGGCAATGTTGCAGATCCTTTGACGAAGGCTCTTCCACAAGCGAAATATGATGGTCATGTTAGGTCATTAGGTATTATATACATGAATGATTGGCTCTACGGCAAGTGGGAGATGTTGGGGAATGTGCCCTAAGTCAATCTATAAACATTGTTTATCTTATAATTTTAGTTAATAAAATAGAGGTTTTTATTTGTGTTTTATTAAAAGTGATTGCATGTTTACCTTATAGTAAGATCTATGGGTGTTTGTTGAAATATCCTAAATATCCCTAGTAGGTCATGATACTGGGAATTATTATGAATTAAGAATAGTGTGAATCTTGATTGATGGTCATGTGATGATCATGCGTACATAGATACGAACCGAGATCATGAGTACTTGTTAGGGAACAAGGTACTGGACAGATCCGCTATGAGAACACCACATGGATTAAGTCCTAGGTGTTACTCATGATAGGTATATCATTTAGTCATTCAACTTGAGATTACCATACACTTAAATATTAAGAGCATGATAATTTGACATAATCAAACGTTGTCTTTAACCGGACGATTTTAATGATTGTTAATGGTTACCATGTGAATAATACGTGAAGGCGTGTAATCAAGATAGAATTTTTCCCTCTCGTATAGATTGAGATATCAGTGGATCCATCGATATGTTAGACTGTTAAATGGCCAAGTCCAAGTGAATTGTTATGATCAATGTCGTTTAGATGTTTTTGGTCTACCTAAAGATTAAGACTAATACGATTGAACATTAAGGGTGACTTTCCATGCCTTATGTTTAATCAAAGGATAACGCACAACAAATGATATGATATATGTTATTCATTAGGTTGTATAGATTTGATATTCATGCTTCTTGGGTTGTCATAATGCCTTACTAGAGACCGCTTATGACTTGTGTACCAAAATGATTTTGGTTCACTGCCAACGTTACATGATCCGATTAGGACGCGCACAAAGAATGCTTTGCTCAATTTCAATTGGCCCAGAGTAATGAGTTTTATATGATAAAATTAATGACATAAAAGCCCTTACAATTTGTTATATGATAACTTATTAATAGGGGCGTATGTGTAATTCTCTTAAAATGCCTAAATACAATAGTTGTATCGCGAATAGGATTTTAAGTGAAGGCTTATCTGCACATATAAATAGTGGTTCAAACCCTAAAACAAAATAAGATTTTTCTTTTTACTATTTCTTAGTTCTCTGGATTTTAGTTTAGAAAGAAAAATGTTTTCAATCTCTATTGGGGCCAACACTCCAAATTGTGGTCACCGTTTGTGTGTGAATTTTTGATAGAGGACGTGCGCTTGAACGTCTAGGAGATCGATCGATCAGAGAAGGAAATCACGGATTATGGTATGGTTTACTTTCATAGATCAACTTTAATGGAACTTATTTTCGATCATGTTGGGGTTTTTCAATTTTTTTTTTAATTTTCTGTTGCGTATGAACCCCAAAGCCAAATAGTGGTACAAAGACTTATGCTCGGTTCTATTAAACATTTACATATTTTCTCTAATGTATATATGATATATGTGTGAAAACATGATCTTGATTAATGTATATACGATGTACATATAGGTTTTGTGATAATTGTTATCAAGAATTGGTTTTAAAGCATGTTGTTAATTCATGTATTTGATACAGACGCATGGTTTAATTCAATGATAGAATTCATGTTTTGAATTTTTCGATTAACATATGTTTTAATACAAAACGATGCGAATCTTGGATGTTCAGAAGGTAAAAGTCATGTTTAGGTTAATGTGATTTTGGTGTTGGATACATATCTCGTTTTCGTTCAATAATTGTGTATGTTTCCATGATAGAAATTATGATTAGGTTAATATGATTAATTTAATATGATTCTAGTGTTGAATGCATGATTAATATTTCGTTTCTTAATTCAATTGCTTGTTTCGTATGTATAAGAATCGAAATTGATTTTGATAATATATCTCATTGTGGTTATCTGTTAGTATATTCCTATTAGATAGGAGATAAACTTGTAATCGGATAAGAATTACAAATCCTATAAGATATGTGAGATATATAACGAATTCTAATTGGATAAAGATTCAAAGTATGTTAAATTCTAATTGGATAAGGATTCAAAGTATCCTAAATTCTAATTGGATTATGATAAGATATTAAGTTAGAGGTGGGCCCAAGTTAATTAAAAACATTTTAATTAACATTTTTCTGAATTAAAATAATGGCAGTTTTGGTCAATTGGATGGACTAAAATAATGAAAAATCTTAGGTGATTTTCAATTTTCAGAACTAGAATTCATTGTCTAAAAAAAATAAGAGTGCTCACCTGTACCCCCATCTGTTGACCGGCCAGCAAGACCGCCGCTAATTGTTCGTAGCGCAAGGAAATTCGTATAATAGTCAATATTAGTAAAATCTCCTAACTTGTTTAGTGATTGTACATGCATTGTAATATATGATATTTATCATGTTTAATTTATGATCACTTTAACAAATATAAAAAACCCTTCTTCCAAATTTGAAGTCAAGGGCCATCCATTCTCAAACACTTGTCAAGGCTTCGGTCACATCAATATGAGTTTGTCTTCGCAGAGTGTATTGTGTTATCTTAATGAGGCAAGTTTAGTAATGGTTACTCTATTGTTTGAAATGGTTCGACTTGATAAAGCTATCAAAACAGTTTTGGGCTTTAGGTACTAGATGAGATAAAACATGTTAAGACATAAGATGTCATAATCTCATAAAAAATAACTAAAAGTTACATATGATGTAATTGGTAATACGTTCTGACTTAAATAACCTAATTCAAAGTGTCATGCATTCGCTGTCTTAAAATTAGCCGAAACATGGATTTTAGTCCCTTAAATTAACGTATAATTTTTAAGGAGGGTTGTTAATTTAGTGAGAGTCTATTCCTCTATACTAAAATGAAATTTTGCAGAATCTTTGTTGTAGATCTATGGCTTCTTCAAATCGCATTAATCCCTTGTCACTGCGATCCGTCCTTGAAAAGGATAAGTTGTTTGGGACAAATTTTCTTGACTGGTTCAGAAACTTGAGAATTGTTCTTAAGCATGAACGCAAATTGTATGTCATAAATGATCCAATTCCTAAGGAACCACCAGCCAATGCTTTAAGCGCCATGAAGGATGCACATACTAAGCATGTCAACGACTCAACTGATGTTGCATGCATTATGTTGTCAAACATGGTTCTTGAACTTCAGAAGGACATGGAACACATGGACGCTTATGGTATGGCTACGATGCTGAAGGAGATGTTCCAACAGTAAGCTAGGCAAGAAAGGTTCGAGACAGTTAAGAACCTTCATTTTTGCAAAATAGCTGAGGGTGCGTCAGTTAGTCCTTATGTTCTGAAAATGAAGGGCTATATTAACCATCTAGACAGGCTTGGAATTCCCATAAGCCAAGAGTTGGCTACGGACTCGATCCTGAATTCATTCCCTGATAGTTATTTACAACTTGTGATGAACTATAACATGAATAATATGGAGAAGTTTATCTCAAAGTTGCATTTTATGCTTAAAGTTGCTAAGTAGAATGTCAAGAAACCCATTGCTAATGTGTTGATTGTTAAAAAAGGAAAGTCTATGAAGAAGAAGGTTAAAGACAAGGCTAAAGTTTCTAAGGCTGTTATGACTGTCACAAAGCCAATGGAAAAAGTCAAGCCTAAGACTGCTTCTACTTCAGAGTCTTTGAAGGAAAAGGAAAAAGAAGGAAATTGTCATTTTTGCCATGCACCAAGGCATTGGTTCAAAAATTGCAAGCTCTATCTTAAAGATTTAAAGAAAAAGAAGAGTAGTGCGACTAATGCTTAAGGTGTTTACGTTATTGAAGCTAACTTGTCAACAAGTGATTCCTAGTATTAGATACCGGATGTGGAACTCACATTTGTATTAATGTGCAAGGTCTCACCAAAAGTAGAAAGCTAAATAAAGGAGAAGTCATTCTATGAGTTGGAAATGGAGCAAAGGTTGCTACGTTGCTGTATGACTCTATGAGTTAATTTGACCTAGTGGACTTGTTTTAGTTTTAAATAATTGTTATTATGTCCCTACCTTGAGCAGAAACATCATTTCAGTTTCATGTTTGGATTTTGATGGTTTTAATTTCATTATTGCGAAAAATAAATGCTTAATTTCTCGTAAAGACATTTTCTATGCAAATGCTGATTTGTGTGATGTTCATTATATTCTAAATATGAAAAGGTCCATAGATACTCCTATTATTAACGTAAATACAAAGAGATTCAAGTCAAATGATTTGAGTCAAACCTACCTTTGACATTGTCATCTTGGTCACATAAATGAGAAACGCATATCTAAAATCTATAATATGGACTTTTAGATTCATTTGATTTTGAATTATATGAAACATGTGTATCTTGTTTACTAGGAAAGATGACAAAGAGTCACTTTACTGGACATAGTGTAAGGGCAAGAGATTTATTGGGTTTAATACATACTAGGGGTGGGCAGCGGTTTCCGAAAAACCGCCCAAACCGTGTAAACCGCATGGTTTGGTCTGGTTTTTCGAACTCGCGGTTTGGGGGCGGTTTAAAAAATTTAAAACCGCAGAATCGCGGTTTTCATTTTAAAAAAAATCGCGGTTTCACCAAACCGAGGGTATTTTAGTAAATATCCAACATTTACAACTCAAAACCCTAAAACTTAAAAAAAAAACTCAACACTGTTGAGTCAACAATGGAAGATTTGGTCTCTACAAATCTTCCACTGCCATTCATCCTCCTCACTCCCCGTCTCACCGCCGCCGCCGAACCCATCGCCTTTATGGTATGTAATATGTATGATTATTATTTTTTTGATGTTTTGTTGTATCTTATGTTGAGTTTTTGATGAAAAATTGAACATTAAACATGTATGGACTTTATGGTATGTAATATGTATGATTGTATTTTTATTTTTTTTTGAAAATGGGTCGCATGAAAACCGCGAAACCAAACCGACCAAACCGCGCAAACCGCGGGCGGTTTGGATGCGATTTTGATGGTTCGCGGTTTGGTGGTGGTTTGCAAATCGGCCAAACCGCGAACCCTCGGTTTGGTCGCGGTTTGATGGTTTCCATCACCAAACCGCGGTTTGCCCACCCGTAATACATACTGATGTATGTAGTCTTATAAACACAATAGCTAGAGGTGGTTATTAATACTTCATTACTTTAACCAATGATTTCAGCAGATATGATTAAGTGTATCTCATGAAACATAAATGTGAATCTTTTGAAATGTCTCGAACATTCCAGAATGAAGTGCAAAATCAACTTGGTAAAACTATGAAAGCACTTCAATCAGGTCGAGGTGGTGAATATTTGAGCCAAGAGTTTGATGATCATCTTAGAAACTATGGGATTGTCTCACAGTTAACTCCTCCAACAAATCTACAATGGAATGGTGTTTCTAAGAAGAGAAATTATACATTATTAGATATGGTTCGATCCATGATGAGTCATGCAGATCTTCCTATTTCCTTTAGGGCTATGCCTTAGAAAATGTTGCGTTTACACTGAATCATTTTCGTTCTAAAGCAGTTGATAAAACACCATATGAGATGTGGTTTGGGAAAAGACCAAGTTTGTCTTTCTTTAAGTTTTTGGACTGTGAGGTTTTTGTATGACGACGAATCTTAGAAAGTTTATTTGTCAAATCTACTAAGTGTGTATTTGTCGGTTATCCTAAAAAAACTAAAGGATATTATTTTTACAATCCCACTGAGAACAAAGTGTTTGTTTCTCGGAATGGTGCCTTTATGGGAAAAAAGTTTATTTCAAAAGACAACAATGAGAATAAAGTAAGTCTTATAGAAGCTCAAGAACCATAAATAAACAATCAACCGCCAGTGGGAGATCTACAAAGTCTTGAACTAGTTGAACCTCCACTGGTATCACAAGGTTCGTATAAGTCTGATAGAGTAAAGCATTAGCCTGAGAGATTTGGATTTCATATTACTAATATTGGTGAGGTGTTGCTTATTAATCAAAATAAGCCTACTACTTATCAAGAGGCTGTGTCTAGCCCTAATGCAGATAATGACTTAGTGCCATGAATTCTGAGATGTAATCCATGTATGATAACCAAGTATTGAACCTGTTTGATTTACCTGAAGGTGGTAAGACCATTGGATGTAAATGGGTTTTCAAGAACATAAGTGACATGGATGACAATGTACATACTTAGAAAGCACGGCTAGTAGCAAAAGGTTTCATACAGACTCAAGGTGTTGATTATGATGAGACTTTTTCTCTAGTAGCCATGCATAAATCCATTAGAATTCTAATTGCCATAGCTGCATATTATGACTATGAGATATGACAAATGGATGTCAAAACATCTTTTCTAAATGGAAAGTTACTTGAGGATGTGTATATGATACCGCCTAAAGGGTTTGTTTATCCTGAAAATTCTGGGAAGTTGTGCTAACTTCTGAGATCCATTTATGGATTAAAGCAAGCTTCTCAGAGTTATAATCTTCATTTTAATGAAGCAATTAAGGAATTTGGTTTCATTAAAAAAGAAAATAAGCCTTATATATAAAAGGTATGTGGGATCGTGGTTGTTTTCCCTGTACTGTATGTTGATGATATATTACTCTTTGGAAATTACATCCCAACTTTGCAGAGTGTCGTGTATTGGTTAGGGAAGTGTTTCTAAATGAAGGACTTAGGAGATGCAGCCTGCATCCTTGGGATTAAGATCTATAGGGATAGATTTAAAAGGTTGATCGGTCTAAGTCAGAGTGCTTATATTGACAAGGTACTTAATAGGTTCAATATGCAAGACTCTGAAAGAGGGTTGTTGCCAATGTCTCATGATATAAGTCTCAGCAAAACTCAATATCCTAAGACTAATGATGAGCGAGAACGCATGAATACGATTCCATATACATCAGCTATTAGAACTATTAGGTATGGCATGTTATGCACTCGATCTGATGTGTCATATGCTTTAAGCGCAACAAGCAGATATCAGTCTGATCCTAGTGAGAGTCACTAAATAGCAGTAAAGGACATTCTTAAGTACTTGAGAATGACTAAATAAGTGTTTTGGTCTATGGAAGTTTGGAAGACGAGCTTGTTGTAAATGGTTACACAAATGCAAGTTTTCAAACTGATATAGATAACTTCCGATCGCAGTCTGGATATGTGTTTACTTTGTATGGAGGCACAATGAGCTGGAAAAGTTCAAAGCAAGATATAGTGGCAGATTCTACAATAGAAGTTGTGTACATTGCAATATCTGATGCAGCTTAGGATGCAGTATAGATAAAAAAGTTCATCCCTGAACTTGGCGTGGTTTTGAGTATAGCTAACCCCGTTTGCTTGTATTGTGACAACAACAGGGCGATAACATATGCTAAGGAACCAAGATCACACCACTGATCCAAACATATTCTTAGACGTTTTCATCTCATTTGAGAAATCATTGAGAGGGGACATGAAGATTTCAAGAGTTCCTACAGAAGACAATGTTATAAATCATTTGACGAAGGCTCTTCCACAAGCGAAACATGATGGTCATGTTAGGTCATTCGGTATAAGATACTTGAATGATTGGCCCTAGTGCAAATGGGAAATGTTGGGGCATGTGCCCTAGGTCAATCTACAAACATTGTTTATCTTATAATTTTAGTTAATAAAATTGGGGTTTTCATTTTCTGTTTTATTATAAATGATTGCATGTTTACCTTATAGTAAGATCTATGGGTATTTGTTGAAATAACCTAAATGTCTTTAGTCGGTCATTATATTGGGAACTATAATGAATTAAGTTTAGTGTGAATCTTGATCGATGGTCATGCAATGATCACGCATATAGGGATACGAATCGAGATCATGAGTACTTGTTATGGGAACGAGGTACTGGACCGACCCGCTATGAGAACAATACATTGATTAAGTTATAGGTGTTAATCATGATAGGTGTATCATTAGTCTTTCGACTTGAGATTACCATAAAGTTCAATATTAAGAGCATGGTAAATTGACATAATCAAACATTTTCTTTAACCGACGATTATAAAGATTGTGATTTGTTATCATGTGAATAATATGTGAAGGTGTGTAATCAAGATATAACTTGTCCTTCTTGTATAGAGAGATATGTTAGAATGTTAAATGGCCAAAGTCCAAGTGAATTGATACGATTAATGTCATTTGGATGTTTTCAGTCTACCTAAAGATCGAGACTAGTATGATTGAACATTAATGGTGACTTTCTATGCCTTATGTTTATTCAAAAGATATCACACGACAAAAGGATATGATATATGTTATTCATTAGGTTGTATCGATTTTGATATAAATGTTACTTGGGTAGTCATAATGCCTTGCTAGAGACCGCTTATGACTTGTGTACCAAAATGATTTTGGTTTACTGCCAACGTTGCATGAACCTATTGGGTCGCACACAAAGAAAGGCTTTGCGCAATTTCTATTGGTATAGAATAATTAATTTTATATGATAAAATTAATGACATAAAATTCCTTACGATTTTTTAAATGATAGCTTATTAATAGGGGCATATAAATAATTTGCTTAAACTGCCAAAATACAATAGTTGTATTACCAATAGGATTTTAACTTAGGGCATATCTACACATATAAATAGAGGTTAAAACCCTAAGACGAAATAAGATTTTTGTTTTTACTATTTTTGAGTTCTCTTGGTTTTGGGAGACAGAGAAAAATATTTTCAATATCTCTTAGGGTTAGCACTCCAAATTGTGGTCACCGTTCTTGTGTGGATTTCTGATGGAAGACGCGCGCTTGAATGTCTAAGAGATCGATCAATCAGAAAAGGAAATCATGGATTAAGATATCGTTTACTTTTGTAGATCAAGTTTAATGAAACTCATTTTTTATCCTGTTAAGGTTTTTCAAAAACTGTTTTGAATCTACGTATGAACCGCAAAACCCAACAGAAACTCATGCTAAAATGCTCTCCTTGAGCCTCAGCAGCTTGTGAAGCTGCTGATGTGACAAAATCCATTTCCTGGCAGCCTCTAGGTCACTGCCTCCATGAAAGAGTCTCTTCTAACTGAGCACTATGAGTCGGCAGTTGGTACCGCTTGTTTAGTCGGAGCTATTACTGCTATGGCGCTCGCTGTGGCTTGAGCCTCGAGTAACTTGGGAATCTCTTCTAAAATAGCAACATTAGCCACAAGTCGGTCGTCAACACTCGGTGTAGTAGTGGTGGTAGTAGCCCAGCTGGATCACTAGTCTGACCAATCTCTAACGGAGTAATAAGATGTTAGTCCATCGTGATCTGCATCAAGAAGCGTGCGCCGGATCAGCCTCTATATATATATATATATATATATGCATGCGTATTGCATATAACATATAATAAAAACATAACATGTTTATAAACCTTAACTCTACCCGCCTCACAATAATTTCCCAACTATAATTCCAAGGTAAGTACATCGGGTTTCCACATCTAAGGTTTTATTCATAATGTTTAAGGTCCTTTATTAATTTCGAGATTCCTCGAACCATGCTCTGATACCAACTATGGTGGCCCCGTGCCTTAAGGCCGCCGAGTGAGCTACTACTCAGGCCCCGTAACCTTGCTGACCTCAATGCAACGTTAACGCTTCTTGGTGTGCATGCTAGTCGTCGTATTCTATAAACTATTTGCTAAATTTTACAGTCTTTTAGTTCGAATCAACCACTGACAAGTTTGGTTTGTGTTTTACATAGTTGCAAGTAGATAACCAGTAATTCACAACAGAAGTCTTAAAGTAAACGTATACATGGATTTTTATTAACTTTCAAGTCATGTAGAGCATTGGTCCCATTGCGAAAAAACTGGGATAAAGTACATTATATATACGGTGACAAAGTAAACATATACAAGTACAGGTGTCTCATAAGTCTCCCATAAACCCAAAATATATAACAAAATATGTTAATAAACACCTACGAGTAGTTTGCTGAACAGAGGGCGAGCTCAGAGATAATCGCCAAGACTACCCTTACTCTTACTCGTAGAATGATCAGCACTTAGCCATCACAACAAAACTGATGACAAGTCCAGTGAGTAAAATTCTAAGGAAGTTCACTTAGGATTCATATGATAAAGTAAAGGAAATCCAAGAAAATAGTGTTAAATAAACATGCATAATGTAAATAGGCAAGTTAAAATGGAAAATCACATGCATAATTCATAATAGAGCGCAAATGTATGGGCTTGTTTTAGTCATACTAGACCATACTTCGGATTCCCTCCCAAAGATCCCTCCAGTGGGCGCACTGAACTGGCCTATCACCTGGTCTTGTTGGTAGCCGGCGTAGACCCGCGGAATACCTCGTGGGAGTAAGCTTAACTGTCTGTTCAAACCAATAACATACGCCTATATAATTAATATGAATAAATGATAGAACATGAATACACTGAACATGATAGAGTAAAACTGTAGTTCAATTTGACAAATACTCGTGTGATTTTCAATCGGGTTTTACAAACCTCAAACACGCGCTTCGACTTCTCAAGACTCCAGAATCCGACCCCGCCTAGCTCTCGGTACCCGAGCTACTACCCCCTTAGTCCCTTGAAGTCCAAATGTATCATTTTAATCGAATTGAGCCACATTAAGTTAAATTATTAATATTAAACTAAAAAATGAAATTTTATTCTAATTTTTAGTTGTGGCACATTTTTCGGGTTACATTAGGGTGCTAAATGCTCGAGAAATTCTCGAAATCCATTTTCTATATTTTTATATTTTTTTCTAGATTTTTCAGAAATTCTCTAGCTATTTTTCCTTATTTTTTTTAATTAAAATTATATTAAATCATTTTTTAAAACATATATAAATTATTAATAAATAATGGTCGGGCGCAGGTCGGGTCCGATTTGACCCAAATGGGTAGACCCAGTCTGGCTCAATCGGGTTGGGCCTAGCCAACTAGGCCTTGCCCACCCCCAATTCGTCTCTCTTTGAGACGAATTCGTCTCTGCAGAGGGAACAAATTTGGGCAGTAGCTTAAATTTTCCCTTATTTTTTCTTCTTCTTCTATTTCTTTTTTCTTTTTTACTAAATCATCATAAAAATAACCCAAATACAATGACAACAACAACAACAACAATAATAGCTTAAAAATCAGTTTGAAGACTCAAATTTTGAAAATCCAGTGATCTAATCCATCTAAAAATTAGTTCAAAAATAGTGGGGATGATCAATATAAGCTATGGACACCTTGAATCTTAGGTTTTCAACTCCTCATCCCAATTTTGAGATCCTAATTCTCTCTAATGTTGCTAGAATTTAGATGTTTTGCATGTGTTTTGATGTTGTTTTTGACACAAAAACCCACTAAGTCCCTATTTTATACTGTGTTATAATTTAGTGTGAACTTGTATCTCGAAGACAATCTTGTGGTCCTTGTTTTCAAGCTGTCCAACACAACATAATAACTCACCTGGAACACTCAAATCAGTTTAGTTGTACATTTTTGACATTTTTGTTACTTGGTGCCCAATGTCTCGCGTCTCGGCACGCATATTGAGATGTGCCATAGTTCACCCAATCGACTAATCCTATGTTTATATTTCTCATTTTAAATGATCAAACATTCATCTTTTTCAAAAATTAGACGTGTTTTCAAGTGTACCTGTAGTTCGCCTACCCTATTACTCGCATCGACAAGCTTTACGAAGCAAATACTCGTCTCACGTCCTTACACTATATGTCAGTATAAACTCACACATGCGATGCAATAATGAATAAAATAATAATTAACATCACAAATAAGAAACCAACAGATAAAAATAACTATTCAAGCCCAGTCAAGAGTGTCCTAACCTATCCGAGGCATCCACGTGGGCTTAAGCTGGCATCCGAGTCTGAAAACAGTCTAAATAATGGCATCAATAAATATTGGGCCGTTACTCGCTCACTTCCCAACTAATGGTTTCTAGGCAAGAATCATCTGGTTTCGACATCTAAATTTTTTTTTTATTCAAGATTATGTGTTGCTTACTAAAACTGTTGGCTCTAATACCAACTATAACAACCCTTTCCTTAATCTAAGGAATTACCCGACTTAATCCCATCATGAAGCCCAAATCTCAGCCACGTAGGACTTAACAACATATTAGTCAGCTTTTTTTACTTTATTCTCCTTGTTACTCATGTTCGAAATAAGCATTACATATAGTTTTTATTTCAGGGTTAATTACAACTTGTACAACTTATAAATTTTTCAACAGAAGTAGATAAAATAAATCCTTAATGTGTGGAAACCAGGAAAAAACGATAACATGTATATAAATGATAAAATGACAATAATAATATAATAAACATGTGTCTGGTCAGGGAACTATCGCTCAACCCAAATATACAACCTAAAAGTATTAGAAGAAATATAAGTAAGTCATACAACCAAATATTGAAAACCTACAAAATCTAAAGTCGCAACACTCCAATGGCTCAAAGGTGGTCGACGATCTTCTTCTTGCCAGACCTGCTACTCAATGGATCTGCACCCACCGTCATAAAAGGGATGGTGAGTACTGTAATATAGAAAGAAAACTGAGAGACATTTATCCACATTTCCAAAATTAAAAAGAAGTATCTGAAAGCATAATATTATTGAAAGAATGCTAAAAATGGAATATGATATAAGACACTTCAGTTATATTAAAGTGAGAGTAACACTTGGCTAAGTAGTAATGATCTAGGCCCGGTCAGTCGTAACTCACGTCACATCAACCTTGTTCCACTATTTAGGGGCGTGAGCACTTTTACAAATGTAACGGCCCGAAAATTTGACTTGTGCCACGTGTCAGGTCAGGGTCGTTTGTGGGATCCACTCGTCGAAATGCGTATGTCCGAATCTCGAGTGGAGACTACGAGGTAATGTGTAATATCCAATTTGAGATCATAATGCTAATTGTTGAGAAAAGTATATGCGGGGAATTCGGTGAGCCGAAACACGAACGGGGACGCGCCTCGAGTCGCGTGCCGACGTGGGACCGAGATAGTGGCTTAATGTGGCTATAGTGGATTTATGTGGTTTTAAAGTGGTCACGTTAAAATCGTATACATTGAATACGCCTCGTGATGCGAGTGGCGCGAGTATCGAGATTTGTGAAATGAGGCGGGTTGGTGCCTCGAGATGCGCGCTGCTAAATTTATAGGGAAAGCATTAAAAAATATTTTTTTGATGTGCCTCGAGTTTCACTCCGCACGGATCTCGAGTACACATGTTTACTTAATGAGGAAGAAATCAAAAATAAATAAAATAAATAAATATATATACGTGGATAAGGTGTGGTTTTTATCCACACATTCAAAAGAAAAAAAAAGGGTGAAAAGAAAACAGTGGCGAGAGCAATGGCAAAGATGCGACGATCGATCGCGGCGCGCGCGATCGGCAACGACGGCGCGGCAGCGGGTCGGATCGGCAGCGACGTTGACACAACAACTAAGCGGCTGCGGCAACGGCGACGGCGCAGCAGTGGCAGCGACGCCTGCGCGACATCGACGGCGATGAGGTGAACGACGCGGAGCAACTGCGCGGTGGCGCGTTGTCGAATCGATAGATCCTCGACGAGGGGTGTGAATCGACGAGTTCGATAACGCGATGGATTCAAATGGTTTTGAAGGCCATGGTGAGGTTTATTATCACCAAATTTAGTTGCGATTTGAATGATTTAAGTAAAATAGGCCTAAAAAGTATAAATGTACACCAGGGACGTAGGAGTCGGGTGTGCGGTGCGCAAATTGAGGTGTGAGTGGACGTTTTAAGGACGAATTGGATTGTTCGCGGAAACTGTAAGTAAACCAATTAGGACTTGTACAGTGTTTTCCTTTCATTCTATTGGCTATTGTTCATTACTTTGTGACAACTTCCTTTCATTTTTGTTTGATTGCTGCTTGGTGATAGCTATCTTTGCAATTGTTATTGATTGAGTGGGTCCATTGGCAAGTGAGTCATGGTTACTGTTATCTGCGATATGAGAGTGTTAGGGCTGGGAGGCAGGGGTCTCGTCCTAAACACGAGGTTTGTGGATGTTTCATAGTCGTACGGGCTAGGGGTGGGAGGCAGGTGTCTCATCCAAGATCCGGGTCTGTGGATATCTCATAGTCGCAAGGGTTAGGGCTGGGAGGCAGTGGTCTCGTCCTAAACCCGAGTCTGCTGGGATTTTGCCGCGACAAGGACCTTTTGGTCGGGACTCCTTGTTATTTGGCATCACTCATCGATTGATTTGTTTAGAGTCTTTTATATTCATGTGTTACTTGCTCATTTCTTTCTAATTGGATGAATTCGACTGTTCTATTTGTATTTTGAAATGTTGTATATGTCATACTGGCTTTACTTACCTGGGCTCATCATTTTGGGTTTGACATAGTGCAGATCTACGTTCCAGCAAGGGGAAGGCTCCATAGCTAGGTGAATTTTTGTATATCTTGTATTTACTCTCCTCTGATGATAACATATTTACTGGGTTCCACAATTAGGTTGCCTAACTCTTTTAAAATATTGTTGAGTTATTTATTTGTAGTAATTGCTTCCGCTAAATTGTAAAACTTGCAAAATATTAATAATAACTCAACTTAAAATTATGAATTTACGTATGTTGAAGGATTGGAAGGCTGACTAGGCCTGCGTTGACCTTGCGAAACTGGCTCGGGGGTCCACGTGGGCTTAGGCCAGGCGGGGCCCAATTTGTGGGAAATTGGGGCCGTCACAGTTGGTATCAGAGCCTAGTTTTTGAGAATTTCTTGGCTTAAGACATTGTGATACCAACGTCACAGTTGGTATCAGAGCCGAAGTAATAAATACTCGACTCTTGATTTAAATCACAAGCCATGGAGACGCAAACCAGCGGAAGTTAGGAATGGTTGAACTTAGAGTGGAACCCTATGATCCTGACCTAAATCTTCGTTGGGAAGTGAGGAGAGTTGGGGAAACTATCGACAGATATACGATATAACCGTATTTACTATTGTGTATCACGTGAGACACGATGAGTAAATTGAAAAAGCTTTACGATAAATTTATCGGATCTAGAGAAATGGATTAGGTCCAGCTCAGTGGTACAAGTTTTGCAAAATCAGTGGTCTTAAGGACGCAGGTTCGAGACTTGGGATGCGAAAAAAAAAAAAAAAACTATGCCTCATATGCGTTTCGAGGTGGGCTTGTACCCCTGGCGTATATGGGGGGACATAGATGGTGTGAGTGGGGTTGCACCCACACTGCATTGGAGGTGCTGGAGGCCAGCCCTACATAGTCAGATGGGGGTATGGCCAGGCCTATGCATACGTCCCTAGAAACAAAATCTGAACAGGAGTACATAGGAAAGTAAAGTTTTTTAAAAGAGAAGAAAATGGGAAAAGGACGAAGAGCAGACTCTAAGGGATCAGAGTGTTGAGATGACTTGAGAGCTAACGATTACATCATGTACGGACTCCTTAGCTTTGACGAAAGTTTTGGAGCAGTAGTGTTGGATCAGAAGCCCAAGTAACTCCACTTTAGTGACATTAAGCATTTATAGTCTCAGGGTTGGTGAAGTCGACCACCACCTTTAGGGACTTGTAAATGAATTACGTGTTGAGGTAGAGTCTGCAAATCGTTCTACAAGTTAGTTGCCACCTAAGTATAAATCCTACGAGATTGTACATCTCAAGTATTCTCACCTGCTAAACGTACTGCAAGGAGTACATGTGGTAATAATAATAAAAAAAATTCATGACAGAAAAGGACAAACATTTATGAATCGAATGAACGGGTTACTCGAGAGAGAACTTGAAGATTGATAGGGCTAGGTTTATTCAAGATTTTGAAGGACACCTATCATGTTTCAACAACCCTAATTATTCAGGCTGTATGTGTGTTTTTATAATTCACGACAGTTCACAACCCACCTGAAACATCTCCAGTTTAGGCAGGGCCTACAATGGTCGAGGAGGCGTAGGTTCAGATTGAACTCGTACTTCCTACATATCAGACGCTACATGAGGAGATGCTGAGCGGCCGACTGATACGGCAGGTAGAGTAACAGCTAAGGCGAGGCCGTCTCGCGAGTTTCAGCGACATCACCCGGAAAAGTTTCACGGTGGTACGGATCGCGGAGCAGCAAAGATTCATGACGTCTTGGCCACACCAGATCATACGAGGTCAAACATCTTATCAACTTCATGGTTCGGCGAGGCCGGTGTCTGGTTGCGCACTACGGTGGCGTTGATGTGGACGCTCAAGGATTTGGGCTGAGTTCAAGGATGGGGAAGTACATTCCTCCTACAGTTTATAACCTGAAGAGAACTGATTCTCAAACCATTCGACAAGGGACCGGAAAGTCAGTTATGCACGGCCTACTGGACTCGATTGGTTCTGGGGTAGTGACGACGGATCGAGCACATTATAGGAGGCATATAACACACGCATCGGAGTACTGGTCGCATCATCGGTATCGTCACATTCAGTGCGAGGGTCTGGAGATGATTAGAGAAAAACGAGGGATAGACGGTCGTGGCAAAGAAATCAACCTCAAAGCGTATTGTGTTTCCACCATATGCGGCGTATATGGCGCCAGTGTTAGATGGTCCAGCGCAGAGTTGCGCTAGTACATTATAGCAGCCAGCACCGTCAGATCCTTAGCAGTGGCTAGAGACAGGGTCAGAGATCCAGTCGAGTGCACTGACAAGGACAACGATCTAGTCATGCACAGGGACAAGGACATGGACATGTTCCATTTGGATCGGGATTTCAACGTATCTGTATGGGCGTATGGACAGCCAGTGTACAGACGAGCTGAAACAGATTCATGCTATTGCCTACGAGTTGGGTTGAGACTCACTCGATAAGAGAGACTAACGGATAGTCAGAGAGACTGATTTACATTCTCGGGGACATACAGCGGATATACGTATGTTAGTAACAGTGGATCATGAGATTAAAATGTTCATTTGTATTCCAATATATGTTGTGAGGATGTTGCCCTGGCATATATTGATGGGAGGAGACAGATGGTGTGTTCTTTGCTTGGAGGTATCGGAGGAGCCCAGCCTGTCACGGAGGAGCCCAGCTTGTCGCGGAGGAACCCAGCCCTACAGAGTAAGATGGGGGTATGGCCTTGGGCGAGTATGGCCTTGGGCGGGTATGACCTTGGGTCTTCATTCATAAAACACCATTGTCCTTTGAGACTTGCTTCAATTTCGAGGACGAAATTCTAATTCGTTGGGAAGACTGTAACGGCCCGAAAATTTGACTTGTGCCACGTGTCAGGTCAGGGTCGTTCGTGGGATCCACTCGTCGAAATGCGTATGTCCGAATCTCGGGTGGTGACTCCGAGGTAATGTGTAATATCCAATTTGAGATTATAATGCTAATTGTTGAGAAAAGTATATGCGGCGAATGAGGTGAGCCGAAACAAGAACGGGGACGCGCCTCGAGTAGCGTGCCGACGTGGGACCGAGATAGTGGCTTAATGTGGCTATAGTGGATTTATGTGGTTTTAATGTGGTCACGTTAAAATCGTATACATTGAATACGCCTCGTGATGCGAGTAGCGCGAGTATCGAGATTTGTGAAATGAGGCAGGTTGGTGCCTCGAGATGCGCGCTGCTCAATTTATAAGGAAAGCATTAAAAATATGTTTTTGATGTGCCTCGAGTTTCGCTTCACACGGACCTCGAGGACACAAGTTTACTTAATGAGCAAGAAATCAAAAATAAATAAATAAAATAAATATATATATGTGGATAAGGTGTGGTTTTTATCCACACATTCAAAAGAAAAAAAAAGGGTGAAAAGAAAACGATGGCGAGAAAGGATGTGGCCAGCAACGACGATCGGGGCAGCGAAGCTTGGTCGCTAGCGGCGCACGACGCGCAGCAATGACGGTCGGATCGGCAGCGACGTTGACACGACAACTACGCGGTCGCGCAACGCAACGGCGCGCGGATTGCGCAAGATGCGACGGCGGCGGCTGCGCGCCATCGACGGCGACGAGGTGAACGACGCGGAGCAACTGCGCGTGGCGCGTTGTCGAATCGATAGATCCTCGACGAGGGGTGTGAATCGACGAGTTCGATAACGCGATGGATTCAAATGGTTTTGAAGGCCATGGTGAGGTTTATTATCACCAAATTTAGTTGCGATTTGAATGATTTAAGTAAAATAGGCCTAAAAAGTATAAATGTACACCAGGGACGTAGGAGTCGGGTGTCCGGTGCGCAAATTGAGGTGTGAGTGGACGTTTTAAGGACGAATTGGATTGTTCGCGGAAACTGTAAGTAAACCAGTTAGGACTTGTACAGTGTTTTCCTTTCATTCTATTGGCTATTGTTCATTACTTTGTGACGGCTTCCTTTCATTTTTGTTTGATTGCTGCTTGGTGATAGCTATCTTTGCAATTGTTATTGATTGAGTGGGTACATTGGCAAGTGAGTCATGGTTACTGGTATCTGCGATATGAGAGTGCTAGGGCTGGGAGGCAGGGGTCTCGTCCTAAACACGAGGTTTGTGGATGTTTCATAGTCGTACGGGCTAGGGCTGGGAGGCAGGTGTCTCGTCCTAGATCCGAGTCTGTGGATATCTCATAGTCGCAAGGGTTAGGGCTGGGAGGCAGGGGTCTCGTCCTAAACCCGAGTTTGCTGGGACTTTGTCGCGACTCAACGACCTTTTGGTCGGGACTCCTTGTTATTTGGCATCACTCATCGATTGATTTGTTTACAGTCTTTTATAATCATGCGTTACTTGCTCATTTCTTTCTAATTGCATGAATTCGACTGTTCTATTTGTATTTTGAAATGTTGTATATGTCCTACTGGCTTTACTTACATGGGCTCGTCATTTTGGGTTTGACTGAGTGCAGATCTACGTTCCAGCAAGGGGAAGGCTCCATAGCTAGGTGAATTTTTGTATATCTTGTATTTACTCTCCTCTGATGATAACATATTTATTGGGTTCCACAATTAGGTTGCCTAACTCTTTTCAAATATTGTTGAGTTATTTATTTGTAGTAATTGCTTCCGCTAAATTGTAAAACTTGCAAAATATTAATAACTCAACTTAAAATTATGAATTTACGTATGATGATGGATTGGAAGGCTAACTAGGCCTGCGTTGACCTTGCGAGACTGGCTCGGGGGTCCACGTGGGCTTAGGCCGGGCGGGGCCCAATTTGTGGGAAATTGGGGCCGTCACAACAAATGTCCGTTACAAATATATACTTGTTGACTACCATAGGTCCCATACCCCGTGTGCTGCACAAGTTAGTGGTGAGTGCCGAAATCCCTAAAATCCAGTGACCCTATGTGCTGCTCATCTTTGTCATATAAGGATTCTAGATATAAGAACTACATTCATTATCAAGAAAAAACTCGGCTCGGGACTCCAAGATTTGATTTGCTTAAGTAAAGCATAGGGAACCAATTCACAATACCATAATTCATCTACCTTATAGCATGTTATTTTACATTATTAATATCCACTATAGCAAAGAATGATATTGTCAACCCCTTCGTCATTAAGATGACTGACTGACCTAGATTACCTTAATCCCCTAATAATCTAGTCAGCCTAACCCGTTCTTTCAACTTTAACATCAAAATAATAATTATTACAATCCTTTACAAGCTCTAAAACTAAATTTTTATCCTCAATGAAACTCAATTCAAGAATTGTTTAATTGGAGCAACTTCAGAAATAATGTCCGTATTTAATAAAAATTTCAGCAGCACCTCCCCTAAAAGTGGCCTGCTGGAAAATTAACCTAATAGACAACAGAATTGAAAGATGCCATGAAGGACTCATAACTCCCCACAGTTCATAATATATATCAAATTTGAATTTATAACTTAACTTAGCGTATTTGCAAGCTTAATTTTAACTTTATAATCCAATAGTAGACCAACATTGAATATAACCTTTCAATTTTTCTCAAACTAACTTAGGAGACAATCTTGACCATTTAACAACATTTCACGCCTACACTCACCTTAAGATTCCCAAAAAAATAAATATAAACAATTTATAACAAGAATTTACTTTAATTTGTGAAAATGATCACCATAATCTTCGAGTCTTGTCCACTTTTCCCTTGTCGTCATACAGAATCTGACATCATAAAAAATAACTCGAAGATGTCAGACAAGTAAATTCCTACATTGATCTGTACTCCTCCAATTGTTAGTCTGATACACGTAGACATGTAATTGCATTTCCAAATAAAAAATAAGATTTATGCGTCAAAATGACATGCAATCCACTCTGTCGCTGTCCTCTAACTATAATCAGACGTCGACTTCCAAAAATAGTACAGAGACAGTATTAAGATATCATGAAATGCAGAGATAACTTATCGGTGTTAGACTCCACTAGTCTCACTAGATGGGGTAGAGGCAGGATTGAAACCAAGTTTCAAGCAAACCAGACTCCAAAACAAGATTACCCCTCTTAGTCACTCTATATATGCATGACCAAGAATGATAAAATGCAATGTAGATTGTGATACAATTATAGGAGAAAAATACTCAATTAATAGTAAAGATCACTGTAGAGTTTACTTACCACCGAACAAACTCAAAGTTAATTACCAAGCCTCACACAACCTTCCTCAACTTTCACATACTTCAACAAGCCCTATTCAGATCATAAAATTTAGGTGTTAAAGTTACAACTTTATTTTAATACTTCAAAACCATTTTTCAAGCTACAATGTAGTTCAAACCACTCCAAATTCCAACAACTTCATCTTAAGTCTCAAACTTATTTTATGTCTTCAAGTTTTGGTTATAAAATAGTTATTTGGCTTCAAAAATAATTTACAAATCTACTATGAATCTTAAATTGGGATTTTAACTCAATTGGAGATTTTAATTTTACCAATTTCCAAATTTCAACTTTAGTACTTGAACAAATCCCAACTTACTCATTTTATCAACTTTGGGAGCCTTTTCTTTCACCAAAACATTTAAACATTGCAATGCAACGTTTCTATGAGCCTCTCAATAAAATTCCAAGTCAAAACTACCCCTGAATAAGCCTTAAACACTTAGTCAAATTATAGGTAGTGCGGATTTTCATTAGCGAGACCCTATGTTCAATGCTATATTTAAACCACTAAACCAATGAATTTCACCATACGCCTTATTTACCATTGAAATAGGATATACCAAGATTCAAACGAACCTATTCGCATGCATTTTGGACATCCATATGGTCTTTAAATCATTCGTCAAACATGGTTACTCGCTTTTGTCAAAATTGTGACCAATTTTGACAATAGCTTGCAGGCTAACTTTGCACCACTTTTTCACTACTAAAACAAATGATGCTAAGTTTGTACCTTTCCATTCTATAAAATATGAAATACAAGGTTTAAAATAAGCTCAACCCCATATAATTTGGATATTGTTTGATAGCTTAACTTATCGACCCAACTTGCTTGGTTGCAAGCAGTTTTTATACTTTGCCAAATTTTGGGACTTTTGACCAGTTCAAAACTAAGGTTCTACCCCCTATTCGAATTTTCAAAACTCCACACACATTTATCTAACCTTAAAATCGAAAATCTCAGATAAAAATAGATCATATGAAGTACTAATCCACCAAAGATCATCACCAAATACTAAGAATTGAAGAAATTAACTATACCCGACTTTTCCTACCTCAACAGTCAAAACTTTTATATTTCAGACTCAAAAACCTCAAATCCGGTTCAAACTAATCCCATTCGATTCCAAATCACTAGAAAAACATCAAAAATACTGATTTCAATCATCAACCCATCAATGATTTCACAATAGCCACAACAACAACAACCATACACAATAATGTTGCACAGTTCCCCTCCCTCTTTCATCGTTATCCACCTTTCCCTTCTCCATTCCACTGAGCTCACAACACAACAACAAAATCATTATTTATTCAATCAAATAACAAAAATAACTAACCAAATTTGTAACTTGATCTCCCCTTATTCATTCCATCGACTCATTGTCCGAGAGATAGAGAGACGATGGTGAGCTTGAGACTTTCCATCAGAGGTAGAACTCGAACAATAGAGAGGGAGAGATATAGAATATGAGATAATTAAGTGAGGGAGTGAGAAAATCGTGATTAATGAATGTCAGGATCAAAAAGATGGAGATGAGATTGATTGCATTGAAGAGAGAGGCAAAGAAGAGTTCTGATCGTACTCATTCACACCAAATAAATAGTGTAGATTTGATAAATGATGAAATTGCCCTTCACTTATTATCCTCTCCTTAGTAAACCAACTGCCTTCTAGGCAATTTCACCATTTTTCATTTAAATTTCATGTTTTATTTTCAATTTTATACACAAACTAAACCACGAAAAATATCTCGATTTCGTAAAAAATTGGAAAATTCTCAACGCACTCCGAAACATGCGGACATCTTGTCTAAGTCTTGATTTAACTCTATTACAGTTAGAATAAAGTATCATACATCCACTAGTTAAACAACACAAAAAATAATATTTAACTCATGATCTCCGATCCGTAACACGTGGGTCCCACCTCGGATACTTCAATCCTAAATTAAATCCAAACATAATTAATAGCCTAATCAAGTTTTTGAAATTCTCGGATGTCATTGACATCGCAAAAGAATAAGAGTCAATGAATACTATTTTACACTAATAACACCATGATAACAATACTCATATAATGAGATAAGATACAAAAGTCATGGCATCAAGAGTACATTAGGTAGAGCAGTCAAAAAGACTATAAATAGAGAACATAATTGGAAATGAAATGGAGAGAAATATCTCAATTAGTTAACTTAAAATTCACGCAAAGTTCATTGGCTAATCTGGCTTCACGACACCCCGTAACTCGCCAATGACCTCCAGAGACTCTCCTCTAGATTCTTGAGGTTAATTAGGGTATTTTAGGACATGTATGTGTTATTAGAGTTGGGTTAAGTTTGTTAGAAAAGTCCCTAAACTTTACTTAGAAATTTTATCAATTCTCAGGGTTAGGTGCTGTGGTGGCGCCGTGTGTGTGAGGTCACAACCCCATCACGGCGTCACCTTTATACTAGGACAGGGGGCATGACACTGTGGTAGCGCTATGTGTTCAGATGCACGGTGCCATGACATCGGCGTGTCATCTGTCGCTCATTTCCTAGCTTAACTTGATGATGTGGCATGTCGTCAACTGTATAAAGTGCACGACGCCGCCACAACATCAAGCTTGACTACCCATTGTTAGGTCTATTTTCTTTTTTTTGAATCCCAGTGGTTACAACCCCTTATACACTTCCATTTGATCCAATTCAAACTAGAAAAACCCCAAATACCTAGAATTCAAAGCCTTTATGGTTTAAAACCCAAAATTTACAATTATGACAAATTTCACAAAGTGAAAGTGTACATTGGGTTACCTAGTGGTATAAAATCCTCCAACTCGATCTCCTCAGCTCTATGTTGCATCATCTCCCTATATCCCTCTCTCCTTTGCAAGTGTTTCAAGATAGATTTTTCATGAAAATCCCACTAAGTTATACTTTTATAGTGATGAGAGTCATTTTTTACCCTTGATCTTATGTAAAAACTCATCTCTAGACAAATCCAATAGCTCACAACTTGGTACAACAACTCACTAAATCATCCATACTATCATACATCTTTACCTAAGTTACCTATTGATAGTGAAAATACGTATCCCGAGGCATATCGATGCTCATTATTTTATTTTTCTAACTTAGGTCACATTTATGTAAATTCAAGTAAATACACATTAGATTAGTTATCTTAATCACATTTAACCAAATTAGGACTTACACATCACTCTCAACCCAAGTCCCACATTGACACGCATATCGAGGCACATCTTGCTCATGTCTCGACGTCTAAGTACAAGTAGAAGTGACTTAATAAGTCTACACATATACAACACACTAGGAATAGATCACAACAAAACCAAAATATAGCATGACGACATGCCTCAGTCAATACACGGATTTCGATGCAGGTCCCACGTCACGAGTCGATGATCTTGATTATGGAATAAACTAGGATTAGGAATTTGGGCTGTGACATCATAAGGATTTGCGTACTACAAATTTTATCATATAAAATTCATTGTTCCAAGTTACGTAAAATCTTGCATAACCATTCTTTGTGTGTGACTTAATAGGTTCATGCAACATTAGCAGTGAACCAAAACCATTTTGGTACACGAGAGTCTCTAGCATGGAATTATGACTACCCAAGTTGCATGAAGATCAAAATCGATACAACCTAATAAATAATATGTATTATATCTTTTCTTTCGTACAATATCATCTAATTATATGTAAGGCATATAAAAGTCACCCTTAATGTTCGATCGTACTAGTCTCGATCTCTAGGTAGACAGAAAACATCCAAGTGACATTGATCATATCAATTCCCTTGGACTTGGCTATTTTTTGCCTAACATTTCGAGGGATCCTCTGATATCCCTCTTTAAATGAGAGGGAAATTCAATCTCGATTACACACCTTCACACATTATTCACATCGTAACCAATCACAACCTTAAAAATCTTTCGATTAAAGACAACGTTTGATTGTGTCAAGTCCTTATGATTGTAATGTTGAAGTCTCTGGTAATCTCAAGTCAGAGGACAAAATGATATACTATTATGAGTAACACCTATGACTTAATCTATGTAGTGTTCTCATAACGGGCCGATCTAGTACATACGTTATTCCCTAACAGGTACTCATAATCTTGATTTTTATCTTTATATGCATGATCATCAGCAGACCATCGATCAAAGACTCACATAAGTCTTAATTCATTATAGTTCCCAATATAATGATTAACTAGGGCATTTATGATGTTTCAATAAACATCCATGGATCTTATTATAATGTAATCATGTAAAACAATAATAATGAACAACAAATGAAATCCTCTATTTTATTAACCAACATAATAATAGAAACAATGTTCATAAGATTGACCTAGGGCACATGCTCCAACACCCAATGCACTGTTCTAACATTGACTTTCCTAAACATATATGGCTCGAAAGAAGACTACCATTTCTAGGCATCATGTTTATGGTGAGCTCTCGAGAGCAAAACAACTGGCGAGTACTTCGGATACTCGTGGTTGGAGGAAAGAACAAACAACCTCTTATCGGAAGGAGAAACAAAAGGCTACTGAGCGAAAAGGTACACGTATATGCCCTCATGTGGAAAATGATGTACATGACTAGGCATCATATGGTCCTGAGTGGGACCTACATATTGGTCATGCTGAGAGTGAGGACATGGTATCTGAATCATTTAAGTCTAGTGATGAGCCCTAGGAGAAGAAGAAAATTGAACAACCACAACCCTAAGCCATATGAACAGGAGTAGTAGTGGTGCATCTGGTGGGAATTTAAAGGAATATAACATCAATAAACTACTCAAGTGAACCACTCATTTCAAATTATGTACTTAGAACATTATCCCAGATACACCCTATTAATCTCATTCACTTTGGGTTGTCACTTATTTAGTTTTTCACATAAATTTAATCCTTATTGGACTTGAAATACGGCATGTCAACCTCATGTAATAGGTCGGTACACACAGTACCTCGGTATTGTCCTATTGATCACCACTTAGTCATAGGCCTTCCCTTTATTAATTGATCAACACTTTTTATCGACCTCATGCAATAGATTAGTACACACAGTACATTAGTATTACCCTTTTGGTCACCATTTAGTAATAGACCTTTCTCTTTTTAGTTATTCAACATGGCTTATCAACCTCATGTAATAGATCAGTACACACTGTACATACCATTTTGGTCACCGTTTAATCATTTCACCAATCTCATATAGTAGATACGTGACACTATCAAACTAGTATACCGACATCCTCGGGTCCCATACCCCATGAGCCGCGTACACCTCAAACCACATTATAACTTACACACACTATTCTAATTTCACAATTACAATATAACAAGAAACAACATATCAACAACAACACCAAGAATTTAGCGCACATAGCACATAAACAAAAAAAATTTAACAACCCACGATTAAGTAAGCCCACAAAGCATTACACAACAATATAAAACAACTGTTAACAAACAACAACATCAAGGTATGAAATGGATTGAAATATCTCAATCAATTTACTTACAAACACGCCAATTTCCTAGCTACTTCAGCCTCCCAACACCTCAAAACTCGTATCCGAACATCCAAGACTCTTCCCTAGGTTTCTGATATCATATTATAAGTTTTTGAGTGTGTTTAGACATTTACTTATGGTATTCAATATGTTTTAAGTGTTTAAGTTAACTTTAGAAAATTCCGATTTTAGTGACGCCCAAACACCTAGCACGCTAATGTCTATGGTTAGCGCGCTAATCACCTTATTAGCGCGCTACCAATATTACCTAGTGCGCTAATAAGAGTTAGCGCGCTAGTTTTCCTACCGAGCGCGCTATGTGCAAGAAAACCTAGAATTCTGCAAATTGAATTCCGTGTTTTCTCCATACATAGGCCATGCTAATGCCTAAGGAACCTCTATACACACTTCTAAAGTTCCTTGACATCAACCACAACATAAAACAATAATCCACAACATCCAATTCATGAATTCATTGATTGGAGTTGAATCTATAGTGTAGAGAAGTTACCTAACTTGAGGAACACTAACTTGATTCACACCACCTTCACCAACTCAAAGTATTGCTGGTCTTCTTCCTCCTCTAGTAGCTCCTTCTCTCCAGCAACTTAGCTTCTAAGGTTTCAAATGAAATGAATTACTTGCATGTGTTGATCTTCACTTTATATATGAATTAGATAAGTTTAACTAATAGCCATTGATCTTGAAGTGCATAAGTATCCCGAGACCTATCTAATGGTTTGCAACCTAACATGTGTCCCACGAACTCATGCTAAATGACACCAATAGTGACCCAATTGGTCTTTGGATGTGTCTCGAGAATCATCATATGGCTATTGTCTTAAGTTAATGAACTTAGGCATAGTTAATGTAAATTAACCTTAGCCACATTAATATTACTATATAAGCTATTTTTAAGCCTAAAGAAACTTACCTCATTCACTATCTACCCCGGTCCCATGTCAACACGCATCTCGAGGTGTATCCCCGCTAATGTCTCGATAACTATGTACAAGTACAAGTGACCTAATAGGTCTACACAACTACATCACACTAGGCATCCATTACATCAAATCTAACATATTCCTTCGTCCTTGCACCGAGTATTCAGATCATGTACCCACTTTCGGGCCGCGTCTTGGGTCAGTAACCATGATTAGGGACTAATTTACTATTAGTAATTTTAGGGTCGTTTCATAAAGGAACCCAAGAATTGGCTATGCTATAAAGCACAAATGCATTAAGAATTACAAGTCCATACAACCAATCATAACTCTTTAATTCCGAATAGCATGCTATTTATACCTCATTTACTATAAAACAACAAGATTTGACATATAACACATGAATGGATTCAAAAGAATTCAATTTATTAAAATAACATGGAAACTAAGCTCAACAAGTGAGGAATAACAAACAAGTGCATGATATGAGAGTATAAAGCTAGACATAGTCAATATAGACTATAATAAACAAGTTCAAACTGGAAATGAAATGTAAATAAACAACCAACGGGTATACTCACATCAAGCAATGTAAAGTCCTAGCTTTACCGACCTCCCGACAACTCAAATCTCGTATTCGCACTTCCGTAACCTTTTCTTAGGTTCCTAATGACATATAGCATGTTTTTGGATGTGTTCAGGCCTTTACTTAAGGTTTTAGACTCAATTATATTGTTTTGAAAATTTTGGAAAATTGCAGATTTTGTGCTTTCATGGCAATTAGCATGCTAATGACTTGTGGTTAGCGTGCTAATGACCACCTTAGTGTGCTACCAAGCCTTATCTAGCGCGTTAATCAGTATTAACGTGCTAGCTACCCTACCTAGCGCGCATTGTGCAGTAAAACCCAAAATTCTGCAACAAGAATTATGTGTTTACACCATACATAAACCTTACCAAAGCCTTGGGGATCTTCATATACTTCCAAAACCCCAAGACATCATAAACAGCACAAAAACAGCCATGTATAACATTGAATTCATAAATTCATCAAGTTGAACTAAATAACTACTGTATGCAAGTTACGTATTTGATGTACACACAAAGCTCCCCTTCACTAAACCCACTAATTTCTCCAACTTCTCTTCCTCCTTGATCACTCCAGCAAGCTTTCCTTACTTGTTAAGTTAATAAAATTAGAAAACTTGGCTTTCATGTATTGATTCATAGTATATACATGTGAATGGATATGGTTAAACCATAACCACACATCTATTTAGACACACATATCTCGAGACCTATCTAAATGGCATATGCTGAAACACATGTCCCACTAACCTCCACTAACTAATCCTAAGTGACACTACCCAATATGTGCCAATACGTGTCTCAATGCACATCATGTGACGATTTAATTAAATCCACTAACTTAGGCACTTTAAGTGTATGCCGACCATAGCCATATTAAAGCTACTAAAAAATTATATTTAGCTGAAATTAAACTTACCCCTTAAATTTCTACCTCGGTCCCACGTCAACATTCAACTCGAGGTATGTCTCCACTCACATGTCGACGCCTATACACGAGTAGGAGTGACTTAATAGTCTACACATATACAATACCCTAGGCATACACCACAACAAATCTAACATATACCTCAGCCCTCTCACCTCGGTCAATGCACATATCACACATCACGGATCGGCGATCCTGATTAGGAATAGTAAATGAGATTAGAAATTTGTGCCGTGAAAATTCTTCCCAACTAATAAAAATTTCATCCTCGATATTAAAATTTAGGTTAGGTTAATACCTTACTCGAAGAGGTACGGAAACCTATCCATCATATAGTCTTCCCGCTCCCAATTGAGTTTCGTATCATCATGGAACTGCCACTTGATGAGAACTTTGGGATAGACTTGTTCCCCAACTGTTGTACTGTTCGATCCACGATCTGAATAGGCTGCTCCTCAAATATAATATCATTACTCAAGTCTATCTGACTCAAATCCATAGTCGCTCGATGACCTGCTCTCGACTCAGCAAATCGAAGCATGGAAATATGAAAGACCGGATGATTCCCTAACATCTGTGGAGGCAACTCAAGCTCGTATGCAACTTTCCCGACTTGTTTCTTCATCATGAAAGGCCCGATAAACCTCAGTGCAAGTTTAACTTTCACTCCAAACCTCTGAAGACCCTTATGTGGGGGAAACCTTTAAATATACAAAGGCTCCCTCGGTATATGTGAGATCACCACGATATATGCATACTTTCGATGTCTATCCTGGGCTCCCTTTAGTCTCTGACAGATCAGTTTGACCTTCTCCGTGTAGTCAAAAACAATCTCAGGCCCCACGTTTCCCAGTCTTCTGGCTCAGCCCAACATGATAGCGAGTGACACGGTCTGCCGTACAAAGCCTCAAAAGGCGTTGGGGCAAAATTGGTGGCTTCGAATCAAAACCTAAAACTAATCACAACAATTTGTTAGCGTCCTATGTTACACTCCATGACAATGGGGAATCACTGGATTAACTTCCTCGAATGCCCAAGTGGCGCTGTGGCCGACGTCGTACTGTATGTGAGCGAGGCACTGGCATGGCGCTGGGCACAAATTTGAAATTCCAGATTCGAAACCCAATTTCCAAATTCCCCAACAGCTCATGCTGACCCTAAGGGTTCAAATCCAATTAAAACATTGTTAAACCACTTGTTTGAAAACATAAGATCATTCTTATTCATCAAAGACTCTATCCGAACTACAAACCCACCATCAAAACCTAAGTTTTGCAAATCCATTGAAATAAACCAAAGAAAATAAGATAGAGATGACCCAAATCACAAATCAAGGAATAGGGGTTCATCTTCCATTTTAAAACTCTAAGAGAAACCAAGATTTCATCATAAAATCTAATAGGTGAATCAAAAAGAGGAAACTAGAGAAGATGAGACAATTTATTACATTGCTTTGTGAGATCTTGATAAGAGTTCCCTCTCCTCTACCAAATCCACCAAGCAAGTGTTCTAGGGTTCCCTCCTTAAACACTCTGTAGGTAATTCAAGCAAAAGTGGCTTGAGGCCCTAATTGTGGTTTAATACTTAATTAATGTGATTAGGGTTTGGTTGACCAAATCAAAACCTCACCTCTTATTTTGATGCATTTAAGTACTAGGATGATCTTAGAGTCCACATTAAGTCCATCCTTTCTTGTATTTTATATAAATACCTTTTTTCTTCGTTTAATTTATTTCTCAAACTTTTAGGCTTATTTTACTTACTTAGGCTTATATTCCAACTAAGTTAACTAAATTGTATATAGTACACACATTATTCACAATTTTCACACGTAACATGCATATATACCAAACTAACCTTGATAAAGAAACACATTAACCAATTAGAGATTAGGAGCATTATAGGTTTGACCTTTGAACCGGACCTGGTTCAATTAGGTCTAGGGAATCAAACCTCCTTCGTCTTCCTTAACACCTTATCTGTTATGCTTACTGAATTCTATTTTTCATTGGGGTTAGGTTAGGCCCAACCCCAGGGTATGTTTGGGCGAGGGAGATGACTCCTTTGCCATCTCCTTCCTTAGACAAATTGCACAACAATTTTTCTAAGCCTCCTCTCCCACTCCTTCGATGACACAACCAACATCAATGATAATAAAAAACAACAAAACTTACCTACTCTATTGATCTTTCCCTTGTTTGTTCTCTCTCCTTTTCCCTTCCTTATTTTTGATCTCCTATTCCTCTCCTGGGTGTCGAGATCTCTCTCTATTAAAACATAAACTCAATGAGGTGGTGTTCTGTAAGTTTTAATAAATAAAACTTTCCTCGAGATTCACATGCACAAATCTCGTGGCCGATCCAAAGGATGGAAGTTGAAATGGCACTCTTTAAAGTGACACAAATTTAACACCTTTTTTATTTTAAAATTTTTTAATACATATATATGAACTTATATATATTTATATGCCTTCGCACCTATAGATTCGTCATGCACCTCAACAAACACACTCGAGAATGCACAATATTGTATGTACCACGCGTGTCACCCTCGACCCTGCGTGTCACTAGGCACCCACCATTTTATATATTATTTTCAATATATATATATATATATATATATATATATATATATATATATATATATACATACAATATACATATACGCCTATATTCAAGCATCTATAATTTTGCCGTACACGCCAACGAGTGCACTCGGGCGTGTACGCTACTCTACGACCCATGTGCATCATCCTTGTCCCACACACCATATTAAACGTCCCATAATTTGTCAATTATTCAATTGTAGGCCAATTAATCCAATTAGTTAATTAATAAAAGAACCCCTACGAATACCAAAAAACACGCAAATCCATAAACAAGCTGATTAAGACAAGCCGAGCTTAACCATGTGACTAACTCTGGTTATTTGGAATTCGTACTAATACTAATCTCCTACTTAAGGTAACATGTTACCATCTCCCCAATTTAAGACAATTTTGTCCTCAAAATTAATGAAAACATACATGTTTCTAGCAGTTCCAAAGATAAATGGAAATTGCTTTTTCCATGTATAACTGTCATGACCCAAATAGCTAATCCTAGTTTAATTTGTTAATCAGGATCAAATGACCCTTGACGTAGGACCCGCATCGAGATACGTGTCATTACTGAGGCTAGGTGGCCGAGGTAAATGTTATATTTGTGGTGATGTGTGTTTAGTGTATTGTATATGTGTAAACTACTAAGTCACGTTTAGGTATTGATAGGTGTCGAGACGTGAGTAGGGACTCGTCTCGATATGCGTGTTGACGTGGGATCGAGGTGAGAGTGATAAGGTAAGTTGGTACAAGCTTTATATAGTTTGATTAAGTAAGTTGTTTGGATTATGGTGGATTAGGTGTTGATACACCTAAGTTATGCTTGTTAAAAACCTAAGCCACTTGATATGTCTCAAGACACGAGTTGACATGCTTCAACACCAATGAAGTTTGGTGCCACTTAGGCATGAACTTGCGGACATGTGTTAGTAGGAGGTCCACTAGTTAGGTCTCGACATACGGGTGCACAAGTGATCAAGGCCTATTATTCAATCATATCCAACTTAACTATATAAGCTTGATCAGCTCAAGCACCTCTCACATACACTCTCATTCGATTTCTTAATAAAAAATTAAGGGTTTACAGGAGTGAAGAACTGCTGGAGAAGAAGAAAAACAGCTAGGAATCAGTGGTTTGGTGAAGAAGAAGATCAAGTTTAGGTGGTTTTAACAAGCTAGGTAACTTCTCTACTCCATTAGCTTAGTTCAATTCAATGAATTAAAGAATTTGATGATTGTTGGTTGCTGTTTTATGTTGTAAATTGTGTCTTGGAACTCTAGAGGTGTGTATGAGGGATCCCAAGGCATCAACATAGCCTATGTGTTGAGAAAAATTGGAATTCTAATTGTAGAATTTTGGGTTTTGCAACATATAACGTGCTATACAGGATAGGTAGCGCGCTATGTTGGTGATTAGCGTGCTACATGCTATGACAACAAAAAAAACAGCAAGTCTCAAAAAGTCCTTAAACACTATAAATGAGTCTAATATGTTAGGTAAAGGTCCAAACACACTAAAAAACATATAACGTGATGTCAGGAACCTAAATAATTGTTTTGGGAGCTCAAACATGAGTTTCGAGGCGTTGAGAGGCCGGAGTAGTATAGGAAATTGCATAGTACGTAAGTAAACTGATTGAGAGATTTCTTTACATTTCATTCCTATTCATATGTTCATTTCCAGTCATTTGTACTGAAATGCATTTGTACTTCAAGTGCCATGACTTGTTGTTCATTCTCATTACATAAAGTTGTTTCATGGTATAGTTTGTTAAAATGATTTCATTGACTCCAATTCATGTGCTATGTCATTATTGACTGTTATTACTAGTGGTAAATGAAATAGCATGCTATTAAGTAGTTTTTACATAGTGTTGTGAACCTATATTTTTGTGCATTAGTTATGCAATTGTATTTGTAGGATTCCAATACCGCGTTGTTCTTTGAATATGAAAGTGCTTCTTCTATCTAGGGTCATTTTATGATAAAAATCCGTCAGACATTCAGGGGTCACTAGACTTTCCTGGGTGATCGGGATTTCTCCACTATCTTGCGCAACATACGGGGTATGGGACTCGGGGTTGTTGGCAAGCATAACTTGGGTAACTTCACGAGTTGTAAGACTCGAGGTTGTTGGCAAGTATACATCTCAGTGATTGACGTTTGGGATAATTATAAAGGTGTATTGTACCGTGTAAGTACGACCTTCACAGAGATGTAGAGCACAACTCCATCCTTATGTAATGGAAAGGCTGATGTGATGAAGATCACGTCCGACCGACCCTAGATCATTACTACTTAGCCTAGTGTCAGTTTCATTTGTTTAACTAAAGTATCTCTTTGCTTGATATTCTTTCAGCATAGTTGCTATTATTATTATGGTTCTTGATACTTGTTGCATAATTGGGAATGTGAACAAATGTCTCTCGGTATTACTTTCCATTTTCATATACTTACCGTCTAGTTCGTGACGGTGGGTGTAGATCCATCGAGTAGCAGGCCAGGCAAAGAGAAGATCTGCGACTACCTCTGAGCCAGAGGAGTACTGCTACCCCAGATTTTATAGTTTTAATTTTTGATGTGCTACTTTTATATGTATATGATATTCTTTTGGGGGTTGTATATTTTGGGCTGAGAAATAGGTACCTTGACTAGACACATGATGTTATATATCGCCGTTTCATTATATATATGCATGTGATCTTTATTTCCTGATTTTTCCACAAAGGTTAGGCAACATATTATAAGCTTCCGCTAGTTAATTACTTAAGGCTTTCACTGCATAATTTTTAAGTTAGTAAATTTTAATTAACTCTGATTTATAAATTTACATAAGATAGGTATATATTTATATCTATTTGAAAACTAAATAATTGATAAGTAATATGGTTGTTGAAAAGGCTGACTAATTCCTTATTAGGTCCTATATGGTGAGACTAGGACTTAATAATAGAATTAGGCCGGGCGGTGCCCTAATTTGAGAAGGGGTCGTTACAGTTGGTATCAGAGCCTATGTTTATAAAAACCTAAGTTATAGAACCTAAGTTTATCAACATTAAGATTGTGGAAAATAGTCATTCCACAAGGTGATACCAAAGCTACAGTGTGTAGCCAAAGACTTAGCTTTTCCAATAAGTAACAAATAAAAATTTAAAATTAGAAAAAATAGAAATCTTAGTTGCGGAAAGCTAGATGATCCTTGCCAAGAAACTAGGGGTGGGCAAACCGCCACCAAACCGCGACCAAACCAGGGGTTCACAGTTTGGTCATTTTACAAACCACCACCAAAATGTGAACCTTTTAAACCGCACCCAAACTGACCGTGCAAACCGCGGTTTGGTCGGTTTGGTTTTGCGGTTTTAGGGTTTATAGTATATTTTTTGAAAAAAAAAATGGTGGTTGGGAGGCGACGGTGGGAGGCGCGATTGGTGGGGGAGGCAGCCACTTGTGGTGGGACGCACAGTAGGAAGAGGCCACTGGTGGCGGGAGACAGCGGTGGGAGGCACAACTGGTGCGAGGAGTGGCGGTGGGAGAGGCGGGATTGGTGGGAGGGTGCCATTGGCGGTGAAAGGCGACAACTGAGAGGGCGGCGACGGTGGGAGCCACATCTGAGAGGGGCCACTAGTGGGCGCGGCGGTAGGAGGCGGTGGCGACTGGTGGCGATGAGAGGAGGCGGCGAAGATTGGTGGCGGTGGGTGGAGGCGGACATTGACAATTGGGAGGAGGAGGCAAACAATGGTCTTTAGAGAGAGAGAGAGATGAACGGTTGAGAGGAAGCAAAGTGCGGAGTAAGTTTTTATAACTTTATATTGTTAGGGTTTTAAGTAAATTGAGGAAAATTACTAAACTACCCTCGATTTGGTAAACCGCGCTTTTCTCAAAATGAAAACCACCACCAAACCGCGATTCCACGGTTTTCAAGTTTTTCAAACCACCCCCAAACCGCGAGTTTTAAAAAGCAGACCAGACTGCACGGTTTGGGCGGTTTGGGCGGTTTTGCGGAAACCGCTGCCCACCCCTACTAGAAACCATTAGTTGGAAAGTGAGTGAAAGTGAGTTTGGGATGTCTTATATGTACATGTTAATTTTTTTATATGTATATATGCGTTATCTACGTAGTAGCTGATTCGCGATCGCTATCAACTTGCACACACCGATGGTGGAGTTACGTGATAGTGGGGATGCAGGTGCGAGTGGCAATCAACCTTCTTTACCAACAGCAGACGACTTTCAGAGGCTCTCTGATTGAGTAGCTACTCAGGGGCAATAGTTAGCAGAGTTCATCGCTATGATGACTGCACGTTTCAATCCACCAGCACAAACACCAGTCCCTGCTACTACGACTACATCCACATTCCCAACAATAGTGCCAGTAGTGTAGATTGTACTAGATATAGCAGCTCCAGCCATAGAGATAGTTTTTAGTCCATCATTTACACCTCCGTCTTCTAGCTTGTCGGCAGATGTTCAGTTGGTGAAGGATTTCATCTGACTGAAGTCAGTCTACTTTGATGGTCAGCGAGACTTTGAGAAGATAGAGAAGTGGGTTTTGTCTCAAGAGAAGTTACATAAAGTCTTGAGGATCGAGGATAGACTCCGAGCTTAGATTTCGTCGTACACTCAACAACGAGGCGTCGATGTTTGGTGGCGTGCGATAATAGCTTCCGAGGGAGAGTTTGAGTCTTGGGATGCCTTCAAGAGGAACTTTTATCAGCAGTACTTCCCACCTGCAGTGATGAAGATGTTGAGGAAGGAGTTCATGAACCTGAGACAGGGAACTGACGAGTCAGTGATGAGCTATAGAGACAGATATGGTTATCTGAGGTAGTTCGCCAGAGATTTAGTGAGAGAGGATTTTGATGATATGTACCACTTCAGAGATGGACTGAGGCCTAACATTGGATTTTATGTGGTCAGTTCAGGTGCCAGGACATTGGGGGAGATTTATGAGCGTGCACTCTCTCATGAGACTTATTATTTGGGCAGAGTTGCCGATGGGACACTATTAGTACCAGCGTTGACCCTTGACCAGGTTGCGGTGTATGAGAGGAGGAGACAGAGGGACAAATGACCGAAGAGATGGGATAGAGGTTTCCAGGGTGTAGGGATATCTACAGTAGTTGTACCATATGTATCATCTCCTACGCCTTTGCAGACCATTGTTGGTAGACCTCCCTTACCCCCACCAGTTAGACCTGCATTGCCAGCTCCTACTACTACTACTACTACTTTGCCAGCTCTACCAGCACCACCAGTGCCATGTCAGCAGCAGTAGGGTGGTAGAGGCTGAGGTAGAGGTAGGGGTAGAGTACGAGATCGTTCAAGACAAGTGCAGAGACAGGCACATGCCCAAGATCATGTTCAGGGTCAGGGTAAACCTATCACATGTTATAGGTGTGGTTAGGTAGGACACGTAATTCGAGATTGTCCATAGCAGTCAACTGCCGTGATTCCAACAATGAGTCGAGAGGCCGTACATATGGTTGCACAGCCTGATGTAGATGCCACATTGAGACTTATTGAGGGTATGGTTTCCATTTGTGGTAGAGAGTCTTATGTTTTGTTTGATTAAGGTTCTACAATATCTTTCATTGATGGTCGCATGTTAGGCATCTTAGGGTTGACACTGGTTAGAGTTGGCGTACATTTAATTTTATGTACTAGACTTCGACGCGTTGTTAGGGATAGATTGGCTAGCAACGTATCACGCTCATATCGACTATTTCAGTAAAATAGTAATGTTTGAGATCCCAGGGCGTAAGATGTTTACGTATAGTGGTAGTATACCGAGGGCCGAGGGAACTCGAGGTCGACTTGCGACCAGTGGAGAGATGGAGACTATGGTGTTGTTATACACCATAGTAGAGTCAGGGACCTAGACTTGCAGAGATATCTGTTGTGTGTAAGTTTTCGGACGTGTTTCCAGAAGACTTACCTGGTTTACCACCACCAAGAGAGATAGATTTCATTATTGAGTTGGTACAAGGCACTAGACCGATTTCTATACCACCGTACTGCATGGCTCCACGAGTGTTGGAGGAGTTGAGGAGTCAGTTGTAGGATTTAGGAGACAAGGGATTCATCACACCTTATATGTCACCATGGGGAGGACCACTCCTATTTATGAAGAAGAAGGATGATACTTTTAGACTGTGTATTGATTATAAATAGTTGAACAGGGTCACAGTCAGAAACAAGTATCCCTTACCACGAATAGATGATTTATTTGATCAGTTGAGAGGAGTGTAGTATTTCTCTAAGATAGACCTGCAATCAAGGTATCATCAGCTTAGGATCAGGGATGAGGATAGGTCCTAGACAACATTCAGTACGAGATATGGACACTATCAATTTACAATTATGCTATTTAGTTTGACTAATGCTCCTGCCATGTTTATGGATTTAATGCACCGGGTGATGAAACCATTTCTTGACCGTTTCGTGATTGTTTTCATTGATGATTTATTGATCGAGGACTCGAGAGGATCACGATCAACACCTCAGGGAGACGTTGCAGACTTTGAGGGAGCATAGACTTTATGCCAAATTTAGCAAGTGTGAATTTTGGTTATCAGAGATCAAATTTTTGGGACATGTTGTTAGAGAAGCAGGCATTGCTGTAGATCCACCCAAGATTCAGGCTATTATGGATTGGCCAGCACTGACATCAGTTACAGAGATTAGGAGTTTTCTGGGGTTAGCAGGATAATACCGAAGGTTTGTGAAGGACTTTTCGAATATCGCTTCATTAATGACCAGATTGACCTAGAAAGACGTCAAGTCTCATTGGCCTAAGGAACGCGAGGAGGCATTTACTCAATTGAAGAGATTGTTGACTACAGCACCAGTCCTGATATTTCCAAAGGCTGGACAGAGGTACCTTGTATACATAAATGCTTCTCATATGGGTCTCGATTGTGTGTTGATGCAGGACAAAGTAATGATGGCCTATGCATCGAGACAGCTGAAGATACATGAGATGAAGTATCCAATTCATGACTTAGAGTTGGCAGTGGTAGTGTTTGCTTTGAAGATATATAGACATCATCTGTATGGAGAGAGGTTCACACTTTATACTGATTATAAGAGTATGAAATACCTCTTCATACAAAAAGAGCTAAATATGAGACAACGCCGATGGTTGGATTTTCCGAAAGACTACGACTTTTCTCTGGATTATCATATAGGAAAAGCTAATGTAGTTGCTGATGCAATGAACAGAATACTGACGAAAGATGTCGAGATTGTTAGATGCCATATGACACATGAGTATGGACTACTCGAGGCAGTCCTGATGATGACTTAGTCAGATATTCGTATCGATACTCGGGTGATGATTTGTGCACAGATGAGGCTTCAGACTGTGTCTACTCAGAGAGTGTCAGAGGGTTAGAGAGCTGACATTCTATACTCAAGATTTAGTGAGTTAGCCCATAGTATAGATTGTACTAACTTGACTAAAGCGGTGGAGTTTATCAAGAACTGTGGGATCTGCCAACAGCTGAAGGCAGAGCATCGTAGACCTGGAGGATTATTACAACCGCATCCCATTCCATGATGGAAGTAGGAAGATATTGACATTGAATTTGTTAGAGGATAGCCGAGGATTGTCCGTCAACACGACTCCATCTGGGTGATTGTGGACAGATTGACGAAATCTGTACATTTCATACCAATTGCAGCTAATTACACATTTGACCAGTTGAGTGTATTGTTCAAGAGAGAGATTATTAGGCTGCATGGGGTACCATTGACTATTACGTCAGACATAGATGCTATGTATACGTCTAGGATGTGGCAGAGTATGCAGGAGCAGTATGGTACGCTCCAACAGTTTAGCATAGGCTTTCACCCTCAGACTAATGGGCTGACTGTGAGGTTGATTCAGACTCTCGAGGATATGCTTAGGGCTTGTGTACTTGAGTCTGGGGTATCGTGGGAGGAGTACCTACCATTGTGTGATTTTGAATACAACAACAGTTATTAGGATAACATTAAGATGGTGCCATTTGAGGCATTATATGGCAGACCATGTCGCTCACCTTCTTATTGGGCTGAGCGAAAGGACTGAGACATTATAGGGCCTGAAATTGTTGTCGATCAGACAGAGAAGGTACGAATGATTTGCTAGAGGCTTAAAGGAGCCTAGGAGAGGTAAAAGAAGTATGCAAACCCGTATTGTAACGATCTCACGTTTGACGATGGAGCTTTAGTGTATCTAAAGGTTTCTCCTCTTAAGGGTCTTCATAAGTTTGGTTTGAAAGGAAAGTTAGCACCGAGATTTATCGGGCCTTTCAAGATCAAGAAACGGGTTGGGAAGGTTGCTTATGAGTTGGATTTACCTCCACAGAGTTCAGGGACTCATCCAGTGTTTCATATTTCTATACTTCGATTAGCTAAGTCGAAAGCAGGCGAGAGATCGACAGTGGGCTTGAGTCAGATTGACTTGACTGAGGATATATAATATGAAGAGCAGCCAGTACATATCTTAGACAAGAGGGTACAACATTTGAGAGGCAAGTCTATCCCGAAAGTGTTAGTCAAGTGGCAGTTCCATGGAAACTCGGAACTCACATGGGAACGGGAAGACTATAAGCGAGATAGATTTTCGTACCTCTTCGAGTCAGGTATAGTTTTTGGTTAATTTTAATTTCGAGGACAAAATTTCCATTAGTTGGGAGGTATTGTCACGGCCCAAATAGCTAATCCTAGTTTAATTTGTTAATTAGATCAAATGACCCGTGACGTGGGACCCGCAGCGAGATACGTGTCATTACTAAGGCTAGGTGGCCAAGGTAAATATTATATTTATAGTGATGTGTGCTTAGTGTATTGTATATGTGTAGACTACTAAGTCACGTTTACATGTTGATAGGTGTCGAGATGTGAGTAGAGACTCGTCTCAATATGCGTATCGGTGTGGGACCGATGTGATCACCCCTTCTCAAAATTAAGGCATCGCCCGGCCTAACCACTTTATAACCTCACCATATAGGGCCTAACAAAGAATTAGTCAGCCTCTTCAAAACCTTATTACCTATCAATTATTCATTGTTCAAATAGATAGAAACATATACCTATCCTATGTAAATTCATAAATTCGAGTTAATTAAAATTTTCTCTATGTAAATTCATAAATTCGAGTTAATTAAAATTTTCTAACTTAAAAGTTATTCAGCGAAAGTCTTAACAATTCATTTAGCGGAAACTTATAACATATAGCCCAACCTTTGTGGAAAAACCAGGAAATAGAGATCACATGCGTATATATAATGAAACGGCGATATATAACAACATGTATCTTGTCAAGGTACTTATCACTCATCCCATAATATACAACCCCCAAAAGAATATCATATACATATGAAAGTAATACATCAAAACGAAACCTACAAAATCTGGTGTAGCAGCACTCAACTAGCTTAGAGGTAGTCACCGATCTTCTCTTTGCCTGGCCTGCTACTCGATCGATCTGCACCCACCGTCACAAACTAGACGGTGAGTACTTGAAAATTAAAAGTAATACTGAGAGACGTTTGTTCACATTCCTAATTATGCAACAAGTATCAAAAAGCATAATAATAATAGCAACTATGCCGAACAATTATCATGCAAAGCGATACTTTAGTTTAACATAATGAAACTGACACTAGGCTAAGTAGTAATGATCTAGGGTCGGTCGACCGTGATCTTTATCGCATCAGCCTTTCCACTATATATGGACGGAGCTGTGCTCTACATCTCTTTTGAAGGTCGTACTTACACAGTACAATATGCCTTTATAATTATCCCAAATGTCAGTAACTGGGATGTATACTTGCCAACAACCCCGAGTCTTACAACTCATGAAGTCACCCAAGTTATGTTTTTATCACATTAGCGTTTCCACTATATATGGACGGAGTTGTGCTCTACATCTCTTTTGAAGGTCGTACTTACACAGTATAATACGCCTTTATAATTATCCCAAATTTTAGTCACTAGGATGTATACTTGCCAACAACCCTGGGTCCCATACCCTGTGTGTTGCGCAAGATAGTGGAGAAATCTCGATCACCCTAGAAAGATTTGTGACCCCTGTATGTTAGACGGATTTCTATTATAAAAGGACCTAGATACAAGAACCACTTTCATATTCAAGAACAACACGACATTGGAATCCAACAAATACAATTGCATAACTAATGAACAAAGTATATAGATTCACAACACTATGTAAAAACTACCTAATAGCATGCTATTTCGCTAACTACTAGTAAAAACAGTCAATAATGACATAGCACATGAATTGGAGTCAATGAAATCATTTTATAAACAAACTATGTCGTGAAACAACCTCATGTAATGAGAAATGAAAACAAGTCATGGCATACGGAGTACAAATGCAATTCAGTCCAAATGACTGAGAATGAATAATCTAATAGGAATGAAATGTAAAGAAATATCTCACTCAGTTTACTTACATACACATGCAATTTCCTATGCTACTCCAGCCTCCCAACACCTCGAAACTGGTGTTTGAGCACCCAAAACAATTCCTTAGGATCCTGACCTCACATTAGATGTTTTTGAGTGTGTTTGGACCTCTACTTAGTATCTTATAACCATTTATAGTGTTTAAGCCAGTTTTAAATATTGATGGTTTTTGTGCTGTAACAGCAATTAGTGCGCTATCCAGCCTTATCTAGCGCGCTAATCAATATTAGTGCGCTAGATCTCATACATAGCGCGCTATGTGCAGTAAAACACAGAATTCTGCAATCTGAATTCTGAATTTTATCAACACATAGGCTATGTTGATGCCTTGGGAACCCTCATACACACCTCTAGAGTTCCAAGACACCATTTACAACATAAATCAACAACCCACAACGTCAAATACATGAATTCAAAAAATTGAGCTATGTTAATGGAGTATAGAAGTTTCCTAGCTTGATGAATACTAGCTGAACTTGATATTTTCTTCACTAACTCCACTAGTATGCTGATCTTCTTCTTCCCCAGCAGCTCTTCACTTCTCCAACAAGTTTGCTTCTTAACTATGCAGTTGAACGAGAGAGTGTGAGGTGCTTTTGTTGATCATAAGCTATAATTGAATTGGATATGGTTGAATGATAGCACTTGATCATTTGTGCACACGTATCTGGAGACTTAATAAGTGGACCTCCTACACACACATGTCCCACAAGTTCATCCTTAAGTGACACCAAACAACAACTCCATTGGTGTTGAAGCATGTCAACTCGTGTCTCGAGACATATCAAGTGGCTTATGTGTTAACTTACTAACTTAGGTGTATCACACCTAATCAACCATAATCCATATATCACTTAATAAAACCATATAAAGCTTGTACCACCTTACCTTATCACTCTCTACCTCGGTCCCACGTAAGGCTTATCGAGACAAGTCCCTACTCACGTCTCGACACCTATTAACACTTAAGCATGACGTAGTAGTCTAAACATATACAATACATTAAGCACACATCACCACAAATATAACATTTACCTTGATCACTAGCCTCGTTAATGACATAAATCTCGCTACGGGTCCCACGTCATAGGTCATTTGATCCTAATTAACACATTAAGCTAAGATTAGCTATTTGGCCGTGACAACCGAGGTGAGAGTGAAAAGGTAAGTTGGTACAAGCTTTATATGGTTTGATTAAGTAAGTTGTTTGGATTATGGTGGATTAGGTGTTGATACACCTAAGTTATGCTTGTTAAAAACCTAAGCCACTTGATATTCTTTATGCATGATATTCTTTCAGCATAGTTGCTATTCATGATATTCTTTCAGCATAGTTGCTATTCATGATATTCTTTCAGCATAGTTGCTATTATTATTATGCTTCTTGATACTTATTGCATAATTGGGAATGTGAACAAATGTCTCTCAGTATTACTTTCCATTTTCATGTACTCAGCGTCTAGTTTGTGAGGGTGGGTGCTGATGAAACCACACCCAAGAGGGGGTGAATTGGGTGTATCGAGAAGTTATCGCTTTTTTAAAATAATTCAACAATAAAGATGCTATATGCTCACTTAAACGCAAGTATGAATGCAATGCAAGATGAAAGAGATAGAAGAGATGGAAAGAGACATGCGATTTTTAGTTGTTCGATCCAATGATCTACGTCTACTACCTAACCTCCACTACCTAACCTCCCCGGTTAGGATTTTCAAATTCCCACTTATATTGCCAATAATTGTTACAACCTAAGCATACAAGCCTAGAATGCCTAATCACAAATTAGGACTTCCTACCTAGCCGCAACTAGGGTTTAGGCTTAGCCTCAACTAGGTCTTCCCTTCGACTTAGATCCCACTAAGTCTTACAATCAGCAACTTACAAAGAATAGATGAAAATAATCAAATTCACTTTAAAAAGTAAAGCGACACCAAATTCAAATACAAGCAAGCCTCCTAAAGCCTAACCACTATAATGGATGCAAGTATGAGAACAAATGAGAAATGCAAGTATATCACTTATTTTATGCAAATCTCAAATATGAAACCGTTTCAAACGAATCGATTAAAACAAATCCGGTTTCAAATCCAAAGAATAAGAAGTTTGATAAAAATCAAGTTTAAGTGCAAACTCTTGTCCAAACCAATCCTAGGGTGTAGTAAATCAAGTTTAAGTGTAAAACCCAAGACAAATATGTTCAACAACACAAAAATGAATTCCACAAGTCAAGCACACAAAAATATGAAATTTAAGCACAAGAAATGCTAGGAAATCGGACTTTCTTACAACCCCGAGAGAGTGATTTTTAAATCAGTTATGGAGTGGATGTTGTAAGCTCTAGAATGCCTCAATAATGCTGGTTTCGAGAGTGATTCAGCTGCCTCGAAAGATTACAAGTGTTTGCACACAAAAATCCAAGCTTTTTCTTTGAAAACCAAAAGCACAATAGGGTTTTCTTGTTTGATAAGACAATAGAATGTTCTAAGTGGTTTTAGAATATTCTACATTCCTTTTTAACAGTTTTTTACCGTTCTAGAGATCCAAGGGCTCAGATTTGATCATCTATTAAAATTAAAGTGTGATTTTCAGCTTTATAAAAAAGCTGTCAAAAAGGCAATTCGCGCGCTAATATTGGGACCTAGCGTGCTAATCCTCTAAGCTAGCACGCTAATGCTAAAACATTAGCGCGCTAACTCTGCATTTAGCATGCTGATATCACTATTAGCGCGCTAACTGTCAGGGGCATCAAAATAAATATTTTTGGCCCTAGAGTTTGCGACCCCTTATAACATTTGGGGCCCTACCAAACCTCTAATAACATGTTATTCAAGTTTGTTAAGGGTCATAGAACCTGTTTAGGTGGTCCGGATGATTTCATAAATCCTGAAAATGGAAAATCCCAGTTTCATGACTTACATAGGGGCTTTTCTGCAAATACACAGTTTTTCTTTTCAAAAACCTTTCAAAACATGTTTTTCATTTCCGAAAACTTCCATAATGGTTTTTAAAGAACGATGTGAATATAAAAATATGGTTTCATATAGTTTGAATTTATAAGACCGATTTAAGTGGTGAGTTTCATTTAAAACTCCAAATGATCACTTGAAATTTGAAAAGCGATTTGAAAAACATGATATGCATGAATTAATGCATTAGGCTTGCGTAAATTAACCTGTGTACCTTACATCAATGTTACAACATGTAATATGATCTTTCGTCTTCGTTTCCTCGTGTGGACAAAATCTTGAACTTGTATGGCTTGAACACTTGAGATGTGATATTCTAAAAACTTTGACTAGCTGAAACACACTTGATAAACTTACTAGTATACTTTCACTTTCTTTGTTTCCATCAAAATTCCGGGTGGAGTAAAAGTGACTAACCACTTAGTCCAACAATCTCCCCCTTTTTGATGATAACAAACATGTGAACTTGACAATCAAAAACAGAATTCACGTATATTCATATCCATAGTGTAATCTCAAACAATCACAAGTTCAATGCATACATTTCTCCCTCTTTTGATAACATCAAAAAGTGGGGCAAAGCTCCCCCTCACAACAAGCATAACCGAAAATAAGCCACGAATACAACAACAACATAGTGAGTGGAAGACTTCCCATCACTATATGCATATTACGAGACATGAACAGGTATATATCAATGAAATTCATTCACATGTAACCAATATAGGGCAATGAACAAAAGCATAATAATAACTCAGAGATACGTAAAAAAAAATTTCATGATATTAAATGCTGAAAATGAACATTAACATAGCTGTGGCCTAAAAAGCTGAGTCTACAACATAGCAAATGTACATAAAAACACAGAAGACTAACATACATGAGCCTAGTGCTCCCCCTAACTATGCTATGCCTAGATAATCCTCCTAATGAGACGATGTCCAACGTGCAGAACCGGAGGCAGGGTCATCTCACTCTGGCCTGGCTGGCAGTAGATGACCCTCTATGCGACGAAGTCGATCACCCATATTGACAAAGAAAGTAATAAAATTTACCTAGGGATCGTGGGAGAGTCGTTGGAGTGGATGAAGACCCAAGAGGAGAGAAGTGGTGTGTGAAAAATAAGAATTAAGGGTAAAAAATAGTTATATATGGTCATGGCCGAACGACATTGGCGCGCTAATGATGCGGATAAGTGATCTGGGCCATGGACCATTAGCGCGCTAGGTCCTTGAATTAGCGCGCTAATCAGAGAGGATTAGAGTGCTAATTAGAAGACCTAGCGTGCTAATTGCTCTTTGGAATTTGAAATTAAATCTTTTGAGTTTTTGACTGACAACTCCGATTCACCTCATACTTCGTGGACACTTCACTAAAAACATATAAAAAGGATTGGAACAACTAAAACATGTGTAGAAGGTCCAATTCACGAAATATGCTTAATTGACGCTGAATCTAATAAAATTGGTCTCTAGGCAATGGTTTGGTGAAAATATCAGCTAGTTGGTCCTCCGTGGGCACGTGGATTAGTTTAAAATTGCCCCTTTTGGACGTGATCGCGAAGGAAATGGTGCCTAATCTTAATGTGCTTGGTGTCGGAGTGTAACACCTGATTTTTCGATATGTTGATTGCACTTGTGTTATCACAATAAATTTCAGCACAACCCACTTGGATTTGGTAATCCTCAAGTTGTTGTTTCATGTACAAGACTTGAGCACAACAACTTCTGGCAGCCACATACTCGGCTTCGGCCGTCGACAAAGCAACGAAATTTTGCTTTTTGCTAAAGATTGATATAAGTGAATTTCATAGCAAATGACAAAACCAGAAGTGCTTTTCCTATCCACTAGACTCCCCGCATAGTCAGAATCAACAAAGCTTTGGAGTTCAAAACTCTCGGCTTTGTTGAATCATAATCCCAAATCTTGTGTCCCACTAAGATAACGAAATATACGTTTAGAACATTTCAAGTTAGATTCCTTAGGTTCGGACTGAAATCTAGTACATAAACACTCACTAAACATAATATCGGGCCTACTAGCGTTCAAGTATAGGAGACTACCAATCATGCCACAGTAAAGTTTAGGATCTATGGATTTTTCTAGTTGGTCTTTTGACGGTGGAACTACTAGCAGTGTCACATGCTTTCAAGTTTTCAAATTTGAATTTCTTTAGCATGTCCCTCACATACTTCGCTTGGTTTATGAAAATGCCATGTTTGGATTGCTTAATTTGCAAGCCTAGGAAGTATGTTAGTTCACCCATCATGCTCATTTCAAATTCATTAGTCATCAGTGATGATTATTCATCACATAAGCGTGTAATGGATGACCCAAAGATAATATCATCAACGTAAATTTGAACAAGTAGCATATCATGTTTTTTAATCAAAATGAACAAAGTAGGATCTATCATTCTTTCTTGAACCCTCGTCAAGTAGAAATGCACTAATTCGGTCATACTAAGCTCTAAGAGCTTGTCTCAATCCATACAAGGCCTTTTAAATTTGAACAAGTAGCATATCATGGTCTTTAAATCCCGGTGATTGTTCTACATACACATCTTCATTGATGAAACCATTTACGAATGCACTTTTAACGTCCATTTGGCATAGTAGAAACCCATTGTAGCAAGCAATATCTGAATTGCTTCTAGTCTTGCTATCGGTACAAAGGCTTCCTCATAGTCAATTCCTTCCTCTTGATTATAGCCTTGTGCAACCAACCTAGCCTTGTTCCTTACAATCTCACCCTTCTAATTCTTTTTGTTCTTAAAGACCTTATGATAGTATGGTCTTTAGGTCTAGGTACTAGTGTTCATACCTTATTACTAACAAAATGACCTAGTTCCACTTGCATAGCCATGATCCAAAACTCATCACCTAAGGCATCATCTATCTTGGTGGGCTCGGTTTGTGATACAAAAGCTATGTGTCCCTCATCTCGGTGCAATGATGACCTAGTGGTTACTCCTTTGTTTGGATCACCTATAATTTGTTGGGAGGGATGGCCTTTAAGAAGTCTTGAGTTCCTAGGTGCACTAGGTTTGGGTTCCACTCTCACATCAACCTCTTGACTATTGGATGTTTGGCCTAGGGTGACATCATCATCATCATCAATCCTCAATTTTCCCAAGGTATGCGTCATTTTCACTTTGGGATCTACTTCATCAAATTTGACATAAATAGACTCCTCTATGATTTTGGTTGATCTATTGAACACCCTATATGCTTTGCTATGCATGGAGTAGCCTAGAAAAGTGCACACATGTGACTTTGAATCAAATTTGTCCAAATGATCCTTATCATTCAGAACATAGCAAGTGCAATTGAATACTTTGAAGTAACTTATGTTGGGCTTTCTGCTTTTCCATAGTTCGTAAGGAGTACTTTTCACTTGCTTTCGTACATTTACCCTATTGAGAACATAGCACGCCGTGTTAATGGCTTCAGCCTAAAAGTGCTTAGCTATGTTGTACTCATTTAGGATGGTCCTACAAATCTCTTGGAGGGTCCTATTCTTTCTTTCTACAACTCCATTTTGTTGTGGTGTCCTAGGAGAAGATAGTTGGTGTGTGTGTCCTTGTTTAGCATAAAACTCCTCTAAGTTCCTATTGACAAACTCATAACCTCGATCATCCTAATTATGGTAATTCTATACCCCTTCTCATTCTCAACCAATGCACAAAATTTCACAAACACATCAAACACTTCATGCCTATGAGGTAGAAAATAAACCCATGTATACCTAGTAAAATCATCAACAATGACAAAACAATATGATTTACTCCCTAGACTTTGTGTTTGGGTGGGTTTGAACAAATCCATATGGATAAATTCCAATGTTCTAGTCACATCACTTGTTACTTTCGTCTTAAATGACGATTTCACTTGCTTACCAAGGATACAAGGTTCACATTCGTTGTCTTTCTTTTAAGTGCATTTAGGTAGACCCCTGACAAGATCATGCTAGGTCAATTTGGACAAGTTTTCCATGCTAGAATGTTCTAGTCTATGGTGCCACTTTGAGCACTCAAACATGAAACATTTTGCATATGCATCTCATCAAAGTTAATGACATAAACATTCTTATCTCTATATGCAACAAATAGAGTTTCATGCTTCTCATTCCTAACAATGCATTTTGATGATTCAAACATGACATGAAATCCTTTGTCACACAATTGACTAATGCTAAGCAAGTTATGTTTCAAACCATCAATAAGATAAACATTAGAAATGGAAAGTAAATCGTTACCAAAGGTTCAAAGGCCTATAACCTTTCCTTTGTTGTTGTCCCCTAATGTGACCGTTCCACCATCACACCGCTTTAATTTAATGAATTGATGTGCATCTCTTGTCATGTGTCTTGAGCACCCACTATCTAAGAACCATGAGGTGCTCTTCCTCGCATCCTACACAATGGGAAAACACTAGATTTTGGTACCCAAAAACCTTTGGTTCTGAGAAAGTTAGTATCATAAATATTCTTAACTACCCATACTAGTCTACCTATTTTGGCCTTTTGTAAGGCACATTTCCCAACCGCATGAGACCTATTGCATTTTGAGCATCTACAGGCATCATCTTGCAATTTCTTGTAACTCAACAAGTTCACTTCATAGCCTATGCCTCTCTTGTTGAGTGCACGTTGTTGTGCTCCCAACATCATGTCGAACATCTCTCTACCATTGGTGAACTTGTGCACCGTGCTAGTGAAGTCCTCTACTTTCTTGACTAAAGCATCTCTCTCTCTTTTAGGACTTCATTCAAGTCACTTTGGAGATCATTAATAGTCTCATTTTTTGACTCAATCTCACCAATTGCTATGGTCAAGCTCTTTTTGAGTTGTTTGGTCTTTTTGACCTCCTTTTCCAACTCTTTCCTAAGCTCATCAACATTAGAACATCATCCAAATCATCAACATCATCAAAATTGAAATCGTTAGCGATTACCTCACTTTGTGCCATGAGAAAAAGTATTGCTTTCTCACTTTCCGATTCAGATTCGAAACTTGATGAAGATGAATTATCCCATGTTGCCTTGAAGCTCTTCTTGTTTTTCTTCTTGTCGAACACCTTCTTGGACTTGCATTCCGCTTTGATGTGGCGCAGTTTGCTACTCCCGAAGCATATGGTCTCACTTGACTTTTCTCCCTTGCTTCCACTCTTGGACTTCTTCTTGTACTTGTCTCGCTTGTACATAGCCTTGTTGAGCTTTCTTGAGATCATGGCTACTTCCTCCTCAAGATCATTGTCATCACAAGATTTCTCATCTTCAATGATCACAACTAATAGATTCGGTGGGCTATTTGCCTTCAAAGCAATCTCTTTTCTTGGACTCTTAGTACCCCCACTCAACACTTCCAATTTAGCTCGGTCCTTTAGTTCAAATTCATGGACCGTTAGCTCTCCACACAAGGCATCAAAAGTGTACTCTCCAAGGTTTTGCGCCGATTGAATAGCATACTTCTTGATATCCCATTCCTTAGGCAAGCCTCTAAGGAATTTGTACACCGAAGTCTCTTGATCATAGTTCTTTCTAAGATTCTTGATCTCATTCAAGAGCTTAGTGAACCGAGTGGTGGCGGTGGCTATGTCTTTATCGGAGCCAACTCAGAAAGTCATATAGTGCTCCTCAATGATTCTCAACTTTGTCTTCTTCACTTGAAGTGTACCTTCATAGTGTACCCCAAGTTTCTCCCACACTTCCTTGGCCGTTTGACAAGCACTAACTAGGTTGAATCCGTTCTCACTTAGCGCGCAAAAAGAATGATTCATGGCTAGATCATTTGAGAGCTCAATCTTGCTCTCCTTGGCGATGTATTCTCTCACGGGCTTATCCGGTGGAGTGTACCCATTCTCAATTGAGTCCCACAAAAGTCTAATTTGCAACCTAATGTAGAACTTCATCCTTACTTTCCAATGAGCATAGTTGGTTCCATCAAAATAAGGAGGCCTACTCGAGGAGTTGCCTTCCCTAAGGCAAGTTGGATATAAAGTTTGCATCCTTGCACAAAAACACTCAAAGATACATCAGTAACGCTTTGAGCAATAACCCGCTCTGATACCAATTGAAACCACACCCAAGAGGGGGTGAATTGGGTGTATTGAGAAGTTATTACCTTTTTAAGATAATTCAATAATAAAGATGTTATATGCTTACTCAAACGCAAGTATGAACGCAATGCAAGCTGAAGAGGATAGAAGAGATGAAAAGAGACACGCGATTTATAGTGGTTCGATCCAATGATCTGCATCCACTACCTAACCTCCTCGATTAGGGTTTTCAAACACCCACTTATATTGCCAATAAGTGTAACAACCTAAATGTACAAGCCTAGCATGCCTAATCACAAATTAGGACTTCCTACCTAGCCGCAACTAAGGTTTATGCCTAGCCTCAACTAGGTCTTCCCTTCGACTTAGATGTCACTAAGTCTTACAATCAGCCACTTACAAAGAATAGATGAAAATAATCAAATTCACGTTACAAAGTAAAGCGGCGCCAAATTCAAACACAAGCAAGCCTCCTAGAGCTTAACCACTATAATGCATGCAAGTATGAGAACAAATGAGAAATGCAAGTATATCACTGATTTGTTGCAAATCTCAAATATGAAACCGTTTTAAACGAATTGATTAAATCAAATCCGGTTTCAAATCCAAAGAACAAGAAGTTTGATAAAAATCAAGTTTAAGTGCAAACTATTGTCCAAACCAGTCCTAGCGTTTAGTAAATCAAGTTTAAGTGTAAAACCCAAGACAAATGTCTTCAAGAACACAACAAATGATTTCCACAAGTCAAGCACACAAAAGATGAAATTTAAGCACAAGAAAAACTAGGAAATCAGACTTTCTTACAACCCAGAGAGAGTGATTTGAAAATCAGTTCTAGAGTGGATGTTGTAAGCTTTAGAATGCCTTAATAACGCTGGTTTCAAGAGTGATTCAGTTGCCTTGAAAAATTATAAGTGATAGCACACAAAAATCAAAGCTTCTTCTTTCAAAACAAAGCACACAATATGGTTTTCTTGCTTGACAAGACAATAGAATGTTCTAGGTGGTTTGAGATTATTCTACATTCATTTTTAACAGTTTTGACCGTTCTAGAGATCTAAGGGCTCAGATTTGATCATTTATTAAAATTAAAGTGTGATTTCCAGCTTTATAAAAAAGTTGTCAAAATGGCAATTAGCACGCTTATATTGGGACCTAGCGCGCTAATCCTCCAAGCAAGCGCACTAATGCTGAACATTAGCGCGCTAACTCTGCAATTAGCATGCTAATATCACTCTTAGCGCGCTAACTATCAGGGGCCTCAAAATAAATATTTTTGGCCCTAGAGTTAGCGAACCCTTATCGCATTCGGGACCCTACTAAACCTCTTATAACATGTTATACGTGCTTGTTAAGGGTCATAGAACCTATTTAGGTGGTCCGGATGTTTTCACAAATCCCTGAAATTGAAAATCCCAGTTTCATGACTTACATAGGGGCTTTTCTGCAAATACACTATTTTTCTTTTAAAAAACCATTCAAAACAAGTTTTTCATTTTCGAAAACTTCCACAATGGTTTTTAAAGTACGATGTGATTATAAAAACATGGTTTCACATAGTTTGAACTTATAAGACCGATTTAAGTGGTGAGTTTCATTTAAAACTCCAAATGATCACTTGAAATTTGAAAAGCGATTTGAAAAACATGATATATATGCATGAACTGATGCATTATGCTTGTGTAAACGAACCTGTGTACCTTACATCAATGTTACAACATGTAATATGATCTTTTGTCTTCGTTTCCTCGTGTGGACAAAATCTTGAACTTGCATGGCTTGAACACTTGAGATGTGATATTCTACAAACTTTGACTAACTGAAACACACTTGATAAAACTTATTAGTATACTTTCACTTTGTTTATTTCCATCAAAATCCCGGGTGGAGTAAAAGTGACTAACCGCCTAGTACAACATCAGATCCATCGAGTAGCAAGTCAGGCAAAAAGAAAATCGGCGACTACCTCTCGGCCAGAAGAGCACTGCTACCCTAGATTTTGTAGGTTTGATTTTTGATGTATTACTTATATAGATATATATGATATTCTTTTGGAGGTTGTATATTATGGGCCTAGTGACAGGTACCTTGACTAGACACATGATGTTATATATTGTCGTTTCATCATATATATGTATGTGATTTTTATTTCCTGGTTTTTCCACAAAAGTTAGGCTACATATTATAAGCTTTTGCTAGTTAATTAGTTAAGGCTTTTGCTGCATAATTTTTAAGTTAGTAAATTTTAATTAACTCTGATTTATAAATTTACATAGGATAGGTATATATTTATATCTATTTGAAAACTAAATAATTGATGAGTAATAAGGTTGTTGAAAAGGTTGACTAATTCCTTGTTTGGTACTATATGGTGAGACTAGGACTTAATAGTGGCATTAGGCCGAGCGGTGCCCTAATTTGAGAAGGGGTCGTCACAATAACTCACGTTCCCAAGTTATCATTTCATTTTCGTGAAACTTCTATTTTTCTTCAATCAAAACATAAAAAGCCTTCTCATATATAAGACTTTCAAAAGTACAATAAAATTGTCTTTTGAACTTTCTAACAATCTATGATGTGTGTCTCCTAAATATTTTATTTTAACCTAGCTATAGTTATATATCACCTAATCTACCATACCCTCTCTATGTAGCTCTTAACTATCTCAATTTTTGCTAAAGCTATATCTCCAATCTTTGTTCTATACATCAATTTACAATAAAGATTAACTATATTTGGCTTTATCATCCGGTGATGTAATATAACTGTTTACCTTTACAATCAAAGAGCTCACACAAAGGAATCTATTTTTTCAGTTGTCATACATTTCTTAGATACAAGCTTAGAAACTTTAGTTCTAAATGGACATTGAATGCTTAGGGTGATTCAGGGTTATTGATGATAAAAGAGTGGAGTTTCTCTCCCAAAAAAGCTTTTCTTCATCCGGGCCCAATCTATCTTACCACATCCACTTTGAAGCATTTCAAATAAACTACAGTGATAATAAAATGTAGACTTTGGTCAATTTGTTAACTACAACTTATACATCATTGTGCTGACGCCAAAATCTGGCTAATGTTATTTCATTTGGCTAACGTTATTTCATAAACTGTTGTTATGCTTTTTCTTTTACCGTCATGTATATACAAGAATTTACCTAACCCTTTAGGTTCTGAATATTCATTTTTTACTTACTAAATAAATCTCATATCTCTTTTTGAATTTCATAACATTGATCCCATCTCATACAATCCACACTTTTTCATTGTATACTTCAATACGATATGACATGGTACATTGCCCCAATCTCAGTCCATAATGCTATATTAACTAAATATACTAATTACCTTGCATTGTTGATAAGAATATGAGTCCCACTTACCTATGTTGAGGTTTCCTAACTTTATATCAACTTACTAAACTCCCATAATCCATAAACCTTTTTATGTCGATCAAGAACCTAAAATAGATTGATCTTCATCAATTTGTGTCTAATACTCATTGATTAGAACCCCTAAATTTGTCCCAATTAAATCCATAACTAATTTGTTCGTTTTAAGTTCAATTCGACCATTTCACATTTTTCGAGGTCAAAACCCCGATATAAAGTCTCGAAATATTCCCGAATTCTCTATTTTTCATAGAAATACACATTTTTTTTATTTGGTCCATAAATGTTATTCTCTATTTTTTTCTAATTTTTGGGTTTTTTTCTTAAATTCTAGGATTTTTTTATTTTTATGAGAAAGGTTTTGACCCGTGAATCGGACCAGTCCGACTCAGTTGAACTGGACTTGGTTTGGTCCAGTTTAGGGAATAAAACCTCCATTTGTGTTCCTCAATGCCCTGCTTTGCTTTGCTAGCTGAATATTTTTTTCCATTGGGGTTGGGTTTGGCCCAACCCCAGGGAAAGTTTGGACAGGGGAGACGACTCCCCTGCCATTTCCTTCTCCGGATGAACTATATAGCAATTCATCATAGCCACCCATCTGTGACACCCCTAGCTCCCACAAATTGAGCCCCGCCCGGCCTACGCTTACTTGGACCCTCGGTAAACCTCGCAAGGTCAACACAAGCCTAGTTAGCCTCTGTTTCAATTTTTATAAGTTATTAATTTAGAACTTTAAGGTTGAATTATTAGGTTTTGCAAGTTTTAATATGGTACCAACATAATTAACTTCAGTAATTTATAATAACGCGAATAAAGTAAAATTCAAGAAAATATATGGTGTGGAACCCTAGTAAATACGATCTTATGGATATATTGTGACGAAAAGTAAATATACATGTATCGATTATTGCACTCAGCCCATAAACACGTTTTACAAAACAAGTAAAGTATAAATACACAAAATGATCTACGGGTAGCAAAATTAGAAGCCGACTCTGAGGGGAGCTTAGAGGAAGTCACCAAGATTGACTCCTTGCTCTTTTACTAAATGTAGGACCTGCAATTGTCACAATGAGGGAGACAATCCCAGTGAGTAAAGCCAGTAGAGTTTCAATCACAATTCATGGATTTAAATAAATAAGTTAAAGAATCATGTAGGAATTTAAAGTAGATAAGTAAGAAAAGTGCATTATAAATCCATCGAGAGCGCGTGCCATTACTCGACTTCCTAGAACCGTGATAATCCAAGTCGACAGGCTCAATTCGGTGTAGCGTGAGGGCAACTATGGTACCCCAAATTCCTCGCCCATGTCTACTTCTTATGATCCTTTACGCGGGGTGAGCTCACATTTGTCCATCTAGCACCCAACCCAAGAGTGCATTCCTAAAACATTCAGGCTTTAGACACTCAACGATATAGAATAGAGTCTAAGTAAATGGAATAACAGGAAATAAATTTGAGAATATGATAAGAAGTGGAATTGATCCACTAGTTGGTTTACTTACTTCAACTTACGCGAAAATCGACTCTTGTGGCTCCAACACGGCTCCAAACTAATCCTGGGCATCAAACATAAATCTACTAGCTACATGGTATCAATTTAAATTAGGTTATGCGTGTTAGATACCATTCTTATTGCATTATTGAAAAGAAATAATGTTGTAACATCCTTCTAGGCATAAACATCCCTTATGGGCACAAACATCCTCTGTGGGCACATACGTCCCTTATGGGCACAAACATACCCTGTGGGCATATATGTTCTCTATGGGCACATACGTCCTCTGTGGCCTTACGTCCTTTGTGACCGTAGACACTATTCATTTTCTTCTCCAACAACCCAATACGAATGAAAATTACCCAACTTTGTCACCAAATTTTGACACAAATAAAGAAATTCTTATTTTACGTGGGTCGATTTGACCATAATTACTCATAATTAACCTAATGCAACAATAATAACCATTTACATTGATCAAGTTAAGAGTTTAACATTCCTTTTTATGAAAAGCTGCAAGAAACCTAGTTTACACAAAAATTAATTTAAAAACTAAATACTAAGAAATCACTTTTGATTCAATAAAAAACTCCTTCATGGTCAGAAATTAGATCTCAAAATTAATAAGAAAAGAATACACACATGCATTGATCACTTCATACTCCAAATTGAAAATATTCTAAAGCTTACTTTGGATTGATTGCTTAGGCTTGCTTAAGTGCACTCAAATTTGTAGAGGTTCCTTTAATCCTTCAAGATTCAAGCATGCTATCAAGCTTTTTCCCCTATCTTTTCTAGTAAATGTAGCTAGATTATTATTTCTCTTGTTGCATGTTATTGAGAAGAAGGCCCATCTTATAATTTGCGGCTTTAATTTAGAACCCTTGGATACCCTTATGAAGACATGTCATTTGTGTCAAATATAACCCGTAAAAGGTTACCGATCCCGCTTGGGCGTAGTAGTGGTAAATTCAGGGTCGAATTCGTAGGATTCAATTAAACTGAGTATAACGAACAGAAAAGTAAATCTTAGAGGTTTTTTAAATAGTTTTATCCTAATGATCTACTAAACAATAAAGTAAATAATTGAAACTCCGAAAAAAACATACTTAAGTCTAGGAATCCACAATCTAGTCCTATGTTGTTTCCATGTCTCGTATCATCGACTTTAAAGAATAGGTTTGAAAACATTTTCCCTAGATAAGCTATAAGTGTTGGGGTAACCAACACCCTAGTTCCCTAATTCTCGATAGATAGGGCAACCGCTCTTTAAATACTTTTCTTACTCCACTGTACAACCTTGGGCAACAACTCTCAAGATTTAGCACGTGAGCAACATTAACAGCTTTGTGGAACACCTACCATAAATCACCTTAGGCAAGCCTCTCTCGAATTTTAACCTAGTCTCAATGTTACTCACGTAAAACAACAAGTGTGTAAGGTTTCTTGCTCTAGGTGCTTGCGACTTCTTAACCCAGTTGGTATCACAAACTCAACCTGATTGATAGCAGGTCAATGGGTTTACGCCTAGAGATTTGCAATGAATATAAAAACTCTAAACTATAATTGAGACATCGTTAAGAACATCAACATAAAGATAAAGAACTAAATCAAAAGGCTATTATATTTGAAAATCTCAACAAAACATAGAAAACAACCTACTAGTGGCTAGAGAGCTTCATACCATACTTAGGTATTAAAGAACTCCACCTTGCTCTATTCCTAAATCACTCTGAATACTATGTGTTTTTGTTAATAAAGGTCCCTCCTTTATATAGGTGAGCTTGGGTACAAGAACAGGAAAGCCGGGGAAATAAGAACCTTCTAAAAGTTAAAAAACTTATATTCTGCAAATCTTGCACCGTTAGTGGCATCGCCATTATGTGGGAATGGCACTAGGTCACATCATGGCATTATATAGAAATTATTGGAGAATGAGTTGGTATGAACTTATGTTTCTGAACTTGGCACCATAAGTGGCTCCGTCCCTTGTAAGAGCTAAAGCCATCATTTCGTTTCTGGCGCCGTCCATTCTTCTGGCTAGATGATGCATGCCGCAAGTATAAAGACTAGCTTGTAGTAATAGAGTGATCAAATTATATTGATCACAAATATCGTCCTCAGGTAAAGGTTTTTCCATTAGTTGTATATTACTTACTTAACTTGAACTATTGCTAAGGGATTCACTTTTAATTGGTTTCCTACTAATATAAACTATTATATCCAATCACCTTAAACTTACTTGACTTCTTATATTTAGGATATCTTAGTTCATAAACTCACCTAGGTAATTTAATACTATGCTTTGTATTCACTTTTACATCTTAATATGTTGTGTGCAATGCCTAATTAGATTTGACAGATTTCCTTCAAATCTGTCATGACGAAGAAAATTCTAATGTGCAAACTAGAACTTCACCTATCAGTGTGAATAACATAAGATCCACATTGCTTTAAGCCTCAAATCATTGATTCATAACCAACAAATCTTACTATCCGTGCCTCCCAAATGAACAACTATTTATCGATGTTGTTGTCACGGCCCAAATCTCTAACCCCCGTTTTAATTCCTTAATCAGGATCATCGACCCTTGACGTGGGACCTACACTGTGATACGTGCACCGACCGAGGCACGTGGCCGAGGTATATTGTATTTTTGTATTGATGTATGCCTACTGTTATGTATTGTGTAGACTTACTAAGTCGATTTGTACAGTTGTAGGCGTCGAGACGAGAGCGGGGACACGCCTCGAGTAGCGTGTGAGCAGAGGAACCGGGTAGTTAGCATTTTGGTAAGTCTTATTTAATATTAATATGAAATAAGGAATTACTTATAAGCCTATGGTTGTGTTTGTTAATGTAAATCAAATTAAAGGCCTATAATTGAGTAAATTAAATGGAAAGCATAAGATTGGTCTAGAGATACACATTGGCACATCTAGGAACTAGGTGAGTAATGAAATGGTGTCACTTGAGGTTGAGATAGTGATAGTTAGTGGGATATATGGCAAGAGGTGGACCATTAGATGTTCCTCGGGATACATAAATCCATGGAGATCAAGGGCTAAGAAGGAACATCACCTTAATATATAATATTAGTGATCAAACAACATGCGAACCAAATCACTCATTCATTTTTGCTGGAGAAAAAGAAGGAATTGCTGGAGAGGAGTGAATCATCAAGGTGTTGAAGGAATCCATGGGAGTTGGTGAGAAATTCTCAAGCTAGGGTGCTACATCAACTAGGTACACATCTTTTTAGTTTAAATTAGAACAAGTTCTGGTTTTAGGCTCATTTCAGATGGTAGATGATTGAGTATTTGCAATTGATTTATATATTTAGATTCCTCATTTCAAGCTGATAATCCAGCTATATTGAAGTTCTTAATTTGGTTTTGAAATCATAAAGATATGAATATTTGAAGTTGCAACACCAAAACTAGAATTCTGCATGTTGTATTAGGAATCAACCTGGGTAATTTGGTCATGATCTGCCCATTTTAGATCCAAATTGATCCAAACCAGTGGCATTTTAAAGCTTATTTAAAGAGGAATAACTTTGCTCAACTGAAGGTATTCTGATTCAAATGTATTTATATCCAAACATTCTCTACAAATAGGTATGTTGTAGTAGGGTATATTTTCTGCCTTGTGACCAAAAACTACATTTTTAGGAACTATAGATTAGGAGAAATAGATTTTCTAAATCCGCTGGTCGGGTTAAATTCCAATTAGACCTATGTTTAGTAAAATCATGACATCTCTTTCATTTTAAATCAGAATTTTGAAAACTAAACCTTTCCTGAAAGCTAAGAGAGAGACCAACAATAATTGTACTGATGGAGGATTTCGTTATTTGGACCATTTCATGCCTAAAAGTGCATTAAAATGTAGGACTGAAATTGAAACTTAATTTAGTTTTTAGGGACTGATTTAGGAAGATTGATTTAAAGTCTATTGAACCAATTTGAATACACAATAAACACTACTAAATTGAGCTTAAACCCACTATATTTGAACTAATGAGACACCAAACTCAGGAACCCAGGAAAAGGGTATGGGAGAGCGAATACAAAATTTGGAGTATCGGGAGGCCAGTAAAGCTAGGACTTTACTTTGTTGTGGTGAGTATACCCAATGGCAACTTTACTTGGCATTTCATTTCTATTAATTGTTGTCCTTGCATAGTCCTTTTGACTATTTTGCCTTTGTATTCTTATATCATGTGTTCTTTGTGTCTATGCTCACTTGATGAGTCTAGTTTGCATGATATCCATTCATTTGATTTGATTCATTGATTTTATCCCATGCTATGTCTATTCTTGTTGTTTTAAATGTGAATTGAATGATAAATAGCATGCTATTAGGCTAGTAAATATCTTATAAATGTTTAAGAGGACTTGTATTCTTTATTTGTTTAGGTGTGTAGATGTGCCTATGCCTTGACAATGCATACTTAGTATTTCTTGAAATTTAAAAAGTAGTTTTCGCATTTAGGTCCCGTACTTGATTGAGGTGTGCGCGATTCACGGGGTTAGAGTCCCTGGAGATGTCGGCGCATGTTACCTGACACTGTATGACACTCGGGTTAAGAGTCCCTGAGGTGGTCTACACACCGGGGTTAGAGTCGCTGGTAACACTTGGGTTAGAGTCCCTTGTGATATATGATTATTGAGTCGGAGTGACATGTTTCACTGCCGACCGGACCTAAATCACCACTACTTAGCCTAGTGTCAGTATCACTTGTTTAACTCTGGTATTTACTCGCATATGGTTTATTTTCTGGTTTTCCCATTTATATGCTTTTAAATACCATTTGAATATTTGGAAATGCAAATTAAACTTGTCATCGGGGATTACTGTTTTATTCTTGTACTCATCGTCCTTTTTATGACGGTGGTTGCAGAGCCGTCTACCAGCAGGCCTAGCAAAGAGAAGATCGGCGATTATCCCTGAGCCTGCGGCGCGTCACTGCATCGATTGTAGGTCTTCTTTTGGTATTTTGATTGTATATGTTATATGTCTTCCAGATACTATTTGGGGTTGTATATTGGGTTGAGCGTTAGTTCCCCGACTTGACTTAGACTATTTTACTGTTTCAATGCATTTTGAGGACTTTATATATGTGATGTCATTTCCTGGTTTTCCACACTTAGGAGTTTATACATGGCTTCCGCATAAGTTACTAATTGCTTCCGCATAATCAATAAGACTTCCGTTAATTAATTAATTTAATAAAAAGTTTTAATTAACTCTAAATTTTATAAACTAGAAGGACTAGTGTATTACTTATCCTGAACACAAGAAAAGAGGCGTATAGGTTGTAAAGGCTGACTAATACGTAGTTAAGTCCTGCGTGGATATGATTATGGCTTAATTACTGGATTAGGCCGGGCGGTGCCCTAGATTAGGAGAGGGGCCGTCACAGTTGTGTTGAAGAATCTGCGACAGTTTCTTGCTTCAAACTTTTTTCAGCTCACTGCGCCTGCATTCAAAGTAAACACATATCTAGACTGCGATCTGAAGTCATCTATATAAGTTTTAAAACTTGCATCTATGTAACCACTTACAACAAGCTCGTCTTCTAAACTTCCATAGACCAATAACACTTCTTTAGTCTTTCTCAAGTACTTAAGAATGTTCTTTACTGCTATCCAGTGACTCTCACCTGGATCGGACATATACCTGCTTGTTGCGCTCAAAGCATATGATACATCAGGTCGAGTGCATAACATGACATACATGATAGATCTAATAGTCGATGCATATGGAATCGTATTCATGCTCTATCGCTAATCATTAGTCTTCAGACATTGAGTCTTGCTGACATTTATACCATGAGACATAGGCAATGACCCTCTTTTAGAGTCTTGCATACTGAACCTATTTAGTACCTTATCAATATAAGCACTCTGACTTAGACTGATCAGCCTTTTAGATCTATCCCTATAGATCTTAATCCCAAGGATGTAGACTGCATCTCCTAAGTCCTTCATTGAGAAACACTTCCCTAACCATGACTTGACATTCTGCAAGGTTAGGATTTCATTTCGAATGAGTAATATATCATTTATATACAGCACCGGGAAAACAACCACGCTCCCGCTGACCTTCTTGTATACACAAGGTTCATCTTCATTTTTAATGAAGCCAAATTCCTTAATTGCTTCATCAAAATGAATATTCCAACTTTGAGAAGCTTCCTTTAATCCATAAATAGATCTTTGAAGCTTGCACGCCTTCCTAGAAGTCTCATGATGAACAAACCCTTCAGGCTGTATCATATACACGTCCTCAAGTAACTTTCCATTTAGAAAAGCTGTCGTGACATCCATTTGCCATGTCTCATAGTCATAATATGTGGCTATGGCAATTATGATTCTAATGGATTTAAGCATGGCTACAGGAGAAAAAGTTTCATCATAATCAACACCTTAAGTCTGTCTGAAACCTTTTGCTACTAGCCGTGCTTTATAAGTATGCACATAGCCATCCATGTCAGTCTTCTCCTTAAAAACTCATTTACATCCAATGGTCTTACCACCTTCTGGTAAATCAATCAAGTTCCAAACCTGGCTATCATATATAGATTGCATCTCTGAATTCATGGCACTAAGCCATTTATCTACCTCAGGGCTAGAAACAACCTCCTGATAAGTAGTAGGTTCATTTTGATCCATAAGCAACACCTCACTACAATCAGTAATAAGAAATCCAAATCTCTTAGGCTGATGTCTTACCCTATCAGACCTACGAGGGCCTTGTGATACCTGTGAAGGATCAATTAGTTCAAAACTTAGTTAATCACCCACTGGCGGTTGAGTGTTTATTTGTGGTTCTTGAATTTTTTCAAGACTTACTTTATTCCCACTGGTGTCTTTTGAAATAAACTTTTTTTCCATAAAGACATCATTCCGAGAAACAAACACATTGTTCTCAGCGGGATTATAAAAGTAGTATCCTCTAGTTTCTTTAGGATAACCAACTAATACACACTTGGTAGATTTGGCTGATAATTTCTCTGAGATTTTCCGTTGTACGAAAACCTCACAGCCCCAAATCTTAAGGAAAGACAAACATGGTCTTTTCCCAAATCACATCTCATGTGGTGTTTTGTCAATGGCTTTAGAATAATCACGATTTAATGTAAACGCAGCAGTTTCTAAGGCATAACCCCAAAAGGAAATAGGAAGATCTGCATGACTCATCATTGATCGAACCATATCCAATAAAGTCCGATTTCTCCTCTCAGAAACACCATTCCATTTCGGAGTTGCTAGGGGAGTTAACTGTGAGACAATCCCACAGTTTCTAAGATGATCATCAAACTTTTGGCTCAAATATTCACCACCTCGATATGATCGAAGTGCTTTAATAATTTTACCAAAGTTGATTTTGCACTTCATTTTGAAATGTTCGAAACATCTCAAAATATTCACCTTTATGTTTCATGAGATAAACGTAACCATATCTACTAAAATCATCACTGAATGTAATGAAGTACTGATAACCACCTATAGCCATTGTGTTTATAGGACCGCATACATCAATATGCATTAGACCCAATAAATCACTTGCCTTTTCACTATGTCCAGTAAGGGGCTCTTTGTCATCTTGTCTAGTAAACAAGATACACATGTTTCATACGATTCAAAATCAAATGAATCTAAAAGTCCATCTTTATGGAGTTTAGAAATGTGTTTTTCATTAATGTGGCCAATGTGACAATGCCAAAGTTAGGTTTGATTCAAATCATTTGACTTCAATCTCTTTGTATTTACGTTAAGAACGGGAGTATCTGTAGACCTTTTCATGTTTAGAATATAAAGACCAATACACAAATCAACATTCGCATAGAAAATGTCTTTACGAGAAATGGAGCATTTATTACGTAATAATGAAATTAAAACCATCCAAATCCAAACATTAAACTGAAATGATGTTTATGCCCAAGGCAGGGACATAATAACAATTATTTAAAACTAAAAAAAGTCCACTAGGTAAAGTTAACTTATACCATCCTACGGCCAACGCAACAACCTTTGCTCCATTTCCAACTCGTAGGATGACTTCTCCTTTCTTTAGCTTTCTACTTTTGGTGAGACCTTGCACATTAATACAAATGTGAGATCCACATTCGGTATCCAATACCCAGGAATCACTAGTAGATAAGTTAGCTTCAATAACGTAAATACCTGAAGTAGTAGTCGCACTACTCTTCTTTTTCTTTAGATCTTCAAGATAGAGCTTGCAATTTCTGAACCAATGTCCAGGTGCATGGCAAAAATGACAATTTCCTTATTTTTCCTTTTCCTTCTAGGACTGAGAAGTATAAGTAGCATGGGGCTTCAATTGTTCCATAGGCTTTGTGATAATCACAACAGCCTTGGTAACTTTAGCCTTGCCTTTGCCCTTTTTCATCAAAGCCTTTCCTTTCTGAACCATCAACACACTAGCAATGAGTTTCTTGACATTCTGCTTAGCAGTTTTAAGCATCAAATGCAACTTTGAGATAGACTTCTCCATGTTATTCATGTTATAGTTCATCACAAATTGTGAATAACTATCAGGCAATGAATTTAGGATCAAATCCGTAGCCAACTCTTTGCTTATGGGAAATCCAAGTCTGTTAAGATGGTCAATATCTCCCTTCATTTTTAGAACATGAGGTCTAACTGACGCACCCTCAGCCATTTTGCAAGAATGAAGGTTTTTGATTGTCTCGAACCTTTCTTGCATCGCTTGCTGTTGGAACATTTCCTTCAGGGTCGTAGCCATGTCGTAAGCTTCCATGTGTTCCATGTCCTTCTGAAGTTCAGGAACCATGGTTGCCAACATAATGCATGCAACATCAGTTGAGTAGTTGACATGCTTAGTATGTGCATCCTTCACAGCTCTTAAAGCATTGGTTGGTGGTTCCTCAGGAATATGATCATCCAGGACATACAACTTGCATTCATGCTTAAGAACAATTCTCAAGTTTCTGAACTAGTCAAGAAAGTTTGTCCCAGACAACTTATCCTTCTTAAGGATGGATCGCAGTGACAAAGGATTAGTGTGATTTAAAGAGGCCATAGATCTACAACAAAGATTATGCAAAAGTTCATTTTAGTATAGAGGAATAAACTCCCACTAAATTAACAACCCTCCTTAAAAATGCAATGTTAATTTAATGGACTAAAATCCATGTTTCACCTAATTCCAAGATAACTAAGGCATGACAATTCGAATTAGGTTATTTAGGTTGGTACCAATTACCAATTACATCATATGTAACTTTTAGTTATTTTATAAGATTATGATATCTTATGTCTTAGCATGTTTTATCTTATCTAGTGCCTAAAGCCCAAAACCATTTTGATAGCTTTATCATGTCTAACCATTTCAAACAATAGAGTAACCATTGCTCAACTTGCCTCACCAAGATAACACAATACACTCTGCGAAGGCAGACCCATATTGATGTGATCGAAGCCTTGACAAGTGTTTGAGAAATTAGAATGGATGGCACTTGACTTAAAATTTGAAAGAGGAATTTTTGTTTGTTAGATCATAATTAAATAAGATAAATATCATATATCACAATGCATGAATAATCACTAAAAAGTTAAGAAATCATACAAATATTGACTATTGTACAAATTTTGGATGCTACGAACGATTAAACAAGATCTGTGACCGATCACGACTGACAATGACGGGGTACAAGGGGCAGCGCCCCCCTTTTTCTTAGACAACGAATTTCAATTCCGAAAATTGAAAATCGCCTAAAATTTCTCATAATTCTAGTCAATCAAATCAACCAAAACTGCACCTTATTTTAATTATGAAAATATTAATGAAAACATTTTTAATTATCTTTGGCCCACCATTAATTTAATATCTTATCCTAATCCAATTAGAATATAAAATAATTTGAATCCTAATCCAATTAGGATTTGTTTTATATCTCACATATCTTATAGGATTTGTAATTCTAATCCAATTACAAGTCTATCTCCTATCTTGTAGGAATATACTAATGGATTACTACAATGAGATATATGATCAAAATCAATTTCGAGATATTAATCATGCATTCAACATTAGAATCATATTAAACTAATCATGATCTCTATCATGTAGAAATACATAATTATTGAACAAAATGAAATATGTGTTCAAGATCAGAATCATATTAACCTAAACATGAAGTGTACCATGAACATACAAAATTCATATCGTTCAATATAAAAATATATGTTAATCGAAATATTCTAAACATGAATACTATCATTGAATCATATCATGCGATGTATCAATATACATGAATTAACGACATGCTTTAAAACCAATTCTTGATAACAATTATCACTGAATCTATATTTATATCATATATAAATTAATCAAGATTATGTTTTCACACATATATCATATATACACCAGTGAAAACATGCAAATGTTTAATAGAACTGACCTAATGCTCTGATACCACTGTTTGGTTTTTGTGTTCATACGCAGCAGGAAATTCAAAGATCTATTTATGGATAAAAGCAAGCTTCTCGGAGTTGGAATCTTCATTTTTAACGAAACCAAATTCCTTAATTGCTTCATCAAAACGAATATTCCAACTCCGAGAAGCTTGCTTTAATCCATAAATTGATCTTTGAATTTTTCGCTGCGTATGAACCCCAAAACCCAACGGTGGTATTAGAGCATTAAACTCGGTTCTACTAAACGTTTGCATATTTTCACATATATATTATATATACATTAGTGAAAACATGCAAACGTTTAATAGAACCGAGCATAATGCTCTGATACCACTGTTGGGTTTCGGGGTTCATACGCAGCGAAAAATTGAAAGATCTATTTATGGATAAACAATGTTTGTAGATTGACCTAGGGCACATGCCCTAACAATTTATTAACTAAAATTATAAGATAAACAATGTTTGTAGATTGACCTAGGGCACATGCCCTAACAATTTATACTCCTTAATAATAATTAGAAACCTTAAATTCCAATTTAACTCAAATTAAAGCTCCACTTTCTATTTCCTGCGTGGTTGGCACTGTCACTTACTGCCCCCGTCGTGTGTGTTAAGCCATGGCACTGCCACTTCGCCACTGCTTCATTGTGTATTTTTGAGATCTTGGAGTCTCGGCACCATCCCTAGCTTGTCTCAGCACCATCATTGTGTGCCACGGCGCCGCCACTATGCCGGTCCTCCAGAGTTGATTTTCTTCATTTTTTCTTCTTTCCCACATCGTGCCTTTCATTCCCATGCCATGCCTTGTATTCCCACAGCATGTACCTATGGCACCAACTCTAATTTTGCGGGTTTTTGCTCCGTTTCTTCTAGTTTTTCCTCAATTCCTTCCATTACACCTTAATTCCCTGAAAATGCAATAATACCATGAATTTGAACTCATTTAGGGATATTTATACTAGATATATGGCTAAAATAACCCTATATATGTATAAATAATCACTTATCAAATACCCCCAAACTTAGGATTTTGCGCGTCCCAAACAAAGATGCATTCTACCAAGTCTCCCAATAACTAGTTCTTATTCAATTCACATTGTTCATGTAGTATCCTTTAATTTACTAAGTTTCAAGTTAACAACCCACTCAAGAGTTTTTCTTTGCAAAAACTTATATTTTTAAAACACGTAGCTTTAAAACATATATAACTTCACTTTTAAAACACTAAGTAGATTTCAACCAAAAATCATCACTACTGACAAGTTTATTTTGTTTCAACACTCAAGTAGCAAGCACAAGAAGCAATCAATCTTTTTGTATCACCATCACTGTTTCAGCAAGAATTGCATGAGCAATTGATTAGTGAGACAATTCGGGTTTGTGCAAAGATATTTGAGAAAATTTCAAAGACAATCCCTTTTGTTAAAGCATAGCAAGGCGTGCCAAGTTAGACAAAGTTTATGAAAGATATGTAGCATTCCAGAAAAGGATTAGAGGATATGAGGAACTTCGCGAGGATACATCATTAAAATAACTTTAGTGCATCCCGATGATAATTTATAAGCCGTAATGCATACGTCGAGCTAGTGACGTTAAATGAAGCGTTACTGGGAGGCAGCCCAGGAGTTTTTAATTTCACTTATTAAATTTATTTAGTAATTTATTTAGCTTAGTTAGAACAATCCAAATGTTTATGTAATTTTCTACCTTTTGAAAGTGTTTTGCTAATTGTGGAAAAAAAACCATTTGGTGGGTGACATTTTATCGGAATAGATAAGTCTTAACTAACTTAGTAAAGAGCGTAAAAGAGCAAAGGAGTTAAAGTGGTAAAGTTCAGGTAAATGGATAAATCACGGGAAAGCTTTTATGGAATTTTTATATATACAGGGTATTTCACACTATCATGACGCCTTGTGTAATAATACACAAAGCCAGGAGAGTGCCAATAGGGAGTTAATGAAAAATATACAAAATAATATGACATATTGGTCAATTTCGTGTAGGTAAACACACGACATCATGGGCATAAGGGACGGCGCCTGAGGGTGCTGAGTTGCGAGCAGGAAATACTTACAAAAGACTTGATGATGTCAGAACGCAGTGGCAGCGCTGAGATAGGTGTTTTAAACCCGTTTCACCCACATCTTGCACATTTGAAACCTATGTCATACACCACCCCACCAAGCATACATCCCTTTAGAGCCTATGTTTGTGCAATTTTAAGAGAGAAAAGAGTGTTCCTAGTAAGTTAGAGTGAATAGAGATAGCATATTATGGATTTGCACAAAGAGGGAAGCTAGGGCATTGATTTGGATAAGATATTCAAGAGAGCACTAGGGTTTTAGTTTTTGAGCAAAGTGAGAGGGCTTGGATTGATAGAGGCTTGGAGAAGTATTCTACACTAGAAAGTAGTCCAACATTGATGTGAATTTACAATTTCATTAGTTATGCTTTCAAATTTTTTAAATTATTGATGAAATTGCATAAATTGTGGATATGAGGCTATTGGAAATAAATTTTAAGTTGTGTAAATATTGAGCATCAATGTGGCTTATAGACACCTATTATATATATGTTTTTCATCGTTTGGCATGTGAATGATCCTTGTGAATGAAAATTTTGATTTTAGGTTATTTGAAGACACGTGTTGTTAGTTGTGGTTTTGTACAAAATATTGAGAAAAATGCCAAGAATAAGAAAGCAAGTCAAGTTAGTGAAGTGAAAGTAAATGATTATAAGGCATCATCCTCAAGAGAACCCAATGAGGAACCTACGCCATTTAAGTGTAAGTATTATATTAGTAGAGAGCTAAGGATAGATATGATGTCATTGAGCATAGATAATTCATTTGCGAGAGAGAAATTAATTTGTCGGCTAAGTATGAAAAGAGAGTAAACAATTTTATCAAGCAACAAAGTTGGGAGAAATTAACTCAAGACAATAGGAAAAACAAGGTTAAAGGAGTGAGTGAAATTATGTATGAATTTTACATCAATGCAAAGTTTACCAAGAAGGGTGACCCAGTGAAGGTGCGAAAGTTATTTTTCCCTTTTAACGAGCGTTACATTAATGGCATATATGGGTTAGAGCATATAAGTATGGTGGCAGTCGAACAGAGTTTCCCTGATAATTTATATGAGAGACCTTATAACCTATACCCTTTTAAATCCATAAAGAGAACATTAGTTGTCCGAGGGTGACAAGGATGGGCAATGGGAGCTGAGAATGAGCCAAAGCACATTGAGAAGGGGAGTACGGAAAGTTTATAGAATGTGGCAACACTTTCTAGTTGTTCCATTGTACCCGACCACTCAGTAGGGCGAGATCAACAAGATAAAGGCGACTTGTTTACATGAGATTACAAAGTATGGGGATATCAACATGGGGGAGATCATCAACAAGAACTTGAGGGAGTCTATAATGTTAGAAAGAGATAACAAATTGTTGTTTTCAATTTTGATTACTCAGATGTGCTCGAAGGCCGGAATGCATTTGATTCGAGAAGAAGAGTTTGATATTGAGGCCCAACCAACTATAAATGAGGAATTTATGCTCACCTTGAAATCCCCAATTGGTCACCAAGACTCTGAGGATGAGATAGAGAGAGCTGAGGCAAACAAACTTGAGGCGGAGTTGTTGGCCATATAACAATAGGATTACGCGACGATAGTAGTAGTAATGAAGTTAGCCCAAAATTTGCAAGACAAAGGATATGGAGAGGAGGAGGTTCACCAGTAGGGATTTGCTGAGAGCTACGAGCTTGTTGACTCATTTATAGGAGAGTAGGACTTGGTTGGTCATGAGGTTTTTCCACCACCTCCTCCACAACAAGCACCAGTACCACCACTAGAGGACTTGCCTCCACGGCAGCAAAGGCTGTGGATTGCTAAGATGAGGAGACATTACAGAAAGGACAGGGCTTAGTATCGTGAAGCCTTTGTGAGATATGAGCAAGACCAACTGAATGGAGTGCAGAACTTTATGTTATTTGTAGATCATCAGAGGGACGTAGCTAGATATGAAAGGATAAAATAGATGAGACCTACTGATAGGTCTATTTGCTTCCCAACAACACTAAACTACATGTATAATCCAGACGTGGTGCAAAGCAAAACACAATCCTTTTCTGGGGCGGATGATGCTGATGACGATGATGATGTGCAGTCCTACAGTTAGAGTCATAGGATTTATTTAGACCTTTGGGAGATAAGCAATACATTTATACCCATTATTTTTACATTTGAGATATTTTGTCACCTATTTAGTTATTTAAGTTTTATGTTTATGCATTATTATATTTTTTGTTATTATATGTTTGTGTGTTTAGTCTTTTTCATGTTTTAGGCTTGTTTTAAAACCTTGCGGACAAGGTTTGGTTTAAGTTTGGGGGCATCAACACTATACTATGAGAAGTGGTAAAAAAGGACGAAATAAGGATAAGCGTTACATATATGATCATTAAATCTTATTTTTAGAGTAGTTAAAGAGGAAAGCATGGTAGTGTATTCTATTTCATTTACTTATAATTTGAATGTGTCTATGTAGTATAGATTAGGTTATATTTAGTAATATGTGATGAATAAGTAATTCATTCACAAAGTTCATGCCTTTAATTGAGGATGGGTAAGAATACAAGTGTCTTGATGATATGAAACTCAAGAGAGTGTTATCAAATTTTTCAAGAAAATGAGAAATGTAGCAAACAACAGTATCATTTCATTATTAGAAACCTAGAGTTAGGGAAGACCATGAACTTGAAATAAAAACAAGGAGAATATTAGAAAACTTGTGAAAAAAGTTTGATCTCAAGGGATTTTTATAATAAGTGTAAATCTTACTTGAGTATAAAAAATAAATGAGAATTCCTGAGCTTAATGAGAAATCATAAGATTTTACACTTCCTACTTAAGTTTCGAGGTAAAATAAACTTATGAGTAGTGAATGTTTTGGTTGTGAACTACTTTGGTGTGTCAAAAGTGAATTATATGTGTTGTTAAAGCTACATGCTTAGAATGGATTATCAACTTGAACTTATTTAAATTAAATGATAGTCCATGAACGATGTGAAATGAATATGAACTTAAGTAGTAATAGTAAGAACACTTAGTAGAATACAATTTTGCTCAGGACGTGCAAAATCCTAAGTTTGGGGGTATAGGATGATTGATTATTTAGACTTATATATAGCATTAGTTTAGTGGTATATTTAGTATAAATATCTCAAAATGAACTCAAATTGATGATATTTATGTATTTTTAGGTATACAAGGTATAAAGAAGGTAAACGAGTAATTTCGTGAAGAAACGAGGCTAAAATGCACAAAAGTAAGGTTGACGGCTTGGCACAAAGGCTTGACGACGTGTGAAGAGGCTACACAGAGTGGGCAAGGTGTAGAGGACCAATAAAAGAAGAAAAGAAGGACATCATAGCTGATGCAATGGCGGTGCTGTGGGCCAAAGGGGACGCCGCAGGGGAGGTCTACACAGAGCACCGAGTCTACTGAATAATGAAAATAGAACACATAGTGTCTGAAGTTGTCATGGCACCTTGGCATTACACACATAGCTCTGGATCACTTATGGACAACATAGGAACTAAAGAAAATAGAACGTTACACTACTATTTCGTATATAATTTTCTACTAGGCTTTCTAATTATTTTCTAATGTCTTATGAATATTAGTAGGAATTAGAACATGGTAAACTGACTAATTGTAATTAGGAGCAACCAATTATCATAGATTAGGGAGCAACCAATTATCATAGATTAGCATTGTCTTACTTTGTTCTTGAATATTTAGAAAAGTTATGGAAGATAAGACATTGAAGACTCACGTATGGTAGTTCGGAATAGTTTTTTTATTTAATTGAGCCTATTCGTTTAATCTTTGATCGCAATGAATACAATTATGTGCATGTTTGTTTCAATAAGTGTGAATAGTTCATTAATCTTAGGGATCAATGGATCTTATGGTATGAATGCTATGCTAAAGTAATTAATAATGGATTATAATGTTGAAAAGTGTAATGTTAGAATTTGCATTGATTCTAAGCGTAATGCTACGACCATCTTCATCACGTGTTTGTTGATATTAGGTTTTAGGATTTATCACGACGATTGAAGCTTTTAAGCTGCATATGGACTATATAATCGTAAAATACATAACATCGATAAATAGTTATTAATTACGAAGGCATGGATAGTAAACTTAATTAGTTATAAATCTAAAGATTGGGAACTTAAAGCAAAGTAAAACTTACATTATCGACAATGATAGGTGCAGTTCTATTTTACAGATTGGAATCTTTTCTGTCACGATAGTGGGTTGAATTGGATTTGAAGGAAATCTATTTATTCTAATTAGGCATTGCACACACATAATGTATATGAATGAAGTGAGTCGAAAAGCATTGTTATTCATTACCTAGGTGAAGTTGTGTGTAACGGCCCAAATTAATAAAACTAGGATTTAGCATTAATCTCGGGGATTAACAGTCGTAATTCGGGTGTTACATGGCAACTCGGTTGGCTCGGACATGAGAATCGAGGAAATATGTTATTTATGGATGATGGTTGTGTATATGTGATGTTTTAAATTATTATCATATATTGCACCACATGTGTGTACGTTGCTATCGGGCGAGTTAGTGTGATGGGTGTTCGCCTCAAAAGGCTTGTCAACGCGGGTATTAAATAGGTGAAATACGGGTATAGTAGGAAAACTCAACAAACTTACATAAATATGGCTAAGTTATTAAATCGAAATGGGTAATGTAACCATAGGCCAATTATATTAAAATTTAAATAATAGACTTTGGTGCGCCTCAAAATGCATGTTGAGAAGCGGGGCACCAGGTATCGAGTAGCCGAAGGTTAGTGGGACCATGAGTTGGTTAAGTTGATAAATAAAACAATAACCATATGGTTATATAAGGCATAATGTAATGTGACATTTATTTAATAAATGGAAGCCTATAGTTGCATTGAATAAAAAGGGACATTGAGATAGACATCTAGATCATTATATTGAGTTACTCTTGGAAGGAATGGTGCTATTGGAGTCAACGGGAGGTGTAGGATAGCATGCTTATGAACCACTAGATAATTCTCGAGATACGTACGCACACTTGATCATGGCAAAACATATATGCATATTTATATAGGAGATAGTGGGATGTTTGATCAAACCAATCATATAACTCGTGCAATCTGAGAAATCCGGTGAAGAGAAGAGGCTTTGAAGCTGAAGATTCATCACTTTAGAGGCCAAATACGGAGAGCAAACAAAGATAATCACCTTCCTCATCTTCAACACTTTCCAATAAACCCATTTTTGACATGTTTAGTGAAATTTGAGTTTAATGATCAGATCTCTAATTTGTGATGTAAATGTGATGAATTGCATGTTGTTAGATCATATATATAGAGAATTGATCACTAGTTTAGCTAGATTTGATGATTTTGATGAAATTGAAAAGTTGTAATAAATGTTGAATTTGGAGAAAATGGAATTAATTTGATGTTTTGGAATGATTTGATTGTTATATTGAAGTTATTTGGATGAGGAGAGGGTATAATCTAGGTTATGGTACCTAATTGAGAGGGTTAGGAAAAAATTCTCGACTTGAGAATTTTGTCATAGAGGACTGATAGCGTGCTACCTGGAACGGTTAGCACACTAATCGTTCTGGGTTTCCTATTGTTTTTCAAGATGAGGATCAATAATGCGCTACATCATTCATCTAGCGCGCTACCTATACATAACGCACTACACCAAGCTTATAGAGCAATAACTGTAGAACAAAAATGGAAATTAAAGGTTGATTTGGTAATTCTCAACTTAATATATGTCTAAGCACTAGGAAATAACCTAAAATAATAAAATTGGACTTCAGAGACTAGGAGACCGTAGCTCGGTGTCGGGGAGCTTGACGGGTCGGGTACATGAGTCCAAGGAGGTCGAGAGCGCTTTGAGGTTTGTAAAACCCATAGGAGCGTCACTTGATTATTTATTTACTTTCATTAATGTTTTTCTTTATTTCCTGGTTCTATTCCTTATTTACTCAATTATCTATATCTTCGTCATTATTGGGACGGTTGGTTGAGTTTACTCCCACCGGATATTATGTTGGGTGTCTATGCATTCTAGACCATAGCATGTGTATCAGGACTCCTTGGTATATAACGACTCAAGCTACTTTGTCGATACATGTGTCGGTGCGTCGTGGGTCTACGCCCGGCCTCCGAGAGGGACCAAGTGATGGGCTAATTGGGTGCGCCCACTAGTGGGATCCTGGGGAGGTTATCCCAAGTATAGTCTAGTCTGACTGGAACAAGCACATATGGTTGCGTTTTATTGTTATTTACGCATGCGATGATCCATTTACAGTTGCTTGTTTATACTCCACATGTTTATTTATAAGTATTTCTTGGAATTCTTTTACTTTATCGTATGAATATATTGTTATATATATGATATACATATATACACAGAGACTGATCTAAAGCACGCTTCTCGATGCAGATCATGGATGGACAATCGAGGACGTCTCAGGAGACTGGTCAGCCTAGTGGTACAGTTTGGGATTCCCCAATTGCACCTAGTATGGAGGATTGACTATCGGCTTAGGAGACGCAGATGGCCGAGGTGTTACGGTTGCTACGAGATCAGACCGCTACACTGACAGCCATTGCTACTGCAGTTGCTACACCTAGAGAGCCAGTAGCTATTACGGTACCTACAGGGACAACCGTCACCCCGGTTACTCCCCAGGCACCAGTTGAGAGAATAGTAGCTGATCCACAAATAGAGAGAGCCACTGTAGTTGTTGTTCCCTAGGAGACGCCGGCTTCTACGCCTTTACCCACTACTACGGATCAGACAACTACTACCATTACTACTGCTACTACATCGAGATTTGTCTTAGCTCCAAAGGCGAATATGTTGAGGGAGTTTCTGAAGTTTCATCCAGGCTTCTTTTATGGAGGTGGTGACCCTAAGGCTGCAGGAAAGTCGATTGCGTCTCATCAATTGTTTCATAAGCTGATGAGGAATGATGAAAGTGTTCAGGCACAGTTATCTAAAGCATGTCTGAGAGGCCATGCAGCAGTATGGTGGACCACGTATCAGGATACCTATCCAGAGCCGATGACATGGGCGGAGTTCAGGGAGTTGTTCTATGATCAGTACATACCCAAGGAGGTGAGGTTGCGTATGAGAGAGGAGTTCTTGACCCTGAGATAGGGTAACCAGACATTGATGCAGTACATGGAGAGATTCTGGTACCTACTTCAGTTTTCAATAGATGTAGCGGGGATAGAGCGACTAGCGATATTCTACTTCACTAAAGGAGTAGATGACAGGATTGTTGCGGCAATGGTGTCATCTGGTGCTCCTTCTCTACAGGAGATCTTTGATCGAGCGTTAGCACACGAGACCTTCTTGATGCAGAGAAAGAGTAGGCGTATTACTGGTACAAAGGTACAGACTGGACAGAGTTCTCGTCCAGATTAGAGGTCGAAGAGACAAAGGGATCATTTGGACAGGGACTGGAGAGGGATGATCATTTAGACAGCCAGTTTCGATATGAGGATAGGCAGTAGGTTCGCGCTATGGCACCAGCGCTTATTGAGTAGCGTAGGCAGCAACCGCAGTTGTACCATCAGGGTAGAGATCAGGGAGGACATGACATGGGTCAGAGAGACAGGGGTCAGAGTTGGAGATTTAGAGACGGACAGGTTGGTAGGTTGGAGACGTGACGATATTTCAGATGTGGTCAGACCGGACATCTAAGACTGGATTGTTCGATGGCATCACCACCACCAGAGCCAGATCAAACTCGAGAGCAAGCACACGCAGTTGGTCAGCCGGACAAAGGGGCGACCAGACAACATCTTGAGGGTAAAATATATGATATATTTAATTAGTCAGTTTATTAATGTTTTATCCATTTCATGAAAAGTGACAAAAGTTTTACACTGGCTATCAACCTATCGCAACCCTCCTCCATTTTCCAAGAATGGAAAATGAGCTTGGAGCCTCCCTCCCCCACTTTTCGGGTATGAAAAGTGAGTTTGGGACCTCCCTTACCGATTTTTCGGTATGAAAAAATGGGCGTCAGAGTCCTCATTTATCCGGACTTGAGACCGGCTATGTAGCGCACATAATGTACAACATAGGTGGAGTTATATTTAATTAGTCAGTTATTTATTTTAAATTATGCGTATATATATGTTGATTCCTAGTTACACATATGAAGACTCATTATTGCGCCATACACTAGGCCATAAGACGTGGCACGGGGCGTTCTTTGTGAATTGCGACCTAAGTGATTTGTCTGTGTGCACGTGTCAGTGACTCAACGGATAGGCCAGCACCGCAAGGGGTGATGGGCCAGTGGAGCAGGTTAGAGAGGCCCACTGGTGGGATCCCAACGTACATAAGTATGGTTAAGTGGGGTTTGAGATTGAGTTGCTGACGTCAGATGTTCCACCAATATTCCAGTTCTGTGAAGAAGTGAATTAGGAATTCCACAAGATCTAAATTTCGGTGACGAAATTCTTTTAGTTAGGAAGAACTGTAATGGCCCAAATTAATTAAACTAGGATTTAGCGTTAATCTCGAGGATTAACAGTCGTAATTCGGGTGTTTTGTGGACAACTCGGTTGGCTCGGATACGATAATCGAGGAAATATGTTATTTATGGATGATAGTTGTGTTTAAAATTATTATTATATATTGCACCATATGTGTGTACGTTGCTATCAGACGAGTTAGTGTGACGGGTGTGCACCTCGAATGGCTTGTCAACGTTGGTATTGAATAGGTGAAATATGGGTACATAAGGAAAACTCAACAAACTTACATAAATATGGTTAAGTTATTAAATTGAAATGGGTAATGTAACCATAGGCTAATTATATTAAAATATTAATAATAGACTATGGTGCGCCTCAAAATGCGTGATGAGATGCGGGGCACCGGGTATTGGATAGCCGAAGGTTAGTGGGACCACGAAGGTTAGTGGGACCATGAATTGGTTAAGTTGATAAATAAAACACTAACCATATGGTTATATAAGGCATAATGTAATGTGACATTTATTTAAAAAATTAAAGCCTATAGTTGCATTGAATAAAAAGGGACCTTGAGATGGGCATCTAGATCACTATATTGAGTTACTCTAGGAAGGAAGTGTGCTATTGGAGTCATCAAGAGGTGTAGGACAACAAGCTTATGAACCACAAGATGATTCTCGAGATACGTACGCACACTCGATCAAGGCAAAACATATATATATATATATATATATATTGGAGATAGTGGGATGTTTGATCAAACCACTCATATAAAACTCTTGCAATCTGAGAAATCCATTGAAGAAAAGAGGCTTTGAAGCTGGAGATTCATCACTTTAGAGGCCAAATCAAGAGAGCAAACCAAGGTAATCACCTTCCTCATCTTCAACACTTTCCAATAAACACATTTTTGACATATTTAGTGATATTAAAGTTTAATGATGAGATCTCTGATTTGTTGTGTAAATGTGATGAATTGCATGTTGTTAGATAATATATATAGAGAATTGATGTCTGGTTTAGCTAGATTTGATGATTTTGATGAAATTGGAAAGTTGTGATAAATGCATGTATTTGGAGAAATGGAAGTAGTTTGATGTTATGGAATGATATGATTGTTATATTAAAGTTATTTGGATGAGGAGAGGGTATAATCTAGGTTATTGTAGCTAATTGAGAAGGTTAGGACAAAATTCTCGACTTGAGAATTCTGTCACAGAGGACCGATAGCGCGCTAATCGGTCTGAGTTTCCTATTGTTCTTCAGGATGAAGAATAGTAGCGCGCTACATCATTCATCTAGCGCGCTAGCTATACATAGCGCGCTACACCAAGCCTCTAGCGCGCTAATTGCAGAGCAAAAATGAAAATTAAAGGCTGTTTTGGTAATTTTTCACTTAATATATGTCTAAGCACTAGGAAATAACCTAAACTAATAAAATTGAACTTTAGGGACTATAAGATCGTAGCTCGGTGTCGGAGAACTTGACGGGTTGAGTACAGGAATCTGAAGAGGTCGAGAGCGTTTTGTGGTTTGTAAAACCCACAGGAACGTCACTTGAGTATTTATTTACTCTCATTACATTTTTACTCTATTTCCTAGTTCTATTCCTTATTTAATCAGTTATTTATATCTACGTCATTTTTGGGACTTTGGTTGAGTTTACTCCCACCGGATATTTTGTTGTGTCTATGCATTCTAGACCATAGCATGTGTATCAAAAGTCCTTGGTGGATAACGACCCGAGCTACTTTGTCGATACATGTGTCGGTGCATTGTGGGTCTATGCCGGCCTCTGAGAGGGACCAGGTAATGGGCTAGTTCGGTGCACCCATTAGTGGAACCCTGGGGAGGGTATCCGAAGTATGGTCTAGTCTGACTGGAACAGGCACACATGTTTTCGCTTTATTGTTATTTACGCAAGCGATGATCCATTTACAGTTGCATGTTTTTATTCTGCATGTTTATTTAACAATATTTGTTGGAATTCTTTTACTTTATCATATGAATGCTTTGTGAATTTCCTTGGGATTTTACTTACTGGACTTGTCATCTATTTTGTTGTGATGACTAAGTGCAGATCCTTCTACGAGTAAGGACAAGGAGATCCTTGGCGACTATCTCTGAGCTCGCCCTCTGCTCGGCATACTATTCGTAGGTGTTTATTTTGTCATTTTGCTATATATATGTTTTTGGATTTATGGGAGACTGGTAAGACATGTATACTTGTATATATTCACTTTTGCCGCCTTATATATACAGTGTACTATTCCAAGTTTTCCGCAGTAGGAGTTATGCTCTATAAAATTTCAGAGTTAATGAAAATAAATGTTAATGTTACTTAAAGACTTCCACTGTAAAATACTAAATTTCTAATCGCAACTCTGGAATACACAAACCACTAGCATGGTTAGGACTTTCAAAAGTTACAAACAATTGAACATATGAACCAAGTTAGTAATACATTTGTCATGATTATCAAGACATAAGATTGACAGGTAGGTGCCGGACACGTGTAGTTGGGCCAGCTAGCATGGAGTACACGGAGACACGTCACCCTGGGTTGACGGGGCCGCCACATTGTGAACTAAGATTTTCTTAATATAAGAGTACAAGTATTTACATTGATTTAAAGAATAGATTAGTTTAGTTTAAAAACCAATTAAAAAGGGAATTCCTTAGTAATAGAGTAAATCTGACTAAGTATACTAAGTGCAATACACCTTTTCCCGGGGACGATATTTGTAATCAACGTAAATTGATCACGTTATTACTACAATCGAGCTGTTATACTTGCTGCCACGATCAGCTTCATAAGGGCTATCTACTTATTTATGATTAAAGTTTAATGATCTAGAATACTTCATTAAGAGATTTTATGTTCATGACTATGATTTGAGTAGTATATGTTTGAACGCAAAACGGATTGATGTTTCATTGTTCTGGATGTTTGTTTAGATATTTATTTATCATTGAGATGAATTGACTTGAATATTAGTGAATTCAAATTGTGACTATTTAAGGTAATTATATTTGTTTAGTTGATTTCCTTAATTATTATAGTTTTATAGTATGAATTAGTGATTTTTAATTTTTGTTTTAATTAAATTAATTAAGTTATAGTAAAATAATAATAAAACTAGTGAAAGAGGATTTTCTAAAGAAATTTGATAAATCCTTGTGGAGACAATCCAGCTTATCACTACTACAAATAATAAGATATACAAAAAACTTATTGTGCTCGACACATGTCAATTTTTGGCGCAATTGCCCAGGATTTTCGCATAATTCTTCAGGAGTTTTAGACGTTGTATGGTCTAATTACTTTATCGTTCTAATTTCACAGGATCCTTACATCTGTTTAATCTCGAGGTAGATAGGACTTTCAATCGTAATTTAAGACAACAACAACGTAAGGAACACCAACCTACCATAATGGAAGCTAATAATAACTTTGATAATATTAATAATAATAATGATAATAGAGAACTTACTTTTATACAAGCCTATAATGGTTTGACAATATATTATTTGTGAGTGGGAACGTGTACTGACACGTGTTGGGCTTGTACAATATTTTCCTCTATATTATACGTTCAATATTTTTTAGTAATTGTAAGTAGGAATCGTCGCCATAGGGATTTATCAAACTTTTCTAGAATAATTAATTTTAATTTTTTTTATTATTTTTTACTTTACTTTAATTAATTGAAAATAGTAATTAAACTAACTAAATATATTATCTTAACTAACACAATCCAAATCCACAATCAATTAAATAGATTCAATTCAATAATAAATAAATATATAAACAAACATCCAGAACAATGAAACATAAACCCATTTTGCATTATAAACATATTACTTCTACAATATAGTTATGAGTATACTTTGTAAAGTATCATAGATTATTAAACTCTAATCATAAGAAAATAACCTTTAGACATCCATTTGTTCTCTATATACTGATCGAAAATCCACGTTCTAATTTTATTGAGCTAACCCCTTTGAATACATAAAGACATTAACTTCATGCAATAAAACCATATGAAAACTTCGAACTACTAAACCTAACACATTCTGAAAGCCACTTCAACATAAGATTTGGATTTCGAATTCACCTAGGACATCTAAACAGTGTTTGCCTTTTAAAAAATCCTAGTTAGTACTTTAAATTAGATAATGAATCCAAATATCAAAATACACATTTGCAACTATGCATGATATACAAAGATCATGATTAAAACCTAGATAATAACCTATTAAATCAGTGAATCAAAGAATACAATTGCTTGAAAGCATTAAGCACATATTCTTCTCATCATAACTACATAGCAAAACGGATCTAGTTCACATTCCATTTTTTTTTAGATCAACTAACTACTCAATCATAATCATAAATAACATTGCAATAATATAAATAAAAGACATATATAAATAACTTTGGAGTAAAATACTTTAAATCTTCAAATTTTCTCCAAAAGCAAAGAACAATAAAGCAATAACTAAAACAATAAAGAATGGCTCCTAGAATAATAAAATATTGATCAAAGTACTCAAGGGCAACTAATTTCGTAACCTTAATGTTGTATTTATAGTATTCTAGGAGGTAAACATCCAAAACCAACTTAAACAACTCATACTAATTTAAATTTACAAAATCCACTGCAATGATTCTTAGAGATTTATGTGTAAGTGGAATCGCTAGATAAATCCATAATTCTGATGTCCTTAATCTCGCCAATTTAGCTGGCGATATGTGTCTCTGGGAATCGCTGGAAATCGCTAGTGTTAAAACCATGTTTTTCATTTATTCCTTGGCGATGATTCTTTACATAATCTATCCTCTTGATTAATTCCTTCACGATGTTCCTTTTTCATTCATTTCTTCATATTCTCTATTTATTACCTGAAATAACAAAATCAAGAGAAAACCATGTGTAATATAGTCTCTTATAGCTAAAATCATCCTAAAAGGAACTATAAATTATGTCTGATTATTGACTTGTCATGTACTGCTTATTTATACTCGTGTGCATAATTTTATAAATTGTGACGTCGATATAGGCAAGTGTATTCTTGAGATATGCGACATGGGTATAGGATATGTCAAGAGTCTATGGAATTTGGGTTAGCACATGGCCTAGACTCTTATTTAAGTAAATTTAATAAATTGACTAACCTAAGCTTTATGGTTTTGAAGCATAAATTGATTAAAAATGCCTAAGTTTACTAGAATTTTATAAGGCATTAATATACCTAGTGACGCGCGCCGAACAGGTCAATAAAATATAATTCATACACCAACTATTTTTTAGATAGTGGCAAAGGGTCGATCCCACATAGATTAGTAATCTTTATAAGGTCCTAAAAGAAAGGGAAAGTGGAGGTTTGGGAGCAAATGTTAAGGGAATTCAAAAAACATAGAATTGAAAATACTTTGTAATGAAAATAATAGGAATGCAACATAGACTTTTGGTATCTAAAACTTCCTCAATTGGCATATTCAACACTATAGTCGTCGATCTATGTTAAGCATGCAATTCAAAGGTATTCTAGAGTGATATAGAACCAAGTGCGCATCCGGTTCCTTGTTTTCCCTCTAGTCGATAGCCAATATATGACCGTTGACTACTCTTTTAGCCAAACTTATAACCATAGACTCAAATGAATTGGGTTTAACACGATGACCAAATGGGTTTTGTGAAAATACTAAACCTAGACAATCGGATCACTAGTTCATCCGATTTAGCATAGATCCCTAAGGTACTTGATCGGTCCCAAAAGGGGTCATTTGTGTGGTTTTCTTGAATAGGTACAGATGTGTACGAGTCACTAGCAATAAATCAAGGTTTAAATCAAGTTTTAACCCTAGTTAATCAAGCAACACCAAAGAGAATAAAACACCAAAGAGAAAATTGAATTGAATTGAATTAGATCTCATAAAGGTTTGATGCCAAAAGAGTTGTTTGATCCACCTCCGATCTAGATTGATAAAGTTTAGCCATACATGATGATGGAAAACCTCAAGTTCTTCAAGTTCCTTCTCTACTCCTAAATCGATATGAATACTATCCCCCTTTGTCCATAGAGGTCCATCCTTTATATAGGTCAGCCTGGGTATAAGAATAGGAAAGCCTGAGAAATAAAAACCTTCTAAAAATTGTGAAACTTATATTCTGCGAGTCTGGCACTGTTGGTGATGCTATTGTTATTAAGCGATGGCACCGGATGATGGTGTGGCCCATTTTTGATATTCTTGGATAGCCATTTGGTCTTGAACTTATAAATTTTATCCAGACGCCTTGGCTGACACCGTCTAAGTAAACTCTGGCATTGTCCATACGAATTTGACACCGTTCATTGTTCTTCTGTGACGCCTTCTCTGGTATCGTGGTCTTCCATGGAGCCGTTAGTTAATTCTGAGGGCTTCATATTTGTCACCTTTGACTGAACTTTGAATTCTTTCCTAGATTTGTCCAACTAACGCACAAACACTCAAAAACCATGTAAGTCTCCAACTTAAAATATAGAACCATAAAGTATGACTTTGGAGTTGATTTACATAGCTAATCACCTATATAAGAATGCATAATTAATGACTCATCAAATACCCCCAAACATTGGACTTTGCACATCCCGAGCAAATAAGTAAATGATAAGAAACACACTACTAATGCAAACTAGACTCTTAATTACTACAAAGACAAACACACACCTAACTATTCCTATACCCGATTTCAAGTCAAATGTAGTTCCATTTTTGTTTGAATGCCACTAGATCAACCATGCCCTTAAATAAGTTTGGAGTTAAAATTTATCTAAAGACGAAGTACAAACATTGATAGAAACCTGCCTTTCAAGAACTAGACTCTGTCAAGAAATTTTTTTTCAACTATTCAAGATTTTTCACGGCCTTTACACTTAAGGACGCAAGTTTGTGATTTCTGTAAAAATAGTGTATCAACACTTAAGAGGGTACTATAGGCGAGAAATGCAACCACACTCTCCACTATTGTAGACTGAGCACCAATGGGAATCAAGAAGACTTTAAGTAGGTTATAATGAATTTAAAGCATTGGAGTAACTCACTTAATCTAGTCTAAGCACTCGAGCTAAATCTTTTTATTTGAGAAGTTTTCATAGCCTTTCGCTTTTATTCATTATATATATATTTTCTCTTTTTTTTTCTCCATATTTTTTTCAAGTAGTACGGTGCGCCCCCTGCTCCATTTTCTATGGAAACCACTTATCTCACTTTTTCCCACCACAAGGTTCCCTACTCCATTTCATGTGGAACCTGTGGGACTCTTTATTTAATTTTTAAAGAAAACTCATATTAGCCATTCTCACTTTCATTATGATTAAGCAAGTTCTCCAATGTAGGTTAAAGTATTATCAAGCATATATTATTCCCCAAAAATGGTTTTGTCATATTAATTTTGCCTTGATTTAGTTACACCTCGTTTTAGCACCCTAAAAATCTTTATTTTTTCCACTTGCATAGTAAGACCGCCTGCCCCTTTGGTCTCCAACACAAAGCCAAAACTTCATACTAGCTCCCTAATATGTAACCTCAACAATGCTAGGCAGCACCCAAGATTGAGAGTTTCTCCTAATATTCAAAGAGGTTCAAGTCTCAATATCGGCTTAAGGAACTCATCCGTAACAAAAGTCACTCAATAAGGTTTCGGGCGACTCTACATGCGACATATGATACTATGTAAGTTCTAATGCAAGACACAAACATAGATAAAAATATGCCAACTAAACAAGTAATAAATAAACTAAATATATACATGCAGGAAAGTGTATCAACTGTTAATGAAATGAGAGGATGAAGCATGAATGGAAAAGAAATGGAAGATGTGATAAATTATAGAATAAGAGATATAAAACACCACCATTACCATCCTTCAACCACATATAACTGCATATAATTGAAAATTTTGAACAATCTCACCTGCGGTCTTTCACAAAAAATCTATCCAACTCAATCTATACTCCCTAAAGTAACCCCAAACTTATTCCGAACCTTGTCCTTAAGGTTCAAAACAACTCAAGGAATCCATGCAACAAAAAGAGGAGTGGTGAAAAACAACATGAATAAATAGATAAGAAAATGATACAAACTCATGCAATTGTGTTAAAATTCGCAATTAAAGTCTCAAAAAACTAGGGAATGAACACAATCTCTCATGTCTAGGTGACTATGTAAACAATAAAAAAACAATCGTAACAAGAGCAAGAACTAATAAGCAGATGAGTTAGCTCAAATGGCTCCAATTAAATTCGTGAGCCTAAAGTCGTTCGACTATGGGTGAAACCAACAAGATTTTAGAATAAAGTCTAAGGTTTTGGGCCCATTTTAAGACCCGTTACTAATATGGCAACTTTAGCTGGATTATGTCCCAACCAAGTCTCAAAATACCTAGAATCCTAATAACATGTTAACTCGCTAAAAAAGCTCTAATTATACTAAGCGAAAATGTAACCCAAAGCCAACCCTAACAAAACTTAGGGGGTGCTCCAGTGCCTTTGGTGCTCATCAAATATTCATAGCACCTGCAAATATCCAAGAAACCAAGATTGGGCATTATTAAATATTATAAACTAAAAACTAAACTATACTAAAATAAATGCAATAGATTATAATAAAGTAACAAAACAAAGCTGGGCTACCTCCCAACAAGCGCGTTTCTTTTAAGTCTTTGACAAGACTTAGGATTTAACACGTAATGCCATCCTTTTTTGAGATATCAACATCAAATGGTGCATCTATAGATTTGGGCAATGAAACATACACGCCCTCCTTCACACTTGGGAGCTCATTCGAAACCTCAAACATAAAAAAATTAGTCGCATCATTATCATCCAAAACAAAGGTGTCGACAGTGTAGAAAATCTGTGAACACCCCTTTACTTTCACCCCCTTATTAAACTCAACAAATATGCATGAGAGGGTGGGTGGTTTCACCAACAACAGATGCTGGTCTTCCTTTCTCGGTTTTTGCGGCTCCTCTGGCTTTTTTGAAGCAACTTCGATTTTCATCTCATTTTCCTTTTCTTCATCTTGTAAAATGATAATGTTTGGCTCAACTGGAGAGACTTCACATTCTTCTATTTTCCACTCCAATAATCCCCAACATGTGTAACCTCATTCACTTCAACACTTTTCAATATAATAGCACTCAAATTCTTCTTTAGATAAAAAATTGGTTGTGTACATTCTTGTCAATCAAATTCTTAAGTGTAGTAGTCATTTGACTAGGTTGATTTCCTAGATTTTGCAACCTTGGGTTTATATGATGAAATTGTTGCAATTCTTCATGACAGTGTTGTTGACTAATTATTAATTGTTTTATCATATCTTAGAAGGAGCTGCTTTGTTGTTATTGTTGGTTCTCTTCTTGAAACTGTTTGATCAACTTTTTGAAAAGTTGTTCTTTGTTGAAGATCAAATATTTCATCATGTCTTCAACATACCTCTCATCATGTTGAGGAATCTATGGACTTGGCATGAGCTCAAATAATTCGTGTTGTGGTGATGCATAGCTAGAATAGTGATGCTTCTCATACTTTGGATAATAAGAACAAGCATATGTAGAATAAGAGTAATCCGCACAAATTTAACAAAACCTCGACCTGTTGTACAAAAGAATGCCTATTAAAAAATTGACATCCATTATGTGACATACCTACCCCATTCACATTATAATAGTATTAGTTTTCGAATCGACCACAATTGTGGGAGTGGGAAACCATCGCAGAGTTACCGGCATACATGTTAAGAACAAGAGACTAGATAGACAAAATAAATAAATAAATAAATAAAAGAAAACCAAAGAAAGAAAAAACCAATCCTCTGAAACGACACTTAAAATTGACTCGCGTCGAACTCATCAATAAAATATAATTCTTAAACTAACTATTTTGTAGATAGTAGCAAAGGTTCGATCCCACAGAGATTGGTAATCTTTCTAATGTTCTAAAAGAAAGTGAAAACTGGGGTTTGAGAGCTAACGTTGAGAGAATTCAAAAAGACATGGAATTGGAAATACTTTGTAATGAAAATAATAGGAAAACAACCTAGACTTTTGGTATCTCAAACTTCCTAAATTGGCATATTCAACCATATGGTCGTCGATCTATGTAAAGCATGCAACTCAAAGGGATTCTTAAGTAGCTATAGAACCAAGCACACTCGGTTCCTCATTTTCCCTCTAGTCGATAGCCAAGGTATGACCGTTGACTACTCCTCTAGCCAAATGTATAACCATAGACTCAAGCGAATTGGGTTTTACACGATGACCACAATTGGTTTTATGAAAACACTAAACCTAGAAAATAGAATCGCTAGTGTGCCCAATTTAGCCTAGATTCCTAAGGTACTTGACCGGTCCCGAAAGGGTCGAGTTAATCGGATGGTCAACTGCCACTTGTGTGGTCTTTTTGCACATGTACAGATGTGTAGGACTCCTTAGCAATAAATCAAGGTTTAAATCATGGTTTACCCTAATTAATCAAGCAATACCAAAAAGAACAAAACACCAAATAAAAACAATAAGATTGAATTGAATTAGATCTCACAGAGGTTTGATGCCAAAAGAGTTGTTTGATCCACCTCTAATCTAGATTGATGAAGTTTAGCTGCACATGATGATGGAAAACCTCATGTTCTTCAAGTTATTATTCTACTCCTAAATCACTCTGAATACCATCCCCTTTTGTCCATAAAGGTTCGTCCTTTACATATGTGAGCTTGGGTACAAGAATAGGAAAGCCCGAGAAATAAAAACCTTCTAAAAATTGCAAAACTTCTATTCTACTAGTTTGGCGCCGTTGGTGGTTATTAAGGGAAGGCGCCGGATGGCAGTGTGGCCCATTATAGAATGTTTTACACAGCGAGTTGGTCTAGAAATTCCTAATTTGATTCTAACGCCGTGGCTAACGTCATCTATTGTGAATTTCGGCGTCGTCCATACAAATATGATCCTGTTTGTTATTTTGTTGTGATGTCTTCCTTGGCATTATGGGTCATCCATGATGCCATCAATTCATTATGGGGGCGTCATATCTGCTATTTTTTATCGAACTTTGAATTTTTTCTCGGATTTGTCTAATTCAAGCACAAATACTCAAATATCCTGTAAATCTTCAAAGTAAACATATAGAACCATATAATACAACTTTGTAGTTTATTTACATAGCTAATCACCTATAAAGGAATGGATAATTAATGACTCATCACTTTGGGATACTACTAGTGATGAATTCTAGGAGATTAGTGATAAAATGAATGCAATGTATCTAGCTTAAATCTCACACGTTAATTTGCCTAGAGATACGAATGTTAGAAAGACTAAAAGTAGAGATTACGATTTAATAACTATAGAAAAGAGAGTGGTCTCTAAACCATGCAAGTCCAGCAAGAATTTAGAGAAGGAAAACTAAACTTAAAGGAGAAGAGCAGGAAATCTAGGGATCAAAGGAATAATATTGGTGTAAAAACATTACTTTGATCAAGCTAGTTGAAGACCAATCTTAGGTAATTAACCCTTCCCCTCTTATTCATGATTCAAATCTATGTAAATTGGGTCTTTTGTTTAAAACAATATTCTTGAATGTTTGAATCTATTCCTTATTTTCAACATGCCCTAATGGACTTGAATTTTTCAATGAATGTATGGCATTTCAAAGGTTTTCAAAGTGTTGATGTCAATTATGAATTTTAGAGTTCATGAACGTAAATTTTAATCTTAATTTGATAAATTGAGGTGTAAGTTGTTGTATCAATGTTGTTTTTCATGCTTATAACAAATATTTATCGAATTGTGGTGATTGGGTATGACTAGGGGGTTTAAGAAATTGTTTTTAGGTGATTTGGGAGTGCAGAACTACGTTTTTGTAGTTCTGCTCGACCGTGAAGCGTGCTATGGCAAAACGTGGAGCGCTCTCTACGTTCTAGGCAGCCTAGAGACTATTTTGAGTGACTTTCATAAATTGGTCATAACTCACTCGTTTTAACTTGAATTGTGATGTTCCACATACTGTTGGAAAACTTAGAGAGAGAAAAACAGCTTGCAGGTATTAGATTGCAAAAAATGTCATTTATATTGTCAAAAATGGGCTAAAAGTCAGGGTTACATTTTGGAACTTTTTGGCTGGTTTTGTTTAAGGACTATTCGAGGAACTTCCACTTAACGAATTTAGCCCGATTTTTCCAGATCAAGTCTCTTTTATGTGATTTCATTACTTACCAATTTTCGTGCTGTTTTGAGATCATTAACGTGATTTTCTAGAGAGATTTTTGCTTAGAAATAATATTATTTCAAACAAGTCCATATATGTACTGAATTTTGAAAACTTGATTTTAAACCATCTAAATGAGTTTTTATCAATTGCTTTCATTCAAGAACACCGAGGTTGAGAATTTAGGCTATCCATCATATTTTTTTTGGGCAATTTAGCATCATTTTTAGGTCATTTCTTTCAAGTAAAATTGGTAAAAGGTAGCTATGCATCAATATAAAGCAGAGAATATAATAACAGATGTTAACCAAGTTAAATGGACTCTAACAAACATAGAACTAATCCAAATGGATACTATGAGTCTAGTCGCATAGTGTCAGGTGTCGAGATCAGTTGGAGGCGTATGGGAGCCGTGAAAGTTTGAATTTCGCATAGGTTTGATGTAAGTAAACCAGCAGGGGCCTCAATACTAATTCTCTTTATTTAATTAGTTTAATCTCTTTGTGAAATGCTATCTTGTGAATCTTACTTATTTATTTAGTGAAAATGCAATTTTTTGTAAACTTGATATTCTTTAATTGATGACATCCATGTGAAATGTCTTTGTAGGTAAATTGCTTTATTTTTAACTCTAACGCATGTTGTTTTTGACTCAAGTTATCTTTCTTTGTGATTGTTATCAATTCTTTGGGAAAAGCATGCATTATATATTACCGTGTGGTTTAGATTGTTTAGCTTTGTGATTTACTTTAGTATCAAGGGGACTTGGGTCTAAGGGGTTGAATGGTAGTCACGAGTGCGATACACGTGCTCTATGATCTTATGTACAAATGTGACTACATGGATTGTAGATTGTGCTAAGTTTGAGTTTAGGATTGGAAAGTCAAGCCTTTATGGGTGACTGTGCGTCTGCTACGATTGATGAAGTAAATCTAAATAGTTGGCGACTTAGTGAAGTCTACAGCCCGCCTTAGAAGTTAAGTTATGTACTGTTTGTTGCAACCAGATGGACTTGGACCACTTGGATAGCCATATCTGTGTGATATTTTTGCTCTATTCTCTTTGAAATCCTTATTAACTTATTTATCATGCGGTTTCTTTTTTATTTCTTTGTGATTACTTGCATGTTCTATCAGCTAACCTTTAGTTGGATTCTAGAATTAATGTTCAGACTCCTCTAACTTTACCTACTGGAATTGTCACCCGTGTGGTGAAAATTGCAGGTCCTTCGACTAATAAGAGAAAGGAACCGATACTTGGTGAATCCCTTTAAGCTTTCCTCATAGTCGGCTTCCACTTTCGCTACGCGTAGGTCTTTTTGGTTAGTTATGCTATACTTTTTTTGTAAAACTAGTTAAATAAGCTAAGAGCAATTTGATACATGTATATTTCTAGTTTTGTCATCTTATATGCATGAGATCATATTTTTAGGGTTTCCACACCATAGATTATCCCGACATGATATCTTGTGAGTTATTGAAATTGCTAGTTTATTTCCATGACTTAGTAATTTAGAACTTGCAAAACATAATAACTCAACTTTAAAATACTAAATTAGTAATAATAATGGAAATGGAGGTTGACTGGGCTTGCGTTGACATTTCAAGGGTTTACTCGGGGATCCACGTAAGTCTAGACTGGGTAGGGCCTAGTTTGTGGTGGTTGGAGCCATCACAAAGCCAATCAAAATACTACATATGAACCAATGTGTATTGACTATCCGGAGGGATTTCCTGAAATTGAACTAAGATTTGGATTCATTAGTGCTCTACCTAACTTCAATTGTAAAGATAACGAAAACCCTAAGAAATTTATATGGGAATACCAACACAAAATAAGTGGGATGAAACCTAAAGATGGTACGTTAAAACAAGTCAAAGCGTCAAAATTAAACCTTTTGTTTTGTATTAAAAGATCGAGTACAAGATTGATTGTTTTATCTTCTAATTGTTGCCGCAAGTATAACGACTCGATTGTAGTAATAATGTGAGCAACTTATGTTGATTACGGATATCTTCTACAGGAAAATGTGTATTACACTTAGTAGACTTAGTCAGATTTACGCTATTACTAAGGAAATCCCTTTTTAATTTTTTATAACTAAACTATTCTAATCTAACATATCAATTTAAATACTTGTACTCTTAAATTAAAAAGATCTTAGTTCAGTACTTCACCTAGGTAATGAATAACTATGCTTTTCAACTCACTCCATTTACCCTCATTATGTGTGTGCAATGCTTAATTAGAATAGACATATTACCTTCAAACCTACTTCAACCCATTGTCGTGATGGAAAATATTTAAATGTGCAAACTAGAACTCCACCTATCCGTGTAAATAATGTAAGTTCCACATTGCTTTAAGTTCAAAATCTTTATATTTTTAACCAATTAAGTTTACTATCCGTGCCTTCATAATCAATAACTATCTATCGATGTTATGTATTTTATGGTTGTACCGTCCTTATCCTACTTAAAGCTTCAATGGCCATGATAAATCCTAAAACCTAGTATCAACAAATACGTGATGAAGATGTTCGTAGCATTACGTTCAGAATCAATGCAAACTATAACCATTGCACTTTTAAACATTATAATCCACTGATAAATACTTTAACATAGCATTGATACGATAGGATCTATTGATCCCTAAGATTAATGAACTACTAACAATTTATTGAAATAAACATGCACATAATGTTATTCATTACAACCAAATATTAAACGAATAACTTCAATTAAAATAAAAAAATAATACCGGACTACCGCACATGAGTCTTCATGTCTTCTCTTCCACAATTATTCTTAATACTCAAGAACAAAGTAATACTATGCTAATCTATGCTAATTGGTTGCTCTTAATCACAATTGGTGAGTTTACCACATTCTAATACATATTATACTCAAAAGACACTTTAGAAAACAATTAGAAACCCTAATAGAGAATTTTATGAGAAATAGAACATTAAACTTTCTATTTTATTTAGTCTCGTCATTGTCCATAAGTGATCCGGCATTGTATGTGTAAAGCCACGGTGCCATGACAGATTCGGACACTTTGTGTGCAATTTTCCTCACTCAGTAGCCTCGGTGCCTTATGTAGACCTCCCCGGCGCAGCCACTGCGCCAGCTCTTCTATCCACTTTTTCTCCTCTTCTTGGTCCTCCACACCTTGCCCACGCTGTCTAGCTCTTCCCACGGCATCAAGCCTATGTGCTTTAGCGTCAAGTGTGGTTTTACTTATTTTTTCCTTGTTTCTTCACGAAATCACTCATTTGTCTCCTTTTATACATTGAATACCTGAAAATACATAAATACCATCAATTAGAACTCATTTCGGGGTATTTACACTAAATATACTACTAAACTAATACTATATATAAGTTTAAATAATCACTAATCAAATACCCCCAAACTTAGGATTTTGCACGTCTAGAGTAAAAGTGTATTTTACTAAATATTCATACTACTACCACTATTTAAGTTCATATTCATTTCACATCGTTCATGGAGTATCATTTAATTTAAATAAATTCAATTTAATAATCCGCTCAAGAGAATTTATTTGCAAAAACTTATACTTTCAAAAACATGTTGCTTTTACAACACATACAATTCACTTTCGAAACACCACAGTAGTTCACAACCAAAACCATCACTACTCACAAGTTTATTTCTCCTCAAAACTCATGTAGCAAGTGTAAAATTTCATGATTTCTTATTAAGCTTAGGAATTCAAAAAAAAAGAGTAGATCATAATAGTTTTGTGGACCTTAGCATTTCAAGAATCCATAAGACTTAATATAGTTGGAAAGAAAACTTAACTCAATTAAGCTACTTGTACTCGAGCTAAATTTTTTATTTGAAAATTTTTAATTTAACTTTCGCCTTTCTTTTCATTATTTTAACTCTCTTTTCTTTCTTTTCTACTCTTATATTTTAGTTGCAAGGTCCTACACCTTTTCCAATGGATTCCGTGTTTCCTTTCTTTTTCTAACCATCAACTTCTCTACTCCTTTTCGAGTACAACTTGTGCGACTCTCCATTTTTATCTTTTAAGACTATTATTAGCACTTTTCAATTTCACTCCATCAAGAAATTTTTAACTCCAACTTTTTCATTAAACATCATGCCTATCTCTTCCCCTCTTAGTACTAAGTCTTTATTTACTCTTTTATACTCTAGTAAGATTCACACTTATTATAGAATTCCTTAGAGATTTAAATTTTTCCACAAGAAGTGTTCTAATATTCTTCTTGCTTTTGTTTCAAGTTCATGATCATATCTAACTCTAGATTTCTAATCATGAAATCATACCGTTGTTTGTTACATTTCTCATTTTCTTCAACAACTTAAAAACACGCTCTTGAGTTTCATATCACTAAGACACTTGTATTCTTACTAATCCTCAATTAAAGCCATGAACTTTGCAAATGAATTACTTATTCATTACATATTACTATATATTACCTAATATATACTACCTAAAGACATTCAATTAATAAGTAAATGAAATAGAATATACTACCATGGTTTCCTCTTTAACTACTTTAAAAATAAAAATTTGACAATCATACCTATAGTGTTTACCCTTATTTCATCATTTCTTACCACTTCCCATATTGTGGTATTTATGCCCCCAAGCTTAAACCAAACATTATCCTCAAGGTTTAAAATTTAGCCTGAAACATGAATACCCGAAACACACAAACATAAAATAACATAAGATAATAATAATGCATAAACATAAATTTTAAATAACTAATAAAGGTCCAAGATATCCTAAATGTTAAGACAATCATTATAAATAAATCTCTTATCTCCCCAAGGTCTAAAGAAATCATATGACTCAGACTTAAGGACTGCGCATCAACAACATCATCATTATCATCATTAATAGCACCATTCGCTCTAGTAGAAGATGGTGTCAAAGGACGCTCCACCCTTATGCTCAGCACCATGTTTAGATAAAACATGTAATTCGGCGCTGCTGGAAAGCCAATAGACCTATCAATAGGTCTCATCCGTTTGCTCTTCTCATATCTAGCTTTATCCCTATGATGATATGAAAATAACATGAAGTTCCGTTGTCATATCTCACCAAGGCTTCACGATTCTAAGCCCTATCCTCTTTGTACTGTCTCCTCATCTTAACAATCCACAACCTCTGATACCATGGAGTCAAGTCCTCTGGTGATGGTACTGGTGCATGTGGTAGAGGAGGTGGTTGAAAAACCTTAAGACCATCCCAGTCCTGCATCTTAGAAGTGAGTCTAAAACTCGTAGCCTTCATCAAATCCCTCTTGGTGATCCTCCTCCTCTCCATATCCTTCGTTTGGCAACTCTTGGGCTAACTACGCTGTTGCTGCTGCTGCCATTGTGTTATCCACTTGCTATTTGGCCAACAACTTGGCCTCAAGTCTATTCCTCTCGGCTCTCTCTCATCCTCGGAGTCTTGGTAACCAGTTGGTAATTTTAGTGTGAGCATAAACTCCTACTCTGTGGTTGGTTAGGCCTCAATATCAAATTTTTCTTCTTGAATCAATTGCACTCCGACCTTCAAGCATATAAGAGTAACCGAAATTGGAATAAACAATTTGCTGTCTCCCTCTGAAATCATAGACTCCCTCAAGTTCTTGTAGATATTCTCGCCCACATTTATCTCCCCACACTTTGTAATCTCATAAAAAAGCCGCCTTAGGCTTCCTAATTTTTGCTTAGTGGTCGGGTACAATGAAGCAACTAGAAAGTGTTGCCACATTCTATAAACTTTCCTAACACTCCCTTTCTTAATGTGCCATTTGGACAACCAATGCTCTCTCTATGGTTTTAAAAAGGTCTGAGAAACTTGTAAGGCTTCCACCATACTCATATGCTCTAACTCATAGTTCTTATAGATATTCTCGCCCACATTTATCTCCCTACATTGGCCGTTTTCAAGAATGGCCGCCCAATTATCATAGTATTATCATCATCTATGTCATGATCCATAATCTCAAAATCCATAGTGAATGTGAATCTATCAACTTTCACATGCACATTCAAGACTCTCCTGATTGTTGGTTCCTAGTTACCATCAAATATTTGAAACTTCGTTGCATTCAGACAATTGATCTTCAAATCGGCTTATAACATGTCCTTTATTAGGATGAAATTTATTGAGACTCCCGTATCACACAAGATGTTTCTAAACCGGTGCCCATTAATGCTTTATGATATGCATATATCTCTACGATAATTCCTTTGACTTTTTGAAGTCTCGGTTGAACTTGAATTTTGGTTTTGGTTTCTTTGGAACAACCTTGATACTATTTCCTTTCGGTACCTCTTAAGAAGGTTCTTCATCTTGTTGTTTAGCTCTCCATTTATTTTTCCCCATCTTGTTATTTTTCATGGCATTGATCCGTTGTTGCTTGAATCATTCAATTTCATTTTGCCCTATTTCCATTCCATAAAAAAACTTAATCCTTTGGGCATTTACTTTAATTGTTTTACCACTATTGCTCATCAATTCTACCACTCCATATGACCAAGTTGCAACGACCTTGAATGGTCCTGACCATCGTGATCTTAATTTACTCGGAAATAATTCAAGTCTTCTATTGTATAATAAGACTAGTTGTCATATGTTAAAAGATTAGTGTTTAATTCTTATGTCATGCCATTGCCTTGATTTCTCGTTATACAACTTGGCATTTTCGTACGCATCCAATCTAAACTCATCCAGTTCCATCAATGGAAGCAATCTAGCCTTTCTTACAGCTTGAAGATTCAAGTTGAGCTTTTGAATAGCCTAGTATGCTTTATGCTCTAACTCTACTGGTAAGTGACATGCTTTTTCATACGCCAATTGATGCTGAGATGTGCCAATTGGTGTTTTGAATGTTGTTCCATATGCCCACAATCCTTCTTCAAGATGGAATGCCTATCTCTTCTCTTGGTGTTAATGGCTTTTTCCAAGATCTGCTTCACTTCTCTATTGCTTACTTTAGCTTGTCCATTTGTTTGAGTATTGTATGCAAGTGAATTTTTATGCCCAACCCCATATTTTTTAAGCTATGTATCCAAGGCTTCGTTATATAAATGCGACCTCTCATTACTGACTAATGCTCTAGGTGTTTCGAACTAGCTAAAGATGTATTTCTTTATGAATTCAATGACAACTTTTGCATTATTGGTTGTGGTAGCTATGGCTTCCACCCATTTAGAGACATAATCCACTGCTAATAATATATATTGTTTTACATTCGATGTAGGGAATGGTCCTATGAAATCTATTCCCCATACGTTGAATAGATTAACTTCTTGAAAAGTTATTTGAGGAAACTCATGCCTTTTAAGAAATATTTCTGATTCTTTGGCATTCATTCCAAGTTTCAAAAAAATATAAGAATCCTTAAATAGATTTAGCCAGTAGAATACGCACTGTAGCATTTAAAATGTCATCCTTTGTGCTCCAAAATACCCCCTATATGGTGATGGGTGACATCCTTCCAGTATGCAAGCAAATCCCACCTCTGCTACATATCGTCAAATTACCGCATCATTGCATCTTTTAAGTAGATATGGCTCGTCCTAAAAATACGACTTCACATCACTAAGGAGTTTCTTTCATGCGAGTACTGCCCGACATAATTCGTCATTAAGCTCTAATTTACACCATGTAGGACTCAACAACGAATTAGTCAGCCTTTTTACCAATTCACCTCGTCCACTATTAAGCATTCATTTCAATATTATCAGAGTTAATTAAGAGATCGTTATCATTACTTTACTAATAAGCAGAAGACTTAATAAATTAGCTGAAGCATTTATAAAATACCTACTATGGAAAGTAGGTAAACCGACTATCATGTACACCATTCAAAGAAATACATGAAACAGTAGGGAAGTCTATTCTCTCAACCCAATATACAACTAAGAGTTATACCAAAAAACGTAAATAATATGTACACAACATAATCACCTACAGAAGTAGCAGAAGCTCTCCTTTTACTGCTTAAAACTAATCCTTGATCTTCTCCTTCCCTGGTCTGCTACACAAAATATATGCACCAACCGTCACAAACTAGACGGTGAGTATAGTAATGTCGAAAGTAGTACTGAGAGGCATTTGATCACATTTCCAAAATATACAATAAGACTATGAAAGCATAATAATATGAATTAAACCTGAAAGAAAATCATGTTATAAGACACTCCAGCTAATCAATATGAAAATGACACTAGACTAAGTAGTTCTGATCTAGGTCGGTAGGTTGGGAGTCCTATCCCAACGCCTATTCCACTATAAAAGGATGGAGTTGTGCTCTACATCTCTAAGGAGGTTGTACATTGTGCAATATGCCTTTATAATTATCCCAAGAACCAATCACTAGGGATGTATACTTGCCAACAACCCTGAGTCTTTTAACTCGTGATGATCACCGAAGTTATGCTTGCAAACCACCCGAGTCTCATTACCTTATGTGCTGCACAAGATAGTGGAGAGATCCCTATCATCCCGGAAAAGTCAAGTGACCCTAGTATGCCTGCCGAAGCTCTATCATGAAATGGTCCTAGATAAAAGAAATACTTTCATATGAAAAGAAAAAACATGAACTTGGAATCCAACAAAGCAATTGCATATCTAATGCACAATGGAAATAGATTTACAACACTATGCAATACCTACCTAATTGCATGCTATTTTACTGACCACATGTATTAACAATCAGAAGGACATAGCACATGATTAGGAGTCAATGAAATCAACAATCTATGCCATGAAAAGCAACCTCATGAAATAAGAAAGGACATCAAGTCATGGCATATGGAGTACAAAGGCAAATCAGTCCAAATGACTGGAAATGAACATATGAACATGAATGAAGTGTAAATAAATATATCAATCAGTTTACTTACAAACACGTCAATTTCCTAGCTAGTTCGACCTCCTAACACCTCGAAACTCGTATCCGAACCTCTAAAACTCTTCCCTAGGTTCTTGATATAATATTGTAAGTTTTTAAGTATGTTTGGACCTTTACTTAAGGTATTATACCTATTTATAGTGTTTATGGAATTTTTGAAAATTGTAAATTTTATGCTTTCATAGCAGTTAGTGTGCTAATGACCTCATTAGCGTGCTACCAAGGTTTCTCTAGCGCGCTAATCAAATTTAGCGCGCTAGCTGACCTAGTAAAACTCAGAATTCTGCAAACAGAATTCTGAGTTTTCTCCACACATAGGCTATGCTAATGCCTTGAACACCTCCATACACACTTTCATAGTTCTAAGACATTATTACCAACATAACAACAGCCCTACATATCATCTAATTCATGAATTCATTGAATTGATTAAGCAAATGTAAATGAATTACCTACTATATGAGCTCCTAGCTTGATCTCCTTCACTAACCAACTAAATTCTCCTGCAAGGGCTTGCTGATTTTCTTCTTCCTCCTCCTCCAGCAAGTGTTTCCTTAATAGCTAAGTTGATGAGAATGAAATGAATGAATTGCATGTATTGATCTTAGCTTTATATATCAATTGGATATGATTGATTAATAACCACACCTCTTTTTGCACACACGTATCTCAATACCTATCTAATGGTATATACCTCAACACATATCCCACTAACTTTCAATTATCACATGCTAAGTGACACCATTTATAACTCAATTGGTCTTTAGATGTGTCAACCCGTGTCTCGAGAATTATCTTATGGCTATTGATTTAAATTGCTAACTTTAGGTACATTTAATATATATTAACTTTAGCCACATTAATAATAGTATATAAGCTACTTTTAAGCCTAAATAAATGTACCACATTCACTCTCTACCTTGGTCCAATGCCGAAACGCATCTCGAGGTGCATCCCCGCTCATGTCTAGATAACTACATACAAGTAGGAGTGACTTTATAATTCTACACAAATGCATCACGCTAGGCATGCATCACATCAAATCTAACACATTCCTCGGTCTTCACACAGAGTATTCGGACCGTGTACCCGCTCTCGGGCCATGTCTTGGGTTGGTAACCCTAATTAGTGACTAATTTACTATTAGTGAATTCTGGACCATTACAATCTTCCCAATTAATAGAAATTCCGTCCTCGAAATTTACTTTTTTATACACTTAAAATCACAACTCAGTCTCATTTTTTAAATATAGAGTCGCTCATCAGTCGACTCTTAGTTTTTCATCTTTATAAAAAAAAATCTATTCTTCATTTTTTTTTCAACAATTTGTCAAAATCTCAATGATACTAGCCCCAAACTTCGTATTTCTCCATTTACTACAGGTGGATCCCCCTATCTATATATCTTGGGTTTAATAATTACTGTGGCTAAGTTTCACTCAGCAACCACATATACATCATCACAACACCATACCACATATTTATCCTCACAACTCCATACAATACTTTGGTTATAGTACTTAAGTGAAATTTTGCTTAGCATAATTTTAAGGAAGTTTTGAGTGTGCTTATTTAGGCTAACCTACTTCCAGTATCTCATTATCAGTTTTCTCCACTCAAATAAGTCGGAGTATGTCAGGTCGCTCTCGACCTTGCAATAACCATATCTCCAACAAATAATCTTGTGCAAGCAACTATTGTGTTTGAAATTGATAGTTCATGCACAACTGAAAATAAATAGAAGCTTGCTCTAGATATGGTCGCTCGCCACCTCTGGGTCTTGCTCTACCACTTCGTGGGCTCCACTTTGACATGTGGCTGCATGGCAGGCCGCTGATATTCATGAGGCTCTGAACAATCTCTAACCATATGTCCAATATGTCTACATCTGTAGTACTCTGGTTGTCTTCTTGATGCTATCGAGGCTGACTGACTGTGCATCGATCTTTGTCTCTATAGACTAACGCCATCATCTTTAACACCATTCTTTATCTCTTGATGCAGCAAGTCTGCAGGCTGTGGATATGTGTCTAACCTGACGACACCTATAACATGTTGGTGGCCTCCTCTGCTCTACACCTACAATCTGGATCTACCCCTGCCTCGGCGCATCATGACCTCAGTCCCTTAACGTCTGCTGAATCCGCGATGGTGATATTATCAATCCTACTTGTGATGATATGGAAAACCTACTCCCTAACTGTGGACCGCGACTCATGAGGTGTCCCTCTTAACTACATCTGCAACACATCATATGCCTCATCTGCTCCGTCAACTCAATGAATCTCGGAGTGAGTCTCTTCTCTTGTCCTGATGCATATTGGTGTCTACTACTCTGAGCTTGGTAAAACTGTGGTAGTGATTACATAATCGGACTTGATCGGATGGAAAAATCAGGAATAAAGGTAGATGGAACCATATCAAATGAAGACATGGACGGAAGTCTACTCGTCAACACAGGTGTCAATGGAGAAACATGTACGCACGGTACTACCATGGTAACTGGCATCTTCAATCCTGATGAACTCGATCCTTCAGACATCATCTTCATTTTCATCCCTCTATTCCTCTTCTTACTGTTCTTAGTCATAGCTGGTGTAGCGTCAATTGGAATCTCTATTGGTGCTACCACTAGGGGTGAGCATTGGTCTCCACAAAACCGCCCAAACCGCCAAAAACGTGCAAACCGCATGTTTTGGTCTGGTTTTTTTAACTTACAGTTTGGGGCGGTTTAGAAAACTTGAAAACCGCAATTCCACGGTTTGGTGGTGGTTTTCATTTACAAAAAACCGCGGTTCACCAAACCGCAAAACCACCCCTAAACTTTGAATGTATTGAAATAAAGTTGAAGCCTTTTCTTGTTGTTTTAACTTTCAAAATGATCTTAGACTCATAATTTCGATTGAGTTCATGTATATTATTGTGTTTTTGGTGGATGGTCATGTATGAACATATATTTTGTTCATGGGATTGTATGGAATGTGTGACTTTTTTTGCTAAAAATGTTTCGCAAAAAAACCGCAAAACCAAACCGACCAAACCGCGCAAACCGCGGTCGGTTTGGTTGTGGTTTTGAGGTTTCGCGGTTTGGTGGTGGTTTGCAAAACGACCAAACCGCGAACCTTCAATTTGGTGGCGGTTTGATGATTTTCACCACCAAACCGCGGTTTGCCCACCCCTAGCTACCACAGAAAACATCTCTAAGGACATAGGTACTGTTGGTGCTATTGGTAGCTCTGGTGCTCACAATTCGTTGGTGGTAGTAATTAATACTATCGAAGTCTCAGGTGCTGCAATCAATTTCGTAGTAGGCTCGATGGGAACAACTAGTGAAACTAAGTGCACTCGTACAATCCTAAGGAGCTTTATTAATTGATGTCCCTGGGTAGTGACCGTGTCCGTCCAATGCTGCATCCAATCAATCGTAACAATGTGTGCCTCAAGTGCTGGTAGTACTCCAGTTGAAGCAGTCGAAGTAGTAGCAGTACAAACTGTCTGTACAAGTACGGACATAAGCATCATCATATCTGACATAAAATTAGCCAACACTCTGCGCCGCAACTCTATTGGATAACCTCTGGAAATCTTCTGCCGATACCGTATGCTGGCTATCGTTGACACTACAATCTCCACCCTCGCGCTGATCTGCCATCATAGTCTGGATGTTGATAGTGATCGCGACATCAACTACTACGTATATATATATACATACAAAACATAACATATACACATAGCAATTCCCAACTCAAATTCACTTGCTTCCCAACTAATAGTTTCTAGGCAAGGACCATCAGGTTTCCACAATCTAAGATTTATATTTTATTTAACACTCATTATATACTAGTTGGTAGCTTTTGTTTCAATATCAACTATAATGTTGGCATCACATTATAGAATAGTTATACCTCACTACTAGGCTATAATACCAACTGTTTCATTGGTATTGCATTATAGCATAAACTAATCTTCCATAACCACCTGTGATGTTGCTACCACAATTTCGGACAACTCCATAATATGTCCTTAATATTCTACAACCTAGGCTTTGATATCACATGTAGCGGTGGTATCACATTGCCTTACACTATAAAATTATCTAAATATATGGCTCTGATACCAACTGTGATAGCCCGATTTCCCAAACCACGTACCGCCCGACCTAATTCGTCATTAAGCTCTAATTTGCACCACGTAGGAGTCAACAACGAATTAGTCAGCCTTTTTACCAATTCACCTCATCCACTATTAAGCATTCATTTCAATATTATATGAGTTAATTAAGAGATCATTATCGTTACATTAATAATCAGCGGAAGCATTTAAAAAATACCTGCTGTGGAAACCAAGTAAACTGACGATCATATACACCATTTAAAGTAATACATGAAATAGTATGGAAGTCTATTCTCTCGACCTAATATACAGCCCAGAGTTATACCAAAAGACGTAAATAATATGTACACAACATAATAACCTATAAAAGTAGCAGAAGCACTCCTCTGATAGCTTAACACTAAACCTTAATCTTCTTCTTCCCTGGTCTGCTACTCGAAATATCTACACCCACCGTGACAAACTAGACGGTGAGTATAATAATTTAGAAAGTAATATAGAGTGACATTTGTTCACATTTCCAAAATATGCAATAAGTATCTGAAAGCATACTATATGAATTAAAGCTAAAAGGAAGTCATGCTATAAGATACTCCAGCTAATCAATATGAAACTGACACTAGGCTAAGTAGTTATGATCTAGGCTAGTCGGCCGGGAGTCCTATCCCAATGCCTGTTCCATTATAAAAGGATGGAGTTGTGCTCTTCATCTCTGTGAAGGTCATACAGTGTGCAATATGCCTTTATAATTATCCCAAGTGCCAGTCACCTGGGATGTATACTTGTCAACAACCCTGAGTTTTATAACTTGTGATGGTCACCCAAGTTATGCTTGCGAACCACCCCGAGTCCTATTACCCCGTGTGTTGCGCAAGATAGTGGAGAGATCTCGATCATCCCATAAAAGTCTGGTGACCCTGTATGTCCGCCGGACCTTTATCATGAAATGGTCCTAGATAAAAGAACTACTTTCATAAAACAAGAAACAACATGAACTTGGAATCCTACAAAGCAATTGCATATCTAATGCACAATGGAAATAGCTTTACAACACTATGTAATACCTACCTAATCGCATGCTATTTCACTGACCACATATATCAACGATCAAAATGACATAGCACATGATTTGGAGTCAATGAAAAAATTTAATCAATAATTTATCCCATGAAAACAACCTCATGAAATGAGAAATGACATCAAGTCATGGCATATAGAGTACAAAGGTAAATCCGTCCAAATGACTTGAAATGAACATATGAACATGAATGAAATGTAAATAAATATCTCAATATGTTTACTTACAAATATGCCAATTCCCTAGCTACTCCAGCTTCCCGACACCTCGAAACTCGTATATGAACCTCCAAAACTCTTCCCTGGGTTCCTAATATCATACTATAAGTTTTTCAGTATGTTTAGACCTTTACTTAGGGTATTATACTTGTTTATAGTGTTTTAGGAATTTTTGAAAATTGACAACTTTTATGTTGTCATAGCAGTTAGCCCGCTAATGACCCTGATTAGTACGCTAATGACCTCATTACCACGCTATCAAGTATTCTCTAGTGTGCTAGCTGACCTACCTAGCGCGCTATGTGCAGTAAAACCCAAAATTTTACAAACAGAATTCTAAGTTTTCTCCACACATAGGCTATGCTAATGCCTTGAACACCTCCATACTCACTTCCATAGTTCCAAGACATCATTACAAACATAACAACAGCCCTACATATCATCTTATTCATGAATTCATTGAATTGATTAAGCCGAAGTAAATGAATATTTACTACATGAACTCCTAGCTTGATCTCCTTCACTAACCGACTAAATTCTCCAGCATGGGCTTGCTGATTTTCTTCTTCTTCCTCCTCCAGCAAGTGTTTTCTTAATAGCTAAGTTGATGAGAAAGAAATGAATGAATTGAATGTATTGATCTTAGCTTTATATATCAATTGGATATGATTGATTAATAACCACACATCTTTTTGCACACACATATCTCAAGATCTATCAAATGGTATACACCTCAACACATGTCCCACTAACTCTCCACTATCACATGTTAAGTGACACCATTTGTAACTCAATTGGTCTTTAGATGTGTCAACGCGTGTCTTAAGAATTACCATATGGCTATTGATTTAAAGTGCTAACTTTAGGTACATTTAATATATATTAACCATAGCCACATTAATAATATTATATAAGCTACTTTTAAGCCTAAATAAACTTACCAACTTCACTCTCTACCCCAGCCCCACGTCGATACTCATCTCGAGGAGGGTCCCCGCTCATGTCTCGACAACTATGTACAAGTTGGAGTGACTTTATAAGTCTATACACATACATCACACAAGGCAACCATCATATCAAATCTAAAACATTCCTCGGTCCTCACACTGAGCATTCGAACTCTGTACCAGCTCTCGGGCCACGTCTCAAGTCGGTAACCCTAATTAGGGACTAATTTACTATTAGTAAATTCTAGGCTGTTACAACATACTAAATAATTAATATAGTCTGCGAACCATGGTGTCTCTTTCTAAACCTCTACTTTTTGTACTTCTTCTAGTTTCTCTATCTTCTTAGCTGTCATAGTCTTAGCTTTTTTTGCCTTGTACATCACTTGCTCTTGCATTGGCGCATTCATTGTTGTAATGCTCATCCTATGGATAGCACTAACATTTTCCTTAAGATTTGCGATAGTGTTACTCGAAAACTATCCTTCCTTCCTTGAATTCAATGTAATGGCTAGCTAACCAATATGTTTTTCCAAGTTCTTGATGGATTGTGTCGTCCATCTTCTTCATAGCTTATTTCAAATTTTCCATCTCTTTCTCATGCTTCTAATGTCATTCCATATTGCTTATGTCGATGGTGTTCACGAATTTCTCTATTAACTTCAATGAACTCATATCTTTGCTTTGCCCTAGCTTCCCTTTTTGGACTTGTTGATCGAAGCCTGGAGGTAACTTCAATGTGTTATCAGGATTTCCATATGAGAAGTTGGAGTTGTTGTTGTATCCTTGATAAAACATTTGAGGAGCCATTCCTCTCGGCTTAAAGTTTTTTCCATAGCTCTGGTTTTTGATGAAGTTGATCTCTATAATCTTCATTCCTTGCTGCATGTCCATTGGATTAACCACCATGGTTTGGTGATTAACGGGTTGCTGTATGGCCTACAATCATGGAATTTGTCGTCCCATTTGAAATTTTTCCATTTGACTACTCATGTTGGATAGTTGTGACATGATCGCATCGCAGCTTGAAATCAATCTCATATTCCTTGCGTTCAATCCTTGGTACAAAGATTTGGCTTTTCCACCTAGTGAGAGTGGGAAAAGTCTGATCTTGATGACTGATGTGTGTGCCGCAAGTATAACATCTCGCTTGTAGTAATAGTATAACCAACTCACATTGACTATGGATATCATCCTCAAGAAAAGATTTTTGCACTATTTGTTAATTACATACTTAATTTGAACTTTTATATTAAGGATATCTTAGTTCACAACTTCACCTAGGTAATTTAATACCATGCTTTGTATTCATGTCTACAACTCAATATTTTATGTGCAATGCCTAATTAGAAAAGACAGATTTCTTTTAAATCCACTTTTAACCGCTATTGGGACAGAGAAGATTGTAATATGCAAACTAAAACTCCACCTATTGGTGTGAATAACATAAGCTCCACATTGCTTTAAGTCTCAAATCATTGGATTCATAACTAACTAAGTTTACTATCTGCACCGCTCTAATCAACAACTATCTTTTGATGTTGTGTATTTTACGGTTGTACCGTTCATATTAGGATTAAAAGCTTCAATGGTCATGATAAATCCTAAAGCCTAAGTTCATTAAACAAGTGATCGAGATGTTTAAAGCATTACGCTTAGAATAAATACAAAGTCTAATCATTGTACTTTTTATTATCTATTTTCACTCTTATTCAAAGCATATCATTCATACCAAATGATCCATTGATCCCTATGATAAATAGACTACTCGCACTTTATTGAAACACACACATCACAATTCATTGTGGAAATCATTGCAAATTAGAGATGAACATAAATATTACCTTGAATTTAATTAAAGAAGCCAAATTGGAATTACAAACGCGAAGTCTTCAATGCTTTCTTCACATAAAACTTCTTAATACTTAAACTTAATGTAAAACCTATGCTAAATTACTCTAATGGTGGGTAATAGTTGTTATGTGGTGATTTTACCAGGTCCTAGTACGTATTTATACTCCCTAATCACAATTAGAAACCCTAATCTACAATTTAACTCGAATTAAGACTCCACTTTCTATTTCCTGTGTGTCTGGCGCGGTCACTTACTGCCCCGGTGTCGTGCCTTATAACCCACTGCGCCAACACTACATATGCATTTCTTACTCCCTGGTGTCCCGACGCTGTGCCTCGCTCCTTCGGCGCCGTCTCTTATACTCCACAGCCCCACCACTGTGCCAGACCTATATAGTTGATTTTCTCACTTTTTCTTCTCTCCTATGCCATGCATTATGTTCCCACGCTGTACCCTTTCTTTACACTGTGCCACTTTGTGTTGCCACTACACCAAATGTATTTTTGTGGGTCTTTTGCTCTGTTTCCTCCCGTTTTTCCTTAGTTCCATCCTTTACATCTTAATACCTGAAAATATTATAATACCCTAATTTAGATCTCTTTTGAGGATATTTATACTAAATGTACGACTAAACTAACCCTATATATGTATAAATAATCATTTATCGAATACCCCAAAACTTAGGACTTTACGCGTCCTGAGCAAAGGTGTATTCTATTAAGTCTCTTAATAACTAATTCTCATTCAATTTACATTGTTCATAAAGCATTCTTTAATTTACTAAGTTTCAAGTTAATAATCTACTCAAGAGTTTTTCCTTGCCAAAACATATATTTTTAAGATATAACAAAACATATAACTTCTCATTTAAAACACTAAAGTAGATCACAACAAAAAGGCATCACTAATTACATGTTTGTTCCGTTTCAACACTCAAGTATTAAGTATACAATCACATAATTTCTCATTAAAATCAGGAATTCACAAATAATCATAGGTTAAACTCATCCTTGGTAGAATTTAGCACTTCAAGAGTCTATAGGACATAACATAGTTGAGATGGAAACTTAACTCAATTAGCTACTCGTACTCGAGCTAAATCTTTTATTTGAAAAGCTTTAGTTTACTTCCGCTTTATTTTCTTTATTTTTCTCTCACATTTATTTTTCTTTTCTCTTCATTTTATTTTATTTTTTAGTCTCTGCTCCCTTTCCTATGAACTTTATTCTTCCACACTTTTTCTAACCATCAAGTTCTCTACTCCATTTCTTGTAGAACTTGGGAGATTCTCATTTTTTTCTTTATTTTTAAAACTATTATTAGTGTAACGACTCAAATTTAATTAAACTAGGATTAGCATTAATGTCGAGGATTAACTGTCATAATTCGGGCATTAGGTGGATAACTCGGTTGACTTAGACACGAGAACCGAGGAGATATGTTATTTATGGATAGTGGTTGTGTATATGTGATGTTTAAAATTATTATTTTATTGCATCGCATGTGTGTATGCTACTATCGGGCGAGTTTGTGTGATGGGTGTTCGCCTCGAAAGGCATGCCAACATAGATTTCGGGTAGGCAAACTACAGGTACACTAGGAAACTTAACTAATTCACGTTAAGTTGACTAAATGAGAACAACAGGCTATGGCATAAGTCGAAATGCGTGCCGAGTCGTAGGAATAGAGTGCTGGTTAGTCGAGGTTAGTGGGACCACTCGTGTCCATATGAGTAAATAAAAACACTAATCATAGATATATTAAAAGGGGCCTAAGTGAATGTAATTAGATCAAATAAATTGAAACCATAGAATTTTCCTAGAGATATGTATGGACACATCTAGGAGTCATGTGATTAGCTAATTAGTGTCACTTGAGATTAGTCAGTGGAGTGTAAGTGGGATAAGTGGCAAGAGATGTGCCATTAGATAAACCTCGGGATATGTAAATGCATGGAGATCAATGGCTAGAAATAAATCTCACTTTGATATATATTGATATGTTGATCTACACATGCAAACCCAAAAATTCAATTCATTAGAGGAAGCTAAGAAATCAGAGAGAAAGAGAGGGAGAATTGGAGTTGGAGATCATCAACTTAGAGATCAAAACTTAGGTAATTATCTTCTCCATCTCCTACACTATCTAAGGAACCCAATATTGTAGTTTTTTTATGAAATTTGAAATAAATGGCTAAATCCATAGTTTTTTTTATGGAAACTTGATGAATTGTATGTTTTATATCCATTACTAAAGATGATTTATCATAGGATTTGCTCAAATTGTGGTTTTTGATGAATTTGGAAAAATTAGTGGATTTCATGGAATGGATGAATTTGATCTAATTGAAATTGTTTTAAAGGTTTAAATGATGTTTTAGAGCCTATTTTAAGTGGAGAATGCAATTGTATGGTCTAGGTAGCTAATTAGGGAGTTTGAGACAGAATTCTCGAGTTGAGAATTTTGTCACAAAGGGTACTTAACGCGCTAACTGGAATGATTAGCGCGCTAATGATTCTACGCACTTAACTGTTTTTAAAAATAAAGAACAGTAACGCGTTAGACAGATCTCCTAGGATGCTAACATTACCTAGCGCGCTAGGGAGACATATTAGCGCACTAGCGAAAGATAAAAATTGAATATAAGGGACTGTTTTGGGATTTCCGACTTAATACATATCCCAAAAACCTATAAACATACAAAATATGAAAATTGGACTTCAGGGACTTAGGGGACCATAGCTCAGGTATTGGGGAGCTAGTTGGGTCGGATTTCGGGTCGGAGGTGAGTAAACACATTAGAATGCCTCACAGAATTAATGGTTGGTTTTATCTATATCGAATTACATGTGTGACTGCTGGTAGGCATACATGGGGTTTTCTACTCCTATTTTGATTTGCGTATACATTGGTTGTGGCCAAATCACTTGCGTAGGTTACTTGTGATAGTGCTCGTGTCGACAGTAGTAGGATATACTTGCGACAGTCGAGAGGGATTAGGGTGGTCCTAATGTGTAACAACGTCGAGAAGGGACCATGTCGTTTTTGAAGTTGGGATTTAGTCACTGTAAGCCTGTAAGTATATACGTGGTTCTTATTCAATTTTATCAATTACTGGCTGGTTGGGTCTGGGTTTTCTCATGATTATACGGTTGTTTACTTAATCTTGCTTTATTTTCGAGCACGTTTAATTTGTATATGATGTTTATTTATTTCACAGTATTGATTCTGCTTATAGTGTACTGCTTACATTCATAGGAATATGACATACTGTTGTCAGGTCTTATATTCGCATGTCTCGTTGATTATCAATTTTATTTCATGAATATTTTATGGACTTCTCTTGGGATTTTACTCACTGGACTCATCATTGTATTTATTAGGTGACCTGGTGTAGATCTTTCGACGAGCAAGGGCAAGGGCAAGGAGGTACTGGACGACTACCTTTAAGATTTTGGAGCCAGCTCGTATGTGACTATAGTATGTACCTATTTATATTTTTGTCGGGTTTTGGGGACTATAGAACATTGATTACATGTATATGGAACCTTTGTTATACTTATCTCGCCTTGATATTTACATGGTATCTTTTGCCGGGTTTTCCACTACTTAGAATTGTTAAATATTGCATAACTTACTCATTTAAAGACTTTCGCTGTAAAATGGTATTATAACTTCATAAATTGATTAACAAGCTAACTAAATCTGTAATACTTATATATAAAGATTAATTAGCTGGGTTAAGGTTAGCTGAAAAAGTTTAAGCAACCAGTTAGGTCGCGTGGCCTCAAGGATAAGAGGGCCTTGACGTTGCAGGGCTTGGTGATGTGGAATGCAACATGGCGAGTCCGAAGGCAGCCTGGAATTTGGGGGCATTATAGTTTGGTATTAGAGCAAGGTCGAGCCTATGGGAGGAAGCGTAGTTGTCCTTTAACCTAATACTTGCGCTACAGTTGGTGTTAGAGCAAGGTCGATAAGGCCTAGGATGAAAATTTAAAGGAAAGAGAATAATTAATTTTAAACAAATAAACATTAGATGTAGAAGCCCGAAGATCCTGAGTTAGAACCCTAGTTGGGAAGCGGACTTGAGACGGGTAGTGATAGGTTTATATACGCGTTATATTTTGTTATATATATGATATGCGTATATATATCGAGGTTGATTTGGAGCACGCTTCTCGATGCAGATCATAGATGGACAGTCTACTACACCTTGTGATACTGGACAGACTAGCAATGTAGCTAGAGATTCCACTGTTATAGCGATTTTAAAGGATCAACTTTCGGCTCAGGAGACTCAGATGGCCGAGGTACTATGGTTATTATGGGATCAGGCCACCGCACTAACGACACTTGCTACAACAGTTGCAGCACCCTGAGACTTAGGAGTAGTTATAGCATGTACGGGGACAACCGTCGCCTCGGTTGTTCCCCAAACACTAGTAGAGAGTAGCTATGGAGAAACAAGCAGAAAGAGCTACAGCTTTTGTTGTTCCACTAGAGATGTCGACCCCTACGCCTCCATCCACGACTACAGATCAGAAGACTGTTACTACGTCAAGATTTGTCTTAGCTCCATCGGTGAAGATGTTGACAAAGTTCATCAAGTTTCACCCAGGCTTTTTCTATGGAGGCGTTGAACCCGAGGTGGTCGGGAAGTGGATAGTGTCACATCAGTGTTTCCATAAGTTGATGAGGAACGATAAGAGTGTTTAAGTGCGTCTTTCTAGAGAATTCTTGAGAGGTCATGCAGCAGTCTGGTGGACCACATATACTTATATTCATCTAGAGCCGAAAACATGGGTTGAGTTTATAGAGTTATTCAATGATCAGTACATACCCATGGAGGTGAAATTTAGATTGAGGAGTTTCGACCCTGAGATAGGGTAACTAGACACTGATACAGTATATGGAGCGATTCTGATATCTACTTCAGTTCGCTATGGATGTGGTTGAGACTGAGCGATTACAAATATACTATTTCACAAGAAGGGTTGATAACAGGATTGTTGAGGTTGTAGTGGCATATGGAGTACACTGCAGGTGTTATTCGATTGAGCTTTGGCACGCGAGACCTTCTTGATGCAGATAGAGGGTAAGCGTATTATTGGGTTTGAGGTACAGAGTTGATAGTGTTCTGGACGAAAGAGATAGAGAGATCGGGATGACATAGAGGATAGACAGTACAGTCGAGAACGTAGGGATGATGATTAGGTAGCCAAAGCTTATGTTGTACGTGCATTATCACCGCCACTGCTGAGACAGGTATTGGACCAAGGAGGCAGGGACTGGAGATCACAGGGTCAGGGCTGGAGGTCAAGGTATGGTTATTCAACGGCATGTTGGCATTGTGGGCAAGCAAGGCACATCAATAGGGATTGTCCCAAGTGATCAGTGACTCTATAGTGGTGAAATCGGTGCAGACTCGAGAGCCGATTCACGTGGTGACTGAGTCAGGCCGAGCGATGTCCCAACAACAGGTTCAGGGTATGTGATTTGTAAATTTTTAATAATTACAATTTAAGTTCACGCATGCATGGTGGTACTATGATGGTACCATGGTAGATTATTGAGTTATGACATGGGATTGTCATAGGTCGTAGCATTGCATGGGATTGTCATGGTGAGTAAGGATAGGTCGTGGCATGGCATGGGATTGTCATGTGAGTAAGGATAGGTCGTGGTATGACATGGGATCATCATGGTGAATTAAGGAAGGTTATGGCATGGCATGGGATTGTCATGGTATATGATGGTTGGTTAGGACTATTATGTTGGGATACATGATAGGAGAGGTTTACAATTACTGGTATTAGGTAACTGTGTTAGGGAAAATCGAACATGGAAATCGAACTAAGAATAGGTTGAGGGGATGTTGGAATGAGAGTAACTGATTTTGACCACCTCGGCAACATGCGCCTATGTCTTAGGGTAACACTACATTCCCTACGATGGGAGTAGTGGGTGTCTAAGGGTCTGTATAATGGTACTATCAAGGTGTGCGGTTTAGTGACACGGGGATAGGTTAGATGTACAAGAATTTACTCAAGATTTTAATTTCGAGGACGAAACTTCACCTAGTTGGGAAGAGTTGTAACGGCCTAAATGTAATTAAACAAGGATTAGCGTTAATCTCGAGGATTAACGGTCTTAATTCGAGCGTTACATTGACAATTTGGTTGACTCTGACATGAGAACCGAGGAGATATGTATTTATGGATGGAAGTTGTGTATATGTAGTGTTTAAAATTATTATTATTATATTGCACCGGATATGTGTATGTTGCTATCGGGAGAGTTTGTGTGATGGGTGTTTGCCTCAAAAGGCGTGCTAACACAGATATTGGGTAGGCGAACTACGGGTACACTAGGAAACTCGACTAGTTCATAATAAGTGGACTAGTTAAACAAATAAAATGGATAATGTAACCATAGGCTAAGTTGATTAAATTAAAACAATAGGCTCTGGCGTATCTCGAAATGTGTGCTGAGAGGCGAGGTATCGAGTGTCAGGTAATCGAGGTTAGTGGGACCACTCATGTGTCCATATGAGCAAGTAAAAACAATAACCATATGTATATATATTAAAAGGGGCCTAAGTTAATGTAATTAGATCAAATAAGTCAAGGCCTATAGTTTAGTTAATTAATTGAAACCATAGAATTTTCCTAGAGATATGTATGGACACATCTAGGAGTCATGAAAGTAGCTAATTAGTGTCACTTGACTTTAGTTATTGGAGTGTAAGTAGGTTAAGTGGCAACAGATGTGCCATAAGATAAACCTCGGTATACGTAAATGCATGGAGATCAATGGCTAGAAATAAATCTCACTTTGATATATATTGATGTGTTGATCTACACATGCAAACCCAAATATTCAATTCAGTAGAGGAAGGTGAGAAATCAAAGAGAAAGAGAGGGGTAATTGGAGCTGGAGATCAAAACATAGGTAATTATCATCTCCATCTCCTACACTATCTAATGAACCCAATATTGTAGGTTTTTGATAAAATTTGAAGTAAAGGGTTATAACCCTATTTTTTATGGAAACTTGATGAATTGTATGTCTTATAACCATTACTAATGAGGATTTATCATTGGTTTTGTTCAAATTGGGGTTTTTGATAAATTTGGAAAAAATAATGGATTTAATGGAATGGATAAATTCGATCTAATTGAAATTGTTTTAAAGGTTTAAATGAGGTTTTGGAGCCTATTTTAAGTGGAGAATGTAATTGTAGGGTCTAGGTAGCTAATTGGGAGTTTGGGACAAAATTCTCGAGTTGAGAATTATGTCACAGAGGATAATTAGCGCGCTAACTAGACCATTTGCGTGCTAATGATTCTGGGCACTTAACTATTTTTCAAAATGAAGAACAGTAGCGCGCTAGATAGATCCCCTAGCTCGCTAACTTTACCTAGTGTGCTAGGTAGACCCATTAGCGTGCTAATGACATATCAAAACTGAATTTAAGGGACTGTTTTGGGATTTTCGACTTAATATATATCCCAAACACTTATAAACATGATAAATAAGTAAAATCGGACTTCAGGGACTTAGGGGACCGTAGCTCAGGTATCGGGGAGCTATTAGTGTCGGATTTCGGGAGTTCGGAGAAGTCGGAGCGCGGATTGAGGTGTGTAATCCCATTGGAATGCCTCACATAATTAATGGTTGGTTTTATCGATATCGAATTTCATTTGTGACTGTTGGTGGGCACACATGGGGTTTTCTACTCCTATTTCGATTTGCGTATATATTGGTTGTGGCTAAATCGCTTACACAAATTACTTGTGATAGTGCTCGTGTTGACGATAGTAGGATATGCTTGCCACCGTCGGGAGGGATTAGGGTGGTCCTGATGTGTAACAATGTCGGGAAGAGACCACGCCGTTTACTGAAGTTGGGATATTATCACTATAAGCTTGTAAGTATATACGTGTTTCTTAATCGATTTTATCGTTTACTGGCTGGTTTGGGTCAGGGTTTTCTCGTGTTTATACGGTTGTTTATTTAATCTTGTTTTATTTCCGAGCACGTTTAATTGGTATATGCTATTTATTTATTTCACGCTACTAATTTTGCTTATTGTGTGCTGCCTATATTCATAGGAATATGACCTACGGTTTCCAACTATTATATTTGCATGTCTCGTAGATTATCAATTTTATTTCACGAATATTGTGTGGACTTCTCTTGGGATTTTACTCACTGGACTCGTCATTGTATTTGTTGGGTGATCGAGTGCAGATCCTTCGACGAGCAAGGGTAAGGCCAAAGAGGTACTGGGTGACTACCTCTGAGATTGGTAGCTAGCTTGTGTGTGACTACAATATGTGCGTATTTATATTTTTGTTGGGTTTTAGAGATTGTAGAACACTGATTACATGTATATGGAACATTTGTTATACTTATCTCGCCTTGATATAAACATGGTATCTTTTGCTGGGTTTTCCACTACTAAGGCTTGTTAAATATTGCATAACTTACTCATTTAAAGACTTCCACTGTAAAATGGTATGATAACTTCATAAATTGATTAACAAGCTAACTAAATCAGTAATACTTATATAAAGATTAATTAGCTAGGTTAAGGTTAGCTGAAAAAGTGTAGGCAACCAATTAGGTAGCGAGGCATCAAGGATAAGAGGGCCCTGACGTGGCAGGGTTTGGTGACGTGGAATGCGACATGGCAAGTCCTAAGCCGGCCTGGAATTTGTGGTTGTTACATTAGCACTTCGCAGTTTCACTAAATCAAGTAAGTTAATTCACACTTCTAATATAATGCTTATTTCTTCCCCTCTTTGCACTAAGTATTTATTTGTTTTTTATTATCAAGTAAGATTCACATTTATTTTAATGTTTTCATCAAGAAGTGTACTAGTTTCTTACTTTTGTTTCAAGTTAAAGGTCTTCCCTAACTCTAGGTTTCTAACCATGAAATTACACCGTTGTTTGCTTCATTTCATTGTTTATTTTTCAGAATTTTAAAACATTCTCTTGAGTTTCATATCAACAAGTTACTTGTAGTCTACTCATCAACAATTAAAGCCATGAACATGCAAATGAACTACTTATTCATTACATATTATGTTGGGGCATGTGCCTTAGGTCAATCTAAAAATATTATTTATCTTATAATTTTTGTTAATAAAATTGAGGTTTTCATATGCAGTTTTATTATAAGTGATTGCATGTTTACCTTATAGTAAAATCCATGAGTATTTGTTGAAACATCATAAATGTCCCTAGTTGATCATTATACTAGGAAATATAATGAATTAAAACTAGTGTGAATCTTGATTGATGGTCATGTGATGATCATGCATATAAAGATACGAATCGAGCTCATGAGTACTTGTTAGTGAACAAGGTACTGGATCGATATGGTATAAGAATACTACATGGATTAAGTCATAGGTGTTACTCATGATAGGTATATCATTTAGTCTTTCGACATGAGATTACCATAGACTTCAATATTGAGAGAATGGTAATTTGACACAATCAAATGTTGTCTTTAACCGAACGATTATAAAGATTGTGATTGGTTACCATGTGAATAATATGTACACGTGTGTAATTAAGATATAATTTTTCACTCTCGTATGGAGAAAGAATTAGTGGATCCCTCGATATGATAGACTGGTAATGGCCAAGTCCATATAAATTGATATGATCCATGTAACTTGGATTTTTTTAGTTTACCTAAAGATCTAGACTAGTATGATTGAACATTAAGGGTGACTTTCCATGCCTTATGTTTTAGTCAAAGGATATCGCACGATAACAGGATATAATATATGTTATTCATTAGGTTGTATCGATTTTGATATTCATGCTACTTGGGTAGTAATAATGTCTTGCTAGAGTTTGCTTATGACTTGTGTACCAAAATGGTTTTTAGTTCATTGCCCTTACGATAGTTATATGATAACTTATTAATAGGGGCATATATGTAATTTGCTTAAACTGCCTAAATACAATAGTTGTATTACGAATAGGATTTTAAGGAGGGCCTCTCTACACATATAAATAAAGGACGAAACTCTAAAAGGAAATAAGATTTTCATTTTTGCAAATTTTGAGTTCTGTAGATTTTGGGATAGAAATAAAAACGTTTTCAATCTCTCTTGAGGCTAGCACTCCAAACTGTGGTCACCATTCGTGTGTGGACGTCCGATAGAGGACGCGCGCTTAAACGTCTTGGAGATTGAACAATCACAGAAAAAAACCATGGATTAAGGTATGATTTACTTTTTAGATATAGTTTAATGGAACCTATTTTAAATCATCTTGTGGTTTTTCAAAAATTGTTTTGAATTTTTCGTTGCGTATGAACCCTAAAAACCCAACATATTATTATATATAACCTAATCTATACTACTTAAACTTTCAAATAGTAAGTAAATGAAAGATTTTATACACTACCATACTTTCCACCTTAACTACTTTAATTGAAATTTAAACGATCATACCTGCAGCTTTTATCCTTATTTCTCAGCCTATCTTACCACTTGCCATTATGTAGTGTAGCGTCGATTCCTCCAAACTTAAACCAAACGTTGTCCTCAGGGTTTAAAAGTAAGCCTGAAACATGAAGACACTAAAACACACAAACATATGTACTAATACAAGTTATAATAAAGTAAACATAGAATTAAAACAATTAAATAGTTAACATAATATCCTAAATATTAAGAAAAATTTGGTATCAAAGTTATTCTCAACTCCCCGGGTCTAAAGGATTCCTATTACATTAACTTCAGGACTGCGCGTTATTGCCATCGTCTGCATCATCAGCTCCAGCTTATGATGGTGTCAATGGACGCTCCACCTTTCTGCTCTGCACTAAATCCTTATCAAACACGTATGTTGATGTTGCTAGAAAGCCTATTGACCTATCAATAGGTCTCAACCGTCTTCTCCTCTCATATCTAGCTATGCTTCCATAATAATTAACAAAAAACATATAATTGCACCGCCCGTTCCGTTGGTATTGCACTCTCCTTTTCATATCCTGCTCATATCTCAGCATGGCTGCCTAGTATTATGCCCTATACTCCTGGTACTGTCTCTGCATCTCTGCAATCTATAGCCTATGCTGTCGTGGAGTCAAATCCTCTGGTGGCGATACAAGTGCCTGTAGCGGAGGAGGTGGTGGAAAGACTTCGGGACCGTCCAATCTTATTATCTAAAATTTGGGACTACAAACTCATAGCTCTCAGCAAATCCTTGCTGCTGTTGCTCCCCGTCCTTTTCATTTTACTCATCTTCCAATTCTTAAGCTAGTTCTACTGCTGCTTCTTGATCATCTTGCCTCTTGGCTAACATTTTGGTCGCAATTCTAGCACCCTTGGCCCTCTCTCTCTCCTCCTCAGTGTCTTAGTAACCAGGTGGTGATTTCAACGTGAGCATGAAAGCTTCATCCATGGTTTGTTGGGCATCTATATCAAATTTGTCGTCATTTCTCAGTCTTACTCCGGCCCTCAAGCACATCTAAATAATTAATATAGAAAAAATCAATTATCGACTGTCTCTTACATGATTGATTCCCTCAGATTATTGTAGATAATTTTCCTAATGTTGATTTCCCCGCATTGTGTAATCTCATAAGGACAATGCGCTTTCGACTTGTTTATCTCACCAATCTCAAAAGTGGGGAATAATGAAGCAACAAGGAAATGTTGCCACATTCTATAAACTTTTCAAATGCTCCCTTTCTTAATGTGCTTTGCCACATTCTCAGCTCCATTACTTATCCTAGTCGTCTTATGACAACCAATGCTCGCACTATAGCTCTTAAAGGGTATAGGTTATAAGTTCTCTTATATATGCTAGCTGAGAAACTTGGTTGCAATTCTATTAAATTCAAGCTCTCCAATCCATAGATGGTATTAATCTCACACACATTAAAGGGATTAGAAATCCCTCTCACCTTCACTAGCTCATTTTCGACCTTGAATTTTGCATTGGCTTCGAATTCAAAAATAATCCCACTCACTCCTTTTACTTTATTTTCCCTATAGTCTTGAGTGAGTTGCTCCCAATTTCGGTGCCAAATTAAATTATTCACTCTTTTATCGTACTTGGCTAGTAAATTAATTCTCCTTTCGCAAATGAACTCCTTACGTAAAATTTCTTCATATCATTCCTTAGCCTCTTTGCAAATGAAAAAATTGGATATAAAAGGTCTATGCTTGCAATCATTGAGATTTCTAGAGGTAGATGCCTCAAAATCATTTACTTTAGTTTGGCTAACTTGTTTCCTTTTTCTTGTCATTTGTTTCAATTTCAAGCAACCACACAACAATGCAATGCAACTCAGTCTTCAAATCACCTCTAAATCAAAATTCATATAACATGGATCACGCATACGCAAAATATTGCGAAAAAACCCACCAAGTCTCCATGGGTAATATTAATCCTCACATTCACACAATCTTGTAAAACCTATTCTACAATCTCTACTCCATAATTTCATACAATATCATCAAAAATTTCCAAATTCAAAGCATAACTAGATGAAATTGTAAATGTACCTCAATGCTGGATTTATTTTCAGTGCAGATCAATCCTCCCAAGTTTTTTTTCAATCCAAGCCCTCTAATTTTTCTCACAGACTAGAACACTAGCTCTATTTGGAATCAAATTCCAAAACTCAAAGCCCTAACTCTTTAACTTGTGCTAATCCACAATGTACTTGTTTCTACACTCTCAATCTAATTAAAAATGATCAAACTTTAGCTCTGGAGGGATGTATAGTTGGTGTTTTTGTAGGGTTTTCAATGCAAGTGTGAAGAATAGATGCAAAAATGGGGTTAAAATCCCTTTTCTTAACCCCAACACCGTGCCTTATAAGCATGCCGCCATGACAACACTGCCACTACGTCAACGACGCGGTGGGGCATTTTCAACTTTTTTAGTCTGCCGCCACCTTGGCGCTGTGGCTTGTGCTCACTGCGCCGTGGGTAATACCCACAACGTCGACTTTACAGCCCACATCTATGCATATAATGTTTCGCTAATTCAACTCCAGCGCTCGTTCGACTTTGTGTATAATTGACACAAGTTGTCATGACCGCATTAAATCTTTGGAAATTTAAAAATTAATTAATTTTACCTTTACTTTTTCCATGCACCCTACCTTCACCACTTTGAACTCCTTTGCTCATCTTTGCACTTTTAATGAGTTCGCGAGACATTTCCATTCTGATGAATCATCATCTACCAAATAGTTTTTCCTATATATTCGACACAAGTTTTTGAAAGTTAGAGCTAAAATTTGTTAGTTGTAATTATTAAACTAAACAACTAACTACTAACTGTAATTTAAAAACTCAAAATTTAAAACCATGGGTTGCCTCCTAGTAGCGCTTAATTTATTGTCATTTGTCTGACGCATTTTCACTCGTTTAGTCCGATTCTAAATTGAGAAGCTCCATCTGCAAATTAAAGATTATGATGTCATTCCCGTTTGAATTTACTTCTTCACCATCGACAAAGACAACCTTCTCAGCATCATCGCCCTCATCGATACTTATCGTGATCTTCCTCTCTCTTATGTACAAATTTGCTTAAGCGGTGTTCAAGAATGGCCGCCCAACTATGATAGTCACATCATTGTACATGTTATGGTTCATGACCTCGAAATCCGTGATGAATGTTAATTTACCAATTTTCACATTCATATTCAAAAATCTTCCTATAGTAGGTATCAAATTACCTTCTACAACTTGAAAATTCGTCATATTCGGTTTATTGATTTTCAAGTCGACATGTATTATGTCCATCAATGGAATGACATTGACCGAGGCTCCCGTATCACATATGTCATTTCTAAAGCATTGCTCGTCAATGTTTATCTATATGCTTATCTCTCCAAGATCTCTCCTTTTGATAGGTTGAAGTCGCGATATGAACTTGAGCTTTGGTTCCGCTTTCTTCGGAACCAATTTGATGTTATTTCCTTGTGGGTTTTTTTCGGGAGGTCCTGTATTTTTTTTCTTGGCCTTCCATTGTTGCTTCCCTTTATTTTTCTTCAAGGCATTATTTCTTTATTTCTTGAAAACATTAAGCTCATCTTGCCTCACTTATGTGTTGTGCTCAAGCATCTCTTCATGCTTGTACATTACTTGGTCTTGTCTTGGCTCCTTTGTTGCCGTAGTGCTCATCATGCGAATGACACTAACGTTCTCCTTGGGATTGGCGACAGTGTTGCTAGGAAACTAACTTTCTTTCCTCAAGTTGAAGGCTATACCAAGTTAACAAATATGCATCTCTAGGTTCTTGATTGATTGTGACTGCTCATTATCCATCTTCTTCATGGCTTACTTTATTCCTTCCAAATCTTTCTCGTGCTTCTCATGCCGCCGCTCCTTTGATGACTTTCAAATACTTGTCAATTGACTTCAAAGAAGTCATCTCTTCGCTCTGCCCTAGCTTTCTTTGTTGGACATGATGTTTGAAGCCTTGAGGTAACTTCAATGCATTATAAGGATTTCCAAACAAAAAGTTTGGCATATTGTTATTGTGTCCTTAATAAAACCATTGAGGAGCCACTACTCTTCGACTAAAGTTATTACCACAGCCTTGGTTGTTCATGAAATTGATGTCTACATGCTTCATTCCCTGTTGTACATCCATTTGGTTTACCACCATGCCTTGGTGATTCATGGGTTGTTGTGCTACTTATGGACCCTGGTGTCCATCTAAAATTTTGCCATTTGACAGCCAGATTTGATAGCTATGCCATAATTGCTGCTTGCGAGTTAATCTCATAGACGCCTACTAGTTTCCTTACTATGGACGAGGGCCTGCAGTAGAATTTTGAGACATAAGATCAAGAAGATCCATTGCTCCATCCACATCCTTAGTAAGTAGTGTTCTCGTGTTGTGGTTCAATCCACATAGAAAATCTAGAGTAGTGCCCATTTCACGTATCCGTGTCCCGGACATCTCCTCAGCATTACTTTGAATCTTTCCCAAGCCTTGCAAAGAGACTCGATGTCTTTTTTCTTAAATTGATTAATTTCAAGTTTCCTTTCGCTGACCTTTACTAGGGAAAGAACTTGTCAAGAAATTTTTCATTAATTTCTGCCCATGAGGTCATACTCCCTGCGTTCAGCCTTTAGGACTAGGATTTAGCTTTTCCACCTAGTGAGAATGGGAAAAGTCGCATCTTGTTTACCTCTTTAGTAACTCGGGTGATGTACATGGTTTCGCACTTCCCCAAGAAATTCCCAACATGTGCAACTAGATCGTTATGGATAACCCGCTGAATAGACTATTTTGCACTATATTTATTAGAGATGGTCTTAGTTCAAACTTGATGGTGTTGGCTGAAAGCCTCATCACTTTGTTGTACGTCTCTTGAACTTCTAGCTTGAAGTAGTCAAGTAGGCATCTCTGTCCTCGAACTCTCTCATGCAATACCAGATCACCTGTGGGTTGGTTATTCCCGCTATCCTGTTGTTGGTTTCTAGCTTGCTCTTTAGCCATCTTGACTCCTTTCTTTTTCTTTCCTTTGTTCGTTCTATCAATCTCTAGGTCGTAAGGCACTAGGTCATTCTCTCCCTTGCTACGCATGCACTAAGTATCCCTAAAAAGATAACCTAAAAAGATCAAGTGTATAAAGTCAAATTGAAACTTAAACCTTTTCTTGTTATTTTGGTTTTTATAAACTAAAAATTAAAGTACTAAAAATAAAACTTAGCAACTTTTCAAACTATGTAATACTAATAGCTACTTATCCCCAGCAATGATGCCGAAAAGTTGATGTGCGTGTCGATAGTATAACTGCTAGCTTGTAGTAACACTGTAACCAACTTACGTTGACTACGGGTATCATCCTCAGGGAAAAATGGGGTTAGTTCTACAGCTCCTGATTTCTTTGAAATTTAATTAGGCCCATGCCAAAATCAATCATTCAGGCCCATGCCTCCAGGCATATGCCTGCCTTCAAGCCCATCCATAAATCATGTTTAGGCCTATGGAGGCTTATGCCTGCTTTAAGGCCAATGCCATAAATCATATTCAGGCCCATACCTCCAGGCCTATAAGCCTACCTTTTGATTGCCATCCCTACTAGACTATCAATAACTCTGACCATTACATTAACCTCAATAATTCAGCTCATCAACAGCACCAATAATTCAATCCATCAGAATATAGTGGTCCAAAAAGCATAACATACTTTTTAAGAAATGCATCATTCAGCCATCACATCATACATCCATTCGAAAATTCAACATTCAGCCAGCCTTCAACTCATACAGTTCATATAGTTGTCAAGCACACTATACACCTATACAATGCAGCAAGCCATGTAGGCAGCCATCAACTCATACAACTCATAAAGTATTATCTGTCTGAATCTATTTTCTTAAAGTAGATGCGTCATGTTCTCTTTTCTTTTATTTATGTAAAGCAACCTAAAAGAATCTACTTTATTAAAGTAGACGCATCGTGTTGTGTTTTGAAGATCCTGAACGCCAATGGCTAGATGGACTTCAATAGTTTGTTGATAATGTGTCTTTAATTATATGTTGTCAGTGGGACTATCTTTGCAAGATAGTACGTCTTTTCTTTTATATTTTGTCGTGAGCCATAACTTTATTATCTTAGTAAATGGCGAACATTCTTGTAATCTTTTATAAATTTTTGTGATAAATACCAGTATCGAATGAGGAACCCCTTATTCAAAGGTTTATTCGAAAGTTTAGCTTCATATTAAACTCTACATTTGAAACTCTCTCTGTTCTTTTCTATTAATCATTGATCCCTTTAGATTTCAATACAGAAATCTTTGGTCTATATATTCTCATCGTCGTCCTCCACCTCCACTTCCAATTTTGAAATCCTTGGTCTATACGTTCCCATCGTCGTCCTCCACCTCCACTTCTAATCCACCTCTACTTCCAATTTATTTCAACATAAAAGTCTTTGGTCTATACATTCTCGTCATCGTCCTCCACCTCCACTTCCAATTTGGTATCAGAGCCAAATTCCTATATCTTCTCCAATTAATCCATCCCTTCATCAATCACTCCCAACTGTAAGTTTATATTTCTTAAAATTTATATACATATATCTTATCAAAAGGATTTCAAAAGGATTTGAACTCAAGACTTTGATTTTGTGATTTTTATTTGAAAGTTTCTCTTTCATTTTTTCTATTAATTTTCATCTTCTTCACTCTTAGGGAGTTAAGCTTAGAATTTCCTAGTTGCATTGGAAGTCTAGCAAAAGAAATAAGCGTAAGCTAACAGTAAATCGTTGACCAAGTTTGAACTTAAAAACTCTAAGAATAAAACATGAGTGAATTAATTAAGAAAATGAAAGGTGCTCTTTCATTTAAAAGTCGAACTTCAAAGTTTGAATCATCATCCAAAACATGAAAAAATACAGTAAAAAATAAATTTAAGAAATATCAGCAAAGTTTCTTATAATGTTATAGAGCAATCTCTTCAAAATTGGGATATGCATATAATAGATCCAAAACAAATTTATACTCAAGGATCATTTCCAAATAATCAAGATTTTGTAGTTAAGTTTGAAGAAGATGTCAGATCAATAGATGAAGAAAGTCAAGAAATAATATTAATTTCTCTAGAGAAAATTAGATTATATAAAGAAAATATAAATATTTATATATAGGATTAATTAAAGTAGCAACAAAACCATTAACAACATTATGACTTAACACATCAGTATTAGCATCAGTCAGAGATAAAAAACATTTAGAATTTAATGATTCTCTATTAGGAATAATTGAAGGAAGTTTGTCCAAAGGTCCAAATTTTCTTCAATTGCTTTCCTAATTTTACGTTAAGTCTTCACGATCAATTTGCCCATGAGGCGTCAACATTAAGTCTTTATACTCAAGGATTTAAGATTAAAGGAAAATGTTCAAATGTAATGGTTATTTTCTGAGTTTATTACAAGTTAATGCATACAATAATCCTTGCAGTTACATATACTAATTTTAAAAAAAGGAACATCTACCTATATCTAGAAAAGATTTAAATCATATTATAGAACAAAATAATTTTACTAATGTCTATTTGTCTACTCTATCAAAAACGACGAAAAATGAAGCCTCTACAAGAAAACAATCAGGTAATAAACCCATTTTGAAGACACATATCATAAAAGATACATTAGGATCTCTACCTATTATTAAACCCAACTATTCAGATGAACTAATACAAACAATAGCATCTAAGTTAAATACATTACAGATAAATTCATATAAAGAAAGTAAAAAGGATAAATCTCCAATAACAGCTAATTTAGAAAATCAATCTATTAAATCTCCATCTCAAATAGAACAATCAGAGATTTTTTTGGCTTAAATCCTATTGATAAAAAAATAAGAATTCATCATCTAACTTAGACATTCATAGAATTCATCATCCACGAAGACATCCAACTTATAATGTAAAGAAATCTAAACATTATTATTTAAGACCATCTCCAATAGATTTGCTATTAGAAGAAAATACAGGCAAAAGAATCAAAATTGAAGGAAATGCAATTTATGAATGGGAATATTGATAGGTTATCTGAATATCGCGTAATATAAGTTATACAACACATATTGGTTTATGCTAAAGTTTTTAGATTACAAATCATACAAAAGTCAATATAATCGGAGCAATAGCGATTAGTTTTACTGGTCAATTAAATGGTTGATGAAACTATTCATTAACTACAAAATAATTATTAGAAATTATGAATTCAGTAGTGCGAGATGATAATAACAATCCAATTTTAAATGAGCAAGGACAAGAACAACCAAATGGAGTTCTATATCTACGCACTAATTTAGTATGGCATATTTACGGAACTTTATCCACTATGGAAAAAAAAATTAGAGAAAAATTACAAAGTTTATGATACCAAACATTAACTGAATTCCAATGGTACAAAGATACCTTTTTATCTAAAGTCTATACATTATGCACTACTTACTCATCATTTTGGAAAGAATGTTTTATAACAGGTTTACCACTATCCTTTGCAGAAAAATTAGAAATAAGACAAAAGGGTGGCAGAAATATAAATTGCAAAAGTTTTACTTTTGGAGACTTAATCCAAACAATACAAATGGATGGGTTAGCCATATGCAATGAAATAAAATTCTAAAAGCAATTAAATAAAGAAAATAAAACTAAACATAAAAATCTCGGCGACTTTTGTTATCTATTTGGCTATGGTGCAAAAGCAAATACATACTCTAGAAAATCTAGAACTCAAAGAAAAATTCAAAAGATTTTCCAATTGATAATCAAGAATCCTATTATAGGACTAATAAACGGAGAAAATATAAATGAAATTATAATAAAAATAATACTACAAAAAATAAAACAAATGAATGTTTTAAATGTGGAAAACCGGGTCATTATGCTAATAAATGTCATTTAAAAAATTACAAAAAGAAAGTTAACGAAATACAAGATAATAGCTCTACTGATTCTTGTCAATGCATAGACAATATACATAATACATGTACTACAACTTCTTTCTCAAAACAAAAGATAAAAGAAAACACGCACTATCTTGCAAAGATAGTCCCACTGACAAAAGATAATTAAAGACACATTATGAACAAACTATTGAAGTCTAACTAGCCCTTATCGTGAATGATCTTCAAAACACAACACGGCGCATTTACTTTAATAAAGTAGATTCTTTATAGGTTGCTTTACATAAAGAAAAGAGAATAGGACGCATCTACTTTAAGAAAAGTAGATTCAAACATATAATATTTTATGAGTTGTATGAGTTGATGGCTGGCTACATGGCTGGCTGCATTGGATAGTTGTATAATGTACTAGACAGTATTAAATGTATAAGTTGAAGGCTGCCTGAAAATTGAATTTCTGAACGGCTTTATGATATGGATGAATAATTCTGATGCATTTATGATGTGAAGGATTGAATTATTGGCGTTGTTGATGAGCTCAATTATTGAGCAGAATTATTGAGATAGAGTAATGGTCAGAGTTAATGATAATCCTGTATGGACAGTAATCAAAAGGTAGGCTTATGGGCTTGGAGGCATGAGCCTGAATATGATTTATGGCATGGGCCTGAAGGCCGACAGAAGCCAAGAGTCATGGGCCCGAATAATTGATTTTATCATGGGCCCTATTAAAGTTCAAAGAAATCGGGAGGTATAGAACTAGCCCCATCTTCAGAGTTATTTCTTGCAGTTGCATATGGACTTTCTTCAACACGCTTAATTCTTTTTTCCATTTGTTGAAGATGTTGAAAGATTGTAGTAGCAAGATATGGGGATAGCTTATTTGAAGAAGAAGATGGTTGGATAGGTTTTTCTTCATTCTGGAGAGTGGCTTCTTTATAGGTTTTAGGAGGTGTTTTTATTAACAAGTTTTGTGGAGTTATAGGAATAGGTTTGTCTTTGATGGGAGTAAATTGAACTTCTTTAAGAGAATCAATATCAAATTAATCGCACCATTTAACATGAATTTCTTGAACTAAATAATGTGAAGTTATTCCGTCTGCATTGGTGACGTTTGAAGTGTTATAATTCCATTTAAATATCCAAGGAATGGTGTGTTTTTGAATTAATCAAAAAAATGAAAATCCTTACTTATCATGTAGAATTTTTGCTTTTGGAGGTAGAATTTGTTTTATTGGACCAAATCTTGGCCACCATTCATTAAGAAACCATGCTGGGACAGTAATTGGCTGTGATTTTTTAAATATGATATACCAGGAATGTCCTTTTGATCGGTTTTTTTTATAAAAAAGACAATTCGCCATGCTTCGATATAATCATTATAACTGACATATAATGGAGGATGTGTAGTCCAAATAGTCATGGATTAAAAACAAAGAAATTGAGTTTCCTTTTATTTCACCACCAAAGAATAGATATCTAAATCAAACCATATACCAAATATAATACAAACAAAATCACATAAGATTTTTAAAATCAGAAACAAAAAATCTAAAGACATATTAAATAACTAACACTTTTTCCTTTCAATTACAAATAAAAAACTTATGATAATTTAGTAAAAAAATGTTGTTCATAAATTCCCTCTGCATTTTGGATCGCAGAAGCATCAAGTATCTCTACCTAATATTGTATACTTCCTTGAAAATCACATTCATACCAAAGCCAATCCATCTCAAATGATTGAAAGGTTATTAAAATTATGTGATCAAGAAATAAAAGATCTCTTATAAAAAGAAGTTAATTACACCATCTAGATCTCCTTGGAGTTGTACGTCTTTTTATTTAGAAAATGCAGCAGAATTAGAACATGGATCACCTCGATTAGTAATAAATTATAAATCATTAAATAATGTTTGAAAAATAATTCGATACCACATACCAAACAAAAATGATTTAATAAAATGAATTACCAATTCAATTTTTTTTTCAAATTTGATCTCAAATCTTGATTTTGGTAAATACGAATTAAGAAAGAAGAAAGATATAAAATAGCATTTAACACTCCCTTTCATCAATATCATTGGAATGTTATGCCTTTCGGTCTAAAAAATGCTCTATCTGAATCTTAGAAAATGATGAATGAAATTTTTCATCCACATCATGAAAACATTTTAGTCTATATTGATGATATCCTTATTTATTCTAAATCTCTTGATCAACACTGGAAACATTTAAACACATTTCAACACATCATAATAACTAATGGTCTAGCCTTATCTCAGCGAAAAATCAAAGTTTTCAAACTTCAATAAACTTTTTTGGTTTTAAAGTTGTAAATCAAACAACAACTCCTATAAATCGAGTCATTGAATTTTCAGATAAATTTCCTAATTAAATTACAGATAAAAAATGATTACATCAATTCTTAGGGTGCCTTAACTATTTAACAAATTTTAATAAAGATTCAGCCAAAGATAGAAAAACGTTTACTAGATCTTCTTAAAAAAAGTTGTAAAATTTCCATGGACTTCATATTATACAAAGGCTATTCAACTCAAAAAGTTTAAAGTCTTGTCTCTTCCATATCTTCATTTAGCATATCCTATTTATCCAAAAGTAATTCAAACAGATGCCTTTGATTTGGGATATGGTGGCATTTTATTAGAAAAACCTCCTCAAGGAAATGAGCAATTAGTTTGTTATACCTCAAAATTGTAGAGTGACACCCAGAAAAACTAAGTTACGGTTAAGAAAGAAGTATTAACTATAGTATTATGTGTTCAGAAGTTTCAATTCGATATTTTAAATCAAATGTTTTCGATATGAGTTGATTGTAAATCTTCAAAACAAATACTTTTAAATGATATAAAAAATATAGTTTCAAAAGGTTCTTCTTTTTTCTGTTTTAATGATATTAATTTGATAATCAGTAAAATCATTTATTGTAACATTATCATCTGTAGGTGTGACTGGATATGCAACATGAGTTGGGATTCTAGCTGTGGATGCCCTTGCAAGTTGAGCTTCATATATTGATTCATTTTTCATACTAGGTATTGTTGAACAAGATTTTCAAGATGCAAAATTTATTTCTACTAATCCATCATCATGAGTGATTATAGTATGTATTTGATCATTTGTACTATCCTGAGGATTTTCTTCTTTATTTGTATCTTGTATTAACTAAGTTTTTGGTTTATTGATATCTTTCCAACTTAATTATTTTCTAGTGATAACTTTATTCTGTATATTTGTTAAAAATAATGTAGATGTTCCTTTTTGTAAATTAATATATGCAACTGCAGTGATTATTGTATGCATTAATTTATGATAAATTCAAAAAATAACCGCTACATTTGAACATATTCCTTTCATTTTTTAACTGATTTAGAGCAGACTTGATTTGGTAATTCGTTTTATTAAATCATTTTTTTTTGGTAAGAGGTATCGAGTTTTTTTTAAAACATTATTTAATGGTTTATAATTTATTACTAATCAAGGTGATCCACATTCTAGTTCTGCTACATTCTCAACATAAAAAGTTGTACAACTCCAAGGGGATCTAGATGGTGTAATTAAATTCTTTTGTAAGAGATCTTTTATTTCTTGATCACATAATTTTAATAACCTTTCATTTATTTGAGATGGATTGGGTTTGGTACGAATGAATTTTCATGGAAGTATGCAATATAGGGTACATATATTTGATGCTTTCGGCGATCCTAAAATGCAGAGGGAATTGGTGAGCAGCATTTTTCACTAAATTATGATAATAGGTTTTTATTTGTAACTAAAAAGTAGAAGTGCTAATTATTAGATCTTTCTTTAAATTTTTAATTTCTGATTTTAAAAATCCTATCTGATTTTGTTTGTATTTTATTTGGTTTATGATTTGATTCAGATATCTATTCTTTGGTGGAGAAATAAAAGGAAACTCAATTTCTTTGCTTTCCATTAATGAATTTATTCTTCTGTGGTAAAAGAAAATGTTTGAATTTTTCATAAAAATGCATGCTGGAGATCTTTTATAATGATGAAAGAAGTAGGTCTACAAACATTATTTCTACAAATATGTGCAATTGGAATTTTGAGTTTAATAATTGATTTATTTCCTTCAGCAGTAGAAATTATACTATTAGTTTTTCACAATAATTTAGTGGAATTAAGCCTTCTCTTATGTAATTTAAGTCTGCTCCTAATGCATGACCTGAATGCTTGAAATCTTTTATTTTTAAAGTAATTGGGGTAAACCATCTTTGGTGAGTGTAATGGGTAAGTGTTTGTATAAATGCATTATTTTCATAAACTGAGAAATCTTCAGAGTTTATATTATCATCTTCTAATTTTGTCATTTTATCTTTAAGAGATTTTATTTTAGTTTTTAACTGATTTATTTCTTGTTGTAAAGAATTAATTGTTGATTTTGTTAGTAAGGCTTGTCTTTTATTAACTGCTTTGAAAACATCTTGCATAATATGATAATTACGATGTAAATCTATTTGTTTTTTAAAATCAATCTCAGGGTTAGGTTTTAATCCTTGAGATGTTGTTCCTACTTCATTTCCTTTATTCAATATTTCTGTAAAGTATTTATATTTTAAGGTAGGATCTGTTATTTGTTCTCCTATTAACTAATACTTCATGTATGATTAATATATTTATTTCGTTATCTGCATCTGAGGAAGAAGTTGTAGTACAAGTAATATGTATATTGTCTAAGCATTGACAAGAATCAGTAGAGCTATTATCTTGTATTTCGTTAACATTCTTTTTGTAATTTTTTAAATGATATTTATTAGCATAATGACCTGGTTTTCCACATTTAAAACATTTATTTGTTCTCTAGCTTTCTTGATCAAATAATGAACACTTCTTCTTTTCAATTACAAATAAAAACCTTTTATGATACTTTAGAAAAAAACGTTGTTTAGAAATTCCCTCTGTATTTTGGGATCGCAAAAAGCATCAAGTATCTCTACCTCATATTGCAGACTTCCATGAAAACCACATTCCTACCAAAGCAAATCCATCTCAAATGAATGAAAGGTTATTAAAATTATTTGATCAAGAAATAAAAAATCTATTACAAAAGAAGTTAATTACACCATCTAGATCCCCTTAGAGTTGTACAGCTTTTTATGTTAAAAATGCAACAAAATTAGAACGTGGATCACCAATATTAATAATAAATTATAGGCCATTAAATAATGTTTTAAAAACCATTTGATACCCCTTACCAAACAAAAATGATTTAATAAAATGAATTACCAATTCAATTATTTTTTTCCAAATTTGATCTCAATTCAGGATTTTGGCAAATACAAATTAAGATAGAAGATAGATATAAAACAACATTAACAGTCCCTTTGGTTAATATCAATGGAATGTTATGCCTTTTGGTCTAAAACACGCTCCATCTGAATTTCAGAAAAATAAAGATTTTTCAAACTTCAATAAATTTTTTAAGTTTTAAAATTGCAAATCAAACTATAACTCCTATAAATCGAGTCATTGAATTTTCAAATAAATTTCCTGATCAAATCACAGATAAGAAGTAATTACAACGATTCTTAGGACGCCTTAACTATATAACATATTTTTAAATGATTCAGCCAAAGATAGAAAATTTTTACAAGATCTTCTTAAAAAAGATGTAAAATTTCAATGGACTTCAGATCATACAAAGGCTATTAACCTCATAAAGTCTAAAATCAAGTCTCTTCCATGTCTTTATTTAGCCAATCCTATTTATCCAAAAGAAATTCAAACAGATGCCTCTGCTTTGGGATATAGTGGCATTTTATTACAAAAACCTCCTTAAGGAAATGAGCCATTAGTTTGTTATACCACAAAATTATGGAATGACACTCAGAAAAACTACGCTACAGTTAAAAAGGAAATATTAGCAACAATATTATTTGTTCAGAAATTTCAATCCGATATTTTGAATCAAAAGTTTTTTATATGAGTTGATTGTAAATTTGCAAAAGAAATACTTTTAAAAGGTATAAAAAACTAATTTCAAAAAAAAAATTTGCCAGATGGCAAGCGCTTTTAAGTATTTTTTACTTAATATTGAATATAATAACGGAGAAAATAATTCTCTTCCAGACTTCTTATCTCGAGAATTTCTCTTAACACCTCAAATTCATTCCATACGGATCATGGCAGATAAAGGTAAAACCCTCCTCACCAATCAAAAATCCTCTCATTCAAATAAATTCACTCCTTTATTCAATTAATACAATAAACCTAATGATCGTTCTGCCTATCACTTTCGTGGTAGAACAAATCCTAGAAAATCAACTTAAAACCCTCATGCCTCCAACTTATAATTTCATTCCTAAAAGACCTCACCTTTAATGAAGTTTTATGAAGCTATTCTTTCGCAAACTCATTCTTTAATTTTTTAACATTTCAAGAAGCAAGGAACTGACGACATAGCTTATTCAAAAATGAAAATTCAGAAAATTCTTACTCTGGAAGACTGGTCTTAACATAGTGTTATCAAGCAATCTCCTTTCACTTATCAATCCATGACTAATTTGACTACTCATCCTCCATTACATGTTAGTTATAATGATTATATCGAAGCATGGCGAGTCATCCTTTTTTTATAAAAACCCATTCGAAGGACATTCCTCGTATACTACATTTAAAGAATCACTGCAAGTCACTGTCCCAACATTTTTCTTCATGAACGGTGGCCAAGATTTGGTCCAATAAAACAAATTCTACTTCTAAATGCCAAAATTCTACATGATAAGGAAGGGCTTTCATTTCTCCAATTCATTCAAAACCACAACATTCTTTGGATACTTAAATGGAATTAGAATACCTCAAAGATCACCAATGCAGATCGAATAACTTCACATTATTTAGTTCAAGAAATTCATGTTAAATGGTGGGATAAATTTGATATTGATTCTCTTAAGGAAAGTCAACTTACTCCCATCGAGGACAAACCTATTCCTATAACTCCACAAGGCTTGTTATTAAAAAACCTCCAAAAACCTATAAAGAAGTCAGTCTTCAGAATGGAGAAAAACCTATCCAACCATCTTCCTCCTCTAATCAGTTATCCCTAGATCTTGCTACTTAAATCTTTCACCATCTCCAATAAATGGAAGAAAGAATGAAGCGTGTTGAAGAAACTTAATCTGCAACATCAAGAATTAACTCTGAAGATGAGGCTAGTTCTACAGCTCCAGATTTCTTTGAACTTTAATCAGGCCCATGCCAAAATCAATCATTCAGACCCATGCCTCCAGGCTTATGCCAGCCTTCAGGCCCATGCCATAAATCGTATTCAAGCCCATGCCACCAGGCCCAAAGGTGGCCATGATATGGTCTAATAAAACAAATTCTACCTCCAAAAGACAAAATTCAACATGATAAGGAATGGCTTTCATTTTTCTAATACATTCAAAAACACACCATTCCTTGGATACTTAAATGGAATTATAACACTTCAAAGGTCACCAATGTAGACGGAATAGCTTCTCATTATTTAGTTTAAGAAATTCATGTTAAATGGTGGGATAAATTTGATATTGATTCTCTTAATGAAGGTCAATTTACTCCCATCGAGGACAATCCTATTCCTATAACTCCACAAGACTTGTTATTAAAAACACCTCATAAAAGCTATATATAAGCCCGTCTCCAGAATGAAGAAAAACCTATCAAACCATCGAGCACAATCCTTGGATCTTACAACTACAATCCTTCGGCATCTCCAATGAGTGGAAGAAAGAATAAAGCATGTTGAAGAAAATCAATCTGCAACATCAAGAAAAAACTTTGAAGATGGGGCTAGTTCTACAGCTCCAGATTTCTGTGAACTTTAACTAGGCCCATGCAATAATCAATCATTCGTGCCCATGCTTCCAGGCTTACGCCAGCCTTCAAGCCCATGCCATAAATCATATTCAAGCCCATGCCTCTAGGCTTATGCCTGCCTTCAGGCCAATGCAATAAATCATATTCAGGACCATGCCTCTAGGCCCAGAAGCCTGACTTTGGATTACTATCCATACAGGACTATCAACAACTTTGACCATTGCATCAACCTCAATAATTCGTCTCAATAATTTAGCTCTTCAGCAACACCATTAATTTAATCCATCATAATATAGCGATCCAAAAAGCTCAACATACAGTTCAAAAATGCATCATTCAGCCATCACATCATACTAGGGGTGGGCAAACCGCGGTTTGGTTGTGAAAATCATCAAACCGCCACCAAACCGAAGGTTCGCGGTTTGGCCATTTTGTAAACCACAACCAAACCGCGAAACCTCAAAACCACAACCAAACCGAATGCGGTTTGCGCGGTTTGGTCGGTTTGGTTTAGCGGTTTTTTCGCGACACATTTTTAGCAAAAAAAATCACACATTCCATACAATCCATCAACAAAAAATATGTTCATACATGACCATCCACCCAAAACACAATAATAACATGAACTCAATCAAAGTTATGAGTCTAAGATCATTTTGAAAGTTAAAACAACAAGAAAAAGCTTTAACTTTATTTCAATACATTCCAAGTTTAGGGGTGGTTTTTGCGGTTTGGTGAACCGCGGTTTTTTGTAAATGAAAACCACCACCAAACCGTGGAATTGCGGTTTTCAAGTTTTCTAAACCGTCCCCAAATCGCAAGTTAAAAAAACCAGACCAAACTATGCGGTTTGCACGGTTTGGGCGGTTTGGGCGGTTTTGTGGAGACCAATGCCCACCCCTACATCATACTGCCGTTCAGAAAAATTCAACATTCCGCTAGCCTTCAACTCATACAGTTCATACAACTGTCTAGCACATTATACAGCTGTCCAATGTAGCCAGCCATGCAACATGCCATCAACTCATACAGCTCATAAAGTATTATCTGCTGAATCTATTTTTCTTAAAGTAGATGCTTCCGGTTCTCTTTTCTTTTCTTTATGTAAAGCAGCCTAAAAAGCATCTACTTTATTAAAGTAGATGCATTGTGTTATGTTTTGAAGATCCTTCACGTCAAGGGCTAGTTGGACTTCAATAGTTTGTTGATAATGTTTCTTTAATTATCTTTTATCAGTGGGACTATCTTTGCAAGATAGTGCGTCATTTCTTTTATCTTTTGTCGAGAGCCATAACTTTAGTATTTTAGTAAATGGCCTACATTCTTGTAATCTTTTGTAAATTTTTGTTATATATACTAACATCGACTGAGGAAGCTCTCATTCGAAGGTTTATTCGAAAGTTTAGCCTCATATTAAACTCTACATTTGAAATTCTCTCTAGTCTTTTCTTTTAATTATTAATCCCTTTAGATTTAAACATAGAAATCCTTGGTCACATTCTCGTCGTCGTCCTCCACCACCACTTTCCAATTTGGTATCAGAGCCAAGTCCCTACATCTTCTCCAATTCATCCATCACTTCATCAATCACTCCCTACTGTAAGTATAAATTTCTTAAAATTTATATACTTATATCTTATCAAAATGATTTCAAAAGGATTTTAACTCAAGGCTTTGATTTTGTTTGAACGTTTCTCTTTCATTTTTTCTATTAATTCTCCTCTTGTTCACTCTCAGGGAGTTAAGCTTAGACTTTCCTAGTCGCGTTGTAAGTCAAGCAGAGAAGATGAGCGTAAGACTAGCAATAAATCGTTGACCAAATTTGAACTTAAAAACATTAGGAATAAAACTTGTGTGAATTGTGAATTAATTATGAAAATGAAAAAGAATCTTTCTAACAAACATCACAAAATCAAAGTCTTGAGTTAAAATCCTTTTGAAATCCTTTTGAAAAGATATACGTATATAAATTTTAAAAAAATATAAACTTACAGTTGGGAGTGATTGATGAAGTGATGGATGAATTGGAGAAGATGTAGGAACTTGGCTCTGATACCAAATTGTAAGTGGAGGTGGAGGACGAAAACGAGAATGTATAAAAATTGGAAATGGAGGTGGAGGACAATGAAGAGAATATATAGACCAAGGATTTCTATGTTGAAATCTAAAGGGATCAATGATTAAAAGAAAATACAAAAGAGAGTTTCAAATGTAAAGTTTAATATGAAGCTAAACTTTCGAATAAACCTTCGAATGAGGGTTCCTCAGTTAATGCTGGTATTTATAACAAGAATTTACAAAATATTACAAGAATGTGGGCCATTTACTAAGATACTAAAGTTATGGCTCACGACAAAAGACAAAAAAAAGACGCACTATCTTGCAAAGATAGTCCCAATGACAAAAGATAATTAAAGACACATTATCAACAAATTATTGAAGTCCAACTAGCCCTTAGCGTGAAGAATATTCAAAACACAGCACGACGCATCTACTTTAATAAAGTTGATTATGTATAGGCTACTTTACATAAAGAAAAGAAAAGAGAACATGATGCATCTACTTTATGAAAAGTAGATTTAGATAGATAATACTTTATGAGTTGTATGTGATGATGGCTAGCTGGATGGCTGGCTGCATTGGACAATTGTATAATGTTCTGTACAGTTGTATGAACTGTATGAGTTGAAGGCTTCCTGAATGTTGAATTTTTGAATAGATGTATAATGTGATGGCTAAATGTTGAATTTCTTGGACAATATGATGTGCTTTTTGTGCCGCCATATATTCTGATGGATTGAATTATTGGCGCTATTGATGAGTTGAATTACTGAGCTGAATTATTGAAGTTGAAGTAATGGTCAGAGTTATTGATAGTCCTGTATGGATAGTAATCAAAAGGCAGGCTTATGGGTCAGGAGGAATGGGCCTAAAGGCAGGCATAAGCCTGGAGGCATTGGCTTGAATATGATTTATGGCATGGGCTCGCTGGCATAAGCCTGGAGGCATGGGCCAGAATGATTGATTTTGGCATGGGCCTAATTAAAGTTTAAAGAAATCGGGAGCTATAGAACTAGCCCCATTTTCAGAGTTATTTCTTTACGTTGCAGATTGACTTTCTTAAACACGTTTTATTCTTTCTTCCATTCGTTGGAGATGTTGAAGGATTATAGTAGCAAGATCTGGGGATAGCTTATTAGAGAAGGAAGATGGTTGGATAGGTTTTTCTTAATTCTGGAGATTGGCTTCTTTATAGGTTTTAGGAGGTGTTTTTAATAACAAGTCTTGTGGAGTTATAGGAATATGTTTGTCCTCGATGGGAGTAAATTGACTTTCTTAAGAGAATCAATATAAAATCTATCCCACCATTTAACAAGAATTTCTTGAACTAAATAATCAGAAGTTATTCAGTCTGCATTGGTGACCTTTGATTTGTTATAATTCCATTTAACTATCCAAGGAATGATGTGTTTTTGAATGAATTGGAAAAGTGAAAGCCCTTCCTTATGTAGAATTTGCGTTGCTAGAGGTAGAATTTGTTTTATTAGACCAAATCTTGGCCACCATTCCTGAAGAAACTATGTTGGGGCAGTGATTCATAGTGATTTTTTAAATATAATATACTAGGAATGTCATTCTGATGAGTTTTTACAAAAAAGATGACTTGCCAGGCTTTGATATAATTATTATAACTGACATATAATTGTAGATGAGTAGTCAAAATAGTCATGGATTGATAAGTGAATGGAGATTGCTTGGTAACACTCTGCTGAGCCCATTATTCTATAGTAAGAATTTTTTGAATTTTCATTTTTGAATAAGTTATGTCATATATTCCTTGCTTTTTGAAATTCTCAAAAATTATAGAATCAATTTGCAAAAGAAGTGCTTCATAAAAGTTCAATGAAACATGAGGTCTTTTAGGAATGAAATTCTAAGTTGGAGGCATAAGGGTTTTGAGTTGATTTTCTAGAATTTGTTCTAAGAGAGAATGTTCAAGAAAGATGATTGTATGTTGACCATGAAGGTGATAGGCAGAACGATCATCAGGTTTACTATATTGATTGAAAATAGGTGAGAATTTATTTGAATAAGAGGGTTTTTGATAGGTGAGGAGGGTTTTACTTTTATGTACCATGATGTGTATGGAATGAATTTGAGGTGTTACGAGAAATTCTCGAGATAAGAAGTCTGGAAGGGAATTATTTTCTCCATTATTATATTCAATATCAAAATTAAAAATACGTAAAAGCATTTACTATCTGGCAAATATTTGTTTTGAAACTATATATTTTATATCTTCTAAAAGTATTTCTTTTGCAGATTTACAATCAACTTGTATCATAGACTTTTAATTTAAAATATCGGATTGAAACTTTTGAACACATAATATTATTGCTAATACTTTTTTTTAACTGTAGCATAGTTTTTCTGAGTGTTGTTCCATAATTTTAAGGTATAAAATACTAATTGCTCATTTCCTTGAGGTGGTTTTAGTAATAAAATGCCATCATATCCCAAATCAGAGGCATGTGTTTGAATTACTTTTGGATAGATAGGATTGGCTAAATGAAGACATGGAAGAGACTTGACTTTAGACTTTACGAGTTGAATAGCCTTTGTATGATCTTAAGTCCATTGAAATTTTACATCTTTTTTAAGAAGATCTTGTAAAAACTTTCTATCTTTGGCTGACTCTTTCTAAAAATCTATTAAATAGTTAAAGCATCCTAAGAATTGTTGTAATTGCTTTTTATCTGCAATTTGATTAGGATATTTATTTGAAAATCCAAAGACTCGATTTATCGGAGTTATGATTTGATTTACAATTTTAAAACCCTAAAAATTTATTGAAGTTTAAAAAAGTTTTATTTTTCGCTTAGATAAGACTAAACCACTAGTTATATGATGTGTTGGAATGTGTTTAAATGTTTCCAGTGTTGATCAAGAGATTTAGAAAAAATAAGGATATCGTCAATATAGACTCAAATGTATTCATGATGAGGATGAAAAATTTCATTCATCATTTTCTGAAATTCAGTTGGTGCATTTTTTAGACTGAAAGGCATAACATTCCATTGATATTGACTAAAGGGAGTGTTAAATGTTGTTTTATATCTATCTTCTTTATTAATATGTATTTGCTAAAATCCAGATTTGAGATCAATTTTGAAAAAAAAAAGTAATTGAATTGGTAATTCATTTTATAATATCATTTTTCTTTGGTAAGGAGTATCATATTGTTTTTTAAACATTATTTAATGGTTAATAAATTATTACTAATCAAGGTGATCCACGTTCTAATTCTGCTGCATTTTCAACATAAAAAGTTGTAAAACACAAGGGGATCAAAATGGTGTAATTAACTTCTTTGGTAAGAGATCTTTTATTTCTTAGTCACATAATTTTAATAACCTTTCATTCATTTAAGATGGATTGGCTTTGGTAGGCATGTGATTTTAATGGAAGTTTACAATATAGGGTAGAGATACTTGTTGTTTTCTAAGATCCCAAAATGTAGAGAGAATTTATGAACAACATTTTTTTTACTAAATTATCATAAAAGGTTATTATTTGTAATTGAAAAGAAGAAGTGTTAATTATTTGATCTGTCTTTAGATTTTTAATTTCTGATTTAGGTATCTATTATTTGGTGGTGAAATAAAAGGAAACTCAATTTCATTGATTTCAATTAATGTTTTTAATTTTTTTTGTAACAGAAAATGGTTGAATTTTTTGTAAAAATGGGGTTCCTAATAGCATATCATGCTGGAGATCTTTTACAATGTTGAAAGAAGTAGGTATACAAACAATATTTCTACAAATATGTGCTATTGGAATTTTGAGTTTAATAATTGATTTATTTCATTCAGCAGTAGAAATGCTACTATTAGTTTTTTCACAAAAAATTTTAATGGAATTAAGCCTTCTCATATGCAATTTGAGTCTGCTCCTGAATCTATTAATGCAAGACCGAAATGCTTGAAAGGTTTTATTTTTAAAGTAATTGAGGTAAACCATTTTTATGACTATAATAGGTAACTGTTTCTATAAATATATTACTTTCATAAACTAAGAAATCTTTATAGTTTATATTATCATCTTCTAATTTTGTTATTCTATCTTTAAGAGATTTATTTCAGTTTTTAACTGATTTATTCCTTGTTGTAAAGAATTAATTGTTGATTTTGTTGGTAAGGCTTGCTTTTTATTAACTGCTTTGAAAACATCTTGCATTGTATGATAATTAAAATGTAAGTTTATTTGTTTTTGAAAATCAATTTTGGGGTTAGGCTTTAATCCTTGAGATGTTATTCCTGCGTCATTTCCTTTATTCAGTATTTATGTAAAGTATTTATATTTTAAGGAAGGATCTGTTATTTGTTCTCCTATTTCTAGAATTAATTCTTCATGTGCGGTTAATATATTTATTTCATTATCTATATCTGTGGAAGAATTTGTTGTAAATGTATTCCATATATTGTATAAGCATTGACAAGAATCAGTAGAGCTATTATCTTGTATTTCATTAACTTTCCATTTGTAATTTTTAAATGACATTTATTAGCATAATTACCTTGTTTTCCACATTTTAAACTCTTATTTGTTTTATTTTTTGTAGTATTACTCTTATTATAATTTCGTTTGTATTTTCTCCATCAATTAGTCCTATAATAGGATTCTTGATTATCATAATTGGAAAATTGTTGAATTCTTATTTGATTTCTTGATTTTCTAGAATATATATTTGCTTGTGCATCATGGCGAAATAGATAACAAAAGTCACCGAGATCTTTATGTTTTTTTATTTTTTTTATTTAATTGTTTTTTGAATTTCATATCATTGCATATGGCTAACCCGGGCATTTGTATTGTTTGAATTAAATCTCCAAAAGTAAAACTTTTGTAATTTATATTTTCGCCACTCGTTTCTTTTAATAATTTTTTTACTTTTCCAGCAAAGAATGGTGGTAAACCTGCTATAAAACATTCTTTCCAAAATGATGAGTCAGTAGTGCTTAATGTATAAACTTTAGATAAAAATGTATCTTTGTACCATCTGAAATCAGTTAATGTTCAACATCGTAAACTTTGTACTTGTTCTCTAATTTTTTCTTCCATAGTTGATAAAGTTCCTAAAAAATGCCATACTAAATTAGTGCGTGGACATAAAACTCCATTTGGTTGTTCCTGTCCTCCCTCATTAAAAATTGGATTGTTATTATCATCTCGTACTACTGAATTCATAATTTCTAATCGTTGTTCTATAGTTAATGAATAGTTCCACCAGCCATTTAACTGACTAATAAAACCAAATGCTATTGCTCTGATTTTATTGACTTCTGTATAATTTTGTAATCGTCAAACTTTAGCTTAAATCAACATGTGTTGTATAAATTTCGTTACACGATATTCAGATAACCCATCGATATTCGATTCATAAACTGCATTCCCTTCAAATTTGATTTTTTTTGTCTGTATTTTCTTCCATTAGCAAATCTACTGGAGATGGTCTTGAATAATATTGGTTAGATTTCTTTACTTTATAAGTTGGATGTCTTCGTGGATGATAAATTTTATGAATATTTAAGTTAGATGATGAATCTGTATTTGTTTTTCATTAATAGGATTTAAGGTTAAAAAATCCTTTAATTGTTCTGATTAAGATTCAGATTTCATAGATTGATTTTATAAATTAGCTATTATTAGAGATTTATCCTTTTTACTTTCTTTTTCTGAATTTATCAGTAATGTATTTAACTTAGATGCTATTGTTTATGTTCGTTCGTCTGGATAGTTGGGTTTAATAATAGGTAGATAGTTGGGTTTAATAATAGGTAGAAATCCTAATATATCTTTTATGATAGATGTTTCAAAATAGGCTCATTACCTAATTTTTTTACTTGTAGAGGCTTCATTTTTTGACCTCTTTGATAGAGTAGATAGATAGACATTAGTAAAATTATTTTGTTCATTAATATAATTTAATTCTTTTTAGATATAGGTTTCTCTTCATTAAAGCTTCCTTTTATTGGAACTGCTTTCTATTTTATGTTACTTTGATGGGAGCTAATGGTAGATGATTTTGAATATATTTTTCTCCTTTAGAACCTTCCCATATTGTGCTAATTTTATTTATAACTTTAGGACCAGACTGTGCTAAATAATCAAAAAATTGAATGTTTTATTTTGTTGATTGTATATAAGCAAAGTAATTTTTTTCTAATAGTCGCTTGTTGAGATTTAGAACATAGCTTGCAAAATATTGGGGTTAATGGATGTTTAAGAAATTGTTCTTTTAAATTTTTATAATCCATTTCAAAAGGTTCTTCTTTTTCTGTTTTAATCATATTAATTTGATAATCAGTCAAATCATTTATTGTAATTATCATCTATAGGTGTGACTGGATATGCAACATGAGTTGGAATTCTAGATACGGATGCTCTTGCTGGTTAAGCTTCATATATTGATTCATTTTTTATACTAGGTATTGTTGAACAAGATTTTCTAGATGCAAAATTTATTTCTATTAATCCATCATCATGAGTGATTATAGTATGTATTTGACCATTTGTATTATCTGGTGGATTTCCTTCTTTATTTGTATCTTGTATTAATCAAGTCTTTGGTATATTGATATCTTTTAACTTAATTATTTTCTAGTGATAACTTTATTATGTATATTTGTTAAAAATAATGCAGATGTTCCTTATTGTATATTTGTATATGCAACTGTAGGGATTATTGTATGTACTAATTTATAATAATGAATTTAGAAAAAAAAAACTGCTACATTTGAACATATTCCTTTCATCTGAAATCATTGAGTATAAAGACTTAATGTTGACGCCTCGTGGGCAAATTGATCGTGAAGACTTAACGTAAAATTAGAAAAGGAATTGAAGAAAATTGGACCTTCAGACAAACTTCCTTCAATTATTCTTAATAGAGAATCATTAAATTATAAATGTCTTTTATCTCTGACTGATGCTAATACTGATGTGTTAAGTCCTAGTGTTGTTAATGGTTTTATTGCTACTTGAATTAGTCCTATATGTAAATATTTATATTTTTCTTTATATAATCTAATTTTCTCTGGAGAAGTTAATAGTATTTCTTAACCTTCTTCACCTATTGATCAGGTATCTTCTTCAAGCTTAACTACAAAATCTTGATTTTTTTAGAATGAGCCTTGAGTATAAATTTGTTTTGAATCTATTATAGACATATCCCAATTTTGAAGAGATTGCTCTATATAATTATAAGAAATTTTGCTGATATTTCTTAAATCTATTTTTGACTTTATTTTTTCAGGTTTTAATTTATGATCATTCAGGGTTTAAGAAGAGGATGATGATTCAAAATTTTGAGTTGGACTTTTACCAAATTGGAAGTGGAGGTGGTGGAGGATGACGACGAGAATGTATAGACCAAGAATTTCTATGTTGTAATCTAAAGGGATCAATGATTAAAAGAAAAGACCAGAGAGAGTTTCAGTTGTAAGAACTTGGCTCTGATACCAAAATGGAAGTGGAGGTGGTGGAGGACGTCGATGAGAATGTTATACCAAGGATTTCTATGTTGAAATCTAAAGGATAGCAAATTGGAAATGGAGGTGGTTGAGGACGATGATGAGAATGTGTAGACTTTCTATGTTGAAAGCTAAAAGGATCAATGATTTAAAGAAAAAAGGCCAGAAGAAGTTTCAATTGCTGAATTTAATATGAAGCTAAACTTTTGGATTAACCTCTGAATGAGGGGATCCTTAGTCGATGCTGGTATTTATAACAAAAATTTACAAAAGATTACAAGAATGTGGGCAATCTACTAAGATACTAAAGTTACGGCTCACGACAAAAGATAAAAGAAAAGATGCACTATCTTGCCAAGATAGTCCCACTGACAAAAGATAATTAAAAATACATTATCAACAAACTATTGAAGTAAAACTAGCCTTGGCGTGAAGGATCCTCAAAACACAACATGACGCATCTACTTTAATAAAGTAGATTCATTTTAGGCTATTTAACATAAAGAAAAAAAAGAGAACAAGACGCATCTACTTTTAAAAAAGTAAATTCAGACATATAATACTTTTTGAGCGTATGAGTTGATGGTTGGCTGCATGGCTGGTTGCATTGGATAGCTGTATAATGTGCAGGACATCTGGATGAACTGTATGATTTGAAGGCTGTCTAAATGTTGAATTTTTGAACGGGTGTATGATCTGATGGCCAAATAATGCATTTATTGGACAGTATGTTTTGCTTTTTGGACCGCTATATTATGATGGATTGATGAGCTAAATTATTGAGCTGAATTATTGAGGTTGATATAATGGTCAGAGTATTGATAATCCTATATGGATAGTAATCAAAAGGTAGGCTTATGGGCCTGGATGCGTGGACCTGAATATAATTTATGGCATGGGCTTGAATGATTGATGGCATGGGCCTAATTAAAGTCCAAAGAAATCGGGAGCTGTAGAACTAGCCCCATGTTCAAAGTTATTTCTTGATGTTGCAGATTGACTTTCTTCAACACGCTTCATTCATTCTTCCATTCGTTCGAAATGGTGAAGGATTGTAGTAGCAAGATCTAGGATAGCTGATTAGAGGAAGAAGATGGTTGGATATGTTTTTCTTCATTCTGGAGACTAGCTTCTTTATAGTTTTTAAGAGGTGTTTTTAATAACAAGTCTTGTGGAGTTACAGGAACAGGTTTTTCCTCGATGGGAGTAAATTGACCTTCCTTAAGAGAATCAATATCAAATTTATCCCACCATTTAACATCAATTTCTTGAACTAAATAATGTGAAGTTAATTCCGTCTGCATTGGTGATAATCGAGGTGTTATAATTCCATTTAAGTATCCAAGGAATGGTGTGTTTTTAAATGAATTGGAAAAATGAAAGCCATTCCTTATCATGTAGTTTTCCTTTTGGAAGTAGAATTTGTTTTATTGGACCAAATCTTGGCCACCTATGGGCCTGGCGGCATGGGCCTGAAATGATTTATGGCATGGGCCTAAAGGCAGGCACCAGCCTAGAAGCATGGGCTTGAATGATTGATTTTTGCACGGGCATGATTAAAGTTTAAAGAAATCGGGAACTGTAGAACTAGCCCCATGTCCAAAGTTATCTCTTGATGATGCAAATTGACTTTCTTCAACACGCTTCATTCATTCTTCCATTCATTGGAGATGCTGAAGGATTGTAGTAGCAAGATCTGGGGATAACAGATTAGAGGAGGAAGATGGTTGGATAGGTTTTTCTTCATTTTGGAGACTGGCTCCTTACAAGTTTTAGGAGGTGTTTTTAATAACAAGTCTTATGGAGTAATTGGAATAGATTTGTCCTCGATGAGACTAAATTGACTTTCCTTAAGAGAATCAAAATCAAATTTATCCCACCATTTAACATCATTTTCTTGAACTAAATAATGTGAAGGTATTCCGTCTGCATTCGTGATCTTTGAGGTGTAATAATTCCATTTAAGAATCCAAGGAATGGTGTGTTTTTAAATGAATTGGAAAAATGAAAGCGCTTCCTTATCATGTAGAATTTCGGCTTTTGGAGGTATAATTTGTTTTATTGGACCAAATCTTGGCCACCATTCATGAAGAAACAATGCTGGGACACTGAATTGCAGTGATTTTTTAAAATTTCATATATCAGAAATGTCCTTATGATGGGTTTTTATAAAAAAAGGATGACTGGCCAAGCTTCGATATAATCATTATAACTGACATATAAAGGAGGATGAGTAGTCAAAATAGTCATAGATTGATAAGTGAATGGAAAATGCTTGATAACTCTCTGCTGAGCCCATTCTTCCATAGTAAGAATTTTTTGAATTTTCATTTTTGAATAAGCTATGTCATCAGCTCCTTGCTTCTTGTAATGTTCAAAAATTACAGAATGAGTTTGCGAAAGAAGAGCTTCATAAAACTTCATTGAAACATGAGGTCTTTTAGGAATTAGGGTTTTGAGTTGACTTTTTAGGTTTGTTTTAAGAGAGAATGTTCAAGAAAGATGACTGTATGTTGACCACGATGGTGATAGGTAGAACGATCACCAGGTTTATTGTATTGATTGGATAAAGGATAGAATTTATTTGAATAAGAGGATTTTTGATAAGTGAGGAGGGTTTTACCTTTATCTGCTATGATCTGTATGTAATAAATTTGAGGTGTTAGGAGAAATTCTCGAGATAAGAAGTCTGGAAGAAAATTATTTACTCCCTTAATATATTCAATATCAAAATAAAAAATACTTAAAAGCGCTTGTCATATAGCAAATATCTTTTTTGAAACTAGAATTTTATATCATTTGAAAGAATTTCTTTTGCGAATTTACAATTAACTCGTATAAAAAAATTTTGATTTAAAATATCAGATTGAAACTTTTGAACACGTAATACTATTGCTAATACTTCTTTTTTAACTGTAGCATTGTTTTTCTAAATGGATTTCCATAATTTTGAGGTATAACAAACTAATTTCCTTGAGGAAGTTTTTGTAATAAAATGCCACCATATCCTGAATCAGAGGCATAAGTTTGAATTACTTTTGGATAAATAAGATTGGCTAAATGAAGACATGGAAGAGACTTGACTTTAGACTTTATGAGTTGAATAGCCTTTGTATGATCTGAAGTCCATTGAAATTTTACATCTTATAAAAATCACTTAAATAGTAAAAGCATCATATGAATCATTGTAATTGCTTTTTATATGTAATTTGATCAGGAAATTTATCTGAAAATTCAATGACTCGATTTATAGGAGTTATGGTTTGATTTACAATTTTAAAACCTAAAAAATTTATTGAAGTTTGAAAAAGTTTTATAGATCGCTGAGATAAGACTAAAACATTATTTATTATAAAGTTTTGGATTGTGTTTAAATGTTTCCAGTATTGATCAAGAGATTTAAAATAAAATGTATTCATGACGAGGATGAAAAATTCATTCACCATTTTCTGAAATTCATATGGATAATTTTTAAGACCAAGAAGCATAACTTTTCATTGATATTGACCAAAGGGAGTGTTAAATATTGTTTTATATCTATCTTCTTTCTTAATCTATTTTTGCCAAAATCCAAATTTGAGATCAAATTTGGAAAAAAAAATTAATTGGTATTTTGTTTAATTAAATAATTATTGTTTGGTAAGGGGTATTGAATTGTTTTTAAAACATTATTTAATGGTTTATAATTTATTACTAATCGAGGTGGTCCACGTTCTAATTCTGCTGCATTTTCAACATAAAAAGTTGTACAACTCCAAGGGGATCTAGATGATGTAATTAACTTCTTTTGTAAGAGATCTTTTATTTCTTAATCATATAATTTTAATAACCTTTATTTCATTTGAGATGGATTGGCTTTGGTAGGAATGTGATTTTCATGGAAGTCTGCAATATAGGGTAGAGATACTTGATGCTTTCTGCGATCACAAAATGCATAGGGAATTTTTGAACATCTTTTTATTAAATTACCATAAGAGGTTTTTATATGTAATTGAAAGGAATAAGTGTTAGTTACTTGATCCGTCTTTAGATTTTTAATTTTTGATTTTAAGTCTAATCGAAAAGTAAAACTTGTGTAATTCATTTTTTAAGAGAAAATTAGATTATATAAAGAAAAATGTAAATATTTACATATAGAATTAATTCAAGTAGCAATAAAACTATTAGCAACATTAGGACATAACACATCATTATTAGCATCAGTCAGAGATAAAAGACATTTAGAATTTAATGAATCTCTATTAGGAATAATTGAAGGAAGTTTGTGTGAAGGTCCAATTTTCTTCAATTGCTTTCCTAATTTTGCATTAAGTCTTCACGATCAGTTTGCCCATGAGGCGTCAACATTAACTCATTATACTCAAGGATTTAAGAAGAAAGGAATATGTTCAAATGTAGTGGTTCTTTTCTGAATTTATTATAAATTAATGCATAAAATAATCCCTGTACTTGCATATACTAATTTATAAAAAGGAACATCTACATTATTTGAAACAAATATATAGAATAAAGTTATCACTAGAAAACAATTAAGTTGGAAAGAAATCAATATACCAAAAACTTGATTAATACAAGATACAAATAAAGAAGAAAATCCACCAGATAATACAAATGATCAAATACATACTATAATCAATCATGATGATGAATTAGTTGAAAAAAAATTTGCATCTAGAAAATCTTATTCAACAATATCTAGTATGAAAAATGAGTCAATATATGAAGCTCAACCAGCAAGAGCATCCGTATCTAGAATTCCAACTCATGTTGCATATCCAGTCACACCTATAGATGATAATTACAATAAATGATTTGACTGATTATCAAATTAATATGATTAAAACAGAAAAAGAAGAACCTTTTGAAATGGATTATAAAAATTTAAAAGAACAATTTCTTAAACATCCATTAACCCCAATATTTTGCAAGCTATGTTCTAAATCTCAACAAGCGACTATTAGAAAAAATTACTTTGCTTATATACAATCAACAAAATAAAACATTCAATTTTTTGATTATTTAGTACAGCCCTGTCCTAAAATTATAATGAAAATTAACACCATATGGGAAAGTTTTAAAGGAGAAAAATATATTCAAAATCATCCTTCATTAGCTCCCATCAAAGTAACATAAAATATAAAAGCAGTTCCATTAAAAGGAAGCTTTGATGAAGGAAACCTCCTATATCTAGAAAATATTTAAATCAAATTATAGAACAAAATAATTTTACTACTGACTATCTGTCTACTCTATCAAAAAGGCCAAAAAATGAAGCCTCTGCAAGTAAACAATCAGGTAATGAACCCATTTTAAAAACACCTATCATAAAAGATACATTAGGATCTCTACCTATTATTAAACGTAACTATTAAGACAAATAATAACATCTAAGTTAAATACGTTACAGATAAATTAAGAAAAAGAAAGTAAAAAGGATAAATCTCCAATAATAGCTAATTTAGAAAATCAATCTATTAAATCTTAATGTCAAATAAAACAATCAGAGGATTTTTCAGGCTTCAATCCTATTGCTGAATAAACAAATATTGATTCATCACCTGACTTAAACATTCATAGAATTCATCATCCACGAAAACATCCAACTTATACTGTAAGAAATCTAAACATTATTATTCAAGACCATCTCTAGTAGATTTTCTATTAGATGAAAATACTGGCAAAAGAATTAAATTTGAAGGAAATGCAATTTATGAATGGAATATTGATGGGTTATCTGAATATCACGTAATAGAAGTTATACAAAACATGTTGGTTTATGCTAAAGTTTGTAGATTATAAAATCATAAAGAAGTCAATATAACCGGAGCAATAGCAATTGGTTTTACTTGTCAATTAAATGGCTGGTGGATTCATTAACTACAACACAACGATTAAAAATTATGAATTCGATGGTACGAGATGATAATAACAATTCAATTTTAAATGAGCGAGGACAAGAACAATCAAATGGAGTTTTACGTCTATGCACTAATTTAGTGTGGTATTTTTTAGGAACTTTATCCACTATGGCAGAAAAAACTAGAGAACAATTTCAAAGTTTACGATGTCGAACATTAACTGATTTCAGATGGTACAAAGATACCTTTTTATTTAAAGTCTATACATTAAGCACTACCGAATCATCATTTTAGAAAGAACATTTTATCACGGGTTTACCACCATCTTTTGTAGAAAAAGTAAAAATTTTTCTAAGACAAAAGGGTGGCTGAAATATAAATTGCAAAAGTTTTAGTTTTAGAGATTTAACTCAAACAATACAAATGGCTGGGTTAGCCATATGCAATGATATAAAATTCAAAAAGCAATTAAATAAAGAAAATAAAACAAAACACATAGATCTCGGCGACTTTTGTTATCAATTTGGCTATGATGCAAAAGCAAATACATATTCAAGAAAATCTAGAAATCAAAGAAGAATTCACTGATTTTCTAATTATGATAATCAAGAATCATAAACGAAAAGTATAGTGTCTAAGCATTGACAAGAATCAGTAAAGCTATTATCTTGTATTTCGTTAAATTTCTTTTTGTAATTTTTTAAATGACATTTATTAGCATAATGAACTAGTTTTCCACATTTAAAACATTTATTTGTTTTATTTTTTGTAATAATATTCTTATTATAATTTCGTTTGTATTTTCTCCGTTCATTAGTCCTATAATAGGATTCTTGATTATCATAATTGGAAAATCGTTGAATTCTTCTTTTATTTCTATATTTTTTAGAATATGTATTTGCTTTTGCATCTTTGCCAAAATGATAAGAAAATTTGCCGAGATATTTATGTTTTGTAATTTATATTTTCGCCACCCTTTTATCTTAATAAAATGTTTACTTTTTCTGTAAAAGATGGTGGTAATCCTGCTTTAGAACGTTCTTTCCAAAATGATGAGTCAGTAGTGCTTAATGTATAGACTTTAAATATAAAGTTATCTTTGTACCATCAGAAATCAGTTAATATTCGACATTGTAAACTTTGTATTCGTTCTCTAGATTTTTCCTCCATAGTGGATAAAGTTCCTATAAAATGGCATACTAAATTAGTGCATAGACATAAAACTCCATTTGGTTGTTCTTGTCCTCGCTCATTCAAAATTGGATTGTTATTATCATCTTGTACTATGAAATTCATAATTTCTAATCAGTTTTTGATGTCCTTCGCATGCTGCAATGTTTGGATAGGACGTTTCATGTCGCAGAAGTATGCTTCTCGGACTCGAGCCAATTCTTCTTCGTTATAACATGTTATATTGACTTTTGTATGATATTGTAATCAACAAACTTAAGCATAAACCAACATGTGTTGTATAACTTCTATTACGCGATATTCAGATAACCTATCAATATTCCATTCATAAACTACATTTCCATCAAATTTGATTCTTTTGCCTGTATTTTCTTCTAATAGCAAATCTATTGGAAATGGTATTGATTAATAATGTTTAGATTTCTTTACATTATAAGTTGAATGTCTTCGTGGATGATGAATTCAATGAATGTCTAAGTCAGATGATGAATCTAAATTTGTTTTTTAATCAATAAGATTTAAGCATAAAAAATCCTCTGATTGTTCTGATTGAGATTCAGGTTTAATAGATTAATTTTTTAAATTAGTTATTATTGGAGATTTATCCATTTTACTTCCTTTTTTTTGAATTATTCTGTAATATATTTAACTTAGATGCTATTGTTTGTATTAGTTCATATGAATAGTTGGATTTAATAATAGGTAGAGATTCTAATGTATTTTTTTATGATAGGTGCTTTTAAAATGGGTTCATTACATTATTGTTTACTTGTAGAGGCTTCATTTTTTGACCTTTTTGATAGAGTAGACATATAGACATTAATAAAATTATTTTGTTCTATAATATGATTTAAATCTTTTCTAGATATAGGTTTCTCTTCATCAAAACTTCCTTTTAATGGAACTGCTTTTATATTTTCTGCTACTTTGATGGGAGCTAATGGTGGATGATTTTGAATATATTTTTCTCTTTTAGACAATATACACAATACATTTCTTCCTCATATGTAAATAATGAAATAAATGTATTAACCGCACATGAAGAATTAATTCTAGAAATAGGAGAACAAATAACATATCCTATCTTAAAATATAAATTCTTTACAAAAATAATGAATAAAGGAAACGCCGTAGGAACAACATCTCAATGATTAAAATCTAACCATAAAAATTGATTTTTAAAAACAAATAGATTTACATCATAATTATCATACTATGCAAGATGTTTTCAAAGCAGTTAATAAAAGGCAAGCATTACCAACATAATCAACAATTAGTTCTTTACAACAAGAAATGAATCAGTTGAAAACTGAAATAAAATCTCTTAAAGATAGAATGACAAAATTAGAAGATGATAATATAAACTCTGAAGATTTCTCAGTTTATGAAAATAATATATATTTAGAAACACAAACCCATTATACTCATCAAAGATGGTTTACCCCAATTACATTAAAAATAAAAGATTTCAAGCATTCATGCCATACATTAATAGATTCAGAAGAAGAATTAAATTGCATAAGAGAAGGCTTAATCCAATTAAAATATTATGAAAAAACTAATAGTAGAATTTCTACTGACGAAGGAAATAAATCAATTACTAAAGTCAAAATTTCAGTTGCACATATTTGTAGAAATAATGTATGTATACCTACTTCTTTCATCATTGCAAAAGATCTCCAGCATGATATGCTATTAGGAACCCCATTTTTTCAAAATATTTAACCATTTTCTGTTGACACAGAAAGAATAAAAACATTACTTGAAAACAAAGAAATTGAATTTCCTTTTATTTCACCACCAAAGAATAGATATCTAAATCAAATCATAAATCAAATAGAATCCAAACAAAATTACATAGGATTTTTAAAATTCGAAATTAAAAATCTAAAGACAGATCAAATAATGAACACTTCTTCTTTTCAATTACAAATAAAAACCTCTTATGATAATTTAGTAAAAAGAAATTTGTTAAGAAAATTCCCTCTGTATTTGAGATTGCAGAAAGCATCAAGTATCTTTACCCTATATTGCAGACTTTCATGAAAATCACATTCGTACCAAAGCCAATCCATCTTAAATAAATGAAAGTTCATTAAAATTTTGTGATCAATAAATAAAAGATCTCTTACATAAGAAGCTAATTCCACTATCAAGATCCCCTTAGAGTTGTACAAATTTTTATGTTAAAAATGCAGCAGAATTAGAACGTGGATCACCTCGAATAGTGATAAATTATAAACCATTAAATAATGTTTTCAAAAAAATTGATAACCCTTACCAAACAAAAATGATTTAATAAAATGAATTACCAATTTAATTATTTTTTTCAAATTTGATCTCAAATCTTGATTTTGGCATATATAGATTAAGAAAGAAAATAGATATAAAATAGCATTTAACACTCCTTTTCATCAAAGATGATTTAAAATATCAAAATCATAAGCTAGGTGGCATGGGCCTAAATGATTGATTTTGGCATGGGCCTGTTTAAAGTTCAAAGAAATAAGGAGCTGTAAAACCAACCCCATCATTAGAGTTATTTCTTGATATTGCAGATTGACTTTCTTCAACACGCTTCATGCTTTCTTCCTATCGTTGGAGATGCTGAAGGATTGTAGTATCAAGATCTGGGGATTGCTGATTAAAGGAGGAAGATTGTTGTAAAGTTTTTCTTCATTTTGGAGAATGTCTTCATTATAGGTTTTAGGAGGAGTTTTTAATAACAAAGATTAGGTTTGTTCTCGATGGGAGTAAATTGACCTTCCTTTAGATAATCGATATCAAATTTATCCCACCATTCAACATGAATTTCTACAACTAAATTATGAGAAGTTATTGCGTCTGCATTGGTGATCTTTGAAGTGTTATAATTCCATTAAAGTATCCAAGGAATGGTGTGTTTTTTAATGAATTGGAAAAATGAAGCCCTTTCTTATCATGTAGATTTTTGGCTTTTGGAGGTAGAAATTTTTTTATTGGACCAAATCTTGGCAACCATTCATGAAGAAAACATGCTGGGATAGTTACTTGCAATTATTTTTTAAATGTGATATATTAGGAATGTCCTTCTAATAGGTTTTTATAAAAAAGATGACTCGCCATGCTTCGATATAATCATTATAATTAACATATAATGGAAGATGTGTAATCAAAATAGTCATGGATTGATAAGTGAATGGATATTGCTTGATAACGCTCTGCTGAGCCCATTCTTACATAGTAAGAATTTTTTGAATTTTTCATTTTTGAATAAGCTATGTCATCACTTCCTTGCTTCTTAAAATGTTCAAAAATTACAGAATGAGTTTTCGAAAGAAGAGCTTCATAAAACTTGATTGAAACGTGAGGTATATTAAGAATGAAATTGTATGTAAGAGGCATGAGGGTTTTAAGTTGATTTTCTAGCGTTTATTCTAATGGAGAATGTTACAAAAGGATGATTGTATGTTGACCACGAAGGTGATAGGCAAAACGATCATCATGTTTATTGTATTGATTGAATAGAATAGAGAATTTATTTGAATAAGGGGGTTTTTGATAGATGAGCAGGTATTACCTTTATCTGCCATGATTTGTATGAAATGAATTTGAGGTGTTAGGAGAAATTCTTAAGATAAGAAGTTTGGTAAAAAATAATTTTCTCCCTTAATGTATTCAATATCAAAATAAAAAACACTTAAAAATGCTTGCCATCAAGCAAATAGTTGTTTTGAAACTAGATTTTTTATATTGACCAAAGGGAGTGTTAAATGTTGTTTTATATCTATCTTCTTTCTTAATCTGTATTTGCCAAAATCTAGATTTAGGATCAAATTTGGGAAAAATACTTGAATTGGTAATTCGTTTTATTAAATCATTTTTGTTTCATAAGGGGTATCGAATTGTTTTTAAAACATTATTTAATGGTTTATAAATTATTACTAATCGAGGTGACCAAATTCTGATTCTGCATCATTTTCAACATAAAAATCTGTACAATTCCAAGGGGATCTAGATGGTGCAATTAATCTTTTTTGTTAAAGATCTTTTATTTATTGATCACATAATTTTAATAACCTTTCCTTCATTTGAGATGGATTAGATTTGGTGGGAATGTTATTTTCATGGAAGTCTGCAATATAGGGTAGAGATACTTGATGCTTTCCGCTATCCCAAAATGCAGATGAAATTTCTAAACAATATTTTTTTACTAAATTATCATTAAAGGTTTTTATTTGTAATTGAAAAGATGAACGGTTAATTATTTGGTCTGTCTTTAGATTTTCAATTTCTAATTTTATAGGATTTTGTTTGTATTCTATTAGGTTTATGATGTGATTTAGATATCTATTTTTTGTGGAGAAATAAATGGAAACTCAATTTTTTTTTCTTTCAATTAATGTTTTTATTCCTTCTGTGGCGACATAAAATTGTTGAATTTTATGTAAAAATGGGGTTCCTAATAGCATATCATGCCGAAGATCTTTTACAATGATGAAAGAAGTAGGTATACAAAAATTATTTCTACAAATATGTGCAACTAGAATTTTGAGATAATAATTGATTTATTTCCTTCAGCAGTTGAAATTCTACTATTAGATCTTTCACAATATTTTAATGAAATTAAGCCTTCTCTTATACAATTTGAGTCTGCTCCTGAATCTATTAATGCATGACCTAAATGCTTGAAATCTTTTATTTTTTAAGTAATTGGGGTAAACCATCTTTGATTTGTATAATGGGTAAGTGTTTCTATAAATACATTATTTTCATAAACTAAGAAATCTTACGAGTTTATATTATCATCTTCTAATATTGTAATTCTAGATTAATAATTCAAGTATCTATGCAAGATGTAATAAAAAAATCCACCATATAATACAAATGATGAAATACATACTATAATTGAAGCATCTCCTATCCCGATTAGGGCGATAGATGGCCTGAAACCCTAATTAAGCCTTGGTATCCAACCAGACTTAACTAGAGACAGCAGCTACTCCGTCAATACCAGATAAACTCAACCTGTATATTTATATGGAATAAACAAATCAAAGTAATATGCAGCGGAAATTTAAAACTTTTTCGATATATACAAATATACAGTAATATAAAGTTTACCAAAACTCAAAGCCTTTATTAAAACCTCCCAACCTTGTTTATATACAACAAAATAAGTAAAACTGAGTATATAGGTACATGAAGGCTCATTACATCGTAGAGAAGATACAAAACTCCTAAATCTTCTCCTTTCCCTTAGCTGAAGTGTCGGGTTGCGAACTTGAAATATTGAATTTGGGTGAGCTCTCCAACTTGCTCAGTTAGTAAGGATTCACATAAAACATCAACATTCTATATAGTAATCAAGGATATTATGCAATAACAACATGTACCAATGATATCTTACAAGAATATGGAAATCATATGGACTATTACCCACCAGTGTCATTAATGCGATTGCTAGATTAACATATTGGCTGATATGTGGTTTACCCCATCCATTAATGCCAAATGGTTCTATCCCAAACCTTCTGACATGTATGTAATCCACACAACCTATTTAATTGAGCAGGAGTTATATATAGGCCGGGAAGGGAACTCATCTCCTATAAACCTATTCTCAAAACTAGGAGTTATATCATGGTCACATTACACATCATTTTTCATTTATTGAAAACTATCACAATGTACATAATCCCCTATTCCATTCAAACAACTACATGAGCTATATATACTAAATAACCAGGCAATACTGATAAAAAGCGAATCCAAACTTACCTCAGTCTAGGTTTTCTATCTATTTTCTTAACTTTCCAGGCCATTAACACTTTCTCGGGGATCCAACACCTATCATAGACCATTTGTTATCAATATAGGTTCATTATACCCTAATTAGAACCCTTAACAAAGTCCCTAAGTCCCCTAAAAATCCACATGAAATCACAACATACTTGCTGTAAATATGAGGTGGGAGCACACTCCCTCAGTGGATGGGGCGCGCAACATCAACTGGGTTCATCCCAATTGATGAAGGGAGCGCGCTCCTCTGGTAGGTGGAGCGCGCTCCTCTGTTAGGTGGAGCGCGCTCCACCCTATGCTGTCTTCTATAGAACATAAGGTAGCAGCCTTGTTTCACCCACAAATTCATCAAATCATCCAAAAACAGTTGTATAAACCATCAAAATTGATCGAGCAGGACCTCTAGTGAGGTGAGAAACCATAATTGATCAACAAACAACATGAATAATAAAGATTCTAGCATCACCATCAAACTGAACGTCAACAAACACCAGAACAAATCATTCCAAAACGTTGCTCTCAAGTTGTTGATTTGATTAAGCTCCTCAATCACGATCAATTCGACTCCCTGAACACTCTCTCTCGATTGAAACTCAAACCCATAAACCTTCCTCGGTTTCGTTTGATCGAATTAAAGTGATAAATAAAGTTTTGTTTATATATATGGATTTTCATCGATATACACATCGCGCCATCTCGAGACTGATCGAGCAATTGATACGTTAAAGTGATACACCTTATTGTGACACCAATTTTGACACATCGTACACTCACTCTCCGTTCAAGATGATCAAACAATCCATATATTTCTATTATTCTGTTTTTCAATATATATTTATAAATCTTAAAAACATATAAATATATATATATATATATATATATATATATATGTATTATTCAGCAATAAACTTATCAGACGTGTCTTCAAGTGTCCTTGCGCGTGCACATTCATGGAAAGTCTCATTCGTCACGCTTGGTGTCCAGGTAAATCATAGATTATTGGGTATTTTCTGTTATTATATCACAACCTATTTTTATTTTCATTTAATAATCCAAAAAAACATAATACATCTTGAAACGCACACACACGCTAATCGAGGTACGCCAAACTTAATCACGAGCCTAACTTGGATTAATTAGGATTTTGATTAGTAGTAATCACCAGCTTAAGATAAGAGGTGGTTACTGTCTCCCCAATTTAAAGCAATTTCTTCCTTTAAATTAAAGTAAACTTAAAGTTATTGTGATGACCCCTCTCCTAATCTAGGGCACCGCCCGGCCTAATCCCGTAATTAAGCCCTAATCATATCCACGCAGGACTTAACTACGTATTAGTCAGCCTTTACGACCTAGACGCCTCTTTTCTCGTGTTCAGGATAAGTAATACACTAGTCCTACCAGTTTATAAAATTTAGAGTTAATTAAAACTTTTTATTAAATTAATTAAATAGCAGAAGTCTTATTGTTTATGCGGAAGCAATTAGTAACTTATGTGGAAGCCATTTATAAAATTCTAAGTGTGGAAAACCAGAAAATGACATCACATATATAAAGTTCTCAAAATGCATTGAAACAGTAAAATAGTCTAAGTCAAGTCGGGGAAACTAACGCTCAACCCAATATACAACCCCAAATAGTATCTGAAAGACATATAACATATACAATCAAAATACCAAAAGAAGACCTACAATCGATGCAGTGACGCGTCGCGGGCTCAGGGATAATCGCCGATCTTCTCCTTGCCCGGCCTGCTGGTAGACGGTTCTGCACCCACCATCATAAAAAGGACGGTGAGTACAAGAATAAAACAATAATCCCCAATGACAAGTTTAATTTGCATTTCCAAATATTCAAATGGTGTTTAAAAGCATATAAATGGGAAAACTGAAAAATAAACCATATGCGAGTAAATACCGGAGTTAAACAAGTAATACTGACACTAGGCTAAGTAGTGGTGATTTTGGTCCGGTCGACAGTGAAACATGTCACTCCGACTCAATAATCATATAGCACAAGGGACTCTAACCCAAGTGTTAGCAGGGACTCTAACCCCGGTGTGTAGACCACCTCAGGGACTCTAACCCCGAGTGTCATATAGTGTCAGGTAACATGTGCCAACATCCCCAGGGACTCTAACCCAGTGAGTCACGCACACCTCGATCGAGTAGGGGACCTAAATGCGAAAACTATTTTTTTAAATTTCAAGAAATACCAAGTATGGATTGTCAAGGCATAGGCACATCTACACACCTAAACAAATAAGGAATACAAGTCCTCTTAAACATTTATAAGATATTCACTAGCCTAATAGCATGCTATTTATCATTCAATTCACATTTAAAACAACAAGAATAGACATAGCATGGGATATAATCAATGAATCAAATCAAATGAATGGATATCATGCAAACTAGACTCATCAAGTGAGCATAGACACAAAGAACACATGATATAAGAATACAAAGGCAAAATAGTCAAAAGGACTATGCAAGGACAATAATTAATAGAAATGAAATGCCAAGTAAAGTTGTTATTGGATATACTCACAACAACAAAGTAAAGTCTTAGCTTTATTGGCCTCCCGATACTCCAAATCTTGTATTCGCTCTCCCGTACCCTTTTCCAAGGTTCCTGAGTTTGGTGTCTCATTAGTTAAAATATAGTGGGTTTAAGCTCAATTCGGTGGTGTTTATTGTGTATTCAAATTGGTTCAATAGACTTTAAATCAATCTTCCTAAATCTGCCCCTAAAGACTAAGTTAAGTTTCAATTTCAGTCCTACATCTTAACGCACTTTTAGGCATGAAATGGTCGAAATATCCAAATCCTTCGTCAGTACAATTTTTGTTGGTCTCTCTCTTAGCTTTACGGAAAGGTTTATTTTATAAAATTCTGATTTAAAATGAAAGAGATATCATGATTTTTCTAAACATAGGTCTAATTGAGATTTAATCCGACCAGCGGACTTAGAAAATCTATTTCTCCCAATCTATAGTTCCGAAAAATGTGATTTTTGATCACAAGGCAGAAAATAAAGCCAAACACAAGATACTAAAAGATCGGCTCATTTGGATAAGTTGTTAGGGAGTTATGCCCTTAACAAGTTTAGTTTCAAAACTTTCCTTTTTAATTCCAGTACCTATTTGTAGAGCATGTTTGGACATAAAAGCATTTGAATCAAAATACCTTCAGTTAATTATTCCACTTTAAAGAAGCTTTCAAATGCCACTGGTTTGGATAAATTTGGATCTAAAATGACAGATTATGACCAAATTACCCAGGTTGATTCGTAATACAACATGCAGAATTCTAGTTTTGGTGTTGCAACTTCAAAAATTCATATCTTTATGATTTCAACACCAAATTAAGAACTTCAATATAGCTGGATTATCAGCTTGAAATGAGGAATCTAAATATATAAATCAATTGCAAACACTCAATCATCTACCATATGAAATTAGCCTAAAACCAGAACTTGTTCTAATTTCAACTAAAAGGATGTGTACCTAGTTGATGTAGCACCCTAGCTTGAGAATTTCTCACCAACTCCCATGGATTCCTTCAACACCTTGATGATTCACTCCTCTCCAGCAATTCCTTCTTCTTCTCCAGCAAAAATGAATGATTGATTTGGTTTGCATGTTGTTTGATCCATAATAATATATATTAATGTGATGTTCCTTCTTAGCCCTTGATCTCTATGGATTTATGTATCCCGTTGAACATCTAATGGTCCACCTCTTGCCATATAACCCACTAACTCCCACTATCTCAACCTCAAGTGACACCATTTCATTACTCATCTAGTTCCTAGATGTGCCAATGTGTATCTCTAGACCAATCCTATGCTTTCCATTTAATTTACTCAATTATAAGCCTTTAATTTGATTTACATTAACAAACACAACCATAGGCTTATAAGTAATTCCTTATTTCATATTAGTATTAAATAAGACTTACCAAAATGCTAACTACCCGGTTCCCCGGCTCGCACGCTACTCGAGGCGTGTCCCCGCTCTCGTCTCGACGCCTACAACTGTACAAACCGACTTAGTAAGTCTACACAATACATTACACTAGGCACACATCAATACAAAAATACGATATATCTCGGCCACGTGCCTCGGTCGGTGCACGTATCACAGTGTAGGTCCCACGTCAAGGGTCGATGATCCTGATTAAGGAATTAAAATTGGGTTTAGAGATTTGGGCCGTGACAGTTACCCGTAGTCTCGAAGAGAAATGTAAATTGCTTCTTCATATAGGATTCTCGCTCCCAGGTTAGTTCTTCATTCTCGTGAAATTGCCATTTCACTTTAACCAAAGGAATCTCTTTGGTTCTCAGCCTATGAATTTTATGATCAAGTATCTGAATTTGTTGCTCATCATAAGTTAAGTCTTCCTAAAGATAAAATTCATTCGAATCAATCCTTGGAGTGAATTTAGTCTTTATTTTCCGAAGCATAGATATATGGAAGACTTTATGAACTCCAGCAAGCTGAGGAGGTAACTCTATCCTGTAAGCAACAACACCAATCCTCTTTTGTACTCTGAACGACTCGATATACCTTGGAGCTAGCTTACCTCACAAACCAAATCTATATAAGCCTTTCATAGGTGAGACTTTAAATAAGACAAAATCATATTTTCAAAACTTCAAAAACCTATGATGTTTATCGGCGTATCTCTTCTTTTTGAGCTATGCCATAGTCAAACGTTGGCAGATCTGTTGTATTCTCTCTGTGTAGTCTTGAATCAACTCTAGCCCCAATAAAACTATATCTCCAACCTCTGCCCAATACGCAGGTGAACGACAAGGCCTATCATACAGTGCCTCAGAATGAGCCATCCCAATGCTTGCCTGATAACTATTATCATAAGAGAACCCACATAGAGGAATATATTTCTCCCTGTTACAACCAAACTCCAAGACACGAGCTCTAAGCATATCCTCAAGCACCAATATTAACCGCTCAGTTTGTCCGTCAGCTTGAGGATGATATACCGTATTGAGGTTAAGCACAGTTCTCAGCTATGTCTGTAATTAACTCCATAACCTAAACGTGAATCTCAAATCTCTATCCGAAGTAATCGACACTAAAACCCCATGGAATCTCAACACCTCCCATACGTACAACTCATATAAATAGTTAAGATGATCTCACATAGAAACTGGTAAAAAAATGTGCAGATTTCGTCAACCTGTCAACTACAACCCAAACTGCATTGTGCTTACACTGACTCAAAGATAGATCCGAAACAAAATCCATCGATATGTATTCCTATTTCCACTCAAGTATTGGCAGCGAATGGAATAACCCTCTAGGTTTCCTATGTTCCGCCTTAACTTGCTGACGTATCTCACACCTCGTTACAAACCAAACATTATCTGCCTTCATCCCAGGCCACCAATAAATACGCCTCATGTCATGATACATCTTAGTGTTACCTGAATGAATAGGGTAAAGAGTTCGATGAGATTCTTGTAGCAATTCTTGCCTCAAATGATCCTAAGCTGGAATCCATAATCTATCCCTGAATCGTAACACACCATCGTCAGAAATTGACCAATTTAGATGTTGTATACTAGCCGCTAACCTCTAACATGTTGTATAGTACTGATAAGCTTTTTAACTTTTAATCACCCTCCGAATCATTTCCGGTTTAGCTCGAATCTGAGCACAGAAGAACAGATTAGTAGCTCTGGAACTAGCTCTCCCAGTTGATGATGTGCCAGCTGGACTTTTATGAATCATCATCACTGAAGCTTATTTAAGAAGTCTAAACTTAGAAATCCTGGTAGTAGCTACATTTTCTCTGCATATTTTTTTTCTTGCTCAAGGCATCAGCAACCACATTTACTTTGCCTGAGTGAAACTCTAGAATGAAATCATAATCCTTGAGAAACTCAAGCCACTTGCAATGTCTCATATTCAGTTCACTCTAAGTAAACAAATATTTAAGACTCTTATGATCTAAAAATACTGTAAACTTCTAACTATATAAATAATACCTCCAAATCTTCAAGGCAAAAACTACCGCAGGTAGCTCAAGATCATGAACTAGATAATTTCTTTTATGAAACTTGAGTTGCCTCGAAGCATAAGCTAAACCCTGTCTTCCTGCTTCAGCACACAGCCTGAGCCTGAATAAGAAGCATTATTATAAATCACTAATTCTTTCCTCGATTCAGGTAATGTAAGAACAGGTGTTGTAGTTAACATCTGATAATACAAAGTCAATAACTTTCTGTGTTAGCCAACATCTTTGTGTGTTAATCTGTCTTTCATATCTTTGAAAGCAGCCATGCACTCATCTAACCATACAAAGTAACCATCTTTCTATGTTAGCCGAGTTATTGGCAGAGCAATACGAGAGAATCCCTCGACGAACAGTCTGTAATAACTCGCTAATACAAGAAAACTTTAAACTTTTGACACTGTTGTAGGAGTAGGCCAATCCCTGATTACCTCTACCATTGCTAGATCAACAGATATACCTTTACCATTAACCACGTGTCCAAGAAATTTGACCTTTGAAGACCAGAATTCGCACTTACTAAACTTGGCAGATAGCCGGTTATCCTTCAGAGTCTGCAATGTAACTCTGAGGTGGTGCGAAAGCTCTTCCTCAATTTTCGAATAGATAAAAAATCATCAATAAACACGATGATAAATTGGTCAAGATAGGGTTTGAACACCGTATGCATTAGATCGATGAACATAGCAGGAGCATTAGTGATCCCAAACGGCATTACTATAAACTCAAAGTGCCCGTAGCGAGTAGTGAAAGCATTCTTCATGATTTCTTCATCCCTAATCCACAGTTGATGATAACCAAACCTCAAATCAATCTTCGAAAAGTGTTTGACACCTTTCAACTGATTAAATAAATCATCAATTCTGTGCAATGAATATTTTTTCCTAATAGTCGCCCTATTCAATGGTCTATAATCAATAAACATACGTAGGGTTCCATCCTTCATCTTTACAAAAAGAATCGGTGCTCCCCACGGTGACATACTAGGATATATAAACCCATTATGTAGCAATTCCTTAAGCTGAGTTTGCAGCTCACGCAATTCCTTCAGTGCCATACGATACGGAGGAATAGATATAGGTTTGGTACCAGGAATAAGATCAATGATGAAGTCAATGACATGTGGCAGTGGAAGTCCATGTAAATCAGATGGTAAGACTTTCAAAAATTCATAAACCACGGGTATCTCTTTAACCTTAAGTTCCTGTCCAGTCTCTCCAAATGTTACAACTCCCGCCATAACTTGTAAATCTTAAGGAGTAGCTTCACTTCCACATGTTGCAAATCGTGAAGGATTATAGCCTTTATAAACTATAATTTCAAGAAAGTTAGGAATGTGAAAGATTACCGTCTTATGAAAACAGTCAATACTGGCATGGTATGTTGATAACCAATCCATCCCTAGCAATGCATAAAATTCTAGGAACTCCATTACCCTCAGATCAATGGGAAGTTCATTCTCCCTAATTTTGACTACACATCTCTCATAGATCAGGTTAAGATAAACCTTCTCACTCACTGATGTGCTCAGAATAAAAAATGTATCGGCTCTTACAGGTTTCAACTTCAACTCATCAAACATTGCACCTACAATAAAAGAAACTGTAGAACCGACATCGATTAAAACATGCATATCTCGACCATAAATGTTCAGTATACCTTCTACTAATCTCTGGTTGGCCTTTGGGTCTGCCTCCGCCACTGCATAAGCCTGTCCTCATGCAGGTGGTGTGGTACTGCCTACTGATGTGGCTAGCGGCAAGGAACACTCCCTCGCAATATATACCGACTGCCCAAATCAGTAGCATATTACCGGTGCTCTCTACGAAAAACTACTAGCTTGAGAAGTATGCACGGATCCACTCGATTTTCGTGAAGACTGTGTCTTTCCCTTACCCTTACCTCTAGACTTTGAAGGCAGTAACGGTGGATTGGCAACTGAAGCCTGAGAAACTGGTGCAACCGGTGCACTTACAAAAGTTTTCCCCGTAGACCTTGTTGGTGTAGCTGCGCCTACTACAGTCCTATGCTTCTTCTTTGCCTTAACTATATAACAAATTTTTATAAAGATTTAGCAAAAGATAGAAAATTTTTACAAGATCTTCTTAAAAAATATGTAAAATTTCAATGGACTTCAGATTATACAAAGGCTATTCAACTCATAAAGTCTAAAGTTAAGTTACTTTCATGTCTTCATTTAGCCAATCCTATTTATCCAAAAGTAATTCAAACAGATACCTCTGATTTAGGATATGGTGGCATTTTATTGCAAAAACCACCTTAAGGAAATGAGTAATTAGTTTGTTATACCTCAAAATTATGGAATGACACTCGAAAAAACTATGCTATTATTAGAAAAGAAGTATTAGCAATAGTATTACGTGCTCAAAAGTTTCAATTCGATATTTTAATTCAAAAGTTTTTGATACGAGTTAATTGTAAATCTGCAAAAGAAATACTTTTAAAGATATAAAAAATTTAGTTTCAAAACAGATATTTGCCCGATGGCAAGCGCTTTTAAGTATTTTTTTTATTTTGATATTGAATGTATTAAGGGAGAAAATAATTCTCTTCCAGACTTCTTATCTCAAGAATTTCCCCTAACACCTCAAATTCATTCCATATAGATCATGGCAGATAAAGGTAAAACCTTCCTCACTTATCAAAAATCATCTTATTCAAATAAATTCTCTCTTTTATTCAATTAATACAATAGACCTGATGATCGTTCTGCCTATCACCTTTGTAATCAACATAAAGTCACCCTTCTAGAATGTTCTCTTTTAGAACAAACCCTAGAAAATCAACTCAAAACCCTCATGCCTCTAACTTATAATTTCATTCCTAAAAGACCTCACGTTTCAATGAAGTTTTATGAAGCGCTTCTTTCCAAATTCATTATGTGATTTTTGAACATTTCAAGAAACAAGGAACTGATGACATAGCTTATTCAAAAATGAAAATTCAAAAAATTCTTACTATAGAAGAATGGCTCAGCAAAGCATTATCAAGCAATCTTCATTCACTTAACAATCCATGACTATTTTGACTACTCATCCTCCATTATATGTAACTTATAATGATTATATCGAAGCATGGCGAGTTATTCTATTTTATAAAAACCCATCTGAAGGACAATCCTGGTATATCACATTTAAAAAATCACTGCGAATCACTGTCCTAGCAAGTTTTTTCATGAATAGTGGCCAAGATTTGGTCCAATAAAACAAATTCTACCTCCAAAAGGAAAAATTCTACATGATAAGGAAATGCTATCATTTTCCTAATTCATTAAAAAACACACTATTCCTTAGATACTTAAATGAAATTATAACACCTTAAAGATCACCAATGCCGACGGAATACCTTCACATTATTTAGTAGAAGAAATTTATGTTAAATGGTGAGAAAAAATTTGATATTGATTCTCATAAAGAAGGTCAATTTACTCCCATTGAGGACAAACTTATTTCTATAACTCCATGAGACTTGTTATTAAAAATACCTCGTAAAACCTATAAAGAAGCCAGTGTCTAGAATTAAGAAAAATCTATCCAACCTTCTTCCTCCTCTAATCTCCCCAGATCTTGCTACTACAATCCTTCAGCATCTCTAACGATGGAAGAAAGAATGAAGCGTGTTGAAAAAAAGTCAATTTGCAACATCAAGAAATAACTCTGTCGATAGGGCTAGTGTTATAGCTCCCGATTTCTTTGAACTTTAATCAGTCCCATGAAAAAATCAAACATTCAGGCCCATGCCTCCAAGCTTATGCCTGCCTTTAGGCCCATGCCATAAATACTATTCAAGCTAATGCCTCAAAGCTTATGCTTGCCTTTAGGCCCTTGCTTCCAGGCCCATAAGCCTGCCTTTTGATTACTATCCATACAAGACTATCAATAACTCTGACCATTACATCATTCTCAATAATTTAGCTTGATAATTCAGCTCTTCAACAACGCCAATAATTTAATTCATCAGAATATAGAGGTCCAATAAGCACAACATACTGTCCAAGAAATACATTATTCAGCCATCATATCATATAGCTGTTAAGAAATTCAACATTCAGCCAGCCTTTAAATCATACAGTTCATACATCGATCCAGAACATTATACAGCTATCACGACCTAAATTTCTAATCCTAGTTTAATCTCTTAATCAGGATTAAACAACCCGTGACGTGGGAGAGCATCGAGACACATGTCGTAACCGAGGCTAGGTGGCTGAGGTAAATGTTATATTTGTTGTGGTGTATGCATAGTGAATTATATATGTGTAGACTACTAAGTCATTTTTACTTACGTATAGGTGTCGAGGCATAAGCGGAGATGCGCCTTGATTTGCATACTGGCGTTGGTCCAAGTTAGAGAGCAATGTTGTGAGTTGTTATGAGCTTTATAGTGCTTTTATAAGTGATATAAATGGGGCTATGGTTGGTTATGTATTAGTACAATTAAGTTAGTAAGTTAAAACAATAGCCATTTGACATTTCTCGAGACACATGTTGGCACATCTCAACACAAATTGAGCCACTCATTGGTGTCACTTGGCATGAGTTAAATGGACATGCATTAGTAGGTGAAACATAAGATAAGTCTTGAGATACGTGTGCACATTAGGATCAAGGGCTATCAATCAACCGTATCCAATTCATGACTATAAATCTTTTGGTCAACATAAGCAACTCAACTCTTTCATTTTGAATTCTTAAGCGAGAAGCAAAGCTTACTGGAGTGAAGAGAGTAGATGGAGGAGGAAGAAGAGCAACGAATTTTGTGATTTGGTGAAGAAGAAAGTGTACATCAAGCTAGGTAACTTTTCTACACCATAAACATTACTCAATTCAATGAATTCATGTATTTGATGATATTTGTTGCTTTTGGTAATGATGTCTTGGAACTTAAAAAGTGTGTATAGAGGTGTTCAAGGCATTAGCATAGCCTCTGTGAGGAGAAAACTCAGAATTTTGTTTGCAGAATTTTGGGTTCTGCGATACATAGCACTACGTCGGATAGGTAGCGCACTACATCGGCCATTAGCGCGTTAGAAAGGGTCATTAGCGCGCTACATGCTATGATAGCATAAAAAATAGCAAGTCTCAAGAGGTCCTTAAACACTATAAATGAGTCTAATATCCTAAGTAAAGGTCCAAACACACTCAAAAACATATGACATGATGTCAGGAACCTAGGGAAGTATTCCCAGGATTCGAATATGAGTTTTGAGTTGTTGGGAGGCTGAAGTAGCTTACATTATAGAGGTCCGTCGGATACACGTAGGTTACTAGACTTCAAGGGTGATCGAGATCTCTCCACTATCTTGCACAGCACACGGGAAATGAGTCTCGGGGTTGTTGGAAAGCATAACTTGTGCATCGCAAGGGGTATGGGACCCGGGGTTGTTAGCAAGTATATATCGTAGGAGACTGGCACCAGCGAAAGGTTATAAAGGCAAGAGCACTGCTAAGACCTTCACATTGATGCAGAGCTCAGCTCCATCCTCATATAGTGGAAAGGCTGATGTGATGAAGATCACGGTCGACCGGCCTAAGATCATTTCTACTTAGCCATGTGTCAGTTTCATGTTGTTTTGCTGAAGTATCTCTTTGCATGTTCTCTTTATAGCATAGTTGCTAATATCATGCTTTTATATACTTTTTGCATAATTGGGACTATGAACAAATGTCTCTCAGTATTACTTTTTACGTTCTTGTACTCACCGTCTAATGTTTGACGGTGGGTGCAGATCCATCGAGTAGTAGACTAGGAAAAGAGAAGATTAGCGATTACCTCTGAGCTAGTGGAGCACTACTACACCCGATTTTGTAGGTTTGATTTTTGATCTATTAAGTTAAAAGGAAAATTTTATAGGACCACAATTAGGCCAGCTATGCTCTATGGAAGTGAATGTTGGGCGGTAAAGCAACAACAATTACATAAAATGAACGTAGCAAAAATGAGGATGATTAGGTGGAAGTGTGGTAAAACTCGTAAAGATAGGATAAGAAATATAGAAATTCAAAGACAAGTAGGAGTAGCACCAATTGAAAATATTAGGGAAGGGCGGTTGCGGTGGTTTGGTCACCTGCAAAGACGCCCTACAAATGCCCCAACTAGAAAACTTGACTCAATAGAAATTGTAGAAATTGGACGAGGTAGGGGCATACCAAAGTTAACATGGGATGCATTAATTATGAGGGATTATGAGGGATTTGAATGGTTTGAAAAGCTCACCCTTAATTGCACTTAATCGAGCACAATGGAAAAGTTTGATCCATGTAGCCGACCCCAGTTAATTCGGGACTGAGGTTATGTTGTTGTTGTTGATTTTTGATCTATTACTTTTATATGTATATGATATACATTAGAGTTTGTATATTATGGGTTGAGTGAGTAGTACCTTGACCAGACACATGATAATATATCGCCGTTTCATCATATATATGCATGTGATCATTATTCCCTGGTTTTTTCCACAATTGTTAGGCCTTATGTTATAAGCTTTCGCTAGATTGTTAAGACTTCTGCTGAATAAATTTTTTAAGTATACAAAATTTTAATTAACTCTGATTTATGAATTGACATAGGATAAGTATAGGTTTATTCATTCAAGAACAATAATAAAAAATAAGTAGAAAAATGGTTTTGGATAGGCTGACTAGTCCCTTGTTAGGTCTAATATAGTGAGATTAGGGCTTAATAAAGGGATTCAGCCGGGTGGTGCCCTAATTTGAGAAGGGGTCGTCACAGTTGGTATTAGAGCCTAAGTTTTAGATTATTATGGACAGTTTATGGAATTGTCCAAAGTTGGGATATCATAGTCACATGTGGTATCATATTAAATGTTTATAAAGCTTAGGAGAGCCTAAGTTTATAGAGCTTAGGATTGTGGTAAATAGTCATTCCACAATGTGATACCGAAGCTACAATTTGTAGCAAAAGGTCTAACCTTTCCAATAAATAACAAATAATTTTTTTAAAAAAACAATAAAACATAAATCTTAGATGTGGAAAACATATGATAATTACCTAGAAACTATTAGTTGGGAAGTGAGTGAAAGTGAGATGGGGATGTCTTATATGTATATACATGTTAGTTTTGCATATGTATATATGCGTTATCTACGTAGTAGCTGATTCGCGTTCACTATCAACTTGCAGATACTGATGGCGGATTTACGCGATAGCGGGGATGTAGGTAATTGTGGTAGCCAGCCTTCTATACCATCAGCTGATGATTTCCAGAGGTTATCTAAACGAGTAGCTGCTCAAGAACAACAATTAGCAGAGTTCATCGCTATGATGACTTCACATATCGCTCCACCAGCAGAGACACTAGCCCGTTCTACTACGATTACTCCCACGGTACCGACAGCAGCGCTGGTAGTATAGACTATACCGGTAAGGACACCTCCAGTCGTAGAGACAGTCTTTACACCATCTTTCACACCTCCATCTTCAAGCTCGACAACAAAGACTCAGCTGGTGAAGGATTTCATCAGACTGAAGCTAGTCTACTTTGATGGTCAGTGAAACTTTGAGAAGATCGAGAAGTGGGTACTGTCTCTGAAGAAGTTACACAGAGTCTTGAGAATTGAGGATAGAATCCGATATGAGATTTCGTCATACACTCTACAGAGAGATGCTTATGTATGGTAGCGTGCGACGATAGCATCTGATGGAGAGTTTAAGTCGTGGGATGCCTTGAAGATGATGTTTTACCAATAGTACCTCCCATCTGCAATATATATAATACATGTACTACAGCTTCTTGTCAATGCTTAGACAATATATAGAATACATGGACTACAACTTCTTCCTCAGATATAGATAATGAAATAAATGTATTAACCGATCATAAAGAATTAATTCTAAAAATAGGAGAACAGATAACAGATCCTACCTTAAAATATAAATACTTTACATAAATACAGAATAAAAGAAACGACTTAGGAACAACATCTCAAGGATCAAAACCTAACCCTAAAACTAATTTTCAAGAACAAATAGATTTACATCGTAATTATCATACTATGCAAGATGTTTTCAATGCGGTTAATAAAAAGGCAAGCCTTACCAACTAAATCAACAATTAATTATTTACAACAATAAATAAATCAGTTAAAAACTGAAATAAAATCTCTTAAAGATAGAATGACAAAATTAGAAGATGATAATATAAACTCTGAAGATTTCTCAGTTTATGAAAATAATGTATTTATAGAAACACTTACCCATTATACCCATCAAAGATGATTTACACAAATTACTTTAAAAATAAAAGATTTCAAGCATTCATGTCATACATTAATAGATTCAGGGGCAGACTTAAATTGCATAAGAGAAGGCTTAATTCCATTAAAATATTGTGAAAAAACTAATATTAGAATTTCTACTGCTAGAGGAAATAAATCAATTATTAAACTCAAAATTTCAATTGCATATATTTATAGAAATAATGTTTGTATACCTACTTCTTTCATCACTGTAAAAGATCTCCAGCATGATATGCTATCAGGAACCCTATTTTTACAAAAAATCCAACCATTTTTTATTACCACAGAAGGAATAAAAACATTAATTGAAAGCAAAGAAATTGAGTTTCCTTTTATTTCACCACCAAATAATAGATATCTAAATCAAATCGTAAACAAAATAGAATACAAACAAAATCACAAAGGATTTTTAAAATCAGAAATTAAAATTCTAAAGATAGATCTAATAATTAACACAACACTTCTTCTTTTTAATTACAAGTAAAAACCTTTTGTGATAATTTAGTCATGTGATGTTGTTCAAAAATTCCCTCTCAATTTTGGGATCGCAGAAAGCATCAAGTATCTTTACCCTATATTTCAGACTTCCATGAAAATCACATTTCTAACAAAGTAAATCCATCTCAAAAGTAGGAAAGGTTTTTAAATTATGTGATCAAGAAATAAAAGATCTCCTACAAAATAAGTTAAGTACACCATCTAGATCCCCTTGGAGTTGAAGGGTTTTTTTGGTTGAAAATGCAACAGAATTAGAACGTGGATCACCTCGCTTAGTAATAAACTATAAACCATTAAATAATGTTTTAAAAACAATTCGATACCCCTTACCAAACAAAAAGGATTTAATAAAACAAATTACAAATTCAATTATTTTTTCCAAATTTGATCTCAAATCTGAATTTTGGCAAATATAGATTAAGAAAGAAGATAGATATAAACCAACGTTTAACATTCCCTTTGGTCAATATCAATTGAATGTTATGCCTTTTGCTCTATTGCTCCATCTGAATTTCAGAAAATGATGAATGAAATTTTTCATCCTCATCATGAATACATTTTAGTCTATATTGACGATATTTTTATTTTTTCAAAATCCCTTGATCGACACTGGAAACATTTAAACACATTCCAACACATCATAATAAATAATGGTTTAGTCTTATATCCGCGAAAATAAAACTTTTTCAAACTTCAATAAACTTTTTTAGGTTTTAAAATTCTAAATCAAACCATAACTTCTATAAATCGAGTCATTGAATTTTCAGATAAATTTCCTGATCAAATTACATATAAAAAGAAATTATAGCAATTCTTAGGATGCCTTAACTATTTAACAAATTTTTATAAAAATTCAGCCAAAAGATAGAAAACTTTTATAAGATCTTCTTAAAAAACATGTAAAATTTCATTGGACTTCAGGTCATACAAAGGCTATACAACTCATAAAGTCTAAAGTCAAGTCTCTTCCATGTCTTCATTTAGCCAATCCTATTTATCCAAAAGTAATTCAAACAAATGCCTCTGATTTGGGATATGGTGGCATTTTATTACAAAAACCTCCTTAAGGAAATGAGCAATTAGTTTGTTATACGTCAAAATTATGGAATAACACTTACAAAAACAATGCTATAGTTAAAAAAAAAGTATTAGCAATAGTATTATGTGTTTAGAAGTTTCAATCCGATATTTTCAATCAAAAGTTTTTGATACGAGTTGATCGTAAATCTGCAAAAGAAATACTTTTAAAAGATATAAAAAATCTAGTTTCAAAACGAATATTTGCCAGATGGCAATCGCCTTTAAATGTTTTTTATTCTGATATTGAATTTATTAAGGGAGAAAATAATTCTCTTCCAGACTTCTTATCTTGATAATTTATCCTAACAAAAAGGAACATCTACATTTTTTTGAACACATATATAAAAAAATTCATCACTAGAAATCAATTAAGTTGAAAAGATATCAATATACCAAATACTTGGTTAGTTCAGATACAAATAAAGAAGAAAATCCATCTGATAATACAAATGATCAAATACATACTATAATCACTCGTGATGATAGATTATTAGAGATAAACTTTGCATCTAGAAAATTTTGTTCAACAATACCTAGTATGAAAATTGAATCAATATATGAAGCTCAACCAGCAGGAGCATCCACATCTAGAATTCCAACTCATGTTTCATATCCAGTCACACCTACAAATGATAATGTTACAATAAATGATTTTACTGATTATCAAATTAATATAATTAAAAAGGAAAAAAAACCTTTTGAAATTGATTATAAAAAGAAATCATTCAATTTTTTGACTATTTAGCACAGTCTTGCCTAAAGTTATAAATAAAATTAACACCATATGGGAAGGTTCTAAAGGAGAAAAATATATTCAAAATAATTCACTATAAGTTCCCATCAAAGTAATAGAAAATATAAAAGCAGTTCCATTAAAAAGAAGCTTTGATGATGAGAAACCTATATCTTTACAAGATTTAAATCATATAATAGAACAAAATAATTTTACTAATGTTTATCAATCTACTGTATCAAAAAGGTCAAACACTGGTCTCTACCAATTATTCAACCAAACTATTCAGATGAACTAATACAAAAAATAGCATCTAAATTAAATACATTACAAATAAATTAAAAAAAGAAAGTAAAAAGGATAAATGTCCAATAATAACCATTTTAGAAAATCAATCTATTAAATCTTAAAATCAATAAGAACAATCAGAGGATTTTTTAGGCTTAAATCCTATTGATGAAAAAACAAATACAGATTCATCATCTGACTTAGACATTCATATAATTCATCATCCAGGAAGACATCCAACTTATATTATACAGAAATCTAAACATTATTATTCAAGACCATCTCTAGTAGATTTCTATTATAAGAAAATATGGGTAAAAGAATCAAATTTGAAGGAAATGTTGCTTATGAATGGAGTATTGATGGATTATCTAAATATCACGTAATAGAAGTTATACAATACATGTTGGTTTATGTTAAAGTTTGTAGATTACAACGGAAGTCAATATAACTGGAGCAATAGCAATTGGTTTTACTTGTAAATTAAATGGCTGGTGGAACTATTCATTAACTACAGAATGACGATTAGAAATTATGAATTCAGTAGTATAAGATGATGATGAAAATCCAATTTTAAATGAGCGAGGACAAGAACAACCAAATGGAGTTTTATGTCTATGCACTAATTTAGTATGGTATTTTTTAGAAACTTTATCCACTATGAAATAAAAACTAGAGAACAATTACAAAGTGTATGATGCCGAACATAAACTAATTTTTGATGGTCCAAAGAGACTTTTTTATCTTTTCTAGGTATAGGTTTCTCTTCATCAAAGCTTCCTTTTAATGGAACTGTTTTTATATTTTTCTGTTACTTAGATGGGAGCTAATGGTGGATGATTTTAAATATATTTTTCTCCTTTAGAACCTTTCCATGTGGTGTTAATCTTAATATTAACTTTAAGACAAGACTATGCTAAATAATCAAAAAATTAAATGTTTTGTTTCGTTGATTGTATATAAGCAAAAGAATTTTCTCTGATAGTCAGTTGTTTATATTTAGAACATAACCTGCAAAATATTGCTGTTAATGGATGTATAAGAAATTGCTCTTTAAAACTTTTATTATCCATTTCAAAAGGTTCTTTTTCTGTTTTAATGATATTAATTTGATAATCGGTAAAGTCATTTATTGTAACATTATCATATGTAGGTGTGATTGAATATGCAACATTTGTTGGAATTTTAGATGTTGATGCTCTTGTTGGTTAAGCTTCATATATTGATTCATTTTTCATATTTGGTATTTTTGAATAAGATTTTCTAGTTGCAAAATTTATTTCTACTAATCCATCATCATGGGGTTAATTTCACATATGGTCACTCAAGATTACAGTTTGTAACACTTTGGTAACTAAACTTACATTTGTCCCGAATATATAACTCAACTTTACAAAACGTTTCAACAAAATAACTCCGACCACTCTTCGATCAAAAACCCACCGGCGCTGCTGACTTGGCGCCACGTGGGATTTCATGGGAGGTCACTTAGGTTGTTAAGTGATGACATGGCATGCAACACACACACCCACCCACCCCCTCTTAGTTCACCCCACACTTATTAGGGCTCATCCCCTCCCCCCCCACTGGTCGTCTTCTTCATCGCGCACTCTCTCTCTGTCGCGGTCGCGCTCTCTCTCTCTCTGTCGCGGTACCTCTCTCTGGCGGAGCTTCGATCTCGCGCAACCAATCGGCCTCGACAGCACGGGGCAAGGTCTCAGTCGTGCTCTCCCCTCCCCCCCCACTGGTCGTCTTCTTCCTCGCGCTCTCTCTCTATCGCGACACCTCTCTCTCGCGGAGCTTCGATTATTGGTGTTTTTGTTGAGCAAGGTTTGAATTATTGGTGTTTTTGTTGAGAAGAGAGAAGAGCTTTCATTTTTGATTATTGGTGTTTTTGTTGAGCAAGGTTTGAATTACCCCGAATGAAGACAACCCAAAACTGGTGATGGGCAGAGATGCACCCGTGAACCTTGAAAATGATGAAAGTTTATTTTGACTTCTTGTTGTACCCAAGATGAATGTCCCTTAATGTAAAGAATAAAAGTGATTGTAAAGGAAGAGCTGGTGACATCAATGGAGGACCCATGTTTCATATCTTGTCTGCCACTCTTGTTCATATTGTGTACAGTCCATATTACACCATATATTGTTCTAGCTAATTCAGCACTACTGTTATTATTGTTAGTAGAAGTAATGGTAGCAGTAACATATGTTAGTTAGCTAGCTAGAATTAGTACATTACGCACTGCAAAAAGTCGATGTGAACTAATTAGAGAGTTAAATATGAAGTTTCTTTGTTTCCATTGTACTCTTTTGGTGTTGATAAATTATGTTTGCTTGAATTCTATGATTTTTCAACAGTCCTTGGACCTAATGAAGTAGGAAAAAAAGTGAGCTAGCTAGCTCTCTCTCCATCATGGCATCCAAAGCAGATAAAAAAAAAGTGATTCAAAAGTGACGAAAAAAGTCAGATTCTCTGTTCATACTCTATCGACAAAAACAAACTTGATAAATTATAATCATCCATCACATGTTCACAGTTTTTAAACAAATTCATTCCATTGAACATCAGATCAGGAATTTCAAAGAACAAAAAAAAAAAAAAAAAAAAAAAAACATGCAGAGATCAACCACCATCATCAATCTTATCCAACTCACACTTCTCATAATCTCTGCATCATCACTAGCTCTCCATCCCCCAACCTTATGTGGCAAAATCAAACTCCGAAACAACAAGAACTCTATTTTGAACCAAATCCTTGTATACAAATCACAAACTCTCTATTTCAGAACCTCTCTAGGCCTCTTCCCCATCTCTTCAATCAACTATGAAACCAAAACTCTCACAATCTGTCACCAATACTGCTCTTCATCATCACTCCACTGTGTCCCCAAAACTACTCTCACTTGGGTTCCCAACTCCACAACCAAACTCACTACTCCTCCTCAACTGTTCAAATCAAAGAAAACAACAACCACCCATCACTGCTTCACCACATCTCTATAATCGCAGCAATCGTCTCTCACTGCAAAGTTGGTGAAACAAAGTCTTCTACTTGTTGGTTCATCAAAGATGCAGAGAAGCTAGAGATGGGTTTTCATCCAAAACATCTAAATTGCTCACATTATGCTAGAATCTACAAGGGTTTTGATGAAAAAGTTGAGTTGGGCACAAGGGTCTTCTTTGATTTGCCTGACAAACTGCCCAATATTTGTGACGAGCGCAACAAACCACAAGGGAATTGTGGGGTTGGGCTCAATTGCATTTGCCATCCTAAACGATGCAGTAAGTTTTGGTTTTCAATGTTAAAAATAATTGGATGAGTTTTGAGTTGGAAACTTACCCACTTCTTTCTCCCTCCTATTTCTTCCTTGGTTTCCGAGGGCAACTAAGGACTCATGACAAAATAATTGAAGAGAATTTCATGCCTAATTCGAGCTGTGGGTTTGCCATGTCTTTGAACTCATCAAACTCTAGATAGCTCATCTTCTCAGATCCATCGGAATCATCATCTGTGTGGAGCTCATCTGATGCTGCATAGTCTGAGTCTTGGTCATGCACTTCAACAATCGCAAGTGCACTACTATGAGGTGGAGCAATAACCTTAGGCCTTCCTCTTTTTCTACTGTGCAGTTGTTCGTCAACAACTTCTTGATAGTCATCGTCGTCCTCAACATCATTGTCACTCTCGAAAAAATCATTACCTTCATCCGCTTCTACTTCTTCATGTTGAATTGTTCCATTGTCTTGTTCTTCTGGAGGTTCCACTACTTCTTGCTGACTAACCTCTAAGTCCATTAATTCTTGCTCTCTAATATCTGGGGACCCAAAATATCTTTGTTCTAAGTCAGGCTCCACTTCTTCTTGACCATCATCTCCATTGTGAAAATGATTCCTGCAATGATAAGGATGTTAAAAATGTCCCTTGAGATGTACAAAACCATAAATACCAAACAGTTAAATATATTCAAAAGGTCACACCCCTAAGCTGACATACATGGCCCCAAAAACCATCTAAAACCAAAAAACCAAACCAGAGTGAACAATTTAAGCTGGTATTTATGTGCAATAGAAGAATTCTAATTCTTGTGATTAAGATAGAGAACGAATGCACTCCCTCAGTATAGCTTCGCCAAGCTCTTTTGATGTAAGAGCCGACATATCAAATCCTAATCAAGCAGAAACAATAAGTTACAACAACACCACAACGATCCCAATTAACCATACACATTAATCGGTCAATCGCTCAATACAAATCAATTGAGATTCTCAAACCATGTCAGAACATCACCAATCTATGCAGCATTAACCCGAAACTAAAACAAAAACTGTAAATACTCTGTTGATGAAGTTGCATATCTACCCAACAACTTTCTTCATCTCAACCATGACCAAGATTCAATCTCAGTAACATCACAGAAATTTCGACAACAAAATACCCTAAAAACCGATTCAATTGACTCCAACCGACTCAATCACACGTATCATCATCCAATCCATCAATTACTGCAGAATCATTTAAACCATTCAAAAACAATAACAAACCAGGAATCTAAGCATGCCCGAATCAGTTAATCCATCAATCACTGCATATCTACCCAACAAAATTTGCCTATTAAACTCCCTGTTCGATCTATCTTCAGTCCAAAAAAACCAGTGCAATTATTAACATTTACACGAAGAATAAATATCTTACATTGAAACCTTGCCCCGTGAAGTCGAGGTCGATTGGTTGCGCAGGATCGAAGCTCCACGAGAGAGAGGTGTCACGACAGAGAGAGAGCGCGAGGAAGAAGACGACCGATGGGGGGGAGCACGACTGAGACCTTGCCCCGTGAAGTCGAGGCCGAATGGCTGCGCAGGATCGAAGCTCCGCGAGAGAGAGGTACCGAGACAGAGAGAGAGCCCGAGGAAGAAGACGACTAGTGGGGGGGAGGGGGAGCACGATTGAGACCTTGCCCCATGAAGTTGAGGCCGATTCGCTGCCCAGGATCGAAGCTCCGCGAGAGAGGTGTCGCGACAGAGAGAGAGCGCGAGGAAGAAGACGACGACCAGGGGGGGGGGAGAGCACGACCGACCTTGCCCCGTCTTTCGTCGAGGCCGATTGGTTGCGCGAGATCGAAGCTCCGCCAGAGAGAGGTACCGCGACAGAGAGAGAGCGCGCGATGAAGAAGACGACCAATGTGGGGGGAGGGGACAAGCCCTTATAAGTGTGGGGTGAACTAAGAGGGGGTGGGTGGGTGTGTGTGTTGCATGCCATGTCATTACTTAACAACTTAAGTGACCTCCCATAAAATCTCACGTGGCGCCACGTCAGCAGCGCAGGTGGGTTTTTGACCGGAGAGTGGTCGGAGTTATTTTGTTGAAACGTTTTATAAAGTTGAGTGATATATTTGGGACAAATGTAAGTTTAATGACCAAAGTGTTACAAACTGTAATATTGAGTGACCATCTGTGAAATTAACCCCATCATCATGAGTAATTATAGTATGTATTTGATCATTTGTGTTATCTGGTGGATTTTCTTCTTTATTTGTATCTTGTACTAACAAAGTTTTTGGTATATTGATATCTTCCCAACTTAATTGTTCTCTAGTGATAACTTTATTTTGTATATTTGTTAAAAATAATGTAGATGTTTCTTTTTGTAAATTAGTATATGCAACTGCATGGATTAATGTGTGCATTAATTTATAATAAATTCGTAAAACAACCGCTACATTTGAACATATTCTTGTCATCTAAATCATTGAGTATAAAGACTTAATGTTGACCCCTCATGGGAATATTGATCATGAAGATTTAATTTAAAATTAGGAAAGAAATTGAAAAAATTGGACCTTTGGACAAACTTCCTTCAATTATTCCTTATAGAGAATCATTAATTCTAAATGTCTTTTATCTCTGACTGATGCTAATATCGATGTGTCAAGTCCTAATGTTGTTAATGGTTTTATTGCTACTTGAATTAATCCTATATGTAAATATTTATATTTTTCTTTATATAATCTAATTTTCTCTGGAGAAATTAATAGTATTTCTTGACATTCTTCATATATTGATTTGGTATGTTCTTAAAGCTTAATTACAAAATCTTGATTTTTTGAAAATGAGCTTTGAGTAAATTTTTATTATTATACGCATATCATAATTTGAAGAGATTTTTCTATATCATTATAAGAAATTTTGCTAATATTTCTTAAATCTATTTTTGATTATATTTTTTCAGGTTTCAATTTATGATCATTTAAGGTTTTAGAAGAAGATGCGTCATTCAAACTTTGGTGTTGGACTTTTAAATGAAAGAGTACCTTTCATTTTCTTAATTAACTCACTCATGTTTTATACGTAGGTTTTTAAGTTCAAACTTGGTCAACAATTTACTACTAGTCTCATTTTTTCTGCTTGACTTACAACGCGACTAGGAAAGTCTAAGCTTAATTCCCTACGAATGAACAAGAGGAGAATTAATAGAAAAAATGAAAGAGAAACTTTCAAATAAAAATCACAAAATCAAAGTCTTGAGTCAAAATCCGTTAGAAATCCTTTTGATAAGTATGTATATAAATTTTAAGAAATATATACTTATAGTTGGGAGTGATTGATGAAGTGATGGATGAATTGGAGAAGATGTAGGAACTTGGCTCTGAAAACAAATTGGAAGTGGAGGTAGAGGAGGACGACGAAAATGTTTAGACCAAAGATTTCTATATTGAAATCTAGATCAATAATTAAATGAAAAGACCAGAGAGAGTTTCAAATGTAGAGTTTAACATGAAGCTAAACTTTTGATAAACCTTCAAATGAGCGGTTCCTCAGTTGATGTTTTTATTTATAACAAAATTTACAAAAGATTACAAGAATGTGGGCCATTTACTAAGATACTAAAGTTATGGCTCACGACAAAAGATAAAAGAAAAGATGCACTATCTTGCAATGATAGTCCCACTGATAAAAGATAATTAAAGACACATTATAAACAAACTATTGAAGTCCAACTAGCTCATGCCATTAAGGATCTTCAAAACACAACATGATACAACAACAACAACAACAACAACATAGCCTCAGTCCCAAATTAACTAGGATCGGCTACATGGATCAAGCTTTTCCATTGTGCTCGATTAAGTGCAATTGATGGTGAGATTTTCAAACCATTCAAATCCCTCCTAATTAATGCATCACATGTTAACTTTAGTCTGCCCCTACCTCATCGAATTTCTACAATTTCTATTGAGTCAAGTTTTCTACTTAGGGCATTTGTAGGGCGTCTTTGCAGGTGACCAAACCACCGCAACCGCCATTCCCTAATCTTTGTATCAATTGATGCTACTCCTACTTGTCTTTGAATTTCTATATTTCTTATTCTATCTTTACGAGTTTTACCACACATCCACCTAAGCATCCTCATTTCTGCTACGTTTATTTTATGTAATTGTTGTTGCTTTACCGCCCAACATTCACTTCCATAGAGCATAGCTGGCCTAATTGCGGTCCTATAAAATTTTTCTTTTAACTTAGTAGGAACATTTCTATCACAAATCACCCCTGTTGCACTCCGCCATTTCTTCCATCCAGCTTGAATTCTATGTGTGACATCATTCTCAATGTTACCATCATTTTGTATGATTGATCCTAGGTATCTAAAGTGGTTTACCTTAGAAACTTCTACTTCCCCTAATTTTACCACTCCGTCATCTCGATGTCTAGTGTTTCTAAACTCACAGTGCATGTATTCGGTTTCGCCATACTCAACTTAAAGCCTTTAGATTCTAATGTATTCCTCAGAGTTCTAATTTCCTATTCACTCCATCTTTAGTTTCATCCACTAAGACAATATCATCTGCAAATAGCATACACCATGGTATATCCTCTTGAATATGTCTAGTTAGTTCATCCATAACTAAAGTAAATAGATAAGGGCTTAAAGTCGATCCTTGATGTAGTCCTATCGTAATGGGAAGTTCTTTTGTAGCTCCTCCAAATGTCTATATACTCGTTACTACTCCATCATACATACCTTAATTGTGTCTATGTATCTAGCATGCACTCTTTTTCTTTCTAGAACCCACCAAAGAACATCTCTAGGGACCCTATCATATGCTTTTTCTAAATCTACGAATACCATATGAAGATCTTTTTTCTTTTCTCTATATTTTTCTAACAATTGCCTCCATAGTTGACCTCCCAGGCATGAAACCAAATTGGTTCTCTGATATTGTTGCATTATGGAAAGAAAAGAGAACAAGACACATCTATTTTAAGAAAAGTAGATTCAGACAAATAATACTTTATGAGCTGTATAAGTTGATGGTTGTTGCATGGCTGGCTACATTGGAAAGCTATATGAACTGTATGAGTTGAAGGTTGGCTGAATGATGAATTTCAAAACTGATGTATGACGTGATGGTTGAATGATACAATTCTTGGACAGTATGTTGTGCTTTTTAGACAGCTATATTCTGATGGATTGAATTATTGGCGCTGTTGACGAGCTGAATAAATGAGGTTAATGTAATGGTCAGAGTTATTGAATGTCCTGTATAAATAGTAATCAAAAGGCAAGCCTATGGGCCTGAAGGCATGGGCCTGAATATGATTTATGGCATAGACCTGAAGGTTGGCATTAGTCTGGAGGCATTCGCCTGAATGATTGATTTCGGCATGGGCTTGATTCAAGTTCAAATAAATCAGGAGCTGTAGAACTAACTCCATCTTCAGAGTTATTTATTGATGTTGCAGATTGACTTTCTTCAACACGCTTCATTCTTTCTTCCATTCATTAGAGATACTGAAGGATTGTACTAGCATGATCTCAGGATAGCTTATTAGAGGTGGAAGATGGTTGGATAGGTTTTTCTTCATTCTGGAGACTGGCTTCTTTATAGGTTTTAGGAGGTGTTTTTAATAACAAGTCGTGTGGAGTTATAGGAATAGGTTTATCCTCGATGGGAGTAAATTGACCTTCCTTAAGCGAATCAATATCAAATTTATCCCACCATTTAACATGAATTTCTTGAACTAAATAATGAGAAGTTATTCTATCTGTATTGGTGATCTTTTAAGCGTTATAATTCCATTTAAGTAATTGAGGAATGGTGTGTTTTTAAATGAATTGGAAAAATGAAAGCCCTTCATTATCATGTAAAATTTTTGCTTTTGAAGGTAGAATTTATTTTATTGGACCAAATCTTGGCCACCATAGTAGGACAGTGATTCGCAATGATTATTTAAACGTGATATACCAGGAATGTCCTTATGATGGGTTTTTATAAAAAAGGATGACTCGTCATGCTTCGATATATCTTATCAAAAGGATTTCAACTCAAGACTTTGGTTTTTTTAATTTTTGTTTGAAAGTTTCTCTTTCGTTTTTTCTATTAATTCACCTCTTGTTCACTCTTAAGGAGTTAAGCTTAGACTTTCCTAGTCGCGTTGTAAGTCTAGAAGAAAAGATGAGCGTACGACTAGTAGTAAATCGTTGACCGTGTTTGAACTTAAAAACCCTAAGAATAAAACATGAGTGAATTAATTAAGAAAATGAAATGTGCTCTTTCATTTAAAAGTCCAACTCCAAAGTTTGAATCATCATGTTCTTCTGAAACCCTAAATGATTATAAATTAAAACCTGAAAAAATACAGTCAAAAATAGATTTAAGAAATATCAGTGAAATTTCTTATAATGATATGGATCAATCTCTTCAAAATTAGGATATGCTTATAATAGATCCAGAACTAATTTATACTCAACGCTCATTTTCAAAAAATAAAGATTTTGTAGTTAAGCTTGAAGAAGATTAAATTATATAAAGAAAAATAAAAATATTTACATAAAGGGTTAATTCAAGTAGCAATAAAACCATTAACAACATTAGGACTAACATTAGTATTAACATCAGTCAAAGATAAAAATATTTTAGAATTTAATGATTCTCTATTATGAATAATTGAAGGAAGTTTGTCCGAAGCTCCAATTTTCTTCAATTGCTTTCCTAATTTTACATTAAGTTTTCACGATCAATTTGCCCATGAGGCATCAACATTTAGTCTTTATACTCAAGGATTTAAGATGAAAGGATTATGTTCAATTGTAGCAGTTGTTTTTCGAATTTATTGTAAATTAATGCATATAATAATCCCTGCAGTTGCATATACTAATTACATCTCAATATGTTATGTGCAATGCCTAATTAGAAAAAACAAATTTCATTCAAATCCACTTCGAACCACTGTTGTGACGGAGAAGATTCTAATGTGCGAACTAGAACTCCACCTATCAGTGTGAATAACGTAAGCTCCACATTGCTTTAAGTCTCAAATCATTAGATTCATAACCAACTATGTTTACTATCCGCGCCTCCCTAATCAACAACTATCTTTCGATGTTGTGTTTTTTACGGTTGTACCGTTCATATATGGATTAACTGCTTCAATGGCCATGATAAATCCCAATGCCTAAGTTCATTAAACACGTGATCAAGATGTCTAAAGCACTACGCTTGGAATAAATACAAAGTCTAATCATTGTACTTTTTATTATCACTTTTCGCTCCTATTCAAAGCATATTATTCATACTAAAAGATCCATTGACCCCCTAAGATAAATAGACTACTCGCACTTCATTAAAACATAAACATCACAATTCGTTGTGGAAATCATTGCAAGTCAGAGATTAATATAAATATTACCTTGAATTTAATTAATGAAACCAAACTTGAATTGCAAATGCGAAGTCTTCAATGTTTTCTTCATATAAAACTTCTTAATACTCAAACTTAATGTAAAAACTATGCTAAATTACTCTAATGGTAGCTAATGGTTGTTATGTGGTGAGTTTACCATGTCCTAGTACCTATTTATAATCCCTAATAACAATTACAAAGCCTACTTTACATTTTAACTCGAATTAAGAGTACTCCACTTTCTTTCTCCTGCGTGTCTGGCGCTGTCAAGCCCTGGCGCCGCCTATAACCTACTGCCCACCACTTAGGCAACATCACATATGCATTTCTCACTCCCTGGTGTCCCGGCGCTGTGCCCGGCTCCTCTGGCGATGTCTCCTATACTACATAGCCTCGCCATTGCGCCGGATCTCCGGAGTTGATTCTCTCACTTTTTCTTCTTTTCCACACCATGCATTATGTTCCCATGCTTTACCTTTTCTTTGCAAAGTGCCACCTTGTGTTTCCACTGCACGAAATGTATTTTTGTGAGTTTTTAGCTCCGTTTCCTCCTATTTTTCCTTAATTCCATACTTTTCATTTTAATTCCCTAAAAAATACAATAATGCCTTAACTTAGAGTTCTTTTAAGGATATTTATACTAAATCTACGACTAAACTAACCCTATATATACGTATATATAATCACTTATCAAATACCCCCAAACTTAGGACTTTGTACGTCTCGAGCAAAGATGTATTCTACTAAGTCTCCTAATAACTAATTCCCATTCAATTTACATTGTTCATAGAGCATCCTTTAATTTACTAAGTTTCAAGTTAATAATCCATTCAAGAGTTTTTCCTTGCCAAAAACATATATTTTTAAGACATATAGCTTTAACAACACATATAACTTCACTTTTAAAACACTAAAGTAGATCACAACAAAAAGCCATCACTAATCACATGTTTGTTTCATTTCAACACTCAAGTGTCAAGTATACAATCTCATGATTTCTCATTAAACTCAGGAATTCATTAATATGCATAGATCAAACTCCTCCTCGGTAGACTTTAGCACTTCAAGAGGTTATAGGACATAATATAGTTGAGATGGAAACTTAACTCAATTAGCTACTCTTACTCAAGCTAAATCTTTTATTTGAAGAGCTTTAGTTTACTTCTGCTTTCTTTTCTTTATTTTTCTCTCTCATTTCATTTTCTTCTTCTCATCATTTTTCTTTTATTTTTTGTCCCTACTCATTTTCATATGGACTTCATTCTTCCTCACTTCTTTCCAACCATCAAGTTCTCTGCTCCATTTCCTGTAGAACTTGTTGGAGTTTCTCAATTTTTTTTCTTCTAAAACTCTTGTTAGCATTTCTCACTTTTACTAAATCAAGTAAGTTAACTCCTACTTCTAATATATAATGCCTACTTCTTCCCCTCTTTGCACTAAGTCTTTATTTGTTTTTTATTATTAAGTAAGATTACCACTTATTATAGAATCGTTAGAGGTCTGATGTTTTCATCAAGAAGTGTACTAGTTTCTTGTTTTTGTTTCAAGTTAAAGGTCTTCCCTAACTCTAGGTTTCTAACCATGAAATCACACCATTGTTTTCTTCATTTCACTATTTTTTTTCAAAATTTAAAAACATTCTCTTGAGTTTCATATCAACAAGATACTTGTAGTATGCTCATCAACAATTAAAGACATGAACATGCAAATGAACAACTTATTCATTACATATTATGTTGGGGCATGTGCCCTAGGTCAATCTACAAACATTGTTTATCTTATAATTTTACTTAATAAAATCGAGGTTTTCATTTGTTGTTTTATTATAAGTGATTGCATGTTTACCTTATAGTAAGATCCATGGGTATTTGTTGAAATATCCTAAATGTCCCTAGTTGAACTTTATATAGGGAACTATAATGAATTCATACTAGTGTGAATCTTGATTGATGGTCATATGATGATGATGCATAGAGGGATATGAATCGAGATCCTAAGTACTTGTTACGAAATAAGGTACTGGACCGACCTACTATGAGAATACGACATGGATTAAGTCAGAGGTGTTACTCATGATAGATATATCATTCAGTCCTTCGGATTGAGATTATCATAGACTTAAATATTAAGAGCATGGTAATTTGACACAATCAAACGTTGTCTTTAACCGGATGATTATAAAGATTGTGTTTGGTTATCATGTGAATAGTATGTGAAGGTGTGTAATTAAGATGAAATTTTTTATTCTCGTATAGAGAGAGATATCAGTGGATCCCTCGATATGATAGACTGATAATGGTCAAGTCCATGTGAATTGATCTGATCAAAGTCACTTGGATGTTTTCTGTTTACCTAAAGATCGAGTCTAGTACGATTGAACATTAAGGGTGACTTTCCATGCCTTATGTTTAGTCAAAGGATATCGCACGACAAAAGGATATGATATATGTTATTTGTTAGGTTGTATTGATTTTGATATTCATGCTACTTGGGTAGTCATAATGCCTTGCTAGAGACTGCTTATGACTTGTGTACCAAAATGGTTTTTTGTTCATTTCTAATGTCCCATGAACCTATTGGGTCGCACACAAAAAATAGCTTTGCGCAATTTGAATTATTCTAGAGTAATGAATTTTATATGATAAAATTCATGACATAAATGCCCTTATGATATGTTATATGATAACTTACTAATAGGGGGTGTATGTGTAATTTGCTTAAACTGCCTAAATACTATAGTTGTATGACGAATAGGATTTTAAGTGAGGGCTTATCTACACATATAAATAAAGGGCGAATCCCTAAAAAGAAATAAGATTTTAGTTTTTTTCAAATTTTGAGTTTTCTAGATTTCGGGAGAGAAAGAAAAATATTCTCAATCTCTCTTAGGTCTAGCACTCCAAATTGTGGTCGTCATTCGTGTGTGGATTTCAGATAGAGGATGCGCGCTTGAACGTCTTAGAGATCGAACAATCATAGAAGAAAATCACAGATTAAGGTATGGTTTATTTTTAGATATAGTTTAAAGTATCCTATTTTCAATCCTGTCGGGTTTTTTCAAAAATTGTTTTGATCTTTTCGCTGCGTATGAACTCCAAAAACCCAACATATTACTATATATAACCTAATCTATACTACTAAAACTTTCAAATAGTAATTAAATGAAAAAATTATACACTACCATACTTTCCTCCTTAACTGCTTCAAATTAAAATTCAAACGATCATACCAGCAGTGTTTATCCTTATTTCTCAACCTATCTTACCACTTGCCATTGTGTAGTGTAGTGTTGATGCCTCCAAACTTAAACAAAACCTTGTCCTCAGGGTTTAAAAGAAAGCCTGAAACATGAAGACACTAAATCACACAAACATATGTAATAATACAAGTTATAATAAAGCAAACATATAATTAAGACAATTAAATAATTAGCAAAATATCCTAAATGTTAAGAAAAATTTGGTATCGAAGTCACTCTCAACTCCTCGGGTCTAAAGGATTCCTATTATATTAATTTCATGATTGCCCGTCATCATCATCATTTGCATCATCATCTCTAGCTTGTGATGGTGTCAATGGACGCTACAACCTTTTGCTCTACACCAAATCCTATAGGACCTAACAAGGAACCAGTCAGCCTTATGTGGCGCAAACATCCTTAATGAATTGCGACCTGAGTTATTTGTCTTCAGTCCATGTGTCGGTGGGTGGTAGGTCTATGCCGAACAATGAGGGCTATTGGGTGATGGGCCAGTAGAGCGGGTTAAAGAGGCTCACTAGTGGGGTCCCAATGTACTGAAGTATGGTTTAGTGGGATTCAAGCATGAGTTGGCGATGTCAGTTGTTCCACCACTATTTCAGTTTCATGCAGAGTTGAATTAGAAATTCCTCGATATCTAAATTTCGGGGACGAAAATTCTTTTAGTCGGAAAGGATTTTAACAACCCAAACTAATTAAACTAGGATTAACGTTAATATTGAGGATTAATGGTCATAATTAAGGCGTTACGTGGACAACTCGGTTGACTCGGACACGAGAACCGAGGAAATATGTTCTTTGTGGATGATGGTTTCTTAGGTATGATGTTTAGACACATTATATTATTGTAACATTGCATATATGTACGTTGCTATCGGGCGAGTTGTTGTCTGGGTAAACATCTAATCCTAAACCTATCATAGGAACTTAGTCTTATTTGCAAAATTCAGTGATCATTAAGGGAAAAGGTGATCCTCCATTTTTATTTATGGTCATGACATTCCTAATTGAATCATAAATTATTTTTCCAACATTAATATAACCTATCCCTCGGACGATGTGGTACAATAATGCCACCTTGTAGTTCACAACCTTGTAGTATTGCAAACTTGGCTATAGGCTTGCATTGATGAAATAGTCCCATGCTTTGGTGGCTTTTCTAAAATTTTTAGTATGAATGTGTTTTGGATACCCATCCTTATCAAAAATGAATCCATCACTCGGAATCACTTCCAATTTGTTTCTTATAGTTACATGGGGAAAACCATGTCTGAATCCATATTTGAGTTTTGGGTATTCGTTATTTTCTCTCCTATTAAATTCCAATAAACCGTAGTAACGGTTTATTCTCTCAGGTGAATAGTTCACTGGTCTTCCTCGGACTATGGCTACTGTCTTATCATCGTCTCCATGCCCATTCGCATAAAATTACCGAACTAATATCTCACTACCCATCTCTATAAAGGACCTCTTGTCATTGTTGACATTGTAGTCCATAGTCAACAATCCCAAATTCCTCTCCCTTATTATAATCAAAATTCAAGGCCCCTACTTTATTTCGTTCTTTACATTGAAGCCCCTTTCCGGAATAATTTTCCTATTTTTACAAATATCGCTCTTCATCGTAGCGAAAGCCTTGGCATTGATTAATTTATGGGTCAAAAAAGAATCTTTGGAGTCTCCTCAACCTCTTCCTCTCTCTTCGACTCATCACTAAAATCTAAAAGTGGAGATGGTTCACCTGGTGTTCTAACTCTAGGGTTGTTTATTGAAATCCTCCTTGGCCTAATAGGTGCGGGTGGAACTTTAAATTTTGTTTTGGGTTTTTTTAAAAGCAAGTTCCAAGATTCATTTAAAGCATAACAGAATTCAAATCATTCATGCAAGTGGTCCACTAGAGATATACCATAAAATATAATAATAATTATAAGTCATTGGTTCATTCAATGCATGCAAGGAATTGGTAGGAGTCCGATGATCGAACCCCTCACATTTGATTTAATGCAAACCATTATTAGATGCAATGGCCGTTGCGTCGTCCAACTAGTAGCATCACAACAAAGTGAGTTCATCCGAAGCCGCCACCGATACACATACCGCTATCACCAAGTTACACGAGTAGGAACTCCAACTCATATACTTATGTGACACATTTATGCATTCAATTGGATAAGTAAAGCCCTCCGTGGCGAACTCCACAAAACATCCTCGGGCATTAACTAGTAAGGCCCTTGGGGGCACCACAAACATCCTAGGGCATTTATAATGATAACTTGCTAATTAAGCCCTTGGTGGGGACTCCACAAACATTTTGGGGCAATGAATAACATAATGGGGAAACAAATGCTTTCACGTACCATAGATTCGGAGATTCAAAACAATACCTTGATGCAACCTTTAACCCAGGTCTTTCATTGAAAACATGATACTTAATTCTCTAATCTCAAGTCATACTTAATGCGTGAGCGAAGCTCCCCACTTACCTCGACTCGCCTCGATGCCTATAATAACTCTTGGTACGCTCGGGGCCTGATGTGAACCTTCGCGCGACACTATACAACCATAACACATCTCATAAATAAATGCTTTGATTTAAAGTCAAGTAAATCTTCCATTTATTGATGTTTGGGATCCACTAGTGTGGGTCTCGTGGGTCCCATGTCACCCGGTGCGAGAGTCTTGTGGTGGGACCTGGTCGGTCTCCCTCGAAGACATGGTAGTGCCCCATTTGAAAACAAATATTTGCTTTATTTTATTATATATGTATATATATGTTTATTATTTTTGTTTATTTATAATATATATATTATTTTATTGTATTCTATTTTATTATTATTATTTAAATTTAGTGTTGACCAGTCAATAGATGTTGACCGGTCCAGGGGTTGTTTAGCCCCTGGTCTAATGTCTAAGGGCCAACCCTCGATGCTTCGGGCAGGGACATACGTCCCTGCCCAACATACGGGCTGCCCAGGGGCGCGGCCCCTACGCACTCGGCGTCCCAAGGTTACGGTGTCGAGGAACTGGGACGTCCCTGCCGGTGGTGGTGGCTCCAATGCCACCCCTCCCCTCTCCCTACACTTCAGGGCCTCTAATGGAGGTCTCTTGTTGGGACAACAGCGACGGCACTTCCGGTGCTGCGACGGTGATGTCTCCATCCACTTCCGACGGCGTCGCGGTGGCGCCGCCCCTAAGTGGGGTTTTTTATTCTTTTTGTATAAACCCACATGTGTAAGCCATTGAAAACTTCAAACAAAAGAGGATGATGATGAAGATGAGGGTAGGAATTAGCTTCTAGATAGTGTCTCTTTGAGTTAGAAATCCAAACAGTTCCAACTATCCTTTCTCTCAAACGTGGTGATTTTGAACAAAAGGGACTAGATTTTGCAATTTTTTTATATTAAGGCTAATTTAGTGTAGGGTTTGTGAAATTATTAAATTACCCTTAGGGCGAGTCTATTTGTTTTTGGGGTCGTCACAACATCCCCAATTTTAAATAACTTTCGTCCTTGAAAGGAAAATAAGGTTATACCTTATGGTTCGAAAAAGAATGGAAAATTTTCCATCATATAGTCATCCTACTCCCAAGTCAATTCATGTTCTCCATGTATTGCCACCGGACTTGCACCAACGGGATTTCTTTCTTCTGATTTTTTGCACTTTCTTATCCATGATTTGAATCGGCTGCTCGTTATAGGAAACGCCCTCCCTCAAATCAACTTGCCACCAATCGATCATCGGTGCATGTTTGTTATGTGTCTTCCTCAACATAGAAACATGAAAGATATCATGAACCCCGGCTAACTGTGTTGGCAACTCGAGGCGGAAAGCTACAGGGCCTATTCATTTGTTGATCTTGAATGGTCCCATGATCTGGGAGATAACTTTCCCTTTAATCCAAATCGGCAATGCCCTTTCATTGGTGACACTTTCAATAGTACAAATTCTCATTTGAACACAAGCTCTCGATGGTCCTTGTCAACATACTTCTTCTGGCGGCACAAGCAGTCTCTAATCGTTGCCTAATTAGTTTTATCCTCTCGGTTTGGTCATGTACAAGTTCCAGGCAGATCAACATGACTTCTCCGACCTCGGCCTAACAAACCGGAGATCTACATGGTCTCCCATAAAGTGCCTCAAACGGTGTCATGCCAATACTTGCTTGAAAACTGTTATTATACATAAACTTGCACAACAAAGTTTAATTCTCCCAACTCCCGCAGAAACCTAGCACATAAGCTTAGAGCATATCCTCAAGTATCTGAATTAATCTCTCTTGTCTGAGGCTGAAAAGTCATACTGAGATTGAGTTGATCCCCATCTAGGGCTGAAACCTACTCCAAAACTAAGAGGTAAATCTCATATCACGATCCGATACAATAGACACCGAAACTCCATGAAATCTGATGATCTCGTCTATGTATATGCCTCACAACTTGTATGCCAAATACTCCATGGAAATAGGGACAAAGTGACTAACTTAGTCAAACGATCCACAACCACCCAAACAGCATCATGCCCTTTCTGAGTCGTCGTTATCCCCGACACGAAGTCCATAATTATGTGCTCCCACTTCCACTAAGGAATAGGTAACGGTTGCAACAATCCTCCTATTTTTCGGTTATCTGCTTTTACTTGCTGACAAATCTCGCAATCCTGAATGTAGGTAGCGATGTCCACCTTCATCCTCAGCCACCAATACATCCTCTGCATGTCTTGATACATCTTGTTACCGGCGAATCATGATTTATGTGCATCTCTGAGTAAATTATCTCTCAACTATCTATGAGATGGTATCCACAATCTATCTCGAAATCTCAATGCTCCATCAGCCGCAAGTCTCCAATCCACGTCATCAGTGCTATCCGCAAGTGACGTGTACTTCCCATACTCTGAATCGACTCTTTGACAGTCAACCACTCTAAAAATATCCATTGGCTCTGCTCTCATTTAAACTCGTGCCTGACCTTCAGAGACATCAGAGCCAACAATTGAGCCATTTGAGGGTACTCTATGAACATTCATTACGATCTCAGACTCTATCTCTAGTCATACACGGCTCAATGCATCTGCCACTACGTCAGCGTTCCCTGAGTGGTACTCGAGCGTGAAGTCATAGTCTTTTAAGAGTTCCAACCATCTCCTCTGTCACGTGTTCAACTCACTTTGAGTGAATAAGTGTACTTCAAACTTTTGTGATATGAGTAGACAATGAATTTCTCCTCATACAAGTAGTGCCTTCATAACTTCAAGGCAAACACAACTACCGCCAACTCTAAGTCGAGTACTGGATAGTTTTTCTCATGTAATTTAAATTGTCTTGATGCATAAGCAATTGCCTTGTTGTCTTGCATCAACACTCCTCCCAAACTAGTCCCCGATGCGTTGGTGTACACTGACAACTCTCTGCCTGCCTTTGGTAAAATTAAGATCGGTGCGGTAGTCAGACGGTTCTTCAACAACTGAAAAGCCTCCTCAAATGAATCATCCCATAAATAAGCAACATATTTCCTGGTAAGGTTGGTGTGCGGTGAAGCAATCGATGAGAAACCCAGCATAAACTGTTGAAATTAGCCTGTTAATCCTAAAAAACTTTGTATCTTGAAAGCATTAGTGGTTTGTGGTCACCTAAGGACCACCTCAATTTTTGTAGGATCAACTTATATTCCATTTGCATTCACTAAGTGTCCCAAAAACTTCACCTCTGAAACCCAAAACTCACATTTACTCAACTTAGCATAAAGTTTGTGTTCCCTCAAAGTCTGCAACACCTTCTTGAGATGCTTCATGTGATCAGACTCAGTCTTGGGATATATCATGATGTCATCGATAAACATAATCACAAACTGGTCAAGGAACAACTTGAAAACTCAGTGCATCAGGTCCATGAACATCACCGGAGCATTGGTAAGCCCAAACGGCATCACAGTGAACTGATAGTGTCCATAACGAGTACTAAAGGCTATCTTCTGTGACGGCCCCTCTCCTAATCCCGTAATTAAGCCCTAATCCTATCCACGCATGACTCAACTATGTATTAGTCAGCCTTTACAACCTAAACGCATTTTTCTCGTATTCAGGATAAGTAATACACTTGTCCTACCAGTTTATAAAATTTAGAGTTAATTAAAACTTTTTATTAAATTAATTATCTAACGGAAGTCTTATTGATTATGCGGAAGCAATTAGTAACTTATGCGGAAGCCATTTATAAAATCCTAAGTGTGGAAAACCAAGAAATGACATCACATATATAAAGTTCTCAAAATGCAGTGAAACAGTAAAATAGTCGAAGTCAAGTCGTGGAAACTAACGCTCAACCCAATATATAACCCCAAATAGTATCTGAAAGACATATATAACATATACAATCAAAATACCAAAAGAAGACCTACAATCGATGCAGTGACGCGCCGCAGGCTCAGGGATAATCGCCGATCTTCTCCTTGCCCGGCCTGCTGGTAGACGGCTCTACACCCACCGTCATAAAAAGGACGGTGAGTACAAGAATAAAATAGTAATCCCCGATGACAAGATTAATTTTCATTTCCAAACATTCAAATGGTATTTAAAATCATATATATGGGAAAACTGGAAAATAAACCATATGCGAGTAAATATCAGAGTTAAACAAGTGATACTGACACTAGGCTAAGTAGTGGTGATTTAGGTCCGGTCGGCAGTGAAACATATCACTCCGACTCAATAATCATATAGCATAAGGGACTCTAACCCAAGTGTTACCAGGGACTCTAACCTCAGTGTTACCAGGGACTCTAACCCCGGTGTGTAGACCACCTCAGGGACTCTAACCCCGAGTGTCATACAGTGTCAAGTAACATGTGCCGACATCCCCAGGGACTCTAACCACGTGAGTCGCGCACACCTCGATCGAGTACAGGACCTAAATGCGAAAACTACTTTTTAAATTTCAAGAAATACCAAGTATGAATTGTTAAGGCATAGGCACATCTACACACCTAAACAAATAAGGAATACAAGTCCTCTTAAACATTTATAAGATTTTCACTAGCCTAATAGCATGCTATTTATCATTCAATTCACATTTAAAACAACAAGAATAGACATAGCATGGGATAGAATCAATGAATCAAATCAAATGAATGGATATCATGTAAACTAGACTCATCAAGTAAGCATAGACACAAAGAACACATGATATAAGAATACAAAGACAAAATAGTCAAAAGGACTATGCAAGGACAACAATTAATAGAAATGAAATGCCAAGTAAAGTTGCCATTGGGTATACTCACAACAACAAAGTAAAGTCATAGCTTTACTGGCCTCCCGATACTCCAAATCTTGTATTCGCTCTCCCGTGCCCTTTTCTTAGGTTCCTGAGTTTGGTGTCTCATTAGTTCAAATATACTGGGTTTAAGCTCAATTTAGTGGTGTTTATTGTGTATTCAAATTGGTTCAATAGACTTTAAATCAATCTTCCTAAATCAGCCCCTAAAGACTAAATTAAGTTTCAATTTCAGTTCTACATCTTAACGCACTTTTATGCATGAAATGGTCGAAATATCCAAATCCTCCATCAGTAAAATTATTGTTGGTCTCTCTCTTAGTTTTCCGGAAAGGTTTAGTTTACAAAGTTTTGATTTAAAATGAAAGAGATATCATGATTTTACTAAACATAGGTCTAATTGAGATTTAATCCGACCAGCGGACTTAGAAATCTATTTCTCCCAATTTATCGTTCCTAAAAATGTGATTTTTGGTCACAAGGAAGAAATATTTCCAAATACAACATACTTAAAGATCAGATAATTTGGATTAGTAGTTAGGGAGTTATGCCCTTAACAAATTTAGTTTCAAAACTTTCCTTTTTAATTCTAGTACCTATTTGTAGAGCATGTTTGGACATAAAAACATTTGAATCAAAATACCTTCACTTAAGAAAAGTTATTCCACTTTAAATAAGCTTTCAAATTCCACTGGTTTGGATCAATTTGGATCTAAAATGGGCAGATTATGACCAAATTACCTATGTTGATTCCTAATACAACATGCATAATTCTGGTTTTGGTGTTGCAACTTCAGAAATTCATATCTTTATGATTTCAAAACCAAATTAAGAACTTCAATATAGATGGATTATCAGCTTGAAATGAGAAATCTAAATATATAAATAAATTGCAAACACTCAATCATCTACCATCTGAAATTAGCCTAAAACCAGAACTTGTTCTAATTTCAACTAAAAGGATGTGTACCTAGTTGATGTAGCACCCTAGCTTGATAATTTCTTACCAACTCCCACGGATTCCTTCAACACCTTGATGATTCACTCCTCTCCAGCAATTCCTTCTTCTTCTCCAGCAAAAATGAATGAGTGATTTGGTTTGCATGTTGTTTGATCACTAATATTACATATTAAGGTGATGTTTCTTCCTAACCCTTGATCTCTATGGATTTATGTATCCTGAGGAACATCTAATGGTCCACCTCTTGCCATATATCCCACTAACTCCCACTATCTCAACCTCAAGTGACACCATTTTATTACTCACCTAGTTCCTAGATGTGCCAATGTGTATCTCTAGACCAATCCTATGCTTTCCATTTAATTTACTCAACTATAGGCCTTTAATTTGATTTACATTAACAAACACAACCGTAGGCTTATAAGTAATTCCTTATTTCATATTAGTATTAAATAAGACTTACCAAAATGCTAACTACCCGGTTCCCCGGCTCGCACGCTACTCGAGGCGTGTCCCCGCTCTCGTCTCGACGCCTACAACTGTACAAACCGACTTAGTAACTCTACACAATACATAACACTAGGCACACATCACTACAAAAATACGATATACCTCGACCACGTGCCTCGGTCGGTGCACGTATCACAGTGTAGATCCCACGTCAAGGGTCGACGATCCTGATTAAGGAATTAAAACGGGGGTTAGAGATTTGGGCCGTGACAAATATTCCCAACAAAATGAAGATTTCGTCCTCGAAATTTAAGTTTAAGTTATGGTACTACCTGACTCGAACAGGTACGGGAATCTATCTCGCATGTAGTCCTCCCGCTCCCAAGTGAGTTCCGTGTCATCCTGGAACTGCCACTTGACGAGTACCTTCGTGATGGACTTGCTCCTCAACTGTTGTACCTTCCGATCTAGGATCTGAATGGGTTGTTCCTCGTAAGAGATGTCCTCGCTCAGGTCGATCTGGCTCAAGTCAACTGTCGGTCGCACACCTGCCTTCGACTCGGCTAGTCGAAGCATCGAAATGTGGAACACTGGATGGACCCCCTGACATATGTGGAGCAAATTCAAGCTTGTATGCCAATTTCCCGACCCGTTTCTTAATCATGAAAGGCCTGATGTACCTCTGTTCAAGCTTGCCTTTCACCCCAAATCTCTGAAGACCCTTCCGAGGGGAAACCTTTAAATAGACGAAGGCTCCCTCGGAATATGCGAGATCACCGCGATACTTATATGCATATCTTTTATGTCTCTCATGTGCTCCTCTGAGTCTCTGACGGATCAGTTTGACCTTTTCCGTGTGGTCAACAACAATTTCAGGCCCCACTATCTCCCGGTTCTCTGGCTCAACCCAACACGATGGCGAGCGACACGGTCTGCCATACAAAGCCTCAAATGATGCCATCTCAATGCTAGCCTGATAACTGTTGTTATAAGCGAACTAACACAACGGTAGGTACTCCGCCCAAGATCCGTCAAACTCCAACACGCATGCCCACAACATGTCCTCGAGGACCTGAATCAATCTCTCAGTCTGCCCGTCGGTCTGAGGGAGGAAAGCCGTACTGAACTGTAGGCGCGTACCGTACTGCTCTTGCATACTCCGCCACATCCTGGACGTATACGTAGCATCTCGGTCTGACGTGATCGTCAATGGTACCCTGTGCAGCCTGATAATCTCTCTCTCGAACAGTATGCTCAGCTGATCGAACGAGTAATGTGATGCCACCGGTAGGATATGAGCAGACTTCGTCAGTCTGTCAACTATCACCCAGATTGAGTCATGTCTCCTCGCGGTCCTCGACAGTCCTTTGACAAAATCCATAGAGATGTCTTCTCACTTCCATCGAGGAATGGAAAGCGGCTGTAGTAATCCCCCGAGTCTGCGATGCTCGGACTTCACTTGCCGACTAGATACCATAGTTCCTGATTAATCTAGACACGTATGTCTTCATCCCAGGCCACCAGAAATGTCTCCTCATGTCGTGGTACATCTTAGTCCTGCCTGGATGTACGGTAAATCTGGAACGGTGCGACTCCTGAAGGATTTCATCTCTCAACTTCGGTACCTCTGGTATCCACAACCTGCTTCGGTATCTCAGACATTGATATGTCGTCTCTGCCCAATCTATACAGTTTGCACTTTGCACTAAATCGCTGAATCTCGAGTACAATCGGTCAGTCCTCTGACCACACTCGTTGTGTAGACACGATCTGTAGTCTCATCTGTGCGCAAATCATCACCTGAGTATCGGTAGGAACCTCTGTCCGACATGCTGTCGTCACTGCCTCGAGTAATCCATACTCATGCATCATGTGACATCTGACCACCTCAGCATCTCTACTCGGTCTCCTACTCAGCGCATCTGCGACTACGTTCGCTTTTCCTGGTGATACTCTAAGGAAAAATTGAAGTCCTTCAAGAACTCCAACCATCTGCGTTGTCTCATGTTCAGCTCTTTCTGTGTGAAGAGATATTTCAGACTCATGTGATCAGTGAAGAGTGTGAATCTCTCTCCATACAGAAGGTGTCTCCAAGTCTTCAGCGCAAATACAACCGCTGCCAACTCTTGATTGTGCGTGGGGTAGTTCTTCTCATATATTTTTAACTGCCTCGATGCGTGTGCCACGACACCGCTGCCTTGCATCAACACACAACCTATACCCGTATGAGAAGCATCTGTGTACACTAGAAATCCTTGTCAAGCCTCTGGAAGTACTAACACTGACGCGGTAGTTAATGACCTCTTCAACTGAGTAAATGCAGCCTCGCACTTCTCAGTCCACTCATAAGCAACATCCTTCTGTGTCAGCCTCGTCATCGGTGAAGCGATCTTCGAGAAATCCTTCACGAATCTACGGTAATATCCTTGCTAACCCCAGAAGGCTCCTGATCTCCGAGATGCGATGTCGGTCTTGCCAATCCGTGATCGTCTGAATCTTGGCCGGATCTACTGCAATCCCTGCTGCTCCAACAATGTGCCCCAAGAACTTGACCTTTGCAAGCCAGAATTCACACTTGCTGAGCTTAGCGAAAAGTCGGTGTTCCCTCAATGTCTGCAACGTCTCTTTAAGCTGCTGCTCGTGATCCTCACAGTCCTCGAGTATATCAAGATGTCGTCGATGAAGACTATCATGAAGCGGTCGAGATATGGTCTAACTACTCGATGCATCAAATCCATGAATACGGCGGAGTCGTTGGTCAGCCCGAATGGCATGACCGTGAACTGGTAGTGTCTGTATCTGGTACTGAATGTTGTCTTGGACCTATCCTCATCCCTGATCCTAAGCTGATGATACCCCGATCTCAGGTCTATCTTGAAGAAAAACTGTGCTCCTATCAGCTGATGAAATAAATCGTCTATTCGCGGAAGTGGGTACTTGTTTCTGATTGTCACTATGTTCAACTGCCTGTAGTCGATGCATAGTCTCAGACTGCCATCCTTCTTCTTCACAAACAGAACTGACGCTCCCCACGGTGACATCGAAGGTGTGATGAATCCGTTCTCCCCCAAATCCTTAAGTTGAGTCCTCAACTCCTCTAACACCCTTCGGAGCCATGCGGTACGGCGGTATCGCGATCGGTCTGGTACCCGGTACTAGGTCGATGATGAAGTCTACCTCTTGCGGTGGCGGTAATCCAGGTAAATCCTCTGGGAAAACATCTGGGAAGTCTCGAACAACCGGTATCTCTTCTAGTCTGGGTCCCTGACTCTTTGCTACAGCTTACAACGCTACCAAAGTCTTCATCTCTCCACTGGATGCAAGCCGACCTCTCGTGGTGATGAGTCTCGGTGTACTACCTCGGTGAACGAACATCGAACGTCCCGAAATCTCAAATATGACAGACTTACTGAAGCAATCGAAATGTGCGTAGTAGGCTGACAACCAATCCATCCCTTTGCTACAGCTTACAACGCTACCAAAGTCTTCATCTCTCCACTGGATGCAAGCCGACCTCTCGTGGTGATGAGTCTCGGTGTACTACCTCGGTGAACGAACATCGAACGTCCCGAAATCTCAAATATGACAGACTTACTGAAGCAATCGAAATGTGCGTAGTAGGCTGACAACCAATCCATCCCTAGCAGCGCGTCGAACTCTAACATCTCGAAGACTCTAAAATCTGTCGGTAACTCTACCCCGCCTATCTCTACCGAACATCCCCGAACTAGACTATTAGGGTAAACCCTATCCCCGACTGCGGTGCTCAAAATCAGGTGTACGCTAAGCCTAACAGGTGTCAATCCTAATATGCCTAACATGCGACCAGCAATAAAAGAAACAGTGGATCCAGAGTCAAACAATGCATATAAATCTCTACCATAAACATAAACGGTACCCTCGATGAGGCTGCGTGTCGCTCCAGCATCTGGCTGTGCGACCATGTGAACTCTCTCTGCCCTGTTGTGGGGGATGTGCTGCCTGCTGTGTGCATTCCCTAGACATGTGTCCCACCTAACCACATCTCCGGCAAGTGATATGGCGACTCTGCCTTGCCTGTTGCGCCTATCCCTGTAATTGTCGCTGACCCTGTCGTGGTCCATCCCTGCCTCTACCTCTGTCTCGGCCACCCTGCAGCTGCTGGTGTCGCGGTGCCGGTGGAACTGGCAATGCCTGTCTGGTGGAAGGTGGTAAGGGAGCTCTGACATATGTCTGTGTGGGTGCAGGGTGAGGTGCGTAGGGCACTGCTGAAATAGGGGCAACAGGTGCCCCACCCCTCTTTGGACCCCAATCCCCTCTCCTTTGTCCCTTACCCCTCCGCCTCCTGTCGTAGTCTGAACCCTGATCGTAACCATCTCCTGCTCTCTCCTCCTATCTGCCCAACTCATAAGTCTCATGGGCGAGTGCTCTCTCATAGATCTCGTGCAGTGTGCGGGCCCCGGTGCCAACGACGTGTCTAGCTATATTTGGCTTTAGTCCATCTCCAAAGTAGAAGGCGTCATCTGCGTCATCCTTCACCAAGTCTCCCGCGAACTGCCTCATGTAACCATATCGGTCGCGGTACATCATCACTGTCTCCCCCTCGGCCTATCTCAAGCTCATAAACTTCTTCTTCAACCTTTGCAACATCGAAGCCGGAAAATACTGCTTGTAGAACTCCACTTTGAAGTCTGCCCATGATGTAAAACTGCCTCGGCTCGTCACTGTAGTGTGCCACCAAACATCAGCACCCTTATCCAGGGTATAGTATGAAAGAACTGGCTGGAGTTTGTCCTCAATACCCAGTAGTAGATGCAACTTCTCCTGCGATAGGATCTACTTCTCGATCTTGTCCTGGTCCCTCTCTCCCGAGAAATACGCCGGCCTGAGTCTAATGAACTCCTTCACTAGTTTGGCGTCCCTCGACAAGCCAGTGATCTCAGATATAGCGGGTGTGGGCGTGTCTACTACTGCTTTTGTTGCCGTACCGTGACGACCGGTAGTGTTGGTGGACGCGGTGCCGCTGGCTCTGCGGGTGGTACTGGTGCTCGTGCCTCTGCGGTAGTAGTAGTGGTTGGTGCAGTAGGAGTCTATGTGGTCGGGAGTGCTGTAGTAGTTGCTGTGGTGACGGGGGCGGTCAAAACCAGTGCGGTCATCTGTGCCGACATGTAGGCGATGAACTCGGCGATCTGTCTCTCCTGAGCAGTCATCCGGTCAGACAACCTCTGAAAAACCTCAACTGATACGGTGGAAGGTTGACTGCCGCTAGCTCCAGTGTCTCCAGCACCGCGCGAATCCCCCAACAGTGTCTTCAAGTGGATAGCGAACGCGAATCAGCTACTACGTGGCATAAGACATATATATACATATAGAAACTAACACGTACATATAAGAAATCCCCATCTCACCTTCACTCAATTCCCAACAAAATAGTTCCTAGGCAAGGATCATCTGGTTTCCACTTCTAAGGTTTATGTTTTATACGATTTCGTGTTTTTCTTATTTATCCCTAAGGTTCTAATAACCTGGCTCTGATACCAACTGTGACGGCCCCTCTCCTAATCTAGGGCACCGCCTAGCCTAATCCCGTAATTAAGCTCTAATCATATCCACGCAGGACTCAACTACGTATTAGTCAGCCTTTACAACCTAAATGCATCTTTTCTCGTATTCAAGATAAGTAATACACTAGTCCTACCAGTTTATAAAATTTAGAGTTAATTAAAACTTTTTATTAAATTAATTATTTAACGGAAGTCTTATTGATTATGCGGAAGCAATTAGTAACTTATGTGGAAGCCATTTATAAAATCCTAAGTGTGGAAAACCAGGAAATGACATCACATATATAAAGTCCTCAAAATGCAGTGAAACAGTAAAATAGTCGAAGTCAAGTCGTGGAAACTAACGCTAAACCCAATATATAACCCCAAATAGTATCTGAAAGACATATATAACATATACAATCAAAATAACAAAAGAAGACCTACAATCGATGAAGTGACGCGCCGCAGGCTCAGGGATAATCGCCGATCTTCTCCTTGCCCGGCCTGCTGGTAGACGGCTCTACACCCACCGTCATAAAAAGGACGGTGAGTACAAGAATAAAACAGTAATCCCCGATGACAAGTTTAATTTTCATTTCCAAATATTCAAATGGTATTTAAAAGCATATAAATGGGAAAACTGGAAAATAAACCATATGCGAGTAAATACCAGAGTTAAACAAGTGATACTGACACTAGGCTAAGTAGTAGTGATTTAGGTCCGATCGGTAGTGAAACGCGTCACTCTGACTCAATAATCATATAGCACAAGGGGACTCTAACCCAAGTGTTACCAGGGACTCTAACCCCGGTGTTACCAGGGACTCTAACCCCGGTGTGTAAACCACCTCAGGGACTCTAACCCAAGTGTCATACAGTGTCAAGTAACATGTACCGACATCCCCAGAGACTCTAACCCCGTGAGTCGCGCACACCTCGATTGAGAACGAGACCTAAATGCGAAAACTACTTTTAAAATTTCAAGAAATACCAAGTATGGATTGTCAAGGCATAGACACATCTACACACCTAAACAAATAAGGAATACAAGTCCTCTTAAACATTTATAAGATATTCACTAGCCTAATAGCATGTTATTTATCATTCAATTCATATTTAAAACAACAAGAATAGACATAGCATGAGATAGAATCGATGAATCAAATCAAATGAATGGATATCATGTAAACTAGACTCATCAAGTAAGCATAGACACAAAGAACACATGATATAAGAATACAAAGGCAAAATAGTCAAAAGGACTATGCAAGGACAACAATTAATAGAAATGAAATGCCAAGTAAAGTTGTCATTGGGTATACTCACAACAACAAAGTAAAGTGCTAGCTTTACTGGCCTCCTGATACTCCAAATCTTGTATTCGCTCTCCCGTGCCCTTTTCATAGGTTCCTGAGTTTGGTGTCTCATTAGTTCAAATATAGTGGGTTTAAGCTCAATTTAGTGGTGTTTATTGTGTATTCAAATTGGTTCAATAGACTTTAAATCAATCTTCCTAAATCAGCCCCTAAAGACTAAATTAAGTTTCAATTTCAGTTCTACATCTTAACGCACTTTTATGCATGAAATGGTCAAAATATCCAAATCCTCCATCAGTAAAATTATTGTTGGTCTCTCTCTTAGTTTTCCGGAAAGGTTTAGTTTACAAAATTCTGATTTAAAATGAAAGAGATATCATGATTTCACTAAACATAGGTCTAATTGAGATTTAATCCGACCAGCGGACTTAGAAAATCTATTTCTCCCAATCTATCGTTCCTAAAAATGTGATTTTTGGTCACAAGGCAGAAATATTCCCAAATACAACATACTAAAAGATCAGATCATTTGGATTAGTAGTTAGGGAGTTATGCCCTTAACAAATTTAGTTTCAAAACTTTCCTTTTTAATTCTAGTACCTATTTGTAGAGCATGTTTGGACATAAAAACATTTGAATCAAAATACCTTCACTTAAGAAAAGTTATTCCACTTTAAATAAGCTTTCAAATTCCACTGGTTTGGATCAATTTGGATCTAAAATGGATAGATTATGACCAAATTACCAAGGTTGATTCCTAATACAACATGCAGAATTCTAGTTTTGGTGTTGCAACTTCAAAAATTCATATCTTTATGATTTCAAAACCAAATTAAGAACTTCAATATAGCTGGATTATCAGCTTGAAATGAGGAATCTAAATATATAAATCAATTGCAAACACTCAATCATCTACCATCTGAAATTAGCCTAAAACCAGAACTTGTTCTAATTTCAACTAAAAGGATGTGTACCTAGTTGATGTAGCACCCTAGCTTGATAATTTCTCACCAACTCCCATGGATTCCTTCAACACCTTGATGATTCACTCCTCTCCAGCAATTCTTTCTTCTTCTCCAGCAAAAATGAATGAGTGATTTGGTTTGCATGTTGTTTGATCACTAATATTATATATTAAGGTGATGTTCCTTCTTAGCCCTTGATCTCTATGGATTTATGTATCCCGAGGAACATCTAATGGTCCACCTCTTGCCATATATCCCACTAACTCCCACTATCTTAACCTCAAGTGACACCATTTCATTACTCACCTAGTTCCTAGATGTGCCAATGTGTATCTCTAGACCAATCATATGCTTTCCATTTAATTTACTCAACTATAGGCCTTTAATTTGATTTACATTAACAAACACAACCGTAGGCTTATAAGTAATTCCTTATTTCATATTAGTATTAAATAAGACTTACCAAAATGCTAACTACCCGGTTCCCCGACTCGCACGCTACTCGAGGCGTGTCCCCGCTCTCGTCTCGACGCCTACAACTGTACAAACCGACTTAGTAAGTCTACACAATACATAACACTAGGCACACAACAATACAAAAATACGATATACCTCGGCCACGTGCCTCAGTCGGTGCACGTATCACAGTGTAGGTCACACGTCAAGGGTCGATGATCCTGATTAAGGAATTAAAGAGATTTGGGCCGTGACATCTTCGGTATGTCTTCCTCCCGTATACGCAACTGATGATACCCCAATCTCAGATATGTCTTAGAAAAGAATTTTGCTCCTCTCAACTGGCCAAATAAGTCGTCAATCCTGGGAAGTGCATACTTGTTCCAAATAGTCACCCTATTCGATTGTCAGTAAACGATACACATCCTCAAACTGCTGTCGTTCTTCTTTACAAACAACACCAACTCTCCCCATGGCGATAAACTTGGAGTAATAAAGTGTTTTCACTCAACTCCTCTAACTGCGTCTTCAACTCCTTTAACTTGGTAGCCGCTATACGGTAAGGTGCCTCGAAAACGAGTCTCCTATTGGGTATAAGGTCAATCATGAAGTCTGTCTCGATGAGAGGAATTCCTGGAAAGTCCAAGGGAAAGGCATCTGAAAATTCTCTAATTACGGGAATCTTCTCAATTAGAACTTCCTATCCTTCTTCTCCCAAGGCAATCAGACTCGTAATGGACTCTATCTAAGCCAAAGTCGCATGGTGGAATGCCCAAAATCTGGAAGGTCGCGGTCTTATGGAAACAATCTATTTTTGTGTGATACGCTGCTAACCAGTCCATACCCAATAGTGCATCGTACTCCAGGCACACTAAGACTAGTAAGTCGAATGGCATCGTGTGATCCCAAATTTTAATTGAGCACCCCTCACATATCATATTCGGATAAATCCGTTCGATAGAAACTGTGCTCAAAACCAAGTAAGTATGTGCTCTAACTGGTGTCAACCCCAAAGCATAAACCATAGTCTTCAATATAAGCGAAATAGTAGAACCAAAATCAAATAATGTATGCATGTCTCGACCACTAATTGAAAACGTACCTACGACCAACTGTCGCGAGGCTTCTTGATCCTGCTCAGCTATGGCATGAACTCTCCCTCGAGCAACTTGAGCGGCACTCCCCTCAGATCATTATGGATTAGGGCACTGGATATTGTAGTGCCCAACAATCCCACACTCGTAACATATGATATGCGGCTTCTTGTAGGTTGGGGGTGGCTGCACTGTACTAGCTAATGCACTCGGCCTTGGCCCTCTGCCTTTGCCCTATTGTGGTGGACATGGTGGCCAAAACGCCACACTCTGAGTAGTCGAGGGTGCAGGGGCACGTGACTGAGGGGTGGTCCACGTCGAAGTGTGTTTTGCCATCCGAAGCTACCCCTGAAGATGCATGGTGACTTGTTAATATGCCAAATCTTTGCCTCTTGAAGTTTCCTCTTTGAGCTTTCTGATAACTATCAAAACTACGGTTGCCCTGACTATACCGATCAAATCCCTCCTAAAACTATATATAATCCTCATCGCGAATTGCTGACTCACACTCGAGTACCCGATGGTAGGCCTGCTAGTAAGTCTTTGATCCCAATGCTACCACTATAGCGCGTATTTCTTTCCTCAGCCCCTGGATAAATCGTCTCTTACGAGTCGTCTCAAATGGAACATACTTGTACGCAAACTTTGCCAGCTCATTGAACCTAGATGCGTATTTAGCCACGGTCATGTTGCCTTGCACCAAGGCAAGAACTCCCTGATCTTGTCTGCCTTGACGGTCTCTTTGAGCCACTCATCGTAAAACAAATGCTTGAACTGCGCCTAACTCATATTTGGTCCTCGAGTTCTTAAAATAGACAACCACCACTTATGCGCCTTGTGTTCCAGGAATAAAGCCACCAACGATACCATAGTCCTCTCGTCAATGCCCAAAAATATCTTTCATCTTTTCCATATTCAATATCCAAGCTTCTGCCTCATCAAGATTAGGGTCCCCGTAGAAGTGTGGTACATCGTATTTCATGAACACCTTCTAGATCATGCCCCTTCGGCATGCCTCATTCTCTCCATCAACTATAGGTACAGCCATTGCGCCTGCGGCTATGACATAATCAGCACGCTCATCCGCGGGATGGTTCTCGTGTATAGGTGCTGAAGAAGGATCAGGTCATGGCTCCACAAGTACATATCAGAATACCTCATCATTCTTCTGACTGTGTTATAGTTCTAAAATATGTGCCATGTTCTTTCTCAAGACTAGACTAGATCAGCCAATCTCCGATCATGCGCGGAGGTCAAATCCTGAATGGCCTTCTAATGTGTCTCAGTTATTCCATCTGACTGCGCTATTCTATCTTACTGCTCCATTGCCTTTTTCTCTTTCCTAAGTTTCTCTCAGGTTATAGGATGTCCCTCTGTGGTTGCTCATGGTGCACCGTGGAGCAACGAAAAAGGAATTAGTCCTACAATGTAAAAAGTAGGCAAAAATATCTAAACGCTATAGATATTACAACACAAAGCAAATAACATTATATTAATGTTTTATTCCATATTCTAAATCCCTTCCCATCCTAGGATTGGACTATGAGCACTTTTAAGTCAACTTAAATCAATGTCTCATACCATTAATTTGTCTGGCTTAAACTTAACCTTTAGCTTAAAGGCTCTATAACTTAAGTTTCACTAACCTAACGTTTCCCTAGGTTCTAATCCTTATGCTCTGATACCAACTAAAATGCTGAACTAATATCACCCAGCCCAAATGATTACTCAAGCCCGATACCTGAACTGGGCCCAAATAATAGTCTGGCACGCCTATTTGAACCTAGGAATAACATACTAACCATATGGAATAATAAATGCGAAAGTGAAATCAAAACTAGAATTTCATAAATCATAAAATCAAAATAATAAGTGTTCAACAGTGTAAGTAGGTTCAATTATCCCAAAAAGCTTCTAATACTACCATAATGCTTCTAAGTAGTACAAAATAGATAAGGAGGGTTTCAAACTACCTAAATAACCTACTTTAAGTTACAACTCAAATTTATTGTTCTCCAAATCAAATAAATAGATAATAAGAGCATGCAATTTCTCACAAAGCAATGAAAGACTTCAAGCGAGTGTCTTTCCCTTATCACGAGCTAATACGGATGTGGATGCACCTAGATAGTAAGTGGGGTGAGCTAAAATGGACGACGAAGCTCAATAAGAGAAAAACCTCGTTCAAACATTAAATATGCAAGCACTAACTACTAATTATACAAAATTCAACATGAAGTTGAAAAAAAATTTCAAACATTAGTAGAAAGCATGTAGGCATTATTCAAATTCAAATTTAAGCATCTAGACAAGATCTAAAATATGTAGAAACATGGAAACATGGTTCATCTTCACAAACAAGAAAAGAGTCATTCATTCATAACTTTAAAAGCAAGCCAAGACGCATTTAAAGCATAACGAAATTCAAATCATTCATGCAAAGGGTCCATAAGAGATATACCATAAATGATAATAATAATAATTATAAGTCATTGGTTCATTCAATGCATGCTAGGTATTGGTAGAAATCCGGTGATCGAATCGCTCACGTTTAATTTAATGCAAACCATTATTGGATGCAATGGTGTTGCATCCTCCAACTGGGGCATTTATAATGATAACTTGCTAATTAAGCCCTCGGTGGGAACTCCACAAACATCTTGGGGCAATGAATAATATAAATGGGGAAACAAATGCATTCACATACCATAGATTCGAATATTCAAACCAATACCCTGATGCAACCCTTAATCTAAGTCTTTCATTCAAAACATGATACTTAATTATCTAATATCAAGCCATACTTAATGCGTGAGTGAAGCTCCCCACTTACCTCGACTTTGTCTCGACGCCTATAACAACTCCTAGTATGCCTGGGGCCCGATGTGAACTTTCCCGCGACACTATACGATCATAGCATATCTCATAAATAAATTCTTTGATTTAAAGTTAAGTGAATCTTCTATTTATTGGTCTTTAGAATCCACTAGTGTAGGTCCCGCGGTTCCTCCGTCGCCTGGTGTGAGAGTCGAGGGGTGGGACCCGGTCGGTCTCCCTCGGATACGTGGTAGTGCCCCGTTTGAAAACAAATATTTGCTTTTATTTTGTTATATATGTATAGATATGTATTATTTTTGTTTATTTATAATATATATTTTTTATTTTATTCTATTTTATTATTATTATTATTATTATTATTATTATTTAAAAAAAAATTGTGTTGACCGGTCCTGGGGATGTTTGGCCCATGTTCTAATGTCTGGGGGCCAAAAAAGCCCCTAGATGTGTTGGGCAGGGACGTATGCCCCTAGGCACCCAACGTCCCAGGGTGGTGGTGCCAAAGACGGCGCTGCCGGCGGCGATGGTCATGGGGGTGGCTCCAGTGCCATCCATCCCCTCTCCCTTCACTTCGGGGCCTCTAGTAGAGGCTCCCTCTTGGGACAATGACAGCGGCAGTGATGCCAGAGCCCTCCTCCGGCACCAACGGCGGTGATGTCGTCGTCCACTTCCGGCAGCGTTGCGGTGGTGTCGCCCCTATATGGGGTTTTCTATTCTTTTTGTACAAACTCACATGTGTAAACCATTGAAAAATTCAAACAAAAGAGTATGATGGAGAAAATGAGGGTAAGAATTGCTTTTTAGGTATGTCTCTTTGAGTTAGATATCCAAACAGTTCCAATTATCCTTTCTTTCAAACGTGTTGATTTTGAACAAAAGAGGCTAGAGTTTACAATTTGATTTTTTTTTATATTAGGGCTAATTTAGTGTAGGCTTTGTGAATTTACTAAATTACCCATAAGGCGGGTCTATTAGGTTTTGGGTCGTCACATGTACCACACCTCCAGAGACCCAAGACACTCATCACAACATAAGAACAACCCACACTTCATATTTTTCATGAATTCACTAAATTAAACTAAGTGACTAGTATAAGTAGATTTACCTAGTTGTTGTACGCCTAGCTTGATCAACTCCTTCTCCAAATTAATCAAATCCCCTCTTCATCACTTGTTGGTCTTCTTCTCTAGTTTTCTTCTCCAACTTCCTTACCTCATAAGTTAATGAATTAGAATGAAATGATTTGCATGAGTTGATCAATTCAATCTCATATGTATAAGATTGATTATTAGCCATTGATCTTTATGTACCACACGTATCTCGAGACTAATCTAATGGCCTTCACCTTGACACAATTCCACTAACCCTCCACTAACTTCATCTAACTAACACTAAATTGAAAACTCAATTGGTCTCTTGATGTGTCAATATGTATCTCAAGAAGTATCAATGACTAATGTTTTAACTTTGCTAACTTAGGTTACACTTAATATAAAATCAACTATAGCCACATTAATACTACTATTTAAGTTACACTAAGCTTAAAATCAACTTACCATATAACTCTCTACCCCGGTCCCACGCCGGCACATATCTCGAGGCGTGTCTCCACTCACGTCTCGACACTTGAATACAAGTATGAGTGACTTAATAGCTTACACATTATAATACACTAGGCATTCATCAACATAAATCTAACATATACCTTAGCTACATCACCTATGTCAATGCACGTATCCCGATGTGGGTCCCACATCATGGGTATATAATCATGATTATAGAATTAAACCAAGATTAGGAATTAAGGTCGTGACAAATCTTCCCAACTAATAAAATCTCGTCCTCGAAATTAAACTTAAATTAAGAATATACCTGACTCGAAAAGGTACGAAAACCTATCTCGCATATAGTATTCTCGTTCCCAAGTACCACTTGACTAACACCTTCGAGATAGACTTGCATCTCAACTGTTGTACCTTCCAGTCTAGGATTAGTACTGGTTGCTCCTTATAAGACACATTCTCACTCACATCAATCTGACTCAAATCCATCAATGGGCGTACACCCGCCTTCGACTTAGCTAGTCGAAGCATAGAAGTATGAAAAACTGGATGAATCTTTGACATTTGTGGAGGTAACTCAAGCTCATATGCAGCCTTCCAAACCTGTTTCTTAATTTTGAAAGGCCCGATGAATCTCGGTGCTAACTTGCCTTTCAAACCAAACCTGTGAAGACCCTTTTGATGAGAAACCTTCAAACATACAAAGGCTCCCTCGTTATATATGAGATCAGTGTGATATGTATCTTTATACTTCTTTTGCCTCTCCAAGGCCCCTTTAAGCTTCTGACAAATATGTCGTACCTTCTCTGTGTAATCGATAACAATTTCAGGCCCTACCAACTCCCAATCCTCTAGCTCAGCCCAACAAGATGGCGAGCGACACGGTTTGCCATATAAAGCCTCAAATGGTGCCATCTCAATGCTAGCCTGATAATTGTTGTTATATGCAAACTCACACAACAGTAGGTACTCCTCCCAAGATCCACCAAACTCAAGTACACAAGCCCTAAGCATATCCTCAAGAACCTGAAACAACCTTCCAGTCTGCCAATCAGTCTAAGGGTGAAAGGCTGTGTTAAATTGTAAGCGCATATCATACTGTTCCTGTATACTCTGCCACATCATAGATGTATACATAACATCTTTGTTTGACGTGATAGTCAATAGTACCCTGAGTAGTCTAATAATCTCCTTCTAGAACATTATGCTCAATTGGTCAAACGTGTATTGAGCTGCAATTGGTAAGAAATGGGCAGATTTCGTCAATCTGTCCATAATTACCTAGATAGAATCGTGTCGTCGGGCAGTTCTCGGCAATCCCCTGGCAAAGTCCATGGCTATGTCTTCCCACTTCCATCATGGAATAGGAAGCGGCTGCAATAATCTTTCAGGTCTATAATGTTTAGCCTTCACTTGTTGGCAAATCCCACGATTCCTTATGAACTTTGATATATCCGCCTTTATCCCAGACCACAAAAATGTCTCCTCATACCATGGTACGATTTGGTCCTTCTTGGATAACAGTGAACTAGGAACGGTGTGAATCCTGAAGAATCACTTCTCTCAGCTCTGCCTCTGACAGTATCCACATTCTACCTCTGAATGTCAGACACTAACTTCCATCTCTGTCCAATCGATACAACCATCACTCTGAGCTAATTTACCAAACCTCGGGTATAGAATGTCCGCCCTTTGACCATTTGACACTCTCTATGTAGACACTGTCTGAAGCCACATTTGTGCACAAATCATAACCCGAGTGTGTGTAGGAATATTTGACTGGCTCATCATCGCCGCTACCTCGAGTTATCCGTACTCATGCATCCTATGGCATCTGACAACCTCGGCATCTCCAGTAGTGTCACGACCCAAAATCCTATCCTAGTTTAATTTTCTTAATCAGGATCAAAGACCGTGACATGGGACCCGCATCAAGATACATGCAATGAACGAGGCGATATGACCGAGGTATATGTTAGATTTGATGTGATGTATGCCTAGTGTATTGTATATGTGTAGACTACTAAGTCACTCCTACTTGTGTTTAGGTGTCTAGACGTGAGTGGGGACACGCCTCAAGATGCATGATGACGTAGGACTGAGGTAGAGAGTGATGTGGCAGTTGAATTAAGCTTAGTGTAGCTTTAAAAAATTAATTCGGTGATGTAATAGTTGGTCTTATATCAAATGTAACCTAAGTTAGCAAGTTAAAACAATAGCCATGTTATGATTCTCGAGATATGTATACACATCAAGATCAATGGCTAATAATCAACCTTATCTATATGTATATAAGATTGAATTGATCAACTCATGCAACCATTTCATTTCATTTCAAGACTTAGGAGTTAAGTTAGGTTGCTGGAGAAGAAGGAATCATTGAAGATCAGCAAGTTTAAAGTGAAATTGGGTGGATTTGAAGGTGTAAAGATCAAGTTAGAGGTATTCATCAACTAGGTAATTAAAACATACATCATTAGTTTAGTTTAGTTTGGTGAATTTGATCAATTTGATGATAATAAGTTGTAGTTGTTGTGGTGGTGGTTGTTTTGGATCTTTAGGTGAGTTAAAACAAGGGTCCCAAGGTGTTGGTGTTAGCCCTATGTGGAGAAAACTCAAAATTCAAAGTGCAGAATTCTGAGTTTTCCTGCACATAGCACGCTACATATGATCATCGAGAATGCTACCTGTGTATAGCATGCTAATGAGGTCACTAGCACGCTAGATAGGTTACCCAGCATGCTAGGTGCTTTGACAGCACAAAATCACCAATTTTTTAATTTCAACTTAAACATTCTTAACAAATCTAATACCCTAATAAAGGTTCAAACACACTCAAAAACATGTTAAATGATATCAGGAACTTAGGGAAGAGTCTCGGGGGTTCGAATACGAGTTTTGAGGTGTTGGGAGGTCGGAATAGCTAAGGAATTTGCATGGATTGTAAGTAAACTGATTGAGATATTTATTTACATTTCATTCATGTTTATTGTTCCTTTCCAGTCAGTTGGGCTAATTTTCCTATCATACTCTAGATACCCCTGACTTGTTTCCTCTCTCATTCAATGAGTTTGCTATCATGGTTTTGATTGTTGGTAAAATAGTTTCATTAACTCCAAATCATGTGTTGTCAGTCTTGATTGTTTATATATGTGGTCTAATGAAATAGCATGCTATTAGGTAGGTGTTGATGGTATTATAGATTTAAATTCTTTTATGCATTAGATATGCAAGTACATTGTTGGATTCTTAAACCATATCATTTTCTTGGGTTATTAAAATAGTTCTTGTATCTAGGACCATGATATAATAGAGATAATGCGGCACACGGGGTCACTAAACTTATGGGGTTGTCTGGATCTCACCACTATCTTGCGCAACACACGAGGTATGGGACCCGAGGTTGTGGGTAAGTATACACCATTTTGAGGGGCACTTATAGGTATTTATATATGAGATGAGCATTTATGATGATGTGAGGGCATTCGTAATATTGTTTACGCCTTAAATAGTGGAAAAAGGCTGATGTGATGTAATTCACGGCCGACCGGTCCTAGATCATTACTACTTAGCTGAGTGTCAGTTTCATTTTATTTAACTGAACTATCTCATAGCAGATTCCTTTCCAGCATAGTTGCTATTATTATGTTTTTAGATACTTGTTGTATATTTGGGAATGTGAACAAATATCTCTCAGTATTACTTTCTACTTTCCTGTACTCACCGTCCTTTTTATGATGGTAGGTGTAGATCCATCAAGTAGCAAACTTGGCAAAGAGAAGATCGGCGACTACCTCTGAGCCAGTGGAGTACTGTTACACCGGATTTTGTAGGTTTTTATTTTGTTGTATGACTTTTATATGTTTCATATACTTTTGGGGTTGTGTATGTTAAGGGTTAAGAGATAGCACCCTGACCAGATACATGATGATATATTATCATTATTTCGTTTTATATACATGCATGTATCTTTATTTTCTTGGTTTTCACATACTTAGGATTTAAATTCATTGCACTAACTCCAATTTATTAATTGACATAAGGTAAGAAAATGCATATTAAAAAAAGGCTGACTAATTCGTTGTTAAGTCCTTTGTGTCGAGATTAGGGATTCATAATGGGATTAGGTCGGGCGGTGCGCTAATTTGAGAAGGGGTCATCAAAAGTAGGTATCCTACACAGCACATCAGCAACTATGTTAGCTTTTCCTGGATGATACTCTAAAGAAAAGTCATCGTCCTTTAGAAACTCCAACCATCTACGTTGTCTCATGTTCAACTCTTTCCATTTGAAGATATACTTCATACTCTTATGATCAGTGTAGAGTGTGAATCTCTCCATACAGATGATGTCTCCAAATCTTCAGAGCAAATACCATTGCTGCCAACTCTAAGTTATGAGTAGGATAATTCTTCTCATATATCTTCAGCTGTCTAGATGCATAAGCCATTGTGCCTCTATCTTGCATCAACACACAACCTAGACATGTATGAGAAGCATATGTATATACCAGGAATCCTTGTCCCGCCTCTGGCAATACCAACATCGGTGTAGTGGTCAACAACCTCTTCAGCTGAGTAAATGCCTCCTCGTATTCCTCAGACCAATCAAATTCGACGTCCTTCTGGGTCAATCTAGTAATCGGTGAAGTGATCTTCGAGAAATCTTTCACGAATCTACGGTAATACCCTGCTAATCTGTCAGGGCATGTCTCACTAAGCCATGACTTAACCTAATTCCCTTAATTAGACACTTAATCCAGTCAATTAACTTCAACCCCAAAATAATTTTATTTTAATCCTTAATAAAGTTTGTCATGGTCCATCTCACTAAGTCCTGACTTAGCCTAATTCCCCTAATTCGGCATCAAGTCCATTCAATTAACTTCAACCTCAAAATAATTTTATTTCAATCCTTTATAATGCTCCAAAACTAAATTTATATCCTCATTCAAACTCAATTCATGATTTTTTTGATTGGAGCAAATATCCATATTTTGTAAAAATTTCAACAGCACCTTTCCTAAAAATGGCCTGCCGAAAAACTTTCACCTAATAGACAACAGAGTTAGGGAAAGGCCTAAAAGGACTCACAACTTCCTGTAGTTCACGATATATATTAAACTCAAACTTTAAGTATTAACTTAGAGTCTATGATACCTTAGTTACAACTTTATAACCCCAAGATAAATTGAAACTGAATCATAAATCTCATAACTTGCCTCAAACTAATTTAGGAGACTCTAATAACCTATTCAAAAGTATTTCACGACCTACACTACCACCAAAGCCCAAGAAAAATATATATTAAGTGATTACAACAAGAATATTAAAATTTTAAACATAAACATTCACCGAATATCTTCGAGCTTTTCCCCTTCTGTTTAGTTTTCACAAAGAACCTGACATCATAAAAAACAACTCGAAGATGTTAGGTAAGTAAACTCCTATATTGCTCTGTACTCCTACAAATGTTAGTCTGAATACATGGAGACATGTAATTGCATTTCTAAATAACAACAAATTTATATAACAACGTGGATTCCTCAATTCATGTTCTAAGCTCATAACAAGCGGGCCCACTCACGATGAACCTAGAATAGTCCTAAGAGTTCAATGCATTCTACCTCGAAGTCGAAATTACCCGCCTTAGATGCCTGCAGTACGTCTAGTCTGGAGTGGAGCACCTCGCACTCTTACGACCGAAGCAGGGGCAACTCTATTCGGATGTCATGTGTGCATGGCCAAGAAAAATGCGAAATGCAATGCACACTAAACATGAATGTAGGTACAAAGATAAATTTCATAAATAGTAATGACCACTGTAGGGTTTACTTACAACCAACCAACTTTGAGCTTAATTTTTGGGGTTCTCGGAGCATCAAATCACCTTGTAAATGGTTCCAATATCTTTTCCGCATAGCCAATTATAATTATACTTTATTTATGACATACTAAACCCTTATGGACCAATTCTCTTTTCATACTAAACAAAACTTACACCAATTTAGACCCAATCTCAACCTCGACCACCGCCAACCGACATAAAGCTCGAGGTAAGGTCTTACACCAACTTCGTTCTCATTTTATAATACCACTGATCCAGGCTTTCATGCAAACTGAGACAAAATCATCACGTGAGGTTTAACACTTGGTTAATTAGTTTTCGAGCAACTAATAATTAATTTTCACTCGTGCCCTTCAGACACTCACTTACAAGCCCGAGTAGGACAAACTGAGGATACATCTCAATACACCCCGACTTCGCGACAAAATACTCTATAATACACACAATAAGCACACAACACACAAAAAAATATATTTTAAACTTATGATCTCCGATCTGAAATACGTGGATCTCATCTCAAATATCCAAATTCTAATTATAATCTAAAAATCCATAATTAGACTACTGATCGAGTTTATGAAATTCTCGAATTTCACAATTCTTCCCAACTAATAAAAAATCTCATCGTCCAAAATTTAAACAGACATGTTAGTTGAACCAAAAGAGATATGAGAAACTTATCCTTCATATACGACTCTTTTAATCTAAAAATGTAACACTATTTGTGAACCGTTAAGTGCACCCAATCACTTTCGTTGTAACTAACAACTCAGTTGCAGAGATCATAAACATTTCAACCTTTTATTTCCAACTTCTTAGTTTAATGAAAAGTTATCTCCGTTACTTTGCCAATCTTGGCATTTTGTGAATTTATGATGAGTTAAATGATCAACTTTGTGGAATATCTGATAAACCTTGTTGTACTTCATATTTCACGCCTTGATTCTCATTCAAGCATCAATTTACAGCAAGATAGCCTATCTTGCTTTTCATAATACAATTCTCATTCTTATCTAAATACTATTCCACAACCCGTTGATAATTTTTTCCTTATCCACAAAACTCTCGTATACCATTTAAGTATAATTTTTCTTTGTTGATTATCTTTTTATTTGAATTGTCGCCTGATCAATTCTTAGACTATTATCAGTCTAAAATTACATATTGAAGTAAATAATATTTGAGCACAACATTAGATATTAGGTAGAGTTGTGTGTCTATCTGATCCATCACCAATCTAGCGTTCCCCAACAGAAACCTGGAACTAGACAAGTCGTCTCATGACTATAGATCTCATAATACATATGTCATCCTATGACAAGAGATTTCGAATTTCAATCTGATCAGAAATAGAAACCTGACAACTCGTGCAACTCTCACTCATTCACTAAATGACTACTCATAAATTATTTAAATCGTGGACTAGAAAGCAATTACCAATTTCGACTCATCAGTCAATTCACTTAACTTTTCCTTTGACTGGTTAGAAAGTTAACGACTTTTCTAACTTTGTCAATTCATTTTCTATCCATGAACTTACCAAGAACCTCATTTCATTCACTTAACTATCAATCTCTTTTAGATTGCCTTGATCACTACCCCATTATTCACTATTTCTCTAATTACTGAGATTTCTCATCTTAATCATTACTATTCACTAAACTTCTCTCATTGCATGAATAGAGACAGTTATCCTTCTCTTAAGTAAATATACGCATTTAAACAGAGATATTAACATATTCGATGATTATACTCTCATACTATAACTTTAACTTGTATCGCATATAAGTTATAAATATGATATCTCTCTTTGCCTCTACTAAATACACTAGAAGAATTTTTAATTCTTCAAACATATTAAGTCAGATACAATGTCCTCTATTCAGCATTTTCAACCAATACAGATAATAAAAATTAATTGAGTTGTAAGTCGTGTCTCTTTTTATTTTCATTTCATTTGTATCTTCAACGCCATTCAGGTATTTTACATCAACTCTAATTTAAAATACCCTCGTGCTTTTAAAACTTCACCACTTATTAGTCACATGATGTTGCACTACATTTGAACCGATATACAACATAGTCACTGATAACAATGATATATTACTTTGGTTTAACACTTTGAACTTATAGAACTTGATTCCTTGTAAGATCCTTATGAAGATATGTTAAATTTCATCAAACTTATAATTTGATATCCTAAGTATTATCAAGACTCGTTGACCTATAATTCCCCTTTTCAAAATAATGTGAGAATGTCTTGACCATTTAGTTACCTATACTTAAGCTTCCAATTGACTCTATGAAACTTCATAGATTTTTTTATTCCGACTGTCACCAATTAATTCAGTTATTCAAAGATAAGTGGATGCATCATACCAATCTTCTACACTATAAATGAATTGTGATTATGAAATGGAGTTACTTAGACTTTTAGTCATGCACAACTACTCCAGTGTCTCACCTTGACTAAAGGAGTCTATTCATGTCACTTCCATCAGTCATAAGTCATCTCTCCATCTCATTTTATTTTATCCACAAAGTCTATTACGTTCAGTTTTTGTCAATATTATATATTCTCACATTGATCTCAATCTTGATCCCTTTATAAACTTACCATGACTTTCGTTCAACAACCAGGCCACTTACAGCTCCTTAACCTTAACTTAGAAAAGCAGTTTATATATCTTCTGTTTTTGAAAACTCAACAAAAGATATTACAACTTCTTATGATCATTCAATCAATTGAAGTCTTCCTTGGCTAACCTTTATTCGAAACAGAGAAATTTTGCGACTCAAACAGTTTTGTTCTTTGTTATTGTCTTAATTTGTTTCCATTTGTCTCATATTTCTTAACTTTTCTTTTTCTCAAAAAGAAATTCGGTATTTTTCAAATGATTGTGTAACATATAAAAGTATCTTACTATTGATCAATTCCATTTTTACGAATTCACCTTTTTGTCACCGTTCATTTGAAGAGATAGAAGAATTTGAATTGTCAAACTCTTATGTATAGAAGTTATTTAAGTCTTAAAGGATGCTATTTTAGTCCTTTAAGTCTTATAAATGGAAATTATTATTGTATAGAAGTTCTTACTGACCTTCTATACAAATCACTTACGGATATTCCATCAATACATTTATCTCTTCATTTGCTACATTTTAAGTCGTAGTGATAGACATCATAACTTAATTTAGTTAGAAGTGACTATTAGGTACTTTGAATTTCAAAACACAACTACTTGTGTTTTATTTAATAGCTAATCCTAGCTATTTCCATGTTATTTTCCCCAAATCTCAACTTATAACAAGTTCATCTTATCATTACACCTTTCATTTTCACGGAAATCGACTTGGATTATTTAACTGATCTTATCACAATCCCGTTATAATTTCCAAGTCAAGATTCAATTTGTCTAATCAATTTCTAATTTCAAAATCACGTGTCTCATTTTTTTTCTTGTTGAGACTATTTTTTAGAAGCAACCCTCAATTGGTTATAAATTCAACCAATACTTTGTAAAATAGGTTTTTCCAAGTTACTAATTCAACCGATACCAACCTCATTCTAAAACTCAAGATATTACATATCTTGTGGTTCCCATAAGTCTCAACTTTATTTTTTACGTTTTTCAAATGATTCTCAATCATTTGAGACTTTAACTTAAGTTTATTTGACAATTTCTTAAGCGTTTCAAAATTGTAATTGTTCAATACTTTCAATTTCCAAGAAATCCATGTATCGTACTTACATTCCTGATTCATCTAGACTTCTTGCTCAACCAATTTCCTATTAGTTTTATAACTGACTATTTCCCTCAGTTATATTAGTACCAAACTACTTACAATACCCTTGTGAATTTAGATTTCACAAGTCCATTTTACATCCAATCACACTCAGATTCGTTTTATAAGTCTATTCTTTTTTTAATTGTTTGTTCTTAATCTCACTCGTCATATCTTGCGAGTTAAATATTAAACAGACAATAAGAATAAACTTCTTATAGTATATCTATCAATAATACATATTATAAAACAAACATATCACAATAATTTAAATACCCCAGCTCACAATCACTTCCCAACTAATCACGCTCAATCACTCTTTAATTCCAAACCAAATTTTGTCCTCAAGTGAGCTAAATCTAGACTCTGATATAATCCCAAAAAACTCTGGATCTTTGTGACTGACGTCGGTGCTGGCCAATCCATAATAGCCTGAATCTTGGCTGGATCTACAGTAATATTCGCTGCTCCAACAACATGTCCTAAAAAATTGACCTCTGATAGCCTAAATTCTCATTTACTGAACTTGGCGTATAGTCGGTGCTCCCTCAAAGTCTACAACGTCTCCCTGAGGTGCTGCTCGTGATCCTCTCAAGTCCTTGAGTATATCAATATGTCATCGATGAAAACTATCACGAAGCAGTCAAGAAACAGTCTCATTACCCGATGCATCAAATCCTGAAACATAGCAAGAGCGTTGGTCAAACCAAATCGACATGACTACAAACTGATAGTGTTTGTATCTCGTGTTACACACTGTCTTGGACATATCCTCATCCTTGATCCTAAGCTGATGAAACCCTGATCTCAGGTCTATCTTGGAGAAAATTGCACTTATCTCACCTGATCAAATAAATAATTGATATGTGGTAATGGATACTTGTTCCTGATTGTGACCTTGTTCAACTGTCTCTAGTCTATATACAGCCTCAAAGTATCGTCCTTCTTCTTCACAAACAAGACAGGTGCTCCCTATGGCGATATATAAGGTGTAATAAACCCCTTCTGTCTCAAATTATGAAGCTAACTCCTCAACTCCTCCAACTCTCTCCGAGCCATGTGGTATGTGGTATAGAAATAGGTCTGGTGCCTAGTACCAACTCAATAATAAAGTTTATCTCCCTTGATGGTAGTAAACCAGGTAAGTCCTCCGGGAACACATCAGAAAACTCGCACACAATTGGAATCTCCTCAAATAAGGGCCCCTGACTCTCTGCTATTATATATAACGATACCAGAGTCTCCATCTCTCCATTAGTGGCAAGTCGGCCTCTAATGCCCTTAACTCTCGGTGTACTACCACTATATGTAAATATCGAATGCCCTAGGATCTCAAATATCACTGTCTTACTGAAATAATCGATATGACCGTGATACACTACTAGCCAATCCATCCATAACAACGCGTCGAAGTCTAAGAACTCAAGTACCCTGAAGTCTGAAGGTAACTCTACCCTGCCTATCCTTTCGAGACATCCCTCAACAAGATAATTAGGGTAAACCCTATCCTCGATTGCACTACTCAAAATCAAATGTACGCTAACTCTAACTGGTGTCAAACCTAAGATGCATATCATGCAACCAGAAATGAAAGATGCTATAGAACCCGAATCAAACAAAACATATAAATCTCTACCACAAATCGAAACCATACCCTCAATGAGTCTTCGCGTGGAGTCGGCATCTGGCTGTGCTACCATTTGTACCCCCTCGCGACTCTGTAATGGTAATCCTACTACTGGCTGTGGACAATCTCTAATCATATGCCCAACCTGACCACACCTATAACAAGTAATCGACCTACGCTAACTCTGTGCCTAATCCTAGGCATGTGCTTGTCTCTATCCTTATCGGGAACCATCTCGGCTTCTACCTCTACCTCTACCTCTAACTCTACCAGCCTGCTGCTGCTGACGTGGCACTAGTGGTGCTGGAAGAGCTGATAAAGTAGTAGGAGCTGGTAACACAAGTATGACTGGTGGTGGCAAGGGAGGTCTACCAATTATAGTTTGTAATGGTGTAAGAGATGATACATAGGACACAACTGAGGTAGTTATCCCTGATCCTTGAGAACCTCTCCCATATCTCCTTTGTCCCTTGCCCTTATGTCTCCTCCTCTCAAACTCTGCACTCTTATCAGATGTCAATGTTGGTCCTAACAGTGTCTCATCTGCAACTCTACTCAAATAGTAGGTCTCGTAAAGAGTGCACGCTCATAAATCTCACCTAAAGTCCTGACACCTGAACTGACCATATAAAACCTTACATCTGACCTCAGTCCATCTCTAAAATGATATATATCCTCTGAATCATCTCTCACTAAATCCCCAGCAAATTGCCTTAGATAGTTGTATCTATCTCTGTAGCTCATCACCAACTCATTGCCTCCCTGTCTTAGATTCATGAACTCCTTCCTCAACCTATTCACCACAACAGGTGGAAAGTATTGTTGATAAAACTTCCTCTTGAAGGCATCACATAACTCAAAATCTCCATCAGAAGCTATCGTAGCATGTCACCAAACATCGACGTCTCTTTGTAATGTATACAATGAAATCTCAACCCGAAGTTTGTCCTCAATCCTCAAGACTCTATGTAGTTTCTCTTTAGACAATACCTACTTCTCAATATTCTCAAAGTCTTGCTGACCATCAAAGTAAATTGGCTTCAGTCTGATGAAATCCTTCACCAACTGAACCTCTACTGTCGAGCTAGAAGATGTAGGAGTGAAAGATGGTGTATAAACACTCTATGGCTGGTGATGACACTACCAGTACAGTGTGTATTACTGGAGCGGCTGGTGTAGTAGTAGGAAGCTCTGGTGCCGGTAATATGGAAGTAGTAGTAAGGGTCGATACCTGTGTTGATGGAGCATAACGTGCTATCATCATGGAAATAAAATCAACTAACTGATGTTTCTAAGCAGCTAATTGTTTAGATAGTCTCTGATAATCCTCACCAGATGGAATAGTAGGCTAGCTACCGCTAACACCTGCATCCTTGTCGTCACGTGAATCAACCATCGATGTCCGCAAGTTAATAGCGAACGTAAATCAGCTACTACTTAAATAACGTACATATATATACATATAGAAACTAACATGTACATATAAGAAATCCCCATCTCACTTTCACTCACTTCCCAACTAATGGTTTCTAGGCAATGATCATCTGGTTTCCACATCTAAGTTTATGTTTTATGATAATTCATAGGTTGATAATTAGAAAATTTGGTCTTTGATACTAATTGTGATGTTGGTATCACTTTATAGAATAAAGTGTACTCCAATTGCCTATGCTCTATGAACCTAGGATCTGATACCAACTGTGATGACCCCTTCTCAAATTAGGGCACCACCCAGCCTAATCCTGTTATTAAGCCTTTAACCGCTACCACGCAGGACTTAATAACGTAATAGTCAGCCTTTTAATATACTTACCGCATTAGTTATTTTTCTAATAAACCTTACATCATTCTTAAACTTACTAGTATTTCAAAGTAAATTAAAATTTTACACAATTTAAAGATTATTCAGCGAAAGACTTAATAAATCAACAGAAGCCATTCATATAAAACCCCAATATGTGGAAAACCTGGAAACAAAGATCACATGCACGAATAGCGAAGCCATTCATATAAAACTCCAGTATGTGGAAAACCAGGAAACAAAGATCACATGCACGAATAGTGAAAACTATATATCAATACGTGAGGTTGGGTAACTATCTCTTAACCCATAGTATACATCCCCAAGAGTATATAAAGACATATATTAAAGTCATAAAAAATACGGTGAGTACAGGAAAGTAAAAAGTAACACTAAGAGACATTTGTTCACATTTCCAAATATACAAGTATCTGAAAGCATAACAATACCAACTATGCTGAAAGGAAATCATGTTATGAGATACTTTAGTTAAGTAAAATGAAACTGACACTCGGCTAAGTAGTACTGATCTAGGGCCAGTTGGCCGTGAGTTACATCACATCAACCTTTTTTCCACTATTTAGGGCATTATCAATTCTTTTTAGATGTCTTCACATCATTAAAAATGCCCTTTCCATATATAAAATACTCAGAAGTGCCCCTCACATGTGATGTATACTTGCCAACAACCCTGGGTCCCATACACCGTGTGCTGCACAAGCTAGTGGTGAGATCTCGAAAACCCCGAAAGTCCAGTAACCTCGTGTGCCGCGCACATCTATATCATATCATGGTCCTAGATAAGAACTACTTTCATAACCCAATTAATGACATGTTTTAGGAATCTAACAAATGTGATTGCATATCTAATGCACAAAGGAAAATAGATTACAATACCATCACACACCTACCTAATAACATGCTATTTCATTGGACTAGATATCTCCACAATCAAGAATGACATAGCACATGATTTAGAATCGATGAAACCATTTAATAAAAAAACCAATGTCATGATAGTAAACTCATAAAATGAGAAGAGAAAACAAGTCATGGTATGTAGAGTACAAAGGATAATTCAGTTCAAATAACTGAAAATGAATAGAAAAATAGGAATGAAATGTAAATAAATATCACAATTAGTTTACTTAAAATCCTTGCAAACTCCTAGCTAATCCGACTTCCCGACACCTCAAAACACATATTTGAACCCCTGAGACTTTCCCCTAGGTTCCTGGTGTCATTTCATATGTTTTAGAGTGTGTTTAGACCTTTAGTTAGGGTATTAGAGTTGTTTAGAATGTTAAAATTGAAATTAGGAAATTAATGTTTTAGGTTGTCAATGTGCCTAGCGCGCTGGGTGACTGGTCTAGCACGCTAATGACCTCATTAACGCGCTACCCGCAGGTAGCGCGCTACCTAGCACATCTAGCGTGCTATGTGCAGGAAAACCCAAAACTCTGCACTTTAAGTTATAAGTTTTCTCCACACATGGCTAACTCCAACACCTTGGTCTCACTTGTACCACATCTACAGAGACCCAAGACACCCATCACAACATAAGAACAGCCTACACTTCATAATTTTCATGAATTCACCAAATTAAACTAAGTGACTAGTATAAGTACATTTACCTAATTGTTGTACACTTAGCTTGATCAACTCCTTCTCTAAATCAATCAAATCTTCTCTTCATAACTTGTTGGTCTTCTTATCTGATTTTCTTTTCCAACTTCCTTAGCTTCTAAGTTAATGAATGAGAATGAAATGATTTGCATGAGTTGATCAATTCAATCTTATATATAGATAAGATTGATAATTAGCCATTGATCTTTATGTACCACGTGTCTCAAGACTAATCTAATGGCCTTCACCTTGACACAATTCCACTAACTTCATCTAACTAACACAATTGAAAACTCAATTGGTCTCTTGATGTGTCAATACATATCTCAAGAAGTATCAATGACTAATGTTTTAACTTTGCTAACTTAGGTTACACTTAATATAAAATCAACTATAGCCACATTAATAATACTATTTAAGCTACACTAAGCTTAAAATCAACTTACCATATCATTCTCTACCCTGGTCCCACGCCAGCACATATCTCAAGGCGCATCTGCACTCACTTCTCGACACCTTAACACAAGTAGGAGTGACTTAATAGCCTACATATATACAATATGCTAGACATTCATCACAACAAATCTAACATATACCTCGGCCACATTGCCTCGGTCAGTGCATGTATCTCGATGCGGGTCCCAAGTCACGGGTCTACAATCCTGATTGAGGAATTAAGCCAAGATTAGAAATTAAGGTCATGACAGCGGTCAATGCAATCAAAACTCAAAAAAGAGATTTAAAGTCGACTCGAAATAATTGTCTTTTGGTTAAGAAAACTTAACGTCGTTTAACTCCCACTATTCCATATTTTAAGGAAACTCATATTTTTAGGAAACAAAATTAAAATTGGAGAAAGAATGTAATTCTCAAAGTGTCGAGATTTATGTTGTTTCAAAAAGAAATTACTTGTAATTTCCTTTAAAATACCCCTGTATAAGTTGTTCTAATCAATTAAAAAAGAGAGTTGAGGGCATTCTTGGAAGAAAAAGACATACTTACGCTAGATACAATCGATACACACCTGACATAGCATGGACACCTTAGCACGGTGGGGCCATTAACTGAACCAAGTGAAGTCGTTAACGTGAGCTGCTTCTCCATTACATTTTTGACGCCCTCGTCACTTCACCTATCAGTCGATTGACATGTAAACGTACTATGAGTATAAGAAAGTTCAAAATTTTTGGGTTTGCTTTAGTAGGGAACAAACAACAAAAACAAATAAAACACACTTTTCATGCATGTCTCTCATTCGACTCATTTTCTTATTCTCTTTGTTCCGATACCAAGGAAGGAAATTTGCAGCACGCCATGGTGTTCATAGGTGAGTTCGAGTGTTGGACCTAGGGAAGTGATGAACACCTTGATGTTTGTTGTCTTAATAGAAGAATTTGTCATGCATGCACAGTTGGTTTTATCGTTAGGAGGAAGGTCAAGAAAGAGGGACACAACAAAGGCCGACTATTCTTAGGGTGTAACAGGGAAGGATGCAACAAATACTTCAGATGGATTACTCCTCGTGCAACTCTTCAAAATGAGAAGGTAATTCCAACTGATGGCTTGGAAGCTCAAGTTAGTGAGATGGTTTGATTGTTCAAGGAGTCCTTGCATGTTATTATGAGCAAGGGTGGTGGAGTGGAGGTGAAGTCTGAAATTACAGTGAAATTTGTCGGGTTGGAGAAATGCAAGCCCTAAGATTTGTGTAAGTTCCTACTTCCATCTTTTTGTATGTGAAAGAACTTGTTTTTTTAGTTTAGGCAAGCATGTAGTGTGTAGTATGTAGTTTTGTAGTAGTAAGGGCCATAAGGGCTACAAACTAGAACTGAGCAAATTTGCTTGCATATATATGTATTTGTGTTGTTGTCTGCATGGTTAATAGTTGCATGTTCCCAAAGTATGTTCTAAGTGTTTAGGGTTCTTCCTCTTTAATGTTTTTTGTGTTAGTCGAACAAGCCAAGTTAGAAAGCACTCATTAGCACACATAAATAACATCCAATAACAAAAGTGATATTTCATAAAGAATTCAAGTTCACAAAATGAGATAGCTCAACATTAGACCAAAGTTGCCAAGACTCGAATAAATTCAATAATAAGTTAGGGTCCCAAAATGAGACCAGCTCAAACTCTGACCAAAATGGAAACCACCAAATTAATACAATTAAAATAGATGAGCTTAGAGCCACCATTGATAATGTTAGGTTTTGGGGTTCAAAACGCAGTGAAAATTTCAAATTTTTTTTTTCGAAAAACCAATCAGGACCAAATCCTAGTTCCATTAAACGGATTGATTTATAAGTTTAAATTTTAAACACACCAGAAATTTTAAATTTTAAATTTTAAAAGTACCTTAATCACAAGTTACATTCTTTGTGTTGATCGATTTGTAAGATGCTGCCAGAGATGAACGTCCTCTATTAAAAATCCACACACGAATGGCAACTGAGATTCTAAGTGCTAGCCCGAGAGAGAACACGAAACAATTTTTTGTTCTCCCTAAAACTCGAGAACGAATGAAAATCTAACTCATATTCTCAAAAACGAAATTAGATTTGAACCCTAATTTCATTCGTAATGTTAATTCACTTAACATGCCTATTTATACAACCCTCATATAAAGTCGGCTAAGTGAATTATTATTATACCCCTACTTAAAGAGGTATTAATATGTCACATCATATGGACTTTTGTGTTACAAATCTCATCATAAAAAATTCGTTGTTCCGAGTCATTTAAAATCCCTCAAAATCATTCTTTGTGTGCAACCGAATAGGTTCGTGCAACGTTGACAGTGAACTAAAAATCATTTTAGTATATGAGTCATAAGCGGTCTCTAGCAAGGCATTATGACTGCTGAAGTTATACGAATATCAAAATCGATACAACCTAATCAATAGTGTATATTATATCGTTTTGTCATACGATATCCTTTGATCAAACATAAGGCATGAAAAAGTCGTCCTTGATGTTTAATCGTACTAGTCTGGATCTCTTGGTAGACTAAGAACATCCAAGTGACATTGGTCATATCAATTCACATGGACTTGGCCATTATCAATCCACCATATCGAGGGATCCACTGATATCTCTCTCTATATGAGAGGGACAAATTCTATCTCGATTACACACCTTCACACATTATTCACTTAGTAACCGATCAAAATCTTTATAATCATACGGTTAATGGAAATGTTTGATTGTGTCAAATCACTATGATCGTAATGTTGAAGTCTCTGGTAATCTCAAGTCAGAGGACTAAATGATATACATATAATGAGTAACACCTAAGACTTAGTCTATGTAGTGTTCTCATAGCGGGTCGATGTAGTACCATGTTCCATAACATGCACTCACGATCTTGATTCGTTTCCTTATACGTATGATCATCATATGACTATCAATCAAGACTCACACTAGTCTTGATTTTTTTATAGTTCTGTGACGGCCCCTTCTTTAAAACATGGCACCGCCCAGCCTAGTCTCGTAATTAAGCGTTAATCTCGGCTATATAGAACTTAACTACGTATTAGTAAGCCTTTTTGTCCTATTCTCCTCGTTAAACATGTTCAAGATAAGTAATACACATGTCGCATTATTATTGAATTTCAGAGTTAATTAAAACATTACGATTAAAAAGTTATAGCGAAAGTCTTAACAGTTATGCGGAAGCAATTATTAAAAATCATATGTATGAAAACCAGGAAATAACATCACATGCATATAGATATCAAAAGGATGATAAACAGTGTGATAACCAAGTCTCAAGTCGAGGAACTATACGCTCAAGGTAATATACAACCCAAAATATATTGAAAAGACATAAAGTAAATAATACATCAAAAGTTGAGTCCTACAAGATAGGAAGTAGAAAATCACCAAATGCTCAAAGATAGTCGTCGATCTTCTCCTTGCCCAGTCTACTGCTCGACGAATTTGTACCCACCGTCATAAAAAAATGGTGAGTACAATAAGTAATAAAGTAATTCCTGGAAATTCTTATGTACATTTCCAAACATAATTGATTGGTATTTAAAAACATAAATATAGCAAAGAAGTGCTGAAAGGGAAATATGCCAGAAAATACCACAGTTAAGCAAAATGAAACTAACACAGGCTAAGTAGTAATGATCTAAGTCCGGTCGGCCGTGAATCCTATCACATTGGCCTTTATTCCACTAGCTCAGGGTGGAGTTGTGCTCTACACCTCTATCGAAGGTCGGAGCTGAGATTTACGACTCCATGATCATCTATATCTTAATCCTTAAAAGCGAAGCTGAGCTCTACGCATAAATAAATCATCTGTAGATACATAATTGCCGCCTACCCTGGGTCCCATATCCCGTGTGTCGCGCATCTCATAATCGTGCAATGGACCTTAAATTCTACCACTACTTTGTAATTTCAAGGAAGACTCGTATTATGGATTCCAAGACAAAGTAATATGCTTCAAAGCCAACATTCAAAGAATACAAGTCCATATACATACTCCAATCTCATTCCTCTAATTCTAATAGCATGTTATTCTCGATCACACTTTCATCGAACAACAAGAAAGACATGGAACACGAGAATAGAGTCAATGATTTTCATAAGCAAATGATATCATGATAAAAAATACCCATATAATGAGTAGAATATGAAACAATTTTAGGATATCATAATACAAGACATTTCATAGTCAAATAGACTGAAAAACAGAACATAATTGGAATGAAATGTAAATTAGAACCTCAACAAAATTACTTACAAGTCACACATTGTATATCCTAGCTTAATCGCCTCCCGACACTCCAAAACGCATACCCGGACTCTTGAGACTCTTTCATAGGCTCATGGTATAATTTAGTATACATTATAGTGTGTTTAGACCCTTAGTTTGGGTTTTAGGCTAATGACCCTCTTAGCGCGCTAGGCGCGCTGGAACCCAGAATTATGCAACCACAATTCTTAGTTTCCTCTCGGGAATGGCCTCCTCAAGCCCCAGATCTGCGTTCTCCGTCACTAGGGATCCGTAACGTCCTCCTCCATAAAACATACACCAGACACTTCATATAATTCATCAATTACATCAAAATTTAGAAAATTTTAGTGTACCTCGAATTGCTTGCCGAGACGCGGGGCATCAAGTGTCGGGTAGTCGAGTGTCAGTGGGATCGCAAAATTTGTCAATTTTGTGAATAAAAACACTAACCATATATATTATAGTGGGCCTAAGCTAATGTAATTGAATCAAATAAATCAATGCTTATAGTTTGGTTATTTAAATTAGAAACCATGAGATTGTCTTAGAGATACGTGTTAACACATCTTGGAACCATGTGAGTAGCAACTTAGTGTCACTTTGATTGGGTTAGTGGGAGTTAGTGGGATACATGTCAATGTGTGGATCATTAGATGAGCTTCGAGATACGTAAATACATGGAGATCAATAGCTAGAAATCAATATTACCTTAATATATAAGATCAACACATGCAAAGAAACCATTTTCATTTTCAACTTATCCATCAAGAGAACTTGCTGGAGAAGAAGGAGGTTGATGGAAAGAAGGAATCCATGGAAGATTGGTGAGAATTTCTCAAGCTAGGTGGTATATCAACTAGGTACACATCTATTTATGTCAGATTGAAATCATTTCTGGTTTTCAGCTAATTCCAAAGGGTAGATGATTGAATATTTACAATTGGTTTATATATTTGGATTCCTCATTTGATCTTGATAATCCAGTTATATTGAAGTTCTTAATTTTGTTTTGAAATCATAAAGATATGAATTTTTTAAATTGCAAGACCAAAACTAGAATTCTGCATGTTATATTAGGAATTAGCCTATGTAATTTGGTCATAACTTGCTCATTTTAGATCCAAATCGACCCAAACTGGTGGCATTTGAAATTTTACTCAAAGGGTAACAACTTTGCTTAGCTGGAGATGTTGTAATTCAATTTTTTCTCATGTCCAAAAGTGCTCTACAAATAGGTGCTGGAATTCAGAAGAAAAGTTTTGAAACTAAACTTGTTAAAAGCATAACTCCCTAACTACTTATCCAAATGAGCTGATTTTTTAGTATGTTGTATTTGGTATGTTTGATGCCTTGTGACCAAAAATCACCTTTTTTAGAAATATAGATTGGGAGGAATAGATTTTCTAATTCCGCTGGTCGGATTAGGTTCCAATTAAAGCTATGTTTAGTAGAATCATGATATCTCTTTCGTTTTAAATCGGAATGTTGCAAATTAAACCTTTTCTGAAAGCTAAGATAGAGATCGACGATCTTTGTAATGGTGGAGGATTTCAATATTTGGACCATTTCATGCCTAAAAATGTGTTGTAACATAAAATTGAAATCGAGACTTAATTTAGTCTTTAGGGTTGATTTGGGAAGATCAATTTGAAACGTATTCAACCGATTTGAATACATAATAAATGCACTTAATTGACTTCAGGGACTTAGGGGATCGTAGCTCGAGTATCGGGGAGCTTGTCAAGTTGGATTCGGGTGTTCGAGGGAGTTGGAGCGTGTGTTGAGGTGCGTAAACCATTGGAATACCTCACAGAATTCATGATTTGGTTTATCAATTTTGCTTTTCATGTGTGACTACTGGTGGGCACACATGCGGTTTTCATTCCTATTTCGGTATGCGTATATATTGGTTGCGGCTAAATCGCATGCACGAGTTACTTGTGATAGTGCTCGTATCGATGGCAGTAGAATATATCTACGATTGTCAGGAGGGATTAGGGTGGTCCTGATGTATAACAGCGTCATGAAGGGACCGTGCCATTTATTGAAGTTGGGGTTTAGCCACTGTAAGCCTGTAAGTTACGTGGTTTCTATTCGATTTATCGATTACTGACTAGTGTAGGTCAGGGTTTTCTCGTGATTATACGGATGTTTACTGATTAATGCTTTATTTTGGAACTGGTTTAATTAGTATATGATGTTTATTTATTTCACGCTAATGTTTTTGCTTGTCGCGTGCTGCTTATTCATGGGAATATGACGTATTGTTGCCAAGTGTTATATTCGTATGTCTCGTAGTTTATTAGTTTTATTTCATGAATATTGTGTGGACTTCTCTTGGGATTTTACTCACTGGACTCGTCACTGTATTTGTTGGGTGACTGAGTGCAGATCCTTCGACGAGCAAGGGCAAAGGTAATGAGGTACTGGGCGACTACCTCTGAGATTGTGGAGCCAGCTCGTGTGTGATATCAGTATGTATTTATTTTACTTTGTTGGGTTTTGGGGACTAAAGAACACTGATTACATGTATATGAAACTTTTGTTACACTTAACTCGCCTTGATATATATACATAGTATCTTTTGTCGGGTTTTTCACTACTTAGGATTGTTGAATACTATATAACTTACTTAAATTAAGATTTACGTTGTAAAATTTCATTATAACTTGATAAATTGATTAACTAGCTAATGAAATCATTAATAATTATATGGAAATTAATTAGCTAAGTTAGGAATAAATGAAAAAGTGAAAGTAGCCAGGTAGGCCGCGGAACGTCAAGGATAAGCGGGCCATAACGTAGCAAGGCTTGGTGACGTGGGATGCGACGTGGCGAGTAGCAAGGCGCCCTGGAATTTGGGGCTGCCACAAGATGTCATGGTTGGAATGTAAGCGTCGTTGACATTCATTGGCGTAGTCTAAAAAACAATAAAAACAAATTTCTATTAGCCTACCATTCTACCCTATGTAATCAAATATACACAACTTAGATGCCACATTATTTCTAGATTAGTGATATGTAGAAGAACCGTATTGTAACGGCCCAAAATATTGACTTGTGCCACGTGCCAGGTCAGGGTCGTATGTGGGATCCACTCGTCGGAATACGTATGTCCGAATATCCAATTTGAGATTATAATGCAAATTGTTGAGCTGTTTTACGAGTTGGTATACGTGAGGAATTTGTTGTTCAAACACGAACGGGGCGCGCCAAGTCGCGTCTTGACGACGACGGGAATCGAGGTAGCGGCTTAATGTTAGTGTAATAAGTGGCTATAGTGGTTTTAATGTGGTCACATTAAAAGAACTATGAAATGACATATAGTTTGTTAAATAAAACGAGATGCATTGGATTTGCCTCGATATACGCATTTTGCGAGACTCGAGAAGAAGTGAATTATTGAGTTTGCCTCGATATTCGTGTTGCACGAATCTCGATGACACTTGTTTTGTTTTTCTCACTGTGAAAGGAGAGAGGAAAGAGAGAAAAAAAAGAGATTTGGATAAGAATCGGATGGAAGAGAAAGAAAGAGAGAAAGGGAGAGAAAAATAAGAGGAGAGAGAAAAGGAAAAAGAGAGAGAGAGACGGCGGCGCGGCGGAGCTCCGACGAGGGCAGCGGCTCCAGCGAGACTGGAGGCCGCGGACGGCGGCTCGCAGCGACGCGAAGCCGGCCAGCCGAGCATCGCGGCGAGACGTCGGGCCAGCTGCGACGCGTGCGGTGGCGCGGCTGTGGAGACGACGCACCAGCAGCGCGGCGCGCGACTCGACGCGACGCGAAGGCGCTCACCAGTGGCGGTGGCTGTGGGGACGACGGCGAGCCTGCGACGCAGAGGATCAGCAGCGGAGCGGCTCCGGCGAGCTGGACACGGACCAGCGGCTCCAGCAGCAGCTGCTCGCGGATGATGGCGGCGGCGGCGTGGTCTTGGTGGAATAGACGAAGGCGGCGTGGCCGGCAGCAGTGGCGGTGACGGCCGTCACCTGCGAGGCAGCAGCGGTGACGGCGGTGGCGCGGGGAACGATGTGGAACAACGGCGCGGTGGCGTGTTGTCGGGCCGATCGATCCCCGACGAGACAACAACCATGGACAAGGCATCGTGATTTCGACGAAGCTCGACGACGCGGTGGATTCCAATAGATTTTGGAATGGAGACCCCCATTGAAGGCCATGGTGAGGTTTATGTTAAGTAATTGGGTTGTGATTTGAATTATGTAGTAACTTAGCCCTAAAAGGTATAAATGGACACCAGAGACTTAAGATGTATAGTCGGGTGTCGGGTGCGCATATCGAGGCGTGAGCGAGTCGTTCTCGAGGTAAGTAAACCAGCTAGGGAATTGTACAATACTTTCATTGCTTTGATATTGTTGTTCATTGCTTTGATATCTATCTTCGAAATTGTTGTTGGTTGAGTGGTCAATTGGCAAGTGAGTCATGGTTACTGTTTATCTATATGAGCTCTTCTGTGGATATCTCATAGTCGCAAGGGTTAGGTCTGGGAGGCAGGTGTCTCGTCCTGAACCCGAGTCTGCTGGGCTTTTGCCGTGACTCAACGACCTTTTGGTCGGGACTCCTTGCTATTTGACCTCACTTATCGATTGATTTATATGCATGCGTTACTCCATTGGCGAGTGAGTCATGATATTGTTTCTCTGTGATATGAGCTCTTATCTAGACGCCGTCGAGATCTCCCAATTGAGTGTACGTTGGGGGCACTTATCCGGGTCAGTGGATATCTCATAGTCGTAAGGGTTAGGGCTGAGAGGCGGGTGTCTCGTCCTGAACCCGAGTCTGCTGGGCTTTTGCCGCGACTCAACGACCTTTTGGTCGGGACTCCTTGTTATTTGGTTTGTTTTTGTATTTCAGACCCTCACTTATTGCTTGATTTGTTTACAGTCTTTTATATTCATGCGTTACCTGTTCCTTTCTTTCTATTTGCATGAATTCGACTGCTTTAGTTATTTCGAAATGTTGTATATATGTCATACTGGCTTTACTTACCTGGGCTCGTCATTTTTGGGTTTGACTGAGTGCAGATCTACGGTCCAACAAGGGGAAAGCTCCATAGCTAGGTGAATCTTTTGTATATCTTTTATTTACTCTCCTCCGATGATGATATAGTTATGCATGGTTCCACAATTAGGTTGTCCAACTCTTTTACAGTTATTGTTGAGTCGTTTAATGCATTAATTGCTTCCGCTAAATTGTAAAATGTGAAAAATATAAATAACTCAACTTAAAATTGTGAACTTAAGTATAATAAAGGATTGGAAGGTTGACTTGGTCTGCTTTGACCTTGCGAGACTGGCTCGGGGGTCCACGTGGGCTTAGGCCGGGCGGGGCTCAATTTGTGGGAAATTGGGGCCGTCACACGTATGATTGCATGTAATAAAATACTGACTTTGATCTTTTCCTCCTTTTCTTCTTTGGCACCCCTCTCACTTCGGACATTATGGTTGGAATGCACGCGTCATCGACATTCACGTCGATAGTCTGAAACAACATTAACAACACTTTTTGATTAGCCTACCATTCTATCGTATGTAATCAAATATACACAACTTATATGCTACATTATTTTCTAGATTACAAATGTGGTAGAAGTGTTGTAATGCATGCAATCAAATACTTACGTTGATTTTCTTCTTCCTTTTCTTCTTTGGCCTAGTCACAATTTTTTCTTCTTTGTTGTTATTGTTGTTGTTGTTGGTGGTGTTGTTGTTGTTGTTGTTGTTGTTCAACTTCATATCGTGTTGATTTTTTTTTGTTGGTCTTATTCTCATATGAAGCTTTCTCGCGACTCTCTCTCTCGGTCTCCCCATTCGGTGCCTAACAACTAGTTCCTTAATTAGTTGGCTCATGGTGCATGCTACCAGTGGAGGCACATCGCCTATAAGCAGCTGGATTTGCAGAAAACTTGGTCTCCTTTGTTCCATCATGGACCTTGTTAGGGTCCTCATTTTCAATGTCCACATTTTTAGATCTTGGCATGGTTGGGTCATCTCCCTCAACTGATGGAATCCTTGCTTGAAAGACAAGGCAAAGAAATAAATATACAAGAGGACCAACAACACAACATTACAGTGCCTCTATCTCAATGTGTAGCACTTAACACCACACAACATTCAATATAAAAAAGGTATATTATTTCATATACAAAACAGAGTATAACATATTATTTCATAAAAAAAAAGAAGGAATCTTAAAAATAAAATCAGCACATTAATGGCCACCGTACCTAAAAACTAATTACACTCCTCCCCCTCCCTCCAAATCTTTAATGTTGACTCGTGGCCCCTAAGCCCTAAAACGAGACCAATACAACATCGTATACACATAAATATGACAACTTACAAGTAGTAAACATGTGTGATTGTGAAGGTTATTCACCTCAGACTGCAAGATTATGGGGCTTTATGGATTTGTTGGACACATGGTAATATGGAAAAATCGGGTTCATAAACTAAAAGGCTTCCTCAGATTCCGCATCACACCTCTTTCACCGTCAAGTACACCATTGAATTTCAACTTGATCTTAGCTCTTTATCTTACTGTCGAATATAACCAAGAGCAGAGAATCACAGAGCTTTGGAAGGAAACAAAAGTGAAGAAGAAAGCGCTCTTGACATGTGTTTTGTTTGTTTTTGTTGTTTGTTCCCTCCAAAAGCAAATCCAAAAATCTTGAATTTTCTTATGCTCACAGTACGTTTATGTGTCAGTCGACTGACAGAAGAAATAAATGAGAAGTGACGAGGGCGTCAGAAATGTAACGGAGAAGCAGCTAACGTTAACAGCTTCACTTGCTTCGGTTAGTGGGCTCCACTCTGCTGAGGTGTCCATGCCATGTCAGGTGTATATCGATTGTATGTAGTATAAATATGTCAAAATATCATTTTCCTTTTTGGAAAGATAGGTAACAAAATAGTTTCACCGTGGGAAGTGCTCTCAAATTTTTTATTATAGATAGATAGATAGATAGATATGTAGTATTTATTATGCCCCATAAGAATTAATGTATAGCATGGACACCAATTAAAAAATGGAGCGGCTAAAAGGACCTCAATTTTTGCTAAACGTACCCTACCTAAGTGAAATGACCCAACTACCCCTCTATATAAAATGGTTTTTACTAACTATATCCCACTCGCCCCATTTACCCCGTACCCCACCCACCTCACTCACTCATCGCATCTCACCACCAACCAGAATCTCACGAAATTCGAGCAAAATCACGTCGATTCGCCGCCGTGGGTGCATTCCTCATTTATTTTAGGTTTTTTTTACTTTTTTGAATTAATATTTTGGAAGATTGTTGTTGGGCTTAGGTAGGGCTGGCAAAAATCCGGGACCGGACATAAACAGGATCGGACACCCATTTCTATAATGATTAAATTTGGTGCCCGGACCCGGTCCCGTTTTGAAACGGGCAATTTATTCTGTCCATTCCCGTATGTTTGTAAACCATACGGCTCCCGTTTTGTCCGCTTTTTATTTTTAAATATGATTAAATAATTTATTTATCAATTATTTTTAAAAAAAAAACCCCTCAACTACAACTTACAAGTCTACAAGTCACCAATTACCAAAAAAGGGCAATTACTTAATGGAATACCGCAACCCCGACCGCAAAATTGAGTTAGAACAAAAAAATATGTGTTTATTAAACAACAACATCATCAAATCAGCTTAAGTGAGAAAATAAATTTGAAACAAATTTTAGAAAAATCAAACAAGAAACATGGATTGGATATGAATGGAGAATGAGTTGAAAAAATTTACATTGAGAGCAAAGAGATGAGTGAAGGTCACAGTGGGCACAAGCCGCACACTTGCGATGATGGGCGAGGGTGGCGACAGCCATGCACGACGCCCGATCGGTCTTGCAGCAGCTGCATTTCTGCTGCGAGCGCGAAGAGTGGAGCTCGAGACGATCGACGCCCAACGAGGCCGAGAGGAGAGGCACGCGCGAGCGAGAGTTGGAGGTAGAGGGTGACGGGCCGATCGCCGACGCAACACAGTGAGAGGTGAGGCCACACAAATGGCGGTGAGGTCGAGGCCGCACAGCGCGCCGCGCGTGGCGATCGCGAGCGCGAGACGGCGAGATGGTGGCGACGGCGAGTCCGGCGAGTGGCGACGGTAAATGGTAGCTTAGTACGCCGAGTTGTTCGGGAGGGGGAGAGGCGAGCCGCGAGGGGTTTGGTGAGAGAGAGTCGAGAGACCGCGAGAGAGACGGTGAGACGGCGAGCGCGAGACGACGAGTCCGGCGACGGCGAGAGGATGAGAGAGTGAGAGAGAGTCGAGAGAGCGTGAGAGTTTGAGAGAGACGGCGAGACGCCGACTGGCTTGAGAGTTGTAAATCGTGAGGTGAGATGTGAGTGTGAGAGTGAAATTAGGTCATGGAGTGTGAAATTACCAATATGCCCTTCAAATTAATCACTAAACGGCAATTGTTTTTTTAAATTTTTGCCCGGACCCGTCCGTATTTTTAAACGGACATGAAACATTGTCCGACCCGTATGTTTGTCAAAAAAATATTGCCCGGACCCGTTTAAAACGGGACCGGACAAAACGGGACAAACGGGACTGGGCACATTTTGCCAGCCCTAGGCTTAGGGCATCAATTTGGGAGTTGAATCTTGCATTTTGAGTGCAAAGTTTCGATGGAATCAAAGATATTCAATGATTTTGAGCAAAACCCACAATTTTTGGTCATTTTCATTTGATTTTTTGGAGTTTTGAAATTTTGTGTTCGTTCTTGTTGTCCTGTGGGTGTCGGACATACATAGACGACACCTCTTCAGAGATGTCGGACACACATGACCGACACCTCTAAAGAGGTATCGGTCGACTTCGACCGAAACTGCAAAAATAACTAAGTTTCAGTGGGTGACGGAGAAATCCAACCGAGACTTCTCTAGAGGTTTCAGAAGGGTTGTTGGGGTAATGGTGATAGTTATGGGGTACAACAAGGGTATTTTTAGAATTTTGAAAAAAAAAGTGGGGTACGCTAAGTAAAAAGTGGGGTATGATGAAGTAAAAATTTAAAAATGAGGTACGTTTAGCAAAAAACCGGGGTATTTTTAGGGGCTCCCTTAAAAAACCGACCAGAGTATGCATTTTTTAGTCGAAGTGAGCAACTGCAAGTTTTCTATGCACGCGGAAGCATATTGTTGGCAATATTAATTATTCCGCTAATAATATGGGAGTGAACTATGTGAACCGGTAAAGTTGAAAAAGAATATATAATCTGGCGTTTGAGAAGAGAACGCTACCATAACTAGCTTCTAAAAATTTAGCGTGTCTAGCTTATTTTGAGAATAAGCTATTAATCCAACCCAACTTTTTTCATTAAATTAACTTGTAAGTCAGATTATAAACTAGCTAATAAGTTAGTTCGCGCTTGTCAAACAATACCTACATAAATTAAAAAGTTTTTTTTTTCGATATACATATAATTTAGAAAGTTTATATTTGCATGCTTGAAATAATTAGAACATCTCCAAGACCATGGATTGGTGTCACATCATAGATGTGGAGATGATGTCTATCCTATGTGGCACTAGATATACATTCACATCTTAAAATGATCTCCAATGGTAATGTGAATTTAGACCATAGATCGATGAGTTAACACTTTTATTTTCAATTTTTATAATATTAATAAAGACTTTAAAAAAATAAACATTTTAAAATAATTAATAATTCTAGACATTATGGTAAATACTTTTCACTTTGATTCCATGTCACATAGGATATAAATTATGAATCCGTGATTCCATTAGAGAACTTTTTTTTTTTTTTTTAAACAATAGTTAGTTAGACTTGGATTATGCTTAAAATCTATATAACTATATATATAGGGTTACAACTTGGGCGCAATTTGCCAACCGAGTCGTGCCCTAGCCGCTCGATCGTTGTCGCTTAAACAATCTTCCTTTCGTGCTCCACCGATTCTCTCTGTATTTTCATCATCTACTTCGAATCGACCCTCTCTTCCTTTCTCCACTATCAATCTCTCTCGATAGCATCAATGACGACAAGAGATTCAGACCCAACCCTAGGGTACTTGACTCGCAAAGACACGGAGGTGAAGCTTCCTCGGCCCACACGAGTGAAGAACAAGACTCCCGCACCAATTCAGATAACAGCGGAGCAGATTCTTCGTGAAGCACGGGAGCGTCAAGAGGCGGAGATTCGACCTCCGAAGCAGAAGATCACCGATCACACAGAGCTAGCCGATTATCGGCTTCGCAAGCGCAAAGAATTCGAAGACTTGATCCGCCGAGTGAGATGGAACAGCAATGTATGGATCAAGTATGCCAAGTGGGAGGAGTCGCAGAAGGACTTCGCCAGAGCTCGATCAGTTTGGGAGCGAGCATTGGAGGTCGATTACAGGAATCCAACTCTGTGGTTGAAGTACGCGGAGGTGGAGATGAAGAATGGATTCGTCAACCATGCCAGAAACGTTTGGGACCGCGCGGTGATGTTGCTTCCGCGTGTAGATCAACTTTGGTACAAGTATATTCATATGGAAGAGATGTTGGGGGAATACAGCAATGCGAGGCAGATATTCGAAAGATGGATGAAATGGCAGCCGGACAAGCAGGGTTATATGTCTTATATAAAGTTTGAGCTGAGATACCATGAGATTGGTAGAGCTAGAGAGATTTACGAGAGGTTTGTGGCGTGTCACCCGACAGTGCAGGCGTGGATTAAGTTTGCGAAATTTGAAATGAAGAATGGAGAGGTTGCTAGGGCTAGGAACTGCTATGAGAGAGCAGTAGAAAAGTTAGCTGATGATGAAGATGCAGAGCACTTGTTTGTAGCTTTCGCTGAGTTTGAAGAAATGTGCAAGGAGACGGAGAGAGCGCGGTGTATTTATAAGTATGCTCTCGATCACATTCCCAAGGGGCGGGCGGAAGATTTATACAAGAAATATGTTGCGTTTGAGAAGCAATATGGGGACAGGGAAGGAATAGAAGATGCGATTGTGGGGAAGAGGAGGTTTCAGTATGAGGAAGAGGTGAGGAAGAATCCTCTGAATTATGATTCGTGGTTTGATTATATTCGATTAGAGGAAAGTGTTGGCTCCAAGGAAAGGATAAGAGAAGTTTATGAGAGAGCCATAGCTAATATTCCACCGGCTGAGGAGAAACGTTATTGGCAGAGATACATTTACTTGTGGTAAGTACATTGATTTGTTAAATGCAATTATTTTGCCGCAGTTTGACTGGTTGGTAGAACCAAAAAAAAGAGGCTTGACTGACTATTATTTACATACCATAACTTTGTCAAATTCAACTGCTAAATTGCTGACTCCACTTGTTGATTAATTGTTCAGGATTAACTATGCTCTATATGAAGAGCTTGATGCCGAAGACATGGATCGCACTAGGGAGGTCTACAGGTATTCCTGATTTTGCAAAATTACAAAGAGACTTGCAATATTAATTGAATTTTTAATCTGTCACATGCTATCATATTTCGCCTTTTTTTTTTTTCCTTTTCTTTGCATCAAGTGGATTTATAAGCTTACTGTTCCTTCACAGTTTCACTTTTCTTTGAATGGGTAGACCATCAATATATAAGTTACTTGCTAAAAAGTGGCAATACTACTATCTTATACTCTAGTGGAAGTCGATGATAAGGTTTCTGAAACACTTATCTTAGAGAACCTCTTGCTTTCTCTGTTTTTCTTCATGTGTTCTATATTCATAATGAGGTTATTGGATTATTGAAATAAAGATTGCATGTTGATCACTTAAGGATGCATTGACAAACAGTAAAATAATCTTAATAATGGTCGAGAAGATCTTTGCCCTTTCATTCTGTCTATTCATGGCTGAGTTTTTGTATTTTTCTGTCATTATATCAGCTCATTTATTGTTGCCAATCTTCATAAACTCTCAAATTATCACTTATGCTCATTATACACACTCCTTCATCCGAAGTTATCTATTATTGTTGGAGATCATCTAATCTGGTGTCATTCCATGGAAAAACCATCTCGAAGAATGCCTACTGCACTTGTTAAGATAAGCTGGATTCTATCTTATGTGAATTCATCTTTCAAGTGCTACTATCACTATGGTGGAAAATCACATTCCACAAATCTGTAACATGTGAACATTAGCAAATGGTGTGTACATTCCCTTACCTTCCTCAATTTCACTAACAGGTTGACTAGGAGGGGAGAAAAGAATACCATGACAAGTGTTTGAATGCATGACATAAAAAAATTCTGGTTTTTTTCCCCCTAGAAGTTGTAATCAGATGGCTGTTTGTTTTGTAATTTTAAAACCTTTTATGATATATAAAATTTTGTTTTCCAAAGCACATGTTCTCTAACTTTGTGTTTTTGATTAGTTTTTTTTTTTTTTTTTTTTTTTTTTTTTTTTTTTTTTTTTTTGGATTTTAGATAACTAACTCAACCGTACTAAATTGAGCACAATGAAAGATTTTGATCCATGTAGCCAACCCCAACTAATTTGGGATTGACACTAAGATTTTTTTTTATTTTTTTATTTATTTTTGGTACATGACTATGTTGTTGTTGTAGATAATTAACTCAACCATTACATGTTGTTAGGGGATTACTCCCTTTCCCCTTCTATACCAAATGGGGCCTTGGCAACTTTTTTAGGTTTCGAATGACTTTGCTCTTTTTCAGTTTTTTCTTTTAAGTAGCTTGAATCAAAGTTGTACTAGTATCTTTTATGGTGTATATTCCATATTCTATAGCTTACTAACATAATTGGGACGTAAATTTATTGTTTGTTTTTCTTAGTTTTTAAAATTTGATTGGACCACATAATTTTCTTACATATTTAAAGGTTTACCGTGGACAAACATCGAAATATGTGTGCATTTTGCACACACCTCGATGCACAATTTAATGTTTCCCAACAGATGTGTAGCAAATGTATGTATCAAAAGTATGTTACCTAATTTTTTTTCTCTATTTAAATTCAACTCATCCCACAGGAAGTGCCTTACACTTATTTCATTTTTCAGGGAGTGCCTTAATCTTATTCCGCACAAGAAGTTTTCATTTGCAAAAATTTGGTTGTTAGCAGCTCAATTTGAAATCCGTCAAAAAAACCTTTATGGTGCGCGAAGAATCTTAGGCAATGCAATTGGGAGGGCCCCAAAAGATAAGGTGTGCACTTTTGGACCGTAATATATATATATATTTTACTTGATTTGTATGTTAAAGATCTTTCAGCTGACATTTTATTATGGCTTCCCTATAGATATTTAAGAAGTATATTGAAATAGAGTTGCAGCTCGGCAACATCAATCGCTGCCGAACTCTCTACGAGAAGTATTTGGTGTGGGCTCCAGAGAATTGCTATGCTTGGAGCAAGTATGCTGAATTAGAAAGATCTTTAAGTGAAACTGAGCGAGCCAGAGCTATTTTTGAGCTGGCGATAACCCAACCTGCTTTGGATATGCCTGAAGTGTTGTGGAAGGTATGTACATGGATTTCTTCCATTTGGGTTTCTTAGACGTTGTAGCGCGTTGTTGGTGTTGGTTATAATTGAAAAATTAACCATTCAAATATTGCCAATAATCTCTCTCATCTGGATTTGTTTATCCCTTTTCTACGACGTAGTTTTACTACTTGCCAAGAAATACTTATTGGCACAATTTAGTGAATTAAATAGATCTATGTTTGCCTTTCTCTTTATTTCTTAACGTTCCTAGGTTTCTTTCAATGGCTAATGGGGCCTTCTGAACGGTGAGTCTTGGGTCATTTGTTCTTTGCTTCATTGTTCGACATGTTCTAAGATATTAAATTTTTTAAAAATTTATCTACTGTAGAAAATAGCTTTTTCCATATGCATGTTCCCCTATGGATGCCATAACTAATAATATCTCTAAGCCATAAATGTTTTTGTTTTGTATTGTAGTTGAATGTGCATGCTGTACTTGTACGTTCTTTATCATTGTTTACCAGCTAACTACAATGAAGTATGAGGGTCTTTATCTGCTTTCTTGTAATTCTTGTAATCATACATGAATAAAATTTTATTTTGATACTCAAAATTTTTGACTAATCTAATTTCTATTTCTAACTAGTTTAAAATACAACAACATAGCCTCAATCCCCAAACTAATTAGTTTAAATTATGGTTTAAAGTGTGGTAGTAAAATTAGATGATTTATAATCATACATATTCACACCATCTTTCATTAAGATCTCAATGTTGGGTCAAATTAATATATAAATCGTATTTTTGAATGCAAGTTTGCCAAGTATTCATAATCATTAGAGATTAGTTATTATATATAATATCAATTCTATTCACTACTCACAAGAATATTAGGACTTGCAACGAGAATTGTAAAATAAGAGTCTCGATTCATAAAGTCCATATTATTCTCAGGGTTCACGTAAAGAACTTCTGTTAAAATGATGTTTTTTAATGAAATCTTATTTCTTGACTACAATTGTAAATTACAAATCAGAAGTGGGGTTCTCACAACCATAATGATCAACTTCCAAATTACCTATTAGCTTTTCGACGTATGGTTCATGTATGGTTTACCCCTGAGAGCATGATATGATAAATTACCATTTAATGATCCACCTCACTTCTTCCCTGTCAATATTCATTGATTAAGCTGGCTTTGACATCAAGACATCCTTATTTAGGTCCTAAATTTGTATTAGCCTATTAGGTTTTAAATATTGTCCATTTTGAGTCTTGACCATTAGGATTTAGACATCAATACGTTTGCTACTTAATCCCTGATTGCATACATAAAGTGGTTGAAAATAATGCAAAGGCTTCGCAGCCTTTGATAAATGACAATAAAATCTAGCAGTGATTCATTTAGAGCTTTATACAAAGCAAGGATTGCATGGCGCCAAGGTGGTGCCAAGGCGTTTTCCTTGCCTAAGGCGAGGCGACGCCTAGGCATAAAAATGATATTTATATAGAGGCCCATAGTAAATTAGTTAATTATTCATACCTCCATGTATGTGTATTAGATTATAGTCATTAATATTGATGCTTCACCTCAAAATATACTAACTTAACATTTCAAATGGAGCATTCATGGCTATCCATTAAAAAAAGTTTGCAAAAAAAGAAAAAAAGTTACTGTTTATCTTCGGCATCGCAGAGACCACCATGGTCTCTGCAATAAGTTGCAAAGGCCACCATGGCTTGCCATAGTGGCATCCAAAGTCGCTGGACAACCAACTAATTTTCGGAGCAGATCAAGATTTGGGTGGTGGTGGGACAGAACTTGTGAGAGAGGTGGGGACTCTCTACGGTTTTTGTTTATATATGTAAGAATCTATTTATAAGAAAGACCCTAAATACTTTCTTAGATATCCCCGAAAAATCATAATTTGTGCTAATAAAGCCACCGCACACCTTAAGCACCGCCAAGGCGTATTTTGGCTAAAATGCCTAAGCGTCGCCTAGGTCAATCATTGATACAAAGTTGTTAAGGTGGTTCTCCTTGCCCTGTCAAGGAGGAGCATTTTCTTTGAGGGGCAAACAATTTTCATTATTGGTTAGGGAGATTGTGGTGGAATTAATGTGTTATTTTGAAGTTGTGGTTTATAGATTTGCTTATATATGAACATTTTTTGAGGTGGTGGAATAGATTTTATAAGAGGTGGTAAGTTGGAACTCTCTACAAAAAGTTCACTGTTTGGTCGAGGAGATTGTGCTGTAGTGAGTGTGTGTGTTATCTTGAACTTGGAGTTTATAGAATTCTTAACATATGATTTTTTTTTTTTTCAATATTTACGAAGGCATCAATGTAATACTTGCAAAGTTGCTCGTAAATTTATTTATCATTAGGAAGAGGCCCTGCGTCAACCGAATTAGCGGCGAGCATTATAAACGCCTTAGAAAGTGCCTTGAAAACACAATTAAGTTGGAACTCTCAGCAAAAAATTCACTGTTTGGTCGAGGAGATTGTGCTGTAGTGAAAGTTGTGCTATCTTGAACTTGGAATTTATAGAATTCTTAACATATGATTTTTTTTTTCAATATTTATGAAGGCATCAATGTAATACTTGCAAAGTTGCTCGTAAATTTATTTATCATTAGAAAGAGGCCCTGCGCTAACTGAATTAGCGGCGAGCATTATAAACGCCTTAGAAGGTGCCTTGAAAACACAATTAAGTTGGAACTCTCAGCAAAAAGTTCACTGGAGATTGTGCTGTAGTGAAAGTGTGTGCTATCTTGAACTTGGAATTCATAGAATTCTTAACATATGATTTTTTTTTCAATATTTATGAAGGCATCAATGTAATACTTGCAAAGTTGCCCGTAAATTTATTTATCACTTAGAAAGAGGCCCTGCGTTAGCCGAATTAGCGGCAAGCATTATAAACGCCTTAGGAAGGTCCCTTGAAAACACAATTTTAGGCCTCTAGACTGTTTGCATCGTTGAAGATGCCACAAAGACTTAAGGTATTGTGGCGTCATCCAGTGCAGCAGCTAGCTATTCTATTATTATGAACATGATTTAGCTGAAAATACTAAAAGCCTGATAGCATAGATAAATGCTGTATAAATTGGCTATGACTCATTTGGAGTATCAGCTGGTTTGCATATCTTAAGCTACCACGAAGAGTGCGATGGCTTCATTTTGTCGGAAATCAATTTTGGAGCTGACATTTTTATAAATTTTGCAATCTCTTCACCAATGAGAAGTAGCGTCTTAACTATTTCAGTTCATGAGAAGGTTTTCTACCCTTCAACTTTTTTACGAGTTCACCACAAAAGTCTATGATTTTATTTTTTTAGACTAACATTTGTATTGGTCAAAAGAAAGAAAAAATCTAAGTTATTTTTTCTACCAATGATAGAATTGCATGCCACTTGGGAATGTTCAACTTCTCTGTAAAATCTTCACATTCAAGTTGTAGTTTGAGATTACTCATCATGGTCTTCTGGGTGAATGATATCTTTTGATAATTCGGGTCCTCCTTTTGATGCAAGCGTAGCGTTGTTTAACTTTGACTAACATTTGTATTGGTCAAAAAAAAGAAAAATTCTAAGTTATTTTTTCTACCAATGATAGAATTGCATGCCACTTTGCAATGTTCAACTTCTCTGTAAGATCTTCACATTCAAGTTGTTTGAGATTACTCATCATGTTTTTCTGGGTGAATGATATCTTTTGATAATTCAGGTCCTCCTTTTGATGCAAGCGGAGCTTTGTTTAATGTTCTTCTATTTTCCACTTTCCCTTGGGAAGAGATACGATGATAATCCTTCTTCTGTGTCTAGTTGGAAGATTTTTCCATTTTCTTTGTGCTGCATCTAAATTCTCCTTGCATTCTGATTGGGCTTGCATCAGCTTGATGTCTTCTTGAATATGAAGTCACATGCCTGTTTGGACCGCAAAAAAAATAAAATAAAATAAAATAAAATTAAGCCATATATGGTTCTATATCAATTGCACTAAATCGACCCAATGGAAGAGTTTGATCCATGTATCCGACCCCAATTAATTTGGGACTGATGCTATGTTGTTGTTGTTGTTGTTTTTGTTGTTGTATGGTTCTACATCTACTTCATATTCTTGATTATGAAATCACATGGTTCATACATTCTTATTACTTTAGACTGAATCAAGTACAATTACACTTTCTTCTCTCTCATGCATACATATGTATATACATAAATATGTATTATAATATATTGATTTACCCTTTTTTTTGGGATTGGGGCTTTGTTGTGTTAACACTTTCTTATATTCTTTATGAATCATAGGAGAGCTTGTGGAGACTTGAAGGATGTTGATGACATCTTATCTTATTGTAGTTCTTACCTTTTCCTTTTTTTTCATCGTAGATTGTGTAAATACTTTCCTCTAACATGAATTGGTTGTGAACTGAACTTCTTTGCTTCCATATTCAAGTATGAAGCTATTGGTGTCCTCAAGCTAATGTTTTATATTTGTGGGGCTGAACTAAAATGTTCAAGATTGTACTGTTTGAATATGTTAGAAATTTTGTATTTATATAGAATGATAACGTGCAATTTGAAAAGTGGATTATCTAATTTCTGATGAGTTAATAATAATTGATTGTGTATATGACATGACGTATTTTGTTCCTTAGTCATTACCATCAATGATCCATTTCTTTCTTTGTTCTTTTTCTTCTCTTTTGTGTATTGTGTTTGAAAAACAGAAATAAGTAAGATGCATGTATTACAATTTTTTTTTTTTTTTTTTTTTTTTTTTTTTTTTTTTTTTTTTTTGGTAAACAGGCATACATTGACTTTGAGATTTCGGAAGGTGAGTATGAAAGAACCCGACAACTATATGAAAGGTTGCTCGATCGCACTAAACACTTAAAAGTTTGGATTAGTTATGCCAAATTTGAGGCATCTACTACCCCAGAGGAGGAAGAAAATGATCAAGATGCGCTCCTTGACCCAAAGAAGCAGTGTCTCCTATGTGCTAGAAGTAAGCAAAACTTGAATTTATTTATTTTTTTGGGTTGTTGTTGTTGTTGTTATTGTTGTTGTTGTTGTTCTTCCCTTCAAATTGTGTAATCATTTATTATCTTCCACCTTCTATCAGGAGTGTATGAGAGAGCCATCAACTACTTCAGAACCTCCGCACCTGAATTGAAGGAAGAAAGAGCCATGCTATTGGAGGAATGGCTGAACATGGAAAGTAGTTTTGGAAGCGGTGGAGATGTTAGTATAGTTCAGAATAAGTTGCCAAAGAAACTTAAAAAGAGGAAAGAAATTATTTCTGAAGATGGTCCCACTGGGTATGCCTATCCATTCTCTCCTCAGTTCTTTAATTTCTCTTGTTCATATGTCTTGTGAATTGGTAGAAATGCATTCCAGTTTGGTGTATAATTTACAGATATTGGATTACTAAGCTTATCCTAGTTTTCCATTCTGCACAATGCTAGTCAAAAAGGAAAATGCATCTTCTACTCTTGTAAGGTCATGCTCTTTTCTTGATATCTTTTCTTAATAAATAATTTACTTGGAATGGGTTTGGGTTTGCAGGTATGAGGAATACTATGACTACATCTTCCCAGAGGAAACAACGACACCAAATCTCAAAATCTTGGAAGCTGCGTACAAGTGGAAAAAGCAAAAGGTTGGCTCAAGCGATGATTGAGAAGAAAATGTATGCAATCTATCTGGGACGGCTACAAGAAAAAGTACTTTTTTTTTTGACAATTTGTCTTTGCAGCTTAGGAAAATGCCACAAATGCTGTTTTCCAGATGGCTAAATTGGATGTTGCAATTGTAAATGTTTTTGTTAAATTAAATTTGTAATTTCTTTTTGTAAATATTTTTGGTGAGTGAATCACAATTTCTCTATCTTTTCATTCCTTTTCATTGCGAGTTTTATAGTCTCAACTCTCAAGTGTTTGCAGGGTGCAGAATCAGGTGAAGTTCTTGATTTGGAGCACTAGTGGTTTTACGCTTCAATCAGTCAACTGTTTACATGTGCCACCACTTATTGTGTTCATTTGAGGAAGACTTTAAAGGTTACTTCGCACATCATTGTACTTCATGTTACATTTCTGTGATTTATGTTCCTGATTTTCAATGAACTACGGAGGGTTTAGTAGGATTCTCTTTTAATCTGTCATGACTATTCTTCTTTTTGAAAAAACTGGATGTGGTTTTTATAGCGGGTGTGGATGAAGAAACTTTTATTGGTACAATAACTTCTTTTAAGATTGCGTATGCATGCTTGCTGTTATTTTACACTCAGGCAACATTCATTGTGGTTTCTTTCTTGTAATTGATTTCTGCTTTGTTTACTTATTTTACCGAGCGGATATCTATTATTGGTAACTTAATCTGTACTTTGAACCCTATGACTATTCTCTCCTTGATTAAGTTGGTCTTTTCGATCTATGAAAAGGATTTTTTGATTCCATTGTTATATTTATTTATGAGAAATATTACTGATTTTTCCTTTCACCTTGCTGTGTTAACTGAGAATTGTATCGTGTAACCTCTTGTAAATTGGTGTGCATGTAACCTTATTTTTCGTGCTGTCTCAAGTAGTTGATGTTTTGTTTCTTTTCGACATGTACTTAGCTCTTGTTGTTCATACTTAAACTTTGCTGTTATGGTGTCTGTTTTTTTAGTGTCTCGGTTGGTTAGGTCAAGATAAAATGACAACATCAGCTAGTTCGTTAGTGGGTCTCAGTACTAAGTTACAATAAATCCCTATGGGGCCTTAAAAGATTTGCTTGATTGAAGGCATTTCAATTATTTCTACTCTCCTTTAAAATCCATATATTAGTGTGAGACATTTTGTGGTTAGACATGCTTTAGAACGGTTGCATTGAAAAAACTGTACCTGTTTCAATATCATTAAAACTTGACATGCCTTGTTATTATTGAAGTAGTGGTCGAGTGGGAGAGACTTCTGTCTGTGGACATGGAGCGTAGATCAGGAAGCTTGTCAAAGGAAAGGTTATAAGAATTCTGTTATCTTTCACTGAAATTATTGAGATTGAAAAAAGGAAATTGAAAGCTAATATAATTCGTTCATGCATGTTCTTTGTTTACAGCATGATAAATGATTTTGTATCTTTTTTTTTTTTTTTTTTTTTTTTTTTTTTTTTTCTATTCAAATTGGATTCGTACATGTACCTAATTCAAGGCATTTCTTCTGTTATTGCTAAAAAAGGTCATTCCTGCAAAAAGTAATTTTGACAGGAGAACCTAAATATATTTCTGGTTTTCAGTTGGCCATCCAGAACATATTCCATTATTTGCTCATGAAATCACAACACGCTTTCCGATTAAGTTGGTCATTTTTGTTTTTGTGTGCTTTGCTATTTCTCAAAGACTATCACACTTCTTTTCTTTTTAATCCAACCTTGTATTTGTTGTTGCAGTTTTATGCTGTCAGCTACCAGAAGTGTGTGATTTTGCTAGTTTTTCTATTCTAGATTTATGAATGGAGTTAATACTCTAAATAGATCTCCTTTGTTTCTCATGCAATTAAATACTTCTGCTCTATTCTTCTATTTTTATGAAATTGAAACTTCTTGGGTTCCAGTCTCTTAATGGTTGAAGCTCTTAAAGCAACATATTTGGTTCCATCTTTCATGTCTTGTGAAGTCAGCAAATGATCGAATGAAGAGAACTCTACTCCTTTGTGGGTTCTCAATTACTGTCAACTGTTCCATGGCTATCTAGTTGCTTTGTCGTTTTATTATTCAAAATCTGACTTTTGTCTACATAGTTATTTGCTTGAAAATATAATTTGATGAACTCTGACAGGTTTCTTCGCCTTCTTTATTTGTATTTATTTGTGTATATTGTATAGTATACATTCTATCACTTGTCCCATTTTCTTGGAGAATTTTTTTTTCCGATGTTGTGTTCAGGATCGCCCAGACTATTCCATTTCAGACACTCAACCTCACAGAGATTAAGAGAAGAACTAGGGGTGGCAACAAAACGGGTACGGACAGGTACGGGTCCGGACACCTCCTTTAATAACGACTAAAAAGTGTCTGGATCCGTACTCGTTTTCGAAACGGACTCGTTTTTTTTGGTTCAGACCCGTATGTTTTAAAACATATAAGGCCTGTTTTTTGCTCGAACCTATTTTTTAATAAAATAAAATAATTTTTTTTTCACCTAATTATTAACAAAAATATGTGATTTTTATGTCGTCATGTATTCCATCACTATAAAAAAGAAATTTTATAAATTCAAAATTACAATTCAAACATAATGAAAGTTTCAAATGCTCATATAAATAAATAAATATTATTTAAATTAATCGTTAAACGGGTATCCATTTTTAAAAAAAAATTATTTGGACTTGAACTCGTTTTTTAAAACAGATTTGAACCTGTTTTTAAAACGGACAAAAAAATATGTTCGGACCTGTTAAAGCGGGTTTGGACAAATGCGGACAAACGGGTCCGAACATATTTTTGCCACCCCTAAGAAGAACAATGACAAAGCTTCAACTCCAAAGTAGTTGGGGTCAATTATACTGATTAAATTCTTCAACCTTACAAGAGATGTGACTTAAAAATTAAAAGATTCGAATATGTAACCTTTAGGCACTAATGAACAACTAAACAACTAGTAGGTTTTGATCCAAAATTAGAAGAATCAAATTTTGGCCTCTAAGATGCACGTGAGAACAACTTTAAGTGTGATAGGGATAAACCCTATTCAGTTGGAGCGGATAAAAAGACAACAAAAGAAAGAGATGAAACTTCTGATTTTTCTTGATTTCAAAGCTGGAATACAGGGTTTAAATAGCTGAGAAACCCTAACGCATGTGGGCTCAGCGAATGGGCTAGATAAGCTAGTTAAAACAATTAACAAAACAGTAACAAAACAGTAATTATATTGGGCTATGGCCTACAACAGAAATAAAGAGCATGGGCTTGAGCTACATATGGAAGTCCTTAGTCCAATGCCTTTGTGTCTTGCACTTGGGCTTGGAGATAGCAATTGGGCCCAAGTTAGGAGTGCTTATAACATCTGAGGCCCGCGAGATCATATCATCGCACCATTCGTCGAGGACAATCTTGTCCACAAGATTGATGGGGGAGGTACCTTTAAATTACAACCCAATTCAAGGTTTCAAAAAACAAAAGTAGATAACTAGTAGCATGCAAGGCTCACATGCACAAGAGAAGGCTTCACGCATCACCTTTCCCTTGTCGTGGTTTAAAGTAAAAGTGAAAGGCCTTGAAATGTAAGCGAGGTGAACTAAAAGAGACAGCAGAGCTCAATAAAAGGGAAAACCTCGCTTAGACATCAAATACACTAGTACTACTTAATAATTATGCAAGGTTAAATATGAAGTTGAAACCAAATCATCAAGCATTGAGTAGAAAGCATGAAACTGAGATTCATGTCTATAAAAAAATGAGAAGTCATCAATTCATAACTTTGAAGAAAAGTTCCAAGATTTATTAAACCATAATAAGAAAGAAATTCTCAAATCATTAATGAAATCAAAGTATCCATGCAAAGGTGCCCATAAAAGATATGCCATAAAGAAATAATAATAAATAAAAGTCGTCGTTTTATTCAATGCATGCAAGTGATTGACTTGATTCGGATGACCGATTCCCCTACTCTCGAGATGATGAAGATCACTAGTGAACACAATGGTCGTTGTGTCCCCTCAATGATCTCATCAAACCAATACTAAGTTTGTCCAAGTCGTCGCTAATATGTGCACCAGAATCACTTAGGGTTTCCATGAGAAGTTGACCATTGCTCATATCCTTAGTAATTAGACACAAAGATTTTATGAAGAAATAATTACATCTCCTTAGCCAAGAGTGGTAATCCCAAGTCCTTATCCAGAAGAGGGTAAATCCAGCTCCATATCCAAGAAAAGGTAATTCCATCTCCTTATCCAGGAGGAGGCAGGTAATCTCAAGTTTGATGCAACACACATACATCCCATAAATAAGTAAAACCATGTCAATATCATAATGCAACCCATTCCCAAGTTTTGAGTTCAAGTCGTGAATCCTAGTTATCTAATAACATGCCATTTTTGATACTTGATCAAAGCTTCCAACTTACCTCGATTCGCTGCACTATCCACTCTAGGTCCTTGCACGCACAAGGTTCTATTTGAACTGTTTCGCAAATCTAGACAGCTTGAGACATGTCAAATCAACAACAAGTCACATTTCAAATTTTGATTTACCATTAAATTTACTTTGGGGTCCCATTAGTGTGTGTCCTACAAGTCCCCCGTTGCTCGTGCGGGTCGAGGTGTGGGACCTAGTCGATCTCCCCTAGGGACGCAGTAGCGCGCCCCGTTTGAAGGCATAAGTTTATTTTTATTATATATTATTTTAAATTTTATTATATTTGTTAAATTTAAGGTCTGGGGCCGGTCTTGTTGACAGGTTAAAGGGCTGGTTAGCCCCTATAAACCACCCAAGGGTTGATCTGGCCCTTAACTAGTCGTCCAAGGGTAGGTCAACCCTTTGTTGATCAAACCAGGGGCCTGCTTAGCCCCTGGTGCGCATCTGCCATGGAGGGGAGCTACTCCCCTTCTATGGTCGCTGGTGGTCGGCGACCTAGCGCTGGCTGACGCTAGGGTGCCTCCCTGCTAGCCTGGTTGGGTGCAGGAATGGGGGTTGGGGTGGTTACGACACTACCCCTCCTTTAATGGTGGTGGTAGGGCGGCCTAGTGGCGCCCCACTTTCCCACCAGCGGCGTTGATAATAAGGCTACCGCTACCCTCCTACCGGCAGCGGCAGTGAGGCCGCAACCACTACCCTCACTAGTGCCATAAACACTCTGCCACAAAATTTCACCACATTAAACGAAAACAAGAAATTATCCACCTTTATTGGAGCAAACCCAAGCTTGTGATTCATTTAGACAAGAGAAGAAAGGGTACAGAGGGTGGGTTGACCTTTAACGGAGGCCATTTGGTTTTAGCGCATCACATCCAACACGATTCACCAAATAAAACTTTCGTTTCCTTTTCTCTTTCGATTTGTGTGTGAACAAAAAAGGGCTAGAGTTTATAATAAGACTTATATACTAAGACCAATAGTGTAGGTTTATGAAATATTACTAAATTGCACCTGTAACGACCATCATCTTAATTAAGGAATCGTTCAGCCTGAAACCCTAATTAAGCCTCGCTACATGAGCCAAATTTAACTAAAGCCAGCAGCCTCATCTTTAACACAAATAATAAACGTAGCGAAAATTAAAAACTTTTCGCAATATTAAACACGATATACAAAATTGAATTAAACCGGAATAAACATCGATTATACAAAATCTCCCAACCGTTGAAATATTACAAAATTGTAGTTCAATACTAATATATAGACAAGAAAAAATCATTATATCGAAGAGAAAATCAAGACACCTAAAACTTCTTTGTCCATTAGTTGTCGCGCTCGTCGATATTCTTGAGATGTGAATTGGGGTGAGCGCTCAAACTTGCTCGTTAAGTTCGGATTGATAGAACTATCAACAATCCATATAATAATAAAGAATGAAATGCATTAATAATATGAACCAATCATAACTAGCATGGTATATGAACAAATATATAATCCAATAGATAAAATAGATATGCAAGTCATACATTAAATTGCTATTACACTGTGATTTTCCCTATTTTTATAAACTTAGGGTATACACTATCACCATGACCTGGCTAGCACATTGCGCTTATGTGTTGTATGACCACTTGTCACTGTCTAAAAGGTTCTATCCGAAACCCTCTTAGTGAATATGTAACCCACTCTACCTATATAACTGAGTAGGAAGTTACATATAGGCCGGGAAGGTAACCCATCTCCTATATAACCTGGTCTCAGTTCCTAGAACTTATTCTCGTGAATCACATTACACTGTTTTCCATTTTTAAAAAATGTATCACAGTGTACATAGCCCCCATTCAAGTCCATAAACTATATGAACTAAATATACTACATAGCCAGGCAAAATTGATAACCAAACGAATCCATACTTACCTCGGTTAGGTTTTTCATTCCAAATTCCTAATTTTTCAGTTATTACACGCTTTCCCGGCGTTCCACAACCTATTACCAACCATTTATGATCAATATAGGTCTAATACCCTATATGTAGAACCCCTAGTTCGGTCCTTAAGTCCTCTAGAAATTATAATCAAAATTCAGCTTATTTGTTGTTTTCTGGGGTGGGAGCGAGCTCCCTCAATGGGTAGGGCACGCTCCATCAACTGGGTTTGTCCAAATTGATGAGGGGAACGCGCTCCTCTGCCAGTTGGAGCACGCTCTACCCTGCACTGCCTCGACAGTGAATAGGGCAGCAACCAGTGTTTCATTATTAAATCATCACCACAGCCTCAAACACTCTCCCAAATCATCAGGGAGGACCTCTAGTGAGGTAACAAACTATTTCCAATAATCAAAACAACAATTCACAAAAAATCATCACCGCTATCGAATTGGAATTTAAAAAACTCAAAAACCAAACTTACCAACGTGATGATCTCTGGATTTCTTCTTGTTTAAGCTCCTCAATTCACGTTGAATCAACTCCTAGATTGACCCTTCATATCAAGCCCTCAACTGCTCTCCTTTCTCACTTCTCGAAAGATCAAATTGAAATGAGGATAAACTTGATGATTTTGGATTTATATATGTATTTTCCTCGAGATATGCATAGAAACATCTCGAGGTTGATCAAGTGATTAGTGTGTTAAAATGACACTCCATAAAGTGACACGCATGTTGACACCGTCAACACTTACACTCATTTCGAGGCTGATCAAACGATCCATATAATTCAAACGAAACTTATAATTTTATTATATATATTTATATATCAAATACATATAAATATATATACTCCACGTTTTTTCTCGCCAATAAATTCACCGGACATGCCTAAGAGTGTTCTCGGGTGTGCACACTATTGTACACCCACGTGTGCCACCTTCGACCCACGCGTCACTAGACGCTCACCAATTTATTTATTATTTCAAATATATATTTATTTATATAATTTACATATAAATATATATACACACATGTATTTATGCGTTTATAATTTCGTCATGCGCTCCAATGAGTACACTAGGGTGTGCACGCTACCCCATGACCCATGTGCGTCACCCTTGACCCCACACACGATATTAGGCGTCCCATAATTTTCTAATTTTTTTATTTCCCACCATAGGTTTATTTATATATATATCAACATATATAAATATACATACACCTATATATTTTTATAGCTTTTCTACATGCAACATACGACAATGAGTAGACCCAAGCGTACACATTGCTTCCATGTCTCTCCGCGTGATCCCCCATGATTTAATGTGTCACACTAGGCGTACCGTCAATTTTATTTTCCAACTATAGGTTTTATATTAATTCACATTAATCACCTATAGTCACATCAATTATTTCTCACACCAATCAAACACAATACATTACAACAATTGCACTCGCACGCTAATCGAGACAAGCAGAGCTTAACCATGAGCTTAAGTTGAGTTAATTAACATTCAGATTAATGTTAATCACCAGGTTAAGGACACGAGTTGTTACATTCTCTCCAATTTAAGCAATTTCATCCTCGAAATGAAAGTTTATCATCTAAATATGCCATCAGAGATATAAGGGAGTTACCTTATTTCCAAATCAATTTCTTGATCAATAAATCTTCCTTTCGATCAAATTTGTTCCAGCCAACACTGGACACAAATTGATCTATCTTTCGTAACATAAAGTCATGGAAGATATTAGATATAATCATTTTCAAAGTTTTATTAACCTTAAAATTTCTGAATCTACATCGCCCTTTCATAGGTGATAAGTTCAAAAGAATACATTCATCTTTTGAATATTTAACACCATATAATGCTTGTCTATTCATTCATTCTATTTATCTGATTTGTAATTGCATACTGACAGTCTACTAACACCCTTGTGTGTAGTTCTAAATTACACAGGCTCCAATTAACTTGTATCTTCACTTCTCGTGTCACACCAATTAACGATGAAGTTAAGCATACAAACTCTTAAGGGAAACACTCTAACATTTATAGTCTGAAAAACTCAATACCAGAGAACTCACACGGTAACATATATTTCTTTCAGTAATTACCACATTTTACTACGTCACAAGCTCGAAAATTATATTATCTGGATCTAAGATTAGCTGCAGATATATTGTGTTTAGATTGAGAAAGGTCCCTCTCAGCTATTATACATCTCTTTCCCACTGGAAAGTATTTATTTGGTTCCTCACTGAAATGATAATCCTGGTTCTCCATAAACTCTCAACTCTTTCTATACACATATATCTCGCTCACTCTTCAACAAGAATTAAACCACGATATTGGCAAGAAATTTGCAGACTTTATCTATCCTACAAATACAACATCAACAACCTTCAGCTGCCATTACAACTTAGGTTAATCCATTATCAGTTTCTTAGTATGGAATTTCATTCATATAAGACAAGAAAAATATAACCCTTTAGGTTAATTACAATCAGCTTCCATTTGCTGATATATCTCATATTTCTTTATAAAATTGACATAGTCAACTTTCATTCCAGGTCATCAACAACTCATTCTTATCATAATGATTTTGAATTTTGCCCGAATGAATACTTTAAAGAAATCCATGAGATTGTCATAACATTCTCACCCCACTTTTCAATTCGAGTTTCAAGAACTTTCTTTTCATGCTCAATGTTGTGATATGAGATTATCATACAAAATCCTAACAATTAGTAGTTAAACCTTGATTTACTAGATAATCTCAATCAATTTCTCCATTAATTCATCACTCAATCAATCATCATTGGCTCAATTGCAATCTGAGATCTAAAGAACAAATTTGTAATTACCAATTTAGACAACTCAGCTGATGAAGTGCCTTCGCAGGGTTTCAATGGATCACCATTACACATCTCGTTCAACAAATATAAGTAGCTTTTATCTTAACTACGTTCACTGTCCTTTTCCTATTCAAGGTATTATCAACACAATCACCTTAATGAGTGATGTTTCAGAGTGAATTCCTAATATTTTAAGAAATTCAAGGTATCTATCTTACCATCAATTTGTTTCACCCTGAAAATACTCTTTTCAAAGTTCCATAGTTTGAAATTCAGTACTTCAAATTTACACCAATCCACTGGATATTACATTTCCAAGTTGTCTTTTAATGATTCTTATAGGATTCTCAATAATCTTTAAGAATGATTAAAAGACTCTCAACAACCTTCTCTCTTTTGCATTTGTGCTGAATATAGGACAATCCCAAATTGTCCCAGTCACAGTCAAATCCCTTGATTTGCAGTTAATATTCGACACTAAGAAAACGAATTTATCTTTGAAACTTATTACTTTCGCATGCAAAATCTGGTATGAACCAATTTACTGTCATGATTTACAACTCTTTACAGTAATGATGGTAAACCTCCTAAGTCTTCAAAGATTTCATCTTGTTATCGATAACGCGATAACAACTCGATTAAGATAGGGTTCCAAAACTCAACACCATTCATTAATGAACATAGCATGAGTTCTAGTAAGTTCTAATGGTTTCTACCATCCACTTAAACTGATTCAGTAATCGCTTGAAATCAAGTTTATATATCCTTCACTATGATCTTATTACGATGACAACCAGATCTCAATTAACTCTTGAGAACAACTGGTTTCATCTTATTATAAGAATTAGTTGTCAATCATGGGCAATGAATATTCATTCCTATTATTGTATATTGTTCTTTAATCTCCTCAAATCCTTAATTTCATTGACCATTCATTCTCCCCAACTTAGACTGTACTAGTCTAAAAGATCAGACTAAGATATTTGACTGGCTCCATGCTATGTTTGAAATTGAACTATTCCCAAACTATCTCAGTTTTGAATTCTCAACTTTACTTTTCACTATTGCTCAACTAGTCTCAACACTAGTATCAAGTTTTATCTCAAAGTGAGTTACCATCTCAAAATCATTTAGTATTCCATTGCTTCATAAATTCAATTTCCCTAATACAAGTCTCAAGGTCTAAATCCAATAGATACTTCTTCACTGATTATTATTATTTGAATAATATCAACGACAACAAAGACCATTGAAGATAGTTACTTGAAGAATGAATTTAGTTTCATCTCTGTAAGTCTTCCTTACGTCTTTCCTTTTTTCACGTTCCTTGAGGTTTAAGACTCTCTTGAGCTATTATTTTCAATGCTTTCTCATATCGTGAGAAATCAATAGACTTCAACCATCTTATTATCATTTAAGATAGACATAACATTTATATCTATCACGTAGATATAATAAAACATAGCAAATAACATAAATCAGTCTTTTATATTTTGGTTACCTCCCAAATCACGATAAAAAATGTTTTACATCCGAAGCTTCTTCGTAACTCGAGACAAATCTCAGAGTTAATAATCATAGGTATCAAGATATATCAAAGACAAGAACCTTAAACTTCGATACCAAACAGTATCCAAGTTCTTACTTATTTTAAAAACAATTCGAAAGTGCTAAAACTTAGTCTCTAACCAGGCTCTAATACCAACTGTAACGACCCTCATCCTAATTAAGGAATTGTTTGGCCTGATACTCTAATTAAGCATCGGTACACCAGCCAGAGTTAACTATAGCCAGCAGTCTCATTTTCAACACCTGATAAACACAACTGTATATCGAATATTGATAATAAAACAAATAATAAATGTAGCGAAAATCGAAAACTTTTCCCGATATTAAACACGATGTACAAAACTGAATTAAATTGGAATAAACATCGATTATACAAAATTTCCCAACCTTTGTAATATTACGAAATTGTTGTTCAATACAAATATATAGATAAAAAAAATCATTACATCGAAGAGAGGATTAAGACACCTAAACCTTCTCTGTCTAATAGTTGTTGCACTCGTCGATGTTATGAAAATGTTAATTGGGGTGAGCGCTCCAACTTGCTCAGTAAGTATTCACAGAACTATCAACAATCCATATAAAATGCAGTAACAATATGAACTAATCATAACTAGTAGGGTATATGAGCAAATATATAATCCAATAGATAAACATATATGCAAGTCATACAGTCAATCGCTATTACAATGTGATTTTCCCCATTTTTATAAAATTAGGGTCAATTACCCATCAGCTACAGTGACAATATAACTTGACCAACACATTACGCGTATGTGCTGTCTGATCACGTGTCACTGTCCAAATGGTTCTATTCGAAACCCTTTTAGTGAATATGTAATCCACGCAACCTATCTAATTGACTAGAAAGTTACATATAGGTTGTGAAGGTAACCATCTCATATATAACCTGTTCTCAGTTATAAGAACTTACTTTCGAGAATCACATTAAACACTGTTTTCCATTTTTTAAAAACATATCACGGTGTACATAGCCCCCATTCAAGTCCTTAAACTATATGAACTAAATATACTATATAGCTAGGCAAAGTTGATAACTAAACGAATTCATACTTACCTCGGTTAGGTTTTCCATTCCAAATTCCTAACTTTTCGATTATCACATGCCTTCCTGGTGTTCCTTCACAAACTATTTATGATCAATATAGGTATAATACCCTATATTTAGAACCCGTCGTTAAGTCCCTAAGTCCTCCAGAAATTATAATCAAAACTGAGCTTATTTGCTATTTTTAGGGTGGGAGCGAGCTTCCTCAGTGGGTGGGGCGCGCTCCATCGACTGGGTTTGTCCTAATTGATGAAGGGAGTGCTCTCATCTGCTAGGTGGATCGCACTCCACCCTGCGTTGCCTCGACAGTGAACAAGTCAGAAGCCACTATTTCATCATTAAATCATCACCTCAGCCTCAAACACTCTCCCAAATCATTAGGGATGACCTCTAGTGAGGTAACAAACTATTTCCAATAATCAATAACAACAATTCAAAGAGAAATCATCACCCACCATCGAATTGAACTTCAAAAACTCAAAAACCAAACTTACCAACGTGATGATATGTGGATTTCTAGTTGTTTAAGCTCCTCAATTTACGTTGAATCAACTTCTGTATTGATCCTTTCCAGATCGAACCCTCAGCTGCTCTCCTCTCTCACTTCTCGAAATATCGAATTGAAAATGAGGATAAACTTGATGATTTTGGATTTATATATATATACTTTTCTCGAGATACGCATCACACCATCTCGAGATTGATCTAGTGATTGATGTGTCCAAATGACACTCCTTAAAGTGACACACATTCTGACACCATCAACACTTACGCTTACCTCGTGGCTGATCAAACGATTCATATAATTCAAAACAAACTTAAAGTTTTACTATATATATATATTCATAAATCAAATATATATATAAATATATATACTTCGTGTATTTTCTTGCCAATAAATTCACCAAACATGCCACGAGTGTTCTCGGGTGTGCACACTATCGTACACCCCACGTGTGTCACCGTTGATCCCATGCATCACTAAAAGCCACCAATTTGTTTATTATTTCAAATATATATTTATATATACATTCTATATATACACACATATATTTATGCGTTTATAATTTCGTCGTGCGCTTCAACGAGTACACTCGGGCGTGCACGCTACCCCATGACTCATTTGCATCACCTTTGACCCACACACGGTATTAGGCATCCCATAATTTTCTAATTATTTTATTTCCAACCATAGGTTTTTTATATATATTTATATATGTTGATTTACATGGCGTGCACGCTACCCCAAGACCCATGTGCACACTATATATTTTACAATTTTTCTGCTTGCTACACATGTTAATGAGTACACCCAAGCATACACATTGTTTCCACATCTCTCCGCTTAATCCCCCACTAGTTACAAGTGTCATACTAGGCATACTGTCAATTTTATTTTCCAACTATAGGTTTTATATTAATTCACATTAATCACCCATAGTTTCATTAATTATTTCTCATGCCAATCAAACAAATACATCATAACAATCATGCTCACGCGCTTATCAAGACAAGCCGAGCTTAATCACGAGCTTAACTTGGGTTAATTAACATTCAAATTAATGTTAATCACTAGGTTAAGGACATGAGTCATTACAGCCCTTGTGATGTGTTTTAGGTTTTTGGGTCATTACAACATCTCCATTTTTAGGAACGTTCTTACTCGAAAGTAAAAGGAAAGTATACCCATAGTCAGGCGTATCATCGTTGATGATTATTACAACCCATTGCTTAATTCTGCTAATCTGCACCTGCGTATTTTGGTCCACACTCCTCGTGCAATAATGTCTTACCCTTGACTCCAACATCCCAACATTTTCATTTCTGTCCCACATGGCGGAATTCACTTAACTCGGACATGTTTTAGTAGTGCCATTATACCTTAGCTACATGCCAAGTCTTCGTATCATCATGCGTATCTAGGTATTCCATCATACGCTCCACCGAAGTCGCAAGGTACGACTAAGTCATTCAACCAGCAAGTAGGGGAACCTTATTGAAATGAGATTTGGTGCTTATCTGTGTCAAAAATATCTCTGCCTATTCGGCATTAAAATCATACTGCCAACTGGTAGTAGGAACAATGGTAGCTGCCCGCTACTAGCATACCACCTATGTCACCATCTCAATTACGTATCAATGAACGTATCTTCATGTACTTGCGACTTATATGTGGAGTCGACAAATGAGTATGCCAAGTATTCTCTTGGGAATAATACCTTAACATCAATGTTAACATACATTTGTTGGCATTTATTGTTGTAGGTTTATATTTCGAGTCAAAATTAATGATCCTGGATGACCCTTACAAATTCATTTTGCTTAGTCAAGATCACATTTGGTGAACAAGCACCTCTTGTCACTTTTCTGAGCTAACTCTTAGCTCTCATAGCTTGTTTAAATCTTTCTCTCATCGAGAAATACAAAGTGCCTTAATTTTTATATTTTACATTTGAAAATAACAGTCACTCCTATCAAGAAATTTCAAGTCACTTACTACCAATGATTATCATGGTTTCTCGTGATATTAACAGTATGATTAAAATCTAAGCTTTCGGGTGGGTTACTCGCCTTGCAAGTCTTATGGCTAAGAAAGGATATGGTAGTGTCCACTTTCTCTTTTGGACTCACAATCCATTATACCACCTATTTACTTATTTTTATTTTCACGAATCGATCCTATCTTAAGATTCCCAATTTTAAAGATTCAGTCATCATTGACTTACACTACAAAAAATGCACATAACAACGATTGGGAATAGCAACAGGCTATTCCCCGTCGCTAAACAGAGACGGGTTTGGGACCGAGCAGTTGCTGACTTCATTGACCGAAATAGCGACGACCCCATTGCTATTTTCTTAGGCGGGAAAATGGGCCATTTTGTTGCGCATGTAGTCGTGGAACCCATCATGCGGCCAATGGGGAAGTGGGCCACGTCCCAAATTAGCGACCAGGTTATCCCCGTCGCTATTCACGCGGACCCCACTCTTGATCATACCTTCCCATCTCTCCTCCCCTCCTTCCTCTCCTCACTCGATCAACCGCTCCCTTCCCCCCAAAAAAAACCCTAACGTCACCGCGTCCCTCTCCTTCCTTTCTCGATCAATAGCCCCTCTCTCCTCTCTGATCTTGACCCTTATCCTAGATCTCTCACCTCTTTGTCGATCTCCCCGTCGCCTCCCTCTCGCATTCTCCCTCTGCCTAGCTCACCACGTCGCTGGTTGCTGCCTCGCCCTGCCTATTTTGGTGCCGCAATCTGCCGGTGCCCTAGGTAAGATTATTTATTTTCATTAAAAATGTGTATTTGTAATGTTTGTTGGCGAAAAACAAAATAATTTGTATATTTGTGATATTTGTATGATTTTTTTATATTTTTGAAAAACAAAATGTGTAATTATAATTTCTGTTAGTGCAAAATAAAATTATTTGTATATTGGTGATGTTTGTATAATTTTTTGTATGTTTGTGAAAAATAAAATGTGTTATAGAAATTTTTCTTGGTGAAAAATAAAATTATTTGTATATTTGTAATGTTTGTATGATTTTTTAATATTTGTGAAAAATAAAATGTGTAATTGTAATTTTTGTTGGTGAAAAATAAAATTATTTGTATATTTGTGCTTTTTTTATTTGTGAAAATATAATGTATAATTGTAATTTAGTTCTTGTGTATATTTGTAATCTTGTAGCTGATATTCTTTATGTTGATATGTAATTTTTTTTTTTGGAATGTGTTATAATTTTGGTAGAAAAAATATATGGTATGTTGAGTTGAATTAAAATTATTGTTAAAAAATTAAAATAAAACATTAATGATGTACAATTCAGTAATAAAATCTCGTATAATTGAAAAAATTAATTAGACAAATTAAAAATTTCAATTAGGAAAAAAATAAAGGACTAATATATATATATACTATATGGATGTACAAATCATATTACACGTAAAACTTATACTATATATAATATATATAACAATGCTTTTATATTGAAACAAAATAGAGGACTTTAATTATTGAAAAAATAGCCAGTACTTATATTAAAGTATATATGTATATAAATATTGAAAGAAAATTATAATAATTTATACTATATATGTACAATTATATTAATGTACTTAAAACCTTTAATTAATGAAAAAAGTAGTACTTATATATAGTATACATACTGAAAAATCATAATTAAACGGAATAAATCTTAAACAAATTAAGTTATGCATTTAAAAACTCTTACTGCGTAGATTTATATAGAAACAAAATAAAGGAATTCAAATTTAATAATTATGCTAGGTATATATTGAAATAAAATAATAATAATTTATAATAACGTTTGAAAAAAATATATCACGCGAAGTACATGCAAATGCAACCACTTCGACTAAGTACGCTAACATTCCACTAAAATATATATATAGTGTTTGGTGTGTGTGTGTTTATTAATTAGGGTACCTTAGGCCTTTCTAGATGTCTGTATCTCGAGATTGGATGTACAACTGCATTGAAGGTGGTCAGACTCGATTAGAGTTTGTGGTTGGCGTGAAAGAGTTCATAAAGTTTTCCATGCAACCCTGCACCACATTCCTCCACGAAGAGAAAATTCGATGTCCATGCCCAAAATGTTGTAAGGAGAAATACTACGATGTAAACATAGTAGAGCTTCATCTAGTGAGTCGAGGATTCGTTCCCGAATATTATTTTTAGACCCATCATGGGGAGGAAGAACTATTAAACAATGTGGAAGATGAAGATGATGATCCAATAGACGAATATCCAACGTCATATCAACATATGATACATGACCACGCGGTGCCCAGTCTCAATTGGAACCATGAGGAAGAGCCAAATCCTGAATCCAAACATTTATTCAAAATGATTGATGCAACGAATGAACCGCTTTAGCTGGGTTGCGAGAAGATGATAAAACTCTTAGCAATAACGTGTTTGTTGATGATAAAGTCGAATCACCATATTTCGGAGCAAGCATTGGAAAAAATCTTGCAGGTCTATAAAGACATGTTGTCTGAAAGCAACTATTTGGTAGATAGCTTTTACAAATGTAAAAGTTTAATGCACTGGTCGGGTTTACCGTATGAGCGAATCATTTGTTGTCCCCAATTATACATGCTTTATTGGGGGCCCAACTCCGAGCTTACATCATGTAAGTTTTACGAAAAACTTAGATTACTCCAACAAACGCCCGCACAAAACAATGATTTACTTTCATTTGGCGGTCGTTTACAACTTATGTTTGCGTTGAAAACCACAATGAAACATATGTGATGGCACACATAACACGTCAGAGATGAGGACAATATGCAACATTGTTCCGATTCTATAGCATGGAACCATTTTAATCAAGTGAACCTACCTTTAGCACCAAGGTTCGTAACGTTCGACGTGGGTTATGTAGTGACGATTTTCAACATTTTAGAATGATCCATAAACTGTACTCTTCATAGTCGGTGATTTTAACACTATACAACTTGCCCTTGTCATTGTGCATGAAGAAGGAAGTGATGTTCTTAACAGTGATCGTACCTGGATCGACTAATCCATCGCAAAAACTGATGTGTTTCTCCAACCGTTGGTGAAATAATTATGCGATATATGGTATGATTGAGTACCTACCCATGATGATCGACTAAGACAAACTTTCAAATGCGCGCTACACTTATGTAGACTGTTAGCGACTTTCCAGCCTACAACATGTCAGAATGGAGCATGCATAGGAGGAAAGTTTGCCCTTATTGTATGGATGACACTGACGCTTTCTAGTTGAGGTTCGACATGAAGTCAACTTGGTTTGATTGTCACCGACATTTCTTGTCACGATATTTAAGGGAGAGGAAAGACAAGTTTAATTTCTATAGAGATAGAGTTGTATCAGAAAGCCACCGGCCAATAAATCATGTGAAGATATCTTGCATGAAATCGAGGCTTAAGAGATGAAGGTTACTGAATTGGGATAAGATGCTATAAACTACAAAGTCTCGAAGTCTAGTGGGAGGAGAAAATGAAGCATACTGTGGGACTTGCCGTACTGAAAAATGAACCTTATCAATTTAGACGTAATGCACATTGAGAAAAATATTTTTGACAACATTTTCAAAACAATCATGAGTGTGCTAGGGAACACTTAAGGGAGATTTGTCATCAACCAAAGCTTCATTACGAACCACTTTCTAAGAAATATCCAAGGGCACGATACACGTTTGACAAATGGAGAAAAAATGTGTTGCATAAGTTGATTAAGGAATTGCACTTCCCTTATGGTTACGCGTCTAACATCGGTCGCTGCGTAGATTCTAAGAAGTTGAAGATGTTTAGGATGAAAAGCCACGATTGCTATGTATTCATGCAATGAATTTTGCCGATTACATTTTAGGATCTCTTAGAGGAAGACATATGGATTGCAATCAGCAAGTTTAGCATTATTTTAGAGATTTATCAACTTGAAATTTAAATATTGAGAATCTATGGCTTTTGCATTAAAACATTCGAAAGATAATGTGTAACTTGGAAAAAATCTTTTCGCCAACTTTTTTCAACTCAATGGAGCATCCCCTATCCATCTGGCGCTCGAGGGTATCCTTATTGGCTCAGTACAATTTCAATGGATGTATCCTTTCGGGAGGTAATAAATTACACATGTTTCCCATATACTTTTGTCAAAACAATTACAAGTGTTCAAAGTACTTAGCTAACTAATTCACCTCTATGAATGAATGTATTTGAAAAATTTGAAAAATAATGTTAGGAATGAGGCAAGGGTTGAGAGCTCAATATACAATGCTTATTTAGTAGAAGAGGCAATCGTGTTTCTTCCTATTATTTTGAGGAGCACGTCTGTACCTTGTACAACGGTTTGACTTATAATTATGATGGTAGAGTCGGCCCTTCTTAAAATTTTGTTGGCAACTTCTTAAATGTCACATACCTAGGTCAGGCCTTTAGGAGATCAAAGAAGTGTTATCTTACGGATGATGAGTGTAACGTCGCACACGCATATGAGTTATTAAATTGTCCTGTAGTCGCTCCTTTCATGAGGTACGTATAAATACTTGACAATACACAATTTAATGTCAATTGTTCTATAGCGTTATTCTATTCGATCGTAATCTGTAATTTCTTTCATCTCCTCTTAGGATGTACATATCGGAGTTGCGTTTGAAACAACCGAGTACACACAAAGTGCAATCGATGAACAACTTGAGAAGCAATTCTCAACTTGGTTCTAACAATTTGTAAGTCATTAACAAATGCATATTAACACAAGTTGTCTTCTTTTGTTAGTTAATTGAAAATGCAGTTTATCATAAAAATGTTTCGATTTCTAGGCGCCATTGTATATACAAGATACAATACTTCTAAAGCTTTCGTACGGCCCAAGTTGAATTTGCATCGTATATCACGTGCATGTTGTTAATGGCTACAAGTTTCACACAATGTCATATAGCGGAAACAACATTACGCGTAGTAGCAGGGTGTGCGTTAGGGGCACAAATTATAGAGAAAGTGATAATGACTTCTACGGGCAATTCCAAGAAGTGATACAAATCGAATATGGTGGGTCCTTACGTACTGTGTTTTTCAAGTGTGAATGATTCGATCCCACACCCAATATCGGGACAAGAGTTCACCGCTCCTTAACAATCGTCGATGTACATCGAAATATGTGATTAAATAAGTATGAGCCTTTCATAATAGCTATGTAGGCTAGTCAAGTGTACTTTATTTCATGCCTAAATGTAAGAAGTGCGCAGTGTAACGACCCGTTTTATTAATGCCATTATTTATTTTGTAATTTCAGACATGGATGCCAGCTCAGATCCACGTGGACGCCGCGGGTAGACTAGGACACACGTCGACCTAGGTAAACTAGTTAATCGTGTGTTGTATTGCTAATTCGAGATGCATTTAATTAATTTGAGTTTTTTACATCGCATGTGTGTATGATGTATGGATATATCGTGCAAAGTCGAGTGATGGGGTAGTCGCCTTGAAATGCGTGTCAACGCGGGTATCGAGAGGCAAATTATAGGTACACTAGAAAACTTGACAAATTCATGATAAGATGAATAAGTAATCAAATAAAATGAGTAATGTAACCATCGTCTAAGTCAATTGAGTTAGAACAATAGGCTATGACGTGTCTCGGAATGCGTGTCGAGATGCGAGGCACCTGGCTCTAGGTAGCCAAAGGTTAATGGGACCATAAGTTGGTAAAATTTTATAAATAGAAACCCTAACCATATGGTTTAATGAGGCTTAATACGATATAATCCAATCAAATGATAATAAGCCTACAATTTGATTTAAATAATGAGGACCATAGATGGACATCTAGATCATCCTAGTGAGTGGAACTAGGAAAGCAACGGGTTATTGGAGTCATTAAGTTGTGGTGATAGCATGAATAGATACCACAAGATAATCCTCGAGATACGCATAGCACACTTGATCAAGACAAACATATATAAACCATGTAAGTGGGAGTTTCATCTCCACTAACTCATAAATCTCATGCAAAGCTGAGATAAACCAAAGGTTAAGAGGAGACTCAAAATAGACATTCAACATTTTAGAGATCAAAAATGAAGATCAAACCTAGGTAATCTTCATTTCCATCTTCTATATATTCTAATGAATCCAATTTGAGTATTTTTTGTGAAATTCGAGTTTGAGGGTTAGATCCCTAGTTGCTGATGAAAACTTGATGAATTATATGTTTTGTGGCCATTTCTATTGAGGATTTATCACTTGTTTTGCATGAATTAGGGTTTTTGATGAATTTGAAAAAACTAGTGAATGTGTGGGATTTGAGGATTTTGATCTAGATTGATGTTCTGAGATGGGTTTAACTGATGTTTAGGAATCACCACTGTGTAGAGAGTGTGTAAACCAGATTAGGTGAGCTAATTAGGATGGGAAGGACAATATCTTGGACTTGAGAATTCTGTCATAGAGGTCAATTAGTGCGCTAACTAGGCTGGTTAGCGCGCTAATCATTTCGGGCTCTCAACTATTTTTCAAAATGAAGATCAGTAGCATGCTAGATTGATTCCCTAGCGCGCTAACTCCACTTAGAGCGCTAACTCCACTTAGCGCGCTAGGAAGACCCAGTAGCGCGCTAATGATAGATGAAACCTTTGTTGGGTTTTGGGGTTCATACGCAGCGGAGATTACAAAACAGTTTTGACAAAAACCCCAACAGGATCCGAATCTAATTCCATTAAAAACGTTTAAACCATGAAAAACTTAATCATACCTCAATCGCAATATACCTTTCTGAAGGTTAATCGATCTCTAAGGCGCTGCCGACGACAAATGCCCTCTATCAGCAGTCCACACATGAACGGCGGTCGAGATTTGAAGTGCTAGCTTCGAGAGAATACCAAACCTTTTTGTTTCTCTCCAAAACGATCCAGAGCATACCAAAAACCCTAAGTCGTTTCTAAAACGAAAATAGAGTTTCAGCCTTTTTTCTTTCGTATCTGTGTTCTAACTTAAAGCGTCTATTTATACAACCCTTGTATATAGACGGTTAAGTAAATTACACATATACCCTTACTTAAAGAAGTATAAGTGTAATACACCACAAGGACGTTTCTGTCGTGAATTTTATCACATAAAATTCATTTTTCTGAATCATCTTAAAATCTTGCAAAACCATTCTTAGTGTGCGACCCAATAGGCTCATACAACGTTGGCAGTGTACCAAAACACATTTTGGTATACAAGTCATAAGCAGTCTCTAGCAAGACATTATGACTACCCAAGTTGTACGAATATCAAATCGATATAACCTAATCAATAGTGTATATAACATCCTTTCGTCACACGATATCCTTTTGATCAAACATAAGGCATGGAATTGTCATCCAACATGTTCAATCGTACTAGTCTCGATCTCTAGGTAGACTGAAAACATCCAAGTGACATTGATCAATATCAATTCACTTAGACTAGGCCTTTTAACAATCTAACACATCGAGGGATCCACTAGATATCTCTCTTTATATGAGAGGGACAAATTCTATCTCGATTACACAACTTCATCACATTGCTCACACAATAACCAATCACAACCTTTATAATCGTCCTAAGTTAAAGACAACGTTTGATTGTGTCAAATTACTTGTGTTCCTAATGTTGAAGTCTCTGCACGGCAATCTCAAGTCGAGGACCGAAAAATATACCTATCATGAGAAACAACTATGACTTAATCCATGTGATGTTCTCATAGCGGGTCGGTCCAGATTTTTGTTCCCTAACAAGTACTCGTGATCTTGATTCGTATCCCTATACGTATAATCATCATATGATCATCAATCAAGACTCACACTAGTCTTAATTCATTATAGTTCCCAAGATAATGATCGACTAGGGACATTTAGGATATTTATGTAAATACCCATGGATCTTATTATAATGTAAACATGCAAATTAATTATAATAAACAAAAATGAAATCCTCTATTTTATTAACTAAAAGTATTCATAAAGACAGTTAATGGATTGACCTAGGGCACATGCCCAATCATCTCCCACTTGCACTAGGGCCAATCATACATGCATCTAATGCCTAATGATCTAACATGACCATCATGTTTTGCTTGTGGAAGAGCTTTTGTCAATGGATCCGCAACGTTGTCTTCAGTAGGTACTCTGCAAATCTTTACGTCTCCCTCTCAATAATTTCTCGATGAGATGAAAACGCTTCGAGTATATGTTTGGATCTGTGGTGTGATCTAGGTTCCTTGGCCTGTGCTATTGCCCCGTTATTGTCACAATACAAACAAACAGGGTTAGCAATACTTGGAACCACACCTAGTTCAGAGATGAACTTTTTGATCCAAACTGCCTCCTTTCTTTGCATCGACGCTACAATATACTCGCACATTTGTAGAATCTCGCCACGATCTCTTGCTTCGAACTTTTCCACTTACGCACCCCCATTCAAAGTAAACACATATCCAGATCGCGATCTAAAATCATCTATATCGCTTTGAAAACTTGCATCTGTGTAACCATTTACAACTAGATCATTTTCAAAACCTCCATAGACCAAGAACACTTCCTTAGTCCTTCTTAAGTACTTAAGGATGTTCTTTCTTGCTATCCAAAGGACTCTCACCTGGATCCGACGATATCTCGCTTGTAGTGCTCAAAGCATATGATACATCGTGTCGTCGAGTGCATAACATGGCATACATGATAGATCCAATAGCTGATGCATATGGAATCTTATTCATACGGTCTCGCTCATCATTTGTCTTAGGACATTGAGTCTTGCTGAGACTTATGCCATGAGACATTGGCAACAATCCTCTTTTAGAGTCTTGCAAACTGAACCTATTCAGCACCTTGTCTATGTAAGCACTCTGACTTAGAACTATTAGCCTCTTAGATCTATCCCTATAGATCTTTATCCCTAGGATATAGGCTGCATCTCCTAAGTCTTTCATTGAGAAACACTTCCCTAACCAAGACTTGACATTTTACAATGTTGGGATGTCATTTCCAATGAGTAATATATCATCAACATACAGTACCAGAAAAACAACTACACTCCCACTGACCTTCTTGTATACACAAGGCTCATCTTCGTTCTTAATAAAACCAAAATCCTTGATTGCTTCATCAAAACGAAGATTCCAACTCCGAGAAGCTTGCTTTAATCCATAAATGGATCTTTGAAGCTTGCATACCTTCCTAGAATTCTCAGGATGTACAAAACCTTCATGTTGTGTCATATACACGTCCTCAAGCAGCTTTCCATTAAGAAATGCTGTTTTTACATCCATTTGCCATATTTCATAGTCATAATATGCAGCAATGGCAATTAAAATTCTTATGGATTTAAGCATGGCTACTGGCGAAAAAGTTTCATCATAATCAACACCTTGAGTCTGCCTGAAACCTTTTGCTACAAGTCTTGCTTTAAAAGTATGCACTTTGCCATCCATGTCACTTTTCTTCTTGAAAACCCATTTACATCCAATGGTCTTACCACCTTCAGGTAAATCAACCAAGTTCCAAACTTGGTTATCATACATGGATTGCATCTCAGAGTTCATGGCACTTAGCCATTTATCTGAGTCTGGTCCAGACATAGCCTCCTGATAAGTGGTGGGCTCATTTTGGTCTATAAGCAACACATCACGACTATCAGTAATGAGAAATCCGAATCTCTCTGGCTCATGTCTTACCCTACTAGATTTACGTGGGCCTTGTGTCACTTGTGGAGGTTCAACTGGTTCGAACGTTGTTGAACTTCCAAAGAGCTGCGGTTCAGTGTTTACCTGTGATTCTTGAACTTCTTCAAGATTTATTTCTCTCCCACTAGTGTCTTTTGAAATAAACTGTTTTTCCATAAAGGCACCATACCGAGCAACAAACACTTTGTTCTCAGCGGGATTATAAAAGTAATATCCTTTTGTTTCCTTAGGATACCCCACAAATAAACACTTGTCGATTTAGGTGCTAGTTTTTCGAGACTTGTAGCTTTACGTAAGCCTCACAACCCCAAATCTTAAGAAAAGACAAACTAGGTCTCTTCCCGTACCATATCTCATATGGTGTTTTATCAACCGCTTTAGAAGGAACTCGATTTAGAGTGAAAGCTGCAGTTTGTAATGCATAACCCCAAAAGGATAATGGAAGATCTGCATGACTCATCATAGATCGAACCATATCTAATAAGGTTCGATTTCTCTTTCAGAAACTCCATTCCATTGTGGAGTTGCTGGTGGAGTCAATTGAGAGACAATCCCACAATTTCTAAGATGATCATCAAATTCTTGGCTTAAATACTCACCACCTCGATCTGATCGAAGTGTTTTGATAGTTTTACCAAGTTGATTCTGCACTTCATTTTGAAACGTTCGAAACATCTCAAATGATTCAGCTTTATGTTTCATAAGATATACATAACCATATCTGCTGAAATCATCGTAAATGTAATGAAGTACTTGATAACCTCCTCTAGCCATTGTGTTTATAGGACCGCATACATCAGTATGTATTAGACCCAATAAATCACTTGCCCTTTCACTGTGTCCAGTAAAGGGACTTTTAGTCATCTTGCCCGATAAACAAGATACGCACGTTTCATATGTTTCTAAATCAAATGAATCTAGAAGTCCATCTTTATGGAGCTTCGTTATGCGTTTCTCGTTTATGTGCCCGAGACGACAATGCCAAAGATAGGTTTGATTCAAATCATTTGACTTGAATCTCTTTGTATTTATGTTAAAGACTGGAGTATCAAGTGGACTTTTTCATGCTTAGAATATAAAGACCGTCATACAAATCAAGATTTGCATAAAATATGCCTTTACGAGAAATGGAACATCTATTATTTGCAATAATAAAATCAAAACCATCCATATCCAAACATGAAACAAAATGATGTTTCTCTCAAAAGCAGTACAAAATAACAATTATTTAAAGTTAAAATAAGTCCACTAGATAAAACTAAGTCATATGATCCAACGGCCAGGGCAACTCTTGCTCCATTCCCTACGCGAGGATGACTTCTCCTTTCTTCAACTTTCTACTTCGGTGAGTCCCCGCACATTTATACAAATGTGAGATCCACATCCGATCTAATACCCAGGAATCACTAGTAGATAAATTAATTTCAATAACATAAATACCCGTAGTGGTAGTCGCACTACCCTTTTTCTTCCTTAGATCTTCCAGATAGAGTTTGCAATTTCGAACCAATGTCCAGGTGCATGACGAAATGACAATTTCCTTCTTTTCCTTTTGGGTGTTTTGAAGCGAGAACAGTGGGGCTTGACTTGTTCCACAAAGCTTTGCGACAGTGCGGCAAAGAATGCCTTGGCAACTCTAGCCTTGCCTTTGCCTTTCTTCTTCATTCCCTTTCCCTTTTGGACCATCAACACATTACTAGAGGGTTTCTTGATATTTTGTTCAGCAGTTTTGAGCATCAAATGCAACTCTGAAATTGATTTCTCCATATTATTCATATTGTAGTTCATCACAAATTGTGAGTAACTCTCTGGTAATGAATTCAAGATCAAATCCGTAGCCAACTCTTGGCTTATGGGGAATCCGAGTCTATCAAGCTGGTCAACATAGCCCTTCATCTTCAGAACATGAGGACTAACTGACGCACCCTCAGTCATCTTGCAAGAATGTAGGTTTTTGACTGTCTCGAACCTTTCTTGCCTAGCTTGCTGTTGGAACATTTCCTTCAGCGTTATAGCCATGTCGTAGGCTTCCATTAGTTCCATGTCCTTCTGAAGTTCAGGAACCATAGTTGCCAGCATAATACATGCAACATCAGTAGAATCGTTGACATGCTTACTATGCGCATCCTTCACCAGCTTTCGTAGCATTGGCTGGTGGGTCCTCAGGGATTGGAGCATCCAGGGACATACAACTTGCGTTCATGCTTAAGAACAATTCTCAAGTTTCAACCGATCAAGAAAGTTAGTCCCGATAGCTTATCCTTCTCAAGGATGGATCGCGATGACAGGGATTATTGTTACTTGAAGAGGCCATTGATCTACAATAAAGATTATGCAAAGTTTATTTTAGTATAGAGGAATAGACTCCCACTAAATTAACAACCCTCCTAAAACATATTGTTTATTTAGGGGACTAAAATCCATATTTCGCCTAATTCTATGACAGCTATGGCATGAAACACAGAACTAGATTATTTAGGTAGGTAACAGTTACCAATTACATCTTATGTAATTTTTAGATCCTTTTATGAGATACGGGACATCTTATGTCTTAGCATGTTTTTATCTCATCATTTGCCTAAAGCTCAAAACTATTTTGATGGCTTTATTAAGTCGGACCATTTTAAACATTTAGGTAACTCTTACCCAACTTGTCTCACCAAGATAACACAATACACCTAGCTATGGCTGAAACTATATTAGTGTGATCGAGGCCTTTGACAAGTGTTTAAAATGGATGACATGAGACTTAAAATTTAATAGAGGGATTTTATTCAGTTTTAGTGATTTTTATGTAAACAATGAAATATCATATATTCTATTGATTTGTTCAATCACTAAACAATTTGGAAATTTTTTTATACTATTCACTAATAAAAGAATTTCCGTGCGCTAGGATTAGTTAGACGGCGGTCCCGCTAATTAGGACTTTAGATATTTGAATCCTAGCATATCACCAATAACAAACTTCTCCATATTTATCTCCTATCCAATAGGGATAACGAATCCGATTTTGCTTATATCTCCTAATCTAATTTGTTATCTATCTTTATCAAATAGAAACTTCATAACAAAATAGATATAACAAGATAAATAAATAATTTCGAAAATTAATTATTTATTTTGGATTTAAGATATTTGAATCCTAGTATATCACCGATAACAAGATTCTTGATATTTATCTCCTATTCTAATTTGTTATCTATCTTTATCAAATAGAAACTTCATAACAAAATAGATATAACAAGATAAATAAATAATTTCGAAAATTAATTATTTGCAATTTCGGTCTTCATCCAAATAATCACAAACATGTAATTGAATCATGAACTACTATCCCAATCGAACCTAATGGTGTCATGGATCATAGAACATGAAACTCAATTCATTAAAATTATTCAAATTAACCTAACATGGTTACTAGCATGTACGAAACTAATTTCAATTAAATCACGAATATATGTATCATATACACAAAACATGATAATAAATCTCACAGAAAAACTTATGTATATCACATATACATCAACTATTAACATGCTTTCAATCATATATCATGTATATATCAGAAGAAAACATGCATTGAGTTTAATGGAATCAAACTCGAAGGCTTTGATACCACTGTTGGGTTTTGGGGTTCATACGCAGCGGAGATTACAAAACAGTTTTGACAAAAACCCCAACAGGATCCGAATCTAATTCCATTAAAAACGTTTAAACCATGAAAAACTTAATCATACCTCAATCGCAATATACCTTTCTGAAGGTTAATCGATCTCTAAGGCGCTGCCAAAGACGAACGCCCTCTATCGGCAGTCCACACAAGAACGACGGCCGAGATTTGAAGTGCTAGCTTCGAGAGAATACCAAACCTTTTTGTTTCTCTCCAAAACGATCCAGAGCATACCAAAAACCCTAAGTCGTTTCTAAAACGAAAATAGAGTTTCAGCCTTTTTTCTTTCGTATCTGTGTTCTAACTTAAAGTGTCTATTTATACAACCCTTGTATATAGACGGTTAAGTAAATTACACATATACCCTTACTTAAAGAAGTATAAGTGTAATACACCACAAGGACGTTTCTGTCATGAATTTTATCACATAAAATTCATTTTTCTGAATCATCTTAAAATCTCGCAAAACCATTCTTAGTGTGCGACCCAATAGGCTCATACAACGTTGGCAGTGTACCAAAACACATTTTGGTATACAAGTCATAAGCAGTCTCTAGCAAGACATTATGACTACCCAAGTTGTACGAATATCAAATCGATATAACCTAATCAATAGTGTATATAACATCCTTTTGTCACACGATATCCTTTTGATCAAACATAAGGCATGGAATTGTCATCCAACATGTTCAATCGTACTAGTCTCGATCTCTAGGTAGATCGAAAACATCCAAGTGACATTGATCAATATCAATTCACTTAGACTAGGCCTTTTAACAGATCCTAACACATCGAGGGATCCACTAGATATCTCTCTTTATATGAGAGGGACAAATTCTATCTCGATTACACAACTTCATCACATTGCTCACACAAGAACCAATCACAACCTTTATAATCGTCCTAGTTAAAGACAACGTTTGATTGTGTCAAATTACTTGTGTTCCTAATGTTGAAGTCTCTGCAATCTAAAGTCGAGAGACTGAAAAATATACCTATCATGAGAAACAACTATGACTTAATCCATGTGATGTTCTCATAGCGGGTCGGTCCAAAGACTTTGTTCCCTAACAAGTACTCGTGATCTTGATTCGTATCCCTATACGTATAATCATCATATGATCATCAATCAAGACTCACACTAGTCTTAATTCATTATAATTCCCAGTATAATGATCGACTAGGGACATTTAGGATATTTATGTAAATACCCATGGATCTTATTATAATGTAAACATGCAAATTAATTATAATAAACAGCAAATGAAATCCTCTATTTTATTAACTAAAAGTATTCATAAAGACAGTTAATGGATTGACCTAGGGCACATGCCCCATCAACCTTAACATTAAGGGTTGTTTTGATGATTTCCAAGTTAATACAGTTCTAAACATTTGTAAACAACCTAAAATTATAAAACTGGACTTCAGGGACTTAGTGGACCATAGCTCGGTGTCGGAGAGCTTGTCGAGTCAGTTACGAGAGTTCGGGGAGGTCGCAGAGCGGTTTGAGGTTTGTAAAATCCAATTGAAGAAATCTAAGTATTTGATTATGTTTTTAATTCCATTTTATTTTTTTCTACTATTTCTACTATTCCATTTTGTTACTTGGATGTGGGTTGAGTTCACCCCCCCAGACTCTCTGTAGTGTGTTCATGATGCATTAGATTGTAGAACGTGTGACCTAGCCCTCGGTGAATGGCAGCCCGGGCTTAACCTTAGTGTACGAATCGATGACTCAGCGGATTTGGCCAGCACCGCAAGGGACCAGGTGTTGGGCCAGTTGGGCGCATCCACTGGTGGGGAACCTGGTGACCGAAAGTACAATTTACTCCATATGGAGCGAACACATACATTTGTTTAGCTTATGTGTTATCTATTCATGCAATGAGCCAATTATAGTTGCTTGTCTTTTACATTTCGCATGTTTACTTAACTGTATTTCTTGCACTTCCTTACTTTATTATATGAATGCTCAGAGGGATTCCTTGGGATTTTACTTAGTGGAATCGTTATTTGTCTTTTTGTGATAATTGAGTGCAAATCGTAGTACTAGTAGGGGCAAAGGAATCCAAGGTGACTACATCTGATTACCTACCATCGAGGACTTACTAATACATGTTTATTTTGATATTTTGTATTATTTTGGGTATTGAGAGACAGTTGTGACACTATACTTGTATATATATACTATTTTATGGTATTGCCGCCTATATACAAAGTACTTTGCTGGGTTTTCCACCGTAGGACATGCTCTTATGAATAATGTTTACCATGCTAATTTAATACTTTAATTGCATCTATTAAGACTTCAACTTACTTAATGTTAACTTGTAAAATACAAACTACTAACATGGCTAGGACTCGAATAAACTACAAATAGTTGAACTTAAGAAACTTTAAATACTTAAGAAAATAACTCAAGAAAATATGAATAATCAACTAATTAAATCATTAACACACACGTGGACATGATGATCGAGACATGAGGTGGAGAGGAAGGTGCCGAACACGTGTATCTTGGCCCGCCAGGCGAGGAGCACACGACACGACGACACCTAGGGGAGGCCTTGGGGCTCGGGGATGCCATAGTTAGTATCAGAGCAAGTTCTTGAAACTTGGGAACTTAAATAAAAAGGGCATAAAATTTAAATAAATTAAATTTAGATGTGGAAACCCGATGATATTGCCTTAGAACTTTAGTTGGGAAGTGATGTGAGGTGGGTAGAGTTGGAGGTTATATACTTGTTATGTTTTGTGATATATATGATATACGTATATACCGAGGCTGATTCGGAGCACTCTTCTCGATGCAGATCATGGAGGATAGACTAGCGATGTAGCTAGGGACCCCCCTGGTACAACGAGTTGGAGGATCGACTCTTGGCCCAGGAGACTCAGATGGCTGAGGTATTACGGTTACTATAGGATCAGGCCACCGCACTTATGAAATTTGCTACAGCCGCGGTCACACCACCCAGAAAACCTAGGGGTAGTTACAGCACCTACGGGGATAGCCATCGCCTTGGTTGTTCCCCAGACACAAATTGAGAGAGTGGCTACTAATGTATAGGCAGAGAAAGCTACAGTAGTTGTTGTTCCACTAGAGACGCCGACTCCTACACCCCCACCTTCGACTACGGAGCAGTTGACTACTACTACTGCCACTACATCATGATTTATTTTGGCCTAGAGGCGAAGATGTAAAGAGAGTTTTTAAAGTTTCACCCAGGCTTCTTTTACGGAGGCGGTGACCCTGAGGCGGCAGGGAAATTGATAGTGTCGAATCAGCAGTTCCATAAACTGACGAGGAACGATGAGAGCATTCAGGCTCGTCATTTTGGAGCAAATTTGAGAGGCCGTGCAACAGTTTAGTGGACTACCTATCAGGACACCCAACCAGAGCTGACGACATGCGCTGAGTTTAGAGAGTTGTTTTATGATCAGTACATACCCATGGAGGTGAGGTTGTGATTGAGGGAGGAGATTTTGACCCTAATACAGGGTAATCAGACACTGATACAATATATGGAGTGATTTCGGTACCTACTTTAGTTCTCTATAGATGTAGCATGGACAAAGCTGCTATATATACTATTTCACATGAGGAGTTGATAGGATTGTTGCGGCAGAGGTATTATCTTGGGCACCCACTCTGTAAGATATATTTGACCGAGCTTTGCCACACGAGACATACTTAATGCAGAGAAATGGTAGACGTGTGACTGGGACTGTAATAGAGACTGGGTAGAGTTCTCGGCTGGAACGAAGCTCAAAGAGATAAAGGGATCGTCTAGATAAAGGTCGGAGGGATGACATATGAGACAGGGACAACAAGGATGACCACTAGGACAGTCAGTTCCAATATGAGGAGAGAAAGCCGATTCATGACATCGCATCAGCACCTGTCGATCAACGTAGGTTACCGCCGCAGATGTACCGTCAGGGTCGAGATCAGGGGGACATGATGGGGTTAGAAAGATCGGGGTCAGGGTCCGAGATCTGGAGACTACCACGCTGACACGCAGGATAAACGTAGATGTCATCGATGTGGTCAGCAAGAACATTTGAGAATTGACTGCAGAGCATCACCGTCGCCACGATGAGAGCCGATGCAGGCCAAAAAGAGGGCCCATGAGGTAGCACAGCTAGATATCGGAGCGACCAAACAACTCATCGAGGGTACGTTACATATTTATGGTAGACCTATGCGTGCTTTGTTTGATATGGTATCACTTTATCATTTATTGCTGGACGAATTGTTGGAGAGTTAGGGTTAGTTGCATAGACACTAGACACACACCTTGTTCTCACTACAACTACTGGAGACAAGATATACCCTAACTACATATGTAGAGACGTGCTAATAAAGGTTAAGGGACATTAGCTACCGTTAGATCTCTGAGTGTTAGAGTACTTAGAGTTTGACGCACTTCTCGGGATGGATTGGTTGTCACCCTATCATGTACAAATATATTTTTTTGGTAAGAGAGTTGAGTTTAGCATTCTTGGGATACCAGAGTTCTCACTAGTTGGATCTGTAACTGACTTACCTATCACTAGGTGCCGACTAGCTTCAACATAGGAGATGGAGGTGTTTGCAGGGATAGTTGAGCCGAAGATTAAGACTGAGGTCAGGATTGAGGATGTTTCGATAGTTAGAGATTTTATCGGCGTATTTCTGGATGATCTACCAAGATTTCCTCCGCCATGAGCGATTGAGTTTATCATCAAGCTTATACCAAGGATTCAGCCGATCGCTAGCAGATCTTACAAGATGTCACCATTGGAGCAGGAAGTGGTTAGGTGACAACTGGATGATTTGTTGGAGAAGGGTTTATCCACCCTAGTATGTCACCCTGAGGAGCTCCAGTGTTGTTTATGAAGAAGAAGGATGGTTCAATTAGGATGTGTACATACTATAGGAAGCTGAATCAGGTGATAGTTAGGAACTGTTACCCACTTCCTACGATAGCCGATCTGTTCAACCAGTTGGCATGAACCAGGTTCTTCTCAAAGATTGACCTTCGTTTGGGTTATCATTAATTGAGTATTTGAGAAGAGGACATCCAGAAAACCATTTTTAGCATGAGATACGGGCTGTTCGAGTTTACAGTCATGCTATTTGGGTTGACTTACGCCCCAACAATCTTCATGGATTTGAGGCACATGATATTGAGACCATATTTGGATAGATTTTTTATAGTCTTCATCGACGACATTTTGATTTACAATAGGACTCGTGAGGATCACGATAGACATTTCAGGGCAGTGTTGACGACACTAAAAGAGCACAAATTGTATGCCAAATTCAGTAAGTGTGACTTCTGGCTCAGTGCAGTGCAATTTTTGGGTCACGTTATTAGAAATCAGGGTGTATCTGTAGATTCAAATAAAATTCGAGCTATCATTGATTGGAGGACGCCTGAGTCTATTGCTGATATTTAAAGTTTTTTGGGACTAGCAGGTTACTACTGGTGGTTTGTACAAGACTTCTCCTCGATTGCAGTGCCGATGACGAGACTAACCAAGAAGGATGTTAGCTTTGATTGGTTAGAGGAATATGAGCAGGCTTTCTGTGAGCTAAAGAGTTGATTAACTTTAGCACCAATGTTGACATTACCATAGCTGGGTAAGACTTTGTTAGTTTATACAGATGCGTCAGGCATTAGTTTTGGATACGTGTTGATGTAAGAGTATAGACCAGTTGTGTATCTTTCTAAACGATTTAGACCCCATCAGGGAAACTATCAAGTGCACGACTTGGAGCTTGTAGTAGTCGTCTTTGCACTGAAGGCCTAGTGGCATTATCTCTTCGGAGAGAGGTTCATGTTATACATAGATCACCGGAGTCTACGTTATATATTCACTCAGAGAGATCTGAACTACTGAAGGAATAAGACTTTGCTATTGAGTATCGTCCTAGGAAAGCGAACGTCATAGCTAACGTATTGAGCAGGAGCGGGATTGATAGTTTAATCGTTTTACTACGTATGACACACGAGCATGACTTATTTCAGGCCGCATCAGTTATGTGCATGAAAGAGGTATCTACTACGACTGAGAAACACATTTTTCATCAAATAAGAGTTCCGACCGTATTGATTCAGCGAGTTACCGAGTGTTAGAGGGTTGATGGGCTTTATGAGCGGTTCTGTGGTTTGGCTCGGGATCCAGAGTGTACTGATTAGGCAGAGATGATAGATCAGTGCTTGAGACACCGAGGGAGTTTATGGATGCTTGCGGATCATGAGATATGGGACGGGATTTCGGAGGACGCACATCAGCCTTGCTATACAACGCATCCTAGTTGGACTAAGATGTATCATGACTTGAGGCGATTATTCTGGTGGTCAGGGGTGAAGGCTGTAGTGGGAGCATATGTTAGGAGTTGTCATATTTATCAGCAAGTGAAGGCTGAGCACATGAGACCTAGTGGATTACTACATCCATTGCCCATTCCATAGTGGAAATGGGAGCACATCACTATGGATTTCGTCAGTCGACTACCGCAGACATCTAGGCGTCATGACGCAGTTTGGGTTATGATTGTCAGGCCGATGAAATCAGCTCACTTCACTCCAATGTCGATGAGATACATGTTCCCATATCTGAGCATATTGTTTGAGTAGGAGATTATTAGATTGCATGGGGTGCCAGTCTCTATTGTGTCAGACAGAGATCCCAGGTTGAATTTGAAACTCTAGGAGCCTATGCAGGAGCATTTTGGCACCAGGTTATAGTTTCGTACGACTTACCATTCTCAAACCGACGGACAGTCAGGGCGGCTATTACAGATTCTTGAAGATATGCTCAGGGATTGTATATTGCAGTTTGGAGGTTTGTGGGAGGATTATCTAACTTTGTGTGAGTTTGCATATAACAACAGCTATCAGGTGAGTATCGGGAAGCCATCGTTTGAGGCACTGTATAGAAGGCCCTCTAGATCACTTACGTATTGGCCAGAGCCGAAATATACATTGATTGTTGGGTCTGAGATAGTTGATGATCACATAGAGAAGATCAGGCATATTCATTAGAGATTATGAGTCACACATGATAGAAAAAAGAAATACTCGGATAGGTATCACGAGGGTTTGAGCTATGAAGAGGGTGACATGGTATACCTAAAGGTTTCCCCTTGGAAGGGTCAGCAGAGATTTGGGATTAAGGGGAACCTAGCGCCGAGGTTTATTGGTCTGTTCTGAGTCCCAGCATGGGTTGGCAGTGTCGCGTATCACTTAGATTTACCTGCTGAGTTAGTTGGGGTTCATCTGACATTTTATATCTCTATGTTGAGACTGGCTAGGTCAGGACCGAGACCGATGGTTGACTTGGGATAGATTGAGGTTCAGCCTGACATGACTTATGAAGAGCAGCCGATAGCAATACTTGACCATAGGGTTCAGGTTCTCAGGAATAAGGAGTTCTCTAAGATCTTAGTTTGTTGGCGGCATCATGAGATAAAGGGTCTGTCACGGCCCAAATCTCTGATTTGACTTTAATCTTTAAATCATGATCAAATGACCCGTGACGTCGGACCCGTTTCGATATACGTGTTGCGACAGAGGCTAGATGGCTAAGGTAAATGTTTTATTTGTAATGATGAATGCCTAGTGTATTGTATATGTGTAGACTACTAATTCATTTCTACTTGTGAATAGGTGTCAGACGTGTGTGGGAAAGCGCCTCGAGTTGCATGCTGATGTGGGATTGAGGTAGAGAACAATATGGTGAGTTGGTCTAAGCATTATATTGCTTTTATAAGTGAATTAAGTGGGGCTATGGTTGATTAAGTATGAAATATACTTAAGTTAGTAAGTTAAAACAATAGCCATTTGATATTTCTCGAGACACATAATAACCCATCTCAGCACCAATTGAGTCACTTATTGGTGTCATTTGGCATGAGTTAGTGGGACATGTGTTAATAGGTGTACTATTAGATAGGTCTCGAGATACGTGTGCACATTAGGATCAATGGCTATTAATCAACCATATCCAATTCATGAATATAAAGCTTTTGGTCAACTCAAGCAATTTAACTCTTTCATTTCAATTGCTTAAGAAAGAAGGAAACTTGCTGGAGAAGGAGGAGCTGCTGGAGAAGAAGAAGATCTGCAAAAACCTTGGTGATTCTGTGAAGGAGAGATCAAGTATAGCAAGTGTTCGTCAAGTTAGGTAACTTCTCTACACCTTTGAGTTAGCTAGATTCAATAAATTCATGAATTTAATGTTATGGGTTGTTGTTTTATGTTGTGCTTAATGTCATGGAACTCTAATAGTATGTATGGTGGTTCCTTAGGCATTAACATGGCCTATGTGTAGAGAAAACTCAAAATTATGATTGCAGAATTCTAGGTTTTACTGCACATAGAGCTCTAGGTAGATTAGCTAGTGCGCGAATTTGGATTAGCACAGTAGATAAGGATTTGTAGCGCTTTAATGTGTCATTAGCGCGTTAACCCCAGACATTAGCGCACTAGGTCTATGACAGTATAAAAACTGCAATTTTCAAACAATTCATTAAACACTAGAAAAGTGTCTAATACCCTAAGTAAAGGTCCAAACATACTCAAAAACCTATAATATGATATCAGGAATCTAGGAAAGTATTTCGAAGATTCAAGTACGAGTTTCGAGGTGTCGGGAGGTTAGAGTAGCATAGGAAATTACATGGATTGTAAGTAAACTGATCGAAATATTTCTTTACATTTCATTCCTATTCATATGTTCATTTCTAGTCATTTGGACTTAATTGCTTTTGTACTCCATATGCCATGAGGTTGCTTTCATAGTATAGTTTGTTGATAAAACAATTTCATTGACTCTAATTTATGTGCTATGTCATTATTGATTGTTAATACATGTGGTCAGTGAAATAACATGCTATTAGGTAGGTATTACGTAGTGTTGTGAATTTATATGCTTTGTGCATTAGTACGCAATTCTTTTGTTGGATTCCAATGCCGTATTGTTATTTGAATATGAAAGTAGTTCTTGTATCTAGGACCACTTTACGATAGAAATCCATCTGATATACGAGGGTTACTAGACTTTCCAGGGTGATCTAGATTTCTCCACTATCTTACGCAGCACCAGAGAAATGAGTCTCGGGGTTATTGGCAAGCATAACTTGCACAGTATACAGGGTATGAGACCCATGGTTTTTGGCAAGTTTATATCGCAGGTGACTGGTACCAGCAAAAGGTTATTAAGGCAAGAGCACTGCTCAGACCTTCAGCATTGATGTAGAGCTCAACTCCATCCTCATATAGGGGAAAGGCTTATGTGATGAAGATCACTACCGACCGGCCCTAGATCATTACTACTTAGCCATGTGTCAGTTTCATGTTGTTTAGCTGAAGTATCTCTTTGCATGTTCTCTTTACAGCATAGTTGCTATTATCATGGTTTTAGGTTCTTGTTGCATAATTGGGAATGTGAACAAATGTCTCTTGGTATTACTTTCTAATTTCTCGTACTCACCGTCTAGTTTGTAATGGTGGGTGCAGATCCATCGAGTAGTAGACCAGACAAAGAGAAGATCGACGATTACCTCTGAGCCAGTTGAGCACTGCTACACCCGATTTTGTAGGTTTAATATTTGATGTATTACTTTATATGTATATGATATACTTTGAGGTTGTATATTATGGGTTGAGTGAGTAATACCTTAACCAGACATACGATATTATATATCGTCGTTTCATCATATATATGCATATGATCTTTATTCCCTGATTTTGTTCACAATTGTTAGGACTCATGTTATAAGCTTTCGCTAGATTGTTAAGATTTCTGCTGAATAAAATTTTAAGTAAACAAAACTTTAATTAACTCTAATTTATTAATTGACATAGGATAAGTATAGGTTTATATTCATAGGAAAAAAATAATAAGTAGGTAAATGGTTTAGGATACGCTGACTAGTCCTTTGTTAGGTCCTATATGGTGAGATTAGGGCTTAATAACGAGATTAGGACAGGTGGTGCCCTAATTTGAGAAAGGGTCATCACAGGGACTCGCCTGGGAGCTCAAGTCGATAATACATGAGCGTTACCCTCAGCTATTTCATGGTACGACATTTAGTTTAATATTTAACTTTCGGGAGGAAATTTCCCTTAACTGGGAAGAACTGTAACGACCCGTTTTATTAACGCTTCCATCTATTTGTTAATTTTAGATACGGAGACCAGCTCAGATGCATGTGGACGACGTGGGTAGGCTAGGACACACGTCGACCTAGGTACATTAGTTAATTGTATGTTGTATTGCTTATTTGCGATTACATTTTATGAGATTGTTAGTATGTTGCATGTGTGTATGTTGTATGGTTATATCGTGTAAGGTTGTGTGACGGGTAGTCACCTCGGAATGCATGTCAATGCGGCTATCGAGAGGCGAATTATGGGTACACTAGAAAACTCGACAAATTCATGATAAGATGACTAAGTAATCAAATAAAATGGGTAATGTAACCATAGGCTAAGTCAATTGAGTTAGAATAATAAGCTATGGCGTGCCTCAGAATGCATGTCGAGACATGAAGCACCAGGTACTAGGTAGTCGAAGGTTAGTGGGACCATAAGTTGGTTAATTTTGATACATAGAAACACTAACCATATGGTTTAACGAGGCTTAATATAATATAATGCAATCAAATGATAATAAGCGTATAGTTTGATTTAAATAATAAAGACCTTAGATGGACATCTAGATGATCCTTGTGAGTGGAACTAAGAAAGTGGGTTATTGGAGTCATTAAGTTGTTGTGAAAACATGAATAGAGACCACAAGATAATCCTTGAGATACGTATAACACACTTGATCAAGACAAACATATATAAACCAATTGAGTGGGAGTTTCATCTCCACTAACTCATAAATTTCATTCAAATTTGAGAAAGACTGGAGGTCAATAGCAGATTCAAGCTGGAAATTCATCACTTTGGAGATCAAAATTGACGATCAAACCTAGGTAATTCTCATTTCCATTTTCTACACATTCTAATGAACCCAATTTTGAGTATTTTTGGTGACATTCAAGTTTGAGGGTTAGATCCTTGGTTGTTGATGAAAACTTGATGAATTATATGTTTTGTGACAATTTCTATTGATGATTTATCATTGATTTTGCATTAATTGGGGTTTTTGATGAATTTGGAAAAACTAGTGAATGTGTAGGATTTGATGATTATAATCTAAATTGATGTTCTGGGATGGGTTTAATTGATGTTTTAGAGTCACCATTATGTAGAGAGTGTGTAAACTAGGTTAGGTTAGCTAATTGGGATATGAATGACATAATTCTCGACTTGAGAATTTTGTCACAGAGGAAAATTAGCGCAATAACTAGGCTGATTAGCACGCTAATCATTATGGGCTCTAAACTATTTTTCAAAATGAAGAACAATAGCGCGCTAGATTGATTCCTTAGCGCGCCAAATCCACCTAGCGCGCTAATGATAGATGAAACCTGAACATTAAGGGCTGTTTTGATGATTTTCGACTTAATACAGTTCTAAACACTTGTAAATAACCTAAATTCATAAAATTGGATTTCAGGGACTTAGTCGACTATAGTTCGGTGTTGGGGAGCTTGTTGAGTAGAATATAAGAGTCCGGGGAGGTCGGAGAGCGATTTAAGGTTTGTAAAATCTAATTGAAGGACTCTAAGTATTTGATTCTGTTTTTAATTCCATTTTATCTTTTCCTGCTGTTTCTACTATTCCATTCCATTACTTGGATGTGGGTTTAGTTTACTCCCCCGGATTCTCTATAGTATGTTCATGATGCGATAGATTGTAGCATGTGTGACACGACCTTCGGTGAATGGCAGCCCGAGCTTGGCCTTAGTGCACGTATCGGTGACTCAACAGATTTGATCAGCACCTCAAGGGACCTAGTGTTGGGTCAGTTGGGCGCATCCACTGGTGGGAACCTGGTGATCGAAAGTACAGTTTACTCCATCTGGAGCGAACGCATACATTTTTTTAGCTTATATGTTATCTATTCAAGCAATGAGCCAATTATAATTGCTTGTCTTTTACATTCTGTATATTTACTTAACATTAATTTTTGCACTTCCTTACTTTATTATGCGAATGCTCAGAGGAGTTCCTTGGTATTTTACTTAATGGATTCGTCATCTATCTTTTTGTGATGATTGAGTGCATATCCTAGTACCAGTAGGGGCAATGAGATCCTAAGCGACTACATCTGATTGGTTGCCGTCGAGGACCTACTACTACGTGTTTGTTTTGATATTTCGTATTATTTTGGGTATTAAGAGACTGGAGTGAATAATGCTTATCATGCTAATAATGCTTATATATATACTATTTTATGGTATTGTCGCCTATATACATAGTACTTTGCCAGTTTTTCCACAGTAGGACATGTTCTTTTGAATAATGCTTATCATGCTAATTTAATACTTTAATTGCATCGATTAAGACTTCCGCTAACTTAATGTTAACTTGTAAAATATAAACTACTAGCATGGCTGGGACTCGAATAAACTACAAATAGTTGAACTTACGGAACTTTAAATACTTAAGAAAATAACTCAAGAAATATAAATAACCAACTAATTAAATCATTAACACACACGTTGACACGATGATCGAGACATTATGTGGATGGGCAAGTGCTGGATATGTGTATCTATGCCTGTCGGGTGAGGAGTACAGGACACGACGAAACCCCAGGGCGGCCTCGGGGCCTGAGGTCGCCATACAAGAACAATTGGCAAGCTACGTGTAGACTTCAACCAAAGTTCATCGATGAACACAATTTAGTCGAGAACGTTGATAGTGCGCCTACACAAGAATATACCTTTCAAGAGCAGCTACGTGAGCATGATAATGAGGTTGATATTGTCAACAATGTTGCAATTTTGCTCGCTGATCCTAGTGGCAAACACATGTCAGACATCGATAAAGATGATGAAGAAAATGATAATTCAGAGTTTTCATCGGATAATAGGAATGGTGAAAACAAACCACGAGATAACCACTTGAGTAGGTGAAGGAAAACGATAATTCATCGTCTTATACTTGTTTACTTGCCGACAACCCCGAGTCCCATACCACGTGTGCCGCACAAGCTAGTGGTGAGACCCCGACATCACCGAAAATCTAGTGACCCCTGTGTGGCGCGCCCATCTCTATAATGGTCCTAGATACAAGAACTACTTTCATAACTCAAGAAATAACATAATAAGGAATCCAAAATAGAATAGCTCAAACAATCACAAAGAAATATGGTTTACAACACCATAATTCATTCACCTAATAGCATGCTTTTCTATTAACACTCTGAACAATCAAGAATGACATAACACATGATTAAGAGTCAATGAATACTATTTAAACAACAACCAATGCCATGATAACAAACTTATGAAATGAAAGAGCACAACAAAGTCATGGCATTTGAATACAATAGCACATTAGTCCAAATGACTGGAAAAAAAGAAGCATAATGGAAAGAAATATAAATAAATATCTCAATCAATTTACTTACAAATCAGGCCGAGCTCCTATGCTAATCCGATCTCTCGACACCTCGGAACACGTACTCGAACCTCCGAGACTCTTCCCTAGGCTCTTGGTACCATAAGACATGTTTTATAATGTGTTTAGATTGTCAGTTAGGGTGTTAAGCTCGTTTAAGGTGTTTAAGTTCTAGTTAAGAAACTTCGGATTTTGTGCTGTAAGAGCACCAAACACGCTGGGTGACTTGTCTAGCGCATTAATGACCTGATTAGCACGCTAGTCAACCTGCTAGTCAACCTGATTAGCGCGCTACTCACAGGTAGCGTGCTAGCTAACACATCTAATGCGCTATGTGCAGGATAAACTATAATTCTACTCTTAAAATTTCGAGTTCTCCATACATAGACCATTCCAACACCTTTGGATCACTTGTTCTAACCTACCAGAGACTCAAAACACCTATTAACAACATTACAATAGCCAACATCTCCATAATTATCATTAACTCATGAATTTGAACTAAATTAATGGTGTAGCTAAGCTTACCTAGTTGATAAACACCTATGGCTTGATCAATCTGATTAAAATTCCTCCAAAGCAACTGATCTTTTTCCTCTAGATCTCCTCTCCTGCTTTACTTCTTCTCTAAGTTATATGTGTAAATGATTTGCATGAACTAACCCATTCAATCTTATATATTAAGATAAGGTTGATTAATAGCCATTGATCTTTATGTACACACGTATCTCGAGACTTATCTAATGGCCTACATCTTGACATAATTCCATTAACTCTCCACTAACTCCATCTAACTAACACCAATTGCATCTTAATTGGTCTCTTGATGTGTCAACATGTATCTCGAGAAATATCAATGACTAATTATTTAATTTACTAACTTAGGTTACATTTGATGTAAAATTAACTATAGCCACATTAATACTACTATTTAAGCTACACTAAGCTTAAATCAACTTACCACATCACTCTCTACCTCGATCCCATGTTGACATGCATCTCGAGGTGTGTTCTCACTCACGTCTTGACATCTATATATCGGTAGGATTGACTTAGTAGTCTATACATATACATCACACTATGCACCCATCATACCAAAATACTATACTACTCAGTCCTCACACTGAGTATTTGGACAGTGTACCCGCTCTCAGGCCACGTCATGGGTTAATAACCTTGATTAAGGACTAATTTACTATTAGTAAATTCTAGTCCGTTACAGTCTTCCCAACTATTAGAAATTTCTTCCTCGAAATTAAACTTAAATACAAGCTTAATCTCATATATCAGTATCATCCCTAAAATGGAGTCACTCGCTAGTCGACTCTCATTTCTTCATTATTTAAAACATATACGATTACTTTTTCCCATTTTATTCTCTCAATAATTACCCTAGCCAAATCTCAAATGATACTAGCCCCAAAGCTCGTGTTTCGCAACTACCGCAGGTGGATCCCCTATACGCTTACCCTGGGTTCAATATTACTGTAGATGAGTCTATGCTCAGTTACAATAGGTACATTATCATAATATACGACACTCTGGGCATAGTACTCAAGAGAAATCTCACTAGGCATAATTCTCCTTATGAATGTTTTTAGAGCGCTTTTCAGGCATCACTAGTCTCATTATCTCATTAATTCATGTGATATGAACTTATTCGAGTCATCCTCGTCAGTCTAGTGATCACTTTTAACTCCCAAATCACTAATGAAGCTACTGTTGTACCTAAAGTCAAACAGCACATGAATAATGTAATAACAAACAAATGCATACATTCACCAGGGTCTTGTGCCATCTCTAAGTCCGGTTCTGTCTAACCTGTGGCTACACGACAGGCTGCTGATAGTCATGAAGCTACGGACATCATCTAAGCATATGACTGATCAGTCCACATCTGTAGCACATCTGCTGTATTTTTTGTACTGTCGAGATTACGTGAGTGTGCACAAATCTTTGTCTCTATGGACTACTGCCACTACCTCTAGCCGAAGAAAATCTACGAATTATGGACATTATCGAACTATATGTCCTACCTAATGACACCTGTAACATGTCGGTAATCTCCTCCGCTCTATAACTGCGGTCAGAGTGCGTCCTTGCCTCGGTGCATCTTGGTCACTATCGCCTGATGTTTGCTGAATCTGCAATGGTGATAACACCAATCTTGTTTGTGGTGACATGAAAAATCTACTCACTAACTGTGGATCGCAACTTATGACGTGTCCATCTTAACCACATCTAGAACACATCATACATTTCATCCGCTCTATTAGGTCAATCTATCTCGGAGTGAGTATCTGCTCCTGCCCTAATACATACTGGTCTCTACTACCCTGAGCTTGCTGAAACTATTACAGTGGTTGCACTATCGGAGGTGTTCGGCTAGCAAAGTCAAGAACAAAAGCTAGTGGTACCACAATAGTCGGAGACATGTATGGAAATTTACTCACCCTCACAGGTGCCAATAGAGAGTTGTGTACGCAAGGCATTGTCGTGGTGACTGGTATCTCTAATCCAGATGAACTGGATCCATCAAGCATATTCATCAATCCCTTGCCTCTCTTCCTCTCCCTATTGTCCTTGATCAATGCAGGCTTAGCGTCAACCGAAATTTGTGTTGGTACTACCACAGATAACACCTCTAGTGGAATAGGTACTATCATAGCTAAATATAGTTCTGGTGCTCGCAGTACAGTGGTGGTACTAGTCGATACAATCAGAATCTCATGTGCTGAAAGCACTGTCGTAGTAGGCTCGGTGGGAACGACTGGTGAAACTAAATGGGCTCGTATAATCTTGAGTAACTAGGTCAACTTATGTTCCTGAGCAGTAACTATGTCAGTCTAGCGCTGCATATCATCAGTCGTAACTTGTGCTTCAGGTGTCGGTAGTACTGCAGTCGAAATAGTAGCGTTAGTAAATAATCGTGCAAGTGCGAACATACGCATCATGATATCCATCATGAAGTCGACTAACTGGTGAACTTGTGCCTCAACTCTACCTGATAGCCTCTGAAAATCCTCAGTGGATATCGTACTCAGGCTACCGCTGCCATTACCTTATTTCCATCCTCACGCTGATCTACCATCGTAGTCTGCATTTTGATAGCGATTGTGACATCAGCTACTACATAAATATTGTGTATATATACGTACAAAACATAACATATACACATAACAATCCCCAACTCACATTCGTTTAGTTCCTAACTAATAGTTTCTAGGCAAGGACCGTCTGGTTCCCACATCTAAAGTTTGTTTTTTTAAGTTTCGTTTTGTACTTATCGAGAACTTAGATTCTCATATCAACCATTACTGAGACATTGGTATCACAATTTCGGACAACTATATAATCTGTCCCTAAGGTTCTATAAACCTTTTCTCTGATACCAACTGTGACGTTGGTATCACGTTATAAAACAAATTATACTCTTTTGCCTAGGCTCTATAAACCTTGGCTCTGATACTACCTGTAGCGGCCAGGTTCTCCAAACCGGGTATTGCCCAGCCTAATCCTGTCATTAAGCCCTAACTCATGCCATATAGGACTTAACAATATATTAGTCAATTTTTTCATCATATTAACCTTGTAACACATAGTCAACATAGTTACTATTCATTTCAATATCATCGAAGTTAATTAAGATATCGTTATCATTACCTTAATTATCAGCGGAAGACTTAATAAAATTAGCAAAAGCACTAATAAAACACATACTATGGAAACCAAGTAAATATACGATCATATAATACCATCCAAAAGTATACATGAAACAGTAGGGAAGTCTAGCGTCTCAACCCCATATATAACCCAAAGTTATAAAATAGACGTAAGTAATAGATATACAAAATGATTAGCTACAAAAGTAGCAAGAACTATCCATCGACGGCTTAGAACTACTCATTGATCCTCTCATTCATTGGTTTGCTACTCGAAGTATCTGCACCCACCGTCATAAAAAAATGGTGAGTACAGTAACGTAGAAAGTAAAATTGAGAGACATTTATCCACATTTTCAAATTTACAAAAAGTATCTGAAAGCATAATAATAGCAAAGGAAGCTGAAATAAGAGTCATGATAAAAAGATACTTAAGTTAAACAATATGAAACTGATAATCGGTTAAACAGTAATGATTTAAGGCCGGTTGACTATGAAATTACATCACATCAACTCTATTCCACTATTTTAGGATGGAGCTACGCTCTACATCTCTGTTAAAGGTTAGAGCTGAGATTTACGCCTCCATAATTACTAATTTGTATATTTACTTACCGACAACCCTAAGTCCCATACCTCGTGTATCGCACAAGCTAGTGGTGAGATCGCGACATCACCGAAAATATAGTGACCCCTTTGTGCCGCACCCATCTCTATAATGATCATAAATACAAAAACTACTTTCACGACTCAAGAAGTAACATAATAAGGAATCCAAAATAGAATAGCTCAAACGATCACAAAGGAATATGGTTTTCAACACCATAATTCATTCACCTAATAGCATGCTTTTCTATTAACGTTATGAACAATCAAGAATAACATAGCACATGATTAAGAGTTAATGAATACCAATTAAACAACAACCAATGCCATGATAACAAACTCATAAATTGAGAGATGACAACAAATTCATTGCATCTAAAATACAAAAACACATTAGTCCAAATGGTTGGAAACAAGAAGCATAATGGAAAAAAATATAAATAAATATCTCAATAGGTTTACTTATAAACCACGCCAAGCTCCTATGCGAATTCGATCTCTCGACACCCGGACTTCCGAGACTCTTCCCTAGGCTCCTGGTACCATTATACATGTTTTATAAGGTGTTTAGATGCTCAGTTAGGGTGTCAAGCTTGTTTAAGGTGTTTAAGTTATAGTTAAGAAATTTCAGATTTTGTGCTGTCAGAGCATGTTGGGCGCTGGTTGACTTGTCTAGCACGCTAATGACCTTATTAGCGCGCTAGTAAACCTCATTAGCACATGACTCACAGGTAGCGCGCTAACTAGCACATTTAGTGCCCTATGTGCAGCTAAACCCAAAATTCTGCATTTAGAATCTTAAGTTTTCTCCGCACATAGACCACTCCAACACCTTGGGATCTCTTGTTCTGCTATATCAGAGACCCAAAACACCTATTAACAACATTACAACAGCTAACATCTCCATAATTATCATTAACTCATGAATTTACACTAAATTAATTGTGGAGCTAAGCTTACCAAGTTGATAAACACCTATGGCTGGATCAATCTCATCAAAACTCCTCCAAAGCCACTGATATTCTTCCTATAGATCTCCTCTCCAATTTTATTTCTTCTCTAAGTTATGTGTGTAAAGGATTTACATGAACTAACCTATTCAATCTTATATATTAAGATAAAGTTGATGAATAGCCATTGATCTTTATGTACACACGTATCTCGAGACTTATCTAATGGCTTACATCTTGACACAATTCCATTAACTCTCCACTAATTCTATCTAACTAACACCAATTGCAACTCAATTGGTCTCTTGATGTGTCAACACGTATCTCGAGGAATATCAATGACTAATGTTTAATATGCTAACTTAGGTTACATTTAATATAAAATCAGCTATAGCCACATTAATATTACTATTTAAGCTGCACTAAGCTTAAACCAATTTACCACATCACTCTCTACCCCGGTCACACGCCGGCGTGCATCTTGAGGCGTGTCCCTACTCATGTCTCGACATTTATATATCAATAGGAGTGACTTTTTAGTCTATACATATACATCAAACTAGGCATTCATCACACAAAAATACTATACTACTCAGTCCTCACACTGAGTATTCAAACAGTGTACCCGCTTTCGGGCCACATCATGGGTCAATAAGCCTGATTAGGGAGTAATTTACTAATACTATTCGTAAATTTTCGGCCGTTACACTACGCCAGTAATGTTTTGGATATGGCTTCACGCGTCCTACATGACCTCTGATTTTAAGGACTTAGTTGCGAGGAAATCGACCATGAAGTCCCGGCCACACTTCTTTTTAGACTTCAAGGGTGTATATGTACCTTTTCACCATTTATAATATATAACCTGTTGGGTTTTTAGGGTCAAAACTTATAGTTTCTATTTTAATGTGTTAGTTAATTAGAAAGTCTATTATGTAGTTATGTTTTTAATTACTTATTGGGCTTGGAAGTTTCTATTTTGTTTTGTGTTTATTTTTTTGGGCAATGCCTATTTATGTGTTTAAGTTAAATTAATAAGTTTGATGTCTATATAAATACCCATAGAGTAGTTTGTAATATACTTGTTTAGAGAAGTTTCGATGAATAGAATAAACTTTTAATTGAGAGTTTGTGTATTAGTGATATTGTTTGCTTCTACTGTGCATGGGGTTTTCCCTAACAAGCGGTATTAAATAGAGGTTCAATTTGACGATCCTGACCTGACCTAAGGTTGGGTCGCCTGGCCCAGATCGCCACCCAAGCCCAATACCTGAATTAGGCCCAAGTAACAATCTGGCACGCCTAATAAGTGTTGAAGTAAAAACGAAAATAAAATTTCAAAAATCACATAATCCATAAGATAGGTGTTTAAAAGTCTAAGTAGGTCAAATCCTTCCAAAAAGCTCCCTAAGATCAAAAAGCTTCCAAATAACTCAAACTAGATAAAGAGGGTTTCAAACTACCTAAATGACTTATTTTAAATTACAACCCAATTCAAGGTTTCAAAAAACAAAAGTAGATAACTAGTAGCACGCAAGGCTCACATGCAAAAAAGAAAGCTTCACGCTATCACCTTTCCTTTGTCGCAGTCTAAAGTAAAAATGAAAGGCCCTAAAATGTAAGTGAGGTGAACTAAAAGGCACAACGGAGCTCAATAAAAGGGAAAACCTCACTCAAACATTAAATACACTAGTACTACTTAATAATTATGCAAGGTCAAACATGAAGTTGTAACCAAATCATTAAGCATTGAGTAAAAAGACTGAAACTAAGATTCATGTCTATAAAAAAGTGAGAAATCATCCATTCTTAACTTTGAAGACAAGTTCCCAGATTCATTAAACCATAATAAAAAAGAGATTCTCAAATCATTAATGAAATTAAATTATTCATGCAAAGGGGCCCATAAAACATATGCCATAAGAAATAATAATAAATATAAGTCGTCGTTCCATTCAATGCATGCTAGCTATTGACTTGATTCCGGTGAACAATTCCCCTACTCTTGAGATGATAAAGATCACTAGAGAACACAATGGTTGTTGTGTCCCCGCAATGGTCTCATCAAACCAATAATAAATTTGTCTAAGCCTTCGCTAATATGTGCACCAAAATCACTTAGGGTTTCCATAAGAAGTTGACTATTGCTTATATCCTTAGTAAGTTGCCACAAAGATTTTTATTAAGAAATAATCACATCTCCTTAGCCAAGAAGGGTAATCTTAAGTCCTTATCCAGAAGAGGGTAAATCCAGCTCCCTATCCAAGAAAAGGTACTTCCATCTCTTAATCAAGAGGAGGCAACTAATCTCAATTTTGATGAAACACACATACATCCCATAGATAAGTAAAACCATGTCAATATCATAATGCAACCCATTCCCAAGTTTTGAGTTCAAGTCGTGAATCCTAATTATCTAATAACATGTCATTTTTGATACTTGAGCAAAGCTCCCAACTTACCTCGACTCGCCGCAATATCCACTACTGGTCTTTACGTGCATGGGGTTCTATGTGAATCATTTCGCGAATCTAGACAGCTTAAGACATGTCACATCAACAACAAGTCACATTTTAAGTTTTAATTTACCATTAAATTTACTTTGGGGTCCCACTAGTGTGTGTCCCACAAGCCCCCTGAGGGTCGAGGGGTAGGACCTAGTCGATCTCCCTCAGGGACGCGGTAGCGCGCCCCGTTTGAAGGCATGAATTTTTTTTATTATACGTTATTTTAATTCTTATTATATTTTTTAAATTTAACGTCTGGGGCTGGTCTGGGCCCTGTTGGCCGGTTCAGAGGCATGTTAGCCCTTATTAACCACCCAAAGGTTGATTTGGACTTTGACTAGGGGTCCAAGGGTTGGTCAACCCTTTGTTGATCGAACCAAGGGCATGCTTCCTAGTACATATCCGCCAAGAAGGGTGGCTACTCCCCTTCCTTGGTCGCTAGTTGTCGGTGCCTTAACGTTGAACGACGTTACGGCGCCTTCCTGCTAGCCTAGCTGGGTGCGAGAATGGGGGATGGGGTTGTCACGACTCTACCATCCCCTCCTTCAATAGTGGTGGTGGGGCGTCTTGGTGGCGCCCCACTTTCCCGCCAGTAGTACTGACAATAAGGGTACCGCCACCCTCCTACCGGCGGCGGCAGTGAGGCCGCAACCGCTCCCCTTACAAGTGTCGTCTACACTTCGCCACAAACTTTCACCAAATTAAAGAAAAAAAAAATTATCCACCATTATTGGAGCAAACCCAAGCTTGTGATTCATTTAGACAAGAGAAAAAGGGTACATAGGGTGGGTTGACCATTAACGGAGGCCATTTGGTTTAGCACATCACACCCAACATGATTCGCAAAATAAAACTTTCATTTCCTTTTCTCTCTTGATTTGTGTGTGAACAAAAAGGGCTAGGGTTTATAATAAAATTTATATATTGAGACCAATTGTGTTGGTTTATGCAATATTACTAAATTGGCCCTATAACGATCTTCATTCTAATTAAGGAATTGTTCGGCCTGAAACCCTAATTAAGCCTCGATACACAAGCCAGATTTAATTAGAGCTAGTAGCCTCATTTTCAACACCTGATAAACATAATTTTATATCAAATATTGATAATATAACAAATAATAAACGCAACAAAGATTAGAAACTTTTTGTGATATTAAACATGATATATAAAATTGAATTAAATTGGAATAAACATCATCTATACAAAATCTCCCAACTTTTGTAATATTACAAAACTATAGTTCAATATAAATATATAGACAAGAAAAAAATCATTACGTCGAAGAGAAAATCAAGACGCCTAAACCTTCTTTGTCCATTAGTTGTCGCGCTCGTTCATATTCCTGAAATGTTAATTGGTGTGAGCGCTCCAACTTGCTCAATAAGTACGGATTCATAGAACTATCAACAATCCATATTATAATAAATATTGAAATGCAGTAACAATATAAACCAATCATAACTAGCTGGGTATATGAGCAAATATATAATCCAATAGATAAACATATATGCAAGTTATAGAGTAAATCGCTATTACACTGTGATTTTCCCCATTTTTATAAAATTAGGGTCGATTACCCATCAACTATAGTGTCACCATAACCTGACCATCACATTGCGCGTATGTGCTGTCTGACCAATTGTCACTGTCCAAATGGTTCTATCCAAGACCCTCTTAGTGAATATGTGTTCTACGCAACCTATATAACTGAGTATGAAGTTACATATAGGCTGAGAAGGTAACCCATCTCCTATATTACCTGGTCTCAGTTCTAGGAACTTACTCTTGTGAATCACATTAAACACCATTTTCCATTTATTAAAAACATATCACATTGTACATAGCCCCCATTCATGCCCATAAACTATATGAACTAAATATACTATATAACCTGGTCTCAGTTCCATGAACTTACACTCATGAATCACATTAAACACCGTTTTCCTTACTTTTCTATTATCACACGTTTTCCTAGTGTTCCACAACCTATCACAAACCATTTGTGATCAATATATGTCTAATAATCTATATTTAGAACCCCTAGTTCAGTCCATAAGTCATCCTAAAATTATAATCAAAACTCAGCTTATTTGCTGTTTTCTTAGGTGGGATCGCACTCCCTAAGTGGGTGGGGTGCGCTCCATCAATTGGGTTTGTCCCAATTGATAAAGGGAGCGCGCTCCTCTGCTAGGCGGAGCGCGCTTCACCTTGCAGTGCCTCGATAGTGAATAGGGCAGAAGCCACCGTTTCATTATTAAATCATCACCACTGCCTCAAACACTCTCCCAAATCAGTAGGAAGACCTCTAGTGAGGTAACAAACTATTTCTAATAATTAAGAACAACAGTTCTTAGAGAAATCATCACCCACCATCGAATTGAACTTCAAAAACTCAAAAACCAAACTTGCCAACGTGATGATCTCTAGATTTCTAGTTGTTTAAGCTCCTCAATTCATGTTGAATCAACTCCTGGATTGATCCTCTCTATATCAAACCCTTAGCTGCTCCCCTCTCTTACTTCTCGAAAGATCAAATTGATATGAGGATAAACTTGATGATTTTGGATTCATATATATGAATTTCTTCGAGATAAGCATCTTACCATCTCGAGGTTGATCAAATGATTGATGTGTTAAAATGACACTCCTTAAAGTGACACACATTTTGACACCGCCAAAACTTACGCTCATTTCCAGGCTGATCAAACGATCCATATAATTCAAACCAAACTTATAGTCTTATTATATATATTTATATATCAAATATATATAAATATATTTACTCTGTGTCTTTTCTCGCCAATAAATTCACCAGACATGCCTAAGAGTGTTCTCGGGTGTTCATAGTATTGTACACCCCACGTGTGTCACCCTTGACCACACGTGTCACTAGACGCTCACCAATTTATTTATTATTTCAAATATTTATTTATATATACCATATATATAAATATATATGCACACATCTATTTATGTGTTTATAATTTCATTGTGTGCTCCAACGAGCACACTCGGGCATGCACGCTACGCTACGACCCATGTGCGTTGCCCTTGGCCGACACACATTATTAGGCGTCCCATAATTTTTAAATTATTTTATTTCCAACCATATGTCATATTTATATATATTTATATATATATCAACGTATGTAAATATATATACAATTATATATTTTACAGCTTTTCTACTTGCCACATACGCCAATGAGTACACCCAAGGGTACACATTGCTTCTACGTCTCTCTGCCTGATCCCCCATGATTTACATGTGTCACACTAGGCGTACCGACAATTTTTTTTCCAACTATAGGTTTTATATTAATTGACATTAATCACCTATAGTTACATTAATTATTTCTCACACCAATCAAACACAATACATTACAACAATCACACTTATACGCTAATCGAGACAAGCCGGGCTTAACCACGAAATTAACTCAAGTTAATTAATATTCAGGTTAATGTTAATCACTAGGTTAAGTACATGAGTCGTTACATTCTCACCAACTTAAGCAATTTCGTCCTCGAAATTAAAGTTTATCAATTAACTATAACATCGAAGATATATGGGAGTTATTTCATTATTTCCAAATCAATTTCTTGATCAATAAATCTTCAACTTTGTTCTAGTCAACACTGGACGCAAACTAATCTTTCTTTCACAACATAAAGTCATAGAAGATATTATATATAATCATTTTCAAACTTTTCTTAACCTTAAAATTCTCGAATCTACATCGCCCTTTCATAGGTGAGAAGTTCAAAAGAACACATACACCTTTTGAATATTTTAACACCCTATAGTGCTTGTCTATACATTCCTTCTACTTATCTGAGTTGTAATTGCATACTGACAGTCTGCTAACACCCTCTATGTAGTTCTAAATTACTCAGGCTCCAATTAACTTGTATCTTGACTTCTCATCTTACACCAATCGACGACGAAGTTAAGCATACAAACATTTAAGGGAAACACCCCAGCATTTATAGTCTGAAAACATCAATACCATAGAACTCACACAGTAACATATAATTCTTCTAGTAATTACCACATTCCAAGTCACAAGCTCGAAAATTATATTATCTGGAACTAAGATTAGCTGCAGATATATTGTGTTAATATTGAAAAAGGTCCCTCCAAGCTATTATATATCTCTTCCCCACTGGAAAGTAGATTTTCGGTTCCTCACTGAAATAATAATCCTAGTTCTCCATAAACTCTCGACTCTTTTTACACACATATATCTCGCTCACTCTTCCAATAGAACTAAACCACGATACTGGCAAGAAATTTGCAGACTTTATCAATCCTATAACTAAACATCAACAACCTTTAGTTTCTATTACAACTTAGTTAATCCATTATCAATTTCTGAGCATGGAAATTCATTCATATAGGGCAAGAAAAACATAACCCTACAAGTTAATTACAATCAACTTCCACTTGCTGATATATCTCATATTTCTTTATAAAATTGACATCGTCAACTTTCATTCCAGGTCATCAACAACTCATTCTTGTTAAATAATTTTGAATTTCGCCCGAATGAATATTTTAAAGAAATCCATGAGATTCTCATAACATTCTCGCCTCACTTTTCAATTCGAGTTCCAAGAACTTTCTTTTCATGCACAATGTTGTGATATGACATTATCATACAAAACTCCAACAATTAGTAGTCAAACCTTGACTTAATAGATAATCTCCATCAATTTCTCCATTAATTCATCACTCAATCAATCATTATTAACTCAGTTCTAATCTGAGCTCCAAAGAACATACTTATAATTTCCAATTTAGACAACTTAGCTGATGATGTGCCTTTGCATGACTTCAATGGATCACCATTACACATCACGTTCAAGAGATATGAGTAGCTTTTATTGTAACTACATTCATTGTCCTTTTCCTATTCAAGGTATTATCAACACAATCACCTTAATGAGTGATGTTTCAGAGTGAATTCCTAATATTTTAAGAAATCCAAGGTATCTATCTTACCATCAATATGTTTCACCCTGAAAATACACTTTTCAAATTTCCATAGTTTCAACTTTACACCAATCCATTGGATATTACATTTCCAAGTTGTATTTTAATGATTCTTTTAGTATTCTTAATAATCTCTAAGAATGGTTAAAAGACTCTCAACAACATTCTCTCTTTTGCATTTGTGTTGAATATAGGACAATCCCAAATTGTCTCAATCACAATCAAATCCCTTAATTTGCAGTTACTAATCTGTCATTATACTGAGAACTATAATGAATTAAGACTAATATGAATCTTGATTGATGGTTATATGATGATCATGTGTATAGGGATACGAATTGAGATCATAAGTACTTGTTAGGGAACAAGGTACTGGACCAACCCGCTCTGAGAACACCACATGGATTTAGTGATTGGTGTTACTCATGATAGGTATATCATCTAGTCCTTCGAGTTGAGATTTTCATAGACTTCAATATTAGGAGCATGGTAATTTGATAGAATCAAACATTGTCTTTAACTGAACAATTATAAAGATTGTGATTTGTTACTGTGAGAATAATATGAGAAAGTATGTAATCAAGATAAGATTTTTTATTCTCGTATAAGGAGAGATATCAGTGGCTCCTTTGATATGATAGACTCATAATAGCTAAGTGCACGAGAATTGATATGATCAATGTCATTTGGATGGTTTCAGTTTACCTAAAGATCGAGACTAGTACGATTGAAAATTAAGAGTGACTTTCCATGATTTATGTTTAATCAAAGGATATCGCATGACAAAAGGATATGATATATCTTATTCATTAGATTATATCGATATTGATATTGATATCCATGCTACTTGGGTAGTCCTAATGCCATGCTAGAGACCGCTTATGATTTGTGTGCAAAAATAGTTTTGGTTCACTGCCAACGTCGCATGAACCTATTGGGTCGCACACAAAGAATGGCTTTGTGCATTTTCAACTGGTATAGAGTAATGAATTTTATATGATAAAATTCATGACATAAAAGCTGTTAGAATTTGTTATATGATAACTTATTAGCAGGGGTGTATATGTAATTTGCTTAAACTGCCTAAATACAACAGTTGTATAACGAATAGGATTTTAAGCGAGGGCTTATTTACACATATAAATAGAGGGTGAAACCCAAAAAAAGATATAAGATTTTTTGTTTTTGCTATTTTCTAATTCTCTGGATTTTTGGAGTGAAATAAAAACGTTTTCTATCTCTGTTGGGGCTAGCACTCCAATTTGTGGTTACCGTTTGTGTGCAGATTTCTAACAAAGGATGGGCACTTGAACATCTTAGAGATCGAATAATTGGAGAAGGAAACCACGGATTAAGGTAAGGTTTACTTTTGTAGATCTATTTTAATGAAACTTATTTACGATCCTGTTGCGGTTTTTCAAAAATTATTTTGAATTTTTCGTTGCGTATGAACCCTAAAACCCAACAGAAACACCATTACTAAAATTAATAATCCATCACAAAATCATTTTTGTGATGGCTTTCTTATAGAAAACTTGTTGGGGAAAGTGCCCTAGGTAAATCTATAAACATTATTTATTTTATAATTTTAGTTAATAAAATAAAGGTTTTCATTTGCTGTTTTATTATAAGTGATTGCATGTTCACATTATAGTAAGATCCATGGATATTTGTTGAAATATCCTAAATGTCCCTAGTCAGACATTATACTGAAAACTATAATGAATTAAGACTAGCGTGAATGTTGATTGATGGTCATGTGATGATCATGCTTATAGGGATATGAATTAAGATCATGAGTACTTGTTACGAAATAAGGTACTAGACCGACGCCCAATGAGAACACCACATGGATTAAGTCATAGGTGTTACTCATGATTGATATATCATTTAGTCTTTAGACTAGAGATTACCATAGTATTCAATATTAGGAGCATGGTAATTTGACACAATTAAACGTTGTCTTTAAGCGGACGATTATAAAAATTGTGATTGGTTAACAGTGAATAATATGTGAAGGTGTGTAATCAAGATAGAACTTATCCTTCTAATATAGAAAGAGATATTAATGGTTCCCTCGATATGATATACTGATAATGGCCAAGTCCATATGAATTGATATGATCAATGTCAATGGGATGTTTTCAGTTTACAAAAAGATCGAGACTAGTACGAATGAACGTTAAGAGTGACTTTCCATGCCTCATGTCTAATTAAAGGAAATCACGGATTATGGTATGATTTAATTTTGTGGATATAGTTTAATGGAAATTATTTTTCATTCTGTGTTAGTGTTTCAAAATTTGTTTTGAATAATTTGTCGCGTAGGAATTCTAAAACCCAATACTAGTATGAGAGCCTTAGGTTTGGTTCTAATAAACCTTTGCATGTTTTATCTTATGTATATATGATGTATGTGTAAAAACATGATCTCAATTAACGTATATATATATATCTATATGATGTGCATATAGGTTATGTGATAATTGTTATCAAGAATTGGTTTTAAAACATGTTGTTAATTCATGTATTTGATACATACACATGATTTGATTTAATGATAGAATTCATGTTTAGAATATTTTGATTATCATATGTTTTAATATTGAACGACTCGAATTTTGTATGTTCACATTGTAGAAGTCATGTTTAGGTTAATGTGATCTTGTGTTAAATACATATTTTATTTTTATTCAATAATTATGAATGTCTCCATGATAGAAATGATGATTAGTTTAATATGATTAATTTTATATGATTTTGGTCTCAAATGCATGATTAATATTTCGTTTCTTGATTGAATTGCTTGTTTCATATTAATAAGAATCGTAATTGATTTTGATCATATGTCTCTTTGTGGTAATTTGTTAGTTTATTACTATTAGATACAAGATAAACTTTTAATCGGTTAAGAATTACAAATTCTATAAGATAGGTGATATATATATCAAATTCTAATTTCATAAGGATTCAAAGTATCTGAAATTCTAATTGGATTAGGATAAGATATTAAGTTGGAGGTGGGCTCGAGTTAATTAAAAATGTTTTAATTAATTTTTTCAAATTGAAATAAAGGGTAGTTTCTGTCAATTGGATTGACTAAGATAATGAGAAATTTTAAGCGGAACCAGCGCTCACTGACTAGCCAGTGGGACTACCGATAACAATTCGTAGCGTAAGAAAACTCGTATGATAGTTTATATTAATAAAATTTCCTAATTTGTTTAGTGATTGTACATGCATAGTAATATATGATATTTATCTTGTTTAATTTATGATCATTATAAAAAAATCACACTTCCAAATTTTAAGTCTAGTGTCATCCATTCTCAAATATTTGTCAAGGTTTCGGTCACATCAATATGGGTCTGCCTTAGTAGAGTGTATTATGTTATATTGTTAAGGCAAGTTGAGTAACGATTAATCTAATGATTGAAATGGTTAGACTTGATAAAGCTATCAAAACGATTTTGGAATTTAGGAACTACATCAGATAAAACATGCTAAGACATAAGATGTCATAATCTCATAAAAATAACTAAAAGTTATATATGATGTAATTGGTAATTGGTACCTACCTAAATAAGCTACTTCAAAGTGTTATGCCTCAGCTATCCCGAAATTAGGTGAAACATGGATTTTAGTCCCTTAGATTAACAAAGTGTTTCAAGGAGGGTTGTTAATTTAGTGAGAGTCAATTTCTCTATACTAAAATGAACATTTGCATAATCTTTTTTGTAGATCTATGGCCTCTTCAAATCACAATAATCCCTTATCGCTACGATCCATCCTTGAGAAGGATAAGTTGTTTGGAACAAACTTTATTGACTAGTTCAGAAACTTGAGAATTATTCTTAAGTAAGAACACAAGTTGTATGTCCTGGATAATCCTATTCCTAAGGAACCACCAGCCAATACTTTAAGAGCCGTAAAAAGTGCACATACTAAGCATGTCAACGGCTCAACTAATGTTGCATGCATAATGTTGGCAACCATGGTTCCTAAACTTCAAAAGGAAATGGAGCACATGGAAGCTTACGACATGGCTACGATGCTGAAGGAAATGTTCCAACATTAGGCTAGGTAAAAAAGGTTTAAGACAGTCAAGAACCTTCATTCTTGCAAAATGGTAGGGGGTGAGTTAGTTAGTCCTCATGTTCAAATAATGAAGTGTTATATTGACCATCTTGATTGACTTAGGTTTCCTATAAGCGAAAAGTTGGCTACGTATTTGATCCTGAATTCATTGCCCGATAGCTATTCATAATTTGTGATGAACTATAAGATGAATAACATGGAGAAGTCCTTCTTAGAGTTGCATTCGATGCTTAAAACTATTGAGCAAAATGTCATGAAACCTATTGTTAATGTTTTGATGGTTAATAAAGGAAAGGCTATGAAGAAGAAGGCTAAAGGCAAGGCTAAAGTTGCCAAAGCTCTTGTGACTGTCACAAAGCCCGTGGAACAAGTCAAGCCTAAGGACTCTTCTACTTCTTAGTCCCAAAAGGAAAAAGAAAAGCAAAGAAATTTTCCTTTTTGCCATGCACCTAGGCATTTGTTTAGAAATTGCAAGCTCTATCTAAAAGATCTAAAGAAAAAGTAGAGTGGTGTGACTATTGCTTCAGGTATTTACATTATTGAAGTTAACTTATCTACTAGTGATTCATGGGTATTGGATACGGGATGTAGATCTCACATTTGTATTAATATGCAGGGTCTTTCCAAAAGAAGAAAGCTAAAGAAAGAAGAAGTCATATTACGAGTTGGAAATGGAGTAAAGGTTGTTACTTTTGGCTATAGGATGCTATGAGTTAATTTTATCCAGTGGACTTGTTTTAGTTTTAAATAATTGTTATTATGTCCTTGCATTAAGCAGAAACATTATTTCAGTTTCATGTTTGGATTTGGATGGTTTTAGTTTTATTATTGCAAATAATAAATTCTCCATTCCTCATAAAGCGTTTTCAAATGGGTTGTGAAGTAGGCAAAATTTACTTACTTAATAAGCTGATTTTAAGACTTAAAATGTTCTGGGCATCAAATGATGTTAGATGTGATAACCCGGTTCCCCAAACCAAGTATTGTTTAGCATAATCCTGACATCAAGCCTTAACCCATGCCATGTAGGACTTAACAACGTATTAGTTAGCCTTTACATTTTATTACATACCATCAACATAGATATAATCCATTAGTTGTTAATTGTGATTTTTCGAGATCATTAAGAAGTCATTAAAATTATCTTAATTATCAGCGGAAGACTTAATAAAAAGAGCAAAAACATTTATAAAACACCTACTACGGAAACCAAGTAACCCGACAATCATATAATACCAACCAAAGTAATACATGAAATAGTAGGAAAGTCTAATCTCTCAACCCATTATACAACCCAAAGTTATAAAAAAGACATAGGTAATAATTACACAAAATGGCCACTAACAAAAGTAGGATAAACTATCATCCGTCGGCCCAAAACTAATCGCCCATCTTCTCCTTCCTTGGTCTGCTACTCGAAGTATCTGAACCCACCGTCATAAAAAGGATGGTGAGTACATAATTGTAAAAAGTAACACTGAGTGACATTTATCCACATTTCCAAATATATAAAAATTATCTAAAAGAATAATAATAGCAAAGAAATCTGAAACAAGAATCATGCTAAAAGATACTTCAGTTAAACAATGTGAAACTGGCACTCAGCCAAGCAATAATGATCTAGGGCCTTTTGACTAAGAAATTAAATCACATCAACTCTGTTCGAGTATTTAGGGTGTAATAAATTTGTTAGATGCCTTCACATATTTAGAATGCCATTTTAAATATTCATAAATACTTGTTGACAACCCCAGGTCCCATACCCCATGTGCCGCATAAACAAGTGGTGAGATCCCGACAAACTTGAAAATCTAGTGTTACGTATGTGCGATCCATCTCAATAATAGTCCTAGATACAAGAACTACTTTCGTAACTCAAAAAATGACACAATAAAGGAATTCATAAAGGAATAGCTCAAATGAGCACAAAGTAATGTGGTTTACAACACCACAAATCATTCACCTAATAGCATGCTTTTCTATTAAGACTATGAACAACCAAGAATGACATAACACCTGATTAAGAGTCCATGAGTGCCGATTAAACACCAACCAGTTCCATGATAACAAACTCATGAAATGAGAGAGTAACAAAGTCATGGCATCTTGAGTACATTAGCACATCAGTCTAAATGATTGTAAAAAAGAAACATAATGGAAAAAAATGTAAATAGATATATCAATTAGTTTACTTACAAACCACGCCAAGCTCCTATGCCAATTCGATCTCTTGTCACCTTAAAACTCGTACCTGATCCTATGAGACTCTCCTCTAGGCTCCTAGTATCATTAGACATGTTGTATAATATGTTTAGAACATCAATTAGTGTGTTCAGCTTGTTTAAGACGTTTGAGTTTAAATTACGAAATTGTAGTCAGTGTGCTGTCCAAAGCACCTATCGAGCTAAATAGTATGATCATTACCATGCTACTTAACCTTACTAGCATGTTGCACGTAGGTAGTGTGCTAGCCAGCACATCTAGCGCTCTATGTGTAGGAAATCCCAAAAATTTTACATTTCGAATTTTTGGGTTTCCTCCTTCAAATGGCCTTCACCAATGCCTTGGATCCCTGTTACCCTCCACTAGGGACCCAACACATCTTTCATATCAACAACATCAGCATACACTTCATATATATCATTAAACTATCAAAATATCTATGCATTTTCAATAAAACTCAGGAACACAACAAATATTTTTATTGATCATTACTTGGTCAATTTAACTCCAAATTCAAAATTTCATTATAACAAATTTATTGGTTTTCCTAAGGAATCCAAATATGTAAACCAATTTCGAAAATCATTTCATTTATCCTTTAAAATCACAATAAAACTAAAACTGAACCATACCTCTCATTTTATTAAAACTATGTGTATATTAGCTTACCTAGTTGATGATCCTTTTAACTTGATCAACTCCTCAAATCACCATAATTTCTTCAGAGCTTGTTGATCATTCTCTCCAAAGTTTTACATTTTTTCTGAGTTTAGAAATGAAATGGTATGCATGGCGATCTCTCATTCAATCTTATATATATGATAAGGTTGATTTCTAGCAATTGGTCTTAATGTGTACACACATCTCGAGGCTTATCTAATGGCTCATATCTTATTTCAAGTTTACTAACTCTCCAATAAATTCATCTTACCAACACCAATTACAACTCAATTGATCTCTTGATGTGTCAACATGTATCTCGAAGAATATCAATGACTAAGGTTTTGATTTGCTAACTTAGGTTTCATTAATGCAAATATCAAACTATAGCCACATTAATCTTATTATTTAAGCCACATTAACTTAAATTACATCTCATCGCATCACTCTCTAACTCGGTCCCATTTCGGCATGCATCTCGAGGTGCATTCCCACTCTCATTTCGGCAACTATATACAATAAGAAGTGACGTAATAAGTCTATACAAATACATCATACTAGGCATTCATCACTCAAAAATACTACACAACTCAATCCTCACACTGAGTATTTGGACCGTCTATCCGCTCTCAGACCATGTCTCGAGTTGGTAACCCTGATTAAAAATAGATTTACTATTAGTAAATTCTTGGCCATTACATTAGAATTGATCCAAAATTAACAAAACGTGTTATTGGATCATATTAAAGGTGTCTAGGGATTTTCATGATTTTCAATATATCTAACTCAGTTTTCAAGTCATGCTTCGAATAAGAGATTGATATGTACAAATAAGGACTTAAAGTTTTACTTAAAGTCTCAAATTTTGTTTTTGATCATATTAATGAGCTTTGATCACTCAACAACCTTGATTTAAATTTAAGAGACTTTAATGAACAAACACCGAGATTTTCGGAAGTTTCTATGAGTATTTTAGCCGCATTTCAAGTTGCATGAAAATCATGTTTTTAAAAATTATTTATGGTCCCTAATGAAATATCTTGCCAACCAATGCATTAAATTGAATTGAAATGACTTCCAATGGAATTTTATGATTCGATAATACTTAAAAACAATAGGAAAGATGTCCAGAACCTTGTAACATCAAGTTTGGGCATTTCGATTGAGTTAAGTGTCAAATGGGTATTTAAAATGAATAAAAGAGGCCTCACGGGGTTATTCCATCGCATAAAGCCTTCACATATAGTATGAATAATAAACTAGGGACCCCGGGGATTTATTATAGATATGTTTTGGACACATTAAATCGAGATTGGTTTTAAGTTAAATAGAAAAGATATTGAGGCTAATAGTGTACTATTATACAATGAATTGAGATATTCAAACTTAAATAATCCTTAAGACATACCAAATGAACTATAATATGTACCACGGTCCTAGAGTGTTAGTGCTAGCTATCAAGAGTGTACTACGGACGTGTTGGAGCCGCGTTTAGCTTAGGAATTATTGCATTTTGAGATAAGTAAACCAGTAAGAGCGTCAACATGATTTTTTCTCAACTTCTTATTATTAATCTCTTGCAATGCATGTTATACTTGTATTCCATTCTTGTTTCAAGAGGCTTAGGGCCTAGGTGGTCCATAAGTTGTGTCATCTCATGGGTTAAGCATTAGAAATCACCGTGGCCTCTCATTAAGGACTATTCAAGTATAAACCTTTTGGGGTCAATGTGGCTTACCTTGATAGTTAACGGGCTATTGGAAGTGACTTGATGAGTCCGCAGTGCATGGAGAGTCATGTCAGGGCAGTTGCAAGTGGCCTTGAGCCCATTGTGTCAATTTCAAGTTGTGTTATGGTCTAATGACCTGCAGCTTGAAGTGAATTACCTATTCACCTATCATTTTGCTCCCTTGCCACTTGATTTTCATTGCTTTTACTTAATTAGTCTGTTTATCATGCACTTTGTAATTTTTTTAATAGTTTTCCTTAAATATCCGCATAATTTAGAGACTTTTATAATTTATTATTCATAAATATTGTTGAATCACTTTTAGCTTTACTTATTGGAATTGTTTCCATTGTTGGTGATAATTGCAGGTCCCTCAAGTAGTAAAGGGAAGGAGCCTGTACTTGGTGAATACTTTGCGCTACCCTTATACCTAGCTCCATTACTCTTACTTTGTAGGTTTTTCTGTCATTTTGTTTGTATATATATGATTATGTATTCATGATGTTTTGACCCTTTTGGGTATTTGGTAGGGGTGGGCAAACCGCGGTTTTGTGGTGAAAACCACCAAACCGCGACCAAACCGGGGGTTCACGATTTGGGGGTGAGCGATGCACTTGATGAAACATTTATACGCGTACTGTACATTTTATCACCAGTTATATGCATGATATCACAATGTTTGCAGGATTTCAACATATAGGTTATCCTGACTTTAATTCTTTATATCAACAATGTTGTTTAATTTTTTTAAAATTGCTTTTACAATTATTATTGACATTAAGGATGTCTTCATGAACTTTATGACAATAAGGAGAATTAATTTGAAATAAGAGGTTGAATAACTGTGTGTTGACTTGGTGAAAGTTGACCAGTGGTCCTCGTAGGCACAGAGCCAAGCACAACCCAATTTATAGTGACCGGGGCCATAACAACCATGGGTCTTATAGTCTCTATAACCCTCCAAAGAAACTCTTCTCTTAGTGTAAAGATCCATGAATATTTTCAGTGCCAATTACCATTAGTTACAAACATTATTTAAGGCAATGCTAGATTTAGGAGTTTCCATAAATGTCATGCCTTTGTTAGTATTTGAGTCCTTCAATTACAAATCACTTACATATACAAGAATAGTGATTTAGTTAGCAGACACATTTGTATTGCACCCTATGGGAGTCCTACAAGATGTGTTAGTGAAAGTGTACGCATTGTATTTCCATGTTGATTTCTTTATCATAGATATGAAAAAGGAACCATTCCTTAACTCTTCTTCAATCCTTATTAGGAAGTCCTTTCATGAAGATGACACATGAAAAGATCGACGTCACTAATTGATCTTTGATGGTGATGTTGTAAGATTTAATATTTATGACACCAGGAAATTTTTTGTCGATGTCTCATCTACGTATACACTTCATGTAATTGATCCACTAGTACAAAAAAGTTTTAATTATCTTACAGAGGATACATTACACTCAGTCATCTACCAGGGAGCAACACTCGATGATTTGGAATCAATTAGTTCACTCGATAGCAAAGTTGAATATGTAATAATGGAGTTAAAATCATCTAAACGTCATTTGTAACTCTCATTTCCTGATAAGTAAATAATTAGACATAATTTATAGTACATTTTAGAATGATTTTAGATGTAAAAAATAATAGTACATGGGGCTTTCTCTTATTTTTGTTATATTAGCTGATAAATGAAATATATGAAAAAATGGAGTAAAAAAGGAAGATTGCAAAAGGAGAAAGGGAAGACCCCATTAGTTTAAAAACCCAAGCAAAAATTTAAAGTTCCACTCACACCCATTAGGCCAATAGGGATTTTGATTAATACCCCCCAAACTAGAGTACCAAAAGAACCTTCACCTTTAAGTTTTACAAATGAGCTGGAGAGAGAGAGAGAGAAAGGAAAAGATTGAGGAAACACCTAAAATCCAATTCTCACCCCATAACCTTATACATGCCAAAGCTTTTGATAGGATCAAGAGGACATTAGTAAGAATATGAAGATAATACCAGATAAAGGTTTCAATGTTAAAAATGAAGTTAAGTATGGGCTTAAGATCTTGATTATAATAAGGGAGAACAACTGGTGATTGTTAAATAGGGACTATTACGGCGATCATGACGCGGGGTCCTCGGTATAGATGGGATGTGAAATTCTAGTAAATGAGTTTTATGCGAATGGGCACAGAGATGAGTATAAAACAATAGCCATAGCCCGAGGACGACCAGTGGTCTACTCACCAGCAAGAATTAACTAGTATTAACTGAAATTTCATATAAGATAAAAAATGAGTACCCAAAACCTGAATATGGGTATAGACATGGATTTCCCCACAAAATCATTAGAAATGGTTTAGAAGCACTTTTGGGGGATATATTTCTTTTTGACAAATATGAGTACCCAAAACACATATAAACAAAAACTTTAGGAAAACAACCAATGCATAGAGGTTTTTCTTAAATGCGAGCTTACAACAAAGTTTGCAATATTATGATGTAGTGAACTATAGGGCGACTCTTTTGTACCACAAACTTCAAGGGATCGGCTATATTGATGTTGGCAAGATAAATTATGGTACGATTAGGAATGCCATGACCACCATGAAAAATGGAGCATTGTATTTTCCCTTAATGATTATGAAGTATTGCAAGCAAGATCAAGTTCCAATGAGAGGTCTAGGGATAGATGTTTAGTAATAAGTAATTAATTAGACTTATATTTAGGACTACTTTAGTAGTATATTTGATATAAATATCCCTGAATGAGCACTAATTGATTGAATTTATGTATTTTATCACATATAAGGTATAAAATAGACAAATGATGATTTCATGAAGAAAAGAGGGGAAAAAGCACAAAAGCACACTTGACGCAGTGGATAATACACTAGACGTCGTAGGAAGAGAGCACAAGGCATGGGCAAGGCATGGAGAAGGCTGGAAGAGAAAAAAATAGGTGCAATACAGTTGACATAGTGTTGGCGTTGTGGGGGAACACTCACGTCGCCAAGTCATTACACATAGGGTGAGCTCACTAAATGGAAAAAACACATACATAAAGGAGATGTTGATGTGGCACTGTGGCTTAACGCACATATCATGGATAACTTACATACAACGCTGGGACATAAAAATTGAAAGTTTAAAATTGTTAATTAGGGTTTCTAATTGTATTCTTATGAGTATAAATAGGTATTTGAATGTGGTAAACTCACCAATTAGACCAATTATCACCCAATATCATGTATTACCACCAATAGCATAGTTTACATAGTTCATGAGTATTGAGAAGAGTTTTGGTGGAGAAGACATTGAACACTTCACTTGTGGTTATTCGGTATTGTTTCTTTGATTTAATTGAAGTTATTTGATTTAATCTTTGATTGTAGTGAATACAATGATGTGTATGTTGATTTCAATGATGAGTAAGTAGTTTGTTTATCTTAGGAACCAATGAATCCTATTGTATGATTGCTACGTTAAGGGGAATATGAGTGGCTTATAATGATAAAAGTGCAATGATTAGAATTTGTATTGATTTTATACAAAATGTTATGAACATCTTGATCACATGTTTGTTGATTAGAGGATTTAGGAGTTACCATGGCCATTGGAGCTTTTAACCTGGATATGAACAATACAATAATAAAATATATAACATCGATGATAGTTATTGATTAGGGAGGCATGGATAGTAAACTTAAGTGGTTATGAGTCTAAAGATCTGGAACTAAATGTTAGGTAGAACTTACGATATTCACTGTGATTGGTGTATTTCTAGTTTGTGTATTAGAATCTTTTCAACCACGACAATGGGTTAAAGTGAATATGAAGGAAATTTGTCTATTCTAATTAAGCATTAAACACACATAATGAAGATGATAGAAATATAATATGAAAACACATTAATTAATTACCTAGCTGAAGTTGTGAACTAAGAGTCTTCTTAATATATCAATACAATTTATTTTACATTATTTTGTTAGAATACAGTAATTTAGTTAAAACCAATTAAAAAGATTTCTTCTTAACAATACAATGAACATAACAAAGTGATTCCTAAGGACGATATTCATAATCAACAATAATTGATCACACTATTACTATGATTGAGTAACTATACTTACGGTATCATGATCAAGTTTTTTGCGCCGTTGTTGAGGATGTTTAGCCACACACTAATTTAGTTTAGTTCACAAAATTGTTAAGATTTTATTTTCAAAAAATTAAATTTAAGTTTAAATAAAAAAGGGTTTAAGTTTCAACTTTAACAATCTCCACTTAATATTTTGTGTTTTCTTTTTCAGGGAACAGTTAGTGCTTGAGTAGTAAAGGAGAGAAACACTTAGTGCCTTACGATCCTGAGATCGATATAACCAACAAGGGAAATAAGAAGAAAGGAATTTAGATGGCGAATGAGCAAGCAGGGAACCAAAACCAACATTAGGGCCGAGGGAATAATCAACCCGAAGGTGATATGGTAGTGCAAGACTATATACGAGGACAAAAATGTCTTTGAGACTACTTCAAGCTAGAAGTTCAAGAGACAAACAACGGAGTGATGAGGCTTCCAGCCAATACCACCTACTTCAAACTGAGATTGTCTCTAATCAACATGGCACATAATACCCTATTAAACGAGCTAGGAAATGAAGATCAAACTACACATGTAGAGAATTTCTTAGAGAAATGTGACACTGTTCAAATTATTGGAGTTATAAAGGAGGAAATCAAGATGAGACTTTTTCTCATTCTTATTGGGTAGAAAAACCACATCCTGGTTCCAAGGACCAAACGCAAGGAATATGACTTCATGGGCGGAAGTCAATTAAATATTTCTAGACAAGTTCCCTGAGTCTCTTGGTGAGGCTTGGGAAAGATTCATGGAAATGCTAAGAAAATGTCCAGGACATGGATATATGAAATGGGCACAACTCCAGATCTTCTACTTTGGAATGAATCACAATACAGACACATTAGTAGACGCAGTAGTAGGTTGCTTTCTACTAACTAACGATGAAGATAGATCATTAGATCTTCTAGATCTTATTTCTCATAACTCTACAACAGGAACTCGATCTACAGTCATGTCTACAAGTGCAAGCAATATATTGACTCGTTAATCACCAAGTAATGTTGGTTAATCAATTGGACATGCATCAAGGAATAAAGTTTTAAGATATCAACTTCATGAACAACCAGAATTATGGAAAAAACTTCAAGCAGAGAGGAATGGCTCCATAAAGATATTATCAAAGATGCAACAACCCGAACTTCTCTTATGGAAATCCTGACAATGCACCGAAGCAACCTTTAGGTTTCGATCAACAAGTCAAATAAAGGAAGCTAAACCAAAGTGAAAAAATGAATTTATTGAAGTCAATTGAGAAATTCTTTCACGCTATTGACAAACAATAGGGAATGCTATGAGAAGCATGAGAAAGTAAAGGAAAAAGTGAAGAGAATTCTTAAGAGAATGGATGATGAAAGAACACAATCCAATTAGAAACTAGAGAGACAGAATGGTTAGCTAGCCATTTCTTTGAATTCAAGAAAGGAAGGAGAATTTCCAAGTAATACGATTACGAATCCTATGGATAACATATAAGTTGTCCAATTAAGAAGTGAAAAAATAACCAATGATCCAGTGCAACCAAAAGATACCACAAATAACACAAGGAAGCGAATTGATGAGTAGCACCAAAAGGATTTAGAACACTTAGAAAGTGACATAAGTAATGAAAAAGAAGTTGCACCAGTCGAAAAATTAGAATTGGCTAAAAAAGGTAGAAGGAGTCGGGCAAAAAAAAATGTGGTACCAAGGAGAGTGACATTTCCTAACAACCCACCATTAATAAATCCACCACTACCATATCCTCGGTGATTCAAGAAACATAAAGATCATGAATAGTTCAAGTAGTTTGTAGAGATGTTCAAGAAGTTATACATGAATATCCCATTCGCGGATGCATTGGAAGATATGCCAAATTATACGAAGTTTTTGATAGATATCATGGCAAGAAAAGTTCGACTTAAAGAATATGAAATGGTAAAATTAATAGAAGAACGTAGTGCTATTTTACAAAGGAAGTTACCTCAGGACACATGAAGTTTTTCCATGCCATGCACTATAGGGTGCATTTGTTTGATAAGGTCTTATATGACTTGGGAGCAAGCATAAACTTGATGCCCTTATCACTTTTTAAGAAGCTAGGTTTGGAAAAAGTGAAATCGAAAAACATGACTTTGCAATTAGCAGATCGATCAATGACTTATTTAAAATGAGTAATTAAAATGTATTGGTAAAAGTGGATAAGTTTAATTTTCACGTTTACTTTGTAGTATTAGATATGGAAGATGATAGAAAGTGGTGCCACGTCATACGGAAATAATAATAGTCCCGATTTACCGACTACTTAGATGTGTAGTGAGGCAAGTATGGGGCGAACCTGCACAGATAGGTTTAACTCTAGGTTATCAAATGGGTTTTAAAAAGAAAACTAATCTAAACTAATAACTAATTAATAACTTGGAAATTAAATGCGATAATAAGTAATTACGAATACTATGAAACTAGCAAATTAAATAATAATTCCAGATCAAGGAGACGCATAGACCACTTTAAGTATGATGTAGTCGTCAATTCATAAAGGTTATTTTTTATCCAGTCTTATAGATAGGCTTATAGTGACTTACGCCACCTTGTTCTCCTCGAGTCAGTGCAAGGAACGTGCCACACAACCACATACTATATAGGCCAGCAAATCCACCGGATATGCCATAGGTTTTCAACAGAGTAGCAACATTAGCGCTCTATGAGAACACCTATAATAAGTGGTAACTAGCGTCTAATTGTGATCTTGTCACTTGGAAATTACAGTGCCCAAATACCCATCTCATATCCCAATTACACAGGGGCACACTGGTTTCCAATAGACAATGCCCCATTCGCCACCTAACGTGATCCCCCTTACCGAGTGGTAGTAGGATAACTAGCTATGAATTCTAACTTAACTAGTGTGCACAAGCATTTACACATTAGATAAGTAGAAACTTAAAGAATCTAAACCGTAAGAAAGAATCTCATAACAAGGCAATCGAAAATAAAAGACTTTAATGAAAAATATGGAATCTAAGAATTGAATCTCATAAATCACTTATAGGTTTCCTTGCTCCAGACTATAATTTAGCCTACTTAGACCATATGAATCAGTCACGGCCCAAATCTAGAACCCTCATTTTAATTCTTTAATCAGGATCACCGACCATTGACGTGGGACCTACACTGTGATACGTGCACCAACCGAGGCACGTGGCCGAGGTATATTGTATTTTTGTATTGATGTATGCCTAGTGTTATGTATTGGGTAGACTTACTAAGTCGGTTTGTGCAGTTAAAGGCGTCGAGACGAGAACGGGGACACGCCTTGAGTAGCGTGCCAGCCGGGGAACCGGGTAGTTAGCATTTTGGTAAGTCTTATTTAATACTAATATGAAATAAGGAATTACTTATAAGCCTATGGTTGTGTTTGTTAATGTAAATCAAAATAAAGGCCTATAATTGAGTAAATTAAATGGAAAGCATAAGATTGGTCTAGAGATACACATTGGTAAATCTAGGAACTAGGTGAGTAATGAAATGGTGACACTTAAAGTTGAGTTAGGGGGAGTTAGTGGGGTATATGGAAAGAGGTGGACCATTAGATATTCCTCGGGATACATAAATCCATGGAGATCAAGGGCTAGGAAGGAACATCACCTTAATATATAACATTAGTGATCAAACAACATGCAAACCAAATCACTCATTCATTTTTGCTGGAAAAGAAGAAGGAATTGCTGGAGAGGAGTGAATCATCAAGGTGTTGAAGGAATCTATGGGAGTTGGTGAGAAATTCTCAAGCTATGGTGCTACATCAACTAGGTACACATCTTTTTAGTTGAAATTGGAACAAGTTCTGGTTTTAGGCTAATTTCAGATGGTAGATGATTGTGTATTTGTAATTGATTTATATATTTAGACTCCTCATTTCAAGCTGATAATCTAGCTATATTTAAGTTCTTAATTTGGTTTTTAAATCATAAAGATATGAATTTTTGAAGTTGCCACACCAAAACTAGAATTCTGCATGTTGTATTAGGAATCAACTTGGGTAATTTTGTCATAATCTGCTCATTTTAAATCCAAATTGATCCAAACTAGTGGCATTTCAAAGATTATTTCAAGAGGAATAACTTTGTTTAACTGAAGGTATTTTTATTCAAATGCTTTTATATCGAAAGATGCTCTACAATTAGGTGTTGCAACTAAAAAGGAATGTTTTGAAACTAAATTTGTTAAGGGCATAACTCCCTAACTACTTATTCACACGAGTTGATATTATAGTATGTTGTATTTGGATATAGTTCCTACCTTTTGACCAAAAATCAAATTTTTAGGAACTATAGATTGGGAGAAATAGATTTTCTATGTCCGCTGGTCGGATTAAATCCCAATTAGACCTATGTTTAGTAAAATCATGACATCTATTTCATTTTAAATCAGAATTTTGTAAACTAAACCTTTCCGGAAAGCTAAGAGAGAGACCAACAATAATAGTACTGATGGAGGATTTCGATATTTGGACCATTTCATGCCTAAAAGTGCATTAAAATGTAGGACTGAAATTGAAACTTAATTTAGTCTTTAGGGGCTGATTTAGGAAAATTGATTTAAAGTCTACTGAACCAATTTGAATACACAATAAACACCACTAAATTGAGCTTAAACCCACTATATTTGAACTAATGAGACACCAAACTCAGGAACCTAGGAAAAGGGTACACGGGAGAGCGAATATAAGATTTGGAGTATCGGGAGGCCAGTAAAGCTAGGACTTTACTTTGTTGTTGTGAGTATACCCAATGGAAACTTTACTTGGCATTTCATTTCTATTAATTATTGTAATTGCATAGTCCTTTTGACTATTTTGCCTTTGTATTCTTATATCATGTGTTCTTTGTGTCTATGCTCACTTGATGAGTCTAGTTTGAATGATATCCATTCATTTGATTTGATTTATTGATTCTATCCCATGCTCTGTCTATTCTTGTTGTTTTAAATGTGAATTGAAGGATAAATAGCATGCTATTAGGCTAGTAAATATCTTATAAATGTTTAAGAGCACTTGTATTCCTTATTTGTTTAGGTGTCTATATGTGCCTATGCCTTGAAAATCCATACTTGGTATTTCTTGAAATTTTAAAAGTAGTTTTTGCATTTAGGTCCCGTACTCGATCGAGGTGTGCGTGACTCACGGGGTTAGAGTCCCTGGGGATGTCGGCACATGTTACTTGACACCGTATGACACTCAGGGTTAGAGTTCCTGAGGTGGTCTACACACTTGGGTTAGAGTCCCTAGTAACACTTGGGTTAGAGTCCCTTGTGCTATATGATTATTGAGTCAGAGTTACATGTTTCACTGCCGAGCGGACCTAAATCACCACTACTTAGTCTAGTGTCAGTATCACTTGTTTAACTCTGATATTTACTCGCATATGGTTTATTTCCTACTTTTCCCATTTATATGCTTTTAAATACCATTTGAATATTTGGAAATGCAAATTAAACTTGTCATCGGGGATTACTGTTTTATTCTTGTACTAACCGTCCTTTTTTCTGATGATGGGTGGAGAGCCATCTATCAGCAGGTCAGGCAAATAGAAGATCGACGACTATCCCTCAGCCCGCGGCGCGTCACTGCATCGATTGTAGGTCTTCTTTTGGTATTTTGATTATATATGTTATATATGTCTTTCAGATACTATTTGGGGTTGTATATTGGGTTGAGCGTTAGTTTCCCGACTTGACTTAGACTATTTTACTGTTTCACTGCATTTTGAGGACTTTATATATGTGATGTCACTTCCTGGGTTTCCTCACTTAGGATTTTATAAATGTTTTCCATATAAGTTACTAATTGCTTCCGCATAATCAATAAGACTTCCGTTAATAATTAATTTAATAAAAAGTTTTAATTAACTTTTAAATTTTATAAACTGGTAGGAATAGTATATTACTTATCCTGAATATGAGAAAAGAGGCGTTTGGGTTGTAAAGGATGACTAATACGTAGTTGAGTCCTGCGTAGATAAGATTAGGGCTTAATTACGGGATTAGGCTGGGTGGTGCCCTAGATTAGGAGAGGGGCCGTCACAGTTGGTATCAGAGCCTAGATATTAGAACCTTAGGGATAAATAAGAAAAACACGAACTCGTATAAAACACAAACCTTAGAAGTGGAAACTAGATAATCTTGCCTAGGAACTATTTTGTTGGGAATTGAGTGAAGGTGACATGGGGATTTCTTATATGTATGTGTTAGTTTATATAAGTATATATATGCATTATGCCACGTAGTAGCTGATTCATGTTCGCTATCCACTTGAAGAGACAGATGGGGGATTCGCGCGAGGCTAGAGACACTGGAGCTAGCGAGAGTCAGCCTCCCACTGTATCAGTTGACAATTTTTAGAGGATGTCTGACCAGACGACCGCTCAGGAGCGACAGATCGTCGATTTCATCGCTTACATGTCGGCGCAGATGACTGCACTGGTTTCGACCGCCCCCATTACCACATCTACTACTACAACACCCATGACCACGAGACTCAGCACTACGAGAGTTCGGCTTGCATCTAGTAGAGAGATGGAGACTCTAGGTAGCGTTGTACGCAGTAGCGGAGAGTTAGGGACCCAGACTAGAGGAGATATCGGTTGTTCAAGACTTCCCCGATGTTTACCTAGAGGATTTACCTGGATTACCGCCATCGCGAGAGCTAGACTTCATCATCGACCTAGTACCGGGTATCAGGCTGATCGCGATACCGCCATACCCCATGGCTCTGAGGAAGGTAGAGGAGATGATGACTCAGCTTAAGGATTTGGGGGAGAAGGGGTTCATCACATCTTCGATGTCACCGTGGGGAGCGCTAGTTCTGTTTATGAAGAAAAAGGATGGCAGTCTGAGACTATGCATCGACTACAGGCAGTTGAACAGAGTGACAGTCAGAAACAAGTACCCACTTCCGCGGATAGACGATTTATTTGATCAGCTGAGAGGAGCACAATTTTTCTCCAAGATAGACCTGAGATTAAGGTATCATCAACTTAGGATCAGGGATGAAGATAGGTCCAAGACAACATTTAGCACCTGATACGGACACTACCACTTCACGGTCATGCCATTTAGGCTGACCAACGCCCCGCCGTATTCATGGATTTGATGCACTGGGTACTTAGACCATATCTCGGCGGCTTCGTGATAGTCTTCATCGACGACATCTTGATATACTCGAGGACACGTGAGGATCACGAGCAGCACCATAGAGAGATGTTGCAGACATTGAGGGAACACCGAATTTTCGTTAAGTTCAGCAAGTGTGAATTCTGGTCTGCAGAGGTCAAGTTCTTGGGGCACATGGTTGGAGCAGCAGGGATTGCAATAGATCCAACCAAGATTCAGACGGACATGGATTAGCCGGCACCGACATCACTACCGGATATCAGGAGCTTTCTGGGGTTAGTAGGATACTACCGTACGTTCGTGAAGGATTTCTCGAAGATCGCTTCACCAATGACGAGGCTGACACAGAAAGATGTTGCTTATGAGTGGACTGAGGAGCGCGAGGATGCATTTACTCAGTTGAAGAGGTCATTAACTACCGCGCTAGTGTTAGTACTGCCAGAGGCTGGACATGGATTTCTAGTGTACACTGATGTTTCTCATACGGATCTAAGTTGTGTGTTGATGCAGGGTAGCGGCGTCGTGGCATACGCGTCGAGACAGTTAAAAATACATGAGAAGAACTACCCCACGCACGACCTAGTGTTGGCAGCGGTTGTATTTGCGCTGAAGACTTGGAGATACCTTCTGTATGGAGAGAGATTCACACTCTTCACTAATCACAAGAGTCTGAAATATCTCCTCACGCAGAAAGAGCTGAACATGAGACATCGCAGATGGTTGGAGTTCTTGAAGGACTACGACTTTTCCTTGGAGTATCACCTAGGAAAAGCGAATGTAGTCACAAATGCGCTGAGTAGGAGACCGACTAGAGATGCCGAGGTGGTCAGATGTCACACTATGCATGAGTACGGATTACTCGAGGTAGCGGGATTACATGTCAGACAGAGGTTCCTACTGATACTCAGGTGATGATTTGCACACAGATGAGACTACAGACCGTGTCTACACAGCGAGTGTCAAAGGGTTAGAGGACCGACCGGTTGTACTCGAGATTCAGCGAGTTAGTGGAGAGTGGAGAGTGTACAGATTGGGCGGAGACGAAAGATCAGTGTCTGAGATATTGGGGAAGATTGTGGATACTAGAGATGTCAGAGCTAAGAGATGAGATCCTTCAGGAGTCGCATCGTTCCAGATTTACCGTACATCCAGGCAAGACTAAGATGTACCACGACATGAGGAAATATTTCTGGTGGCCTGGGATGAAGGCAAACATGTCTAGATTCATCAGGAATTGTAGTATTTGTCAGCAAGTGAAGTCCGAGCATCGCAGACCCGAGGGATTAGTACAGCCGCTTCCCATTCCTCGATGGAAGTGGGAAGACATCTCTATGGATTTTGTCAGAGGACTGCCAAGGACTGCGAGGAGACATGACTCGATCTGGGTGATAGTTGACAGACTGTCGAAGTCTGCACATTTCCTGCCAGTGGCATCGCATTACACGTTCGATCAGTTGAGCTTACTGTTCAAAAGAGAGATTATCAGGCTGCACGGGGTACCATTGACGATCATGTCAGACCGAGATGCTACGTATACGTCCAGGATGTAGCGGAGTATGCAAGAGCGAGACGGTGCACGCGCCTACGCTCAAGATTCGATGGGCTTTCCACCCTCGACCGATCGATGGGCGATCGAGAGATTGATTCAGGTCCTCGAGGACATGTTGCGGGCATGCGTGTTGGAGTTTGGTGGATCTTAGGCGGAGTACCTACCGTTGTGTGATTTCTCTTACAATAACAATTATCAGGCTAGCATTGAGATGGCACCATTTAAGGTTTTGTATGGCAGCCCATGTCGTTCGCCATCGTGTTGGGCTAAACCAGAGGACCGAGAGATAGTGGGGCGTGAGATTGTTGTTGACCACACAGAAAATGTCAAATTTATCCGTCAGAGACTCAGAGGAGCACATGAGAGACAGAAGAGATATGCAGATAAGAATTGCGGTGATCTCGCGTATTTCGAGGGAGCCTTTATCTATTTAAAGGTTTCCCCTCGGAAGGGTCTTCAGAGATTTGGGGTGAAAGGCAAGCTTGCACCGAGGTACATCGGGCCTTTTATGTTAAGAAACGGGTCGGGAAAGTGGCATACGAGCTTGAACTGCCTCCACAGATGTCAGGGGTCCATCCAGTGTTCCACATTTCAATGTTTCGACTAGCCGAATCGAAGGCAGACGTGCAACCGACAGTTAACTTGAGTCAGATCGACCTGAGTGAGGACATATCTTACGAGAAGCAACCCATTCAGATCCTAGAACGGAAGGTACATCAGTTGAGGAGCAAGTCCATCCCGAAGGAACTTGTCAAGTGGCAGTTCCACGATGACACGGAACTCACTTGAGAGCGGGAGGACTACATGTGAGATAGATTCCCATACCTGTTCGAGTCAGGTAGAACCGTGACTTAAACTTAATTTCGAGGATGAAATTCTCATTTTGTTGGGAATATTTGTCACTGCCCAAATCTATAACCACCATTTTAATTCCTTAATCAGGATCACCGACCATTGACGTGGGACCTACACCGTGATACGTGCACCGACTGAGGCACGTGGTCGAGGTATATTATATTTTTGTATTGATGTATGCCTAGTTTTATGTATTGTGTAGACCTACTAAGTCGGTTTGTGCAGTTGTAGGCGTCGAGACGAGAGCGGGGACACTCCTCGAGTAGCGTGCGAGCTGGGGAACCGGGTAATTAGCAATTTGGTAAGTCTTATTTAATACTAATATGAAATAAGGATTACTTATAAGCCTAGGGTTGTGTTTGTTAATGTAAATCAAATTAAAGGCCTATAGTTGAGTAAATTAAATGGAAAGCATAAGATTGGTCTAGAGATACACATTGGCAAATCTAGGAACGAGGTGATTAATGAAATGGTGTCACTTGAGGTTGAGTTAGTGGGAGTTAGTGGGATATATGGCAAGAGGTGGACCATTAGATATTCATCGGGATACATAAATTCATGGAGATCAAGGGCTAGGAAGGAACATCACCTTAATATATAACATTAGTGATCAAACAACATGCAAACCAAATCACTCATTCATTTTTGCTGGAGAAGAAGAAGGAATTGTTGGAAAGGAGTAAATCATCAAGGTGTTGAAGGAATCAATGGGAGTTGGTGAGAAATTCTCAAGTTAGGGTGCTACATCAACTAGGTACACATCTTTTTAGTTGAAATTAGAACAAGTTCTGGTTTTAGGCTAATTTCAGATGGTAGATGATTGAGTATTTGTAATTGATTTATTTATTTAGATTCCTCATTTCAAGCTGATAATCCAGCTATATTGAAGTTCTTAATTTGGTTTTTAAATCATAAAGATATGAATGTTTGAAGTTACAACACCAAAACTAGAATTCTGCATGTTGTATTAGGAATCATCTTGGGTAATTTGGTCATAATCTGCTCATTTTCGATCCAAATTGATACAAACCAGTGGAATCTCAAAGATTATTTAAAGATGAATAACTTTGCTTAACTGAAGGTATTTTGATTCAAATGCTTTTATGTCCAAACATGCTCTACAAGTAAGTGCTGCAACTAAAAAGGAAAGTTTTGAAACTAAATTTGTTAAGGGTATAACTGCCTAACTACTTATTTAAATGAGCTGATATTTTAGTATGTTGTATTGGATGTATTTTCTACCTTTTGACCAAAAATCAAGTTTTTAGAAACTATAGATTGGGAGAAATTGATTTTATAAATCCGTTTGTCTGATTAAATCCCAATTAGACCTATGTTTAATAAAATCATGAAATCTATTTCATTTTAAATCATAATTTTGCCAACTAAACCTTTCCAGAAAGCTAAGAGAGAGACCAACAATAATTGTACTGATGGAGGATTTCGATATTTTTACTATTTCATGCCTAAAAGTGCATTAAAATGTAGGACTGAAATTGAAACTTAATTTAGTCTTTAGAGGCTGATTTAGGAAAATTGATTTAAAGTCTATTGAACCAATTTGAATACACAATAAACACCACTAAATTGAGCTTAAACCCACTATATTTGAACTAATGAGACACCAAACTCAGGAACCTAGGAAAAGGATACGGGAGAGCGAATACAAGATTTGGAGTATAGGGAGGCCAGTAAAGCTAGGACTTTACTTTGTTGTTGTGAGTATACCCAATGGAAACTTTACTTGATATTTCATTTCTATTAATTGTTGTCCTTGCATAGTCCTTTTGACTATTTTGCCTTTGTATTCTTATATCATGTGTTCTTTGTGTCTATGCTCACTTGATGAGTCTAGCTTGCATGATATCCATTCATTTGATTTGATTCATTGATTATATCCCATGCTATGTCTATTCTTGTTGTTTTAAATGTGAATTGAAGGATAAATAGCATGCTATTAGGCTAGTGAATATCTTATAAATGTTTAAGAGGACTTGTATTCCTTATTTGTTTAGGTGTCTATATGTGCCTATGCCTTGACAATCCATACTTGGTATTTTTTGAAATTTTAAAAGTAGTTTTTGCATTTAGGTCTCATACTCGATCGAGGTGTGCGCGACTCACGGGGTTAGAGTCCCTGGGGATGTCGGTACATGTTACTTGACACTGTATGACACTCTGGGTTAGAGTCCCTAAGGTGGTCTACACACCGGGGTTAGAGTCCTTGGTAACACTTGGGTTAGAGTCTCTTTAGCTATATGATTATTGAGTCGGAGTGACATGTTTCACAGCCGACCGGACCTAAATCACCACTACTTAGCCTAGTGTTAGTATCACTTGTTTAACTCTGGTATTTACTCGCATATGGTTTATTTTTCCAGTTTTCCCATTTATATGCTTTTAAATACCATTTGAATATTTGAAAATGCAAATTAAATTTGTCATCGGGGATTACTGTTTTATTCTTGTACTAACCGTCCTTTTTATGACGGTGAGTGCAGAGCCGTCTACCAGCAAGCTGGGCAAAGAGAAGATCGACGACTATCCATGAGCCCGCGTCGCGTCACTGCATCGATTGTAGGTCTTTTTTTGGTATTTTGATTGTATATGTTATATATGTCTTTCAGATACTATTTGGGGTTTTATATTGGGTTGAGCGTTAGTTCCCCGACTTGACTTAGACTATTTTACTATTTCACTGCATTTTGAGGACTTTATATATGTGATGTCACTTCCTGATTTTCCACACTTAGGATTTTGTAATTGGCTTCCACAAAAGTTACTAATTGCTTCCGCATAATCAATAAGACTTTCGTTAAATAATTAATTTAATAAAAAGTTTTAATTAACTCTAAATTTTATAAATTGGTAGGAATAGTATATTACTTATCTTGAATATGAGAAAATAGGCGTTTAGGTTGTAAAGGCTGACTAATACGTAGTTGAGTCATGCGTAGATAAGATTAGGGTTTAATTGCGGGATTAGGCCGGGCGGTGCCCTAGATTAAGAGAGGGGCCGTCATAGAATCTCCATTACAAAATACAAAACAAATATAAGAATAAAACAAAAAGGGTGAAAAAAAGGTGGAGAGAATGTCGAGGATGGGAGGAAAAAATGGAATGGGGAAAATATAATTGAATATAATAGAACCCCCAAGATAGGATAGGATAGTTTTATTGATAGTGTTTTTGGTCTCTGGAAAAGGGCTCGATATCCTTTCTTCGCTACATATAAATAATTTGGATGATGAATTCTATCTTTTAGGAAGACCATGGATGGAGAGAATCCATAAAAATCATAAATTCGATTCATATGAGTCGAATTCGTTAATTAATTAGTTACATTAAAACAACACGTGCGCCTAGGAGAGATCAACAGCCGATATCACTCTTAGATGGACTTGTACGTGATTCGAGGCAAATCCTATAGAAGCTTAAACATGGGGACTTGGGAGGAGAGGTTAGATCCAATTCACATAGGTAGAGCCTGACTGGTGCGCCGAGGAGCATCAATAACTATTGATAGTAGTTGGATGGCTGGCATGCATATTGAGGAAAATTCTTGGGGAATTGAGCTCACATCGCTCTGTGAAGGAGAGAAATGTGGATGAGAGGACTCGTACGCCTAGGAAGATCCACGCATCTCAAAGCGGATCATGGGGATGTAGTTGATGCTAGAGCAGGGCCTGCGGACACGTGGCAGCACGTGAGTGGTGGAGCGCATGAAGAAGAAGCGGCGAATATGTGGGAGGTAATGCGACATGGATTGGGGAGAAGAGAGAAATCAAGTAAGGTTGGAGACATGTGGCGCTGGTCTTAAGGCAAGATCTCTTAGTTGTTGAGATGTCGTGTCACAATCTATGTCCTCATATGTGCGTCACCTGGCTGCTCCATCAACTATGATCAATATGTGCACTGTGTGTCTTGAGGGGAATTAACGTGCAATTAAAGCACACTTGACAAACACTTGTACTTAGCATATGTCTTCAATAATTATTCAATTAATGCCCCATAAAACTTCTTCCAGACCTCTAAACACTTGACATGGACCAATGTAAGTTCCGCCAAGCTATCTTGATGTGTGTGATAGGACAGTTTTCGAGGCCAATCATCAAATACATTCCAAAAGGACCCAAATTTAGTCTCATTCATGAATTTACCTTTTTGGTCATGAAAATATAAAACTAAGGATTAGTGCTATAAATTGCAGATTTAACCTTTGCAATCACATTAAATACACACTAAAATATAGCATAATTGCACACTCATCAAATATCCCCCAAATTAGACAATTGCTCATCCCGAGCAATGAAATATAAGATAATCAACTTCTATACAAAGTATTCACGTCAGCTTCATTAATGCCCAACTCCAACTCAATGGTTTCGTTCAATTTGCTTCAACAAACTTGCCAAATGGAAACAAGAACACCAAATTAAATCCGGTTATAAAAGTCAAGATATTTTGGTTACTTTCCTGAGGAATACTCTGCGAAACACCAGGCTTCGTTAAGAATAAGGTCATCTTAAAACTTTTAACAAGCCGAAAACATACAATCTCTAAATAGGGCATTGAATACCAAGATTCCACAAATAAAAACTTATACAAGCATTCCACTAACATATACAAAACATCATTTGGAGTTAGTAGGGCTTTTTTTGGGCGGTTATTGTTGGGTAGGGTTAGTAATGAATTGGATATTAAAGGATTCAAAACATTAAAATGACTTACTTAATCAAACAACAAGCACTTGAGCTAAATCTTTTTATTTAAGGAGTTTTTATTGAATTTCGCCTTTATTTATTTCACTTATATATATTCTCTATTTTTTTCTCCAAATAATTTTTTAGTAGGGTCCTTGCTCCATTTCCAGTGGATTATGCTTTTTCTCACTTTTTTCCACCACTAGATTCCCTACTACTATTCATGTAGAACATGTGGGACACTCTATTTTTTATTTAAAAACTCTTGTAGCACTTATCACTTTCGCTATGATTAAGTTAGCCTTCCAATGTAGTTAAAATGATTATAAGGATTTTGGATTATGGGTTTCATGATAGGTGATGATGGAATCAAGTTGGGTTGGCTCAACTAAACTAACTAGGGATAAATGGGTTAATTTCACAGATGGTCACTGAACTTTGCATCTTGTAACACTTTGGTCACTGAACTTTTATTTGTCCCAAATATATCACTTAACTTTACAAAACGTTTCAACAATATAACTCGGGCCACTCAGATGCTGACGTGGCGCCACGTAGGATTGCATGTGAAGTCACCAAACTATTTGAAGTGATGATGTGGCTCCAACTTAAGTGTTCTTTTGTTTCCAATAAAAGCACCCCAAAGGAGTGGGGTGTTTCAAAACCAAAACCCACACTAAACAGGGGCCGTCACTGCTCACCATCTTCTTCACTCCGCTGCACATTCTTCCCTCCATCATCTTCGTCCTCCGTCACTGCGCCTCGCCTCCGGCTGCTCATCGTCGCATTCGGTCTCTTTCTTGCTCGCCTCCTGCTGCTCGTCGTCGCATTCTCTGCTCGTCGTCACTGCGCCCGCCCTCTCGCTCGCCCATTCGGTCTCTCATGCTTGTGCAGTGACTTCCTTAATAGATCAAGCGCTACTTTGTTTCGTCCCGCAGCACTGTAGCTAAGAGCTAAGGTGTTCTACCGATCACATCGATTAATTACTCCTGGTAAGATCTCTTCAATTTGACTCGCCAATGCCGAAGCCTGACCACATATAGAGAACGCATATGAAGACAATCAAAGAAGAAGAACAAGAAAATGATGTTGATGATGATGAAGAAGAAGTGGTCTTCATGGGCTCTGCTTCCTCTTCTTCTTCTTCATCCTCGTCAATGGCGCGACCAATGGAGAGGATCCACGAAATGGGGTCGCCCCCATTTCTCACGAAGACCTTTGAAATGGTGGAGGACCCTTCAACGGACGCCATTGTTTCATGGAACGAAGCTCGCAACAGTTTCATCGTCTGGGACTCGTATCGCCTCGCCACCAACCTCCTTCCCAAGTACTTCAAGCACAACAACTTCTCCAAATTTTCGTTCGCCACTCAACACCTATGTGGGTACCCCTCAATTCACTCTCATTTTTTGATTCTCGTATTCAATGTGTTGTTGAGACTTTTTTGGGTTTTGATTAGTTTTTCTTTTGTTGCTTCGTTTTTGGGATTTTTCGCGGTTTGATGTCAATGACAATTCTTATAATATTAGTTTCTGTTTTGAGATTTCTAAATCGAGCACAATTGAAGCCGGAGGCGAGCAAGAAAGAGACCGAATGCGACGACGAGCAGCCGGAGGCGAGGCGCAGTGACGGAGGACGAAGATGATGGAGGGAAGAATGTGCAGCGGAGTGAAGAAGATGGTGAGCAGTGACGGCCCCTGTTTAATGTGGGTTTTGGTTTTGAAACACCCCATTCTTTTGGGGTGCTTTTATTGGAAACAAAAGAACACTTAAGTTGGAGCCACATCATCACTTCAAATAGTTTGGTGACTTCACATGCAATCCTACGTGGCGCCACGTCAGCATCCGAGTGGCCCGAGTTATATTGTTGAAACGTTTTGTAAAGTTAGGTGATATATTTGGGACAAATAAAAGTTCAGTGACCAAAGTGTTACAAGATGCAAAGTTCAGTGACCATCTGTGAAATTAACCCAGGGATAAATTATAAGTGGGCTAAGGGTAAAGGCTAAAAAAACTCTGCCTACATCTTCCCCAAACTTATTCTTAAGTTATACTTAGTTTTGAATGGATGCAAACCTATTTTGTAATCTGTAGAGATTAAGTTGACTCTTATCCTATTTCGACCTTCTACCAACTTTCATATCTAGCATAAAGCATTGGCTTCACACTAGCACTCATTGATTTATCCTTAGTCATTACACAGTCATAAGAACATGATGTTTCCTTTGCTCTACCTAAGGAATTGTCCATTTTATGGCATTCATAAATACACATTGAATTCTCAAATTGTCAATCATTATTCTAAGCTAGAATTGGGCATTCATTTAGGCTTAAAATAAATGGAAAAACAAAAAAGAGAGAATTTACATGTTTAAAAATGTGTAACAACATACCAAACCATCAAACCATAAAATAAATTAAACCGTATTACCTATATTTCACCAAGAATTTTGAAAAAAATCAAAGAAATAGCAAAAATTTACCAAATGAAAAATCCTTACAATTCATTAATGCATTCCATCAAACTGCATACCTACATACCCCCAAACTTATCCTGAACCTAGTTCTTGAGGTTCAAGAAAGTCAAACAATCATACACCATCTAAAAGAACAAGTGAAATATAAATGGAAGATAAGAAAAGGAAATGAATGGAGTGATACATATACATACATAAGAAGCTAACAATGTGCAAAATGAGTGATGTGCATTGAAGTGTGTCAATGTTACATCACAAAAATATCACACTATCTCCATGACGCATCAACCGAACATACAATCTCTCTCCAATTCAGGTGACTTAAGCAAAATTTGAACCAATAATATAATAAGAGCAAGAACTATCAAACAAGGAGTTCACTAAAAAGATTCCAAGTGATACTTGTGAGCCCGAAATCTTCCAACTAAGGGTAAAATCAACAAGTTAGTTGAATGGAGTCTACGATTTTGGGTTCTACATAAAGACCTGCCACTAATGCGACGACTTAAGCTAGTTTTCAATTCCCAACCAAGTCTTAAAATACGTAAATCTAAAATAGCAGTCAACTTCCTAATAATGCTCTATCATGCTAATGAAAATGATTTTCAAAACTAAATCTTACACCAAACACAAGGTACTCTTCTTTTCTTTGGTGCTCCTTTATTTCCATACACCTGAAAAGTCCACAAAATCAAAGAGTTTATTAGAATCTAAAAAATCTAAAACCAAAATAAACTGAAATAAAAATGAATGAATAAATAAAACAAAGCTAGGTAGCATCCTAACAAGCACCTTTCTTTCAAGTCTTTAGCTAAACTTGGCGTGGATGATCACATGACACCAGCTACTTGGGAGTAGTCTCGAATGAATGACTTCATCATGAAATTGGCACGCCCTCATTCAGACTTTGGAGCTCATCCTGGACTTCTAACACAAAAGATTATATCTTATCCGAAACATCTAACACAAAGGTTTTAGTAGTGTAGAAAATCTCTCAGTGCTCATTTTCTTCTACCGCTGCGTAGAATTCAATGCATATGCATGGCATAGGAGGCAGTTTCACCAACACAAGAGGTTGGACTTCCTTGCTCTCTTCTTGCGGCTCATTTGACCTTTTAAAAGTCACTTCAACTTCTTTCTCGACCTTCTTATCATCATAAATTGTGTAATCATAGGAAATGTCCGTGAAGTTCAACAAAAGTCCTTCAACTGATTCTTCTTTTTCTTCCCTAAACCAATCATCATCTGATGTGGCTTATCCATCTCAAAATTAGAAACATCATTCGAGGTTTCTTCTGGATTAGGAGATTCAGGAAGCTTAGGTCTTTCAAGTTCAGTGTTAGGAAGGTTTAATGAAAACAACCTCATTATCTCCTTTTTTTGCATCTAGTATAGTAGATCCCTAAGAATCCTATCTGCATTGCCATCAAATTGGCTCATTTGCTAAATAAAATCTACATGATCTGGGCAACCACTAGGAGAATGAGATTTATCCTTACAAAATCCACAAGCATTGACATGTTGCACAAAAGAATTAATGTCGATTAGAATAATCTTGTTCATAACTTGACATGCTCACCCCATTCACATTGTAATAGTGTGAGTCTTAATATGAATCATGATGTTAGAATAGTGAGCCATGAAGTGAAACTGCAAAAACTGAGATATAAAGGTACAATTTTTTAATAGTAACCTAAAAATTAATGTTGCATTATACAACACTAGTAATATTCTTGATTTACTAACTACTTAGATATGTAGTAAGGCAAGTACGGCGTCGAACCTACAGAGACTGGGTTAACTCCAGGATATCAATTGGGTTTTTAAAAAGAAAAATAATCAAAGCTAATAACTAATTAATAACTACAAAAATAAATGTAAGAATAAATAAACATAAATATTATTAAACTAGCAAGTTATATAATAATTCAAGGTCAAGGAGACATATAGACCATCATAAGTATGATTTAGTCATCGATTTGAAAAGTTTATTTTTCATCATGTCATATAGATAAGCTTATAGTGACTCGTGCCACTTCGTTCTCCTCATGTTAGTGGAGGGAACGTGCGACACAACCACATACTAATTAGACCCACAAAACTACTAGATTTGTTGTAGGTTTTCAACAAACAAGCATCATTAGCACTCTACGAGAACACCTATCATAAGTAGTAACTAGCGTCGAGTTGTCCACCTGTCACGTTGAAATTACAATACACTGACAATTCAATAATTAGACTTATTTTATAGTGTAATTTAGGTTTATTTTAGATATTAATGATATTATTAAACTATGTATTCTCTTATTTTTGTGATTTCAAGATTTAGTTAAGAAATATGAAGAAATGGAAGAAAACGAGGAAGGAGAACAAAATAGTTAACTAGAGAACAAAGCTAGTGATTTGCCAACGATATAAAATTATGAAGGAATCGCTGGAAAATGGGCAGTTGAGAAGAGCCAGCAAATCATCAGTGAATTGGAAAATACACTCGAAATCGCTGGATGAATCGGTGGAGCACAAAGAGTCAAATGCAGCGACTTTCTCAGCAATTTATAAACGAATTGGATTCGCTGAACAATTAGGGAAATTATAATTATAGGACTTCAAAATAAAAAAAAGCTCTCTCTTAGCCCTATCTTATTTTTTGTTTTAAAGTCTTTTCAATTAAGGCTGAGTTCATTGCTTTTGGAGATTCTTTAGAGATTCAACATTTATTTAGTAAATGTATTTTACATTAATGTCTTTCAATTATTTTTTTATTATTATGTTTATTATTAATACTAGTCGATGGGCAAATTTTCTGCACGTGAGGCAAATATATTAAACCACTGTAAGACAAAGTCTTATGCATTTTTCATGAATTTTTTATTTATAAAAAGTGTGATTTGAATTGAAAACACGTTTTGGTTTTTTTTTTTGTGGATTTTTAATATATGAAAAATGAATATGTCACTAATTTTTGACTTATATGTTTGTCGCTTAGTTGCTATTGTCTTTTTTATATTGAGATGCATTTCGAAGTGTTCAATAGTTACGTATCAATTGCAGATTACGTGTAAAAAATGGGTTGCTTAACCAATGCTGGTGCGTTGGAGTGATTTGACACTCAAGCGGATTAAGAGGATATACCGAGTTCGAGACTCCACGAATGCAGAGGGAGAGTTTTACTGTTAATGTGACGACCCAACTCAAGAGTTATGATGGTATAAACAAAAAAAAAATAAAACAGTTACGTAAACTAATTTAAGTCAACTATATTGGTGTTGATTATATTTATATTCAATAAGAACAATTAAAGATCACTCTCTCTAGTTATATATATTTTCTCTCAATCTCTTTATATCTTATATCAATTGATCTAAAAGTTTGTATAGTAAATAGCAATTGACGTAAAAGTTTGTCTAGTTAGAAGAAAATAACAAGTACAAAGTTTATACAAAAAATAAAAATAGACAAAAAAATCCCCTTGTATAATAGTGGGAACTTTTAACTCCTTCAAAATCATAATCTATCTTTTCTTAAAGAACTGCAAAGCGTTGGCTTCGAGAAATGAAGTTACATTTTGGAAGCAAATCCTCTAAAATTGAATTTCAAAGGTTAATAGCATCCTAAACATCTACTATTTAAGAATTATTGACATATTGATAGCCGAGACTTTTAGCACTAAATAATTCCTCGCTAGAAGCCTCACCGACTTCCCCCACCGAAATGCAAGTCTGACGTCAGCACGCTCACACTCTCCCACCCACTCAGATCGTAACACGTGTCGAACAGCGCCACCCTTCCCGCCTCCGACAACCCTGGACAACAATCAACATGAACAAAAAACCAGAAGATCAAACAATGTATTGATCAATCTGATCAACGAACATTCTCTCATTCATCAATTACAAAATACAGTGTACAATGTTTATATATACATAAAGAAGGTGCACATTACACACCTTTGTTGTAACTAACTGAAGTAAACTAACATAAGCCTATGATACAATATGCAACAGTCTATATGATACGATACACTATAATGTTGTACAATATATATAACTCTACATCCCCCCTCAAGATGGAAGTCTATGCCCGTCACATAGACCCATCTTGGACAATAATGCAGAAAACAAAGGAGCCGGCAAAGATTTGGTGAACAAATCAGCTAGTTGTAATCGAGTAGGAATATATTGTGGAAGAACAAAACCAAGCTTGAATTGATGACGAACCAAATGACAATCAATCTCCAAATGTTTTGTTCGTTCATGGAAAACAAGGTTGGCAGAGAGATGAATTGAAGCTTTATTATCACCAAAGAGGTATAGGAAGAGAGATTGGAACACATAAGTCTTTAAGGATGTAAGAAATCCATAACAACTCGCATACTGTGGAAGACATACATCTATATTCAGTTTCAGCAGATGATTTGGAAACTATAGCTTGTTTCTTTGTTTTCCATGAGATCAAGGATGAACCCATGAAGACACAATAACCAGTGAGAGACTTTCGTGAAATAGGACATGCAGCCCAGTTAGAATCACAATAGGCAATGAAATTTAAATCCAACTGAACATGGAAGAACAATCCCTGAGAAGGAGTACCCTTAAGATACCTTAGAATATGTATAGCACCAGACCAATGTTGTTCAGTGGGAGCTTGAATAAATTGACTTAATTGCTGTGTGGCATATGTAATGTCGGGACGAGTGAAACCCAAGTAAAGAAGACATCCAATTAGTCTTCTATATCGATCAGCTTCAAGTAACAAAGGAGAATCAACATCATCAAATTTACAGTCACGAGGAAGAGGAGTTGCTGCTGGTTTGGCAAATGTAAGTCCAGCATCATTAAGTAAATCAAGGACATATTTACGTTGATAAACATAAAGTCCTGAAGAAGATCGAACCAACTCTAATCCCAAAAAATAACGAGCTTGGCCTAGATCTTTGATGGTAAACAACTTGTGAAGAAAGGCCTTGACCTTAGTAATCATCTCAAGAGAAGTACCAGTGAGAAGAACATCATCAACATACACTAGTAACATCAAAAATTGACCATCAATGTTGTATGTAAACAAACAAGGATCATGAGCAGATTCGATGAAACCAAATGACTGAAGTTGAGAAGTGAACTCATGATTCCATTGTCTAGAAGCTTATTTAAGACCATATAATGATCTTTGTAGTTTGCAGACTTGATTAGGAGAAGCCAAAGTGTAACCATCAGGAGGCTTCATGTAGACATCTTCATCAAGATAACCATGTAAAAATGCATTATTAACATCCAATTGATGTAAAGGCCAATTGTGAGCAGTAGCAAATGATAAGACAATCCTGACTGTTACATTCTTGGCTACAGGAGAGAAGGAATATGTATAATCAACTCCTTCAATTTGATTGAATCCCTTTGCAACCAAACATGCTTTACATCTATCCAATGAGCCATCAGGATTAAGTTTTACCTTGTAAATCCATTTGGAACCTATGGCCTTTTTGTTAGGGGGAAGGGCTGTGAGACTCCAAGTACCATTATCCTCCAATGCTTGTAATTCCTTATTCATTACTGCTACCCAAACAGGGTCATGTTTAGCTTGATCATAACAAGTAAGCTTTCTTATGGTTGAAACAGCAACTAGAAAGTACTTGTAATCATCAGTAATGTGAGAAGAATGAATGAAAGGAAATGTTGGAGGTACACCAGCAGAAAGAACAGGTTCTGTAGTAATGGAGACATTTGTTTGAACATTATTCAAAACAAAATCATTCATCCAAAGAGGCTTGTGAATAGCACGAAGACTTTTGTGAGGAAGAAGAGGCAAAGAAGGAGCAACAACTTCATCATGGGTCACTACAGGATCACCATTAGGAATCTCAGCAACATCGGTAGTCGACATGAATGAATCAGTAGTAGGCATAGATGAATCAGTCATTACAACATCAGTAGGTACTGCATCATGATGAATAGCCTCAACATGGGACTCTATAGAATTTGGCACAGCAGCAGAATCAGGGACATTTCTTAAGGAATCAGATGTGTCATTATAAGGTATAGGCAATGGACAATCTGAACCTGAAGAAATAGTTTGAAATGGAAACTGATTTTCAAAGAAAATCACATCCCTCGAAACAAAACATGCATGAGTTGCCAAATTATACATCCTGTAAGCCTTTTGTCCAGAGGAATAGCCAAGAAAAATGCATTTGATTGCTCTTGTGTCTAACTTTGCTTTACTTGGAGAAACATTAGTAGCAAAACATAGACATCCAAAAGTCTTCAATGAGAGATAGTCTGGGATCCTTCCAAATAATAGTTGATAAGGAGACTTCCATTTCAGCAACTGAGAAGGTAATCAATTGATAAGATAGGTAGCAGTAAGAACATCATCACCCCAAAATTTAATGGATAAACCAGATTGAAAAATGAGAGCTCTTGTGACTTGTAACAGATGACGATGTTTTCGTTCAACTACACCATTTTGCTGAGGAGTATAAGGTGTAGATCTTTGATGTGTAATTACCAAACCAGAAAACAAGGCTTGACAATCTTGATTGCAGAATTCAGTACCATTATCAGTCCTAATGGTTTTGACAGATGCTTTGAACTGATTGTGAATAAAAGCTAGAAACTGCTTGATGAGATTTCCCGTCAATGACTTATATTTCATCAAAAAAGTCCATGTAAACTAACTATAATCATCTATAATTGTCAAGAAAAAATGAGCTCCTTGAAGAGAAGGTTGCTTATATGATCCCCAAACATCCATATGGAACAATTGAAAATGAAAAGTGGATTGAATAAAACTTAATGGAAAAACAAGTCTGCATTGTTTAGACATGTGACAAACATCACAAGGTACATTATTTCTTCCAGTTGAAGAATTTTTGAGTAACAAATCAAGGTGTTTTGTTACAGTAATAGAAGGGTGGCCCAAACGATGATGCCATGAAAAATTAGCATTAGCATTATTACAACAAGCTAATGATAATTTTGTAGGAGACACAAATGAAGCAATGACATCTTTATTGAAAGAGCTGGAATCTAATATGTAGAGACCTCCAATCATCCTTCCCACAGCTAGAACTTGAGAATGCTCAATGTTCTGTATAGCACAAAAGGATGGATAAAACTCAACTGTCAGTTTAGTAGAAGAAATGAGCTTACTGACTAATAAAAGATTGTATTTGAATGAGTTTATGTGTAAACAAGAAGAGAGAATTATGTCTGAACTGAGATGCACATCTCCTATACATGTAACTTCTTTAGTATGACCATCAGGCAAACAAACCGAGACAGGTTTAGCCAAGGCAGTGTATTAACAAGCAAATCATAATTAATGCACATATGATTTGTTGCTCCACTATCCACAATCCAAGCATCTAAACTAAATGATGTATTAAAACTAGAAGGCCTCTTTTGTGAACTACCTGTAAATTCAGAGACAACAGAGTTCACATGAGCAGGGACATCTTCAGCTGAAATATATTTCCCTTTCATAAAACTCTCAATGCCTTGTTGTATCATAGTTGCAATATTAGTCTGAAAATCTTCAAACTGAAATGCTCCTGCATCTGATATATCCAGAGGTGATTCCATCATGTTTACAAATGACTTAGAACCATTATTCATCTGTTTCTTTTCAATCTTTTTCTTGTACCAATCTGGAACTCCATGTAACTTGAAACAAGTATCTTTGGTATGCATTTTTGCCTTACAATGATCACATAACAGTTCATCTTTATTGACAAATTTCTTGTGATTCCCTTTACCAGCAAATTTATTTCCCACAGATGGACCAGAAAAAACTTTGTTAGTTTTCAACATCATAGCTGTATCCATTACAGGTGAATAACTAACATGGACTTCCTTCTGTTTCTCAACTCTAAGAATCATAGAGTATGCCTTATTTATATTTGGTAAGGTATCCATCACTAAGATTTGATTACGAATGTGATCATACATATCACCTAAACCCATCAGAAAATGCATCAGTCTGTCATTAGATTCAAGAGCAGCTATCTTTGCTGCAGCTCCACATTCACAAGAAGGTAAAGGAACCAAACAATTCAATTCATCCCACAATTTCTTAAGCTTTGTATAATATTGAGAAACGGAAAGATCTCCTTCACTGATAGAAGAAATATCTCTTTTGAGTTGATACAAGAGAGGTCCATTGCACTCTCCATATCTTTCTTTCAATTCATTCCATAGATCAAAAGATGAAGTAGTATAAAGAAAAGCTTCAACAATTTCTTTTGAAATGGAATTCAAAATCCAAGAAGTCACCATAGAATCCACTTTGATCCATCGATCGACATTGGAATCAATTGCATTTGGTTTCAAGCATCTGCCATCAATGAAACCTAGCTTTGTTTTTGCTCCCAAAGCAATCAACATTGCTCTACTCCAAGAAAGATAATTCGAACCAGTAAGAGAATTAGAAACCAGTACCATACCAGGATGATCAGAACTCTGAAAAAAGTATGGACTCTCTACACCATGCTCTCCTGAATGAACAGCTCTTCCTGCTCCATTTCGGATTGAGGAACTTGAGGAACCATGAATGGTATCCATGATCGCACACTCAAAAGAGTAAACTCAAAAAAAAAAGATCAAACAACAATGAAGACATGCTCTGATACCATGAACAACAATCAACATGAACAAAAAACCAGAAGATCAAACAATGTATTGATCAATCTGATCAACGAACATTCTCTCATTCATCAATTACAAAATACAGCGTGCAATGTTTATATATACATAAAGAAGGTGCACATTACACACCCTTGCTGTAACTAACTGAAGTAAACTAACATAAGCCTATGATACAATATACAACAGTCTATATGATACAATACACTATAATGTTGTACAATATATATAACTCTACAAACCCCTCGCACCCCCTAAACCTGGCCATCACTGCCTCGTACATCGCCGTCTCCAGCCTCGTCACCGCAGTCCCCGAATCCATAATCACTCCTCCTCCTCCGCCGCCTGCCGCCACCTTCGCCACTGGAACCACCTCTCCCCCGACCCCTGCCAACTCCACATAATAAAACGTGCATGTTATTTTGAAGATTGGAGATCACAACTCTCGCTGCCAATGGCGATGTTATCGACTGAAGCATCGTCGCTGAAAGTTAAGGTTTCAGAAAATGTAGTTGCCAACGGTGTAGGAGCCGTCGCCATAGGAGACCTTGTAGAGGCAGGAGTTGTTGCTGCGGGCGGAGGCGTCGAGGGGGTGACACTTGGAGATGTCGTAGGAGATGGAGGAGAAGGAAGAGGAGAGGGAAGGTTGGTAGATTTGGGTTAATAAAGTAGAAACTACCTATTCAAATCTCAAATTGGCCCGTATTCGTATTCTCTCTCTATTCTCTCTATACGTGTATCAATCATACCTCTCACTGTCACCTAAAACTCTCTACTCTCTCCACGTTTTATGTCATCAATAATCTCTCAATGTGTTTTTTTTTAGAATAATACATTTCTACCTTTACTTTTTTAAAGGATAAAGGATGGAAAAAAATAGTTGATACACTCTTTTGAAGGAAAAATTTGTCAACAAGGCTATATATTTTTGCCTCAAGCAATTCCTAAGGGGTATTTTCATTATAAATAAGATGTTTCAGTACTTTATTATTCCAAACAATACTTAGGATATGATTGTAAATCATTCATTAATTTAGTCATAATATAAAATTTATGTGCTTTATTCTTTAAACTAATCACACACGTCAATCAAGGTTTTAATAAGTTGTTTTTTTGTATAACAACTAATGATTCTTTGTATGAGTGCATAGTGGCCAATATGCTTCTTAATATATGGTATCTAAATTTGTCTATGATTATTGACAATAATTGAAGAAGTATGAACTAGGATTAATCTATATTGCAAAATTACCCAAGTGGATGTTCTAGATGATTGTGTCTAGTTTATTTAATGACTAGCATAATTTTGGTTTTTATTTAGTTTGGATTAGGTATGTTTTTTGCTGAGTTTTAATGCTATTGTATTTCTATTTTATTACGTTTTATCCAATAAGTAGAGTTATAATGAGAAGGATATAGCTTATTTCCATTAAATATAGGAAAGTCGATAGTGTGGTAAAGGCTATCAACCTATTGTGATTAGAGTTTAATGATTTAGGGTCATTATAAAAATATGATGATTCATTATGACTATGCTTGAATAAAAATGTCCAGATACGATGGTTTACATATTGTAGTATAAGATGTATTGTTTAGATCTTTAATTTAGATTGATTGTTTGACTTTTTGTTTGAGTTGCATTAGATTAGTTGATTGAATTAATTGTTCATAGTTTTATTATTTTAATTAATTGATTGTTTTGTTATTTTTAGATTTATAGTGTTTAATTCCTATTTTAATTAGATTAGTTAAATTAAAGGAAATTAAATCTAATAAAACTTTAGGGTAGTTTTAATTCTAAAGAGATTTGAAAAATCCTTATGGAGACATATCATATTTACCACTACTACAAAAAATAGAAAAATACGGGAAACTTTTATGCATGCTCGACATGTTTCATCCACTACTACTAATCTCATATCTCAATTGCACATGGGCACACCAGTTACGAACTAAGGAGGCCCCCTCGCCACCTTACGTGATCCCCCTTACAAAGTGGCGGTAGGATCTCTAGTAATGAATTCTTACCTAACTAGTGTGCACACGAATTTACACATCAGATAAGTAGAAATTCTAGGAATCTAAGCTGTAACAAACACTAGAACAAAATAAGCATTTTATAGCACCTAATTCATAGAGGTTTTCAATAACCTCTATGTATTGCTTTTTATAACGCCTAATTCATAGAGGTTTTTAAGTAGCCTCTATGTATTAGGTGATTAGGCTTTTTATAACACCTAATTCATAGGGTTTTTAGAAACCGCTATGTATTAGGCTATTAAAACTCAACATCTCATCAACCCATCACTCACAATCGACTCATATTATCTAGGGTTTTGATCTCTCGATCTCCAACCCTTCTCGCACGTCGAAACCTTCTCGATCAAAAACCCTTTCGATCTCTTGATCTCCAACCCTAAATCACTCTCTATGTCGATGGAGACCACGCTCGCCGAAGAAGAGAAGACGATCTCGTCGAGATCAGGAAGAGCAAGTGAGACGACAATCTGCGCAAGAAACGAAGAGATGGAGGAGTATCGCTCGCTCTCGCTCCACCGCACCAGGTACCTACATTGCCAAACCCTACTTCTCGTACCGCAATCTCATAACCCGATGTTGTTGATCATCGCTTTGTTTCGATTTTCTGGTTCATTTTAGTACACAGTGAGTGATCCGATCCCGAGTTTTGAAATTTCACAGCTTTGGATGCCAAATGTTAGGGTTTCAGCTTTCAACTTTCAAGATTCAATGATTTGTGATTAGATTTACATTGCCAAGCCCCAGTTCTCGTATCGCAATCTCATAATCTGATGTTGTTGATCATCGCTTTGTTTCGATTTGTTCGTTCATTTTAGTGCATAGTGATTGATTTGATCCCAAGTTTTGGAATTTCACAGCTTTGGATGTCAAATGTCAAGGTTTCAGCTTTCAACTTTCAAGATTCAACGATTTGTGATTAGATTTACATTTCCAAGCCCCAGTTCTTGTCTCGCAATCTCATAATCTGATGTTGTTGATCATCGCTTTGTTTCGATTTGTTTGTTCATTTTAGTGCATAGTGATTGATTTGATCCCAAGTTTTGAAATTTCAAAGCTTCGGATGTCAAATGTTAGGGGTATCAGCTTTCTACTTTCAAGATTCAACGATTAGTGATTAGAGTTACATTATGTGTTGTGGAATCTTTGATTAAGGATCCGATAAGACTAATTGCGAAAGCGAGTGTGATTCGGCGACCTGTGTAGGTTAGAGAAGCTGAACATTGTCTTTGTTTATTGTTTAAAGGACTGTTTTTAAGATGCTTAATTGGAGTTCAAGATATGATATATTAAGTAGTAGAGTTGTTCTTTGGAAGATGTAATTTTTCTTCAATTAACCATTTGTTGTGTGTTTATTATTATGTTTGTTTAGCCATATTAGTGTCATTTGAATCTAGATTTTCTCTTGCAGATTGACGTATTTATTTCTCAACTTTGAGAAATTTAAGTACCAATTTGCAAAATAAAATAAAATAGTGATTTGTTGTGTTGTACTTTTGCTCATCCTATATTATTTGGCAATCGAAGGTGGCACAAAGGACTATAAAGTTCTCATGGACCGGTTGATCTTTCAATTGCATTTCTAGAGCTTGGAATAGGGTATATCTTTCACAATGCTTTACTTTGAGATAACTAGTTGAAGAGATTTCACAAATCATGATTTGTTTTGACTAAGTTTTTTTAAGTTATCTTTCTTATATAATTATATTTGTACTGGAATTATGTCGTACTACTTTCATCTCCATAGTGCTTTATAATTGCCCCATCCCACAGCTTGAGCTTTATACGCCATGTCGTAGTACTGGAATTGTGTTGTACTGAGTTTTGTTCTTGATTCCCTACTGGGTGACTATGAAACCACTTCTTTGTTGATGGCCATGGCTGTGCAGTTTCTAGGCCAGTCACCAGCAGCAATGGCACAACTTAAAGTACAACACTAGCTCTCTTTCAAGTTTCATCTTCTCTTATACATAATAACTGAAATTCACTTCAATGTTATTTTCACAGACTGAACATGAAAACATAGAAGGGACAAGGGGGAAGGAGAGCATTTGAAATGGGAAGACTATAAGAAGATGTAATTTACTCAAAATGTATATCTCTTCTATTAGATTAACTTTTTATGCTGTTAAATTGTTAATACATATAATGTGTGTGTCTTGTTGTATTTTTCAAATGTAGGTGATCAATGAAGCTCTTAGATGTGGTAATGTGGTCAAGTTTGTGCACCGAAAGGCTATTAAGGATGTCAGATTTAAAGGTTTTTCTCTACAAATTTGACTTCTTTCATTTATAATCATACATGTTTGATTAATCTATATTCCTAATATATTTATATAGTTTGTACAATCATGCATGCATGAGCTCAAAAATATAAAAATAATTTTCTGAGACATGACCTATCAATTTGGATAGATGTACATTTGTTTATGATAGGCAAAGAAGTGTTGGATCCAGCATTATCAATTTCAAGCTCTTCTGAAGTAAAATCTTCATACTGTATGACTGAAATAGGTTACCTTACCTAAGTCTTATTGAACATGATATGTGATGCCTTTTTTATCAATGTGTGGAAATGCTTAGTTAGTTCTTTCTTAATTTCATCTCATTTCCAATGTAAATACAGGGAATACGTTGATGGCTAATGGAGATGAAGAGCAGAGGTGAATTAGTCACAGATTTAAGGTGCGTTTTTGGTTCGAATTATTGTTTTATTTTGAGAATTCAGTGATAATTGAGTGATGGATGGCGATGATGTTGCTGTCATTGATGTTGAGATTGATAGATATGGGAGTTGTTTGGTCTCGATAGGGGAGGTAGATGAGGTTGAATTGGGTTGCAGGATTGCGTAGGAACAATATTTTGTGTGTCATGCATTGTTTTATTAAGTTTGTGCTCTGAACTTTCTGCTCCTTCTTGTCCTCTTCTTATTGTTACATTACATACACACAATATTTTGTGTTGTTTTCAATTTTTGTAGGAATTTAAAGATATTAAGTTCATGTTTGATCATATTGGGTTCTCTATTCAGTTTTACTTCATGAATGAAATAAATTACCAGGATTAATATGCTATTTTAGTACGATGCTCTTTTTTTCATTTGAGAGTTCTCTTATCTGAAAAGTTTGATCCATGTAGCCCACCCTAATTAATATGGGACTGAGGCTATGTTGTTATTGTAGAGTTCTCTTATATAGTATTTTTTAACTTTTATGTTGGAAACTTATTTTGTTATTAAAACTACGCTTTCAGAATTTTGAGGGAAAACCAGTGCCTATTTGCATACACGAGTGATCTTTTTGTTTAATATTTTTCATTTTTCTTATTGCCCAACTAATTATTTTGATTGGCTTTTAGGTGTGTGACTGACTTAATGCCTTTGCAAATAATGAAAATCAGTTATTTTGATAGTTTTTAGCTCCTGACTTGTAAAAATAATTCAGCCTGGGGTATGAATGGGCATGTTTGTCATCTTCATTGCCTTAAATCTTTTTTTTTTTTTGTCTCCATAACTACAACTGGGCTTCAACAACCATTAATTATTTTCCATTATATTTTTCCCATGTTGATTCTATTTTATTTGTGTATGAATTTGTTCCAATTCTTCCATTTGTAGTTTGATTTGCAATTTCTTGCTACAATATTTGATCAAGCCCCATGTTAGGCTTCTTTACTGCAATGGTTCGTATTATATGCTTCTTGAAATGGGATGAAACCTTGTTTTCTCTTGGATTCATAGTCATTGGTTGAAATGGGTGAGTTTTCTGATCTATTATGGTTCTTGATCTTGTTTGTTTTCTTGTTCATAGTAGGATATATCCTTCAAAATCAGATGTTCTTTCCCCGCCTCTCTTGCTTAATTTCCATTTCTCTTTGCACCCAGTTTTCTACTTTTTGTAGTTTTTTTACTACTCTTATGTCTGCTTAGAACAATGCCTTCTTTTTTCATTTCTGCATTCATGTTGTTCTTTCTTCAATACCAACATGTTTACTTAGAACAATTTCTTCTTCTTTCTCAGTTGTGTGCAAAAATTGGGTTTGGGGTACATTGACATCAATAATTCTACCATTTTCGAGGCACAAATGGGCACCCCTGCTGGCTCCAAAATGTCATTACAGAGGTGGTGGAGAAAGTGGCGGAGGGGGTGGAGGAGAATTTTTAATCATACAGTCAGAAGCATTGTAGATTATAGGGTTGGTATTCAAACTCACTAAACAAGTACATTTTATGTTGAAGGAATCACTGATGTTCTTCCATTGTGCTTGTTTCCAGATATGCTGGTGTTGTTACTGTTGAAGGAATCACTTATGTTCTTGATGTTCCTGCTTCCCTTTTTGTTGAAGGAATAACTGTTGTTCAAGATTCAATATTTGTTTGATTTTCGTCCATTTTAGCTGGTTTCGTGAAATGTGTGGCTATCGATTTGTTGTTTTGTTGATTGGTTGTAGAACACTGCGAATTTCTTGATGGAATAATAATATTGCGAGTGGAATGTAGATTTGTTAAATTTTCAATTGAAAATGGAAATGAAAATTAATTCTGGGCATTTTCAGCTATTATTATTTTTAAATTACATTTGATAGGGGTTTGAAACCCCTATGTAAGCCTTTGACGATAATATAGAGGTTTCAAACCCCTATGAAATCACTACAATTGATAGGGGTTTGAAACCCCTATGTAAGCCTCTGAAGATATTATAGAGGTTTCAAACCCCTATGAAATAGCCCCCTATGAAATAGCCAAGATTTGATAGAGGTTTGAAACCCCTATGTAAGCTTTGAAGATACGATAACACCTTAAAAGATAACACTTTTCATAGAGGTCAAAAACCTCTATGAAAAGTCTTTCATAGCGGTTCAAAACCTCTATCAAAAGTTAAATTTGTTTTAGTGAAAGAATCTCATAACGATAATGTTATAAAAAATACAAGAATTTAATGAAAAACATGGAATTTTTAAGAAATGAATCTCATAAATCACTTATATGTCTCCTTGAACCAGACTATAATTTAGCCTGTAAATACCATATGAATATCCATTACAAAATACAAATAAAAAATAAAATAAAATAAAAAGGGTGAAGAAATGATTGAGAGAATGGAGAGGCAGAGAGGAGTAAATGGAATGGGGAGAATAGAATAGAATGGAATAATACCTCCGAGAAAATAGGGGATAAATTTATTTACATTGTTTATAGTCTCTGGAAGAGAGAGAATCCCAAAAAATCATAAATTTGATTCATATATTGTAATCGTTAATTAATTGGTTGCATTAAAACAACACGTGCGGCTAGGATAGATCAGTGGCCAAGATCACTATTGGATGGACTTGAATACAGTTTAAGGCACATTGGGACACGGGAGGAGAGAGAAGATCAAATTAGCGTGAGCTATAGGTTGATTCGTGAACCAAAGAGCCTCAATGACTGTTGATCGCAGTTGGATGGTTGGCAGGAGGATCGAGGAAAATCCTAGTTCAGTTTGGCTTAAATCGCTCATGGGAGAAGAGAGAGGTAAATGAGAGAACGCGTGCACCTAGAAGGATCTACACATCTCGAAGCAGAGCATGAGGATGCGGTTGCTACTTGAGCTGGGCCCACATACACGTGGCAATGCATGACTGGTGTAGCGTAAGAAGAAGAATCCATGAATATGTGGGAGGTTGTGCGGCATGGATCTCGAGGCGAAGTGGAGAGGAGAGAAGAGAGCAATCGAGTGAGGTGGGAGACAATGTGGAGTGGATCTCAAGGCAGGATCTCTTGGTTGTTGAGAAGCTATGTCACAATCTATGTTCTCATGTGTATCACCTCGCAGTTCCATCAATTGTGGTCATAATATGCACTACGTGTCTCGAGGTGAATCAAAGGGCAGCTAGCTTTTTTCATCAATAATTGTTCTACTAATGCACCATGAAACTTCTTCCAGAGCTCCAAACACTCAACATGGACCAATTTAAATCCCACCTAGCTGTCTCGAAGTGCGTGGTAGCACATTTCTCAAGGCCAATCATCAAATACACTCTAAAAGGACCTAAATATAGTTTTTTTCATTAAATTTCCTCTTTTGGTCCTGCAAGTACAAAAATAAAGGATTAGTGCTATAACTTGGAGATTTAACCTTTGAAATAACAATAAACACACAATAAAATATAGCATAATTGCACACTCATCACAAATGTACCATTAATTTTAGGGAGGCCATTTCTATTAACTGCACGAGCTTTGATAAATGTTCAAGAAGGAGAACTAAGGTTACGAGTAAATGATAAGAAAATTATGTTCAATATCTATAAGACCTTGAAAATTCCAAGTAAGGGAGAGCATTGTATATGTTTCAAAGTTAGAGATCTAGTTACTGATTGTATTTCTAAGATAGCCAAGGAATATACATCAAATGACCAACTGAAGCATTGTCTAGTTCAAAGCGTAACAACAAGTTTTGTAGTTAAGTGTGAACTTCAGGAGGCAGTCAATGCTCTATCACCAATAGGACCCTTAAATTTTCATTAAGTTTTTGAGAAAGTAGAAACAAAAGTGGAAAGTGCTATTATTGGACCAACAGTAGAGTTAAAACCATTGCTCGACCATTTTTGATATGCATATTTAAGAGAAAATTCAATTTATCCTATTATTATTTTTGCTACTTTGACAAGAAAAATTACTTTGAATTTTGAGGGAACATCGGTTAGCATTAGGATGGATAATCAAAGATTTAAAAGGAATTAGTCCAATTGTTTCATGCATAAGATTTTAATGGAAGAGAATCATAAACAATCCATCCAAGCTCAAAGGTGGTTAAACCTAGTAATGAAGGAGGTGGTAAACAAAGAGATTTTAAAATAGTTTAACATCAAAATCATACGTGCTATCTTAGATTGTTCGTACGTTTCACTAATACAAGTGGTACAAAAGAAAGTAGGAGTGACCATTGTTCAGACTAAAAATGAAAAAAACCTTATCCACTAGAATAGTAACGGGTCAAAAGGTTTGCATTGATTATTAGAAGTTAAATGGGGCTATTAGAAATATCATTTCTCTTTACCATTCATTGTTGAAATATTGGATAGGTTAGTAGGATATGAATACTATTACTTCCTAGATAGGTATTCGTGATATAATCAAATTGCTATAGCACTTGAAGATCAGGAGAAAACGACGTTTACCTGTTCTTATGGAACGTTTGCATTTAAACGGATGCCATTTGGATTATGCAACACACTAAGAACATTTGGAGATGTATGATGGCTATTTTCCTTGACATGGTAGAGGATATTAAGGCGATGTTATTGGACAATTTTTCATTATTTGAAGCGTTGTTCAACTTATGCTTACAAAATTTGGCCTTGGTATTAAAAAGTTGTCAAGACATAAATTTAGTACATAATTGGGAAAAATGTGACTTCATAGTTCGAGAAGGTATAGTTTTGGGACATAAAGTGTATGCTCATGAATTAGAGGTTGATAAAGAAAAAATAATGCATATAGAGAAACTTCCTATATCAAGAAACATCAAAGATACAGTGAGCTTTTTAGGACATGGAAATTTTGTTGGGTTTTAGGGTTCATACGCAGTGAAAAACTCAAAACAATTTTTGAATAACCCGAATAGGATTGAAAATAAGTTCCATTAAACTAGATCTACATAAGTAAAACCATACCTTAATCCGTGATTTCCTTCTCTGATTGTTCTATCTCCAAGACTTTCAAGTCCTCTATTCGAAATTCATACACTAATGGTAACCATAATATGGAGTGCTAGCCCCAAAAGAGATAGAAAATATTTTTCTTTCTTTCACAAAATCTGGAGAACTCGAAAATAGCAAAAATGAAAATCATATATCATTTTAAGGTTTTATCCACTATTTATATGTGTAGATAAACCCTCACATAAAATCATATTCATAACACAACTATTATATTTAGGCAGTTTAAGTAAATTAAACTTACACCCCTATTAATAAGTTATCATATAAAAAATTGTAAGAGTTTTTATGTCACGAATTTTATCGTATAAAATTCATTACTTTGGACCAATTAAAATTGCGCAAAGTCATTCATTGTGTGCGACCAAATTGGTTCATGCGACGTTGGCAGTGAGCCAAAACCATTTTGGTACACAAGTCATAAGCAGTTTCTAGCAAGGCATTGTGACTATCCTAGTAGCATGAAGATCAAAATCAATACAACCTAATGAATAACATATATCATACCATTTTGTCATGCTATATCCTTTGATTAAACATAAGGCATCAATCGTACTAGTCTCGATCTTTAGGTAAACTGAAAACATCTAAGTGACATTGATCATATCAATTTATATGGACTTGGACATTATCAGTCTATCATATCAAGGGATCCACTGATATCTCTCTCTATACTAGAGTGACAAATTCAATCTTGATTACACACCTTCAAATATTATTGACATGGTAACCAATCACAATGTTTATAATAATATGATTGAAGACAACGTTTGATTGTGTCCAATTACCATGCTACTAATATTGAAGTCTATGGTAATCTCAAGTCGAAGGACTAAATGATATAACTATCATGAGTAAAACCTATGACTTAATAAATGTGGTGTTTTCATAGCAGGTTGGTCTAGTACCTTATTCTTAACCAAGTACTCATAATCTCGATTCGCATCCCTATACGCATAATAATCACATGACCATCAATCAAGATGCACACTAGTCTTAATTCATTTAGTTCCTAGTATAATGACCGACTAAGGACATTTATGATATTTCAAAAAATACCCATGGAGATTACTAGAAGGAAAACATGCGATCACTTGTAATAAACTAGCAAATGAAAACCTCAATTTTATTTACTAAAATTATAAGATACAAATGTTCGTATATTGACCTTGGGCACATGCCCCAACATCTCCCCTTTACACTAGGGTCAGTCATTCATGTATCTAATACCTAATGACAACACATGAACATCATGTTTCACTTTTGAAATAGCCTTTGTCAAAGGATCTGCAACATTATCTTCTCTAGGAACTCTGCAAATCTTCACGTCTCCCTTCTCAATGATTTCTTAAATGAGATAAAAACTTATAAGTATATGTTTAGATCTGTGGTCTGATCTTGGTTCCTTGGCCTATGTTATTGCCTCGTTAATGTCACAACACAAGTAAATGTGTTTAGTTTCACTCAAAACCACACTAAGTTCAGAGATGAACTTTTTATTCAAACTGCCTCTCTAGCTACATCGGACGCTGCAATATACTCAGCTTCTATTATAGAATCTGCCAGTGTGTCTTACTTCAAACTTTCCCAGCTTAATATGCCTCCATTCAAAGCAAACAAATATCCAGATCACGATCTAAAGTCATCTATATTAGTTTGAAAACTTGTATTTGTGTAACCATTTACAACAAGCTTGTCTTCTAAACTTCCACAGACCAAGAACACCTCTTTAGTCTTTCCCAAGTACTTAAGAATGTTCTTTACTGCAATCTAGTGACTCTCACCAAAATCAGACTTATATCTCCCTGTTGCGCTCAAAGCATATGATACATCAGGTCGAGTGCATAACATGGAATACATAATAGATCCAATAGCAGATGCATATGGAATCGTATTCATGCGTTATCACTCATCATTAGTCTTGGGATATTTAGTGTTGCCGAGACTTATACCATGAGACATTGGCAACGACCCTTATTTCGAGTCCTGCATACTGAACCTATTCAGACCCTTATCTATATGAGCACTCTGATATAGATTGATGAACCTTTTAGATATATCCTTATATATCTTAATCCGAAGGATGTAGGTTGCATCTCCTAATTCCTTCATTAACTAACACTTCCCTAACCGATACTTGACACTCTACAAAGTTGGGATGTCATTTCCAATGAGTAATATTTCTTCAACATACAGTACCAGAAAGATAACCACGCTCTCACTGACCTTTTTGTATATACAAGGCTCATCTTCATTTTTAAAGAAACCAAATTCCTTTATTGCTTAATCAAAATCAAGATTCCAACTTGGAGAAGCTTTCTTTAATCCATAAATTGATCTTTGAAGCTTGCACACCTTCCTAGAATTCTCAGAATGAAGAAACCCTTCAGGCTATATCATATACATGTCCTCAAGTAACTTTCTATTTAGGGATGCTGTTTTGACATCCATTTGCCAAATCTCATAGTCATAATATTTGGCTATGGAAATTAGAATTATAATGGATTGAAGCATGGCTACAGGAGAAAAAGTCTCATCATAATCAACACCATGAGTCTCTATGAAACTTTTTGCAACTAGCAGTGCTTTATAAGTATGCACATTGCCATCTATGTTAGTTTTCCTCTTGAAAACCTTTTTACATCCAATGGTCTTACTACCTTCAAGAAACTCAACGAGGTTCCAAACTTGGTTATCATACATTGAATTAATCTCAGAATTCATGGCACTAAGCCATTTATCTGCATCAGGGCTACACACAGCCTCCTGATAAGTAGTAGGCTCATTTTGATCCATTAGAAACACCTCACTAGTACCAGTAATAAGATATCAAAATCTCTCAGCATGATGTCTTACCCTATCACACCTAAGCGGGCCTTGTGGTACCTATTAAAATTCAACTAGTTCAAGACTTTGTTGATCTCCTACTGGCGGTTGAATGTTTATTTGTGGTTCTTGAATTTCTTCAAGACTTACTTTATTCCCCATATTTTTTTTGAAATAAAATCCTTTTCAATAAAGACACCATTTTGAGCAACAAACACTTTGTTCTTAGTGCAATTATGAATATAATATCCTCTAGTTTCTTTAGGATAACCACTAAATACACACTTCATAAATTTGGTTGCTCATTTTTTTGAGATTTATAGTCGTACGAAAATCTCACAGCCCCAAACCTCAAGGAAAAAGAAACTTGGTCTTTTCCTGAACCACATCTCATATGGTGTTCTATCAACTTCTTTAAAAGGAACATGATTTAGTTTAAACGCAACAGTTTCTAAGGCATAACCCAAAAGTGAAATAGAGAGATCTGCATAAATCATAGTAGATCAAAACGTATCCAATAAAGTTCAATTTCTCCTTTTAGAAACACCATTCTATTATAGAGTTGCTAGATGATTTAAATATGAGATAATCCCACAGTTTCTAAGATGATCATCAAACTCTTGGGCTCAAATATTCACCACCTCGATCTAATCGAAGTGCTTTAATAGTTTTACTAAGTTGATTTTGCACTTCATTTTGAAATGTTTGAAACATCTTAAAAGATTCACCTTTATGTTTCATGAGATACATGTAACAATATTTACTGAAATCATCGGCGAAAGTAATGAAGTACTGATAACCACCTCTAACCATTATGTTTATTGGACCGCATACAACAGTATGTATTAGACCCAATAAATCACTTGCCCTTTCACTCTGTCCAGTAAAATGACTCTTTGTCATCTTGCATAGTAAACAAGATACACATGTTTCATATGATTCAAAATCAAATGATTCTAAAAGTCCATCTTTATGAAGTTTAGAAATGTATTTCACATTTTTGTGGCCAAGACAATTATGTCAAAAGTAGGTTTGACTCAAATAATCTTACTTGAATCACTTTGTTTTTACGTTAAGAATAGGAGTATTTGTGGACCTTTTCATGTTTAGAATATAAAGACCGTCACACAAATCTGTATTCGCATAAAAATGTCTTTACTAAAAATGGAGCATTTATTATTCGCAAAAATAAAATTTAAACCATCCAAATCCAAACATGAAACTAAAATTATGTTTCTGCTCAAGGCAAGGACATAATAACAATTATTTAAAACTAAAATAAGTCCACTAGGTAAAATTAACTCATAGCATAATACATCCAACACAACAACCTTTGCTTCATTTCCAACTTGTAAGATGACTTCTCATTTCTCTAGCTTTCTACTTTTGTTGAGACCCGACACATTAATACAACTTGAGATCCACATCCGATATTCAATACTAGGAACCACTAGTAGATGATTTAACGTAAATAACATAAATACTTGAAACAGAAGTCGCAATACTCTTTTTTTTTAGATCTTCAAGATAAAGCTTTCGATTTCTGAACCAATGCCCAGACGAATGATAGAAATAACAATTTTGTTCTTTTTCCTTTTCCTTCAGGGATTGTGAAGTAGAAGCGGCTTAGGCTTGACTTGTTTCATAGGCTTTATGACAGTCACAACAGGGTTAAAAACTTTAGCCTTGCCTTTGGCCTTCTTCATCAAAGTTTTTCCTTTCTGAACCATCAACACATTAGCTATGGATTTCTTGACATTCTGCTCAGTATCTTTAAGCATCAAATGCAACTCTAAGATAGACTTCTCTATGTTATTCATGTTATAGTTCATCACAAATTGTGAATAACTATCAAGGAATGAATTTAGGATCAAATCCATAGCCAAATTTTGGCTTATTGAAAACCCAAGTCTATCAAGTTGGTCAATATAGCCCTTCATTTTTAGAACATGAGGACTAACTAACGCACCCTAATCCATTTTACAAGAATGAACATTCTTGACTGTATCGAACCTTTCTTACTTAGCTTGTCGTTATAACAGTTCTTTCAGTATCGTAGCCATGTCTTAAGCTTCCATGTGTTCTTTGTCTTTCTGAAGTTCAGGAACCATGTTTGCCAACATAATGCATGCAGCATCAGTTGAGTCGTTGACATGCTTAATGTGTGCATCATTCACGTCTCTTAAAGTATTGGCTGATTGTTCCTCAGTAATAAGATTATCTAGGACATACAACTTGCGTTCATGCTTAAGAACAATTCTCAAGTTTCTAAAACAGTCAAGAAAGTTTGTCCCAAACAACTTACCATTCTCAAGGATGGATCGCAATGACTAGGGATCAATATGATTTGAAGAGGCCATAGACCTATAACAAAGATTTTACAAAACTTCATTTTAGTATAGCGGAATAGACTCCCACTAAATTAACTACCCTCCTTAAAACACTATGTTAATTTAAGGGACTAAAATCTATGTTTCACCTAATTCCAAGGTAGCTAAGGCATGACACTTTGAATTAGGTTATTTAGGTAGGTACCAGTTATCAATTACATCATATGTAACCTTTAGTTATTTTTATGAGATTATGACATCTTATGTCTAAGCATGTTTTATCTCATCTAGCACCTAAATCCAAAAGTCAAATTTATAGCATTATCAAGTCTCACCATTTCCAACAGTAGAGTAACCGTTACTCAACTTACCTCACCAAGATAACATAATACACTATGCGAAGATAGACCCATATTGATGTGATCGAAGCCTTGACAGTGTTTGAAAATGGATGGCACTTCACTTTTGGAAGAAGGATTTTATTTATTTATCTTAGTGATCATAAATTAAACAAGATAAACATTATATATTACAATGCATGTACAATCAATAAACAAGTTAGTAAATTTTACTAATATTGACTATCATATAAATTTTCTTGCACTACGAATAGTTATCGGTGGTCTCGTTGGTCGGTCAGCGCCCCCCTTTTCTTAGACAAAAACTTCTAGTTCAGAAAATTGAAAATCACCTAAAATTTCTCATTATCTTAGTCAATCCAATTAACAAAAAACTGCCTCTTATTTTAACACAAGAATCACATTAACCTAAACATGAATTCTACAATGCGAACATACAAAATTCGCATTGTTCAATATTAAAAAATAAAATATTCTAAACATGAATCCTATCATTGAATCAAATCATGCTTATGTATTAAATACATGAATTAATAACATACTTTAAAAACAATTCTTGATAATAATTATCATATAACTTATATGCACATCATATATATACATTAATCGAGATCAAGAGGAGTAGCCAGAGGAGAGCCAGAGGAGAATAAGCGAAAAATCATAGGCGAAGATGCGGGCAGATGAGCCGACGTTATGGGCCACTGCGCCGAGTTAGCAGTAGGACAAAACAATAAAAATGCCCCACTACGTCATTGATGCATTGGCACGTCAAGGTCAAAGCGTGAGTTTTAAACTCAATTTTCACATCGTTCTCCATAATTGCACTTAAATCCTATCAAAACCCTCAAGCATACACCCCTCTAGAGCCAAAGTTTGATCATTTTAATGTGAGATTAACGAGTTCCTTGTGATTTAGAGTGAAGAAATTAACACATTGTGGAGTTACACAAATGAAAGAGCTAGGGCTTAGATTTTTTTGAATTTGATTGCAAGGAGAGCTATGGTTATAGTTGGTTGAGAAAAGTTAGAGGGCCTGAATAAGAAAAGACTTGGAGGAGTGATCTATATCGAAAATTAATCCAGCATTGAGGTACATTTACAATCTCATCTAGTTATGCATTAAATTTTAAAAAATTTTGATGATATTTTATGAAATTGTGGATTTGAGGTAGAAGGATATGTTTTGCAAGATTATGTGAATGTGAGCACTGATATCGCCCATGGAGACTTAATTGATAATTTTTTGCATTATTTGGACTAAGCATCATCCATGTTATATGAATTTTGAATTTTGAATTTTAGGGGATTTGAAGACCAAGTTGCGTTGCATTTTTGTTAGTTGCTTTGATTTGAAGGAAATGAAAGAACAAGGAAACTAGTTAGCCAAACAATAGCAAATGACGTTGAGGCATCTATCTCTAGAAATCGCAATGATGAAGTGCCTAGACCTTTTAAATCGAAATATTTCATTTGTAAGGAGGCTAAAAATAGATATTAGAAAATTTTACTTCGGGAGTTCATTTGCCAAAGAGGGATTAATTTGTCATTCAAGTACGATAAAAAAGAGTGAATAATTACATTAGGCAACATAATTGGGAGCTTCTTACTTAAGATTATAGAAAAAGCAAAGTAAAAGAAGTGAGTGAGATAGTTTATGATTTTTATGCTAATGCAAAATTCACAGCTGAAATGAAGCCAGTGAAGGTAAAAGGAATTTTTATTCCCTTTAATGTGTGTGAGATTAATACCTTCTATGGATTGGAAAGCTTGAATTTAATAAAATTGCAACCAAGTTTCATGGCTAGCCTATATAAGAAACCCTATAACCTATACAGTTTTATAGCTATAGAGAGATCATTGGTTGTCCCAAGACAACAAGGATGGATAATGGGTGTTGAAAATGTGTTGAAGCACATTAAGAAGGGGAGTGTTAGGAAAGTGAACCAAATGTGGCAACATTTTCTTGTTACTTCATTATTCCTCACTACTCAACAGGGTGAGATAAAGAAACCGAAAGCGGTTTATGTTTATGAGATTACACAACGCAAGGAAATCAACATCGGGGAGATTATCTACAACAATCTAAGGGAGTCCATCATGTCAGAAAGGGATAACAAATTGTTTCTTTATATTTAGATTACTTAAATGTGCTTAAGGGCCGCAGTGAGGACGAAAGATGATGATGAATTTGATATAGATGCCCAAAAAACCTTGGCTGAAGCTTTCATGCTCACAATCACCACCTAGTTACCAAGACTCCAAGGATGATAGAGAAATAGGGGCCAAGGGAGCTAGACGTGAGGCCATGTTGTTGGCCAAAAGGCAAGAGGATTAGGCAAAAGCAGAAGCAACAAGAACAAAATTAGTTCAGGAGCTAATATGAAGAGAATGAGGAAGAGGGGGAGCAATAGCAGTAAGGATTTGTTGAAGGCTATGGGTTTGTAGACCAGAGATAGGAGAGCATGACTTTGATGGTCCCAAAGTCTTTCCATAACCTCCTTCACCAAAGGCACATACACCACCACCTAAGGATTTGACTCCATGGCAGCAAAGGTTATGGATAGCAGAGATGAGGAGATAGTACCAGGAGGATATGCGCAATACTAGGAAGCCATGCTAAGATATGAGCATGATATGGAAAAGAGAGAGCAACACAAATGGAGCGAGTAGTGTAATTTCATGTTGTTTGTTGATCATCACATAGCCATAGCTACATATGATAGGAGCAGATGGTTGAGACCTACTGATAGGTCGTTAGGCTTACCAGCAGCACCACTACACATGTTTAATCTGAATTTGGTGCAGAGCATAACGGTGGGGCGTCCATTGGCACCATTGCACGTTTGAGCTAATGATGCATATGATGATGATGATGATGATGACGACGACGACGCACAGTGCTGAAGTCAGTGTAATAGGATTCCTTTTGACCTGGGGAGTTGAGAATGCTTTTGATACCATTCATACATTTTTACATTTGGGATATTTTGTTAACTTATTAGTTATTTTAATTTTAATGTTTAGTTTAGTTTATTATAACTTGTGTTATTACATATGTTTGTGTGTTTTAGTGTCTTCATATTTATGGCTAACTTTTAAACCTTGAGGACAAGGTTCGGTTAAAGTTTAGGGGAATCGACACTACACTACACTATGAGAAGTTGTAAGATAGGCTGAGAAATTAGGATAAATACTGCAAGTATGATCGGTTTAAATTTAATTTGAAGCAGTTCAAAAGGAAAGTATGGTAATGTATACATTTTTTCATTTTATTTACTATATGAATGTTTAAGTAGTATAGATTAGGTTATATATAGTAATTTGTAATGAATATGTAGTTCATTTGCATGTTCATGCCTATAATTGCAGATGAGTAGATTGCAAGTATCTTGTTGATATGAAACTCAAGATAATGTTTTAAATTTTGAAGAAAAAAAGACAATGAAATGCAGCAACAACTATGTGATTTCATGATTAGAAATCTAAAGTTAGGGAAAACCTTGAACTTGAAACAAAAGAAAGAAACTATAACACTTCTTGTGAAAAAAGTTAAATCTCTAAGGATTCTTTAACAAGTGTGAATCTTACTTGCAAATACAAAGTAAATAAAAACTTAGTGCAAAGAGGGGAAGAAATATGTATTGCCATTGGAAGTTAGAGTTAACTTACTTGATTTACTGAAAGTGAGAAGTGCTAACAAGATTTTTAGAAATAAAGAGAAAAAAATGAGAGAATCCTACAAGTTCTACATGAATTGGAGCAGAGAAATTGATGGTTGGAAATGTGAGAAAGTATAAGTCCATAGGAAAAGGAGCAATGATTGTTCAATTAAAAATGAAAAAAGAAGAAAAAATATGAAAAGATATGAAAAGAAAATAATTAAACAAAGGCAGAAGTAACCTAAAACTCTTCAAATAAAATATTTAGCTCCAGTGCGAGTAGTTAGTTAAATTAATGTTTTTATTTGAACTATGTAAAAGTCTATATACTCTTGAAGTGCTAAAGTCTACCAAAGATGAGTTTGACCTATGCTTATTTGTAAATTCTTGAGCTTCACAAAAAATCATGAGATTTTATACTTGCTACTCGAGTATTGAAATGAAGCTAACTAGTGAGTAGTGATGGTTTTTGGTTGAGATCTATTTTAGTGTTTTAAGAGTGAAGTTATATGAGTTGTTTAAGCGACATGTCTTAAAAATAAAAGTTTTTGCAAAGAAAAACTCTTGAGTGTATTGTTAACTTAAAACTTAGTAAATTAAATGATACTCCATGATAAATGTCAATTGAATGAGAATTAGGTATTAGGTGACTTAGTAGAATACACCTTTGCTTGGAACGCGCAAAAATGTAAGTTTGGGGGTATATGATAAGTGAATATTTATATGTATATAGGGTTACTTTAGTAGGGATTCAAGGCACGGTGTGGGAATGAAAGGCATGGCGTGGGAGAGAAGAAGAAATGAAGAAAATAAACTTTGGAGGTCTAGTGCAATGGCGGAGCCGTGACACACAACGAACAACACTGGGACACACAAGGGACAGCACTGAGGCTCTAAGAGCCAAAAAACGCATAATGAAGTTGTAGTGCAGTGGTGGTGCCATGGCTTAACATACACGGCGCCGGGGCAGTAAGTGACAACGCCAACTTCAAAGAAATTAGAAAATGAAGCTTCAATTGGGTTTAATTGTAATTTAAAGTTTCTAATTGTTGTTAGAGAGTATAAATAGGTATTAGAACGTGGTTGAAAAAAGAGAGATGACCACATAAAAGGATAGTAGCCTCCATTAGAGTAATTTAACTTTGAGTTAAAGTATTAATGAATTTTTGTTGGAGAAACGTCCAAGACTCTACGTTTCCAATCAATATTTGGTTTCATTGATTAATTCAAGGTAATATTTACATTCAACTCTGTTTTGCAATGAATTCAATATTGAATTGTGATGTGTGTGTTTCAATGATATGCGAGTTGTCTATTTATCTTAGGGATCAATATATCCAATGGTATGAATGCTATGCTTTGAAATAGGAGTAAAAAGAAGTAATAAAAGTGCAATGGTTAGAATTTGTATTAATTCTAAGCGAAATGCTTTAGACATCTTGATCACGTGTTTAATGAACTTACGCTTTAGGAGTAATCTTGGCAATTGAATGTACTAATCGGGACATGAACGGTACAACCATAAAATCTATAACATCAAGCGATAGTTATTGATTAGGAAGGCTTGGATAGTAAACTTAGTTGGTGTTGAATCTAATGATTTGAGACTTAAAGAAATGTTGAACTTGCGTTATCCTCACAGATAGGTGGAGTTTTAGATTGCACATTGGAATCTTCTCCGTCACAATAGTGGGTTGAAGTTTATTTAAAGAAAATCTATCTATTCTAATTAGGCATTACACAAAACATATTGAGATGTAAACATGAGTACAAAGCATAATATTGAATTACCTAGGTGAAGTTTTGAAATAAGATATCCTTAATATAAGAAGTCAATTAAAGTTTAAAAGTGATTTCTTAGATATTTTAGATTAGTATAAAACAAATTAAAAGTGAATCCCTTAGTAATATTTCAAGTTAAGTAGGTAATACACCATTAGTGAAAAAACCTTTCCTTGAGGACGATATCCGTGATCAACGAAAATTGATTGCACTATTACTACAAGCTAGTCGTTATACTTGCGCTGCATGTCACTAGGGTAGAGTGAAGAGATGACTTCATTGAAGTTAATTGAGAGACTTTTGTAGGCTGTGGATGTCGACTATAGATAATTTCATGCGGGTAACAAAAAGGAAATGTAGAGTGTGAAGTAAACTCTAAAGCAAATGGATGATGAGAAGAACCAGGGTGTCAAGAATTTGAAATGACGGATTGGTCAACTAGCCATATCTATGAATACAAAGAAAGAAGCATAATATTCAAGTAACACAATGATAAATAAAGATGAAAGCATAAGTGCACCAAAATTAAGAAGTGGCAAGACAACTAATGATCCAGCATAACCAGAAATGACATTCTAAAACATGAATAGGATACTTGAAAAGGAAGTCCAAGATAAGCCTGAACCTGTATGTATTGATGTGAGAAAGCAAGAAGAACAAGTAAAACAATAAAAGCAACAGGATGTTGATACGAAGAAAAACTCATAAATGGCTCGAAAAATGATAGTTGAAAAACCAAAAGAAAGAAGTGATACCATGAAGGATGACCTTTCCTGAGAATCGATTTCAGTAACCTGAACTTTACCATACCCTCAGCAGTTCAAAAAGCAAAAAGATTAAGAACAATTCAAGAAGTTTGTAATGATGCGCAAGAAGTTACATATAAACATTTCTTTTGTTGATGTGTTGGAGCATATGTCAAATTACACCAAGTTTCTAAAAGACATTATGGCAAGATAGGTGCGAATTGAAGAATACGAAATGGTCAACCTCAACAAAGAATACAGTGTTATACTACAGAGAAAGTTAATATAAAAATTAAAATATCCAAGAAGTTTCTCCTTCCCATGCACCATAGGAGTATGCCTATTCGATAAGGTTTTATGCGATTTGGGAGCAAGTATAAACTTAATGCCTATATCTGTTTTCAAGAAACTAGGTTTGGAGAAGTTAAACCAATTAGGATTACTTTCTAGTTAGCAGATCCTTCAGTTACATATCCAAAAAGAGTGATTGAGGATGTGTATATAAAAGTAGACAAATTCATTTTTCTGGTGGATTTAGTGTTTCTCAATATAGAGGAGGATGAAGAAGTACTTCTGATTTAGGAAGGACTATTCCTATCGACTGCAAGAGCTTTAATCGATGTACATAAAGGAGAACTTCGATTGAGAGAAAATGATGAAGAACACTTGTTTAACATTTACAAGACTCTGAAATCTTCTGAATGAAGGAGAGCAATGCAAGCACTTTGAAGTAGGAGATATAATTTATGCATGTGTCTTTGAAATAACAAAGGATTATACGCCAGTCGATCCATTAGAACATTGTTTAGTTCAATGCATCACAATCAGTTCTACACTACAGGGTGAACTTTAAGAGGTAGAAATGCTTTTGCATTACTAGGACCACCTAAAATTCATAGAGCATTAGAAAAGTTAGAAATTGAATATGAAAGTGCAGTTATTAAACCAACATGGGAGTTGAAGCTTTTACCCGAACATTTGAGATCTGAATACATGCGATAAAATTCTACATATCTAGTTATTATTTCGGCAGTCTTAAAAGAATCGGAATAAGAGAAGTTGTTTATAGTTATAAGAGAGCATGAGTCTACATTGGGATGGACAATAGAAGATATTGGAGGGTTCAGCCCAACTGTTTGGTTGCATAAAGTCCTTATGGAAGGAAATCATAAGTACACAATTGACACTCTAAGGCACTTGAATCTAGTGATGAAAGAAGTGGTCAAGAAAGAGATTTCGAAATGGATGAATGCCAGAATCATTTATGCTATTTCTGACAGATCGTGGGTTTCATCTATACATGTAGTCCCAATAAAAGGGGATGACAAATAATTCAGAATGAAAGTGGAGAAACCATGTCTAAAAGGGCGGTAACTGGTTGGAGAGTTTTTTTGATGACCCAAACCCTAGTGGGTTTGGAGTGCTCGACCTAATATATCGCAGAACCCTTCGAGATAACCCAATTAGTCAGGCAATGATCTAGTGAGCTTTAAATTGTTAAAAATACTCCAAGACATTCTACAAAAGTCAAACTAAGGCTAACATTTGCAGAAATAAAAGCTTTTAAAGTCTAATAAATTGCAGAATTGTAGTAGAATTCTTGCTAACAAATTAACATAAAAACTAAAATAAGTTTTGTGGTTTAAACATCAACCCATATGAAGTCCCCTCTTTGTTACATATAACATCTAAAAAAACAAATAAATAAATATAACTCAAGCCAACTCACAAGAAATAGATCTCCTACACTACGACTTTCTCTTTTCTTTTTTTTAGAGCAACAACTGAGGTATTTGGGGGAAATAGTTTGGTAAGAAAATATTCAACGGGCTCAGTAAAGCAGAAACCTACTTCACCCTCAATCGTCCAAGTAATACCTAGTGCAATAATAACTAACATCCTACAAACGAATTTTAAAAACCAATTATAATCTTAAGCAAAAAACAAGTACATAAGCAAAAGTACTACAAAATGCAAGACGGAATATACAATGCCCAACAATAACAATCCAATAAGTTTGCAATGATACATGAATGCAAATTGAATTAAGAGAAGTGGGAACCAAATATTTTCGCCATCGTAGACTCGAACACCAACGAGCTCATCAAAGGATAACCCCGAACTGCTATGAATGACATCAAAGCCACGCTTATGCCTGAATACCAAGACAACTTATTAAATAGAAAGCCCAAACTGTCATGAACAACATCAAAGCTACTTTTATGAAATATGAGCATTTATACACATCAAGATCTCATAATAACCATAGAAGAACGTATCGATGGGCATCGGCCCTCCAATTCAAAGTGTAATAATACATTCATCAATATCATTATACTAGTTCTACAAGCTTTAATTTTAAGACAATACAAACGATATAGCAAGCAAGATCAATAAGTGTGTAGAGATAGATTCCAATGAATTTTACAATTTGATACATGAATTCTATCATAACCACTATCAAGGCATAATTGAAACCATAAATCATTCCCACTTCAGTAAATATGTATCTGAATTACAATTCCATTATTAAAAAATAGTGATAAGTCAATAATTTGACATGTTTTATAGTACATTTTAAGTTGATTTTACATGTAAAAACATAGGGTTTTCACTTATTTTTGTTATTTCAGTTGATGATTGGAACATATTAATAAATGGAAAAAATGGAAGAATATGAAGGAATTGATCAAATGGAAAGGATATGCATAGAATTATCTGCAAATCAAGGAAGAACTTGAAATTAATGCCAGTAATTCTTGAGCAATTTTGCATATGTATTAGGAACCGCTACTTAGATTAGTGGAACACTTAAGCTATTTTCGAAGGATTTTCCCATTGATTCCACTTGATCCAAAAATTGCAGAGGAAACGTTAGGTTCGATTTCGAAAATTTTAGATAACCATGAGATGTTTGAGCAAGTTTGGGATTTGTACTGCTTAGAATACTATATATACGACCTTAAGGTTATGAAATCAGCTGCCTTTAAGTACTTAAATCAATATTTCATTACTTTAGGAGCCATTGTTTATTGTCTTAGTTTATTGCTTTATTGTTCATTGCTTTTAGAGACAATTTAAAGATTCAAAATATTTACTGCAGAGGTATTTATTTATGTGTTTTATTTACTTTATTGCAATGTTACTTATGAATATGAGTGAATAGTTAATTCATCTAAAGAAAGTCCAAACATGAAGTAGAACTGTTTTGAAATATATTTTTGATGAGATGGTTTTGTACTTAGTGCTTTAAACCAATCATATTCTTTGATTTACTGATTTATTATATTATTATTTTAAGATTTTAATTATGAACTTTTTATTGCATGCATAGTTTAGAATGTGTATTGTGATATTTGAATTCATTATCTAGTTTAGAGTAGTAACTGAATTGTTTGAAAGGTCTATTAATGTTTGGATGTCCTAGGTGACTTTGAGATCTAATTCTACTATTTAAGTGGCTTTCTGAAGGTATTAGATTTCATAATTCAAACTTTTCAAAAAGTGTAATGCAGTTTTATTGCCTAAAGTTAATTTATGTGTATTCAAAAGTTTAGCTCAATAAAATTAGAACTTGGCTTTTCCACCGTAATAAGGAGAACTAATGGATTCTTAACGGCTATTTACCGACTTATGATTAGAGTTTATTTATCTATCTTATCTTTTAAAGTATGCCCAGGACTATATGATAGAAGTAACATATCTAGATGCAAAATGGATTGATGTTTCATTGTTTTGGGTGTTTGTTTAGATATTTATCTATTATTGAATTGAATTCGTTTGAATTTTAGTGAATTTGAATTGTGTTATTTAAGTTAATAATTTAGGTTAGTTTTATTAGTTTAGGTAATTATTAAAATATTATAGATTGAATTAATGATTGTTAATTTTCGTTTTGATTAAATAAATTAAGGATATAAGGGAAACTTATTGTACACTCTCAACACGCGTCGATTTTCAACGCCTTTGCCTGGGATTTTTCATAATTTCTTATTAGTTTTAGATGTTATATGGTCTACCCACTTCCTTGTTCTAATTCCACAAGATCCTTACATCCGTTTGATCTTGAGGTAGATATGACATTCAATCATAATTTAAGACAAAAACAACATAAACAACACCAAGCTACTGGAAGCCAATAATAAACTTTATATTAATAATAATAACGATAATAGAGAACTTGATTTTAGGCAAGCCAATCAAAATATCACTGCTTATGAACCGATGTGTATTGTCTATCCTGAGGGATTTTCAGAATTGACTAAGATTTGGATTCATTATTATCCTACCTAACTTCTATGGTAAAGATAATGAAGACCTCTAAAAATTCATAAAGGAATGTCAACACAAAGTCAAAGGATAAAACCTAAAGACGATACATTAGAGCAAGTCTAACTTAAGGCTTTTCCTTTTGTATTGAATGATCAAGCATATCATTGGTTGTTTTAACTTCCTCAAGATTCAATAACCACATGGGTTGAAATGTTAGAAGCTTTACTATATCATTATATGCCTGCAAGAAAATTTAGTACTTAGAGAAGACCAGTCATAATGGCGAAAATGAAAGACAATGAGAATTTTAACGAATTTAGGGATAGGTTTGAAAGATTGATTTCGCATTTTCCACAACATGAGTATAAACAAAAAGCTTTATTAGAGTACTTCTATGAATGACTAAAGCATTTTGAACAAAGACTATTAGATATTGTATGTGGGTGATCAATATTCAATGTTACACCAACTTTAGCAAAAGAAGCTATTAATTAGATGCTAAACAATCTAAAAGAAAAATTGAAAAGAATGACACGTCAAGAAAGAAACTTTATGAAGTTAATTATAAAACAAATAATAAATTTGATTAAAAAGTTGATGAATTATCTAGAATGGTTAAACTACTACTAAAATATAGATCAACTCAAGTGAAACTATGTGGATTTGTAATGAAGTTAGACATCTTAAGGATGTGTCTCCTATTTTACAAGAAGATAATATTGAAGAAGTCAACGCGGTTGTGAACAAATATTTTGGTCCTCATACAAATCAATATAATTAAAAAAAGTTATTACAATGGAAAACCAAATTCGAACCTTAGCTTTAGCCTACAAAATAAAAATTGTACCACTTATAGACCGAGAGCACCAATACAATCTGCATCAATTCAACAACTTATTCAAGCTACATAACAAAATTTAGAACAAATATTACATAAATTTATGACCCCAAGCCTTATTAACTTTATGCAAATTTCTCAAAATCAAATTAAAACTTATACGTTTATTAACGAATTGAAAAATCAATTAAATCATATAAATCTAAAAATTAACAAGTTAAGTAATCAAACTAAAGTATCTACTTAAACTACAAACACTACTAATCAATCAAAAGATAATGTTTTATTTTGTAACAATAAAAAATAAACACACACACAAGAAAAGATAACAAAGAGTAGTACAAATAAAAATAAAGTACATAATAATAGAACAAGAAACAGAAGAGATGATGGCAAATGTCATTCTCACTAGGGAATGGATAGATAAACAACTTAAATACACACTTTCTCCTGAAAGGCTATACTCTTAGTATTTAGCTAGAGTTGAAGCCTATGAGAGATCTTTACAAAATTATGAAATAGTTAATAAAATAATTAAATAACAATATTTATGAATCAAATAAAGATATGGATTCTAATTCTGCCATTCCACAACAATTAGTAAATGCTACGAAGGAAGAAACTTAAGAAGACATTTATGAATTATTTAAGAAAACGGGGATTAATGAACTTTCAAGAGAATCAAATCATGATGAAGTTACTAAATAATTCTCTGAGCCTAGAGAAAATTTCGTTAGAAGAATCTAATGAAAATTTAGGACAAAAAATGTCATATATAGAGAAGAATGCCTGAAAATTGTTCCGATCCAATAATTTTGTCATACCCATCACAATTGTAAATTCTTCCATCGAACTTGCTATTTCTGATCTTGGAGCATCAATCAATGTTATGTCCATTAAACTTTATTAATCATTAAAAATAGGATCGTTAATTAATACGCCTATTAATTTTACTTTAGCGTACAATACAATCATTATTTCATATGGATTACTAGAAGGAATTTTAGTACAAGTACATGACTTAGTATTTTAAGATGGCTTTTACATAATGGAAATGGAAGATTTAACATAACCAAATCATTTACCTATACTATGAGGTAGATCTATTCTCAAAACGACTTTAACTAAGTTAGGTATCTCTGATGGAACAATGTCTATGAAATTTGAAGATAAGATTGTTAAATTCAAAATTAATAACAAACATACCTATAAAGAATATGATGAATTATTCGATAACAAAATTAATGATAATGAATTTCTAGACTTACACTATTATGATTACCTTAATGCTAAAATTTATGCAATTAATGCAATAACAATGGAAAGTGATAAAGAGATTATGAAGAAAGAACAAGTTCAATACACTTCAAAAGAAAAAAAAAAGTAACTCAAGAATGGAGAGTTAAGTAAATGGAGAATGAAAAAAATATTACTAAGCTGAGAGATGTTACCCAAGAACAATAAGAATCGGAAAAAGCTAGATTTAAGCCATGTGAAGCTTAATGATCCTGGAGTTATACACTTGCAAATTAGAATCAAATAAGATTGGTACTTCAAAGCTCAGTGTGATACGACCTCTAATGGAAATCTCATGCTGATACATTTCTTTCTACACAATCAATTAGAGTTGAATTCACTTGCTCTGAAAGAGTTATTTTACCATATGGCTTCACTTCAACCAATAGGACTGATCACGAGTGTACCAGATCAAGTGAACAACTACACCATACCCATATACTTTTTAGTCATTCCACATTTCATTAATGAAGATCCTCCTTTGATCTTAGAACGCCTTTTCTTAGTTACTAGAGTGCATAATCATAAATTCAAGTTTAGAGATCAAAACTAATTTTAGAAGGGTTCAATTGAGCCAACGAAGTAAGCAAAAACGCTCTATAGGAAGCAACCAATATTCTATGTTTATTTAATTTTAGTCGAGAATTTAGTTTAGCGAAGTGTAGTATGTTTTCTATGCTCTCACTTTTTGAATCTTGTATTGGAAATAATTTCAGAATTTAAACTCCAAGGTAATTTCTATTAAGGGGGAGTATTCGAGTTGTTTTTTCTTATATAGCCTTTATAGAGTTGCATTATTCAATTGAGAAATAGATTTTTGCACGAAGGCATCTGTTGAAATTTATTTGCTCTGATATCAAAACGCAACAATTTATTTGCTCTGATACCAAATGCACGACCTTCAATATAGTTGAACTCAACAGGGTAATTGAAACCACGATAATGACGAGTGAAATGTAGATGAGGATATTTGCTAATTGGATACTCGGTAGGATTACAAATATAAAACCAGGGAACTTTGGCTAAATAGTAGAAAGACTCAATTTTCATTCATAGAGAACATAGAGAACATAGAAGAACTTGACTAAAACAAACTTAAAACTCGATGATCCTTAACAACATAACAAAACTGCTATATATAGACGCATTGCTTGTGTAAAAGCAATCCTACAAACGACTCTTCATAAAAGTAAGGGTCACATATGAACAGTACATGCCCTTTCAGAAAAGAAAAGCAAAAGCAAAAGGAAATAGTACATAAAAGCAAAAGTAAAAGCATACAAATAGTAACTTGGCCTTTGGAAAAAGCAAAGGTAAGATTCGTTACTGAAGGACACAATCCTTATCTTGAAACAAACGCGGGCTATCACTAATAACCAGTGGTAATTAGGATAGGAAGCATGAGCTTGGAATGATGGATGGCATGGGCCGGAGGGTTTGGACACGTCCGGAAACGGTAATACTAGATTTACCGTTGAAGGGGCCAACAATGGTTCAAGGGGTGTAAATGATTGTTCATAAATGAAGGTGCGATCATACTTTGCGGGAGAAAAATGTAGGAAATGCCAAAGAGGAGCAAAAACATAATCCGGAAATCGTAATAGATCACGAGTATGAACAATTACTCGATTTCGGGACGAGTTCAAATAAATACCAAAGGGTAAGGAGATAATCGGTGTCATCGGATGTCCATGTAAAACTAATACAAGACATAACAATTTGGATTGAACAACGTTCATGTGGTGGAGACCATAAAATATCAACACCATTAGGGTAAAGTCTTTGCATGATGAAAGAAATCAACCAACGGTTGTTGAAGTGCTTGATGGAATATTATCGAGAGTCGTCATCGACAGATGCACACTTTTAAGCGAAGGTGAAGATGAACACCTTGAAGTAACTGTTCAAATTCACGACGTAATTGTTTGTTATCACTTTCAATTTGTTGACGCAACAATTTATTATCTTCTTCCATCTGTTGAAGTTTAGCAAGGATTAGGGCCATGTCAGACGAGGGAGAAGGTTTTGAGAGAACATCTCTGAATGATGAAGAGGATGGAAATGTAGCTAATTTAGAAGGTGTTTTTGGTTTTGCGGGAGATGACTTAGTAAAGGCATCTGTATAATTGAATTTGTTCCACCATTTACATGAGATATCTTGGGATAAATAAATATGGTTGGTTTTGTCGGTCTTGGCATCATATGCAAGGATGGATGAAGTTCCGTATTCCCATTTGAGAATCCAAGGAATAGAATATTTACTTATAAAATGGAGAATGGATAGGTTATCTTTTTTAAATTTTTCTTGAATTTGGAGCGGGAAATATAAATTCATGAGGACCAAACTTATTCCACCAACTAGTGAGCCACCATTGAGGAAATGACGTTTGGCGGTTGGCACGAAAAGTGATGTACCAAGAATGGTGATCGGGATCCTTGTAGAACAAGATGTTTTGCCGGCGGCAATGTAGTCATGATAACTTAAGGCAAGCTGCTTTGGAGTATCTTTGAGGATTGAAATATCTTTGTAGACAAATGGAGTTTTTGTTATAAATTTATAATTGTCACACCATTCATCGGGAGATAAAACTCATTTGAATCTTAAGTTTGGAGTAGTCAATTTCGACAGAATTCTCTCGAGATAAATGTTCAAAATGGACTGAATGAGTTGATATAAGGATATTTTCATAAAACTTAATGGTTGCATGAGGGCGAGTTGGGAGGAAATGGAGGCCTGGAGGCATGATACATGCTATTTGAGTAACTAATGGTTTGGTAGAAAGGGATGGTTCAATAATGCATATTAGATGCTGGCTTGTGGTTAAGTATGAACAATTTGGTTCTGGATGTTCTAATGGCTTAAAGCGATTGGAAGAGACGTTGGAGGTGACGACTTTCTTAGACATGATCTGTAAAAATTGCACAGAAGGGGTTGTAAGAAATTCGCGAGACAAAAAGTCAGGAAGTGAATTGGTATTACCAGGTATATGTTCAATATCAAAATCAAATATACTTAAGATAGCTTGCCATCGTGCAAAAATCATTTAGCGACTAAATTTTTAACATCTTTGGCAAAAATGGATTGAGCAGATTTACAATCAACACGAATCAAAAACTTTTGATTTAGCAAATCAGCTTGGAATTTTTGAACACATAAAACAATAGCAAGAACTTCTTTTTGAAATGTAGAATATTTAATTTGAGCATCTTTCCATGTTTTTGATGTAAAACAAACAAGTTGCTCTTTACCAGAAGGAGATTGTTGTAAAAGAATACCTCCATAACCAATGTCAGAGGCATCTGTTTGAACAATTTTAAAATATTGTGGAATTGCCAAATGAAGGCATGGAAGTGACTGAACTTTTTGCTTAATCAGTTGAACAGCTTTAGTGTGAGCTTTTGTCCAATGAAAAGGGTTTTTGGAAGATAATAAATCTTGTAGACATTGTCTATCTTTTGCAACATCTTTGTAAAAATCAGATAAATAATTAAGGCAGCCCAAAAATCTTTGTATCTGAAGACGATCTGATAATCGATCAGGAAATTTGTTGGCAAACGCGATTACTCGATTAACAGGAGTAAGGGTTTGATTGGATATTTTGAACCCGAGAAAGGTAACAGTAGTTTGAAAAAGATGCATCTTTGTTTTTGATAAAACAAGACCATTCTTTTTAATCAAGGAGAAAAATATATAAAGATGTTTCCAATGTTGATCAATTGATGGAGAGAAAACTAGTATATCATCGATATAAACTAGTATGAAAGAGAAATAAGGATTAAAAATATCATTCATAATTTTTGAAATTCTAAGGAGCATTTTTTAATCCAAAAGGCATAACATTCCATTGATATTGACCAAATGGAGTGTTAAAGGCTGTTTTATAACGATCTGAAGGATGAACCTGAATTTGCCAAAATCCAGATTTTAAATCAAATTTGGAAAAAACTATAGCAGAAGTGGTAGCTTTTAACAAATCAGATTTATTTGGTAGAGGGTAACGAATAGTCTTCAAGACTTTGTTAAGAGGTTTATAATTGATAACAAGACGAGGAACTCCTCGTTCAAGTTCAGGAGCTTTTTCTACATAAAATGCAGTACAACTCCAAGGCGATTGAGAAGGAGTGATTAATTTTTTATGAATCAAATCATTAATTTCCTTTTGACAAATTTCTCGGAGTCGAGAAGTCATTTGGGATGGATTTGCCTTTGTAGGAATTTTTGATTCATTGAATTCAGGAATATAAGGCAGACGAACAATATGTTGTTTTTTAGCCCAAAAAGCAGAAGGAAAATCAGAACAACATTGTTGTTGTAAAGAAGATTGGAAGGCTTCAAGCCTATTTTTAAAAATAGGGGATTGAATAATTTGCTCAGTTTTCAAGAGTAGGATTTCATGTTTGAGAAATTGGATATGAGTATTTTTATACTCAATTTGGTGAATAACTATATTAACATAAGAGTCTTTAGGTGGTTGAATAAAGGCAAAATGAAGAGATTTGCCTTCAAGAGTAGTGGAAATACCAGTTTCAGAAACAGAAAATGGTTGTATTTTCTTTAGAAATGGTGTTCCTAATAACATATCCTTTTTTAATCCTGGAACAATAATGAAGGTTAACGGGATACAAATCCCTTGATGACAAATATGAGCAAGAGAAACTTCATATTGGATACGTGCACTTTGGCCATTAGCCACAGAAATGCTATGGAGATCAGTACTAATATTGCAATAATGAAGGGGGAGAAATCCTTCACGTATACAATTTAAATCACACCGAAATCAATTAAAGCATTACATTTCACGAAAATCCCTTAATCGTAAAAGTAATTGGCGTAAGCCATCTATGAAAACTGGAAGTTTGAGAAATGCTTTCAACAAAAATATTGTTAGAGTCAAAGCTATAATGAGCTTCGATATCAGTCTGTTCAAGATTGGTAATACGAGAAGTAAGTTGCTTAATTTCTTGTTTTAATTGATTTATCTCTGCTTGGAGAGATTGAATTGTGACATGTTTAGGTTTTTTGTTGACTATCTCCATGAGACTTGCAAAGTTGAGGTGAGAATTATCATTAGAGATATGTTCTCGAAATTGCTTTTGTTTTTTACTGATAGAAGGGAGAATAGATTCTTAAATGGAAGGAGAAGGGCCATTGTTAATCACTTCTGTAAAATATTTAAGTTTTAAAGAAGGATCAGAGATTTGATCGCCGATAGAGAGAATGAGTTCTTCATGAGCGAGTTAAAACATTGATTTCAACTTCGATGAAGAAGAAGATGTATGTGGAAGATTAGACACACAAGACATTCATCTTCGACGACGAAGAAGGAGATGAAAATGCTACATGATGGATGTTCTTAGCGAGATCGGCATTTATTTGCATAATGCCCAGGTTTGCCACATTTGTAACAAACATTTGAAGTAGTGTGAGGATCAACTTTTGTTGAAGGTTTAAAGGCATAAGAGGAAGTACGTCTTCGGGAAGGAAAACGAGGAGGATGTTTATAGTAAGGTGGTTTATAAAAATGAGATGATTTATTTTGTCTTTTAATGCGACGTTGTGGAGTAAGATATTTAGAAACATCAATATCTTGGCCAAAATCGAAGCAGAAATTGCCTAGATCATGTTTCAAAGTTGATTTTTCCTTTTGGATTTGTCGGTTTAACCGAAGGTCATTGCAAATGGAGAGAGCACAAGTTTGGACTGATTGAGTAATGTCACCATAAGAGAGATCAGCAAGAGTATTATTATAATGCTCTTTAATGAAATCTTTTATTTTTGCGGCGAAATAAGGAGGTAAACCAGCAATAAATCTTTCTTTCCAAAAGGATTCATCATGTTTTTCGGTTAAAGAATACAATTTTGAAAAGAATGTATCTTTATACCAACGATAATCATTTAGGGTTTTACACCTAAGATTTTGAAGTTGATCACGGATCTTTTCATTAATTGAGGAAACATGGCCAACAAATTGCCAAATAATGGCGGCCATAAGATGATTCACAGAGTCATAAACCCAGTCTCCATTATTATTGGTCATTGGATTATTAAAGGCGTCTGTTTTTAGATGATTTGTGATAGCTTCTCGTTCATCTTCATCCATGACATAATGCCACCAACCATATAGTTGGCCAGTGAAACCACAAACTATGGCTTTAGCAGTGTCAGGTTCAGTATGATTTTGGAGAATACTGGCTTTAGCATAAATATGCATTTTGAGGACAACCTCTATAATTTGATATTCGAAAAGACCATCAATACTCCAGTCATAGATGGCATTACCATCATATTTCGATTTCTTTTTATCTTTTCTTCAAGAATAAGATCGAGATGGAGTTGGTCGAGAATAAAATTGTTTAGTTAAAGGATATCTATTAAATGATTGAAAACCTTTTGTTTTGTTATGGTGAGATTTAGGTTTATGAGATCGAGATCGTATTAAGCGATGGATTTCAGGTATAACATCATTATTTTCTGAGGAAGTTTCTTCATGAGAAGAAGGAATTGGGGTTGGACCTGATGTTTCAGGAGGAGTTGCAGGAGCTATAGTCATTATAGCAGGGCCTTTATCTTTTGAAGATGAAGGGTTTTTGAGGATATGACTTGAGGTGATGTTAAAGAAGGAGCAGCAGTAGGAGGTGAAATCTTTAATTGACTAAGTTTAGTGGTGAGAATGTCAAAAAACTCAGAAGAGAGAGGAGTTTTATATGACGGCATAGATGGAGAGGCCGATGGAGGAAAATAGGATTTAGTAACCTTAGGTATTTTCTTAGTGGTTGGCGATGGCGTAGCGAGAGCTACTCGCGTCAAGAGAACCAGATGTGGTTTTAATTGTTGATAAATACATATTAGTAAAATTATTTTGTTCAATTATATGAACGATATCTCGTTTAGAGATAGGACCTTCAGTGTCAAAGGTAGATTTAAAAGGTGAAGCTTTAATATCTTTTTGTATGGTAAATGGAGGATGAACTTGATCAAATTTTTGCCCAGTAATACTTTCCCATATGGCATTAACTTGAACAGAAGTAGTAGGGCTCTTAAGAGCTAACCAATCGAAAAAAGAAATATTTTGCTTATGTTCTTTTACATAGGCAAAGTATTTTTCTCTAAAAATGGCTTGATGTTTAAATGGAACAAGTTTACAGAAGGATGGTTTTAAAGGATGGGTTAAGAATTGCTGTTTAAGCAATTCATAATCCATAACAAATTCTTGTTCTGTTTCTTCAATTGTTACAACATTAATATGATAGTCAGCAAAATCATTAAAGCTAACATTATCAGTATTATCTGTTGTAGGAACAGGATAAGCAGTACCATCTTCAGTTTCAAATGGTTGCTTAATGGAAATATTGGAAGAGGAAACAGTTGATGTTGATGCTCTAGGAGCAAAGATGATATCAACTTTTCCATTATCATGTTCAATGATTTGAAAAATTTGTTGAGACACTTGTCTCTTTTGTTGTTCCTCTTTATTTGTATCAGTGATAGTCCACTGATGAGGAAGACTAATTGCTTTTGTAGCTAATTGTTTCCTATCAATGATAGTATTTTTAACATTGGTAAGAAAAATGGTGGATATTGATTGTCGTTGAAGTTTATCGTAAGCAATGTCAGGGATAATAGTATGCATTACTTTATAGAAAAGACGATAAACTACGCAACATTTGAAATTGAAATTTGGATAAGGTAAAACCTTTAGTACATAATCCAAGGACAAGAGCTTGTGAAACAAGCTTAGGATCATTATGAAGATCAACAGAGAAGTTTGGACAACATTCAAAATACATAGAACCATCGAAAGACTTCCTTCAATGATTCCTAATATAGAATCACGAAGTTCAAATGTCTTTTATCTCTCACGAGAGACCATTACATCGGCGTTAATGCCTAGTGCAACTAAAGGCTTTATGGCAACTTGAATAAGACCAAGATGCAAATATTTATGGGTTAAAGCATGGCTTTCTATTTTTTGAGGGGATAAGATAACTATTTCTTGACCATCTTCGATTCTGAAAATAGTATCTTCAACAAATTTAATTATATAATTTTGTTTTGGAGAGAAATCTCCTTTGGAATAAACCATTGAGGGTAGAATAGTAGGAATAGACCAATTAAAAGATTGATCAATATTTGCATAAGTTTTTTCAGAAATATTTTTATGATTTTTTGATAGATGAGAAATCGAGTCGGGTAAAAAAGAAGAGGGTGACGACGACGAAGAAGATGATCCTTCATTTTCAGAAGACTTAAAAGACAATACTTTAGACAAAGATCTTCGAAGGGAACTCATGATAAAAATTCGTGAAAACGCTTTGCTTCGGTCAACGATTTAATGCTCGTCTTACACTCTTCTGCGAGTCTTACAACGCGACGAGGAAACAAAGAGAGATCGGTAAATCAAAACCACGAGAATCCAAACAACGATCCGGTTAAAGCAAAATCAAAGAAATCTATTGAAAATATTTGAAGGCAAACTAAAAGAAGTATAATAAGAAATGATAAAGAAGACATACTTACAGCGCACTTGTGTGAAGATATACTAGTTTTCTCTCCTTCAATAGATGGTTTCAATTATCGTGGTTTCAAGTACCCTGTTGTAATCCTTATTTCTCTTTCATACTAGTTTATATCGATGATATACTAGTTTTCTCTCCATCAATTGATCAACATTGGAAACATCTTTATATATTTTTCTCCTTGATTAAAAAGAATGGTCTTGTTTTATCAAAAACAAAGATGCATCTTTTTCAAACTACTGTTACCTTTCTCGGGTTCAAAATATCCAATCAAACCCTTACTCCTGTTAATCGAGTAATCGCGTTTGCCAACAAATTTCCTGATCGATTATCAGATCGTCTTCAGATACAAAGATTTTTGGGCTGCCTTAATTATTTATCTGATTTTTACAAAGATGTTGCAAAAGATAGACAATGTCTACAAGATTTATTATCTTCCAAAAACCCTTTTCATTGGACAAAAGCTCACACTAAAGCTGTTCAACTGATTAAGCAAAAAGTTCAGTCACTTCCATGCCTTCATTTGGCAATTCCACAATATTTTAAAATTGTTCAAACAGATGCCTCTGACATTGGTTATGGAGGTATTCTTTTACAACAATCTCCTTATGGTAAAGAGCAACTTGTTTGTTTTACATCAAAAACATGGAAAGATGCTCAAATTAAATATTCTACATTTCAAAAAGAAGTTCTTGCTATTGTTTTATGTGTTCAAAAATTCCAAGCTGATTTGCTAAATCAAAAGTTTTTGATTCGTGTTGATTGTAAATCTGCTCAATCCATTTTTGCCAAAGATGTTAAAAATTTAGGCTCGCTAAACAGATTTTTTGCACGATGGCAAGCTATCTTAAGTATATTTGATTTTGATATTGAACATATACCTGGTAATACCAATTCACTTCCTGACTTTTTGTCTCGCGAATTTCTTACAACCCCTTCTGTGCAATTTTTACAGATCATGTCTAAGAAAGTCGTCACCTCCAACGTCTCTTCCAATCGCTTTAAGCCATTAGAACATCCAAACCAAATTGTTCATACTTAACCACAAGCCAAGCATCTAATATGCATTATTGAACCATCCCTTTCTACCAAACCATTAGTTACTCAAATAGCATGTATCATGCCTCCAGGCCTCCATTTCCTCCCAACTCGCCCTCATGCAACCATTAAGTTTTATGAAAATATCCTTATATCAACTCATTCAGTCCATTTTGAACATTTATCTCGAGAGAATTACATCCGAAATTGACTACTCCAAACTTAAGATTCAGCGAGTTTTATCTCCTGATGAATGGTGTGACAATTATAAATTTATAACAAAAACTCCATTTGTCTACAAAGATATTTCAATCCTCAAAGATACTCCAGCAATTGCCTTAAGTTATCATGACTACATTGCCGCCTGGCAAAACATCTTGTTCTACAAGGATCCTGATCACCATTCTTGGTACATCACTTTTCGTGCCAACGCCAAACGTCATTTCCTCAATGGTGGCTCACTAGTTGGTGGAATAAGTTTGGTCCTCATGAATTTATATTTCCCGCTCCAGAATCAAGAAAAATTTAAAAAAAGATAACCTATCCATTCTCCATTTTATAAGTAAATATTCTATTCCTTGGATTCTCAAATGGGAATACGGAACTTCATCCATCCTTGCATATGATGCCAAGACCGACAAAACCAACCATATTTATTTATCCCAAGATATCTCATGTAAATGGTGGAACAAATTCAATTATACGATGCCTTTACTAAGTCATCTCCCGCAAAACCAAAAACACCTTCTAAATTAGCTACATTTCCATCCTCTTCATCATTCGAGATGTTCTCTCAAAACCTTCTCCCTCGTCGACATGGCCCTAATCCTTGCTAAACTTCAACAGATGGAAGAAGATAATAAATTGTTGCGTCAACAAATTGAAAGTGATAACAAACAATTACGTCGTGAATTTGAACAGGTTACTTCAAGGTGTTCATCTTCACCTTCGCTTAAAAGTGTGCATCTGTCTGATGACGACTCCTGATAATATTCCATCAAGACTTCAACAACCGTTGGTTGATTTCTTTCATGCAGCACTTTACCCTAATGGTGTTGATATTTTATGGTCTCCACCACATGAACGTTGTTCAATCCAAATTGTTATGTCTTGTATTAGTTTTACATGGACATCCGATGACACCGATTATCTCCTTACCCTTTGGTATTTGCTGAACTGTCCTGAAATCAGAGTAATTGTTCATACTCGTGATCTATTACGATTTCCGGATTATGTTTTTGCTCCTCTTTGGCATTTCCTACATTTTTCTCCTGCAAAGTATGACTGCACCTTCATTTATGAACAATCATTTACACCCCTTGAACCATTGTTCTGGCCCCTTCAACGGTAAATCTAGTATTACCGTTTCTGGACGTGTCCACCCTACGGCCCATGCCATCCATCATTCCAAGCTCATGCTTCCTATCCTAATTACCACTGGTTATTAGTGATAGCCCGCGTTTGTTTCAAGATAAGGATTGTGTCCTTCAGTAACGAATCTTACCTTTGCTTTTTCCAAAGGCCAAGTTACTATTTGTATGCTTTTACTTTTGCTTTTATGTACTATTTCCTTTTGCTTTTGCTTTTCTTTTACGAAAGGGCATGTCTTGTTCATATGTGACCCTTACTTTTATGAAGAGTCGTTTGTAGGATTGCTTTTACACAAGCAATGCGTCTATATATAGCAGTTTGTTATGTTGTTAAGGATCATCGAGTTTTAAGTTTGTTTTAGTCAAGTTCTTCTATGTTCTCTATGTTCTCTATGAATGAAAATTGAGTCTTTCTACTATTTAGCCAAAGTTCCCTGGTTTTATATTTGTAATCCTACCGAGTATCCAATTAGCAAATATCCTCATCTACATTTCACTCGTCATTATCGTGGTTTCAATTACCCTGTTGAGTTCAACTATATTGAAGGTCGTGCATTTGGTATCAGAGACAGGTTCACACAAGTGCGCTGTAAGTATATCTTCTTTATCATTTCTTATTATACTTCTTTTAGTTTGCCTTCAAATATTTTCAATAGATTTCTTTGATTTTGCTTTAACCGGATCGTTGTTTGGATTCTCGTGGTTTTGATTTACCGATCTCTCTTTGTTTCCTCGTCGCGTTGTAAGACTCGCAGAAGAGTGTAAGACGAGCATTAAATCGTTGACCGAAGCAAAGCGTTTTCACGAATTTTTATCATGAGTTCCCTTCGAAGATCTTTGTCTAAAGTATTGTCTTTTAAGTCTTCGAAAATGAAGGATCATCTTCTTCGTCGTCGTCACCCTCTTCTTTACACTTTCTCGATTTCTCATCTATCAAAAAATCATAAAAATATTTAAAAAAACTTATGCAAATATTGATCAATCTTTGCGAAATTGGTCTATTCCTACTATTCTACCCTCAATGGTTTATTCCAAAGGAGATTTCTCTCCAAAACAAAATTATATAATTAAATTTGTTGAAGATACTATTTCTGTAACCGAAGATGGTCAAGAAATAGTTATCTTATCCCCTCAAAAAATAGAAAGCCATGCTTTAACCCATAAATATTTGCATCTTGGTCTTATTCAAGTTGCCATAAAGCCTTTAGTTGCACTAGGCATTAACGCCGATGTAATGGTCTCTGTGAGAGATAAAAGACATTTGAACTTCTGTGATTCTATATTAGGAATCATTGAAGGAAGTCTTTCGATGGTTCTATGTATTTTGAATGTTGTCCAAACTTCTCTGTTGATCTTCATAATGATCCTAAGCTTGTTTCACAAGCTCTTGTCCTTGGATTATGTACTAAAGGTTTTACCTTATCCAAATTCAATTTCAAATGTTGCGTAGTTTATCGTCTTTTCTATAAAGTAATGCATACTATTATCCACGACATTGCTTACGATAAACTTCAACGACAATCAATATCCACCATTTTTCTTACCAATGTTAAAAATACTATCATTGATAGGAAACAATTAGCTACAAAAGCAATTAGTCTTCCTCATCGAGTGGACTATCAACGATACAAATAAAGAGGAACAACAAAAGAGACAAGTGTCTCAACAAATTTCTCAAATCATTGAACATGATAATGGAAAAGTTGATATCATCTTTGCTCTAGAGCATCAACATCAACTGTTTCCTCTTCCAATATTTCCATTAAGCAACCATTTGAAATCAAAGATGGTACTTGCTTATCTGTTCTACAACGAGATAATACGATAATGTTAGCTTTAATGATTTTGCTTGACTATCATATTAATGTTGTAACAATTGAAGAAACAGAACAAGAATTTGTTATGGATTATGAATTGCTTAAACAAAATTCTTAACCCATCCTTTAAAACCATCCTTACGTAAACTTGTTCCATTTAAACATCAAGCCATTTTTAGAGAAAAATACTTTGCCTATGTAAAAGAACATAAGCAAAATATTTCTTTTTTCGATTGGTTAGCTCTTAAGAGCCCTACTACTTGTTCAAGTTAATGCCATATGGGAAAGTATTCTTGGGCAAAAATTTGATCAAGTTCATCCTCCATTAGCTCCATTTACCATATACAAAAGATATTAAAGCTTCACCTTTTAAATCTACCTTTGACAACGAAGGTCCTATCTCTAAACGAGATATCGTTCATATAATTGAACAAAATAATTTTACTAATATGTATTTATCAACAATTAAAACCACATCGGTTCTCTTGACGCGAGTAGCTACTGCTACGCCATCGCCAACCACTAAGAAAATACCTAAGGTTACTAAATCCTATTTTCCTCCATCGGCCTCTCCATCTATGCCGTCATATAAAACTCCTCTCTCTTCTCGAGTTTTTTGACATTCTCACCACTAAACTTAGTCAATTAAAGATTTCACCTCCTACTCTTTGCTCCTTCTTTAACATCACCTCAAGTCATATCCTCAAAAAACCCTTCATCTTCAAAAGATAAAGGCCCCTATAATGACTATAGCTCCTGCAACTCCTCTGAAACATCGGGTCCAACCCCAATTCCTTCTTCTCATGAAGAAACTTCCTCGAAAAAAATAATGATGTTATACACGAAATCCATCGCTTAATACGATCTCGATCTCATAAACCTAAATCTCACCATAACAAAACAAAAGGTTTTCAATCATTTAATAGATATCCTTTAACTAAACAATTTTATTCTCGACCAACTCCATCGATCTTATTCTTGAAGAAAAGATAAAAAGAAATCGAAATATGATGGTAATGCCATCTATGATTTGGAGTATTGATGGTCTTTCTGAATATCAAATTATAGAGGTTGTCCTCAAAATGCATATTTATGCTAAAGCCGGTATTCTCCAAAATCATCTTGAACACGACCTTTGCTAAAGCCATAGTTTGTGGTTTCAGCGGCCAACTATATGGTTGGTGGCATTATGTCATGGATGAAGATGAACGAGAAGCTATCACAAATCATCTAAAAACAGACGCCTTTAATAATCCAATGACCAATAATAATGGAGATTGGGTTTATGACTCTACGTGAATCATCTTATGGCCGCCATTATTTGGCAATTTGTTGGCCATGTTTCCTCAATTAATGAAAAGATCCGTGATCAACTTCAAAATCTTAGGTGTAAAACCCTAAATGATTATCGTTGGTATAAAGATACATTCTTTTCAAAATTGTATTCTTTAACCGAAAAAACATGATGAATCCTTTTGGAAAGAAAGATTTATTGCTGGTTTACCTCCTTATTTCGCCGCAAAAATAAAAGATTTCATTAAAGAGCATTATAATAATACTCTTGCTGATCTCTCTTATGGTGACATTACTCAATCAGTCCAAACTTGTGCTCTCTCCATTTGCAATGACCTTCGGTTAAACCGAAACAAATCCAAAAGGAAAAATCAACTTTGAAACATGATCTAGGCAATTTACGCTTTGATTTTGGCCAAGATATTGATGTTTCTAAATATCTTACTCCACAACGTCGCATTAAAAGACAAAATAAATCATCTCATTTTTATAAACCACCTTACTATAAACATCCTCCTCGTTTTCCTTCCCGAAGACGTACTTCCTCTTATGCCTTTAAACCTTCAACAAAAGTTGATCCTCACACTACTTCAAATGTTTGTTACAAATGTGGCAAACCTGGGCATTATGCAAATAAATGCCGATCTGCTAAGAACATCCATCATGTAGCATTTTCATCTCCTTCTTCGTCAGAAGATGAATGTCACTTGTGTCTAAATCTTCCACATACATCTTCTTCTTCATCGAAGTTGAAATCAATGTTTTAACTGCTCATGAAGAACTCATTCTCTCTATCGGATCAAATCTCGATCCTTCTTTAAAACTTAAATATTTTACGAAGTGATTAACAATGGCCCTTCTCCTTCCACGAAGAATCTATTCTCCCTTCTATCGATAAAAAACAAAAGCAATTTCGAGAACATATCTCTAATGATAATTCTCACCTCAACTTTGCAAGTCTCATGGAGATAGTCAACAAAAAACCTAAACATGTCACAATTCAATCTCTCCAAGCGAGAGATAAATCAATTAAAACAAGAAATTAAGCAACTTACTTCTCGTATTACCAATCTTGAACGACTGATATCGAAGCTCATTATAGCTTTGACTCTAACAATATTTTTGTTGAAAGCATTTCTCAAACTTCCGGTTTTCATAGATGGCTTACGCCAATTACTTTTACTGATTAAGGGATTTTCTGTGAAATGTAATGCTTTAATTGATTACGTGCTTGATTTAAATTGTATACGTGAAGGATTTCTCCCCTTCATTATTGCAATATTAGTCTTGATCTCCATAGCATTTCGTGGCTAATGGCCAAAGTGCACGTATCCATATGAAGTTTCTCTTGCTCATATTTGTCATCAAGGGATTTGTATCCCGTTAACCTTCATTATTGTTCCAGGATTAAAAAAGGATATGTTATTAGGAACACCATTTCTAAAGAAAATACAACCATTTTCTCGTTTACAAACTGGTATTTCCACTACTCTTGAAGGCAAATCTCTTCATTTTGCCTTTATTCAACCACCTAAAGACTCTTATGTTAATATAGTTATTCACCAAATTGAGTATAAAAATACTCATATCCAATTTCTCAAACATGAAATCCTACTCTTGAAAAACCGAGCAAATTATTCAATCCCTATTTTTAAAAATAGGCTTGAAGCCTTCCAATCTTCTTTACAACAACAATGTTGTTCGATTTTCCTTCGCTTTTTGGGCTAAAAAACAACATATTGTTAAATCTTGCCTTATATTCTGAATTCAATGAATCAAAAATTCCTACAAAGGCAAATCCATCCCAAATGACTTCTCGACTCAGAAATTTGTCAAAAGGAAATTAATGATTTGATTCATAAAAAATTAATCACTCCTCTCAATCGCCTTGGAGTTGTCTTGCATTTTATGTAGAAAAAGCTCCTGAACTTGAACGAGGAGTTCCTCGTCTTGTTATCAATTATAAACCTCTTAACAAAGTCTTGAAGACTATTCGTTACCCTCTACCAAATAAATCTGATTTGTTAAAAGCTACCACTTCTGCTATAGTTTTTTCCAAATTTGATTTAAAATCTGGATTTTGGCAAATTCAGGTTCATCCTTCAGATCGTTATAAAACAGCCTTTAACACTCCATTTGGTCAATATCAATGGAATGTTATGCCTTTTGGATTAAAAAATGCTCCTTCAGAATTTCAAAAAATTATGAATGATATTTTTAATCCTTATTTCTCTTTCATACTAGTTTATATCGATGATATACTAGTTTTCTCTCCATCAATTGATCAACATTGGAAACATCTTTATATATTTTTCTCCTTGATTAAAAAGAATGGTCTTGTTTTATCAAAAACAAAGATGCATCTTTTTCAAACTACTGTTACCTTTCTCGGGTTCAAAATATCCAATCAAACCCTTACTCCTGTTAATCGAGTAATCGCGTTTGCCAACAAATTTCCTGATCGATTATCAGATCGTCTTCAGATACAAAGATTTTTGGGCTGCCTTAATTATTTATCTGATTTTTACAAAGATGTTGCAAAAGATAGACAATGTCTACAAGATTTATTATCTTCCAAAAACCCTTTTCATTGGACAAAAGCTCACACTAAAGCTGTTCAACTGATTAAGCAAAAAGTTCAGTCACTTCCATGCCTTCATTTGGCAATTCCACAATATTTTAAAATTGTTCAAACAGATGCCTCTGACATTGGTTATGGAGGTATTCTTTTACAACAATCTCCTTATGGTAAAGAGCAACTTGTTTGTTTTACATCAAAAACATGGAAAGATGCTCAAATTAAATATTCTACATTTCAAAAAGAAGTTCTTGCTATTGTTTTATGTGTTCAAAAATTCCAAGCTGATTTGCTAAATCAAAAGTTTTTGATTCGTGTTGATTGTAAATCTGCTCAATCCATTTTTGCCAAAGATGTTAAAAATTTAGCTGCTAAACAGATTTTTGCACGATGGCAAGCTATCTTAAGTATATTTGATTTTGATATTGAACATATACCTGGTAATACCAATTCACTTCGACTTTTTGTCTCGCGAATTTCTTACAACCCCTTCGTGCAATTTTTACGAGATCATGTCTAAGAAAGTCGTCACCTCCAACGTCTCTTCCAATCGCTTTAAGCCATTAGAACATCCAGAACCAAATTGTTCATACTTAACCACAAGCCAGCATCTAATATGCATTATTGAACCATCCCTTTCTACCAAACCATTAGTTACTCAAATAGCATGTATCATGCCTCCAGGCCTCCATTTCCTCCCAACTCGCCCTCATGCAACCATTAAGTTTTATGAAAATATCCTTATATCAACTCATTCAGTCCATTTTGAACATTTATCTCGAGAGAATTACAGCGAAATTGACTACTCCAAACTTAAGATTCAGCGAGTTTTATCTCCTGATGAATGGTGTGACAATTATAAATTTATAACAAAAACTCCATTTGTCTACAAAGATATTTCAATCCTCAAAGATACTCCAGCAGTTGCCTTAAGTTATCATGACTACATTGCTTGCTTTGGCAAAACATCTTGTTCTACAAGGATCCCGATCACCATTCTTGGTACATCACTTTTCGTGCCAAGCGCCAAACGTCATTTCCTCAATGGTGGCTCACTAGTTGGTGGAATAAGTTTGGTCCTCATGAATTTATATTTCTGCTCCAGTCAAGAAAAATTTAAAAAAGATAACCTATCCATTCTCCATTTTATAAGTAAATATTCTATTCCTTGGATTCTCAAATGGGAATACGGAACTTCATCCATCCTTGCATATGATGCCAAGACCAGACAAAACCAACCATATTTATTTATCCCAAGATATCTCATGTAAATGGTGGAACAAATTCAATTATACGAGATGCCTTTACTAAGTCATCTCTGCAAAACCAAAAACACCTTCTAAATTAGCTACATTTCCATCCTCTTCATCATTCGAGAGATGTTCTCTCAAAACCTTCTCCCTCGTCGACATGGCCCTAATCCTTGCTAAACTTCAACGAGATGGAAGAAGATAATAAATTGTTGCGTCAACAAATTGAAAGTGATAACAAACAATTACGACGTGAATTTGAACAGTTACTTCAAGGTGTTCATCTTCACCTTCGCTTAAAAGTGTGCATCTGTCGATGACGACTCCGATAATATTCCATCAAGCACTTCAACAACCGTTGGTTGATTTCTTTCATGCAGCACTTTACCCTAATGGTGTTGATATTTTATGGTCTCCACCACATGAACGTTGTTCAATCCAAATTGTTATGTCTTGTATTAGTTTTACATGGACATCCGATGACACCGATTATCTCCTTACCCTTTGGTATTTGCTGAACTGTCCTGAAATCAGAGTAATTGTTCATACTCGTGATCTATTACGATTTCCGGATTATGTTTTTGCTCCTCTTTGGCATTTCCTACATTTTTCTCCTGCAAAGTATGACTGCACCTTCATTTATGAACAATCATTTACACCCCTTGAACCATTGTTCTGGCCCCTTCAACGGTAAATCTAGTATTACCGTTTCCTGGACGTGTCCAGCCCTCTGGCCCATGCCATCCATCATTCCAAGCTCATGCTTCCTATCCTAATTACCACTGGTTATTAGTGATAGCCCGCGTTTGTTTCAAGATAAGGATTGTGTCCTTCAGTAACGAATCTTACCTTTGCTTTTTCCAAAGGCCAAGTTACTATTTGTATGCTTTTACTTTTGCTTTTATGTACTATTTCCTTTTGCTTTTCTGAAAGGGCATGTCCTGTTCATATATGACCCTTACTTTTATGAAGAGTCGTTTGTAGGATTGCTTTTACACAAGCAATGCGTCTATATATAGAAGTTTGTTATGTTGTTAAGGATCATCGAGTTTTAAGTTTGTTTTAGTCAAGTTCTTCTATGTTCTCTATGTTCTCTATGAATGAAAATTGAGTCTTTCTACTATTTAGCCAAAGTTCCCTGGTTTTATATTTGTAATCCTACCGAGTATCCAATTAGCAAATATCCTCATCTACATTTCACTCGTCATTATCGTGGTTTCAATTACCCTGTTGAAAGACTATAGCAGAAGTGGTAGCTTTTAACAAATCAGATTTATTTGGTAGAGGGTAACGAATAGTCTTCAAGACTTTGTTAAGAGGTTTATAATTGATAACAAGACGAGGAACTCCTCGTTCAAGTTCAGGAGCTTTTTCTACATAAAATGCAGTACAACTCCAAGGCGATTGAGAGGGAGTGATTAATTTTTTATGAATCAAATCATTAATTTCCTTTTGACAAATTTCTCGGAGTCGAGAAGTCATTTGGGATGGATTTGCCTTTGTAGGAATTTTTGATTCATTGAATTCAGGAATATAAGGCAGACGAACAATATGTTGTTTTTTAGCCCAAAGAGCAGAAGGAAAATCAGAACAACATTGTTGTTGTAAAGAAGATTGGAAGGCTTCAAGCCTATTTTTAAAAATAGGGGATTGAATAATTTGCTCAGTTTTCAAGAGTAGGATTTCATGTTTGAGAAATTGGATATGAGTATTTTTATACTCAATTTGGTGAATAACTATATTAACATAAGAGTCTTTAGGTGGTTGAATAAAGGCAAAATGAAGAGATTTGCCTTCAAGAGTAGTGGAAATACCAGTTTCAGAAACAGAAAATGGTTGTATTTTCTTTAGAAATGGTGTTCCTAATAACATATCCTTTTTTAATCCTGGAACAATAATGAAGGTTAACGGGATACAAATCCCTTGATGACAAATATGAGCAAGAGAAACTTCATATTGGATACGTGCACTTTGGCCATTAGCCACAGAAATGCTATGGAGATCAGTACTAATATTGCAATAATGAAGGGGGAGAAATCCTTCACGTATACAATTTAAATCAGCACCAGAATTAATTAAAGCATTACATTTCACAGAAAATCCCTTAACTGTAAAAGTAATTGGCGTAAGCCATCTATGAAAACTGGAAGTTTGAGAAATGCTTTCAACAAAAATATTGTTAGAGTCAAAGCTATAATGAGCTTCGATATCGAGTAATTTGTTCAAGATTGGTAATACGAGAAGTAAGTTGCTTAATTTCTTGTTTTAATTGATTTATCTCTGCTTGGAGAGATTGAATTGTGACATGTTTAGGTTTTTTGTTGACTATCTCCATGAGACTTGCAAAGTTGAGGTGAGAATTATCATTAGAGATATGTTCTCGAAATTGCTTTTGTTTTTTACTGATAGAAGGGAGAATAGATTCTTCTATGGAAGGAGAAGGGCCATTGTTAATCACTTCTGTAAAATATTTAAGTTTTAAAGAAGGATCAGAGATTTGATCGCCGATAGAGAGAATGAGTTCTTCATGAGCAGTTAAAACATTGATTTCAACTTCTGATGAAGAAGAAGATGTATGTGGAAGATTAGACACACAATGACATTCATCTTCTGACGAAGAAGGAGATGAAAATGCTACATGATGGATGTTCTTAGCGAGATCGGCATTTATTTGCATAATGCCCAGGTTTGCCACATTTGTAACAAACATTTGAAGTAGTGTGAGGATCAACTTTTGTTGAAGGTTTAAAGGCATAAGAGGAAGTACGTCTTCGGGAAGGAAAACGAGGAGGATGTTTATAGTAAGGTGGTTTATAAAAATGAGATGATTTATTTTGTCTTTTAATGCGACGTTGTGGAGTAAGATATTTAGAAACATCAATATCTTGGCCAAAATCGAAGCGAAATTGCCTAGATCATGTTTCAAAGTTGATTTTTCCTTTTGGATTTGTCGGTTTAACCGAAGGTCATTGCAAATGGAGAGAGCACAAGTTTGGACTGATTGAGTAATGTCACCATAAGAGAGATCAGCAAGAGTATTATTATAATGCTCTTTAATGAAATCTTTTATTTTTGCGGCGAAATAAGGAGGTAAACCAAATAATAAATCTTTCTTTCCGAAAGGATTCATCATGTTTTTCGGTTAAAGAATACAATTTTGAAAAGAATGTATCTTTATACCAACGATAATCATTTAGGGTTTTACACCTAAGATTTTGAAGTTGATCACGGATCTTTTCATTAATTGAGGAAACATGGCCAACAAATTGCCAAATAATGGCGGCCATAAGATGATTCACGAGTCATAAACCCAGTCTCTCCATTATTATTGGTCATTGGATTATTAAAGGCGTCTGTTTTTAAATGATTTGTGATAGCTTCTCGTTCATCTTCATCCATGACATAATGCCACCAACCATATAGTTGGCCGGTGAAACCACAAACTATGGCTTTAGCGATGTCGTCGTTCGGTATGATTTTGGAGAATACTGGCTTTAGCATAAATATGCATTTTGAGGACAACCTCTATAATTTGATATTCAGAAAGACCATCAATACTCCAGTCATAGATGGCATTACCATCATATTTCTGATTTCTTTTTATCTTTTCTTCAAGAATAAGATCAGATGGAGTTGGTCGAGAATAAAATTGTTTAGTTAAAGGATATCTATTAAATGATTGAAAACCTTTTGTTTTGTTATGGTGAGATTTAGGTTTATGAGATCGAGATCGTATTAAGCGATGGATTTCAGGTATAACATCATTATTTTCTGAGGAAGTTTCTTCATGAGAAGAAGGAATTGGGGTTGGACCTGATGTTTCAGGAGGAGTTGCAGGAGCTATAGTCATTATAGCAGGGCCTTTATCTTTTGAAGATGAAGGGTTTTTTGAGGATATGACTTGAGGTGATGTTAAAGAAGGAGCGACGGTAGGAGGTGAAATCTTTAATTGACTAAGTTTAGTGGTGAGAATGTCAAAAAACTCGAAGAGAGAGGAGTTTTATATGACGGCATAGATGGAGAGGCCGATGGAGGAAAATAGGATTTAGTAACCTTAGGTATTTTCTTAGTGGTTGGCGATGGCGTAGCGAGCTACTCGCGTCAAGAGAACCGAGATGTGGTTTTAATTGTTGATAAATACATATTAGTAAAATTATTTTGTTCAATTATATGAACGATATCTCGTTTAGAGATAGGACCTTCGATGTCAAAGGTAGATTTAAAAGGTGAAGCTTTAATATCTTTTTGTATGGTAAATGGAGCTAATGGAGGATGAACTTGATCAAATTTTTGCCCAAGAATACTTTCCCATATGGCATTAACTTGAACAGTAAGTAGTAGGGCTCTTAAGAGCTAACCAATCGAAAAAAGAAATATTTTGCTTATGTTCTTTTACATAGGCAAAGTATTTTTCTCTAAAAATGGCTTGATGTTTAAATGGAACAAGTTTACAGAAGGATGGTTTTAAAGGATGGGTTAAGAATTGTTTGTTTAAGCAATTCATAATCCATAACAAATTCTTGTTCTGTTTCTTCAATTGTTACAACATTAATATGATAGTCAAGAAAAATCATTAAAGCTAACATTATCAGTATTATCTGTTGTAGGAACAGGATAAGCAGTACCATCTTCAGTTTCAAATGGTTGCTTAATGGAAATATTGGAAGAGGAAACAGTTGATGTTGATGCTCTAGGAGCAAAGATGATATCAACTTTTCCATTATCATGTTCAATGATTTGAGAAATTTGTTGAGACACTTGTCTCTTTTGTTGTTCCTCTTTATTTGTATCAGTGATAGTCCACTGATGAGGAAGACTAATTGCTTTTGTAGCTAATTGTTTCCTATCAATGATAGTATTTTTAACATTGGTAAGAAAAATGGTGGATATTGATTGTCGTTGAAGTTTATCGTAAGCAATGTCAGGGATAATAGTATGCATTACTTTATAGAAAAGACGATAAACTACTGCAACATTTGAAATTGAGCTGGATAAGGTAAAACCTTTAGTACATAATCCAAGGACAAGAGCTTGTGAAACAAGCTTAGGATCATTATGAAGATCAACAGAGAAGTTTGGACAACATTCAAAATACATAGAACCATCAGAAAGACTTCCTTCAATGATTCCTAATATAGAATCACAGAAGTTCAAATGTCTTTTATCTCTCACAGAGACCATTACATCGGCGTTAATGCCTAGTGCAACTAAAGGCTTTATGGCAACTTGAATAAGACCAAGATGCAAATATTTATGGGTTAAAGCATGGCTTTCTATTTTTTGAGGGGATAAGATAACTATTTCTTGACCATCTTCTATTCTGAAAATAGTATCTTCAACAAATTTAATTATATAATTTTGTTTTGGAGAGAAATCTCCTTTGGAATAAACCATTGAGGGTAGAATAGTAGGAATAGACCAATTCTGCAAAGATTGATCAATATTTGCATAAGTTTTTTCAGAAATATTTTTATGATTTTTTGATAGATGAGAAATCGAGTCAGGTAAAGAAGAGGGTGACGACGACGAAGAAGATGATCCTTCATTTTCAGAAGACTTAAAAGACAATACTTTAGACAAAGATCTTCGAAGGGAACTCATGATAAAAATTCGTGAAAACGCTTTGCTTCGGTCAACGATTTAATGCTCGTCTTACACTCTTCTGCGAGTCTTACAACGCGACGAGGAAACAAAGAGAGATCGGTAAATCAAAACCACGAGAATCCAAACAACGATCCGGTTAAAGCAAAATCAAAGAAATCTATTGAAAATATTTGAAGGCAAACTAAAAGAAGTATAATAAGAAATGATAAAGAAGATATACTTACAGCGCACTTGTGTGAAGTGGCTCTGATACCAAATAAATCTGATTTGCTAAACTTAACCTTTTGTTTTGTTATGGCTAAATAGTAGAAAGACTCAATTTTCATTCATAGAGAACATAGAGAACATAGAAGAACTTGACTAAAACAAACTTAAAACTCGATGATCCTTAACAACATAACAAATTGCTATATATAGACGCATTGCTTGTGTAAAAGCAATCCTACAAACGACTCTTCATAAAAGTAAGGGTCACATATGAACAGTACATGCCCTTTCAGAAAAGAAAAGCAAAAGCAAAAGGAAATAGTACATAAAAGCAAAAGTAAAAGCATACAAATAGTAACTTGGCCTTTGGAAAAAGCAAAGGTAAGATTAGTTCTTGAAGGACACAATCCTTATCTTGAAACAAACGCGGGCTATCACTAATAACCAGTGGTAATTAGGATAGGAAGCATGAGCTTGGAATGATGGATGGCATGGGCGGAGGGCTGGACACGTCCGGAAACGGTAATACTAGATTTACCGTTGAAGGGGTCGAACAATGGTTCAAGGGGTGTAAATGATTGTTCATAAATGAAGGTGCAGTCATACTTTGCAGGAGAAAAATGTAGGAAATGCCAAAGAGGAGCAAAAACATAATCCGGAAATCGTAATAGATCACGAGTATGAACAATTACTCTGATTTCAGGACAGTTCAGCAAATACCAAAGGGTAAGGAGATAATCGGTGTCATCGGATGTCCATGTAAAACTAATACAAGACATAACAATTTGGATTGAACAACGTTCATGTGGTGGAGACCATAAAATATCAACACCATTAGGGTAAAGTGCTGCATGAAAGAAATCAACCAACGGTTGTTGAAGTGCTGATGGAATATTATCAGGAGTCGTCATCAGACAGATGCACACTTTTAAGCGAAGGTGAAGATGAACACCTTGAAGTAACCTGTTCAAATTCACGACGTAATTGTTTGTTATCACTTTCAATTTGTTGACGCAACAATTTATTATCTTCTTCCATCTTGTTGAAGTTTAGCAAGGATTAGGGCCATGTCGACGAGGAGAAGGTTTTGAGAGAACATCTCGAATGATGAAGAGGATGGAAATGTAGCTAATTTAGAAGGTGTTTTTGGTTTTGCAGGAGATGACTTAGTAAAGGCATCTGTATAATTGAATTTGTTCCACCATTTACATGAGATATCTTGGGATAAATAAATATGGTTGGTTTTGTCGGTCTTGGCATCATATGCAAGGATGGATGAAGTTCCGTATTCCCATTTGAGAATCCAAGGAATAGAATATTTACTTATAAAATGGAGAATGGATAGGTTATCTTTTTTAAATTTTTCTTGGACTGGAGCAGGAAATATAAATTCATGAGGACCAAACTTATTCCACCAACTAGTGAGCCACCATTGAGGAAATGACGTTTGGCAGTTGGCACGAAAAGTGATGTACCAAGAATGGTGATCAGGATCCTTGTAGAACAAGATGTTTTGCCAGGCGGCAATGTAGTCATGATAACTTAAGGCAACTGCTGGAGTATCTTTGAGGATTGAAATATCTTTGTAGACAAATGGAGTTTTTGTTATAAATTTATAATTGTCACACCATTCATCAGGAGATAAAACTCGCTGAATCTTAAGTTTGGAGTAGTCAATTTCGACAGAATTCTCTCGAGATAAATGTTCAAAATGGACTGAATGAGTTGATATAAGGATATTTTCATAAAACTTAATGGTTGCATGAGGGCGAGTTGGGAGGAAATGGAGGCCTGGAGGCATGATACATGCTATTTGAGTAACTAATGGTTTGGTAGAAAGGGATGGTTCAATAATGCATATTAGATGCTGGCTTGTGGTTAAGTATGAACAATTTGGTTCTGGATGTTCTAATGGCTTAAAGCGATTGGAAGAGACGTTGGAGGTGACGACTTTCTTAGACATGATCTGTAAAAATTGCACAGAAGGGGTTGTAAGAAATTCGCGAGACAAAAAGTCAGGAAGTGAATTGGTATTACCAGGTATATGTTCAATATCAAAATCAAATATACTTAAGATAGCTTGCCATCGTGCAAAAATCTGTTTAGCAGCTAAATTTTTAACATCTTTGGCAAAAATGGATTGAGCAGATTTACAATCAACACGAATCAAAAACTTTTGATTTAGCAAATCAGCTTGGAATTTTTGAACACATAAAACAATAGCAAGAACTTCTTTTTGAAATGTAGAATATTTAATTTGAGCATCTTTCCATGTTTTTGATGTAAAACAAACAAGTTGCTCTTTACCAGAAGGAGATTGTTGTAAAAGAATACCTCCATAACCAATGTCAGAGGCATCTGTTTGAACAATTTTAAAATATTGTGGAATTGCCAAATGAAGGCATGGAAGTGACTGAACTTTTTGCTTAATCAGTTGAACAGCTTTAGTGTGAGCTTTTGTCCAATGAAAAGGGTTTTTGGAAGATAATAAATCTTGTAGACATTGTCTATCTTTTGCAACATCTTTGTAAAAATCGATAAATAATTAAGGCAAAATGCAGCCCAAAAATCTTTGTATCTGAAGACGATCTGATAATCGATCAGGAAATTTGTTGGCAAACGCGATTACTCGATTAACAGGAGTAAGGGTTTGATTGGATATTTTGAACCCGAGAAAGGTAACAGTAGTTTGAAAAAGATGCATCTTTGTTTTTGATAAAACAAGACCATTCTTTTTAATCAAGGAGAAAAATATATAAAGATGTTTCCAATGTTGATCAATTGATGGAGAGAAAACTAGTATATCATCGATATAAACTAGTATGAAAGAGAAATAAGGATTAAAAATATCATTCATAATTTTTTGAAATTCTGAAGGAGCATTTTTTAATCCAAAAGGCATAACATTCCATTGATATTGACCAAATGGAGTGTTAAAGGCTGTTTTATAACGATCTGAAGGATGAACCTGAATTTGCCAAAATCCAGATTTTAAATCAAATTTGGAAAAAACTATAGCAGAAGTGGTAGCTTTTAACAAATCAGATTTATTTGGTAGAGGGTAACGAATAGTCTTCAAGACTTTGTTAAGAGGTTTATAATTGATAACAAGACGAGGAACTCCTCGTTCAAGTTCAGGAGCTTTTTCTACATAAAATGCAGTACAACTCCAAGGCGATTGAGAGGGAGTGATTAATTTTTTATGAATCAAATCATTAATTTCCTTTTGACAAATTTCTCGGAGTCGAGAAGTCATTTGGGATGGATTTGCCTTTGTAGGAATTTTTGATTCATTGAATTCAGGAATATAAGGCAGACGAACAATATGTTGTTTTTTAGCCCAAAGAGCAGAATGAAAATCAGAACAACATTGTTGTTGTAAAGAAGATTGGAAGGCTTCAAGCCTATTTTTAAAAATAGGGGATTGAATTTGCTCGGTTTTCAAGAGTAGGATTTCATGTTTGAGAAATTGGATATGAGTATTTTTATACTCAATTTGGTGAATAACTATATTAACATAAGAGTCTTTAGGTGGTTGAATAAAGGCAAAATGAAGAGATTTGCCTTCAAGAGTAGTGGAAATACCAGTTTCAGAAACAGAAAATGGTTGTATTTTCTTTAGAAATGGTGTTCCTAATAACATATCCTTTTTTAATCCTGGAACAATAATGAAGGTTAACGGGATACAAATCCCTTGATGACAAATATGAGCAAGAGAAACTTCATATTGGATACGTGCACTTTGGCCATTAGCCACGAAATGCTATGGAGATCAAGTACTAATATTGCAATAATGAAGGGGAGAAATCCTTCACGTATACAATTTAAATCAGCACCAGAATTAATTAAAGCATTACATTTCACAGAAAATCCCTTAACTGTAAAAGTAATTGGCGTAAGCCATCTATGAAAACTGGAAGTTTGAGAAATGCTTTCAACAAAAATATTGTTAGAGTCAAAGCTATAATGAGCTTCGATATCAGGCTGTTCAAGATTGGTAATACGAGAAGTAAGTTGCTTAATTTCTTGTTTTAATTGATTTATCTCTGCTTGGAGAGATTGAATTGTGACATGTTTAGGTTTTTTGTTGACTATCTCCATGAGACTTGCAAAGTTGAGGTGAGAATTATCATTAGAGATATGTTCTCGAAATTGCTTTTGTTTTTTACTGATAGAAGGGAGAATAGATTCTTCTGTGGAAGGAGAAGGGCCATTGTTAATCACTTCTGTAAAATATTTAAGTTTTAAAGAAGGATCAGAGATTTGATCGCCGATAGAGAGAATGAGTTCTTCATGAGCAGTTAAAACATTGATTTCAACTTCTGATGAAGAAGAAGATGTATGTGGAAGATTAGACACACAGTGACATTCATCTTCTGACGAAGAAGGAGATGAAAATGCTACATGATGGATGTTCTTAGCGATCGGCATTTATTTGCATAATGCCCAGGTTTGCCACATTTGTAACAAACATTTGAAGTAGTGTGAGGATCAACTTTTGTTGAAGGTTTAAAGGCATAAGAGGAAGTACGTCTTCGGGAAGGAAAACGAGGAGGATGTTTATAGTAAGGTGGTTTATAAAAATGAGATGATTTATTTTGTCTTTTAATGCGACGTTGTGGAGTAAGATATTTAGAAACATCAATATCTTGGCCAAAATCGAAGCGAGAAATTGCCTAGATCATGTTTCAAAGTTGATTTTTCCTTTTGGATTTGTCGGTTTAACCGAAGGTCATTGCAAATGGAGAGAGCACAAGTTTGGACTGATTGAGTAATGTCACCATAAGAGAGATCAGCAAGAGTATTATTATAATGCTCTTTAATGAAATCTTTTATTTTTGCGTGAAATAAGGAGGTAAACCAAATAATAAATCTTTCTTTCCGAAGGATTCATCATGTTTTTCGGTTAAAGAATACAATTTTGAAAAGAATGTATCTTTATACCAACGATAATCATTTAGGGTTTTACACCTAAGATTTTGAAGTTGATCACGGATCTTTTCATTAATTGAGGAAACATGGCCAACAAATTGCCAAATAATGGCGGCCATAAGATGATTCACAGAGTCATAAACCCAGTCTCCATTATTATTGGTCATTGGATTATTAAAGGCGTCTGTTTTTAGATGATTTGTGATAGCTTCTCGTTCATCTTCATCCATGACATAATGCCACCAACCATATAGTTGGCGAGTGAAACCACAAACTATGGCTTTAGCAGTGTCAGGTTCAGTATTTTAAGATGGCTTTTACATAATGGAAATGGAAGATTTAACATAACCAAATCATTTACCTATACTATGAGGTAGATCTATTCTCAAAACGACTTTAACTAAGTTAGGTATCTCTGATGGAACAATGTCTATGAAATTTGAAGATAAGATTGTTAAATTCAAAATTAATAACAAACATACCTATAAAGAATATGATGAATTATTCGATAACAAAATTAATGATAATGAATTTCTAGACTTACACTATTATGATTACCTTAATGCTAAAATTTATGCAATTAATGCAATAACAATGGAAAGTGATAAAGAGATTATGAAGAAAGAACAAGTTCAATACACTTCAAAAGAAAAAAAAAAGTAACTCAAGAATGGAGAGTTAAGTAAATGGAGAATGAAAAAAATATTACTAAGCTGAGAGATGTTACCCAAGAACAATAAGAATCGGAAAAAGCTAGATTTAAGCCATGTGAAGCTTAATGATCCTGGAGTTATACACTTGCAAATTAGAATCAAATAAGATTGGTACTTCAAAGCTCAGTGTGATACGACCTCTAATGGAAATCTCATGCTGATACATTTCTTTCTACACAATCAATTAGAGTTGAATTCACTTGCTCTGAAAGAGTTATTTTACCATATGGCTTCACTTCAACCAATAGGACTGATCACGAGTGTACCAGATCAAGTGAACAACTACACCATACCCATATACTTTTTAGTCATTCCACATTTCATTAATGAAGATCCTCCTTTGATCTTAGAACGCCTTTTCTTAGTTACTAGAGTGCATAATCATAAATTCAAGTTTAGAGATCAAAACTAATTTTAGAAGGGTTCAATTGAGCCAACGAAGTAAGCAAAAACGCTCTATAGGAAGCAACCAATATTCTATGTTTATTTAATTTTAGTCGAGAATTTAGTTTAGCGAAGTGTAGTATGTTTTCTATGCTCTCACTTTTTGAATCTTGTATTGGAAATAATTTCAGAATTTAAACTCCAAGGTAATTTCTATTAAGGGGGAGTATTCGAGTTGTTTTTTCTTATATAGCCTTTATAGAGTTGCATTATTCATTTGCTAATTTATTTAATTAATAAAATAAAATGATTTAGTTAGTTACATATCATAATAAAACTTACAAAATTTCAGTTTATTCTACTTTAATTTAAGTTTTTATGGATGATATATAAGTTAATATAAGAGTTCAAGTAAAGTTTAAATTGATTTGATAGAGTAGTTTAGTTAGTATAAAACTAATTATAAAGTGATTTCCTTAGCAATAGTTCAAAGTTAAATAGGTAAACCACTAGTGCAAAAACCTCTCCTTGAGGACAATATCTATGATCAACGTAAGTTGATTGCACTATTACTACATGCTAGACGTTATACTTGCGGCATGCATCAGCTCCCACTAAATTTTTTTATACGCAAGGTTTATTTTTTTAATGAACATAATTCATTATTTATTTCATCAAATTAAAGACCACAAATCTAATAAGCTTAATATAATCCATAAATGGATTCTTTAAGCTTGCATACCTTTCTAAAATTCACGAGATAATCAAAACTCTTAAGTTGTGTCATACACATCCTTAAAGAGCATAAAGCAGACACTATTTTTCATATTTGATAGTCAAACTACGAAGTAATAATAATTAGAATTCTAGATCTTGAGCCTAACTACCAGTGAAAAATCTTATCATAATCAACACCTTGATTTAGATTGAAGTTTTTCGACAAGTCATGCCTTTAAGTATGCACCTTTTTATTTTCCATATCATTTTAAATCATTTACATCTAATGGTCATACCACTTTCAAGCAAATGAATCAAGCTCCAAACTTGAATATCATACATGAATTAAAATTTATTGTTCATTAACACTTAGTCTCTTCATGTTATCTATTAGAGACATGTCTCTTAATAAGTAGTGATTCATTCTGATCTAGTATCAAGAACATATCACGACTATCAATAATAAGATATTCAAGATTTCTCTTGCCAATTTTTTATTATTCTAGATTTTTAAGAGATATATGTTACTTGTGTATACTCAACTAGTTCAAAACTTTGTTAAACATCCTAAAGTGGTTTAGTTCTCATTTGTGCCCCTCGAGCATTTCTAGATTAAGTTTATTCCTAATAGTGTCTTTGAAATAAACTCTTTATTTAAAGAGACATCATTTAGAGCAACAAACAATTTTTTTAATCGTATAGAAAAGTATCATAATGTTCTACCATAATTAGACACAAATGACTAAGGCATCAAAATTTATGTGACTTAGCGTCTTACACAAGTCTCATCGCCTCAAATCTCAAGAAAAGACAAACTAGGTCATTTTTATTTCATATCGTTTATGAAGTTTTATCAACCACTTTAATGAAAATAAGGTTTAGTGTGAAGTGCAGTGGTTTCTAAAGTATAGCCTCAATACGCTATCACATGAAGGTCTGTATGACATATCATAAATCAAATTATATCCTTTATAGTTCAATTTCTCCTTTTAGAACATCATTTTTTAAATGAAGTTCCTAGTGGAGTAATTGTAAGACAATCCTACAATTTCAAAGACGATCATTTAAACTCTTGGCTAAAATATTATCCACATTAATCTCATCAAAGTATGTTAATAGTTAGCCAAGTGATTTTTCTCAATACTCATTTTGAAATGTTCATAACAATTTTATTCCATGAATAATAAAATTTTTCCTTTAGAGCTTTTATTTAGAATTGGTGATAAGTGATTATTTATACATTTATATAGGGTTAGTTTAGTATTATATTCAATATAAATATCCTCAAATGAGTGCTAATTCATGGTATTATTGCATTTTCAGGGAATTAATGTGTATTGGAATGAATCAAGGAAAAATGAGAAGAAATCAAGCAAAAACCCATAAAATCAAAGTTGGCACCGTGAGAGCATGCATTGATGTTGTGGGATACAAGGCACGGCGTGGGAATGAAAGGCACAGTGTGGGAGAGAAGAATAAATGAAGAAAATCAACTCTGGAGGTTCAGTGTAGTGGCGACACTGTGGCACACAAGGGACAACGTCGAGACACACAAGGGACACACCGAGCCTACAAGAGGTCAAAAACACACAGTGAAGCTGTGGCACAATGGTAGTGCTGTGTCTTAACACACACGGTGTCGGGGCATTAAGTAGTAAGACCAACTTCGCTGAAATTAGAAAGTGAAGCTTTAATTCGGGTTAAATTGTAATTTAGGGTTTTTCATTATTATTAGGGAGTGTAAATAGGTATTGGGACGTGTTAAACACAGAGATGGGAAACACATAGAAGGATTTTAGCCTCCATTTGAGTAATTTAGCTTTGAGTTTAAGTATTAAGGAGTTTTTGTTGGAGAAACGTTGCAGACTTCATATTTGCAATCAATATTTGGTTTCATTGATTAATTCAAGGTAATATATGTTGGGTTTTAGGGTTCATACGCAGCTAAAATTTCAAAACAATTTTGAAAACACCTAACAAGATCAAAAATAAGTTCTATTAAAATATATCTATAAAAGTAAACCATATCTTAATACGTGATTTCCTTCTCTAATTTTTAGATCTCCAAGACGTTTAAGCGTCCGTCCTCTATCAAAAATCCAAACACAAATGGTAACACATTTTGGAGCGCTATCCCTAAGAGATAGAAAACGTTTTTCATTCTCTCCCAAAATCTAGAGAACACGAAAATAGCAAAAACAAAAATTATTTCATTGTAGGGTTTCAACCTCTATATATATGTTTAGATAAGCCATCACTTAAAATCCTATTCATAATACAACTATTGTATTTAGGTAGTTTAAGCAAATTACATATATGCCTCTATCGATAAGTTTTCATATAACAAATTGTAAGGGCTTTTATGTCATGAATTCATTTTTTCGGACCAATTGCAATTGTGCAAATCCATTCTTTGTGTGTGACCCAATAGGTTCATGCAACGTTGGTAGTGAACCAAAAACCATTTTGGTATATAAGTCATAAGCAGTCTCTAGGAAGACATTTTGACTACCCAAATAGCATGAATATCAAAATTGATACAACCTAATGAATAACATTTATCGTATCCTATTGTCGTGCGATATCCTTAGATTAAACATAAAGTATGGAAAGTCACCCAATAATGTTTAATTATAATAGTCTTGATCTTTAGGTCAACTAAGAACACCTATGTGACATTGATCATATAAATTCACATGGAATTGGCCATTATCAATCTATCACATCAACGGATCCACTGAGATCTCTCTCTATGCGTGAGTGAAAAATTCCATATTGATTGCACACCTTCACATATTATTCACATGGTAACCAATCATAATCTTTATAATCGCCTGATAGAAGACAACGTTTGATTGTGTCAAATTACCATGCTCCTAATATTGAAGGGTATATTAATCACAAGTCGAAGGACTAAATGATATACTTATCATGAGTAACACCTATGACTTAATCCATGTGGTGTTCTCATAGCGGATCGGTCCAGTACCTTGTTCCTTAACAAATACTCATGATCTTGATTTGTATCCCTATACATATGATCATCACATGACCATCAATCAAGATTCACACTAGTCTTAATTCATTATAGTTTCCAGTATAATGACTTACTAGGGACATTTATGATATTTCAAACCCATGGACCTTAATATAAGCTAAACATGCAATATAATAAAATAGCAAATGAAAACCTCAATTTTATTAACTAAAATGATAAGATAAACAATCTTTCTAGCTTAACCTAGGGCACATGTCCCAACAATATCTATGTTCATCTCTATTTTGTAATGAATTCTATTTTGAATTATGATGTGTGTGTTTCAATGATGTGCAAGTAGTCTATATATCTTAGGGATCAGAGGATCCCATGGTATGAATGTTATGCTTTGAAATGAAAATAAATAGTGATAATAAAAAGTGAAATGGTTAGAATTTATGTTGATTATGAGTGTAATGCTTTAGACATATTGACCATATGTTTGATGAACTTAGGCTTTAGGAGTTATCATGGCCATGGAAGCTTTTAATCCGAACATGAACAGTACAACCGTAAAATACACAACATGGAGAGATAGTTGTTGATTAGGGAGGCGCTTATAGTAAACTTAGTTAGTTATGAATCTAATGATTTGAGACTTAAAGCAATGTGCAACTTACATTATTCACACCGATAGGTGGAGTTCTAGTTTACACATTAGAATCTTCTCCATCACGACAGTGGGTTGAACTGAATTTGAATGAAATCTGCCTATTCTAATTATGCATTGAACAAAACATAATGAGATTTAAATATGAGTACAAAGCATAGTATTAAATCACTTAGGTGAAGTTGTTAACTATGATATCCATAATATAAGAAGTTAACTAAAGTTAAGTAGTGATTTCTTAGATAATTTAGATTCGTATAAAATAAATAAAAATTGAATCCCTTAGCAATAGTTTGAGTTAAGTAGGTCATACACAACTACTACAAAAACCTTTCCTTGAGGACGATATCCATGGTCAACGTAAGTTGATTGCACTATTACTACAAGTGAGCCATTATATATGCAGTGCTTGTCAAGTTTTTGGCTCCGTTGTCGGGGATAGGTAGCCATTAGTATTACTTAGTTAGTTTGAATGGTTGCTAAGTTTTACTTTCAGTACTTCAATTTACAATTTATAAAAACAAAAATGGCAAAAGTTTAAGTTTGACTTTCTGCGCTTAATCTTTTTGTGTTTTATTTTCAGGGATACTTGTTTATGCGTAGCAAGGGAGAGAAGGACCTAGTGCCTTAAAATCCGGATATTGATAGAGCAACAAAAGGAAAGAAAAAAAAGAAGTCAAGATGGCTAAGGAGATAGCTAGAAACCAACAACAGGGTCGCGAGAATAACCAACCTGCAGGTGATCTTGTAGTGTAAGATAGAGTGCAAGGATAGAGATGTCTTTTAACAACTTCAAGCCAAAAGTTCAGGAGACATATGATAGTGTGATGAGGCTTCCAGCCAACACCATTGAGTTCAAGCTACGATTGTCTCTGATAAACATGGTGCAAAATAATTTGATCAGCGCGCTATATAATAAAAATCTAGTTGCACATGATAAGAATTTTTTGGAGAAGTGTGACACCATGCACATAACCGGAGTTACTAAAGAGATGATCGGTAGGCGACTTTCCCATTCTCACTGGGTGGAAAATCCAAGTCCTGGATCTAAGGATTGAGTGCAGGGAGTATGACCTTATGGGTGGAAATCAATGAAAGATTTCTTAAGAAGTTCTTTCCCGAGTGAATGTTAGGAAATGAAACTTGAGATTAATCATTTCAAGCAAAGAAAATGTCGAGTCTCTTTGCGAGGCTTAGGAATGATTTAAAGAGATGCTAAGGAGATGTCCAGGACACGAATATGTGAAATGGGCACAACTCCATATTTTCTACTATGGGATGAACAACAACACGATAACACTAGTTGATGTTGCATCAGGTGGCTCTCTACTTACCAAGGATGAGGATGGAGCATTGGATCTCCGTGATCATATGTCTCAAGATTTTACCGTTGGTACTTGTTCCACATTATGGAAACCAGCAGCCATCTATGAGATTGACTTGCAAGTGGCAATTATGGCACACTTATCAAACTTGAGCAGTTAAATGGAACAGCTTCAGATGGGACACCAAGGTCCACATGTAGCACAACAACCTATTAATCACCAAGCCATAGTGGTTAACTAAATGGGCATATAGCTGGGAATGGAACCTGAAGACATCAACATCATGAACAACCAAGGCTACAGGAACAACTTCAGGTCGAGATTAATGGCTTCTCATCGATTTTATCAAGGATACAACAACTACAACCCGAACTTTTCTTACGAAAATCCTGATAATGCACTGAAGTTACTTCAAGGCTTTAATCATCTTGTCCAACTAGGGGAAGTTTGGGTAGAGTGAAGATATGACTTAATTGAAGTCAATTGAGAAGTATTTGCAAGCCATGGACATGAGAAACACGAAGCACCATGAGAAGCATGAGGAATAGATAGAAGAAGTAAAGGAAGCTATGAAGAGGATGGATAATGAACAATCATAATCCATCAAGAACATAGAAAGAAAAATCGGTCAACTCACCAATGCTTGGAACTCACAAAATGACGAAAAGTCTCTGAGTAGCAACATTACCAATCATATGACAAATTCACACGCAGTTTTATTAAGGAGTGGCAAAAAAAATAGTGATCCAGTGCGGCCAAGAGATAATAAATGAAATAAGGAAACAAATTGAGGAGCAGCAACTAAGAGATGCTGAATACTTAGAGAATGACAATAGTACCCAAAAAGAAGTAGCAAAAGAATTAGAATCAACTCAAAGGAAAACATGGGACATACATAGAAAAAGAAGTGGTACCATAGAGAGTCACATTTCTTGATAATCCACTATTAATAAACCTACCCCTACCATATCCTAACGGTTAAAGAAAAAAATATCTAGGATAGTTCAAGAAATTTGTAAAAAATTTAAAGAAGTCGCACATAAATATCCCATTTGCAGATGCGTTGGAATAGATGCCAAAATACACGAAATTCATGAAGGACATAATGGCAAAAAAAGGTGCGACTAGAAGATTACGAAACAATGAATTTCACTGAAGAGTGCAGTGCAATTCTACGAAGGAAACTACCACCGAAGTTGAAGGATCTGAGAGGTTTTTCCATTCCATACATGATAAGAGTACACTTGTTCGATAATGTCCTATTTGACTTTTTGAGCAAGTATAAATTTGATGCCCTTATCAGTTTTCAAGAATTATGATTGAGAGATATAAACTCAACCAATATGACTTTGCAATTGACAGATCGATCAGTGACAGATCTGAAAAGAGTGATTGAGAATGTGTTGGGACAAGTAGACAAGTTCATTTTTCCTGTGGATTTCGTATGGTTGGATATGGAGGATTATTCGAAGGTACCATTAATTTTAGGGAGAACCTTCCTAGCAATAGCGCGAGCACCAATAGACGTCTAAAAAGGACAGTTAAGGTTATGTGTAAATGACAATGAAGTTATGTTCAATATCTACAAAACTTTTAAACTTCCGATTGAGGGAGAACACTACAAGAGCATTGAAGTCAAAGATGTAATTTCTTGTTGTGTTACTGAGATAGCCTTAGTGTATACTCTAGATGATCCGCTAGAATAATGTCTAGTCTAAAGCATAACAGCAAGTTCTGCAATAAAGGATTAACTTCAGGAAGCAGTAAATGTTTTAGCATGAATAGGACCCCCTACGTTTCATAAAGGTTTTGAGAAATTAGAAACGGGGGTGAGAATTGTTGTTATTGAACCAACATTGAAATTAAAGCCTTTATAAGAGCATCTAGATACGCGTGTTTTGGAGAGAATTCAACATATCATATGTTCATTTGGGCTGCATTAACGAAGTTGGAAGAAGAAAAACTACTTCGAGTTTTGAGCGAGCACAAGTCGGCTTTAGGATGGACAATCAAGGAATTAAAAGGGATAAGCCCAATGGTTTACATGCATAAGATCTTAATGGAAGAAAATCATAAACAATCAATTGAAGCTCAGAGGCAGTTGAATCCAGTAATGAAAGAAGTGGTAAAGAAAGAAATCTTAAAATGGATGAATGCTGGAATCATTTATGCTATTTTAGATAGTTTATAGGTTTCACCAATACATGTGGTGCCAAAGAAATGAGGAATGAAAATTATTCAAACTAAAAATGAGGAAACCTTATCGATAAGAACAATAATTGGTGGGAGAGTTCGCATTGATTACAAAAAGTTAAATAAAGCTACTAGAAATGACCATTTCTCGCTACCATTCAATGATCAAATTATGGACATACTAGCAGGATATGATTATTATTGCTTTTTGGATGGGTACTCAAGATACAATCAAATTACCATAACACCAGAAGACCAAGAGAAAATGACGTTTACTTGCCCTTATGGAACATTTTCATTTAGACGGATGCCATTTAGATTATGCAATGCTCCAACAACATTTCAATAATGTATGATGGCTATTTTCTTTAATATGGTTGAGGATATTATAGAGGTATTTATGGTTGAATTTTATGTATTTGGTCCATTTTTCGATCTATGCTTACAAAATTTGGCTTTGGTATTGAAAAGATGTCAAGACACAAACTTGGTACTTAACTGGGAGAAATGTCATTTCATGGTTTTAGAAGGAATTGCTTTGGGACATAGAGTGCCTGCTCATGCATTGGAGGTAGATAGAGCAAAAATAGCGTTAATTGAGAAACTTCCTATACCAAGAAGCTTTAGAGACATATGGAGTTTTCTAGGGCATACGGGTTTGTACAAAAGGTTTATTAAGGATTTTTCAAAAATAACTAAACCATTGTGCACATTGATGGAAAAAAATGTTCC